>OX421378.1:14341250-16962500 GCA_949126905.1 Amorpha juglandis
GATTCGACTGACCTTTTTCGGTTTTAATTAGGCCGATAAATTCTGTCTGTGTCAATCACTAACTTTGAACTGACAGATTTCGATGATTAATAATTTATGTACTTTTTTGTTATTTTTTTAATTGTATTTAATCAGCCAGTGCAGCCGGTATCAGTCAATGACCAAAGGATATTAGATAGTATCAGTGTTATAGGATAGATGTCATCGTAATTTTTTGATGATATTCTCATCAGTTTCACTACGTACTTTAAATAGAAACGTTACGTTTTACGTTTTAAATAGAAAATATTTTTCTGTTTCATTCATGCTTGAAGTTTAGTAGAAACTCCTATTACTCACCGTTTCTCGGGACCTTAGAAATAGCGCAAACCATCCGTCACGGACACTCACATCTATAAATAACCATTTTGCAAACACACAGCACAGCAAGCCCGCTTCGCTTGCCGCGCCGCGCACTACATTCGCGAATCGCGATAAGGTACCTACTTTGTGCGTATTTTTAATACGTCAACAGTTCATTGACCCTCGTCGTTTCGCGGCGTACGTTGCTGAATTTATTGTGTCTGTAGATTTGTGGGTCACCGTACTAGCTGACGTCAAAATTAGGGGCCCAGACTGATGACGTCACCTTATCAAATTCAACTAGCCGGTGATTCTAGTTCTATTTCATAATTCGTATTCAAATACCGTGTAGGTACTCTGCATAATAATGCTCGCCCTAATCTGACCTGCTTTGACTATTATAAATCTTGTCTATCATGTGATCAAGTGTGCCGAGGTCACTGCTATTTGTTTATTTATTTTTTTGCTAATTCAAGGGCGCGTTCCCGCCAAATATGCGTGCAGTTGCGAATATTTATAAAGTTAGTCGAATGTTAGTTCGCAAAAATTGAACTAACGCTTGGCGAGTGTGGCGCGGTTGTGACTTGTGAAAGATTCTCGTCTACCATATTGTAGTGGAGGTTCTCGACCTTTGCAAAATGCGCGGCGCGTCGCATATTCAATAGACGAACATTTTTTTTGCTATAGCCGCCACAGTTTGTGCTCGCCGTTGTCACAGTAAACTTGGCTGCCTTAGGTAAAATATGCGTGTTGTGGTACTGAATACAGATTAGCATCGCAATATATATGATGTGTACATTTTGATCGTTTTATCAAAACATTAACAAAATAATCTGGTTTATTAAACACGCATTCCTTTTAATTTTGAAATGGCTGAGGAATATTTCAGACCTCTAAATACAGGTGCTTTGTCGATGGTTGTTTAGGAATTATAGCTTTGTTCTGTCTATTAGTTTGTCTAAAGGTCCTTTTAAAGTTTTCAATGTGTAGATATCACGTGACTAGCCAACCTATACGGCCGGCCGGCCGATCCGAAGTCACTTTACCCGCGTCATAACTTGTAGAGTGTAGAGCGCCTCGTGTCACTCCCAGTCTTCTTCTTCTTTTTATTTATGGCTTTCGCAGTATTATGCATTTAGCCAGTGTCAAGTATAAATTATTCTCAAGTTATTTTACAAGAACGATGAAACACGGGTGCGGTCGATTTCAAGGTCTTGCCGGAGTTTTGGTGTTAACTCCTTTCAGTACGATGCTTAATTCACTTATTTCAATGTTTCCATACACTGTTCATTACCGTCAATGTTTATTGAACAAATCCACACCACTTTTATACAACAAACACAACTCTAAACTAGATTATGAAATAAATTAAAATAAGAGATGAACTGCACTGTCAGAATTGCCGCCAAAACTCGTCACTCCCAGTCACCCGTCTCTTGAAAACGCTACAGCTACCACAGAATATGCACAGAACATAGAATTATAAGGCTGCACACATCGACTTAGAAGAAAAGGCTGCACAAAATTAATAATTGTCAACTGCCGCGCTGCTCGTGACTTACTTCAGTTGTATAATAAATGCAACTTCTAATCTAAGATGAGATATTTTCACATAAGTTTATTAAAAAAATAAAACTGAATTGCGCCTGAAGTGGACCTCATGGTCCACTGCCCATGGTGGGTGTTTATTCATTTTTAGTCAAATATGTACATACACTAATATAAAAAACTAGCTTTTGCTCGCGACTCCGCCCGCGTGAACAGCATTTTCCGGGATAAAAGTAGCCTGTAACCGTCTCCAGGGTCCCATCTATCCCTGTAGATAAATTCATCAAAATCGGTTCAGTGATTTAGGCGTGAAAGCGTAACAAACAAACTCACTTTGGCATTAACTTTCTTCCCCCTTTTCATCTCTTATTAATAAAAATTTCCAAAATTCCTGAAACACGTATTTATTTATTTTACGTCAATAACCGAAATACAAAATTTCGTTCATGTAACTTTCAAAATGACGGACTTTCATACATATTATCATCCCCTATTTTGACCCCTTTGGGGTGGAATTTTCTAAAATCCTTTCTTAGTGGGTGCCTACATAACAAAATGAATATACAGTTCGAATTTCATGCTTGTAGCCTTGATAGTTTGCGCTCGGCGAATCAGTCAGTCAGTCAGGACATGTTATTTTATAAGTATAGATGTGATGGTTAGGATACTATAATTGTGAATCGGATTTTATTAAACCATAATTTAATGGCTAAATGGATTTGGATGAAATTTGGCACACAGGTAGATGATGACCTAGATTAAGACATAACTTTTTATCCTGGGAAAAACCATGGCAGTATCGCGAACAACAGAAAAAAAAGTCGTTGCTTTAAGGAAGTCGAGCAATAACATTGTTAAGTAGGAAGCCATATCAGGGGTTGAAAAGTATGTATTACAACGAGACTCCCTTATCTATACTAATATTATAAAGCTGAGTAGTTTGTTTGTTTGTTTGAACGCGCTAATCTCAGGAACTACTGATCCGAATTGAAAAAATCTTTTTGTGTTGGATAGTCCATTTATCGAGGAAGGCTTTAGGCTATATAACATTACGCTGCGACCATTAGGAGCGAAGCATCAGTGAAAAATGTTGCAAAAACGGGGAAATAACGAATAAACTTAAAAACTACTGAACCGATTTGAAAAATTCTTTCCTCATTAGAATCCTACATTATCCCTGATGAACATAGGCTAATTTTTATCCCGGAAAAAGCAGATCACGCGGGCGGAGCCGCGAGGAAAAGCTAGTACAGTATACTTATACAGAAGTATCTAAATAGTCCCAATAATAAAAATAGTACCTAAATTAAAGTTTGAATGTTTGTGAGTTTGGATGTTTGTTATTCCATCAAACGGGTAGACTTTGACGCGGACAGAGCCGCGTATAAATCTAGTATGTTATAATAATAAATGAATACTATAAAAAGTTTTTATAATAATCCTTAAAGAAATAAAAGTGGTTATCATGGTATGGATTGATATTTTTCCTGTCTTTTAGGATTTGATGTAAAGCTCTGTGTCTTAAATTCAACACATGAGAGGAAAAAGAAGGAAAATCAGTCGGCATTCGAGCAAATGGATGTTGATACTTAGTGCTCTCTATCACCCATGAGAAGAAGAATCACGTATGTGAAATTGTGAGAGGAGAGGCGATTTGGGCCTCCTGATATTTATTTATTTATTTAAGCTTTGTACACATGGCATACAGGCGGACTTTAATGCCTTAGGCATTTTAATATTTCAATCACCTTTCGAAGCTGGTAATTCATGTGGGTTAGACAGTGGACACAACACGATTGAGCCGGCCCATCTATGCTGTAAACAAATATATATACGTGGTTCTAACACTTTGAACTAGAAACTTCAGAAATGCCACTTGAGTTGGTTTGGAGACGTTTTGAAGAAATTGTAGGAGCACGTCGGTCGTAGATGCCTATGTTAGATAGTGCCAGGGGTATAACCCTACGTGGGGGTCAGAAAAAGTTTCCATGACGTATTGAAAAGAGACATGAGAGCCTATGACCTCCGCGGAGTAGAGGGCGAGTAGCCGGCTGCGAATTGAAACGCCGTGGGTTTGATTCCCGCACTGAAACAAATGTAATATTTGTGTGGTAAATATTTGATTCGGGTATGGGTGTTGTGGGACCGCAAATCCCTCACTCCTGATACCCACGGTACAGGTCAACCTAGGGGTGAGGACTATGTGTGTGACAGTTCTTCTTCTTTGAGTGCCATCTTCTATCGGGGGTCGGCGATCATACAGGCTATCCTAATTTTAGAAGCTGCTGCTCGGAATAATGATCTTGTGCTCATGTCGAACCATTGGCGAAGATTTTAAGCCATGGTATCTTCCTACGATTGGGCATCCTCCTGCCCTTTCCCTAGAATGATTAGTGTGACTGTTGGGTGTATTTATTTATTTATTCCTCATTTAGTCGGTTAAAAAGGCTACATAATAGCAGTTCGGCTGCATTCGTGACGTGATCATTAATCAGTGATGCGTTATGACACAGATAACATTTTAGAACACGCACAACAATAGTTACGTACCTACTTTGCAATAAAATGCTAAGATTACGAAATATAATTTATGTCCCAAATTATATTAATTTTATCCGAGCACGACAGTGACTGCACTACATCTCATGGTAAGCGCAGTGCAGTCCAAACAAACAGCGATATCCGACAAACAATGAGTTTATCGATGGTCACCAGAATCAAGTCGGCCTGTATAAAAGCTTCTTCCTACTTCAAAGAGAGAGCATATCAAGGGTCCTGTGACAGGATAGGCGGGGGACCGATGCAGGCACAGGGATACAAGGATATACATATAAAATCATGTCGCAAGCCCCTCGTGAGAACTGAATATACACTGGCTGATCCTGGAACGCAATCCACATAAGGTGTGTGAGTCATCCAAGAATTCCTCTACGTGATTGTTGTAGAGCTACACTCCAGACATTTTTGTCTACAGCATGAATTCTTATGGTGTTGTGTTTGCTCATGGTTGGCGGAGATCTATCTATATCATATCTATCATATCATGGCATATGGTAGAAAAAAATCTACTTTAAAGTTCAAATGGAAAATTTTGTCCTTCACGCGTGCGATGAAGTCTTCGGCTATTAAAATTCGTTACACGATAGACTGCAGATTTTATGACCTATTTACTACCTATCGATTGTAATGCGGTCTGTTGTTAGGTATTAGATAACTGGCATTCCTGAGCACCAACAGCAACAATATGGAAGTTTTGGAAGGAACAATCTTTTACATACGTGCTTGCTGGTAGGAGGGTACCCGATATTTTTGTACCCTTAAACATAGTGAAACCCACAATATAGGCCCGTTCAGGCGAGTCGCGTTCCGGGATCAGCCAGTGTATATCCAGTAGCTTTGGGCCAGCATAATTCTGTCGACCGGGACTTAATGTCTCTTGACGGCTCTACATTATGTTTGGACTGCTGTACTTAACATCAGGTCCAATGTAATCACTTTGTAGTACCAGGATAAAAAAAGTTCTAAATAACTAGGCCAGCCTGAAGGTAGCTACTTCACATCAGTGTCGGTCTTACCATATGGCTCGCGGAGCGCCTCCTCCAGGCGCTGATCTTAAGCCAGAATCGCCTCTATATGCCCACTGTCTTATTCCGGCGTTACATATACCAAGCCATGGGTAATGGGCCTATATTTTGCTGGTGGTAGGATATTCATATCCGCCCGCATAGCGACCACCGTACATATGGTGTTAAAACCTGCCATAGTGTATAGATTTAGGTGTTTTCGAAAGTAATTTAAGCTACCTGTAGGCTGTAGCTCCTTACAGGCTGAAATATTTCCCAGATAAAATGAAGTATCGCTACTTTTTGCGTCTTTGTAATTACCAATTAATATACACGTAACTACGAACGTAACTTTCGTATATTTCCTGCTTGTGAACGTATACTACATTTAATAAGAATGGAACCAGTTACAATTAAACCTCGGCGCCACCCGGATACAGGGAAACACCCACTTTTTGCTACCTTGGTTCTAAGAAAGCAGACGTGATTAGGCACGTCGAAACTGCAAAAGAGTATCGATTTGTATTGTATCGATTATTTTGATATAATAAAAAGTATAAGTATCGGTTTTGATTAATCGACATAAAATATCGATATATTGGTTTGGTTTTGGATGACCGTTTTTTGACATCTTAAAATTTTATTGGTCCTCATTTCATTGTATCCTATTATATTTGATAAATATATCGATTTAGATATGATTTCTACACTAAATAAAAACATCAACATATCGAATCACAATATATCGCCAAAAATATTCGATGTATTGCAGAAAAAACATCGATACATCTATATATCCATATATTTTCAACATCCTTAGACGTGATCTGTCTTTGATAATTTTGATTACTTTTTTCTAAATCAATAGCTGTTGTTGGTCATAATGGTTTTCTAACATCATAGTTGATTTAAGTGTTTAAAGCAGTGTTTCCCAACATGGGGCCCACGCCCCACAGGAGGCCAATTTGATAGTTAAGGGGGGCAATTTGAAAATGGACTTGACACGACTTTAACTCTTTCGCTTTGGGTTATTTAAATGCAATGCTAGATATCTGTGACAAATTTAACAAAAAAAAATTAAGGTGGGGCCTAAAAAGGTTGGGAAACAGTGGTTTAAAGCAAATATGGTAATTTTCAAAATTAAGTTTCAACCCTACAGGTGTGTAGGAAGGCTTGGGAATGGAGACATTCATCATGAAATGAATTAAGGAAACTATCTAGTCGCAAAAATTAACGTATTAGAATGTGACCTACTTACATACATACTACGCACTCATGCCTGTAACCGCCGGAGGGTTAGGCAGAGGTGTAACATATGAACTGTGGTCTCGGGTTCGATCCCCGAGTCGGGTAAAGTGATAAGTGTGATAGAATCACGAAGTGCTCAGTATTAGCCCGGAGTCTGGAATTGCGTCCGTATGGCGATAGGCTCGCCCCACACACATCATGGGACGGAAATACGTTCGGCGAAATGGTTACACTTCTGCCTACCCCTTCGGAGATTACAGACATGAGTACATATTACTACGGCTACTTGGGGCCAACAATTATGGGATTCGGGTCGGATAGAGTTCGTAAACTGCTGCTGCTACAAGGTGGTAGGTCCTTGGTATGCGAGAGGCTATCGGGGTTGAACACCGCTTTGTCTATTTCTGCCGCCAAGCAACAATGCGTAAGCACTGTTGTGTTTCGGTTTGAAGAACATTGAAGCCAGTGAAATTACTGGGCATTATGAGACTTAACATCTTATGTCTCGGGGTGACAAGAGTGACGAGCGCAGTTCAGTGCCATGCAGTGCATTGTAATTCAAAGCTCTGTGTGGTGTTGCTTCTGTTTATGGGCAGGCGTGGCACTTACCATCAGGCGAGCGCCTTGCTAGTCTCGTCATTCAATTAAATAAAAAAAATCTCTTAAAACGGCCCCGCACATAAAATAGGTTTGAAGGCAAATACGTTCTGACCTACATGTTTTCTCCTAGTGCACATACTAAGTGAGCATATACTGGTATAATTTTATCAGAAAGTGGAAATGAAATTTGTTCAGCGCTGTGGGAACCGGTGTCGTCTGTAGGGCGTGGACAATGTGCAACCGGATTCAGTACGGGGTCGCAGTCAACAACGCGGTATGTATGGGCCTATTACAGCTTTAAGAAAACGTAGATTTTGAAATAAACTGCAGTTTGAACGAAAGTTTTATTATTCCGGTATGGCTAAGTGACTGCCACTACACTTGGTGGTAAGCGAAATGCAGTCCAAAAACACCAGTGACCAACAAAATATCAGTTTATCAGTGGTCACTAGAATCAAGCCGGCCTATATAAATGCTTCTTCACACTTCGAAGAGGGAAGAAGCAAGTGGAGGGGCCTGCGACAGAATAGGCGGATCACCGATGCAGGCACAGGGATACAAGGATGTACCCCTATACCCGCTCCAACCAACCATCAAGTCATGTCGCAAGCCCTTCGGGAGAACCGGATATAACCTGACTGATCCAAACGAGGTGTGTGGGTCACTATGGCAGGTTTTAACACCATGTGTACGGTGGTTGCTATCCGGGCGGATATGAATATCCTACTAAAGTACAGATTATATGGAAAAGCCCTCGTATGCCGTCTGGGTTGGTACCACCGCTTTATCTATTTCCGCCGCCAATCAGCGTGTGTAAGCACTATTGTGTTTCGTTTTGAAGGTAATTGAAACGTGACTGGGCGTTATGAGTCTTAACATCGTATGTCTCAGGGTGATGAGAGCAAAGTGATGTAGTACTTTGTTTGTAATTAAAGGTTCTGTGCTTTGCTTAGACGTGTCGCTTACCATCAGGCGAGCGACCTGCTTGTTTCGCCATTCGGGCGAATAATAAATAAATAACAAAATAAACAGAAATCTGATTGCCCGACCTGGTTTTTCTTTTTATTAATGACTGTCTATAATAGTTACAATACAGATGAAATCATCGATGTGATATTGCTGGCTGATTACACAATTGCTTACAGATAGACAACCTGATAACTTGAAACACGTAAACAAGACTGCTTCAAAATAATTAAATTTAGAAAACAAGTTTTATTTTTAAATAAATGAATAAATACACCCAACAGTCACACACACCTGACCCCACACTAATTTAACCTGTATCGTGGGTATCATAAACTACGAGGGACGTGTGGTTCTACAACAACCAGACACGAAAAACTTTTTTTTGTATCACACAAGCGTTTGTCTCGGTGAGAAAATCGAACCCACAGCATCTCGCTTCACAGCCGGCTACTCGGCCATTGCGCCACAGAGGCTGTCACGTTGCGATTTTAACTGACGGTTATAATTCAAAAGACCTTATTCAAAAGTGTAAGAGAAGCTATCGCGAGTTTTGTCTACAGCATGAACGGGCCAATAATTAATGCTCATTCGCATTATAAATTATTTTAATTAAGAATAACATTTTTTGCTCTGGTCAGTGCATTGCCAAGTGTCGGCTCGGATCCCACTGGAGTTGTTGGTTGCTTGTTTATCCCCTTCCATAAAAATGAGTACATGTTATCAATAAATCTTAAAACCATAGATACATCTTAACAGAAACATTTGGTTATGTTTTATGGTCCTTACATCCTTTCACCTGAAATTATACAAAGAGCTTACAGTGTATGTTTATAAATTGGATCATATCAAATTTAGACATCATGAAATTTCAAATGTGAATTTATTATTCTATCACTCGTTTATTACGATCGATATATGACTAAAAAGATTATTTGCATTACCTAAACCTAGACTTCATTATGTATCAGGCTGATACGAAAATCTTATACTATCAGCTGTTTATCATTTTGTGTTGTCCATAGTTGCATTTCTAATATCGACATGTTATTCGTTCTCTGACATATGATGATGATCATGACTACTTAGCCGGTATCGGCCACAGCGACTGTTTCAGGCTCTATTTACTAATAGTAGAAGTATCTACATATTAAGATGACGCCGAGGCTTGTTGTTCAGTTCTCCGACGGTGTGCTCGTATGTGACTAACGTACCCGATTTTTGCAGAAAATGTTCTGCTACAATTTGGGCAGGTCATAACACCGTTTACAACATTATAGGGTATGATCGTAGATGGTCTGATCTTTTTAGCGTCTCGTTTTTGGTCTATATCGACACATCTAGCTGTTTCAAAGTTAGACACGTGTTGTTGAATAAGACTTCTCCACTCCGGGCGCTGAGCTGCTTTCTCTTCCCATCGAGAAGTTGAAAGAGAACTTGAAGATCTTTCTCGAACATAGGCTTAGGTCTCTGTAATCAATAGCTACATGTCCACTAACTTCAGACAAGCGTAGTTATTTTGCGTGTGTGTATGGTCTACAATACGGTCGTATAACATACACACACACACGCTAATTATTGGTAAGAACGAAAGTAGAGAAAACACAAGAGTTACGAATGATATGGAGAATTTATTAGGAGACATTCTAATTGATCTTTGTTCTAATTTCTCTGTAGCCTGAAAATATCTAATAATTTTTAATAATTTGTACAAATATGCAATGAACGTCCGGCCACCTGGGCCGGGTCAGTCACTCGAGAGAAAAATAACTACATAAACCAAAGAGTTCACATACTACTAGACGGGATGTTTAGAAGCAAAATTGTGTCATATAACGCGGGAGTTTGACAGCTGACAGACAGGGAGCGAGAAAGGGGTCCAGGTGGTAGGTCCTTCGTATGCGAGAGGCCTTCTGGATTGGTACCACCGCTTTGTCTATTTTTGCTGCCAAGCAACAGTGTATAAGCACTGTTGTGTTTCGGTTTGAAGGAAATTAAAGCCAGTGAAATTAATGGGCATTATGAGACTTAACATCTTATGTCTCGGGGTGACGAGCGCAGTTCAGTGCTTCTTCTTTCGGTCCATTGGGCTGTGGAATAGTTTGCCGGCACACGTGTTCCCACCTTCCTATAATATGGGACCCTTTAAATGGAGTGTGAAAAAGCAGTTAGGCAGGCCGGCATGATCTTGCCGACCTACGATAGACACATGACACATGGTCGATATTATTCTTGGATTGGCTACCCTTAACATCAAGTGTGTCATTTTCATCAACATCACAGTCACTTTGCCGAGCCAGGATAAAAAAAAAAAATGAACGTCGATCCTCGAAGTGCATTTAACTTATTATTGTAAAATCCGCAATGCAGCAAACTATCACTCTCTACGCGTAATATTATGTAAGCCACGTAACTACAACCGGCATTTGTGTTGCCAACTGAGACTTTTTTACATAACTGAGGCCATCAAAAGAGCAAGTGGGTCACCTACCGCCACTGTATGGTATGCCATTGTATAATGGCCGCCAGAAGAATCATGTTTCAGAAAAGAATGAGAAGTCCCACCTCATTTGAGCCAATTCATTCATAGACAGTTTTATCTACATTGGACATGGACTATTAGTGGCACATTCAATCCAGTAATGGCGCAAATACGCTGGCCAGATGTTGCCAATAATCTCACGACGGAGGAAGCTCAAGACCAGATGACCTGGAAACTACGAAATTGTAAGGCCTGTCGACCCTAGTAACAGGCTAGGTTAACGCCAAGTACACCAAACTGATGTTTTGTAATGCTATGTATCGAAGTGTATTCTTCATGTCTCAATAGAACGTACATTACGAACTATTGAGTAAATTTTAAACGGTCATTTCTCACATCTTCACATTTCATTTGCTAACAACATTTAATAAAATTATAAAACGTTATTATAATATAAAATTTACAATTCAAAATTGGAATCTGATCTGATAATAGTGACCCTATTTAACCTCAACAATAAGGGTTTCTTCACGGAAAATAAAAGAACAAGAATTGTCGCTGGTCATGTTAAGATTACTCTCACCTATCACAATTTCTTCTCATTGTTCGGGACATCCATTAATATATTTTTTTCTTTATGCGACAACGGGTTTATCTGCCCCCAGTGGACAAAAGCATAATGGGTGAAAAGGTACGGGTAAATTATACAGTCCAGTTAAGTCCGGTCGGGTTGGAAAAATGGTATTGAACCTAGAATAAAGAGACGAGAGCAAAGGTCTAGTCTGTGAACTTACCCTTTTGCTATTTTGAACTATTCAATGCATTGACTATTTATATGCAATAATAGTTATTGTACTCTACTGAAATGATACTAGTTTCTTATCAAATAAATCTTGGAAGGTCAATCAAACATCACTATAATAATGGTAAAAATAAACATACACTGCAATATTGAAGAAAATTGTATTACATTGATTTTTGAATAGTATATTATCCTTTTCAATTTCACACCGAAAAGAAAAAACATTAAATTCACGTTTGAAAATAGATGAAACCATGAGTGTACCAAGAGGTGTAATGTTTCAATCACAAAAAGACATCGGCCAATATCTGCGACACCCAATCACGACATCAGCTCCCATGAAATCTAGTCTTAGAAATAAAAGCTAATAAGTCCAAACACACGTTTGAAAGGCCTATTCACTATATAAGCGTAGTACCACCCTACCATTAAGAAAATCCAGTTGGTCGACATGGGAATGTTCAGGGGGTCAACGCCATTCGTTTCGCGTACTTGTCCCGGGTAAGCAGTGCGTATTATTATTTCGATAGATGTTTTTATTTTAGGGTCTGAGATCCGGTCTGAGCGCCCCCTCGCCGCCTTGCGGCCGGCTGGCGACGTCGGCCGCCGCGGGTCTGGTTCATTTCGATTTACCACGTGTTTGGTCAGTCGTGACTTGTTATCCTTTAGAGTATTAGACAGTTGGATAGCGATATTGAACAATCAATTAATCAATTCGTTATGTTAATTATTTTATAACAGACAAGGGGCTCATAATTAAACAATGCAAAAATTGTTAATGATTTTTATTGGTTTGTTTTAGAAGAACAAATCAGTTAACATTCGAATGCTACACACAATGGACCTTAGCTATATAAATATTATCCAAGTAACTAAGTCCCAAATTATTTTAAAATGTAATAGTTGTTTAAAACATTTGCACTTAATAAAGTGGAATGCATTATTATTGTGAAATAGAAACATAAGAAAGTATTAAATAATAATGTATTCACAAAGCAATGAGATAATTCCTATCGTAATGTTTCCCAAGTAAATTTGTCCGCAACGCGGACCGCACCCAGCTGCAACCGGTTCTCTCGATCAATCTCGACCATTGAAATCGCGAAAGCTATGGCCGGTGCGAATTTCACACCAGTCTAGTCTAGACTTCATAATGTCGCAATAGGCAGCCTAGGTCTCCTTCAATGCCTAGAACTGTGAGAACAAATAACGGGCGCGCGACGCATGATTGAACAAGTCCGTTTTATTATAATCTAGTTTGTTACTTAGGTGAGTTTAAACGTTGTTACCTATTATTGTGAAATTGTATTATAGTTCAATAGGTTTCATAGTTGGCCGGGTGTAGGGAGAATTTTGAAGTCAACGGTCGGGGATAGTGGACGCAGCGCGGAAGCGGGCCAAGTGGACGCGTGTGTGGGAAAGTGCACGCTGTCGCTTTTCTATACAAGAAAATAATGATGTATCGGTTCATAGATCATGTTTTTATATTAATATGAATGCGTCTGAAGTAATTATTTATTTTTTATCAGGGTAACACTCATTTACTGACTATAACTTATATAATAGCTCGGGTATATTGTACCTATTTGTAGAAATGTCTGTTTTCATTCCAGCCCGTTGATTTCACTCATAAGTGGTTACCATATTAATAATAATAAATAATAATAATATGTATTTTCATTAATTTTTTCTTGTCAGTAGTTACTTATTATGTAAATAAGCAAATCACAAGTATTAGATAATTGAGGACTCAACAGTCCGACTCTACCATGATCTAAGACGAATTCGTAAGAAAATATTTAATCAAGATCATTATAAGTAATTAGGCATTTCATTTAATAGTGTTATGAAAAATGTAGACAATATACTGTTATATATAAATTGAAGACGCATGTAGAGCGTGGGGTCGTTTTTGATCAATAGAAATTAGAAATTGCACGTTTAAAAATATGTCTCCATATTTTACAACTATTCTTCTCTTATATACTATTATCCTTCTATTATACCATTACTAAACTTAATTCTTTAATGCAGTTCAAAAACAAAATGAAGTACCTCAATTATTACATTGTAAATGTAAAGTGACTGAATAATGCTTATACATGAGTTGATGTATACATAAAGTAGGTTAGTACATATGCATACATAGTACATATGCCTACAAGGGTTCGAAGTGGTGAGTTGGAAGGACGAGTTTAAGCTATGTATCTACATGCATCTAAGTGTCTTCGTCACTACCTGTGGGCGTACTGGACTATTATACCACTGAACTGAATTTATTGTTGAAATTGTCTTTTTTCTAAATTCATAATTACAAGTAATAATAATTATACCTAAGAGCCTCGACCAACATCTTCAGAGGCTCTCAATTAGTCGTTGGTCAAGAGCCAGAAATCGGTTTCCATCAAAAGTCAGAGGTGTGTGCTCTTGGGTTCGAACCTGTGATTTTCGTCTCGACAGTCCGCACCACTCCCCACTGAGCTATGGCTGCTGTTAAAAAGTTACAAAATTCAAGAATCGTACATTTTTAAGTGGTAGAGTCACGCTGTAGACTGTTTTGTCTACAGCATGAATGGGCCGGCTCGACCGAGTCGTTACTACTATTGCACAAAAGACCAACGTAAAGTAGCGGTTTGCTGCTGCGATTCGTACGGTGGGTGAGATATCCGGAGTCCCAAATCCCCCTTTCCCAATGCCTTAATAATCCATTCCCTTTAAGGTCGGCAACGCGCCTATGATTCTTCTAGTACTGTCATACATGGGCGGTGGAGATTACTTTCCACCAGGTGTCTCACTTGTTCGTGAGCCGGTCTATGCTATAAAAAAATACATTGCATTTATATTAAGTAATAACGCATTGCTTCCGATACGATCGTATGAGTTTCGGCATCTGCATTCGCATCCGCAGTCATGACTACGGAACTCTAGCGGGTTAGGAATGTGATGTAACACATTTTCGGGGGCGGGTCCGCGGCTTGACGCATGCTCAATTTTTTTTCTAATACACCAATTGGCATCGAGAATTTGGTGGCGTGTTTGTGGTGCGTGTTTGTTTGTTTCTTGTATATTTTTATTAAATACATATTTGAGGTTTCGGCATATGGTTTTTTTTTGAATTATAATACGTTGGTCATGGTCGGTAAGCGCCACGCTTACCCATGAACAATAGGAAATAAAGCACTACATGACATTACAATATCCCTTTACATTATAGTATCCCGCGACATGAACTGTTGAGTATAATGTCCAGCAATTTCACTGGCTTTAAAAAACTTCAAACTAGAACACAACCGTGCTTACACCCTTCCACCTGGCGATAAAGATAGACGAAGTAGTGGAACCTACTCAGACAGACTCGCATACGAGAGACCTACCATGTTACATAACTTTCTTGACGCTTGTGGATCCTCTTTAATCCTGAAGGATGACTTTCTACTCCTCATAACATATTATTGTCTATTAGATTGACAGCTTGATATCAGAACATTTAATAGGTACTGATTCTGAAGCCACTGTATCCGCTGCTGTACCCAGCAGCGTAATCAGCTACTCGACTTTGCGATTACACTTTATGAGTCACTAATAAAACATATTTTATGTAACATGATTAAAATACGTCAATTAAATAATATAAATAAATACATCCAAGAGTCACACTTACAGTCCTGACCCCTCACTAGATTAACCTGTTTGTGGGTTTCAGGAACTATGAGGAACTTGCGGTTCCACAACACGTAGACCCAAAACAAATGTTTATGAATCTCACAAACATTTGTCTCAGTTGGAGAATCGAACCCGCGGTCTCTAGCTTCTCAGTGGCTGTATGAATATTTAACATTATTAAACATGTTTAGTGGTTAAATAAGATTAAGGCTCATCGTACAAGTCTGCCTGTGTCGCTTTAAAATAAACTTGAAAAATCAAAAAACCAAAAGCAATTTTAAGTATTATGATTTCATTCATACATTTAACCGGTCATTGTTATCTAGTTCTCTGTTTCCATTTATAATTATCCCTTACCTTAAAAGTTATAATAAAACAATTTGTACGCTTAATCTTACATCGTTAAGAATTAATGGTTTTATTACAGTGTTAATGTTCAAAGCTTATTTAAATAAAAAACAGAAACCATAATGTGAATATAATTTACGGTCATCTCCGCTCGCAGCGCCACCTGTTATTGCCACAATTAAGGCAAAAGGACTATCGTCATTATTGTGTAAATTAAATTTACGGTTTCTTATTAATGAGGGGTGTGAAATTAAGCACGGTTATAATTTCTGCTTACGACATTATTCGCGTTATATAGTTACATTTTGTCATTCATAGATAAATTATGTTTTTTTTTGGAACTAGCTAATGTGCAAGTGGTTTTTTATTTGCTTGAATAATGAGGCGAGCAGGCTGCTCGTTAACGTCACGTCTGCCCATAAACATCTGGCACTACCACCGACACCACCCGGTAAGTTGCATAGCAAAGTATTATAGAGACCCTGCTGCGTTAGTGATCCCGAGAATAGCTGGTAGGTTCCTCGTCTGCGAGAGGCCGTCTGGGTAGATACCACCACTTTGCTTGTTTCTTTGAACATCTTGTTTTATCTGGCGGTGGCGTAGGTATTTTTTGAGTGGTAGAACCACGCTGTTGACAGTTATGTCTGCAACATGAATGGGCCGGCTCGACCGGATCATTAGCACTGTCTCACAGAAAACTGACGTAAAGTAGCGGCTTGCTGCTGCGATTCGTACGGTGAGTGAGATATCCGGAGGCCCCAATCCCCCTCCCCTACCTAATCCCTAATTATCCCTTTCCCTGAAGGTAGGCAATGCGCCCATAATTCTTCTGGTATTATGGGCGTAGATGGGCGGTGGAAATTACTTATCATCAGGTGACCCACTTGCTGCCTTGCAAGCCTTAAAGGAAAAGGATATGTAAAGGAATAGGAAATAGAAAGGACAGATTTCGGTTTCAGGTTACATTTGTCACCGTATGAAACTTAACAAGCCGTTACTTTACGTCGGTTTTCTGTGAGACATTATCAACCCAGTCGAGTCGGCCCATTCATGCTATAAACTAGATTATCTATAGCATGACACTACACAGTTAAGTTTATGAATAAAGTACATAGTGTATCGAGACGTGTTTATAAATAGGTACTTAGTGTATCCAAACGTATATAAAAATAATGAATTAAGCCGTCATTTTGAATCTTTCTTACTCAAATACAGCTCAAATCAAACCAGCGATGAAACGTAAATTAAGAACCGTGTCTACATTTTGAACTACTTAGCTTGGTTTCTCTCTGGTCAATACCGGGCCTGGGGTCTGGAGATTCCAATGAATGCTCATCTCTAATTCGGAATGGTTGTCAGAATTGCTAAAGAAATGCTACCCCTTCTACCTACCCTTATCCCACTCGCAGTGGGGTCAGCGCATTATGCCTTTTACCACCGTTTGCCTGCTGAGAAAACATACCCATACCCGAAGTAAATGTTTGTGGATCACACAAACATTTTTTTGTGTCGGTGCGGAAATCGAACGCGAGGCCTCTCGCTTTACAGCCGGATGATCACCCGCTGAGCCACGGAGGCTGTCATTTGGCTTGTAAGCGTACATAAAAAATATTAACATTAGGCAAATAATCACGGTCTTATTTATTATTGTTGGTAGGAATGCGAACCACCATAACTATAAAAATATAGAATTTAGACTCTAGGTATTTAGACACTAAGTGTATTTTGCTAGTATCGCGTAATATAGTAAGTTTCAAACAACTATAGAACTTCATTAGATCAATACAAACTTCCTGCATGCAAGGCGAGGTTCGCAAAATAGAAGCCTTAAAAGTGAGCCCTGTCGCGGAGTCGCTAACACATGCTATGATGCATGTGTGACCGTGCCATCTGTCTGCGGTTTTGTTTTATACATGCTCCTGATAGGCTAATAATTTAGACTTCCAACGACATGGCTAGACAGGTCGGCAATACAACTTTTTTACTTTCTTTGTATTGTCTAGGATAATTCTGCTTATGTAGAGCCAAATAAGCAATGGTTGCCTGGAAGAGATCGCTTTTAGTGATAAGGCCGCCACTTGTGGCACATTTATTTACTTGTTGTTTATGTCTATTATTGTTTTCTGTTTTTATGTGTGTGTCTACAATAAAGAGTTACTATCTATCTATCTATCAAATACTATTTTCGTCCATCTTGACGTCAAAGAATGAACCCATATAATTGTATCCACGTTATTATCAAAACCTCTGAAAATTACTGACTGATGGTGGTGACAGCCTCCGTGACGCAGTGGGCAAGTAGTCGGCTGAGAAGCGCGAGGCTGTGGGTTCGATACCCGCACCGAAACAAATATATGTGTGATCCACGAATATTGGTTTCGGGTCTGGTTGTGGTTGTTGTTGTGAGACCGCAAGTCCCTCGTAGTTCCTGATACCCACTGATTTTGAATATGTAGATGGTAAAATATTATTTCTAAGCTGACTATTACCTAAAACGAAAAGTATAAATTAAGAATAAATAGAGTTACGTGATAAAATATATATATTTGACTAATATATTTCATTATGTATTTATAGGTATTTATTTATATTCTTTAGGTATTTATTATATATATTATGTGTATGTATATATTATTATTATTATTTTTTCTTTTTTGTATATATATCTCTTTTCTGTTTATTTTTCTTTGTTACCTTTACACCTGCCATGTACATCTCTGCATCACCCTAAGGTTGACTGGGAGATAATGCTTATAGCATTAAGTCCGCCTTTATACTACATGTATATAAAGTGTTAAATAAATAAATAAATAAATAAAATATCACGGCCAGCGACCGTTGCTGAAATACGCATAAGAGATCTTGCATATCAATATAGATCAACGATAACATGAGTTTGCCATGCTTAAATCGGTCTATATGCCCTAAAAGATATAAATTTCCTACTATTCAATAACTAGTAAATAAGGCTTTTAAGTTCATGAGAATATTTTATGAATGCCCTTAATTGTGGCAGGAAGTCATTGGATGCAGCCTGCAGGTGACGTAGTGCAGCCGTTGAACACTATGGACGGGCCTTTGTCTAGAAGTCTGGACTACATTCTACACAAGTAGAAAGTAGTTGATACTACTGGTAAATGTGATTACATACACAACAAAAGCCTATCCGAGGTATATTAGCATTCAAAGTCCTATACATCTGTATTACCAACTTCATAATCGCATCCAATGATGTATTATCGCATCTAGAAAATGGCTATTGCATTTTATGATATTGAAAAATATATGAGTACGCAGAATAGGGCTAAAACCATTACTTATACTTTATTCATTACTTATTCTAATGCATGTACTAATCTCCTTCATATTTTTATTCATAAACAACCTAGGGCAGACAGTAGAAAATTATAAATTACACTAATAACCTACTACATTGACGTATACTACTACAATTATACATACATTGTTGTTTTTATGGAGGGTGAAAGGACTAGCACAAAGCACATAAGCGTTATTTCCGCCATTGAGTGAAACGATAATAAGAAAATATGCACTTATTTATTATGGGCCCAGCGTGGAATATATGACACAATTGTTATAAAAATGAAATAGATGGGATTTGTGGCATTTGTTGAATTTTTATCAATACAGATACGCTAGAAAATAAATATTAAATTAATTATGAGAATTAAACCCATATTTCTATTACATTTTCTAGTAATGTTATTTCAACTACTGAATTCACGAATAATAAATAAATAAGGCACTCCAAAATATATTTATTAAAATAATCATTTCAAATACATAATCCTTAGTAGGTAAGTACATGGTGTATTTTAATTACAATAGACCTACGTAAACGGCCATCTTTGCGAGAACTTGGTCTTTACACTTAGAAAGTAACCGGTTTTAGAAATGCACCAGGGTTAAGAATGTGCACATTAAAGGTATGTCATAGTACAGCGGACTGCACCTGGCCTGTCTACACAACTTGGATTTAATAATTTCATCGTCTCTTTTATAATTTCAAATGTGAAATGAAATAGTTAAAATTCCCTTCCCTTGATAATATGACTTAAGTACCTAGACTTTTACATAATGCATTTAGTCAAGCAGAATCATCGTCTCTACCGACTGTATTTATTAATAAAATAAAGTAGGATAAAATGCATTGAAATTTGTATTTCGCATGTTCCATGTCTGGTGCTTGTTGCGAATCTAGATTATAGAACATCTACCTAGAACATGGAACTGTAGCATGGACCGTAAATTCATAGAACTTTTAAAATGAAAAGGAACGTATTCATCTCTATGGTGATCGGAAAGTGAACTTACATGATTTCGAATTTATGTTATTAATATGTACCACATATTTATTAAGTAGGTGCCTATTTTATCGGATTTTTTTATGAGGAGATTTTTATATTGTACAAATATTTTAAAAAATATTACTATTATCTAGAGAAATGAGACATACACATAAAAAAAATATTATAATAACACGAAAATGTATATGTACTTGCTACACATTTATTATTCAATGATAATTAATAATTAACAATAAAAAGTCTGTGCTGTAAAGTACTTATGTCCTATTTAGATAACGGATTGATTGATTATTAATACATAACTCAATTAGTTTGTTTACTATTTATTGCTTCATCTTATTATTTATAACGTGTAACGTAGCTATACATTTTTTAAAGTAATATAATAATTCTTATTCCACTTGCCCAAGCCGATCCCACTCGGAGTGGGGTCGGCGCAACATGCTTTTTAACTCATATTACAAAGAGATTTGGGTCGTAATTTTTACGACGGGCCTGCTTGACATCAATTCCTTAAGGGAGAATATATTTTCTAATTACCTAAATTCTCAATAAAATAATATATTTCCTAATTACAAATCTTTTTGTACTTTATTTTCATTATTAGAAGAAAATAATAATTGATTTATGGCAACACTAAATATTTCAGTCTCTAGTTTATTTGTCTCTGTCAGTCACCAAGAAATGGGGATGTTGTCAAGATATATCAAACCCAATTTTTTGGGTTTATTAAAGTTTTTAAACAGCATACATTGGTTTATTGTGTTCTTTAGTTTAATTAATCTCTCAGTATGCATTTACGAAGATCAAATAGGGAAATTCGATTGGTAATAAAAAGTTTTAGGTTATCATTTCTGTATGTCATCGCAGAAGAGTGAATTTTTAATGAAATTAACAATTTCAGGCGTCAAAGTTATGTGGGGCGGATAAAGTTCGCCCAATTTGACACGGTGTCGACCGCTAAGAAACTTATAGTAGCCACAGAAGAAAATGTTTTGGCTGCACTGAATTTGAAGACTGGTAAGGCGATTCTGTTCCCTTTATGCATTTAACGATACTCTAGGATTAGTTTCCTCTTGAGTGGATTAACTTTTGAGGCAATATAGACCGCAAGTTCCTCCTAGTTTCTGATACATGTTAGCTTTGGGGTCAGGACTATGTGTGTGACTGTTGGGTGTATTTTTGAAGTGATAACTTCTTATGGGAGGGTGAACCGAAACGATCCGTAACGCGAGCGGTCCATTGACCAGCCAGCGTTAACCGACCTCCCTGGAACATTGATAATTTCTAAGTACCAGGTGGAGTCACACAGTGACCAGTCGGCTTCGACCGGACTTTAATACGACTTTGACACGACTTTGACACGACTGTGACACGACTTTGACACGACTTTGACCGGACTTCGTAACGTAACGCGTTAAGGCGCCACTCTGGCTTCCCTTTCCCTCATGCATACGGTAGCAGTAGGCAAGCTCCTTCCGCTCTCACTTTAGTTTAAGTTACCGCACACTTTTTTTTTTCTTCAACAGGTCAAGTTGTATGGCGGCATGTGTTTGAGAGTGCCTCAACAGGCAACATACAGTTGTTGCATGTTACTGAGAAGGTGGTCACTGTGACTGGTGCCAACCCTTACTTAGTCAGAGGGTGGGACTCTTCTACAGGTAAATGCACAAAAGTTACATGAAGTTTGTATTCAACATCAATTTGGCTGCAATGCAATGTCTAATCTGGAGAATAAAGTTAATAAAAATACATTCCATTATTGTTTTCTATAAATGAGACAGTATGTTAATGTAAAGTTGATAAATTAGCAAAAATGATGCTGGCAATATATTTTTCAGGCTTGCTGTTCAAATTGTGACAAAAAAAATCCAATTCTATTAAACAGCAATTGACTAGTTATAAGATGTTTTATGGATTTTAATCTTGCAATTGATAAAAAAATTAAACATGAACAAACACATGCTGTGCAAGAAAACCAGACGGCCAGAACCTACTAAAAAAACTGTACTAAAAAAAAATATACGATTTTTTAATTTTGTGGACGTGGGTTTTTTTTTATTGTGCCTGTATGCGGGACACCACATTTTTTGTAAACGTCACAATAGTGTGTAGGATATTCAGCCCACATCAACCCAGTGCCCAACCCCTTTAATTGTGCCCTCCCCTAAGATTAGCAACACCTATAATTGTTTTGGTATTGCAAGTGTTTAAAGGAGATAATTTACCATCAGCTGACCCACTTGTCTCCTGATCTCTGCTATAAAAAGAGTGCATTTTTTTTTCAAAATATTGCCATTATATGAAAATTATATGAATCCTCAGGTGTCCTTCTCTGGGAGTGGTCCTTAACCCTGCAGAATGATGACCACGCAGAATTCTCTGAGTGGTGGGTCCACCAGGGCCTGCTGGTCCACATGCTGCCAGTGTTCGGCTCACACCTGGAGGTCACCATGTATCACCTCATCACTGGACAAAACCGAGGATCTACTTCAAAACTACCAGCAGTTTGGACTAATGATGGGTGATTATTTAAATATTCCTTTTTCTATTTGATGCTATTTTTAAAATCTGTGTTATGTTCATTTTGCCCTCTGATAAATCCCTGACAACAATAATTAGGTTTGTTTGACCACAAGTGAAAAAGAGAGATTGACAAGGAAATACAATTATTGTAATGGTCAATGTACCACTAGTCCCCCTACTCTACTATTTCCTTTATTAGATTTAATATTGTATTGTTCAATAGAATGGTAACATTTTGACCTGACTATGGCAGGAAGGGTATATAAATCTCACAGGTTGTATATAGAGAGATAAGATGAGATAGAGATCTACTGGAGCAATTTCAATGAGAAAAGTATCTATGGATTTATAGATAGAATATTCTTTATTGCACACCAAATTGCAATATTGTAACAAGTTGGTAGGTCAATTGTATGCCTGAGGCCGTCTGGGTTGGTACCACCACAATGTCTATTTCTGCTGCCAAACAACAATGTGTAAGCACTGTTGTGTTTCAGTTTGAAGGACGATGGTATGCACAAATTTTTACACTTTTTTTCTATCTACCCTGAATCTCTGGTGTCTAGTGACCTGCTGATCTAAATCTAGTAGTTTAACATCCGTCATGTTGTTTACAGATGTGTGCTATCAAAGCCGTACTACACATGTGTATCAGGCACGCAGGGAAGCCAACTGCTCCTCTCTGTAGACGTCACATCAAACGCAGTACAAATTATAAGTGAACCTCTCTCAAAATACATAACTGGAAACTCTCAGGAAGGACTGTTACGTCCACTTGATGGAAACAGTATAGTGCCAGGGTTTGTGATAGATGACCAGAAGATTGTGGTGCTGGAAAATAACCAGTTTGTGCCGGTCAATGTGGCGATCGGTCATGAGTCTGCCAGTGTGACTGTTGCCGACAGTGGTAATGGACCTCTGGTGTTGCAGACGTGGAATGACGATGTCAAGGTAAGTTTACGGTTTTACATTTTTTTTATAGCATAGGCTGGCAAAAGAACAAGTGAGTTGCTTGATGATAAGGGATCTCAGTAGCCCATGTACGCCCATGTTCTAATGTGGGCGTTTTGCCGAACTTGTTAACTTAATGGTGCTGCCACACCGGTGTTATAAAATGTTATATAACATTTTATAACACCGGTGTAGCAGCATAATTTAGTAAACATTTCTTAACAATTTGTAACATTTATTAACATTTTTTAACCGCGGGCGGCGGTACTTTTGAGAGCGGCGCCGTCAAAGAAGCCGTCAAAGAAGCCGTCAGAGAAAGGCCGATGTCATGTTTTCAAATGTTATAAAATGTTAGATAATGTTAGAAAATGTTAAAAAATGTTATAAAATGTTAGAAAATGTTTTTGTTAACATTTTATAACATCGGTGTGGCAGCACCATAACTTGTTGCTTATTCTACAGTGAGAGATCATCCGAGGCCCACATCAAACCTCCCACCCCCCCTACTGCCCATTCCCCAACCTACCAACCCTTTCATTTGAAGTCAGCAATGTGTACTTGATTCTTCTGTTGTGAGTGTTCATGACTGGAGGACATCACTTATCATCAGACTAATTGATTTGGTGTCATCAGTCATTAGGTGGTCTCTGCTAATAATAATTATTTGTCTATAATAAAGTTAAAACTATTAAGAAAATGTTTTTCCTATTTTCTTCCAGGGCCTAACATTATCAGCACACATACTATCAACTGGTCGTGAGGTGACCGAGATAGGCGTCTCCGATGGATCACTGTCTATACCCGAACCGGAACTATCCACCGTAATGTGCACAAAGACAGCTAGAGAGCAGCACGCGTGCAGGATCTTACTGACGGGCGCTGATGATGCTTCACATCTACTGCAGCAGGGAGGTGAATAATTTAGTTTTATTTAGTTGTTTATAATTGTCTCTGATGTTGCATTTTTTTATATCATAGACCGGCAAACGAGCAACCACCGTGGGTCACCTAATGGTAGGTGATCCACCGCCGACAATACTAGAAGAATCATGGGCGCGTTGCCGACCTTAAAGGAAAGGGATAATTTGGGATTGAGAAGCGAGGGGGATTTGCAGGGTTCGAGGATATATATCAATGGATATATATCAAGATATATATCCGATATATATCAAGCTGGGTTTGACGATATATATCAATATTTTTTTTATAATATATTGCAATACAAAAATGGTTTAAAAAATTAATGTTATTAAGTAATTTTTAGAGTTTGTTACTGTATTTCTACTTCCTAAATATAGATGGCGTGGGAGTAGTGTTAAAACATACTCACTAATGGTAAGTTCTAATCCATAAATGGCAACACTTCTGCCCTAAAAGAAGAGTATGGTTTTTAGTTGATTTTGCCTTATCCAAAAACGAATTTTCTTTTTTATAATATTACTATGTGTATGTAACACATATGCAAACAGTATTCATAAATAATACAATAAAAAAAAATATGGCTTTCATACAAAATTGTTATATATCAAACTTGATATATATATCGGATATATATCATAAATATCCGATATTTTGATATTTATAATAAATCGACTTCACGTTTTCCTCGTCTCATAAAAGCTGTTTCGTTTCAAAGGCCGCATTCTATGGACACGCGAGGAAGCACTCGCTAACATAGTGGCTGTTGAATTCGTCGACCTGCCCGTGTCGGATTTGGACGCAGCCATCGAGTCGGAGTTCGATCAGAAAGAAGGTAACATTCATCCTAAATTTAAAAAAAAATTACAGCCTACGTGGCGCAGCGGGCCACGAAGAGAGAGGCCGTGGGCTCGATTCCCGCACCGAGACAAATGTTTGTGTGATGCACTATTATTGGTTTCAGGTCCGGGTGTTGTGGGACCGTAAGTCCCTCGTAGTTCAAATCAAATCAAAAATAGTTTTATTTCATAGGCCCTTTAGGGCACTTGAAATCGTGATACATCACGCATAATTTTGGTTTTACATAAAAAATGTGTGTATTTATTATTATTATTATAAATATTCATGTGAAGTGTTTGTTTCTAGCTGCGAAGATGTACAGTAAGTATTGTGTTGTGCCTTGTCGTGTGTTATAACGTGGTTTTTGGTAAATTCCTCCGAGGCGACTAGTGTTTTGTATTAAATACAATAAAACACGAAACTGATGTAATCCGAATCGCATCTGTTGTAGAAAATATATGCTATCTGCATTTAGAATGCTAGATGTTTTTTAAATAGGTTGCGTGCGTGTGTGTGTGGCTATAGAGTACATAATGCTATCTCTTTTAACTTTGAAGAAATGAAAATAAAAAGCAAATTATTGTTCTTAAAAAGGTTTAATCACCGTGAAGCTTTGTTAGCGCTTTGTAGTTATTCTGCTTCGTTTGCAAGTGTGGTAGAATAGGGTATTACACTACATTTTAATTTACACATTATTTTATATGCAGAATAAAATAATTGAATTTAAATTAGGCCAAAAATGAGACCGCAGTTCATATTTTAAATATTAGACATATTAGAAAAAATCTCACTGTCTCCCTCGCACCCTTGCATTTTAAATACGCAACATATGACGTCACAAGATACGCCGTGCATCCTTTTCCGTCATTTAACTTTACCTCTTTCATCCGATTCAAATAGCTTGTAAGTTATATCATTTTCACCTGATTTATATTTTGTTTTGATTGGTTTGGGTAGGTACCGTAATTTAACGTTTAATATAATTAAAAAAACTAGTGTAATACCCTATTGCCTTATTTTTGACGAACATTTTTTTATTATTTCTTACGTTTACGTGAATGTTAGACATTGAAATAAAACTAATTTAAACGGATTTTCGCACGGATCGGACCATCATCAAACCTTAATAATTTGAAACCGAAGGTACATAATGTACCATTAACATTTTGGGACAACTTGACTGAGGCTGAAAAGCTTTCGAAACGTCGTGACCAAAATTTAAATAAAAAACCGTGATTAAATCCGTTTAAATTCGTGTTATTTCAATATTTTTATATATATATTGTGAAATAGCGTGTGTTGCCTTATTGAATGGGAGTCTATTTTAATAACAACATGTTCAGGTAGTAAGGCTTATGGTAAAATAGTGATTGTCACATGATTCTGATGATATTTTCCATAAACGCCAGGTTCAGTGTGGGCGGCGTTCTCTCGCCGTATACAGACCCAGTTCCAGCAGCTGCACACGCTGATGCACGCGCTGCAGAAGGGAGAGACCAGCGCCGACGAACACTCCTCGGCGTTGGTCCGGGACTATTTCAATCTGCACAAGATCATCGTGCTCGTCACTGAAGCTGGCAAGGTAACCGCCTATACAGTACACGGTGGTAGGTCCGTCGTATGCGAGAGGCCGTCTGGGTTGGTACCACCGCGCCGTCTATTTCTGCCGCCAAACAACAGTGTGTAAGCACTGTTGTGTTTCGGTTTGCTGGACCTTGATGCCAGTGAAATTACTGGGCATTATGAGACTTAACATCTTATATCTAGGGATGACGAGCGCAGTTCAGTGCCACGCAGTATTGTAATTCAAAGTTCTGTGTGGTGTTGCTTCTGTTTATGGGCTGGCGTCGCGCTTCAGGCGAACGCCTTGGTTGTCTCGTCATTCATTCAAATACAAAACTACGGTGGCAAATTATAATGTTTATTTAAACGGGCCCTTATCGTGTAGTATATGAAGGTAAGTATGAAAGGGTTAGTCGACTCGTGACCACGGCCGATGCAACTCGGTCGAAACGTCCAGAAGGAAATAAATAATAGGTATTCATCATTCATACCTTCAAATACTACGCGATTGAGACCCTTTTAAATAAATATTACAATATAAGCTTAAAATCATATACGCGGTGGCATCATTTATAAGACGGTTTTCATAAATACCGAGTTCCGAACATCAACCATTTTTTGACCCTTCTGATGAACTGCAGGGTCTCTGCTAATGGGACACTGGCGACCCCTGCAGTATCTCAACATCAGCGATGTAGGAGTTAGGGTGGGAGGAAGAATGTTTTTTTCGGAGTTGAGAGGAAAGGGGAGATGATAAGGATGGGAGCGACGACAGGATGGTAGGAAATAAGAGGGAGAGGAGAGGGGAGGGTCGCAAGGAGGACAACATCGATCATTGGAGGTTTGGTAAAACACCCGCCTTACTGAAGACCATCTCCTTCGCTGGAGGAATACCACCACACCAACCATTCGTTTATAGTGGTGAACATAGACGCTGACTAATACCGGCACCGTCATAAATAAGTTATCTACATCATTCTCGAGACAGCCTCCGTGGCGCAGCAGGTGAGTAGCTGGCTGTGTAGCGAGAGGCCGCGGGTTCGATCCCCGCACCGAGACAAATATTTGTTTCCGGTCTGGATGTTGCGAGATCGAAAGTCTCTCGTAGTTCCTGATACCCACGACACAAGACTCTTATCTTACTGTGGGATCAGGACTATGTATGTGACTGTTGGGTGTATTTATTTATTGAAAAAAAAAATACAATAAACTCATTAAAATTTGCTTCAGATATTCGGTATGGACAATCTATCTGGCGAGATACTATGGAGTTTGTACGAGCCTAACTTGGACACCGAGAATGTTTTGGTATTCACTAGAAGATCGTCGAGACATCCGCCTCACGACGCCCACCTCACTATAGTTGGGAAGCATGAGGTCAGTTGATCTTGCATAACCATTTTCCAGTTCTGCGCCATTTGGTTCTTGTTTTTATGACTTTTATTGTGTTATTTCATAATTTTACCAGCGTCTTGTAGATTATTGTAATGTTTAAATGAATGGAAAAAAAACTTAAATTATTAATTCAATCATCCCAATTGTAGTCGGTGTAAAAATGTTAGAAAAGTGATGATTTAGGATGGCATAAAAATGTATGTTTTCACGGCTCTTACTTTACCTTGGTTGATACTAGCTTATGTCTTAACCTTTAATTTATTTCTATGTTTTTAATACAATCGGTATAATATTTGAATCAGTTGAACAATACAGGTGTCATGAATAGAATTATTAAAAAAAAATCCATTTATAAAATAGAGGGATTTTGATATTGCTATGCGGGATACATAGCTAAGCCAAGTGCCCCTTTCTATAGTCTTACATATAGTCTATAGCAGTGTTTCCCAACCTTTTTTAGGCCATGCCCCACCTTAACATTTTTTTGTTAAATTTGTCACCGATATCTAGCATTGCATTTGAATAACCCAAAGCGAAAGGGTTAAAGTCGCGTCGAGGTCGTCATTTTAAATTGCCCCCCTTAACTATCAAATCGCCCCCCTGTTGGGAAACGCTGGTCTATAGTGATTTAAGTATTTTTACTAAATCCATTTATTGTATACATTTCCCAGGAGACAGGTAACGGCCTGCTACTGAACATAAACCCGATCCGCGGCACGGTGGTGGGCCTTGGCTCAGTGCAGCTGGAGTCTCCGTTGCTGCAGGTCGCCATGCTGCCCAGACCTGACGAGGACAAGCTGCACGCGCTTGTGCTGTTAAACGCGGAGGAACAAGTTCAGGTATTCTCTTTTTTTTTTTAATTTATTGTTTACCAACGTCTGTATACATTAATTCATTGGAATGATAAGACATACATAGAAAAATGGCAAGTGTAAAAAAACTATTACAGGTAAATACAACTTGCTTCAATACCTGGTGATAATGAACACGAAAACAGTTTGCTTTTGATTATATATTTCTACTAAAAATTAACAAAGGTATCGTGTCATAATCACAGCAGAGAGGTGTTAAAATGGCAAAGTCTCAAAATGGCAAGATGGTAAAATCACATGATCGTAAAATAACAAGGTGATTCCTGACTTTATAACAAATTATGAAGTCGGGAAATTACAAAATGCTTAAGTGATAAGTCGCAAAATGACTAGGTGGTATGACGATAGTCGATAGTCGCGAAATGACGAAGTGGTAAAGTGACCTAGTCGTCGCAAAAATAACGAGGTCATGTACTGATGAGGTCGTGTAATATCAATATCGGAAGATGGTGATCCGCGTCATCTAGGCATGTAGGAAGTGCGAAAAGTATCGATTTATAATTACATCGTATTCATACATTTTTATATCGATGTTTAGATATTCAGAAATAGTTTCGATATATTCATATATCGAAGTCACGTTTAGATAACTGTTCTTTGGCATCTTATCAGGTTTGGTCCACATTTCATTGCGTCCATTTTAAAGATATGGACTTGGATATAATTACGATACTTAATAAAAAATATCGATTTATGATGTATCGAATTAAAATATATCAACAATGAATATTGATGCACTTTAGAAAAAAATATCAATATTTTTTCAGCATCCCTAGTATCAGCGCAACATCCTCACATGAAAAGAATCGACACTCTTGCGAAACAGAAAGTTTCTTTGCATCATCTCATTAATCGATTGACGCTTCATTGATAATTAACTAGATCGACTCCATTTCATTGATAATATTATTTATGACAACTAGTGAGTGACGACCGATATTTGTTTCCAGATACTTCCCGAGTCTGCTGCAGTACTAGTTGAGAATATGTACATATATGTAGCGGAGAGAAACACAGCTAGAGTGCAAGGATATGCTATCAGATATAACGGACAGGTAACTTATATATTAGCTATTTTGATGTTATTTGAAATTTGAATGCTATGCCCATACTATAAGGATGTGAATCAACTGTGAATATGACAAAAAAAACATGTATCAGTAACATGACAAAAAAAACATGTATCAGATGATCCATGATCGTTATTTGTTGACAGAAAGTGATAGCGCAGAAGATTTGGTCACTCAACCTGGGCGGAGAACCGAACTCGGGACACCGTATAGTTGTGTCGGTGGATAAGGGTAACGAGCGCGTCCACTCGCCGGGCCGCGTGCTGCCCGACAGGAGCGTCCTGTACAAATACCTCAACCCCAACCTGGTGCTGTTCGTCACTGAGGGGCCTGACCCAGTGCATAAAGGTAATTTTTTACGACAGTTTTTGAAGTGATAACTTCTTATGGGAGGGTGAACCGAAACGTTCCGTAACGCGAGCGGTCCATCGACCAGCCAGCGTTAGCCACGACTTTGACACGACTGACACGACTTTGACACGACTTTGACACGATTTTGACACGATTATGACACGACGTTGACACCACTTTGACACGACTTTGACACGACTGTGGCAGGCTCCTCCGCTCTCACTTTAACCCACATTAGTTTAAGTTATCACTTCTGTCGATCGTCCCGGGACGCACACTTTTTTTTTTATCCTGGCACAGATAGTGCCAACACTAGACCTGGTGTTAAGTACAGAGCTGTCCAAATAAATGACTTATTTTTCTTTTTTATTTATTTGATTGAATGACGTGACGAGCAAATCGCTCGTTGATGGTGAGCGCCACGCCTGCCCATAAACAGAAGCAACACCACACAGAAGGTACGTAGGTGGAGCGCTTTGGCCGAAGCAAGTATTAGGCATATACGACGCCTTTTCTCTCGGTGCGGTTATGTACTACGAAGGCTCACACAATACGCAATCAAGCATTGTATATAATATGAATTCTTGTGTTCGTTCCTTTATAGCCTCCACACTCTAGTAAACTAGAGTGAACTAGGGACTACGAAAGCCCGAAAAAAGAGAAGACGAAGTTTACAGAAACCACTGTATAGTTGAAATCTATCTCATTCTCTCGCAGGCTAAATCTTTATACAGTCTGACGATTAGGTTATCACATTAAATAATACCACGTATACTACATGTTATTCTTTAACCATACACAAAAAATAAATCAAATACCTATAATATCTTAGTCAAGGGACATTTTTTTCCGATTTAATATTTGAGAACACATGTAAATGCGTAAAGATATCAGCTGACAAATACTGCTAGGTCAATGACCCACGAGCGGCGAGCGTCGATGCGACGCGGACATGTGTGAGATAAAGTACCTATCGCTGCGATGTCACCGCTTTTACAGGTCATTGAACTACTATTTACCGAGGTGTTTTATTTCGTAGTAATTTTTAAGGTATTTATTTTGTTTAGAAAGAGAGAAAGAAAACATTTATTGGCAACCATTGGGTGGTAAAAAGTTTAACAATATAAGTATATAATCAAAAACAATAAACATACAAAAACAACAACAAATGTGTACGGTATATATCCCACCACATCAGTGCCAAGAGGATCTAGATCAGCATAATGCCAAACAATAAATTGCTTGGCGCTGATTTTCATCCATGATGTTTGTTTGAAAGTTGCATATTTTTATTTTTGGTATAAATGTTTATTTTATTAATTGAACAAATTTATATTTACTAGTTTTAACCGCTGTATTATTTAATGTGATAACCAAATCGCCACTCGGTATATGAATATGTATGTCTCTTTTTCGTTTCATCGAATTGTGTCATCGTTGTGATTTGAAATCACAACGGTGCTAAAGAAGTTTCAAGAATAACATTTTTTTTTCGCAGATGTAGTGGTAGCGACGTGTGTAGACGGCGTGTCTGGTAACGTAGTGTTCTCACAGACGCACAGGCGGGCACGAGCCTTACCGCTCGCGTTACATACAGACAACATGTTGGCTTATCTGTATATTAACGATAAGCATCGGAGGACTGAGATCGGTGAGTTTATATTATACATCCGTGTTAATGACGTGTGTGGATTAGATATGTCTTATGTGCTAAAAATTATCGTTTAAGCAGTTTAAATAAATATTGTAATATGTGATGTATTTGGCAGCATCGTTAGAGTTGTACGAGGGCAAGTCCCGCTGGTCGGACTCGGGCGCGTGGTCGAGTGAGGCGGAGGGTGCGGCGCGGCGCGTGCTGGTGATGCGACGCGCACACGTAGTGACGGGATCACCGCGCGCCGCCGCACGCACCACCACACTGCGCGCGCTCACTGACGTGCACATGCTGCGTACGTATCTGTACTGTCACATTCACTACTATCGTCGTGACGGGATCACCGCGCGCCGCCGCACGCACCACCACACTGCGCGCGCTCACTGACGTGCACATGCTGCGTACGTATCTGTACTGTCACATTCACTACTATCGTCGTGACGGGATCACCGCGCGCCGCCGCACGCACCACCACACTGCGCGCGCTCACTGACGTGCACATGCTGCGTACGTATCTGTACTGTCACATTCACTACTATCGTCGTGACGGGATCACCGCGCGCCGCCGCACGCACCACCACACTGCGCGCGCTCACTGACGTGCACATGCTGCGTACGTATCTGTACTGTCACATTCACTACTATCGTCGTGACGGGATCACCGCGCGCCGCCGCACGCACCACCACACTGCGCGCGCTCACTGACGTGCACATGCTGCGTACGTATCTGTACTGTCACATTCACTACTATCGTCGTGACGGGATCACCGCGCGCCGCCGCACGCACCACCACACTGCGCGCGCTCACTGACGTGCACATGCTGCGTACGTATCTGTACTGTCACATTCACTACTATCGTCGTGACGGGATCACCGCGCGCCGCCGCACGCACCACCACACTGCGCGCGCTCACTGACGTGCACATGCTGCGTACGTATCTGTACTGTCACATTCACTACTATCGTCGTGACGGGATCACCGCGCGCCGCCGCACGCACCACCACACTGCGCGCGCTCACTGACGTGCACATGCTGCGTACGTATCTGTACTGTCACATTCACTACTATCGTCGTGACGGGATCACCTCGCGCCGCCGCTCGCACCACCACACTGCGCGCGCTCACTGACGTGCACATGCTGCGTACGTATCTGTACTGTCACATTCACTACTATCGTCGTGACGGGATCACCGCGCGCCGCCGCACGCACCACCACACTGCGCGCGCTCACTGACGTGCACATGCTGCGTACGTATCTGTACTGTCACATTCACTACTATCGTCGTGACGGGATCACCGCGCGCCGCCGCACGCACCACCACACTGCGCGCGCTCACTGACGTGCACATGCTGCGTGCGTATCTGTACTGTCACATTCACTACTATCGTCGTGACGGGATCACCGCGCGCCGCCGCACGCACCACCACACTGCGCGCGCTCACTGACGTGCACATGCTGCGTACGTATCTGTACTGTCACATTCACTACTATCGTCGTGACGGGATCACCGCGCGCCGCCGCACGCACCACCACACTGCGCGCGCTCACTGACGTGCACATGCTGCGTACGTATCTGTACTGTCACATTCACTACTATCGTCGTGACGGGATCACCTCGCGCCGCCGCACGCACCACCACACTGCGCGCGCTCACTGACGTGCACATGCTGCGTACGTATCTGTACTGTCACATTCACTACTATCGTCGTGACGGGATCACCGCGCGCCGCCGCACGCACCACCACACTGCGCGCGCTCACTGACGTGCACATGCTGCGTACGTATCTGTACTGTCACATTCACTACTATCGTCGTGACGGGATCACCGCGCGCCGCCGCACGCACCACCACACTGCGCGCGCTCACTGACGTGCACATGCTGCGTACGTATCTGTACTGTCACATTCACTACTATCGTCGTGACGGGATCACCGCGCGCCGCCGCACGCACCACCACACTGCGCGCGCTCACTGACGTGCACATGCTGCGTACGTATCTGTACTGTCACATTCACTACTATCGTCGTGACGGGATCACCGCGCGCCGCCGCACGCACCACCACACTGCGCGCGCTCACTGACGTGCACATGCTGCGTACGTATCTGTACTGTCACATTCACTACTATCGTCGTGACGGGATCACCTCGCGCCGCCGCTCGCACCACCACACTGCGCGCGCTCACTGACGTGCACATTCTTACGGGAGGGTGACCCGATTCGTTCCGTAACGCGAGCGGTCCATCGATCAACGCAAGGTTCGAGAACATTCCTTGACACTTCGACCGGACTTTGAACGGACTTTGACCGGACTTTGACATGACTTTGACCGGACTGTGACCGGATTTTGACAGGACTTTGACCGGACTCTGGCCGGATTTTAACAGGACTTTGACCGGACTGGAGTGCAGTGCAGAGCCATCCAATGAAGTGATAACTTCTTATGGGAGGGTAAACTGCTTCGTAACGTAACGCGTTACGGCGACAATATGTGGCGTCCATTTCTCTCACGCATACGGCAGCAGTAGGCAGGCTCCTCCTCTCTTACATTAATTAACCCACATTAGTTTAAGTTATCACTTCTGTCGAGCGTCCCGAGATGCACACTTTTTTTTTTTATTTCATTGTGTAGCTTGTTGCAATCAACCAAATACTCATTATTTATTATACGCTCACAAAGATTTGCAAGAAAATTATTTGCAGTGTCTTTAATCATTATCTATTGTTATTTGTTTTTATACTAACTAATATAGTAATGTAAACATTATCCTTCGCAGTTTGGGTATCATCGGGCGCAGTAGTGGAGATCCCGTGGGGTTTGTTGGATGCCCAGCGACCTCTCCCTGGAGGTGAAATGTCTCCAGAAGCGATGGGTCCGCCGCTATCCCCGGAGTTGACACTACCAGCCGAGGCCGCGCTGTCATACAACCTGACCCTCGCCAGACCGAGGCAGCTGCACGTTGCCGCGCCAGATTTAGAGTCCACCACGCTAGTACTGGCAACGGGTCTAGGTAATTACAACACTGTTCTACCACTAGCTAATCGGGTCGATACCACTATACAGAATACAGAAATACCAGTATTCATAAATGTTACTATCAGGTATCATTGTCATAATACTTAATAGTAACCTGGAGTCTGGAGTTGTGTCCGGTATGACGATACGCTCGCCCCCTATCACATTGAGACGGAAATAAACTCGAAGGAATGTGGGTGTACTAGTTACACCTGTAATTACCCCTTTGGGTACTACAGGCGTGAATGAGTATGTGTGTATCATACATTGCACAACTTTAATACACTAAATTCATGAATGATTTTTGTATCGAAATTTCTAACACATATTGTGATTGCCAGGCCCAGTATTTCCACCCCGGACCTCACATTTTCTCAGCCCAAGTACGCTGCCACTAGACCAAGGTGATTATATGACATATCTATTAATAATATTTTTCATCAACAGATTTATTTTACACCCGAGTGGCGCCATCGAAAACGTTCGACCTTCTGAAAGATGACTTCGACTATTCTCTGATAACGATGGTGCTCTCAGGACTGATCCTCGCCTCATACGCCACCAAGTATTTCGCCTCCAGGAAAATGCTCAAAATGGCCTGGAAGTGATCTCCTATTTTCTAGATAACATGCAGAGGAATTTGAACTGTGCCCCTATTGAGTTAAGGTCGGAAGTACGATGGACACATGGAGAAGATATTACATTTCGATAGCATGTAGGGAGTTAATATAAGACAACTGTAAAGATAAGTATTTATAAAACTGTCTATTATTCTGTATTATCGCCTTTCTAATATTTATTTGCAATCCCATGAAAATAGCTGATATCGAATTACCAAAGAAAAAGTATTGACAGTTATCATAGACAATAACGCACTAAATATGTAATCATTCGAAATATATCGATAAAGTATTATGTAATCATTCGAAACATTTACAGCTTATTTAGATGAAGACTAGTTAATCCTTTTAGTTACAAATCAATATCTGTAGCTTGTAGAGTATACAGTAGAACAGGGATTCCCAAACTATTTTGGGAGAGAGAGAGAGATGATTCCTTTTCCAAAATGAACTGATACCTCAGATCCCCACAGCCAATTTACTATAAAAATCCTATTTCTAGTTTTTTCTCCGATTTCATTTCCTATTGATAGAAAATTCTTACCAATTACTTACTCTGCGGTTTTCGTTTATGTCATCTCCTGGGAATCCCTGCAGTAGAACTTGCAGGAAATGTAAACAGATTGATATTTTTTCCACAAGGATTTGAGCCATTTGTAGTATTGGCACAGAACGAGGGGTTGTAAAAATTATACACAATAATTATTCTTGTCGAAGTTTGGGACTATATAAATTTGGGTTTTTGTTATTGGTTGCTATGCTTTACATGATTGGGTCGACATTTACTGGTCTCTCAACTGCCCACACTATTGCTTATCTGTACTTATGACTGATATCGGTATTTTTTATGACGCATGTTGAGATATTGTGTAAAGTGCTTGTTTACATTGTCTGAAAGGTCTTTTAAAAATCATAAAAATTGTTACTTTTTCTTAATATACTGCTTCAATTTCATGTATAGATGTTAGAAATATATAAAATTCATAAAAAGTGATATCAGTTTTAAATGGAATTGAATTTCCACTGCCATATTAATATAGCACAGGGCAAATTCCTCTCATATTAATGAACTTATTAAATAAATAATATATAAATAAAAACATATAAATAGTTTGTGTTTGTGAGTAGTGAGTGTTATAAATGAATTAAGTGGAAGCCATTTCTGGTGTATAAGAAAGCTTCTCGAGCCAATATGAAACGATTATAAACGATACTGATTATCTCATTAATCCACGTACAATGGACTATAATGCCATCAAGATCGGTTAAGAATGACCTCCAACTGTCGTTCGAAAAACATGGAATACAATTTGGGACCATTTAGTTCCGTTTCAGCATTCAATATCTATCACAGCTATAATAATAGAGAAAAGGTCACGTTTATAACGGATTTACACAGCATTTGCTAATTTACATGCGATTCGAACTGTCTGAATGGACTTTAAATTAAATTGATAAAAAACTCATAGGTACAGCTTTTGTTAGTTTGTCACTTGATCAACAACATCGAATCGTGTGAACGTACGTTGATTAATGGGACACTCATCAGTCTTAATTATTCTGTTGTCACAGACTAAAATATAGTTTATGTCTGTCAGATGGGTGGTAATAAACTAAAATGAAATGACTTAATTTGATCACAAGACACTAAGATTGACTTTGAATTAAACACGATTAAATTAAAAATTACCTATATAGTTTAGCCACGGGCATCAGAATTTATATATAAACTCAGTCTAAACCATATCTTAAAATAGAAATATTTCACTAAAATATTAAGAACATAGCGATATTGAGTTACTTTCAATCTGAATCATTCAGAATCGAATAACGGATAGATTCGTTCACGTTGTAATACTTCCTACGGAATTCTCGCTAACCGTATGAAACGCCACAGCAAGCCCCTACTGCACCTTTTTCTGTGAGACAGTGGAACTGCCTCGGTCGAGTCTACCCATTCGCGATGTAGAGTGCAGACAAAACTTACCACAGCGTGACTACCACTAACAACACGTCACGCTCCCCATGATTAAGTGTAATTCATAAATCTACGTGACTTTTAGTAGAATATTCATAGACAATATAATATATTCCTTTTAATTAATTTTTTACCATTTTCCTATTGAACCACGTTGTGGCGATACAAGTATTGATCATTTGATTACAGAACATGGTATATCTGTAAAGTGGTAACGAGTAAAAATTAGTTAGTGCAATTTAGATGTATAGTTTATTTAATAATCATTGTTTAATATGGTATTTATAATATGGTTAATACGAGTCCATTCCATCTCCTAATAACCTCTGATTAATTAAACCTTTTCCAATTGTTTATTAATTTGAATCTATTATTGGTTTGCACTCTTGCCTCAGTTGTATTTTAAACTGACTTTTTCGCTTGTATTTGTTTACGAGATACAATTTTAATATAATAAAGTCATGTAAGCTATAAATGTATTTAAATTACATAAGTTATACACAGAGTAATTTTAAACTTTTACATGTTTGGTTTTGATGTAATGGGTAAAATAAGTGTAACATATATTTACATTTAGAGTTAGGTTAAGAAAAACTAATTATCGTTTATATGCTCGCTCTACATTTGAAGGTAATCGTAATATACGAATCGGTCTTAATTTGAATTATAAATTACGCATAGGATAAAAATTCATTTTGTGTTTCATATAGATTGCCTTCTGGTGTTGATCGTGACAAAAATACGAATATAATAGTGTTAGTAAGATGCAAACCGATAGTTTTTTTATATTATTTCTCATTACTTTGACTCGTCTGATTTTAACATTTTATGCATTGCTTCTATTTTATGTAGGATATCTGCCAGTGAAATAATTTTGTTACTTCTGTAACTAGATGCACATGGAAGTAGAAAACCATAGCAAGACTAATAATATCCATTACTTTATGCTGCTATAAATGAATTTAATAGCGATTGTAAATAATTTGTGCTGCATCATGTCATGCCTGCATTATCGACGTGCCAACTTTGTATTTACAAGCAGTTTTAGCTGTCTTATTGCTTTTACAATAGTCACGTGTTTGTTGACCGCAAATGAAGTTTGTAATCGCTATTAATTTAATATAAGGGCTCTATTATTTCTCCCTCTCTAGATGTCTTTGGAAATCAGCTCAAACGTTGAGTGTACCAAATTCATGATTATTCGATATTAACACCTCTTTAAAATGTTTTCTAACATTTAACAGGATTATATTATGAGCTGTGAGAATATATTATATGTTTTGAACTAGAAAACCAAATATTTTCCTTGCTGCAATCTCCCTCCATTTTGCTTGGGTTCTTCGACTCACTGTGCGTAGGTATATTGGGGTGTCATTAAACGTCAATGAACAAATAATGTTAAATTAATCGAGAACATGTTATACAGTAAGAAATGTTACCGTTTCTGTTTTGAATTTATTTGTTGAGTTATAGGTGTGGTTGTAACTTATTTATGGTTTAGGTTAAATTTGTTCGCTTTCGCACATTTTGAGTGGTTTGTAAACGCGTTCGCTGACGTCTCAAATATTATATGGCTGTGGTTGTAAATCATATAAATCTTCATCTAATTCACGATCAGCGATGACCGTAATGATTATTAGAACAAAATGTTGTTATTAAATATCACAGCGTCACCCAACCCTATGGATTGCTCTTCAAATACAGTGAAACTCGGTTAATGTGGGACCTGGATAAGTGAGAAACCTCCATAACTGGAACTCATGCTGAGGTCCCAACACTTTGGCACTGAATTACCCCTGTTAGTGGGACGAATCAAACCTCTATATCTGGGATTTGTGCTTTCGATTTTTTTTTTTTTTTTTTTTATAGCATAGGCCAGCAAACGAGCAAGTGGGTCACCTGATGGTAAGTGATCTCCACCGCCCATGTACGCCCACCACCAGAAGAGTCATGGGCGCGTTGCCGACCTTAAAGGAAAGGGATAATAAGGGATTGGGAAGGGGAGGGGATTTGGGCTTCCGGTTATCTCACTCACCGTACGAAACGCAGCAGCAAGCCGCTACTTTACGTCGGTTTTCTGTGAGACAGTGGTAACGATCCGGACGAGCCAGCCCATTCATGCTGTAGACAAAACTGTCTACAGCGTGGCTCTACCACTCAAAAAAATTATCTTCATTTATTATTCTATGATTTATCATCATAGTTACCTCTATAACTGAGACAGCGAGGGAATTTTATATGCATAAACCTCTGTAGCTGATATAAAATCGTTTTGTTTGTTGTAATAATCGCACCTCTATAACTGAAATAACCTGTATTCTGACCTCTATTAATGGAACCCTCTGTAAATGAGACAGATATTTATTTATAACTGTATATCTGAGACACTGGGTAAGTGGAATACCTCTATAAGTGGAACAACATGGCAGGTCCTTTGATGTCTCACTTAACCAGGTTTCACTGTAGTAACAATACTAGTGAAATCTTTGAGAAGTTACAAAAAGCTAGCGAACGCGTGTCAGTGTTTCTGCTCATTGTTATTGGTAGAACCAAATATTCCTAATATCATTTTAATGCATTTGGTAATGTTAAGCGATATTTTATTTTGTTTTTGTAAGATGTTTGTACCTTTCATTAAGACGGGCATACTTAAACACTTACGGTGCATAAGTGTGATTCTATTTGCATGTTTTTCCTATTGCAATGCACTGCTTATACAGGTTTACTTTTAAAACACCAACAACCTCGCAGGACTAGATAGCTAACCCCATAAGGAACAACTTTTGTTCTACAACTTTTGATAATTTTTTAGATTTTATTTTCATATAAAAATAATTTTAATTTAATTTCCGGCTTGAATGTTTATAACTCTACGCGCATTGCAAAGATTACTTAAACAAACCTCTACAAAGCGTGAGGAAGAGGGTGCAGTGCTAGCGCCTTTGAATTTGACCCATTTATCTAGCCGCCAGTCCGTCTGTCATCCATCATTTTTTTTTCATGTATTGAGTTATGTCCTAACTCGTAGAACAAAAGTTGTTCCTTATCGGGTTAGCTATCTAGTCTTGCGAGGTTGTTGGTGTTTTAAAAGTAACCCTGTATAGAGGTGCTTAGCAGTTCTATAGTATATAGCGATTGGAATAACACGCAAGCAGAGTTAAATTCGGAATTATAAATGTGCACATCTCCGTGAAATGTACGAACTATTAAAATATACATAAATCGTATAATTGCAAGATGCACTAAGAAGTAATGGCCTTTACGATGTTATGAGATTGGCTACATAAGTGATGTATGACCGAGAATATATATGCGATTTTTTTTCAGACTATCGAATCGAATTTATTCAACGCATCCGATTTTATTGATGTGCGAGTCTTAAGACATTCGGACAGTCGACTCGGACGTCCGATCCAGCTATATTGGTTGGGATGTGTATTAAATATTCAAACAATTTATGGCATAAGTGCCTTCCAATTGTGTCTGAATTTATAATTATTTTCCACTCTCTGATTAATTTCGTTGCAGCATAAATACAGCTTCAAACTCCCAGAGACTAGGTAATTGCTCGGTGTTTGAATATGCGTGCCTTTCTCGATCCTGGCTTGTAGGAGTTATAGCGGGATAGTCTCTTATCGGATTTGAATATCGGAGAAAAGATCGGATATCTATTCCCAGTCTTAAGTCGATTGACTAAGTGCAGTTATGTTCGACTTCAGTGCAAGTCGACTGCAGTCGTATAAGTCGACTGCACTCGTATGGCGACAACTATTTGCAGTCTGACTACGGCTAACTTCATGTAGCTGCAATCCGCTGTAGATACTTTGTGCAGTTATCGATTGGTCATGCAATGGATCAGACGAACCTGCCTTACGTGTTACAGAATTTACTGTATAAATCTATGAAAGTACGTCTGATGTAAAAAGTGGAATGATTCTATAACACCAATAAACGATTTACTACACAGTTGTATTTTATTTTAGACGCTAAATGTATATGTCAATTTATGAGTAAAAAGAACAATGACTGCCAAGTATTTTGCATTTTTAATCTTAGATTTTTGTCTTCTGTTTTTGGGCATAATTCAAAAAGCGCACTCGTTGCGATTGAGTTACTGTTTTAGAATTTATATGCCATAGCTGTGTAAAGTTTGAAAAATAAAATTAGTTTGAACATAACTTAAAATCTGACTTCAAAACCAGGGTTCGAGGATATATATCAATGGATATATATCAAGATATATATCCGATATATATCAAGCTGTGTTTTACGATATATATCAATTTTTTTTTTATAATATATTGCAATACAAAAATGCTTTAAAAAATTAATGATATTAAGTAATTTTTAGAGTTTGTTACTGTATTTCTACTTCCCAAATATAGATGGCGTGGGAGTAGTGTTAAAACATACTCCCTAATGGTAAGTTCTAATCCATAAATGGCAACACTTCTGCCCTAAAAGAAGAGTTTATGTTTTTTAGTTGATTTTGCCTTATCCAAAAACAAGTTTTTTATTTTATAATTTTAGTATGTGTATGTAACACATATGCAAACAGTATTCATAAATAATACAATAAAATAATAATATGGCTTTCATACAAAATGGATATATATCAAACTTGATATATATAGGATATATATCATAAATATCCGATATTTTGATATTTATAATAAATATCGGATATTTTCGAACCCTGTTCAAAACAAAAAACAACACAAGTCAAAAATAACGATTGAATTGTAATTTAATTCTTTTTGAAGTCGGTGTTATTTGTGTTACCAGGCAAGTGGCAGCAGCGACGACTCCAAAAGACCTCTAGGAATTGTTATATATGACTTTTTATAACAAATTAGAAGTAAGTGGTCTCCACCACCCATAACGAGAACTCCGACAATCGCTAAATTACATTTTTTTCTGCAATTACTTATACTTTAGCGAGCTGTGTTCAGCAAACAAGAACCTTTCCTTGATTTCAATAGATTCACGTTACGAAACGCAACCGCAAGCTTCACACGGTACTAACCCGGTGGAGTGCTGCGTGGCTACATCACTTCAGGGCAAATAAAAAAATAAATCAAATACATTATTTTTGTATATTCTACCTTCTTTACATCATGTCTGAGCACGATATTAATTTTAAACGTACAAATGTACACAAATCACACATCAATCGTATTACATTTAATAATACTTGTTACACTTTCTACAATAAAATTTATCCAAACCTGGAAGAACAAAAATCAGTACATAGTATACATATAAGATAATGTATTGTTGCGTAACGATTTTAGGCCGAAATTCTTCGACAATAACGAGCACAACAGACTTAGTATCTGTTTAACAATGTCCAAGTAAACTGTATAATAGCAAAATACAAAATTATCACGCTGTGAATACATATACGCCCTCACGCCTGTAATCGCTGAAAGGGCAGGCAGAGGTTTAACCAGTACACACATGTCGCCGAGCGTATCTCTGTCCTATGATGTGATAGGGAGCGTGCCTATCGCTTTAAAGTCCACAATTCCAGACTCTGGGCTGATACGGAGCATTTCGTGATAGAAAACCCAATAACATTTTACCCAACCTGGGGATCGAACCCGAGACCTCAGCACAGCAATTGTATCGCGTGCTCAATACAACTGCTCCACCGAGGCAATCGATACAGCATGTCAAATTTCTTGTCTTTGGTCACTATCATGTCATTCATATCGATTATTCAATAAGATTATGTAGAGACTGCTTTAACTTCCTACATTGTTTAAATACAAATCATATATGTCGTATAATTAAAATAATATAATACATATCCTACTGCTACTCATTTTACAGAGCAACACTAATATCTGTCCAAAAAATATGTTCATATTTTTCATTCCCCCATGACACAACTGGTTGTAGATATCAATAGTGCTACAGGAAAATTTTATTTCCAGTGAAACTACCGATCGTTTCGCGGTAAATACACTACTGGTAGTGCCAAGCAATTGTTTCACGGACGATAAAGGTTTTCATTGAGTAAAGAAGACTGTGGCGTTATCACTTTTCTGAGAGAATCATTTAATTCTTACATTGTCATATCTTAGTAGTAATCTGTAAATATACATGGTTTATCGATAACACTTCACATACATACACTTCACTACACAAGTCAATCATAGCAACAAGTTTAGGCCGTAGTTCATACACTAGTGTTGTTTATTCTTTCGATAACATTTTATCGAATATTTTTTTGATGTTGCTATCGTATTCTTTGTTGGTCGGTGTGTATGGTGTCCCGACAACGTCTTGCAGTTTTAGATGCTTGACTGTCGGAGGTTTGAGCACATCTTGGTTGTCACATAGCCTTCGCAGATGGTACCAAACTGCTGCGTAATCGTAGTCAATAATATTTATAAAGAATTTTACAGCCGACTCCTGAAATGAAAATTGTATTTAATTTTAATGCAATATTTTAAAAATAAAGGATTGTGAGAGCACGTCTAAGTATGTAGTACCACTTTGTTATTTCCATCGTTAAGCAGCATTGTATTATTACCGTTATGATCCAGCTTAAAGGAAAAAATAAAAAAACCTGGGCAATGCGATATTATTTATTTATTTAAACTTAATATATAAAACATGTATAAAGGCGGACTTAGGCCGCGGACTCGAAGTCAGCGGCAAGCGGGTGCGGCGCGAGTGCGGCGCGTTCAAATGCATAGATTTAAATGGACCCGGTCTCGAAAGCAGCGGCGCGGCGCGGGCCGCGGGCGCGAGGAGTGACGTACGAGCGGCGCGCGCCAAATGAGCGGCAACTGCGCGTCTGCATTGACGTAGTGCTGTGTATTTTCAAAAATGCCCGCCTACGTGGTGGAGCAAATTATTTCAATGATTTTTTATATGGAACATCATATTCACATCAATTTCGTTCGCGAACAGACACTAATTTCTCATAGTACAACACTACGCCGCTCTAGCGCCGCGCGATCTGCCCGCTGACTTCGAGACCGGGTCTCCGCCGCACCCGCGCCGCACCCGCTGACTTCGAGTCTGCAGCCTTAATGCCAGAGAGATGCTTAATGAGAATTCTATCACTGTCAATCTACAGGTGATGCAGAGATGAGACAATGTGGGTGTATAAAAGTAGTATTATTATATATTAACATTGTATGTCTTCAGGATCATGACCGTATGTGGCACATAAAACTACGAAACCACTCACCTGTAACGGCTTCGGCTGTTTATCAGACAGGTACTCATCGACACACAGCATAGCATCTTCGAGTCGGTCGTCAGTCAGTGCCAAGTCGACAGTAAGTCGCGGCAGGGTTTGCAGCGCGGCGACCTGCAGAGAGTAGGCGGCGGTGGTGCGGTACCACGACCCCGCGTCCTTCAGACGACTCTGCTTCCACGACTTGTGTAGGTACTTGTATATGTGCGGCAGGACTTCTCTGGAAATCGATAATGTAGCAGTTTATACAGTGGATTTCATTTATAACGACCTCGGTTGTAACGACGTTTCGGTTATAGCGACGTTAAACTTAAGTCCCCTGAATTTAAAGCATACTTTCGTAGGAAATTCATTCGGCTATAGCGACTTCGGAGATAGCGTCAATTTCGGGTATAGCGACTTGTTTTTGTGAACCATTTGTGACAGATTCCTAGAAATCCTGAGTCGAGCCTGCAAAAAACTATTAAGCTTTCTTATCCTTTGTTTATATTCACAGATGGTCAAATGCTTTGTTTGCTATATAAGACTACTTAGCACGTGTATGAAGTTAAACTTATGAATCAGTTACGTAGCAATTTCCAATGAGTGAATAGTGTTTTTTAACCTTGTGAATATGGCCCTTAGACGTATATTTACTGTTAAAGAAAAAGTAGGCATCATTTCGAGACTGAAAAATGGTGAAAACAATGTTGATCTGTGTAAAAAATGTGGAGTTTCGCATTCTACAATATCAACAATGTGGAAATGTGTGTGTATTTTTATTTTGGATATAGCGACCTCCGGATATAGCAACGAATTAAAGTGGTCCCTCAGCCGTCGTTATAACCGAAATCCACTGTATTAGGTATACGTTATAAATAAATACATCCTCGTCTAATAATGACTGGTCCATTTACTCCAATATAAAATTATGCACGCCGCATGTTAGTGTTGAATCTTTCTGCACTTCATTATTTAAAATAGGATGCCACGAAATGTCTACAATACCTGAAGCAAATATGTCGACATTTTAACAGATGGCATAAAAGCATCCAAATGTCAGGCCGATATATCGATATTTTTCTTGATAAATTAAAATCGATATTGTTAATTTTAAAAATATCGTTGTCATCGCAGTGCCAATGTATATGTTACATTGCATTGCTCAAAATGTAGCCATTTATTACGGCACGCCAAGGAATTACACATACGAAATCTACGGTTTTAGCTGTAGTCCGTGGATTATATTATATAGGCGCCAATGTGGTTTATATAAATTATAATAGGTCAGTCATGGTGCTATATTTTGTATATTCCAGTGCCATTGTTTGCTCATTTCTAGTTTATAGTCCATGGAAACGTAATTTCACGTTGTATTTGTAATTTATTTTGCATCTTACTCTAATAATTGCGCACAGTATCGAAAATTAATAGTTTCAATTATGAATTTTGAAAATTAATAATTTCAATTATGAATTTTGAAAATTAATAATTTCAATTATTAGTTTTCAATTTCAAACTAATAATTCTAATTATTAATTTTCGATTACACAACAGACAAGTTGAAAATGTTGAGGTATGTAACTCTAAAAAGCAGTTAATACTCGTAATTGAATACTTACTTCACTGCCCGCGTCTGGATAAAATCTTTCGCCAGTGAAGCCATTGTGACAAGTAAGTCCAGCGCTCTCTTTAAAACGTGCGGGTCGCTAGATTCAAATCTGAAATAATTTTTGGAATTTTTATACAGCTTCCATGGCGCAATGAGTGAGCAGCCGATTGTTAAATGAGAGGCCGCGGGTTCGATTCCAGCACCGAGATAAATGTTTATGTGATCCATAAATATTTGTTTCGAATCTGGGTGTGGTTTCTCCTCAAAGGCGTTGACGTCAGGTGGCCGGTAGTAAAATCTACAAGCTAAATCTTTCTGTAACATGTGTTACAATGTTACGCCAATCCCATTGTAGGTGAGATAAGGGTAAGTTTAAGGATATTTTTTGGAAATTATCAACTTTATCTTATCTTTATTTTTTTATCTTAGCTCGATGACTACACTGGACCCAACTTTTAATATGTAGAACCAAGAGTGCTAATTTTTATAACATAGTCTGCCTAGGTATGTTAAAAAAAATATCGATGCGTAGATATTTTTTCTGCAATTTAATAAGTATCGAAATGGTATCTGAATCGATATTTTTAAATTAGGATGCCACGAAATGTGTGTACTACACCTGAAGTCAATATGTCCATATTTTAACAGAAGCCATAACAACATCCAAATGTCAGACGGATATATCGATATTTTTCTTGATACATTAAAATCGATATTGATGATTTGACTATATTATGTATTGACTTTTAATATAGTTTAGCCCAAATATAATGTAGTCAACATTTTAGTTATGATTCATTGAGTTTCTTTATGGTCAGCAGAATTATGCCGGCCTGAAATTACAGGATACACTAGCTTTCCTGAACGAGCTATTATGGCGAGGTTTTCATTAAGTATACAGTGATTTTTATTCAGTTGGGTACAAAAAATTATCAAGTACTTTCCCATCAGAAATATATTATTGTAGTAACCGTTATTATAATGGTTTATTGATTTCATCGACTTCGCTAAACAACAAGCTTACTTTTTACGCCTAGATGCTGGCAGAGGCGTCTCTAGCCCATGTAGCGCCCGTGTGCAATCATTACCTTAGCGCCCTCTAGTAAGTGATCTTTTAAACAGAACATATAAGATGGGCGCAGGTGCATTTGAAAATGGCCGGCCAGCGTGTGAGTGGAGCTCGGCCGGCTAGAACGCTGCGCCCGTGTTCATCGCACACACACCAAACCCGGTAACACACGCCTCTGGATGCTGGCTTTCTCGACTACCACCACCAGCGCCAGTATACTGTACAGTAGTCTCTGTAGTTAAACCTCACCCTCACCTGGTGACCAGCGGCGACCATGTCGAGTGCACGAGCGGCAGCAGCTCGTCCTCGTGCGGCGCGACCACCGCCAGCCCGCGCTCTACCACCACCAGCGCCAGTATACTGTACAGTAGTCTCTGTAGTTAAACCTCACCCTCACCCTCACCCTCACCTGGTGACCAGCGGCGACCATGTCGAGTGCACGAGCGGCAGCAGCTCGTCCTCGTGCGGCGCGACCACCGCCAGCCCGCGCTCTACCACCACCAGCGCCAGTATACTGTACAGTAGTCTCTGTAGTTAAACCTCACCCTCACCCTCACCCTCACCTGGTGACCAGCGGCGACCATGTCGAGTGCACGAGCGGCAGCAGCTCGTCCTCGTGCGGCGCGACCACCGCCAGCCCGCGCTCTACCACCACCAGCGCCAGTATACTGTACAGTAGTCTCTGTAGTTAAACCTCACCCTCACCCTCACCCTCACCTGGTGACCAGCGGCGACCATGTCGAGTGCACGAGCGGCAGCAGCTCGTCCTCGTGCGGCGCGACCACCGCCAGCCCGCGCTCTACCACCACCAGCGCCAGTATACTGTACAGTAGTCTCTGTAGTTAAACCTCACCCTCACCTGGTGACCAGCGGCGACCATGTCGAGTGCACGAGCGGCAGCAGCTCGTCCTCGTGCGGCGCGACCACCGCCAGCCCGCGCTCTACCACCACCAGCGCCAGTATACTGTACAGTAGTCTCTGTAGTTAAACCTCACCCTCACCCTCACCCTCACCTGGTGACCAGCGGCGACCATGTCGAGTGCACGAGCGGCAGCAGCTCGTCCTCGTGCGGCGCGACCACCGCCAGCCCGCGCTCTACCACCACCAGCGCCAGTATACTGTACAGTAGTCTCTGTAGTTAAACCTCACCCTCACCCTCACCCTCACCTGGTGACCAGCGGCGACCATGTCGAGTGCACGAGCGGCAGCAGCTCGTCCTCGTGCGGCGCGACCACCGCCAGCCCGCGCTCTACCACCACCAGCGCCAGTATACTGTACAGTAGTCTCTGTAGTTAAACCTCACCCTCACCCTCACCCTCACCCTCACCTGGTGACCAGCGGCGACCATGTCGAGTGCACGAGCGGCAGCAGCTCGTCCTCGTGCGGCGCGACCACCGCCAGCCCGCGCTCTACCACCACCAGCGCCAGTATACTGTACAGTAGTCTCTGTAGTTAAACCTCACCCTCACCCTCACCCTCACCCTCACCTGGTGACCAGCGGCGACCATGTCGAGTGCACGAGCGGCAGCAGCTCGTCCTCGTGCGGCGCGACCACCGCCAGCCCGCGCTCTACCACCACCAGCGCCAGTATACTGTACAGTAGTCTCTGTAGTTAAACCTCACCCTCACCCTCACCCTCACCTGGTGACCAGCGGCGACCATGTCGAGTGCACGAGCGGCAGCAGCTCGTCCTCGTGCGGCGCGACCACCGCCAGCCCGCGCTCTACCACCACCAGCGCCAGTATACTGTACAGTAGTCTCTGTAGTTAAACCTCACCCTCACCCTCACCCTCACCTGGTGACCAGCGGCGACCATGTCGAGTGCACGAGCGGCAGCAGCTCGTCCTCGTGCGGCGCGACCACCGCCAGCCCGCGCTCTACCACCACCAGCGCCAGTATACTGTACAGTAGTCTCTGTAGTTAAACCTCACCCTCACCCTCACCCTCACCCTCACCTGGTGACCAGCGGCGACCATGTCGAGTGCACGAGCGGCAGCAGCTCGTCCTCGTGCGGCGCGACCACCGCCAGCCCGCGCTCTACCACCACCAGCGCCAGTATACTGTACAGTAGTCTCTGTAGTTAAACCTCACCCTCACCTGGTGACCAGCGGCGACCATGTCGAGTGCACGAGCGGCAGCAGCTCGTCCTCGTGCGGCGCGACCACCGCCAGCCCGCGCTCTACCACCACCAGCGCCAGTATACTGTACAGTAGTCTCTGTAGTTAAACCTCACCCTCACCCTCACCTGGTGACCAGCGGCGACCATGTCGAGTGCACGAGCGGCAGCAGCTCGTCCTCGTGCGGCGCGACCACCGCCAGCCCGCGCTCTACCACCACCAGCGCCAGTATACTGTACAGTAGTCTCTGTAGTTAAACCTCACCCTCACCCTCACCCTCACCTGGTGACCAGCGGCGACCATGTCGAGTGCACGAGCGGCAGCAGCTCGTCCTCGTGCGGCGCGACCACCGCCAGCCCGCGCTCTACCACCACCAGCGCCAGTATACTGTACAGTAGTCTCTGTAGTTAAACCTCACCCTCACCCTCACCCTCACCTGGTGACCAGCGGCGACCATGTCGAGTGCACGAGCGGCAGCAGCTCGTCCTCGTGCGGCGCGACCACCGCCAGCCCGCGCTCTACCACCACCAGCGCCAGTATACTGTACAGTAGTCTCTGTAGTTAAACCTCACCCTCACCCTCACCCTCACCCTCACCTGGTGACCAGCGGCGACCATGTCGAGTGCACGAGCGGCAGCAGCTCGTCCTCGTGCGGCGCGACCACCGCCAGCCCGCGCTCTACCACCACCAGCGCCAGTATACTGTACAGTAGTCTCTGTAGTTAAACCTCACCCTCACCTGGTGACCAGCGGCGACCATGTCGAGTGCACGAGCGGCAGCAGCTCGTCCTCGTGCGGCGCGACCACCGCCAGCCCGCGCTCTACCACCACCAGCGCCAGTATACTGTACAGTAGTCTCTGTAGTTAAACCTCACCCTCACCCTCACCTGGTGACCAGCGGCGACCATGTCGAGTGCACGAGCGGCAGCAGCTCGTCCTCGTGCGGCGCGACCACCGCCAGCCCGCGCTCTACCACCACCAGCGCCAGTATACTGTACAGTAGTCTCTGTAGTTAAACCTCACCCTCACCCTCACCCTCACCTGGTGACCAGCGGCGACCATGTCGAGTGCACGAGCGGCAGCAGCTCGTCCTCGTGCGGCGCGACCACCGCCAGCCCGCGCTCTACCACCACCAGCGCCAGTATACTGTACAGTAGTCTCTGTAGTTAAACCTCACCCTCACCCTCACCCTCACCTGGTGACCAGCGGCGACCATGTCGAGTGCACGAGCGGCAGCAGCTCGTCCTCGTGCGGCGCGACCACCGCCAGCCCGCGCTCTACCACCACCAGCGCCAGTATACTGTACAGTAGTCTCTGTAGTTAAACCTCACCCTCACCCTCACCCTCACCTGGTGACCAGCGGCGACCATGTCGAGTGCACGAGCGGCAGCAGCTCGTCCTCGTGCGGCGCGACCACCGCCAGCCCGCGCTCTACCACCACCAGCGCCAGTATACTGTACAGTAGTCTCTGTAGTTAAACCTCACCCTCACCTGGTGACCAGCGGCGACCATGTCGAGTGCACGAGCGGCAGCAGCTCGTCCTCGTGCGGCGCGACCACCGCCAGCCCGCGCTCTACCACCACCAGCGCCAGTATACTGTACAGTAGTCTCTGTAGTTAAACCTCACCCTCACCCTCACCCTCACCTGGTGACCAGCGGCGACCATGTCGAGTGCACGAGCGGCAGCAGCTCGTCCTCGTGCGGCGCGACCACCGCCAGCCCGCGCTCTACCACCACCAGCGCCAGTATACTGTACAGTAGTCTCTGTAGTTAAACCTCACCCTCACCCTCACCCTCACCTGGTGACCAGCGGCGACCATGTCGAGTGCACGAGCGGCAGCAGCTCGTCCTCGTGCGGCGCGACCACCGCCAGCCCGCGCTCTACCACCACCAGCGCCAGTATACTGTACAGTAGTCTCTGTAGTTAAACCTCACCCTCACCCTCACCTGGTGACCAGCGGCGACCATGTCGAGTGCACGAGCGGCAGCAGCTCGTCCTCGTGCGGCGCGACCACCGCCAGCCCGCGCTCTACCACCACCAGCGCCAGTATACTGTACAGTAGTCTCTGTAGTTAAACCTCACCCTCACCCTCACCCTCACCCTCACCTGGTGACCAGCGGCGACCATGTCGAGTGCACGAGCGGCAGCAGCTCGTCCTCGTGCGGCGCGACCACCGCCAGCCCGCGCTCTACCACCACCAGCGCCAGTATACTGTACAGTAGTCTCTGTAGTTAAACCTCACCCTCACCCTCACCCTCACCTGGTGACCAGCGGCGACCATGTCGAGTGCACGAGCGGCAGCAGCTCGTCCTCGTGCGGCGCGACCACCGCCAGCCCGCGCTCTACCACCACCAGCGCCAGTATACTGTACAGTAGTCTCTGTAGTTAAACCTCACCCTCACCCTCACCCTCACCTGGTGACCAGCGGCGACCATGTCGAGTGCACGAGCGGCAGCAGCTCGTCCTCGTGCGGCGCGACCACCGCCAGCCCGCGCTCTACCACCACCAGCGCCAGTATACTGTACAGTAGTCTCTGTAGTTAAACCTCACCCTCACCCTCACCCTCACCCTCACCTGGTGACCAGCGGCGACCATGTCGAGTGCACGAGCGGCAGCAGCTCGTCCTCGTGCGGCGCGACCACCGCCAGCCCGCGCTCTACCACCACCAGCGCCAGTATACTGTACAGTAGTCTCTGTAGTTAAACCTCACCCTCACCCTCACCCTCACCCTCACCTGGTGACCAGCGGCGACCATGTCGAGTGCACGAGCGGCAGCAGCTCGTCCTCGTGCGGCGCGACCACCGCCAGCCCGCGCTCTACCACCACCAGCGCCAGTATACTGTACAGTAGTCTCTGTAGTTAAACCTCACCCTCACCCTCACCCTCACCTGGTGACCAGCGGCGACCATGTCGAGTGCACGAGCGGCAGCAGCTCGTCCTCGTGCGGCGCGACCACCGCCAGCCCGCGCTCTACCACCACCAGCGCCAGTATACTGTACAGTAGTCTCTGTAGTTAAACCTCACCCTCACCCTCACCCTCACCCTCACCTGGTGACCAGCGGCGACCATGTCGAGTGCACGAGCGGCAGCAGCTCGTCCTCGTGCGGCGCGACCACCGCCAGCCCGCGCTCTACCACCACCAGCGCCAGTATACTGTACAGTAGTCTCTGTAGTTAAACCTCACCCTCACCCTCACCCTCACCTGGTGACCAGCGGCGACCATGTCGAGTGCACGAGCGGCAGCAGCTCGTCCTCGTGCGGCGCGACCACCGCCAGCCCGCGCTCTACCACCACCAGCGCCAGTATACTGTACAGTAGTCTCTGTAGTTAAACCTCACCCTCACCCTCACCCTCACCTGGTGACCAGCGGCGACCATGTCGAGTGCACGAGCGGCAGCAGCTCGTCCTCGTGCGGCGCGACCACCGCCAGCCCGCGCTCTACCACCACCAGCGCCAGTATACTGTTGTCTCTGTTCGACGACGGTACGAAATGGAGACATCGCCTGAGGATTGTTATTGTGACGGCCACGTGTTGGGGGAGGGGTTGTTTTTCCTCTGTAACAATAAAATAAACTTGTCTAAACGTTGATCTATGAGCTGGCGGCGGCGAGGCGTCTTCACAATGTCTCGACAATGAGCACAAGCTTTAAGAGCGTGTTCCATCGACCCGTACTATCCCTATCTCTTAATAGTTGAGCTGTTCACGAATTGCACAGCACCCGTGTACGAACCGTTACAACAGCGGAAGTTATAAGGTTCGCAGCGTACGAGGGTGTTTCAATAAAAGATCGGTTGATGGTGGAATCGCGAGTATGATCAGTGGAGTCACGGTCAAGGCGCGACTGGCACACGCGCGTACTGATGTAAAGCATACAACTTAGGGATGTATGCCACGCCACTAGACACTCGTCTTTAATATCAATTAAAGATAACGAAACAAAATTTTACACATTTTGCAGAAAAAATCCTGAAGTTCACAATTGGCGACCTTACTTAGCAGAGCTTAGTTAAAACACTATTTTCAACTCTTTCTACCCACTTTATAAATCGCGTTGACAGAGAACAAGATTGTTTAACTCAGAGGTTCCAAGACTTTTTTCTCATAAACCACTTTCAAAATTTAGCTGGTTCCGATGGACCCCCTGCAGCTTTAGCTTCTACCATTTTCCCCCCATTTACCATGAACCCCCATTTTTTGTCACGCCAACAGGCCCCATCGAGTCTCCCGTGGACCCCTGCGAATCCATCTGGACCACTTTGGGAACTAATGGTTTAACTTACCAATACTTAAGTAATGTTTATAAGTAAGGCTCGTAAGTATATGTAGGCGAGGGGTCCGACAGGGTGTTAAATTAAACTATTACAAAGACGGTGTAGTTTTACTTCTATGTTTACTCTTTAACTATTTAAACCAAGATTATAATCAAACTATACTATGAACGTCTGCACTCGGCGGCGGTTGCCGAACGAATGATCTTAGGTCCCAGTTGCGGTCCTTTATACACTCGAGCGGATTGGTCGGGAAGCACCGAAGTCTCGTTCGTCCATCGTCGGCCTGTTGCACCCGGTTATAGATGGCGCTTATCACACGAACAAGGATGGCGCCGTCATATACATTTTTAAAAATGCTTTAATTTAATTTACCAGAGGAACACCGTTGTTAACAGGCACTTAAGATATTTCGACACCAGATTTAGTAACTTTAAAATTCAAATTTTAAGAAATCTTCGACAGTACAAAATATTTAAACCTAAATTATGTTATCCTTATGATTCGATTCTTGGTAACATTTTGCACCTCTGTGTGAGCTTATGTTTTGCTAATGGGATTATTACATGCAACATTATTATCTAGACCAGACTCCGTAATCTTCAATAAGAACAGTTTAAAAAGCAAATGTGTATAATATGCACCTACTTGTAACAGTATCATCATAATCCAATACACTGTCTTCTTTACTCTTCAAATATTCTTTATACATCTCCTCCGGACTCTTATTCGAATTATCTTCAGATTCTTCCTCATGTAGCAATCTCCTTTCTTCTTCTAACGCTTTATCGTACTCCACTACTTCTCTTAACAAGTCTATTTTCTCTTCTTGACAAGGCTCTTCTTCCGTGGAATTATTTATGTTGTACCACTTCCGTATACATTCGATGAATGTAAGGAACACTTGGAGGTATGCGTTTAGATTTTTCTCATAGTATTTATCACAGCTTTGTACTAGGACCTGCAATTAAAATGTTTTTATGGTTCCGTTCATAATAAAGACCACTTAGCTTAGCTTAGCTTTTAGTCTTATTTACAGGAACAACATCGTCCGTCTGTCTATCTGTCTGTCCGCGTGTAATTTTTTCTTAATACTAAGGTATTTAATAGACATGTATTTATTTTTTTATCCGAGCACGCCAAAGTGACTGCACTACACTTGATGGTAAGCGTAGTGCAGTCCAAAAAACCAGCGACCACCGACTATGGCATTTTAACACCATATGTACGGTGGTCGCTATCCGGGCGGATATGAATATCCTACCACCATCTAAGCACGATTTTTTAACTTACATCTTGCACGATCCCGTAGAGATAATCCTGTATACTGGGATCACTGTACTCCATCACCACGGACAGTATCTGCAGCGCCGATTCACAATTCCACGCCTGTAATAACGGTTGAGGTTTTGAGGTGGGCCCACGAGACATGACATCGTGAAACGCGATGCGAGTCACACGACAGCGGTTTCAATCCACATCAAAAAATTAAATAACAATTTTATTTTGCTAAATTCATTAACATAAATCAACCATTTAATATTCTATTTCGCATAATCATACATCCAAAATGTTTCATTTATGATTTTAAAAAATACTAAATTTAACCTACTCTATATCTACATATCTATCTAATGAATTTAGCAAAATAAAATCATCATCTCAATTTTTACTTGATGTGGGTTAAAATTTTATTGCGTATTTTCATTACAATATGGGTCATTCCATGTAAAATCGTCTTACGAAAAAATTTTTTTCCGACTCATTTTAGATTTTGGTGTAACTTTGAGAAACTCTACTCTAGGGTCCCAAAGAACAAAATTTACACGAGTTTGATTTTTACAAGCGCTTGTTTTCACCTATTTAAACATAAAATTTTAAAAATCGATATTTTTAAACCTTATCAACTTTTGCTGTGAAATTTTTCTGTTTGAAGCTATTTGCATGATCAAGACGGAATTCACAATGGGAAAGATAGTAATTTAAGTGTAAATGAGGAGAATTGGCTCGGACGATCCCTTTGAATAATAGCACCATGCTGAAAATGAGTGTTTTTTAGTCATTTTTCGTGATTTTTAATCGACTCTAGCGTCTTAACCGTTGAGAATTAAAAACTCATGCTCCGCGGGAATTAAGTATACATATCATAGACAAAATTCAGCCACAAGTTGACTTGAGCAGCCCACTCCTCATAGAAAAAAACTTTGCTTCAAATTTTGGAATTTTAAGAAAATCCCAAATTTCAGGTTATGAAACGAACGTGTTGACTGCGAGATAAAAATCCGATACTCACAGAATCTACTGTTTTTACCTTCAACTTAAATTGACTACATCACTTGTTTTGTTATTTTAAAGTTTAGTGCATGCACGAGCCGTTTTTTTTTCACAGTAAAAATCTGGATGTTTTTACTAATGGATTAAAACTAAAAAAATAACAATAAAAAAAATAAAAAAGAAATAAAAAAACAAAAAAAACTAAAAAAAAAAAATTGAGTTGATTACTAAACATGAAAATAACAAAACAAGTGATGTTTGTAGTCATTTTAAGTTGAAGGTAAAAACAGTAGATTCTGTGAGTATCAGATTTTTATCTCGCGGTCAACACGTTCGTTTCATAACCTGAAATTTGAAGCAAAGTTTTTTTCTATGAAGAGTGGGCTGCTCAAGTCAACTTGTGGCTGAATTTTGTCTATGATATGTATACTTAATTTCCGCGGAGCATGAGTTTTTAATTCTCAACAGTTAAGACGCTAGAGTCGATTAAAATTCACGAAAAATGACTAAAAAACACTCATTTTCAGCATGGTGCTATTATTCAAAGGGATCGTCCGAGCCAATTCTCCTCATTTACACTTAAACTACTATCTTTCCCACTGTGAATTCCGTCTTGATCATGCAGATAGCTTCAAACAGAAAAAAATCACAGCAAGAGTTGATAAGGTTTAAAAATATCGATTTTTAAAATTTTATGTTTAAATAGGCGGAAACAAGCGCTTGTAAAAATCGAACTCGTGTAAATTTTGTTCTTTGGGACCCTAGAGTAGAGTTTCTCAAAGTTACACCAAAATCTAAAATGAGTCGGGAATTTTTTTTTTTCGTAAGACGATTTTACATGGAATGACCCATATGGACGAAGACTTTAAAATTAAAGACTACCATTTTAAACTACTGTTACATCTAACCATGAAAATGTAACATGTTTCATAATGTGTGGCAAAGTATTTTTCTACGATCAAGTAAATCTTATGCAGGTACCTTTTTGAGCCTGACGGTGACCTGATGCGTGCAGTAGTCCGCGTTGTGTCCGATGAGTTGAGCCACGTCCGAGTGTCCACACGCCACCGCATAGTCGTGCAGCGCCTTCAAACCAGCTAGATGCAGCATCTCGTAGGGACTGCCTGCAACAATGAACATCTTATTTAACTTTTAACATTTTTTTTAACACATACACCCAACAGTCACACGCATAGTCCTGACCTCACAGTAAGATACAAGTTTTGTGTCGTGGGTATCAGGAACTACAGAGAGACATTCGTTGTCACAACAGCCAGAACCCAAAACAAAGGTTTGTGGATCATACAAACATTTGTCTCGGTGCGGGGATCGAACCCGCGACCTCTCGCTTCACAGCCGGCTACTCGCCCGCTGCGCCACGGAGGATGTCAATTATGTCATTAAAGCAGAGATGGTAAGTGCGTATTAATGAGCATGCGGCTTCTATCAGTTCTGACTTTTTTCGTGAGCAGACAGGCCAGGGTCATGTTGTGATACTCACCGACTCTCTCCAACATGAGACAGATGGTCCTCATCATGTACGGATGGAACTCGCTGCCGAGCCGTCGCGCCAGCATGCCCACTCCCTCGGTGAGCAGGCAGGCCAGGGTCATGTTGTGATACTCACCGACTCTCTCCAACATGAGACAGATGGTCCTCATCATGTACGGATGGAACTCGCTGCCGAGCCGTCGCGCCAGCATGCCCACTCCCTCGGTGAGCAGGCAGGCCAGGGTCATGTTGTGATACTCACCGACTCTCTCCAACATGAGACAGATGGTCCTCATCATGTACGGATGGAACTCGCTGCCGAGCCGTCGCGCCAGCATGCCCACTCCCTCGGTGAGCAGGCAGGCCAGGGTCATGTTGTGATACTCACCGACTCTCTCCAACATGAGACAGATGGTCCTCATCATGTACGGATGGAACTCGCTGCCGAGCCGTCGCGCCAGCATGCCCACTCCCTCGGTGAGCAGGCAGGCCAGGGTCATGTTGTGATACTCACCGACTCTCTCCAACATGAGACAGATGGTCCTCATCATGTACGGATGGAACTCGCTGCCGAGCCGTCGCGCCAGCATGCCCACTCCCTCGGTGAGCAGGCAGGCCAGGGTCATGTTGTGATACTCACCGACTCTCTCCAACATGAGACAGATGGTCCTCATCATGTACGGATGGAACTCGCTGCCGAGCCGTCGCGCCAGCATGCCCACTCCCTCGGTGAGCAGGCAGGCCAGGGTCATGTTGTGATACTCACCGACTCTCTCCAACATGAGACAGATGGTCCTCATCATGTACGGATGGAACTCGCTGCCGAGCCGTCGCGCCAGCATGCCCACTCCCTCGGTGAGCAGGCAGGCCAGGGTCATGTTGTGATACTCACCGACTCTCTCCAACATGAGACAGATGGTCCTCATCATGTACGGATGGAACTCGCTGCCGAGCCGTCGCGCCAGCATGCCCACTCCCTCGGTGAGCAGGCAGGCCAGGGTCATGTTGTGATACTCACCGACTCTCTCCAACATGAGACAGATGGTCCTCATCATGTACGGATGGAACTCGCTGCCGAGCCGTCGCGCCAGCATGCCCACTCCCTCGGTGAGCAGGCAGGCCAGGGTCATGTTGTGATACTCACCGACTCTCTCCAACATGAGACAGATGGTCCTCATCATGTACGGATGGAACTCGCTGCCGAGCCGTCGCGCCAGCATGCCCACTCCCTCGGTGAGCAGGCAGGCCAGGGTCATGTTGTGATACTCACCGACTCTCTCCAACATGAGACAGATGGTCCTCATCATGTACGGATGGAACTCGCTGCCGAGCCGTCGCGCCAGCATGCCCACTCCCTCGGTGAGCAGGCAGGCCAGGGTCATGTTGTGATACTCACCGACTCTCTCCAACATGAGACAGATGGTCCTCATCATGTACGGATGGAACTCGCTGCCGAGCCGTCGCGCCAGCATGCCCACTCCCTCGGTGAGCAGGCAGGCCAGGGTCATGTTCCGCTGAGCTTCACCGAGTGTGGCACACGTGCCTGGTTGTCGAGGAGGAGGTTTCCGAGGTTTCTGATAACCAATGTCTGTATAGCGAACTTCAGTGGCACCTTCGAATAAACCTGGGTTGACAGAAATAGCAGTTTATAGCTGTGGTTGGTGATCTTTGATTCATTAATACATTCAATGCGGTACACACGGGAGTTTTATGGGCATATTGTATATGCGTTATTTAGGGCGCGCATAGTAGAATCATCCCACTATCTCGCTCGCACGCGTGCACGGTAATCGACATTTGCCACGGTGACGTCAAAGTTGGCTTCGTCTGTTATTTGACAAGTGCCCTCTCCATCAGATTTAAATGGCTTCTAATTTATTTTTTTGTGGACAGATTAATGAAATTCTTTCTGCAATAGGTTTTGGGTAACATAACTTATTGATTAAAATAATAATTTATCTACCCTAATGTAGGTCCCTCGTATGCGAGACCGTCTAGATAGGTTCCATCGCATCTATATAATTAAGTTAACACATACCTAATTAATATAATTTAACATATACCTTAGCCACAGCAACGCGTGGCCAGGTCTACTAGTCTACTACAAATCTATTATCAGCTTCATTATGAACAACTCAAAGCCCACTCACCCGGTACACTGTCCTTAGCCCAAGCCCTAGGATTATACACATTCACATCGAGCGTGTCCTCATCAGTCAAAGGCGGGTCAGCGTTACTGACCTCAAACGGCAAGTACCACAGCTCCTCCTCTAGGTACGCGTTTAGTATACGCTTGACTAGACTCGGCGATGACTTCGGATCTGAAAGGAACACTTTAGGTCAGTTATTGATATTTTTTTTTTATTTGATTGAATGACGAGACGAGCCAAGCGCTCGCCTGATGGTAAGCGCCACGCAGCGTTTGTCAACCCGAGACTTAAGATGGTGGAGAGGCATAGGTGGCGCAGTTGTATTGCGTACGCGGTTCGACTGTACTGCTGACGTCACGGATTCGATCCTCGGGTCGGTTCAAATTATATTGGGCATTTTCTATGATGAAATACTCAGTATCTGGTAACAGTTCTGCCTACCCTTTCGGGTGATAACAGGCGTAAATGCGTATATATGTATATTGGGTATACCTGAAGCCATCAGGTTCATGACGAACACCGGCTCGGTCTGTCTCGCCTGCTGCAGAGCGTCGAGCAGTCGGTCCACGATCAGGTCGGCGCACGGCGACCCGCCCAGCATACAGCAGATCTCGCGAACACATCGCTCCGATTTCACATTGTCCAGATGTTGAAATTTGCACCATGGAGTTGTGGTCGGAGGTGTTGTGGTCACTCCTGGACAAAAACACCACTTAGAAAGAAAGAAAAAGAAAGACAATTCATTATTGAAATAAAACTAATTTAAACGGATTTTATCGCGGTTCACCCCGTGACCACGAAGGCTGAAAAGTCTTCGAAACGTCGGGATCAAAATTAATAAAAAACCGCGATAAAATCCGTTTAAATTAGTTTTATTTCAATGAGTAATAAACGCGTAAACGTAAATCCGTTTAAATTAGTTTTATTTCAATGAGTAATAAACGCGTAAACGTAAGAGACAATTCATTAGTCACAGATCACAAATAATTTTACAGTAAAAACCATCGAATCATCAAATCGAAACACAATTGTATTTACACACTCCAGTGGTACCAACCTATATAGACTCCTAGATAAGAGATGCCTAACCCCTTTGTATACGGAGTGGTGATTTGGTTATCACATTAAATGATACAGCGGTTAAAACTAGTTGATATAAGTTTGTTCAATGAATAAAATAAACATTTATACCAAAAAATAAAAAAAAACGTGTGTGTGCAATTCACACACGACAGAAGTGAAACTTCAGAAAAGTAGCCTATAAGATAATTTGACTAACAACGAGGAGATGAAGATTACAGAAAACACTGTATACTTGTAAATCCTATTTATGAATATGTTTGTCTCTTTTTACTGTCGCTTTTTCGTTTCATCGAATGTTCAAATCACAACGGCGCCAAAGAAGTTTCACTTCAAATGTCGTGGTGTTGTTACCAGCGGGCCTGGTGGTGAGCAGCGTGAGGTTGTGTTGCAGTTTGGCAGCCTCTTGTAGCGCGGCGCACAGCTGCCTAGCGGCCGAGTCGCCGAGCGCTTCCCACGCGCGCCGCCCGTACGCGCTCGCGGTCAACAGGGACAGGTACCCGTGCACCAGATTCAACGCTGACATCTTGCGGTTCGTGTCTGCGATAACATAGTTGCATACTGCTCAATGTGTATGTAGCAAAATATTACAAACTGTAGCATGTGATAGAGCAAAAAATGTTAATAAAATTTTTGTCAACTTTAACCGGAATCTTGAGATACAAGCATGTGGCTTAGTTCAAGACTCGCAGAAAATAATGTCTACCAGTTTTGTTCTTTATGCTAATAAAGTATTATTATTATTATGTTGAACAAATTTGTTACTCCTTACGAATAAGGGTGAATGAAGCACGGGCCAAAGCCAAGTGCGTTAAATTATGGGACTCTACATATTCTCACAGTTCAAAAATTTACGCGTTAGGCGGCAGGTGTTAAGTATTACAGCTTTCTGTAGTAGCATGTATGTTGAAGGGCTAATGTGTAGAGTGTTGAGACTACTGTGAAGGGATTTTGGGATGACGCCTGTACCAGAGACTATGATTGGAACTGTTCGAACTTGTTTCACTTGCCACTGTGCCTTAATTTCTATTGAGAGCTCTGTGTATTTAGTAATTTTTTCAGTGTGCGTTGTAACTAAATTGTGAGTATTGCAAACAGCTATATCAATTAGGAAAACTATTTTGTTTTGTTTGTCTAGAAGAGTAATGTCAGGTCTATTATTGTATACGGTTTTATCAGTTATGATGGTTCTATCCCAATATAATTTGAATGCGGTATTTTCGAGAACGGATTCTGGTTTGTACTTGTAATACGGTACTTTTTCTGTGATGAGTTTGTTTTGGTGTGCTAAGTATTGATGTATTACTGCGGCAACTTGGTCATGGCGGTGTTTATAATCTGTTATTATTATTATTATTAATTGTTTTTTTTTATTATTTTAATTAATAAGTTGCGTTAACCGAAACCTATTTCAGAAAGATATATTCACCCGGATAGCGACCATCGTACACATGGTGTTAAATGCCATAATAACCGACACACATTATGTGGATCGCGTTCCAGGATCAGCCAGTGTAGATCCGATTCTCCCGAGGGGCTTGCGACATGACTTGATGGCTGGCATAGGGGTACATTCTTGTATCCCTGTGCCTGCATCGGTCACCCGCCTGTCCTGTCGTAGGCCCCTCGATTTGCTTCTTCCCTCCGAAGAGGGAGGAAGCATTTATACAGGCCGGCATGACTCTGGTGACCACCGATAAACTCATTGTTTGTCGGTAGTCGCTGGTGTTTTGGACTGCACTACGCTTACCATCAGGTGTAGCGGAGTTTGCCGTGCTCGGATAAAAAAAAAAATATGGGTGCGTGTACTTATGTACGCGCGTGAGAAGTTATACTTCTTTGGCATCATTAAATAACCAATAATAAGTATTTAACATTAATAATTTAATAATATTTAGTGTTAATTATATTAAATAAAAGTATTTTAATTTATATCAACATATCCACTCGACATGATAGAAGTACATTCTACTCTCTTCGCGTTTATGCGAGCCTGGTACTTTTTACGGCAACATGTTCCGAATAAGAAAAAACCTAAAGAGTTTTTCTTTGTCCAAATCGTCATTTGTTTATTAATTACGGCTACTCGCCATGAAAAATGGACATTCTACTCTCTTCGCGTTTATGCGAACCTGGTACTTTTTTTACGGCACCATGTTCCAAATTATAAAATAAAAACCGCATCTATATATAATTATATATATATATATATAAACTCCTTTGCAAAAAAAACGGGCACCTTACACACACACTTTACCTTAGCTTTTCTATGGGTAAATATTATTATATTTTTAGTATGTCATTAGCTTGGATGACTAGAAATTTCTTATTATCAATGAGAATCTAGTTTTTTAACACTTTTATCCTGGTATCGGTGTTTTAGTCAATGTAAACAGAGAGCCGTGTTAAAATGGACATTTTTATGGGTATAATGAAATTAAGACTACGAGTATTTTTATGGTATTTTAATAAAAGAGACATTAAAAAATAAAAATTAATAACGAGTATGACCTCCTCTTGCAGCGATTACGGCATGTAATCGTCTTGGCATGCTTCCCACCAGGCTTTTGATGGTGTCCTGTGGAATGTGTTCCCACTCAGTCGAGATTACACGTTTAAGCTCTCTGATGTTTTGTGGAGGTGGTTGGACAGATCGTACTCGCCTTTTTAGGAGGTCCCAAACGTGCTCAATGGGGTTAAGGTCGGGGCTCCGCGCTGGCCAATCCAAACGACGAATACCGACCTCTTGCATATAAGCATCTACGTCGCCAGAACGGTGGGCCCGAGCATTATCGTCCATGTAAATGGCATCTTCACCAATTACAGTCAGTGCGGGTTGTGCATTTTGAGAAAGGATTTCTGTTATGTACCTATGCGCATTTAGTGAGCCATTTTCTATGAATACTATCTCGGTACGATAGTTGGAAGTTACGCCCGCCCAAAACATAACGGACCCTCCACCATAAGGGGTGATTTCTTCAAAACACACATCGGCATAGCGTTCCCCTGGTCTTCGTAACACTCGCCGACGTCGGTCCTCACCATGCAGACAAATTCGAGCCTCATCGGAGAAGAGTACGCTACTCCAGTTACCTGGTGTCCAAGATAGGCAATTTCTAGCGAACCTCAACCGCGCAATCCGGTGCTCACGGAGTAACTTGGGGGCCCGCGCTGGTCGTCGACTACGTATATCAGCAGCTAAAAGTCTTCTCCTCACAGTCCATAGGCTAACTTGTGCTCCTCGTACCTCTTCAAGGTTTCTTTTGAGGTCTATGTAACTGCATTTGCGGTTCCTCAGCGCCTGAGTCACTAAAAAGCGATCGTCTCGCGGCTGTGTGCAACTAAATTATTACCAATAATGTTAAAAAATCAAACCCGCCCGTTTTTTTTGCAAAGGAGTGTATATATATATATATATTATTGGTAATAATTTAGTTCTTCAGAGGTTTTAATAGCCAAACTATGTTACTGGCACTTAATAAAGAGTCTGGGTATGAAAAAAAGTTCATTCCAAATTCAAAACTTTTGTTTTTTAAATTATTAATCCCTTTTTCATTTTGTGACACTTTTCGCGGGTTTGCGGTTAAAAGGTTATCAAGCAACTAAAAGTAACTTTTCGTTATTTTTAGTACAACAATTTATGTTTATCGCATAATTCTGCCTTATTGTGACTTAAAACAGATATCTTTGTGTCTATCGTAATGGCAGAAAAAGCAATGAGAGCTAGTAAAATTATAGCGCTGCTGGAAGAGGGGTGTAGCCAATGTTACGTCTCACAGCGGTTAAACGTGAGTCGTTCAACCGTACAAAGAACCTGGACTCGATACCAAGAGACAGGTTCCGTTCAGAGAAGGCAAGGTTCTGGGAGAAAACGTTGCACACAGCCGCGAGACGATCGCTTTTTAGTGACTCAGGCGCTGAGGAACCGCAAATGCAGTTACATAGACCTCAAAAGAAACCTTGAAGAGGTACACAAGGAGCACAAGTTAGCCTATGGACTGTGAGGAGAAGACTTTTAGCTGCTGATATACGTAGTCGACGACCAGCGCGGGCCCCCAAGTTACTCCGTGAGCACCGGATTGCGCGGTTGAGGTTCGCTAGAAATTGCCTATCTTGGACACCAGGTAACTGGAGTAGCGTACTCTTCTCCGATGAGGCTCGAATTTGTCTGCATGGTGAGGACCGACGTCGGCGAGTGTTACGAAGACCAGGGGAACGCTATGCCGATGTGTGTTTTGAAGAAATCACCCCTTATGGTGGAGGGTCCGTTATGTTTTGGGCGGGCGTAACTTCCAACTATCGTACCGAGATAGTATTCATAGAAAATGGCTCACTAAATGCGCATAGGTACATAACAGAAATCCTTTCTCAAAATGCACAACCCGCACTGACTGTAATTGGTGAAGATGCCATTTACATGGACGATAATGCTTGGGCCCACCGTTCTGGCGACGTAGATGCTTATATGCAAGAGGTCGGTATTCTTCGTTTGGATTGGCCAGCGCGGAGCCCCGACCTTAACCCCATTGAGCACGTTTGGGACCTGTAGGCGAAACGGCTGCTCATATGTTTCGGAGCGTGCGCCCGCGCCCCCCCCCGATTGCCGGGCGTGTCGACGCCACGCCATTTTCAAAATAAATCAGTTGCAATACCGACGACGTCACGGGAGCGCGTGTGCCCGCTGCCGCTCCGAATTCCGTGTAATTTATAAATTGTGTCATTCAAATTGTATGTGTTAATAATTGTGTGTATCGTGAAAATATATAATATTCTTTACGTGACTCGGACATTTCATTTGGACATTCAACACTGCCCCGCGCCAATTCTGTTACATTGTGGTCCCTTCGAGCCGGGTTGTGTTGAAAATGGAAAATACAGGTTGTATAACGCGAAGCAAAGCACGGGCTTCTGCTGGAAACGCGAAACCTACTTCCGAGTTGCAGTCGAGCCGCACGAGCCGTTCGAGCCGCGAAGCATTGCGGCTTCGTGCAGAATATGAAGCTGAAAAACAAATTACGGAGTTGAAAGAACAGCTTATAAAGAAGAAATTGGAGTTGGATATCGCGGAAATTGATGACGAAGAGCAGCAGCGGGGCTCTAGAAGTACGTCTCAAAGAGTGGAAGAGTGGTTGGATGGGACGAAACAAGTTTTATCCGAACACGCGGTCGAACCGCGCGCGCAGTCGCCGCGCGCAACCGATTCAAACCGGTTCGTACCAGTCGCGCGACACGCCATCGCCGACACCCCGCTACCCCTTACCGTTAAATCGTCTGATGCAATCGTCAACCCGCCGCCCCCCACTGTCGTCAACGCGTCCGATATATTGCAACTCGCCGACGTTATTATTACAAATATGCGAAAACGGAAACCGCAACAAAATTATGATCTCCCGGTGTTTGACGGAGACCCCGCTAAGTGGTTATCATACAAGAAGGCTTATGAAAACACCGCTTGTGCTTATAACGAATACGAGAACACGGTGCGCTTACAGGCGTCACTACGTGGTGCGGCAAAGTACGCCGTTGAAGATATCCTGTATACGGGATCTCATCCCGAAGATGTCATTCGCAGCCTCGAAGAAGAGTTCGGACATCCGAATCTTCTACTAGAAAACGCGATACATGAAATAAGAAGTTTGCCGCGCGTTACCGAGAACGGTACTGAATTGCGCCACATGACCTCTGTTGTAAGAAATTGTATTTATGTATTAAAAAACATCGGAGCTGCGGGATACGTAAACAACCCACAGTTAACTCAAGAAATATTGGCTAAGTTAACACCAGTGCAACGGTTACAGTACGGTCAATATGTAATGAAAATAAATACGGATGGAAAGGAAGACCTTCGTATATCACCCAACTTGAACATCATACTCGAGTTCTTGTCTTATTTGTCAAAAGCGTCGACATATTACCTACCTGTGAACCCACAACCATATACCTACCGTAATCGGAGCACCACCGCAGTTGCCGCCGACACGCCTCGTTTTCGGCACCACGGAACTCATCGTGTACATACCAGTGTAGATCTGCAGGAAGAAACGTTCCCGTCGGTCTCGTCAAACCAGCTGACTGCGCCGGCGTCGCCGAGTACGCGCCCGAGCTGGAGCGCGCGTGTGCGCTCGGGCTCGCAGCGAGGTCACCCGTCGCCGACGGCTACATCTCGTTCAAACATCACGTGTGCATTGTGTAAACGTGACCACCTCTTACCAGATTGTGAAGTGTTTGCGTTAAAAAGTGAGGGTGAGAGGTGGGAATTCGTAAAAGCGAATAAGTTGTGTTTTAAATGTTTAGTGAAGCAACATTCCCGTTATCAATGTAACGCCAAGCGGTGCGCGTCGTGTCGTTCCGCGCACCACACGCTACTTCACTTCGAGCGGCCGGCCGACGTCGCGCCGGGCGCTCCGCTCGTGGCCGCGGGCGCTCCGCTAGCGGCTGCGGCCGCCGCGCCGCCCATTAACCCTCCGCCTGCGAACGCCTTGCCGCCCGGTAACCCTTCGCGCGCGCTGGAAGTAAGTGCCGCGACCGAATCGGTGACGAGTATGGGTGAGCGATGTACTAAAACTTTGTTAAAAATATTGCCTGTTACTGTTATTATTAATAATGTAGAAAATATGTGCCATGCTTTGTTAGACGATGGAGCCACTGTCTCACTAATTGATAGTAGTTTATGTAAATATGTAAGTGGACCAATTTTACCATTAAAAATTATTAGTGCCAGTGGGCATATTGTAACCGATGGTAACTCGCGTAGGGTGACTGCGCTAATACGCGGCCCGAATGGAGTGGCTCATAGTGTTAAGTTGCGCACAATTGAAAATATCAACTTACCGCCTCAGTCTGTATCCGCCAGAGTCTTTGATAATAACGTGCATTTGCAAGGTTTACACATTGGTGAAATAAAGTGTGTCAAGCCGTTATTAATAATAGGACAAGATAATTGGGAATTGATTGTAAACCATGAAATACGGCAGGGTAAATCCGGTCAACCAGTAGCGTCACTCACAAAACTAGGGTGGGTTGTACACGGGCCGTTGGGAGTCAATTCCAGATCTGCCTGCGAGTCGGTCAACGTGGTAGCGGATCAGAATGACGATTTGTTCCAACTCGTAAAGGAACAATTCGAACTTGAGTCGATAGGTATAGCCGAAGTATCACGCAAAAATACCGAGACAGAGCGAGCGTGTAAAATATTAGAAAACACTAGCCGCCGTGTTGGCGGGGGTTGGGAGGTAGGTTTGCTCTGGTCACGTGACGAAGTACATATGCCTGATAATTATAAATACGCACTCAAACGACTATGTAGCATAGAGAATAAGATGGATAAGGATCCTCAGTTGGTAAATAGTTCGATTAATGTTAACCCGGTATGGTGGTTGCCGCACGACAGGGGGGAGCGTGACCCTGACATGTATGTCATGGACTCCATGATTATTTGTGAGAAGTGTACCCCAACCTCGGCAATATATATTTTAAATAAAAATACCACTGAGTTCCAGGATTCATATCCTGACGCCGTTAAAGAAATACTTAGTAATCACTTAGATAGTGTTCAGATCTATATGGACGATTACTTAGATAGTGTTCAGTCTTTAGATATGGCACGGCAGCTGATTAAGGATGTGTCCATGATTCACGCGGCAGGTGGATTCCCTATTAGAGGATGTGTTACCAACTCCCCTGAGCTGCGTACAGAACTACCGGCTGTCGTGCCCGGCAAAGTAAATTTTGATAAGTCATCAAATACCACCGAACAGACGTTAGGCATGATTTGGATACCCGAATCAGATGTATTAACCTTTGACCTGTCGTTTAAAAGGTTACCACGCGATATAGTTGACGGTGAAGTTATTTCCACCAAACGAGAATTCTTAAAATTCATCATGAGTATCTTTAATCCCTTGGGTCTTTTATGTCCATACACTATAAAATCTAAAATTTTGCTGCAAAACGTATGGAGATCCGGTATAGAATGGGATGAGAGACTAAGAAAGGATCGTGCACCTAGGGAAGAGGCGTTGAACACTCTTTTAAACGAATTAGAGATGACATTAAATAGTAGGCCTTTGAGTTACATTAGTTCTGATCAAATTGGACCTGTACAATTGACTCCCAACCACTTACTTATAGGTACGGCTTCTGGTACGTCTACCTTAGGCATATTCGATCCGTCAGATCTAAATGGCCGAAAGGCCTGGAAGAAAGGACAGGCTCTGGCGGATATGTTCTGGAGGCGATGGCTTAGGGAGTACATCCCCACACTACAACCGAGGCAAAAGTGGCGTGCAGAGGTGCCATCAGTTAAGGTTGGTGACGTAGTACTTTTGTTCGATCAGAACCAGCCTCGTAACACGTGGCCTAGGGGCGTAATTAGCGCAGTCCACCCTGGCCGCGACGGCCACGTGAGAGTAGTTACTGTAAAAACGTCATGTGGACGGTACCTTAAGAGACCCGTTGTGAAAGTGGCCGTTTTGCCTACAGACGGTTAGGTTTATAAACCAGGGGGTGGAATGTAGGCGAAACGGCTGCTTATATGTTTCGGAGCGTGCGCCCGCGCCCCCCCCCGATTGCCGGGCGTGTCGACGCCACGCCATTTTCAAAATAAATCAGTTGCAATACCGACGACGTCACGGGAGCGCGTGTGCCCGCTGCCGCTCCGAATTCCGTGTAATTTATAAATTGTGTCATTCAAATTGTATGTGTTAATAATTGTGTGTATCGTGAAAATATATAATATTCTTTACGTGACTCGGACATTTCATTTGGACATTCAACACTACCCCGCGCCAATTCTGTTACAGGACCTCCTAAAAAGGCGAGTACGATCTGTCCAACCACCTCCACAAAACATCAGAGAGCTTAAACGTGTAATCTCGACTGAGTGGGAACACATTCCACAGGACACCATCAAAAGCCTGGTGGGAAGCATGCCAAGACGATTACATGCCGTAATCGCTGCAAGAGGAGGTCATACTCGTTATTAATTTTTATTTTTTAATGTCTCTTTTATTAAAATACCATAAAAATACTCGTAGTCTTAATTTCATTATACCCATAAAAATGTCCATTTTAACACGGCTCTCTGTTTACATTGACTAAAACACCGATACCAGGATAAAAGTGTTAAAAAACTAGATTCTCATTGATAATAAGAAATTTCTAGTCATCCAAGCTAATGACATACTAAAAATATAATAATATTTACCCATAGAAAAGCTAAGGTAAAGTGTGTGTGTAAGGTGCCCGTTTTTTTTGCAAAGGAGTTTATATATTTATATTTATTTATTTATATTTATTTTTTTTTTTTTTTATTTCACTCTCATCATTTTTTCATAACGCGCCTAACTTCATACTGCTCTCATCATTTTTTCATAACGCGCCTAACTTCATACTGTTAATTTTTTGTGTCACAGGTGCGCGCGCATCTTAAAATTTCACTCTCATCATTTTTTCATAACGCGCCTAAAGAAGTATAACTTCAAAAACACTGTGGTAGCACCAGACCAGACTAAATAATAGAATGCGCTGGGTCAAAAAGTTGCCATAGATGTCGGCACTCGAATTAGATACGCATACATTGTCTATAAACATCTTTGGTATATAATACTCACTTATATCATTCAGGACACTAGGCAGACACTCGAGCGTGGAGAAGAAGTTATCACACAGATTGTCCATCATTTTGTTCTTCTTAAAGTCGTCATAGCTGGTGTTTCCAAAGTATGTGTCCACTACACTCTTGCAGTAGTTAGATACCTCGGGATACTCGTCTTTTGTGAGGGCTATCAGCACTTCCAGGACTACTGTCATTGATGGCTGCATTGACCTGTGCATGATTTTATTTCATTATAACCAACTTATGGCCAATTTCAATCAGCGATTTTGCTTTGATTCTTTAGATCTTAAAATCGACCAATCGAACTAAGTAAAGGGGAATGCCCATAAAATGCCTGGAAATGGACAGAAACTTCAAATAGCCATAAAATCTATTTAGATTAAAATAAGAATAGTTGTATTATTCTCAAGTTTTACACACTAGGGGGAAAGTATTATAATTATTATTATAGTATTTAATTTGATTGTTGTAAATGTACATGAATGTCGAATTTGACATTCGTAAATACAAATCGTATTTGACAGATAGTTTTTCTGTTTAAGTTATTCGTAAGTACCAAACTTTTTACTTCCGATTCGACGTCCGCTCCAATATAATACCTCATTGTTTTATCTATGAATTATGATGTATCCTTAACCTATTTAAATTACCGATATTTGCACTTGTCAGATCCCATATATTTCAACACGTGAAATATATTTTTGGCAAAATGTTTTTAACCAGCTTCCTCCAAGTTTTTGGATAGACATTTTAATTGTAATAGATTTACTTTGATTTTAACTACAAATTGGTGTATAATTCATTTTTGTTCATCTTAGGCATTTTTTTGTATGGGAGATGGGCATTCCCCTTTGACATGTGGCTTTCAAACAGTTCTTACTGAAAAATCGGTCCCAAAAATTGTATGCGTCACTTTCAAACTGTATTACTGTTGGCTCATTTCTAGGGTCGATCGTGAAACGCAATACGTTGAAAGTATTTTTTGCTTTATATGTATGCACATCAATGTCCCCGCCAATTATTGACCGAATTTATCGACTCTTGAACGATTTGACTGATTGCAGTCATATTCACACCATGTATTTATTTTAACAATTTGCTCCATGGCTATATAACATCACGCTACGACTCACTGGAGTCGAGAAATAACATGCAGGCGGGTGAAACGACGAGGAACAGTTATTTCTATATGATTACTTACGTGTTACACTCATTGAGTATCCGTGCACACATGACTGCTAACTCTCTCCTCACTTTATAATGTTCGTGTGTACGCAACGTGCCCAGACTCTTTGTGACTAGACTCAGTTTTTCAGCAGCCATCGCGTACCATTCCGGGGTGCGTTTCATTATGTCTTTCAGCTTTTGATCTAGAACAAAGTAGATTTTTTTAGTTATGGTATAAATATTTATTTTATTCTCTGTACAGCCTTATATCAACTAGTGTCAGCCGCTGTATCATTTAATGTGGTAATCAAATCGCCACCTGGTATAATACAATGTTTCATTCTGCCTGCCGTTATCCCGACTTATTGCTAGGATCTGCCTTCGTACTAAGCCGCTAATACTTCACCCAGTCTCAAACATACTCTGTAGTGAGGCTTTGACTAGCACATCTCCCTATTTTGGGGCAAAATATTATAGGCTCGTCCCCTCTCACGTCACGAAAAAGTAGTCACGAAAAAGGCGAAATGTGGGTGTACATCTCTGCCTACCCCTACGGGCATTACAGTGCGTGTGTGTGTATAATGGTGTGCACGCTCGGTGCGTACTGCGTCCTGCGTCCTGCGTACTAATTGAGAGCGACCCTTACTGCTTACTTCTGTGTTACTAGCGCGGGCGCGCTGCACGAGCGCCGTGAAGTCGCGTGACGTCGGCGTCACCGGCGCGCGCACGTGCTTGTCCGCCATCGTCACGCACAGGATGCGGTGCGTCGCGTCCAGCGCCGCCTGCATGGAACACACATCAATTGATCTTTTGAAGTGATAACTTCTTATGGGAGGGTGAACCGCTTCGTAAGGCTGCGGTTAGACGACGCGAAAAAAATTTCGCGAAAATTTTTCAGTCATAGCAAATGTATGTCTTATTAACTAGGACTTAACGTTGAAATTCTTTGTAACTAACCGCGTGGCCGCGCTCGCGTTTACACGATCGCGCAGTCGCCGCGTGGTTGGAGCGTTGCGAAGATTAAACATTATGGCTTAGTCAATAGAGTTTACATTAGTTTTTCGAGTGATTCGAGCGAGGCGCCTGCGCGGCCGCAACGCGGTGGGATTCCTTGTCATATAAATGCGCCCTAACGCAACGCACTCTGTCTGGCTTCCCTTTCTCTCACGCATACGGCAGCAATAGGCAATATTAAATAGTTCAACTTAGATTAGTTTAAGTTATCACTTCTGTCGAGCGTCCCGAGACGCACACGATTTTTTTATAGATACGAGCAAGTAAGTCACCTGATGTTAAGTGATCTCCACCCACGTACGCCCACAATACTAAAAGAATCATAGGCGCGTTGCCAGCCATAAATGGAAGGGATAATTAAGGGATTGGGAAGGGGAGGGAGATTAGGGCCTCCGGATATACCACTCACAGTACGACACGCAACATCAACCGGCTACTTTACGTCGTTTTTCTGTGAGACAGTGGTAACGACCCGGTCGTGCCAGCCTATTAAGCTGTAAACAAAACTATCTACAGCATGGCTCTACTCAATAACGATTTTTTTCCACCTCAAACAACTGATGTGTGATATTACACTATACTACTCACCACTACAATAGCATGTCCCGGGTTGTCGTGACTAATGGCAACATCCTGCAAGCCTGACAGCACGCCGGGCAATATGCTCGCCAACATGTCGACCATCACCTTCTCAAACGACTGGTTTGTTATTTGATAGTTGTCTGTCATCTGAGGATGGGTGCCTATGTGTGCTAATAGGCAGTTTATTGCTGATAACCTTCAATGGAAAGTAAATATATAAAATTACATAAGTATCACGCCTGTACAATAGGTAATGTAAAATATGTAAGGTAAAATAGAAATGTAATTGTAGCTTATAGAGAATATTAAGAAAAAACTGCTAAAATAAATTAAAAAATGGACAAAATCCCTTGTCCTAGATAGGGGGAGCGAGAGTGGGGCGTAGAGCCCCACAAAAAAAAAAATCACCGATGGGGTAGGCAGAGGTGTAACCTGTGCACCCACATGTCGCCGTGACTATATCCTTCCCATGATGTGATAGGCAGCGAACCTATCGCCATACTATGTAGGAATTCCAGACTGGGCTGTTACTGAGCATTTTGTGATTAAAAACTTTTACAGATATGGATCGAAGCAACAGTGTGTAAGTACTGTCGTGTTTAGGTTTGAAGGACACTGAAGCCAGTGAAATTACTGGACATTATGAGACTTAACATCTTATGGCTCATGGTGACGAGCAGTTCAGTGCCATGCCGTGCTTTGTAATTCAGTTCTGTGTGGTGTTGCTTCTGTTTATGAGTAGGCGTGGCGCTTACCATCAGGCGAGCGCCTTGCTCGTCTCATCATTCAATAAAAAAAAGTCATAAACCCACCTCAAAGGCCTGGATTTATCCAGCTTGGCTATATGTACAGAGACAAACACAGCCTGCGCCAACAATGGCACTTGAGTTTTGACTAACATCTCTCTGTACATCACCTCAGTGTTCAATAATGTAACGGTCAAACATTCCATGATACTGAACTTTAACTCCTCAGAAGCATCTGCAACTAAAGTGTTACATATTATGTATAAGTACCTTACTGTAAAATATTAGTTTGTGAAATGTTTAGAATATGGTAAGTTACGAGTTAACTTCTTTTTTATTTTCATCATGTTTAACTTTTGAAATTCGGAATTTTGGAAATTCGTTAGAAAATAAGCAACCATTTAACAAGTTCACTTGGTCCGAAATTAGTTGATGTGCTTGGCTACTAAATATCAATATCTTACACCTATCAGCATGCACCCATCTTTGCTCATTTTGCACCAATTTAAATTCTATTTTCGCAAAAAAGTTTCTTTTGCATAACATACTAAAAGAACTTAAGATTTTAATTTTGATCCTGTGAGGGAAAGTAAAATTTAAATTATTCTTGCCTTATGTACATTTTAGATCATACATAGTAAGGCCATATTGATGAGTAACTTTGTCTTATTGCCTTGTTGTGTATCCTACTAATAATAAATAGTAATTATGTACTAAGGGTGAAATAGATCCACTAACATGAGTGATCATCTGTAAGTTGCATAGCCAACTTACAGATGTCCCAATATCAATACAAATACAATACAATACTTACGCATTCCTGGCTTAGACTTGTCAAATACAATTTGAAGTAGGGCAAACTCTATCTTCATACACAGTTCAAAGCTGTTCACAGTTACCATACCAACCACCAACTTCACGGCATCTACCAGCTTCCTCTGCAGCTCACTCTTATTGCTGTGGAAAAAATATATTGATAATGGCTTTACTTCTGTTACAAATTTTTTTTATCGAAGGTAAGTAAAGGTAGAATTAATGAATTGGGTATAGGAGGGGGAAATTGGAACTCCAAATATCTCGATCACCACACAAATAATGACAGTGCTACTTCACATAAATGATTTAGGCTTTTTACTATTTGCATACACATTATAATATTTATTTAATAATACTAAGTTTATTTAATAATTACTATTATATGTGCCACTTCATGCCAGTTTTCTGTGAGATGATAGTAATAACCTGGTTGAGCTGGTTCATTTATGCTTTAGACAAGATGGTCCACAGCAGGGGTTCTCAAAGGGGTCAATATATAACAAAAGCCACAAAGCTTTTACATTGGTAAGTATTTTATATCAATAGGAAAAAACTAGAGATAATATTTTTAAAGTAATTTGACTATGGGGGTCATTTCAGAAATGGAGTCTCTTGCCTAAAATAGTTTGGGAATCCCTGGCCTAGAGTGTGGCTCTGCCACTTAGAAACATAGACTAATATTATAAATGCAAAAAAGGTCTGTGGTTTACACTCTTTTTTGTGCAACATCAGTACAAAACAACAACATGATTTTTGGGGCAGGTAGCTTATGAGCTGGAGAGTGACACAGGCTATTAATTATCTGGAATATTGATGAGAACAACTTCCACACGCAAAATCTTAATAGAGATAAAAAAACAAGTATTCCACAAGATGTTTGCTCATACTGATACCTACTAAACATGGCATTTTAGAGGCAGAGGTAGAATCTTTATTGAAATGGTACATTCTGATATGAAACTGGCTAAAGCGCAAAGCATTTACAAAGTACTGCTACAATATATATTCAACTTACGCAGAAGTAGAAGACATAGTGGCTGTTATGTGAGTTAAGAAGGGAAATAACAAATACTGCTGAAGTTCTTGAACCACTTCTTTTTTTAATTCAAGCACTTGCGCAAGGAAGTTGTTGATGTTCTCTGTTGTCGGCTGCACCATAAGACTGTCGCAAACTGGTTTTATACGAGCGAAACCGTCTTTCAAATCGTTCTCCATTGTGCTTGTTTAAAATCATATATTATTATGGTAATCGATCTCCTCGTGTTCACATTGCAGTGAGAAATATAAATTTATATCGGTACTTAGCCGGAATAAACAAAAAATGTTGATTCAGCAGCGAAATTTAATAAACACTTGTTGACTAAATTGATGGGAAATCAATCAATATTTTCTAACGCAGGCTTTTCAGATTGGCTTTCGAAATTCCCCCATATCAGAAAAAACCCCAAAATGGTACTAACTTTTCATTTCCCCAAATATCATAATATCTAGGGATGTTGAAAAATATCAAGATATCAATGTATCGATATTTTTCTGCGATACAGTGCAGCGCGGCGCGGCGCGGCGATATTTTAATGCGATATATTTTGATTCGATATATCGATGTACCGATATTACTTAACAGACATTGAAATCATATATAAATCGATGTTATTTTTTTAAAAATGATGCAATTAAATGTGAATCAAAGAAAAATTAAGGTTCCAAAAATAGATCATCCAAATGACAAGCCGATATATTATATAGTTAGGTGTTAATTTTTATTTTAATTTTTATTAATCTTTGCGAACGGTGTTTATAAAATAGTCGTCGGGTAGATACGCCTAAAAATGTATAAAAGAGTGGCGCACGACTCGACAGGGACAGTTCGCATTCAGTCGTCGCGTAGTGAGGACCGTCGTGGTCGTTATTATCGTAGTCAAGCCTTCTGATTGGCTGACCGTTACAGTAGTAGTAATTCTGTCGTAGTTAATCATACTAAGCGTGTATACAAGTGCAGTTAAAGTAAAGCCTACAATTGGTTACTCCTGACACGGGTTTGTTCTCTGTGAATAGAATAAATTGGTTTAAAGTGATGTTGTTAAAGTTGTTAAAGTGATGTTATTTGTGTTCTATTATTTTTATTATTCATCTCACATTAAATTCCTTAATTCAGAAGTGGGATAGGCTCCGCAGCCTATCATCTTCTTGACAGTTGAATTTTCAAGGCATTACTTAAAAGTTAATGCTAGCACTTTAAATGCACTTGTGTTGGTAATTACGCGATATGTCTAACTACGCGATGAAATGCGACTGTCTACGAGTGGTTTGGTAAGTCTGTTCCAATTTTATTGGCTTTTTGTTAAGACAAAAATCGCCAATAAGATTGTCATGTGGTGAGTTGGTTAAAGATCATCACGATGACCCATGGTGCAGCAGTCTGGTGTCGTAAAATAATCCATTCGGTGTAAAATCATTGTACTGCTAAATTTAATGGTGTTATATGTTTGCAGTAATAAATTTATTGTGATTATGTTGGTTTGCTGCCTATGGATACGAAAATCTGACATATTGTGTTCAAGTCGAAAGACGTACGACGACGTCGTAGAGGCTATGGTGGTGTCTATACCTGCGAAGTTATTAATTGTGTACCAAATGTTCTCAGAACTTATCTAGGCCCATAATGGACGAGTTCTACTGATGAGGCACCCGCGCTGGCATGGAATGCAAGATATTGGTGCACAAGAGTTCCCGATCGTTGGACCATAACGCCGCACCCACGGTGTGATGATTCACCCGTACGGCGCACAGAGCGGCTTTGTGGGACGACTGTGATCGGATACATTTACGAGTGTTGAGTATAACAAGAATTTGGTGAGTCCGTTCCTGTTTATATAAATCTGATATAAAAGTAATTTGCAGTACCTACAGGTTTTATAGAATTATTTTGATGACAGGGCGACACGGATTTCTCTATAGAGCAATGCTGTGTACCCACCGTGCACTAAATGCCTAATGAAAGGTATTTGCTATTTGTTGTAGATATGAGCCATTTGAACATCATTCAAATGAGTTGCTGCAAATTACTGTAACCGTAAGAGGTCGGACATTGGCTGCAATGCTGCCTAACGTCCTGGAGAAGGGCTTATGATGCTCTTGGATTCTGACCATGTTTGTTTTATGTGTTGTTGACTATCGGTATATCGAAGTGTTGAGGTGCTTGTACAACAACGCCACCATGTCGGCCCGAGTACAAGATCAGAGTACGAAGGCTATTCCATTACAGAGAGGCGTGAGACAGGGAGATGTTATTTCTCCGAAACTATTCACTGCCGCGCTGGAAGATGCCTTTAAGCTCTTGAACTGGAAAGGATTCGGCATCAACATAAATGGCGAGTACATGTCTCATCTTCAATTTGCCGACAATATCGTAGTCCTAGCACAATCGCTGGAAGATCTAAGTACAATGCTCGAAGACTTCAACAGAGTTTTTCAACGGGTGGGTCTCGGAATTAACATGGACAAGACGAAGGTCCATGTTGTGCCCACCCCGATTACTGTTGGAGGCTCATCTCTCGAAGTTGCCGACGAATATGTCTATCTAGGACAAGTAGTCCAACTAGGCAGGTTCAATTTTGAGAGAGAGGTCGATCGTCGAATCCAGCTTGGCTGGGCAACGTTCGGGAAACTTGGCAAGTTCTTCTCGTCCAAAATGCCTCAGTGCCTGAAGACCAAAGTCTTCGATCAGTGTGTATTACTAGTGATGACCTACGGCACTGAGACGTGGCCTCTGAATATGGGCCGTATAAGACGGCTCACAGTCACTCAGCGAGCTATGGAGAGGGCTATGCTCGGTGTTTCTCTGTGATCAAATCAGAAATGAGGAGATCCGTAGAAGAACGAGTCACCTACTTAGCCCAGCGGATTAGCAAGTTGAAGTGGCAGTGGGCCACATAGCTCGCAGAACCGACAACCGGTGGGGCAGAAAGGTTTTGGAATGGAGGCCACATACTGGCAAGCGGAGTATTGGACGTCTGTCTACAAGGTGGACAGACGACCTGATAAAGGTCGCTGGATGCAGGCCGCTTCCAACAGGTCGGTCTGGAAATCTTTGGGGGAGGCCTATGTTCAAGCAGTGGACGTCTTGTGGCTGATGGTTGTTTTGTGAACTCACTGAGGGCGTATACCCTGTGGTCATATTCTGTTATAGGATATGTCAGAGATGATCATAATATTATGCGGAACTGCTGAACGCGAAACAGTTAAACCTTTTAACGAAATGCCTTTCGGGCCCCTGGCGTGGCAGACTTATTTCCCAATACGTATCAGGCTTCTGTCTGGCACACTTTAATGTGGGGAGAATCTTATAAAACTTATTTTCGTGATAATCGCCTGCCTTCTCGTTTTGGTGATTGATTTCAGAAGCAGTGATGACAAGTAACGCTGACCGGCGCTTATTGAGAGGCGCGTGGCGGTTTTCCGCTTCACGGGCGTTGGTCGACCATCACTGGCTCACGTGGTTGCTGAAACAGGATGTTTGTGCGTGCATGAATAAATGTGCGCAAGGTGAAGTATCAAGTACCCGAGCCGGGGATGTTGAGTTTGGTTGCTCGACCACATTACAGAGTTTTAAGATAAGTGGATGGTAAACTCACGTTTTCCCCTTAACGATGTTTTTAGTACTCGTGGCGATCAATCGGACCTAGCTTTCTGACGGCTGGAAATGAGACATTGAATGGGCGCTATAGCCCGGTTACACGGTTTGAATTGGTTTGTTTAAGGAGTACACTCTTAGTTCTTGGGTGTTGTGAGCTGGTCTTAAGGTATGTGGGCGACAGACGTATGTCTTCCCCTTAAAGATACCTTCCGTACTGGCGGCGCAGGCTAGGAGTGTCCATGAGTAGTATTTTAAGGTGATGTGCGCTTGCCTCCAGGCAGCTAACTGATGGCATCGGCCGGTAAACGCGCGCTTGCAATTTTGCAGCTACTATAGTGTGTCATGTGGCAGTGTATGGGGAGTCATTCACAATGCGCTGAGATTTTTTTTTAAATTCGTGTTATGTCTGAAGCTATTAGATGTTTAATCAATTATTTTTATTACTCGCAAGACCCTTGTCTGTGGGCGCTTGAGTGCACGCTTGCGCCCATAGTAATGGTTTGTTACTTCATAAGATATTAAGAAGTTATGCTTCAGACACACACGAACCTGTATAACCATTTTTCTCCGTGTGTTTTTCCTTATGTTGCAGGTACGAGGTGGGCCGGTTAAAGGAGCTCACTTTGTACATCAGGCGCAGTCCTGGCAGCCGCCGTGCTGGTTCACGTTCTCGCGTGGTGATGGGCACTGTCCCGGTTAACGGACACAGTTCCGTATCAGGCCCAGTCCTGGCAGCCGTTGTGCTGGTTCACGTTCTCATGTGGTGACGGGCAATGTCCCGGTTAACGGACACAGTTCCGTATCAGGCCCAGTCCTGGCAGCCGCTGTGCTGGTTCACGTTCTCACGTGATGACGGGCTCTGTCCCGGGTAGATTTATTCTTGTTTGTATTATGTCTGAAGCTATTAGATGTTCAATCAATTACTCACAAGACCCTTGTCTGTGGGCGCTTGAGTGCACGCTTGCGCCCATAGTATAATTTGCTACTTCATTTGCTTCAGACACAGCGACCAGTAACCATTTTCAATGTTCTTCTTGTGTTTTTTTTTTTCTGTGCAGGTGTGATATAAGCTTGCATTTAGCCGTGGGACGATTCCTTGGAACGGAAGCGTCTTTTAGTTGCATGTAGTTGCATGCAGTTGGCGTGCTCGGGGGCTGAGTGCGCGAGACGGCTACTCTGTGTGTGGTTGCTTTCAAAGAGAAAGCTACCTTGTGAAGTCTTTCCTTTATCGGCGAGCCGTTGGGAAGGGAGTACACACTTCTTTTCCCTTCCCCAACGTGGAATGCTTTTCAACTGGTGAAAAGTCACTGGAGGAGTAAATGGCCCTTTGCCTCCGGTGTAGATAGGAGCCCTTCAGTATGGGGCCCCATACTGGAGGATGAATTTTTGTTTTGCACCTGTTTGGTGATTTGTTCCGTTACGTGCCTCGCTTGCCACCTAAATTCATATCCTTATAATTAAATACCCCTGACTCATTTACTTACTGACTGACATGTTATTCCTATAAACGTTGGTAGTTTTGTTTCCCCTTTTAGTGAGGTAACGCGGCGGGCCTTTTCATTAAACAGGGTTGCGATTTCATAAAAGGAGTTAATGGTAGACGCTGTCTTTACCTGCCTCTTTTTATTAATGGACGTGCGATTCAGTGATGCCTCCGTCCAGGGTTTATTAATGGACGTGCGATTCAGTGATGCCTCCGTCCAGGGTTTATTAATGGACGTGCGATTCAGTGATGCCTCCGTCCAGGGTTTATTAATGGACGTGCGATTCAGTGATGCCTCCGTCCAGGGTTTATTTATTTATTTATTAAGAAACACCAACAGCATACACATTTATTCACACACAGGGGTTTACATACGTTTATTAGTGGACGTGCGATTCAGTGATGCCTCCGTCCAGGGTTTATTAATGGACGTGCGATTCAGTGATGCCTCCGTCCAGGGTTTATTAATGGACGTGCGATTCAGTGATGCCTCCGTCCAGGGTTTATTAGTGGACGTGCGATTCAGTGATGCCTCCGTCCAGGGACGTGCGATTCAGTGATGCCTCCGTCCCGAGATTATAGGTAGACGTGCGATTCAGCGATGCCTCCGTCTACCCCGGGCAGTAGGGACGCCTTCTGCCTGGTTTGTTCACAGGTGTTGTTCACCTTTCGGTGTGCAGAAATACGAGGTGAGCCGGCTTGTACTTGTGTTGTAACGAGCTCGCTTTGTACAACTGGTGCTGGGCGCCGGATACAGCGTCGGGCAGCCGCTGTCTGCCAGCGTCGGGCAGCAGCCCGCTGCACACAATGCTGAAGACATCTAAGGACTGATGTGTATCCATGGTGAACCAAATCTCGTTTGTTTTATTTGTAAGAGTAAAATTAATGTCGAATCCCAAGCTAGGATTCATATTAAGTTTTTCAACTTGAAACTTTCACAAAGGCTATCCCAGCAGTGATTGTTCAAATTAGTCAGGATTGGTCGAAGCAGTGCATAACACAGCTAATATGTTCCTGAAATGTTGTAATATAAGACAGTGTCACATGGGTATAGACATCGTTTCGGATAACAGTCGGCCTTTGCGACGCAGCGGATAGGCATCAGACTGCGGGTTCGATTACCGCACCAAAGATAAAATGTGATTATACCCATGGTACCAGATGACAGCCGACCTCCGCAACGTAGCGGACAGGCTGCGGGTTCGATTCCCGCACCCAAGACAACTGTTTTGTTGTGTGACTATGAGCTATGTGATTCTGCCGTGTATTTTTGTTACCTAGGAGGTGCGAGATGCTCGTCAGGTACGTCATGCAGGCAGATGGAAGTTGTGAAGTGCAACGACTGAGCAGCGACCCAGGAGTTTTTGAAGAATACACCACAGCGTCGGTGGTACGGAGTGGTAGTAAGAGCCGGCTCCGTCTAGAAACGAATCATTTGCATTGTATTCTTCTAAACTCATTGTCTGTTCTGTAAATACCTACTGTGCTCGGGACGCGCACGCGTCAGGAGAGGCCGAGTTAGGTGTTAATTTTTATTTTAATTTTTATTAATCTTTGCGAACGGTGTTTATAAAATAGTCGTCGGGTAGATACGCCTAAAAATGTATAAAAGAGTGGCGCACGACTCGACAGGGACAGTTCGCATTCAGTCGTCGCGTAGTGAGGACCGTCGTGGTCGTTATTATCGTAGTCAAGCCTTCTGATTGGCTGACCGTTACAGTAGTAGTAATTCTGTCGTAGTTAATCATACTAAGCGTGTATACAAGTGCAGTTAAAGTAAAGCCTACAATTGGTTACTCCTGACACGGGTTTGTTCTCTGTGAATAGAATAAATTGGTTTAAAGTGATGTTGTTAAAGTTGTTAAAGTGATGTTATTTGTGTTCTATTATTTTTATTATTCATCTCACATTAAATTCCTTAATATATTGTATTCCGTACGTAAAATTATCGTACATAATAATATATTAAAAGCATAGCTGGTTGATATTTTTGTAAGTACTCGACTGGATAGCGACCTTCGTACACATGGTGAAAACCCATGATACTGGCTCGTTCACGCAAGTCGCGCTCCGGGATCAGCTAGTGTATTCCAATAATTTCAGGCCGACATAATTCTGCCGAACCAGTAAAAAACGTGAAATAGCAGTTTGCTATCGCGTTCAACCTATATGTACATATAACGCAATAAATATCATGCCTCATATTATTTTGCAATAATAATAATATAATATTCCTTGGAATTATGCGATAATGTTTTGGAACGTACTTTTTAAAAACAGAATTATTATTGTCATTTGTCAAAGTCAGATTTTTGATTGAGTACTGTCAAAGAACGAAAAATGGGAATGAAATTGAAATAAATTAAATTACATTGCTTCTACATGTTTTCATTATTTTATCAAGTGGATAAGACTATATGAAAATGTTTTCCATAGCGGGACAGCGCGTCTTACATAAGTGCCTCAAAATTTTGAGGTTAACTGTTGCGGATTTTAGCAATTTACCTGATTTAAAGAATTTGACCGCAGTACGAACTGTGGAGAAGACGATAGACAATAATACGAGTATTTTTATCGAAAGTCCTATACATGTGAAGGTACAACCAATCGATGTAAACGACATAAAGGCCCACAACAAGTTAACAATGACTCTGTACAGTCAAGGAAAAGACACAAGTGATTTTCAAGTAAAACAAACGTCAAAGCGCCTGGAGTTACTCAATAAGAACACATCGGCGGACAGAAATGATGTGTGTTTAATACAGGTACCGTATCAACTAAAAGTTCAGGTTACTACTACGGACAGTGCTTCAGTACATTTATCCAAATTAGAAGGAGAAGAGTTCGTTGTTAAAACACAGAAAGGTGCCGTGAACGTCTCAGACTTGAAAGCGCAGAATATAAAAGTAGAAAGCATAGAGGGAGAGTTGGAGGCACAAGGAAGGCTACAAGCAAGTTCTATTGAAATGAAAACTGGTTTGAATTCAGGAATCAAGTGCCATAATGTTATGGCCAACTCGTTCATAGTGAATACGCATGCTGGATCCATTGCAGTAAAGTCTTGCTATAGCGATAAGTCTCATTTCACAACATTGATGGGTAATATACGTCTTGACCATCTTCATGGATCCGTAATGATTGACATCATAAAGCAAGGCAACTTGCATATAACAGGATTCTCAGGAAATCTCCAGGCTTCGTTAAAAAGTGGTGAAGTTTATATGCACGCTTCCCGATTAACTGAAAAAAGTAGTATTTTTATTCATGAAAAAGGCAAGGTTGAGTTACTGATACCGGAGATATTAAAAAATTTACCAGCCACTAATTTGATTGCAGAAAAAATTAAAGTTGCTGATAAAATAATGAAATTGGGCAGGTTTATGGATGATTCTCATCCGAAAAGGTTTAGGTTTGAGAAAGAACCGCAGAATGAGTTGCATGTTGTGTGTAAAAATGGTACCATTGAACTTAAAGAAACAGATCTTCCTTTCATAGTATAAAAATATGTGTGTAAATACACTGGCTTGTATGTAGAATGAACATGTTATGTTCTGAATGTGGTTTAATGTAATTTATTTTTATTAAATGCTGCATTTTTGTTCATAATTGTCATATTATTTGTATGAATCTGATGGGTCAATTAGCCTTAATTGCTCCATAACTGTTATGGGCGCTTCAATAGTGAGCATTACATGTTATTTGTATTTTACAGACATTTATGTTATTGTATGGATAAATCAGTTTAATACTTGCATCTTGCTATGTGTGTTACTTATAAATATATAGATATAGCTTATAAATTTGATTTGTGTGATGTTGGCTACAACACCTTTCAACTTAAGTTAGTAGTGACACAATAAATCATTGTTTCTATACAAATGCACACAGCAAGATGTGCAAGTATGGATTGAATTTTATATAAGATCTCTTCCATTTTACATTATGTATATTGCATTGTACACAACTCTGACGTTCACTATGGTTCAATATTAAAATAGATTTACTTATTGTCTCATTTAAGAACCTATATTAATATGCATAAAGAATATAATGAGAGTGAAAGAGGCCAAAGAGAGTGTAAGGATCGTACTGAGTGGAAGTCTGTTGTCTCTGCCTACCCCTATGGGAAACAGGCGTGAGTCTATGTATGTATGTATTTACCAAATGATTATGGCATTTTAGCCTGATTAATGATCAGGCAAAAATATTGTGGATATATTGATGTATTTATTAAACATTTGATTTTTTATCCATAATTATTGTAGGAAACATTTTGAAATGTAATTGTAATGGAACAGTAGGCAGTATTTGAAATTATTGAATAATTATCTGGTAATTTTGTATTTTGACTGTCTCGGTAGCGCAGTTGTATTGCGTACGCGCTACGATTGCTGTGCTGATGTCTCGGGTTCGATCCTCGGGTCGGGTAAAGTGATATTGGGTTTCTCTATCACGAAATGATCAGTATAAGCCTGGAGTCTAAAATTGTGCCTGGTATAGCGATAGGCTCGCCCCCTATCAAATCACGAGACGGAAATACGCTCGGCGAAATGTGGGTGTACTGGTTACACCTCTGCCTACCGCTTCGGGGATTACAGGCGTGATATGTTTAGAGTTTGATAGCAAGTTATACCATAAAAAAGTATAGAATTTATTCTAAAGAGTAGAATTTGCATGTCATTTGTTATGTATTTGTGGAAGTTATGGTAGAAAAGTTAAATATTGTAGTAAGTACTAATGATTGTTTCAATGTATGTGTAGGTATTGTTTATTTGTATTTATAAATTTATTCTTATATAATTTATTGTGATGTGTAATGTGTGTTTATTACAGCACAACTTATTTAAACATATAAATGTAACACTTCCTTTGTTACCATGATTTGTAACAATTTTCTCGGAACTTGTAGGGTACATATTATTCAAAGTCCAATGCTGAAATATCTAAGGCTCCTATATACGATGACCTATCCCGATGGCCCACTATGATGGGTCATCATATAGAGAAGATGAAATATATAGCACACATCACATTTATAAAAGAAATAGCTGCCCCTCGCGGTTTCACCTACATGTTACTGACCTGCTCCCATGGGTCATAGCGTGAACATATAAACCTTCCTCACGAATCACTATATATTGCTGAAAAGTGCATAAAATCCGTTGAATAGTTTAAAAGATCTAAGCGAACAGACAGCGGAAGCGACTTCATTTTATACTATGTAAAGATTATAATGGAATATTTTTCTAATTTTCATATCTTCAACAAGCATTTCCTAGTGCATTAGGAACACGTGTTTCCTCTATTGCAATTACCAAATGACGTTAAAGATTATTGATAAGGTATTTATGTAATTTACTATTACGTCAAGCGGCCCATTTAATAAACAATTTCAATCCGCATCTATATATATCTTCGTCATCATATAACTTTGTGTTAAATATCTGCCCCTCCGCTGCTCCTGGGCCTCTAATAATGAGTGGGGTAGACCTAATTGTACTAATATTAATAGTATTTTTTACATTAGCCACAGTCGTAAACGTCAAAGCTATACTTGCAAAATAGCTTGGCCGGGCAGAACGTAGTCATAAGCAGTGTTGCAGCTATTGTTTATACCTATTATATATTAGCTATTTTAGACGAAAGCATGACAGGAGTCTTATCTTGCGGGCTAGTTTCTGTAACTTCAGTCCGGTCAAATTATTTTGCACGCATCTATTGCACATTGAATTAAAAGAGCTCATTCGTATCTACAGTAAAAACTACATAATACAGAACACTTTCGACTTCGCCGGAATATCCATATTCTTTCGGTTTTGTATAACATCCTTTTCAATCCTCTATCCCCTTCATATCTTAAAGCCCGTTTCGAATTTCTCTGTGAATCACATTCGAGATGCCTGAGGTCGTCAGAGAACCTGAAACTGAAAATGCCGGTGCACTCCACTACCTTTATGGATAAATCGTTTACCATTACAGCTACCCGTTTGTGGAATGCACTACCTGTCTCTATCAGACTTGCACAGTCACTTTCATCATTCAAAAAAATGATTAAAGATCATTATCTTGCTCACTGAATTTAGACATTGTTTATTATATTTTGTAGTATATGCATCTCTTCTCGTATTTATATGTTGTGTGTATATGTGTATATGTATGTATGTATGTATATGTATATATATGTATGTGTATGTATATATGTATGTATAAGTGTATATATTTATGTATAAGTATATATCTGTGTGTATGTGTAAATGTATGTAATACTTTATTCGGTTATATTTACTTTTTTTTTTTTCGGTATTGTACACTTGACTGCCCGTTATTTCTCATTTACTTGCTTCCATCCCATGGTTGTCTGTAAGAAATTGCCTCGAGCGATAAGACCGCCATTTGTACTTTGTTTGTATACCCTTTTCTGTTGTGTTTTATTTCTCTGTATATGTGTACAATAAAGAATTAAATAAATAAATAAACACTGGAAGGACTGGAAGATAGATTGTCTAGCTTTAACAAGGTGGTAGGTCCCTCGTATGGGAGAGGCCGTCTGGGTTGGCACCACTGCTTTATCTATTTCTGCCGCCAAGCAACAGTGTGAAAGCACTGTTGTGTTTCGGTTTGAAGGACATTGAAGGCAGTGAAATTACTGGACATTATGAGACTTAACATCTTATGTCTCGGGGTGACGAGCGCAGTCCAGTGCCATGCAGAGTGTTGTAGTTCAAAGTTATGTGTGGTGTTGCTTCTGTTTATTGGCAAGCGTGGCGCTTACCATCAGGCGAGCGCTTTCTTCGGCGAGCTCGTCTCGTCATTCAATCAAATAAAAAACAAAAAGCTTTCAACCGTCTCCAAATTAGATGAAAATAAAACGCACCACTCGCAAAGACGTGAAAATATGTTTAATGCGTTTGTGCTCTAGAAATATCGATTGTTTATACATATCTGTTTATGCGGTCAAATCCGGAAACCTAACCTAATACATTAGTTATTATTCATAACATATTAGATTGTTGTGTCTTCCGCGATTCATAAATGTATAAATTATGAGATTTATCATTAATTCCCGTTTAACGCTAGTGTTTGTAACAGTTAATAATCGTTTCGTAAAGATAGATTGTTGCGCATTGCCAAAGGCTTGTAGGCTAATGGCATTCTTTTTATACTGCATTTATTCAATAGTATTTTGTAAAATAGTACATTTTGTCAATTTTGGCCAATAAGTAGTCATTAATTAGTTGAGCTCATTACCTATTTTAATCACTTTGTCCTTGTTTTATCATGTTCCTGTAGTTAAATTTCATGAAACATTAATATTTGAAAGGGTGTTAATTTTCTTAGCGATAACTCAGGAAAAACTTGCATAACATAATGAAATTAACCAAAAGACACGATTTTAACGAAATTAACACGTAATAATTAATTTACTATGTTCAGTTATTTTTTTTTATATATAAAATATATACTAATAGATATGATAATTTGTATGTAGTTATTTCGTGAATTATTACATCAGTTTTCCGTAAGTACTATTATAACTTGTAGTTCCTATATTTTATGTTGAGACTTAGGAATTGTAACTAGTCCTTATGTTAAATTAACACTATGTGTACATGTTTAGTGTTGAGGTGTAGACCTTTAATTGTTGTTATATATCGCGTAGAACGTTGTTGAGAATTCATTAAAATTGTGATTTACAGTAAATATTTATATTTCTTTCGACCATCACCCGATCCTGACTTTTGCAATAATCACTTCCCAGTTATTTGTTTATTTTTTAACTAGGTAAGTGTTAATTGGGTACAAAGATGAGCGTGTTGTTCCGGCGCGTCGCCTAGCCTGCGCCCGCGCCGATGCGGATGATAACGAGGCAGTTTATATGCGCGTGCGATGTGCGCGCGCGTCAGTACACTCCCGATATGCCGGCCTGCGCGCCCGAGTTCTGTCGCCTCGCGCGATCCAACACAGAGTTAGTGTTCTCGCCGCGAAAGAGATGCTCGCATCAGCCGCCGCCCTTCACCGCCCTGCGACGTTCCTTTTCGTCCACGTTTTCATTGATACCCGAGGAGAGAGCCATCTCCCCAGAGAGACCGCCACCGCTACCTAGAATCATACGGCTCATCACATGGGGACCGCGTCTGGCCTTACGACCGCTGTTAGCCCTGCTCAGCATAATATCACACCCAGCTTGGAAGCAAATACTAGTAGTACTACCAACGTTGTGGATCGCCGCATCACTCTTTATTTTCTGGAAGTGCGTTCAGTGCCCACTCAGTGTCTTGAAGATGTTAGGACGTGCCATCAGTTTGAAGGGCGCCAAGCAGCCTCGCACCGTGCTCATCAGTGGAGGCAGTTCGGTACAGGCTCTACATTTAGCAAGAAACTTCCATTCGGCCGGTGCGCGAGTGGTCGCGTTCGAGATAGAGGGCCAGTTTGCGTTGTTGAAATACTCAGCAGCTGTAAACAGATTCTACACAGTTGCCAGACCTAATCCGGCAGATCCGCTCGCTTATGCTCGAGCTTTGAAAGAAATTGTTGAACGGGAATCGGCGGTGTTTTACGTGCCGGTGAGCTCGACTACACCGGCTTATTACGACGCTTTGGCTAAGCCACATTTGGAAGTGATGGGCTGCCAGTGCTTCGTTCCTTGTGCACGTGATGTTGTGACACTTGATGACCCTTTGGAAATGATGCGAGTAAGCCGAGCTGCCGGACTCGCCACACCACATTTCTGGGTGGTGGCGAGCGACGACGATGTACGAGCTTGGTACGATAGCGGGGCGTCGAAAGAAGGGAGACATTTCATTGCCAGTGCTGGAGCACGAGGCGCGAGGGACCGACTACGATTTGTTATGCCCGAAGAGAAGACTCAGTTCAGATTTCAACGTGAAATCAGTGCTGAGAAACCTTGGGTAATTGTACGAGAGCCGAAGGGCGAACGAATTGTTACTTGCACGACATTGAAGGAGTCACGCGCAGTGAACAATGTAACATGCAGAGTGGACGCCACTAGAAAAGGATTGGTGCCACAGAAAGACGAGGAGGCTGACGCTTGGGTTCAAAGATTCGTGTCATTCTTGGCGCCGGCGCGGCCGATGACCGGTCACGTGTCGTTCAGGCTCGTCCGCGAAGAGAACACTACAAACGGGTACACAAATAAATTAATAGCAATCGGAGCGAGAGTCGGTGTGTCGTTACCTTACCTGTGTCAGGCGCAGACACACTGCGGCCATGCAGCGACAGTTGGAAAACTGCTGGATACTGTGTTGGATACGCGCGAAGCTTTGTTCGCTTTCTGGGACCCTCTTCCCTACTGCGCATATTACCAGTCGAGGACGCCGGAGGAACGCCGGCCGCCGCCTCCAGAACCGTGCAAGACTCCGCCAAACGTGCCTCTCTGAAGACACTGTGATGTTTGTAGGAGTTAAAGACACTCAAGTACCTGAGGAGTGCGTGAGTGAGCTCTCTCGGCGGGCACACCGCTACCACGCTCTCTTATTGTCCCCTCGACTCACTTGGGCTCGCAAGCGAGGATCGAGGAACGATGGCAAATGTTCGTAACTACTAAGTAGATATTTAATATTACTATGGAAGTTATTTTATATTAAAATATGATATAAAATATATTTTTTTATGAAATGGAGCACACCTTTTTTTCTACATACCTAAAACTTTGAATATCAACCTAAATTGATCTAACGAAACTTGTACGGTACGATATATACACTGATAATTAAAAAAACGCCAGTTGTAAGAAATCATAATTACCTCTGTCGTCTATAATATGGGATCCTTTAAGCGCAGTGTGAAGAATTTCACTATTTCGCGCCATTTGTCTTTAAACGGCACGGCCTAAGGAATAGCCATATGAATCGGCAAAGGTATTCTCATGACGTAATAGGGGGCGGGCCTATAATTATATCAGATATTTGTGGTGATGGGAGGATACCTGATACAATTTGGTACACGACTGGGTGTTAACCACCTTATACATTGTGAAAAACCCGCCACAATAGCTAGTTCAGGCGAGTTACGTTCCGCAGTCAGCATATCTATATCTAGTAACTTAAGCCGACATAATTTTGATTCTTTCGAGAGATGTAAGGTTTCGACGGTTGATATTATATTTGGGGTGCATCAGATACTTTCAATACAGTCAATTTGTGCCATGAAAAAAACAACACCGGACCATGAAATAACTTAAATGACGTCTGAGATGATCCCAACACATCCCACTTTAAGATATTACCACTAGTCTAATAAGTCTTATTACTTATCGACTTGTTTTTGTTTTTTACGTCTGTATATATATATCTAATCTATATTTATAATTATCATCAGCAGTACAAAGTCCATTAGTAAAACGAGAGAGCATGCTAGGTGTTCTATATTATAGTAATTTACAAGGTGGTAAGTCCCTCGTATGCGAGAGGCCGTTTAGGTTACGGCAGGCAGGTAATTTCATAATCCCCGTAGAGGTAGGCAGAGGTGTAACCAGTACATCTATATTTCATCGAGCGTATCTCCGTCCCATAATGTGATAGGGAGCGAGCAATCATTCACAATTCTAGACTCCGGGCTGATACTAACTAAGTATATCGTGATAGAAAAACCGAATACTTTTACTCGACCCGGGGATCGAACCTGAGACCTCAGCATAGCAGTTACGCAGTGTACGCAATACAACTGCGCCACCGAGGCAGACTAAAAGTACATTTTGTTATTTTTCCACGAGATGTGAAGAAAAGTTCGACCTATAGAACATCGCGGGCGCCCGGTTGACCCGGACGCGAGATAACTATATATTATTATCTTCAAGTGCACTTACATACACACAGACACTACGATATACACACATTGTCAGCATGGACACACAGCTATATCAAAGCAGGACGAGTATTTGCTTTTGCAGTTATAACGATTGTGATTTATAACCTGTTCCAAGACCAATAATAACTTTTAAAATAAGAAGTACTGTTTTATAATAATAAATACTCAATAGTCACACACATAGTCTTGATCCCACGTTAGGATAAACCTGTATCGTGGTTGTATGAAATAGGAGGGACTTGCTGTCCCACAACACCCAGACCCGAAACAAATAACTGGCTCACACAAACATTTGCCTCGGTGCGGGAATCGAACCCACGGCGTCTAGTTACGCAACCGGCTAATCGCCCACTGCGCTACGGAGGTCGGAAATTAAATTATTTATTAAAAAAAAATTGTATTACGTTACAATTTTGGCAATATTTTTTACAATACAAATGAATCAGTATCTGTAACCGAACCAAGCAATGCCTTTATTTCGGTTATCAGTACCAGTCCCTCGAGATATTTATAAATCATAACAGCCAACAACAAGCAGTTTATAGTTTGTACTATATTACTATACGATTACATTTTATAGACTTAATGATTAAGAATAAACAGATTTATTTATAACCATAGTAAGAAAGAAAAGAAAGAAAGAAACATTTATTGGCAACCATGTGGTAAAAAGTTTAACAATATAAGTATCAAAACAATAGGTAAATAAAACAAAAAACAAACAAAAACAAGTGTGTACGGTATATGTCCCACCACAACAGTGCCAAGAGGATCTAGATCAGCATAATGCCAAATAATAAAATAGCTTGGCGCTGATTTTCATTCAGACCCTGGCTTAGAGACCTATAATACAATAGGTACTGATCCCGGAACGCGATCCACACAAGGTGTGTGGGTCTCTATGGCAGGATTTGTACGTGGTCGTTATCCGGACGGATATCCTACCACCAGCAACTATTATTATTAAATAATTATTTTATATTATATCAAAATCAAAACATTTATTTTGCAAGTAGGCCAAAGGGCTATTTTACACGTCAATAATAGATAAATTTCATTGAAATGGCTCTACCGGTGCTTCTGGAATGCCCACTGGTCTGAGAAGAAGCACCAAGAAACTCAACCGTAGGTCTTTTGCATTACATTGTATTTTTTGTGCTCAAATAATTTTTTACATGTCATATTGTAATATTTTGAAATAGGAATTTTGCATGTAATTTCATACGAATGATGTAAAAAGTAGCTAAATGTCTTGTTTAATAAAATTTAAATGATACAAATAAATGACAGTCTGAGTAGACCAGTCCACACAAACAGCACCCGTTCACGAGTATGACGCATGTGTCAGCCATCGGCCTCCTCAACCATGTTACAGGGAAGTGACCGACCCGGCACACGACGCCGCCGCAAGCACAGACATTAAAGCGAGCATATATTATTTAATATCATTATATAATTATTAACATACTCGAATAATCTGAAACAGGCACTTAATATAGCTTCCTATTTTGCAGTTATCGAAGACTAAACTAGCTCGCTGGCCATTCGACGTTTGAACTATTGACTCGATCTACGCAAACAAGCGAGTTGGTTAGACTTACATATACATATATAATATTTTTACATAGTATAAAATGAAGTCGCTTCCGCTGTCTGTTCGCTTGGATCTTTTAAACTATTCAACGGATTTTAATGCAGTTTTCAGCAATAGATAGAGTGATTCATGAGGAAGGTTTATATATAATTAATACATAATATAGTCCAGAAAAGCCGACGTTTTTCTAAGTGGAGCAGTTACATGCGCGCGGGTGAAACCGCATGGGACAGCTAGTAATATATATATTGGATTGAAAATAAACTATGTTGCATAATGGTATCCAGTGTTATAACTTATTGTTAAAGTATTTATACATAGCATATCTTGGCGGGCTTTATCTCATTGGACGTTGGCAGGGGTGACATTCGAAAAGCATCTTATTCTAGAACTAACATCTTGCAACTTACATATTCGTAATATTAGGTTATTATAATATACAGTTACATATTCGACAGCCTCCGTGGCGCAGTAGGCGAGTAGCCGACTGTGAAACGTGAGGCCACGGGTTCGATTCCCGCACCGAGATAAATATTTGTCTGATCTACAAACATTTGTTTCGGGTCTGGGTGTTGTGAGAACGAAAGTCTCTCGTAGTTCCTGATACTCACGACACAAGACTCGTATCTTACTGTGGAGTAAGGGCTATTTGTATGATTGTTGGGTGCTATTTATTTATTTTATATTATACTAATTCTAAGTGGCAGACTACCTCAGTGGCGCAGTTGTATTGCGCACGCGGTACAACTGCTATGCTGAGGTTTCGATCCCCGGGTCGAGTAAAAGTGATATTGGGTTTTTCTATTACGATATGCTCAGTATTATCCCGGAGTCTGGAATTGTTCCCGGTATGGCTATAGGCTCACCCCCTATCACATCATGGGACGGAGATACACCCAGTACTGGTTACACCCAAAAGGAGTGGTAGAGCGGTAGTGGTAGAGTAGCGGTAATGCTAGAGTAGCGGTAATGGGCCGGGAAAACCGGCTCGTTACTACTGTCTCACAGAAAACCGACGTAAAATAGCGGCTTGCTGCGGCGTTTCGTACGGTGAGTGAGATAGCCGGAAGCCCAAATCCCCTCCCCTTCCCAATCCCTAATTATCCCGTTCCTTTAAGGTCGGCAATGTGCTCACGATTCTTCTGGTATTGTGAGTGTATATGGGCGGTGGATATCACTTACCTTTAGGTGACCCACTTGTTCATTTGCCGGCCTATGCTATAAAAAAAAGAAAAAGGATTATTTTTTTTATATGATATTATTAGGATTAGGATATTAGGATTATTAGCTGGTGGGAGGATACTTGTATCCGACCGGATAGCGACCACCGTACACTGGTGCTAAAACCTGCCAGAGTGGCCCACCTTGTGTGGGTCGCGTTCCAGGGTCAGCCATTGTATATCCGGTTCTCCCCAGGGGGCTTGCCCCCTGATCCTAACCCTTTTCCCATCCCTTTTTCCTTCCCCTCCCCCTTGGCCATTTGGCAGGCCGAAAAAAAAAAAAAAAAAAAAAAAAAAAGGATTAAGTTATGTGATATCTCTGCCAAGTGTTTTTTTTTATCCTGGCTCGGCAAAGTGACTACGCTACACCTGATGGTAAGTGTAGCGCAATCCAGGAATAGTGTCGACCAACGATAAACAATGTGTCCATCGTAGGTCGGCAAGATCATGCCGGCCTGCCAAAGGAGGAGGGGAAGGAAAAGGGATGGGAAAAGGGTTAGGATCAGGGGGCAAGCCCCTGGGGAGAACCGGATATACACTGGCTGACCCTGGAACGCGAGCCACACAAGGTGGGCCACTATGTCAGGTTTTAGCACCAGTGTACGGTGGTCACTATCCGGTCGGATACAAGTATCCTCCCACCAGCAAGTATGAATCGATTTTGATGAATCTTTTAATAGGGTTTCTTCCGACGGTGGTCTTATACTTGGATAATTCCCGATGACCGAGTATGCAGAATAATGGGAAACTTGCCAACGGAAAACACCAAACGCTCCAAGATCCGGGTTTTGACTTTTGTTTGATAACATTTACTTAGCGGTGGGGAAACAGAGGCAAAACCAATAGTCACTTACCATCAGGTGACCAACTTGCACGTTAGTCGTCCTTTGTGTTAAAGTACCTGTGGCTGGATTTAACGTAAAGTCACGATCACGCAAAGGCAGTGTTCAAAAGCAAATCTATTTTGATAAAAATAGGCTATTGTTATAAAACAACGTCATTGACTAATTACGTCATATTCATAATGACGTGAAAACGTAATGACGCCTATACGTTGAACGCGTCACGTAGCCATGTTTATCGTCACTTGTACGTCGGCAGACCATCAGGCGGCCTGGGCGTGCTCGGCAAAGTCCCTGTTCATGTTTACTTGCCCGTCTAGACTGATAGTATTGTTTGCTAAGGGATGCTAATGGGCTTTCGTTTTCCTTAATCATGTACGGTTTTATTGAGAGGAATTATTTTATTAGTTCCAAGAAGATTGAGACATTGTAAAGTCCCGTAAAACAAAAATAATACATAAATAAAATAAATACACTTAACAGTCACATATAGTCGTAAGTCGTTCCTGTATCCTCGATATCAGGAACTACGAGGGAATTACGGCCTCATAAAACCCACCCAAATAAATATTTGTAGACCACAAATACATTAGCATGTCCGAGGATTAGACCCGATGTTTGTAGGATTATAAAATTACTTCCACTTTTTTATTATTTAGTTTGTGTACGTAAACGACTGCCTAAAGTGTGGTACCAAGGCAGATTAGGGGACATATTGGCCTAGACTACTACAGTATCAAACTGTAAGTATCGTCATCCTTTTACTGATCCTTCATCTTTTTACTTTATGATCCAAGCGCAGTATATTAAAATTTGATTAATAAAAGTAATATCTTTTATTAAAACTTTTTAACTACGTCTTATTCTAATAATATAATGCTCGGATGCTATTCGAAGGTCATACTGACAATAGGTAACTGTTTTGTTCAGTTTTTGATAATGTGAGAGAGAACCAGAGAGACGACAAGGTGGTAGGTTCCTCGTATGCGAGAGGCAATTTGTGTTGGTACCACCGTTTTGTCTATTTCTACCGCCAAGCAACATTGTGTAAGCACTGTTGTATTTCGGTTTGGAGGACATTGAAGCCAGTGAAATTACTGGGCAATATGAGACTCAACACCTTATGTTAAGTCAAGTTCAAAATTATGTCTCAGGGTGACGAGCGCAGTTCAGTGCCATGCAGTGCTTTGTAATTCAAAGTTCTGTGTGGTGTTACTTCTGTTTATGGGCAGGCGTGCCGCTTACCATCAAGCGAGCGTCATGCTTGTTTCGTCATTCATTCAATAAAAAGAAAGATAAGAACGATCCATTTTTAGAAAATTCGCAGGGTCTCAGACGGGAAAGTCTATATTAAAAACTAGGTAACCCTGGATTATCGCGTGTAAAACTAATTATTTCGAGAAACCGGTTCTTTATCAATGCTTGTACGTGTGACCCGAATCATGGATCCGCCTCGCGTGATTAAATGTATTTGCTTTTTCAATTGATATCGAACGGAATCCTCCTGTATTAAATGGGTAAGTTTGTTGAGTCGATTTGGATTGTTGCTAATTATAATTTGTTTGTAAAGTTCTACTATTGATTGAGATGCTGCCAATCCAGAAGTATACTTATTTACTTCGCTGGCACAACCCTAGGAAGAAATCCAGTATCCAGTAGAAAATGTTGCCACTTTGTTTTTTCACGCTCCGCTTCTTTCCGACACTTATTTTATACTTATTTTTAAGACCTAGCTTATTTCCAGTGCACCCGATAAGTCATTTTTCATTCGGTCAACCCAGGCTCCGCCTTCCTTTTCAATGTACTAATTCGGAAGTGTCTAAACCTCTCAATTCAAAAGATTAATGTAACATAATAGTCTAAATAATGCTATTTAGATATACCGACAGCCTCCGTGCCGCAGCGGGTGAGTAGCTGTGAAACGGGAGGCCGCGGATTCGATTCTCGGACCGAGATAAATGTTCGTGTGATCTACAATTTTTTATTTCATGTTTGAGTATTTGTGAAACTTACGGTACAGGTTGACTTATGTAATGTGGGGTGTGTGAATGTTGAGTATATTTATTTATATATAGTCTCCGTGGCACAGTGGGCGAGTAGCCGACATAGTGAGGCTATGGGTTCGATCCCCGCACCGAGACAAATGTTTGTCTGATCCACAAATATTTGTTTCGGGGTGTGGGTGTGGTGAGACCGAAAATCTGTCGTAGCTCCTGATACCCACGACACAATTCTCGTATCTTACTGTGGGGTCAGGACGATGTGTGTGACTGTAGAGTGTTATTTTATATTATTTATTATTTATATGTTTTTAGTGCAATGTAACCTAAATTTAGCGGTAGGCAGCCTTGGCTGTACCCCTGCCTATTAAGGCAATAAAAAAAAACAAATATCTAACCAAGAAAATATACCTGATATGGAATTGCAGTTGTCTAACCTATTTACTTATCCTATCCGTTATTATTTAGGTGAGTTTAGATACGTAAAATATAATGTCGTTGCGTTCATCGTCCAAGGTTGCAGTCGCGAGCTCAGACACAACGCAGACTACGATTACCAAACCTTATCTATAAAAAAAATTATCAATTATATACTGTTTTGTTACTAAATACGAGGGAATTGTTTTAATAACGCTAGGTCAATTTTTTGGTGATATTTTTCTTTATATTGGATTGAATGACGAGACGAGTAAGGCGCTCGCCTGATGGTAACCGCCACGCCTGCCCATATACAGAAGCAACACCACACAGAACTTTGAATTACAAAGCACTGCATGGCGCTGAACTGCGCTCGTCACCCCGAGACATAAGATGTCTTCAATGCCCTTCAAACCGAAACACAACAGTGAAGCACTGTTGTGTTTCATAAGCAAATTACATTGCTAAACTTGAATTCATCATCGTTCATTCGTTCAATTTGGCGTACTTATCAAGGCCGATGATAATTAATTCAATATTAAAAAAAAGTAAAAATTAAAAATAATCAATAATAAAAAAAACTAAAAAAATACGCTTTTATAGAAAATTCATCTAAAAAATAGAAAATAAATTTTATTAAATTTGAAGAAAAAAAGGTATTTTATTGTAAAAAAAAGCGTGGGGTACTTTTTAAGGTATTATCAAAACTAATGACACCATGCACCCCACGCTTTTAGAATAAAATATATTTTTTTCTTAAAATTTATTTTCTATTTTTTAGTTGGATTTTCTAAAAATGCGTATTTTTGTTTTTTTTAAACAAACTTTTTTCACAGTTTGAATTAGGAGTTTGACACTTCGTCAATAGTAATTTGTTTGTAATGTATTTTTAACTCATACTAGACTTACTGTTATGTCTACATTGTGATAGTCGGCGGAATATGTGTTTCGATGTGCATACGATCAGCGGTGTTTTTCCTCCGGATGAGTGCATTGCCACCCAGACGTCCAAAGTGCGGTCGAATCCAGACGATACGACACACTTCTCGACAATAAACAACACAAATAAATAATTCCAAGGTAAATACACCATTTATTGTCTTACTTATAATTAAGCGGCAAATATTGTTAATTACAAAAGTATGAGCTATATGAAATCAAAATTATAATATAATATAAAAATAAATACACCCAACAGTCACATAAATAGTCCTGACCCCACAGTAAGACACGAGTCTTGTGTCGTGGGTATCAGGAACTACGAGAGACTTTCGGTCTCACAACACCCAGACCCCGGAAGAAATATTAGTGGATCACACAAACATTTGTCTCGGTGCGAGGATAGAACCCGCGGCCTCTCGCTTCACAGCCGGCTACTCGACCGCTGCGCCACGGAGGCTGTCATGGGATGCGTATATATTTTTTCATTATAGATCTTCCATGCGATACGATCGTATTCGTAACGAGTACATCCGCGGCAGTCTTGGTGTCCGCGACGTGGCAGATAAACTCCAAGAATGTCGCTTAAGGTGGTTTGGTCATGTTTTGAGGAAACTGCAGGAGTACGTCGGTCGTAGATGCCTGAGCCAGATCGTACCTGGGGTACGATACCGCGGACGGCCCAAAATGCGTTAGCTTGACGTATTGACATGAGGGCTAATGGTCTCACTACAGAGGATGCTCAAGATCGGGTGAAGTGGAAACGTTTATCATATCATGGGACGGAAATACGCTCGGCGAAATGTGGGTGTACTGGTTACGCCTCTGCATACCCCTTCCGGGATTACAGGCGGGTGTATGTGGTAACGAGGCTCTATTAAAAATACTAAGCACCTTGCGTAGCATGCGCTACGCCGTAGCTACGTAGCGGCTGTTTGCAATATTTTTCATACATCATGCCGAATTGAGTTGCCTCTTCCCTACTTTCTAAGAGACAGTTTATTTTATCTCTGGAGTGTTAATTATAGACAGCATGTGAAGAATGAAGTGATTGGTTATAGGGGACAAATTAATGAATAAACTAAGATTTGATTTGAAATAAAACTAATTTAAACGGATTTTATTGATTTCGAAGGCTGAAAATCTTTCGAAACGTCGCGTCGGGTTCAAAAAATAATAAAAAACCACGATAAAATCCGTTTAAATTAGTTTTATTTCAATGTGTAATATTCGCTTAACTATAAGAAAATATTTGAGATTTGTTTGTTTACGAATTTGAACGATGAAAAACGTAGCAAAAACAATTAGCTACTTCTTTTCATGTGAGAATAATGAAACTAAGAAAACAGAACCTTCATTAAGTCTGTTAATATTTTTTGTATAGTCAACGAGCAAGTGGGTTAGCTGGTGGTAAGTGATCTCCATTTACAAGTTCTAAGGAATCATGGATACAATAAGAAGATGAGGGGGATTTGGGTCTCCGGATATCTCACTAATCGTACATAGTGCAAGCTACTTCTTCACGTCAATTTACTGTGATACAGTCGTTCTATAGATTGAAAAATAACTATTCTAATCTAATCTAATCTACGCACCTAGTAATCAACATTTCCTGTATATAAGCATTACCTATATTTGTCAATGTTGCAAATAAATCATGTTCAGTGTTATCATTGAATGTTTACCAGTTATTTGTTGAGAACTCTCTACTGTCCCTATTTAACTTGGAGGTCATATTCCCTACTTAGTTCCTTGAATACACTCATGTATAAAATAATAATTATTCGTGAATTATGTGAGTATCCGATATCGATAGCCCGACGTGTAAAAAGGTCGCGAGACAGGCATAAATTGACTTTATTGTTTATAACGGTAGGTTGAAATTGATGTGATTTATTGTTAATTACCTCACCTTGGATAATTAGGTGCATTCGGAACGAGACGAAGCTGGCCTGCAATATGAGAATTTGAGACGCAGTTTTTCTTTTTCTATTATTGGTAGCGCTGTTTAGCGCCACATTAGATAATATGCAACAGGAGTCAAACGTATCAGATGACGTCATCGATTGTTCCATTTTCGAATACTTTTACTTTTGCTAGACATTTAAAAATGGAAGAAGGCTGGTGCATTTCGGTTCCATCGTAGTAGCTTAATTTTTTTTTGAGTCAGATGGAAGAATATGGAATAATAACGCGTTAATTGATCGTATTTCGTAAGTAAAGAAAAAATAACACAGTTTTTAATATACCTATTTTGGAACAGAGAAGTACCTAGTAGCTATTTTCCCTACCTTTACGTATTATTGAAATACTTTTACGTATTATGACGCGGTCCATCAAGCATCATATTGAATGGCGGCGCACGTTAATAATTCAGATTAGAAGATAGAAGAAGAGAATACTGTGTCCGTTTGAAACTGTGGGGTCCGGAATTCAATCCCCAGGGCAAGCAATTACAATTTTTGTTTGAGTTTTTGATCCGATAATTTGTGAGCTGTCCGGGATTAGGTTAGGATAGACTCATCATATGATGTGACAAAAATAAGCTTGGCAAACCGTGGATACACTAGTTCCACCTACCCCTTCGGGGATAAAGGCGTGAACTTATAAATAAAAAAATAAATATAATTGCCTATAATAATTCTCGTGAAGTATGAGCAAAAAACCTATGACGTACACTTTTTATATGCATAGTTTATACTATTCTGATATTTCCCAGTACCTAAGCGAATTACGCAACACACAATATATTTGAATCAATAGTTCAAAGGTGGGTTGTATATTAAGAGAATAACGATAAACTCATGTGATTGGATGGGATCCGGGATCTTTGGACTTTAACACTGTTTATATGTTGTCAATATACCAAATTAGTTGATCGATAAACAATATGGGCGTTCTGTTTACCGATATTTAATGGAATATTAATTACACAAAGATCGGAAAATTTCGCTTCTACACCACAAATATTGGGACGTTTCTTTGCATCACCTATTATCGCGGTGCAAAATATAAAAATTAAATTAATAAAAATATTTTAATTAGATATATAGATAGATGTAACTCTTTATTGTAAACACACACACATAAAAAATTTATATCCAAAAAACAGCACATAAATGTGCCACAAGTGACGACCTTATCACTAAAAGCGATCTATTCCAGATCTTCCTCTTTATACCTATAAATTATTTATGATAAATTATTGATGAATGTTAAAGCCACGCTAAAGATAGATTGTTTCCTCTATCTCACAGAAAACCGATGTGAAGTATCGGTTAGCTGCTGTGTTTGGATGGTGCACTCACCATAGATATCCTTCCCAATTGAATAAATATCCATTTCCTTAAAAGTCGGCAATGCGTCCATGATTCCTCTGGTGTTGTGGGCGTTCATGGATGAGAGAGATTACTTACCATCAGGAGACCCACTTGGTCGTTTGCCGGACTATAAAAAAATAACGAAGCATAAACATGTCTTCAGTTATTTTTTTTAGTAGTTTGAATTTTCGACGAATATTTAATTTTGTATTTGGTGTGTATTAGTTATCGCTTGCTTTAACGGTAGGTATAGAAACGAGTGACACTGCGTGCCTCGACGGTTTCCAAAATGATGCCGGCCTGAAATTAATTATATACCCTATCGAATATAAAAACAATCACCAAATTCGGAACACTCTGCAAAAAGACAGGTAAAAATAAAAAATTAATACACCCAACAGTCACACACATAGTCCTGACCCCACACTAAGATACGAGTCTTGTGCCGTGGGTATCAGGAACTACGGGAGACTTTCGGTCTCACAACACCCAGACCCCGAAACAAATATTTTTGGATTACACAAAGATTTGTCTCGGTGCGGGGATCGAACCCGCGGCCCCTCGCTTTACAGCCGGCTGCTCGCCCGCTGCGCCACGGAGGCTGTCAAATAGGTATGGCTAAATATTAAAAAAAGAAACAAATATATGCGTCAAATTGTTCTCCTCTGTATTTTTCGTTGGTGAAAAAGTCAACCAATGAATTTGCATTTACGAACTTACAGCGCATCATTAATAAAACTCAACAAAAGTTTAAGTCATCTATACCCAAATGTTAGCCAGCTTACACGTCTCAACCTGTCTCTATCATCCCCAACGAGGCAGAAAAAGACAGGTACATTGTATATAGAGGTAATGGAATTGCACCTGACTTGCAATTTCGATACATTTTCCAATTGACCTATATTTGGCACCAGTCGTGTTGCTTGTATGATGGTAGTGAAGTGATAACGGTTGAAGCGGGTACAACGCTGCTGATGTTTTTCATAAATTTTGCAATATTCAGGTAAGTTAAATATTATTTAGCAGCGATAGCCCGGCGACAGCGATACGCCGTGGAACGGAGGAAAAAAACTAGCGACCACCGACAGAAATATAGGATTTGCTGGTGGGAGGATACTTGTATCCGACCGGATAGCGACCACCGTACACCGGTGCTAAAACCTGCCATAGTGGCCCACCTTGTGTGGGTCGCGTTCCAGGGTCAGCCAGTGTATATCCGGTTCTCCCCAGGGGGCTTGCCCCCTGATACTAACCCTTTTCCCATCCCTTTTCCTTCTCCTCCCCCTTGGCCCTTTGGCAGGCCGGCATGATCTTGCCGACCTACGATGGACACATTGTTTATCGTTTGTCGACACTATTCTTGGATTGCGCTACACTTACCATCAGGTGTAGCGTAGTCACTTTGCCGAGCCAGGATTTGCCGATTTGCTTCTTCCCTCTTCGGAGAAGGAAGAAGCAAATCGAGAGGCCTGCGACAGGACGGGCGGATGGCCGATGCAGGCACAGTGATACAAGGATGTACCCGTATAACCGCCCCAACCAACCATCAAGTCATGTCGCAAGCCCCTCGGAAGAACCCGATATACCCTAGCTGATCCTGGAACGCGATCCACACAAGGTGTGTGGATCACTATGGCAAGTTTTAGCACCATGTGTACGGTGGCGGATATGAATATCCTACCACTAGCAAAATGTAAAGTTTACTAACCCACATTGAGTCAGTGTGGTCGACTAACGCCTAACCTATTTTACTGGTAGATGAGGCCCATGACTAGTAAGATATTGTACAATTCAGGGATGATGTTATTATTTATTATGGCGTCTCAACATTACTATAATTTATAATCATAATGTTATTTAGCAACGGAGAAAATATGTATATTTATTTCGACAACCTCTAGCGCATAAGGTGAGTAATATGCTGAAACGTGGGCAACTCGTTCAATTCATCAGTTCCAATGTTTATGGTATGTATAAACATTATGGTTCTGAGACACTTTATTTGTACATTTTAGGCGCAAAATAATCCTCGCAACGTAGAAAGTCAAATAACGTTATTATACAATTTAAATGGCTGATTTAACAGCATCAGCACATTTGCCTCGATCCAGAGCACCAATAGACGCAATTGGAATAAAATTGTGGGAGACTTATTGTGACAACGAAAATGTTGAATCACAAGACCATAATAATACAACCGTAAAATCTAAAACAGAAGACAAAGCAACCAGTACCAACACATTATATTTACAAAGAGAGCTCATAAATGAAGTATTAAGAACCAAACAAGAAGAACCTAAAGACAAAGTACTCAAGAAATGGAAGGAACAACAAGCAAGGAACAGATATGAACAAGCCAGAAATGCAGTTATTAAATCACTTAAAGATAAATTCATGGATACGTCACCACATCGAAATATAACCCCTAATACAGATAACAATAAAAAAGATATTTGTACAACAAAAATAATACCAGAAATAACTGGAGACAATGTTAAAGAAACATCAAGTTTGAACGGAAGTCACGAGGGTAGGGAGCAAGAGAATATAGCACCTATTGCCGACAATAGTGAGCTGAAAATAAATAGTAACGTTTTCGAGGATGTCAGTCACGCAAGGAGGCTTCAGATGGGGCCAGGTGGCGAGCTGGCACAGTGGAGGCTTGCTCCTCGAGGCAGTAGGGCGGCGGGCGCGGAGGGCGGTCTACGCGGGCTTTTAAGGAACGAAATGCCGGTAAGTCTAGAGCAAAGTTTTCATGCAAAAATTGTATAATTAAAGCACGCCTTTTGTAAACGCAGCCATATTACGACTTTGTAACTGGTTTATTGCAGCACGGCTCTACATTTTGTAAAGGATAATATTAATAATAATATGATTTAGCGTATCCATGCGTATTAAATTGGTTACAAATGTTATCTATTGCTAATAACTCCGTCTACAAAATATTAATAATTGTAAATCAATAGAAACTACATTGTTAAGTATATTGACTGATTTGGGAAATCTAGATTTATTAATATTTACACCAAATTTTCTAAATCATCCCATAAAGCATGTAGTTGTTATAAATCTATAACATGTAGATGGATGATCGACAATTCGGGCTATTCTTACTGGTCTTGCTATGAGTGTGTATGATGTGCTGATATAGAGGCTATGACTGTGTGGATGTTTTTATAGTAAAGGCCAGCAAACGAGCAAGTGGAACACCTCATGGTAAGTGATCTCCACGGTCCATGTACGCTTACACTACGAGAAGAATCATGGGCGCGTTGCTGACCTTAAAGTAAAGGGACAATTAAGGGATTGGGAAGGGGAGAGGTTTTGGGCTTCCGAATATCTCACTCACCATAACAAACGCAGCAGCAAGCCGCTACTTTACGTCGGTTTTCTGTGGGACAGTGGGAGCGATCCGAAAAATAATCCAAAATTAGAATAGAACTAGGGTATTACGATCTTACGTTTTTAATTGCGGTAGGTAGTACAATACCCTTTACTACTCAATTGGTGACGTGATGGAAGTATCTTTAAATATACAACAGTCTACTATTTCAATAAATTGAGGAACTGATAGTCGTGTACGCTATCATAATCTATATGTAAGATCTACCCCGTATTTTTTTCTATAAGCTATTGATTTTATCCTTAGCAAACAGTTCCGTATTGCATGCGAACGTCATGAACTTTTTTAAAATAAGCCAGGAAGTTGGGGAAGGTTTTAGAAATGTTTTAAACACTTTATGAATATTGTCGTATTGATTAGTTTTTTTTTTTACAATAGAGTGCATTCTCGTGACTAATACATTAGAGATGGTATTTTTTTAATACCCGACCCGAAGAGGAGTACCTACTTATTATGAGTTTGAACTTTTTTCTGTTTGTTTTGAATTAAATAATTAATTATTAATACACCCAACAGTCACACTCATAATCCTGAACCCACACCAAGATACGCGTCTTGTGTCATGGGTATCAGGAACGAGATACTTTCGGTCTCACGACTCCCACACTACAGCAAACTATTTGTGGGCCAGACAAACATTTGCCTCAATGCGGGAATCGAACCTTCTAAACTGTTAACTTAACCTAACGAAGCATTTAGTGATGTTGTAACGATTAATATGTATAGGTTTCACTATATCGATTATTGGTCGCGTAGTGATCGAAATTCTTCATAAGTATATATTTTTTGTTTTATAACGTCAACTTCGAGATTTGACATTTATTTTTCTTTGATTGAATGACAAAACAAGCAAGGTGCTCGCCTGATGATAAACGCTACCCCTGCTCATAAACTAAAGCAACAGCATACAGAATTTTACATTACAAAGCACTGGTCTGCATGGCACTAAACTGCGCTCGTCAACCCAATAGATAATATGATCGTTCTCATAATGCCCAGTAATTTCAGTGGCTTCAGTGTCCGTCAAACCGAAACGGAACAGTGCTTACATACTGTTGCTTGGCGGCAGAAATAGACAAAGCGGTGATACCAATCCAGACGGCCTCTCGATACTAGGGACCTACCACCTTGTACCAAGTTTTTGTCGTACAAATATGAAAGATACAAACGTATTGCAATGGGTCGATGCACATACTATGATAATACCAGACTATTAACGACTGCTGGAGCCCCCCGTTTAAAAATAATTGACAGTAAAAATCTGGCAATAATATTTTATATATTTTGTTTCCACGGTGGACTAAAACACGTGAAGGTTTATGCTCCCTAATCCCCATTTATGTCAGATTAACATAATTTTTACTACCTCTTCTAATCCACACAAATTAAAAGAGACAGAGATATAATTATCGTCGAACAGATGTCCTCGATCTAAATTTCTTATCATTGATTGTCTCGTTATTGAATTCAATATTTATAGAATATGGGAAGTTGTATAAGAATGTTATGTGAGTGGAACATTACGCTGATAGCGTGGCCCACCTACCTTGTACGGGTCTTATCTGCTTCTGTTTATATTTTATAAATACGTCGTAAATAGGTGTCACTGTCTTGCCTGGTGCTAGTTTAAATATCTATATCCTGGTCGCTAGATATTTGAATCCCGAAACGGTTTTAAAAGTTGACTCGTTTAAATAAAGAACCTAGTTTTTAAACTTCCAGTTGTATAAAGGTAACTTTTCTGAAAAGCCATCAAGGAATTATTTCTTAGGCAAGTTTGTGGCAGTGTTTTTGTACCAAATATTCATTGAATTAATTGGCCATTGACTAATCGCCAATAAGAAAACTTCACTATAACAACTATATTTTTATGTCTGTTTATATACTTGTCAATCTAATCGATTTTTGTGCGAGCGAAAATTATGAATATCTGTGATTCATGTCTGAAGCAGTAAAAGGGTAATCGATGTTTCCTATCATACATTGCAAATTGTAATGTTCTGTTAACACGGAAACAATCGATGGATTTTGTGAATTGTTGTTTGTTATGGTTAGACATTGATTTGCGGATACTTCTGTGAGAATATTAACGTTTTACTATAACGTACCTACTATGAACAGAATAAAATAATCTTGTTTATGTCCAAATGAAATAAAATGTTTATACCTTAGCTATAAACATTTCTTCTTTCAATAATTTGTTAGAGACTTTAATTAACTGGCTAGTTATTGTCTATGTTTAGGTCTATAAAGACAATAATAACATTCCTGTTTTTTTCTGTCCAATCATAATATTATGGACTTCTCATGCCTTTCACCCGCTCGAATGTCTTTTTCCGGAATAAATAGCCTGAGGCCTAATCTAGGTCTGCCTAGGTGACAAATTTTACCCAAATCCGTTCAGTCGTTAAGTCGTGATGGAATAAAAAACACTCAAATTCACAAACACATCTAATATTTTTTAATAGTAATTGAATAGTAGGAAGTAGGAGTACCTAAGTTTCGGTTTTGGCAAAAATCGTAAAATAAGAGAAGAAATAGAAGAGATATATTCTTCCACCTACTCTTACCTCAGTCACAGTGGGGTCTGCGTAACATGCTTTTTAACACATGTCACAGAAAGATTTGACTTGTAGTTTTTACTATAAATATTTAAACAATAAAATAAATTGCTATAATTGCTGTTTATCCACTTGCACGTCCAAGGATACTTTTCTAGCCAAAAAAAAAGGTGGGTTGTACGTCCAAGGATACTTTTGTAGCCATAGCGACATATTTTATATAACCGTCGTTATTAACAAATTGCAGGTCGTTTTTGCGTGTTTCATTTGTTTATTAGATAGCTGACGAATTAGTTTACAACAACAATCACGGGATGGTAGTGTAAGAAGCCTCGAAGAATAGTTTCTTAGGTCGGACATACAAGTGGTTATGTGGGTTTACTGATTATACCTCTGCTTACGCCTTCGGGGATTACATGCGTATGTATGTATAAATGATTAATCCGTCCGTTGAATATATTGATCGTGTAAAGTGTGGATTTAGATAAACATTGTAATTTGTTTATATGTTTATAAGATGGGTATCAGTGTCTGTGGACGTGGTCAGGCTACGTGACTGCGATAGCGTGTGGCCCTCATGTCATGGAAATATTACATATTTCGGCATTAAGTTAGGACATTAGGACTATTTATATTTTTATAGCATTTGCCGGCACACGGCCAAGTGGGTCGCCTGACATTATCTATCTGATACCTGGATATCTCTCTAACCAAGCTATTAGTTCATGTCGGTTTTTTTGGTGAGACTGTGGTAGCAACCCGGTTAAGCGGTTAAACGTAAATACTTTTACCCTCAAGTTGTATACAAATGTATAGTTGACCTTCAAACTGTAATCTTCTCGGCTCATTTGTGGTATTGATTCTACTCAATCTAAGATCCATAATAAAATCGGACTCTTTGGCTCCTAAAAGTGATAACTGACGCTATCAGACTGTACAAAGGTTACACATGTACAGTAGAATCCCGATTATCCGGATCAATTAAAACCAGGGGTAATCCGGATAATCGAAAATCCGGATAATCGATTTCAAAGTCAAATAAAACAATAATAAATTTTTAATAACTTTTTTGTAATAGAAAGGGACATATATATAAAAAAAATCGAGTAGCCTATGTAATTTAAAATGTTGGTTGGAAATAATTTGTGATTAATCTTTGACGTAATGAATCACATTTTACAAGGTGGTAGATCCCTCGTATGCGAGAGGCCATTTGGGTTGGTACTACTGCTTTGTCTATTCCTGCCGCCAAGCAACAGTGTGTAAGCACTGTTGTGTTTCGGTTTGAAGGATATTGAAGCCAAAGAAATTACTGGGCATTAAACTCAACATCTTATGTCTTGGGGTGATGAGCGCAGTTCAGCACCATCCAGTGCTTTGTTATTCAAAGTTCTGTGTGGTGTTGCTTCTGCTTATGGGTAGGCGTGGCTCTTACGTGGGAGGATATTCGTACCCGACCGTATAGCGACCACCGTACACTGATGTTAAAACCTGCCATAGTGGCCCACCTTGTGTGGGTCGCGTTCCAGGGTCAGCCAGTGTATATCCGGTTCTGCCGAGGGGCTTGCGACATGACTTGATGGTTGGTTGGGGCGGGTACAGTGGTACATTTTTGTATTATTGTGCCTGCCATCGGTCATCCGCCTGTCCTGTCGCAGGCCTCTCGATTTGCTTCTTCCCTCCGAAGAGGGAAGAAGCATTATACAGGCCGGTATGATTCTGGTGACCACCGATAATTTCATTGTTTGTCGGTAGTCGCTGGTTTTTTCGACTGCACTACGCTTACCATCAGGTGTAGTGCAGTCACTTTGCCGTGCTCGGATAAAAAAAAAATACGCTTCAGTTGTAATAACTGTATGGGATCCAATTTGTCCTATCTTTCAAACCATTTAAAAGCGCTAGAGCTCCAATAGCTTCACATACATCACCAGTTTCAGTCTCTTCTTCATCTTCTTTATCGTTACTTTTCAAATTATTGTTAATGAGTTCTTCATCAGTAAAAAGTGGAATTCAGGGCAGTCATTGAGAGATAACATTACTCTTTTTCGCTTAGACATTGTAGATTTCTAACGCAAAACGTAAACAGAAATGTAAAAAAATACAACCTATTAGTTGGATGCTACCAATTAAAATGAAATAATAGCAAACACTATCGCGCACTCAAATGAGAGCACCACTACACTTCAGAGGAAGGAAAAAAACTCGTCGTAAAATGTCTCGTTGCGTTGTCAAATCATTTTTACGGCGGTAATTAGAGCCGTGAAGAATGAGTCCGGATAATCGGATATCCGGATAATCGAGGTCCGGATAATCGGGATTCTACTGTATTATAAAGTGACGCTGTGGTATATTCACAACAACTACAATGTAGCCCGAATGGTTTAGAACATCTGGGTAATCTTCTGGAAGCAAGTGGGTTTTTGAGTGGTAGAGCCACACCGTAGATAGTATTTTCTATAGCTTGAATGGGCCAGCTCAAACGGGTCGTTACCACTGTCTCACAGAAAACCGACGTAAATTAGCGGCTTACTGCTGCGTTTTGTACAGTGAGTAAGATATCCGGAGGCCCAAATCCCCTTCCCTTAAAATATGTAAATTATGCTACACTATCGAAACTCTATGTAATTATTATGTCTATCTTCTTTCTTTCTAATTCAAAATAAAAATCTTCATTCATCATGTAGGCTAAGAAAGCGCTTATGACAGGTCAAGTACAGAACATTTGTCATTAATACGACAAACTTATTGAACGGACAAACTTTTTACGCTCCGTGAATAATAATAACATGACTCCTATCTAAAAATTCTTGTTTATAATAACATTACAAAGTTGGTGAAAAAAAAATGTTTACCTCCCAATATCTTGTTGCTTGGTGTTTTTTATTGCTTTTAAAGGTTCGTCGAATTGATTACTTAAGGTACAAGTTGGAAGCGGACGACATGACGCAGCAGCAGACGACGTGTAGTCGCTTCATGTCGTCACGACACGTCGTTACGACGTGTCGCTGCAGTCATGATTTCGAACCCGACTGCAGACGGCAACAGCAGATGGAATCCAGTTGGTACCGAGTGTTCCGTGAAACAAGATGCATTTTTTATATCTTTTATTAGAAGAGGAAGAAGACGATGATGACTTGTTTTTGTTGTACTTGTATAGAAAAAGACGAGAAGCCATACTTAAATGCAGAACAAGTGAGGAAACCTATTTAATATTGATTAAAAACCATTTGGAAAGCGATATTAAAGAATTCAGACAGTATTGTCGTTTGAATCTTGAAATTCATTTTGAAAAGAAACTCGCTGGACGTGTCGTCAGCGGCACTACTGATCCGCGGTCGGACGACACTGGCGTCTGCCGCTCGACGACGCGTCGCTAGCTTCGTGTCGCTGACTACGAATGTAATTTCATAGAAATACATAGAAACCAGTAGTGTCGCTGCGACACGTCGTCTGCTGCTGCGTCATGTCGTCCGCTTCCAACTTGTACCTTAACTGTGTTGTTTAATATTTTGGTGTCTGATGAGAAAATTCACATAAATATGTTTTTAACCGACTTCCAAAAATGAGGTTCTCAATTCTGCGCATATTTTTATTTATCGTTCGGTAGAGTTTAGTTGCGATATAGTCTCATATAAATTTGGATTTAATGTATACGGAGTATAATAAAATTGAAACTCTTCAAAGGATAACTGAAGAACAGCATAAATGTCGCGATTATGTTATTGTATTGGAATTTACTTGCCATAGCCTGAACCTGCCACTAAAAGTTGAAAAATAAAATTAAATAAAATTTAAATAAAAATTTAAATTTTATTATTTTATAAAGTTTAAATAAAAATTAAAAACCGACTTGTAAAATATATAACACTGAAAGAAATGCGCGGCATCAAAATGGGATCACGATTGCATTACAATTTATAATAAATACTAGCTTTTCCTTGCGACTCCGCTCGCGTGAACTGCTTTTTCCGGGATAGCCAGCGTTTGCAATGTAAGGGCAAAAAAAATGTGTTTATTTACGACATCACATTAGAAACCTCTAAAATTATTGTGTATTTTTCTATTATATTATACATGTATTATACATATAAACCTTCCTCTTGAATCACTCTATCATTTTAAAACCGCATCAAAATACGTTGCGTAGTTTTAAAGATCTAAGCATACATAGGGACAGACAGACAACAGGAAGCATCTTTGTTTTATACTGTGTAGTGATGATAATAAATACCAGTGTCAGATGTGTCCCAATCCCACACTAGGTTAAAGCTGTATCGTTGGTATCAGAAACTACGAGGGACTTGCGGTAACATAACACCCAAACCCTAAACCGATATTCTAGGACACAAATTGTCTTGGTCCGCGAATCGAACCCACGGCCTGTCGCTTTACAACTGGCTACACGCCTACTGCGCCACGGAGGCTGGTAAATTAATAATATTACAAAATACATGATATTACTAGATACATGTTTATATTATGTCGTTCTGTTTGTCATGTCAAAGTTGTTCACTTTTTATTTCAAGATACCATGCGATCATAATTTATTATCATGCTTCAACGAATACAAGGAAAATATGTAGATATTTTTATCTCCCGGCAACGCTGACTTATCATAAATTAAGTAAGTAGGTACTTTCTTTTTTATTAATCGCTTATTCATGAATTCCGATAAATATATTATACTAGATTATGCGGCTGTAAAATATATTAATTTTACTTAACAAAGACAAATGAGACGTTTCTGGAATCTACATGAACAACATTTTTTGAGTCGTTATAAGGATTGGAGTTTAGGCGGGAATTCTGACAATGCGGTTCATCGTTTATTTCCATTTATTTCAAAAAATTGTTTAAAGTTGTGTTTGTTCTATAAAAGTGGTGTGGATTTGTGCAATAAACATTTATGGTGATGAACATAGTATAAAGTAATTCACACCAAAACTTCAACAAGACCTCGAAAACGTACACACCGATATTACATCGTTCTTGTGAAGACTTGAGATTAAATTATACTTGTCATTGGCGAAACGCATAATAAAGCGAAGTCATAGATAAAAAAAGAAGAAGACCCAGACTCCAGCCGACGACATATCTATTATACTTTGACGGGAAATATCTCCAGCTTAAAATAGTCATCATTTATAGCAAACGAGGGAGAAATACTGCACGAGTCCGGTTCAAAATGCGTCATCCAAATAAACAAGGTATTATTTTGTACTGGGCCTTTTATTGTCATGCTTATTAGATTGGACGACATATTATAATGTATCGCGGTTTGTGACACAAATCGATTAGCGACATCGATTATAGCTTCTATGATAATGTTGTTACAAATAGCTGTTACTATGTTGTTCTGTTTATTTGCAACGTATAATAAATTTGATTGCTCCCAATTTTTAAAGATAAATCAACCTTGAAATAATTATGTACCTACTGTCCCATCGCATGAACCTCTTTATTAGAGGCGTTTGGTAGACGACACCGACGTTACAAAGAATTCTCAGGTGCAATATATTAAGCCATGTTAACACAATCATGCTCGGACCGAGCGCACTTAGATATCAATTCGGACGTTATTCATATCGTGGCAATTGGTTTTGAGATACTCGACGGAGACAGCCACGTCTGAGTTGAATAAAATCTATTTCTCTATCTATTTCTTTATTTGTCTATTTGACAGCCCCCGTGGCGCAGCGGGCGAGTAGCCGGTTGTGAAGCGAGAGGCCGCGGGTTCGATCCCCGCACCGAGACACATGTTTGTGTGATCCACAAATGTTTGTTTCGGGATCTGGGTGTTGTAAGACCGAAAGTCTCTCGTAGTTCCTGATACCCACGACACAAGACTCGTATCTTACTGTGGGGTCAGGACTATGTATGTGACTGTTGGGTGTATTTATTTATTATTATTTATATTTGGGATAGTAGCTCACACGCGGCCGCGATATGAGAAATTACATGGTGCGACATTGTCCCGGCCGCTCATGTTGTGTCGTGCATCGCCGACACATACCTCGGTCGCGCTCTCTAAAGTTTTCCTTAATACGTGATATTGTCGGGCGGGAATGCCTGATCGTTTTTGTGTCCGACTGCATAGCGACCACCGTACACATGGTGAAAAAGTCGCAGTCGCGGTCAGCCAGTTTATTTCCAGTATTCTACCGACGCAATATCTTTCGACGGTCGACATTATATTTAGACTGCACTGTACATCAGGTCTATGTTAATTTTGTTTACGTGGACTACCGACGCGACACCGACGGTTTCTCGACTCCGTGTCTGTATTGAATCAAATTCGTGTACACACGTATCAAGCTAACTCGTACGATGTCAGTAGAATCAAGCACACTCAGATCGTGTCAACACGGCATTAATACTGTTGTTTGCATGATAAGCAGTTAATGAATATTTGTTAATTATCGTCAGTAAAATTGGATTAAGGTATTTGATTCAGGTATTGGATTATGTCATAAAACATACATTATTATGAGAATACCAAAACCTTACGTATGTTTTTAATCCGCAAGGGTCGTTGACACCGGACAACTGAAAAATTCCACGTGATCATCAGGACTTGCTCGGCTGGGATCGCTTTTCATATGAAGGAATGCCAATAAAAAAAGTGTAGTTATGTTGACGCGAATATTACACGGTCGTGGTCACGAGGTAGACTGACCACGAAGGCTGAAAAGCTGTTGAAACATCGGCATCAAAATTAATAAAAAACCGCGATAAAATCCGTTTAAATTAGTTTTATTTCAAATGTTTATGATTTACAACACGATAGATCATAGAAGCCATAAAGGGAAAAAAAGATGCATATGCTTTCTGGTCATCTCCGTTATTTTCTAATGTACATAATTTTATATGACTGCGTAGTGACTGAAAGGGTTATCCTAATTCATTCTGATGCCATTATCTTTCACTTTGGAAAGGTTCTTCTTCCTACAATCTCACTGATCGCAAAGCAACTGATTTGATGTCGTTGAGACAGTTTTTGGGACTGTATTGCGCTTAACGTCAGGTGTAGTGTAGTCACTTTGCCGTACTCGGATAAAAATAAACCCGGGTTAGTATTAAAAGTGTTTTTTTATTGATTCGTACAACTCGCAGACATATTGCTACATATGATTGTCCAACTTGGGATTTTAACCGTGATCTCAGCGGTTCACCCCTTAATAAGGGGATTTAAAACATAAAAATGACTAAGTGAGGATAAGATCCTCCTTTTTAACTGTGTTAAAAATAAAATATATGCACGTAGTTTTCGATGTCGTCATGAGATAAAAATGCAGATAGATGCAATGAACTGAATTTCCTCTGGAAGAATGATAACGTACGACGATTGAAATATTTAAAAGTATTGTGTATTTTGAACTGGACTTTGTCACTGTACACGACAGTTTGATGCAACGTCTCTTGTATGCGAGAGGTCGTCTGGGTTGGTACCACTGCGCCGTCTATTTCTGTCGCTAAGCGACAGTTTGTAAGCACTGTTGTGTTTCGGTTTGAAGGAATTTGAAGCCAGTGAAATTACTGGGCATTATGAGATTTAACATCATATGTCTCAGGGTGACGAGCGCAGTTCAGTGCCATGCAGTGCTTTAAGGCCGGCAGCGAACTCACCAGTCCTCGAGTCACACCAGTTACGAGTTCATGAGCGGTAGTGACTAGTGATTCATTAACATCAAATGACGATGATGGTGATGAGCGATTTACCATCAGATAGTCTACATGCTCGTTTGCATTCATTGCGTTAAAATGTCATTATAAATACACCCAACATTCACACACATAGTCCTGACCCTATAGTAAGATTCGGGTCTTCTGTCGTGGGTATCAGGAACTACGAAAGACTTTCGGTATACTCATACTTCGAAACAATTGTTTGTGGATCACATAAACATTTATCTGGGTGCGGGAATCGAACCCGTAGCCTCTCGCTGTCAAAATTGTATTTTGTCTTTGCATTCCAGTTACTGCTTTCTGTTAGTTAATTCATTTCTATTGTCTTTATGGAACTTATATTTGATATATGATTATGTTGTATGTAATAATGCTACCACGAAGGTTTCCGTTTGAGTTTAAATATCTAATACTTGTAACCATTACTTGTATTTTAGAAATAATATCTAACATTAGGTACGTCAAAAGATAATTTAGTTATAGTTCTCTAATCACACCTCCTGATACGTGTATTTATGGGATTATTTACTATTATAAACACTGATAAAATTACAATTTTAGTTTTGGATTTATAAAAATAAAAAATCTTTACTAACGGCTGGATATGACGTATGCATGTTTAAGGCCGAGGAAGGCAAAGGAGCAAATTGGTCACCTGGTGGTAAGTGATCTCGTGCATCACTATCCACAATACTTGAAGAATCATGGGCGCGTTGCCGACTTTAAAGGAAAGGTATCGTTAAGGGATTAGGAAGTGGAAGAGGGGGAGGGGGTACATTTGATTCGCAACAGATAGCTACTACTTCACGTCAGTTTTCTGTGAGACAGCGGTAACAGCTCGGTTGAGCCGGTTGAGGTTGGTACTCCGCTTTTTTTAATTCCTACACCAAGCGGCACGTGTAAGCACTGTTGTGTTTCGGTTTGAAGGTTCAACTAAAAAGATAGGATTACAACTTCATAAATATAAACGAAAAACTCTCTCCGACCTCTTGCTTTAACCTCCTTCGTAATTAAAATTCTGGGCCCATTTTAGGCCAGTCTCTGTATCCCTAAAGACCTGCTAACTGTGTTGTCCAATTATATATCATGTAGGTTACTATTATATAGATAATTTTCGTTGAAATAGTAGGTGGATCTTTCAGTTCTCACGTTGACCTCTAGTCGATTGGGTTTTATCGCAGGTCAGTACCGCTGAGCGAAGGTTGGTTGATAAGCAACACGATCACACCGCGTGAGGTGTGCACGACTGTGTGGACACTAACCGTATTAATAAAGAGGCAAATGTACACTTTATAGCACTCTTAAAGTCATTTACATTGATGATAGCATATTTTTATAGCATAATGTTGTCAAAAGTGCAAGGTTTTCTGCAATTTCTCTGATACAAGTTTAAAGAGTTTCAACTTAAAATCGTGACGAAAGCATTTATAATTATGCTAGTGGGAAAGTACCTAATATGTTTGTACCTGACTGACTGACTGATAGCGACCACTTAAAACATGGTGGAAAACCTGCCACAGCGGCTCGTTCATGCAAGTCGTGTTTCGGGATCAGTCAGTGTATATCCAGTGACTTTAGGCCGCCATAATTGTACCGACCGTCGAGGAACCCAATATTCTTGACGGTCGACATGATGTTTACACTGCACTGCCCTTAACATCAAGTCCCATATAATTACTGTTGTGCCAGTAATATAAAAAATATAAACATCTCTATCCCGAAAGGCTGTAACTAAAGGCTGAATGGTAAATATAACGTTGGATTAGAAGATATTTTTAAAAACACTGCTGAATTAATCAATGTTCAAAAAACATAGGTATATGCAATATTAGTTGCATATTAAAAACGTTGCAATGGCGACCCACCTCGGTAGCACAACACCTCTATTTTGGGTGATTTTTGTATGCTGAAAATCGTCAAGGTTATTGGTATCACCATACAGTCTTAAGACTAATATTTCATTCAGGTGAAAATAGAAAATGAGAGAAAAAAATACCTTTTGAATCTATTATTTTTAAACTGTAAATAGGTGTTTGGGTTTAGATTATATGTTGCGTATAAGTTGGCCACATGTCTGCGGTGTAATATAGTTCGTTCATCGAAAAGTTTCTCTACAAATATTGCTGTTGCCAGGTCGAAAAACGCGCGACGTGCGTGCCCTTTCAAATCAAATTCGTCTACAGCTATGAATGTAAATCATAATACAAGAATATTAAAATGAAAAAATGATCAATTTTCTAATAAATTACAAGACCAAATTGCTTCATTTTAGTGTCATACTTAAATTGAGTTTACCGTGTTCTCAAGCTGTTTCAGCAATTTTATAACGGTTCTGCAAAATGTTGATTAATTGCCTGTTAATTATTCGGAACGATTAACTTCTTTATTTTCTAATTGTTCTTTTAACTAATCCCAACTTTCAACCGAATGCAGTTTAATGTATCAAAGTTTACCGTTAGAACAATAACAGACAGTTCACTGGTTGCTGGTAATTGCTAAGCAATTTATTGTAATATCTGTTCACGTGATTTTCAAACGGTAATTAGGAAACCAAAAAAGGTTGTTGTGTCTAGTACATACTTCTTTAACCCGCCATCACAATGTTACTCAAGTAATCTCAATTTCCTGCCGATTGCCTACAAATCGAGATCGGGGTAAAGCACCAGTTGGCACAATCGATATGGAGACGAGCCTTCGTATTTTTATAAATATTTTGCCACCCCAAAAATCGGTTTACGTCTGATATTAAACTCTATGTCAAGGCCGTAACGCATTGATGTTTAGGGATGTGACACATTTACCGGTAAAGTAAAGTTGTCGAATTTTACCGGCAAACCAAGATGGCGGCTCTGACACGTGACATAAAATGTTATTTACGAGCGGGAAGTTTGCGAGTCGGGATGAGACATGCGAGACAGTCACGAACCGCGGAAATACTGATTTAATGAACGATTTCTATTCATGACGGTTTTATGGGAAAGATTTTTGATTGATCGCATGTCCCGCGCATCGCATCGGGAATTACGCAGTACGCATGCAATTTCATGATGCTTTTTTGTTATTGTGTACTTAATATAAAATGTACATACAATGTATAGTCTATATATAATGTACAGTCGAGCAAATGATATGCTTTGAATAACTTGTCATTATAATATTAATTATACACTTTAAGGCAGATATGCAACAGTATGAGATAACTTAGGTGATTTAGTGAATAGTAATTACTGAAGTTTTGCAAAACAATATTATATACTTTCCATAGAGATACCAATAAAATAGTTACTAGTAATAGGGATATGGTTAAAATTAATATAAAGTTTCATTTTATCATTAATGAGAACGTCAATATTTTTACTCGTAATAGTACAATACGAGTAAATGAATAAACCTAAACTTAACCTAAACCTATGTACACAAACTACTACAAACTTATACTGAGGTAATTATCATAGAATATTATTTGTATTTTTGTTAATATTATCTATATGTTTGGAACAAAATCATAAAAATAGTATGTATAAGCGCCCTACTTTATTCACTTGCAAACGTCTTACTCATTAAGGTACCGTATAGGTAATAGGGTATACCGTAAGGTAATGGGGTAGACCAGATCAAATTAGAAATCAACTACAAGATATTGTATTGTAACCTCTATCGATTATCGATAGATACATTTAAATGCAATGTATTCTATTGTTGCCGTAAAAGATCCCTTTATACTTTTCTTGTAACATGTTTAATTATTTTTATTTTCCTGGTGTCCGTGATTGCTTAATTATATTCCCATTAACGGCCCGGTACTGGGGGAAGGTTATATATTGGCTAGGAGATGTTCCCACACTATGACGGTTTGTTTTGCTTATCTCTGTAATCTTGGATGGCGATTGTGAGATGTGGTTTGTCCTTAAGCGTCAGGTTAGGAAGATCCACGTCGCGGAGATGAAGACTCTGCGGTGGATATGCAAGCATACACGTATACAATCACAGATATATATCTGCTGCAGGTTTTGTGTCCACCACGTGGCACATAGACTGCAGGAATGTCGTTTAAGGTGGTTTATTCACGTTTGACGGATTTTTGAAGTGATAACTTCTTATGGGAGGGTAAACCGAAACGTTCCGTAACGCGAGCGTCGGTGAGCGGAAGGTTCCAGAACATTCGAGAACGTTCTGTGAAACGTCACGCGGGCCAGTTGCCCGGCCAGAGCTAGCCGACTTCCCTGGAACTTCGATAATTTTGAAGTCCCAGGTGGCGTCACACAGTGACCAGTCGTATTGGACTGGACTTTGACCGGACTTTCACAGGACTGTGTTCGTTTTTTTTTATGGCGAATAGACATGTTACCGTAATTTTATTTTTGATATTGATAAAAAAATGACGATCGATAAAGAAATATGTACTTATAATTTGGAACATGGTGCCGTAAAAAAAGTACCAGGTTCGCATAAACGCGAAGAGAGTAGAATGCCCTCTTTTCATGGCGAGTAGCCGTAATTAATAAACAAATGACGATTAGGACAAAGAAAAACTTTTTAGGTTTTTTCTTATTTAGAAAATGTTGCCGTAAAAAGTATCAGGCTCGCATAAACGCGAAGAGAGTAGAATGTACTTTTATCATGTCGAGTGGGCATGTTGCCGTAATTTTGTATTCTCGCATCTTGTTTGGTAAGTTTTCACTTCTGTCGGCACTCCCAGAGTGCAACGCGTATTTTTTTTTTATTATAGCGTAGGCCGGCAAACGAGCAAGTGGGTCACCTGATGGTAAGTGATCTCCACCGCCCATGTATGCCCACCACCAGAAGAGTCATGGGTGCGTTGCCGATCTTAAAGGAAAGGAATAATTAGGGATTGGGAAGGGGAGGGGATTTGGGTTTCCGGTTATCTCACTCACCGTACGAAACGCAGAAGCAAGCCGCTACTTTACGTCGGTATTCTGTGAGACAGTGGTAACGACCTGGTCGAGCCAGCCCATTCATGCTGTAGACAAAACTGTCTACAGCGTGGCTCTACCACTCAAATGGAAGAATATGTCGGCTGCAAATGCCTGTACCAAATTGTACTAGAGGTACTATCCTGCAAATCGTTAACGACCTATAAACGGTTGGATTGACGTTTTAGAAGAAGACGTCAGAACCAGCGGTTTCACTATATGTAGAAGATATGTTAGACTCGAAGAAAGGAAAGCGCTGGTACTAAGGTACTAACACAATGTCGAAAGAAAAATCACATGAGTACATTGAAGCAAAATGTATTTTAGCACCCAAGTCAAGAGGTCGCCAGTTGTCTCGGTCCTGTTTTATTTGCGCTAGTTGCTATATCAAATGTTGTTATTTGGCTACTGAAAAGACACACAGTAAACAAAACACGCCTCCACAACATCAGCATACAAAGGCGTTTTAAAACACACCTATCTGGTCCCGTCGTGTCCCGTCACCGGTTACGAGATTATCGTTTGTCAATAAGCGGTTATCGTGACCCAGTTCTTTCCCCGCACTACGACACGCACTACGGTCTTCGACGTAAACAAACTTCCATCAATATAACTTTCGTCTTTTGCGCTTTATCTTATAAATCTTGCGATTGTTTTGACAATTTGTTTGTTATTTAAATGGCTGTAATTTGTTGTGTCAGGGCTTTGTTTTGATTAGTTTGAACTAAAGTGTATGCGCCAGCTTTGTACCAGAAATATATTGTTTTGAAATAACGGCTTTGTTAGGAACTTTTTTTGTATTATAGGTAAGCAAATGAGCCAGTCGGTCATTTGGTGGTAAGTGATCACCACCGCTCATGAACACCCTTAATTCTAGAAGAATCATGGATGCGTTGGCGACCTTATGGGGTTTGACAAAGATGGGAGGGGGTTTGAACCTCCGGTAAAGTCACTCACGAAAGATAGCTACTACTTCATATTGGTTTTGTTTGAGGCAGCGTAATGAACAGCTCCAGCCACTCCATTCACCTAAAGTTTAACTCCCATACTTATATATCTGCCGAATTTTTGATTATTATAGTATTTGGTGTAATTGAAAAAAAAATACAATATAAATTCAAAAGCAGATAATTATTTTGTATACATTTCTGGAACTGGCGTTCTGAATCGATCTACGTACGATTAGAGTGTGGCTCTACGTCTTTAAGCTTTATGTTTCAAAATACATTTACTCGAAATTATGTTGTGTATTATTACCATCAACATTATGTTATTATGTTATTCTTTTTTTTAAAAGCATAGGCCGGCAATCGAGAAAGTGGATCACCTGATTGTAAGTGATCTCCACGGCCCATGTACGCCCACCACCAGAAGAATCATGGGCGCGATGCCGACCTTAAAGGATAGGGATAATTAGGGATTGGGAAGGGGAATGGATTTGGGCTTCCGGATATTTATTTATTTATTTATTATTTATTTGCACTTCATATACAAAATGTATATAGGCGGACTTAATGCCAGAGGCATTCTCTGCCAGTCAACCTTAGGATGGTGCAGAGATAGACACGGTAGGTGCATCAAGTATAACAAGAAATATTACAAAATTACAAATAATCATAACATACAGACAATAATTAAGTAGAAACATATACATAAATATATAATTATACATAATATATACGCATACATAAATAAATATGCACAATATATACATATACTTACACATATATAATACTACAACGAATCAATGTGGTGACTCTTCTGCTTCATTCATCAGCATCTGACGTACCCTCGTTTTGAAGGCATACCGAGTGGTGCACGATCTGATTTCAAGGGGGAGTGAATTCCAGAGAAGTATAGATTGAATAGCAAAAGAAGAATGAGTGAAGTTAGACCTACGATATCTCACTCACCGTACGAAACGCAGCAGCAAGCCGCTGCCCGCTACTTTACGTCGGTTTAATATCCTGTACGTTCATGAAAAGTACAGCCAATGACATTTTTTTGGATATTTTTTTCTATTATTGATGGAAATGACGTCAAATACATTGTTAATGGGTTTTCAAAGCACACTGCTACAATGTTTTGGTTGTAATATAATAAAGTATTTTGCGGTAACATAGTCGATCACGTGTACCGTGTACGCCAAGTCAATAACCGTATAATGAACCTAATTCTCTTCCAAACTTTATTTGCGTCATTGAGTTATTTAGAGGAGATAACAATGATTGTGTTATTGTATAATTTGTTAAATTTTCCAACTAGTCTATGGATTAAAATATGAATATTAAACTCATCATTGTCATCATTAACAAATACATTGTATTTTTTTCCTTAATCCTCTATAATACTAATAACTAAACCATACAAACGGATTTTAAAAATTACCAAAACCTTGAAATGGACCTGTACCTATTATTGTTACCTTTCGTTAGAAGAGTCACAGACAAGATTGGCTATGTACTAAAGCGTGCTTCAATTAAAACTTACTTCAAGCCGCTCAAAACCTTTATTAAAATAGGGCGTATACAAAGTCAATTTTGACTGTGGACTCTCCTATATCGGTCTAACCAAAAGAAATATAGAGCCCAGCGTAAAAGAACATATCGCTGATGTTATTTTTTTTTATTATAGCAAAAATTCGAAACTGAAAGTAGACACTGTAACATTAACTTTTCTGGACAACCTAAACCTCAGTCCACCCCGTCACAAAGGCTGAAAAGTTTTCGAAATATCGGAACCAAAATAAAATAAATAACCGTGATAAAATCCGTTTAAATTTGTTTTATTTTAATATGTAACATTCGCGTAAACATAAAATATCATAATTGACAAGTCGCAAATTTTTTTTCTTACGTGAATGTTAGTGGGTATTGTAGGTTGTTTATTGGTAGACAATGTAACACTAATATTTCGGGTCAACCTACATCTCAGTCCACTCTGTGACCGTGAAGGCTGAAAAGCTTTCGAAACACCAGGACGAAAATTGAAGTAAAATCCGTCTAAATCTATTTACCTACTTAGGTACATATTATTTTTTAATATTTTTGGAAATGTCCAGAATGGTTAAAATTGCGCTTCATTGGTCTAGGAGTAGCGTCCTAAGGCTGAGAGCCGTGAGGTCCTGGGTTCGATTCCCAGGTTAGGCAATGACAATTTGAGTTTGCGTTTTCGATTCCAAAAATCACTCATGGATTGGCCGGATTTGGCATTTGTACCCACTATGGCAATAGGCTCCCCCCTATTACGTCATGGGATGGCAACGACCTTGGCGAAAAGTGGATGTAGCCTACTTGCCTCGTGCCTACCCCTTTGAGGATAAAGACGTGAGCTTATTACAATTGCGTAATAATTTAAAAAACAAGCTAAGACTGGATTTATCATAATAATAAGCAAACATGATATCTAAACGGTATCGGTCAGTGAACTCCACGCACTTGTTACACGCACACGACCACATGTAAGGAATAGTTCACAATATAAAATTGCTAATCATCATCCGTATTGAAAAACAACGCTTAAAGTTCGAGCTGTTTCGGAGGCCCAAATCCCCTTACCTATCCGTTGATTATCCCTTTCCTGTAAGTCGGCAACCCGCCCGTTATTCTGCTGGTATTGTACATGGGCGGTGGAGATTAATTACCATTAGGTGACCCACTTGCTTGTTTGCCGGCCCTTGCTATAATGTTTGTGTGATCCACTTGTTTTGAGTCTGGGCGTTGTGTTTGGACCCCAAGTTTTTTTTTTTTATCCTGGCTCGGCAAAGTGACTACGCTACAACTGATGGTAAGTGTAGCGCAATCCAAGAATAGTGTCGACCAACGATAAACAATGTGTCCATCGTAGGTCAGGAAGATCATGCCGGCCTGCCAAAGGGCCAAAGGGGAGGGGAAGGAAAAAGGGATGGGAAAAGGGTTAGGATCAGGGGGCAAGCCCCTTGGGGAGAACCGGATATACCAAGTCCCTCGTAGATCCTGATACCCACGATACAGATTAACCTAGTGTGGGGTCAGGGCTATGTGTGTGACTGTTGAGTGTTTTATTTTTTATTTATAAAAAACACAGAAGGGAAGTACTTAAATGATCACTCATAACTCCAATGAATTACTCAAGGAAGTTGCAATTTGAAAATTCGATTACACATTTAGATAAGATACTTTATTAATCAGCATGATTATTTGTAGTATTTAAGAATCACGTGCAATAATCATGGCGAAGGAACCTTGTTGCATGTTGGTTCCGGGATTATAGAAGGCTTAGTAAGAAGGCATGAATCTGTAGAACATGGACACAAATTGTTGCTTGGCGGCAGAAATAGACAAAGTGGTGGTACCAACCCAGACGGCCTCTCGCATAGAAGGGACTTACCTACGTCCTTGTAAAAGCCACCACCACCATCACCTTTTTAAGACTATAATACCTTGCATATTGTGTATTACTGGCGAATTTTTTTTTTTTTCTTTAAAAAAAGTTACACTGTTGTGTGGACATTCCTTAAGAGAAAACAATACAGACTAACTATCCTAATCTTGGCGACAGCTTAGGTGTAGCTTTTCGCATTAAATTATAAATTCCTTTCTCGAAACTATTTTCGTGAAGTAGTAAGGCCGTTGACATTAGATTTATATTTTTTTTAATAAATTACACACAACATTCATACACATAGTCCTGACTATACACTAGGTTTAAACCTGTATCGTGGGTATCTGGAACTACGGGGGATTTTCGGTCCCACAACACCCAAACCTTAAACAAATATCTGTGGATCACATAAACATTTGTCTCAGTGCCGGAATCGAACCCACTGCACAAAAGTAAAAAAAAAGTTAAAAAAAGTTCAGAAGTTACATATGCGTTACCATATATTATACAATCACTCGTCATTATGCCTTAGACTTCTGGCCCAAAGGAAGTTAGGCAGAGCAGCGAATATATTATGTGTTACTAAAGTGGCCGCTACTGCGAATACATGGGTACAACAAATTCTTGGGGAATGAAATGACTTTCAGAATAATCCATTTTTAACTGTTTCTATGAGTATGTTTACTTTAAAACATTTTTAATTAGTTTTACAACGTTTACTAAATCGTGTTATCAATTATTTCTCGATTCATGGTAATGGCTTTCATTCCTTCCGTACACTAACAGGGCGGTTAATATTATTAAAATGGTTATCAATCCGGTCGAGCTGGCCTATTCATAATGCAAACAAATCGGTCTACTGTGTGACACTACTGAATCACGTTACACATAATTAGGAAACCGTAACCGAATAGTGCGTTAAAGGTCGATAAAAACTGCAGGTAAATCCAGTATACACCATACAATGCTATCAATTTGTAAATATGAGGGGAGTTCAGCCAACCGAGACGCCACCCTTACAAATAAAAATATACGTAAATTTTTAATCAGTACCCCATCGACATTTTTACGAAACGTACGTGCAGGTGAAAATGTACAGTCTTGTCCACTAATTTTAATTATGTACTAAAGTGCCTTATGCAATTATTTTGGCAAAAAAGCTAGTGATATAGTGGCAGGCGTCCAAATAAAAATATTAATAAATGTACCAAAGTTTATGAATATTGCTTTATAATAAAATCAATGGTGAAATTCATTGATAAACATGAATATTCAGTAATGCAAAAGTGAAATAATCTAAGCAAGGATCTTATACACCTCGCTGTATGTATACCTATTCTCTACTACCTCTACATGATATAAGGCGCTGTGGTAAAGCTGATTGTGTTGCTGGGATACGGTGTATTATTTTATAGCTATTTTATGATAAAGCGTGAATCATGGCTGCTACAGTGACACCTTAATATCGTTGGTAAGTATTTATCTACCTTAAATTAGAATTTGAAATGGAATGGTAGATATATTCAGAAAACTTGCTCTCTTTTCATGTTTCCACGCAAGGTTATGTGTACTATTGGATTTGTTGAAGTTTGAACTAAGGTAGTTAACCTGTTTCATGACCTACAACGTAAATACTAGGTTGAATGAAACAGTCATCTATTTTAGGGCGTGCATGTATACAAAATGCGATCGTTAGTCGTTATTAAATGTATGCCATGGTAATCTTTGATACTTAGGTCACGTTATTGTTTACATAGAGAGCAAAAATACTTTCTTTTTAAAATAGAAATATGCGTATCTACATCTGAAATAAGCTCTTTTCTATATTAAGTTTAATTCTTAATTCGATTTACATTCCCTAATTAGTTAATTGTGATTACGAAATGAGCTATTTATTGAGGTGTAGGGATTTATAATAAATAATACGATGAGATATTTTCTGGTCGACGTTAAACAATAAATACCTACAATACATAAATAGATTGTATGTCAAAGAATATTACAATAATTTTGCGTCTTTTCCGAAATATGTACACAAATTTCTAATTACCTTATTTTTAATTATAATTTCATTCGCATTTATGACTGCAAACCCATGTAGTTATCATGGTGAAAACTGATTTATGAAACGTAAACGAGGGACAGGTTTATTCACCTTAACATAGGGTATTTTAGTAAATGCAATGTGGGCTGCGGCGAGCAATAATTAGATGCCAAGTGCGATAGCCAGCGTGCCTGTCTGGCGGGCCTCCTTTGCCTGGCCGCCTTACAAATACACCGCATTTTAACCACAGACTTGCCTCAGAATGTAGTCTTTTTCTTGTAACCTTCTTTCCGTAGTTTGCAAAAAAAGTGTGCTTTATGGCCTCTACTTTAGTGTTAAGAAAAAGTAAAAAACAGTGTTTATGGTGCACATAATGACTTTCGAACACAAGTCCGTTCGAAATGTTTACTTGGAAATGAAATATCCATATAAGAAAGTAAAAAAGAAAGTGACATTCCAGGTTTTATTGTATTTTGACTTTTATCACATTATGTACGTTCATCATTTAGGTTTTATATTCCGTACGTCATAATAGGGGTAGGGGTGGTTTGGTTCGTTGAATCAGAATAAAAGCTATGTAGATACGTGAAACATGTTGAGCTAAAATACAATTAATTATGTAATTAAGAATTATTCAGAAAATTATTCCATCATTTTGCATTGGCTCTATCAATTCTCTCTTAAGGCTGAAAGGAGGTGCACATATTTAGTTATGGTCGCGATATTTTCTGGGTACACATCTGGGATGAGTTGATAAGTTGGCTGGGTTTTAAAACCAACACATTAATAAGTAGGTAATTTTAGGATTCTGACAGCCCATAGTCCATAGCCCATTGTCAGCTGTGAGGCGAGAAGTGGCGAATTCGATTTCCACACTGTGACAAATGTTTGTGACATCAACAAATATTTGTTTCGGATCTGGGTGTTTTCTTCCCAGAGCGGTTGACGTCAGCCAAGCGATTGGTCGTAAAAACTACAAACCAATTTTTTTTGTAACATGTGTTAAAAGCGTATTGCGCCGATCCCACTGCGAGTGGGATAAGGTTAGGTGGAAAAAGCGATACTATAGATCTGTTGTTCCACTACCTTACTAATGCATTGTTTACTTTTTTGGTTATAAAAGGATATTTCAGCAATTTCTCAACGGCTTTCAACGGATTTCACGAGATCATTATGCATTTTTACGACAAGAAATTGCAATATAATATAAAGATTTAAGTTAGGTAGGCAGGTACCAAGCACCTAGGTGTATAGCTTGCTCCTTTGGCTTCATTTAACTTTCTTCTTGTAGTTACCGACGAGGGATTGTTTGACAACACCGAGGAGTGCTCGCGCTCCCGTTGGCAAGCGAACGCCGACAACTCTTCCTCATCAACGTGTGAAGAAAGAGGTACCTACATTTTTGAAGTGATAACTTCTTATGGGAGGGTGAACCGAAACGTTCCGTAACGCGAGCGCTCCATCGACCACCCAGCGTCAGCCGACCTTCCTGGAACATCGATAATTTCAAAGTCCCAGGTGGCGTCACACAGTGACCAGTCGGCTTGGACTGGACTTTGACCGGACTTTCACAAGACTTTGACAAGACTTTGACCGGACTTTGACCGGAGTTTGGCCGGACTTTGACAGGACTTTGTCCGGACTTTGACTGGTCTTTGACAGAACTTTGACAGGACTTTGACAGGGCTTTGACAGGATTTTGACAGGACTTTGACCGGACTTTAACTGGACTTTGACCGGAGTTTGACCGGAGTTTGGCCCGACTTTGACCGGACTTTGACAGGACTTGACAGGACTTTGACCGGACTTTGACAGAACTTTGACATGACTTTGATCGGACTTTGACATGACTTTGACCGGACTGTCTGGCTTCCCTTTCTCTCACGCATACGGCAGCAGTAGGCAGGTTCCTCCGCTCTCACTTTAACCTACATTAGTTTAAGTTATCACTTCTGTCGAGCGTCCCGAGACGCACACTTTTTTTTTTTTGTATAACTCTATAAATTTAACTAGATGATAGGTTCGTGGTATGCGAGAGGCCATCTGGGTTGGTATCACTGTTTTGTCTATTTCTGCCGCCAAGTAACAGAGTGTAAGCACTGTAGTGTTTTGGTTTAAAGGACATTAAAGCTAGTGAAATTACTAGGCATTATGAGACATATCAAATTATGTATCGGGTCGACGAGCGCAGTCCATTGCCATGTAGTGCTTTATGATTCAAAGTTTTGTGCGGTGTTGCTTCTGTTAATGTACAGGCGTTGTGTTTACCATCGGGTCAACGACCTCCACGTTTCGTCATTAAATCTAGTAAAAAAAAATTCGCCGTCCATTTCATGCAGTTTAAAATTGTTATATTATTTTTAAAAGAAAGCCCACTAATTACTATGATTTGATATGTAGCGAGTTCCGGACAGTCCACCTGAGATGGACTCTCCGGGTGGCAGCGTCAGCAGTGATCTGCGAAGGCAGAATGAGGAGTTGCGAGCGCGGCTGGCTGGTGAGGCGGCGGACCATAAGCGTCGGCTAGACGCATACCGCCGCGCTCAGCAGGGCCAGGCTGCCTTGGTCTCCAGGCTTCAAGCAAAGGTACATGTTAAAATAATTCTATTACTGCGATAAAAATTTCTAACTTTATAATACTGCACTAGTTGCGCTGACAGCTTTCGTAGCGCAGTAGACGAGTAGCGGGCTGTGAAGCGAGATGCCGCGGGTTGGATTCTTGCATCGAAGCAAATGCTATGTGATCCACAATTACAAAATCTTTGTGTAACATGTGATAAAAAGCATGTTAGGCCGCCTCACTTCGATTGGGATAAGTAAAGATGGAGGGAAGGTTTTACTCTTAGGTATTGATCTATTCAGACAAATTTCTTTATTATTATATTTATATGATTTCATGTGACTGTATGATATTTAAAATAGTTTGATATTATTATACGAGCTATGTTTTATTATTAACGTTTATTTTCTGTCACTAAGAAAATATCAAAACTTTAAATATTACAGTCAACCTGGGTAACTTTAGCTTTCAATGTAACATTGACTCACTAACTTGTATTTGAACGTTTAATTTTTTCTCTGCTTACTGAATCACTGTATAATAATAAGTTGTTTAATCTATGAAGGTAAAAAGTGTTTTTGAACGAAACCTGCAGTGACATTTGACATTTGTCAAATATATATTTATTTCTGATCATTCAAAATTTGGGCGGTAAATAGAGTTAAAAATAAACTTGCTAAAAAGTTGTGTATAGCAGTTACTACAGAAGAACTACAGAAGGCGAGTTCAGTTTTATGTTGAAGAATCATATGTTTTTTATGTAATAACACTGAAATATCCCGCGATATTGATAGATTTTTTAACAAATCTTTAATTAATCTTCGATCCGTTTCATTTTCAGCCCATTTGGGGTAACATTAGCTCGGGGCGAGGACAGACAATGCGTGAAAATTTCAATTATGCAAAAAAGTTTTGAAGGGTGGAAGTGGCCATCAAAGCTTGACATATTTAATTGTCACCCCCGAAATATAGTTAGTCGATTTGGAGGATCTAAAATCACAAAACGAGGCGATTCTTATGCGATTGATGATCAATTTCTATACATGGTATGGGGGAATTGAGAGCCGATATTATGTTTCTTTTTTATATGTGAGTTTGTTTTATTATTTTTTATTATTTTAGGCATTGCTCAATGATTATAAGTACATCAAAACCTGATTAATACAATAATAACTTGATTTAAGAGGTCCATAAAATAGAAGTTGATTTCGATAAACCAGGCAGTTTAATATTGTATTAATATGGCAACCCTACGTTGCCACTAAAAAGGAGATAGTGATATAAACGAAATGTATTTTTTTTATCAATATGACAAGCTAATCTTACCGAGGAGTAAAAAAAACTACATAAATTAGAGATTTTCTTCATCAACTCCTCATACTTATTAATGTTACCCGAATGTCAGTGTAACTTTGGCTCACCAAATTTTTGGTAATTTAAGGGTCTTTTATTTATCGTTTTGATAAATAACACAGGAATTTTGATTATAAAGGTCAATATCCCACTAGAAACACTCATTTATGACAAATAACAATAAAAGTAAATCCGTACTACTATAAATTACCTCTAAAGTGAGCCAAAATTACCCAGGTTGACTGTATCACTTTTATTACCTTTATTTCCGAACGAACAGTTAATGTCAACTGTCAATATATCAATGTCAATTTCGTTTGACATTTACGAAAACAAACAAAAGTTCCAAATACCAGCAAAAATCCAACCCATCGTGCATTAATATTCACAATGTGGTCTTGTAAAGGTGCTTCAATACAAACAACGTTGTGCGGAGCTGGAGACTCAGATGGTGGAGTCGACGCCGCGCAGCGATCCTTACCGGGCGGGGACCATCGCTCTCCCTGCGCCGGCCGCTCTGCCGTGCTCTTCAGTATCGTCGGCTGACTCGCGCAAGGATGAACGGATCAACGATCTGGAGACTGCCCTGCGACGGCTTGATGAGGAGAAACGCAAGTAAGTTTCATATTTAGTAGGAGAAACGCCACAACCTAGTAAAAGTAGAAGTAGGATTTTTACATTGCAGGTACTGCTCACTGCACCTGATGGCGAGTACAGTGCAGTCCAAATATAATGTTGACTGTTAAAATGTTCTCGATGGTAGTCAGAATTATGCCTGCCTGAAGGTACTGGATATACACTGGCTGTTACCAGAACGCGGCTCGTGTGCCACTATGCTTAGTTATTCACCATGTCTGCTGTGGTCACTATCCAGTCAGGTACTTGATACTAATATGTACCAGATACCCTCCTATCAGCAAGTAATAAACAAAGAACACATAGTATTTTTAATTTCATTCCTTAAACACAGTTTAATGTGTAGCTAACTTCCCCAGATGTGAAAAACTGGTGACCCAGAACAACCTGCTCCGAGATCAACTGGAGGAGTCACACCAGCTGAATGAAGCTCTGACTGGTGACTTGCAGAAGCTTACGAATGACTGGGAGGCTCTCAGGGATGAGATGGCCATCAAGGAAGATGAGTGGAAGGATGAGGAACAGGTTCGTTCATATTCATCATAATAAGAATGTAGTTTAATAAAAAAAAAATAAGAAAAGAAACTAATCATGTTTTGAAAAATTAGTTTTGCATGAATTGTTTTTTTATAAATTCTTGGCAGATACACAACTTTATGCATGTAAGTTTGTTAGTATTGAGTTAACTAAGAGTTTTTGTATGATCGAATGGACTTGAGTGTAAATTTTTTTTGCTAATCTAGCAAATTGTTGTAATAATAAAATATATACAGTTTTTGTATTACAGACATAACAATAATATGATTTTGAACACATTTTACCTATTGTTATTGTTCTATTATCCACAGGCCTTCAACGACTACTACTCAAGTGAGCACAATCGCTTGTTAAGTCTCTGGCGTGAGGTGGTCTCAGTGAAGCGCTTTTTCTCCGAACTGCAGTCCAATACGGAGCGAGATCTGTACCGAGTTAAGAATGACTTCGACTCATCGGTCAGGGAGCTTGTTGGGACTCTGAGTGGCTATGCTATTAACGCTTATGCTGCTCAGGGAAGTAAGGTATGATAGTTTAAACTCTTATAATTTGGTTTTAAGTTTTTGTTAGTATGGAGATTTTGTGCCTCTATTCACAGATCTTGCAGTAAGCTAGTTAAACTTAATTGGCAATAATGAGGTTAATTCACAATGTGTGGCCTTATTTGGCCAATATTTTATTTATATAAAAATCCCCAAATTGATTTACAAAGCTTTATTAATTATGACAGACAATTAAATGAAAAGAAATTGTGTCATTAGAGCACATTCTATACTTTTTTGCTATCAAAAAGCAGCCTGTTAAACATGATCTTGAAAGATTAGTTTAGTTTAGAATGAAATTACTATCCCTTCAGTGGTAGGTAGCGGCTTGGCTGTGCCCCTGGCATTGCCGATGTCCATGAGCGGCGGTGACCGCCTACCATCAGGCGGGCCGCTTGCTCGTCTGCCTATCAAGGCAATAAAAAAATAAATAAAAAAAAAACCATTTGGTTTTATCATGTTAAATAGTGTGTATATTTTACAGGTTGAAATCCAACCTCTGTCTGCTCCTAACATGGGCCATCAACCATCCAGTAACATCAGCGTGGAGTCGATGCGTATAGATCTGCGTGATATGACGTCACAGCGTGACACCGCCGTCGCCGAGTTGCGTGAGAGAGACGCGCGAATACAACGCTTGTTAGCTGAATTACAGGGGCTGGTATGAGTTTTAATATTATAAGGGTGTAAAGATGAATAGATAGATAGGATGAAGTAAGATTTTTTTCCAAAAAACAGTAGGTTCCAAAGATGTCATACTCTTCTTATTCTATCTGCCCTTATCCCACTCGTAGTGGGGTTGGTGCATGCTTTTTTAACACTTGTTACAGAACGATTTGGTTTGTAGGTTAAGTTCTGTGTGGTGTTGCTATTTATGCATTCAATCAAATAAAAAAAAAGTTTTAACGGCTGTCCGCCTGATATCAACCCCTTGGTAAAATAAAATAAATAAATTAATGATCCTAGCAATGTAATTCATCATCATTTCCATTATTTGCTACTGCTACTTGATGTATGGAGAGTAAACGAAAAGTGGCATCGTTTTAGAAAACTATGTAACTTATGCTAGGCCTTCTAATTGTATGATGTCGGTGTTGGTGTGTGACAGGAAGAGCGGTGCGAGTCTGCGGAGTGCGCGGGCTCGCAGGCGGGCGTGCTGCGCTCTGCGTTGGAGGAGGTCGCGCGCGCGCTCATACTAGACTCCGAGCCGGAACATCACGCGCACGCGCACGCGCACGCACACGCACACACTGCGCACATGCACCTTGCTGACAGGTATGTACGCGTACGCAATTTTATATACGATTTGTTTTAATATTCTTGATTAATTAGGCGAATAGTAATTTTCGAGTGGTAGATGGTAGACAGTGGTGGTGCTAGTGGTAGACAGTTTTGTCTACAGCATGAAAGGGCCGGCTCGACCGGATCGTTACCACTGTCTCACAGAAAACCAACGTAAAGTAACAGCTTGCTGCTGCGTTTCATACGGTGAGTGAGATATTTGGAAGGCCTCCTCTTCCCAATCCCTAATTATCCCTTTCCTTTAAGGTCGTCAACGCGTCTATGATTCTTCTGGTATTGTGGACATACATGGGCGGTGGAGATCACTTACCATCAGGTGACGCACTTGCTCGTATGCCGGCCTATGCTATAAAAAAATAAAAGAATAATGTTAAACAAATTAATAAATAATTTGTTTTTAAAATTTAGATTACCTATAATAACCATAGATGATGAGGACAATCGAAATAAATGTCTTTATTTTTTTAATACAGAAATCAGAATCAACCAATGCATTAAGTCATGTGCTCTATCACAAGTTTCTTTAATTAGACTAAAATGTTGCCAGATCACCAAAACGCGGCGTGTCACAGACAGCCAACGCTACAGCGTTCGCGGAGAGTACCATCTCGGCGGTGCAGGCTGCGCTGCATAAATATCAAATACAAATACATGACCTGCAGGTAATTATGTCAGAATAAATGGTGGGAGCTGGTGGGAGGGGACCTGATATTTTTGTACCCGACTGGATTGCGATCATCGTACACATGGTGAAAAACATAGTGACTCGTTCAAGCCTGTCGCGTTCCGTGATTAGCCTGTGTATATGCAGTAACTTCAGGCTGGCATAATTCTTTACCTAATAATTATACATAGCGTTGCGATTTATAACATAACATCTGCGCGGACGCGCTGAATATTCGTTATAGTTGAAATAGCGTATGTACATTTCTAATATTTGGCGATTTAAACATGGCATTTCGTTACAATGCGTTTTTTAATTATAGTCATTATGGACATGTCATTAAGTTATAAAAAATGTGTGTGTGTGTGTGTGCAATTCACACACGGCAGAAGTGAAACTTCAAAATTAATTTAGTATTAAATTTTAGATAATTTATATAAATAAAAATTGTTGATCAAATTAACACACGTGTTAAATAATTAATATAAATTAATTAACCAACGAACTTTAATACGCAAATGCAAAAAAATAAAACACGTGATTGATAGACCACGTTGTTTATGACACATTTTCCGAAAGCTTCGTTGTACGCAGGCGCAAAGACACGTGATAGCATACTTGTAATCTATCTCATTCACTCGCAGGCTATATGCTATTTATGAATATGTTTGTGTCTTTTTATTGACGCTTTTTCGTTTCATCGAATTTTCAAATCCCAACGATCCTAAAGAAGTTTCACGTCAAAAATAATTCATGTTATTCAGGTAAAACTACAGAATAGCAGAGAGCAACTTCAAACAAGCAGGAAGCATTGTGAAACAGCCGAGGCCACTGTGATGTCATTAGAAAGCAAAGTTCAAGACTTACAAGGTAACATAATAATAATCGAGTTTTACGAAACGAATAATCAGAATAATCGATACTTAGGAATAACTTAGTTACAAAGCTAAATTAAAAAGCATTAAGTTGGCATTTATAAAGTCGAATAAATAAATAATGTATAATAATATATTGTATATTTTAATAAGGTTAAGTTTATTTTTAGTCCACATTAACCTGATTTTGTATCTATAAATATACATTGCATGTTTGTTCAGGCAAACTAGATCAAGCCAACGCGGATCTAAACCAACTGCTACAAGAGAAGGAGTCGATGCAGAAAACATTGGAGTCTTTGAGGATAGATAAGAACAATCTAGAACGGAACAGAGTCGAGATTAACGCCATGGTATGCATTTCGATATTTTAATGTAGAATTTAAAAGATAATACTAATTGACTGCCTCGGTGGCGCACTTGTAATGCGTACGTGGTAATACTGCTAAAAAAACCTTATTTGATTGTACCATTAATATTTCGTAAATACACTTGTCCATTTTTTACATACCATCCGCCAGCTAAATTTACTGAATAGTTTACCTAGAATACGTATATGTCGGCGCCATATCAGAGGTACCTCCCAGATCCATGGTAACATGGAAAACACTTGTCCTTTTAAAGTACTTTTATTTGTTACAACACGAGTTAAAGAAAATTACTGCTCCCTGCTGCTGATCACCAATGGTTTAAATAGCAATTCTTACAATAGAAATCCCTTCCGTATTATTGACAATCAAACATATATCTAATTTTATTTTAAAACTAGTTTGAAACAAAAGAAATAATTATTATAAAAATTAAGAGCTCTTTACATATTTAATTGAATAATTATTATAAATCACAAATGAATTACAACAGTTTTATCACATTAATTCAAAATTAGCGGATGTTCACAAACACTATTTTACAATAGGTGGTAACAATATAATAAAACTGTTGTTTTGTACTCTGCACGAAATATTAAAATCAAACAAATATTTAAATCACATCAGAGTATTTGAACATAAGTTTAAGATAGTTAATTAATCATTAAACAATTCGTAATTTCAACACATTTCCGGTAGTTGATATTAACTTTGTAACATAGCAGTATAAACAGTTAAAAAACCGCATCTATATATAATTATATATATATATATATTTATATTTATTTATTTATATTTATTTATTTATTTTTTTATTTCACTCATCATTTTTTCATAACGCGCCTAACTTCATACTGCTGGCATAATGTATAACAGATGCCATTAAAAAAAAAAAAAAAAAAAAAAAAAACTTCATACTGCTCTCACGCGCCTAACTTCATACTGTTAATTTTTTCTGTTAATTTTTTGTGTCACAGGTGCGCGCGCATCTTAAAATTTCACTCTCATCATTTTTTCATAACGCGCCTAAAGAAGTATAACTTCAAAAATATGAAAACATGTCGATAAATTGCCAAATAATTTGAAATGATTACTGAAATTGCTTTAATTACAAAATTGAATCAATATCAATACTTCCGGCTATAACAATTTTATTTTTATTTAACATCAATATAGGGCGGTATGAAAGTGCGCCCATATATACGTAAATAATCATATCCGAAAATTAAACCGTGACATTAAAGATATTCAGATTCTGATGGACTGTCCTATCTTTGGTTTTTGACATTATTTTGGGACACTCTGTATAAACTATACCACTGTCATAGGTGGAGTCGTTGACATCAGATTATGAGAAACTGCAGAAGGTGAACTCACGCTTGGAGAAGACGATAGAAGCGCTGGAGGGTGAGAAGCGTGCTTTGAACTCAGAAGTGGATCATTTACATCGCGAGGCGTCTAATAGAGAGGCTGTATTGAGGTATACAGTCAGTCCGTTCGAATTAAATATCCCCTGTATGGATGCGATTGCTTGTAAAATCGAATAAACTTTTTTTTTACTAGCCCTGTATTATATACGTCCCAGTGCTGGGCACGGGCCTCCTCTACTGAATGAGAGGGATTAGGCCTTAGTCCACCACGCTGGCCTAATGCGGGTTGGCAGACTTCACATACCTTCGAACAATCTTATCGAGTTCTCATGTATGCAGGTTTCATTAGGAAAATCTATTTGACTTAATTATCCGCTGTATCGGTTCGATTGCATGTAAATTCTAATAAAATCGATTTATTATCGAGTCTTTAAAATAATTTAAAATTGCCCTTGTTAGATCCGTCTAGTCTTTATTGGTTATAACATATAGTTTCATTCATGATTATGGCCTAACACCTTATAGTATATGCAATCTAGACGAGGTCTTTTAATACATTGATCGAAATAACTATTTATTAATGTATTTCTGCAGAGCTGAAGAGGAGCGCTCATCTCGTCTTCGTTCAGAACTGGTAACTACAAGAGAGGAGTTGAACAAAACGGCGCTAGCGAGGGATCTCCTAGACCAGCAGAAGTTAGAGGCCGACGCTATCTTGACGCAGATGGAGAAGCATCGGAGTGAGTAGCAGTTTTATGTAATCACAAGCGCAATATGGCGTTTATGTTGTTGTCTTGACAGCCTCCCTGGCGCAGCGGGCGAGTAGCCGGCTGTGAAGCGAGAGGCCGCGAGATCGATCCACGCACCGAGACAAATGTTTGTGTGATCTACAAATATTTGTTTCGGGGTTTGGGTATTGTGAGGCCGAAAGTCTCTCGTAGTTCCTGATACCCACGACACAAGACTCGTATCTTACTGTGGGGTCAGGGCTATGTATGTGACTGTTAGGAGTTTGTCGCGGACAATCAACGTGACAATTTTTATAGATTAAGATTAACGGAAATAGACAGACAATTGATAATAGTATTTCCCACTTTAATGGGTATAGATGAATTAATTTTAAATAAAATAAAATTAAATTTTAAATTTCATATTCGTTCTAATTGCAGGTGATCTGGAAATTGAACTAGAAAGAACTATAATGGAGAGAGGTGATCTTCAAGATCTGGCAGAAAAATTGGAAGCTGCTATAAGAAATTTAGAATGTGACAAGAAAAAACTGCAGGAAGAAGTTAAAAACGTAAGTAAATGTTCTCAAATCCAATAATATGTAATCAAATAATGCTTTAATAATGGTCGTAGAAGGGTCGCAGAAGTATAGGCGATGATATAACTTACAATATTTTATCACATTCTTTTTTTATACCTAGGATTATACTAGATTATTGTCTGACTTCCTACTTATTGCTTTACTATTTGATTCCACTTTGCTCGGTCTTTACCATAGTCTGTAGTGATACCATGATTGCGTCTCAAATCTTACTCTAAATGTCAAATGTTTTATCGTTGCCTCTTCGAAATATGTTTATTATGTTTAGATTTACTATTAGATACTACTAAACTTGTAGTTTTATAATAATAAATAAATAAATACACCCAACAGTCACACACTAGGTTAAACCTGTATCGTGGGTATCAGGAACTACGAGGGGCTTTCGGTCCCACAACACCCAGACCCGAAACAAATATGTGTAGATCACACTAATATTTGTCTCGGTGCGGGAATCGAATCCACGGCCTCTCGCTTCGCAGCCAGCTACTCACCCACTGCGCCACGGAGGCTGTCAAAAAATCAATGGTTTATAAAATCAATTACTGAAAACACTGTGAACAAATTGTTTCGTGGCAAATACATGATAATTTCTTCGTACCAGTTGGAAGACGAGAGATCCACACTCTCCAACCAATCATCAGAGCAGCAAGGTGACCTGAACTCCCTCCGGAAGGAATTATTGGCGGCTGAACAGATTCGGATGGAGCTCGAGGCTGACAAGGCGTCGCTGTGTGAGAAGATCAAGTTCATAGAAAGCGAGAGGGAGAAGGTTGAGTTGGAACTGCGGCAGGTTGTCAGGTAACAACTAAAATGTGACTTGAACTTTTTTTTGTTTTTTATTTGATTAAATGACGAGACGAGCCAAGCGCTCGCCTGATGGTAAGCGCTACGCCTGCCCATAAACAGAAGCAACACCACACAGAACTTTGAATCACAAAGCACTGTATGGCACTGAACTGCGCTCGTCACTCTGAGACATAATATGTTAAGTCTCACAACGCCCAGTAATTTGACTGGCTTCAATGTCCTTCAAACCGAAACACAACAGTGCTTACACACTGTTGCTTGGCGGCATAATAAACGGCGCGGTGGTACCAACCCAGACGGCCTCTCGCATACGATGGACCACCTTATACATCAGGTTACCGTTTTGTTCGTTTGCCGGTTTGTGTTTTTAAAAAGCACTCAAACGGTGCGATGATGTATAAATAGGTCGCCCATATAATGAGCTTGGCCTTTGAAATAGGCCAACGCCCATATATTCAGCTTTGTTATTGTTCTTGTCCAGGGAGCGTGGTGAATTAAGCTCCCAGCTCACCTCCATGGTCCGCAAGAAAGATGCTCTCAACGAAGAGATGATGCGCCTCCAGCAACGGCTAGAGCAGGCTAACGAGACCATCGGCAGGGTCAACAGGGCTTTAGAAGACCATGTGAAGGATGGAGAGGAGAAACAGGTATTATAAATATAAGATTATTACTTCAAAGGACATTGTCAAAAATGGCCTATGAATCAACACGCATGAAACATTTACTATAATTATTATTATTATTTATAATGTACATTATAATTATTTCAATAGAACGGACACTTTTTAATTACGAAAACAATTTAAAAAGTATTCACTTCCGTCATAGTCCTCGGTGTTATAATTTTTGGTTCAAATTCGAGTTTTTAATAGGCAAAGGTATTGTAGCTCATACAGCCAAGTCTTTGTAACAGCACTCTTAATAAGAGTTTGACACAGAAAAACGTCAGTATTCTCAAAACTCAAGTGTTGAGAATACTGACGCTTGTCTATGTAATTAAAAACCATTATTTTATTAACCATGATTATGGTTTTTAGTCACAAACAGTCCGATACTCAGATCAAATATGAACAAGATACGGCCATAGCGTAGCCTGTGGTGAGACAGAGAGACCCAGCGCTTGTGTTGTCAGAATGTAAAAAAATCCATAATTATTTTATTTTTTTATTATATTTTAGTGAAGATTCTTAAAAGTAAAATAAAATACTAAACTAACTAACTTAAAGGCTATGTATAGTATATTGCCCTATATCCTTATTTACACATTATTTTATTAATTAAAATATTAATTAAAATATTAAAATAATTTAAAAAATCGCGTGTACCTTACGAATAGTGTGAATATCCTATTATTCATAATACCAATTAGTGTTATTAAAATTACGGGATAGTGAATTAAATGTTTTAGACAGGGAGCCCTCGGGTAGCTGATCCACTTGACTACTATCAAGCTCATTTTCCGTGAGAGCTTCGTTTCGATGAGACGACCAACAATTCCCTATGCGAAAATTCTCTATTGTGGTAGCTAACAGAGGTAGCAAGGATAGAATATTTCGATTTGATGATACTCAAAAAATTATTATTTTATTTGTAGGACAATATGACAGTTAAATTATATAAATATTAACAAAGTAAATACAAAAAACCTACAAATAACCTACCTAACCTAACCTACAAATAAAATAATAATTTTTTGAGTATCATCAAATTGAAATATTCTATCCTTGCTACCTCTGTTAGCTACCACAATAGAGAATTTTCGCATAGGGAATAGTTGGTCGTCTCATCGAAACGAAGCTACTCACGGAAAATGAGCTTGATAGTAGTCAAGTGGATCAGCTACCCGAGGGCTCCCTGTCCATTAGGTTTCACTTCATTTTTGTAATAAAAAGATGTGAATGGTTAATTTCTTTATTAACACAAATTATGATACACGGGCTAATAACTTTCTAAGGTGTGGTCAAATTGAAGCAAATATAAGTACTAGTGTATGATATAAGTATTTCAACTGTAGTACCAAATCATGTCAATGCATTGCTAGGACATAAATAGAGCATTTTCTTTTTCCTTTAATGAGTAACATGTCGGCATTAACGTGATATTATATGATGTCTAGTTTTTAATGACATCCGGAAGCGAAGCTCCCGTTGTGCTCTATTGCGACCCTTGGTGTTAGAGAGAGTAATAGCGCGTCGTTTTGCTAACACGCCCCTTCATTGACCTTTAAATTTAACTAATTTTGTATGAAAATTTCTGATACGTTCTATCTTTTGCGAAATCATTGGTGACTTGCATACTCCTTGAAAAATGCAGGTAACACATCTTAGCATTTTTAGTTGGTATCCAATTGATTCCACCGGTCGCTTAGATCCACCGATTTCTTTGTGATGGATCTTTAGGAAACCTGCAAATAAGACAAAACGGAAGATAAATTTCACTTCTTTCAGGAAATAAGTATTGAGTATTATATAACATATTATAAAAATGTATTATCTACTTTAATAATAATTTATCGGCATTTAGCTTTAGTAACCGGCAACACTATTTTTAGGTTATAAAGTTAGATTAATGAATTAAAATAAGATTTTCGTAACAATTTTACCAAAATCTTGTGAAAATACTCGCCAATACAACAATCTAAAACTATTTTAATTCCCAGAAATAGATTTTATAAGGTACTTACATGTGAAATGAGACACCAGGATTTTTTCGCTCGCTACGGCTTTTACACTCAAAAATACTACACCCAACCATCATTAGAATACGATTTGATTACTATTTTAATACAAACACTAATAATAATCGCTATAAACACCTTAAAAACGCCAGGAAGTCCAGAAAACAATTACGCTATGGTTTGTTTGGCAAACTTCGAACCGTGACAAACAAGAAATTATAGGCTACGCTGAAAGTGACAGCAATATTATATAGGCATCTTTGTCTAACACGTTCAATTACTTATATAACTATCTCGTTTTGCAGGGAAATCATTCTGTGATGGTCCTATCTATGGAATAGATAATCTAAGGTCCGATATGATGTCGCGGAACCATAATACGGCTTGTCAAAATGTTTTTTTTTAATTTATTTATGGCTTCGCATTGTTATGCATTTCGCCAATGACAAGTGTAATCTATTCTCAAGTCTTCACAAGAACGATGAAATATCGGTGTGGAAGTTTTCAAGGACTTGTTGGAGTTTTGGTGTGCATTCTTTCCAGTACGATATGTCCTTAATTCACTTATTTCAATATTTCCATACACTGTTCATCACCGTAAATGTTTATTGCACAAATCCACACCACTTTTATACAACAAACACAACATTAAACTAGTTTTTGAAATAAATTAAAATCAGCGATGAACCGCACTGTCAGAATTCCCGCCAAAACTCCGTCAAAATGAATTAACAGATGACAGCATTTGACATTTGATAGTATTTATTGGCGTAATTATAACCTCAAAATCCGAAAGTATTTTATTTATTTTTCTGAATTCTCAAGTGTCCGTAGTTTTAATTTAGTTTCAATCAAATATATACATTATCTAAAACCCAAAAAGTAAATTCACCTCCCTGTTGGTTCTTAGGCCAACTATGTATGGACGACGAACAATGTCCTTTACAAAAGAATACAAAAAGAATCATCGCAATCGAAATTCGATATATCTACAGATAAAATTACAATCGATCTTCATTCAAAACTGTAGATCAATATTAAACATAAACACAAACTATCACAACAGCCACCGTGCTCATGGTGTTAAAACCTGCCATAGTGATCCGCACGCCTTCTGTGGATCGCGTTCCAGGATTAACCAGTGTATATCCGGTTCTCCCAAGGGGCTTGCGACATAACTAGATGGTTGGTTAGGGCGGGTATAGGGGTACATCCTTGTATCTCTGTGCCTGCTTCGATTATCCGCCTGTCCTGTCGCAAGCCTCTCAATTTCAAGCCCCTCTTCGGAGAGGGAAGAAGCATTTATACAGGCGGACATGACTGCATGACGCTTGCCATCAGTGCAGTCACTTTGCCTTGCTCGGATAAAAAAAGTATCTAAATGTTTTGCAGACAAACTTTATTCCAATCTCTTAATTTATGGTACCGATCTTGATATTAACACCCATATTATTTAGCGATAACAAATAAGCTAGCTCTTTGCTATGCGTAGATTTGCACACGTTATTGATCTTTTTTTTATGTTAAATAAAAAGGACCCAGTTACATATACACATATCTATGCATAACTCAGCACAGCAAAATTCTTATTTTTTTTTGATTTGTATCCTTCAAATCAATCTGAAATAGAAATATTTGTGTTTAAATTTAAATTATTTGATATATTTTTCATTGTAATTTCAATTTTGCATGCCTACTGGTTAAATATAGTTGAGTTACATGCCTAATATTATTACCCTGTGTCTCGTACTGTACCCATATAAGCAAAATAAAAATATCTTCATCTCATTGAAGTGTTGTTCTAGAATTCAAAGTTTCTCATCAATCTTCAATTTCTAAAAACCAATTTTTTTTTTAATTTTTTTATCTATCATCATTTCCCACAGATTCTAATAGATAGCCTAGAGAAAGACAAGCAACATCTACAAGAGCAGTTGGCAGGCGTCAGGTCCGAGAAGGACGCTCTGGAAGCTGTGCTGTTCGATACAGCCAACATGCTGGAGGATGCGGAGAACAAGCGCGGCAAGCTGGAGCGCGAGCTGCAGGACACGCTGGTCATACAGGAGAACTTGAAAGGTCAGTTTATGTGAAGATGGTGGTGGTTAGTGGTGGGAGGATACTTGTATCCGACCGGATAGCGACCACCGTACACTGGTGCTAAAACCTGCCATAGTGGCCCATTGTGTGGGTTGTGTTCCAGGGTCAGCCAGTGTACATTCGGTTCTCCTCAAGGGGCTTGCCTCCTGATCCTAACCCTTTTCCCATCCCTTTTTCCTTCTCCTCTCCCTTGGCCCTTTGGCAGGCCGGCATGATCTTGCCGACCTACGATGGACACATTGTTTGTCGTTGGTCGACACTATTCTTGGATTGCCCTACACTTACCATCAGGTGTAGCGTAGTCACTTTGCCTAGCCAGGATAAAAAAAAAAAAAAGATTCAGCCTCCCTGGCGCAGCGGGCGAGTAGCCGACTGTGAAGCGAGAGGCCGCGGGTTCGATCCCCGCACCGACAAATGTATGTGTGATCCACAAATTTTTGTTTCTGCGTTTGGGTGTTGTGATACCGAAAGTCTCTAGTAGTTCCTGATACCGTGGGGTCAGGTCTATGTGTGTGACTGTTGGATGTGTTTATTATTATTATTCAATACCTTTACAAAGTAAGTAAACCTTTACTTTAAATGCTTCTATTCAAGAACAAATTATAACGTTCTACTTACTAAATATAACCTCCTGACACTTAAATCTAGACGGTTACTTTTGGAAGTAATGGTACTACACGGTATATGTCACAACAAATTTGACTGCAACGACTTAGTAAAAAGTTTAAGTTACGCTGTCCCTCGTACAGTTATAGGAAGAGTGGTACGTCATCGCCATCTTTTTGCCACTAGTTCGTGCCGGACCAATGCTGGGCTGCGCTCTCCCTTACGCAAAATGGTTGATTCTTACAACAAAGTGTTTTCATCTATTGACATTTTTCACACAACACGAATCAGCTTTAAAGAAAAAGCTATTAAACTACTCCTAAGGCAGCAAACTCCAAACGAACTTGTAATATCCACCAGGACATAACATTATAATGTACGGCTCTAAGTACATGTAATTTTTTTTTTTTTCCCTTTAAGTCAGCATTGATATGTAACAGTTAGCATTGTTATGTTATATTCACGTCCGCATATATGACTGTATAATATTATTAAAATAGTAATCTGTGGATAGCGTCGTTGGTGGTACATTTAATTATTAATTTCTGTGTGTATAATTAGTGTACTTAATTTATAATGTACTACTGTTTGTTATCCTAAATAAATAAAAAAAAAAAAAAAAAAAAAAGTGGTAGTCCCTCATATGCGAGAGCCCGTCTAGGTTGGTACCAACGCTTTGTCTATTTTGCCACCAAGCAGCATTAAGTAGCACTGTTGTGTTTCTGTGTGAAGGACGTTGAAGTTGATGAAATTATAATATTATTCTCATACTGGACATAATAAGACGTAATATCTTATATCTCGGGGTGTCGAACACAGTTCAGTGCCATACAGTGCTTTGCAATACAAAGTGCTGTATGTTGTGTTGCTTCTGTTTATGGACAGACGTAGCACTTACTATCAGGCGAACGACGTGCTCGTCTCGTCATTCAAGCAATTAAAAACCCTATGAGGTTATGAAATGGTGATTTCAGGAAAAAATATTGTAGTATCAGGTAGATTTTCAGGGAAGATTTTAATAACATATCTTTATTTTTTAATCGATATTAATGACTGAAAAGTATTTTTCTTTAAATTAAGGTCAAATAACCCGTCTAAGCAAAGATCTGGAGAACAGCGAGCGCAAACTGCGAGACACCAAGAACTCGATGTCACAGCAGTCGGGCAAGAAGGAGGCGGAGTACCAGCAGATCATTACCAACATTAATCGCACCACCACAGAGAACATCACTAAGCTTAAGGAGGAGAAGGTAACTATATCGATTCGATCAGGTTCTGTTATCGATTCGATATGTCGCTAAGTATCGAGTGCTATCGATTATGAACGAATTGTTTTTCTATATATTACTTTTTCAATAGTACATATGGCGTTATTTTAGATGAATCGAATTTACGCATTTCAGCGGCCGTTGCGTCCCTTTTTATCTTTTTTTTTTAATTATACCTTTACCGCTGGCTGTGATAAACTTCAAAGCGGTCTACAGACTGCTGCTGCTGGTAGGATATTAATATCCGCCCGGATAGCGACCACCGTACACATGGTGTTAAAACCTACCATAGTGATCCACATGCTTTGTGTGGTTTGCGTTCCAGGATCAGCCAGTGTATATCCGGTTCTCCCGAGGGGCTTGCGACATGACTTGATTGTTGATTGGGGCGGGTATAGGAGTACATCCTTGTATTACTGTGCCTGCATCGGTCATCCATCTGTCCTGTCGCAGGCCCCTCGGTTTGCTTCGTCCCTTTCCGAAGAGGGAAGAAGCATTTATACAGGCATGTCTCTGGTGACCACCGATTAACAAACTCATTATTTGTTGGTGGTCGCTGGTTTTATGGATTACACTAGGCTTACCATCAGGTGTAGTGCAGTCACTTTGCCGTGCTCGGATTTAACAAAAAGACGAATTGTGTATTAGTTTCGTTGTTTTATCAATACTCTACTTTGTCCAACTAGGAGCAACTCCGTCAAACATTGGAGCAAAAGTTGAATCAAACGATCGCGTTGTTAACGAGCGAGAAGGAAGCTAGCGAGGCGAGTGCGAGGGAAAGAGAGAAGAAATTACTCGCAGGCCGGGACCAGATGATATTGCAGCACGATGAAGCTATGTTAAGAGCTGAGAATGATAAACAACAAGCCTTGCTCATGGGTAAGTATTAATTAAATACTATTTGCTACTATTATTTTTGTATTTATTTTTACTGTTTATAAATGTTCTGGTATACAATAAAGGATTAAATAAATAAATATGGTATAGTTAGATCAGTTTTCTATCCTGGCATATCCTGGTATGTACCTGGTATGTACTACACTCGAGTTGGTGGTGAGTTGAGTCCAATTTCTCGTTCTTTGTTGGTCGTCAGAATTATATTGGTCTAAAGTTACTGGATGTACACTGGCTGACTCCGAAAGGCGATTGCCCATATGAGCCACTAGTGTACGGTGGTCTACCAGTGGTGGCTACCCAGTCGGCACCACCACCTAAAATCCCACCAGTAAAATTGACTCAATAGACGTGAAGTGAAGTGACGTCAAAGTTAGCATCGTTTGTTATTTGACAAGTGTCCCTACATAAGATTTGAATGACTTTTTATTTATTTTTTTGTGAACGGATTAATGAATTTTTTTCTGTGATAGGTTTTGGGTAACGTAACTTATTGATTAAAATAATAAAGTCAGCTACCCTATTGCGTTCGTCCTGCTATGAGTGTGTGAGTTGGTAATGTAGTTTGTATTTGTGTGACAGTAACACGTCAGCCTGTCTGTCCTATACCTATTGGCAGGCACACACAGTAACTGTGTGTATACAAACACATGACGTGTTGTATTTACCCGCAGCCCATCAGGAGCAACAAGCGCTTCTTGAACGTTTAGAAGAAGCGAAGCGAGCGCTCGATTGTGAAATGAACAAACTCGAGCGTGCACGTAGAGATGCGCAGGCGAGAGCAGACCAAGACAGGAATTACATCAACCAGCTGAAAGATGAACTGGCGCAGTTAAAGACCAGGCTGGAAGAGGCCAAGTGAGTACATAGGATGTTTTCGAATTATGGTATAAAGCACTCGACTGACTCAACCATTTTATTTCACAATTGTGAAATAAATCTATCTGATTTTTATTTTACACGGAGTATTAATCATATTGTTAAAATAATAATTTAAATAGTTTTTTTCAAAATAGAGAAATTTAAGGGGATATTCTGGTCTAGAGACACGAATTTGAGAAAATTTTTGAAGTGCCGTAAAAAAGACAAGTTATACGATAACACATAATAAATCTCTTTTACGTACAAACAACTAATAAAATTAAGAAAAAGCAATTATTGTGTAGTTAAAAAAAAAAAAATAGTGGAGTAACGATTTCTTATGTTTACGCGAATATTACTCATTGAAATAAAACTAATCCACCCCGTGACCACGAAGGCTGAAAAGCTTTCGAAACGTCGGGATCAAAATTAATAAAAACCGCGATAAATTACCTTTAAATTAGTTTTATTTCAATAAATAGTGGAATACCAGATTTCAAGAAGTCAAGGATATACAGAATATATAGGGTGTTTCTAAACGTTGGCATAATAGCAAAACCACATAAATGCTTTTGTTTGGTAGTAAAATAAAAAACGCATACCGCATAGTTCCAATTTGTATCAAAATCTCCGTACCTATACTAACGTAAAACTAAAGTTTTTGTAAAATCCTTTTTTTGCTAAACCTTTTAAAGCTAAGTCTGTTACCAAACATGCTATTCTGTCATTGCTATAAACACCTTTGATAATGAACAGAGCGGCTGCAGAAGACGAATGCTCCCGCTACGAGAATAGAATCAAAGAACTTCACTTAGAGAAGGAAGCTGTCCAGCGTGAGTGCACAGAGGTTCGAGCGCAACTCTCACTGGCTGAAGATAAATATGACAACGCGTATACTCAGCTGCAAGAGACTATGAGGAAATTGAAAGAGTGTAAGTACATATGTTTAAAAAGAATTCTATTGATTCCTGTTTATGTCAGAATGTCATCTTCTTTTATTTATGGCTTCGCATTATTATGCATTTTGCCAATGTCAAGTATAATTAATTCTCAAGTTATTTTTACAAGATCGATGAAACACGAGTGCGGCCGATTTCAAGGTCTTGACGGAGTTTTGGTGTTAACTTCTTTTTGTGCGATGCTTAATTCACTTATTTCAATGTTTTCATAAATATCAATGTTTATTGAACAAATCCATACCACTTTTATACAACAAACACAACTTATAAACTAGTTTATAAAATAAATTAAAATAAGCGATGAACTGCACTGTCAGATTTCCCGCCAAAACTCCCTTGAGAACAGTGTTTCCCAACGTGGGGCCCACGCCCACAGGGGGCAATTTGATAGATAAGGGGGGCAATTTAAAAATGGACTCGATACGTCTTTAACCCTTTCACTTTGGGTTATTTAAATGCTATGCTAGATATCGGTGACAAATTTAACAAAAAAATATGGGGGGGGCATGGCCTAAAACGATTGGGAAACACTGCTTTAGAATGTCATTTTCCCAGCATGCGTTTGTTTCGCAGTGGAGAACGAAGCAGACAGCTTGCGTAAAGAGTTGACTGACGTTCGTCGTCAGCTGACGAACTGTTCGGCCGAACGCGACAAGTACAACAGCAGCTGCAAGGAGTTACGCGATCATGTCAAGCGAGCCGAACACGAACGCAGGGAGGCGGCCAGGGCTAGAGACGAGGCGTATCACAAGATCGCAGGTGTGTGTGTTTTTAAAGTCATAACTTCATATGGGAGGGTGAACTTCGTAACGTAACGTGAGCCACGGTTAGCCGACCTTCTTGGAACTTCGAGAATTATCGAAGTCCCAGGTGCACACAGTGTCCAGTCGGCATACGTTGCCCCCTCAACCGACCGGCCAGTGTACTACCCCTCCACCAAACTTAAAACCCCTCCCCCCAATCCCCCACATCCCCCAATAGATAGCTACACAACATGTTACTGAAAAGTGTCCTCATGTTTTAGGGTCTTATCGATAGCGAGTGATAGAAATCAGAATAAATCATCACTTGAGAAATCTAAATATCTTAAAACTTCACGCTAAGTTTAATCACTCGTTTATCAATAAAGTCGATCACATCACTGTAAACTATTTCCATAACCTAAAACAAGAGTTTATTTATCAGCTGAAAGAGCGCTCTAATTAAAAATAAAAGATATTAAACACTGGCTTTGAGCACTTGTTTAACCATTAAATATTTATCTATTTAATTTTGGCCAACGGAGGTGACATGTGTGACATTAATTTCTCGAGAAGAATGTACAATATCGCCATAACTTGTTCGTCAGGATTGGAAGAGAACCGCACGTCCCTCGAGCTGGAGCTGTCTCGTGTGCAGACGATGTTGAAGGAGAGTGAGTCAGGTGGAGAGCACGTGACTCGATCATTGAAGGCGACCGAGGCGCAGCTGAAGAGGGAACGCGCCGCGCTGCAACAAGCGCAGCATGATATCAAGGAGTTGCAGTCTAGGTCAGTATTACATCATAGCTTTAAGCCGGATGTATTTTCTCAACTAACTCAGCAAAAATTATTGAAGTGAAACTTCTTTATCGGCGTTGGAAAAAAAATACCGTCACATGTTTCCGTTACGCGCCATCTTTTTTTGCCCCTACCACGGTCGATTTGAACGAAGATTACATGCCATATTTTTCTTGCCCCTACCACGGTCGATTCGAACGAAGAGTTGTCCCTACCACGGTCGATTCGAACGAAGAGTACTTTTTCCAGGAATAGGGATAGCATGTTGTTTTCACTACAATTGATGGAGTTTTAAATTTTGTGGAATGTACACCATATATTTCATATTTCAGTTACCATAAGCCATTAATTACAAAAATATATAATATGTATGTAACGATAACAATGATAATAATAATTCTATTACAATTAATGAAATGCTGTAATAATCTTAGTAGCAATAAGGTAAAATGAAATAATTGTATTATTTGTATTCATGTCTATGATAATAAAAGCCTTTTGTTTAAACTTTATTTAATTAAACTTTATTTAAACAATTTCTGTAAAGTTGCATATAGTAGATCATTTTTCGAAAAATAAGGTCATAAAGAAGTTTCACTTCTTATGTTTGTATACTAGTATACGCACACAATTTTTTTTCAGGTCGAAATACTTTTCACGTTTTACGGGCTGAAAGTCTGGTTAAAAATCTTACAGCATGAGTTTTCGCTTAATCAAGCGTAAGCGTAAAGTCATCATCCTTTTTTCGCTTAGGCATAATTTTTTGTCTCTTGTTTGATTAATATTTGGACATTGAAACGCAGCAGCAAGCCGCTTATTTACGTCGGTTTTCTGTGAGACAGTCGTAAAGACCCGGTCCAGTCGGTCCATTCATACTGTAGACAAAACTGTCTGCAGAGTGGGTCTATCACTCTAAAAATACGTACATACGCCTGTAATTCCCGAAGACGTAGCTTTGCTGGTGGTAGGATATTCATATCCGCCTGAATAGCGACCACCGTATACGTGGTGTTATAACCTATCATAGTGACTCACACGCCTTGTGTGGATCGCGTTCCAGGATCAGCCGATGTATATTCGGTTCTCCAGAGGGGCTTGCGACATGACTTGATGGTTGGTTGGGGTGGGTATAAGGGTTGGGGTGGGTATAAGGGTAGGAGCAGGGCGTCTTCTCGTCGCGCTGGAAAACCGGGAAGCTCATCCTGCTTAAGGTGGGCCGACCCGCAGAGTCGCCATTGGCCTACCGGGCCATCATGTTGCTCGACGAGGTATGCAAGTTGTTTGAGCGAATCATTCACGCCCGCCTCGTCGAGCACCTTGGAAGGGTCGGGCCGGACCTGGCGGACTGCCAGTATGGGTTCTGATAACGCCGATTCACAATCCACGCGATTTTGCGGGTCCAAGGCACAGGCGGAGGATGCAGTAGCCCGGGGCAACGTGGTCGTGGCAGTGTCTCTTGACATCGCCAACGCGTTTAATAAGTTGCCCTGGGCTTGCATGAATGAAGCACTGCGGTACCATGTGGTGCCACCGTATTTATGGCGTCTGGTGCGCTCGTACCTATCCGATAGGTACGTTGTGTATCCGGGCGCCGACGGGTGGCACCGAAGAACAATGGATTGCGGTGTTCCTCAAGGCTCAGTTCTGGGCCCTCTGCTGTGGAACATCGGCTATGTTTGGGTGGTCCGTGGTACCAATCCTCGAGGCGTCGCTGTCGTCTGCGACACGGACGATACGCTGGTGATAGCGATGGCGAGGACCTTCCAGGACGCCAGTCTGCTCGCCGCGTTCGTTACAGAACGGGTGGTGGGCAGAATTCGGCGACTGGGCCTCATCGTGGCCCTGGACAAAACCAAGGCCCTGTGTTTCCATGAGCCTCGGAGGGGACCACCTTTAGGGGCCCACATCATTGTGGAGGGGGTGCGGATTTCCATCGGCTCCACCATGAAGTATCTAGGATTGGTGCTAGATAGCCGGTGGAATAATCGCGCCCACTTTGAGAAGTTGTCGCCGAAGCTGGTGCGGGCGGCAGGTGCTCTTGGAAGCCTGCTGCCGAACCTGGAAGGTCCCGGTAACCCCTGCTGGTATTTGTATGCCGGAGTCGTGCGGTCGATGCCCCTCTACGGTTTTTCCGTTTGGGCCGCGTCCCTGAACGCCCGCTGCGTCGCTTTACTGCGCAAGCCGCAGCGTTTAATGGCGCAGCGGATAGTCAGCGGATCTGCACGGTCTCACACGAGGCGGCCTGCCTGTTAGCGGGCACTCTCCCTTGGGATTTGGACGCCCAGCACCTCTCGTTAGCCTTTTTCTGGCGGGAGAGGGCGTCCGAACGTGGAGAAAGGTTGGCTCCAAGGGAGATTGCGGCCCGATTTCTTCCGTACTTGATACGACTGCGCCACCGAGGCAGTCGGTCTAAAAATGTAGTACATTAGATTACAGAACGAGAGTGAGGAGCGCGAGCGTTGTGCGAACGAGTGTGGTGCTGCGCGCAGGCACGGCGCCGAACTGGAGGCGCTGCTGCAGGGCGCGCGGCAGGAGCTCGCCGCCGCCAGGCAGCGCGCCGCCGACCTGGACGACGCCTGCCGCGCCAGGGACCAGGTACTCACGCTCACACCCACACACCCACACACCCACACACACTCAGCCGATACTCTGGAGGCGCTGCTGCAGGGCGCGCGGCAGGAGCTCGCCGCCGCCAGGCAGCGCGCCGCCGACCTGGACGACGCCTGCCGCGCCAGGGACCAGGTACTCACGCTCACACCCACACACCCACACACCCACACACACTCAGCCGATACTCTGGAGGCGCTGCTGCAGGGCGCGCGGCAGGAGCTCGCCGCCGCCAGGCAGCGCGCCGCCGACCTGGACGACGCCTGCCGCGCCAGGGACCAGGTACTCACGCTCACACCCACACACCCACACACCCACACACACTCAGCCGATACTCTGGAGGCGCTGCTGCAGGGCGCGCGGCAGGAGCTCGCCGCCGCCAGGCAGCGCGCCGCCGACCTGGACGACGCCTGCCGCGCCAGGGACCAGGTACTCACGCTCACACCCACACACCCACACACCCACACACACTCAGCCGATACTCTGGAGGCGCTGCTGCAGGGCGCGCGGCAGGAGCTCGCCGCCGCCAGGCAGCGCGCCGCCGACCTGGACGACGCCTGCCGCGCCAGGGACCAGGTACTCACGCTCACACCCACACACCCACACACCCACACACACTCAGCCGATACTCTGGAGGCGCTGCTGCAGGGCGCGCGGCAGGAGCTCGCCGCCGCCAGGCAGCGCGCCGCCGACCTGGACGACGCCTGCCGCGCCAGGGACCAGGTACTCACGCTCACACCCACACACCCACACACACTCAGCCGATACTCTGGAGGCGCTGCTGCAGGGCGCGCGGCAGGAGCTCGCCGCCGCCAGGCAGCGCGCCGCCGACCTGGACGACGCCTGCCGCGCCAGGGACCAGGTACTCACGCTCACACCCACACACCCACACACCCACACACACTCAGCCGATACTCTGGAGGCGCTGCTGCAGGGCGCGCGGCAGGAGCTCGCCGCCGCCAGGCAGCGCGCCGCCGACCTGGACGACGCCTGCCGCGCCAGGGACCAGGTACTCACGCTCACACCCACACACCCACACACCCACACACACTCAGCCGATACTCTGGAGGCGCTGCTGCAGGGCGCGCGGCAGGAGCTCGCCGCCGCCAGGCAGCGCGCCGCCGACCTGGACGACGCCTGCCGCGCCAGGGACCAGGTACTCACGCTCACACCCACACACCCACACACACTCAGCCGATACTCTGGAGGCGCTGCTGCAGGGCGCGCGGCAGGAGCTCGCCGCCGCCAGGCAGCGCGCCGCCGACCTGGACGACGCCTGCCGCGCCAGGGACCAGGTACTCACGCTCACACCCACACACCCACACACACTCAGCCGATACTCTGGAGGCGCTGCTGCAGGGCGCGCGGCAGGAGCTCGCCGCCGCCAGGCAGCGCGCCGCCGACCTGGACGACGCCTGCCGCGCCAGGGACCAGGTACTCACGCTCACACCCACACACCCACACACCCACACACACTCAGCCGATACTCTGGAGGCGCTGCTGCAGGGCGCGCGGCAGGAGCTCGCCGCCGCCAGGCAGCGCGCCGCCGACCTGGACGACGCCTGCCGCGCCAGGGACCAGGTACTCACGCTCACACCCACACACCCACACACCCACACACACTCAGCCGATACTCTGGAGGCGCTGCTGCAGGGCGCGCGGCAGGAGCTCGCCGCCGCCAGGCAGCGCGCCGCCGACCTGGACGACGCCTGCCGCGCCAGGGACCAGGTACTCACGCTCACACCCACACACCCACACACCCACACACACTCAGCCGATACTCTGGAGGCGCTGCTGCAGGGCGCGCGGCAGGAGCTCGCCGCCGCCAGGCAGCGCGCCGCCGACCTGGACGACGCCTGCCGCGCCAGGGACCAGGTACTCACGCTCACACCCACACACCCACACACACTCAGCCGATACTCTGGAGGCGCTGCTGCAGGGCGCGCGGCAGGAGCTCGCCGCCGCCAGGCAGCGCGCCGCCGACCTGGACGACGCCTGCCGCGCCAGGGACCAGGTACTCACGCTCACACCCACACACCCACACACCCACACACCCACACACACTCAGCCGATACTCTGGAGGCGCTGCTGCAGGGCGCGCGGCAGGAGCTCGCCGCCGCCAGGCAGCGCGCCGCCGACCTGGACGACGCCTGCCGCGCCAGGGACCAGGTACTCACGCTCACACCCACACACCCACACACCCACACACACTCAGCCGATACTCTGGAGGCGCTGCTGCAGGGCGCGCGGCAGGAGCTCGCCGCCGCCAGGCAGCGCGCCGCCGACCTGGACGACGCCTGCCGCGCCAGGGACCAGGTACTCACGCTCACACCCACACACCCACACACACTCAGCCGATACTCTGGAGGCGCTGCTGCAGGGCGCGCGGCAGGAGCTCGCCGCCGCCAGGCAGCGCGCCGCCGACCTGGACGACGCCTGCCGCGCCAGGGACCAGGTACTCACGCTCACACCCACACACCCACACACACTCAGCCGATACTCTGGAGGCGCTGCTGCAGGGCGCGCGGCAGGAGCTCGCCGCCGCCAGGCAGCGCGCCGCCGACCTGGACGACGCCTGCCGCGCCAGGGACCAGGTACTCACACCCACACACCCACACACCCACACACACTCAGCCGATACTCTGGAGGCGCTGCTGCAGGGCGCGCGGCAGGAGCTCGCCGCCGCCAGGCAGCGCGCCGCCGACCTGGACGACGCCTGCCGCGCCAGGGACCAGGTACTCACGCTCACACCCACACACCCACACACACTCAGCCGATACTCTGGAGGCGCTGCTGCAGGGCGCGCGGCAGGAGCTCGCCGCCGCCAGGCAGCGCGCCGCCGACCTGGACGACGCCTGCCGCGCCAGGGACCAGGTACTCACGCTCACACCCACACACCCACACACACTCAGCCGATACTCTGGAGGCGCTGCTGCAGGGCGCGCGGCAGGAGCTCGCCGCCGCCAGGCAGCGCGCCGCCGACCTGGACGACGCCTGCCGCGCCAGGGACCAGGTACTCACACCCACACACCCACACACCCACACACACTCAGCCGATACTCTGGAGGCGCTGCTGCAGGGCGCGCGGCAGGAGCTCGCCGCCGCCAGGCAGCGCGCCGCCGACCTGGACGACGCCTGCCGCGCCAGGGACCAGGTACTCACGCTCACACCCACACACCCACACACCCACACACACTCAGCCGATACTCTGGAGGCGCTGCTGCAGGGCGCGCGGCAGGAGCTCGCCGCCGCCAGGCAGCGCGCCGCCGACCTGGACGACGCCTGCCGCGCCAGGGACCAGGTACTCACGCTCACACCCACACACCCACACACACTCAGCCGATACTCTGGAGGCGCTGCTGCAGGGCGCGCGGCAGGAGCTCGCCGCCGCCAGGCAGCGCGCCGCCGACCTGGACGACGCCTGCCGCGCCAGGGACCAGGTACTCACGCTCACACCCACACACCCACACACCCACACACACTCAGCCGATACTCTGGAGGCGCTGCTGCAGGGCGCGCGGCAGGAGCTCGCCGCCGCCAGGCAGCGCGCCGCCGACCTGGACGACGCCTGCCGCGCCAGGGACCAGGTACTCACGCTCACACCCACACACCCACACACACTCAGCCGATACTCTGGAGGCGCTGCTGCAGGGCGCGCGGCAGGAGCTCGCCGCCGCCAGGCAGCGCGCCGCCGACCTGGACGACGCCTGCCGCGCCAGGGACCAGGTACTCACGCTCACACCCACACACCCACACACACTCAGCCGATACTCTGGAGGCGCTGCTGCAGGGCGCGCGGCAGGAGCTCGCCGCCGCCAGGCAGCGCGCCGCCGACCTGGACGACGCCTGCCGCGCCAGGGACCAGGTACTCACGCTCACACCCACACACCCACACACCCACACACACTCAGCCGATACTCTGGAGGCGCTGCTGCAGGGCGCGCGGCAGGAGCTCGCCGCCGCCAGGCAGCGCGCCGCCGACCTGGACGACGCCTGCCGCGCCAGGGACCAGGTACTCACGCTCACACCCACACACCCACACACACTCAGCCGATACTCTGGAGGCGCTGCTGCAGGGCGCGCGGCAGGAGCTCGCCGCCGCCAGGCAGCGCGCCGCCGACCTGGACGACGCCTGCCGCGCCAGGGACCAGGTACTCACGCTCACACCCACACACCCACACACACTCAGCCGATACTCTGGAGGCGCTGCTGCAGGGCGCGCGGCAGGAGCTCGCCGCCGCCAGGCAGCGCGCCGCCGACCTGGACGACGCCTGCCGCGCCAGGGACCAGGTACTCACGCTCACACCCACACACCCACACACCCACACACACTCAGCCGATACTCTGGAGGCGCTGCTGCAGGGCGCGCGGCAGGAGCTCGCCGCCGCCAGGCAGCGCGCCGCCGACCTGGACGACGCCTGCCGCGCCAGGGACCAGGTACTCACGCTCACACCCACACACCCACACACCCACACACACTCAGCCGATACTCTGGAGGCGCTGCTGCAGGGCGCGCGGCAGGAGCTCGCCGCCGCCAGGCAGCGCGCCGCCGACCTGGACGACGCCTGCCGCGCCAGGGACCAGGTACTCACGCTCACACCCACACACCCACACACCCACACACACTCAGCCGATACTCTGGAGGCGCTGCTGCAGGGCGCGCGGCAGGAGCTCGCCGCCGCCAGGCAGCGCGCCGCCGACCTGGACGACGCCTGCCGCGCCAGGGACCAGGTACTCACGCTCACACCCACACACCCACACACACTCAGCCGATACTCTGGAGGCGCTGCTGCAGGGCGCGCGGCAGGAGCTCGCCGCCGCCAGGCAGCGCGCCGCCGACCTGGACGACGCCTGCCGCGCCAGGGACCAGGTACTCACGCTCACACCCACACACCCACACACCCACACACACTCAGCCGATACTCTGGAGGCGCTGCTGCAGGGCGCGCGGCAGGAGCTCGCCGCCGCCAGGCAGTGCGCCGCCGACCTGGACGACGCCTGCCGCGCCAGGGACCAGGTACTCACGCTCACACCCACACACCCACACACCCACACACACTCAGCCGATACTCTGGAGGCGCTGCTGCAGGGCGCGCGGCAGGAGCTCGCCGCCGCCAGGCAGCGCGCCGCCGACCTGGACGACGCCTGCCGCGCCAGGGACCAGGTACTCACGCTCACACCCACACACCCACACACCCACACACCCACACACACTCAGCCGATACTCTGGAGGCGCTGCTGCAGGGCGCGCGGCAGGAGCTCGCCGCCGCCAGGCAGCGCGCCGCCGACCTGGACGACGCCTGCCGCGCCAGGGACCAGGTACTCACACCCACACACCCACACACCCACACACACTCAGCCGATACTCTGGAGGCGCTGCTGCAGGGCGCGCGGCAGGAGCTCGCCGCCGCCAGGCAGCGCGCCGCCGACCTGGACGACGCCTGCCGCGCCAGGGACCAGGTACTCACGCTCACACCCACACACCCACACACACTCAGCCGATACTCTGGAGGCGCTGCTGCAGGGCGCGCGGCAGGAGCTCGCCGCCGCCAGGCAGCGCGCCGCCGACCTGGACGACGCCTGCCGCGCCAGGGACCAGGTACTCACGCTCACACCCACACACCCACACACCCACACACACTCAGCCGATACTCTGGAGGCGCTGCTGCAGGGCGCGCGGCAGGAGCTCGCCGCCGCCAGGCAGCGCGCCGCCGACCTGGACGACGCCTGCCGCGCCAGGGACCAGGTACTCACGCTCACACCCACACACCCACACACCCACACACACTCAGCCGATACTCTGGAGGCGCTGCTGCAGGGCGCGCGGCAGGAGCTCGCCGCCGCCAGGCAGCGCGCCGCCGACCTGGACGACGCCTGCCGCGCCAGGGACCAGGTACTCACGCTCACACCCACACACCCACACACCCACACACACTCAGCCGATACTCTGGAGGCGCTGCTGCAGGGCGCGCGGCAGGAGCTCGCCGCCGCCAGGCAGCGCGCCGCCGACCTGGACGACGCCTGCCGCGCCAGGGACCAGGTACTCACGCTCACACCCACACACCCACACACACTCAGCCGATACTCTGGAGGCGCTGCTGCAGGGCGCGCGGCAGGAGCTCGCCGCCGCCAGGCAGCGCGCCGCCGACCTGGACGACGCCTGCCGCGCCAGGGACCAGGTACTCACGCTCACACCCACACACCCACACACACTCAGCCGATACTCTGGAGGCGCTGCTGCAGGGCGCGCGGCAGGAGCTCGCCGCCGCCAGGCAGCGCGCCGCCGACCTGGACGACGCCTGCCGCGCCAGGGACCAGGTACTCACGCTCACACCCACACACCCACACACCCACACACACTCAGCCGATACTCTGGAGGCGCTGCTGCAGGGCGCGCGGCAGGAGCTCGCCGCCGCCAGGCAGCGCGCCGCCGACCTGGACGACGCCTGCCGCGCCAGGGACCAGGTACTCACGCTCACACCCACACACCCACACACCCACACACACTCAGCCGATACTCTGGAGGCGCTGCTGCAGGGCGCGCGGCAGGAGCTCGCCGCCGCCAGGCAGCGCGCCGCCGACCTGGACGACGCCTGCCGCGCCAGGGACCAGGTACTCACGCTCACACCCACACACCCACACACACTCAGCCGATACTCTGGAGGCGCTGCTGCAGGGCGCGCGGCAGGAGCTCGCCGCCGCCAGGCAGCGCGCCGCCGACCTGGACGACGCCTGCCGCGCCAGGGACCAGGTACTCACGCTCACACCCACACACCCACACACACTCAGCCGATACTCTGGAGGCGCTGCTGCAGGGCGCGCGGCAGGAGCTCGCCGCCGCCAGGCAGCGCGCCGCCGACCTGGACGACGCCTGCCGCGCCAGGGACCAGGTACTCACGCTCACACCCACACACCCACACACCCACACACACTCAGCCGATACTCTTACCACTCACTATTTTTAACTCAGCCACTTTTCAGTGAGTTGTTTCACCTGAGTTCTCAACTGAGACTAAGCCAAACGTGTTTAAAAGTTAGTGTGAAAAATTGATACTAAACATGTTCAGCGGTTAAATACAATTAAAGATCGTTCGCAAGGCGCCCTTAATAATTAAGACACATGATTTACTACTCAACATTAACTATTTAGCACTCTGTTTCTATTGTTTAATACTCAACTCAAGAACTACATAACTCAGTAACTGACACTGAGTGCTCAGACCTAACATCTCAGTCTACTATCCATCAGTAAATTCATAGCCCTAATCATTAACTACCACTAATTACTATACATCAGTGGCCACTGATCGTTACCTGTGCCACCATAAGTATTCGTGTTTATGTTTTTTTTATACTTCTCAAGATGGGTCGTTTTGGATTCGGTGGTAGTTTTAAAACACTTGCCGTTTCGATAATGCCTATGGTCCATATCGACATATCGACGACCGGAAGGGTCTTTTGTCTTTCTCTGTCAAAGCTATTTGTAAACTAGTTAGAAGGAAACGAAAACAAAATTATAAGTAAGGCCTCAGACGTTAGTGAATATGCTAGCTATAATAATAAAATTATTGTTTAGGAATTGGTATTGCGCCTGGAAGATTGCCGCTCAAAAGAGCGTAGACTTGAAGAGCTTAAACACAACCTAGAAGTTTGTCTCGCGGATGCTACGCAACAAATACAAGAACTGAAGGTAAGTTAAACTAGCAGGATATTATGCCACGTCTATACAATATGTAACAAGAACCCTGTTAGGCGTTTTAACTGTAATATCAGAATCGATGTTCAAAGTTAAAGAAATAACTCGCATTAGAATATTGTGCTGTAACAATAATCATATTCTAAAGTCTGGTCAAAGTCCGGTCAAAGTCCTGTCAAAGTCCTGTCAAATTCCGGTCGAAGTCCTGTCAAAGTCCGGTTAACGTCCGGTTAATGACCGGTCAAAGTCCGGTCAAAGTCAGGTCAAAGCCCGGCCAAAGTCAGGTCAAAGTCCGGCCAAAGTCCGGTCAAAGTCCTGTCAAAGTCCGGTCAAAGCCGACTAGTCACCGCGTGACGGCACCCGGGACTTCAAAATTACCTAAGTTCCAGGGAGGTCGGCTAACGCTGGCTGGTCAACTGGCCCGCGTGACATCTCACGGAATGTTCTCGAATATTCTCGAACCTACCGTTGATCGATGGACCGCTCGCGTTACGGAACAAATTGGTTCACCCCCCCATAAGAAGTTATCACTACAAAATCTGCTTAAAAAGATATTTTGGTATTATTAACCAAGTATAATATTATCTTATAGTATTTTTCATATATTACGATTTACGAGTATTTTTATAATGTCTGACTTAACAAATTGTCCAATGTTTTTAAATACCATAGGCGCGTCTAGGCGGCAGCGAAGGTCGATGCCGTGCGTTAGAAGCCTCACTAGCGCAATGCGAGGCGGGACGGCGCGAGGCAGAAGCGAAGCTATCATCTGTAGCGCACGCATTGCGGCGCGTGTGCGGCGTGCAGGCGGACGGCTCGGTGCACGCGGCCGCCAGGCGGAGGCTCGCCAGTCCCGCCAGGCGGTACAGTCCGCACAGAGGTAATGACACGTCACAACCTATCATCTGTAGCGCACGCACTGCGGCGCGTGTGCGGCGTGCAGGCGGACGGCTCGGTGCACGCGGCCGCCAGGCGGAGGCTCGCCAGTCCCGCCAGGCGGTACAGTCCGCACAGAGGTAATGACACGTCACAACCTATCATCTGTAGCGCACGCACTGCGGCGCGTGTGCGGCGTGCAGGCGGACGGCTCGGTGCACGCGGCCGCCAGGCGGAGGCTCGCCAGTCCCGCCAGGCGGTACAGTCCGCACAGAGGTAATGACACGTCACAACCTATCATCTGTAGCGCACGCACTGCGGCGCGTGTGCGGCGTGCAGGCGGACGGCTCGGTGCACGCGGCCGCCAGGCGGAGGCTCGCCAGTCCCGCCAGGCGGTACAGTCCGCACAGAGGTAATGACACGTCACAACCTATCATCTGTAGCGCACGCACTGCGGCGCGTGTGCGGCGTGCAGGCGGACGGCTCGGTGCACGCGGCCGCCAGGCGGAGGCTCGCCAGTCCCGCCAGGCGGTACAGTCCGCACAGAGGTAATGACACGTCACAACCTATCATCTGTAGCGCACGCACTGCGGCGCGTGTGCGGCGTGCAGGCGGACGGCTCGGTGCACGCGGCCGCCAGGCGGAGGCTCGCCAGTCCCGCCAGGCGGTACAGTCCGCACAGAGGTAATGACACGTCACAACCTATCATCTGTAGCGCACGCACTGCGGCGCGTGTGCGGCGTGCAGGCGGACGGCTCGGTGCACGCGGCCGCCAGGCGGAGGCTCGCCAGTCCCGCCAGGCGGTACAGTCCGCACAGAGGTAATGACACGTCACAACCTATCATCTGTAGCGCACGCACTGCGGCGCGTGTGCGGCGTGCAGGCGGACGGCTCGGTGCACGCGGCCGCCAGGCGGAGGCTCGCCAGTCCCGCCAGGCGGTACAGTCCGCACAGAGGTAATGACACGCCACAACCTATCATCTGTGCAGGCGGACGGCTGCTCCTACATGCTATACATGGTAAAGCAGTGATACAAATAATGATTTATTAACACAAAGTATTATGTTAAGGTCGTGACCACTCTGAAGACCGGAACGAGATCATAGACGTGGATCCGGAACTGATCAAGAAGGGCGTCAGGAGTTTGATGCATGAAGTGTGCCAGATTGAACGAGAGAGGGTACGTACTTTATTGTAAAGGTCTTAGAATTTTTTCAAGTATATTATCTATTTTAATTACTTGATTATTTTTCGAAATACAATTTCTTTTTTTTGTTTATCGATTAACTAACTATTGTAAAATAATCGTAAAATTATCATTTTTGAATCGATTGTCATATCGATATTAAAATGAAACAGAAGAAAGTTTAGAAAAAACCTATACCTATTTTAGGATGACTTCAAATCCCAAGTGAGCATAATGAAGAAGCAGCTGAAGGAGGCGAGCGACCAGCAGGGCAAGGGCGAGGGCAAGCTGCAGTCCGTCGCCACCAGCCTGCGCTCCGTGCAGGAGGAGAAGGCGCGGCTGCAGGCTGCTTACGGGCAGAAGGAGGCGCAACTCAACGCGCTGGTCAGTTTCTTCATTCACTTCACGACGTGTCTTTACTTCATTCAGGTGTTGTTGACACCCGGGACCGCTCCTTATACGCCGAAGAAGGCCACCGCGGGGTTTTGGTTGGTAGTTACCGGCATAGGGTGTAAATACTGTTAGGGACTCGGCCCAGCGGTCGCCCGGATGTTTTCCATATCTCCCGGGCGGTTCGCTGGGTCGTAAGGCCGGTAGAACCCAACATAACCGTACCACCTCCCCCCGGTAGGGCGGTAGCAATAAACAGCTTTCCCCGCGACAAAACAAAAAAAAAACAAAAAATAAAGGTGTTGTTGACACAGATGGACTGGCAATACAGAAAACATAAATTAAGATTATTGAGAGATATATTGAGAGATTATGCTAAAATAGATAATAAATAAAGGTAGGTGTTATATTAAGTCGATATTCGATGATGAGTTTTTGGAAATTCTTAATGATCTGAATCAGGAATGTATACATCGACAATTTTGATCTTCTAGAACGAGTCGGTGCAATCTAAGACGGTGGAGATAAGTAATCTGCGAGACAAGATCACAAGTCTAGAGGCAACACTCAGCTCTGTCACAGAAGAAAAGGTGCAAAATGAGGTAACATAGCGCTGTATAGTACTCACGTGATTGTTTTAAATTTTGAAGGCGGGCATGAATTTCGATCCACTAGAATTATAATTTCGTTGACTATCGTTGTATTTTTTATTGTAATAAACTTTTAATAAGTCGGTATTGCTTTTGTGGAACCAGGACAAAAATTAAACTATATCGTACAATGACAAAATATAATGAAATAATATTTTAAATTTCAGAATAAAGCAGAAAGCCTCCGTGTGCAGTTAGCAGAACGGGTACAAGAGGTCGGTCAGTTAAGAGAGGCGTTAGCGGCTGCTGAAGGTGAAATATTGTTTGTTACAGAAAATATAGTAGATTCCTTATTGCCAATGTTATGATCATCAAATTTGTTATATATTTATGTGAAAACAAGTATTCGCTCGCGGCTTCGCCCGCGTGAAATTCTGCACCGTTATATTATCGATACCACCTATGTTTATCAGAGATAATGTAGGATTCTAATAGTGAAAGAATTTTTCAAATCGGTCCAGTAGTTTCAGAGCCTATTGAATGCAAACAAAGAATCAAATTTTTCCTACGATAGATCAGACTACTTGCCAGTTATAATATGTTTGTGTGTAAAAAAATTAGGTCGTGCGGCGAGGCTGGACGTCCGTCGTGCACAGTTAGAAGGTGATGTGCAAAGAGCAGCGGTCGCAGCCAGGGATAGAGACCAGGCTCTGAAGGTATACTTATCTATACTATTAACGTGATCTCTATTGTATGTGGTCAATTTTTTATCCAAAATTTGTCTATTTTTCCTAGAAACTACAAGAACGTTGCGAAGGGTACACCCGCACAATTGGCCAACTAGAAGATCGGTGCACATCTCTCAAAGGCACTGTGGAACAACTGTCAGCTTCACTCCAGAAAGCAGCTGCGGCTGAGAGTGAGTTGCGAGCACACGTTGGTAAGGCGCAGCGAGCTCTCACCGAAGCCAAGAACAACGAACAGAACGCGCTCGACAAACTCAGGCAGATACAGAAGTCCGTGTGTAAGTACTCAGCACTTAGCACTTAGCACTTAGCACTCAGCACTCAGCACTCAGCACTCAGCACTCAGCACTCAGCACTCAGTACTGAGTACTCAGTACTCAGTCTCGCTACAGAGGCAGCTGAGACTGAATTGCGAGCACTCCGGTGTAAAGGGATATAAAATATTATGCAATATAATATTACGTCAATCCATGTTATAAAATAGAATTAAATATGATTATCAAAATTGATTCATTCTTCAAATATATAAACAATGAGTTTATCGGTGGTCACCAGATTCATGCAGGCCTGAATAAATGCTTCTTACCTCTTCGGAGAGGTAAGCTGGTCATTGTTTGTCGGCAATAGTTTTATTATTAGAAATTAGCCTTCAACCAATAAAACTACTGCTAAATTGAATGCAGAAAATGCATTGGATACTAGTTAATATCAAGTGTTCAAAAGAATAGTAAAGAGTGGTAGGCAGCGGCTTGGCTGTGCCCCTGGCATTGCCGATGTCCATGAGCGGCGGTGACCGCTTACCATCAGGCGGGCCGCTTGCTCGTCTGCCTATCAAGGCAATAAAAAAAATAAAAAAAGAATGTTTCTACCTTTCAGCGAACTGCGAGAACGAACGTCGAGTGTTGACTGAGAAGCTGGAAAGCGCTAAAGCGGCTTTAGGTGAACTGAAACGGCAGAACTCTTCATTGGAAGATCAAGTGCACAGACTCACCAACCAATTAGCCAATGTGGAAGTTCAGAGGTAAGATAATAAATAGCTTTTTTATATTATTAGTTTTTTTTAATGTGATATTGGGTTTTTCCATCGCGAAATGCTTAGTATCAACCCGGAGTCTGGTTTTTTTAATTTTATGTAATTGAATTACGAGACGAGCACAACTGTTTATGGACATAAACATAAGCAACACCACATAGTCTTTGAATTACAAAGCACTGCATGACACTGAACTGCGCTTGTAACCCCGAGACATAAGATGTAAAGTCTCATAATGCTCAGTAATTTCACTGGCTTCAATGTCCTTCAAACCGAAACACAAAAATTATTACACACTGTTGCTTATCGGCAGAAATAGACGACGCGTTGGTACCAACCCAGACGGCTTCTCGCATATGAGTGAGACCTTATCTAGACACTTCTTTATTCCTCATTCTCATTCGAGATTAGATACGTCAATATATTTTGGTTCGAAGTATCGATATATCGATACTTTTAATTGAGTATCGATGTAAATCAATATTTTTTTAAATAGGAATCAACTTCACTAATAGATGCGTTTGATCATCTCAGCCCTCGTAGTTCCTGATACCTACGATACAGCTTATCTTAGAGTGGGGTCAGTACATATGTGTGTATTTATTATTGTAATTATTATAATCTACCCCTTTCGCGCCAAATTCCAGGTCAGGCCTGGAGTCCCAACTGCGCATGACCACCTGGGACGGCAAGGACAGCAGTGACAGTGAGTTGGAACGCGAGCTGCACGCTCTTCAACGGGAACGGTCCGAACTGAAGGCCAAGAACGATGCGCTGCAGGAGTCCATGCGCAAGCTGGAGGCGGAGCGCAGGACCACGGGCGCCAGACCCTCGGCGCTGAGGAGCAAGAGTCACGACAGGACGGACAAGTCTGTGTATTACTCTGATTTGGATTCGGGTAAGGATTTTTTTTCTGGTTCTTATGCCGCTTCCAACTGGTCTGGAAATCTTTGGGGGAGGCCTATGGTCAGCAGTGGACGTCTTGTGGTTGATGATGATGATGATGATGAAGGATTTTTTTTCTGGTTAATTCGATTGGACTTAAAATATTTGTCTATTCCCATAGATAATATTGTTTTTACATATGGAAGAAATGGAGGTATGTTAGTGGAATAATATGTAAAGTCTACAGACTTACCTACAGGCCTATACTATCCCGCCCACACACCCGCCACTGCAACTCCTGTGCTCCAGGATGGCAACAGTGGCACGCTTTTTTGTTGACACCGAGCAGTGAAGCTCGGCGAGTCTCTGGGAATTCCTAAATGTCTTTGTCCCGCAACGACATTAATCAGATAGATGGTTAGGGTAGAGTGGGAAATATTAATTGTCCACTTCCCTCTATAACAAAGCGGGAGACAAAATAATGAATTGAGGAGGTAATTAACCTCAAGTGTAAGGACATTTACAAAACTGGAGATGCCAGATGTAAAGCACCACGGATGTCATTAATTATTTTTTTTTATTTTTTTTATTTCAGACAATAATTGTCAGTCTAAAAACTATTTTGACGAATGAAATCACATTGATCGTGATGAATAACCGTGTTGATGGATAATGGCTGCGACATAGGCATCCGAATTGACGCCAAATAGCTTTCGAATACATTATTGCCATTCCAGGTCCAGACTCCACTAAAGACTCGTCAACTCACTGTTACAAAGAAAAGGAGATTCCTTGCAGAGATAGAGATAAAGGTTTTGGCACTGACATAAGTCTACTTGAATTGGAAAATAGAGAGCTTCGGATGAAGATACGTCGTCTGGAGAAGGAGCTCGCTGATAAGGTAACTTGTTTTAATATAGTCTTACACGTGGTCAAAAATTGTTCAATCGATATTAACAATGTTTATATCGATGGAATAATGTTTGATGAAGTTGACGTTGACGTCACGTTATGAAGTTAACGTTTTTACATATTTGAATGACGAGACGAGTTGCCCCCTTAGAATACAAAAATTCAAAACAAAACGTTTCATCGCGTCGTCCCAGACAGAATTTGTTACTATGCGTTCGCGCGCACTATAATACTTACGAAGGTGGTAGGCGTGAATGCTTTCATAAGATGGTAGGTCCCTCGTATGCGAGAGGCCGTCTGGGTTTGTATCACCGCTTTATCTATATATGTCGCTTACCAATAGTGTATAAGCACTGTTGTATTTCTGTTTGAAGGATATTGAAGCCAGTTAAGTTACTGGGCATTATGACACTTAGCATCTTATGTCTTGGAGTGACGAGCGCAGTTCAGTGCTATGTAGTGCTTTGTAAAACAAAGTTCTTTGTGGCGTTTTTTTGTTTATGGGCAGACGTGTCGTTTACCATCAGGTGAGGGTCTTGCTTGTCTCGTCATTCAATTATTTTATTTTTTTTTATTTATGAAACCAATAGCTGTTACACAGAAATATAAATAGCTATTCAGTTTATACTAAATACAAGCCAATTAAAGATTTAGCTAATTAAAAACTACACATAGTATAAGCAATAATCTGCATGGTACATTACTTTGACAGAAGTTTTAAGGTATAAAACAATACAGATATGGAAAAGGTAAGTTCATAGTTTGGAAATTTAATGAAACAAATAAAAAAATAGAATACTAATGGTAGGTTTCATAATAGCCAGTAACTCGACTAACTTCATTTATATATTCCGTCAGGACGCGGAGTTGGCGATGGCGCGTAATCGATACCTGAGCGAGTTGTCGAGCTCATCACCGAACCGGCTCGAGGACGTGGAACACTACCGGCACGCCGCGCTGCAGGCCGAGCGGCTGCTCGAGGCCAGGGAGGCGGGACATCGACAGCAGATCCTGAGGCTGGAGAACCAGGCAAGTGCACCACTCGCGATAACACGGTGGCAGGATTTTCATGTTACTTCATCTTACTTCAATATAACTTTATTCCAAGAAAGATACGAATTCCATTTTTCTAACATAACTGTTCCACCTCCCGCCGGTGAGGCGGTAGTAATAAATGGCTTTCCTCGCGAAAAAAAAGGGTTTAGGAATATATCCTTGGTATACTATGCCTGTGTCGATCACCTGTCTGTCCTGTCGCAGGCCCTTCGATTTGTTTCTTCATTTTTCGGAATGTGAAGAAGCATTTACATAGGTTGGCCTATACTCCCCTTAACCGATCAAGTCATGTCGCAGGCACCTCGTGAGAACCGGATATACACTGGTTGATCCTGAAATGAGATCCACACAAGGCGTGTGGATCATTATGGCAGGTTTTAATACCATGTGTACGTTCGGTGGTCGCTATTCGGGCGGATATGAATATCCTACCACCTGCAAGATTGTAACTAAATAAATTAGTACATTTTTTTTTATAGCAAAAGCCGGCAAATGAGCAAGTGGGTCACTTGATGGTAAGTGATCTCCACCGCCCATGTACACCCACCACCAGAATCATGAGCGCGTTGCCGACCTTAAAGGAAAGGGATAATTAGGGATTGGGAAGGGGAGGGGATTTGGGCTTCCGGTTGTAATTTGTAAACGTATAACGTTTTGAAGACATCCGACTATATTATGACGGTGTACGGTGTACTGTGCAGGCGTCGCAGCTGCGCGCGCAGCTGTCCGCGGAGATCCGTCGGCGGCAGGCGTACGTGTCCCGCTCAGGACGAGCCGCCAGGGACGTGCACCGGCTCAGGACTGCGCTGGGGGACTCGCTGCGGACCGTCTCGCAGGTACAGGTACCTACGTCACACTCAGCTGTCCGCGGAGATCCGTCGGCGGCAGGCGTACGTGTCCCGCTCAGGACGAGCCGCCAGGGACGTGCACCGGCTCAGGACTGCGCTGGGGGACTCGCTGCGGACCGTCTCGCAGGTACAGGTACCTACGTCACACTCAGCTGTCCGCGGAGATCCGTCGGCGGCAGGCGTACGTGTCCCGCTCAGGACGAGCCGCCAGGGACGTGCACCGGCTCAGGACTGCGCTGGGGGACTCGCTGCGGACCGTCTCGCAGGTACAGGTACCTACGTCACACTCAGCTGTCCGCGGAGATCCGTCGGCGGCAGGCGTACGTGTCCCGCTCAGGACGAGCCGCCAGGGACGTGCACCGGCTCAGGACTGCGCTGGGGGACTCGCTGCGGACCGTCTCGCAGGTACAGGTACCTACGTCACACTCAGCTGTCCGCGGAGATCCGTCGGCGGCAGGCGTACGTGTCCCGCTCAGGACGAGCCGCCAGGGACGTGCACCGGCTCAGGACTGCGCTGGGGGACTCGCTGCGGACCGTCTCGCAGGTACAGGTACCTACGTCACACTCAGCTGTCCGCGGAGATCCGTCGGCGGCAGGCGTACGTGTCCCGCTCAGGACGAGCCGCCAGGGACGTGCACCGGCTCAGGACTGCGCTGGGGGACTCGCTGCGGACCGTCTCGCAGGTACAGGTACCTACGTCACACTCAGCTGTCCGCGGAGATCCGTCGGCGGCAGGCGTACGTGTCCCGCTCAGGACGAGCCGCCAGGGACGTGCACCGGCTCAGGACTGCGCTGGGGGACTCGCTGCGGACCGTCTCGCAGGTACAGGTACCTACGTCACACTCAGCTGTCCGCGGAGATCCGTCGGCGGCAGGCGTACGTGTCCCGCTCAGGACGAGCCGCCAGGGACGTGCACCGGCTCAGGACTGCGCTGGGGGACTCGCTGCGGACCGTCTCGCAGGTACAGGTACCTACGTCACACTCAGCTGTCCGCGGAGATCCGTCGGCGGCAGGCGTACGTGTCCCGCTCAGGACGAGCCGCCAGGGACGTGCACCGGCTCAGGACTGCGCTGGGGGACTCGCTGCGGACCGTCTCGCAGGTACAGGTACCTACGTCACACTCAGCTGTCCGCGGAGATCCGTCGGCGGCAGGCGTACGTGTCCCGCTCAGGACGAGCCGCCAGGGACGTGCACCGGCTCAGGACTGCGCTGGGGGACTCGCTGCGGACCGTCTCGCAGGTACAGGTACCTACGTCACACTCAGCTGTCCGCGGAGATCCGTCGGCGGCAGGCGTACGTGTCCCGCTCAGGACGAGCCGCCAGGGACGTGCACCGGCTCAGGACTGCGCTGGGGGACTCGCTGCGGACCGTCTCGCAGGTACAGGTACCTACGTCACACTCAGCTGTCCGCGGAGATCCGTCGGCGGCAGGCGTACGTGTCCCGCTCAGGACGAGCCGCCAGGGACGTGCACCGGCTCAGGACTGCGCTGGGGGACTCGCTGCGGACCGTCTCGCAGGTACAGGTACCTACGTCACACTCAGCTGTCCGCGGAGATCCGTCGGCGGCAGGCGTACGTGTCCCGCTCAGGACGAGCCGCCAGGGACGTGCACCGGCTCAGGACTGCGCTGGGGGACTCGCTGCGGACCGTCTCGCAGGTACAGGTACCTACGTCACACTCAGCTGTCCGCGGAGATCCGTCGGCGGCAGGCGTACGTGTCCCGCTCAGGACGAGCCGCCAGGGACGTGCACCGGCTCAGGACTGCGCTGGGGGACTCGCTGCGGACCGTCTCGCAGGTACAGGTACCTACGTCACACTCAGCTGTCCGCGGAGATCCGTCGGCGGCAGGCGTACGTGTCCCGCTCAGGACGAGCCGCCAGGGACGTGCACCGGCTCAGGACTGCGCTGGGGGACTCGCTGCGGACCGTCTCGCAGGTACAGGTACCTACGTCACACTCAGCTGTCCGCGGAGATCCGTCGGCGGCAGGCGTACGTGTCCCGCTCAGGACGAGCCGCCAGGGACGTGCACCGGCTCAGGACTGCGCTGGGGGACTCGCTGCGGACCGTCTCGCAGGTACAGGTACCTACGTCACACTCAGCTGTCCGCGGAGATCCGTCGGCGGCAGGCGTACGTGTCCCGCTCAGGACGAGCCGCCAGGGACGTGCACCGGCTCAGGACTGCGCTGGGGGACTCGCTGCGGACCGTCTCGCAGGTACAGGTACCTACGTCACACTCAGCTGTCCGCGGAGATCCGTCGGCGGCAGGCGTACGTGTCCCGCTCAGGACGAGCCGCCAGGGACGTGCACCGGCTCAGGACTGCGCTGGGGGACTCGCTGCGGACCGTCTCGCAGGTACAGGTACCTACGTCACACTCAGCTGTCCGCGGAGATCCGTCGGCGGCAGGCGTACGTGTCCCGCTCAGGACGAGCCGCCAGGGACGTGCACCGGCTCAGGACTGCGCTGGGGGACTCGCTGCGGACCGTCTCGCAGGTACAGGTACCTACGTCACACTCAGCTGTCCGCGGAGATCCGTCGGCGGCAGGCGTACGTGTCCCGCTCAGGACGAGCCGCCAGGGACGTGCACCGGCTCAGGACTGCGCTGGGGGACTCGCTGCGGACCGTCTCGCAGGTACAGGTACCTACGTCACACTCAGCTGTCCGCGGAGATCCGTCGGCGGCAGGCGTACGTGTCCCGCTCAGGACGAGCCGCCAGGGACGTGCACCGGCTCAGGACTGCGCTGGGGGACTCGCTGCGGACCGTCTCGCAGGTACAGGTACCTACGTCACACTCAGCTGTCCGCGGAGATCCGTCGGCGGCAGGCGTACGTGTCCCGCTCAGGACGAGCCGCCAGGGACGTGCACCGGCTCAGGACTGCGCTGGGGGACTCGCTGCGGACCGTCTCGCAGGTACAGGTACCTACGTCACACTCAGCTGTCCGCGGAGATCCGTCGGCGGCAGGCGTACGTGTCCCGCTCAGGACGAGCCGCCAGGGACGTGCACCGGCTCAGGACTGCGCTGGGGGACTCGCTGCGGACCGTCTCGCAGGTACAGGTACCTACGTCACACTCAGCTGTCCGCGGAGATCCGTCGGCGGCAGGCGTACGTGTCCCGCTCAGGACGAGCCGCCAGGGACGTGCACCGGCTCAGGACTGCGCTGGGGGACTCGCTGCGGACCGTCTCGCAGGTACAGGTACCTACGTCACACTCAGCTGTCCGCGGAGATCCGTCGGCGGCAGGCGTACGTGTCCCGCTCAGGACGAGCCGCCAGGGACGTGCACCGGCTCAGGACTGCGCTGGGGGACTCGCTGCGGACCGTCTCGCAGGTACAGGTACCTACGTCACACTCAGCTGTCCGCGGAGATCCGTCGGCGGCAGGCGTACGTGTCCCGCTCAGGACGAGCCGCCAGGGACGTGCACCGGCTCAGGACTGCGCTGGGGGACTCGCTGCGGACCGTCTCGCAGGTACAGGTACCTACGTCACACTCAGCTGTCCGCGGAGATCCGTCGGCGGCAGGCGTACGTGTCCCGCTCAGGACGAGCCGCCAGGGACGTGCACCGGCTCAGGACTGCGCTGGGGGACTCGCTGCGGACCGTCTCGCAGGTACAGGTACCTACGTCACACTCAGCTGTCCGCGGAGATCCGTCGGCGGCAGGCGTACGTGTCCCGCTCAGGACGAGCCGCCAGGGACGTGCACCGGCTCAGGACTGCGCTGGGGGACTCGCTGCGGACCGTCTCGCAGGTACAGGTACCTACGTCACACTCAGCTGTCCGCGGAGATCCGTCGGCGGCAGGCGTACGTGTCCCGCTCAGGACGAGCCGCCAGGGACGTGCACCGGCTCAGGACTGCGCTGGGGGACTCGCTGCGGACCGTCTCGCAGGTACAGGTACCTACGTCACACTCAGCTGTCCGCGGAGATCCGTCGGCGGCAGGCGTACGTGTCCCGCTCAGGACGAGCCGCCAGGGACGTGCACCGGCTCAGGACTGCGCTGGGGGACTCGCTGCGGACCGTCTCGCAGGTACAGGTACCTACGTCACACTCAGCTGTCCGCGGAGATCCGTCGGCGGCAGGCGTACGTGTCCCGCTCAGGACGAGCCGCCAGGGACGTGCACCGGCTCAGGACTGCGCTGGGGGACTCGCTGCGGACCGTCTCGCAGGTACAGGTACCTACGTCACACTCAGCTGTCCGCGGAGATCCGTCGGCGGCAGGCGTACGTGTCCCGCTCAGGACGAGCCGCCAGGGACGTGCACCGGCTCAGGACTGCGCTGGGGGACTCGCTGCGGACCGTCTCGCAGGTACAGGTACCTACGTCACACTCAGCTGTCCGCGGAGATCCGTCGGCGGCAGGCGTACGTGTCCCGCTCAGGACGAGCCGCCAGGGACGTGCACCGGCTCAGGACTGCGCTGGGGGACTCGCTGCGGACCGTCTCGCAGGTACAGGTACCTACGTCACACTCAGCTGTCCGCGGAGATCCGTCGGCGGCAGGCGTACGTGTCCCGCTCAGGACGAGCCGCCAGGGACGTGCACCGGCTCAGGACTGCGCTGGGGGACTCGCTGCGGACCGTCTCGCAGGTACAGGTACCTACGTCACACTCAGCTGTCCGCGGAGATCCGTCGGCGGCAGGCGTACGTGTCCCGCTCAGGACGAGCCGCCAGGGACGTGCACCGGCTCAGGACTGCGCTGGGGGACTCGCTGCGGACCGTCTCGCAGGTACAGGTACCTACGTCACACTCAGCTGTCCGCGGAGATCCGTCGGCGGCAGGCGTACGTGTCCCGCTCAGGACGAGCCGCCAGGGACGTGCACCGGCTCAGGACTGCGCTGGGGGACTCGCTGCGGACCGTCTCGCAGGTACAGGTACCTACGTCACACTCAGCTGTCCGCGGAGATCCGTCGGCGGCAGGCGTACGTGTCCCGCTCAGGACGAGCCGCCAGGGACGTGCACCGGCTCAGGACTGCGCTGGGGGACTCGCTGCGGACCGTCTCGCAGGTACAGGTACCTACGTCACACTCAGCTGTCCGCGGAGATCCGTCGGCGGCAGGCGTACGTGTCCCGCTCAGGACGAGCCGCCAGGGACGTGCACCGGCTCAGGACTGCGCTGGGGGACTCGCTGCGGACCGTCTCGCAGGTACAGGTACCTACGTCACACTCAGCTGTCCGCGGAGATCCGTCGGCGGCAGGCGTACGTGTCCCGCTCAGGACGAGCCGCCAGGGACGTGCACCGGCTCAGGACCGCGCTGGGGGACTCGCTGCGGACCGTCTCGCAGGTACCCCTCTTTCTTCTTTTTAATTTATGGCTTCGCATTATTGTGCATTTCGCCAATGACAAGTATAATTTATTCTCAAGTCTTCACAAAAACGATGAAATAACGTTGTTGGAGTTTTGGTGTGAATTCCTTCTAGTAAGATGCATTATTCACTTATTTCAATGTTTCTATACACTGTTCATCACCGTCAATGTTTATTACAAAAAACCACACCTCGTTTATGCAACAAATACAACTTTATGCTAGTTTTTGATATAAATTAAAATAATCGACGAACCGCACTGTCAGAATTCCCGCCAAAACTCCCGCAGGTACCTCATGCTCAACTTTCACAACGTGCCAGGTCCCTCGTATGCGAAAGGCCATCTAAGCTGGTACCACTAGATATTGGAAGATATTTTTGAAGTGATAACTTCTTATGGGAGGATTTTTGAAGTGATGACTTCTTATGAGATGGTGAACCGATTCGTTCCGTAACGCGAGCGGTCTATCAATCAACGGAAGGTTCGAGAATATTCTAGAACATTCCGTGAGACGTCACGCGGGCCAATTGACCAGCCAGCGTTAGCCGACCTCTCTGCAACTTCGAGAATTTTTTGAAGTCCCAGGTGGCGTCACATAGTGACCAGTCGGCTTTGACAGGACTTTGACAAGACTTTGACTGGACTTTGACCGGACTGGAATACAGTGCAGAGCAATCCAATGAAGTGATAACTTCTTATGGGAGGGTAAACCGCTTCGTAACGTAACGCGTTATGGCGCCACTCTATCTGGCTTCCAATTAACAATTAATATTTCCAGCTCCTCCCTAACCTTCTATTTGATTAATGTCGTTGCGGGACAAAGACATTTAGGCATTCCCAGAGACTAGCCGAGCTTCACTGCTCGGTGTCAACAAAAATGCGTACCAGTGTTGCACAGGAGTTGAGTGCAGGTGTTGCAGGAGTGTGTGGACGGGATTGTCTCTAGGTCAACTAGTTCTAGGTGTTGTCATGCTCAACTTTTATGGTGGCTGTACACCCTCGAACGGATGCTCTCGTCAGCTCTCGCCGAACGCTCTCGCCCAAGAGGCTCATCCATGACAAAAAATACCGAGGCATACCGAGGCGAGGCGAGAGCTGCCCTGTACACTCTCGCACTCGGCATGTCTCGGGGTGTCTCGCAGAGATGCCATGCTGTGTTTTGTAATTCTACGTTCTGTGTGGTGTTGCTTCTGTTTATGGGCAGGCGTGGCGCTTACCATCAGGTGAGCGTCTTGCTCATCTCGTCACTAAATCAAATAAAAAAACATACATATAAAATATGTTATACTATGTATATCTATGTATTCGATATATACTTAGATATACTATATATCGATTAAATAAAATAAAATTATGTTTCTTGTATGTACGAGTATTTAAGGAAAAAATCATCGTTGGTACGCACGTGTACAATATATAAATCAAAAGTTCGTTTAGTATCAGTTCAATGCTAAATGAGGTCAATAATTGTTTCCTTGTAACCTTTGTCACCTTATTAATTTCCAGAACAAACACGTTATAGTGGTCAGTGACGTCATCGTTCGTCAAGCATCATGACTTTTAGTCGTTCGACCACGCGTCAACACCGATTCCATGTAAACGTTACAAGGATACTGAAAATAACAATGGTTTCTTTATTTCTTGTAAATAAATTGTGGAGTGACAAATGGATGCAAATACGCAATAACATTTCAACCCATATCAAGTAAACTTTGAGATATTAATTTTAATTTGTTAACTAACATAAGTTAAGTAACTTAAATCAATAATTTAAACTTCTATTTTGCATAATCGTACATAGGGAATGTTTCATTTATGATATTTAAAAAAAAAACTGACATTTACCTACTTAAATTTTATGAATTTAGCAAAATAAAATATATCAATTTTTACTTGATGTGGATTGAAATGTTATTGGGTATTTTTATCCATAATATATCATTACGTTATTTAACTTTATAGCAGCCTTGTCTCAATTACGATATTTATTCGTTGTTGGCCCCAGCCCGCTTAGCATGAACCCACGAGATATCGCGCGCGAGACCATGGGCGTCGGCAGAATTATTTACAGGGAGGTGCAAATATATGTTACTATTCTATTATAAATTATTAAAATATATATAACAGTGCATCATTATGCGTCATGGGCAAAATAGCCTTAGGTTCTTAACAGTGGCTTTAATAATAAAAAACGTTTTAGAAATTATACTTTTTCTGTGTATCTTTAATGCCTCTCGGCTCCCATGCGTGAGACTAGTACGGTTTATATGTTACCGTACTGTGTATCTCACGACCGCGACATAGAGAGAGTGGAATAGAGTAGAAATAACGCGATAAAATAATACTACAAAATGTACTTACAAACTACTGAAAATAATCTTTACATAGTATAAAATGAAGTCGCTTCCGTTGTCTGTTTGCTTAGATATTTTAAACTATTTAACGGATTTTAATGCAGTTTTCAGCAATAGATGGAGTGATTCATGAGGAAGGTTTATATGTATATCACGCTATGACCCATGCGAGCAGGGCAGTAACATGCAGGTGAAACCTCGAGGGATAGCTAGTTAGATTATAATCCTATTATTGTATTACGACTTCGTAAATCGTATCTGCTATTAATTAGGATTATGTACAATACTGGCGCTTTGTAGGAAAACAGGAAAGTGAATACCTACTAAGCGCGGTTCTAATCTGTATGAACGTTATTTTTGCTCCATATTTATCACGCGGAATTACAACATACAAATTATTAACATGCTGTTACAATACATAGAATTTTATTATTTGTTCATTTAAACAGTTTCTACTGTTAGGTACAACCCACAGAATGCTATATGTCATGCTATAGCATTAGCATTATAGCAGTAGGTGGAATTATTAATGCGCCTACTGGTAACCAAGCTTATTGATTGAAAAAACAATGTAGTAGGTATCTAATCCTAACATTTGTTCCAGGACCCAGCGCTAGACTCGTACACTCTAGAGCACGAAGCTAGAAAGCTGGACAGCACGTTGGCCCACAGCCTGCCGCCGCTCAACGACAGTTACGAGTCCTCCAAATAGACTGTTCACCAAGTGTATGTAGGTGACAATGTATTCGATCTACTTTAAAAAGCGATATAACTCTAATATTATTATTTTGTACTCATAAATAAATAATAGGTACACCCAACAGTCACAGACATAGTCCTGACCCCACAGTAAGATACGACTCTTGTATCGTATCAGGAAAAATAGCAAATAGATTTGAAGAAAACAATGTATTTTATTGTAAAATAAGCGTTGGATGCTTTTTAAGATACTGTCTAAATGATAATCATATTTGTCAATACAATATTTACAATTATTGACACCATGCACCCCACGCTTTTTAACAATAAAATACATTGTTTTCTTCAAATTTATTTTCTATTTTTTAGTTAGACTTTCTATAAAAGCGTGTTTTTTAATTTTTTTTTACTATCTATTTATTTTTACTTTGTACTAACTTTTCATAAGCGCTATTTCAATTGCCTACATGATTAATAAACTATTCCATTTCATCTCAAATTTGAGAAGCATGATATATGTCAATAAGGAACATTTTATCATTAAATAATTATAGTAACTATCGTTCTTGATTCTCAAAGTCCTTCGTGATTCTTGATACCAACAAGGCAATTCAGACATACTCTCAGGGCAGGACTATGTGTATGACTGTTAGGTGTACTGCAGGGCCAGGATAAATTCGAACTCGGGAAACTGTTTATCCTCTTGCATATTATTGTGTTATCTACAACACCTGTACCAATGACGTAACACTCAATGTAGCTATTATTTTTTCCTGGCATTGTGATGGTGCCTGTAGGTACCTACTTACAATATTAAATGCTGTGGAATTGAGTCTAAATAATTTAATAAAAGCAAATGTTTTTTGATAAAAATAATGACATGACATCATAATATTATAAATATCGAGTATTTATAACACTGTATTATTAGTGGTTTCAATATATTTTCAGTTATATCGCTTTTTAAATGATATACAAGTTTCGTCTGATTGTAGTTTAACAAAGGTTCCACATTGGAACTTACATTGGTACATCATCTGCAAATATTTGCATTACAATATGACTACATTTATTATGATTCCTTACGTTTACGCGAATTTTACACATTGAAATAAAACTAATTAAACGGATTTTACCGCGGTTTTTTATTTTAATTTTGGTCCCGACGTTTCGGAAGCTATTCAGCCTTTGTGGCCACGATAAACTCCGTCTTAATTAGTTTTATTTCAATACATTTATCATGTCGTATGTGAAGAATCGATATGAGTCGCGAACGCAAATTTCACCTTTGCAGTAGTTTATTTATAGTTCTGGTTGGCGGAATGAAGGTGCGCGGGATGCCGACGTGTCACGTGATTGGTTCATCAGTCGATATTCGTCATTTATTGGTCTCAACTGCCCCCAATACTGTCGCATCTCTGCTCGACTCATGTCGATAATTATAATTTAAATATAGTATGTTTGGATGTGTTTTTAACGACATTTAAATGGTGTCGACTGCTTATAGTCAAAGATTGGTCTTATTCCATATTTTAATTAGTCAATAATTTATTACACTAATCACAGTCTTGAAAATTGTTGCAAAAAGTCAAATATTTCTCATTGGATAAATTTTACTATGAGTAGTTATGACTGCTACATTTCCCTTCCATGTCTCTAGAAAACATTTATTATATGCAACATGTTTAGAAATGGCCGATTCGTGTTTAGTTCGATTGTGATAATGACTGTAGCATAGTTACTCATATCTCTGTGTACATTCTTCAGTGAGATTATTTTTGATTTTATCACTTATCTCCTTTCCCATTTATTGCTCTCTTTGCTTATCGGTACGATATATTTTGATTTATTTTTAAATTGCACCAAATTTTTTCTAAGATTACCATTGCAAGTGATACTTAGAACCAAATAAGTCATTAAAAAGCCTCGATATCGATTCGAAAAGGTCTGCAAATTCTAAAAGACAACAGATTTTCTTCAAGTATGATTAATAACTTACTCGATTGAAGTAGAGGTTAGAAATAGGTAAAATAAGGTCAAATTAAATTAATAAATCGATTTTAATACCGTATTGTTTTGCAAAATTGTACATGAAATATTTTTAATGCCTAAAAATCTACGAGATTAAATTAGTTTAAATTATTGAATTTAGTAAAACAAAATCAGTATCTCCATTGAAACTTGCTGTGGGTTGGTTCCTTTTTGCGTAACTAGGTCCATTATTATCCTTTAGCGCATATTTTTTGTTTATGTAATCTTTAGGAATGCAGAGACGGACATTCAGTTCTAATCTAATGACAATTCATTTAAACTATGTTACCTTTTTATTGTCAAAGGAAGTGACTAATGAAATGACTTCCTTAGTAATACACAATTAATGCAAAAACCGATCTTTATGTTTGTATGATTTGTTATCAAACAGCTATGAGTCAACAACATCTTGACCAATGACTTATGAGTCACTTAGGTCGACCCGGGGTACCGGAAGCTTAGCAACACGTTTTCTCATGCTAATGAATCAAACATTCTAGTTTCTAATTCATTTGCAAACGTATGTTTGTAACTGATATGTTAATCTATTTAAATATTTGCAAATTTAGATTCTATTTCAAGAGCTTTAGTGGCGAATTTGCTTTATCATTTAATGTTATTGGTACAGTAATGTATATATTTAAATTGGTTTATCGAAGCGATACTAAATTTCTTTGGTCTATTAGCAATACTACTTGAAATTCTATAAAATGAGCGTATCTATAAAATATTAGTGACAGAGTTTAACGGCCCGTAAAGGCCAAAGGACTTGCCAAAGCATGGTCTTAGACTATTTATCCGGTAAATATACCAACATTTTGGATTATGAAAATACTAAGTTGTTTTTAGTGTATGTCACATTTTTACAATAGGGTAGAGACTTGATTTCTGTATTATTTTAATCAATAAGTTACCCAAAACCTATTGGGGAAAGAATTTCATTAATCCGTCGACTAAAACATAAATTAGAAGAGTCCACCCCGTGACCACGAAGGCTGAAAAGCTTTCGAAACGTCGGGATCAAAATTAACAAAAAACCGCGATAAAATTCGTTTAAATTAGTTTTATTTCAATATAAATTAGAAAATCAAATCTGATGGAGGGGGCACTTGTCAAATAACAGACGACTCAAACTTTGACGTCACCGTGCCAAATGGCCATTACGGTGCATGTGTGCGAGCGAGATAGTGAGATGACCTCCTCGTAGTGACGCGCCCACGCAGAAACGTTGTTTATTTTTTTTATGTCAAATACGGAATTTAACATACTTAAATCGAATAAATTGAGCAAAATAAAATCATCATCTCAATTTTTACTTCATGTGGGTTAAAATGTTATTGCATATTAGCATCCAAATTATGTTTGTCGGGTTTCTGTTATAATATCTAGGACGTTGATAACATGCTTTTATTTTTGGAATGTCCGTTTTCCTTCGTAATATTTGTAAATACGGTTTTCGTTGTTACTCGAGGATGTTAATATCGGAGCATTAAGCTGTGGAATAGTTTGCCGGCGCACGTGTTCCCTCTATCCTATAATATAGGGTTCTATAAACGGAGTGTGAAGAAGCAGTTAGGTAGGCCGGCATGATCTTGCCGACCTACGATGGACGCATTGTATGTCGTTGGTCGACACTATTCCCGGATTGCGCTACACTTACCATCAGGTGTAGCGTAGTCAGCCGAGCCAGGATAAAAAAAATATTATTTTCGTATATTTTTTAACTTATTTACTAAGTGGGGGAAAAATGGTAACGTATATAATTATTAAATGTATGATTTATGATACTGTGGTTTGATGCAGTCATATTGATCATTATATTTATTTTCATAAAGCAAGTGAACTGAATATGTAATTGAAAGTAACTCTAGTGTATAGATATTTCAGTATATTCTTGCAAGTCTGGCTAAGTGTGCGTAATGTGTTTGTATAGAGATAATGACTGTGTGTCGTGTCTCTATTGACTTCAATGTATCGGATGTCGGGTAACACCACGCATAAATCAAAACAACATTAACTAATTCTCGCACACATAGCAAGACGTGCAAAGGTGAACTGAAATATCAACAGGTAGGCATTTTTCAGTCCATTTGACGGCCTCCGTGATGCAGTGGAGAGTAGCTGTGAAACGAGAGGCTTTTTTATTTAGGCTTGTTTAAACCTAAATAACTTATGTTGATTGTCCATAAATGTATCGGGTCTGCTTGTTGTGGGACCGTAAGTCCTTCGTGGTACCTGATACTCACTACACAAGATTTGTATCTTGGGGTTAGTAATAGTCCTATGGGTGAAACGGTTCCACTAACGTGGGCTGAACAGCCGTCTGTACAACTTGCAGACGTGTCTGTTTATTTTTGGTAAATAATTCTCTTTCATGTATCAATAATAAGCCATCAAATAGATTTGTAATTTAGTAACGTAAGCTAATTACGTAAGCGTACTTACGACTAATTAATAATGTAAACAGCATGGTAAGTTGCTTGCTGTAGACAATCTCCGTGGCGCTGCGGATGAGTAGCCGGGTGTGAAGATGTCGCGGGTACAGTTCCCCACACCGAGACAAACGTTTGTGTACTTAAACCACACATACTTGTGTCGGATCCAAGTGATGTGGGACCGTAAATCCCTCGTAGTTTTTCACATACGATACAAGTGTGGGGTCAGGACTGTATGTATGACTGTTGGGTGTATTATTATTTAATTTCACTATATTAAAGTAAGCTGAAACGTGTATAAACTCAGTTCAATAATAATTTATACATACTATGTCAGAATCATCATCATCATTATCATCCACAGGACGTCCACTGCTGAACACAGGCCTCCCCCAAAGATTTCCGACCGACCTGTTAAATTCTATGTCAGAATAGTAGGTGTGTATACATTTTTATTCGGTATCTTTTAGATCTGTCTCAAAGACTTAAAGGTTTAACGTATATGAGACGCACTTCACGCCTTACGTAAGCCTTTAAGTAAATTTTAAAAATATAATAGCCTAATATGTTATTTTATAGGAGTCATATAAGGCCTATATGTGTCCTGATATTCACGACACAAATTCATTTATGGGGACAGAGAGAGACAGATTTATCTATTCAGGACAGTGGATCAGTGTGCGACTGTTGTGTGTATTTATGTAATCTATCATGTAATGTTCGCAGGATATGGTTGTAAATACGTAATAACATTTCAACTCATATGTAAAAACTGAGATATTGGTTTTCATTTTGCTAAATTCATTGGGTTAAAGTAGGTTAAATTACATAATTTATAAAATAACATAAATGAAACATTTTCCATGTACGATTATGCGAAATAGAAATTTAAATATTGGTTTATGAATTTAGTAAAATAAAATTAATATCTCAACTTTTAGTGGATGTGGGTTGAAATAATGACTAGATGCGACCAATCATATCATGTCGCATTGATAAAACTTAAATCGGATACTCTCAAACATTGCCATATCCAGAAGTGTTTCCACCCACATCCAGCCCACAGTGTGTCACCCACAACGGAGGCAGAGTATGTCGGGCGCGCAAGGTCGATTCACATTGGCGCAGAATCAAAGCGCGTCGAGGCGACAATTTAAAATAGACCTCTAGCTCTACTGATCTCTACAAACACGCAGCGCGCGAAGGAATTGCCCTTTTTTGCCATATTCACCGGCTTTAGATAATGGGCGTAGCAAATAGGTGCCTAAGGTTGTGGGCTGGGCTATTCCCCTAATGCTGTCCATTTTTGGTAATCGTCACAAGAATTTGTCCCATTTCAGAAAATCTTAATTCTACGACCTTGCCTTTGATTAACCTTTAACGCCCAACATGAATTAAAGCCGTCACGTCAATCTACGTTGCGTCGTCGCACTTGTTTGATGTATGTTGAGTTAGAGGTTTGTTTTTATCACAGACCGGCCAACGAGCAAGTGGTTCACCTCACTCAGATCGCCGCCGATGTACGCCCACAATAACAGAAGAATCGACGCGTTACCGACCTTAAAGGAAAGGGATAATTAAAGGATTGGGAAGGGGAGAGGGATTTGGGTCACCAGATATACTCACCATATGAAACGCAGCAGCAAGCCGCTACTTTACGTCCATTTTCTGGGAGTGGTAACGATCCGGTCGAGATGGCCCATTCATGCTGTAGACAAAACAGTATAGCGTGGCTCATCCACTCAACATAACTTAAGCATAGATCGTTGAAAATGTGTATTTCCTTGTTCACATATTACACATCGTACGTTATCATTTGGTACTTGTTACGCAAAAAGGAACCAACCCACAGCAAGTTCAAATGGAGATACTGATTTCATATATGGAAATGGGGGTCGGGCTGTGTAAAATCTGAGTGTCGCTTCGATTCTGTCCATATGAAACAGTCATAAACAGCATAAAATGTCATTGATATTACATAATAAACTAATTGTTTTTTATCGTGTGAATGTATTTATTTGTATTGTGATTATTCAAATATCTAGTCGTCACTAGTCGTTAGTTTTAAGCCGAGTATTTAGATCAGAGTGTTTAATACCATAAGCACGTACCACGTTTACCGCCTTTACTGTATTTAATGATATATTTACAATACTATATAGGCTAAATGATGTCAGAATTACAAATGTGTATTTATAGCATCATTACTAAACACATTATCGCGGTGATGTAAACATTTGTGGATCATTTTGGTATCTAATTTGAAAATAACATAAGTACTGATTAGAAAGTGTTCTATTGTAATTTTGCGAATGTTTTTAAATAGGTTTTACAATTAAAGTTGTGCTTCTATAATCTTTGTCTATTTTGGAAATACGCAAGCGTGATGGTGATGTAATAGACATTAAATTATTCATTTCTCTTGTCGAGTGACTGACCATGATGGCCTGCCATTGTTTGCATGTGTTAATATCGAAGAATGTCGAAGCGCAAACTTTAATCGTGGTACTGTAATTAATACGCACAAGGAAAATTCATGTACTTGTTACAAAATAAGTAGGATTATATTGAAATGACGCACCACTTCGCAATTTAGGCACATAGGAACGCGAAAGATCTGGTATGAACGTGGCTGTTATCAAGGGCAATTTTTCGGGCATTTATCGTAAAGCAAATTGTACCGATAATAGTAAATTGCACGTATTGATAAATAAATACCAATATTACCGGCAACACCAGTGCAACTGACCCGTTCGATAGATAACACCAACAAACGCACATGATAAAGTCTCTTCAAAATATTCAACAAATAAATTGTTATCTCTTTCGTCACGCGGCACAGTGAGTGCCATTGTATGTAGATTTGTCGCACCGGCTTCTAGTAACACCGTTCAATTTGTAGGCCCAGACATCCCATAGTGAGCTCGATCTATGCGTTAGACCTTGTTACACGTCATGGGGTGTAGATAGATGTAGAGTGCAGTAATTCAACATTGTTTTGCATAATATACTGCTAATACCGAGTTTGTTAGTACAAGTTAAGCGTATTGTGTTCATTTCCACTGGACTGTGTCAATTCTTATGTTACTAGAATGTCGACATACGCCCGCCACGTCACTGCCATTGTTTTTATCGTGTTTGTAACAATTGTTTAGTACTAGTGATGTACACGTTTATGTAACGTTTTTTACACTGGATCAATAAAATAGTTGTAGACAACGTGTGGTCCTTTCATTTAATTATAATCCATTAAAATTCCTTGGCAATTGATGTTTGATTGTCGGCGGGGGTACGAGTCAGTGGTCGCAAAGCGGCGGATGGATGTGAGTCATACACATAGTGTGGCGTGCCCACTGCCCGCTCGCGGCCGATACCCGTCGACCTCAATTAACATGGTGGGGAGCGCAACCACGCGGGGGACAAAGCATACCCCAATACAATCGTATTTAAAATTGGTTTTATTGATAAATTTGCAAAAAAAAATCAAATCAATATTTAGTGTACATGTCGATTATTGATTGAAAAGATAAAAAATATACAAGTTCTTAGTTTTGCACAATATATATAAAAATATAATTCAACTCAGATCAAAGTTTACCAATATCCTTGTGCAGTTATACTTACATATTAAACAGAAAAGACAAATGGAGGAAACATCTAATCCCATAACAATATTTGAACACCTATATAATTATTACGTTTAACAAAGTTCTAGCGGCAAAACATAGATTGGTAATTTATATAAATGAGCCAGTAATCATAAAACTTTAATTCATTTACAATAACGATAAATTTTTTAGAGTTTTCAATTTTGTATGTTAGAGGGGGCTTATGGTGGGAGGGGCGCATGTGTAGCGCGTGCGTGGCGTGTGCGTCTCACGCCACGCATCCGCAACGCCGCGTCTCTCGCGCTACTCACTCGACTGTACTCTCATCTAACCACTAAATTTGTTCGAGGCATCGAGTGCTAAACGGTGTCTTCACCATCCCTTCGATACATTTGAATCATATAACAAGACAATAATATATCTGAAAAAATTTAATGTATTCTTAATTATTAAACATTACGCTGATCAGGCCTGTGGACATGCAGCCCTGTGAGCCGGGGTGCCTGCATACCACTCACATCACCCTGGCCGTTCAGAAGTTCATCACTCCTTATCAGTATGATAAGAATCAATACTACAATTAAAATATTAACTTATAATGTTAGGTCCATACAGTAAGGGTTAAATGCAAATAACATAATGTAATTTAATAATATTCCAATTAACATTACTGGCAAATTAGATTGACTTGTGATCAATAGAGCATCCAGTGTGACACACCGGACCGTTACATACTGTGTGGCCGTGAAGGATGATTTCATGGTAAATAAATCCCCAGTCATTTTCCCGTTCAGTGTAATTGACACACTACTGTCTGTACCTAACATTGGTATTTAATAATTAGAACAAAATTCATTTGTTTATAGAATTCTGTTATTCAAATTGAAATAATTAATACTTGGGAGACCATGAAAAGTATATGCTTGTGAGAATGTAACTCATTTTGGGATTGTGTAAGCTGAAAGCCAGTACAGTGTATGATTACAACACAAAGGACACACTGTTCATGGCCTCAAAAAAAAAATGATTACAATGTTATACATTATAGTAATAAGAAATTTTTCATATAACCATTTACAACTTCCAAACCAACAGCATACACACATTACAAATTGGAATTTTCTAGAGTGAAACATGCACAGAAACTCTGATTCTATCCTCATATTATATACACTAACTATCAAAATATAGACTAAAGTATCAGTAAATATGTGTTTGCACATGGGGAGGAATTCGGACATCATGCAGAGCGCTCTGTGGATTTTCCACTCATGTACGGCACTCCATGACACAACTCAACAAATGCACATTCTCAAATGCTACAGGTATTTTGAAGCAATGATGCTCATCACCCGTTCTAGTTTACTTTGGGAACTGTCGAGAGCCAAATCTGGGTACGAGAAGTCTTTCAAATTATTAAATATTTTATACCTAGACGCGTCGAAGTCGCTGGCTCCAGCTGAACTCTTAAATCATAATACATTTAATAGTTTTTCTATTTCTTGGCTCCTCCTTCTTGGGGGACTTTTTGTTGATCTGTCGCACTAAGTCATAGAAAACATCGTTCACGTGTATTTTCGCCTTGGCGGAGGTCTCCATGAAGGCGCAGTTGAAGTGGCGCGCGAGGTTCTGTCCCTGCTCCTTGCCGACCACGCGCTCCGCCTCCAGGTCCGTCTTGTTGCCCACCAGCACCATCGGCACGTCATCCTTGTCCTTCACCCGCAAGATCTGCTCTCGCAGGTCCTGCAGGTCGTTGAACGTCGACTGCGCTGTGATCGAATACACTAACACAAAACCTTGGCCGTTCTTCATGTACAGGTCCCGCATCGCGGTGAACTGCTCTGTGCCTGCCGTGTCCAGAATCTCGAGCATACATTGCTGCCCGTCCACTTCCACCTGTTTCCGATAGCTGTCCTCGATGGTGGGGTCGTATTTCTCGACAAAGATGCCTTGTACGAATTGCACTGTCAGGGCGGACTTTCCCACGCCACCGCTACCTAGCACGACTATTTTGTATTCGCGCATTATTAACTATTTTGTGTCACGTAATTTTACTTTTTGAAATCAAAGATCAAATGGCTAAAAAGCACATTAACTATTGAGTTAAAGCAAAAAAAAAATCTTCAACAAGTCAAACCGCCATGACACCGTTAGCAGGGCGATGGCTCACTGTCCCAGTGTTGCCACAATTATTTATAATATTTGAATAAGCTAACGGGTTAAATGTTTAAAAAAGTATATTAAAACAAAATAAAACTACGTCTTTATCTCGCTGAACTCAGTTTTCAACTGCAACCGTTTATAAAAATACAATGAATATGAATAAATCAGCTACGCCGACCGAAAGGATAAAACAAATTATTTAATTTAGCTTCAATTAGCCGCAACCGTTGCACTCATTGCACGTATTCACTTTGTTTAATTTTATATTTCATAGTACCTACTATGTATATCAACGAAACTGTAAATTGTTATTTATATTTTAAATTAAAGTTATTATATGTAATTATAACACCGACTTTGACATTATCAAAATGATGGAATTTTATTTAATTTAAAGAAAAGTGGATAGATGGCGTTATAATTGGTTCAGCTGGGTTCACTTATTCATAACTTTATTTAAAAATTCTGCGTGTTGAGTTTTGGCGGGAATTCTGATTTCTGACAAGTTAGCAAGTTAGCAAGCGGTTAGTAAACTGGAATCTCTGTTACCGCTTATTCTCAATTTTATTGCAATTTGCCTGCAATAGTTGTACCTATAAATCTGATCATTTAGCCTCTGTGGTGCAGTAGGCGAGTAGTGGACTGTGTAATGAGAGGCCGCGGATTCGATTTCTACACGGAGACAAATGTTTGTGGTATCTACAAATATTTGTTTTGGGTTTTGGTCTCCTTCCTAGACGGGGTTGATGTTAGCCATCGGCCGGTAGTAAAACTACAAACAAGCTAAAGCTTTGGCTTGTAGTACAACCTGCTTTCTAACACGATATGTTACATAAAGTAACATATTGTGTTAGAAAGCAGGTTGCGCACCCCACTGCGAGTGGAATAGGTGCAGGTGGAGCGTGAGAGTTGTACTGATCACTATGGTTGTATGGATGGAATGAAGCTGTATTCGTGTGGGCAACTTTCAACTTAATAATTATACTGTGGTCAGTTTATATATGCCAATGACTTATTAAATTAAAAATTAAAATTAAATGTATTGAATGAGCCTAAACACGACATATTGTCTGCTGATAATTATCTGGGAGTTGGAAACTGCGGACGGCTTGGTTGCAGAATCAGGTCAAGGATATCTACACTCTTGTTTAGATTAGCATTTAAATTCAAAATAACCGCATCCAAATTGGTCCATTCGTTTAGACCAGAGTTCCCCAAACTTTTTTGTGTCGTAGACCCCTTGCCATGTTTTTCCGTGTTGGGTAGACCCCCTACTTACCTGATATTGATTTCCTGTAAATTTCTAACTATAGTGAAGTTTAGTGTTAAAAACTTAAAGTAAAAACACATGTTAATTTATACATTGAGACCACAAAGCGAATACCAACATTCTACAACTCACACAATTTTATAAACATAAATATAATATTTTTTTACTTCATAGGTACTTTTATAAATAATGTATATGTTTTGATATTATAAGATATGATGTAAGTAAATAGGTACTATCAGTGTCTGTGTTGAGATTCACTATCGTGGACCCCATTATCATTTCATGGACCCCCAATTTTTTTTTCGCTGACGTAGACCCCTTGTAGGTTGTCATAGACCCCCAGGGGTCGATATAGACCACTTTGGGAATCCCTGGTTTAGACCAAAGGTTCCAAGCCTTTTTTTCTCATAGACCACTTTCAAAATTTAGCTGGTTGCGGTGGTTGTCCCCGCAGCTACATTTCTACCATATTACCAAAACTCGACAAAAAATGTGTCCTTTTACAAGTAACGGTCGCTGAGCTTCTTAAAATGTTATCTGCCTACATTGATAGGTGAAGTCAAGCCAATATTTTAGTTCTTCACTGTCGAAAGCAGATAAATTTTCGTGGTCCCACGCTTACGAATTGTAAACCCCCATTTTTTTGTCACGCCAACGTAGACCCCCGTCGAGTCTCCCGTGGATTCCTGGGGGTCTACCTGGACCACTTTAGAAACTAAGGGTTTATACGCTACTGTGCCTTACATAGCTGATACCCGGATAGACAACGGCATCACACACATAACACCCCTCTTTTTGTCTTTTAAAAGATTTTGACTGCCACAAATAAAATAGCATTTAGATTGCAGCATATACCTCACCCATTTATCCATGTGCGTGTAGTTTATTTGATATAATGTTCGCGTGTGGCACGCGTACCCCAAAATGACAAACATTGTTCCATAAACGACATGGGAAGGGGCAATTAAATTGAAAGTATAAGGGAGATTTTTCGCGACACCCATTTTTAAGCCGCACCTCGGGCGAGATAGCATCGAGGGAGCTTTAACTTTAGTTGGGGTAATTGATATGATAAAATGTGGTTTGCTGTTGATTTGTTATAATGGGTTTACTGAATATAGGTACATATTATTTAAAAGATTCACTATTAATATGAACACTGGCACGGCGATTGGTACCGTGGTTTGGTGGTTTTAGATATAGTAGAGGCACGCTGTAGACAGTTCTGTCTATATGAATTGGCCGGGTCACCGGTACGCCGGGCCGACAAAAAACCAACGTGAAGTAGCAAATTGCTGTTGGTGTACGTGCGGTGAGTGAGATATCCGGAGGCCCAAATCCGCCTTTCCGTCCCAATCATTTAAGTATCCATTTTCTTTAAGGTCGACAACGCATCTATGATTTAGTATTCTGGATATTCCTAGGCGGTGGGTTGCGTTCAACAAGTTGCCACACATGATCGTGTGCCGATCTCTGATATAAAAAAAACTTCGAGAGTGTTCCAGTGGGTCACGTAATGGTAAAAGATCTCCACCGCCCATGTACGCCCGTAACACCAAAATAATCATGTGTGCGTTTCCGGCCTTTAAGGAATATGATAATTAAAGGATTGGGAAGGAGAGGAAGATTTGGGCCTCCGGATATCTCAATCACTGTACGAAATGCAGCAGCAAGCTGCTTACGTTGGTTATCAGCGAGTCAGTGGTAACGATCAGGTCGAGCCGACCCATTGGGGCTTTAGACAAAATTTCTACGGCTTGGCTCTACCTACCTAAGACATTACTTTTTTTTTAATGAATTCCTTGGCGTACTGAGAAGATTTGTATTTGTACAAAAATAACAAATAGAATTTGTAATTACATCGACTGCGATGTGTAAAACACACGTTTTTACGTTTGTAGTCATCGAGTCTTATTACAAAGGAATACTTTAATTAAAATAAGAGGATCTGCGAAGCTCTTTTCATTGTTATTTTTGTTTAAACGTTGATGATTACAATCTAAAATATAGATGTCAAGACGTAATTGTTATTTAAATAAGTATCAGTATGGCAGGTACTTCTTTTTCTGAGTGGTAGAGCCACGCTGTAGACAGTTTTGTCTACAGCAGGAGTGGGCCGGCTCGACCGGGTTACCACTGTCTCACAGAAAACTAACGTTTCGTACGGTGAGTGAAATATCCGGAGGCCTAAATCGACCGAATCCCCTCCCGTTCCCAATCGCTTAATTATCCCTTTCCTTTAAGGTCGGCAAAGTGCCCATAATTTTTCTGGTATTGTGGGCGTAAATGGGCGGTGGAGATTACTTACCATCAGGTAACTCACTTGCTCGTTTGGCGGCTTATGTTATAAAAAAATGGTGTAGTTTGGTATGGGTTTTATCAATACCGATTTTAATTTTATGTCATTAGAGAGGAGACCCGTGCCGACAAGTGGACGGTTTAATACATTATTTTTGTATTTATGAATGTAAATATATAAAACTCAAAGGTGACTGACTGACATAGTGATATATCAACGCACAGCCCAAACCACTGGAGGGATCGGGCTAAAAATTGGCAAGCAGGTAGATGTTATGACGTAGGCATCCGCTAAGAAAGGATTTTGATAAATTCTACCCCAAAGGGGTCAAAATAGGGGATGATAATATTTAAATGCTGTTCACGCGGGCGGAGCCGCGAGCAAAAGCTAGTCTGTAATAAAGATTAAATTTATCACTGCCTGAGTCGCAGTTTAGTGTCATTCGGGGGGCGTCGCTTGACTAATGAGATAACTTGAAAAGAGCGTTGCGAATATTAAATAAAGCTTAATAAGGCTCTATAAAATTGTACATAGTCTGGGATAAAATTATTCAATTACCATTTTTCTGCACCTGTCCTACAAAATTTTCTCCTTAAAATCGTGCAAATATAAAATGGCGAACTTTTTTTCTGAACTCATATATGCGAATTATTGAGGAACAAAGATTTCCAGCCCGACCTGTGGGAAGCGGCCTGCATCCAGCGACTTCCTGCGACCTTTACCAGGTCGTCTGTCCACCTTGTAGACGTCCAACGCTGCGCATCACAATATTAGATTAAATTTGTCTAACGGGCCTCTACGTGTTGGCTTCGATCCCACGCACGCCTACCAACGGTCCGGGACTATAGTCCTGAGATATGGCAAGACATATATAATAATCGGGGCAGGGCGTGACTCGACAATTATTGTCCCGATAGTCGATACTGCTAATGGGTTGATACCAAAGTGCCTCAACCAACATCTCCAGAGGCTCGCAATTGGTCGTTGTGTCAAGAACCAGATTAAGAAGGCGGTGGTATTAGACACGGCACGCATTGTCAGGAGGTTCACTTTGGGATCCTAATTGCCGGTGGCTTGGTTCCTAGGTCACGCCATTGGAGGGTGTTAGTTATTTAATATTTTTAAATGTTTAATTAATCATTTTTAATATTTAAAAATGTAAAAAAATAATAATCCTTATTTATTCGGAGAAGTACAATCCATTAATATAAGTAATATTTTTCCTTAATAATTATGTTATTACATTGGTTTAAAAATCATACACACAGTAGAAAAGTGATATTGATGATTATATTAAACCGACAAATGCTCCCAGCAGCATCATGTCGTCTACATAACTTAGATTATTGACGGTGACCTTAACAATCCGGCAACCGATACTTTTGTTGCTTTTTTATAATTTATGCCTACCCCTTCAGATATTCGGGTGTGAACTTTTGTTATTTTCAGTATTACGCAGAATATAGCGTACTTAAGCCAAAAAGTAAGTGTGGCAAGTGAAAATGTTGCTTCGATGTTTTTGTTGAGATCTTGGGATTGATTTACGATAGTCTCAAGTCTAGTACTTCAAGAATTTATCTTGTGTAGAGTTAGGTTATACAAGGGCAGCTCTCGATTTTTCTAACTGCGTATGACATAATTGGTAGAAAAAATAACGATGAGCTTAAAAAAAATATTTATTTAAAAATTGCAAATGTTACAAGTCTAATTATTGTTATGGTTCGCGAAACATTGTTAAATTTGTAATTTCTATACAGTGTTTTCATACGCGGTCCCCTCACTAGGTAAGCTGGTATCGAGGGGTCCCAGGTTAAGATTATTATAAATGAGGTCTATCACTGAAACACACGTGTACAAGTCTACATATTATAATACAAAACCGAAAATAGAGAAAGAAACAAAACAAAATGTAAGTAAAATAAAAATAAAAAAATGTCCTAGTGACATTGATAGCATGAGGCAACCCTGTTTTCTGAGTGGTAGAGCCACGCTGTAGACAGTATAGGCGTCAAGACGAATGGGCCGGCTCGACCGGGTCGTTACCACTAAGTGTGGTATTTCTAATCGAAAACTCAGACAGAAATTACGTTTCCTCGATCTGGGGTTTCAATCCAGAACTTCACCGGATTCACAGGGAGCGACCACACCTAAGAGGCAAAAATGAGATACGTAAGTAATAAAAATACTATTTATACATACACATTTTTCGCCGTTTACCATTTTATTATAGTTTATGCCATCATGCGAAACGCTCGCACAAATCCGTGCCCTCAAAAACGCCGTATCCAAAAAGATTTTCATTTATATCATAAACTGACGCCAATAAAAATATTTTACGTGCTTCAATACGGAATCGCGTATTTTATGATCTGTATACAATATGAACGCAAACAGAATGTGTTAGTGTTGTCAGATTTAAATAAAATGAATTCAACCCGAAACGTTTGAGGATATTTCGCATGAATTTTTAAAAACGATATACGTGTTGTTTATTTATCATAAATGCTGCATGTTTAATTTATGGATTTGTTAATTAATATTGTGTATTCGAAATTTTATTTCGAGTAATTATTTCGCCGATATAAGAATCATTATTGTGGTACCATTATATTATGCATCATATTATGTTTTTTAATTATATGTTTTATTCAAGTGTTAAAACTCGCGATGTGAAATAGAAAAATATCTATTATTAGCCCATATGACGAAACAAACAGGTCGCATGCCGGATGGTAAGTACCACCACACCTACCCATAAATAGATACAGCACCACACAGAACCTTGAATTAGAAAGCACTGTATAACACATGACTGCGTACGTTATCCCGGGACATAAGTTGTTGGACATAATGCCCAGTAATTTCACTGGCTTCAATATCTTTTACACTGAAACACAATAGTGCATACACATTGCTGCTTGGCGGCAGAAGTAGACAAAGTGGTTATACTAACCCAGACCGACTACTCCTATAGGAGAGGCCTACTACCTTATTTTGCTAACTTTCCACTCTATTTTACACTTTTTCACTCGCAAAAAAAGGAGGATTGAACTTTGTAGTCTGTGTCTTACCAGCTAAGTTGCGAACAATTTAACCGGTGGAAGCTATATTCACATCATATAATGTATGGAAATATTGAAAACCAGTTTTGAAAAGATCAAGATTTGTTGCCAGTTCTTCTCTAGCAAAACATCCTTTCAAACTGGCGGTAGAGTTAAAAAAATTCTGAACCTAAATTATAAAAATTATGTGTGACATTTTAAGGATTAAATAAATATTTTGATTTGGTTCATAGCTATATATCATCACACTACGACCCATGGGAGCGGAGCAGAAATATGCACGCTAGTGTAATGGCGCGGGACTTTATTTCTTTCTTTCTTTTTTATTTATGGCTTTCGCATTTTTATGCATTTTGCCAGTGTCAAGTATAATTTATTCTCAAGTTATTTTTACAAGAACGATGAAACACGGGCGCGGGTCGATTTCAAGGTCTTGCCGGAGTTTTGGTGTTAACTCCTTTCAGTACGATGCTTAATTCACTTATTTCAATGTTTCCATACACTGTTCACCACCGTCAATGTTTATTGAACAAATCCACACCACTTTTATACAACAAACACAACTTTAAACTAGTTTTGAAATAAATTAAAATAAGCGATGAACCGCACTGTCAGAATTCCCGTCAAAACTCTGGCGCGGGACTAATTATAAATATAAAGGTGACAGTAAATCAGTAAGTAGGGGTGTGCTGGAATCACTATAAAACACCGTTGCTCTGATGTGACCCAATGCCGTTAAAAAAAAAACATTCACAAATGGAGAAAAAACAAAAGTTAATTTTGCTTAGCTATATTAAATAATTCAGATTGTTAATTACATTATAACGTTTGAATAAACTGTTACAATATTCATTTTATTTTGCAGACCATAGACAAATAAAATTAGGATGATAATTTAATCAGTCTGGCATTGGTGCGTGTTCGAAATATAAAAGGACAGATGAAAATAATTTTAGCCTAATGAAATATTTAAAGTTATATGTAATCAAAATAATTTGAATTAATAATCCATATAAATGGCCACTTGGTAAACATGTTGCTCCTATAGAATATTTTATTAACATAATTTAACGCTTCTATCGTCGAAGGAGAGGCAGAGATGCAACCAGTACATTCTCGGTTTAGTGAGCTCATTTCCGTCCTGTGATGTGATAGAGGGCAAGCTAGTTACCATACCGGGAACAAATTTCAATACCAGGCAACTGATTTCAGATAGAAAACTTAAATACAAAATGTGATTGCTCGACCCAAGAAGTAAACCCAGAACAGGTTTATTCTTTGGTTCTTTTAACATACATACGCCCTCACATCTGTAATCCCCTAAGGGGTAGGCAGAGGTGTAACAACTACACCCACATTTCGCGTATCTCCGTCCCATAACGTGATAGGGGGCGAACCTATCGCCATACGTGGCACATTTCTAGACTTCAGACTGATACTAAATGTTTCGTGATAGAAAAACCCAATATCACTTTTACCCGACCCAGGGATCAAACCCGAGACCTCAGCACAGCAGTCGTACTGCGTATGCAATACAACTGCGTCAGCGAGGCAGTCTTTGGTGCTTAGTGCTTTGAGATATTTTTTTAATAATGCTGAAATTTGTCTATTTCTGCCGCCAAGCATCAGTGTGTAAGCTTTGTTGTGTTTCGGTTTAACGAATATTGAAGCCAATGAAATTACTGGGCATTATGAGACTTAACATCTTATGTCTCGGAGTGACGAGCGCAGTTCAGGGCCATACGGTGCTTTGTAATTCAAAGTTATGTGTGGTGTTGCTTCTGTTTATGGACAGGCGCTTACCATCAGACGAGCGCCTTGCTCGAAAAATGACGCAAAAGTCTTTGAGACAATGCAAACTAGCAATAGTGTACATTTAAATGTCGTTTATGGGGAATAAATGAAGATGCATAGATAATGGGGTTTGTTTCTAATTATCGTAGCGATGGGTTCAGGTTTATTGCATTTTAAGCACACAAATTACGATGCTAATGAGCGTGCAAATATTTAGTTTTGTTCGGCGCTTCCCGCCATTAGTAGCTGTCTACGATTTATGCACATTTGATTTGCCTTCTTTCCAGTAAGTTGGTATTATTATTATCATAATATGTTTTTTTTATATTTGATTAAATGACGAGACCAGTAAGCGTCACGTCTGCCCATAAACAGAAACAACACCACACAGAACTTTGAATTACAAAGCACTGCATGGCACTGAATTGCGCTCGTCAACCTGAGACATAAGATGTTAAGTTTCATAATGCCCAGTAGTTTCACTGGTTTCAATGTCCTTTAAACCGAAACACTTTAAAGCTTACACACTATAGCTTGGCGGCAGAAATAGACAAAGCGGTGGTACTACTCTTTCTATATCTCTTTATTGTACACCACCGTGACTTCTTTCACTTCAGTTTCTGTCCATCCAAAGGTTGTCTGGCAGAGATCGCTCGTAGCGATAAGACCGCCCATTGTAAAACCATTAAGTAGTCCTATGCTAAATTAATTTATGTGATTATTGGTTATACAATAAAGAGTTTTTGTATTGTATTGTATTGTATTGTATTGTACTAACCCAGACGGCCTCTCCCATACGAGGGACCATTCACAATTATTTGTTGTTGGTAGAGGACTTGTACTGTCGACTGTTATGACATTTTTCTTATTTATAGCAGGCTTACGTGTGGCCACTATACTGCCTGATAGTGAGCGATGATGTAGCTTAGGATGAAGGACACTTGCTGAGCAAAAATCGATTCATTCGCGACTTGAAGATATTAAATATCACTAATAAGAGTTCACTAATATCACTTCTTCTCGTCTTATTTATTACTAGCTTTTGCTCGCGGCTCCGCCCGCGTGAATAGCATTTGAATATTATAATCCCCTATTTTGACCCCTTTGGGGTAGAATTTATCAAAATCCTTTCTTAGCGGATGCCTACGTCATAACATCTACCTGCATGCCAAATTTCAGCCCGATCCCTCCAGTGGTTTGGGCTGTGCGTTGATAGATATATCACTATGTCAGTCAGTCACCTTTGAGTTTTATACATTTAGATTTCCAGCCTGATACGACTTTGGAACGTTCAAGAAAAGAGCCTACTCTTTCGTCGAAGGCTGGCAACGCATCGTCAATTCCTTTTGTATTAATAGTGTCCATGGGCGGTGGTGACCACTTACCATCACGCGACCTGCTCTGTTGCTCTCTTTCATAAAAAGCACGAATAGGCCGGCTCTACCGGGTTGTTACCTCTGAAGAAAGAAAGAAATTGACACGAAGTAGCAGATTGCTGTAGAATTTTGTATGGTGAGGGAGATATCCGGAGGCCCAATTCCTTCCCAATTCCGTAATTATCCATTTCTTTTGTGGTCAATGTTCATGAGTGGTTAAGGTCATAACCATAGGATGACCCATTTGTTCTTTTATCGACCTTTGCAATAAAAAAAAGAAAAAGAAAGAAAGAAAAAATTATTATTGGACTAGACACAAAATAGTTTTCTTTTACATACATCATACCAGTATTATGTTAGACCAATAACAAGACTTCCCATTCAGCTTTATGCTGAAATGCAGCCTTAGCTGTAATACAGCGCTGAAAAAAGTGTGGAAAGCGTAAATTAAAAAACCAAGCAATATTAGGTAAAAAACTAGGTCACAGTTTTTTCTTCAGTAGTGAGTATGTTAAGATGCAAATGTATAAAATATATTAAACCACATTTGCAATTCAGCATTGCATTTGCAACTGCGTCTGATAACATCATATAAACATTTTAGAGAATTTTCAAACCGCTGAATGTTGCCAAGTGTAGTTCGTAACGGATTTTGAGAAATTTGTGCGTTGTAGCTGATTGTATCTTTTTATATCCAGGGCAATTCCATTTTATATCTCTTCCTTAATAATAAATCTGTGTCATAAAATGTTACTTATCTAGACTTAATATTGTAAAGAGGAAAGATTTGTATTTTTGTATGTAACGAATAAACTTAAAAACTACTGGACGTCCTCTAAAAATTCTTTTCCCGATAGGAAGCTACATTATCACTGAGTAGCATAGACTATTTTTTATCCCGGAAAAAGCAAATCAGGAAAAGCTAATTTGCAAAAAAATATCATGAATTCAATTTATTTATATCATTGGTCTAAGGCTGTAAAACCGATGAGTTTCAACTCCTAGTTTGGTTATCATAATTTTTGTTTAAGTTTTCGACTCGAAAAATCAAACAGTTGATCCGGATTAAAAGTGATCGAAATGGCGATAAGTTCGCCACTGATATTATTAACACGTGTGACTGTCAGGTGTATTTATTTAGGTGTATATATTTTCCTGTACCATTTTTCCCGTAATTATATATGATGAAGCTAAAATTGTGAGTTTAATTAGCATGTTTATTCTGTTTAGTGTAGTTCTAACTCACAACGTACTGTGTGCCGACATCTGTGCGCTTTTTGAAGTGATAACTTCTTATGGGAGGGTGAACCGAAACGTTCCGTAACGCGAGCGGCGGCGAGCGGAAGGTTCCAGAATATTCGAGAACCTTCCGTGAGACGTCACGCGGGCCAGTTGACCAGCCAGCGTTAGCCGACTTCCCTGGAACTTCAATAATTTCGAAGTCCCAGGCGGCGTCACACAGTGACCAGTCGGATTGGACCGGACTTTGACCGGACTTTCACAGGACTTTGACCGGACTGTGTTCGTTTTTTTATAGTGAATAGACATGTTACCGTAATTTTGTTTTTGATATTGATAATAAAATGACGATATTTTACTTATTTTATAATTTGGAACACGGTGCCAAGTACCAGGTTCGCATAAACGCGAAGAGAGTAGAATGTCCATTTTTCATGGCGAGTAGCCGTAATTAATACACAAATGACGATTTGGACAAAGAAAAACTTTTTAGGTTTTTTCTTATTTGGAACATGTTGCCGTAAAAAGTACCAGGCTCGCATAAACGCGAAGAGGGTAGAATGTACTTTTATCATGTCGAGTGGACATGTTGCCGTAATTTTGTATTCTCGCATCTTGTTTGGTAAGTTTTCACTTCTGTCGGCACTCCCGGAGTGCAACCCGTATTTTTTATTTATCCTGTTACTCAAACAGTTAGCAGAAATTTTCAGCTGTACATTTAATATGAGATAATTTGATTTAAATATTCATTTGGCTTTTTAAAATGTTGGTTTAATTTACGTTGCGGGGTTGGCGACATGTTTATTGGTAGTCTGAAGACTTTGAGTGATTATATTATTTTATATTTTGCGTTCATGCATATATATATGATATATACAAGGTAGGTAGGTTGGTCCCTCGTATGCGAGAGGTCGTCTAGGTTGGAACCACCGCTTTGACTATTTCTGCCACCAGGCAATATTTTTGTGTTTTGGTTTGAAGGACATTGTAGCCAGTGAAATTACTGGGCATTATGAGACAACATCTTATGTCTCGGGGTGACGAGCGTAGTTAAGTGTCATGCAGTGCTTTGTAATTCAATGTTCTGTGCGGTGTTGATCCTGTTTATGGGCAGGCGTGGTGTTTATCATCAGGCGAGCGCCTTGCTCGTCTCGTCATTCAATAAAATAAAAAATATATATATTCACTTACTCACGCTTGTAATCCTTGAAAGAGTAGGCAGAGGTGTATCCAGTACAACGACATTTAAATGAGCTTATTTCCGTCCCATAATGTGATAGAGGGCAAGTTTATCACCATACCGGCTTCTGTACGAACGTATGTTCTTTATGTCGGTTTTTTGTAAGACAGTGGTAACGATCCTTTCGAGCTGGCCCATTCATGCTGAAGATAAACAAAATTCTACCACTCTAAAAACGTTGATTTTAAAACATTCGAAAATGGAATATCCGTCGCTGCCGATATTCCATTTACGAATGTTTTAAAATTATTCCATATAACATTTGAAAACGTACGATCAGCGCAGTGGGCATCTCAAGATGACGAACATAGTGCAAAGTTATACAGTGCTTTGTAACTGAAGAGTCTGTGAGGTTTTGCTTCTGTTTATAGGCAGGCGTGACGCTTATCATCAGGCGATACTCGTATTTATCTCGAATGTTTTTTTTTGTTTTTTCTTTTTTTCTTTTTTTTGTGTATATGTTCAGTTAAAGTAGAGCAAATAGTACTTTCAACTTCTCTGTGGTAATTTTTTTACGAACCCATGACGACGTACATTTATCGAATGTTGACACTTTTACCCGATTTGTCGTCGACCGTTATATCTCGCGCGCGAGATATGACATGTTGCATATATTATAAAGGTATTTCACGACAAAATGAGTCGACAAAATCGTCTCATGTAGCTTATGCTAAGCCCTCAGGTCATATATTATTTGGTCTTTTCTAGCCTCTTGTGGCGCAGCAAAATGTCAAGTGGAATTTAGAAATCATCCCGAGCGCAGTGTAAACACTAGTTAATGCCGCATGTGCCATCACTAGACCACATTTATTTTATTATTGTTAGAAAAGCTTACATACTAATAATACAATGTCGATAACTCACCACCTACCATCATAGAAAAATTTACCAGTTTCAATCATAAAAAATTTCAATCGAGGAGAAAAACTAATTCATCCTTAACTTAAAATCCCTTTGGTTTCCAAAAGATAATTTATAACCCGCATGAAAAAAATCGAGGTCGAATAGACCAGATTCGAACACCTCAGAAGCAAAAGCAACTTTTAATTGCAAAGTTTGATTGAATTTAAGAGCACATCTTTCGCCGGTCACAATACGGACGAATGAATGAGTTCGTTAGAACCGACTCCAATGTACCTAAGGACCGTACACTCGAACCTGAAGGTCGTAGAAATGTGTCAATGGATATGGTATTTGTATGGCAATTACTTCCTGAGACAAAAGAGTTTTTTTTATTTGATTGAATGACGAGACGAGTAAGCCTGATGGGGAGCGCCACGCCTGCCCGTAAACAGACACAACACCGCACAGAACTTTGAATTACAAAGCACTGTATGACACTGATCTGCGCTCGTCATCCCGAGACATAAGATGTTAAGATTCGTAATTCCCAGTAATAGAATAATAAAGTAGAACAAAAGTTGTTCCTTATGTGGTCAGCTATCTAGTCCTGCGAGGTTGCTGGTGTTTAAAAGTAACCCTGTATAACCGGAGGCCTAAATTCACTCTCTCTCTCAAATCAGTCATAAAAGGCTCTGGTTATATATATCTGGTCGAACGAACCTCTTTGGAGCGTAGCAAAAAGGCTATGGTTAACTCTACCATAGCCAATCAGAGGCCCTCTACAAGAGCCAGCAATGTAGGGGCCGCGGAAGAGTATGAAAGCGTATCTGTAGCCCTGACCAAACAAGGGTACTTGGAAGAAAGAGTTTTAGTCCGTGGAAGTCGGACATAAACGCATCGGCCGGCCATGCGGTGGAGCCGGGGGCGGCACCCTTATAGGCTTTCCCAACATAAACAAGGCTGTTTAAAGCCGCCATATCCATTGTAATTTTTTTGTATTCCTAAGTACGAAAGCTTGTTTCCTCCGTTTGTACATTATGAAAATATTTAACCACTCCGGAAAATAAATGCTTTCAACAAATTAAAATTTGCGTATAATATTTTAAAAGGTGATTGTTTACCTCATATTTTTACAATTTTATCTTGGTTTCGGGATTTTTCCGGTTACGTAATTATTTTAACTTAATATTCGTGCTGTATTGTGCACGCGGTACGACTGTCATGCTGAGGTCTCAGGTTCGATCCCCGGGTCGGGCAAAAGTGATATTGTGTTTTCCATCACGAAATGTTCCGTATCAGCCCGGAGTCTGGAATTGTGCCCGGTGTGGCGATAAGCTCGCCCGATATCACATCATGGGATGGAAATACCTTCGGCGAAATGTGGGTGTACTGGTGTACACCTCTGCCTACCCCTTCGGGGATTACAGGCGTGGGTATGGGTTTTAAACATAGAAATAACACTCAATAACGATGAAATTAAAAACCATAAAAAAAAACAATAGGTGTCTGGACTCGGTGCTTGCTTCGCCTGTCAGCTGAAATTGCATTGCTCTACATCTTTTTTCGTAGTTAAAGTCAACACCTACCACATCCACATCATTCCATACTGTTAAATATGCGGGACACAAGTGAAACGATTGCTAGCTGGTTACGCACTGGTTTATTGACAGGTCACGTATACATGAGTCGCGCGGGGAGGGGCGCGTCATTATTCAAATATATAACATTCCTCCCCCTATTAAAAATAGTTATCTTAACGTAGATATAGGTACATACGTGACTAAAAGTATTTTTTAAAACAGACCTCGGGGCGCTTACGCAACGTTCTCCTCGGTACCTGTGGTTCTCTCTGGGTCGCAGGTTCAGTTTCCGCTTCGTGGAACTCATCTTCCTTGTCCGCATCTTTCTCGGTCGTCGCTTCCTGTGTATGACAAGGATCAGGTTGCTGCTCATTAAGCGTCTGTTGAGGGTCCTCTTCATCCTCTTCCCCCATCGACAGCGTCGACAATGACAACGACGGCTGTGAAGACAGCGGGGGAAATGACCCAACTGTGTCCGCAGTTGCATTGCATGCAGTTGAATCTTGTACAGCATTCCGAGAATTTTCATATGTCCCTTTATAAAGCATCAACTGATTTATGTGTCTTTTGTAGCGTCCCGAGTTATCTAAATCTTTTAATAAATACATCACTCTCCCTATTCTTTTTAGTATAACTCCCTTACCCCATGTAAAGGTAGTTTTATTAGAAAACTTTTTATAAAGTACAACATCGTTTATTTTTAAATGTTTTATCTTATTTTTTTGTTTCTTAGTTTGTAAGCACTGTGGATTATTACCAAGGTCGGAGGCGGGTTGTGACGAGGCTGCTGATGACTTAGGATCAATCAAGTCTAATCGTGACCTTAACTTGTGACCAAATACCAACTGAGCTGGAGACATCCCTGTAGTAGTGTGGACCGAGTTCCGATAGTCCATAAGATACTTTAATAGCTTAACCGATGCATTTTTACCAGTATTGTTAGACAACAGACAAGACTTTATTCCCTTTTTGACCACTTTGACAAAGCTTTCTGCTTGGCCGTTACTGGGCGGGTGATACACCGGCGACGTCAAATGAGAAATCCCGTTTGACGCGCAAAACAATTCAAATTCTTGCGAACAAAAAGCCGTGCCATTATCACTTACTATAGCTTTCGGAATACCAAACCTTGCCATAAAATCACATAGCTTCCCTATTACAGCAGTAGAAGAAGTAATAGTGCTCATATTGTACACTTCTACCCATTTAGTAAAAGCATCTACTACTACCAAATAAACACAACCTTTAATCGGACCTAAGAAGTCAATGTGTACTCTGTTAAAAGGCCGGCGTGGAGATTGCCAATGGGCTAGTGGAGCTCGCGGGGGAGAGGGGCGCAATTGAATACAGACGTCGCATGACCCTATCATTGTTTCGATCGCTTGATCGATCCCCGGAAACCAAAATCTTGACCGAGCCTCGGCCTTAGTTTTTACTATACCTAAATGGGAAGAATGTAATTCTTTTAAAATTGTTTGGTATAAATTCCTGGGTATAACGACCTTGTGGCCTCTCATAACGCAACCATTCTCATATGATAGTTGTGATTTACACGAGTGATATGGTTTTAATCGTAAGTCATTTATTTTCCGTGGCCACCCATTCGAGATATAATCTATAACTGATTTTAAAACAACGTCATTACGGGTCTCGTTACGTAATTTTTCCATTGTTACGGGCATGCTGCCGTCTACAACAAAACAAACGTAAGTGGCTCGATCGTACGCGACTTCGCAATCGCAACACCTGCACTGTTCGGTGCACGCGCACTCGTGAACCGTGCGGGGCAGGCTCGCGCGCGATAGGTAGTCTGCACTGTTATTATTGCTGCGCACATATTCTATTTTATAATTATAACTACTCAAGAACAACGCGTACCGTTGTAACCTATTTGCTGACATCTCCGGTATTCCTTTATAGGGCCCAAAAATAGTTAATAATGGTTTGTGGTCCGTTCGTAATACAAACGGATCACTTCTACCATATAAAAACTGATGAAATCGGCGCACGCCATAAATAATCGCCGTTGCTTCCCTTTGTATTTGAGCATAACGCTTCTCCGCAACGTTTAAGGTACGCGAAACAAATGAAACGGGCCTTTCAACCCCGTCTTCACCTACTTGTGACAGAATTGCTCCCAACCCGCTTGGGGAAGCGTCTACAGTTAATATTATCTTCGAGTTTGGGTTAAAATGCGCGAGAACCTGATCGGAAGTCATCAATTTCTTAATGGTCTTAAACGCTGTGTCATGAACGTCGTTCCAGTTCCATTTACAGCCCTTTTTTAATAGTTCGTATAACGGACTGAGAATAGTAGATGCGTTCGGTATGAAATTCCGGTAGTAATTAATTAACCCCAAAAATGATTGCAACTGATTAACGTTATTAGGAACAGGCGCTTCAACCATTGCCTTAACTTTCTCTGGCGCTTTTTTTAACCCATCTTTTGTAATAATATAACCTAGATAACTAACTTCGTTTTGGAAGAAACAGCATTTTTCTTTTTGTAACGTTAAGCCCGCATTCTGTAAACGTTCCAAGACGGCGTTTAGTTTTTCTAAATGTTCTAGCCTATTTTTTCCCGTTATTAAAATATCATCTAAGAGACACAGGACTCCGTCTATACCCGTCAGCAGACTTTCAATCGCGCGCTGAAAGATAGACGGAGCACTGGCTAAACCAAATACCAAGCGTGTGAATCTATATAACCCGCGATGAGTGTTGATGCATGTTATGTTTTTTGACTCGTCCGCTAAAACAAGTTGATTATAGGCCATAGATAAATCGAGCTTGCTAAACTGTTGGCCGCCATGAATCTTTGAAAACAATTCATTGGTTGTAGGGAGCGGGTATTGTTCTACTAGAAGCTGCTTGTTTATACTAACAGAATAATCTGCACATAATCTGACTGTCCCGTTTCGCTTTAAGACTGGTACTATTGGGGATGCGTATGCAGAAATTTCTATAGGCTCTAAAATACCTAAATTAACCAATCTATCGATTTCCTTATTAACCTTATCGCGCAATGCAAATGCTATAGGCCGAGCCTTACAGAAAACCGGTTTTGCATCTTCTTTCAACGTTAAGTTTACCTTGAACTTGTTAAAGGTCCCTAACTTATCCGAAAATAATTCTGAATATCTTTGTTGTATATCCTGGACAGTCACATCTGAGTCTATGCAATAATTTATCGGTGCTAATTGTAGGGTAAACAGTGATATAAAATCCCTACCCAGAAGCGGTGGGCCACCGTGGCGGACCACATATAAATTAATAGTTCGTTCGAGCCCGGCGTATCGTATCGGTAAACGCAACGTACCTAAACATACTATTTTGCCACCGTTATACGTCATAAGCTGTTTACATGTACGTGATAATGGCACATCCATAAAATGAGTTTTATAGAACACCTCTGAGACTACCGTTACTGCAGACCCGCTGTCAATTTCGAATCTAAAAGGGATATTATTGATAATAACCGTTTCTACCATAGGTTGCCCCTTAAATGAACGGATATAATAGATCTCACCGTCATCATCAGCCTTGTCACTGAAATCCACCTCGACGTAATTCACTTTTGTACACATTTTACGTAAGTGACCTTTTACGTGACACTTTCTACACGTATAATTTGCAAATCTACATTCCGCCGATTTGTGATTTGTATAACCACACACCGAACACTTAGATTTCACTCCGCCACCACTAACATTATTCGAAATCTTGAAAAGCTGGTGATCTGGCGTGGACACCGTCGCCGGCGCGCCCGCGCTGGCAGCGACGGCGGCGCGCGAAACACTTATGTTGACCGCCATCTCCACAACCTTGGCCAATGTGAGATTGGCCAAGTCCTTCGTGTACAGCTTCTCCTTTTCTCGCCCCGGCTGCATCCCCATGATGAATCTGTCACGGAGCGCCTCTTCAACATTGAGAAACCCACACTTTTCGGACAACCCTCGCAGTCTAGCCGCCCACTGTGAATGAGTTTCTCCAGAATGCTGAATTGCCGCGTAAAAGTTGTGGCGTTCCCCAAATCCGACACACTTCGGTGTAAAATGGTCATCCAGGAGTGAAAGTAGGTCTTCGTAAGGTACATTTTCTAAGTCCTTCGGTAAGGCTAAATCCGTTACTAGCTTATAGGTACCCTCGGCGAGTGCGCTGAGAAGAATTGCCTTCCTTTTTCCGCCCGTGGAATCCGTATTTGCATTGATATCGTTTGCAACGAAATATTGTGTTATGCGTCCTTTGTACGTTTTCCATGTTTGGATATTGTGGTCGAACGTATGCAAAATTCCAAATTGCACGCAAGGAGTCGACATTTTTTTTTCTTTTAAATGAAGGGTACTCGTCGCCACTGTTAAATATGCGGGACACAAGTGAAACGATTGCTAGCTGGTTACGCACTGGTTTATTGACAGGTCACGTATACATGAGTCGCGCGGGGAGGGGCGCGTCATTATTCAAATATATAACACATACTGAACAATCTTACCAGCGGTGGAAGTTAAATTGATCATTCAAAACTCTTATAATAGGCACTAGAAGCGTTTACACTTTCAACCGTGCTCGGAACCTTGAGAACTAATAAGAAGGTTGATTCATTCCTTCATTCACTCTCCGGATTGATTCCGACTCGCTAGCTTGTTAAGTTTGATAAATCGATTCAACATTATATTAATTCAGAGAGTTTACAAAAAGCTAAAACAGAAGTTGCAGTATAGATATTAGGTTACTTGGAAGACAAAACAGCTTGGAATTGAGCCGCTCACGCCTTACAAAATATATAAAAGGAACGTTGACATTTTTTATATATATTTTTTTAAATCTTATATATAAAAATAAGTCGGGTTTTCCTTCCTGACGATATAACTCCAGAACGCACGAACCGATTTCCACGGTTTTGCATTCGTTGGAAAGGTCTCGGGCTCCGTGAGGTTTATAGCAACGAAAATCTAGGAAAAATTTCAATAGAAAAGCGGGAAAATAGGGAAAATCATTTTTTAAATACAGCGCCATCTCTGATACATAGCATGTACTACAAACCAATATTTTAAGTAGATGGCGTCGGTGCGTGACACATTGCTGACAGATGGCGCCACTGTTAGGCTACTTTTATCCCGGAAAATACAGATCACGCGGGCGGAGCCGCGCGGGACAGCTAGTATATTATATTTTTTATTATTCTTTCTTATATGGTTTTTTTTTCATACGCGCATGGCAAAGCGACTGCACTATACCTGATGGTAAGCCCAGTGCGGTCCAAAATAACCAGCGAAATAATGAGTTTATTTGTGCTCACCAGAATCATGCCGGTCTGTATTCACACTACGAAGAGGGAAGAAGCAAATCGAGGGGCCTGCGGCAAGACAGGCGGATGACAGACGCAGGCACAAGGATACAAGGATGCACCCCTATCCCCTTAGGTATTCAGTCCGCCTGTACATATTTTATGTATAAAGTGTAAATAAATAAATCAAATAGGTCAATAGATTTCGCTGGTGGGAGGATACTTGTATCCGACCGGATAGCGACCACCGTACACTGGTGCTAAAACCTGCCATAGTGGCACACCTTGTGTGGGTCGCGTTCCAGGGTCAGCCAGTGTATATCCGGTTCTCCCCAGGGGGCTTGCCCCCTGATCCTAACCCTTTCCCCATCCCTTTTTCCTTCCCCTCTCCCTTGACCCTTTGGCAGGCCGGCATGATCTTACCGACCAACGATGGACACATTGTTTATCGTTGGTCGACAATATTCTTGGATTACGCTACACTTACCATCAGGTGTAGCGTAGTCACTTTGCCGAGCCAGGATAAAAAAAAAAAAAAAAAAAAGATAAAATAGTTACACGAATTTTTGACCCAGTAAAGATAGACCTTGAGAACATAAGCCACCACGAACGTATGGTATTACCATAATCAGCGTCCTGTTCAAATATACAGACGGTTGAAGACAGAAAGTGCGTATGTGGAATACAAATTTTAATGAAGGTATATTGTGCAAAGTAACGTTTTGAAGTTTGTTTAGGCGGTTTGGGGATTTTTTGCTGAATTTCCGATCCCTAAAGGGCTGTGTCGTCTCAAAATAGTGTCTGATTGGATCCGGGCATTGGGAATGCCGGTCGGTTTGATCGGGTGTCTCCGTTGATGATGTCGTATTTAATATGCTGCTGAAATTATATACAAGGTCATCATCACCTTCATCATCATCAGCCACAGGATGTCCACTGCTGAACATAGGCCTCCCCCAAAGATTTCTAGACCGACCTGTGGGAAGCGGCCTGCATCCAGCGACTTCCTGCGACCTTTATCAGGTCGTCTGTCCACCTTGTAGGTGGACGTCCAACGCTGCGCTTGCCAGTACGTGGCCTCCATTCCAGAACCTTTCTGCAAAAAGAATCTTTCTTTTTCTTTTCTTTTTATACAAGGTATATACGAGTATATATTTATAAGGTGGTAGGTCCGTCTTATGCAGTGCTTTGTAATTCAAAGTTCTGTGTGTTGTTGCGAATATTTATGGGCAGGCGTACCATCAAGCAAGCGCTTTGCTCGTCTCGTCATTCAATAAAAAAAAATATATTTATACGATGAAACTAATACAAGATATTGCAACGATAAAAATAAAACTACACCAAGCATCTCAGTTCTTGTTTTGTTTTTCCGAATAATATTTTTGTGTACTTTTTACTAATGTATAAAGTTTTCCTGTTCTCAATTTATTCGTCTTACCCGTATGTTTAGCTTACGTAAGTTAATAGTAGTGTCCTCGTAGTTTTTATTTGCTGAATTTCCATATGGAAATGTTTTCAGCTCTTATGGAGTCGTAAACAGGGCTTTAGTCGACTGGCAAGATTTTTACATAAAGTGTCCCGTTATTACAACGTAGTAGATGTTTTTAGGTAGAGATAGCTTAGCGCGGAGATGTATCGGGCTATCGAGATGAAAATCGTAGGTTCGAAAACAGCCCAAATATAACGTTAAGGTTATAACGAACGTTTATAGTTTTGTGTACAAAATAGCTAAAATAAGGCGAAGGCAAATATTATTTTGTATTTCTCAGATACTGTTTAAAAAAAGTCATTTTTAGGGTCATTAAAACTAAAATATTGTGTAATAGAAAATATCCCATAATCAAAAAATATATACAACCTAGCTTATTGAAAACAATTTTCTTTGGATTTACCTTTTCAGTTATGCTACCAGAATCATGCCGGCTCGTATAAATGTTTTTTCCCTCTTTGGAGAGGGATGAAGCAAGTCGAAGAGCCTGCGATAGGACAGGCGCATAACCGATGCAGGCACAGTGATACAAGGATGTACCCCTATGCCCCAACCAACCATCAAGTCATGTCGCAAGCCTCTCAGTAACATGAAATGACGAAAATATAAAGGTTCTGGTTATTCCATTTATCTACGGAACCCTACAAACACAGATTGTGTAATTAACCTTATTCGCAGATCGGAATTACATTTAAATTTGGAACAAAGCAGTCGATTTATTTATTTGAATCTGCTTTGATAAAAAATCGTTTTGGTAGCTAATCAACCGACATTATCAGGAGTAAATTCATAACCGCTGTCTACGATTTGCATAAGCGTGTAATCCTCGCTTCGGATACTTCGTTTGTAAGGGACTAATGAAAAAATATACCATTTATACATTGTATTTGATTCCTGATTTGAATTTGTTTATTCTCAACTTAATCATCGATGAATTATTTCTTTATATTTAAATATTAACAGGAAATGATGACGGAAAACATAGTTCGAAAATTAAAACGTAAGAATTTCGAAAGTATGAATTGTACCAACACGAATTAGGCCAGCGTGGTAAACCAAAAGGTTTAACGTTTGTCATATGTAGATAATGCCCATATCTAGTAGAATCTTCTTCCACCTGCCCTTTTTTATCCTGGCTCGGTAGAGTGACTGCACTAAACCTGATAGTAAGCGTAGTGCAGTCCAAAAAAGCCAGAGACCACCGACAAACAATGATTTTATCGGTGGTCACCAGCATCATGCCGGCCTGTATAATTGCTGCTTCCCTCTTCGGAGAGGGAAGAAGCGATACGAGGGGCCTGTGACAGAACAGGCGGATAACCGATGTAGACACAGGGATACAAGGATGTACCCCAATACTTACCCCAACCAACCATCAAGTCCTGTCGTAAACCCCTCGGGAGAACCGGATATACACTGGTTGATCCTGGAACGCGATCAACACAAGGCGTGTGAATCACCATAGCACGTTTTAACACCATGTGTATGGTGGTCGCTATCCGGGCGGATATGAATATTTTACCACAAGGTAGTTAATTTGTTACGGCGCTACAATTCCGGACATAGTGGTATGACTTCACACATTCTTTTGTCATGGGTTAAAAATAATATAAACACTATGTATGTATCGAGATTGAACGCTTTAAGATTATAAAACTCCTTACTACCTCTGCAAAGGAAGTGTATAAACATTTTAAAGTTTAATTTTTTGATGAGACATTGTTTTATGAGTGATAGAGCCACGCTGTATACAGTTTTGTATATAACATGAATAGGCCGGTTTTACCGGGTCGTTACCACTGTCTCTCAGAAAACCGACGTAAAATAGTAGCGGCTTGCTGCTGCGTTTTGTACGGTGAGTGTGATATCCGGAGCCCAAACCTCTCTCCCCTTCTCAATCCCCTAATTATTCCTTCCCTTAAAGGTCGGCAACGCGCCTATGATTCTTCTAGATGTGCGGTAGAGATCATTTAGCCGCTTGCTCGTGTGGCGGTCTATGCTATATAAAATAACTTCACCGACCTTATTTAAACGTCTTTTAGAGATACATAAAGTAATCACAAACTACGTCTTTTTGCAGCTCAAAATTGTGTACTGGGAAACTGACACGACTTGTATGAATTATTCATTTACTTTCGCCTCAAAAGCGCGCGATGTAAAACGTGAAAGTTATTTTATAGGTCTTGGGGTGTTTCGACCTTTTGCGGTTGACAGTCCGTTGACTTACTAAAAGATGTCATAGGGACTTCGAAAGATTCCTTAAATATATACATGCATACGTATATAACCTTATGTCTGACGACTATACTGAGGTACAATTAATGTACTCACGGTTCACCGAGCTTATTCCTCCTATGGATGTGATAGCGAGTCCAGTTCGGTGCCACGCAGTGCTTTTAATTCAAAGGTCTGTGTGGTGTTGCATCTGTTTATGGGCAGGCGTGGCGCTTACCATCAGGCGAACGCCTTGCTCGTCTCGTCATTTAATCGAAAAAAAACTTGGACGTGGTACCTCCGTTTTGAACGAATTCGTGTTCGTAGGTTTTCAGGTATGCGACCGAGACAGGAAGTCGTGACAAATGGACGCACCTGCAAGCTGTGGCGTCATCTACGCCTCCGCACAGCTTGAGAATATAATAAATTGGCTATTATGAACCGCGTAGCGCGGCTACATGAGGGTAGCGTAACTAAAACAACGTAGCGTGCCTAAAACCGCGTAGCGTGGCTACAACATCGTAGCGTTTTACTACCGCGTAGCGTGGCTACAACGTGTCATTTTATTCGACTGACAGCCTCCGTGACACAATGGGCTAGTAGCTAGCTATAAAATGATATACCATGAGTTCGATCCTCGTAACGAGACAATTTTTTTGCATTTTTTTTTTCATATTTGAGCCGTTCTGGATGATGCATGACTGTTAGTAGGTACTTCGTAGTTTCTATACCCGTCCCATAATACAGATTTATTAAGTGTAGGGTTAAGACTGTGTGTGTGACTGTTAGGTGTATTTATTTAAAATTAACTTAAATAGTATAAAACAAAGTCGTTATGTGCATCTGTTTTTGACCACTTATTTCTCCTAAACTATGCAACGGATTCAGATGCCCATTTGCTCGTTTGCCGGTCGATGCTAGAAAAAATAAAAAAAACCCATCAGGCGAGCGATATGCTCGTCATTTCATTAACTCTAATAAAATATAAAACAAATCCGCTATCCAAGCATAGTACACGAAGTTCTCTTGCAAATGGTATATAAATATTATACTTGATCGAATGTTGCTTCATAAAAAATCTTTGAATTATTGAAGCGTGAAGGCAAAATTATATTAAAAGTCAATAAAGTCTTGGAACTTCGTAACATGTTTAGAGATTTTCCTCGAAACCTTATAATTATGTTAGTGTAGTTCGCTATTTCCTTAAATTGTTTGCTATATTCGAAGAAAAATATTGAATAAAACTCTGGTTTATATTTCGTCAGTCAGTCTAGTAAAAAACAGGAAATATTTAGAACGTGGTACGATATTCATATCCGCCCGGATATCGACCACCGCACACATGGCGTTAAGACCTGCAATAGTGACACTCACATCTGGTGTAGATCGCGTTCCAGGATCAACCAGTGTATATGGTTGACTTGACGACATAACTTGATGGTTGGTTGGGACGGGTATAGGGGTTCATCCTTGTATCCCTGTGCCTGCATCAATCATCCGCCTGTCCTGTCGCAAGCCTTTCGATTTGCTTCTTCCTTCTTCAGAGTGTGAAGAAGCCGAGTGTGAACAATACAGGCCGGCATGATTCTGGACAAAACTGTCTACAGCGTGGCTCTAGCATTCAAACTATAATCTCTATTGTATTCCATATTCAGTCAGTCTTCTTTAACATTCCATGGGAAAGTAATAACGGGAAAATAAGTAGTCTCGACAGTCCGCACCACTCCCCACTGAGCTATCGCTGCTTGAAAATAATAATATAATAATAATAAAAAAATACACTAAACAGTCACCCACACAGTTCTGACCCCACACCAAGTCAAACCTGTATCGTGAGTATCACGAACTACGAGGGACCCACAGCACCCAGACCCGAAACACGTATTTATGGATCACACAAACATTTATCGTGGTGCGGAAATCGAACTCAAGGCGTCTCGTTTCACAGCCACTCACTGTGCCACGAAGACAGTCATTTCATGGAAATGTGGACACTCACCCAACAGCAAAGTTTATAAAGTAGGTTTTAAATAGTCATTTTCTGTACTACACCCAATGAGATGCGAGTGAGCGTTGCGGATAAAGTTGTTGCTTTACTTTGAGAGGTAAATCAGTTCCGACCTAATTCAGCACTAAATGCGATGCTGTGGCTTAGTGCTTAAAACGTTCTCACAAAGTTGATTTGAATTCTTTTACCTGCCACGGATTTCTCGTTGGTACTTAAACAAACCTTTTTTTTTGAATTTTTTTAAAGGTTTTTTTTTATAGCATAGGCCGGCAAACGAGCAAGTGGGTCACCTGATGGTAAGTGATCTCCACCGCCCATGTACGCCACCAGAAGAGAAGAACCTTACAGGAAAGGGATAATTAGGGATTGGGAAGAGGAGGGGATTTGGGCTTCCGGATATCTCACTCACCGTACGAAACGCAGCAGCAAGCCGCTACTTTACATCGGTTTTCTATGAGACAGTGGTAATGACCCGGTCGAGCCAGCCCATTCATGCTGTAGACAAAACTGTCTACAACGTGGCTCTACCACTCAAATTCGGGGTTTTGTAAACCTCATGTTTTTTTATAACACAGAGCTGCAAAGGAGCAAGTGGGTCACCTGATGGTAATTGATCTGCACCGCCCATGTACGTCTACAATATTAGAAGAATCATGGGCGCATTGCCGACCTTAAAGGGAAGGCGTAATTAACACGTTCACTGCGTTACGGGAAGTATTTGGTTGTAATTGAGTTCTGCTCTGTGCGGCAGCTAGAATCCTAGTTTTCCACTCCGTGCGGGGGTGATTTTTTCAAGTATTCGAACAAGCAAAAATGGCCTTTCCATATCTCTGTGGAGGGTTGAAGCCAGAACTACGTACGGGAAAATAGAGGTCGTATCGCATATCAGGCATTCTTGATACGGGAAGTATGTGACTCGTACAGCACTGGAAGTAAGTTTTAATCCAGCGCAGCCGCAGTGAACGTGTTAAGGTATTGGGTAAGGGAGAGAAATTTGGGCCCCTGGATATCTCACTGACCGTACGAAATGCAGCAGCAAGTCGCTACTTTACGTCGGTTTTTATGAAACAGTAGTATCGACCCGGTCAAGCCGGTCCATTCATACTGTAGACAAAATTGTCTACTGCGTGGCCCTACCACTCTTACTTTTGGGTGATTATGAGTTTGTGATAAGCATTTTAATCAATTTAAAGAATTACTTAATATTTTTTTATCCCCAACTAAAAAAGTAATTTAGGAAACCTTTTTGTCCTTTTGTCTGTCCATCTCCCTCTATGTCTGCTATGTATCTGTCTATTAATCTCTACACAAAGGTACACCTCTGGTACTAAGAAAAAATGTTGAGATGGGGCTTCATACATGTAACTGAAGGATGAATATTTTTTCCTTTGCACTTAAACATTGAATAGATAATTAAAAATTATATTTTCACAATGGTTTTTTTATATAAGAGATAAGTTTATGAGATACTAGCTTTTGCTCGCGGCTCCACCCGCGTGATCTGCTTTTTCCGGGATAAAAAGTAGCCTATGTCCTCTTCTGATGTATAAGCTATATTATTGTAAAGTTTCATTAAAATCTATCCAGTAGTTTTTACGTGAAAGAGTAACAAACATACATCCATACTTACAAACTTTCGCGTTTATAATATTAGTAGGATGCGTGTCAGAAGTCCTGTAAAATAACTCATCAATCTTTAAAACAATGGAGTGGAAAATACTGAAAAAAAATTAAGGTAATTAATCAAAAAAGATACAATGATATTAGTTTTTTTTTTATTTCATTGAATGATGAGACGAGCATGGCGATCGCTTGGTGGCTTATCATCATCATCATACATGGTGCTTACGCCACGCCTGCCCATAAACAGAAGCAACACCACACAGAACTTTGAATTATAAAGCACTGCATGGCAATGAACTGCGCTCGTCACACTCCTTCAAACCGAAACACAATAGTGCTTACTGTTGCTTGGCGGAGAAATAGACAAAGCGGTGGTAAGTACCCAGACGACCTCTCGCATACGAGGGACCTACCACCTTATGTTTAAATTAACTAGATTGTATAGTTTTGAGGCATGTGATATTTTCGGTTACACAACATTTTACTTTAGCGAGGGCAAAAATAATTTAGTTTATTAATGTCTGAGGGATATAAACGTATTTTTGCGGTTTCCTTATTAACCGACTTCGAAAAAGGCCTCTTCCTTTATTTCAGAACGTATTTTGTTTATTTTTCCTTACATCGATTTCTCGATAGTTAATACGGTCACAGTACAATTAGGTGCGCTATAGGGAACTGCATACATATTTTTGTAAGTACAGAACACGTGTCAGCTATCTAAAAATGCTCTTAGAACCACTGTCGAGAATTTAATCTCATTGGCTGTAAAAAAATCTTAAAAACCCATAGGTAACTAAAACCTTACGATTAGTTGGTCAAATATAACCCACATAACTGTCGTGATATTGATTGTTTTTGATTTAATGATTAATCAAAATTAATAAAAACCGCGATAAAATCCGTTTAAATTAGTTTTATTTCAATGTCGTGATATTGTTTTTTTTTCATAGGTCGGCAAACAATTAAGTGAGTCACCTGATGGTAAGTGAACTCCACCGCCCATGTACGTTTACAATACCAGCAGAATCATTGGCGCGTTGCCAGGTTAAAGGAAAAGGATAATTAGGGATTGGGAAGGGGAGGGGGATTTGGGCCTCCGGATATGCACATAAACACAGCAGCAATCCGCTACTTTACGTTGGTTTTCTGTGAGACAGTGGTAACAACGCGGTCGAGCCGGTCATTTATGCGGTAACAAAACTGTCTACAGCTTAGCTCTACCACTCAAATAGACATAGAGATTATAAATAACAAGGCGTACGTGTCTTGAAAATAAATATTGGCCTACTATGGAGTTGGATAGCGCCTCCTTTCTAACAAGTACCTTTTGGGATAGATTAAAGATTCAGCGAGTAAACCCCACACGGGTATTTATATTCTTTTGAAGTAATACACATTTTTTATACTGAAAAGGTTCGGCCAAGTGCGAGCGGGTTCGTGTATGGAGAATTCTCGGTTTGAACAAAATATGATAAATTATTTTATATTTTGTTTATAATTTTTTAAAAATTAACAAAGCAGCGTTTTTTCGTGAGAAAGTAACAACCCAGACCATTCATGCTATAAGCAGAAGTGTCTATAGCGTGGCTCTACTAGCTACTACTAGCTATAATTTTGTTAACTCATTCTGAGACTAAAGCGTGTCACAAGTAAGTTAACGCATTTATCCCCAAAAAGGTAGGCAGAGATGATCTGTATTGGTTGACCCACGTTTCGCTGACCTTATTGCCGTCCCATGATATGATAGGGGTGTATCGCCATTTCGGACACAAATTCCAATCCTGGACAATTCATGTGTGATATTTCGAATCGAAAACAAACACAAATTGTGATTGCCAGTCCTGGGAATTTAATGTACGCTGCCGCTAGACCAATGAGATGACGGTCGCTAGTGACTTATAAAAATGTAGTTCAGTATCGAGGAACACTAAAAAAGGGTGAATGTTTATGCAAAAATCACGACTGTGGCCCCAGTCGGAACGGTGCCGTGGTGAAATCGATACAGCCCAGATGTTCTTTGGATCGTCATGTTTTATCGAGGTCCCCAACACTTTGTTTTTTTACCACTCATTGTTCGATATTTATGCGCCGCTGTTTACTGTGGAAATGCGTTTACAATATCCCCTTTTTTTGACGATCAAAGGCTTTTGATAGAAAAATGTTTTGAGTAATGCTTTGGCATTTAATGGAAATAAATGATTGGTGATTCATTCCATACATATAAATGAGATATGAGAAAAAAATATTTTATTTAGAGTACTAGAATTGTAAAGCAGGTGAGTGGAGAGGACAGAAAGTAAGCGTTATTGACAAACGTTGGGTGGTTTGTGTGAAATATAAGTAGACACATTTTACAAGACTGGCTCGGTGACGCAGTTTTATTTACTTTATTGAATGACGAGATGAGTAAGGCGCTCGCCTGATGGTAAGCGCCACGGCTGCCCATAAACAGAAGCAACACCACACATAACTTTGAATTACAAAGCACTGCATGGCACTGAACTGCGCTCGTCACCCCGTCAAGCAGTAGTGTGTAAGCACTGTTGTGAAATTAAAGCTAGTGAAATTACTGGATATTATGAGATTTAACATCTTATGTCTCGGAGAGACAAGGAGTACCATTCAGTGCACGTGAAGCAAAACCACACATAACTTTAAATAACAAACTATTCAAAGATATGTGTGGCTTTGCTTTAGTTATAAGGTTATAAGTCGGTGGTAGGATATTCATATCCGCCTGGATAGCGACCACCGTACACATGGTGTTAAACCCTGACATAATGACCCACACGCCTTGTGTGGATCGCGTTAGAACCGGTAGAGCAGGCCCATTCCTGCTGTAGACAAACATGTCTACAGCATGGCACTACCACTACCTTGTGACTCGTCACTTATCAGTTATCATTTTGGAATTTTAAATACTCAACAAAATTTTGTTTGCTTACTACGTGAGAATCGAACGCGTAAATTTTATCACCACCTATCATGCCGCTAGGTCAAGGCGACGATACTTATAGAGTTACGATGTCTGAGCTCTAAGTTTAAACTCGGCACAAGTTAATCAAGTTTTACCCGAAGAAAATTACCCTCGTACATAATAGTCATAACACTATTTCTTAATTTCCAGGGACCGTAGAAGCAGACGTTGAAACTCTGCGAAAATTGCTCGCAATTAACAATCCCCGGTCCGGTTTGTCGTAATTGCAACGGGAAAATATGCTAAATTTAGATAACTCGCTCCCGAGTAAACATCATTAAGCCTTCAACGGTTGTATTACGGCGTACGATAATAAAACGGTATCAGGTAGTTATTATGATCAATTTTTACATTTTATCCGCTGATTTACCTGTATGAGTGTTATTTATTTCTGATATTTAATGAAATTAAGGTTATAAAATATTAACTTACCGAATAAATGTACCTAGTTTTTTTTACATTAAAAACAAAACCACAGTTGTAAGGCAACAAGTTGGGCTGCAATGCAACATCACGTGGAACTACTGACGCGTAAATTGATAACATTTTCAGTTGCAACATCATTGAGAATTGAATTTGTTTTTGATGTTTGTTGCTTTTTGTTGAATGTTAAAAGCTCTTATGAATACACGTAGCATGTAAAACGCAGTAAATAACTTATAGAATTTGGTTATACAGATTTTACTATGAGTACAACACTACATGATAAAGTTATTCGGGACATAGTTGTAAGTATAATTTCTAAGGTTATTACTGTAAATATAAATGTCTGAGCAAAGTAAGCCTATCTATCTTTATTTAAACGTGTCTTAATCGCGTGGTATTTGAAGGTATGAATACCTATTACTAGTTTCTTTCCCGACGTTTCGACCGAGTTGCATCGGCCGTGATCACGGGTTGACTCAGTTAAGAAATAAATAAAAAGTATTTATATCTTCAAATATTACGCAATTAAGACACGTTTACATAAAGATGCCGACGAGTGCCAATGCTTTAAGCATTTTGTAGGCGATTAACGCAATTTTTAAGGACAATAACTGTTCATACTCATATGGTATTCCGACAACATTATATCGTTTCATTATCGTAACAATATCGTCAGTAGAAATACCCCCGAATAATTATGCAGGATTAACCTGAATAGATCGCAGTATTACGCACAGATTACGCAGCGGCCGGACTCTACGTACAAACAAACGTCCAAACTAATCCACGTCACTTTACTTATGTTAATGGGCCTAATCGTCCGACATTATTGTGTACTCAGCCCAAACTTACGTCCACACACGTCGTATTATGTGATTATGTTTAATTGGATGTTGAAAGGCCGTCGTGTAATTCCCAATTCACCACTTAATTAAGTTCATTTACGTTCTTTGAGTGGTAGAGCCTCGCTGTAGACAGTTAAGTGTACAGCGTGGGTTCGACCGGGTCGTTACCATTATCTCACAGAAATCCGACATGCTGTGTTTCATACGGTGAGTGAAATATCCGGAGAAACAACTCCCCTCCCCTTCCCAATTCCTTAATCATCCCTTGCCTTTAATGTCGACAATGCACCGGTAATTCTTTTGGTGTTGTGGGCATATATGGTTGCTGGAAATCACTTACCACTAGGTGATCCACTTGCTCGTTTGCCGGTCTATGTTATAAAAGTTAGTAAACAATTAAGTCTGAGTTTCGATGGAGGAAGGAATGGTGTGCTAAAGAAAATACAAAATTGACTTATTTATTTTATTCGAGCACAGCAAAGTGATTGCACTACACCTGATGGTAAGTATAGTGCAGTCCAAAAAATCAGCAACCACCGTCAATCAATAAGTTTATCGGTGGTCATCAGAGTCATGCCGGTCTGTATAAATGCTTCTTCCCTCTTCGGAGAGAAAAGAATGAAATAGAGAGGCCTGAAACAGGACTGGCTGATGACTGATGCAGGCACAGTAATACAAAGATGTACCCCTATACTCGCCCCAACCAACCATCAAGTCATGTCGCAAGCCACTCGGGAGAACCGGATATACACTGGCTGATCCTGGAACGCGATCCACACAAGGCGTGTGGATCACTATGGCAGGTTTTAACACCATGTGTACGGTGGTCGCTATCACGACGGATATAAATCCTACCACCAGCAAAGAAAATTAACAGCATTATAGCTTTATAGGTCCCTTATGCACTATTAAGTTGTGAAACCTGCAGACTCACATATTCGCTCATTGCTATAATATTTGCTCATTAATACGAAGCATTTAAAAGCGATTAAATAGAGTGGCATAATTATGGTAACTGTCGGGAGTTGCACGCATCTTGATTCTTGCCATTTACTTAATGATTGTTTAAGTTTATTTTACGGGCTATGGCACTTTGCTAAACTTATGATATTGTAATACTTTTCGACTTAAATAAATAGCTGGAGCGAGGGACCTACCACCTTGTGAAGGGGGAAGGTTCCTCGTATGCCAGAGGCCGTCTGTGTTGGTACCACTGCTTTGGCTATTTCTGTCGCCAAGCAACAGTGTAAGCACTATTGTGTTTCCACTGTCACGGTTCGAAGGGCATTGAAGACAGTGAAATTACTAGGCATTATGAGACTTAACATCTTACGTCTCGGGGTAACGAGCGCAAATCAATGCCATGCAGTGCTTTGTAATTCAAAGTTCTATGTGGTGTTGATTTTGTTGCAGGCGTGGCGCTTACCATCATCTTGCTCTGCAAAAATGACATTGCAATATTTATTTTCTTTCACAGTTTGTAAGTGACATTAAATCAGCCTGTCTTGGCTACGTTTGCGTTTACTGCCTAGTATTATTTCGTTTTGATTACGCACAGAATGCGTTTCCACAACATTAACTCCACTAATGTTTCCCGTAGATTACACAACCTTAATCAGGAATGTTGATAAATATTTAACTCACCTTGTACAATTTCTGGAATTTCTATTTGAATCTTGATGGTTTTTGTTGCGTAATGGATGGTTGTGCTGCCGAGTACCTTGGTGGGAGAAATGTGAATGTTTCATCGTATATGTAAGCGTTTTAATTTTATTCTGATATTAGTGACATCACAATCAACAACCATCAAATTGATGCTTGCGTTTTTTATCAAATCAAATCATTTGAATTGTTAATAATAATAGTAATAATTTGAATCAATAAAAAGCCAAACATCATTTAGATTCAGCCAAATTATAGCTCTACCGACAGATCGGAATGCTGTTTCGTTAAAGAAGAACGGGCAAGAAACTCTAACGTTGCTCTTTTGTAAACTTATTTACAATAAATCGCGATCATATCGTCGCAACCTTCCCATCTTCATTTGGAAAAAGGAATTCAAATTGCGACGGTCGTCTGATTCATGTTGTTTGTACTAGTATATATATGGATTGCTTACTTTCATCGGCGGCACTGTGTCGATAGAGCTCGGCCTGTGAACAACTCTGCCCCCTTAGAATGCAAAAAATCAAAATCAAAACGTTCCATCGAGTCTTCTCAAATTTATCAGAAAACATTATGTAGGTCTCTCGACCAATCTAACCACATTTCCCTTATGACTATCGAGTGACTTCTGTGTAACTGAATAAGTTGGTGATTTATTATTATTAAATAGATTACATAAATTATACACCCATTTCGTTATCCTTAGGTTACCAAAAATAATAATGCCGTGGGTTAATGCTTACTTATATTTAAAATAATATCCATGTATAAGAAACATTATTCATTCATGGGTGATAGAGCCACGCTGTAGACAGTTTTGTTTACAGCATGAATTGGCCGGCTCAACTCACAGAAAACCGATGTAAAGTAGCGGCTTGCTGCGTTTCGTATGGCGAGTGAGATATCCGGAGGCCCCAATCCCCCACCCATTCTCAATCCCTAATTATCCCTTTCCTTTAAGGTCGGCAACGCGCCTATGATTCTTTTAGTATTGGGGGCGCCCATGTGGTGGAGATTACTTACCATAAGGTGACCCACTTGTTCGTTTGCTGGTCTATGCTATAAAAAAATTCATTCTTATTAATTGTTAATTATCGCTTGCTTTAACGGTGAAGGAAACATCGTCAGGAAACCTGCATACCTGAGAACTCGAAAGATTTTTCGAAGGTATGTGAAGTCTACCAACCCGCATTAGGCCAGCGTGGTGGACTAAGGCCTAACCCCTCTCATTCAGTAGAGGAGGCCCGTGCCCAGCAGTGGGACATGTATAATACAGGGCTAGTAAAAAAAAAATAAGTTACCAATTTTAATTAATTATTAAGATTTATTTGCTTTATTTGAGGTGAAAATGATTATACAACAGTTTACAACAAAAATTAATATACCCTATATAAGTACATGTGGGTTGTACATACACCCATTTCATTATCCTCAGGTTACCATAAATAATAATGCCGTAGGTTAATGCTTACTTAGGTTTAAAATAATATACATGTATAAGAAACATTATTCATTCATGGGTGCTGTAGACAGTTTTGTTTACTGCTGCGTTTCGTATGGCGAGTGAGATATCCGGAGGCCAAAATCCCCCTAACCTTCCTAATCATAATTATCCCTTTCCTTTAAGGTCGGCAATGCGCCCATTATTCTTCTGGTATTGTGGGTGTACGAGAGCGGTGGAGATAACGTGCTCGATTGCCGACCTTTGCTATAAAAAAAAATTAAATACCTACCTATTTCTAATAATATTTTTAAGATTACCGAATTTGACGACGACTACGACTGCCTCGGTGGCGCCTCTTGTATTGGGTACGCGATATGACTATTAATATATACGGGACACGGGGCCCTGCCTACCGTAATACAACACAGGCGTGAATATATGTATGCTAAATTATCTAAACAACGATATTGTTTCAATTTTCATTTCGCCTCTCCTCATGGCTAACATCTTCGTAGAAGTTAAGTGTTTTGTGTCAAGAATGTTGATGATCTTAAGGACCCCTATCGGGATTCGAACCTCACTTATTTTTTTGAGTGGTAGAGCCACGCTGTAGACAGTGATGTCTACAGCATGAATGGGCCGGCTCGACCGGGTCGTTACCAATGTCTCGCAGAAAACCGACGTAAAGTAGCGGCTTGCTGCTGCGTTTTGTATGACGAGTGAGATATGCGGAAGCCCAAATCCCTCTCCCTTTCCCAATTTCTAATTATTCCTTTTGTTTAAGGTCGGCAACGCGCCCATGATTCTTCTGGTATTGTGGCGTACATGGGCAGTGGAGATCACTTACCATCAGGTGAACCACTTGCTCGTTTGCCGGTCTATGCTATAAAAAAAAACTTATAACAAGTGTATTCCATTAATACTTTACAAAAAACTGGATTTTAACGTGATCATACAGTAAGGGTGTAACAACGGGCGGTCTTATTGCAAGCAGCGATTTTTCTCGATAACCATAAGGGATAAACACCGGCTGAGCCTGGAATTCGATCTTCCTTAACGACCTACTATGAAGGATTTTTTACCATGTGTACTTAATAAATAGGTGGTCATCATCTCAGCTTATTGCCGTCCACTGCTGGACGTAAGCCTCCCCAAGTAAGCACCAAGCATCCCGGTCTTGGGCAACCCGCATCCATCCGCTACCGGCCATCTTTTTCAAGTCGTCGGTCCACCGTGTAGCCGGGCGCCCTACACTACGTTTGCCTAAACGCGGTCTCCACTCCAGCACCTGTCTGCTCCACCGACCATCTGTCCGTCTGCAGACATGACCGGCCCACTTCCACTTCAGCGTGCTAATTTTGCGAGCAATATCGATGACTTTGGTTCTCTGGCGGATGACATCATTTCGGATCCTATCCACCAGAGAAATTCCAAGCATTGCTCGCTCCATAGCACGCTGAGCGACTTTGAACTTATGGACCAGTCCGTTAGTCAGTGTCCACGTTTCAGCTCCGTAGGTCATTACAGGTAGGACGTACTGGTTAAAAACTCTCGTTTTTAAGCACTGAGGGATCGACGACTCGAAAATAGGTGGTATTCAGTCGGATATAAACATATCCGATACACTACCAGCAAAAGATTAAAGATTTGTCCAAATATTTAATAGTAAATACCGATTATATCAAACTAATACTCAATTAATATTCAAGTCAGACAGTCAATTTTCGGCACATCTAAATGGCTAAGGGAACCGGCATTATAATTGACCTGCTCACTGAGGCACAGAGCGCATCGAGATTTGTTGAGACAAACGTGATCCTAGACCCGAACCCATGTCATTCGGGCGTCAGACCGTGCGGCTAACTAAGTTACTAGCTGATTTATACATTTATACCCGTAGATCACTTTTTTATTTAATAAATGAGTATTTTATGTGCTTTTTTTTAATTTTATTTTTAGATCACAACACACAATGGTGGCACAAGGTGGTAGGTCCCTCGTATGCGAGAGGCTGTCTGGGTTGGTACCACCGCTTTGTCTATTTCTGCCGACAAGCAACACTGTGTAAGCACTGTTGTGTTTTGGTTTGAAGGACAATGAAGCCAGTGAAAACATCTTATGTCTCGGGGTGACGAGCGCAGTTCGGTGCCATGCAGTGCTTTGTAATTCAAAGTTCTGTGTGGTGTTAATTCTGTTTATGGGCAGACGTTGTGCTTACCACTTACCAGCAAGCGAGCGCCTTGCTCATCTCGTCATTCAGTCATATAAAAAAAAAATATCAATCGGTGGTACCTATCCAAACGGTCTCTCGCATACGAGAAACCTATAGACCTACCAGTAATCTGGGGGTTGTAAAGGTACAGAATCTTCAATGTCATTGAATCTTCATGTCTTCAATTGTTTTATTTCCCACTAGCCACCCTAAAATTTGCCTCTAAAGGTGTATCAAAGCGAAATACCACTCGCTGATTAATTGCGAAGTCACAAAAACTACTCGGGCTAGGATCACGAAATTTGGTCGAAATTTAGAACGAGAAAATGGGAGTTAACGTAGGTGGAGCCGTAGACATCAACTAGTGTACCATAAAAAATAATGAAGTATCTGATAACACTTTTTACCACATAAAAAAGGGTGAACCTACTGCAATAAATACAAGTCATTGTTGTTGTTTTTAATGACCCATAACTGTCAATTTCAGATAATATATTTTAGCGGCGCCGAGTAGTAGCCTAAATGGTGTCACAAAAACAAGACAACGGTATTTACGACCTGTTTATCTGTTTTTATTTTTAAGGTATCGGGATGTAAGTGGGCCACGAAGATCTTAGGGTTAAACCAAACGAGCGTAATTTTGTGAGTCGTGAGTCGCAAAATTTCGATAGCATAAATTCTGTTGCAATGGTAAAACCATTGAGGGTAAACCAAGGGTAAAATACCCTTAGTCCCAAAACCAACCTTACCAGCACGTGGTACACGTAGTGGACTTGATGGTTGGTTGGGTGGGTATAGGGGTACATCCTTGTATTATTGTGCCTGCATCGGTCATCCCCCTGTCATCTCCGAAGAGTGAAGAAGCATTTATACAGGCCAGCATGATTCTGGTGACCACCGATGAACTCATTGTTTCTTGGTGGTCGCTAGTTTTTGGACTGCACTACGCTTGCCATCAGGTGTAGTGCAGTCACTTTGCCATGCTCGGAAAAAAGAGGTGCATGCCTAAAATAAAAAAATAATGAAAATTGCAGGTTTCCTAAAGATATTTTATTTACGGTAAAGCAAACGTATTTAACATTAAATCAAGTTATCTAAAAGTAGAGGTGCATGTTTTTGGTTCTGGTTTCGAACCTGCGACCACCAGTACTGGTGCACTAGACTTGCTAGTGCATCGGTACCCATTTCCTTAAATCATCAATTAACTGGATTCCCTGAGCTTCGTGTAGTTACACCTAATTGCATTGTTAGCTAATTACCAGGAAAGTGTTTAGCAACTATTGCGTGCTTCGCTCTCGTGAACCCTGTCACAACCTGAAAATAATACAGTCTGTCAACGCCTTAAATGTCGTTAAATATTCACCATCATCTTTGAAATTAATACGAGTGATATTTGCTCGAATTAATTGGGCATATGCTGTCATGTGGGTGATAGTTTTGAGTAACGACGTGAGATGGAAGGACTATCCCACCCGCAATCACTGTCGTGAAAACAGGATCGATAGTGGTACGCATGTTGTTGACAGCGAATCGTAAAGCTAGGCTAGTTTCTGGAATAACTTTGTCCCACTATAAAATGAATCAATTAGAAAGATTGAGAGGAGTTGGACATTTATGTATATTGTCCCCTTCTATGCGTAGCAAAATAGGACACAAAATAATGCACTGCACCACACAATTGCCCCGTCTAGACGCTGTCGTTGTCTGTATGATATTTAAACTGTGCCTGTACCCAGGCAATTACTTTAGCTCTGTCACTTTGCAGCATGCAGCAAGTTGTAAATTGCTCAACTATGTTATAAATGGCTTAGCAACGCTATTCACCATAATATCTGTGCCGTATTATACTTTCTCATTGCTGACATGACGTCGTATCACATGGTGGTAGGTCCATCGTATGCGGGAGGCCGTATGGGTAGGTACCAACGCTTTCTCTATTTCTGCTGACAAGTAACAGTGTGTAAGCACTGTTGTGTTACGATTTGGATGACATTGAAGCCAGTGTAATTACTGGCCATTATGAGACTTAACATCTCATGTCTTGGGGTAATGACCGCAGTTCAGTGCCATGCAGTTCTTTGTAATTCAAAGTACTGTGTGGTGTTGCTTTTGTTTATGGGCAGGCGTGGCCCTTTCCTTCAGGCGAGCGCCTTGCTCGTCTCGTCATTCAATGAAATAAAAATAAAAAGGCTGTTTAGGACTTAGTCTACCACGCAGGCGTAATGCGAGTTGGCAGACTTCACATACCTTTGAAATTCTTATAAGCAGTTCTCAGGTATGCAGGTTTCGCCACTATGTTTTCCTTCAAGGTAAAGCGATTACCATTAAAAATGAATTTTGTGAGTGGTAGAGCCCCGCTGTAGACAGTTTTCTCTACAGTATGAATGGGCCGGGTGGTTACCGCTGTCTCAAAGAAAACCGACGTAAAATAGCAGCTTACTGCTGCGTTTCGTACGATTAATGTGATATCCGGAGTCCCAAATCCCAGCTAACTGTATTTGAAAGTATCTAGTACACATCTTAGAAATGTTATAATGTGAATTTGTATTTGAACGTATTATAATTTATTTCGTAAGTATTAATTTACTCAGAGGTGGTGAAACAAGCACTAAATCTTTCTAGATAATTAACGTTATTCGGGTCAGATGTTATTAATAATTCTGGGTTCAAGAACGGAAAACATTTCAGAATGATAAATTATTTTAGATATCAGTTTAATATTATTTTCAGAAACTGTCAACAGAATTTAAAGAGGCCGGTGCCGAGGTATTGGGGACAGAATTTAAAGTATAAATCTTTTTGATCCCGTTTAAGTAAGGGCTCAAAGCTAAAAGATATTTTGTCGTGAAACCGTTGTTTTAATTAGAATTTATAATAACGAAATACTTGAGGTAATTTTTTATTTTTATTATAATATATAACTATAAAAAATGTTCTAGTCTTACTAAGTAGTAAGATCCTCGTATACGAGAGGTTGTTTGGGTAGGTACCACCGCTTTAGCTATTTCACCAGTCATAAGTTATTTTTTGTACCAAGCATGACTAAGTGACTGCACTACACCTGATGGTCAACGCAGTGCAGTCCATAAAAAATGATTACCGACAACAATGAGTTTATCGGTGGTCACCAGAATCATGTCGGCTTGTATAAATCCTCCACTCGACTCCACTGAAATGAAATAAATGAATAAATAAATACTCAGAACTCACAAGATTTCACCCATCCAAAAAGCGTCTAACGCGCACAGCACACGGTCAGGTATATACGATGTGTTATGCATAGTCTGAATTAACATTAGCATATCGGTGACGCGAAACCAAAGGTTATTCCTTTACCAAAAAGTACTCAACGCGGCTAAAGAAGTTTTCACTACAAAAATCGGTTGTGGACTATATAAGTGTGACTAGTGAATATGATACGTGAATTTTGATAATGTGTAACACACCACAATCCTGACTAAGGCTATGATAAACTATAGATACAATGAAGTAGTACCCAGTAGATACAATGAAGTTACAGAAAGAAAGTGAGTGAAAGTAGTGGTAGAGCCACGCTGTAGACAGTTTTGTCTACAGCATGAATGGGCTGGCTCAACCGGGTCGTTACCACTGTCTCATAGAAAACCGCCTTGCTGCTGCGTTTCGTACAGTGAGTGAGATATCCGGAAGCCCAAATCCCCTCCCCTTCCCAATCCCTAATTATCCCTTTCCTTTAAGGTCGGCAACGCGCCTATGATTCTTCTGGTGGTGGGCGACATAGGCGGTGGAGATCACTTACCATCAGGTGACCCACTTGCTCGTTTGCCGGCCTATGCTATAAAAAAAACAACAATTGAATAGTGTCATCAATTGATAAACTTTCAAAATGAGATGTTTTAGTCCTCAAACTAAAACAGTAATATATCCACTAAAGGCCATTCTGAATAGACGGTCTTCATTTGATTCTTTGGGTTATCGCTCAAATCCAATCAGATTACAGTTTGAAGGTCACACGTACAAATTACTTAGTTTGATTGGTTAATTTTCCGGACTTATCCGGTTAAGCTAACTAAGACCGTTTATGTAAATTGCCGTAAATTATTCCACTATTCACAGAAACTATGAGATCATTAGATCATAGATTTTTTTTATTAAAAAATAGTAAAAATATTTGAACGAATGATATGAATAAAAAACACAAGCACGTGCATGAATGCATTGGAATGAATAAATGAGTAGTGCCTGTAGTTAATGAAATAAAAAGTGGAGCTATACAAAGAATGAAAGAACGAATTGAAATGTTTATTAACGTGAATAACAAAACTGATTGAAGTTGATGCAGACGAAGAAAAAATAGTGCAATCAATAACAAATTGATAAAAAAAAAACATTGTAAAAACAGCACAGATTATTCTTTAATCAAGATCTGTAGTTTATATACCGAGCACTAACAAAAAAAAAATATTTGATACATAATGATTTCTTACGTTTACGCGAATATTACTCATTGAAATAAAACCAATTTAAACGGATTTTATCGCGGTTTCTTATTAATTTTTATCCCGACGTTTCGAAGACTTTTTAGCCTTTGTCTTTCCCGTGACCACGAAGGCTGAAAAGTCTTCGAAACGTCGGGATAAAAATTAATAAAAAACCGCGATAAAATCCGTTTAAATTAGTTTTATTTCAATGAATATTTGATACATTATAAATCCATTTTAAACATTTTAAAATTAATGGCAACAAACGAAATCGGGGTAACATTATCATTAGTTGTTAGTTGATGGGTGCACGCTCAATTTGGCCCTTTGTTTAGAGTCGGCACGATCGACTGACCAACCAGACCGCACGCTTACCTGCCGGGGTAATGGATTGAACTAATTCCGCTGCAATTGATTTGCGGTTCAATAGTTCTTTCGGATCTTGATAATAAGGAGATTATTGTATTGATCCGTGTGAATGATGCAAACAATGATTTTATAATAAGACTAAGTCTAAGACGATACCAACTTCGCCATTCTACCATCGCACTACCCGGCATCGCAGTAGAGTTCATCCATACTACCTGGAAACACAAGGTAGGTGCCTCGTATGCGAGAGGCCATCTGGGTTGGTCGGTACCAACCCAGATGGCCTCGTGGTCCACGCCGTCTTTTTCTGCCGCCAAACAACAGTGTGCAAGCACTGTTGTGTTCCGGCTTGAAGGACATTGAAGCCAGCTAAATTACTGGTCGTTATGACACTTAACATCTTATGTCTCGGGTTGACGAGCGCAGTTCCGTGCCATGCAGTGCTTTGTAATTCAAATTTCTGTGTGGTGTTGCTTCTGTTTATGGGCAGGCGTAGCGCTTACCATCAGGAGAACTTGCTCGTCTCGTCATTCAATCAAATAAAAAAACAAATTCTAAACGTTTCACTACCAACTGATCTGATCACTTTGCTAATATTGAAATAATTTTAATGGTTCATTCCGGGGTATGATACAAAGTTTACTTTCATGGATACCCAATCCCGTTTTATTGCCGGGATGAAAGTAATCGTTAAATAAATTATCCGGGACGCTGTGTAATGAAATTTACTTTAGTTTTATAACCGAGATTCGTGATTGATTGATATTGCTGATTCAGACGTTTTTGTTAGGATTTCAAGACGTTACTGGACGTTTTATGGGAGAGATCTACAATAACAAAGGATTAATGAATTGACCAAATATAAAATAATATATTTATTTTATTTGAACTATTTATTTGAAACTACAAACCCTATCGGATACAAAAATAATAATCATCCAAATCGATTCACATTTGATGTAGTCATGCGTGAACATACATAAAAAGATATAATATATACCGACGTTTTGGAACGAAGTTCCTTACGGCAGGCTTGGAGGGGATAGGGATTTCGCTGCGTGACCGAACTGAAAAAAATGTGATAGTAAAACCGTAAGAAAAATGCGTGGAAAAAATGCGTGGAAAAAATGCGTGGAAAAAATGCGTGGAATAAAAGCGTTAAATGAGACGTGCGCAGGCGCGACAGTCAATGTGTCAATTTTAATGTCAGTCATTTCTATGTAATTTTATGTTGTCAAACAAAAATAAAGAGACATATTTAAAATGAAATTCATTCAGCCAGTTATAATTGAAGTATATAAAAATACTCCTTCGATTTTTAAAAGATTACGCTAGCTCGTTATTATTTATAATTACATAGGTTGATAAAAAATGCTATACAATAGCTTTACCGCGGCAGTCTCCGAGCGCCACACGTCTTTTTTTTATTTCTATTTTTCTATTCTATTTCTATGTAATTTTATGTAGTCAAACAAAAATAAAGAGACATATTTTGTTATTTTAGTTGATAATTTGAATTTTTTGCAATTTGTGTCGATTGTACATTAGCCGAAGGAACTTCGTTCCTACCTGGTGTCCCACGACACACACCAATTTTTTTTTTTTATTTTAATTTTGGTCCCGATGTTTCGAAAGCTTTTCAGCCTTCATGGTCACGGGGTGGACGATCCGTTTAAATTAGTTTTATTTCAATGTGGAACATTCGCGTAAACGTAAGAAAAGCCATTTCTTAGGTAAGCTTAAGAAAGAAGATTTTTTCGCGCTAATATTAAAATCATTGCTGAACTAATTCTGTTCTACAGGTTTGTAATTATGAAAATATACAGATTTTTATTGCGACGAACATAAAAAACAATATGTGGATTCTACAGAGTAGTGCAGTGTTTACATCTACAGAATAACGAACCATTTGCATTATTTCTTTTTGAAAGTGAAGCTCCACGAAAACTGATTTTTAGTAGGGTGTTGACAAACGAGAGCGTCACTGACGCCAGCGTCAGTTTGACGCGTCTGTTGGAAGTCGGCTTTATGGAACGAAAGAATAAAAAACTGATCAATTATAAAATATATAAGGCATTCTTTTTTTTGCCATTCACTCCCATACTTCCACTCAGTTCCCTCGTTCATTCCTATCCATTCAATATTCACTCAATCATGTTAGCTATCTATTACACACAAAAAAGATGCAAACAAAAACATTTTGTTGTATTTTAACAATGCCGTTTAGTTTTCGTTCGTCATCATGCAAATCCGTATGTAATCCCCCAAAACTTTACAAATTTATTCAAATTTCGATATAACAGTTGGAGATCCATTAAACTGTGTTTAGGGCAAGACAGGTAGAATTAGCATTCCTCAAACTTGTCCACGGAAGATTTGAAACGAAACACGGCAAACTTTGAAATGTTGAAATCGCTTAAAGAAATTATTTCTATAATATTTGCGGCGATGATTTGAGTGATCTTGTTAAGTAATTGTGTTTCGGGGAAATTGTTGAGGAAAATTAAAGACGTATTCTTGTAATTTGTTGAGGAAAGTTGGTTGTTTGTTCGTAGATTTGAATACAAAATCAGATATTATATTATGGTCTGGAATCTGCCTGAAAATGGTGCCTACACTTGTGATACGCGCAACAAAGACAGAGGTGCGGTCGGTTACTTTATGCCACGAAGCAATCCATTCTAATATTTCGTTGAAAGTGAGGCTGCGATCTATAAACAATCGTTCTATTAGTTTAAGTCATTTTAAACAAATATGACATAGCTGTCTGAATTAAAAATATGGTGACTGCACCGTAAGTTCAACTCACAATGAAATTATTCTGAAAATATTTAGTGTATCTTTAAATTTATTTTAGTCACTATTCTCTACAAATGTCGGTTTTTGAAAATTAAGGTACATTTTTTAGTACAGGGAAGTCCATATATAGATCGGATTGGGCTCGAATGTCTATAGGTACCGGCCAAGCCATTAAAACCCCGCAGTGTATTGCTCTTTCTCACTATGTCGAGGGCACAATCTTCAAAATAAGTACGTTGTAACATCTAGTGCTGTTCACTTTTATGTTGTAAGAAATTTTCAGACCGACGAACATCCATCCAAGTGAATTCTTGCGAAGTGTCTTAAAATCTGGTTAAAAAAAATGAGATAAAAATAAGAAACATGAAGTTAATTCAGTGAGAAGAGTCACTTCTGAGTTAGTACTTCAAGCCTAAGCACTAACCTAAATCAAGAGTTGTTCAAAGAATTTTCTCGACATTTTTAGTTTTTGCGCCATCGGATCCCGTTCAAACTTGTCGACCGTCGAGTGGAGTTCTTTTTGAATAAAGCCGAGGCTTTTTAGAGAATATATCGCAAGTTTTGGTAGTGCCAGGTGTTCATCATTCGCTTATTAACTTCTGATCTGGGAGGAGAGTTTTTGTTTTGTATCGGAAAAGTCTCGGTTTGTGTAGAATTTTTAAGAAAGATTTTTTTACAGAAAGATAATTACATGATGTAAAACATACGAAACATAAATATTTGCATTCTGACAAAGAGTGGTATAAAGGGCTTAAGATTGCTGATTGTAATATAATAATCCATAACTTCTTTTACTTCAGTTTCTGTCCATCCAAAGGTTGTCTGGCAGAGATCGCTTGTAGCGATAAGACCGCCCATTGTAAAACCGTTAAGTACTCCTATGCTAAATTATTTTATATTTTTTATATGCTTAATATTTTTTATATGCTTAATATTTTTTTTATATTCTTTCTTTCTTTCTTGGCTAATGTGTATGTATTAAGAAAGAATACCCCATACAAAATGCTTATATTACTATACAAAGCCATGGTAGAATCCATCGTATCGTATGGGTTAAGCAGTTACGGCAGAACCTTTAAAACTTACATACAGAACATACATACCCTACAGGTAAGAATACTGAAAGCAATAGTACCAAGAAAAATCAAAAATCGATACCAGGACCAAGATAATTTACTGTTCAAACACTGTGGTATATTACCTATAGAGCAAAAAATTAAATATTTAATGCTCAAAGAAAACTACCTTACAGAAACATATGCTACTGACACGAAAATAAAACGCAAAATTAGAACTAGGTCAGTAACTGCGAACATACTAACCTTGCCGACACATAACAACTTTTACGGTAAAAGAACAAGAGAGTATTTAATACCTAATTTAATAAATGATTTGCCTAAAACACTAAAAGATACCTTAAACAAAAACAATCTTAATTATAAACTTAAACATTATTTCTTAGAAAACTTATAAGGGCTATGTACCTACATGAATAAAATAGAATGTGTTAGTATAATTAATTGTTATATGTATATAATATGTAGAATGTCGGAGATGTATTGCATTACATCACCCACAAACCAACCTAGGTTTAAGTGATGTTATCATTGTATTCTTTATGTATAATTTGTAAAAAACAATAAATAAAAAAATAAAAAAAAAATATATTTTTTATCATTATTTTATTGGTTATACAATAAAGACTTTTTGTATTGTATTAAATTGATCGATTGGGCTGATTTTCAAGAGGCCCCACAGAAACACATAAAGAACTGACAAAAAATAAACAGAAAGATCTTGCCTGATTAGTAATAATAATATTTACCTATTTCTACGTTGGTTAAGATTTAAAATCAGAGAAAGCTAGGTGAAAACTATATTTTATCATCAGGCTGGAGGATGCTGTGGATGGAGAAAAACTTTTTATACATCCTAGTGGTATTCAAGCCATCTAAATTCTAGGTTACCACTTTGACTTCCTTTTGCCACCATTTAGCAGTATGTAAGAACTTTTCTGTTTCTTCAGGCCGGCATAATTCTGGTGACCGTTGAGGGGTCAGTGTCTCTTGACGGTCGTCAGTATTTTTGGACTGCACTGTAATTAACATCAGGTCCAGTACAGTCACTTTGTCGTAAAAAAGAAGTAGGAATTGTAGGAAGAGGGAATTCGGATATTTACAATTTCGAAGCACAGAATATAACTAAACATACGACATCGATTTACCTAAAGCGTTATGGACGATTTCCTCTAAACTTTTCACATTACTCCACATCGTGGCATAAAAAATCGAACAAGCGTACATTTGTAACAAAACTTAAGTAAATTGCATACTTTCGTGTCGGAATCGAGTTTGCTGAAGTACTTAGCTTCTTCACTTAGATTGAAGAATTAATATTCCTTGTTTTTGTTAAATGTGTGTGGGTTTTGATTTTATTTTTTGTTTCTGGATCTTAAAGCCCCGTTAATATTTACAGACATTGTACAATGCTGGTGGTAGGGTATTCATATTTGTGTGGATCACGTTCCAGGATCAGCCAGTGTATGTCCGGTTCTCCCGAGGGCCTTGCGACAGGACTTGATGACTTGATTGTTGGTTGAGGAGGGTATAAGGGTACATCCTTGTATCCCTGTGGTTGCATCGGTCATCTGCTTGTCTTGTCGCAGGCCCCTCGATTTGCGTCGTCCCTCTTCGGACTGTGGCGATTTGTATGGTGACCACCATAAACTTATTGTTTGTCGGTGGTTTTTTTGGACTGCGCTGCGTTTATCATCAGGTTTAGTGCAGGCACTTTGACGAACCCGGATAAAATAAAATTAATGGTCGATACAGACACATGATAGTGAGTATTCGGTACCTGTTTATCTAACATAAACATGTATCAAATCTTATCAAAATTTAAAATTTAATCACTCATTTATTTTAACCGATAAGATCAACCACGTAACTATAAATTAAGTAAAGTGCGTGAGCGGGAATAGCAATGCAGGAATGAGAGAAAAACACTGCTGTTTATCATGTTACTCATTCGATAAAAAAGAAAATCCTCGTGTCTTAGCAATGCAATCGGCTTTGGTAGTACGAAGATGAAATACTTAGGTAAAACACTTACACTATACATACTACACCAATATACACAATAAGTTGCTTAATATTGGCCATACATTTCTATAACATGTATAGACAGAAAAAGGTGTCAACTTTATAACATCCCTCTCTTTGTTGAGGTTAAAAACAATATGGTCTGCACCACTGCATATTTCAACCACGCCGCAGCAATTTAAATAAGAAGATCTTAGATATTTCAAAGGCAAGTGTCAGTGGCAAATGGGTTCAGATTAGGTGCGGTCCGTCGGCCGCAAGTTTAGTAGCGGTCACTTCCTGCTTAGCTTCCATTCTGGTTTATAAATCTCGCAGCATCTTTCGCTTTACAGGGTGCTGCAGAAATGTGGTAACAATAATGACTGCACTTATTCAACCACCGATGGTTGGAGTTCCCTTTGAGGGAAGTATTTTAATTTTTTTATTTATTTATTTTTATTTCATTATAAAAGAATCATAAGCGCGTTGCCGACCTTAAATGGAAGGGATTGGGAAGGAGGGGGATTTGGTTCTCCGGATATTTCAATCACCGAACGAAAAGTAGTAGCAAGCTGCTACTTTACTACTTTACGTCGGTTTTCTGTGAGACAGTGGTAACGACTCAGTGGAGCTGGCCCATTGGCTGCAGACAAAAATAACTACGGCGTGGCTCTTCAGTCACTAATACTGTGTGACAATTATTAAGTGGACAATTAATATTTCTAACTCCTCCCTAACCTTCTATCTGATTAATTTCGTGGCGGGACACAGACAATTAGACAATCCTAGAGACTCGGATCAGATGCTCGGTGTCGACAAAAATGCGTGCCACTGTTGATTCTGGAGCACAGGAGTTACAGTGGCGGGTGTGAGCGGGATAGTCTCTAATACTGTGTGATATTACTCCTCTGGTGATTACCATCAGGCAAGCCACCTGCTCCTTTTGTCATTCGGGCTAATAAAAAAAACTAAGTTCACCATCATGATGGTGCACAAACAAGGGCCAAATTGTGTTTGTAGGAAAAATATCGGTAGTCCATTATCTAGAATGCTGGTATAAACCAAATCGTCGGTCCAGACGTCATAAAATTTATAGGAATCATAACGCAGTAACAGCGCCCCGAGGAATCGGTGTTTCGAGCCACTCGCTCCACTATATTTTATTACTGTGATTTATTGGCGGCTTTGTGACGAGGTTCTTTTTTTATTTGAATGAAAAGTTTGATAGTTTATTTTTTGCAGAAAATATCAGTTGTATTATTGTTCAGGGGATATGTACATTTTAAGCCAGGAATCAAGAAACATTTTGGGACAACCTAGTAACACAGTCACTACACCTCAGTCCACCCCGTGACCACGAAGGCTGAAAAACTTTCTAAACGTCGGGACCAAAAATAAAATAAAAATCGCGATAAAATTTGTTTAAATTAGTTTTATTCCAGGAATCAATGTTAAGTATAGAAATAATATGTGATTTTTAATTAGCTCATGACTGTATACTCGATGCCCGATGATATAGGCAGCAGTGCAACCACTGCTCCCCCGTTTCACCGAGATTGTCTTCATTTCATGACGTCATAGATGGCGAGTCGATGGTCATATTGTATACAAATTGCCAAGCCGAGCAAAATAAAAAATAAAATCAACATCTCAATTTTTGATAATGATTTCTTACGTTTTCGCGTAATTTAAACGGATTTTACCGCGGTTTTTTATTTTAATTTTGATCCCGACGTTTCGAAGACTTTTCAGCCACCGTGGTCACGGGGTGGACTAAAATAAAGAAAAAAAGATTGTTTAACTAATCAATGCATTAATTGTAACGTTAATAATGTTTGTCGAGAATGTATCGCAATATCGAGAATCAATCATAGATTGAGATTCAAACAAATTAGAATTACGAAACTGATGATGTATTCGTAAAGCGCTAAAACAAATTTTGACAGCAACTTTGCATCAGAATGATTGAAATGAATTTTTAATTTGTTTTCTTTGAGACATTTTGTAGCTAAACTAACTTTAAAACCGACTGTAACTTTCAACAAACTTCAAGCGAAGAGTGGCACAGAACGTTTCTCCTCACAAATGGAGTGTTTTTTATTACACAACTTTTCGTCGACTTCGTATATTTTAATGTCGGTCCTCCGTCTCTTATTGAATTCTCGGATCACCTGTTTCTTTGATTGTTCAGTTTTTTTTTCACTCAATAACGGAGGTACGGATTAGGCCGGCAAAGTTGGGTAATAATCTTTTTGTTCATTGGATCTTTGGAATGGAAGGCAACGGTTCGTTTTACCGGAGATTTGCTTCGACGTAATGTCTATATTGATTCGGACGAGCACAGAAATGGACGCTAAAAATAGATAAGAAGTCCATCATTCGTAATTGAGTAGTCTTTTTATGAAGTACATATGTTTTTATATATACATTTTGATAGTATACCGGTAAATGTGTGTGGGTCACTTGATGGTAAGTATTCTCGGTTCTCCACCGCTCAATTACGTCCTCAATACCAGAAGTGTAAGTGTATAGTGGGGTCATCTCCGCTCATAATAGGTTCTAGGTAGTATAACTTATTGATTTGAATTATAAAAAAAACAAGTCAAGTATTCTATTGTGCCTGGTATGGCGATAGGATCACTTTTTATGACAATTTATTCATTTATTTATTTAAACTTTATTGAACACAAGGAGTACAGAACAGAACACTAAAATATAACTAAGATGAGAAGTAGAATTGACAATATAGAACGGAAATAGGTTCGGTGAGGTGTAGATGCGGCATCTCTGCCCACCTCATCAGGGACACAAGCGTGAGCTTATATATGTATTGTGTAGCCATCTATTCTTCTAACGACTAATGTCGTCGTCGTCGAAGTAGCTAACCCAAATAGTAGAATAAAAAATTCTATAAAAATAAAACTTTCGAAATCCCGAAAATAAGAATACCAACACCAAACTGAAGTTGAGTCAAAAACAACATGAAAAAGCTTTGTTAGGGTTCCATATCCTGGTAGTGGGATATTCATATTTTTTTTGATTAAATGAAGAAGCGAGCAAGGCGCTCGCCTGATGGTAAGCGCCACGCCTGCACATAAACAGAACGCCCGGATAGCAACCACCATACACATGGTGTTAAAACCTGCCATAGTGGCCCACATTGTAAATCCGGTTCTCTTGAGGGGCTTGCGACATGACTGGATGGTTGGTTGGTGCGGGTATAGGGGTACATATTTATATCACCGTATGGTGATAGGCTCGCACAGCACATCATGGGACAATACGCTCGATGAAATTTGGGTGTACTGGTAACACCTCTGCCTACCATTTCGGGGATTACAGGCATAAGTGCATGCATATTTAAGAGAGTAGCTCCGGAACCCTCGATGCGTGTCCGACCCGCACTTGACCGGGTTTTGTTCAAACTTTCGTCTTAAAACTAGTAAATGATGCATAAATTAGCTGGATTCGAATTCTAGGAGTAAAGTTGCGTATGATGTTGTCGTGTGTCCAACGTGACGTCATAGTGTGTCTCGACGCAAATGCTTTCCTAAAATAGTTTGTCTAGACTGAATCGCTCGGGAACTATTGTTACACCCCATATATCTTGAAGTATATGGAGATTTGTACCAGTCTGACTTATTTAGGGCTATTTTCTTGTAGAGATTATGTTTTTACAGTAACTTAGAAAATAAATGGCATTTTAATGCATTAGGGCTAGATTACCATCTCTATAGATAGCGTAGTACAAATTTTGTTATGTGGTGGGCTCAGATTTGCTTTGCTGGTGGTAGGATATTCATATCCGCCCGGATAGCGACCATCGTACACATGATGATAATACCTGCCATAGTAAACCCAATACCTTGTGAGGACCGCATTCCAGGATCAGCCAGTGTATATCCGGCTCTCCCGAGGGGTTCAAACAAAACTTGATAGTTGGTTAGGGCGGGTATAGGGGTACATTTTATTACATAATTGAATCATTGTGCCTGCATCGGTCATCCGGCTGGCCTATCGCAGGCCCCTCGATTCGCTTCTTCCCTCTTCGGAGGGTGAAGAAGCATTTATACAGGCCGGCATGATTCTGGTGACCTCCGATAAACTCATTGTTTGTCGCTGGTTTTTGAACTGCACTGTGCTTACCGTTAGGTGTAGCCTTGATCATACATAATTCACTGTCAAATATTGTGTCAATTAATTACCGATTGTTTGCAAATAAAATCAGAGAATAATAAGTATTTGTAACGTAAGTAATTGATTTAACAAAACGGTCAAAATCAAATCAAACAGGATTTGATCAGCCTTTGAGAAAGCGGATGTGTCACGTGGAATTAACAGAACACAAAAATCAGAGTCAAATTAATTACATTTTACTTTGTGTTTGACTTTCAGTTTTCCCGAAAATGATAATTCAATTATATTACAAAGTATTCATTTAACCAAAAGGTGTTGTAAGAATTAATTTGATTTCTTCTAAGAATCAAATATAATTGCCAGCGAGTATCGAAATAACTTAATGAAGACTGATTGCTATTCAAACCGGGGCCGTTAACACGTTCAGTTCTTAATTCTTTAATCTATAGCGATTTCCATTTTATTAATAATCTTACGTCTTGTTTATTATGATATATTTGGTATTTTGGCAATAACAAAAGTGGGTGTTTATAATTCGACGCCTATTTTATTCTATTAATAGGTAAACAAGATATTTCTTTTGGGAAAAATAGGACCAGTAAAAATATTTTGCTGTTTGAAATGTTTCGTGTGTTTATGACGAAGGTAATGAAAGTAAAGTTGCTGTGTGTACCGTGCTTGTGGTGCTCTATTTAGCCTCCAACCTACCCATACAGCAAGATCCAGAACGTACATTGGTTGTGAATACCTTTTATACACACACGGATAATACTCGAACTGCCCTCTCCGTAGTGGCGAATGTATTTATAACAATGTCCGTATGGATTGAGGTGCCACTCCAGGTTTTAAAAGGAAGCTCACATCTTTATTTTGAAACAAAACAGCAGCTGATTTTGTAGCATAAGTTCTGGAATTTGTAGCAAAAGATAATGCACATTTATTTATATTCATCTGAAAGTGGCTTTGGAATCTCAACATTTTTCGAATAATGAATGTATTATGTGTCGAATTGTGGTCTTTTGAGATTTTTGTCTACTGTTCGACGATTTCAACGGCCACGTATTTATACATTTTAATAGAGAATTCGCAGGTATGCAAGTTTAATCACTATATTTCCTTCACCGTCAAAGCAAGTGATAATTAACATTGAACATTTTTTACATTTTCTGAGCACATTTACCATAGTAATGTATATATTTTTTTACACTATCAGAAAGTAGAGAATTCAATGAACAAGAAACCAACAGACTTTTTTAAAAAAGCTCATATTTTGATGTGAGAATTTTCGTTTGAAAATTAGGCTGCTTTTTCGATATTAAGTCAAAATAAGGTGCAAAAATATATATATTTTAAATCAAAAAAATTACAGTGTATTTGGGATACAAAAAGGTAAGTTTTCACCAAATTTCGTGAAAAAAAATGATTTATTATAATAGATAAAAATAAAATACTTGGTTATTTGAATTTTTCACATATATTTTGAGGTTATGTGAAGAAAGTGTGTATACAAAAATTGTAGATCTTTTTATTACCTACAACTTTGCGATTTAACTTTTTTCCATAGGACTTGTAGTTTTTCCGGAAATCGAGATAAACCGTTTTTTACCCTTAAAAGCCCCCCCCTTCCCACTTCCCGACCTCAGATCGCCGGTAATTTATTTTTCCTATCAATTTTGTTGTATTCTCTTCCTTTTACAATGGGTTTGATTCTACTATAAATTTGTTTCTAATTTTACCATTTTCAACCGGATAATCACCGGTCTATTATGATGATCTGTGATTTATTTTTATTATTTAACATGTCCAATAATTATAAAATTATTTATTTGAAATATTTGTAGAAATAATGATTTCTTACGTTTACGCGAATGCTACACGTTGAAATAAATTATTGTCTTGAAATTGTCTTGAATTGAAAACTAATTTAAACGGATTTTATCGCAGTTTTTATTTTAATTTTGGTCCCGACGTCTCGAAAGCTTTTCAGCCTTCATGGTCACGAGATGGATTCAATATTTGTAGAAAGGTATAAATAAGGTAGATAGGTAGGTTTATTTAAGGTTGCCTGGAAGATATTGCCGTTAGCGATAAGGCCGCCAATTGTACTTCTATCTTATCTTAAATTATCTATTGTGTATTTTCATTACCTTTTGTGTGATGTACAATAAAGTTATAAATAAATAAATAAGGTTGATTAATTATTGTCAGCGATAGCTCAGCGGGGTGTGGTACGGACTGTCGAGACGGAAGTCGCAGGTTCGAAACCAGCCCCAAGAGCATACACCTCTAACTTTTCTAAGTTACGTGTAAATTCATTATTAATTATCGCTTGCTTTAACGGTGAAGGAAACATCTTGAGGAAACCTACCTGAGACACAGACAACATACCTGAGAACTCGATAAGATTTTATGTAATATCGAAGGTATGTGAAGTCTGCCAACCCGCATTAGGCCAGCGTGGTGGACTAAGGCCTAACCCCTCTCATTCAGTAGAGGAGGCCTGTGCCCAGCAGTTGGACATGTATAATACAGGGCTAGTAAAGAAAATAAATATTGTCAGCGTGCAGTCGCTTGGAAGATATAATATAGTTAGGTGTTAATTTTTATTTTAATTTTTATTAATCTTTGCGAACGGTGTTTATAAAATTGTCGTCGGGTAGATACGCCTAAAAATGTATAAAAGAGTGGCGCACGACTCGACAGCGACAGTTCGCATTCAGTCGTCGCGTAGTGAGGACCGTCGTGGTCGTTATTATCGTAGTCAAGCCTTCTGATTGGCTGACCGTTACAGTAGTAGTAATTCTGTCGTAGTTAATCATACTAAGCGTGTATACAAGTGCAGTTAAAGTAAAGCCTACAATTGGTTACTCCTGACACGGGTTTGTTCTCTGTGAATAGAATAAATTGGTTTAAAGTGATGTTGTTAAAGTTGTTAAAGTGATGTTATTTGTGTTCTATTATTTTTATTATTCATCTCACATTAAATTCCTTAATTCAGAAGTGGGATAGGCTCCGCAGCCTATCATCTTCTTGACAGTTGAATTTTCAAGGCATTACTTAAAAGTTAATGCTAGCACTTTAAATGCACTTGTGTTGGTAATTACGCGATATGTCTAACTACGCGATGAAATGCGACTGTCTACGAGTGGTTTGGTAAGTCTGTTCCAATTTTATTGGCTTTTTGTTAAGACAAAAATCGCCAATAAGATTGTCATGTGGTGAGTTGGTTAAAGATCATCACGATGATCCATGGTGCAGCAGTCTGGTGTCGTAAAATAATTAATTCGGTGTAAAATCATTGTACTGCTAAATTTAATGGTGTTATATGTTTGCAGTAATAAATTTATTGTGAATATGTTAGTTTGCTGCCTATGGATACGAAAATCTGACATATTGTGTTCAAGTCGAAAGACGTACGACGACGTCGTAGAGGCTATGGTGGTGTCTATACCTGCGAAGTTATTAATTGTGTACCAAATGTTCTCAGAACTTATCTAGGCCCATAATGGACGAGTTCTACTGATGAGGCACCCGCGCTGGCATGGAGTGCAAGATATTGGTGCACAAGAGTTCCCGTTCGTTGGACCATAACGCCGCACCCACGGTGTGATGATTCACCCGTACGGCGCACAGAGCGGCTTTGTGGGACGACTGTGATCGGATACATTTACGAGTGTTGAGTATAACAAGAATTTGGTGAGTCCGTTCCTGTTTATATAAATCTGATATAAAAGTAATTTGCAGTACCTACAGGTTTTATAGAATTATTTTGATGACAGGGCGACACGGATTTCTCTTTTTTTTTTTTTTTTTTTTATTGCCTTGATAGGCAGACGAGCAAGCGGCCCGCCTGATGGTAAGCGGTCACCGCCGCTCATGGACATCGGCAATGCCAGGGGCACAGCCAAGCCGCTGCCTACCACTGAAGGGATACTCTTTTTAAACCTCGTTTAAAGAAGGACATGTCATAGCGCTCGGGAAACACCGAGGCAGGGAGTTCATTCCAGAGCTTGCACGTGCGTGGTATAAATGAACGCTGGAAACGTACGGTACTAGACCGTATTGTTTCCAGGTGGTATGGATGAACTCTACTGCGGTGTCGGGTGGTGCGATGGTAGAATGGTGACGTTGGCACCATCTTAAACAGTTCCTCAGAGCACTCCCCATGGAACAGCCGATAGAACACGCAGAGAGAACCAAAGTCTCTCCGCAGTCCCAACGGTTCCAGGCTATCCGTGAGATCAGGATCATCGACGATTCGAACAGCTCGCCTTTGCAAGGAGTCAAGTGGGTTGAGCAGGTATTTGGGGGCTCCTGCCCAGAGGTGGGAGCAGTACTCCACGTGGGGCCGTACCTGAGCTTTATAGAGCATCAATCTCTGGCCCGGCGTGAAGTACCGCCCCGCTCTGTTCAGGATACCCAGCTTTTTACTAGCCAATTTGGCTTTGTCCTCCAAATGACTCCTAAACTGGACTGTGCTCGAGATTTCGACGCCGAGAATCCCAATACTCTCGGAAACCCGAAGAGGTACTCCTTGGAACTGAGGCGCTATGACAAATGGGTCCTTCTTCGCAGTGAACGCGCAAACTTGTGTCTTCGTGGGGTTGAACTGAACTAAGTTCATTTCACCCCATTTGGAGGCTCGCCCCAGAGAGCTCTCGATTTCAGACACAAGTTGTGACCGTCTTTCCTCTACGGTGCACCGAGGAATATTCTGGTGGCCGATGTATCGCGCATCACTCGTGCTGTCATCTGCATAGCAATGCATGCTGTCAATAGACAGCATGTCATTGATATGCAAGATGAAGAGTGTCGGCGACAACACCGAGCCCTGTGGAACGCCAGCATTGACTGATAAAGTCTCGGAGCAACAGCCGTCAACGACGACTTTAATGCTCCGGCCTTCCAGGTAGCTAGCGATCCACTTGCAGAGTTCCTCGGGGATTCCGTAAGATGGTAGCTTCGATAGAAGGGCTCTATGCCATACCCGATCGAACGCCTTCGCGATGTCTAGGCCAACAGCCATAGCCTCACCCTTGCCCTCCAAAGCTTCTGCCCAGCGATGTGTGAGGTAAACAAGAAGATCACCAGCTGATCGACCGTGACGGAAACCGTACTGACGATCACTGATCAGCTGGTGCTCCTCAAGGTACCGCATCAGCTGGGCATTTATTATTCGTTCCATGACTTTCGTTTCGTTCTATAGAGCAATTCTGTGTACCCACCGTGCACTAAATGCCTAATGAAAGGTATTTGCTATTTGTTGTAGATATGAGCCATTTGAACATCATTCAAATGAGTTGCTGCAAATTACTGTAACCGTAAGAGGTCGGACATTGGCTGCAATGCTGCCTAACGTCCTGGAGAAGGGCTTATGATGCTCTTGGATTCTGACCATGTTTGTTTTATGTGTTGTTGACTATCGGTATATCGAAGTGTTGAGGTGCTTGTACAACAACCATGTCGGCCCGAGTACAAGATCAGAGTACGAAGGCTATTCCATTACAGAGAGGCGTGAGACAGGGAGATGTTATTTCTCCGATCAGAGTACGAAGGCTATTCCATTACAGAGAGGCGTGAGACAGGGAGATGTTATTTCTCCGAAACTGTTCACTGCCGCGCTGGAAGATGCCTTTAAGCTCTTGAACTGGAAAGGATTCGGCATCAACATAAATGGCGAGTACATGTCTCACCTTCAATTTGCCGACAACATCGTAGTCCTAACACAATGCTGAAGACATCTAAGGACTGATGTGTATCCATGGTGAACCAAATCTCGTTTTTTATTTGTAAGAGTAAAATTAATGTCGAATCCCAAGCTAGGATTCATATTAAGTTTTTCAACTTGAAACTTTCACAAAGGCTATCCCAGCAGTGATTGTTCAAATTAGTCAGGATTGGTCGAAGCGGTGCATAACACAGCTAATATGTTCCTGAAATGTTGTAATATAAGACAGTGTCACATGGGTATAGACATCGTTTCGGATAACAGTCGGCCTTTGCGACGCAGCGGATAGGCATCAGACTGCGGGTTCGATTACCGCACCAAAGATAAAATGTGATTATACCCATGGTACCAGATGACAGCCGACCTCCGCAACGTAGCGGACAGGCTGCGGGTTCGATTCCCGCACCCAAGACAACTGTTTTGTTGTGTGACTATGAGCTATGTGATTCTGCCGTGTATTTTTGTTACCTAGGAGGTGCGAGATGCTCGTCAGGTACATCATGCAGGCAGATGGAAGTTGTGAAGTGCAACGACTGAGCAGCGACCCAGGAGTTTTTGAAGAATACACCACAGCGTCGGTGGTACGGAGTGGTAGTAAGAGCCGGCTCCGTCTAGAAACGAATCATTTGCATTGTATTCTTCTAAACTCATTGTCTGTTCTGTAAATACCTACTGTGCTCGGGACGCGCACGCGTCAGGAGAGGCCGAGTTAGGTGTTAATTTTTATTTTAATTTTTATTAATCTTTGCGAACGGTGTTTATAAAATTGTCGTCGGGTAGATACGCCTAAAAATGTATAAAAGAGTGGCGCACGACTCGACAGCGACAGTTCGCATTCAGTCGTCGCGTAGTGAGGACCGTCGTGGTCGTTATTATCGTAGTCAAGCCTTCTGATTGGCTGACCGTTACAGTAGTAGTAATTCTGTCGTAGTTAATCATACTAAGCGTGTATACAAGTGCAGTTAAAGTAAAGCCTACAATTGGTTACTCCTGACACGGGTTTGTTCTCTGTGAATAGAATAAATTGGTTTAAAGTGATGTTGTTAAAGTTGTTAAAGTGATGTTATTTGTGTTCTATTATTTTTATTATTCATCTCACATTAAATTCCTTAATATATAATATGTTACTCTGCGCAAATTTAAAGAGAATATCAAATACATTGTGTTACAAATCATCTACTGTGTTACACTTGGTATACTTTAATTTAGAGAAACTGCTATGTTCAACTAAAATACCATTTGAAGTTATATAAATAGACGTCAGAATGCAACAAACAAATAATTTATTGCCTCCAAAATCTGCGTGGTTTACCGCGAAAACTTCGGTAATGACTTAAGTTCTTATTGGCGTTTTCAAAGTTACTACATGGAACTTCTATTTCAATTGCTGTGGGAGTACCCTACAGTTCGAGCCCTTACTTTGGTATTGGTTTATTGAATGGAGGAATTTAATGACGCTTTTATTTAACTAGACAAAAAGGCGAGAAGGTTCTTTATTAAAATAAAACTAATTTAGACGGATTTTATCGCGGTTTTTTATTTAATTTTGGTTCCAATAAAATTTGTTTAAATTAGTTTTATTTCAATGTGTAACATTCGCGTAAACATACGAAATCATTAAATTAATACAATTCACATCTTCTACAGTTTAGTAATTCATCCCAACGTAAACACATTAGATTGCCTTGTTTGATAACCAGGCGGTAGAAATAAATGTAAATGCGCTCAGATTCTACCAGAATTACCAAGTTCCGTCTCCACAATTATTATCAGCGGGCGAAGTACGTCTGGATGCAAACCCAGCTGAGTTTCAGTAAACCGCATTAGTGCGCTGTGATTGAAAAGTTTTTACTTTGCAATGCTCTAGTGAATGCGTTTCGGGGAGGTGAGCTGTTATGAAATGACGTAAGAGTTTGTGAAACCAAATTTCATTGAACCATTGTTTTTTCTTATTAGTTTTATTTTCAGAATATTCGTATGCGCTTGTATAGCGACCGCCGTACATATGGTGTTAAAACCTGCCGTAGTGAACGCACCATGTGTGGATCGCGTTCCACGATGAGCCAGTTTATATCCGGTTCTCCCGAGGGGCTTGCGACAGAACTTGATGGTTGTTTGAAGGGGGAATAGGGGTACATCTTTATATCCCTGTGCCTACATCGGTCATCCGCCTGTGATGTCGTAGACCTATCGATATGCTTCTTTCCTCTTCGGAGTGTTCAGAACCATTGATACAGACTGGCATGATTCTAATAACCACCGATAAACTCATTGTATTTCTGTGGTCACTAGTTCTTTTGGACTACATTGCGCTTACCATCAGGTGAAGTGCAGTCACTGTGCCGTGCCCGGATATAAAAAAGGTTTTTAATAGCATTAATGTCGCAGGTAGCTTGCCTGACGGAAAGCGTCACTCCTGCCCATATATACAAGCAACAACAAGTGAACTGTGAATCATGAAGTACTGCATGACTAATGTCTGCGCTAATCACCCCGAGACAAAAGAGTGTAAGTTTCATAAAATGCCCAGTGTTTTCACTGGCTTTAATGTACTTCAAACCGAAACAAAACAGAGCTTACGATCCTGTTTGGCGGCATAATATATTTTCGAAATAAATTATGTTTATTCATGCCTTGCAGAACTTCAATGTTGTAACGAGTTAAATTTTATTGGTCTTTCGGGTTCGATTCATGCACAATATTTGTGGAACACATAAACATTTGTCTCTGGCTGTGTTTTCTTCCAGAAGAATTGATCGACAGGCAATCGGTCGTATAAACTACAAACCAAATCTTTCTGTAGCATGTGTTAAAAAGCATATTGCGCCGACCCCATTGCGAGTGGAATAAGGTCAGGTGGAAGAAGAACGTTTCTTTTTCTTTATTGCAACCTTCATATCCGAGTGTTGTGAAATCTAATTTGTTTTCTTTAGTATATGAGAGGTGATGTAAAAAGGCAGGTTCATTACAGTTGCAAAAATTATAAGAGGAAAAACGATGTTTTAATTAATGACATCTTTTGAAATGTCTCCGACGAAAGTTAAAAGTGATTCTCGGATAATTGTACTAATTTGCACATAACCTTTTATACGAATACGTTTTCACAGTCTTATTAAATATTAATTCATATTACTCGCATATTATTATGTGATGATTTCTTACGTTTACGCGAATGTTACTCATTGAAATAAAACTAATTTAAACGGATTTTATCGCGGTTTTTTAATAATTTTTTTGATCCCGACGTTTCGAAGACTTTTCAGCCTTCGTGGTCACGGGGAGGACTGAGGTGTAGGTTGTCCAAAAATGTTAATGTTACAGTATCTACCTTCAATTTACAATTACAAAAATCTTTATGGTTTGGTCCGATCTACGCAGAAGGAGCTCACAGTGTCTTGAGGTCTGGCAATTGGTCTTTTGGGTTCCGATTTAATTAAATGTATAACCGGATCCCAGGCTTGTGCTAGCTTCCAACCATCTTCTCTATTGAAATTTGGATGTTTTTTGATTTCAATAGCCTCACGAATCATCCTAGGTAGGAATCGGTGTTCTTTAGCAAGGATTTGTGGTTTGTCGAATCTAAGATAATGATTGGAGCCTTCCTCAGAATGTTCAGCAACTGCAGACTTCTGTCTTGTCTTTGGACAACCTACACCTCAGTCCTCCCCGTGACCACGAAGGCTGAAAAGTCTTCGAAACGTCGGGATCAAAAAAATTATTAAAAAAACCTACACCTCAGTCCTCCCCGTGACCACGAAGGCTGAAAAGTCTTCGAAACGTCGGGATCAAAAAAATTATTAAAAAACCGCGATAAAATCCGTTTAAATTAGTTTTATTATTATGTGTCCAATCAGTAGACATAAAAAAAGTGTGTGTACAATTCACACAAGAAGTGAAACTTCAGAGTTAAATAAATTTAATTTTATATAATTTATACAGGGTTACTTTTAAAACACCAAAAACCCCGCAGAACTAGATAGCTAACCCTATAAGGATCAACTTTATAGAGTTATAAACATTCAAGCCGGAAATTAAATTAATAATTATTTTTGTATGAAAACACACAAAACGAACGACACCAAGTGTCAATAGTTATAAAATATATTTTATTGACAGATATGAGTATAAGGATTATCATTTAGATAGTATCTAAAAAGCACTCCACGCTTTTAATACCATAAAATATTAATTTTTTTCTTCCAATTTATTAAAATGTATTTTCAATTTCTTTTGTTAGATTTTCTACATAAGTTTGTTTTTAGTTTTTTTAAACTACTATTTATTACTGTCAGTTTTGGTGACGTAGTGACGACTGACGACCCATCTTTACCAGCTGCGCAGTTATGTATTTAATATCTACTGCTGTCACACCAATTAGTTTTTTGAAATAAAGTATTATGAATTTGAGTTTCAAAGAAAAATTTATACGGACCATGTTATCGCATTGTTGTTTTCAACAAATCAACAGAGTCAAAATAAATTACTGAATACTGGTACCGTCGAAAGGTTTAATTAAACAATAAATCAATATTGCTACTAATTTGAAAGACAAGATATTAAAACAAAACCCTCGAGGGTGGGTGGCACCCTCGTCACTGGACCCGCCCAGGGAAATTACAGCAGATTGACAATCTTAACATTTACTGGACGATGTTGATTTATTTGGTTAACATGTACAACATATTTCACGTCATAAGTTATTTTGTTTGGTAATTTGTACTTTTCGAATTGTTTTTTTTTACCTGGCTCGGCAACGTTACTACGCTTCACCTGATGGTAAGTGCCGCATAATCAAGATTCGCCGTCGTCCGTTTCTCAGCACAATATACTATGTGAAGGTGAGGTTGACTCAGCCTAAGATGTTGGCCAATGTACGCTCCGGTTATTAAAGTTTTTTTGGAACGTAGTTCCTTATCGCGCGTTGCGAAAGGGGGCTAGACGGAAAAAATTGGTACGAAAAGTTGGCACGAAAAATTTGTCACGACATAATTTTTTTTAACTTAATTTGATATCTAGCACACAAAGTTAAAGTCGAAATTCCGTTAATAAAACAGATGGTTGTGAAACTTATGACATTTGGAAATGTAGACGCGGTTTGAAATTTGAATTTTTGATTATAGAACACGGCCGTCCGTTATTTTTAAGTTGATAAAAAATGCTATACAATAGCTTTACCGCGGCAGTCTCCGAGTGCCACACGTCTTTTTTTATTTCTATTTTTCTATTCTATTTCTATGTAATTTTATGTTGTCAAACAAAAATAAAGAGACCTATTTTGTTATTTCAGTTGATAATTTGAATTTTTTGCAATTTGTGTCGATTCTACATTAGCCGAAGGAACTTCGTTCCTACCTGGTGTCCCACGACACACACCAATTTTTTTTTTTTTTACTAGCCCTGTATTATGCATGTCCCACTGCAGGGCACGGGCCTCCTCTACTAAATGAGAGGGGTTAGGCCTTAGTCCACCACGCTGGCCTAATGCGGGTTGGCAGACTTCACATACCTTCGAAAAATCTTATCGAGTTCTCAGGTTTCCCCACGATGTTTCCTTCACCGTTAAAGCTAGCGATAATTAACAATGAATATACACGTAACTTAAAAAAGTCAGAGGTGTATGCTTTTGTGGCTGGTTTCGAACCTGAGACTTTCGTCTCGACAGTACGTACCACTCCTCGCTGAGCTATCGCTGCTTTATTAAAGAATAATGCAGTACAAAACTAAGAAGCAGTATATCAACACATTAATGTTTAGTTAACATAAGCGAATGAGACGTCTGAAGCAATCCCGCAGGCGTTCCGTCCGCGCACCAGATAGTAATAGCCGTTGTCTCCCCACTCCGAGCCCCAGGAGTTCTTGATAATCCAATAGGGGAGTCTCTTACCGGTTCCTTTGGATACTGTGGATGAAAAAAAGATCATTATTAGAATAGCACCTGGTGATATTATAACTTGGAGTGAAGAAAGGGAACACAGTCATGTGCACATTGAATAAATAAATAATAAAAAAATATACCTAACATTCACACACATAGTTCTGACCCCATACAAGGCTAATCTGTATCGCGGATATCGGAAACTACGAGGGACTTGCGGTCCCACACCACCTAGACCCGAAACAAATATTCAATTTTATGGATCGCATTAACATTTGACTCGGTGCGGGAATCGAACCCACGGCCTCTGGCTTCGCAGCCCGCCTCGCCCACTCCGCCACGGAGGCTGTCAGTTATGTATATAATTGCAAAGACCGGGAAAGAACAAGTATAATTAATTAATAAGCATTTAGAAATAAGGAGTCTATTGTTAATAAACATAAGTTAAACTTATTTAACAAAAGCTGTTATAAACATCGTGATGGCGGAGAATGTAATAATACCTTTTCTAAATGTCTGGCAACATTTAATTAAAATTTGACAATTAAAGTGGTATTCTCTAACCATCAAGAGACTATTATTATTTCCGATTCCGCTATAATGTACAGTCTATGGGAATCAAAAGCATCAATGATTTGTATTGATGTCTAGACTATAATAATACAATTCATACATTTTCAACATTACTGGACATAACATTGAGTATGAGACAATTCTCATACTGGACCGCATCATTTTAGAATTGGTTTCAGTAGTATTATTTAACCTTCAACGACGGACATAGCAAATTCAGCATGATACACTAAATTCAAACAATAGAAATCAATGACAATGAACTTAGCAAATGTTGGACATTTTGGTCATTAGCTACTTAATTTTTTTTTTTATTTGATTGAATGGCGAGACAAGCAAGGCGCTCGTCTGATGGTAAACGCCACGCCACGCAACACCACACAGAACTTTGAAATAATAAATAATAGTTAAAAAAACACGCTTTTATAGAAAGTCTAACTAAAAAATAGAAAATAAATTTGAAGAAAACAATGTATTTTATTGTAAAAAAAAGCGTGGGGTGCATGGTGTCAATAGTTATAATTATTGTATTGACAGATGGTAGAAGGATTATCATTTAGATAGTATCTTAGAAAGCACCCCACGCTTTTTTTACAATAAAATACATTGTTTTCTTCAAATTTATTTTCTATTTTTTAGTTAGACTTTCTATAAAAGCGTGTTTTTTAGTTTTTTTAACTATTATTTATTTTTCATTTTTTAGTTAAAATAAAAATATATTGTAGTCGGTTGAGGTTCTTCACAAATAAGACATGTATTGATGCAATGCTCAGAACGCAAAGATGATGTTATGAGAAAACGCTGACGATACGAAGTTCGGTATAAATCTTAGATACTACGATATTCCCTATAATTACCGTAGACCCAGAGAGTATAATTTTAACGCCTAACCCAGTATCAAAAAAGCGCCATCTATTGACGCTCTTAGATACTACGATATGACAATTTTAAATCCTAACTCGAATATCAAAAAGCGCCATCTATTGGCATTCTTATGCGTATGTAGATGACGCTAAAGTAAACTTTACACACAACACAATTATTTATAATTATTAATCACAATTTGCAATACCTTTTACTTTTTTTATATAATATTGCATTGTCATCAGTCCTTAATAGGTATGCCGAATTTCAATTTAATCCGACGTTTTGAAGGAGGTCAAAATCACGTTCAAAGATTACAGACAAAGGTTACAGACAATCATACCAACATACCAACATACATACGTCTGAAGCTAATAAAAGCGTGTTAAAAAGCACTGCATGGCACTGAACTGCGCTCGTCACCCCGAGACATAAGATGTTAAAGTATCATAAAGCCCAGTAATTTCACTGACTTCAACGTCCTTAAAACCGAAACACAACACTGCTTACACACTGTTGCTTGGCGGCAGAAATAGACAAAGCGGTGGTACCAACCCAGAGGGCCTCTGGCATACGAGGGTCATACCACCTTGTGGATACATACAAAAATAGCTACTAAAGCAGGTACAAATCAATATAAAAACAAGAATGACTAAATATTATGCAGTTGCATATCGTGGCCACTCAGCATACTTCTGTGCTGAGTGGCCACGATATGCAATATGCTGATTTCCAGGAACATCTTTGTCTCAAAAGTGAATTAAAGCGAGAATGAAGAGTGAAAATCATTGCAAACGAAATTTGCACAGGAAAAATAGACTTAGTAGAATTTCAGAAGATCAAACGCCACCCATCATGTCACTGATTAGACGCTAAACTGTTTCAATTTGATTTGAGTCAAAGCGTGCGAGGGAAGTGAAAGTGCTTCTAATTAGCAAATTAGCAGCGACAGCTCAGCGGAGAGTGGTATGGACTGTCGAGACGAAAGTCACAGGTTCGAAACTAGCCCCAAGATCATACACTACTAACTTTTCTAAGTTTGTATATTAATTGTTAATTATCGCTTGCTTTAACGTTGAAGGAAACATCGCGTTGGGCCTAATCCCTCTCATTCAGTAGAGGAGGCCCGTGCCTAGCAGTGGGACGTATACAGGGCTAGCAAAAAAAAATATTTAGCAACGCTGTTATGTATAGTATAGATACCGTAAACATTGTATCCGACGATCAGTATAGAATGATCCAATTCTTTTGGGTTGCAATCTTCATCACTTGGCTCGTCGATACCGCCTTCGTATTTTGCCATTGAAGCAGAATTTATTGCTGAAATAGAACATGCTGTTGACGTAGTATTTTTTTTATTGAATTGAATGATGAGACGAGCAAGTCGCTTGCCTGATAGTAAGCGCCACGCCTACCCATAAACAGCAGCAACACCAAACAGAATTACTAAATAACAGTTACAAAGCACTGCATGGAACTGAACTGCGCTCGTCACCTCGAGACGTATAATGTTAAGTCTCACAATGCCTAGTAATTTCACTGGATTCAATGTCCTCCAAATCGGAATACAACAGTGCTTACACACTGTCACTTGGTGGCAGGAATATACAAAGCGGTGGTACCTACCCAGACGACCTCTCGCATACGAGGGACCTACCTCCTTGTATGGAATAAATTGCTTGAATTAAGTACTTAATGAAAACCTTATATTTGTCTGAATAGTCCATTATCAAAGAGGCACATTCAAAAGTGGTTAGAAATCTGATGATCTATACCAGAAATGCATACATAAATATCAGAAGAATCATGGGCTCGGTGCCGACATTAGGGATTGGGAAAGGTAGAGGGATTTAGGCCTCCGGATATCTCACTGACTGTACGAAACGCAGCAGCAAGCCGCTACATTACGTAGTTTTTCTGTGAGACAGTGGTAACAACCCGGTCGAGCCGGCCCATTCTGTAGACAAAGCTGTCTACAGCTGGTGTCTTGCTGGTGGGAGGATACTTGTATCCGACCGGATAGCGACCACCGTACACTGGTGCTAAAACCTGCCATAGTGGCCCACCTTGTGTGGGTCGCGTTCCAGGGTCAGCCAGTGTATATCCGGTTCTCCCCAGGGGGCTTGCCCCCTGATCCTAACCATTTTCCCATCCCTTTTTCCTTCCCCTCCCCCTTGGCCCTTTGGCAGGCCGGCATGATCTTGCCGACCTATGATGGACACGTTGTTTATCGTTGGTCGACACTATTCTTGGATTGCGCTAAACTTACCATCAGGTGTAGCGTGGTCACTTAGCCGAGCCAGGATAAAAAAAAAAAAAAAAAAAAAAAAAGCTTGGCTCTACTACTAAAACTATGTTGTAACACAATGATTATAGCTTGAGTACTATATCACTATTGAGGATCCTTCAATAATAAATTACGGTAATTGTTCTTTCACACTTAGTTTATAATATTCACGAAACTTCATAAGCGTGCATACATCCCAACTAGTATCGTATAGTAATAAGATCAAATTCCTATTCACCAGCAGATAGAGGTCCATATTGGTACACAAACTGAACCATCACTTCTTCATCAGGCAGTACTCTTCTGAAGCCCACAACTGGTACAAGACCTAGGTTGTTAGCTTTGGGCATGGATTCTAGTTTTAGTTCTTTGCTATCACGTTGCCATCTACATTGAAGAGGTCTGTTTGCATAAGGATAGTAATCCTTTTCTCGGAGGACACCACCCAGTTTTGTTACTATGTCTCTGAAAATTAAGGCGTAAATATATGTAATATTCATAAAACCGTATAGGAGATTTCAAGTTTTAGTACTTACGCAAATGTCTTTATAATAGATGCATTTCCACATCCTTTTTTATCCTCGTCACAATCAATTAAAAATTGTTCGGAAAGCGTTTCTTCTACATTACGATAAATCTTCAGATGACTTTCTATATTTGCTGTAATAAACCTTATTATTAGCCAGTCGTAGTCCAACGCCATAGAATGAGGGAAGAGAATATTGAAATATGCCATCACATGAAGTATATTGAAGCGTTGCTGGAATTTTGTAATAGCTCTGTATTACAAGATCAGATGACAGTTGTACACCTGCTGTAGGATAGTGCTGGGCAGGAACTTTGTGTATTATTGGGTTAGGCCTTATTTCACCACATTTATCTAAATGCGGGATAGTAGACTTTACATATCATCGAGAGTCTTATGGAGAATCTCGAGTGTGCAAGTGGAGAAGGTTTTCTTCACCGTTAAAGCTAGGGGTTATCCCTATAGTTATATGGGTATTTATTATAAGTTATTTATAATAAATACCCATATAACTATGAAGAGACAGAATTGTATTCCCTAGGGCCTGGGATCAAATCCACAACTTCTGTCTCTGTAATATGTTCCTATCTCCATTACGTTATTGGCGTGTCTATAGACCTAAAGTTTATCGAAGGTGTTTATTCATGCTGTCTGCCTGCATATCTGGTGACCCTGAAATGTCTATTGATTCCATTAGCAAACTTACCGACAACGCAGAACGCCCAACAAGCATTGCAAATCTGTTGATTTTTCACCGGAGAGACCATTTTCTGTTCCCGCCAATCATAATAATCTGGAACAAGTCCACTATTTATAGGACTGTGGTCTGCCTTTAAAGTGACATTATGTGTAACGTTCTCAGCTTTTAAAATACACGAATAATTTCCAATAAAAAGAAATGTTAAAATAAACGCTACAACGTTTTCGTTCCGCATATTCAATTCACTGGCTAACGTGAAAATAACAGTTCTGATGTGTATGGCTTGTTTAAAGCAGGCTTTAGGCATTTCAACGATTCCATGAAGTGAGTTTTTAAATATTGCGTATAATGCCGACAGTGGAGGTTTCAAATAACTGGAATAAATAACGCCTTGATAATATTTATTTATTGCTTTTGCAAATTGTTTCTTTTATTTAAAACTAGCTTTTACCCGCGACTTCGTCCGCGTATTTTCGTGAGAACCTATATTTTTTTTCTAAAATAAAAGTAGCCTAAGTTACTCCTTGTTACATCAGCTATCTGGCGGGTATCGCAGCTATCGGGCAGCTATCGGGGTGACGAGCGCAGTTCAGTGCCATGCAGTGCTTTGTAATTCAAAGTTCTGTGTGGTGTTGCTTCTGTTTATGGGCAGGCGGGGTGCATACCATCAGGCGAGCGCCTTGCTCGTCTCGTCATTCGATAAAAAAAACATCAAAATGACACACTGTATGTTACGATACCCGTCCACATTAATGTAACAAGTACGACAGCCATGCCCGATGCGTCGAAATGTCACGGAAATGTGGAAGCACCATAATATATACCTAATGCTGTACCAGCAATAATCTACGATAAACACTACGCTTAAATCAATAGTAATTAAGACAAGTTAAATATAAACAATTTGAACAGTACTCCGAGAGTCTAGAATTGATACATTTGAATTCTATAGTATTAATGGAGTGGTGAAGGATACGGTTGTATTCAGGAATCGCCACAAATTACAAGATATACCTACAAGATCTTGGAAACGAAGTTTTAATTGATCAATTTAAGTTGAACGTCCGTAGAAGGTTGTTGAGAATTTTATTGCATTGAAGTAAAGATTATTCTGTAATTATTAACTGTTGAGGTAGCTGGTTGTTAAACTTTTCCGTAATTAATCTTATGAAGACTATTTGGATTTTTTTATTGAATGACGAGACGAGCAAGGCGCTCGCTTGTTGGTATGCACCACGCCTGCCCATAGACATAAAATTTTAAGTCTAATAATGCCCAATAATTTCACTAGCTTCAATGTCCTTCAAACCGAAACACAACAGTGCTTACGCATTGTTGCTTGGCGGAAAAAATAGACAAAGCAGTACCAACCCAGAAGGCCTTTCGCATACGAGGAACCTACCACCTTGATGGGTGTTAAACTTTTATATCCGTAGTTAATCTTATGAATACTAACTACTTGGATGGAGTAATTAAACTCGGGAATCAACAATTTATATTCGGACAAGTTGTGATGTCTGCAACGCGCGATAACTTCCTTATAATTCAGATAGTCTCCGTGGCGCAGTGGGCGAGTATCAAGCCAGTGACTGCACTACACTTATGGTAAGCGTAGTGCAGTCCAAAAATCCAGATCCAAATCCATCCATCGACCACCGATAAATAATGGGTTTATTGGTAGTCACCAGAATCATGCCGGCCTCTATAAATGCTTCTTCACACTCTGAAGAGGGAAGAAGCAAATGTAGGGGCCTGTGACAGGACAGGCAAACAAGTTGAAGCCTTTTCATGTTTTGTTAGTGTTTTTATACGTCAGCAAAGTAAGCGTTGTAAGTGTTTAGTGTTAGCTTGTTTAGTAGTAATTAGTAGTGGTTAGGTTACTGATATAGTAGTAACACCACGTACATAATTATTGAATTACGAAGTACTGCATTAAATTCAGTGCAGTACTTGCGTACTTGAGTGCGTGCAGTAATTCTACAGAACAGTTGTTTTCGTCACCCCGAAATATAGTTAGATGTTGAGGCACAGTAAATTCACTGGCTTCAATGTCCCTCAAACTGGAAGGTACAGTGGTTACACATCGCTGCTTGGTGGCAGAAATAGACAAACTCCTACCCCGACAGACTCTGGCGTATAAGATATATAGCTCGATTTTTTTCATTAAACTTACTCTACATAAAACTAAGCGGCATACAATTTTATTTAACTCTAAACAAATTAATGAATTCATAAATCTGGTCACACCTACACATAATGTTCTTATAAAGTTTTGTTTCGGCTCACATCCGTAGAAGCGACTATGGAACATGCACACGTTTTGTTTTTGGCAACACAGTACAAACGATTAAAGTTTCACAGACAGTCTGTGGGGTTAGAATTTGGCGTAAAAACACGACACGAACGTTCGTGCCGTTTAACCGATTACCCATGACACAGGTCAACCTGTGGGGTCAAGACTATGTGTGTGACCAGCCCCGGATATAATTTTTTTTAGGCGGGACAAAAAAAAATGCTGCCCCCGCCCACTTATATTCATTTTTACCTTTATCATCTTTATAATTTCAGCTATACTATCAGATGTCCACTAATTGATTGACATTTGGACATAGGCCTTGGGCATTGGAGTGAAATTTCTGTACTTGAACTATTATTTATTCTGTGGTCAAAGTTAAGTAATGATGAGTTGTCCATTCGTCTGTAAAGTGTGAATGTGGCCGCCCAAAGTTCAGAGTTCCCGCCCGGAGCATAGGCCCCGGCTTGCCCCCCCTAGATCCTCCTGTACTTTTGGGACAAAAGACAGATCAAAAGCAAAATCAAACAATCTGCAAAAGACAGATCAAATAAAAAAAAAGACGATACGATGCAACGTTTCGTTTGGGAATTATTGTATTCTAAAGACGCTGATTGATTGATTTATGTGCTGTTCTTTAATATACTTCCATAAGGTCACGCCTGAAGTATATACTAATGCTGCACCCACGGTTCACCGAGCCTATCGCCACCTGGAAAATACCGACGTATTGGAGTCTATTGCAAATTCAATAATTATTGATTTGATATTTTCAATCCATACAACTGACGGTGCAGACAGTTTCGGATCGTACAACACTGCCTTTTACCACAATATTTGACTTTGCAACACAAATATTCCACGGAGATAAATATTTCGGTCTCAACGGTATTAGACTTTTGCCTCAGATATTTGTTATGGGTTATAACTTTAGAATAGATTTTATGATGTTATTTCAAAGGCCTTACCATCTATTTTTAGTTATTTGCCTTTTATTATTGTGTTGAGGGTATTTTTATAGCATAAGCCGGCAAAGAAGCAAGTGGGCTACTTGATGGTAAGGTATCTCCACCGCCCATGGTATTTCAGGTATTCAGGTTTTCTCACTATGTGTCCGTCACCGTTAAAGTAAGCGATAATTAACAATCAATACATACGTAACTTACTTTCGACTATCGATTTAATTTATTTAATAAATAATAAACTTTTTCGCTGGTGCTAGGATATTCATATCCGCCCGGATAGCGAACACCGTACATATGGTGTTAAAACCTGCCATAGTGAACCATACACCTTGTGTGGCTCGCGTTCCAAGATCAGCCAGTGTATATCCGATTCTCCCGAGAGGCTTGCGACATGACTTGATGGTTGGTTGGGGCGGGTATAGGGGTACATCCTTGTATTATTGTGTCTGCATCGGTCATCCGCCTGTCTTGTTGCAGGCCCCTCTATTCTCTTCGGAGAAGGAAGAAGCATTTATGCAGGCCGACATGATTCAGGTGACCACCGATAAACTCATTGCTTTTCGTTGTTTGCTTGTTTTTTGGCCTGCACTACGGTTACCATCATGTGTAGTGCAGTCACTTAGCCATGCTCGGATAAAAACAAAAATTACACCTGTTATTTTATGTAAAACACATGCCTGCATATGACAGGTTAATAATCCGAATTAGATCCCCAGGGATAACATGTGTAAAACTAATTTAAATGTCTGATAACTCACTTCATTTGGACGGGTTAAAGAGCGTTGGACCCATAAATTCCAACTCCAAATGGTTTAAAGTTATTGACTTTAGGTGTAGTTCAGTTGCTGGAATAAGTTTGATTGAAATACGTCCAGTAGAGTAACTTCAGTTCACAAGCATCCGTGTATACGGCTGAGGTGAAGCAGGAGATTCAGGGACAAAAATATTATTAACTAGGTTTTGCTCGCGGCTCCGCTCGCGTGATCTGCTTTTTCCGGGATAATAATTAGCCTATGTCCTATTCTGATGTATAAGCTATATTATTGTAAAGTTTCATTAAAATCCATCTAGTAGTTTTTACGTGAAAGAGTAACAAACATACATCCATCCATACTTACAAACTTTCGCGTTTATAATATCAGTAGGATAGGATAATTTTACAATTTTTAGTGAATCATCAAAATCGATTCATAACTATCGATGTTTAACTTTCATCCAATTATCATTCACAGGGGGTGAATGATAGGGAATATAATTGGAATAGGACGATCCTAGGAGTTTGATTTGTTCACCCAAAATTAGTTAGTCTTTTTTTTTTCAATATCTGCCAGGTAATTGGCTGTACGCATAATACAGCGTGATAGTATTTTCTATTCTTATATTTTATCTGGTGTTTATTTAACCTTTTTTTTTTATTTGATTGAATGACGAGTCGGTCAAGGCGCTCGCCTGATGGTAAGCGCCACGCCTGCCCATAAACACAAGCAACACCACATAGGTCTTTGAATAACAAAGCACTGCATAGCACTGAACTGCGCTCGTTACCCTGAGACATAAGATGTTAAGTCTCATATTGCCCAGTAATTTCACTAGCTTCAATGTCTTTCAAACCGAAACACAACAGAGCTTATACAGTTGCTTGGCGGCAGAAATAGATAAAGCGGTGGTAACAACACAGACGGCCTCTCGCATACGAGAGACCTACCACCTTGTAAATATGTCATACCATATACATGTAGTAAACATAATAAAATTTATTTACACATACAATTCATTTGGGAATGATAATGCGATCGCTGAAAACAGAAAAATGGTTTATAAATAAGTAGTCCAGAGGAATTCGTCCAAATAGGCCCCGGGGATGTAGCCAGTCGGAAAAATAGATGCTTAGCGTGCACTATGAATATTTTATATCATGGGATCAGTATTTGAGATGGCTATCGTTTTATGTTTTTTATAACAGAAGTCCGGGAAGCGAGCAACTTGTTCACCTGGTGATATGTGGTGTCTCTAAGATCTGGGTCTTGTGATATACCTTGTGGCTATTAGGAACTAGAGGTTTTAAATCTCTCAAAATTCAGATCCCTGTATAAAACCATAAAGAATCGAAGGCGTACCGCGAACCTTTAAGAAAAGTATGGGGATTGTGCTTTTTTATAGATCGAGCAAAGCGCTCGCCTGATGGTAAGCGCCACGCTGGCCCATAAACACACAAAACAGAATTTTTAATTATAAAGCACTGCATGGCACTGAACTGCGCGCGTCACCCTGAGACATAAGATGTTAAATCTCATAATGTCCAGTTATTTCACTAGCTTCAAACCGAAACACAACAGTGCTTACACACTAATATTTGGCAGCAGAAATAGACAAAGCGGTGGTGGCAACCCAGACGGCCTCTCGCATACGAAAGATCTACCACCCTATCTCAGATTTATGAATTATCAGTACTTTGTAATTGTTTGTTGCTACTTTAAATGCATAGGAGTGAAGACTACCATTAGGTGAACGGCATGCTAGTCAAGTTATCTTGAACCAGAAAATTACATGTCTCAACTGATTGATTGATTGATTCTTTAACGCTTACCCCAAAACGCGAGACCCACAAAGCTGACATTTTGATATTTAATAACGCAGATAACTATTTTGTTATATGGTAGGTCCTGCATATTGATTGATTGTGGGCTCCATTTTTCCCCACAGTAAAAGCTATTTATTCACGGGGTATATGTTCCGTAAATATGCCGCGAATACAGAAACCGTGAATATGGAATGGTAATTTATATGTGATTATAGACGATACGTTCCTGGGTGACAAAACAAAAATAATTTTATTTGATTGAATGACGAGACGAGCAAGGCGCTCGTCTGATGTGCAATCACCCCGACACATAAGATGTCAAAGTTAAGTCTCATCATCATCATGATCATCATCAGCCACAAGACGTCCACTGCTGAACATAGGCCTCTCCCAAAGATTTCCAGACCGACCTGTTGGAAGCGGCCTGCATCCAGCGACTTCCTGCGATCTTTATCAGGTCGTCTGTCCACCTTGTAGGTGGACGTCCAACGCTGCGCTTGCCAGTACGTGGCCTCCATTCCAGAACCTTTCTGTCCCATCGGTTATCGGTTCTGCGAGCTATATGGCCTGTCTGTTCTTTTAAGTCTCATAATGGCCAGTAATTTCACTGGCTTCAATGACCTTCAAACCGAAACACAATAACTAGACAAAGCGGTGGTACTAACCGAAACGGCTTCTCGAATACGAGGGACCTACCACCTTGCTAGTCATAATTACTTGAAATATGGTATTAGTGTTCTTTAAATGAAACGTTTTAACATCTGTCTACCCTTCAACGATACAGGATTGATATACAATTTGTTAAACACAATTCTAACAAACGTTTTAAACGAAGCTGTAACAATATATTAATTGTAAACAGTAAAATCCACGGCGCGACTGTAATTTGACAAGGAACAATTTGTAACTTTCCCCGTTATAAATAGTTGTGAATTTTAGACAAGTTTTAGCAATCGGTACTTGTCGACGGCTCGTTATGTTGTGTCGATATTTCTTAACCACCTTCATTATATGGTAGGTCTCTCGTATGCGAGAGGCCGTCTGGGTTGATACCACCGCTTAGTATATTTGATTTTTATATGATTGAATTGCGAGACGAGCAAGCTCTCCTGATGCTAAACAGAAGCAACACCACACAGTACTTTGAATTACAAAGCACTGCATGGCACTGAACTACGCTCGTCACTCCGAGACATAAAATGTTAAGTATCATAATGCAGTAGCTTCACTGGCTTCAATGTCCTTCAAACCGAAACACAGCAGTGCTTACACACTATTAAACTTTACCTAACTTACTTAAAAAATACAGACGAATTAAGAGAGTATGTTGAGTGGTAGAGCCACGCTGTAGGCAGTTTTGTCTACAGCATGAATGTGCTGGCTCGACCGGGTTACTCGTTACCACTGTCTCACAGAAAACCGATGTAAAGTAGTGACTTACTGCTGCGTTTCGTACGGTGAGTGGGATATTTATTTATTTGCACTTCATATACAAAATGTATATAGGCGGACTTAATGCCAGAGGCATTCTCTGCCAGTCAACCTTAGGATGGTGCAGAGATAGACAAGGTAGGTGCAACAAGAAATATTACAAAATTACGAGATACAAATAATCATAACATCCGGAAGCCCAAATCCCCTCCCCTTTCCAATGCCTAATTATTCCTTTCCTTTAAGGTCGGCAACGCGCCCATGATCCTTCTGGTGGTGGGCGTACATGGGCGGTGGAGATCACTTACCTTCAGATGACCCACTTGCTCGTTTACCGGCCTATGCTTTAAAAAGTAAAAAAAAGAACCTTCTCTTTCAAGTCGGATAAATAAAACAATGAATCCGTGACACAACGCGTTGACGATACGCTCACCTGCATCTAGCAAGTTTGTAATTAATTTTAAAATATTTCACAGCACACGCGGCACCTATTGTGCTGCGTATCCGTTGTGTGGTGACCATAGCATTTGCACAGCAGCGACTGTCCTGATAAAATGTAAAGGATACTCAAACAAAGACGCAATTAAGATTAAAGTTATTAGTAGTTAATTTAGCCGAATTAGTTATCTTTAGTTTTGGGGTATTAAACATTATTTTAATAATTTCGCAAAAGGAATAAGCGAATATCAAAAGAGGTTAAATGGTGTTAGTCTAGCAGGCAGTGGAACATCCTGCCGTGGCCGATGTTGTTGTTGGGTGTATTTATTATTATTATTAATAATAATTATCACTAGTTTTATCGAAATTTCGAAAATATGAGGAGTCCACTAATTCGCATTAGGCCAGTTGTAAATTAAGGCCTAACCTATGTCAATAGCATAGGAAGCCCTGGGACACATATTATAGAGCTATTAGTATAATGATTACATGGGATGAACATTTTGAAGACTGATTTGATTTCTATTTTATTTTTTTATATTTTGTATAAGAAATCCCTTTAAATTATGAATAGACTATATAACTCAGCAAAGTTTACTATACACAAGAAGAAATCACGATATTTGGAAGGTTGTTTTCGCAGACTTATAGAACTACTTAAACTTAAAAGTTAAGTTTTTTGAAATTTGTTTGCTATTGTTATATTTCAAAGCGGCTTGATAAAGTGTTCTTTAGTTAAAATATATTATATCCAAATAAAGTTTTTATAAAATCAGTGACGTGTGGTCAGCTTATAACGTTTTTAAATAAATTGGATAAAATGTGTTCACCGCTAAAATGGGATTGAAATTTCTATAACAGGTTTTAATAATGAATTCAAACTTGTCAGAGGTATGAATTTTAACCAGCGATGTTAAAGCTTCATTTTTTAATAGCATAGGTCGGCAAACGAGTAAGTGGGTCAAATTATGATAAGTGATCTCCACCGTCCATGTACGCCCACAACACCCGAAGAATCATGGCCCCGCTGTCGGCTTAAGGGAAAGGGATAATAATGAATTTTGAACGGGAGGGGGATTTGGGCCTCCGGAACCTAATTCCTTAATTTTCCACTTCCTTTAAGGTCGGCAACACGTCCATGATTCTTCTGATATTGTGGGCTTTTATAGGCACTAGAGATCACCATCGAGCGGCCCAGTTGCTCGCTTGCCGGCGTAGGCCGACTATAAAAAAACACTATCCTTGGATTGCACTACACTAACCATCGTGTGCAGCGTAATTACTTTGCTGGATAAAAACACACTCTGTCAACACTAATGTTTGGTAAACCTACAAAGTTCTTAAATGAACAGAGGGCGGGTCTGGAAGGCTTTGAAATAAGTCCGCGTTGGCTTTTGTTTAGTTCAGCTCATGTCGGGACCGCGACACTTCGCCGTAATACAGAAACTGTTTTAAACAAAGTTTAGTTTGTCAGTGATGCGAGACCATTTTTTACTTAATATTTACTAGAATACAAAGCAATGTGTTTTGCTATGAGTAGTGTTCTGGAATGAACTTTACCCTTGTGTATTTTGTAAAGGACGGTGAAGATGATTCAGGGATTATGAGCGACAAGAGCCTAGGCTTAACTCTCGGAATGCATTCTTACATGACCCTAAAACTAGTGAAGGATTCTGATCAATTACATAGACTACTGCAAGAACCATGGCAGATGCTGATGTATGATGACTGATGACGACTATTATTATGGCAATATGAACAAATAAATTGTAGAACTGACGGAATAAGGTCTTAAAATAGTAGCAGTAATAGAAAAAAATGGTGTAGAAAACGAAGTATAGAGTATCATTTATGAGGGCAGTTTGAATACACAACATTATATACTTACAACTGGCAGCTAATATGCGTTTTTCGAATTAATAAAATACGCTACCAGCAATTAATGAGGGATGCAGTATATACGCCATACAAAAGATTTTAAAATGTTAGGAGTTTATGACAATAAGACAGCCGACGAAACAATAACCGTAACAAGACTCTAAAAGAGCGGAATCTGATATAACCGAATCTTTGAAAAAGAAAAATATCTTGTATTGCAGAGTCACCATGACAAAGAGACTCAATTGTCAGTTTTCTCACTGATAGGAGAGGACTTATCGCCATACCACAAGTTCAGATCCCGGGCAATACATTAGTGATTTTCCAAATTTAGACTCAAACATAAATTGTAATTGTCCGAACCCCAATTCCCAAATTGAAACTGGTACCTTACGGTCCCGAGCCTTGATACGCTAGACCAATGAGGCGATCAGTTAAAAGATCTCACTTTATGAGAAGATATAAAAACTCCACTCGAGCGGGATAACTATCTTTGACATGACACCCAGCCGAATACACATCGACATAATTGACAGAAAATGGACATCTATTTAGAGGAGGAGAAAAAATATCGACAGCCTTTTGATTGATAATGTCTAGTAGAAAGGACATTGACCGTTTAGCACAAATTTTGTTCAAAGAAGTTACTGAACCAATATTCCATGATAAATTTCGTGTAATTGTTCAGTGTCAACGACTTTTACACAGTTATTTGGAGAGATAGAGTTTTGCTGGTGAGAGGGTACTTAATATTTTTGTACTAGATTGCATAGCGACCATCGTGCACATGGTGGAAAACCCACCTTAGTGGCTTGGTCACGTGAGTCGTGTTCCGGGATCAGCCAGTGTATATTCAGTAACGTCTGGCCGGCATAATTCTGTTGACCGTTGAGGGATTCAGTGTCTCTTGATGATCTACATTATTTTTGGACTGAACTGGACTAAATATCATGTCATCATTATCATTGCAGTAACTTTGTCTGGCCATGCTCATAATAAAACGAATGAAAGAGGCGAGACTATAATAGAAAACTTGTTTACAGGGCCGTTTCATGCATTTTGATAGCGAGAATCAAATGATACGGTCACGTAATACCAGCCCTGACCTACTTCTGGGCACGGGCGTCCTCTACTAATGAGATAGGATAGGTCTTAGTCCACCAAGCTAGCCTAATGCGGGTTGGCAGACTTCTAAAACAGTTAAAATTGTTATGAAGTTTCTCAAGTATACTACTGTATACCCATTAGTCTACTGACTCACTTAGAAAAGTCAGGTCTGTGACTTGGTTGGTTGGCTTGGTTTCGTACCTGCGACTTTTATCTCAGCAGTCCGTACCACAACCCGTCGAGATACCGCTTCTTGATGCTGTTACGTAAACCAGAGTTTCTGAAATTATCACTTACATTCAACAAGAATCGTGTAAACGGATATTTAGTTAATATTTTAGTTATATACTTGGGCGATTAAATATTTTTCTGTGAATGGATTTGATAATTATTGGTAGCCATTAATGATGAAATCTGATATTGCTGATGGTAGGATATTCATATTTGCCCGGATAGCGACAACCGTATACATGGTGACAAAACCTGTGTGGACATCTTGTGTGGATCGCGTTCCAGGATCAGCCAGTGTATATCCGGTTGCTTGAGGGGGTTGGTTGAGGTGGGTATAAGAGTACATCCTTGTATCCTTGTGTCTGCACAGTCATCCGCTTGTCCTATCGTAAGCTCTTCTATTCTTCCCCTTTTCGGAGCGTGAAGAAGTATTTATATTTTTCTTTACGCGGGCAATTCTCACAAGAATAGCACAACGAAACGAACTAAATAAAAAGAACAATTTACAAGTATAAAAACTCAAAGAGCTGCAAGACGAGCTAATTACAGCATTTTCTTGCATCGACACCTTATTCTTGCAATTTTATTTCCAAAGAGAATGCAACTTTGAAAAACCGTCTGGGATATTCATCTTGAGATAGAAAATTATCGTGACCGAGAATTTTTTTAATAAAAGAATATTTAAAGAACAAAAGAAATGATGGGTAACGGTAATTAAAAATTCTTTTATGTTTAGGGAAATTTTGATTAAAGACAGATCCGTGTTTACAAATTTTTAATATTGTTAAAATAACACTACGTATTATCAATCGAGTGGGTTTTAATAATAGCGATATTAAAGCACTTTTTAATTGCAACGTTTTAAACATGTTAAATTAAAAGTCAAAAGAATATTTGATTATCTAAATCGGGGTAAATTTTTGCATTCTCCGGGTGTCACACCCGCCACTCCTTACTAAATTATCATGTGTAACGATGTTTTTATTGGTGTCTCGTAACATACATTAAATTGTTTTTAAAAAACACACTTTTCATTTAATATAAAATTAAGATAGTTAATTACTTGTAATCAGCATTATTATACACACTATTGCTTGGCGGCAGAAATAGACAAAGCGGTGGTACCGACTCAGATGAACTCTCGCAAACGAGGGATCTACTACCTTGTAGTCTCGACGTTAAATCATAAATAAATTAAATTATTAATCATATCCACATTTATATCTCGTTGGTAGTTTATTCTATCCAATTATTAAAGGCACGTTCTCAAAAATGTTCAAATAATTAATCATTTCACAAATAAACAAACGCAAATCCACGAACACAATACAGCTAACAAACAACTGGCTCAATCTATCGCCAGTGTTAGGAACTAATGGACAAAGTTTCCATCGCTAACAATGATCTATCTATGTATATGCATAGAACGGACAACATGGCATTAAGTCAAAATCCCTTTATCTCGGCGGCCAGCAGGTCGTCGCTCATGCGTGGCATTGCGTTCTCCAATACAGCATTAACTCCGAACTGTGACACAGTGCAGACAGAAGTTCAACTCTGTAGGTAATATTTCCCTTCCTAATCTCTTTGATTATATATCCTTTTTCTTAAAGGTCGGCAACGCGTTCATAATTATTCTTCATATAGCATTGTCAGTGGCTAATTATGTACGTCCTAAGAGTTATGAACTGATGGTCCTTAATACAGGTTACTGCGTAACCTAGCTAGGACATCAAACGCTATTTATATTATGTAAGCACTGTTTTATGCCCAAATAAATATTATTATTATTTCTTCATCAGTTGATCCTTCTGCTATGCTGCTATCCTACTGCTGCTGACTTATAAAAAATGTTGCCACAAACGCCAAGGGCATCCTGATTATGAGTAGTCTTTCAAGTCCCAAAGGAGATGAACCACAAACGTAAAGCACAGACTCTATATCGGCAGCAATCCAGGTATAACTGGACCTTCCAGAATCGTCTCACTTGCGACGAAGGAGACCATTGTTGTGTATGTAGTCGGTATACTGGCGTTGATAAATTAGCTTGGGCTCCGATCTAGCAATCACTCGAATCTTCTAAATATCTATTCGTAAGAAGATTTCTATTACAGCAAAAATGTCTAGAGACACTTGCATCATCTATATCTGTCTAATATGCAAGAATGCTGCGGTTCTTATATTCAGTGAGTCTGCTTAAGGTCCAAATAGTACCTCTCAGAAAGGATGTTCGAGCTTAGGCGTTTCATGGTGTGACAGGGAGTCAATCTTCATACCGAGCAGAAATATTAACGTTTTCTTAAAAGAGCGTAACAAATTTTTACAGGCCAAGTGACGGCTTTCTGTTAAGATAAAAATGATTGTATAACTACCCACCATATAAGGTTATTTAAGTTTATCGCATTAGTATATTACCTGGGTCATGGAAGTTCGTAATATTAAGGTTTCCTTCACTTCAGTAAATTACGCAGATAGTTTCTAAGGACTGGATCAATGACCGAGAGTTCAAATCGACTAAGGACAATAACCTATAAATGTAGTAACAATTTAGATTCTCGGATTTGTTGGCATCTCAGTACAATTCGTTACATTTCAAGACGGTTTGTATACTAAATTGAAGCGCTCTTCACCTTAAGATAGAAGCGTATTTGTTGCTATACTCTTAGATATCCGTTTACTGCTGCCTATATTTTTTTTATTTTTTTTTATTTGATTGAATGACGAGACGACAAAGACGCTCGCCTGATGATAAGCGCCACGCCTGTCCATAAACAGAAGCAACATAACACAGCACTTTGAATTACAAAGCACTGCAAGGCACTGAACTGCGCTCGTCACGCCGATATATAAGATGTAAAGTTTCATAATGGCCAGTAATTTCACCTAATAAAAAAAATACAATATGCAAATAAAAATATCTATGTTAGGTTAAAGAAAGAAAGAAGCTGGATCACCAATGATTCTTTCATAAAGAGATTTGAAAGACAGGTTGAAAGATGAATAACATAAAACAGTACTCAAATTTTCCAGTTATTTCTTCCTAATCGTCTTAACAAAGAAAGGGCCAAAACAATATTTCGGCAATTATTCCCGAAGTTCCATAATAGGATATTATTAAAGCATTTCGTAAGGTCTCTTCAATCAGGCCGAGGTGAACGAACTTTAATTATAAACTCCTTTCGATGTACCAACAAAATGTTTGGCGTTCATTGAATTGCTCGTGGAGGCGAATTAATTACCAAAAGGTACTATAAGACTTCTCTTAAAAAGCGGAGCAGTTTCCAAATATGTAGGTAATATGAATTTATGTAGAACAAACTGTAAGAAAGTTTGTTTCATTTTACAACTATAGGTATATACTTATATTGTAGTATATATATATTGCTACAGTTATGTACAAGTTAAGTGCTTCAGCAGTCTTAATAGTAACGATTAAGTACAAATATGTAAATAATGCCCGGCTTAGCCTCCTTCAGTTCATCAAGAGAATATATAACAAATTATTCTCTGTCTCTATATATATTCTCTATCAAAATTTAAACATTATAATCAAATGTTATAACTAGATTTTAATATTTTTTGTATTATATCTGGATTTTATCTGGAAGAGATAAATTTTAGTTCATAAGGTTTGTCTCCAGTGTGGTTTCACATGAGTTTGGTATAAGTAAAAAAAAACAAAATAAAACAAAACATCCTTGTATCCTTGTGCCTGCTTCGGTTATCTGCTTGTCCTGTCGCAGGCCCATCGATTTGCTTCTTCCCTCTTCGATTTGTGAAGAGGCATTTATACAGGCTGGTATGATTCTAATGATCACCGATAAACTCATTGTCAGTGGTCGCAGTTGCAGTCACTTTGCCGTGCTCGGTAAAAAAAAATCGTTTGACTACTGAATCACTTTATACTAGGGTCATGAACTGCCTATGACAGCATATTTGTCATATAAAAACATTCGCTGGATGATGTGAGGGATTTGAGAGAGATTATATTTAACCACGAGGTCCATTTTCCAGCCAGGTCATTGAGGTTGGCTGTTGGTTGAAATTGTTGAGGGTCAAGGGTTAAATTATTGACCTCAACGATAGTATTGGTTTTGATAAAAAACATAAAAACCTTGATTTTCGTTTTTCGTTAAAGAAATGCTAAAGGTAGTGGTAGTGGTTGGTGAATGTTAAGAAAGTTTTGGCGGGAATTCTGACAGTGCGCTTCATCGCTTATTTTAATTAATTTCAAAACCTAGTTTAAAGTTGGCACGTAGCCGGCTTAAAGGAAAGAGATAATTAGGGATTGGGAAGGGGAGGAGGATTTGGGCCTCCGGATATCTCACTCACCGTACGAAACGCAGCAGCAAGCCGCTACTTTACGTCGGTTTTTTGTAAGACAGTGGTAACCACCCGGTTCAGCCGGGCCCCATTGATGCTGTAGACAGAACTATCTACAGCGTTTTCTACCACTCATTCAAAACTATCTACAGCGTGTACTCATATTTTTACAATAATTCCTGCTATTTCCATAATCATGATCCCAAAATACTTAATCTTATAGATGTCATACCTTACACAAGGTTGCACAAACAACGCAATCGTCCAAAAACGCCAACCAGTTCGTTGTATCTTTGACCCGAATCTATCCAAGCGAGCTATAATTCATCGCTGGGACACCATAATTGTACCTAGTTATGCAAAAAGGAACCAACCCACAGCAAGTTCAAATAGAGATACTGATTTTTACTAAATTCAATAATTTAAATATTTTTTACGATTTTGGAATAAAAAACGGTATTAAAATCAATTTGAATTAATGAATTCGGCAAAACAAAATCAGTATCTCCATTTGAACTTGCTGTGGGTTGGTTCTTTTTTGCGTAACTAGGTCCAATTGTAATACGCCATTTGTATTCGCTAGACTGAGAAGATCTTACAAATAGGCACGTTTGGAACTCGAATACGTGTTTGAGAAATAGTTTGAAGAAGTTCGATAGAGGTTGAGATTAAATTATTCTTCTTTAAGGACATTGAAGCCAGTGAAATTACTGGCCATTGTGAGACCTAACATCATTTGTCTCGGCGTGATGAGCGCATTTCGGGGTCATGCAATACTCCATGATTTAAACATCTAATTGATGTTGCTTCTATTTTTAGGCAGCCGTAACGCTGAATTTTTTTTATAGCATAGACCGGTAAACGAGTAGACTGTAAGTGATCTCTACCGCCCATGTACGTCTACAATACTAAAAAAATCATAGACGCGTTGCCGACTTTAAAAGGAAGGGATAGTTAAGGGATTAGGAAGGGGAGGGAGATTTGGGCTCCGGATAACTCACCGTACGAAACGCAGCAGCAAACCGCTACTTTTTACGTCGGTTTTCTGTGAGACTGTAGTAACGACCTAGTCGAGCCGGCTTATTCATGCTGTAGACAAAACTATCTTCATCCTAGCTCTACTACTCAAAAAACTATGACTATTTGCAAGCGACTTGGTTATCGTGATTAAGGCAAAAAAACAACGAAGGGATCTTCTTACCCCTTTGAGGTTATAGGTGTGAGGTTTTGTATAAAGATCCTTGAAGAAACATCCAAAATGCCTTATGCAAAAGAATAATCTATTATTCTAACAAAAATAAGGTTAATTACAGCATTAGCTACAATTACAACAGTCATTAATAAGCAAGGAAACCAAAAGAACAGTTTGTACGAGAAATCATTTGTAATTGGCAAAGTGGTGTGAGTGAGGTGTAAATCATATAAGGCGGTTACATCTGTCAGGCGACCGACGCGTCGATTAATCTCTCTTTCGCAGGTGAACAATTCCAGACCTCTTATTTACGATATGATATATGATTTTGGTAAGTGTTTTGTGTTAGCGAAGTCTAGTAGTCTGCGAGTTAAATGTTTCTTTATTACCCTGACTGATGAAACGTGTAGGTCGTTCATTTAAGTTTTTTTTTATTACCCGGACTGATGAAATACGCAGATCGTGAATTTAATGGTAAGCGGCGTGCCCATAAACAGAAGGAACGGTTTTTTAATTTGTCCGAGCACGGCAAAGTTACTGCGCTACACCTGATGGTAAGGGCAGTGCAGTCTAAAATCCTAGTGACCAACGACAAAAAATGAGTTCACTAGAATCATGCCGGTATGTATAAATGCTTCTTCCCACTCCAAAGAGGGAAGAAGCAAATGATGGGGCGTGCTAGAGGATATGCGGATGACCGATGCAGACATACAAGGATGTATTCCTATACTCGCCCCAACCAATCATGAAATTATGTCGCAAGCTCCTCGTGAGAACTGGATATACACTGGCTAATCTTGGAACGGTTTCCTGTGAGACAGTGGTAACGGCCCGTCGAGCCGGCTCATTCATGGTATAGACAAAACTGTCTATAGCGTAGCTCTACCATTCATAACGTGATTAATATATAAATAAAATTTGTGGAAAGGTGTAAATATGGTTGAATAATTATTGTTAGCAGTCAGTCGGTTGGTAGACATAATATAAAATATTACTCTGTCCAAATATATAGGAGAGGATCAGTAAATAAATAACTCTATAGAATACGAAAATAATCATCATAATTGGTCTATTTTCGACGGAGATATAGCAAGAAATATACAAAAAGAGAGAAAACCTAAGCTCTAATTGAGAAGGTCCTCTTTTAGGGTTCCGTCGCCAGACGGAACACTTATAATGTCGCCATGTCTATCTGTCCTTCTTTATGTCACAACCATTTTACTCTTAGACTATTAGCACTATAAGGATTCATTTTGGATGGTAGGTGTGAATCGCTGTACAAAGGTGTTACTTAAATTAAGCAAGATTTTCCATGTATGTAAGTAGGGGATTATTTTTTTTTCACTGCCCATAGGTATGTGTCGTACCATTGGGTAAGTTCTTAGAAATTATACAGTTTGTGGGAGAACAATAAGATATTTATTTAAATTTCGTACATCTGCTTATGTTTCAAGGCTGCATACAAATATTCAATCAAATATTCTGGATAGTTTAGACACAGGACGTTATTTTCCGTTTTCAACAATTACTACATGCTGTATTTGTTATCGCTAGTTTTACAACCCTTGCACCGGTATAACAAACAAACACGCGTTGCCAGCTCATCGCTTAATGGCTTTATTTTGAATGATGCGCAAGCAGAAGGAATCATAAAATACCAGCGCGCTGTTGCCGCTCTTATCACAGGTATTTACAGGATTTTCCTAAATTTTCCGAAATATGAATTAAAACAGTTTGTGAAATGTCGTGTCCTAAGTCATGAAACATGTCCCCTCCTCAAATTTTTAAATCTGGTAAATTATTCAGAAAAAAAACATGATAGTATTAGTCATAAGGTTATTCCAGCGAAAATTGGTTTCAATAATAGCTTATTGAAACCAATTTACGTGGGTTTTCTGTGAGACACTGGTAACGACCCGGTCGAGCCGGCACATTCATGATCTAGACAAAACTATCTACAGCGTAGCTCTACTACTCTGATATGCTTACCGTCCAAGTAATGTACATCATTATTGTTACTCGTTTCAAAAATATACGGCGACAAAGATAATTCCAATACAAAAGAGTGTTATTAACAGACTGCTAACAAATCGATATAAAATGAACTCTAAACAGTTGCCAGGCTTTGGCGAAAACAAAATCTCAACTGGATAATAGGAATTACTTCCATAAGAATGGATTCTCGATTAATGATGTTTTTAAGTGTTCCCCGCACACCTCAGCATCGCTAACGTACTTAGAAATTGAAAGAAAGAATAAATATTTATTTGGTACAACATAAAACAAAAGAAAAATACTGCAATAAAACTTAGTAGACTTAATGATTTCTTACGTTTACGCGAATGTTACTCATTGATATAAAACTAATTTAAACGGATTTTATCGCGGTTTTTTTATTTTATTTTTGGTCCCGACGTTTCGAAAGTTTTTCAGCCTTCGTGGTCACGGGGTGGACTTGACCACGACTGATCGTGGCAACGAAGGCTGAAAAGCCTTTGATAGTAGACTTAGTTTACAGTTCAGCATAATGCTGGGCGAGTAACCAGGGGCTGATTTTCAACTGCCTCCCTCGTTGGCATATTGAAATATACATTTTAAATTGGTGTACTTAAGTCTTTCGATACTATTGACGAACTAAGAGCGTGTTTAACCGACTTAAAAAAAGGAGGTACTCAATTCCGCGCGTATTTCTTTTGTAACATAAATTTTTTCTCTAATGATGACCAGTTGTTGATGTTGGAAAAAAAATTAATTCGAAACAGTTTATCTGCGACGTAGTCCCATATATATTTGGTTAAGATTTAATGACAGATAAAAAACCTCCTTAACCAATAACAATACATTTGCCATTGTGTTATTGTATTGGAATTTATATTTCATAGCTATACCTTCCACTGAAAATTGAAAAATTAAATAAGTTTTAACAAAACTATATACCGAAAGGGCCTTATTACAAAACTTAGACTAACCTGAAACTAGGTTATAATAGCTGGTTACCATGGTAACCCACAAAAACCTAGGTTAAAGTTAGTCGTCTACATTTTACAATAAGGCCGAAAGTATTATAATAGCTCTTTTACAAAGTGTTTTTCGTGAATATTTACCCTTAATAAATCATGAACATATTCATATAAGCATGAAAATATCAAACATTTCTCGCAGGTTCCATTTAAGGCGTGTTTTCCCCACATTTTAGGCACTAATGAGACAGCCCACAGGCTTGTGTAACCTTCATCAATCGTTTATTTCCACGTTAGGAGTTCTTCAGTGCTTCAAACGACTGAGTGAACTCGCGTTTAGATAATAATATGTATTTCTTAAACAAAATGAACAACCTTGTCATATTTACCTATAATAGCAACGAATATATCAACTATATTTGCTGGTGGTAGGATATTCATATCCGTTCGGATAGCGACCACCTTACACATGGCGTTAAAACTTGCCATAGTGATCCACACACCTTGTTTGGATAGCGTTCCAGGTTTAGTCAGTGTATATTCAGTTCTAACGAGGAACTTGCGGCATGATTTGATGGTTGATTGGGGCGGGTATAGGGGTACACCTTGTATCCCTGTGCCTGCATCGGTCATCCGCCTGTCCTGTCGCAGGCCTTTTAGCTTCTTTCCTCACCGAGGAGACGAAAGTCGAACCCGCGGCCTCTCGTTAACGGCCGGGTACTCACCGTTGCGCCACGACAGTAGTAAATAAAAAGTTTGGTGCAATTATTAAAATCTCTTGTAGTCGAATTTTAAGATCGAATATTAAAATTAAGATATAAAGACAGCATGAAAAAATTTTGCAAAGCCTGTGAAAACTGAAGGGTTTTGGACGGAAAATAAAAGATAATAATAAATAATATCGAATGACTTTTAATTTGTGTAGCACAGACCAATGATTAAAGAATCTCGTGAATGAGCACAGATGGTGGCGAGCAGAGAGAAAATATAATATAATAAATGTCAATTAATATTGCATTTGTTTAGAACGTTTTTGAGTGGTAGAGCTACGCTGTAGACATTTTTGTCTATCTAGCATGAATGGGCTGGCTCGACCGGGTCGTTACCACTGTCTCACAGAAAACCGACGTAAATTAGTGGCTTGCTGCTGCGTTTCGTACGGTGAGTGAGATAACCGGAAGCCCAAATCCCCTCCCCTTCCCAATCCCTAATTATCCCTTTCCTTTAAGGTCGGCAACGCGCCTATGATTCTTCTGGTGGTGAGCGTACAAGGGCGGTGGAGATCATTTACCATCAGGTGACCCACTTGCTCGTTTGCCGGCCACCACCAAAAACATTCCAGCCCTGCTCAGGCGGTATCAAAACACCGGTTAAAGAGTATCGGCTGTAGCCATCAGTTTTATTAATATTTAATGGATCTACGGTTCGTTGTTTGTCTAATGGATGGATACTCTAACAAATAAGTTAAAGGGTGAAATAGTAATATCGTGCACCCAACTTGTTAGATAAGAATCAGTAATATTAAACAGTAATGGAAATTTCCAAAATAAATCAAGTTTCAAGAAACCTAAATCGTAGTGAATATCATAGTCGGATAATAAATTCGACTGCCTCGGTAGCGCAGTAGTAATGCGTAAGCGATACGACTGCTGTGCTGAGGTCTCGGGTTCGATCACGGGTCGGGTAAAAGTGATATTGGGTTTTTCTATCACGAAATGCTCCGTATCAGTTTGGAATTGTACCCGGTATGGCGCTGGGGTCTTCATATCACGCCATGGGATAGAAATAAGCTCGGTGAAATATGGATGTAATTGTTACACTTCTGCCTACTCTTTCGGGCATTACAGGCGTGAGTGGGTATGTATCTATTACCTAGTCCGGCCATAATTTCCTTTACAAATGAAAGTGCATTTATATTTATGTAAGCTTAATAAAACTTATATGTACCTATTTATTGAAGTCTCAGCAAAAAATAAAAAGTAATTCCATTCGAAATGCTCACCTTTGGCTTTGATACAGGCTTTTAATCTATGTGGCCCTGACTCTATGGATTTACGAATTGTTTTTTATTATATATAAATTCTACAGTGCTTCCTTTCACCATCCTACTGAACTATAATACCGTAGAAGTAGTTAGACCTAATAAATACAACGTGGAAAGATGGACACGGCAATGTTTATTAAAATTGTATTGCTTGAACCAGTCTGATTTTAATCAACGAAAACACAGAAGGGTTTCTCACAGCGACGAGTATAGTTTATTTGTACGTATAACACACATAACTTTTAACAGAGTTGTTTAATTTTCATGATTTATTTTTTTATTCGAAAGATTACTCAATGTTAGTTGCATTTAAATCACAAGACGAAACTTGTTACATAAAGGGGTGAAATCGGGGATGTAAGACTAAAATTTAATTTTGATCCCTTTGATGACTATTTCAATAAAAATTAATAATAAAATATTTTTTAAACGACTCGATTAAAATAATCAAATTGGAGTCGGTGCTTTCTACTAATAATAATTGACCATTAAATTGCACAAGCACATACAATATGTGTACATTTACACCTGTAATCCCCGAAGTGATAGGCAGAGGCTTAACCAGTACACCCACATTTCGCCCAGAGTATTTCCGTCCTATGATGTGATAGGGGGTGAGCCTATCTCCAAACCGTGCATAATTTAGACTTCAGGTCGATACTAGTCATTTCGTTATAGAAAAACCCAGTATCATTTGACCCGACCCGGGGATCGCACCCGAGACCACAGCACAGCAGTCTTACCGCTTACGCAATACAACTACGCCATTGCGGCAGTCATCGCCACCGACTCAAAATCGCTATATATATTTTTTCATTTTCTTTGAGTTGGTTGAATTCTTATTAAAAAGTTTTTATCTTCAATAACCAAATAAGAATAACAAATCAGTTTCATTTTAAATCACTAACGTCGGGATATCATGAACACTTCGGAAAACCGTTTAATTCCTTGAGGTTCTTGGCAAATCCTAATCCCACACTACTTGGAGCAAAATAAAACAATTACGGATGTATTTTTCTTTCGTAAGTTGACGTGTTACCTCTTGTTACATACGGTTAAAAAGCTGGTAATCTTTTCCCATTTTCTTAATAGAGAATTCAGTATATTGAGCGAGGTTTTTTTGTTTTGTTTAAGAGCCTTACTTGCATGGTTTTTTTTATTTGATTAAATGACGAGACGACCAAGGCGCTCGCCTGGTGGTAAGCGGAACGCCTGCCTTTAAGCAGAAGCAACACCACACAGAACTTTGAATTACAAAGCACTGAACTGCGCTCGTCACCCCGAGACATAAGATGTTAAGTCTCATAATGCCCAGTAATTTCACTGGCTTCAATGTCTTTCAAACCGAAACACAACACACACTGTTGCTTGGCGGTAGAAATAGACAAAGCGGTGGTACCAACCCAGACGGCCTCTCGCATACGAGGCACCTACCACCTTTATATTTTATACCTTCACAAAGCCAACGAAGCGGTAAAACTACGAAAACCTCTTAGATTCCCTAAATCCGTTAATCCGTACCGAATAAAACGTCTATTCACGTCACTATGACGTAATATTAAAACGCGGAAGCCGTACTATCCCGTCGAGAAGAATAATTATCTGCTATAAGGAAAAATTGGGATACCATAAAGGGAAATTAGCAATGTAATGAATCATCTTGAAGTGATGAACGACTTGGAATCATGACTGGCCGTCCAGAGGCGTTTGTCAAGATGTAAAGGTTGGGACACACTGTTAACGATTGCATAGGAAGGCGCGTGCAGTTCAAACAGCACTGTTTTTTTTATTTCATTGAATGACGAGACGAGCCAGCGCCGCGCCTGCCCATAAACAGAAACAAGAACAGAACTTTGTATTACAAAGCATTGCATGGCACTGAACTGCGCTCGCCACCCAGAAATATAAGGTGTTAAGTTTCATAATGCCCAATTTACGGTGCATTCTTGCGTGGTTAACTTCTTCTTAGGTAGAGACTATCCCGTCCACACACCAGCCACTGTAACTCCTGTGCACAAGGATCAACAGTGGCACGTGCGCCTTTCTCTTTACGGTCAGTAACGCGCCTATGATTCTTCTTGTACTGTACGTACATGGGCAGTGGATATCACTTGCATTGCATTTACTTTTCTTCCGGGCATTGCAAAGTTACTGCACTACACCTGATGGTAAGCGTAGTGCAATCCAGGAATAGTGTCGACCAACGACAAACAGTGTGTCTATCGTTGGTCGGCACGATCATGCCGGCCTGCCTAACTGCTTCTTCACACTCCGTTTAAAGGACCCAATATTATAGGACGGAGGGAACACGTGTGCCGACAAACTATTCCGCTTAATGCTATACAGCTTAATGGTCCGGCAGACCCACTTGCTTGTTTACCAGTCTATGCTAAAAAAAGTATTTAAGTAATACTGTCGTATTTTGTAACACGATCTGTGAAATCGATACTTCAATATATTTTAGGCATTACGGTAACTTATTTTGGAACACCGAAGGCCTCCTGTTGGCGTTAAAGATTAAACATTAACCGAAAATGTACACCTAAAATATGTATTTGGTTACGATCATAATTCATGGCCGAAACATTGAGTTGGCTTTCATCCATAGGCATCGATCATGCGCCGACTAAAGCAATATGTTTCGCTAAATTGTTACATAAACCTATCGATTGAAATTTGTATTGAACTAGCTAACTAAATTTAGCTCGCGGCTCCGCCCGCGTTAACGTTTAAAATTGACAAAGTTTCATCCCCTATTTTATCCCCTTGAGGTTAGAATTTATCAAAATCCTTTCTTAGCCGATACCTACGTCATAACATCTACCTGCATGCCAAATTTCAGCCCGATCCCTCCAGTGGTTTGGGCTGTGCGTTGATAGATCACTATGTCAGTCAGTCACCTTTGAGTTTTATATATATTTAGATTTTTTCCGATCTTCTATTTTTTTTACAAGGTAGGTCCCTCGTATACGAGAAGCCGTCTGGTACTACTGCGCCGTCTATTTCTGCCGTCAAGCAACTGTATGTAAGCACTGTTGTGTTTCGGTTTGAAAGACATCGAAGCCAGTGAAATTACTGGGTATTTTGGGACTTAACATCTTATGTCTTGGAGCGACGAGCGCAGTTGGCCGCATGCAGTGTAATTCCAAGTTCTGTGTGGCGTTGCTTCTGTTTATCGGCAGACGTGGCGCTTACCATCAGGCGAACGCCTTGTTCGTCTCGTCATTCAATTATATAAAAAAATTAAAAATGTGGTTTGGGAGTACACTAAGGCAGAAAAGCACTACAAAGTCTAACATGAAAAAAAAAAGAAAAACAAAATCGTTTCATTATTTGATTTGGATACATTTTAAATAACCAAAATAATATAAAAATCTCAAGGTTGTTTAAGAGAAATATTCAAGTGTGTCCATACCCTTAATGATATGTCTTCTTAGGATAAAATTCCAGTTCATTATAATATCTTAACGGATGCCATTCCGTAGATAGGAGGCGATTTATAGCTTGAGGCGCTTTTGCACTTCTTAAAGATATGTAATAATAATAATACTAGCCCTGTATTATATACGTCCCACTGCTGGGCACGGGCCTCCTCTACTGAATGAGAGGGATTAGGCCTTAGTCCACCACGCTGGCCTAATGCGGGTTGTCAGACTTCACATACCTTAGAAAAATCTTATCGAGTTCTCAAGTATGCAGGTTTCCTCACGATGTTTCCTTCACCGTTAAAGCAAGCGATAATTAATAATTAATATACACGTTACTTAAAAAAGTCAGAGGTGCATACTCGCTGGTTTTGAACCTGCGACTTTTGTCTCGACAGTCCGTACCGCTCCCCACTGAGCTATCGCTGCTCAGGTTCTATGTTATTTTAAATATTTAAAGATATGTAGATATTTAAAATAACATAGGACCCGAGGTGTTACTATGTCGAGTCGTGTCTGCCGAGTGTGAATTCCACATCGGGAAAATCACTTGTATTTTTAGCAAAGATCATTGTCATATTTATTTATTATATATATATTATATATTTATTTTCCATTTATTCGATAATTTTGAACCGATCCTTGCGGCGTTGTGGACAGCTGACTGTGAAACGTGAGGTCCCGGTTTCGAACTCGGCACCGATACAAATATTTTTTTAAGTGATAGAGCCACGCTGAATATAGTTTTGTTTACAGTATGCATGGGCCGGGCCGTTACCACTGTCTCACATAAAACCGACTTAAAGTAGCGGTTTGCTGCTGCATTTCGTACAGTGAGTGAGATATCCGGAGGCTAAAATACCCCTCCTATCCCTCAATTATCCCTTCCCGTTTAAGGGCGGCAAAGCGCCTATGATTCTTCTGGTATTGTAGACATACATGGGCGGTGGAGATCACTTACCATCAGGTGACCCATTTGCTCGTCTGCTGCTGTATGCTATAAACAAAAAGGCTGAATTAAAAAAAATTGTTCCACGAAGACCAGTGTACTACATATTTCAGCAACATTAAGCTATCACACAAAGCCTGTACATTTTGCCCATACCACCCTAATCCATGTACCATACGCGCCGCAAACCATCAATTCAGTATTTGTAACTTCTAACATAATGACTTGGCTGGCCAACGGTTCGGTATGTGGCCAAACAAATCGCCATTTACACCGATTGCCAATGGCCGAACAAACACAGTGCCTGGGAAATTTATTTACCCGCAAAATATTTCGCTGCATAATAGATTTTGCGTTGAAAATTTTCCAATAATGTACTTTGAGTGGTCGATGTGAAATTTTGAATGCTTTCGGTTTTACTACGGTTATGTTGTTTAAGTATGACGATTTATTTTTAATTCTTGATAAAAATGAGGAGTGTTAAAAGTTTACAAGGCCAAAGGCCTAAATCCCTCCCCAATCCCTAATTATCCCTCTCTTTTAAGGTCGGTTTCGTGAAATAGATCCTGTTAATACATATAAATTTGGTCCATGTAGTTATGTATGAGAAATTATTACAATATTCTTCCTTAGTGCAAGACTTTTTGGGTATTGGCCAATACATAGGTACAAGTAATTACAGTACTATAGTAAGATTATGCTCCTTGGAAATTTTCGTTTTACAGATTAGTAAAAAATAAAAATATACGCAAAATAAAATATACACGTATACGCAGCCACTCACGTACACATGCCATTTCAATTGACTACACTGATCAAGTACTTTAAGTGAATTTTTGGAAATAAAAATTAAGTAAGATCGGTACATAAAATCCGCTTTTACCTTAGGATCGGTGCATATGCGCAGTATATTCTCCTCGTTATATCGAAGGCAATTATTTGCCAATAGGTGCTAGCCGAACGCGGCATGCATGTATATACAACAGCTGTGTTAATCTCTCGTCTAACCATTCACCTACGAAACTAAATCGCCGCTTTAAATAGTCCACTGTAAATGAGTTTTCGAATCTTCTTTAACCAGAAACAAAATGGTGGGAAAGACAACCAAATACTGAAGTGGAAAGTTATTGCTAATTACAACAAAACATAATGGCAAAAGCCGTAATAAACAAATTAATACACCCGAAATTCACACACATAGTCCTATAATCCACATAAAAAGAAAAAAAAAAGCATTGAAAACCTCCTTTTATTGAAGCCGGTTAAAAATTGAGAACTTCCTCTTTTTCGGAATCGGATAAAATGCGTTAAACATTATTTTAAAGTTTTCATTCTTAGGGTGACACCTAAATCCGCCCGGATGACACCCGCGCTAGCTACGCCACTGCCACAAATAAATAAACAAATAAAAAGTAACCCATATTTCAACTAAATATGAAGTGGAAATACAATAGTGTTTTCGGAAAACATTATAGTGTTAATAAATTCATAGTTACCGGAGAATAAAGCTGCAGATGTAACATCTGTATAAATGAATAAATTTGAATATGTTCGTGCGTTTATATGCAATAATTGGATAGAATTTTTTATTTAGAGACTGTTGGTTTTAATTTGTGTCTTGTTAATAATTTGTGAGATGTAGTGGTGGTTGATTGATTATTTCATCGTTTGTTGTTATGTTTCAGAGGTCAGAGAAAACTTAATTCCGTTTAAACTCAGAGTCCATTTTTAGCGAAAATTTAATGGCTAAATTTCATCCAAATCCATCGCTGGTGGTAGGATATTCATATCCGCCCGGATTGCGACCACCGTACACATGGTGTTAAAACCTGCTATAGTGACCTACACACCTTGTGTGGATCGCGTTCCAGGATCAGCCAATGTATATCCGGTTCTCCCGAGGGGCTTGCGATATGATTTGATGGTTGGTTAGGGCGGGTATAGGGGTACATCCTTGTATCCCTGTGCCTGCATCGGTCATCCGCCTATCCTATGACAGGCTCCTCGATTTGCTTCTTCCCTCTCTGAAGAGGGAAGAAGCATTTATACAGGCCGGCATGATTCTGGTGACCACCAACGAACTCATTGTTTGTCGATGGTCGCTAGTTTTTTGGACTGCACTACCATCAGGTGTAGAGCAATCATTTTGCCGCGCTCGGATAAAACAAAAATCACCAAATATTAATGTTTTACTTGCATATATGTATTCCAATGTACAATAAAGAATTATAAATAAAATAAATAAATAGAATGTCGGCTTTATTTCACTGTCAACTATTGCAGACTCTACTATTCGATAGTTACCTGAAGCTAATACAAAAAAAACCTGTTAAAGAGTTGGTTAGTTTCGCTACTTTCTCGTCTGATACAAAAGTTTTGCGATAAGCGCTAGGTCTGCAGGTAATATACTGTTTAAATTATGTTCACGCCTGGTTATGGAGGTTATATATCTCGCTAGAATGCTTTCGATTGGAAATTTTAGTTTTATAAAATGTTTTTCTCTTTTTCAGATAGCAGTGGTGGCTATACGGGGAGTGGTGGACACTCGAGACGAAATAGCAGATTGAAACAAGCTCCAAGAGCACTTATGATACGCATTATGTATACGAAAAAAAATTTCTTTGCCTAATTAAAAACACGTTTTTCGACTAAAAGTCCAGAGATTGACACCTATTTGGATCGCCAAGCAGGCAGGCTTCATAGCTGCCGTATTAATTTTCGATATAGATTCAAATTCAGCAGCATATTACGTTTATATCATATTTAATGAATATGTTTGAAAAACGAATCGTGTGATGGGACCTGGTAAATGACAGTTTTCTATTATATTCTAGCCTACAGACGATGAAACCACTCTGGTCATCCGACGGACGGAGGAATTTAAATTTTGCAGTGGATTAATGTTTCAATTAATAGTATGGTAGTTGTTGCCATAATCTTGATATTCGTTACATCATCATCATCATCATCATCAGCCACAAGACGTCCACTGCTGAACATAGGCCTCCCCCAAAGATTTCCAGACCAACCTGTTGGAAGCGGCCTGCATCCAGCGACATCCTGCGACCTTTATCAGGTCGTTTGTCCACCTAAGTCGAACTAGGCGTTTAAGTAGAATCAAATGAAAAATATATCTTAATCCCTATACTGTAAGATATATTTATACGTAAGATAAGTAAAGACATTTTTTTTACTGGCGTTTTTGGGATTAAGGAACGAGGGATACGGAATGAGTCGCAATAAAACTACTGTTATTGAATTCTAAAGATCCCATTATTCAAGGCAAACAAGCTTACCGCGGAATACTACTCCATTTATGTAGCTTTGTGGTCATCTATCTGAGGTTAAATCGCTGCTTTACAATACAAATTGGCTATTAATTCCCTCCCTATGAGACTCCTAAGACAGCTTAGTGAAGCAATAATCAATAGAGGTACAAGGTGTGATTGTAAAATGATGACTTCGTATTCTCTCCATACATCGAGTAGCAGTACTAGTGGGAACTATGATGAATCAATATTTTTCTGAACTTTTCTGAACTCATTATTCTATGTTTATGCCATAGCCTTTCCTCGCGGCACCGCCCGCGTGATCTGCTTTTACCGGGATAAAAAGTAGCCTATGTTTCTCAGTGATAATGTAGCTTTTTAACGGCCAAAGAATTTTTGAAATCGGTCCAATAGTTATTAAGTTTATTCGTTACATACAGAAATACAAATCTTTCTCTTTCTAATATTAGTGTAGACTAAGTGTCGAGTACAAAATTGGTTTCCAAGCTATTATTTCTATTTTATTACAGTATGAATTACTAGTTTGACAATTGGACAGAAGTAATTTTAAACGAATTCACAAACTGTGAACGAATTTGTAACTCGTACTAGACCTACAATTATTAAAGTGCGACTGTGATTTAAGACCGCAAACAAATGGGGGATAAATTTATAACACACCTCTATTTAAATGTGGTTAAAAAGACATTTATCTTTAATCTCAACGCGTTACGTACGGTGAGAACTTTTAAAAGTATATCCACGGATAGCAGGTGAGGTAACTGATAGGACCCGGGGAATAAATCCATCATTGGGTAATCGATCGCCCGTCCCCCAGTGAATTATTCAAAGTATACAGCCTGTTTATGTTTTAATAACGGCGTGTTTACAGTTTTGTTTGTCGCGGTTAATATAGTACGCTTGGGGATTGGGTTTACTTTAAGGATTTCAATAAATTATCTTGGTTTAAGTTTTCGGATTGAGTGCATGAATGAATCAATCAGAATACAGTTTCAAGGTCATGTGTACTTAGATTGAGATCTGTAGAACTAACTTAGACTTAAGTAGTTTTGTACGAAAATTACTTTGCTAAGTCTGAACTAACAATCCAGTGACTCAATCGCCCCGTAAGTTCTTCTCATAATGACATCGGATTACGAAATATTTATAGATAGACAGATATTTTGCTGGTGGTAGGATATTCATATCCGCCTGGATAGCGACCACCGTACACATGGTGTTAAAACCTGCCATAGTGATCCACACGCCTTGTGTAGACACTTTTCTAGTCAAGGGCCACATAGTACAATGTGAGGTATCAATGCGGGCCGCACATTCGTGGGTTGGGTAGATGACACCACCAATTAATTAACATATTTTTTATGAGTTTTACACATGTTTCTTTCTCGCGTTCTTCTATTTTATTTGTGATGTTGTTAGTTTATGGGTAGGCGTGGCTAACCATTAAACGAGCGACCTGCTCGTCATCATTCAGGCTAGTAAAAACAAAAACAAACAAAACCTCCAACGTTTACACTAATAATAGCTAACCTTTGATAAATGGACACTTATTTTTCCCGGAAATGTTGATTTTACTTGTTTACGTGGCATGTTTTTGTATCAAGACACGTTTTGTATAGATCGGCGACACATAAATACTGTTTGAGGTTGGTAATATTTAGGGTTTTATCTCTAAGAGGCTTTTTACGTATTATGTTTTGTTTATTAGCAAAATGGGAAGTGGGAAAAATGTGTATTTCTAACTCCCCTCTTTGATTAATTTCGTTGCGGTATAAATTAGATTTTACATTTCAAAACGCCAAGCTTAGAAAGTTATTAGAATACCCCAACAATCACATTGTCTTGATCCTACAGTAAGATACAAGTCTTGTGTCGTGGGTATCAGGAACTACGAGAGACTTTCGGTCTCACAACACCCAGACCCCGAAACAAATATTTGTGGATCACACAAACATTTGTCTCGGTGCGGGGATCGAACCCGCGGCCTCTCGCTTCACAGCCGGCTACTCGCCCGCAGCGCCACGGAGGCTGTCAATTATAATACACCCAACAGTCACATACATAGTCCTAACCATGGGTGCCGGCAGCAGGGTGCAGGGGGGTGCAGTTGCACACAACTGTATTGACTGTCTCGGTAGCACAGTTGTAATGCGTACGCGGTACGACTGCTGTACTGAGGTCTCCGGTTCGATTCCCGGGTCACGAAATGCTCAGTATCGGCCCGGAGTCTAGAATTGTGCCCGGTATGGCGATACACTCGCCCCCTATCACATCACGGGACGGAATTACGTTTGGCGAAATGTGGGTGTACTTGTTATACCTCTGCCTAATCCTTCAGGGATTACAAGCGTCAGTACATAAGTATGTAAACATTTTTTTTTTATTGCATAGGCCGGCCAACGAGCAAGTGTGTCACCTGATGGTAAGTAATCTCCACTGCCCATGTACGCCCACCACCAGAAAAATCATGGGCGCGTTACCGACCTTAAAGGAAAGGGATAATTAGGGATTGGGAAGGGGAGGAGATTTGGGCTTCCGGATATCTCACTCACCGTACGAAACGCAACAGCAAGCCGCTACTTTACGTCGGTTTTCTGTGAGACAGTGATAACGACCCGGTTGAGCCAGCCCATTCATGCTGTAGAGAAAACTGTCTACAGCGTGGCTCTACCACTCGAAAACACGTGTATTAAAACTTGTAAAAAAGATGTATATATAAATCTCGAACGATCCAAATATAGGCAACGTCTCAAGTGTTTACGAACACGAAGCGCGCTTGATTACGTTAAGGGCTCTTAAAATGAAGCCCGTAGCTAATTAAGAAACGTGTCTACATTTATGAAATAATTAACATAGTGACAATTAACCGTCAAGGCCAAGATAAGGAGGTCGGTTTGGAAATGATAATGGAGCAAGTTCATATTACTATATTATTTAATTGAATGACGAGACGAGCAAGTCGCTCGCCTGATGGTGTGAGCCACGCCTGCTCATAAACAGAAGTAACACCACAAAACTTTGAATTACAATGCACTGCGTGGCATTGAACTGCGCTCGTCACCCTGAGACGTATGATGTTAAATCTCATAATGCCCAGTAATTTCACTGGCTTCAATGTCCTTCAAACCGAAACACAACAGTGCTTACACACTGTTGCTTGGCGGCAGAAATAAACAAAGCGGTGGTACCAACCCAGACGGCCTCTCGCAGACATATATTTATGTGAACTTAATATTTGCTCTGATTCATGTAAGATTTGAATTCGCACTCACGCCCGTAAACCGAAAGGGGTAGGCAGACACACACAGCCGAGCGTATTTCCGTCCCACTATGTGATAGGGGCAACCCTATCCCCATACTGGGCACAATCCAGTCTCCGGGCTGGTACTGAGCATTTCGTGATAGCAAAACCAGAAACCAGAGAAATACTCTAGAATTAGGTGTTATCCGAGCACCGCAAAGTAACTGCACTACACCTGGTGGTAAGCGTAGTGCAGACCAAAACACCAGTGACCTGTCTAAATGCTTCCCTCTTCGGAGAGAAAAAAAGCAAATTGAGGGGTCTGGGGCAGGACAGGCGGATGACCGATGCAGACACAATAATACAAGAATGTACCCCTATACTCGCCCCAACCAAACATCAAGTCACGTCGCGATCCCCTTGGGAGAACCGGATATACATTGGCTGATCCTGGAACGCGATCCACAGAAGGCGTGTGGATCACTATGGCAGGTTTTAACACCATGTGTACGGTGGTCGCTAGCCGGGCGGATATAAATATCCTACCAGCAAAATGGTGTAGCTTGTATTAAATTTACTAACATTTTCATGTAAAAATGTTCTGTCATTTTCGATAAAGTTGTCTGATATTGTTACTGAAGTAAGAACCACAAAGGAGAGAAATATACTAGTGTATTACGAGAAGAAAAAGTTAATATAACTTTATACATATCCCTTAAATATATACAACTATTTGCACTGAACATATTCATTTAATGATTTCTTATGTTTACGCAAATATTACACCCTATCTATCGACGCATGCGCAATGGCTTCAAAAATTCTCACAGCTGACACTCGCCATCCTCAACTAACGAGTAGTGTTGCGCGATAACTCTATCATTTTATCTTTGATACCTAGCATTTTTAACGGCTGGCAACCCTAATTTGCGGTGATATTTTTACAAGCAGCGGTATATCATGATAATAAAAAAAAAGCTTTAATTTGATGTATAAAACATGAATATACGTCACGAACGTATAAATACAACAAAGTATTACACCTGGCTGACAAGTAGTTGCGGCCGAGTAGGCACCGGCACCCATGGCTTTTTGAACTCTCTACATACATAGCTGTAATAGGAACAATATTTTATTTAACTACAATATGAACGATTTTTTTTTCCGAAAATTAATTACCATTTTTTTTATTAAAAATATTTGCGGGCACTTTTTGACTGGCAACCTATTATCAATGTATTGTCCTATTCGAAAATGTATGTAGAAATTTGAGCTTGACTATCTACGTGATGAACGTATAGATTCTGCAGCGGGATCTCGTGCTATAATAATTGTAAACGTCTTTCCTTTCTTTATATCTTTTCTTTCTGTATTTCTTGTCTTTCTATGTACATTCATAACAATGCGAATTCGATTAACATGTATGTACTATACCGACCGGCCCACGGTAATTGACTTAGGAACAAAGTTTCCCGTCTATTTATTGGAATGAAGCGAAATTCGGGCTCAAGTTGTGGTTTAACACGTCATTTGCTGGGTTCGGGAAAGAATTGTGAAAAAGATTTGTCAAAATAAAAAAGTTGTACCTAACATACTTTGGAAAGAATTAAATATGTAGAGATTCTACAATTAAAATCCCCAGCGCCTTATGTTTTTTTCAATCACAGGCCGGTAAACGGGTAAGTGGGTCATCTGGTGGTGAGTGATCTCCACCGTTCATAAACATTATAATACCCAAGGAATGATGGGTGCTTTTCCTACCTTAAAGTAAAGGGATAATTAAGGGATTGGGAAGGGGAGGGGGTTTTGGCCTTGTGGCTGTCTCACTTATCATACCAAGCGAAGCATCAAGCTGTTACTACAAGTCGGTTTCCTATAACACAGTGGCAACAACCCGATTGACTCGGCCCATTCATGCTGTCTACAAAACTGTCTAATATACATAAAACATAACATATATTATTACATTATACAGACATACATTTGAGTTTTATCATATAAATTTTCACAGTGAATAAACAGTAACAAAGTATTTTGTTTTCTGTTTATGTATTTTGTTCATGTCACAACGCATAAAAACATCTTTTGAAATAACTTTGAGATAAAATATCAGCTTTCTTTTATAAGGCAGAGGCTCACAGGCCATGAAGCCAGCGGGGTATGGATTTCAATAAAATTGATTTCGCTGCCTTATGATACAATACAATACAAAACTCTCTAAAAAAAACTCATGGGTGATCATGGGTAGTCTTACTGCTAGAAGCAATATCTTTTAGGCAACCTTATATACTCGTAATATTATGGCAACTTTATTCTAACATTTTAGTTATGCTTCTTAAGTTTTTTGTGATATTTTTTTTTACCAAGCACTGCTTGACACTGTACTGCGCTTGTCACCCCGAGGCATAACACGTTAAGTCTCATAATACCCAATAATTTCACTGGCTTTAATGTCTTTCAAACCGAAATAGTACTTACACACTGTTGCTTGGCGAAATAATACCAACCCAGAAGGCCTTCCGTATACGAGGGACCTACCACCTTGTGAATTACATAATGCATGTGACAGCCTCCGTGGCGCAGCAGGCGAGTAGCCGGCTGTGTAGCGAGAGGCCGCAGGTTCGATCCCCGCACCGAGACAAATGTTTGTGTGATCCACAAATATTTGTGTCGGGGTCTGGGTGTTGTGAGACTGAAAGTTTCTCGTAGTTCCTGATACCCACGACACAAGACTCGCATCTTACTGTGAGGTCAGGACTATGTATGTGACTGTTGGGTGTATTTATTAAAAAATAAAAAAAAACACCTTAAACCGCCACCTCTAAGGCCGTACATCGAGCCGAAACTAGAGCAAGTAGTAACGTTATACGTCGGGAGTAAAAGCGGCCATGTCTGCATTAATTCTACCCACCGTACTATCCCACTATTACCTATAAGTACAGCATCGGAGCACTTACTCGCTCTCAACACGCCCAGCCCAAAGTCGTTACATATAAACGGGCCTTTTTGAATGGCGAGTGAGTCCTGTTTGAGCAGGATTTTATCTTTTCATCAGGTTTGAAGACGAACATTGACAGATAGATAACAGTTAACTGTACACAATTATCTTTACATAGTATAAAATGAAGACGCTTCCGCTGCCTGTTCGCTTAAATTTTTTAAACTATTCAACGGATTTTAATGCAGTTTTCAGCAATAGATAGAGTGATTCATGAGGAAGGTTTATATCATATGACCTATGAGAGCAGGGCAGTAACATGCAGGTGAAACCGCGATGGAGAGCTAGTTACTTACGAAATCAATAATCTATTAAAACTGTAATATAGTATTTTGACAGCTTCCATAGTGCAGTGGTAGTGTAGCCTACGAAGCAAGAGGCTGTAGGTTCTATTCTCACACCGAGACAAATGTTATAAAATGACAAAGCGTCAATACATGAACTTTATGGTACAGAGAATTAAAGTTGTTTTTACGATAAAACATTCATAATAATTATAACAGGTGGCAGGTGCCTCGTATGGCCGGATTCGTCTATGAGGCCGTCTGGGTTGGTACCACCGCTTTCTTTCTTTCTGTCGTCAAGCAACTTGTGTAAGTACTGTTGTGTTTCAGTTTGAAGGACATTGAAGCTAGTGAAATTACTGGGTATTATGAGACTTAACATCCTTGGCTCGGGGTGACGAGCGCAGTTCAATGCCATGCCGTGGTATGTAATTCAAAGTTATGTGCGGTGGTGTTTCTGTTTATAAGCAGGCGTGGCGCTTATCATCAGGCGAGCGCCTTGCATGTCTAGTAATTCAATCAAATAAAACAAAGCGAACGTGTCGCTATCACCTGACTTGCATCATGCGTCGCTGTCTCTTTGTCTTGGTCCCGTAAAAACAGCACGCTTCGTATTTAAAAATTTAAAAATGGAACGTTCCATCACGTCATCTCTGATTGGTATTAGAAAACGTCACACGTTGGTCTCGACCAATCATAGTCAAACGGCACGAACGTTCGTGTTGTGTTTTACTCCACGTTCTAACCCCGCTGACAATATATTTTGGCGTGCAGCTAAGTTTGTTGTAAGAGATATTCATTTCACTTTGGCGCATCGTCGGGTTCACAAGGTTCAAAGTTTCTGGGTAATGTTACTATTGTTTAAAGCCAGGCGTGGCTTACCATCAAGCTAGTGATCTACTTGTGCCCACTCAGACGTTTAAAAAAAGATCTTTAAAAGATCCCAATTCATCTCAGCATTCGAAACGACAATTAGAAGTTAACTATTTTTTTTATTTGATTTGATTGAATGACGAGACGAGCGTTCGCCTGATGGTAAGCGCCACGCCTCCCTATAAACAGAAGCAACATCACACATAACTTTGAATTACAAAGCACTGCATGGGACTGAACTTCGCTCGTCACCCCGAGATATAAAATGTTAAGTCTCGTAATGGCTAGTAATTCCACTGGCTTAAATGTCCTTCAAACCGAAACACAACAGTGCTTACACACTGTTGCTTGGCGGCAGAAATAGACAAAGCGGTGGTACCAACCCAGACGGCCTCTCATACGAGGGACCTACCGCCTTGTAAATCGATTTGATTTACAGAATTTGTTTATATATTTAGTAGTAGTGAAGCTAATAACAGTAGGTTAAAAAGCATCCGAAGTGAACAGGCTAATACATTTGAAGGGCGTTATGGCCTACACAGTAAATACAAAGCATCAGTATAGCAATAAAGTACATTGTCGACACCGGACCCTTGGTGAGAGTAATGGTTTACAATGAATAGGATGGCAGAAATACAACCTCCCGTATACGTGGTTTGAGACATCAAGAGTTCATATATTCAGTTATGTGGGTCACGTCTTGATTTAATGGAGTCGAATCAGTTACCAAATATTTCGACTATGCTGCCGTTTGCTGGTATACTGTATTGTATAGTTTACTACAATATAATTTAACATATACCTTAGCCACAGCTTCGCGTGGACGGGTCTGTTAGTATTTTTTTTTATCCTGGCTCGGCAAATTGACTACGCTAAACCTGATGGTAAGTGTAGCGCAATCCAAGAATAGTGTCGACCAACGATAAACAATGTGTCCATCGTAGGTCGGTGTAGGGCACACATGTAGCCTAGTTAGCGTGATGTATGCGTGAGTGACGTATGTAATATATGCTTAGTATGTAAGATTCTAGATATAAAGTAGCGGCTGCGCCCGCGCATAAGTAGTTCTTACTTAGTTCTTAATTAGTTCTGTATACGGAGTCGCGATTAAACCATGGTACTCAACACTTGTTTATAATTGTCCATCCTCATCTTAGGTAATAGACCGCCACCTCTATTATTACCTAAACTGGTGACCCGACAATAACCGAGTGTGGACAATGGTTAAATAAGTGTTGGACAATGGATATTCAAAATTTCGTTTGCAAAGGCGTTCATCAGCGATCGGTTTCCGCCATTTACACGGAAACACGTTCGACGAGATGGAGGTTGGCGCGACGAGGAAGTCACGTGGAACATCGTATGGAATAGGCACCTTCCGTCAGCAGTGATGGAGGCGTCCAGGCCACCGGAGGTGATGGAGCTCGCGAGGCACATATCGCGGACCCCCAGCACCACAGAAGAACTCATAGCCGCATTGGAGGAATTGAGTCTCGAAGTTGCCGAGTTACGGCAATCAAGACATCAATACACAGGTCGCGGCGGGGCAAGAGGACACATTAACCGCTCAAGATCGCGGACGCGGGACGCTAGGAAGAATCGTAAGCACCCAGATTGGCTTTGCTTTTATCATTACCGGTATGGACTTAAGGCCGAAAAATGCATCCAACCGTGTAACTGGAAGAAAGGCAAGGCCTCACCGCGTCCGGCGGGAAACTGAAGGCGATACAACCGAGGGCGGAGGCTTGTATCGATAACATCAATCACCGCCTATGCGTAACTGATAGGAAAACAGGTCTTAATTTTTTAATTGACACGGGCGCCGACGTTTCTGTTCTCCCTGTGTCAAAAGTGTGCGTGTCCGGGAAATTCGCGAGTGATTCCTCATATAAGGTTTACGCGGCAAACGGCACGGAAATTAAGACCTACGGTACGCGAACGTTAGTATTCGATTTAAATTTAAGGAGGGCATTTAGATGGACATTCATCATAGCGGCGGTTAAACAACCCATAATCGGTGCCGACTTTTTAGGCCATTATGGTTTGTTAGTTGATTTAAGCGCGCGGAGATTGAGAGATCAAATTACTCAACTAAATGTCCTCACTTCAGTTGTTAGAAATATTAGCTGTGAGTCATTAATTAAGACAATAGATTGTAAGAATACATGGCATGAACTTTTAGGTAAGTACCCGGAATTGACTAGGCCTGTATCATACAAAGATACTCCTAAGCATTCCGTGTATCATGTGATCGAGACCACCGGACCCCCGGTGTATGCGAAAGCAAGACCTTTACCGCCCGATAGGTACGCTAAAGTCAAGGAGGAATTCCGGATAATGACCGAGTTAGGTATCTGCCGACCGTCTAAGAGCGCATGGGCAAGCCCTTTGCACGTGGTACCCAAGAAAAACGGGGAACTGCGGCCATGCGGCGATTATAGACGCTTAAACGCGATGACTAAGCCCGATCGTTATCCGATTCCCAGGTTGCACGATTTTAAATATTTATTAGCTGGTAAGAAGACTATATTTACTAGGCTAGACTTAAATCGTGCATATCATTTTATTCCAGTTGCTCCGGACGACGTCGAGAAAACTGCGATCATAACGCCATTTGGGCTGTTCGAATTCCCACGGATGATTTTTGGGTTGCGCAACGCTGCACAGTCATTCCAAAGATTTATGGACAGCGTAGTACTACGAGGACTAGATTTTTTATTTAACTACATCGATGACGTCATCATTGCCAGTGAGACTCTCGAACAGCACAAAGAGCATTTGAACACAGTTTTTAAACGGTTCAACGAATATGGTATCACGATTAATGTGTCTAAATGTGCTTTTGGTAAATCTAGTCTTGAGTTTTTAGGTTTCGAAGTGTCAACGAACGGGCTCCGACCACTTGACGACAAAGTGCAAGCCATCATTAATTTTCCGAGACCCGACACAGTGGCGCAACTGCGACGATTTCTAGGTATGTTAAATTTTTACAGATCGCATATACCTAGGGCTGTCGCATATCAGTTAGAATTAAATAAATATTTTCATAACACTAGGAAAAATGATAAAACTATTATAGAGTGGACCGATACAGCAATCGAGGCATTTAAGAAATGTAAGGAAAGCTTACAAAGCGCCGCTACATTATCTTATCCTTTGCCTGACACCAATTTAGCGCTGATGACAGATGCATCAGATACTTGTATTGGTGCAGTTTTGCAACAATATGTTGACAATGTTTGGCAACCACTCGGATATTTTTCTAAGAAATTAACGCAAACGGAGAATAAGTACTCTACGTATGACAGAGAGTTGTTGGCAATATTTATGGCTATTAAGCATTTTAAAAGCTTAATAGAGGGTCGATCATTGACAATTTTTACTGATCATAAACCCCTTATTTTTGCGTTTTCGAAAATTAATAGTGATAAAGAGAGCCCTAGAAGAATACGACAACTGTCATACATCAGTGAATTTACCACTGATATAAAATATGTGAGTGGCAACCATAACGTTGTGGCTGACGCGCTGTCTCGCGTTGAGACCATTTATTGCGCTACCGTGTTAGATTTCACTGAGGTAGCAAAACAACAGACTCGTGACACATATTTACAGCACGGGTTAGGCTCATCAAGCAGTAATTTGCAATTTAAGCAAATATGTTTACCAAACACTGGTGTAAATATTTATTGCGAAACTTCCACAAAAAATATAAGGCCATATTTACCGCCATCATTTAGGGAAGTAGCATTTCGTTCTGTCCACAACCTTAGTCATCCAGGCATTAAAACAAGTAAACAATTAGTTAAGCAGAAATTTTTCTGGCCGGACATGGATAGGGATATTGCAAAATGGGCAAGATCGTGTATGCAGTGTCAAAAGACAAAAATCACAAGACACACGATAACCGGTCTAGGAGAATTTGAGCGATCTGACAAATTTTCCCATGTGCACATTGATATAGTGGGCCCACTCAGTACATCAGTTGATGGCTATCGTTATTGTGTAACAATGATAGACCGTTTTACTGGATGGCCTGAATGTTATCCTGTACGAAATATTACAGCGGAGACGGTAGCTAGGGTAGTGTTTGAAGGATGGATTTCTCGTTTTGGATGCCCTGAGAAGCTAACGAGCGACCAAGGCAGACAATTCGAGAGTGATCTATTTCATCATTTAATGAAATACTTAGGCATCCATAAACTACGTACTACACCTTATCACCCACAGAGCAATGGCATGATCGAACGATGGCATAGGGCACTGAAAGTGGCTCTTATGGCACGTTTAAATTGCAACACGTCATGGGTCGACGAACTGCCAGCCGATACTAGGTTTGCGAGCGGCACCTAGAAGTGATAGTGGCGTGAGCGCAGCTGAGTTGACCTATGGAAAAACACTCAGACTACCAGGCGATTTTTATGATAACGCGAAATTTAGTGGTTCGGACTCTGAATATTTAAGTAAGCTCAGAGACACCATCTCTAAATTGAAACCGAGGCCACCTAGTCATAAGAATTCACGCTCTTTATTCCTTCCCAGCGATCTCGCTACGTGTAAAAGTGTTTTTGTGAGAAGCGAGGTAATGCGAAAGTCTCTACAACCTCCTTATGATGGCCCGTACAGCGTCATAAGAAGGCAGGGCAAGACTTTCGTCATTAAGGTAGGGGATAAAGAGACGACCATTTCGGTAGATAGAATTAAGCCAGCGTTCGTAATTAACGACTCACAGGCTACGGATATTAGCAATAGTAATAATATTGTTAGAGATAATAATTTTTGTTCCGATAACGCAGACACTTCTAGCAAAGTTTTCCATCCGGAAACGACGCGGAGTGGACGCATTATCAAAACGCCCATACGTTTTGCGCTTTAAGCAAAATAATGTATGTTAGTAATGTAATGTATGTTAGTAGGTCACCTACTGGTCACATTTTGTACAACAATTGCTTTTATTTTATTTTTGTTTACGTGTGTTTTAATACTTCTATGTGTTTGTGTATTTTGTTTATCTTGTGGTGTGCCCCTGTATTTTGTATAAGTTTTTGTACCCCATATCTGTGCAGTTTGTTTATTTTTTGTAAGAGGGGGAGTACTGTAGGGCACACATGTAGCCTAGTTAGCGTGATGTATGCGTGAGTGACGTATGTAATATATGCTTAGTATGTAAGATTCTAGATATAAAGTAGCGGCTGCGCCCGCGCATAAGTAGTTCTTACTTAGTTCTTAATTAGTTCTGTATACGGAGTCGCGATTAAACCATGGTACTCAACACTTGTGTATAATTGTCCATCCTCACATCTTAGGTAATAGCCACCACCTCTATTATTACCTAAAGTCGGCAAGATCATGCCGGCCTACCAAAGGGCCAAGGGGGAGGGGAAGGAAAAAGGGATGTGATAAGGAGGATCAGGGGGCAAGCCCCCTGGGGAGAACCGGATATACACTGGCTGACCCTGGAACGCGATCCACACAAGGTGGACCACTATGGCAGGCTTTAGCACCAGTGTATGCTGCCGTTTGTTGGTGATAGATATTCATATCCACCCGGATAGCGACCACCGTAAACATGGTGTTAAAACCTGCCATAATGACCGACCGGGTCGTTACCACTGTCTCACAGAAAACCGAAGTAAAGTAGCGGCTTGCTGCTGCGTTTTGTACGGTGAGTGAGATATCCGGAGGTCTAAATGTCCCTCCCCTTCCCAATCCCTAATTATCCCTTTCCTTTAAGGTCGGCAACGCACCCATGATTCTTCTGGTATTGTGAGCGTACATGAGCGGTGGAGATCACTTACCATGAGGTGACCCACATGCTCATTTGCCGACCTATGCTATACAGGGTTAATTTTAAAACACCAGCAACCTCGCAGGACCAGACCCCATACGGAACAACTTTTGTTCTACGAGTTTGGATATAACTTAATATATTAAAAAAAAATGAATTTACAAGTTTTTGTTGTGTAGTGTTTTTCTTCGTAGACTGCGGCGCCGCGCCGCGCCGCCCCGCTCCCACTACTGTCGCCCACAGACAATAAATTGTAGGCATAATATACTCTGCTACGCGTGCGAAGCCGGGGTGGGTCGCTAGTGTTATATAAAACGTATTCAAACATCTTTTATGTTATTTCATTTAAAATACTACATAATTTAGTTTCACTGCACAGTAACTGTTTCTGACATCTAATTAACGATACACAGGTGGTCTAAAACTATTTCGAACTATACGCTACACTATAAATTATAAAGTGAGTTTATTTGGAATAAATATAATGATATCTTAATAATGGATAAAATAAATACTTGGGAATGGATTGATATTATGTATTTATATAACATGTAATAGATACATAGTTTTTATATAAGGTGGTAGGTCCCTCTTCTGCGAGAGGCCGTCTGGGTTGATACCGCCGCTTTGTCTATTTATGCCGCCAAGCAACAGTGTGTAAGCACTATTGTGTTTCTGTTTAAAGGGCATTGAAGCCAGTGAAATTACTGGGCATTATGAGACTTAACATCTTATGTCTCGGAGTGACGAGCGCAGTTCAGTGCCATGCAGTGCCTTGTAATTTAAAGTTTTGTGTAGTGTTTCTTCTGTTTATGAGCACGCGTGTCGCTTGCTATCAGGTGAGCGCCTTGCTTGTCTCGTTATTCATAAGTAAAAAAAAATGATATTCCCGACATTTTTAAGTTACATGTGTATTTTTTTATCCGAGCACAAAACCTCCTCTGTTTATTTAGTCGGTTAATATAAATGAATACATAGTACTAGAGTAGATATTAAATTCAGGAAGAGCGATGTATTGATCATAGTAATTTCACTTAGTATAACCATAAATTTTACCACAAACACTAAAAAGAGTACACTTCTAATATCAAAACGTAAAAATGGCTGTTAAATACATCTGCGCCTTACCTCATGTAAAAGCCTCTCAATGATTTTACACGGGCCGTAAACTTAAAACACAAAACATTTTTAAATTCAGCTCAAGAATGTTTTTAAAACTTGCCTTTTGTGAACTTCAGCGTTCTCGAAGACTGTTGAATACGGAAAAGTTTACACCGTGACGTAACAATCCACTATTTACTTTTAATACAGTATTCTATAAAGGCACTCACGCCAGTAATCACTGAAGGGTTAGGCAGAGGTGTAACCAGTACACCCACATTTCGTCAAGTGTATTTGCGTCCCATTATGTGACAGGGTGCGCGCCCATCGCCATACCGGGCACAATTCCGGACTCTGGACTCATGCTGAGAATTTCGTTAAATACAAAGCCAATATCACTTTTACCCGACCCGAGGATTGAACCCGAAATCTCAACACACCAATCGTACCGTGTACACATTACAACGCCACAGAGGCAGTAAGAACAATTTAAAAAAATACGATAAAATACAATTTTTATCGAAGAAACGAGCAGGTTGCTCGCCTGATGATAAACACAAAAAAAAAACAAATAACAGAAGCTACACCACATAGAACTTTGAAATCCAAACCGCTGCACTAGACTACACTCGTCACCCCGAGACAATACGCACAACAGTCACACAGATAGTCCTGATCCCACACTAACCTGTAATTTATTTATTTTATTTATTTATTTATTTAATGATAACCTGTATCGTGATCCCCCATGACACACCTTGTGATGTCAAAGTACCAACCCAGAAGGCTTCCCACATACGACGGCCTCACCATCTAGTTGGTGCAGTAACAGTATGCATAAAAAACTCATAATATCCTTGGATCATTGTTCAGGCTGGACAGCTCTTAACAAACAGACGTGATCCGGAATTTGAATCTGTGCCTGATATGGCGATAGCCTCCTCACCATATCATGTGTCGGAAATAAGCTAATAAATAATGAGGGAATTTCCGGTCAGGGCGCGAGGGTAGCTCTAACCTCTGGGCGTGCATGTATAAATCACAAGTTAAAGTTAATAAAATGGTGATGCCCCTCTTTCCCCTACAGTTAAAGTTTGCCACCCGAAGAAAGAAACTTTAGATATAAGCCAAATTCAAATTTACATGAAACAAGTTAGAATTCGACGATCCTAAATCGTATTTATTTTAGCAACAACATTTTTAAGAAAAGTGAAATCGTGTGAACAATAATTGACATTAATAAACATGTTAAAGTTTTGGTCAAACAGCGGACGGAGCGGGACGGCGACGCGACGGCGGCGGGACGGCGACGCGACGGCGGCGGGAGGGCGACGCGACGGCGGCGGGACGGCGATGCGATGCTGGCGGGACGTGAAGAATTGTAATATACTAGTTAATATAATTTTCGCAGTGGAGTGCATTAATGATCATATTTAAAACAATAAAGTTTGACTTTGTTCAATATATTAGAAGTTTTATTTTTCCACGAGTAAAATGTTTAGGGACTTGAAGTAAAATATATAGGTCGAAATTGGACAAGTTAAGTATAACCAAATAAAAGTCGAACCCTTGTCGAATTCCGAAGACATCTCGTTTCGTAATTAGCAGTTGTTACTTTTTTATATTTGTAACTAAAAACAAACAATACACCAAAAATACGGGAGTTGTGATGTATATTTTGTAGTACATTTGATATTAAGGTTATTAATTACTATCATGGACAGTTATGCCGCACTTAGAGACGCCAATTAACTTTAAGTGTCATTAAGTATAATCCTATTAGTTCTTCATTTAGAATTAATTGATCTCTTGAATGCCTTGATCCCTGACTCTCTTCCACCAGCCCTTATCCCACTCGCAGTGTGGTCGACGCAACATGCTTTTCACACATGTTACAGAAAGATTTGGCTTGTAGTTTCTACAACCGACCGCCTGCCTGACGGTCCCTCCTCTGAGGAAAAAACATACCCAGACCCGAAACAAATATTTGTGGATCAGACAAAAACACATCTTGCTGCGGGCATCGAACCCGCGTCCTCACGTTTCACAGTCGGCTATCACAAATTCACCAGCATCCAAACTTTCACATTTATAATTGTAAGATGTACCTACTGATGATATAAGTAATCATTAATGTTTGTTTGAATCGCATAAATTAAATTTAATGTTGGTTTGTGAGTGCAAAGGTGAATATATTGTGTGGTTTATTTATTACAAATATTCAAAGATGGGGATATCCATGACAGTTTGTGTCGTAAATCTTCGCCACACCGCGCTACCAAGCTTATAATAAAACTGTATTTAAAAATCACAGAATGTGGTTTGTTTTATGAGAGAATTTATAACGTAACATAAATAATTCGCGCTAAGGTCTGTTTTAAGGTTTCCAGCAGAGAAAAGATGTGAAAGAGATGTTATTCAAAAATGATATTAATAATAAAACGGACTCAAAAAAACTAAAAGCAGAATTAAAAGTAATATTGCAGCCAATTTTTATGAGCAGTAGAGCTACGCTGTAGACAGTTTTGTCTACAGCACGAATAGGCCAGCTCGACTGGGTATAACGAACCGTCTCACTGAAAACCGACGTAAAGTAGCAGCTTGCTCCTGCGTTTTGTACGGGGAGTGAGATATCCGGAGGCCGAAATTCTCCTCCCCTTTCCAATGCCTTAATTATACCTTCCCTTTAAGGTCGGCAACGCGCCTATGATTCTTCTAGTATTGTAGGTGTACATGGGCGGTAGAGATCACTTACTATCAGGTGACCCACTTTCTTGTTTGTCGGTCTATGCTATTAAAAAAATTGCAGGCGGCCCGTCGTAAAATGTAATTACCAATATTTTCTTTCTTATGTGTTGAAAAGCATGTTGTGCCGACCCGACTACAAGTTGTATTAGGGCAGATGGAAGAAAATTTTAAGGCAATTGTAGGCTTCCGTTCTCTGAGTATAAAACAAACAGAAACTCAAAATTATATTAGAGTGAATACAATTGTAACGATCATAAATAGAATATCAGCGTATAATGTCAGAAATTTTTAATGAAACGTGACGGTGTCTGCTTCGAGTGCAAACATCGGTAGCAGGTAACAAACATGTTGGCAGTGTGGATTGATTCCCGACGGTTGTTTATCTCTGCATTCGGACGTTGGCAGCGTGTTAGGGTAAGATACTGGTAAGATACTTATTTGGACAAATGTGTAATTGACACAACTTGCTTTTTATTAAATGACGATAGGCAGAGGTGAAACCAATACACCTACATTTCGCGTACGTATTACCGTCTCATGATGTGATAGGGAGCGAGCTTATTTCCATACCGGGCACAATTCCAGACTCCGGGTTGATACTGATCGGAACCGGGGATCGAACCCGAGACTTTAGCATAGCAGTCGAACCGCGTACGCAATACAATTGAGCCATCGACGCAGTATACCAATATTATGTTAAACATATTCTACCAACACTGAAAAAAAATTTAAGTATTATTTATAAAGTGAAGAATGATTATGCATATGAAATACATTGACTCAGCTTATTAGCAACTTTAAACATATTATTAGATTAATACCACAAAAAATATGACAATAGCAACTACATACATCAAACCAGCCGGAACGAGCAGAAATGGCATGTTCGCGATCGCAATGCATCCAATCAAACTTTATTGTATTCACCACGTACAAGTTACTGTTGCAACTAAGATATACTTCTAGATGAAAAATGAATTCACTTTATTTACTTCTCAATGTTTATTATTATACGGTCTTGGGTCATGTCTGAGTCAGGTTTTTTTTTAAGTGAGACTTCTTTAGCACGGTTGTGATCTGAAAATTCAATGAAACGAAAAAGCGACAGTTAAAAGAGACAAACATATTTATAAATAGGATTTATGCTGCGAGAGAATGAGACAGATTACAAGTATGCTATCACGTGTTTTATTTTGTTGCATTTTCGTATTAAAATATGTTAGTTAATTAATTTATGTTAATTATTTATTTGAGTTAATTTGACCAATAATATTTGTTTATATAAATTATCTAAAATTATATTTATTCTGAAGTTTCACTTCTGCCGTGTATGAATTGCACACACGCCCTTTTTTTTGTGATTTCAGTTTTCTTTTTTCATTAGCTTGGATGAAAAAACGAGCAGATCTCTTGCCTGAATATAAACGGCATGCCTGCCCATAAACAGAAGCAATACATCATTTTATATTACCAAGCACTACACTGGACACAGGTACTGCACTGCGTTCGTCAACCCGAGCCATAAGTTAAGTCTTACGATGTCCAGTGATTTCAGGGGCTCCAATGGCCTTTAAACTGAAACAATACAGTGCTTATACACTCTGCTTTAACAGTGCTTACACACTCTGCTTGCCGGCAGAAATAGATAAAACGGAGGTACCAAGACGATCTCTCGCATTCAAAGTGCTGTTGGTGTTTCTGCGGGTGGTAGAATATTCATATCCGTCCGGATAGCGACCACCGTGCACAAGGTGTTAAAACCTGCCATGGTGACACACACGTCTTGTGTGGATCGCGTTCCAGAATCAGCCAGTGTATATGCGGTTTTCCAGAGGAGCTTGCGATGTGACTTGATAGTTGGTTGGGGTAGGTGCCTGCATGGGGCATCCGCCCGTCCTGTTGCAGGCCCCTCGACTTCTTTCCTCTTTGGAGCGTGAAAGAACATTTATATATATATATATATATATATATATATATATATATATATGACGGCGCCATCTTTGTTTGTGTGACAAGCGCCATCTATAACCGGGTGCAACCACAGAGTATATACTTTTAGTGGGAAGAGCCGTGGTCTCTTTTTTAAAAAGATACAATTTTAATTATATTAATTAATTTAATGTCTTCTTCAATTGGTGACTACAATAAGACTGATTCTTAGCTTAACTTAATCTAGTTAGGACGGGCAGGAGTTACACTCCGTCAGCGTTTTGTCCGCCGGTTGCCATCCGCCGCGTGGGCGGGCTGTGCAATCGTCCGTCACCCGTGGGAATGCTTATCTTGTTAGAAAGCTAGGGTGACCAATCGATTCTGTTGGTATAACTATATTGAATATACTGGTGCAACAGGCCGACGATGGACGAACGAGAATTCGGTGCTTCCCCACCAATCCGCTCGAGTGTATAAAGGACCGCAACTGGGACCTAAAATCATTCGTTCGGCCACCGCCGCCTAGTGCAGACGTTCACAATATAGTTTGATTATAATCTTGGTTTAAATAGTTAAAGAGTAAACATATAAGTAAAATTACACCGTCTTTGAGTTTAATTTAACACCCTGTCGGACCCCTCGCCTACATATACTAAACTGCACTACGCTCACCATCAGGTGCAGTGCAGTTGCTTTGCCGTGCTCGGATAAAAAAATAAACTCACAAACATCCAAATTTTCACATTCATAATGTAAAGTAGGAATTTAAGATGTAGAATAAAAGAATGTAGGATCCATCCATTCCGCTTTTGGCTCAAATATCATATAAAATAGACAAGGCTACTGCAATAAGCGTTTCTTTACAAAGTCGTGAAAACATTTCTGTACTTTCTAGAAAACGTAATAAACATTTTCTTTGTTGTCTTAAAAATATTCTGATCTCAATTCCGTGGATTGTTTTTGTATAAAACTTTTATTGAATACTTAATAAATAATATGATACCTGCAAGAAAAATTAACATCTAATTTTTTATAATTTTATCACTAAGGAATGTAAGTGGGACACCAACATCTTAAGCCCAAAGCCAATCTCACTTGCACGTGGTACACTCCACTGATTAATGGACGAGCAATGTCTAAACTTACTTCCCGTTCCGGGTCGTGAGAGTCAGTCTGTGGGCCACCCCACCAAATATAAAAATACACCATTAAATCATAACGAGACTGCGGTCCCTGGTATTAAGCCAGGATAACGCTAAGCAGAATGAAAGAATTTATTCTTTTATCAGAGTGTAAAATCTGTCTGTTCGGCCGGTTCATGCTGTAGACCAGGGATTCTCAAACTATTATGGGTAAGAGACCATGGGAATGGTCCCAAAATGAACTGATACTTCATCCTTGTTAACTTTAACGGTAGGTATTTAAAAAAAGGACATATTTTTTCATTAAAGTTACAAGGCACTGCTTAGAACATCTTCATCTTTTAAATAGCTAGCTAATAGCTAGCAAAAATACAAATCTTTCCTCTTTATAATATTGTTATAATATTGTAGGTTTTAAATCCGAGTTAGATTTCAACTTTAATAAAAAACGATGCTGACAAATCGTTTTCCAGGTCAACGCTCCGTGATATGAACAATTTAATAACCACGAAACTGTACGGGCATTGTTTTTGCGAATCTCGTATTGTGAAAATACAAGTTAAAAAACATGAAACACATTATTTCAGTGGTAGAGACATGCTGTAGACAGTTTTGGCTGCAGCATGAATGGGCCAGCTCAACCGGGATGCTACCACTGTCTCACAGAAATTCGCCGTAAAGTTACGGCTTTCTGCTGCGTTTTGTATGGTGATTGAGATATCCGGAGGCCCAAATCCCTTTGCCAATCCCTTAACTACCCCTTCCCTTTAAGGATGGCAACGCGCCTATGATGCTTTTAGTATTGTAGGCGTATAGATTGCGGTGGAAATCACTTACCATAGTGTGACTCACTTGCTCGTTCGCCGGTTTTAGCTAAAAAAAAAACAAAAAACTAGTTTTGCTCGCGACTCCACCCACGTGAAAGTCATAAACGTCATATTTCCATAATGAAAATTCATTTGTGGCGCTTTTCGGCCCATAATCCGTCGCTACGTGAAAAAAAGCGAGTGACGAAGTTTCTACTACGCCAAAACCTAAATGACTACGCCGTAGATCAAAGCTACAATTATTGCCTAATACTATTATGACATGCTACGTCTTACTCCAATCTACGAATAAGCTACGAACGTGTTTTCGTAGCACAGTGTGATACAGCGTAGTCACGTACAAGTTTTCGCTTGAAGCCAAGAGCGTCGCGTTTGTCTAACGTTACTCCACATTCAGAGATCGATGAAGCTTGTTCGTTACGCTACGTTTTTCATCGTAACTAGTGGCGAGTTGAATCGCTTCAAGAATTTTAAGTTTAAATTTGTGATTTTAATTTGGGAGTGATCAAAAATATTCAAGAATCAGAGTGATAAAATATTTGAATTTGTGATTAAATTAATATTCCTTTCCTTTATATCATAATAAAATTGATGTCATAAAATTATTTATTGAAATAAAACTAATTTAAACGGATTTTATTGCGGTTTTTTTATTAATTTTGATCCCGACGTTTCGAAGACTTTTCAGCCTTCGTGGTCACGGGAGGGGCGGGCGGGGGTGAAGTTATATTTCAATGAGTAACATTCGCGTAAACGTAAGAAATCATAATATAAAATTATTTAATGCTATTCAGTATTGATAGATTTTTTTAACATAATATTGTATACCGCCTTGGTAGCGCAATTGTAATCTGTATGCAGTATGAGTATTGCGCTGTAGTTTCGGGTTCGATCCCCGGGTTGGATAAAAGTGAAGTTGGTTTTACTATCACGAAAAGCTCAGTATCATCTCGGAGTTTGGAATAGTGCCTGGCAATAGGCTCGTCCCTTATCATATCATGGGACGGAGATATGAACAGCGAAATGTAGTTGAACTGGATTCTCCTCTGCCTACCCTTTCGGGGATTTCGGGAAAATGCATGTGTAGATTATTTTTGTTAATTTTTATAAAATTTGTTTTATTATTGAAACGGATGTCGACAAACAATTTATAGGCGTTGTGTATAAATGAAGGATCCTACGGTAGCTTACCACCGCTTTGTCTATTTCTGCCGCCAAGCAACAGTGTGTACGCACTGTTGTGTTTCGGTTCGAAGGACATTGAAGCCAGTGAAATTACTGTGAATTATGAGACTTAACGTCTTATGTCTCGGGGTGACGAGCGCAGTTCAGTGCCATGCAGTGCTTTGTGATTCAAAGTTCTGTGTGATGTTGGCTCTGTTAATGGGCAGGCGAGCGCCTTGCTAGTCTCGTCATTCAATCAAATTTTAATTACATAAATAGTTGTTCTAAAATAATTTAGCGTTAACACAGACCTTGTTTCTCAATGATACTCGTATATTATATAACTAATGTAACATGTTTATCATCAAAAAGTAGAATACGTTTTTGGTAATCTATTTATCTATCTGTTTTGACATATACACATATTCTTATGAAGATTTGTGTTGAGTATTTTCTCGACAACTACGAAATAAATGAGATATACGAGCTACAAAAAGCGTTACATCATTACAAATATGTTTTGTTGGTATTCTTACGTCGTTTCTAGAAGATTTATTTGTTAATACGCCTGTTTGAAAGCTTCTTATTTTATGAAACGATTCCATTATTTTACATGCCCTCTCCATAGAAAATCTTTTACCATATCATCATCATCAGCCACAGGACGTCCACTGCTGAGGATAGGCTAGCCCAAAGATTTCCACACCGACCTGTTGGAAGCGGCCCGCATCCAGCGACTTTCTGTGACCTTTATCAGGTCGTCTGTCCACCTTGTACCATATAAACGGGGCATAATCGTTAAAAACATCACCCAATTAATACGCGTATTTTATGTATACCTAGTTGTTTAATTAGTAAAACTTTCATAAATTTCCAAAGAAGTATAGTTTTGTTAAAACACAAATTCTACACAGAATATTCTCTTTGCAAGAAATACATTATTTAAGAAGAGCTGCTCTTCAAACAAAGTTCAGTTAAAACATGTACTAAGAAATTTATGATGTACCTATTTTCCATCGAAACGTATTGTTTTAAGAATTATGTTTTGCGCTATTTAAAAGTTATATAATATTTATTTAAACCAGTTTTAATCGCGTAGCGTTTGAAGGTATAATACCTATTATTTATTTCTTTCTCGACGTTTTGACCGAGTTATATCGGCCGTGGTCGCGGGTTGAGTGTCAACCCGTTTAAATAAATATTATAATATATATTACAAATCGTGAAAGCCTAAAATTATCTACTTATTAATTTCACGTACAGTGCTAGTAGTAGTGCAATTAACGTCTACGATTTAGAAACTGTACATTTAACTCAAAAAATATATATTTTATACCACGCCGGCAGACGAGCAAGTGGGTCACCTGATGGTAAGTGATCTCCACTCCCTATGTACGCCCACAATACCATAAGAATCATGGAAGCGTTGCCGACCTTAAAAGAAAGGGATAATTAGGGATTGGGAAAAGGAGGGCGATTGGGGCCTCCGAATATCTCACTCACCGTACGAAACGCAGCAGCAAGTCGCTAATTTACGTCGGTTTTCTGTGAGACAGTGGTAACGACCCGGTCGAACGGGTCGATGCAGTAGACAAAACTGTCTACAGCATGGCTCTACCACTCGAAAAATGTTCTACATCCTACTAATATTGTAAATGTGAAAGTTTGTTTGTTTGGATGTTTGTCCGTCAATCACGCTGAAACTACTGAACGGATTTTGATGAAATTTGGTATACAGACAGGGTATGAGCTGACTTGGGTGATAGGCTACTTTTTATCCTGGAAAAAGCAGATCACGCTAGCGGAGCCGCGAGCAAAAGCTAGTATTCTATATTCTACATAATTATGTTTAGACACTGTGGCTTAAGGCAGAATTTCGTTACTTACTAGAGACTTGTTTAGTAAAAATCAATATAAAAGGAAACTTTATTAATAACACAATTGTACGAAACTTTTATAGGTATTCTGATTAAATTTAGAAAAGACGAACGAGCATCGGTTTCCCCTCACCCTTCGCCTCGGGTGCAACTCATATTGCCATGCCGTCGACCCGGCGGCTGTCCGGAAATAATATCGTTTGCGTTTTCCGTCGAATCCAAACTAGACAATGACTTCTCGATTGCTATTCAGTTTGGTAACAATGAAGGGACCTTTAATATTGCCATCGACATTCTTTGTCAGAATAATAAATTCAAGCGTAAGTTAAACAAACACAAAACCACACACAGATCACGGATATTATTTATTATTATACATATGACATTTTTTATAGCATAGGCTGACAAACCATCAAATGGGTCATCTGATGGTAAGTGATCTCCACCGCCTATTTACGCCCCCCACCAGAAGAATCATGGGTGCGTTGCCGACCTTAAAGTAAATGGATAATTAAGGATTGTGAAGGGGAGAGGGATTTGGGCCTCCGGATATCTCACTCAACGTACGAAACGCAGCCGCAAGCCGCTACTTTACGTCGGTTTTCTGTGAGACAGGTAACGACCCGGTCGAGCCGGCTCATTCATGCTGTAGAAATCTGTATACAGCGTGGCTCTACCACTCGAATGCCATATACCTTAGGCTGGGTCGAAAGTACCGAGCGCGCCAATTTTTAAAAAGTAGACAGACGTGGTACGTATTCATGCGCGTTGACGCATTACAATGAATTTTGCATTTAATCACGGCACGTAATGGGAGTAGTACCATATACACCACCTATACACGTGTATACACAGACATATATTTTCTTTATAAATCCTAACAGTCACACATATAATCCTAACCCCACACTAGATTAAACTTGTACCGTGTGTATCAGGAACTACAAGGGACTTGCGGTCTCAGGAAACCCAGACCCGATACAAACATATATCCGGTGTGGGAATCGAAGCCGTGGCCATCTTCACAGCTAGCTATTCGCCCACTGCTCCACAGAGGTTGTCAATATCGCATATATTTAGAAACTAGCTTTTGCTCGCGGCTCCGCCCGCGTGATCTGCTTTTTCCGGGATAAAAAGTAGCCTATCACCCAAGTCAGCTCATACCCTGACTGTATATCAAATTTCATCAAAATCCGTTCAGTAGTTCAGCGTGATTGACGGACAAACATCCAAACAAACAAACTTTCACATTTATAATATTAGTAGGATACGAGCTAGAATAAGTTGAATTATCCATATCAGACTTGTTTATACCTCAACCTTTAAACAAACATTAATTTTAAAATGTACCAAAGAGATATCTATAACAGCCAGTACTCGAGTACATAACATTTGAAGTAAGTACACACGCCAGTGAGTTTTCCACGCAATATTTCTTGAATGCTCTAAGTTGTTGAGTGGATAAGTTTATTATTCAACATGATGTAGTGTTGTGAATAGTGGCTTAACAGGGTTTTGTTATATCGGGAATTATGGAGTGTAAAGAGATTATATTGTATAATGATTTCTTACGTTTACGCGAATGTTACACTTTGAAATAAAACTAATTTAAACGGATTTTATTACGGTTTTTAATTTTAATTTTGGTCCCGACGTTTTCAAAGATTTTCAGCATTCGTGGTCACGGGATGGACTAAATAAAAATCAGCGATAAGATCCGTTTAAACTAGTTTTATTTCAAAAGTTATATTTATGTTTGGTTAAAATACGGATTTGAAAATGGAAATTAGTTGTGTTCGTTATATTAGAATAGGCCCTAGCGTATATTCTTTTAGGAGCTAATATATGCATATGGTTTACTCATGTTGTAATAGGAGGCTGTTGCTACAATACCGTGTGTACAAATTTCGATGTAAGTGCGTTTTAAATCGAATGAACACTGCGCCATGCTTGATAAACATCGATTATTTAGATATAATATTTTCCACCTCATTCGCTTAGTGACAGAGTACGTACACTGTAAAACCGACTCGGACCTGGCTTCAAATCCTGGTTTGAGAAATTACAATTTATGTTTGCGTTTTCGGTAAAAAAATCGCACTGGTTTTTTTATCCGAGTTTTAAGTGAAATTTAAGTTGTCCTTGATTGCTTTGTGATAAAAGTAATTTCATTAAAATTCAATGGTTATTTTAAATCCATTGGAGTAGGAAATGTCATAAAATGTTCATATCGCAAGTAATAAAATATTAACAATATAATATACCTTAACTAGGGCTATTAACTATAATTGCTAAGAAACTGATAGCCTTCGTGGCGCAGTGGGCAAGTAGCCGGCTACGTAGCAAGATACCGTGGTTTAGATTGCCGTACCGAGACCTATGTTTGATCCGCAAATTTTTACTTCGGATCCAGGTGTTGTGGGACCGCAAGTCCCTCGTAGTTCCTGATACCCACGATACAGGTTAACCTAGTGTGGGGTCAGGAATATGTGTGAGACTGTTTAGTGTATTTCTTGATTCAATTATTATTATCTTAGCAATTATCGTTTCGTTTCTTGGCAAGGTCTTCTCGTCCAAAATACCTCAGTGCCTGAAGACTAAAGTCTTCGATCAATGTGTGTTACCAGTGATGACATACGGCACTGAGACGAGGCCTCTAAATATGGGCCGTATAAGACGGCTCACAGTCACTCAGCGAGCTATGGAGAGAGCTATGCTCGGTGTTTCTCTGCGTGATCAAATCAGAGATGAGGAGATCCGTAGAAGAACGAAAGTCACCGACATAGCTCAGCGGATTAGCAAGCTAAAGTGGCAGTGGGCAGGCCACATAGCTCGCAGAACCGATAACCGCTGGGACAGAAAGGTTCTGGAATGGAGGCCACGTACTGGCAAGCGCAGCGTTGGACGTCCACCTACAAGGTGGACAGACGACCTGATAAAGATCGCAGGAAGTCGCTGGATGGAGGCCGCTTCCAACAGGTCGGTCTGGAAATCTTTGGGAGAGGCCTATGTTCAGCAGTGGACGTCTTGTGGCTGAAGATGATGAATTATCGTTTCGTAATTTAAAAATTAAATCTAGTTTGAGGTACATCATACTATTATTATAGCATTATAATAAAAAAAATCATATGATATTTATGGTGATAATCATGTTTAAGAAACCACTAAGTAGATAAATATTAATAAATACACCCAACAGTCACATACATAGTCCTATTCCCACCTAGGTTAAGTAGCCAACCCCAAAAAAGATATTTTTGGATCACACTCACAGTTTGTCTCAGTTTGAGAATCGAACCCACGGCCTCTCGTTTCGTAGCTGGGTACTCGCCCATTACGCCGCGGAAGCTATCTGATCAGTGAGAGAAAGAGGGAGAAAGATAAAAAAAAGGATTGACATGTAAAAGTGATATTTATGATCCAATTTACAGAATGAATGATTTGAATTTGAATTGAATTTGGATAGAGAGACACAGCAGTTAACCTTATACCATTTCAATTGAGAGTTTAAATCAACTATACAAACTCATGCACACATTGCAATACCTAAAAAGATGTGTGAATTAGTGTTATATTTTATATAAATTGATTCATAGTTAATTAACCTATTGAGTTAATGGAAATCGAAGCCCCACCATGTTTGATGAATTTTTCAAGGTCGATGAAAATAGATTTATGGAATCCTTTGGCTTAAATTACATTAATTAATATTTTCAATGCTACCCACAGTGTATAAATATAACTTCGCTAGAGTTTACATAATTCTATTCCACCAGAGTACCAACTAATGTACAGGCTATTAAATGATTCTTAATTAAGTATTCCGCCAAAGTGGCCAAAACTGATGATTAACGGTCACTAAACAGCGTGGAGGTAGGAATTTAACTTTAAATATAGGTGGAAATGATATAGAGTCTTGGATACAAAAACTTGTGTAATTCCCACAAGGTGGTAGGGTCCCTCGTATACGAGAGGCCATCTGGGCTGATACCACCGCTTTGTCTATTTCTACCGCCAAGCAACAGTGTGTAAGCACTGTTGTGTTTCGGCTTGAAGGACATTGAAGCCAGTGAAATTACTGGGCATTATGAGACTTAACATCGTATGTCTCGGGGTGACGAGCGCAGTTCAGTGCCATGCAGTGCTTTATAATTCAATCTTCTGTGTGAAGTTGGTTCTGTTTATGAACAGGCGTGGCGCTTACCATCAGGCGTGCGCCTTGCTCGTCTCGTTATTCAATAAAAAAAAGAATAAGATTGATAAATGCAAATCATCACGAAGTTGATGATAGGACGAATTTATCAGATTTTAGCAAGAATTACGTAACGAGCATGTCATTCGCCTGATGGTAATCGCCACGCCTGTCGATAAACAGAAGCAACACCAGAACCATAAATTATAAAGCACTGCATGGTGTGTTGTAATTTCACTGGCTTCAATATCGTTCTTACAGTGTATAAACACTCCTGGCGGCAGAAGACGTGTGGTAGCATCCCAGTGGTAGCAAATTAGATTAATAATTGTTTCAGAATTGACAGCTGGATAAATGAAGGTTTTTATTATTATTAAAACAAGAATAAATATTATATTTGCCCGATTGAGTTTGTAATTGAATTTTATATCTGTCAAATTTACAATATGCGAAATTTAATTTAAGGGTAATTTGAGATTATTTATGTGGAATACAAAATTACTTTTGAATTAAAATTTTTATTCAATTCGTTATCTATGTACATTGTATTTTTACTCGACATTCAAGGATTCCTTTTTTTATTATTTCATTGAATGACGAGACGAGCAAAGCGATCGCCTGATTGTAAACGCCAGGCCTGCCCATAAACAGAAGCAACACCCTACAGAACTTTGAATTACAAAGCACTCCATGGCACTAAACTGCGCTCGTCGCCCCGAGATATAGGTAAGATGTTAAGTCTCATAATGCCCACTTTCACCAATTTCAGTGGCTTCAATGTCCTTCAAACCAAAAGACAACAGTGCTTACACACTGTTGCTTGGCGGCAGAAATAGGCAAAGGCGTGGTACTGACCCAGACGACCTCTCGCATACGAAGGACCAACCACCTTCTGAAATACTTCTTCTGTTCTTAAATTTGAAATACGACTGTACCTTGCCTTCTATTAGTTACCAGCTTTTTATTTTATTTTACAGGAATATACTACCAGAAAAAAAGTACCATAAAGGTACAAGTTGGAAGCGGACGACATGACGCAGCAGCAGACGACGTGTAGTCGCTTCATGTCGTCACGACACGTCGTTACGACGTGTCGCTGCAGTCATGATTTCGAACCCGACTGCAGACGGCAACAGCAGATGGAATCCAGTTGGTACCGAGTGTTCCGTGAAACAAGATGCATTTTCTTATATCTTTTATTAGAAGAGGAAGAAGACTATGATGACTTGTTTTTGTTGTACTTGTACAGAAAAAGACGAGAAGCCATACGGCCTATGCTTAAATGCAGAACAAGTGAGGGAACCTATTCAATATTGATTAAAAACCATTTAGAAAGCGATATTAAAGAATTCAGACAGTATTGTCGTTTGAATCTTGAAATTCATTTTGAAAAGAAACTCGCTGGACGTGTCGTCAGCGGCACTACTGATCCGCGGTCGGACGACACTGGCGTCTGCCGCTCGACGACGCGTCGCTAGCTTCGTGTCGCTGACTACGGAGGTAATTTCATAGAAATACATAGAAACCAGTAGTGTCGCTGCGACACGTCGTCTGCTGCTGCGTCATGTCGTCCGCTTCCAACTTGTACCTTAAGTCTTGATCAAGTCATGGTCTACCTTTGTGTCAAATTTCATCTAAATCCGTACAGCCGTTAAGGCGAGATTAATTATTAAACATCCAAATTCACAATCAATAACATCCAATCTCACATGAACATAAATCAATTTTAATATACATGTATATACGTACTCAAGACTGTAACTAATCCCCGAATGGGTAGGCAGAGGTAGAGGTGTAATAAGTACACTCATATTTCGCTGACCTTCTTTCCGTCTCATGATGTAAGAATACCACCATACCAGAGACAATTGTAGATTCCGGGCTGATATTAAGCCTTTTGCGACAGATAAACCCAAAATCCTTCGTCTTACATGTAAATTCGTAACATCGAGGTCTGATATCAAACTTGACGTAGTATCAGGAACAAAGTTGGCGATACTGCGTCTAGATATAACTTGTTTACCCATGAGAATGTTTGAATATCATACAAACTGTCTGTTAGATTAAGGATATGCCTCTTGTTTGTGTACTGTTTAAATTATGCACGTACAAAGTTAACAAAGGCGATGGATGATTAAAATTTCAATATGCGAAACATGAATTTGTAGGGAGTTTGGAAGTATAAAGGTTTCATGGATAAAGTATGGTTGGTGGTTAGTATGCTTATTTCAATACATAATAATATAGGCTCACGCCTTTATTCCCGAAGGGGTAGACAGAGGCGCAACTAGTACTACACCCATGTTACACTGAGCATTTTTTTATTTTATTGAATAACGAGATGAGCCATACGCTAACCTGATGGTAAGCGCCACGCCTGCCCATAAACAGAAGTAACACCACACAGAACTTTAAATTACAAAGCACTGAACTGCGCTCGTAACTCCGAGACATAAGATGTTAAGTCTCATAATGCCCAGTGATTACACTGGCTTCAAAGTCCTTCAAACCGAAACAGAACAGTGTTTACACACTGTTGCTTGGTGGCTGAAATAGATAAAGCGATGGTACCAACCCAGACGGCCTCTCGCATACGAGAGACCTACCACCTGGAGAAATCTCAAACCTTATTTATTCACACATTCACAATTCATTTATTACAATAATAAAATAATCTTAACGGATTGGTCTTGTGTTAGACCATAAATTAGCTCCTTGGGTACCATTTAATACGCTTAAAATAGAGTTCAATGTAGAGCTAATTAAACTGTATTATGCCAAGCCTACTGTTGTCAGTGGTAGGTATATATCAGTGTAGACAGGATGCTGACTGTACTCCAAAAAGTGCCGGGCATTTCAAAGGCAGAAAAGCAATCAAAAATAAAAAAATCTTCAAAAACCTTGTAAATATATAGCCAACTATTAGGTACTATTTTTAGGTACTATAATTAAAATATCAAATATTGATAATATTAAATGGTTGACAGAAGCTCCCGAACATTGTTAAACAGAACCGACCACAAAAAAAAAAAGTGTGCGTCTCGGGACGCTCGACAGAAGTGATAACTTAAACTAATGTGAGTTAAAGTGAGAGCGAAGGAGCCGGTCAAAGTCCGGTCGAAGTCCGGTCAAAGTCCTGTCAAAGTCCTGTCAAAGTTTGTCAAAATCCAGTCAAAGCCCTATCAAAGTCCGGTTAAAGTCCGGTCAAATTCCGGTCGAAGTCCGGTCAAAGCCCTCTCAAAATCCGGTCAAAGTCCTGTCAAAATCCGGTCAAAGTCCTGTCAAAATCCGGTCAAAGTCCAGTCAAAGCCCTCTCAAAATCCAGTCAAAGCTCAGTCAAAGTCCTGCCAAAATCCGGTTAAAGTCCAGTCAAAGTCCTGTGTCTTGTCAAAATCCGGTCAAAGTCCGGTTAAAGTACAGTCGAAGTCCGGTCAAATACCGATTAAAGTCCTGTCAAAATCCGCTCAAAGTTTGTCAAAATCCGGTCAAAGCCCTATCAAATCCCGGTCGAAGTCCGGTCAAATTCCGGTCGAAGTCCGGTCAAATACCGGTCAAAGTCCTGTCAAAATCCGGTCGAAGTCCAGTCAAAGCTCTCAAAATCCGGTCAAATACCGGTATAAGTCCTGTCAAAATCCGGTCAAAGCCCTGTCATAATCCGGTAAAAGTCCAGTCAAAGCCCTCTCAAAATCCGGTCAAAGCCCGGTCAAAGTCCTGCCAAAATCCGGTTAAAGTCCAATCAAAATCCTGTGAGTCTTGTCAAAATCCGGTCAAAGCCCGGTCAAAGTACGGTTAAAGTACAGTCGAAGTCCGGTCAAATACCGGTTAAAGTCCTGTCAAAATCCGGTCAAAGTTTGTCAAAATCCGGTCAAAGCCCTATCAAAGTCCTGTCAAAGTCCGGTTAAAGTCCTGCCAAAATCCGGTTAAAGTCCAGTCAAAGTCTTGTCAAAATCCGGTCAAAGCCCGGTCAAAGTTTTGTCAAAGTCCGGTCGAAGTCCGGTTAAAGTCCGGTCAAAGTCCGGTAAAATACCGGTCGAAGTCCGGTCAAATACCTGTCGAGTCCGGTCTAAGTCCGGCCAAAGACCTGTCAAAGTCCGGTCAAACTCCGGTCATAGCCCGGTCAAAGTCCGGTTAAAGTCCGGTCAAAGTCCGGTCCAAGCTGACTGGTCACTGTGTGACGCCACCTGGGACTTCGAAATAATCGATGTTCCAGGGAGGTCGGCTAACGCTGGCTGGTCGATGGACCGCTCGCGTTACGGAACGTTTCGGTTCACCCTCCCATAAGAAGTTATCACTTCAAAAATACTCTCATTCTATTATAAATACTAGCCATTTAAAAAATAATGTACAAACAGCAGGTTGATGAACTGAGATCTAAAGAATAAAATATTTTGTTGTTGGTCCACAAGTATTTGTTTCGCCTTGTAGTTCCTGACATTCAGGACTCAAGACATTATTTATTAAGTGGGATTATGACTATGTCAATTTTGCATGTATTTATTTTATTTTTAATAACAAATGGCTGGTTCGTCTTTGAGATCAGCCAGTTTTAATACATCTTCTGCCAGCATACTGATGAACTAATCTGAAGGTATTTGCAATCAGCTGCGGGCTAAAGATTATTTAAGTATTTCATTTTAAAATTCAGCAATTTCTAAGCAATATTTAAATTGTTTTATATTATCATATTTTGTACAATTTTTCACTTGATAGGTTCATCTGGTGTGAAATTTCAGGCTAAGTGGTTATAAAATGCATATACTATCAGATAGCTTTTTAATTTTAGAAATGAGCCGAGTTGCGTCTATGGAGTAGAGAGTTTATAAAAGAATTTATATTTTTTTCTTTTAGATTATGGGTTTTGTCCTTTTTTTCTTCTTGATCTCGACTAAACGTATGGTGGCGTATCAAACAGTGCCTTAGAAAGTAAGTGGATAAACAATATATAATAATATAGTCCTGTATAATAAACGCCCCACTGCTGGGCGCGGGCCTCCTCTACTATTTTTTTGATCCGTGTACGGCAACATAACTGCACTACACCTGATGATAAGCGCAGTGCAGTCCATAAAAACCAGCGACCAGCGGCCTGTATAAATGCTTCTTCACACTCCCGAAGAGGAAAAGAAGCTAATCGAAGAGGCTGCGATAGAGTAGTTGGATGACCAATGACAGAGATACAAAGATATACACAAAATGTGGGGCGTGCAGGGGCGATGGTTATCACGTTTTTTATTGGATTGAATGACGAGACGAGTAAGATGCTCGCTTGATGGTAAGCGCCACGCCTACCCATAAACAGAAGCAACACCACACAGAGCTTTGAATTATAAAGCAATGCATAGCACTGAACTGCGCTCGACACTCCGAGAAATAAGATGTTAAGTCTCATAATGCCCAGTAATTTAATTTGCTTCAATGTCCTTCAAACCGAAACACAACAGTGCTTACACACCACTTATCCTCAAGTGACCTTCTTATGCGATTAAGAAAATTATACACAGAGGTCACTGACAATAAACAACAAATTTAGAGAGCATTTAATTTACTAACTGAAACAAGTTAGCGTTCTAGTGAAGTCAATGACTCCGAACACTCGTGTAATTATAAGTTAGGTACAAAGCTAAAATATATTATTATTTACAATGTATTTCATAAGTAAAAGTTTATGAAAAGGTATGTTTCTATTTGTTATAAACTTTATGTACGATTGTAAAGAACTGTCATTCTTTGTATTGAAATGTTAAATCAAAGTTTTACTGAAATCACAGACTTATGAAAAGAAGGTGATATTTAAAGTCTGTTTGGATGTAAGCGCTCGAGATAGGGCGAAGGGGAAAGCGCCGTGGCTGCTTTGTATGAAAAAGGTCCCGCGTCAAAGTGGTAGGGTTCACAAGGTGGTAGGTCTCTCATATGCGACAGGCCGTCTGGGTTGGTACCATCGCTTTGTCTATTTCTGCCGCCAAGCAATAGTATACATTATTAGCCAAGTAGTAGTTTAAGCACTGTCGCGTTTCGGTTTGAAGGACATTGAAGCCAGTGAAATTACTGAGCATTATGAGACTTAACATCTTATATCTCAGGGTGACGAGTGCAGTTCAGTAAAATTGAAAGTTGTTTTCTATTATTTATTTTCAAACTTATGAATCTACACCTGAAAATTGTGCAAATCATTTCAAATTAATGAACACAAAATCACCGTATTAACTTACTTTGATTACTCAAGATTTCAAGCACAAAGCACGGAGTAATTATATTAAAAAATCCAACCAAACATAAACATCACGTTAAAATCCAAGACAGTCCTTTCACGCCAACGACAGACTGCGTCCGAGACGTGTCAACCTCGTGCAATTAAGTTAGAAAGGAGGGGCGCGGTTTTACCCCTTTTTTAATTATGCCGAGTTGTACCCATTTCCGTATCTGTCCTGATTTAGGTGTTGATGCACGCTCAATGTGCTGCGATTTTTAAAGACAAAAGCCTTTTGAAGCCTGTGGAAGGAAATAGAGGATACCTGTTGGTAAATGCAAGATGGTAAGTCCCCCGTATGAGAGGCCGTCTGGGTTGGTACCACCGTTTTATCTATGTTTGCCGCCTAGCAATAGTGTGTAAGCACTGTTGTGTCTCTGTTTGAAGGCCATTGAAGCCAGTGAAATTACTGGGCACTATGAGACTTAATATCTTATGTCTCAGTGATGAGCGCAATTCAGTACAATACAGTGCTTTGTAATTCAAAGGCAGGCGAGGCGCTTACCATCAGCCGAAGGCCTTGCTCGGCTTGTCATACAATCAAATAAAAAAAAGAAAATAATTTCCAAAGTTCATGAATATTTCGAAGCTATTATTTAGTGTACGACACACATTAGTAGTTATTAACTTCCATTTAAAAACTAATTTACTCATTTCATGCCGCAATATAACCATAATGCCTTTGTCACACATAGAACGAATCAAAGGCGTGGCGAAACTAAACCGAAACGAATAGATGAATAATAAATAAATACACCCAACAGTCACACACTCCTGACCCCACAGAAGTAAAAGTCTTGTGTCGTCGGTATCAGGAACTACGAGAAACTTTCGGTCTCAAGACACCCAGACCCCGAAATAAATATTTGTAGATCACACAAACATTAAATCCAATAAAAATTCTACTAATACTAATCTTTTGGATTAAGATTAGTAGATTAACATTGGTATTAATTCCATACTTTATTTACCCTTGAATGACTGAGGTGATTATCAAATCAGGGGTAGAATGACAGTTTGAGCTATTAACTAACCGATTTGAAAAATTCCTTCACTATTAGAATCCTACATTATCCCTTATAAACATAGGCAATGTCGATAATATAACGGTGCAGATTTTCACGCAGGCGGTGCCGGGAGCGAATGCTAGTTGCAAAATAGAAACGCCTCGCCACACGTTCGAATCGCTGTCTATTTAACAAAGCTATAAAACTTAATAGAAAAATGAATTCGAGCTCAAGCGAGTAATGTTCCATTTAGATGGAAATATTTTATCGCATGACATAGATAGGACTATAACAGACAACTATTATTTACGAAGTCGCGTCTTAGTTGGAAGAAACAATATAATAAAGCCTCATAGTTCCAACAGTTTTCTGTCATATACCCTCCTATGGCATACGAGAAACCTTCTCCATCTGAATAGATATCTACAGAGGATACACAAAGAAAAGAAAAGGCTAGAAGTTCAATTAAAACCTTCAAAATTCGAACTCGGAATTTAGTTCGAGCGTACATCAGTAGGGTAATATGAAACCGAGAAATTCCGCCGCGATTCGCTGGAGCGCCGATCTATGCGGTTGGGCGGGTAGAATCAAATTATTTTCAGGACCAATTGAAATGTCAAACACTCCCGGATCGGCATCAGTTTCCCGCAGTCTATACTCTGTAGGTCCAATTACAGCCATGAGAATTGTTGAAATTAGAGTATTTATTCATTGATCCAGTAGCGTCGAACTGACGTAAGGTAGCAGTTTGCTGCTGCGTTATGTATATTGAGTGATATCTGGATGCCCAAATCCCTATACTCTTTCTAATCCCGTAATTTCCCATTTCTTTAAGGTCGGCAACGCGTCCATGATTTTACTGGTATTATGGGCGTTTATTTTTACACGGTAGACCGACGACTTGAAAAAGATGGCAGGTAACGGATGGATGCGGGTTGCCCAAGACCGGGATGGTTGGCGCTCACTTGGGGAGGCTTACGTTCAGCAGTGGACGGCAATAAGCTGAGATGATGATGATGATGATGGGCGTTTATGGGCGGTGGAGACCAAAAACAAGGTCTCTCAAAAGTATACTCGTAAGTGTTAAATAACATAAATATGAATTACGTCCTTATGCCTTTGAGATGAAGAAATAAATATACTAATAAGAAAATTGATCGTTGAAGCCTAAAAACGACTGTATTAAAATCTGATAGATGAAATAAACGATATACCGAAATAGAAATTGACAACAATCGAACAAATAAAACATTCCATAAAATACAAAAACTAATATAAAATCAAAAACAAGATTCTCATTTCAACAGTTGATAGTAAAGCAGACGTAATACCATTTGATATTATTGCCTCTATAGTTCTAGTTTCTGGAAATCCTTGCGCTGTAAATGGTAATATAATAACAGAGTCCTATGGGACTCGGTTTGAGAATATTTGTTTTGCTATAGGATAAACTATGCGGCAATCAAATCATATACCTGACTGACTAAGATATAAGATATATTTTGTATCTTAGACCTTACTGTTAGACACGGCAGTGTATCAGCCAAGTTCGGAAAAATAAAGCAGTGTGTAACGAACCATTACTAGAGACACTTGACTCCCCCAAACTTCAAATCTTTTGATAATACCAGTGTACTAATACGCAGTATAAGTATATTATTATTTTATTTAACAGCATAGGCCCGAAACGAGTAAATGAGTCACCTGATGGTAGTAGATAGTAATTTGACTAGCTTCAATGTCCTTCAAACCGAAACACCACAGTGCTTATACACTATTGCTTGGCAGCAGAAATAGACGGCGCGATGGTACCAACCCAGACGGCCTCTCGCATACGAGGGACCTACCACCTTGTATAAAGCTTGTATAGGGATTGGCCACGGCGTAAGAACGATATGGAAATCACTCACCATAGAAAACGCAACAGTATTATAGCTCTTCACTTCGGTTTTCTGTAAACAAGTTTTTCTATCCAGATCGAGTCCGCCCATTCCTAATGTACACAAATATAGCGTGATCTACATCAATAACAAACTTAAACGTAATTTCTTAAGCATCACGCGGGAAAAACGGTAACAAAAACTACCTAAAAAGTACCGAAATCTGTCAATCCGCAATCCGATTCACGACCTAACTTCGTTCATGAAATTTATCGAGCGTCTAGGGTTCGCCTGAAGTTGAGGTTCGTAAATAAAGATTTTTCCAGAATATTCGTAAGTTACGTATTTAAGGTCATGGAATTTAGAGCAACGATAAAGATTTTCTACGTAGACCGGTTTTTGCGGGATACAAAGCATGTATTGTGACTGCAAGTACTATTGCCCTCCAATCGAATTTATAAATGGCACAGCCACGATGTAGAAACTTTTTCACAGCATGAATGGACTTTATGGGGTTACTAGCGATTACCCGCCCACGTAAATGCCTTTCTGAGATTAAAATAGCATATGTTCTAATTCTAATAATTAGCCTAAATACAAAGTTTAGTGTTCCTCAGATCAAAAATAATGCAAGTCCGATACAAACTTTCACCCCCTTTTTCATCTCTTATTAAATTAAATTTCCAAAATTCCTGAAACACTTATTTATTTGTGTTACGTCAATAACCGAAATACAAAATTTTATTTATGTAACTTTCAAAATGACGGACTTTCATACATATTATCATCCCCTTTTTAACCACTTTGGGGTGGAATATTCTAAAATAATTTCTTAGTAGGTGCCTACATGTCCGAATTTCATGCTTGTAGCCTTGATAGTTGGCGCTCAGCGATGATGAATCAGTCAGTCAGTCAGGACATGTTATTTTATAAGTATAGATTGTCACTGTTTAACAGAAACTTTTAAGATGTAACATAAAAGTGTGGTCATATTTAATGGTCTTTATGTACGTACATCCAACAGTAAGTAATTATGTGCGGGATCTTATAAATAAATACACCCAAGAGTCACACACATAGTCCTGATCCCACAGTAAGATACGAGTCTTGTGTCGTGGGTATCAGGAACTACAAGAGACTTTCGGTCTCACAACACCCAGACCCCGAAATAAATATTTGTGGATCACGAAAACAATTGTCTTGGTGCGGGGATCGAACCCGCGGCCTTTCGCTTTACAGCCGGGTACTCGACCTCTACGCCATTGAGGACGCTACTCTTATCAAAACCTTGACATCATCAAACTTTAATTTTAATAACTCGTTTATTAAGAACGATAAAATTGATCACATCACTACATATAATTTATATTACACCTCCACGCGCCTAGTAACAGCTTCATTCGTATCAGCTGTTTATCATTTAGTGTTGTCCAAAGCTACTAGTCGAATATCGAATTCAACATGTTACACGTTCGATAAAAAGGAAATGCTTTATTTATGTCCTAGTACTAAATAAATATACCTAACAGTCACATACATAGTCCTGACCCCACAGTCAGTTACGAGTTCGGTCCCACAACACCCAGACCCCAAAATGTAACCAGATTTGGTACTACAGGGAGTGAAATACTTTTATCTTACACTATAAATTGCTTAAATTTGACTACACTTTTCTGTAACACATTGTAACCCCTCCCCCTTCCTTCTGCATTTCTTTACTTTAATGTTATTGTATACAATATATCTACAGTATTAGTTTGTATCAAAAAAAAAAAAAAATATTGTCAGACAACCATGATCCATTGTGTTAGTAGAATTAGATTTAAAGTTAATTTATTATTAGTTAAAATTAAAATTAAGAATTTAATACATTTTGAATTAATTGACTGATTAATTAAATTACAATGTCACCTTGTGTACTTCGCCAAAGACTTGGTCAGGGCAACTAAATGATTTACGAGAGGACAAGTTCCACCCTCAACAATCACTTTCAACATATAAATAAACCACGCTGCTGAATTAATAGCGGTACCATATACTACATATTGCCATAAATTCCCACGTTGAAACTTACAGATAATGAAGTCCCGACCTGGCTTGGAATACGAGCAAACAGATCATTTTAATGAGGCACTAAACCAAGATGCCGTGTCTTCGCGAATCGGTTATAACTAATTGATTGCTGATATTGGAGTAAGCGTGGATTTAGTTCGAATATTAAGTGTTGGATGACAGCCTCCGTGGTGCATTGAGCGAGTGGCGGGCTGTAAAGTGAAGGGCCGTGGGTTCCATTCCCGCACCGAGACAAAAATGTTTAAGTTTTTTTATTTGATTGAATGACGAGAGGAGCAAGGCGTTCACATGGAACTGAACTGCACTCATCACCCTGAGAAATGTGATATTAATCCTCATAGTGCCCAGTAATTTCACTGGCTTAAATATTCTTGAAACCGAAACACAACATTGCTTCGGGTCTAGGTGTTTCTCCTCAGAGGGGTATACGTCAGGCAAGCCACCGGTCGTACAAACTACAACTCAAATCTTTCTGTAAGATATGTTAAAAAGCATGTTACGCTGGCTTTACGAGAGGGATAAGGGCAGCTGGAAGGAAGAATTGTTAAGAATTTGGTGGTCTTGTTTTCTGAGTTTATTGAATGAATTTTCAAACACCCCAATATAATACCACGCATTCTTTTCATATTCGTTTTATGATTTTCAGTTATTTTAAAACGGTTGTATTTAATGCTTAAATGTTCTTTAATGTGTATTGATTTTTTTGCGCAATCGGTCGTAATGCCTCTTTTGTTAACAAAAGTTATAAAAACTTTTGAATAAAAAATAAAACCGTCTGGAAAAACTATAGAAATGAAAATAAAACTAAACAAATAGTCGTCGGTACTGTAGTTCAATAGTCAATGATTCACCCAACCGACAAGTTTAGTTATATTATTAGCTTTTTTAGTTCTGTTGTCTGGTTTATTTTTTGTACAAAATATTTTATTTTACTATTTCTTAGTGAAAGAATCATCAAAATCGGTGAATTTATGGCATATACCGGCAAATGAGCAAGTGGGTCACCTGATGGTAAGTGATCTCCACCGCCCATATATGCCCGTAATACTAAAAGATTCATAGGCGCGTTGCCGACCTTAAAGGAAAGGGATAACTAAGGGATTGGGAAAGGGAGGGGGATTTGGGCCTCCGGATATCTCTCAACGTACAAAACGCAACAGCAAGCCTCTTCTTTATATCGGTTTCCTGTGAGACAGTGGCAATGACCCGGTCGAGTTGTCCCATTCATGCTGTAGACAAAACTGTCTACTGTACTAATTCAATAATTTAAATTAATTTCATCTCGTAGTTTTTCGGAAAAATCGGGCATGAAATATGTTGCACGTACGATTTTTTCAAAAATTTACGGTATTAAAATTAATTTAAATTAATTAATTTAGCAAAACAAATCAGTATCTCCATTTGAACTAGCTGTGGGTTGGTTCCTTTTTGCATAACTACGTCCAATTGTAATAATAGTTTGACTAGAATAATGAAGGTAATATTTTGAATATACTCGCATTACCGCTAGCAGAACTATTTTCACGCAAACTATAATGAAACGCATGCAAAACCCTTACAATTTAGGGTAATTTTTATTATTTTAATGATGGAACGTCCTTGAATTTAGGTAATTGAAATATCTTGTCGGAATTTATACTTTACCGCACCCAGTTTGCGTGTTGAATATGCGGTGTTAGTGATGAGCTGATGGCTGTATATTTATGGACCTTACATATAAACGTTAAGCATTGCTTAGCTAAACACTCTTTTGTCTTTCTCTGTCAACACTATTTATAAAGTCGGTAGAAAGAGACGAATAGTGTTTTAACTAAGCAGTGCTAATAAAATAAGGCCGTATATACCTAAATAAGTCAAAGTTCATCGAATTTAGAGTTTATTAGCTTTTTATGATATCCCTGACTGAGGTTTGTTTATATGGCTTATCTCTTGTCTCTCTCTCTCTCTAACTCTATATGTCTTCTGAGCATCTTGTCGATAGCCAGGAAGTTTTAAGAATACCATTTGTATTTTTTATCAAGGATGGACAACCTTGATATGAGGAACTTGGGGATGGAAGTGCAAATGCGAATGCTAGTCAAAAATAAATAAGTTAGAAGTCATTTACATTTGCTGGCAGGCATAATTGCCAAATTACGGAAAAAGGATGCACAAAATGGCGTTACATCACAAGGCAGGTTTCGTAATTACGATGCACGCGTGCGAGGGAGATAGTGAGTGAATTACTAAGAATCATGGACGAAAGGAAAGAGATGATTATGAGATTGGGAAGGGACCTTCACTGTGCGAAACGCATCAGCAAGCTGTTTTTTTTGTTTTCTGTAAGACAGTGGTATCAACCCTGTCGACGTGCTATATATTCCATAGACAGAATTGTCTATAGCGTGACTAACATCCAAATATGTAAATTAGACATACTGCTACTGGCTTTCACAATAATACCCCCGCACTTATCATAACGTTAAACGTTAAAATATTTACGTCATCAAAGTAAGTGGGTGACCACGCGATGCGAAATGTAGCAACGGGTTCTGAAATTTTTAAATACTTCGTTATTATTTTTTATGATGAGTAATTTTTTGCATGCGAATGAGCCGATCGTGGGACGCAGTCGCTTAAGGCCCTACATTGAAAAAAATGGGACATTTCTATCTCGTGTATATAATTGTGTACGTGGAATAGAGATTTAATATTTTGGTATACGTTTTTTGACTTTCTGCTCTAGGATTGTTCAAAAGGAATACACGATTCAATGAAATTTTCTCGATAGAAAAAAATCGCAAAGTTGTATCTATTTTTTTACGTTTTTGGCTGCCGAAGCGTAACCCTCATGAATAAGACAATTAAATTTACTTTAAAACATGGAGAATTATCGTATGAAAGTTTGGTCAAAGCAGTTTTAGATTTAATAATGAGTTTTATTAGAAAACAAGAAAAATCGTTTTGGCACATACGTTGTTTTATTCTGAAAGTACACTCAATATAGCCATCTCTTATTTTGCATTTCAAAAGTAATTGCGTCACTTTCATTCCCTCAATAGATCAGTCGGCGGGAGCGCCTTATCGTGGACGGACCTATGCCGTTTTTTTGCAGATCGGATTTTCGTGATTTCATGCATTAATATGATTTTATTTACCCTCAAAGTCAATTTATATTTAATAATGCAAATAGTTATAGGATGTACGCATACATTATATTATTTTCACTTGTTAGATCTCATAATATCTTCAACCAAGCCACTTCCATCAATAGACTCATTTAACATAAATGAGTATCCATAGATGATGAGCGTAATGTCACAGTGTAAGTACATAATAAATATTTTTTCGTCCTAATATGCGTATATTTCTGTACCCTCTGTGAAAAGTGATACAAGTATGAAAACCGAATTTTGAGAAAAAACTATTTAATGATATGATGCTATTTTAAAAATTCGACAACTTTTTTTTACTCTATTCTATTCTCAGGATGTTTTAACTTTGATGGATTGGGATTACTTGCTATTAACATAAATGTACTATGATTTTTGTTTATAGTAACAACAATAATATGAGATAATAAAAAGAAACTAAATTTATATCATTAGCCATATGTTATAGTAGTTAATATGTGTATAATGATAAATGCATGTGTTAAATGGCACAAGTTTTTTTAAAACTTCTATCTGATAGGGTTGGAGTTAAAATAATTAAAATGCTGGAAGTAAGTCTGTTTAGAAAATATTAAGATTTGATGGATATTATGTATTTTGGATGAGTTAAAAAAATCTAACTTGTATCAATTAACACCCATTAATTCACTCAGTGTTAATGGATTCATATTTAGTTATATTACATAAAATAGAAATATTTCCAGGTTTAAAGTAATATAAGTTTTAGTCAGGGATCCCGGGTCCATTTTTGCACTTGATTACTATCAAGCTAATTTTCCGTGAGTAGCTTCGTTTCAATGAGACGCCCAACAATTTCCTGTGCGAAAATTCTTGATTGTGGTAGCTAACGGTACCTCCGTAGGATAAAATATGTCGATTTGATGATTCTAAAAAAATTGTGTATTTGCATATTAAAAAAAATAACTTTCATCAGATTCATCTGATAAATCTTCATTATCTACGCTTCTAACATAGCTGTCATCTTCATCTATTTCATTTTCCTCATTCGTCATATCTGACTTTGTAATAACATGAAAAAATTAAGTAAACTATATAATAATGAATACATGGTTAATTTTAAAACACCAGTAACCTCGCAGAACCAGATAGCTGACCCCATACGGAACAACTTTTGTTTTACGAGTTTGGATATAACTCAATATATTTTTAAAAAAATGATTTTACAAGTTTTTGTTGTGTTGTGTTTTTCTTCGTAGACTGCGGCGCGGCGCGGCTTGCGCGCACGACATCAAAGGTGCCGGTCAGCTGCTCGGGAATTCAAGGTCAAATGCGCTAGCCCGGTTCCCCACGCTTCGCGAGTTTGTTTACGTAATCTGCGATGCGCGTTGTAACATTCAAGACAGAAATTAAATGAATACTTATTTTTGTATGAAAATAAAATCTAACAAATTATCAAAAGTCGTAGAACAAAAGTAGTAGCTTATAACCTTAGGAACCTACCCCTGCGAGGTTGCTGGTTTTAGGTAATGATAGAGGTGGCGTCTATTACCTAAGATGAGGATGGACAATTATACGCAAGTGTTGAGTACCATGGTTTAATCGCGACTGTATAAAAACTAACTAAGAACTACTTATCCGCGGCGCAGCCGCTACTATATGTATCTAGAAATCTTACATACTAAGCATATATTACATACGTCACTCACGCACGCTTCACGCTAACTAGGCTACATGTGTGCCCTACAGTACTCCCCCTCTTACAAAAAATAAACAAACTGCACGGATATGGGGTACAAAAACTTATACAAAATACGGGGACACACGACAAGATAAATAAAATACACAAACACATAGAAATATTAAAACACACATAAAAGAAAACAAAAGCAAATTGCAATATTGTACAAAATGTGACCAGTAGGTGACCTACTAACATACATTACATTACTAACATACATTTAATATATCTATCACATGCACTGTTTCGCTTACAGTGCAAAACGTATGGGCAATTTGATAATGCGTCCACTTCGCGTCGTTTTCGGATGGAAAACTTTGCTAGAAGTGTCTGCGTTATCGGAACAAAAATTATTATCTCTAACAATATTATTACTATTGCTAATATCCGTAGCCTGTGAGTCGTTAATTACGAACGCTGGCTTAATTCTATCTACCGAAATGGTCGTCTCTTTATCCCCTACCTTAATGACGAAAGTCTTGCCCTGCCTTCTTATGACGCTGTACGGGCCATCATAAGGAGGCTGTAGAGACTTTCGCATTACCTCGCTTCTCACAAACACACTTTTACACGTAGCGAGATCGCTGGGAAGGAATAAAGAGCGCGAATTCTTATGACTAGGTGGCCTAGGCTTCAATTTAGAGATGGTGTCTCTGAGCTTACTTAAATATTCAGAGTCCGAACCACTAAATTTCGCGTTATCATAAAAATCGCCTGGTAGTCTAAGTGTTCTTCCATAGGTCAACTCAGCTGCGCTCACGCCACTGTCACTTCTAGGTGCCGCTCGCAAACCTAGTAACGCGGCTGGCAGTTCGTCAACCCATGACGTGTTGCAATTTAAACGTGCCATAAGAGCCACTTTCAGTGCCCTATGCCATCGTTCGATCATGCCATTGCTCTGTGGGTGATAAGGTGTAGTACGTAGTTTATGGATGCCTAAGTATTTCATTAAATGATGAAATACGTCCTGATCGTAGAACAGTGACGGATGTGACATTTTATAAATTTTACAGGGCAGCCATTTCAAATATTTATTACAGTTTTTTTACCATAACTTTTTTAATACAAAATATAAAATGTTGAAAATTTAAACTTATCTTATTGATGGGGTACTTTTTGAAATGAAATAGAAATAATAAGTAATTATTTAATGGTTTTCTAGAAAAATCACTCGCTCCATTTTACTTCGGAGTCAACGCAGCCACATAATACCATCCAACGTTTTTCATCGAACAAAAAAATTTGGTGGATTGACGGATGTTACTTTACGATCATTTTCTATCGACAAATGAAAAAAAAATTGACGGTTTTGGATATATTATACTTAAGTTTTTCTAAAATTATACTCATATTATAAGGATGTAACCATTTTAATTAATAAGAATAACGTATTAGACACAAAACAAAAATTATGTCGATTTTAGTTATACTATATGCTTTTGTTTACGTTACTTTAGACCTGCTACCTTAGCCCACTGTGCCAGTAATTTCCATTCATCTGGAATGTAAATAATGCAGCCCTTTCTATAACACTATGGACAGAGGCGGCTTTATTTTAGGTGTCTTTTATCAAGGATTCTATATAGTAATATCAAATCTTTTGGCTGCATGTGCATACATGTAGAAGACTATACGATTTAGATTCTGGCTATCACAATTGTCTGAACAGAAACTAAATTCTTTTACACACTACAATGCAAACTTCTTTATGAAATCATAAACACAAATGCCCACTTCGCTTGCCACACGTTTGGCAACAATTTCGCTTTACATATAACAGTAACCTTGTTTGTCAGCCATGTGATATATGTGAAATTATAACAAGGCATTTTTTCTTATAATACACTCATTGGCCCATAAGGACACGATAAAGCCTTATGGAAATCAAATGTAGTAGAAATAATACGTCCATTGGAAGCAATGGCATCATTTTTATTATTTTTCTTCAAGGTCCTGAATGTATTTGCCATTTTGGAGTTATTAATTACTAAGTACAAAAACAATTAGTTAATTCTATCACTGAGAACGTCGAATGGGTTTTCTTTTTGTTTAAAACTGTGACTTTGATCACAATCATCTTTTTTGGGTATATGAATACTCAAATTAAAGTGAGTATTTACAATGTCTATATACTGTCTAAAACTCAAAGCTTTAATGAGTAATTATTAAGTTCAGGCCATTCTTTATATAAGTTGAACATCCGAGCTATGTTTAAGTTACCATCTAAATACAGTATTTTAGAAACTGCTGTGTTACAATGAGACTACCGATATTAATGCATTTACATAGGCACAGACCGATATAACTATTTCTTTGTTAACAACCTTCTTATGACTGTTATGTTTCCCCCTTATGTCTTTTTTACAGAAGTGCTTCCACCGTACTTCTACCAAACCGTTCGTACGTATCTTTCACTAATGATGTATTCAAAAACATAGTTTTGCATACCCGTATGCTTAGTACAAGTTCTTAGTTTTCTAAAACGATGACGGTTCTCGTTTTATCTCCATGCTCTCCATATAGGAACTATGATGAATTACAATGAATGAGATGGATTTTAAAACTATGAACGTATTTGTAAATCGTACTAGACCTACGGTATTATCGACGAGTTTCGGAGTTTCCTGACAAAAAAATATTTGAATGTAATTTGATGATCACGCTTTAATACACTTTGAGGACCCCTTTTATTTTTCTCTTTTGTAGTGTAGTTTACAAAATGAAGCCGTTGTTTCTTATAATCGCTTATTTTTGAAAACTTTTCTCTTTCTTCAAATGACAACAATGTTCCATATTTATTTCTGCATGTGCAAAGTCTACACATAGTTATTGCTGGAACAGTTATACCCTTTTTGGATGAATATTCTTTTTCTTAATTTTTAGGCGCTGTCTCTTCACTTCTTCCCAGTTGCCATAATTGCAGACCCATATTTTACCCCGACATCAAACAGTAGGGGCTGGACACGACTGGCATGAACACCCAGCTGCGTTGGTAGATGAACAGTTGCTATAATCATTCGAATCGTGAACAGGACAAAAAATCTTACATACTTATCATAGTTTTTGCGGTGATAGCATAGATGTTTCTTTTTCAATGGCTGAGGAAATTGGTTGAGGGAAAGGTGACAAATCTGAGATCAAAGTGGTATCTAATAGTGTTGGAGCTGAGCTGACATTTAAGCAGGAAGCGACAGTTTACTGATAGTTTAATAGGACTAAATATTAGGATGAATTCTAATCCACGGGCATAAAAGGACCTTTTCTAAGAATGAATGCGGGTGATGGTATATTAGGATTCATATTTTCCTCACATGTTAATTTTACGACCTCACTTAATGTATCGTCGTCCTCTGAAAAACATCCCTACAAATAGCTTCTATTTTTTAAATTATTACGCGTACTCCTGAGGATAATGGTAAATGGCTTTCTAAAAAAAGACTTTGTGAAACACTTTAAATATTATTATTTTTCTATGTTAGTTAAAAAATAAGCATATTATTTTTAGCGGTGGTTCAATAGTATCAATAACGCACACCGTATATATATCAAAACATCATAAAATATTTAAAGTTTATTTATTTCAATTCACTTACACAACTATTACGTTAACTAGTTTAATGTTTTAATTGTAATAAATTGAAATCAATAAAAACAAACTTTTTTTTGAAAAGAATAAAGACTCAAGTGAATTTGAGTTTCGAGAATAAAATCAGATTGGCAAATACGACACTCAGATAGAACAACGTGTACGCAGAATATCGTCGGTACTGATCTTTCGTCAGTATCATGTCCATATAACAATGTAGTATAGTTACGTACAGCTCAAAAATTGTATCCCCGTTAAAGATACTATTTAAACTCAATAATTTAATTTTACAATTGGTTACTTAAAATTTTTGGAAAATAAATAACAAAATGTATCGATAGTATTCCGTAGAAAATTGACGGATAATAAATACCGCCCTTTCAAAGTTTTACCTTTCATAGTTTTGCGTATAAACAGGTTATAAGTGTGAAAAAATGTATAAACCTCATGCACTAACTTATCCGGAGTCTCTGGTATGTAGTCCTCATTACTGTTCTCTTGGTGAAGGAATTTCGTAAATTTTTCATATTTGTTTAATTCCTTCAAAAGTTTCATTATAAGTTTTAATCTTCCTAATTTTATTGTAGTACATAGTATGTCAAATACTAGCCACGAAAGCAATATTTATAACATGATTTTAATTAGGGTAATTGAGTAATAGCGATTAAAACAAATCAGATGCAACGCGGGAATAAATTCAACGAACAGTGACGGTTGCGCATATCCGTCGGGGGTGGAAAAGGACGGCGGGGCAATCCCGCGCATCGTAGGCAGACGGAAATATTCAACCGTCATTTTTCTATGAGCGAATATCAAATCCGTCAGTATATTGACTGTGTAATTTAAAATCCTTTAGGAAAAAAAATATTTTTTTATATACCCATAAAGATCTGATGATGTAGTACCCAAATATACTAAAAAGTCATTTTCGTATTTTTTTCACATCCGACACTATTCTAAGATCACGACGAATAGATCACTCTCGAATTGTCTGCCTTGGTCGCTCGTTAGCTTCTCAGGGCATCCAAAACGAGAAATCCATCCTTCAAACACTACCCTAGCTACCGTCTCCGCTGTAATATTTCGTACAGGATAACATTCAGGCCATCCAGTAAAACGGTCTATCATTGTTACACAATAACGATAGCCATCAACTGATGTACTGAGTGGGCCTACTATGTCAATGTGCACATGGGAAAATTTGTCAGATCGCTCAAATTCTCCTAGACCGGTTATAGTGTGTCTTGTAATTTTTGTTTTTTGACACTGCATACATGATCTTGCCCATTTCGCAATATCCCTATCCATGTCCGGCCAGAAAAATTTCTGCTTAACTAATTGTTTACTTGTTTTAATGCCTGGATGACTAAGGTTGTGGACAGAACGAAATGCTACTTCCCTAAATGATGGCGGTAAATATGGCCTTATATTTTTTGTGGAAGTTTCGCAATAAATATTTACACCAGTGTTTGGTAAACATATTTGCTTAAATTGCAAATTACTGCTTGATGAGCCTAACTCGTGCTGTAAATATGTGTCACGAGTCTGTTGTTTTGCTACCTCAGTGAAATCTAACACGGTAGCGCAATAAATGGTCTCAACGCGAGACAGCGCGTCAGCCACAACGTTATGGTTGCCACTCACATATTTTATATCAGTGGTAAATTCACTTATGTATGACAGTTGTCATATTCTTCTAGGGCTCTCTTTATCACTATTAATTTTTGTAAAAGCAAAAATAAGGGGTTTGTGATCAGTAAAAATTGTCAATGATCGACCCTCTATTAAGCTTTTAAAATGCTTAATAGCCATAAATATTGCCAACAACTCTCTGTCATACGTAGAGTACTTATTCTCCGTTTGCGTTAATTTCTTAGAAAAATATCCGAGTGGTTGCCAAACATTGTCAACATATTGTTGCAAAACTGCACCAATACAAGTATCTGATGCATCTGTCATCAGCGCTAAATTGGTGTCAGGCAATGGATAAGATAATGTAGCGGCGCTTTGTAAGCTTTCCTTACATTTCTTAAATGCCTCGATTGCTGTATCGGTCCACTCTATAATGGTCTTATCATTTTTCTTAGTGTTATGCAAATATTTATTTAATTCTAACTGATATGCGACAGCCCTAGGTATATGCGATCTGTAAAAATTTAACATACCTAGAAATCGTCGCAGTTGCGCCACTGTATCGGGTCTCGGAAAATTAATGATGGCTTGCACTTTGTCGTCAAGTGGTCGGAGCCCGTTCGTTGACACTTCGAAACCTAAAAACTCAAGACTAGATTTACCAAAAGCACATTTAGACACATTAATCGTGATACCATATTCGTTGAACCGTTTAAAAACTGTGTTCAAATGCTCTTTGTGCTGTTCGAGAGTCTCACTGGCAATGATGACGTCATCGATGTAGTTAAATAAAAAATCTAGTCCTCGTAGTACTACGCTGTCCATAAATCTTTGGAATGACTGTGCAGCGTTGCGCAACCCAAAAATCATCCGTGGGAACTCGAACAACCCAAATGGCGTTATGATCGCAGTTTTCTCGACGTCTTCGGGAGCAACTGGAATAAAATGATATGCACGATTTAAGTCTAGTCTGGTAAATATAGTCTTCTTACCAGCTAATAAATATTTAAAATCGTGCAACCTGGGAATCGGATAACGATCGGGCTTAGTCATCGCGTTTAAGCGTCTATAATCACCGCATGGCCGCAGTTCCCCGTTTTTCTTGGGTACCACGTGCAAAGGGCTTGCCCATGCGCTCTTAGACGGTCGGCAGATACCTAACTCGGTCATTATCCGGAATTCCTCCTTGACTTTCGCGTACCTATCGGGCGGTAAAGGTCTTGCTTTCGCATACACCGGGGGTCCGGTGGTCTCGATCACATGATACACGGAATGCTTAGGAGTATCTTTGTATGATACAGGCCTAGTCAGTTCCGGGTAATTACCTAAAAGTTCATGCCATGTATTGTTACAATCTATAGTCTTAATTAATGACTCACAGCTAATATTACGAACAACTGACGTGAGGACATTTAGTTGAGTAATTTGATCTCTCAATCTCCGCGCGCTTAAATCAACTAACAAACCATAATGGCCTAAAAAGTCGGCTCCGATTATGGGTTGTTTAACCGCCGCTATGATGAATGTCCATCTAAATGCCCTCCTTAAATTTAAATCTAACACTAACGTTCGCGTACCGTAGGTCTTAATTTCCGTGCCGTTTGCCGCGTAAACCTTATATGAGGAATCACTCGCGAATTTCCCGGACACGCACACTTTTGACACAGGAAGAACAGAAACGTCGGCGCCCGTGTCAATTAAAAAATTAAGACCTGTTTTCCTATCAGTTACGCATAGGCGGTGATTAATGTTGTCGATACAAGCCTCCGCCCTCGGTTGTATCGCCTTCAGTTTCCCGCCGGACGCGGTGAGGCCTTGCCTTTCTTCCAGTTACACGGTTGGATGCATTTTTCGGCCTTAAGTCCATACCGGTAATGATAAAAGCAAAGCCAATCTGGGTGCTTACGATTCTTCCTAGCGTCCCGCGTCCGCGATCTTGAGCGGTTAAGGTGTCCTCTTGCCCCGCCGCGACCTGTGAATTGATGTCTTGATTGCCGTAACTCGGCAACTTCGAGACTCAATTCCTCCAATGCGGCTATGAGTTCTTCTGTGGTGCTGGGGATCCGCGATATGTGCCTCGCGAGCTCCATCACCTCCGGTGGCCTGGGCGCCTCCATCACTGCTGACGGAAGGTGCCTATTCCACATGGTGAAATCTCCACGTTGAAATCCGTCGCGCCAACCTCCATCTCGTCGAACGTGTTTCCGTGTAAATGGCGGAAACCGATCGCAGATGAACGCCTTTACACACTACAACTTTACGATCCATTGCCCAACACTTTACTTCACCATTGTCCACACTCGGTAAATGTCGGGGTCACCAGTTTAAGTAATGATAGAGGTGGCGTCTATTACCTAAGATGAGGATGGACAATTATACGCAAGTGTTGAGTACCATGGTTTAATCGCGACTGTATAAAAACTAACTAAGAACTACTTATCCGCGGCGCAGCCGCTACTATATGTATCTAGAAATCTTACATACTAAGCATATATTACATACGTCACTCACGCACGCTTCACGCTAACTAGGCTACATGTGTGCCCTACACTGGTGTTTTAAAAATAACCCTGTATAATCAATCAATAAATAAAAATTGGTGTGTGTCGTGGGACACCAGGTAGGAACGAAGTTCCTTCGGCTAATGTAGAATCGACACAAATTGTAAAAAATACAAATTATCAACTAAAATAACAAAAAAAAAAAAAGACGTGTAGCACTCGGAGACTGCCGCGGTAAAGCCATTGTATAGCATATACTAGAGAAAGCTATGAGAGTCAATTGTCTTTATAAAAAGGATATTTAAGATACGGTGAAGTGGAAACATTCGTAAGTACTAGTCTAAGATCAACCCAGGCAGAACTGCTGGTGTCACTGGTGAGAGGGTAACCGATACATTTGGGTATCGATTGAATAGCGAAAACCGTACACATGGCGAAAAACTCACCATAGTGGTCTAATCAGACATGTCACACTTCGGGACTAGCTACTGTATATCCAGTAGCTTCGGGCCCACATAATGCCGATGATTAACAAAATTAATCTTGTTCGTCGCAAATATATTTGAACTGGACTGTACTTAATACCAAGTCACTTTACTGTGTCAAGTTAAAAAAACTTCAATATCACCATTTTGCTTTGCTTTAATTGTATTATTGCGCACAAATCTGACGTAATTAATTGTAAGTACACACATACAATGTTACAAATTGAGATATAACAAATTAAACATATTTGCTTTAAAATAAGGCCTTAGTTCAATTTAATATTCCTAAAGTAATATCAGCATACACATTTTTTTTATAAAAATTGACCAAAGGTGGTCCTTATATCATTGCGAACGAATTTTATTTTCCGTTCTATATTAGATACAGGAATACCGACTAGACCGAAAAAATATGCTTTTAGACTTATATCACTTTGCGCAGAGTGTACAGCTTTGTAATACGAGTCGAACGCCCGACGACAAACGAGCGCGGCTTGTCGCCCGAGCGCGTGCGATGCCTTCGGAGCTCCCCGCGAGCGGGTGCAAGCCCCGCCCACCAAACTACGGATTATTTTCGCTGTAGCCTCTTAAATCCTTCATAATTGGTAATTGTCTTGGCATTAGTATTCACAAAAATATGTGTAAATATAAAATAATATGTGCGGCTTAACAGACAATGGGTGTACTAGTTCCACCTCTGCCTACCCCTTCAGGGATACCGGCGTCAGAGCTTATATTTTTTATAAACGGCTTCTAGTGACATTTAAGAGTGTATTGGTGTCATGTAGATGTTCGTTTGCCTCAACGATTGTTTCCAGAAGGTACGAATAAACTCTAAGAATTTGTCTCAAAAAAATTGGCAACGAATAAATAAGTACAATGTTAGAGAAAGATATACTCTTTCTCTAACATTGTAACATCTAAACTAATGGACAGATTTGAATGCGATTTTGAAGTGAAACTTCTTTAGCACTATTGTGATTTGAAAATTTAATGAAACGAAAAAGCAACAGTAAAAAGAGACAAACATATTCTTGAAACGGATTTAGCCTACGAGAGAATAAGATAGATTACAAGTATACAGTGTTTTCTGTAATATTTGTCTCATCTTTGATTATCTTTTTCTCTTGTAGGTTACTTTTATGAATCTTCTGCCGTGTGTGAATTACACAAACACAGTTTTTTTATTGTTTTATCGATATATAGCTCTTAGCTATGTTTGAAGGAAGTCTGTCAAAAAAGTCTGTAAAGTCTGTAGAAAATTACAGATTCTTTCATTGATACCGCTTTTACTTGTTAGGCGATTAGGATATAAAACCAAAACATAAACAAACACGGAAAAGACCATCACAAACCTCAAATTTCCGAATGTCACTTTGTCCCGAATTAAGTTTGCATCGATTAGTCCACCTGCTGGGAATTAGGGACGTCGCTTCCATGTCCAATTAATTTCCCCAATTATTATTTTAACTAGTGTTTATCGTTACAAGTACAGTACAGCGGTCGCCGGTGTCACGGGTGAGTGTGTAATTTTATTTCAAAATTAGATGTGTTATACCAGTGTAAAATAAAAAATATTAATCAATATTATGGAATACTAGCTTTTGCTCGCGACCCTGTTCGCGTGAATGTAGTTTTGTATTAGATCCCACGGGAACGGACTATCTGAATACAATATATTGTAAGTTTTATGCTAGATCATATACTTATGTGCCAAATTTCATCCCAGTTCATTCAGCCAGTAAGTTATGATAGACCAGAAGCGATAAAAGTATTTCGCCATCAAAAAACTTTCATTCATACTTTCATCCCCTATTTGGGCCCTTTAGGGATTAAAATTTAAATAAATATACTCATTGTTTTGTGCAAAAATTCATTGAAATCGGTTCAGCGGTTTAGATTTAGAATACAAATTTTCATCCCCTTTTTAAACCCTTCAGGGGTTGATTTTTGAAAAGTATAGTAGCCTATGTCTTATTCTGATTTATAAGCTATATTATTGTAAAGTTTCATTAAATTCATTCAGTAATTTTTACGTGAAAGAGTAACAAACATACATCCATCCATACTTCAAACTGTCGCGTTTATAATATAAAGTAGGATTTTTTTCGTAAAAAAAATCCTACTTAATATATGTGATAGATTTGTGTTTTTTTATATAGCACTAGATGACCCGGTGAACTTCGTATCACCTACATAATATATTTGTGTAAAATGTGGTCAAAACTTAATACAAATGTTTTATTTACATTAAATGCAATTAAGTGAGGTACTGCGCCATTGCACGTGAGGTAGCCCGTCGCACATTTAATTGACTTCGACGACCTAAGTCAGGTCGTCTCCCACCTCCCTCCGGTTGGACAGTCCTGTCCCCGTCCCGTCACCGTCCTGTCCCCGTCCTGTCCGCGTCCTGTCCGCGTCCCGTCCCCGTCCTTTCCCCGTCCCGTCCCGTCCCCGTCCCGTCCCCGTCCTGTCCCCGTCTTGTCCTGTCCCTGTCCTGTCCTGTCTCACTGTCCTGTCTCACTGTCCTGTCTCTCTGTCATGTCTCTCTGTCCTGTTTCACTGTCCTGTCTCACTGTCCTGTCTCACTGTCCTGTCTCACTGTCCTGTCTCACTGTCCTGTCTCACTGTCCTGTCTCACTTTCCTGTCTCACTGTCCTGTCTCACTGTCCTGTCTCTCTGTCATGTCTCTCTGTCCTGTTTCACTGTCCTGTCTCACTGTCCTGTCTCACTGTCCTGTCTCACTTTCCTGTCTCACTGTCCTGTCTCACTGTCCTGTCCCTGTCCTGTCCCTGTCCAGTCTAGACGCTATACGACCCGTCATCACGGCAAGCTTCGCAACGACAACTCAACAACTACTAATAAATTAAAAATTAATAAAAAAAACATTGTCCAGCGGACAAAATTGTGAATCTAAACCATTCTCAGATCCCCTTGAACACACACAAAAAATTTCATCAAAATCGGTCCAGTCGTTTAAGAGAAGTTCAGTGACATACACACTCACAGAAGAATTATATATATAAAGATAAATTAAACTCGATGATAGGTTCGTGGTATGCGCGAGGCCATCTGGGTTGGTATCACTGTTTTGTCTATTTCTGCCGCCAAGTAACATAGTGTAAGCAGTGTTTTGGTTTAAAGGAGAACACTCACAGAAGAATTATATATATAAAGATAGGCCGGCAAACGAGCAAGTGGGTTACCTAATGGTAAGTGATCTCCACCACCCATGTACGCCTATAATACTAGAAGCATCATAGGCCGGACCGGATATACACTGGCTGATCCTGGAACGCGATACTCACAAGGTGTGTAGGTCACTATGGCAGGTTTTTAACACCATGTGTACGGCGGTCGCTATCCATTTGAATATGAATATGGTTCCACCAGCAAAACTTTTATAAATTTACCATTACTTACTGTAAGCTGTTACAGTAAGTTTGAAAGTGTGTTTAAAACGTAATGATTAATACAGCTTTTAATGTTAATATGACTTGAAAAGGGTGGGCGTTATAAATTAAATTAAGTTTCTGGAATGGATTTTGTGAAAGGTCTGTGGCCGAATCTAATTAGTCTATTGTCCACAATCGCGGATTATTAATCCGGGTGCTATGTCCAGGGTTGGGTAGTTTGTGTAATATTTCATAAAATTTTCCCGGATTTATTGGAGCTGTGGTTAGTATTGTATAGGCAGACTGATGGTCGCGTTAATGGCGTTTTCGTCTGTCAACAGTTCAAACAGCTTGTGAAGCTGTGCGTTTTAGATTTACACAGGTGTAGTTTTTGTTTTATTTGATTGAATGACGAGACAAGCAAGGCACTCGCCTGATGGTAAGCGCAACGCCTGCCCGTAAACAGAAGTAACACCACACAGAACTTTGAATTACAAAGGACTGCATGGCACTAAACTGCGCTCATCACCCCGAGACATAAGTTAAGTCTCATAATGCCCACTAATTTCACTGGCTTCAATGTCCTCTAAACCGTATCACAACAGTGCTACTGTTACTTGGCAGTAAAAATAGACAAAGCGGTGATATCAACCCAGACGGCCTCTCGCATACGAGAGACCAGTAGTAATACTAGTATTAAGTACTAACACAGCGACATGACGTCACAATGCTCCGTCGACGCCCGGGACGCGACCATCAAAATTCTAGGTCGCTATCCTATGGCTAATTATTATTACGATAATAAAAGTAACATAAATTCACTCGTGTCGTGTTACAAATGATCAAGGCGCGGCTGACGTCCAGATAACGTACTCGCGTGCCATGTACGGTCTGCAGATACGCTGGCACATTATGTGCTTAGGGAAGTGTCGCAGTAGCTGCGATATTATTTAGATAGCTTCAGATTTTATAAAAATATCTCTGTTGAAGTCGACTTCGGTGTGCGTGTCAGACGCTTACTTTAGTGAAGCTCTCATCTATTATCACCATAATTATTTTATGTTGATAGTCACACCAAGTGATACAAGTCGCCACGCCTAAGTGAAGTTATTACTATAGCTAGCACCAGCTAGTATAAATAACGACACCCATAGGGGCCTTACTTATAAACTTTTTAAGCATTGCTTAGTTAAACACTCTTTTCATCTCTTTTTAGCCACTTTATAAATTGCGTTAATAGACAAAACAATGCTTAAAGCTTGCAAGCTTGTAATGCTTAAATATATAATTGTCAATACACGGCCCATTTTAACTGTTGAAGAAATAAATTAGGTTCTCAATTTCGACACGTCTGATTTGTTTTTTTTTGTTTGTGTAACCATGGATAACTTTTCACAGAGTAGTCTAAATTTAATGATTCTTATTTAATTCAGCTCAAAGTTAATCCGATTTAAATGTCAAGAAGAATACCATCCCTATGGGGATGAAATCGGTGATAGAAGACAAAAATTTATTTCATTAAAGATAGTAAAATATTTTTTTTTGTAAAATTCAAATCTTCTAAAAACTAAAAGGGTAAAAATAAAAATAGACAATTTCGGGAAGGTACTTTTGCAAATGCTGTTTCCCGTTAATCTACATCAAGTCACATCAAAACGTAATATAAAATTAAGTAGCTATCTGCGTCTATCTGTCCGTTTATTTCTCTTAAACTCTGCAAACAATTTAGATGCCGTTTTTACTATCATTAAAACAATTATTTCAGAAGGTTTATATCGTCCTTATATACCACACTATGACCCATGGGAGCAGGGCAGTATAGTACATTTTTTCGGTGGTACTCTGAGGGAAAGTTAGTTTTATATATTTCGTAGCGTTTAGTACGACTAGAGGTTTAAAGGTATGTTTAAAGGTACTTTGAATAATATATAGCGACATTTACTTATCGTCATAAAGAGATACTCATTTATTACTCGTCAAAGCATATTTTTGTAACATGTTTTTCTTATTTTTTTTGATTGAATGACGAGACGCGCAAGGCGCTCGCTATGGTAAGCATAACTTTGAATTACAAAGCACTGCTGAGACATAAGATCTTAAGTCTCATAATGTTCAATAATTTCACTGGCTTCAATGTCTTTCAAAACGAAACACAACAGTGCTAACACACTGTTGCTAAGCGGCAGAAATGGACAAAGCAGTGGTACCAACCCAAACGGCCTCTCGCATACGAGGGACCTACCACCTTGCCTTGCCACCATGATTTTAACTTGTGCTACTTGAAGTTATCCAGTTGCATAAGAATTGTAGAAGGAGTAAGAATATTAGCTTGAGTTTTATAAACTAGTCATTTTTATTCACTTGAATGACGAGACGAGCAAGTCTATAAACACACAAACAAACTTGCATAATAAACAAAGTAGTCAAAGGCACTGTCATAATGTCCAGTAATTTCTTAGACTTTGAAATGATTAAAAAATAATTAAAAAAATTCATGCCTTCCAATTCTGAATACACTGCAGCTTAGTATCAGAAAATGACAAAGCTTAGTACCCATTGAACTCTTGTATATCAGAGACCAGAGATTGGCTAGCCCAATAATAACATGATAAATATATGTTAGTAATATTTTAACTAAGATTGGTAGAGCCACGCTGTAGACAGTTTTGTCTACAGCATGAATGGGCTGGCTCGACAGGGTTGATACCACTATCTCACAGAAAACCGACGTAAAGTAGCAGTTTGCTGCTGCGTTTCATACGCTGAGTGAGATATCCGGAGGCCCAAATTCCCCTCCTCTTCGCAATCTCTTAATTATCCCTTCCCTTTATGGTCGGCAACGCACCCATGATTCTTCTAGTATTATAGACGTACATGGGTGGAGATCACTTACCATCAGGTGACCTACTTGCTCGTTTTTCGGTCTATGCTATAAAAAATAGCTTAGACAAAACTGTCTACAGCGTGAGTCTACCAGTCATAAAAAATAACCACTTATTATTAAACCATACCTTGATTTGAACCCGGCACCTGCATACGAATTACCAAACCTAAAGACCCAAAACCAAAGGGCATAAAATTCCTACTCACCTCTGAAAAGATGTAAATGAAGCAAGGGACGTCATAAATCCTCTCTACTTACTCTTCCGCGATAAAGGTCGTGAAGATACAAAGGCGTATCAAGTTATATTGCTATACCTTCGAATCGGCACCACGAGGACGATACAAATAATTTATGAAGGTTCTTTGTATATTGACTGATACTTCGGGCGAATGTGGGATTCGATTCCCGATCAGTGTATAACCAACTATAATCCTAAATTTGTGTGAATTATGAGGTAAAACAGACGGTCTAGATAGGCGATTATGATGCTAGTAATTTAGGTATCTCTACTAATCTGTAACCTAAACCTTTTTTTTATAGCATAGGTAAATGAGCAAGTGGATCATCTGATGGTAAGTAATCTCCACCGCCCATGTACGCCCCACAATACCAGAAGAATCATGGGCGCGTTGTCGACCTTAAAGGAAAGGGATAATTAGGGATGTGGAAGGGGAGGGGATTTGGGCCTCCGGATATCTTACCGTACGAAACGCTGTAACAAGCCGCTACTTTACTTCGGTTTTTTGTGAGACAGTGGTAACTACCCGCCAAGCCGGCTCATTTATGCTGTAGACAAGACTGTCTACAGCGTGGCTTTACCACCTCAACATATTTATGTCCGTTTTCACCGATCTAGGCTTAACTTTAGATACAAGCTGTAGATCTTTTTATCCATGCGTTTGTAGAGACTTGTGTCCTTAGTATAAATGGTCTATGAGAAAAATAGTCTGGGAACCTCTGGATTATACTGTCAACTGATGATACTGTTACTTTTCATATTCTTTGGCAAAACCATTTTTAATACGATTTTATATTTTTCGACAATATCGGCAAATATAAGCTTTAATGGTGTTAGAAACATTAAATGAAAAATTATGGCGTTCCGACAAAAACACTTTTGAAAATTAATTTGGAACATACCCCGATTATTCATACAATTGCATCAGCTTAGCATTCTGTCATCTTTTAGGTCAGATTAGTGAACTTTGTATTCGCATAGTCACGTGAGAATGAATGTCGGTAACATATTTAGCTGTCTCGATTAGCCGAGATATGCGTGTCCATATGTCGGTGTAAGGCTATGTTCGGACTGACGAATGAGAAGTCCAGGGTTCGTGAAGTGAAGATTGACGAATTTTTTGTTACCAAAGGGTTACAGACTTAATTACAATAGCGCTTGCTTACATCTACAATTTAAAGAGATATTGATATTTAGAAGTGAACAATTACTTCAATGCATTCGTAAAGTTTTCGAAAGTAACTTAATTGTTATCGTCGATTCAGAAAACTAATTACGGACTCATTAAAGTTTAAAACGCTTATTCTGTTTGAGTTGAGCGTAACAATTAATTTTATAGTTTAAACTCTTTGAAACTGTAATGGGTATAGGCGGTTCGATTTAAATGGCGGGTCCAAAACTGAACCGAAATATTTTTTAGTGCATATTACAGAGGACAATAGTAGTTTTAAATAAGATAAAATAAGCCGTTTGTTGAGCTAAAAATAATTATTTATAGCTCGACAAACAGACATATGTGTCACATTTTTTATAACATAGGCCGACAAACGAGCATGAAAGTCACCTGATGGTAAGTGATCTCCACCGCCCATGTACGCCCATAATATCAGAAGAATTACGGACGCGTTGCCGACCTGAAAGAAAACGGATAATTAGGGATTGGGAAGGGAAAGGGGATTTGGGACTCCGGATATCTCACTCACCGTACGAAACTCAGCAGCAAGCCGCTACTTTACATCGGTTTACCGTTATATCTGCCTACACCTATGAGAGACAGGATTGAGTATGTATGTATAATTTACCTGCATTTTTAACATATTAATAACAAATAGCACGTATCAAATATAACAGGCCCACTTCAGACGTAAATGCAACACAAAACTCCATGTTTTCCAAACCGCGGCTTAAATTAAATTATTTTTCCTTTTAAAAACATCAAGAGGGAGCCCTAGAGTAGCTGATCCACTTGACTACTATCAAGCTCATTTTCCGTGAGTAGCTTCGTTTCGATGAGACGCCCAACAATTCCCTATGCGAAAATTCTCTACTGTGGTAGCTAACAGAGGTAGCAAGGATTAAATATGTCGATTTGATGAGTCCCAAAAATTTATTACTAACAGGTTATTTTTTTGTTAAATCTGATGATAATTATCTAAATTATTCGAAAAGATATTTGTCCTACAAAATGTATGGTTTGATCAAAGAGTCCCCCCCTTCCAACATGTATCGATAACGAGGTCATCAAAAATGATTACTAACCAGCTGCTTTTTTTTTTGTTACTTACTTAATATGTATATAATTCAACAGTCATATTGTCCTACAAATCGCGTGGTACGTTATCCCGGTCCTACGCTCAAAAGTAGTAGTACAGATCCTTGATGTAAAAATAATTACTATCAAGCTGAATCTTTGTAAATAGCTTCGTTTCGATGAGACGCCCAACAATTCCCTATGCGAAAATTCTCTACTGTGGTAGCTAACAGAGGTAGCAAGGATTAAATATGTCGATTTGATGAGTCCCAAAAATTTATTACTAACAGGTTATTTTTTTGTTAAATCTTAAGATAATTATCTAAATTATTGGAAAAAATATTTGTCCTACAAAATTTATGGTTTGATCATAGAGTCCCCCCCTTCCAACATGTATGAAATTATTTCGGATGGGCAATAATTGATGATAAATATGAATATTACTGGTTTGATGGTCCCCAAAGTCCATCTTTTGAAGAATTATCTTCTGGCATACAAGGTACTGGTCCGGAGTCCCTGGGCCAGCTGATCCACTTGATTACTATCAAGCTAATTTTCCGTGAGTAGCTTCGTTTCGATGAGACGCCGAACAATTCCCTATGCGAAAATTCTCTATTGTGGTAGCTAACAGAGGTAGCAAGGATAGAATATTTCGATTTGATGATACTCAAAAATTTATTATTTTATTTGTAGGACAATATTCAAATCATTTTTTATGACCTCGTTAGCCCCTCTTTCCAATAGGTATGATTACTAACCAGCGGATTTTTTTGTTTTTACTTAGTTAATATTCATATAATTTAACAGTCATATTGTCCTGTAAATATAATTGGAATCTCGGAATCGGCTCTAACGATTTTCATGAAATTTAGTATATAGGGGGTTTCGGGGGCGATAAATCGATCTAGTTAGGAATCATTTTTAGAAAATGTCATTTTATTCGTGTTTTATAAACTTAAACATAAACTTGGAAGAAAAATAGACTCTTCCTGACATCTATTGGCAAATAATAATACTACTTTTTTGTGAGCACAACAGCAGATGGCGTTGTTAAGTAACACGAAGTCAATGAGTGTTTGCTTTGAGGTTAGACTTAATTCCTGACATCTATTGGCGAATAATAATACTACTTTTTTTTTTTCACCCGAGCAGAGCTCGGTCGCCCATGTACTGTAATTTAAATTGTCATTTTTGTCTACGATAGTGTGTACTTTGACCGGACTTTGATTGGACTTTGACCGGACTATGACCGGACTATGACCGGACTTTAACCGGACTTTGACAGGACTTTGACCGGACTTTGTTATGTAATATAAATTTATATTTTTGTGTACGATAGCGCAATAAATGAATATTGTGTTTAATTACATATGTAAATGATAGTACTTTTATGCTGATAAATAAAGCAATTCGTGTGAAATTATTCCCTCTTCATTCCAAAATATTCAAAAATGCACAACGTCAATGTTTAAGTTTTCACTTCTGCCGGCACTCCCGGAGTGCAACCCATTATTTTTTTTATATGTAAATACATAATAAATTTTAAATAAATAATAAATTTTTGTAGCTACTGTATTTATTTACTTAATTGTTGTACTAGTTTACAAAAAAAAGGTGTTTTCACTGTCTCTTATGTTACAAATAGGAAAACGAAAAAATTACAATTCTTGTCGGACTAGTGATACATACCTGTTTTCTTGTAGGACATTGTTTGATTTGGGTAGAGAACACACTAACCTATTATGTAATACTTTTGTCCTACAGTTAGTAATGAGAAAAATGGTCTTGTGGTATTAACAATTTCTGAGCGTAGGACCGGGATAACGTACCACGCAATTTGTAGGACAATATGACTGTTGAATTATATACATATTAAGTAAGTAACAAAAAAAAAAGCAGCTGGTTAGTAATCATTTTTCATGACCTCGTTATCGATACATGTTGGAAGGGGGGGACTCTTTGATCAAACCATACATTTTGTAGGACAAATATCTTTTCGAATAATTTAGATAATTATCATCAGATTTAACAAAAAAATAACCTGTTAGTAATAATTTTTTGGGACTCATCAAATCGACATATTTAATCCTTGCTACCTCTGTTAGCTACCACAGTAGAGAATTTTCGCATAGGGAATTGTTGGGCGTCTCATCGAAACGAAGCTACTCACGGAAAATGAGCTTGATAGTAGTCAAGTGGATCAGCTACTCTAGGGCTCCCTATCTATATACACGTTTATATCACGAAGTGCTAGATTTTAATGTCACGACAAAAAAGAATTTACAAAATTATTCTGAACAACTCCAATTTATAATCGACTTTATATCATCGTCTCAAGGTTGGATTTCAACTGTATTGGGATTAAAAAGGGTTCGAGCAACGTCTGTTTTCCAACTATGACAATGATGTGTCGCGTAGATTTTATCAAGAACGATTTGCAGTCATTAGTGGGACTTGCTTCTCGCTTTAGAGACACAGGGGACACTGTGTCACGTCTATTGTGTTTGAACTCATCATTTTAAGGGCGAAAGAATTGTTTGAATCACATTGTCATGCGGGATTTTATAGAAATGTTTTTTAAAAATCGACCAGATAAAGGCTTAGGCTATGTTATGATCCGGGTGAGTTGTATTTTTTTAAATGAAAATATTGTTTTAGCAAAGAATAGCAGCGATAGCTCAGCGGAGAGTGGTATGGACTGTCGAGACGAAAGTCACAGGTTCGAAACCAGCCCCAAGAGCATACACCACTGGCTTTTCTAAGTTATCTGTATATTCATTGTTAATTATCGCTTGATTTAACGGTGAAGGAAACATCGTGAGGAAACCTGCATACCTGAGAACTCTATAAGATTTTTCGAAGGTATGTGAAGTCTGGCAACCCACATTAAGCCAACGGGACTAAGGCCTAATCCCTCTCATTCAGTAGATGAGGCCCGTGCCCAGCAGTAGGACGTATATAATACCGCGCAGGTGCGGTTCCGGTAGCAATCCTTGGCTGATACAAGGATACCCCGGGGCCGCCCCACATGCGCCGAAGAAGGTCACCGCGGGGATTTCGCGGGGCAGAGCGTTATCACTAACGCTTTTCCCTGCACCAAAAAAATTAAAAAGGGGAGGTGGAATTGGGTCTCCGGATATCTTACTCACCGTACGAAACGCAGCAGGAAGCCGCTACTTGACGTCGGTTTTCTGTGAGACAGCGGTAACGACCCGGTCGAGCCAGTCCATTCATGCTATAGACAAACCCGTCTACAGTAAATAAGTATCTAAATAAATTAAGCTTTAATCATAATAAATCCAAACTCATACTAAATAATCACAAAAGAATAACAATACAATGGTATTGGCAATAATGTATTGTTGTGTACCAATTTATTAAATCAGAGTAAATACATGTCCGGGGAATGAAACCGCAGACTCTATTCCTTGATTAATAATGTATACAATGGCTTTAAAAGCATTTGTATTAACCGATCACTATTATGATATTTGGTTTATTTTGTACATTACATCCATAATAATGTTGATGTGGTAAAACCTTGTCGCAGCTAGTTATGTCTACCGCATGAACGGGCCGGCTCGACCGATGTCGATCGGGTATGTACGGGCCGGTTGATTTACCACATATATTTCTGTGAGACAGTTTCAAGGAAACATATGTGGTAAATACGCAAAGCTATGCGATTTGTATGGTCATTGATTTTTCTTACGCCTAAAAAAAACACCTCCGCGAGTATATTGTATACCAGCAGCCACTTCCAGAAATGTACACATATATGTACATACTTTTCAATTATTTCTATTATATCTGTCCATCCGACAAACAATGAGTTTATTGGTGGTCACCAGAGTCATGCCGGCCTATAGTAATTAATTTAACTTACCAAATAGAATATTATTCATGAGTCGTAGAGCCAAGTTGTAGACAGTTTTGTCTCACAGAAAACCGATGTACAGTAGCGGCTTGCTGCTGCGTTTCGTACGATGTGTGAGATATCCGGAGGCCCAAATCCCTCTTCCCTTCCCAATACCTCAATTATCCCTTCCCTTTAAGATCGACAACGCGTCTATGATTCTTCTAGTATTGTAAGCATACATGGGCGGTGGAGATCACTTACCGTGACGCATGTGCTCGTTTGCCAATCAATGCTATTTAAAAAAACTTTATAAATGTTGCCAGAGAAATATAAAACAGTGTTTAACTAATCACTGCGTAAGTAACGTTTAGAAGTAAGGCCTGTAATATCCATTATTTTTATATCTGGACCCAACGTTGAACCGTTAAATCTAATCAGTAATTAATTTACTATGTTTTGCAGATCAAAAGCATCGTCTTTGATATTTAACTATCTCATTAATTTATAACATAGATCCACTATAAACAAGTTAAATTAAGTAATAAATACTATAATTTAATCAGATTGTAGTAATTGACAAAGAGCCCCAAAATAACGATGTTTGCTTAGGACCCGTAAACAATCAGACGGGAGTGGACGGGCGTAGGGCTTCACCACATTACAACGCCACTGACGCACGCCATTGATATTCAATTTTGAAAATAGGGAATGTGACTACATCTAAGTTTCTACATTATTTTATAGGCGCCCGAAAAAGAAACTATTTTACGAAAAAAAAAATCGAATTGGGTAAAAAATTAGGCTGCAGTTCATATATTAAATATTAGAATAAGCAAAAGTGGGCGCGTAGTGGAAAAATATCGCTATCTCCCTTCCACCCGTGCACCGTAACAAGCGTGACCTGTCTTGTGACGTAACATGCCATGTCGTGCATTCTTTTTCCTTCATTCGACAACTACCCCTTCGAGCAGATTTAAAAAGTAAAAAGCCTTGATCTATATAAGTTTTTCGATAACAGATTTTGCAAAATGTAGCTAATTGTAAAATGTTTAAAAAATACGAATCAAATAACACATAGATGTTGATTTCGCGATGGATCTTTCATGAAATACGAATGAAATGAGCTTGTTTTGTAAAATTATAATTAAGAACGTAAGATCGGTGACATACATTTATTATTTAATAACGTGCGAGGCTCATATGCACCATTTTAAATTAGAACTCGTTCATCTCTTCCCACCGGCCCCCAGAATTATGCTGGCCTGTAGTAACTAGTTATGGCTGATTTTCCACCTGGTGTGCGGTGGTCGCTATTCACTCGGGTACCAGATAGCCTCTATTCACGTTTATTAAAAAAAATAAGTCAATTATGACATAAGTATGAGTGGTAGAGCCACGCTGTAGACAGTTTTGTCTACAGCATGAATGGGCTGGCTCGACCGGGTCGTTACCACTGTCTCACAGAAAACCGACGTAAAGTAGCGGCTTGCTGCTCCGTTTCGTACGGTGAGTGAGATATCCGGAAGCCCAAATCTCCTCCCCATCTCAATCCCTAATTATCCCTTTCCCTTAAGGTCGGCAACGCGCCCGTGATTCTTCTGGTGGTGGGCGTACATGGGTAGTGGAGATCACTTACCATCAGGTGACCCACTTGCTCGTTTGCCGGCCTATGCTATAAAAAAAGTATGGTAACATTCTAAAAAAGCAGTTATAAGTGCTTCTATCAAGGTTACCACTCCCAATTTTATGAATAAGTTAATGAGACATAAGAGCAAAGGCCAGATAAACCAGTGTTGTGGACTAAGGTCTAACCCTTCTCGTTTGTAGAGAAGTGGCCAGCAGGGGACCGTAATATAAAGGGTTGATATTTAAGAGCATAATGCGAACAGAGGTCAATAACTCGGGACGTGGCAAAACCAAAATCTAAGCGGTATGATAATATCGATCTCATAATTCACTTTGAAAGTGTACATTTCCACATTTAATTCCAAACGGAATCGGATTTAAAGAACTTCAAATCCGATAAATTGTTTTGATTTATTTATACGGAAAACAATCTACATCATCTATTTATCCACCAATCACAGCATTTGCTTAATTAAATCTGCATCAATATCTTTCTATAAAACTTTTATAAATCGGGGTATTGCTTGAAAATTTCTTGTTATTACATTTTGCTCATGAACATCATGTTTTTGCAAGTAGTATCTTAAAAAAAAATAGGCCGGTAAACGAGCAAGTGAGTCACCTGATTTTAAGCGTTCTCTACCACATGAAAATCCACGCTATCATAAAATTCTTTGATGCATTGCCAAACTTAAATGGAAGGCATAATTAAGGGATAAGGGAGGGGATGGGGGAGAAAAAAAATCTAGGAACCTCTGTACTAGACCAACAACGCGAGATGATAATGGCCTTCCTAATTTATCCAAATGAGAAATCAACTATTGCGTAGCATTCAAAAAACCGCTCGTCGGCTTTTCCTTTAGCGAAAATATAATAAAAAATAAATTCCCCAAATATCTCGTATACGTTAGCCGCTAATGAGAACGATAAATGATATTTTTATTTCTATTCTCGTATCCATTTACTTCGTAATTGATTCTGTTATCCACTTGTTAGGCGTAAGGCGCTAGTCCCACCGTCGACGAGTAAATAAATCGTTATTAACTATTATCTTGCCTAAAAAAGGTATAATAGATGTAAGATATAACGAAAAAATATTTTAGTAATACGTCCCAGAGTTGAATACAGGCTTTTTCTATTGAATGAGAGGAGATAGGTCTAAATCCACCACGCTGGCGGGTTGACAAACTTCACATACCTTGGAAATTCTTATGGAGAACTTATAAGTTATGCAGATTTCCTCACGATGTATTCTGCACCGTCATAGCAAGCGATATTTAACAATTAATATATATGTAACCTAGAAACTCAGATGTGTGTGCTCTTGGGTCTGGTTTCGAACATGCGATTTTCATATCGACAGTCTTTACCACTTCCCATTGAGATATCGACGCTAATGAGCGTCTATATTAATAGTTGATCGCTGACTGTTTACACTGCAGGAGAGTTTTCGCTTAGAAGGATTCTAATAGCAATAAGAACTAAAAATCTCTCCGTAACGTTTGCTCTGTGGGTAACACCTTCTAACCACCACCTAAGCGACATCTATACAGTAGCTATTCGTTAGTCGCCAGCTACATAATTAACCTTCGCTACTCGTTACTAATGAGACAAGTGCCTTAGGTTGTTAGCTGTGTTTTGTAAACAAAAACATAGAAGTTAGCAGACCAATTATTATAAAAAAGCGCGCCAGTTACGCCTATATACAAAACTCGTACATACATTTACGCTGCAAGTGATTTTAACACAACAGTGAAACGAAATGAAATGCATTTAGACTTAACATCTTATTTCTTGGGGTGACGAGCGCAGTTCAGTGCCATGCAGTGCTTTGTAACTCAAAGTTCTGTGTGGTGTTCTTTTTATGGGCATGTTGGCATGTTGGCTTCTGTTTATGGGCAGGCGTGGCGCTTACCATCAGGTGAGCACCTTGCTCGTCTCGACATTCAATCAAATAAAACAAAAAAATCAAACTTGTGACCTCGTACTTCCTTTCTCTTTGCTCCATACGTTACGCACCTACATTAACTATATCCATACGTTAAGTTCTGAAACGGATTTTTCCGTTTTCATGCAATCCATCCAATTGTCACGAAAACTCAACTCGAATCACAAAAAGTTACACTCGGCTGTCACTCGCGGTTCCACCTGTATGTTACTGCCCTGCTCCAATAGATCATAGTGTGATATACATATAAACCTTCCTCATGAATCATTCTATCTATTGCATAAAACTGTATTAAAATCTGTTGAATAGATTAAAAGATCTAAGCGAACAAACGGCGGAAGTGACTTAATTTTATACTATGTAAAGAAGATGAATTCATAACGGTTATAAAAACTCCATCACCTTTCTAAAATCCATTCCTTGTTCAAAGGTCAGCACTGTAATTATTATTCTTCTGGTATTGTGGGTATTCATGGGTGGTAAGTACAGTCAACAATTGCTCGGTCGCCGGCCCCTTAATAAAAAAATAAGAAAAATATATTTCATAATGATTTCTTATGTTTACGCGAATATTACTCATTGAAATAAAACTAATTTAAACGGATTTTATCGCGGTTTTTTATTTTTATTGGTGTCAACCCCGTGACCACGAGACCGAAAAGCTTTCGAAACGTCGGGATCAAAATTAATAAAAAACCGCGATAAAATCCGTTTAAATTAGTTTTATTTCAAAAAATATATTTCGATCTAAAATAATGGTCACCCTAATATGTTATACCAGTAAGTGCTCCACTTATCTCCAACCTCAATAAACGTTCAAAAATGTTAATGCGTACCGCACCAAAATCACTTCGTATAAAGGGAGCGGTGAATGGGCCAAATCCTTGGGGATGAAAGGGGAATATTTATCAGGGACCACGTCAAAAGGCTGTGACGGCTGTAATCGTGTGCAGAGCTAGATTTAAAGTGATATAATAATCGCGTATATCAAAGTGAGCATTGATATATATGCGAGTTTGAAGCTATGTTTGGTTTTTTATATTGTGGGTGAGAGAGTTTTACAAGGTGGTAGAGACGTATACGAGAGGCCGTCTGGGTTGATACCACCACTTTGTCTATTTCTGCTAAGCAACAGTGTGTGGGCGCTGTTGTTTTTCGGTTTGAAGGACATTGTAGCTAGTGAAATTACTGGGCATTATGAGACTTAACAACTTTGTGTCAGGGTGACGAGCCCAGTTCAGTGCGATGCAGTGGTTTGTAATTCAAAGTTCTGTGTGGTGTTGCTTCTGTTAATGGGCAGGCTTGGCGCTTATCATCAAGCGAGCGCCTTGCTCATCTAATAAATAATAAAAAAAGATAGACAGTAATTCCACGATCTCAAAGCAAAAAGTAGTTCAAACGATATCTTAATCATGAGTTGTCCCCATTCATAGCTAGAACGGTTGAAATTCAGTCGTGCAGATTTGACGTATCTCGGTAATGAATACGAAGGTTCAAAGTACGGGAGCAAGTGTCGACGAGATGACGTATAAAAGCAACTTAGTGCAAGTTTTACAAAGTTTTCGACGTCACGTGCCATCTCATATATCCTATAATATAAAAATATCTACAGTTATACGATTTAAATTATGCCCTTCGGAAATTGACGGTTTTTTTTATACCACAGGCCGGCAAACGAGCAAGTGGGTCTCCTGATGGTAAGTGAACTCCACCGCCCATGTACACCCACCACCAGAAGAATCATGGGCGCGTTGCCGACCTTAAAGCAAAGGGATAATTAAGGATTGGGAAGGGGAGGGGATTTGGGCTTCCGGATATCTCACTCACCATTCGAAACGCAGCAGCAAACCGCTACTTTACGTCGGTTTTCTGTCAGACAGTGGTAACGACCCGGTCGAGCCAGCCCATTCATGCTGTAGACAAAACTGTCTACAGCGTGGCTCTAACACTCAACACACGGTTGTTTCGAATAACCTATTAAACAATTTAATTATATCCGAGCACGGCAAAACTACACTATACCTGATGGTCAGTGCAGTGCAGTCCAAAAAGACCAGTGAACACCGACAAACAATGACTTTATAATGCAGGCCTGTATAAATTCTTCTTCAAACTCCGAAAAGGGAAGAAGCGAATCGAGCGGCCCGTGCCAGGACAAGCGGATGACCGATGCAGGCACAGGGATACAAGGATATACCCCTATACCCACTCCAACCATCGAGTCATATCGTCCTCGGGAGGGCCGGATATACTCTGGCTAATCCTGGAGCGCAATCCACATAAGGTGTGGTCACTATGGCAGGCTTAACACCACGTATACAGTGGTCGCTATTCGGGCGGATATGAATGAATATCCTACCATCCGTATAATGTATCAATGCAATGAATATCCGGATCTGTATTAGACGTAACTCCGGCTACCCCTTTGGGATGAAGGCGTGAGCTTATGCTATGTGTATGTATTTTCACTGGCTGTCCACCCACCAGCCAAAAGTTTATTACCGTCTATTTATTATTGGGAAAAGGCTGAAACCAAATGTTTATATTGCTCAAAATATTTTTCTGATATTCTTGCAACTCAGCTCCGCTATTGACGGACGAGGCTATTTTGTTTATATTTTTCCTCATGTCCAAAACAGTCCGTGTCGAAGCATCGAAGCATTGGCTCTTTGAAGAATTCTTTTTCATAAAGAGAGACAGAATCTAGTGACAACTCCATTATGTTCATTAAAGGATTTATGTTGAAAGCAATGTTGTAATTGATGCTATAATTGTTTTCTTGTGTATTTTTCATCCATTTCAGTCCATTAAAAGCATTTTCTCTGAACACATTAATTACGTTGTGTCTACATTTTGTTTTGTCTGGAAATCTAGACTATACACTTCTTAGACAGCTGTAACTCCTGTGAACCAAGATTAAACTACTTCATTCCACCATTATCCCACCCGCTGTGGGAACATGCTTTTTAACACATGCCACAGAAAGATTACACTTTTAATTTTTACTACGTGCCACCTGCCTGATTTCTCTTCTGATGAAAAACACCCAGACCTAAAACAAATAATTGTAGATCACATTAAAAAAAATGTCGAATCGAACCCACAGCTTCTCGGTTCATAGCCATTCGCCCACTACCCTACAGAAGCTGACAAACAAGGCTGTGAACCAAGATCAACAATGGCCAAAATTTTATCACCGAACAGTGAAAATGGGTGAGTGTCCATAAATACTAAATTGTCTTCGGAATATAAATATAAATTGTCCTTTTTCCTCTAATTCTAGATTTTTAAAAAACCTTCCATGAGATATTTAAACCGTAGGAGTACGTCGATCACAGATGCCTGAGTCTGATAGTACCACGGGTATAATGCCGCGGACGGCCCAAAAAGCGTTGCCTTGACGCATTGGAAGGAGAAATGGCAGCCTTACCATAGAGGATATTGAAGAAGAATTTACCACGCTGTAGACATTTTTATCTACATATGGGCTGGCTCGACCGGGTCGTTACCACTGTCTCATATTACCGACGTAAAGAAGTAAGTTTTCTGCTGCATTTCGTACGGTGAGTAAGATACCCGGAGGCCCAATTCCCCGTCTCTTTCCTAATCCTTTAATTATCCCTATTCTTTAAGATCGCCAACACGCACATAATTATTCTGGTATTGTGGGCGTATATGGTGGAGATACGCGGTGGAGATCAGGTGACCCACTTACTCGTTTACCGGTCTACGCTTTATAAAAATGGTCGAGATCGAGCGAACTGACAGCTTTTAATTTGGAAGGTGGGTCTTACCACTTACCTGGGATAATACTAGGTAGATTATTATTTTATTATTTGATTGAATGACGAGACGAGCAAGGCGGTCAATGGTGGTAAGCACCAAGCCTGCCCATAAACAGAAGCAACACCACACAGAACGTTGAATTACAAAGCACTGCATGTCACTGAACTGCACTCGTCACCTCGAGACGTAAGATGTTAAGTCTCATAATGCTCAGTAATTTCACTGGCTTCAATGTCCTTCAAACCGAAACACAACCGTGCTTACACACTTTTGCTTGGCAGAAATAGAAAAAGCTGTAATACCAACCGAGACGGCCTCTCGCATACAAGGGGCCTACCACCTTGTTGATAAAAAGATGAAAAGTAGTATTTATCCATAAAGCGATAACGTATGACGAATTAAATAAATTTAAAAATAAATACCGAACATCTCTCCGAAACAAACAATAACGTGTGAGTGGAAAACAAAGGAACTAAATAAAACAGAAATCCGTGGTGCGTTTAAAGCCTTAACTGGGAATCTGACAGACAATTGTCATTTAACTCTACACAAATGTATCGTAGTGGGAACGACTCTTAATACTAGCAATATACGTACACAGCCTAAGTTACATTAATAGAAACTAATACCACAATCTCCAGTACATAAGTCATACAGACGTGTATATCCTGCATGTGGTTAAAGTCGAATCTGGCTTGATCAGGTGGAGCTTCTTTCAGTAACCTGCATGCTTGCTTGGGGAGTGGACGTTTTGGCGGCTCGGTGAAAATTTGGCGCGGAATTCCAAATTCGATTTGAATTTAGAATATTTATTCTAAAATGTTGCTAATAATTCTTTTTTCGGCCAGTTTTAAATAACAACTTTGTTATAAATAACGTGTTTAGTGTTAAAGTGTATTAGTGTTAGAAAAATGTTAGGACACAGTGTTATATTTGCAGGGTTATTCCTGACTTTGCTTGAAGGTGAGTTATTGTTGCATAAAAATATCGGAAACGTTTTAAAATCCGTTCCATAATAGATTTATTTCAAAGGGGATATTGGATTCGTCGTGCTCTCACCCATAAATTATATTCTGTTTTGTGCTGTAACGAAATTAATTAATGTTCGGGAATAACTTGTTTTGACCGGAGCATTTTTTGTTTATTGTTTTGTCGTGCGAAGAACTTTTAATGCGATTGGTTTTTTATTGTAAAATATTTTTCAGCAGAGACATAATGTATGTGTGAAACACACTGTGTGTTTCATACATATTTACGTGTGTTTCATATATTATCGTGTATTTTATAAAAAAAAATAAGTTAATATAACTATTCTGGGAAAAACAGAGTTTTTCAAGAATTGTTTTATTATTATTTATGAACTTTTGAGATACCTAGAAATATTATATTTTCTATACTGATTTGTAAAGGTATTAAGTTTTAGATAAAAAATAAGATAAAGTAACGTTTTATATAGATATCAAAAGTGGTAAAGTTATAATTAAGTTACTAAATATCATACCGAGAAGATTGAACAATAAATTATCCAGAAAAGCCTTCATCTGTGAAGAAATATTTAGGGTCAATGGTTTTAATTATAAAAGACACGGTTAATTAGGTTTGGTTCTGGACGGAGTCCAAAGTGAGATTTATACTGCTTTTGGCACAAAACAAACTTAATATAATGGCATCTTTTGGCATATGTTGGAAATAAATTTTTTTTCAAGCAAACTTTGTAGACGATCAACCTATAACATTTTATATTCGTGACTTTTTGTCTTATATTTCTACAATTATAAATATTGAACCCTCACTGATCATTGATAATTATTATTAGCCAAAATAATGAAGGAAAACACAGTGAATAAAACTAACCTAAGAATTTCCCATATGGAATTCGAAGGTATATGAATTGTACAAACCCGCATTAAAGACGCGTTGCTTAATCCCTCTTATTAGAGGAGGCCCGTGGCCATTATTAGGGCGAGTATAATAGAGTACAGTAATACCCCGACTTACGCTACCCCGACTTACGCGAATTCGGAGATACGCGGTTTTTATTTTTGATGGCCGCGCGCGTCAGCTCTCTTATTCCGCCATGTTAGTGGTCCGTTTACGACAGTTTCGAACGTGTTCCGCGTTGAATTGTTTTACGTACGTTGTGTTTTATTGATAACCTCAAATTATGTCACTCAAAAGTGCATGCAAACTTGCACCCCGACTTACGCGAATTCGACTTACACGGTTATAGCTCGGTCCCACCTATCGCGTAAGTCCGGGGTATTACTGTATTCATATTATTCCCACAATGTATTACTTTAATAAGTATTGTCTATTTATTTATAATTATCTTTTATTTTCTTAATTAATTTATTGCCTCACACATAGTATCTTGTTTCGGATGTAGATTTTGATAGCCTCCGTGGCGCAGCGAGCGAGTAGCCGGCTGTGAAGCGAGAGGGCGCGGGTTCTATCCCCGCACCGAGACAAATGTTTGTGTGATCCACAAATATTTGTTTCGGGGTCTGGGTGTTATGAGACCGAAAGTCTCTCGTAGTTTCTGATACCCACAAGACTCGTATCTTACTGTGGGGTCAGGACTATGTATGTGACTGTTGGGTGTATTTATTTAAAGATTAAATATTTGTTAAGCGGCTGAAAAACGACTGTTCATTTCGTCGTTCAAGCTAATCAAAAGAAAAACCTGAAAAGTTTGAGTCATAAACAAAAAATATCTGCAGAAAAACATGTTGTCCAACTGTACATACTCTGATAATAGCAAAAAAGATGATGGAATGTAATATATGTGTGTCTTTTGGGAAAATAATACGTTTATAAATGATCATCATAAGTTGGTGCCACGGATTTATTGCATAGCCTTTTATAAGTTTTGCAAGAAGATTGATGATCGAACGAGGACAGTTGGTAATACTAAGAGTTTTTGATAAGTTTTAACCAGAGAGTTTTTTTTTAATGTGGAGAAGTAATAATGTGTATTTAATTTTTATTTCATCTTAATACTGTGAGAATTTGGATGTTTTTGTCTTTCTCAACATTTACATCCTTGAAGCGAATCAGCATTAGATCATGGAATTCTAACGTGCTATTAATAAAGATGTATATGTTTTTAGAGGCAGTGGCTATGTTGTAATATTTTCGAGCTAGTCTGCTTATTGTCTTTACTAAGTTGGTTACGGGTACAGGGAAATTTTATTTTTTATTTGAAAGAACAGTTGAATTTCCTGAGATCTGAGTTTGTATTGGATAGGATAGTAGGTTCACTCCCTTTCGCTATTAGTTGAATATAAGGTTATCTTGGTGTACAACTACCTACCCCTAGAAGACACTGACTCAAATCTATTTATATTTGTACTTTTGTATAGTTTTTCTAAGCTATAATAGCGTTAATTTTACGAAATTGAGTAGATGTTCGCATCATTTTAGATTAGAAAAACTTTATCATATTTGATTCCAAAAGATTAACTTTTTATCGTGGATATATCGTATGACGTCATTTTTATAATAAATTTTTTTCCACCGTTTACAACTAACATAGTTGTTCAAAACGCTTCGCCTTTCAGGAAAAATGCGACAAAACACTTTACATTCACAGAGATACTACAGAAACTCAACTGAAACTTCTTAACTTGACTTTTAAGTTTGGGCCAGTAAAAATATATACGAAACGAGTTAGAATGTTAGGCTGAGTATTCGGAGAGACAAATTGGTTTTTAATTACTTTTTGTTTAACTATTTTGGGCTGTCGGTGCGATGGGCCGTGGCCTTCAATTGAATGTAAATTGTATACTTCAATTAGGAACGAAACATTGTTCGTCCGATGTTGACTGAGCTCTGAAACTAAAGATAATGATAATCAAAATAATTATGTATTAAAATTTGCAACCTGGCTTTAAAATCTTAATCACGATGCGTTTTTTTTTATAGCATAGGCTGGCAAACGAGCAAGTGGGTCACCTGATGGTAAGTGATCTCCACCGCCCTAAGCCCACCATCAGAAAAATCATGGGCGCGTTGCCTACCTTAAAGGAAAGGGATAATTAGGGATTGGGAAGGGGAGGCGGGCTTCCGGATACCCACTCACCGTACGACACGCAGCAGCAACTGGCTACAGTTTTTCTGTGAGACAGTGGTAACGACCCGGTCGAGCCAGCCCATTCATACTGTAGACAACACTGTCTACAGCGTGGCTCTACCACTCACTATATTTATAATATAATCCCGTGGACCGTGGTAATGTTTGTGTGATCCACAAATATTTGTTTTGGATCTGGTTGTTGTGGGACCTTAAGTCCCTCGTAGTTCCTGTTACCCATAATACGGGTTATCCTAGCGATAGGCCAGGACAATGGCGGTGACTGTTAAAAATACTCATTTATTAAAGCGGATTGGTAGGATTTCAAGATGGTAGGTCCGTAGGTTAGGCCGTCTGGGTTGCTACCACCACTTAGTCTATTTCTGCTGCCAAGTAACAGTGTGTAAGCACTGTTGTATTTCGGTTTGAAGGACATTGAAGCCAGTAAAATTACTGGGCATTATGACACTTAACATCTCATGTCTCGTGGTGACGAGCGCAGTTCAGTGCCATGTAGTGCTTTATAATTCAAAGGTATGTGTGGTGTTGCTTCTGTTTATACGCAGGCATGGCGCTTACCATCAGGCGAGCGAAGTACTCGTCTCGTCATTCAATTGAATTAGAAACTCTTACTCTGGTCTGATGACTGTCTGGTTCACAGCAAAATTACTAAAGCACCAATCTATACAACACCATTCCCATAAAATACTTTTATGCACCCACAAAAGGAATGAGAGTAATAAAAAACTTTTAATTAACTTGCTACTTCACAATGTATTTTTGAAAGATCTCTTTCGAGAACTTCGTCGGAAGGGGTCGGGGCAAAAAAATAACCCTCCAACTTTCCATTCAGCATTGTTCCGGGTTTCAGTTAATTCCAACAAAGATAATATTAACAGTCGCTGATTGTTTGTCAGCATTGTATTCATTTTGATAAACAATTCTATATTCTTTATCATCTCAGTCATTCTAGGAGGTCACTGAAAACCAGCGCTATACTGTGGCTCGTTCTATAACCACAGTATTATTTCTTTTTCTTTCTTTTTCTTGCCCTTGCCCCAATTTTCATATCCTTCTAGTCCGTGAATCCCTTAATTTAAGGGTGCCCTCCCTTTTCCCATGCTTGTTGATGTGCCTTTTCCTGCCAGCGTATAGCGCGGCGGTTATACCAAAGTTCCCTTAATTTTAAGTTAGTCTTATTAATGACAAATGTTCTGTACTTGACCTGTCATAAGCGCTTTCTTAGCCTACATCTATACTAATAATAAAGCTGTAGAGTTTGATTGTTTGTTTGTTTGTTTGTTTGAACGCGCTAATCTCAGGAATTACTGGTTCGAATTAAAAAATTCTTTTTGTGTTGGATAGTCCATTTATCGAGGAAGGCTTTAGGATATATAACATTACGCTGCGACCATTAGAAGCGAAGCATCAGTGAAAAATGTTGCAAAAACGGGGAAAATTATTCATATTTGAAGGCTTCCGTTGCTAAGCTACCAAAATAATATTATTTGAAGGCTTCCGTTGTCAAATCAAAATCAAATCTATACTAATATTATAAAGCTGTAGAGTTTGATTGTTTGTTTGTTTATTTGATCACGTGGGCGGAGCCGCGAGCAAAAGCTAGTGATTAATAAAGATTTTGATTTGATTTTGATTTTTGATATTATTTACAAGGTGGTAGGTCGCTCGTATGCGAGAGGCCGTCTGGGTTGGTACCATCGCTTTGTCTATTTCTGCTGTCAAGCAACAGTGTTTAAGCACTGTTGTGTTTCGATTTGAAGGACTTTGCAGCCAGTGAAATTACTGGGTATTATGAGACTTAACATATTATGTCTCGGGGTGACGAGCGCAGGGCATTGCAGTGCTTTGTGATTCAAAGTTCTGTGTGGTGTTGCTTCTGTTTATGGGCAGGTGTGGCGCTTACCATCAGGCTAGCACCTTGCTCGTCTCGTCATTCAAATAAAAAATTAATATCTTAATTGTATCTTGATATAGGTTGAAATGTTATTGTGTATTATCACCCCATTAAGCTACAAAGTATTTCCTGTACATAACTAATTGTCTCTCTTAATCTTCGTAGCTGTTGCTAATGACTGCAATCAGGTACCACACCGCAACCCTGATACGGTGTGGAATGGAATTCCTATTACTACGGTATTAGCTGGATGCAAAGACGCAATAACGTTTAAAGCCACATAGAGTTAAAATTGAGATACTGTATTAACCGATGAAAAAAAAGGAGGTGGTTCTCAATTCGACACTTTTTTTTAACCACGCATAACTTTTTACAGAGTAAACTAATTTTGATAATTCTTTTTTAATAGATAGGGTAAAAATTTTAAACCTAAGGGTAGAGAAATCTCACTGATTTCACGGAGTAATTCTGTACACCTCTCATATCTTGTAATTGGTCTCATATTAATAAATATATTCTACTAGTATATTACCTATAGCCACAAAAAAAATCAACCGACGAAAAAACTGAAAAGCAAAAAATAAAACACCGCATTACAACCGCAGTTGCAGATCTCTTTGGAGTGCCTGTGTCGTTGCCGGTCAACGGAAATTGCAATTTTTTTGTTAAAAAGTTATTTTTATCAAAAGAATACTGTTTTTTATTATCCGAGCACGGCAAAGTGACTGCACTACACCTGATAGTAAGCGTAGTGCAGTACAAAAAAACCATCGACCACCGACAAACAATGAATTCATCGGTGGTCATCTGAATAATGCCAGCCTGTATAAATGCTTCTTCCCTATTCGGAGAGGGAAGAAGCAAATTGAGGGGCCTGCGACAGGACAGGCGGATGACCCATGCAGGCACAGGGATACAAGGATGTACGCCTATACCCACCCCAACCAGCCATCAAGTCATGTCGCAAGCCCCTCGGGAGAACATACTGACTGATCCTGGAACGCGATCCATACAAGGTCTGTGGGTCACTATGGCAGCTTTTAACACCATGTGTAATGTGTACAGTGATCGCTATCCTGGCGGATATGAATATCCTACCACCAGCAAGCACACTATTAATCAGAGTTCTCATCAATCATAATACCATTAGTGTAATATTTATTGCATGAAAGCTAAGCCTAATTTAACACGATATTAGTCTATCATCGTTGTCGTTGACATGTTTAATTCTATTAGAGCTGTCGTGAACATTGTTATTGGGAAATTATTCATTCGACTAATTGGTTTGATAACATCATAAATCGGCTATAAATCAAGAGGCACTAACTTTGATTCCCCGGATAATGGGGGATTTTCGATTCCAATCTGGATTGATTTTTTCTATTATGGCAGTCTAGGCACGTAACAGCATCTATGCGCAGTGATTGAATAGTCAGCTGCGAAGTAAGTCCGTGGGTTAGATTCTCGCACCGTGACAAAGTATTTATGTGATCCATAAATATTTGTTTCGAGTTTGTGTGTTTCTCCCCAGAGGATTTTTATTTTATTTGATAGAATGACGAGACGAGCAAGGCGCTCGCCTGATGGTAAGCGCCACGCCTGCCCATAAACAGAAACAACACTACACAGAACTTTAAATTACAAAGCACTGCATGGTACTGAACTGCGCTCGTCACCCTGAGACATAAAATGTTAAGTCTCATAATGCCCAGTAATTTAATTAATGTGGAGCACGATATATATATGTTTACAGCAGGAATGGGCGGACTCGACCGGTATACTTAAAACCGGGTAAACTTATTTTTTTTATTTGATTGAGTAATTTCACTGGCTTCAATGTCCTTCAAACCGAAACACAATAGTGCTTACACACTGTTGCTTGGCGGCAGAAATAGACAAAGCAGTGGTACCAACCCAGACGGCCTCTCGCATACGAGGGTTTGACGTCAGGCAAGCGGGCGGTCGTAAAAACTACAAGCCAAATGTTTCTGTAACGTGGTAAAAAAAAGTTGCGCCGATCCTACTGCATGTGGGATAAGGGCAGGTGGAAGAAGGAGAAGATTGCAGTATAGGCACGTTCTCTCATATGCCCTAAGATATTTTAAAAAAAAAATTGCCTCCCGTAATTACACTTTGCATCTTCGGTGTTTGACTGACATACTCTGAAGCGCAGTGTGATTAGGTTTGAAGGATATTGAAGCCAGTGCAATTACTGAGCATTATGAGACTTAATGTCTTAAGTCTTGGGATGATGAGCACAGGATAGTACCATTACCATGCAGTGCTTTGTAATTCAAAGTTCTAAACGGTATTGTAATTGTTAACGGGCATGCGTGGCGCTTACCATCAGGTCACTTTAATAAGCTATTAAACGATCTCCAGTTGGACAAATTAAACATTTTCTTCCATTTACAATGATAAATTGATTATTATTTTTTAACTAGAATAGACACACAAATAAACGTGTGCATTTTAGTGAGAGCAAAAAAAAAACTGTCCTTTATGATTATATCGATTTAATATTAAAAATATACATTACTATCATTTGCTCGCGCGCGTGAAGTTCTATACCGTCATATTTTCGGGATACTTCCAATCAGCCGTTTATGCTTTATTTTACCCAGGGGTAAAATTTCAAAAAAATGCTTCCTTAGTGGATGTTCACAACATAAAAGGCATCAACTGGTAAAATTTCAAGTTTGTAGCATCAGCTGTTTAGGCTCTGCATTGATGTCAGTCCGCAATTATACATGTATCATAATCATCATCATCAGCCATAGGACGTCCACTGCTGAACATAGGCTTCCCCCAAAGATTTCCAGACCGATTTGTTGGAAGTTGCCTGCATCCAGCGACTTCCTGTGACCTTTATCAGGTCGTCTGTGCTTGTAGGCGGACGTCCAACGCTGCGCTTGCCGGTACGTGGCCTCCATTCCAAAACCTTTCTGCGCCATCGGCTATCGGTTCTGGAAGCTATGTGGCCTGACCACTGCCACTTCAGATTACTAATCCGCTGGGCTATACATGTATTGATTTTTTAAATTAGCGGACCATGAATTATTATTTGAATTATTTATGTCAGTGTCCAGACATGAATAGTCCCATCGCAAATCTAAGTACAACGCACTCACAAGTGCCTCAGTGGTCTAATTCAATTTGCTGAGCTTAAAGAGGCCCCGCTCCGCGTCCTCTGATGTTGCTTTTGATTAATTTCGTGAACATTTCTCGTTAAATTCCCTGGGAAAATATACTTGTATAAAAACACTCATTTTATGTGTTGTATAAAAAATATTTAGAGGATTTTATTAGGTGAGATGAAAGAGATGGTAATCGGTTGCTAGGAGATTTTTGAATAGCTTTTTTGTGGATTTTCATTTTAATGGAGTGATCTAAGAATATACGAATTACGAGCTATATTATAAACGTCCCACTGCTGGGCACTGGCGTCCTCTACTGAATGAGAGGGATTAGACCTTAGTCCACCACGCTGGCCTAATGAAGGTTGGTAGACTACACATACCTTCGAAAAATCTTATCGAGTTCTCAGGTATGCAGGTTTCCTCACGATGTCCCCTTGACCGTTAAAGCAAGCGATAATTACCAATTAATATACACGTAACTTAGAAAAGTCAGTGGTGTATCCTCTTGGGGCTGATTTCGAACCTGCGACTTTCGTCTCGACAGTTCATACCACTCCCCGCTGAGCTATCGCTGCTGTTAGAATTAGGTTTAGCTAGTTTTTTTAATAACTCAGACCGGTATACAAAATATGCTATAAAAAAGAATATTTTAATGGTCCAAGGATAACATCAGGCGAGCAAATTGCTCGTGTCGTCATTCAATCAAGCAAGCAATACCTTTCTTTACAGTTCAGAACCCCGTTTAAATCTTCTGGTGTTATGGCCATTCATGGGCGTTAATTACAATGTTCAAACCTTAAGTCACTGATTTACTCGTCTGAAGTCCTTGTCATGCCATTAAAAAACAATCAAGTGACCCACTAGCTCGTTTGCAGGCTGGGTATTGGATCGTTGCTATTTCAAAACATTCCATCATAAACATTAGAATCCAGGTTATATAAGAAACATCTCGAGTTGGAGGAATATATGTCCCTATTTATATACCTACATAATCTGTTAGAATTTGATATACATTCAAAGAAAGCTGACGTCTTTGAAGTAGGCGTAATGGTATCAATTCTTCCTTATTTTTTTCCTCAATATGTGTTGAGTTGCTTTTATCATTAGAAAATGTATATTCTCAAGATATTTTTTTTTCTATCCTGGCACAGTAAAGTGACTCCTGACAATGCAGTCCAAATACAATGTCGATCGCCAAGAAACAATGGGTCCCTCGACGGTCGGCAGAATAATGCCGGTCTAAAGTTACTGGATATATACTGGCTGATCCCGGAACGCGACTCGCTTGAGTTTCTATGGCGGGTTTTTGTACATCGTCTCATGGTCTACTTATAGCGAGATTAGGCTATGGAAACATATGAATTGCCTAGAATTGTAATTAGTGTCCGATATGGCAGGTTTGCCTCCTTTTAATCCTCTAGAAGGGATATTATTAGTTGGGCCTTTATCTATCTCTGTTTCTCTTTTTCTTTGTGTGTGTGTATGTTTGTGGCATAGAAGTGCCTAAACGAATGGACCGATTTGAGGTTTGGTGCAGTTACTGCCCTTTTTTTATAGCATAGGCCGGCAAACGAGCAGGTGGGTCACCTGATGGTAAGTGATCTCCACCGCCCATGTACGCCCACTTTAGGTAATGATAGAGTGGCGTCTATTACCTAAGATGAGGGTGGACAATTATACACAAGTGTTGAGTACCATGATTTAATCGCGACTGTATATTAAGAACTAACTAAGAACTACCTATCCGCGGCGCAGCCGCTACTATATGTATCTAGAAATCTTACATACTAAGCAAATATTGCATTCGTCACTCGCACACGCTTCACGCTAACTAGGTTACATGTGTCTCTACAGTACTCCCCCTCTTACAAAAAATAAACAAACTGCACAGATATGGGGTACAAAAACTTATACAAAATACAGGGGCACACCACAAGATAAACAAAATACACAAACACATAGAAGTATTAAAACACACGTAAACAAAAATAAAATAAAAGCAATTGTTGTACAAAATGTGACCAGTAGGTGACCTACTAACATACATTACATTACTAACATACATTTATATACTGTTTTGCTTACAGCGCAAAACGTATGGGCGTTTTGATAATGCGTCCACTCCGCGTCGTTTTCGGATGGAAAACTTTGCTAGAAGTGTCTGCGTTATCGGAACAAAAATTACTATCTCTAACAATAATATCATTATCACACATATTTGTAGCCTGTGAGTCGTTAATTACATACGCCGGCTTAATTCTATCTACCGAAATGGTCGTCTCTTTATCCCCTACCTTTATGACGAAAGTCTTGCCCTGCCTTCTTATGACGCTGTACGGGCCATCATAAGGAGGTTGTAGAGACTTTCGCATTACCTCGCTTCTCACAAAAACACTTTTGCACGTGGCGAGATCGCTGGGAAGGAATAGAGAGCGCGAATCCTTATGACTACTAGGTGGCCTAGGCTTCAATTTAGTGATGGTGTCTCTGAGCTTACTCAAATACTCAGAGTCCGAACCACAAAACTTCGCGTTATCATAAAAATCACCTGGTAGTCTAAGTGTTTTTCCATAGGTCAACTCAGCTGCGCTTACGCCACTGTCACTTCTAGGTGCCGCTCGCAAACCTAGTAACGCGGCTGGCAGTTCGTCGACCCATGACGTGTTGCAATTTAAACGTGCCATAAGAGCCACTTTCAGTGCTCTATGCCATCGTTCGATCATGCCATTGCTTTGTGGGTGGTAAGGTGTAGTACGTAGTTTATGGATGCCTAAGTATTTCATTAAATGATAAAATAGATCACTCTCGAATTGTCTGCCTTGGTCGCTCGTTAGCTTCTCAGGGCATCCAAAACGAGAAATCCATCCTTCAAACACTACCCTAGCTACCGTCTCCGCTGTAATATTTCGTACAGGATAACATTCAGGCCATCCAGTAAAACGGTCTATCATAGTTACGCAATATCGATAGCCATCAACTGATGTACTGAGTGGGCCCACTATATCAATGTGCACATGGGAAAATTTGTCCGATCGCTCAAATTCTCCTAGACCGGTTATGGTGTGTCTTGTAATTTTTGTTTTTTGACACTGCATACACGATCTTGCCCATTTCGCAATATCCCTATCCATGTCCGGCCAGAAAAATTTCTGCTTAACTAATTGTTTACTTGTTTTAATGCCTGGATGACTAAGGTCGTGGACAGAACGAAATGCTATTTCCCTAAACGATTTCGGTAAATATGGCCTTATATTTTTTGTCGAAGTCTCGCAATAAATATTTACACCAGTGTTTGGTAAACATATTTGCTTAAATTGCAAATTACTGCTTGATGAGCCTAACTCGTGCTGTAAATATGTGTCACGAGTCTGTTGTTTTGCTACCTCAGTGAAATCTAACACGGTAGCGCAATAAATGGTTTCAACGCGAGACAGCGCGTCAGCCACAACGTTATGGTTGCCACTCACATATTTTATATCAGTGGTAAATTCACTGATGTATGACAGTTGTCGTATTCTTCTCGGGCTCTCTTTATCACTATTAATCTTTGAAAAAGCAAAAATAAGGGGTTTGTGATCTGTAAAAATTGTCAATGATCGACCCTCTATTAAGCTTTTAAAATGTTTAATAGCCATAAATATTGCCAACAACTCTCTGTCATACGTAGAATACTTATTTTCTGTTTGCGTTAATTTCTTAGAAAAATATCCGAGTGGCTGCCAAACATTGTCAACAAATTGTTGCAAAACTGCACCAATACAAGTATCTGATGCATCTGTCATCAGCGCTAAATTGGTGTCAGGCAATGGATAAGATAATGTAGCGGCGCTTTGTAAGCTTTCCTTACATTTCTTAAATGCCTCGATTGCTGTATCGGTCCACTCTATAATAGTTTTATCATTTTTCTTGGTGTTATGCAAATATTTATTTAACTCTATCTGGTATTCGACAGCCCTAGGTATATGCGATCTGTAAAAATTTAACATACCTAGAAATCGTCGCAGTTGCGCCACTGTATCGGGTCTCGGAAAATTAATGATGGCTTGCACTTTGTCGTCAAGTGGTCTGAGCCCGTTCGTTGACACTTCGAAACCTAAAAACTCAAGACTAGATTTACCAAAAGCACATTTAGACACATTAATCGTGATACCATATTCGTTGAACCGTTTAAAAACTGTGTTCAAATGCTCTTTGTGCTGTTCGAGAGTCTCACTGGCAATGATGACGTCATCGATGTAGTTAAATAAAAAATCTAGTCCTCGTAGTACTACGCTGTCCATAAATCTTTGGAATGACTGTGCAGCGTTGCGCAACCCAAAAGCCATCCGTGGGAACTCGAACAACCCAAATGGCGTTATGATCGCAGTTTTCTCGACGTCGTCCGGAGCAACTGGAATAAAATGATATGCACGATTTAAGTCTAGCCTAGTAAATATAGTCTTCTTACCAGCTAATAAATATTTAAAATCGTGCAACCTGGGAATCGGATAACGATCGGGCTTAGTCATCGCGTTTAAGCGTCTATAATCACCGCATGGCCGCAGTTCCCCGTTTTTCTTGGGTACCACGTGCAAAGGGCTTGCCCATGCGCTCTTAGACGGTCGGCAGATACCTAACTCGGTCATTATCCGGAATTCCTCCTTGACTTTAGCGTACCTATCGGGCGGTAAAGGTCTTGCTTTCGCATACACCGGGGGTCCGGTGGTCTCGATCACATGATACACGGAATGCTTAGGAGTATCTTTGTATGATACAGGCCTAGTCAGTTCCGGGTAATTACCTAAAAGTTCATGCCATGTATTTTTGCAGTCTACTGTTTTAATTAATGACTCACAGCTAATATTACGAACAACTGAAGTGAGGACATTTAGTTGAGTAATTTGATCTCTCAATCTCCGCGCGCTTAAATCAACTAACAAACCATAATGGCCTAAAAAGTCGGCACCGATTATGGGTTGTTTAACAGCGGCTATGATAAACGTCCATCTAAATGCCCTCCTTAAATTTAAATCTAACACTAACGTACGCGTACCGTAGGTCTTAATTTCCGTGCCGTTTGCCGCGTAAACCTTATATGAGGAATCACTCGCGAATTTCCCGGACACGCACACTTTTGACACAGGGAGAACAGAAACGTCGGCGCCCGTGTCAATTAAAAAATTAAGTCCTGTTTTCCTATCGGTTACGCATAGGCGGTGATTAATGTTGTCGATACAAGCCTCCGCCCTCGGTTGTATCGCCTTTAGTTTCCCGCCGGACGCGGTGAGGCCTTGCCTTTCTTCCAGTTACACGGTTGGATGCATTTTTCGGCCTTAAGTCCATACCGGTAATGATAAAAGCAAAGCCATTCTGGGTGTTTTCGATTCTTCCTAGCGTCCCGCGTCCGCGATCTTGAGCGGTTAATGTGTCCTCTTGCCCCGCCGCGACCTGTGTATTGATGTCTTGATTGCCGTAACTCGGCAACTTCGAGACTCAATTCCTCCAATGCGGCTATGAGTTCTTCTGTGGTGCTGGGGGTCCGCGATATGTGCCTCGCGCGCTCCATCACCTCCGGTGGCCTGGACGCCTCCATCACTGCTGACGGAAGGTGCCTATTCCACATGGTGAAACCTCCACGGTGAAATCCGTCGCACCAACCTCCATCTCGTCGACCGTGTTTCCGTGTAAATGGCGGAAACCGATCGCTGATGAACGCCTTTACAAACAACACTTTTATGGTACATTGTCCAACACTTTACTTGACCATTGTTCACACTCGGTAAATGTCGGGTCACCACTTTAGGTAATGATAGAGTGGCGTCTATTACCTAAGATGAGGGTGGACAATTATACACAAGTGTTGAGTACCATGATTTAATCGCGACTGTATATTAAGAACTAACTAAGAACTACCTATCCGCGGCGCAGCCGCTACTATATGTATCTAGAAATCTTACATACTAAGCAAATATTGCATTCGTCACTCGCACACGCTTCACGCTAACTAGGTTACATGTGTCTCTACACCCACAATACCAAAAGAATCATGGACGCGTTGCCGACCTTAAAGGAAAGGGATAATTAGGGATTGGGAAGAGGAGGGGGATTTGGACCTCTGGATATCTTACTCATCGTACGAAACGCAGCAGCAAGCCGCTACTTTACGTGGGTTTTCTGTGAGGCAGTGGTAACAACCCGGTCGAGCGGGCCCATTCATGCTGTAGACAAAACAGCTACAGCGTGGCTCTACCACTCGCCCTGCTCGGATAAAACAAAAAAAATATTTTTGAATTACTGTTTCTACATTTAAGGTAAAAGCGCGGTACGCCCTCGTTTTCTACTTGTTGACACAAATAGTAATTACGTGGGCGTCCCTTACCATTGTGCGGAACCCAACATTTTTTGCAATCTCAGAACAATACAGAGCACTTCATGTTTTTACTCGTACTTTCTTGGTTAAGTTCTAATTCTAGGGTATGTTGTGGTTTTTAATAACAAAATCCCTGAGGCCAAGCGTATTAGTACTTACCGCCTTTCTCTACTTTGGGTAAGAGAATTTTCATTGGTAGGATAAATTCAGCAACCATCTTTGTGTAACTTAAGCCTTATAAGTCTTATTTATACTATACATATCGCATGACAGAGGCGATAATATAACAGAAAACAAGAGTGGTAGAGCCACTCTGTAAACAGCTGTCTACATCATGAATGGGCCGGATCAACAGGGTCGTCACTATGTCTTGGAAAACTGTCAAAAGTAGTCAAAAGTAACGGTTTGCTCCTGCGTTCCGTACGGTGAATGAGATATCAGGAGGCTAAAATTAATCCTTTAATTATACCTGTCTTTTAAAATCGACGACTCGCCCATGATTCTGTAGGTATTCTTGTGGGCGTATATGGATGGTGGAGATCACTTATCATCAGGTGACCCATTTGCTCATTTGCCGGCCTATGCTATAGCAAAAATAAAACTCTTGTATATAAAGCCGTGTTTGACAGCCAGAACCGTCGATGCGGTCTCGCAGTACCCCAGATATATTTTTATCGAAGAGGAGATTTTTTGACTAGGAGGGCACATACTTATATGCAATTGTATTTTTATCGCTTATCATGTATGTTAAGTGTAAGGTCCAGTTTAAGAAACCATTAAAAAATTAGGGCTTGTTCTAATTAGGTGTTCTTTTTATCGCATTTACAACATCATTACAAGGGATAATTTAACGTTGCCTGTGATTCTAATTTATAATATCTATATTATAATAATTACATATGATAACAAGTGTGAATAATTAGAACAAATTTATGTAACAATGAAGATGTTTATGAAGAATTTGACCCTGTAGATAAAGGTTTATCAGACAGTAGTGATGTTGCTGTGCCATATGCAGGATATAGGTATTTATAATGTTACAAATAAATTCTACTCGTCGGTACGAATGAATATGTCTCTGGTTCGATCCCGCGTTGGGTATAAATGTTAATGGGTTTTTCTGTCGCGAAATACTTAGTTGTAGATTTCTTAGACTAAGTAGACTACCACTTAACCACAACGGTGAAATATTAATAACTTTCTAAGTTTTTCTAGTTAGAAACATAGGGACATCCAATGCTAATACAGGCTACGTAGTTTCCAAGTTCGATCCAGCATGAACTTCTTTTTTTTATACCACAGTATAGGCCAGCAAACGAGCAAATGGGTCACCTGATGGTCTCCACCGCCCATGTATGCCTACAATACCAAAAGAATTATTGGCGTATTGCCGGCTTAAAGGAAAGGGATAATTAGGGATTGGAAACGGGGTTTGTTCCTTCGGATATCTTACTCGTCGTGAGAAACGCAGCAGCAAGCCGCTACTTTACGTCGGTTTTCTGTGGTAACAACGCGGTCGAGCCGGCCCATTCATGCTGTAGACAAAACTGTCTACAGCGTCACTCTACCACTGACAACTTCATAACAACATATTAACAGAAAAATATCTTGTTTCATAACATCTTTATTCTATAATAGGTAAAGCAATAACAACCGTCACAGCTGTTTGTTTGAACAAGAATCCTTCAAACAACCACTGAGATAAATACATGTCGACAACAACACATCAAACTTAATATTGCCTTGTTTACATTCAGCAGCTACGACGGTAGCACAATGTGACGTTTGAAACAACTAGAATACGGCCACGGGTGGATTTGGGGATGTGACCCCCAAGGCGCTCCAAAATGTTTTGGTAAAATAAAGGAGCTAAGCTAAGCTAAGCACCGTTAAAAGGAGCTTTTAACGGTGAAGGAAACATCGTGAGGAAACCTGTATACCTGAGAACTCGATAAGATTTTCGAAGGTTATGTGAAGTCTGCCATCCCGCATTAGGCCAGCGTGGTGGACTAAGGCCTAACCCTCATTCAGTAAAGGAGGCCCGTGCTTAGCAGTGGGACATATATAATACAGGGCTAGTAAAAAAAAAAGTATAGTGTCATATTCTGACATACACGTATCTCCCCGTTAAGCTCCTTTTTTTTTTTTTTAACTAGCCCTGTATTATATATGTTCCACTGCTAGGCACGGGCCTCCTCTACTGAATGCGGGTTAGGCCTTAGTCCACCACGCTGGCCTAATGCGGGTTGGCAGACTACACATACCTTCGAAAATCTTATATTTAACTTATATTATTATAACTATTTTCCATGATCAGATCCATCGTAATTATAGTGGATTGACGTCAGGTAAGGCGGCAAACAAGAACTAAACCAAAAGCGGCAATTTTTTTTTTTATAGCATAGGCCGACAAACGAACAAGTGGATCACCTGATGGTAAGTGATGCCACCGCCCATGTATGCCACAATACCAGAAGAATCATGGGCGCGATGCCGACCTTAAAGGAAAGGGATAATTAGGGATTGGGAAGAGGAGGAGCATTTGGGCCTCCGGATAAATGTAATAATATAATACTACCACCGATTAATGTGTAGAAAAGCGTATTTTGCTGACCCTACGTCGGAGCTGGACGAAGTTGGAGAATGACCTCACACTTTGACACATGAATTGATTAAAGTACGAGTGGTAAAGCCACGATGTAGACAGTTTCGTCTACAGCATGAATGGGCCGGCTCGACCGGGTCATCACTACTGTTACACAGAAAACCAACGTAAAGTAGCTGCTTGCTGCTGCGTTTCGAACCGTGAGTGAGATACCCGGCGGCCGAAATCCCTCTCCCCTTCCTAATGCTGCTGGTGGTTGGATATTCATATCGGCCCGGATAGCGATCATTACCTTGAACACGTACGATGCAATTATAATCATTTGTGAATTACCAACGATTAATAAATGGGATTTTTGGGAGAAAGCTTCGACTTCAAGTCGGTTTTCTGAAGACATTGTTATTGTCCCGATTAATGGGCTAGCCATTACGCTGGAGACGAGACCAGCTACAGAAATGTGCTGCAATGCTATTTCATCTTATAGATACCAAGATATTTTTCTCACCTATCAAGACTTGCAGCTATTTCTAGCATCCATTTCATTCATTGTGTGTTTAACGATTCTCATTGTACGTTACATTTCAGATAGTCGTTTTCGATTTACGTTTGTGATGTTTCTATATTGGACTTGCTTTTGAATCAAGTTTTCTATTACTATTTCTATACAAAGTTTATCGTTGTTGTTGGTTCTAATAAATAGAAATGAGTACCTTAGCACTTGTAGGAGAAATGAACACTTTAGTACCTTCTCCGAAGTAATTGTAATGTTTATAAGAACAATGATTTAATATTAAATTTTTCTTGTCTTAGCCATGTAATGTATGTGGTAGACGGAATTTTAGTATTCGGTAATACGAGCAACAGCGACAGCCATGATGTGGGGTTTTTTGTGGGATGTCAGACAGTGGTGATAAGCCGGTTTAGCCAACCTAATTAACAGAGTATATATTTACCGCTCTTTTGCTATAAAATAAACTGATAGCAGTCCTACTTTTTGCTAAAGCTATTACGTTTTTAAACACTAACCAAAATAACGTTTCTAATTTCAGTAAAAATGGCACAAAAACCACGCATAAAACGGTTAATTTTGTTTCATAAAATGACACCAAAAACATTTTTAGCTCCGTAAAAGAATTGTTGAGGAGTTTAAAACGAGTTTACAGCGAGTTTTGAAGCTCAAAGTGTTAGAAATATACACGTTTGAGTGTTAATTTTTTTGCATACTTGTTCTTATTTTAAACATACTGTTTTCATTAGTATTTGTATTGTTAGGATTTATGGAGACGAGTATTACTTTAAAGATAGAAAACAATTATCATTTATATTCATACTTTATTAGTCATCTATATAATGTTACTACTTTACAGACCAGAACCCCATGTCAGGATTCTCTATAGACCGCCTTTTAATTCATTATAACCAAGACAGAATTAGGACCGAATAGTAAACCAGAGCTACCACGTAATGAACTCTTAGACTCTTAGACTTAGAGCTGATTGAACTTAACGTGAACTGACCCGCTCCTAATAGAGAAGCCCTCTTTTATAGTGAGCCTGTAACTCCCACTGGACACAATTAGTTTGTCAACCCTCCATGATTATTTCCGCGCACCCTCATAATTACAATAAAAAGGAATCACTACCAACACGATGTTGATCGTCTAATTATAATTCTTTGAGGCATTTTATAATGCCAAAAATGAATTCAGCATTTATGTATTCACCTCATTTTTTAATAAACTAGCAGCAGCAAATTTTCGCTATTCGCGAGGCAATGTATTCAATTTCTGGGTGAAACAATCAAAAGTGTGAGTTTTCGTAGCAAAAAATACAAATAATATGCTGCGTTGGAATTTAGATAGTTATGAAATTCAAATTTAATTCCTCTTGTATTCAAGTGCCCGTCTAGGCAGGTACCGCTTTGTCTATGTCGTTAAGGCTGGTGCTTGTAAGCACTATTATATTTCGGTTTGAAGGACTGTGAAAGCAGTGAAATTGCTGGATATTATGAGAATTGACAATGTTTGTCTCGCGCTGATGGACGCAATCCAGTACCATGCAGTGCTTTGGTATTCAAAATTCTGTTTTGTGTTTTATCTTCTGTTTATGGGCAGGCATTACTATCAGATGAGCAGGATACTCTTTTCATCATTCAAGCTAATAAAATAAATAAAAATACCGATCAAGTGAGAATAGAAACACCATTAGTAACTTTAAGTGCACTAGCTACACCTTTGCCTACCCCACTGTGTACATAATCATGACCATATTTTATATTTTTTACCGACGAAAATATAAAAACGATGGGGATTCTCAATTCGATGCGTTTATATTTTTTTATACCTACGTAGTTATTAGTTTTCATAGAGTAACCCGTGAACTCGGGGATGAAAGACTAAAATATTAACACTTTGATGATTTTTCACAAAAAGTAGTAAATTATAAACTTTTTACTTAAGTAAAAACAGTTAAAATAAAGCTGAAAATGATAATAATCAATATTTCCGTTGATACCACAGAAAATGGGAAATTTCTCGCATTTTTATATTGGCTATTAGAACCAATGATCAAAGAATCTATTTGCTACGTTTACATATAGGATATTTATAATAGTTATACAAATATAATATATTTCGATATTGTGTATATAAATATTATGCTATCTCTTTCAAGCTAATTTCTAATATTTACGTAAAAAAGGACAAATATAATTTAGCTTGTACCATACTGTCTACATTATCTATACCCGTCAATGATTAAGCAGTCTATATTAGAATAAAAAATATATCGTTATCTGAAATGGTAAGCAAAGTTCAGCTAATGTTTTATGTCGTAAAAATATTACAAAAAAAAATGTATGTAATATGTTAACAACATTACACATTCTGATTAAAATACATGTTTTAATTTTAACGAGACCCTCATTAACGTATAAAAGTTTAAAAGCAGAGAGATCTACGTTTTAAATATTTTGGCGTAATAATTTCAAATGACATGTTTATTTTGTTACAATCGATATTTCTGGTGGAAGGGAACCTGATCATTTTGACTGGATAGCTCCCATCGTACACATAGTAAAAAACCTGCCAGCCAGCTCTGCTTTGTGCGAGACGCCTTCTGGGGTCAGCACGTGTATATTAAATAACTTTGGACCAGCATAGTTCTGCCGACCGTAGTCGCAATGTCGCTTGATAGTAGACAGTTTACAAAGTGGTAGATCGTATGCAGGAGGTCGTCTGGGTTGGTACCACCGCTTTATCTATTTCTGTCGTCAGCAACAGTCTGTAAGCACTGTTGTGTTTCGGTTTGAAGGGCATTGAAGCCAGTGTTTACTGGGGATTATGAGACAACATCTTATGTGTCGGGGTGACCAGCGCAGTGTAGTGCCATGCAATTCTTTGTAATTTAAAGTTCTGTATGGTGTTACCGTCAGGCGAGCGCCTTGCTCGTCTCATCATTCAATCAAATAAAAAAAGCCTTTGGGCAAGTTGAAAACAACGCTAGCTTCACTTAAACATTGTATAAAGAATAGAATCAGATATTTATATTTTTGAGGCCCACAGGGACATCTTACTCCGTCCCAGACTAAAACAAAACTGCGTGAGACATAGAGGCGTCGACAACAATATTAATTATTTAGAACTATGACAAAGCGCTTCCGTCTCTCGCCCCATAATAAAAACGTCTGCTCGAACTTAAAATGCCTTGAATCATCTCTAACAATAGTAATGTGGCCTGCTGTGTCAGTTGAGTTTAATTCTCCTTTGCTTTTCTTTCTTATTTTGATAAATTACTACATTAAAGGTCATCTTTGTTAAAAAAAGATGGCTAATAGAATGATTAGTATAGATGGAAGTCATTAAGACATTTTTATATGTATTTCGAGTGGTAGAGCCACGCTGTAGATAGTTTTGTTTACTGAATGGAGCGGTTCGACCGGGTCGCTACCACTGTCTCACAGAAAACAATGTAAAGTGGCGGCTTGCTGCTGCGTTTCGTACGGTGAGTGAGATCCGGAGGCCCAAATCCCCTTCCCAATCCCTAATTATCCATTACCTTTAAGGTCAGCAACGCGCCTATGATGCTTCTAGTATTGTAGGCACTTATCATCTGAAGATCACTTACCATCAGGTGACCCGCTTGCTCGTTTTCCGGTCTTAAAAAACTACTCCAAATAGTTGAAATAAAACTAATTCAAACGGATTTTATCGCGACTTTTTATTATAATTTTGGTCCTGACTATCGAAAGCTTTTCAGTCTTTGTAGTCACGGGATGACCTCAGATGTAGGTTGTCCGGTAATGTTAGTGTTATATTCTCTGCATTCAGTTTCAAATTATGAACTTTTATTGATGGTCCGATCTACGTAGAAACTGCAACTAGTGCAAACAAAATGGGAACACATTCCTGAATAGCAATAAACTTGTGTCAATATTTCTTATTGGGGCAAAACAGCAACCTATTTCGTGTACGCTAACTTGAAAGCAATTCGTATTTTTTGAACAGAAAGAGCCGAAACTAGGTCAGCCTTTAGAAACATGTATATTATTTAGAAACGCGTGTTTTGGCATTGCTTCCCGGTATTTATTATTCCAAAATACCTCAGTGCCTGAAGACTAAAGTCTTCGACCAATGTGTGTTACCAGTGATGACATACGGCACTGAGACGTGGCCACTAAATATGGGCCGTATAAGACGGCTCACAGTCACTCAGCAAGCTATGCTCGGTGTTTCTCTACGTGATCAAATCAGTAATGAGGAGATCCGTAGAAGAACGAAAGTCACCGACATAGCTCAGCGGATTAGCAAGCTCAAGTGGCAGTGGACAGGCCACATAGCTCGCAGAACCGATAACCGATGGGATAGAAAGGTTCTGGAATGGAGGCCACGTACTGGCAAGCGCAGCGTCGGACGTCCACTTACAAGGTGGACAGACGACCTGATAAAGATCGCAGGAAGTCGCTGGATGCAGGCCGCTTCCAACAGGTTGGTCTGGAAATCTTTGGTGGAGGCCTATGTTCAGCAGTGGACGTCTTGTGGCTGATGATGATGATGATGATTTATTGGTTGCTTAGTTCGCTAGTAAAAGAAGCATCTTTTGATATGGGGAAATAGAAAAAAGTGCATTTTAAAATAAAAAGTATTCCGTGCTAGAGCTGTAAGTCGTACAACAAATTTCGCTCAGCTTATTTCCATCCCATGATGTGATAGTGGGCGAGCCTATCACCATACTGGGCACAAATCCCCGACCCCGGGCTGATACTGAGCATTTCGTGATAAAAAGCCCAATATCTTTTTTACCCGCCCGGGCATCGAACCCAATGCCCACATCGATCAGCACAGCAGTCATTCCACGTACGCAATACAACTACGCCACCGAGGCAGTCCTGTCGGAAATAATATTAGTAGTAGCTAAAGGGTTAAATAAAATTAATTAATCTGCTACCAGGCCAGCCGCCTCATAATGCGAAATTTCAAAAACAAAACATCCCGTCGTACTACGAGAGACTTTCGGTCCCACAACAGACATACCCCGAGACAAATATTTCTGGACCACACAAACATTTGTCTTGGTGCGGGGATCGAACCCGTGGCTTATCGTTTCACAACCGGCTACTCATCCGTTGCGCCATGGAGACTGTCAAAATCTACTTCACGTGCGTATTCTAGGCATTGCATTATATTTCAAAGTCTATTTTTACCTATTATTTCACAATTTAATAAACTAAAACCAAAGCTCCCAGAAAATGTCTCTCAAAACATTTCATAAGGTAAATGTAAAAGGAAATGCAAATATGAATGAAAGAAAAACCACGAACAAATACTAGCATTTCAAAATTGAATTCCTCTACCGTGTGGAAAAGGAGCGTGGCTTGTCTAAACAAGTCTATATTTGTAGATGAAACCCTGTTTTGACAGCGGTAACCTAGCTCGTAAAACGAACTGCCGAGTCTGTCTCAGGTTCGATTCCAACTTTTCGAAGTAACATGACATTAATCGCTCGTATTAACGTAAAAGGAAGAATCGTAAGGAAACTTGCACAAACAATTCTCTTTAAGAATTTAGAAAGTTTTTTACGCCAGATGCTGGCAAAAGAGCAAGTCACCTCATGGTATCTGCACCGCCCAGGAACGCCCATAATACCAAAAGAACCGTGGATATTCACAAGGTACAGGGTTGGTACCACCACTTTGTCTATTTGCCAAGCAACAGTGTGTAAGAATTGGTGTGTTTCTGTTTGAAGGACAATATAGCCAATGAATTTACTCCGCATTATGAGACTTAATATCTTATGTCTCGGGGTGACGAGTGCATTTCAGCGCCATGCAGTGCTTTGTAATTCAAAGTTCTGTGTGGTCTTGCTTCTGTTTATGCGCAGGCGTGGCGCTTACCATAAGGCGAGCGCCTTGCTCGTCTCGTCATTCAATCGCATAAAAAAACTACAAGGCAATATTTAAAACATGAACTGCAATTTTTACCCAATATTAATTCTATTTTCGTAAAATAGTTTCTTTTTCCTATTAATATCCAGTATATATATTATTGTATAGAGTTATTACAGTGAGCACTGAGCACACTCCTCTACATGTATGTGACAAAGAACTAAACAAAACAATAACAATAATAACACAAAAATAAACCCAAGAGGTACAGCCTCCATCAAAACAGCTATGCGAACACTGCCGATACACAAGCGAGTGTGGTTTGGGAAGGTGCACCTTTTGAACCCTCCACCGGGCCCAATGTTGCACGGCAAATTGTTTGACCTAAAATAATAAGGTACCGTGAATTTAAGCCGGAATATTAAGCCTCTGTATACTCCACACATGAGGGTTCTGGAGTTTATTACGAAACAGGGAAGTAGATTATAGGTGCTATTGTCCCATTGTCGTCATAATTTTGAGGTTATAGTTGGTTAGTGTTTAATGTGACCATACGTTCCGTTTTGAACGGGACTGTTCTTTTTTTTGTTGTCTGTTCCGGTGCCTCCAAGTAAAGCTTCTGGATGCAGAATTGTCCCATTTTCTGATTGAATATACTTAATGCAGCTACGATCTTAATACCACTTGTATTAAGATCGTAGCTGCTGATGTGATTGTTTTTTTTATAGCATAGACAGGCAAACGAGCAATGGTAAGTGATCTCCACCGCCTATGTACGCCTAAAATACTAGAAGAATCATAGGCACGTTGTCAATATTAAAGGAAAGGGATAATTCAGGGATTGGGGGTAGGAAGATATGGGCCTCCGCTACTTTATATATGTTTCCTGTGAAACAGTGGTAGGTAACAACCCGGTCGAGCCGGCCCATTCATGTTGTAGAACAACTGTCCAGAGTGTGGCTCTACCAATCTTAAAAGTTTGTGTTTTAAAATTATATTTCGTATTGAATTGAAGGATTTTTTCCTCAGCGACATTCAACGGTTTAAGTGGTAGACCCGGGTTGTAGCCAGTTTTACCACTTGTATTTTACCACAAGTGATCACTTTCTACAAAAATACCGTTATAGGACCTCTTAGGCTGTTATTCCTACTGACTGAGGGATAACCTTCGTTTATTCATCGATCTTCAAAAATAATATTCACTGTTAGACAAATACTGGTCATTAAAAACAAATTTGCGATTATTTTTTTATTGACTTAGATTACTGTCATTAGACATTTTTAGAAATAAGAAAACCTCATTACAAATATTCATTGTTTCGATAACTAAGACCTTCTGTTTTTTCTCATATTTACATTTTGTCAAGTTTGTAATAGCGAAGTGTTTCTTTTATTTTTAAGTTGAATTTTTGATTTTATAAGATGTTTCGTTGGTTGAAATAATATTTTGGTGATGTATATTCGTCTTTCTTTGACATTATATTGTGACATACCTCGTTAACGACCTCTCAAAACGACGCAACACTCAATTTTTAATCTTAGTGCTCAAAAAAATGATGAGAGGAATTATTTAATTAATTTAATTTAAATCGAGCTGCTCTAATTCTAACTAGTATATGTACAACTATGATATATACCTAAACCTTGTGATTTCATTATTAATTGGATCTAGTTACGCAAAAAGGAACCAACTCACAGCACATTCAAATGGAGATACTGATTTGGTTTGTGTGTTTGTGGCTTTGGCTCTAAGATTTTAGTGGCCTACTACACAAGCTATACTACCACTAATTATGGATAATGTAGTAGATATTAATTAATTAATTAGTTTTACTCGTTTTCCTCACTAGTAATAATTATTACTTGTGTCCAAAATGTATGGATATTGTTTTTGTTCGTGAGAATCTATCATTAGGATTCTGTATTGTTTATCCTACTTTTATCCTCTATTATTATTCTTGGTTCTTCTAAAATAAATAAATAAATATGACATATACTTCGATCTGTATAGAAACCAAGCGTACCAATCTTTTTTACATAAAAGTTCGCGAAATCTTATTGGAATAGTTTGCCGGCACACGTGTTCCCTCCTTTTTATAATATGGGGTTCTTGAAACTGACAACTAGGTCACCTGATGGTAAATGCTCTCTACTGCCTATGTATGCCCATAATACCAGAAGTGGTTCGTGCAATTTGTCACAAAAAAATTAAACCACAGTACTATATGTATTCGGCAACCTTTGACTATTTGGCACCTAATATACAGCTTGTTAAATTATCCGAATTTTGTTAAAATATGGTCCAAAATAAAACTGCTAATAATAAATACAAAACATAATAATAATAATGTTTTTTATTTTTCGTTTGTAACTAATATTTCAAAATGTAAAATGTAAATCCTTTGAAAATAAAGAGTACTGTACAATACAAAACATAATAACCAAAATTAATTTTGCTGTCTCAAACTGTTTCCAATATTTATTTATAAATACTTTTCCCACGCATATTTATTTTAAGAAAAGAAATGATAAATTGAAGCATGTTTGATCTCGAAATAAATAATAAAGGTAAATTTATTAAGGGCCTCTCTCTCAGTTGAAGTTCTAATTGTGCCCGCCCACCTCCACGACTGTATTACTTGCTCAAGTAGCGCAAGCATCGTGCGGTGAGCGATGGTAGATCGAAGCCTGGTGATAACTGTGGCAGGTACGTACTCCTACTATACATCGGTTTGCTGTGAGACAGTTATAACTGCCCATTTATGCTGTAGAAAAAAACGGTTCACAGCGTGGCTCTACCACTCTACTGAGTAAATTGTGAGTAATCGTATCTAAATAGTATAATATTGTATTAACTTTGATGTTACAATGTATTGATTTGAAAGTGATTGCTACAGATTGTTTGTTTTTTTATGGAATAGGAGGCAACTGATCAAGTGGGTCACCTGATGGTAAGTAATTAATGGTAATGGTATGTAAGTGGTAGAGCCCCGCTGTAGACAGTTTTGTCTACAGCATGAATGGGCTGGCTCGACTGGGTCGATACCACTGTCTCACAGAAGACCGACGTAAAGTAGCGGCTTGCTGCTGCGTTTCCTACGGTGAGTGAGATATCCGGAAGCCCAAATCCCCTTCCCTTCCCAATCCCTAATTATCCCTTTCCTTTAAGGTCGGCGACGCGTCCATGATTCTTTTGGTGGTGGGCGTACATGGGCCCTGGAGATCACTTACCATCAGGTGACCCACTTGCTCGTTTTTCGGTCTATGCTATAAAAAAAAATACTACTGCCCATAGACACCTACATCAGAGGAATCATCGGTGCGTTGCCTGCCTTTGAGGAAAGAGAAGACTCTTTTCTTGAAGGTACCTAAGTCGTATCTCGAAATACTGCAGGTGAAAGCAGATACCATAGGCGCTGTACGGGGAAGAAAACTCCAAGTAAAGTTGTTGTTAATATTAACATAGTTTATTCAAGACCACTCCAAAGCTATCCGAGGTGGTATCGACTTATAAATGTACTTATAGTCAATTATAATGTCTAGACGCTTTAATATAATTCAAAGATGCTTTCCATAAAGAAGATATAGAATTGGGCGTAATATAACCAGGTAAAACTTATTTAAAAATAGTTTTAACGCTGCTATCTCAAAATATGGTTTTAATTAAATAAGGTTTATAGTACAGTTGGCGAGTAAGAATACTCCAATTCTAAAAATCACCGAGTTATTAATAATTGTTGACGGCCTCCGTAGCGCAGTAGGCGAGTAACAGGCTACGAAGCGAAAGGCTGTAGGTTCAATTTTTGCACCGAGAGAAATGTTTGTGTGATATTGCTTTCAGGTCTGGGTGTTGTGGGACCGCAAGTCCCTCGGAGTTCGTGTCACCACGATATAGGTTTAACTTAGCGTGGGGTCAGGACTATGGGTGTAATTGTTGGGTGTATTTATTTATTAATATAATAGTCATAAAATGTTTAACATGATCTTAAATATTCGATTTACTTTTCAGTATTTTGAAGAAAGTATACCTTATATAAAAATTCATCATCATTCATCATCTCTTATAAAAATTGTTATAATAAAATGAAGGCAGGTTATGATGGATCTCGAATGTGAAATATTATTAAATAAACATTACTTCATTGTAATGTTTGTGAACCTCATGGTCTAGACTAGACCTAATGGCGTCATGAAGTGCAAGAAAATAAAGTGGCGATTTCTGTACATCTCATTGGTCAGTTTTTGGTGTAAAAACAAAAGGACCAATCACGTTCACAAAATAGACACTTAGGAACGAGCTCACTTGAGTGTTGAGAATACGGGCGTAAGTCCCTCTATGGATGTAATGTATGGATGTGAATAGCGACTTCGAGATTTTGAATATCGAATATCTTTCTCTTATAAAAGAACGCGATGAAGTGTAGTATATATTCTATAGCTTTATGCTTTTTTTATTGATGTTTTTTAGCTACGCATTGTATTCGACGCAAATCCGATCCTAATCCGAAAAAAAACGGTCCGAAGTAGCCTTAGTAGCAGTTACGAACTGCTCGTAGATACGAATTTCGTATTCTGAAGAGTGATATATCTTCAAAATGTATTTAGAACGGATTTGGTCTGAATGTAGTGCGTAAATATTTTAAAACTGATATTAATCTGACTTCCAGTTGGTATTTTGAACAGTAATCACATTCAATTTCGAGGCACGAGCCATTGCATTAATACCAGCTCTCGTTATCCTTACAAAGGCACCCGTGTATTCTGCTTCTATCGTTTCGCTTTAGGCGTTGGCAAGCATGCAATTTATGACGGTCACGTTCAAGCAACCAATTTTATTTTGCTCAAATGAAATAAAGATAATAATTGGTTTACTTTGTAACAGTTGGTTTAGCTGTACTGGAAATATCTACGCTTTGTTTGTTCAAACTATTGTATTCTGTGAATTTGAGAATTGTTTTCGTTTTGTTATTTAGCTTCTTATTCTATCTCGTTAGTCTCAACTCGATTGAATTAACTTTCGAACAAAAATAGGTCTATTTGTATTTTTATTTGATTTAATGACGAGACGAGCAAGGTGCTCGTCGTGCCTGATGGTAAGCGCCACGCCTGCCCATAAACAGAAGCAATACCACATAGAACTTTGAATTATTAAGCAATGCATGTGATAAACTCCAAGAATGTCGCTTAAGGTGGTTTGGCCATGTTTTGAGGAAACCACAGGAGTACGTCGGTCGCAGGTGCCTGAGCCTGATCGTACCAGGGGTACGATCCCGTGGACGGCCCAAGAAGCGTTGGCTTGACGTATTGGAGGGAGACATGAGAGCCAATGGTCTCATTATAGAGGATGCTCAAGATCGGGCGAAGTGGAGGCGTTTAAGTAGGAAGGCGGACCCTGGCACTAAGCCGGGATAACGCAAGGCAGAAAGAAAGAAAGCATGTGTCACATGCAGGCTTTTTAGGCTAATAAACAACCGCACACACACCTCCCTCACCTATAGCATTCCTTTTTTTGTCAAAGGGTTAAAAAGTAACACCATTGCTGACTTCAAACTCATTAATAACTGGTTATCTACTTTAAACACAGAATGGAAAGAACGTGTCAGCCTAACTTGTTAAGTGACAGACAGTCTGACAGTTAAGAATCATTAGTACTTAGCTCCAGGCAACCTTTAGAACACTGAAATAGAGTTAGCCTTGCCAAATTTACTCGTTCATCTACCAAAAGTCTTTGTTTTGGCGTGCGGGAATTTTCAGGACATTTTAGGATAATGGGGCTTTAGTTAGAGGGTTGTTTCAAAAGTTTTCTTTATTTATGATGAGTTAATTAACAGCTAAAGTTGTTTAAAAGCACGTGTAACATGTTTATAAATGACTAACTTTTACTGACGGCTCTGTCTACGACTGTTTTCTGGGATCCTAAAAAACCCCGTCCCGTTTATTACTTCTAAAGCGTTGCTTTCTGAAAAGTCACGAATTATGTATTTGCTTATTTGTTTTTGTAGGCTCGAAACAAAAATTTTGTGATCACATAACAATTTGTATCGGTGCCGGAATCGAACCCGTAACCGTAAGAGCGGTTACGCACTACATCCGATTCGAATCCGATCCGACCCCGTGAAAATATGGATCTAGAAAACTCGGACTGAATTCGGATATCCCTTACGCACTAGTCCGATATACACACTAGATGGATGCCTGCCGCGTCACCCACCCCGCCGCATACACCCCCCGCCCCGCTGCCTCTCTGCTCGTACGCAGTTCGTATTCAAGTCGGACGCAGTGCGCGAGCGTCCATAAAAATAATACTATGGCTACTTCAGTCCGTCAACGGTCCGTCAAAATTATCTCCGGGATGGAGATTCTAGAAAAATCGGATGACGGAAATCGGATCTAGTGCGTAAATTACCATAGAAATAGTTCTACGCCTACGCCGGACCCTATTTTCACGGGTTCGGATCGGATGTAGTGCGTAACCGCTGTAAGATTTACAGCCGGCTACTTGCCTACTGCGCCACAGGCTCAGATATCGAAAACATACAAAACCCAGAATTGAAAACTTCGTCCTTTTTTGGAATCAATTAAAAATGTTCGTAAGAAACATTATTTCATAAAATACATTAATGCTTCTGTGGCGCATTAGGCGAGCAGCCGGCTACGAAACCAAGAAAGCAGTGGGTTCGATTCCTGCACCGCGTCAAATGTATCTGTGATCCATAAATATTTCTTTCGGTTCTGGATATCGGGTAGTCCACCACGCTGGCCTAATGGGGGTTGGTAAACTTCATACCTTCGAAAAATCTTATCAAGTTCTCAGGATACAGGTTTCGTTGCGATGTTTCTTTCACCGTTAAAACAAGCGATAATTAACAATTAATATACACGTAAATTAGAAGAGTCAGAGGTGAATGCTCTTGGGGCTGGTTTCAAACCTGCGACTTTCGTCTCGACAGTTCGTACCACTCCCCGCTGAGGTGTCGCTGCTTGCGTCCTATGCTATAAAAAATTCTCATATAATTTGAGTTAACATAAAATCTTACTTCCCACTAATATTATAAACGCGAAAGTTTGTAAGTATGGATGGATGGATGTATGTTTGTTATTCTTTCACGTAAAAACAACTACTGATTTTAATGAAACTTTACAATAATACAGCTTATACATCAGAATAGGACATAGGCTATTTTTTATCCCGGAAAAAGCAGATCACGCGGGCGGAGCCGCGAGCAAAAGCTAGTACTAGAATAAAGCTTTTTCTTCATCAAGTTATACTAAAACAAGTTAATTCCAAAGGTATATTGCTAGTTACATATTCATAAATTTGATTAGTATATCTCGGTTAAAGATTAATATTCAACCTTGAAAATCTAAAAGCACTAAAGAGTTATGGATTGAGAATTAGATTAATCGTTATCGACTCAATATTCCCCGCAGATTTCGTTCAAGTTGACGAGACAACCAGTACGGTGGTTATAAGCCAATGTCAATGAATTTTTCTCTTTTTGTGTACTGCTTATAATGATAAAATAATAATAATGATAATACATAGAATATCCAAGATGTGGGATTATTTAAAAAAATATTGTCCCGTTAGAACCTCGACCAACATCTTCAGAGGCTTTCAATTGGTCATTGGGTCAAGAGCCAGATACAGAAAGCGGTGTTATTGGACACGGCACGCATTGTGAGGAGGTTTCTCTCTCTTGGGTCCTAACTAGTGATGTTCATGTACAAAAAACATCGATATTTTTTCCGATATAATATATCGTGTGCAAAAAATATCGATATTTTTTCCGATATAATATATCGAAATATTGTATCGATATATAGCGATATATCGGTCAAAAATATCGATATTTTCGATATATCGAATTGTAGAAAGGAAGAGACTTTATTAGAAAATGATGAACAAAAATAATATCGGAGAGCTAAAAAAAAAAAAAAAAAACAACATTCAATACTTATTCTGGTATTTGATGTTGTTATTTTTTTTTTAGCTACATCCGATAGATTTTCTATTTTCCGATATCCTTATTTCGATATATCGGATAAAATATATCGACTTCAATGATTCGATAGTATCGCATTGATTCGATCTATCGGATAAAATATATCGATATTATATATCGACTTCAATGATGCGATAATATCGCATTGATTCGATATATCGAATAAATGTATCGATATTTTATCACATATCGATACATATCGAGCACCCCTAGTCCTAACCGCCGGTGGCTTGGGTCCTAGGCCTCGCCGTTGGAGGGTAATGTTTTTTTTTTAATAATATTTAAAAATATAAAGAAGCCTAAAAAAACCGCGATAAAATCTGTTCAAATTAGTTTTATTTCAATGAGTAATATTCGCGTAAACGTAAGGAATTAGTATATAAAGAAGCCTTTTAAAATAAAGAGTACTATAGAATATTAACAAGAATAATAATGTGGCACAGTTGTATTGCGTATGCGATCACTATGTCAGGTTTTAACACCATGTGTACGGTGGTCGCTATCTGGGCGGATAAGAGTATCCTACCACCAGCCAAAATCGCCACTCGCTCTGCTATAAAAAAAAACAAGTTCTGCATAGCCGTAAGCAATGAGTCCCTTCTCTACTATTCTGAAATTAATTTTCTAGGTCATTTTACAAAATGCTGTTTTAGTAATGACATTCGAACTTTACACATAACCCCCCTTTCAAAGTAGGTTAATAACAGTTGGCAACGGTTACTTCAATTCCCTGAGGAGAGTCCCTTAGCGTTTCAAGACTTTTCTCAGGTTTATAAACTTTACTGGGATTGCAGCTACCGTTCCGTCCAACTTCTTCGAAGTTTAAAGATCTAGAGTTTGCGATTAACGTTGATTTCATGTAATAGAATTAGAATTATTTATAACACATTGTCACGGTATTGTGAAATAAATGTATTTAAAAAAAACGTGTGCGTCTCGGGACGCTCGACAGAAGTGATAACTTAAACTAATGTGGGTTTAAATGAGAGGCGAGAAGCCTGTCTACTGCTGCCGTATGCGTGAGAGAAAGGAAGCCAGGCAGAGTGGCGACGCAACGCATTACGTTACGAAACGGTTTACCCTCCCATAAGAAGTTATTGAAAAAATATTGTTATAAATTGGAAGCGTACCTGAAACATTTGTACTCGACTGGATAGTGACCAGAGTATACATGAAAAACCCAGAGGCTCATTCCGTCGAGTTGCGTTCAGTGGTCAGTGACCTCAGGCCGGCATAATTCTACAAACCATATAAGAAAACAGTGTCTCTCGATTGTCTCTCGATTGTGATTGTTTTAAGTCGCATCGCCGTTTCAAGATAATAAAACAAAATTACTGCCAGTCTTGTATGGAATCTTTTTTATTTTTTTAGTTTCATAAATAATATTTTGTAGCTTAAATATAATATTGTGTAGCAGCAATAGCTTAGAGGAGAGCGGTATGGACTCTCGAGACGAAAGTCGTCGGTTCAAAACCAGCCCCAAGAGCATGCACCTCTGAGTTTTCTAAGTTACGTGTGTATTAATTATTGTTAATTATCTTCTACCTTAACCGTGAAGAAAAAATCGTGAGGAAACCTGAGAAGTTTTGAATTTCGAAGGTATGTAAAGTCTGCCAACCCGCATTAGACCAGCGAGGTGGATTAAGGCCTAACGCCTCTCACTCAGTAGAGGAGGCTCGTGCCCAAAGTGGAACGTGTATAACACAGTGCTAATATTATTATAAATATAACATAATGAAATGGTTTAGTGTTACATGACATTTCTATTGCATGTCACGTAACACCGTACCTTTGTGTTACAACCCGTTTATATATAGAACAAAGTTTAGAGTTTAGAGTTTCATGCGCACGTTATGTAACTTATGAGTAGTGACAAAATGTGGCTCATTATTTATTTATTTATTTTATTTATAATTCTTTATTGTACAATGGAAATAAAAATACATGTAAAATAGTCAACGAAATCAAAGTACAATTGGCGGCCTTATCGCTCAAGGCAATCTCTTCCAGGCAACCATGGGATGGAGATAAAAGAAGGAGTCAGAAAGGGTAGGGTACATAAAAGAAAAACTACACATATATATTATATACATTAATTTAAATAACATATACTAAATAGATAGCTAATATAATATACATAATACATATTATATACATAAATACATTCATAATGAAATTTTAGGCACAACACACATACAAACAGCTAGTGAGAGAGGTAATGATCCTTGACCATTATTATAAATTTCGCTTCGAAATAAAACTCATTTAAACGGATTTTATCACGGTTTTTTATTTTTATTTTAGTTACGAAGTTTCGAAAGCTATTCAGCCTTCGTGGTCACGGGGTGGACTGAGATGTAGGTTGTCCCCAAATGTTAATGTTCCATCGTCTACCTTGAAAGTTGAAAAGCTTTCGAAACGTCGCGTCGGGACCAAAATTAAAATAAAAACTGCGATTAAATCCGTTTAAATTAGTTTTGTTCCAAAAAGTAACATTTGCGTAAACATAAGAAATCATTTGTAAATGTTACTGTTCAAATTTTAATTAAAATTATGTTAATATAGTGCAACTATTGAGACTCATTGAGTGGTAGCACCACGATGAAAACGGGGTAAATTTTAATTTTCGTCGTGTCGCCCGCAGCGCAGATTCAATGAGGAAACAATATGTCTTTTTTGCATGCTGACGTACAAAGCTTGATTGTGGGCATTGGATCCATTGCTTGCATTCTCTTGTTTTAAGACGAACAGGCGTTTATTACGAGCTAACTATTGCCAGCCGCTCTGCCCGTGCTGAGTTTTTCTAATCATATATCCGGGTCATTCTTCCACCCATGAACTACCTACACAAAATATCATACCAATTTGTTGCTCCGTTGCTGTGAGAAATTACAAAAGACTAAAATTATTTTCGCATCTATACAGAAAACTAGACTTTAGTAAGTTATTTAAAACAATTTCTTTAAAGTCCTAAGATTTGTACGTTGCTGAATGTAACTTCGCTGGACTGATGTTAAGTATCCAAATATAATGTCAACCGTCAAGAGACAGCTTCCGTGGCGTAGTAGGTAGCTGGCTGTGAAGCGAGAGACCGCGGGTTCAATTCCCGCACTGGAACAAATATTTGTGTGATCCAGAAATACGTGTTTCGATGATTCCCGCACTGAAATAAATATTTGTGTGATCCAGAAATACAAGTTTCAGGTCAGGGTGTTATGAGACTGCAAGTACCTCGTAGTTCCTGATACCCACGATATAGGCTTAACCTAGTGTAGGAATAATACTGTGTGTGTTGGGTGTATCATTTATCAAGAGACATTGTTTCCCTCGACGGTGACCATTATGCGCCTGAAATTACTCGATTTACGCTGGCTGACCAAGCCACTGTGGCATTTTCGTATAGTGTATAGGGTGGTCGCTATCCAATAGGTTCAAAAGTATAATTTATATGGTAATATCGTTAACGACTTACGCCGGATATTAAACTATAGTTTGGGAACGAGTTCAGCTGAAATTTGAACATACTATATGCCTGAATTATTAGTGTATTTAGTTAATCTCTAATCTAAATATTAACGTGTACATGTAAGCAAATTTTGTTGTATACAAGCAATATTTCCTTGATAATAATTTATATTGTAAATCATAAAGGTAGCTATGGCAATTATAATTTATAACGCTATAATCTCACGCGTGTAACCCTGAAGGGTTTGGCTTACAATGTATCATTAAATAATAAATATGCTTAATAAGCAGCGATAGCTCAGCGGGGAGTGATACTGTCGAGACGAAAGTCGCTGGTTCGAAACCAGCCCCAGTACGCACCTCTGGCTTTTCTTAGTTATGTGTATATTAATTGTTAAGTATTGCTTGCTTCAACGCTTAAGGAAATATCGCGAGGAAACTTGCATACCTGAAAAGTCATAAGAATTTTGAAGGTATGTTAAATTTGCCAACTCGCATTAGGCCAGTGTGGTGGACTAGGCCTAAGCCCTACCGATCAGTACAGGAGACCCATGCCCAACAGTGGGAATTGTACAATACAGTGTAAAATACATTATTAATATTATGATTATCATCACGCCATTGTTAAAATCTGATCACAAAGAAAGAGTAAAAAATTTACAACTTCTCAAAGAATTATAAGTCTCAAACGTATTGGAAGTTAATTTTGACCGACTGAAAAAGGAGGAGATTCTCAATTTTGCATGTTTGTTTTTGCAGTTAAAGCAATGTAATTTAAAACATAATGGATTATTAAGAAAAAGAAATGATTATAAAGAACGTTTGGCGAAACACTAAGATTAAGCAAAAATGTAGGGAATATAAAACAGTTTCTTTATAATCCGCTGAGGTAGTAAGAAAAATGTTTTAGTAAGAACCTAGTCTTTTCACCAGTCTGTAGAATATACTGCGGGCCTAGACAAGTGGCAAAACGCTCGGTGTCGATTCTATTCAAACAATCTCAAATGTCTAAGCGTAAGCGTACAGTTACGTTAAGAGTAAGAATAAAAAAAAACCCTGGCGGCATCATATGGTTCGATTTTTGTTGCTCAACTGACGAATTTATAAAAGCTGAATGGTTTTTGTTGATAAATCCGATTAAATTTCTTTACAGATGGTTTAGTTATTATGGGGTTCGCTAACACAGATGAAAACAGACGCTATTTTCTATTTTCAAATCTTGTAAATAAATAAATAAATACACCCAACGGTCACACACATAGTCCTGACCCCACAGTAAGATACGAGTCTTGTGTCATGGGTAGCAGGAACTACAAGCGACTTTCGGTCTCACAACACCCAGAGCCCGAAACAAATATTTGTGGATCACACAAACATTTGTCTCGGTGCGGGGATCGAACCCGCGGCCTCTCGCTTCACAGCCGGCTACTCGCCCGCAGCGCTACGGAGGCTGTCAAGTAAGTTATGCGATCTCAGTAAGATGTGAACAGAAAAAGCTTTATATACAAAATTTTGTGCCTAACTGATACTAGTCAAGTCTCAGCCAGTTTCGGTCAGTTTTCAGGGTGGAGTCCACCCCGTGACCACGAAGGCTGAAAAGCTTTCGAAATGTCGGGATCAAAATTAATAAAAAACCGCGATAAAATCCGTTTTAATTAGTTTTATTTCAACACTAGCTTTTGCTCGCGGCTCCGTCCGTGTGATTTTCATACAAACTTTCATCCCCTATTTTATCCCCTTGGGGGTAGAATTTACCAAAATCCTTTCTTAGCGGATGCCTACGTCATAACATCTACCTACATGCCAAATTTCAGCCCGATCCCTCCAGTGGTTTGGGTTGTGCGTTGATAGATCACTATGTCAGTCAGTCACCTTTGAGTTTTATATATTTAGATTAAAAAATCTTGCTTTGTCGCCTGCCAGTCAGTATACGGCCAGCAAAACGAGTCTTACATATATCGAGTTATTCCTTTTGTTTAGCTCTGTTTATACCACTCGGATTCCAGCACAATAGTCCATTGATGTGGTTTGTGAAATTTAATCACAGTGCCTCCGTTCGTAGTTTTAGTTTTGATCTATTGTGTTAACATGTACACATGCAGGTGTTGTATTTTGTGGTAATGCTTTTCAATCGACTTATAAAGAGAGGGTTCTTCATTTATCTGTATTGTTTATGTACGTTACGAAATATTTCCGTATAAATGATCATAGTCTAAGAGGTACAGCTATGATGTTGACAGTTTTGTCTATATCATGAATGTGTCTACTCGACTGGGTTATTACCACAGTATCACAGAAGACCGACATGAAGTAACAGCTTGCTGTTACGTTTTGTAAGGTGATTTAGATATCCGGAGGTCAAAATGACAAATAGTTCTGGAACATGTGTTAATAAGCATTTTTTCATTCATTGACAGCCTCCGAGGCGCAGCGGGCGAGTAGCCGGCTGTGAACCGAGAGGCTGCGGGTTCGATCCCCGCACCGAGACAAATGTTTGTGTGGTCCACAAATATTTGTTTCGGGGTCTAGATGTTGTGAGACCGAAAGTCTCTCGTAGTTCCTGATACCCACGACACAAGACTCGTATCTTACTGTGGTGTCAGGACTATGTGTGTGACTGTTGGGTGTATTTATTTATTTATTTGCGCCAATCCCACTACGAATGGTTTAAGGGCAGGTGGAACACACCTAAACTATTCGAGTGGTATGCAGGACATATTAGCAAGGTCCAGAGAATTTTGTAATATCCACGCATAATCCAATTTCTTTTAATGACACGGTGCGAAACGATTCGCGCCGCTTTGACTCCAATTAGGTAAATTATGAATTATGCAGCGTTGTAGATAGAGGAAGGATATTGGTCTACAGACTTTGAATATTAAATAGGAGAATAACTTGATTTTTTGAAATATTTTAATCAATACGTTACCCTAAAGCTATTGCTGACATAATTTCATTAATCCTTCCACAAAAAACTTAATTAGAAGTCATTCAAATCTGATAGAAGGGGCACTTGTCAAATTACAGACAACTCAAACTTTGACGTCACCGTGGCAAATGGCCATTATGGTGGATGCGTGCGAGCGAAACAGTGAGATGTCCCCACTACGCGCCCACCTTTGCTGATACTAACATTTAAAATCGTTATTGCGGGCTCATTTTTTAACCGATTTTGATTGTGTTTTAACAAAAGGCTTTCTTTTTCGTATCATTTTCTGTTGCATATAAAATAATGTATAATATTCAACATAAGAAACTCCACTTTCTTTTCTTTTGAGTTCTATAGGTATAACAAATCGTGTGAATTCGAAACAAGTCAAAAAGTCTTAAATGTTTTAATTATTTTGAAAATGAAGAACATTATTGCCAGAATTATAAAAAAAAACAAAAAACAGTTATTGCATATAAAAAATCGTGACGAGATAAAAGTAAAATTTTTGTATTCACTGGCCCATTTTCTCACGGATTCGTTAAAAATATTCATATTATTGTTCTAATGAAAAAATAATGAAAGTAACTAGACATTTGATTTTTTAAGGAAACATTAGCGTGGTATAAATACATAATGTTGGAAAAATGTGGTTAATTTCATGTATGTTACTTTAGCTAATTTAGAAAATAAAGTGGTATTATTTAATTTACCTTTGTGAGAGAGAAATTTCGTAATAATTAAATGAACAGTGGCAACGATGAGCAAAATGTATTTATTTGTGAGTATAATATACAGTCCTGCGAGCTATGTTGCCTGCCCACTGCCACTTCAGCTTGCTAATCCGCTGGGCTATGTCTACGGATGTCCTCATTTCTGATTACATCACGTAGAGAAACACAAACCCGACAACCGGTGGGGCAGAAAGGTTCTGGAATGGAGGCCACGTACTGGCAAGCGCAGCGTTGGACGTCCGCCTACAAGGTGGACAGACGACCTGATAAAGGTCGCAGGAAGTCGCTGGATGCAGGCCACTTCCAACAGGTCGCTCTGGAAATCTTTGGGGGAGGCCTATGTACAGCAGTGGACGTCCTGTGGCTGATGATGATGATGATGATAATATACAGTCACTCGTGTATTTAAATAGAGGTGGACAGAGATGATTCTTTACATTTATGAACATAATATCTGGCTTGTAATGTTAATCAAGAGTATACCTAAATATATTAGGCAAGTCTGTATGTAGGTCTCTCAAATCACATCTTCAAATAATTGATTGCCCTTATAGCAGCTGCAGTAAGCATATGAGGCCTATTAAGTAAGATTTTGCAATTCTATTCCGAATGGTTGGTGGGCAAATGTTGCTGGTGGTAGGATATTCATATCAAGCAACAGTGTGTAAGCACTGTTGTGTCTCGGTTTGAACGAGATTGAAGCCAGTAAAACTACTGGGCATTATGAGACTTAACATCTTATGTCTCGGGGTGACGAGCGCAGTTCAGTGCCATGCAGTGCTTTGTAATTCAAAGTTCTGTGAGGTGTTGCTTCTGTTTATGGGAGGCGCGGCGCTTACCATCAGGCGAGCGCCTTGCTCGTCTCGTAAATCAATCAATAAAAAAAAGGTTATAAATAATTTACGATGGTAGGAAGGAGGAATGATAAGAAACGCTGTGCATGCAGAATCGTAAATACTGAATGAATTGTCTCTATATTTTTATTATATCACTTCCTTAAGATATCGTATGTAATAAAGATATTTCTCATGTCACTCCCACTGTTCAAGACTGGATAAATGACTTATTGCTGTCTCTTTTTTTATTGTTATAAAATAATGCATCTGTCTCATTCGCTCGGTAATAAATTGAATGTACGCGGGGTGGATACGCTGTCTTGTAATAGGAACTTGAGGTACAGAGGGTCAAACAGACCCTCATCCAAAGTTAAGGGTCACTATGACTCATTGCTGATCTTTGGAGGGTTACTTTAAATTGTTTTGCTGGTTACCATTCATCGTGTGAATTGTTTAGTTTTACTATTTTTAACACTGGCATTCAAATTTATTTTTAACGCTTAATGGCGTTTTTTTTTCCTATAAGTAAATGCTTCTTTTCAATAAAATATGGTCCGTAATCACAAACAATACTTAATTAAGCTAAAGAAGGAGTTTGCTTATGTCGCCGCCGATTAGAGACCTATACAAATTGTTATTTTTTAATTTTCCGTGTTCTTTTTTGAAATCGGTTTTAAAATTCTGTTAAAACATATTTTATTTTTTTTTTTCAGTGTTAGGTATAGACAGCTATGGTATATAAATTCCAACACATTACACGATCGGGATGAGTGTGCTATTAGTTGGTTGAAAAGTTTTTTTTTACTCCATACTCCATCATTTGATTTTAACCAAATATATATGGGACCACATCGTAGCTAAACTTTATGGCATTATTTTTTTCCGACAATCGGTCCATTATTGGCAGAGAAATCGATGTATTTGTTTTTTCATAAAAAACGCTGTATTAAAAATCTCGTTTTTTGAAGTCGGCTAAAAAAGTAAAAACAATATTTTTTAAGAGCCGCCAATAAACATGTTTTGACATGTTTGTGAATTTGTGATTGATTATTGCAAAGCGTTCGGAAATTATTCTTAAAAATAGCAATATTTTTTCAACAGATGGCGTTTAAATAAATATCCTGCGTTATAAATATTTTTTCAGCATTGTGCATGTCCCAGTAATAGACGGCCGAGATTAAAATTTATATTTTTGTTGATTTTTTTTAAAAATCCGAACACGGCAAATTGTCTGTACTACACCTGATGGTAAGCGTAGCGCAGTCCAAAAAACCACCGACCACCGACAAACAATGAGTTTATCGAGGGTCACCAGAATCATGCCGGCCTGTATAAAGGCTTTTTCCTTCTTGGAAGAGGAAAAAAGCTAATCGATGGGGTTGCGATAGGATAAGCGGATGACCGATGCAGGCACAGTATAACAAGGATGTCCCCTATACCCGCCCCAACTAACCATCAAGTCATGTCGCACGCCCCTCGAGAGAACCGGATATACACTGGCTGATCCTGGAACGCGATCCACAAAGGTGTGTGGGTATGGCAGGTTTTAACACGTCACATGGTGTTAAAACCATAGGATATGAATATCCTACCACCAGCAACAAACTAAGCGTTTATGCTACGGTAGTGTTTTATTATCGTTTCGGCCTTGGAAGCGGTCTCCTTACACCCGGTATATTATGATTTAGTTATAAAACATAATATTATAATTCCTTTTACACAGCGTGCAGCAATTTTAAATATATACACTGCTGATGAGTTCTTAAATAAAAAAAAACAAAACTACATTTATTACAGTTCTCAACTCTTTAGAAACGATTATATCCTTAATCCTACTAATATTATAAATGTGAAAGTTTGTTAGTTTGGATGTTTGTCCGTTAATCACGCTGAAACTACTGGACGGATTTTAATGACGTTTGGTGTACAGACAGGGTATGAGCTGACTTGGGTGATAGGCTACTTTTTATCCCGGACAAAGCAGATCACGCGGGCGGAGCCGCGAGCAAAAGCATTGAAATAATTACGAAAACATAACAAGGGGTATCAAGATGCCAACAGCGTCAAAAGCACTTAAGCAGTGAAGTAAAGACGAGTTAATGTCTGATCTCCTTTATAAATTCACTGAGCTGATACTATGGCTTTGTATACGTAATTCAGCGAATAACCTTGATGTTCAAATCATGACTTAATTACTAAGCAGCAGTGTGTAAGCACTGTTATCTTCTGGTTCGAAGGTCATTGAAATGTCTGGAAATTATTAGAATTCACAACTTGTGAAGATCTCGGAATGATCAGTTCCCTAATAAATGATAATAAGTAAATAAATTAATAAATACACCCAACAGTCACACACATAGTCCTGACCCCACAGTAAGATACGAGTCGTGTGTCATGGGTATCAGGAACTACGAGAGATTTTCGGTCTCACAACACCTACACCTGAAACAAATGTTTGAGGATCACACAAATGTTTGTCTTTATACGGGGATCGAACCCGCGGCCTCTCTCTTCACATAATATATAACTATATACAACAATTTAGGTAAACTATAAACTAGAGGTGATCAAGGAATAACAAAAGTGTACAATTATTTTATAAACATAAAGCTAACAATGAAATTGGCTTATTAATATCTATTATATTATTAGTTGCTCATTTACCAGACAAAAATTATAAAAACAATCAACAAAAATGTATTAACAATTTACAAAGAACATTTATATCGACTCGATACTTCTGCTCGCAGCCACTCCGATATCAAGTATTGCTCGGGTGTCTATTGTACTAGATGATTAAAAATTTTGAAAAAAAAGATATCGATGAAAAGATGAAAAAATGAAAAGATATCGCTATTCCAACGCTAACGAACCTGCAGTGAATCCTTTATTTGGGAACATTCGATTCTATGAATGTGCGGGGCTTCGAGCGCAATACGGCTTTTTACTGGTTTTATAAAATCTTTCATTCTTCTTTTCTTAAGTTTGAAATTGGTACAATGCGTGAGAGTTTTTTTAAGCATAGATTTTAAATGACACATATTTAATATTTTGTTTCCATTGATAGAGATAACATAAAAACTCTTTTTTTTTAATAGCATAGGCCGGCAAACGAGCAAGTGGGTCACCTGATGGTAAGTGACCTGATGGTAAGTAGTTTGTTTACAAAGTCGTCTCACACTGTTTGAAAAAAATCTTATGAAGTGGTTTTCACTTATATGTTTCAGTTTAATAACTGAAAGTGAAAGCCTATGCTGTTTGAGAAAATCATTCTTTTCAGATGGGGCTGAATAGAAAGTTCTTTTTAACACACGCGTTAACCATTGAAATACTGTATTTCGATTAGAAAGACATTTAGGATTTCTAAAAAACTCTCAATTTCTTTAAACATATTTTAGAAGTATCTTTTTTAACCATCCTGTCGAACTTATAACACTCCCCTTTATGTGTTATAGGTTAATAATAATAATACATCCAGCAGTCACTTCTAAAGTCCAGATTTTACTGCACAAGTCTTGTGTCGTGGTTATGAGAAACTACGATAGGCTTTCGACACCCAAACTTGTGGATAACACAAACATTATTTTATTGATTGAAAAACGATTGAAATAGTTAAACGGATTTTATCGCGGTTTTTTAGTTTTATTTTGATTCCGACGTTTCGAAGACTTTTCAGCCTTCGTGGTCAGAAGGTGGACTGAGGTGTAGGTTGTCCCAAAATGTTAATGTTACATTATTTACCTTCAATTCGAAATAATTAGTTTATGTGGTTGGTCCGATCCACGCAGAAGGAGCTGACGATGTCTTGAGGTCTGGCAGTTGGTCTTTTGGGTTCCAATTTAATTAAATGTATAATCGGATCCCAGGTTTGTGCTAGCTTCCAACCATCTTCTCTATTGAAAATCATCCTAGGTAGGAATCGGTGTTCTTTGGCAAGGCTCTATGGTCTGTCAAATCGAAGATAATGTTTGGAGCCTTCCTCTGAATGTTCAGCAACTGCAGTCTTCGTAGAAGTTGCTGAACATTCAGAGGATTCCTAGGATGATTCGCGAGGCTATTGAAATTAAAAAAACATCTGAATTTCAATAGAGAAGATGGTGGGAAGCTAGCACAAGCCTGGGATCCGATTATACATTTCATTAAATCGGAACCCAAAAGATCAATAGCCTGACCTCAAGACACTGTGAGCTCCTTCTGCGTAGATCGGACCAACCACATAAACTAATTATTTCCAACCTACACCTCAGTCCACCCCGTGACCACGAAGGCTGAAAAGTCTTCGAAAAGTTGGGATCAAAGTTAAAATAAAAAACCGCGATAAAACCAGTTTAAATTAGTTCTATTTCAATGTGTAACATTCGCGTAAACGTAAGAAATTATTATTTTATTGTTTCATAATAATTTAAAAACAATATTAAAAAAGGTTGTCTGGTAGAGATTGCTTTTAGCAATAAGATCGCCTTTTGTAACATAATTTAGTTGTAAAGTTCTTAATGTATAATTTTAATTATTGGTGTATTGTAAATATTTATCTATCTATCTATTTATTTCATTCGACAGGAATCGACCACGCGGCCTCTTATTTCACAGCCAACGACTAACCCGTTTCGCCACGAAGGCTTTCAAATAACAGTATGAAAAGTCAGGAATGTAATAACAATTTTCATTACAATACATACATAAAAGCCATGAAGACCAAATTCACCACAAAACGAATTATTGACCCTAAAGTCCATATTTGATTATGTATCTTAGTTACGAGCTGATATTTAGGATATTTGAGGCCTTAGTTGCGTCACGAACTATCGGAATACTATTTTAGTTAAATACGACCTTAGAAGGTCACTTCGGAGACCCATTTCTATAAATTTTGGAAGGGATTACAGTTATGTCAACTATGGTAATTCAAAATAGTTTTAGTGTAAGCTGTTTACACGTATTAGTTTTATGTGCCTCTTTGTAGATGAGAAATAATCTTTGGAATTAGGGTAGCGTAGTAACGCTAGACCAAAGTCGGTTAGATAATACGAGAACATATGAACTTTTTTTTATCCGAGCTGGGCAAAGAGACTGCACGTGATGGTAAGCAATGAGTTTATCGGTGGTCACCAGAATCATGTGTATAAATTATTATTATCACTCCGAAGATAAATCGAGGGGCCTGCGATAGGACAGGCGGATGACCGATGTAGGTACATGGAAACAAAGATGTAGCCCTATTCCCGCTCCATCCAATCATCAAGTCATGTCGTAAGCACCTCGGAAGAACCGGATATACACTGGCTAATCCTGGAACGCAATCCACACCAGCAGCGGGTTTCAACGTCTTGTATACGATGGTCGCTACCCGGTAGATATGTATATCCTACTACCAGCAAAATATTCTTTATTGTTCCATTACGTTGGTTTTCTGTGAGACAGTGACAACCAGGTAGAACCCATTAATGCTGCCGACGAAATAATCTACAGCGTGGCTTTGTCACTTGCAAAAAACAATACTTGCAGGAAACAATGTGACAATATCCAGTAATTTCATTAATTATTGTTGGTAATTAAGATAGAGATTCTACATTGAAACGCCGAGGTTTCGAATTTAGGACGAGAATAATGATTCATTCACACAGATTTCACTTGCTTCCGTAAGCAGTAACCGTCAATTAAATTTGAGTATTCATTATTAATTTATTAGGATTTGGTTATTTCCCAGAGACTTCGTTTAAGATTACTATTGTATTCAGTGACTGAGCATAAAGCATTTTCTGTACTCAGTAACGGAGCGTAAAATTAAGCTAGCTCTGAGTGTAGAAATAATTGAATTGTAAGAAATGACAATTGCAGTTGATCGAGGCTCAAGCACTAAATATTCAAATTTAAATGGTATAGCCACGCTTAAGACACATTTAGCTTATATGGCTTGGCCTAAATTAGCGGACTCGACAGCCGTACCGCTAGACAGTGGTACCGCTCACCGTCAGGAAGATTTCCGGAGGACTAAATCCCCTCCCAATCCAAATACCCATTGCTTAAACATATGTAACGCATTGTAGATTCTTCTAATTTGGTTGATCTAGGGCTGTGAAGTTTATTATCAAGTAACCCACTCGTTTGCCGACATCTACTGCAAAAAAAACTTCTAAATACAATTGCGATGATGCTTCGAAAAACGAAAATTTTTCATCACTAAACAATAGTTTGCTCATAAAATCAATTAGAAAAGACCTCCAGCATCAAACAAAAATGAAATTATAAACCATTAATACCATAAGATTAGCAAAAACTAAACAAAACCAGAAGCGCACTTCGCCACAGACGTTGAATTCGCAACGCCACCGGCCATATTTTAGTCAGACAAGCATTGTTCCACTGGTTTTTAATTAAGAACACTGATGAAGCATCCCGTTCGGAATTGTAAAGAAAAAATTAAAAGGCCTATTCCCTTTGTTAACATACTGAGCCCTCTTTTGCCCTGTGCCAACTTTTGACTTTGTGTTGGGTTACGTGAATTAAGCATGCGTGAATAAGCCTCAGTTTTGTACTGTTAATAAATAATAAGATGTTTTGTACACGGCGTGTTGTTTTACCATGTTTAGCGGTTATGTCGTGTCTAACAACGTGAAAGCCATAGCCGAAGATGTGTTTTCCAGCAAAGCTGCCAGAATTATGTATTAAGATCGGCTGCTTCACTTTTCTTTGTTCAACATTGGTGAAGCTGACTCTAATACGAGACTCTTTAACTGGATTTAAGTTTTCCAAAGCAATCTTAACTTGCTTAGGATGATTTACGAATGTTTTTGATATTTGACTATTAACTGTTGATGTGACTGTGTACATTTAATTTAATTTGAATCTTAACGGTATAATTGTTAATTACTAATATATTTTTACTAAGTATTATGCATATATCTTTGTTTTATTTACTTACTTGCTTTTTCGGTGCAGAGAAAATCCACCTTAATTATCTTTCCAACCCGAGGATAAAGCAATAGTTATGATGGACATTCTAGTTTCTAGTTTACATCCAAGTGACTCGGGATTCTAGGCAGTACCCAAGTAGGACGGTTCCTGGGAATCCTAGTACACCTGGATTGCCGCTGATACCGCCCCTGCGCTATGCCGTAACTAAATATTAAAATAATTTGTTCAAAATCGATGGTGAACTCCCATTTCAAAACTGGCTACTCATAATACGACCGTGCGTACTTGGACGTGCAAGTCGGAATTAACAATAATAATAAATACACCCCACAGTCTCACACACAGCTCTGACCCCACAATAAGATACGAGTCTTGTGACGTGGGCATCAGGAATACGAGAGACTTTCGATCTTACAACACGCAGACCCCGAAACAAATATTTGTGGATCACACAGACATTTGTCTCGGTGCGGGGATCAAACCCGCGGCCTCTAGCTTCACAGCCGGCTACTCGCCTGCTGCGCCATGGAGGCTGTCTAATTCTGAAAGAATTTCTGAATTTGAAAGAAATATTTATTTATTTATTTATACTTCATACACAAAATATGTATATAGGCGGACTTAATGCCAGAGGCACTATAATCTCCACTTACGATATTATTATTTGGATCCTCATAAACTTCATTATACCAGCTGTTCTTCGTATTGATTCTTTGTCCGCTGATTGTCCCCAATTATAGGTCTACGTACCATTGTCTGACTTATTGTGATTCCGGGAAATTATATCCTATGAGTTCAATATTCAAGACCTATGTGTAATTTTATTTAATTCTGAACTGTATTTTGTTGACGAGTTTTCGTCTTCAATTACAAATTATACGTATGTTGTTGTATTTATGTTGTTATTGGGGATTGGGAAGGGGAGGGGATTTAAACCTCCGAATATCAACTCACCGTACGAGAAGTAGCAGCAAGCCGCTACTTTACGTCGGTTTTCAGTGAGACAGTGGTAACGACCCGGTCGAGCCATCCCATTCTTGGTGTAGACAAAACTGTCTACAGATGTTTTTCCCAACCTTTTTAGGCCATGCCCCACCTTAATATTTTTTTGTTAAATTTGTCACCGATATCTAGCATTGCATTTAAATAACCCAAAGCGAAAGGGTTAATGTCGTGTCAAGTCCATTTTTAAATTTCCCCCCTTAACTATCAATTTGCCCCCCTGTGGGGCGTGGGCCCCACGTTGTGAAAAACTGGTCTACAGCGTGACTCTACCACACAGAGAATTATACGATACATTGCTTCTTAAAGAACTAACTAACTTTAAACAAACACATCCTAGGCGAGATAATACAATAGTTTGAATACAAAATGCTGAATGCCAATATGCATATATCGGTTTAGTATATCTGGAGCGACGTTTACTAAGCTGATAGGTTTATTATTGAAACAGAGGTTCTCTAAACTAGATTTGACGCAGCCGCAGGGCTGATCACCTCGGTGCATCGGTTGTTGTATCAAAATTTGCTAATACAGCCATAATATAGATAGTTTAGCTATGTTTATTAGGAATTCTATTGAGGTCGACTAGTTTTGCTTGCTATTGCATCTACAAAATGTCAAAGCGTATTAGATAATCCTTATAGAGACAGGGATTTTCAAAATATGCTGACTTGACTGTTTAAAAACATACATACACAGACTCACGCCTGTTTCCCATATGGGTAGGCAAAGACAACGGACTTCCACCTGCTACGATCCTTATACACCTCTTTAGTCTCTTTCACTGACTTTCTTTTATTTTTTTTACTGACTGAGTATATCAGGCTGAATCTTTTTAACATGACCATTTTTCTTTCATTGCACTATACAGTAATTGTAGATTTAATCCTGACTCCACCATTGGTTTCACTTGCTCATTTAAAAAAAGTCAACCTGTATCGGCTATCAGGAACTAAAAGGAACTTACGTATAACATGACTAGGCAGTAGGTGGTGGGAGGATACTTGTATCCGACCGGATAGCGACCACCGTACACTGGTGCTAAAACCTGCCATAGTGGCCCACCTTGTGTGGGTCGCGTTCCAGGGTCAGCCAGTGTATATCCGGTTCTCCCCAGGGGGCTTGCCCCCTGATCCTACACCTTTTCCCATCCCTTTTTCCTTCCCCTCCCCTTTGGCCCTTTGGCAGGCCGGCATGATCTTGCCGACCTACGATGGACACATTATTTATCGTTGGTCGACACTATTCTTGGATTGCGCTACACTTACCATCAGGTGTAGCGTAGTCACTTTGCCGAGCCAGGATAAAAAAAAAAAAAAAACAAAAAAGTAGGACTCTCGTATACAAGATTCCACCTGAATTGGTATTACAGCTGTCAAGCAATAGTGTGACAGCAATGAAACTCAAAATATCAAAATTTCCTGGAGTAATATGTTTTCTCGACAATGCTCCCGTCTTTTGCTTTGTCCTTTGATTTAGTCATGACATCTCGAAATATATGCAGCTGTGAAGTTCTTTCGGAAATATTCTATATCTTTACATAGTACAAAATTAAATCGCTTCCGCTGTCTGTTCGCTTAGATCTTTTAAACTATTCAACGGATTTTAATGCCGTTTTCAGCAATAGATAGAGTGATTCATTAGGAAGGTTGATATGTATAATACAGATATATTATAGTACAGAAAAGCCGAAAATTCAAAGATTTGTAATGTAATGTCGTAACAAATTTATTTTTACCTGTGCGAAGCCGGTGCGGGTCGCTAGTTACTAATAAAACTTCCACCATGTAATATGTTATAACGTATACACCATGTAATAATGAAAAGATGAATATGTGTTGAATATATCTACTATATAAAAATAAGTCGGGTTTTCCTTCCTGACGATATAACTCCAGAACGCACGAACCGATTTCCACGGTTTTGCATTCGTTGGAAAGGTCTCGGGCTCCGTGAGGTTTATAGCAACGAAAATCTAGGAAAAATTTCAATAGAAAAGCGGGAAAATAGGGAAAATCATTTTTTAAATACAGCGCCATCTCTGATACATAGCATGTACTACAAACCAATATTTTAAGTAGAGAAATGTTACATAAAACGAAGCCATCTGGTGGCGAAACGGAGTTCGCCGGGTGTGCTAGTAGTGTATGAATAAACGGAACTAAGTCGAAACTGACACAGCTGAGCGCTCATTAGCCATGTTGCTGAAATTATATGACTTGCCATATACTGGTTAATATTACTCTGCTACTTCAATATAGTATCCGGCTCTTCAACGTAATTTAATGTTTCTGTTAAATTTCAGACTTTCGTGTATCTATTACCGTGCCGTCTAAAGTTTTTGCTTTTACTGATTTATTTTCCGCTTGAAGTCTTTTCTAAGTATGGCAAATGGCTATATAGAGATTTCGCTTCTAAGTTTTTTTTTATTTAATTGAATGAGACGAGCTAATAGCTCGCCTGTCGGTAAGCGCCATGCTTACCTGTAAACAGACGCAACACCACACAGAACTTTGAATTACAAAGCACTGCATGGCACTGAACTGGGCCCGTCACCCCGAGACATGACATGTTAAGTCTCATAATGCCCAGTAATTTCACTGTCTTCAATTTCGGTGAAACGAAAATACAACAGTGCTTATACACTGTTGCTTGGTGGCGGAAATAGACAAAGCGGTGATACCAACGCAAACATACGGGGGACCTACCACGGTACACTCTATAAAAACACAAAAAGCTTATCAAGCTATTAAAACATTTTAATATGAAAATTTCACGACCAATATAATAAAGACAAGTCGTCAATGGATTTAACCCGCTTGTAGATAAATGCGCCGCAATTCACTCAACAAAACATTTCCATTGAAAATTTCCATTAAATAATTTTCCCTGTTCACGAGAATAAATATTGAAAAGGTATTTTAAAAAGCAAGGTAAGGCCGACGCTCACCGATAGAAGAGTACAGAAAATAAAGGATTTTAAAGCTGAATTATAAAATCTTATTTTCATTTCCGTTAGCGTTCTTCTTTTATTAACTGCGGATAAAAACAGGGTGTTATAAATTTGGCATATTTGTGTCTGTGAGGATGTGTGTGTGTTTGCGCGTGTGTGTGTGTGCATGTGTGAGAGCGCGTGCGTGCGTGCGTGCATGCGTGTGTGACTTTCTTTCTCTCTCTTCTTTTACAGCTGATTCCGAGCATCACCTGATTTATTTGAATAAAGGGTCGTTGTATTTATTATCTTGTATTTAGTATTGTCCAAAGATTGTGCGATACAAATTTAACTAAACATGTAGACATTTAAACCATTTTAATTACTGGGCATTATGAGGCATAACATATTACCACTCGGGTTGACGAGCGCAATTTCCCCGAAGTGCAGTGCTTTGTAATTCAAGGTTTTGTGTCGTGTTGCTTCTAGGTGTGGCACTTACCATCAGGCGAGCGACATGCTCGTCTCGTAATTTAAGTTAAAAAATAAGCTTATATCCATTCCATCCATCCTGTCCTAAATCTAAGAGCTTCGGGCTTTATATATGCAAAATGTCTGCGCGAGTTTAAATTAAACAGCGTTCGTAAAGCGGGAAATTAGAATTTAACCAAAATAGGGCCTTTTACTTCATCAGATTGGTTTAGTTGGTTAAGCTGTGAAATCGGGAAGGTAGTGTCTTCGATCGAGCAATCAAAATACATGATGAAATAAGAGTGTTATAAATTTGACTCATTTATCATCTAAATGAATTGACTGATTTGAATGAAGTGTTGTTGTTTGAACGTTGGTTTAATTGAGACGGTTCTTGGGTACGTTTAAAGAATTTTTTTTGCCGTTAAAAGCTATAGATTTTTTTTTAAGTGACGTAAGGATATTTAACGGTTAGCTAAGATTTGCTGCGAATATGTGAATAATGTTTGACCCTCCGGGCATTCGGCATTTAATATAATATATTAAGCAATAAGTAATAATATAAGTAAGTACATAGTGTAAAATATCTCCTTATCTCACTGCACGTGTCGACGAAGGTTGTAATTAACCTCAAATATTAAACTGACAAGGACTATATTTCTTGAAATACAAGTAGCTAACTTAAATACGTCCGCACACTTCGAGCGCTAGGTCCCAAAAACCGTTTTGAATGCAGCGTTCCACCAAGCCCAAGTGTGCCCAGTTGATAAAAAAATCTAAAAGTACTTTAAATTGCTACTTTAAATTTAGGATAATTATTAGAAAACCTTAAAAAAGTCTGCTCATCGCTCTTTGATTTTTTTATACTATTAGTAGTATAAGCCGATAAACCAGCAAGAAGGACACCTGATGGTAATTGATTTCCACCACCCGTGAAGATATAATATATGCGGAATTATGTGTGCGATGCCAACCTTAAAAAAGTGATAATTAAGGTATTTGGGCCTCCGCATATCTCGTACACCATGCGAAGAGATAGTGGTAACAACTCGGGCGAGCTGGCTTATTCATGTTATAAGACATTCAACAGCGTGGCTCTGCCACTCATAAAATTCTCATGAAATGATTTACACATGAATAGTGAAATGGAACATTAATAACTTTAACAAAATAATACACGATTAATAGACCCAAGCTGTAGACAGTTTTGTCTACAGCATGAATGAGCCGGCTCGACCGGGTCGTTACCACTATGTCACAGAAAACCGACGTAAAGTAGCGCCCTTCTGTTACGTTTCGTACGGTGAGTGCGATATCCAGAGTCCCAAAACCCCCTCCCCGTCCCAATCCCTAAATATCCCTTCCCTTTAAGGTCGGCAACGCGCCCATGATTCTTCTGGTACTGTACATACATGGGCGGCGGAGATCACTTACCATAACGTGACACACTTGCTCGTCTGCCAGTCTATGCTATAAAAAAAAAAAACTTGAGAGGTGTCAAGGGACACCCGGATGGAACGAAGTTCCTTTCGATTAATTAGTGAAGGAATTTTAATGAAATTTTATTTGTCTATCTATTGTAGTTTCTGAGATATTTGAATTTTTAGAGATATTTTTACAGATCTTTCTTACTGGGGGGTCGAAATTTATTTTTATTGGGGCCAAAGTGTCGGGCTCAATAAGCCGATTGCGACAAGCCGTCGCACGACCCTCTAGCCTCAAAAATTACCGATTTAGGCCGAGGGGGGGTGAGGACAAATTGGGTGGGGGTAGGGGGAACGGGTTTGAACACCTGGTACTTCCATAATTCTCGAAGCTCCAGGGAGGTCGGCTAGCGTTGGCTGGTCAATCGGCGCGCGTGACGTCACCCGGAAGGTTCTCGATTTCTCTCGAACCTTCCGTTGATCGATGGACTGCTCGCGCTTGACCACCTCTCGGGCTTGACTAAAATGATCTCGATCTCGGGGGGGACGGAGGGTCCGAAGGGAGCACACCGGCTGCTACGTCGCCCAGCCCGTAAATCGGCGAGCACCGGCCGGTCTTACAGTCTACGTGACGTCACACCGAACGTTCTAGAGAGTTCCAGAACATTCGATGTGAGTCGTTATATTAAACAGTCATCCCGTAGACTATATATTAGACACTGTATAATCTGGAAGCAGCCAACATTCAAATATTTTATGATAGGTAATTTGGTGACTGGCTACTAAGGGCGCATTTATATGACAAGGAATCCCACCGCGTTGTGGCCGCGCGGCGGCCGCGCGGCCGCCGCGCTCGAATCACTCGAAAAACTAATGTAAACTCTATTGACTAAGCCATAATGTTTAACCCTCTTTATCGCAACGTAACACCGGTGTAACGTTTGAAACAAAAAAATATTTGAAGCTAACTGTACATTATTTTCGAAACTACAGCTGCTCAAATCATTACAAGTATCACTGATATCTAATGTAAATTTAAATAACCAACGACCACGTATTCAATAGCCAGTCAGTGTCAAAACAACGCCTGGTCAACAAGCTTTGAGCAGATGTGTGGTAAGTTTTAATTTATGTCTTTAGTTATTTCGATTAACTTGCACATGCTTTGTAAAAATTCCATTACCAATGAACCTAGTATCCTATCCATAATAACACAAATGTCTAATAATCATTGGATTTCCAATTATTTGGTTGTGTTTGTGGACGTATCGTATTTGTAACGTTGCGAAATAGTCAACCAACTGCTATCAATTAGCTATGTAACACGGGTGATACATTGTACAGTAACCGAACATTCACCGAAGTATCTTTTTTTGCATTTTATGCTTGATGTGGGGTGAATGTTGCATGGTTTATTTATATTTTGTTCACTAGAGACTGAAATAAGACATATCATACAGAATTTTGGCCCTCGTATCACCTGAACGAGCATCATCAACTGACACTTCTTTGAGGTCACTTGATTGATTAATTATACAAAATATACATAAACGCCGTCGTTTCAACAGTGATAAGGACTCCAATATTGATTCAGAGCCTCATTCTCTGCCCTTTTTGTTTGAAAACCACATTCAGCTATATTCTAGAGAGCCCAGATGAAGATCAACCATGCTTTGTTCCTTTGAAAAAGGAAGGGATGCCCTTTTCTCCTGTTATACTGTTGTGTGTACTAAATTCAGTTGTGTCGCTATTACAAACTCCGCTAACTTAAAATACAAGATTTGCTAAAAGAAAAGCAAACACAGGACGGCGTTTTTTGCTAAACGAATAATGAAATACAAAAGTCCAGTTTCGCACTTCAAGTGGAAGGCAAAGAAATTTAAATATCCTCCTGTGCCTGAGATAACATATTTAACGTATAACCTAACATATTTTGACTATTCGCTTGGTGAGGAATTGATATCACCTGTAGGTTATTTCTACAAATTCTTTCTTCTGAAGATATAATTAAATACATCACCGAACATACTAATTCGTATTTCGTATAGAGCCAGTCAGGAAAACGCATTTACATTACTAGCGATGGCGTAAAGGATTTTCTTGCAATCACCATAATGGTGGATATTATAAATATACCCTCTTACAGAGATTATTGGAATGTTCGGTTAAGATGCCTAAGACGTTGATTGAAAGAAAAAGCCTAAGATAGACATCAACTGCCCCCAAATCGTCAAACAGTATAATTCAACGTGGGTGGGATCGACCTTGCCAATACCTTGTTATAATACCCTATACCTGAATAATTTTAAAACAAAGAAGTTTTTTATAGCCCTACTTACACAATTGCTAGATAATTTTGTAAACAATCCCTGGTTGTTGCACCGAAGACTCACCACTCAACAAGGAATAATAAGTATTCCGCTGAAAAATTCGGGGTGTAAATCTTCACGGAATTGCCCAAAAAAAGAAGAAAAAAATAAATAAAATCTTACTATTCCCAGGCCTGATGAAGCGGTTAGATTCGACAATACCGGATATTTTCCAATTTTTAGGAAATGAGCCTGATACAAATACTGCAAAACAGGTATAACTACCGTAAACCGTATGAAAGATTCTCGTTGTGTCTAATAGAAACTGTTTTTATAACTATTATGCATTGTAAGAGTAATGTTATGTTTGTTTATTGAAATAAAGAGCTATGCTGGGTGAATTTTGTTTTATTTTTATTGATGAGATACATTCACGTAGAAGCGCAACGTAACATATGAGATACGTAGTTTCTGGTCACTATTTTTCTCACTGTTTCGCAACGTAACATATTTGTAACATTCCTTTAAAAAAAATGTAATATCGCTAGATTTTTTTCACTATTTTTTTTAGGCATCTATAATCCCTAATTATCCAATATTTTCAAAAAAATCCAGAAAAAATACGATTTTTTCTTTTGAGCGTTAAAGGGTTAATACTTCGCAACGCTCCAACCACGCGGCGACTGCGCGATCGTGTAAACGGCCGCACGAAATTTTTCGCGTCGTCTAAACGCAGCCTAAACGGTGGACCGCCGCGCCGTGTTCGATAATCAAAAATTCAAATTTCAAACCACGTCTACATTTCCATATGTCACAAGTTTTACTTTTATTAACGGAATTTCGACTTTAACTTTGTGTGCTAGATATCAAATTAATATTATATTTATTCTTGGTCGGAGAATTATGTCCTGACAAAAATTCCGTGCCAACTTTTCGTACCAATTTTTTCCGTCTAGCCCCCTTTCGCAACGCGCGATAAGGAACTACGTTCCAACAACCAATAAAAAACCGACGTCAATAAAAAACATCTATAACTTTAAAAATAGTCAAGATCCATCCCGATTAAACTAGCTATCAAATGAAAACTGAGAGAAAGAGGAGGGAAAAGGGTTCAAAATTATAATATTTCTTTTCTGAGTTAAAAACGGTCGATGTTGCCTTATATTTAAGCAGTTATCTGTTATAACCCGCAGTTCATAGTTAATTCTCCCCCGGCTATAAAAAGATAATGGCCTCCCTTGAAATTAGAACTCGCTATCTTACTTTATAACATTATACTTATGAAGTCATTTTAAGGAACTTCCATTGTAACGTGGTCTCAGTTACCCTTTAATTATATATTGCATAATAGTGTTTTTTTACCAACATAATATGTACCGTCTGTCAAGCTTGTTCTAAAATTGGAAAACTGTTATTTAAAATGTAATTTTGCATGTCGAAATAAAACTAATTTAAACGGATTTTATCGCGGTTATTTATTTTAATTTTGGTCCCGGCGTTTTGAAAGCTTTTCAGCCTTCGTGGTCACGGGGTTGACCCAGAAATTAAAACAAAAAACCGCTATAAAATCCGTTTAAATTAGTTTTATTTAAATGTGTAACGGTCGCGTAAACGTAAGAAATCATAATTTTTCGTGTTTTTTGTTTACTGGAAATTCCATATATTCTATTTACAGATAGATTTCGTAACTATTAATTATTATGTTTTGACAGCTCTTTCATACATAATGTGCCAAAAATTTACTGCCTGTAAGCAAATCTGTCGATATATATTATAACAGAATAATAATATATGGAATATATTAGGTTGCTTTTTTTATGTCTCAGACCGGCAAACGAGCAAGTGGTCACCTGATGGTAAGTGATCTCTGCCGCTCATGTATGCCTACAATATTAAAAGAATCATAGGTGAATTGCCGACCTTAAAAGGAAGGGATTGAGATGGGGAGGGTGATTTGGGCCTTCGGACTACTCACCGTACGAAACGCCTGCTACGTTTGCGCCAAGCCGCTATTTTACGTCATTTTTCTATGAGATAATGGTAAAGACCCGGTCGAGCCGGACCATTCATGTTGTAGACAAAATATCTACAGCGTGACTCTACCACTCACAATCTTGTATATGCATGCATTGCATGCTACAAAATTAATACTGTTAAAAAATATTAAGGACCAAACTACTAAATTAAGTTTTATAGGTCACTAAACTGACGTAATGCCAATAATACTGTAAAAATAAGTCGACGAAACTATTTAAAAACGAATTAAGAGAAGTTACGATCAGATGCGGAATTCCAAATTAGAACCTTCCTTTAAAATCAGTAATTGCAAAGGAAAACCATAATAACACATTATTGAAAGTAACAAAGTTTACCGAGGCTTTCAAAATTTAGCATAATGTCCACAAGATCGCTATAACTTAGATCGTATGGAACATATAACAGACTTGATCTTACCAAAATTAGAGGAACTACAGTTAAAAGCATCATTGTTTGCAGTACTAATTATAAGAAGCGATAGCATTTTTATATAATTTACAACTCTTATTTTTTTTTATTTGATTGAATAATGAGACGAGCAAGGCGCTCGTTTGATGGTAAGCGCCACGCCTGCCCATGAACAGAAGCAACATCACACAGAATTTTGAATTACAAAGCACTACATGGCACTGAACTGCGCTCGTCACATAAATTGTTAATGTCAAGACATAAAATGTTAATGTCCTTTAATCCGTAACACAACAGTGCTTATCACTGTTGCTTGGCGGCAGAAATAGACAAAGTGGTGGTACCTACCCAGACGGCTTCTCGCATACGAGGGGCCTACCACCATGTAAAATCTCTTTTTTTTCCACCATGTAAAATTCTTACTTGTGCGTTTAAAAATCGCATTGTATGTAATAATCGACTCATTGATCAAATAGTATTGTACTAAGGCTAGGAATCGTGAAGCCCTGAATTCAATTCCCAGATCGGGCACACAGTTTGTTTTGAGTTTTCAATTTGATAAATTACACATGAATTGAGCGAGATTAATATTTGTGCCCGGTATGGCGATAGGCTCGTTTCCTATCACATCATGGGACGGGATTGCGAATTTAGCTTGAGTACAGCACTTGTTGTAGTTATCTGTAACTTTTTCTTGGACACCATTCTGACACCATATTGTAAAAATGAAAATAAAAAAAAAAATCCAATATCATCGCTTGTCGCTTTTACAAACACCCTATCGAAGAAGAAGGTAACCTAAACGTAACTGATAAACTTCCAATATCATCGCCTGTCGCTTCTACAAACACCATATCGAAGAAGGTAACCTCCAGGGCCGCGTAACTAGTGTTTAACTGACGGTTAACTACCGCCATCTTGAGAATAGTTTTGAAAACTTAAATTACCAAGTTACGTGAATGGAGAGATTTCGAGCTATTTTCTGATTACGGTTAATACCTGTGAGGTCAGGAATTTGTTTCCAAGTCATTTAGATTAATGGGATTGCGTTAACGTGTGGATTAGTCCTTGGATTATTTGTATCAGGAACTGGTAATGTGAGAATGTTCTAGAACAAAATGGATTTGAATTTGGAATGGAAAATGTTTTTAGGACAATGCTAGGGAACAAGCTGGTGGTTATTGATGTGAAGTGAGCTCCACCGTCCATAAACAAACACAAATTGAGAAGAATCGTAGGTGCGGGCCTTTACGAGCAGAAATGGGGATTTATATGGCCTTCTGGTAATTTAAGGATTGGGCAGAGGGGGAAGGGAGTTAAAGGTATTAAGATGTAGAAATTGGTAGGTGTAAGAAAGAATTTTAGGAGGCATTAGGTGATGGCTACAAACAACAAGACTGAATTAGTGATACAATGTTTATTTACTTAACGTACCAACAATAATAATAAGTGTTCCTTTCCATGGCCTGCAATGAACCAATCATGATAAATGGGTAGATCGTAGTCGTACAGTAATCATATATCAACAAATTTATAGTTTTTAAAATGTGGACAACAGTATTAGTATTTAAATTCTCAATAATTTCTAGAAATCTCCTACAAGCACTGTTGTAAAAATCTCGCTATATTTTTCAGTTATAGTCATCATCTTTCTTCTATTTTGATTTTATTATCTTGTCTTAAATTGTCGTACTTTTTGGCACGAGCCTCCTCTTCTGATGAGAGGATTAAGACCTTTCAAGGTCAAGTGCGGTTTGAGAGGCTTCACATAGGTACATTGGTTAAGATGTTTTTCAATAAGAAACAAACAATAGGTGCCCGGCATGGGATCGAAGCCGAGACTTTGGCTTTAACAGTCTATCCAGCTTCGCTAGTACCACTATTTACGATACTAAGTACTTCAATCGTCTAAAAAATCCTTACCGTATTGGTTTATGATTTTACATCTGACGTTATGCCTCCTTCAAATAAATCGAGATAGCAACAGAAATGTAGGGTTTTCGTAATCTTTCACCAACTTCAAAGAAGTCTATACGTAAAGATTTGAGGTTAGTACCCAAGGGAATTTTATAGGGAAGCCGGGTGATTGTCATTTATAACCGTCAACAGTGAAGGACGCGATATTGACTGATCGATACACATACGGAGTAAAAAAGGTTTTAGTGAATTTCATTTTTTTATTTTATTTTTAGGTTATGCAAAAGGTGTCGACGGGAACCTATTACCAACACCACTTCATCTACTCGTTTGTCCTATAAAGAGTTCTAACATAACTAAATAATGTCCAAATAAATAATTTTAAAAATAAGAAGTTTGTGTGTGCGTGCATGCGTGCGTGCGCGCGTGCGTGTATGCGTGCGTGCGTGCCTACGTGCATGTGTGTGTGTGTTTAAAGAAAATCTGTGTAGGCGTTTTAAAGTTATGTTTTACAGATTGATGTCGGGAGGGTTTCTAACGGTCAGGTTTTTCAGTTCTTGTGCACGTATTGCTGTTAGTATAGTTGCTTTCCAGTCAGTTTCGAACTATGTATCAGGTTCCTGCCCGCTAGCAAACTGTCACTTACATTGTACAATTTTTTATATAATAGTGGATTCATATGGTTCGATTTTAGTTTGCGGATTTTAAGGCTCATTCAATCAATCATCATCAGCCACAAGACGTCCACTGCTGAACATAAGCCTCCCCCAAAGATTTCCAGACCGACCTATTGGAAGCCTGCATTCAGCGACTTCCTGCGACCTTTATCAGGTCGTCTGTCCACCTTGTAGGTGGACGTCCAACGCTGCGCTTGCCAGTACGTGGCCTTCATTCTAGAACCTTTCTGCAACTTGCGAGTCGCATCGCTATATACCGTTCCAGTGTTACAATGTGTTGCAATGTAACTTTGAGGTAAGCGCCAGCCTTGGTACGTTATTGACCCGACTAATGTAGCAGAAAATGGAATTTCTCTGCGTGAGCTTCCGATCTAATCGCAACCAATCATTCTCTCCTCACGATTCGATTTAATAATGGGAGACGCTGGCGGCTTTGAAGATGTAATTTGGTTATTTTCTTCCACTTGTAAGGATTCAATTTAATATGTTCTACGGAATTGTGTTTACGAAACACTTTTGTTGTGGAATGTTTGAAGCAGTGTTTGTTTTAAGGCACTGTTACACTGAAATTATTTATTTATCGTTTATTCAACATTGTCATGGTGGATATTTATTGAGGTTTTTTATTTATTCTCTGTGATGAAGTGCTATGGAGTTAAGAGACTATCCCGCCCACACACTCGCCACTGTAACTCTTGTGCACCAGGACCAATAGTGGCACGCATTTTTGTTGACACTGAGCAGTGAAGCTCGACGAGTCTCTGGAAATGCCTAAATGTCTTTGTTCTGCAACGAAATTAATCAAATAGAAGGTTAGGGAGGAGTTGTAAATATAATATAGTGTTGAGCTAGTGAGAAGTTATCGCTTTATGTGACTGAAATATTATGTCTTCATATCCTAACCACAGTTATAAAAAATAGTAAACCACACCCAAATCGGTATATTTGTTTAGGAGTAACAAGATGCCACACACAGACGGAAAAAGAGTTCTAATTTATAACACCTTTTTTGTCCGGAGTAAAAAATTATCTACTGCATTTAGTTGACTATAGTTTGCTTTCATTCTTTCTCAATATTTTTTTTTGCTTGATTATAAACGTGTAGGCTTAGCGCCTGTTTCACCACCTCTGAGTTAATGTTACTAAAATATATATAACACTTTTAAATTCATGTACTATGACATATATACTGAAATAAAGATGTCTTATAGGTAAATACACTCAGACGCAGTGGTGTGCAGGTTACACTCACTTTTGGCCGAGCTTATTTCTATCCCATGATGTGATAGGATCCGAGCCTAGCGCCTACCGGACAAATCCCAAATTCGGACAACTCACGTGTAAAACTCATTTTTTTATTTGCCTGATTGACAAAACGACCAGGTCACTTGCCTGATGGTAAGCGCCATACCATCGTCATCTGCCCATAAATAGACACAAGAGACGGCCCCTTCCATACGGAGGACCTACTAGTGAATAAATTGGAATTGCTCCATTTGGAGTTTGAACCCAGTACCGCTCTAAGTAAGCTACTACTAGAGCAATGAGGCACCACGTGCGAACAGAGGCTTTTATGTAGTGTTCCACGATAATTAATTTGACGCACCAGTAATATATACTTCCAGAGATAGCTAGGCTTCCCGCGGAGTTTCATGAAAAGCTTCAAGAATTGGGTTAAAAGGGTTTTACAGCGCTCGCGTTAATGCTTCGCGTGTTGTAACACCGCTGATAATAACCACTAGCAGACAAATGTTACTTCTAACTGTTTGTAGTCTAGGACTGCATAGAAGTAATAGAGAAACTAGAATAAGAATACGATAAGGTTTTCTTCACCTGTGGGCTTATGCAACGCGAGATAATTTTGTAGACTCGTTTCTTTTAGGTTCGTTTTGGTTTCTTTGCAGTGACTGTTCGGTTTTACAACACCCAGACCCGAAACAAATATTTGTGGATCAGACAAATATTTGTCTAGGTGTGGGATCAAATGTCACGTTTCACTGTTGGCTACTCACTCACTGCGCCACGGAGATAGTCCAAATCAGATTTTTTTTATTGTGAAATTGAATGACGAGACGAGCAATGCGCTCGCCTGATGGTAAGCGCCACGCCTGCCCACAAGCAAAAGCGATACCATACAGAACTTTAATTCAAAGCACTGCATGGCACTGAACTGCGCTCGTCATCCCGACACATAAGATGTTAAGTCTCGTAATGCCCAGTAATTTCATTGGCTTCAATGACCTTCAAACCAAAACACAACAATGCTTACACACTGTTACTTGGCGGCAGAAACAAAGCGGTGGATCCAACCCAGACGGCCTCTCGCATACGAGGGACCTACCACCACCTTGTTAGTTAGTGTTATGCGGGTATCACTTTATGTCTATTGGTTGCATAGAATACTCGAATCGTTATAAATGTAGAGATAAAGTAGACAAAAATACCTCTCGGGGTATTTTGTCTACTCTAACGTTACGATGTAATTTTATCGAATGTTGAAACTTTTACCCGAGATATTTGTCGTCGACAGCTGTTAACTATCTCGTTCGCTAAGCCTAAGGCTGTGGACTTGAAGCCAGCGGGCGCGGGGCGGCGGCGGCGGCGGTGCGGGAGCGACTCAGACCCGGTCCCGAAGCCATCGGGCAAATCGCGCGGTGCTAGAGCGGCGTAGTGTTGTGCTATGAGAAATTACTGTCTGTTTGCGAACGAAATTTCTAAACGACGATAACATCTTTTTGATACAAATTTCTTCGTAACCTTAAATTTATTATGGGCAAAAGCCGATGTCAATATGATGTTCCATATCGGTGTCCTATCAAAAACCATGGAAATAATTTGCTCCACCACGTCGGCGGGTATTTTTGAAAATGCACAATACTACGTCAATGTAGACGCGCGGGCACCGCTCGACTGATGCGCATCGCTCATACGTCGCTCCTCGCGCCGCACCGCGCCGCTGCCTTCGAGGCCAGGTCTATATAAGTCTATGCCTTGAAACGCGCCGCTCCCGCGCCCCCTGGCTTCGAGTCCGCAGCCTAATAGATATGCTAAGCCCCCATGGCTGTTTTCCGTAACATACGATACAGCCCAACAGCTTATTGTGGTGTACACATTCTAATAATACTAATAATGAATGTATTATAAGGAAAATCTGTATTTACCTAGATAAGGGTTCAGTAATTACGTGTCCTAGCCTGATGTGTTCACTAAGCCTCTTATTAGTAGAGATACAGCAGGAAATTACATACAAAAATGTTACCAAAGAATCTAAATGGTTTTTGGTGGAATGTTCTTTTTATTTTAGTGATTTATTTATGTCTTTTTGTCTTTTATCATTTTTAGGATTGCGTTTTTTTAATTTGATATTTGATTGAATAACGAAACGAGCAAGGCGCTCGCCTGATGGTAAGCGCCACGTCTGCCCATAAACAGAAACAACACCACACAGAACTTTGAATTACAGAGCACTGCATGGCACTGAACTGCGCTCGTCACTTCGAGACACTTATGTCTCGAAGTGAAATGCATTATGCATTAGCCAGTGAATTACTGGGCATTATGAGACTTAACACCTTAGTGTTAAGTTTTCCTTAAAACCGAAACACAACAGTGCTTATACACTGTTGCTTGGCGGCGGAAAGAGACAAATCGCTGGTACCAACCCAGACGGCCTCTCGCATACGAAGGACCTACCGTACCGTTGGAAACCTGCGTACCCAAATAGAGCCAATTAGATCTTAGTTCTAATCTTAGGCTGCTTGTCATCTTTTCTTTTTCTATAAAGCAACGAGCAAGTGGGTTTTCTGGTGGTCTCAAAAAGCCGTTCTGGCTTCAGTCAAATTATAATCTACTTCGATCTCAGTACGATTTATGTTCACATTTAACTTTGATTATTAATAATAGAATAGTATTTGCGATTTTTTTGATAATGAGACTGGGTCAGAATGATAATAAGAACAATTTTATTGACGAAAATGAAGAAAAAAAATCAAGCGTAATAGCGAAATGTCTACTAAAATTAAACCTTATTATTAATTTCGTTGAAAATCAACTCATGAATTGGAACAATATTTATTATATTAGATGAAGCGTGGAATTCCAGGTTATTGGGGTGAAACATTGAAAGAAATACAATACTGAGAATAATAATAATTTATCTCGTAAGAAATTTTGTGAAGAAATATTATTAAGCTTTTTATACTAAATTGTAGACGTAGATGAAATATGGTAAAGGTAAGTAATCCGCTTCGGATATTTCAAAAATATGGATATAATCAGGATTTAATACAGACCTGTTACAACATTAGGTTATATACATGTTACAAGGTGGTAGGTCCCTCGTATGCGTGAGGCCGTCTGGGTTGGTACCACCGCGCCGTCTATTTCTGCCACCAAGCAACAATGTGCAAGCACTATTGTGTTTCGGTTTAAAGGACATTGAAGCCAATGAAATTACTGGGCATTAAGAGTCAACATCTAATGTCACGGGGTGACGAGCGCAGTTCAGTGCCATGCAGTGCTTTGTAATTCAAAGTTCTGCGTGGTGTTGCTTATGTTTATGGGCAGGGGTGGCGCTTACCACCAGGCGAGCGCCTTGCTCGTCTCGTAATTTAATCAAATAAAAAAACATTGTCTCGAGCAACTGACCCGAACCGGAGGGCACGGCTTTAATTGAATTTTTCCACTAATTTCTAAAACCGAACATTGTCATGATCCTTAGTTTTTTGAGATTTAGAGCCACGTTTTAAAATTAGTAATTATGTTATGCATGAATGGTCTGGCTCGACCGCGACTACGAAGGGCGCGGTTCACTGTTGACCGGCGCGATACCACGACACCCATAACTGAGTGTATCCATGTGTGTATAAATAATGTTCACAAGGAGATTGCGACATGACATGATGGTTATTTGGTTGGTTATAGGGCTACATCCTTGAATCCCTGTGCTGCATCGGTTATCCGCCTGTCTTGTCGCAGGCCCCTGGATTTGCTTCCTCCCTCGTAAACCCAGGATAAACCCAGTTTTGGTGGTCACTGTTTTTTTGTTGTTTTTTTTTTGGTGAAGTGCAATCACTTTGCCGTGCCCGGATAAAAGAAAAACTATAAAGGTCCTTCATTTACGTCGATAGGCAATGGCTTGTTAGTGCTCTCACATTACAGTATATACATAAATTAATAATGCTTAATATATTCCATTAGAAGATACCTTATTGGAATATTTTTCAACAGTCATTGTCTTACTTCTTTTAGAAAAAAAAATGGTTTATCCCAACTCCCCCAGGTATGGAATTCCTCTATATATTTCCATTTGTTTCGAATAATCTAAACGGGTAATTTATATTCACAAAACAATGTGTATTTAGTACTCGGTGTATTTTTTCGTAGAGTGCTCTCCAGAGATATGGATAAGCTATTTGAGTGGAAATGAATTGTTTATCTTACGCAAAAATATATTGTTTAAGATAACATCTCTTTGAACATTTATATTTATGATTTTAGGCATGAGGGTAAGTAGTATGTATAAATATGGGGTGTAAGAAATATAGTTAATAAAATGGTTTTATAACCAGTGGTCGAAGTTATCAAATGATTTTGATTCTAGAGAAATCAAAAATTTTTGGATGATGAGCGCAATGCAATAGCATTTTTTTTCGGCGAGACGGGATTGAATTCGAATAGCATAGACAGGCAAACGAACAAGTAGATCACCTGATGGTAAGTGATCTCTACCGCCCATACACGCCCAAAACACTAGAAGAATGAAAGGCGCGTTGCAGAGCTCAAAGGAAAGGGATAATTAAGGGACTGGGATGTGGAAGAGGAGCAACAGTGTGTAAGCACTCTCTTCATTAGGACGCCACGCCGATGCCCAGCAATGAGATAATGTATTTTTAAATACTTGTATGACAAGAAAAGCAGGTCGCTTTTGTGATGGTAGGCGCTACACTTAGCAGCTTATTATTCTATTTTTATAGGTGTAATAAACTGTCTAAAATATTTTACCCATCCGAATACCCGCTAAGGTTGTATATTGAGCAAGTCAAATGCAATACACCCGACCCATCTCAAAACATCGGATCAATTGACGAGCTGATCTCACCAACACGGTTTGAGGTATAAGCGATATTCAAGAATTTGATTACTGCATCTAATGCCTAGCTTGTGTTATATATTTCGATATTTAAATTGCAGTTTTGATTTGTTTAATCTCGAGTTGGAACGAAAACAAAAAAAAAACACTTCATTAAATAATTACTAACCGAGATATTTTATTCTTCTTTTATATTTACTCTTACTTTCCATGCTTTCTCTTCTTTCCTCATAAGGGCGCGTTTATATGACACGGAATCCCACCGCGTTGCGGCCGCGCGGCAATCGCGCGGCGGCCGCGCGGGCGCCTCGCTCGAATCACTCGAAAAACTAATGTAAACTATTGACTAAGTCATAATTCTTCGCAACGCTCCAACCACGCGGCGACTACGCGGTCGTGTAAACGCGACCGCGCGGCCAATCGCCGCGCGGCGGCCGCACGAAATTTTTCGCGTCGTCTAACCGCAGCCTTAGTAGGGAGGTCTGTGCTCAGCAAAGGGAAAATATACAGCGTTTATATTATTATTACAATGTGCAGAAGAAAGTACGGATATTATCCGCATAAGAAACGACCTTGCCGTGAAAACAGACATGTTTAATCCCCTAGGGTTCTACACGAGTCTCGTGACCAGTGTATAGGGATTCCCAAACGATATTAGGCAAGATATCCCTTTTCCCAAAATGAGCTAATAGCTCAAATCTTTAAAGCCAAATTACTTTAAAAATCCTATCTCTAGTCTTTTTCCTATGGATATAAAATAATTACCAATTTAAAAACTTTGCGGTTTTTGATATATATTTGGAAATGTCTGATCTAGTACGTAGTAATATTTTCATACATATGAAATAGCCGTTAAAGGTCTAGGCATACAAGTATTAGGACTAACGTAAACAGAAAGAAGTTATACCGTCCATAGTAGGGTAAATAACAAGATGATGATCAAGTTAGGGAGCGCACGCTTCAGGAAAATTTCTCTCAAAAACAAAAAGGATGGAGAAATTAAACATAAATAAAGTGGACTTGGACACAAAAGGGCAACATAAAGTGTTTCTAAAAGTTCCACAGCCCTTTTTCGGTCCGTTGCTCTTGATGCGTTCTGAAGAAAATGTTTCTGTAAGGGGATACCGTTGAGCTCATCTAAAACATTTTAAGCGTAGTTTGCGTTTGAAAGTGTAAATTACTTTTTGTACTGAAAGTCCTTAAATATCTTCTTTAATGTAATATGGCGATATACGGGACATATATTATATAATCATATAAATTCAGTCTTATATATAAAGGATAGCTTTGATTGGTAGAGCCACGCTGTAGATATTTTTGTTTACAGCATGGTGGTCGCTGGTTTTTTGGACTGCCCTGCGCTTACCATCAAGTGTAGTCAAAAAATCGAGAGCCACGTAAAAATACAAAAGTAACATAAACTATAATCAAAAAAACCTTGTACAAAGCAAGAAAAAAATAAATAAGGAAGCTCCTTAAAAGAGCAAGACATCTTTTGCCGCATTTATTTTGTAAATATTGACACAAGCGGCTTTCCGCGCAATTTCGAGTTTAAGGACACCTCAGGTGGTAAAATACCTCCTGGCGTCGTAAATAACGCGATATTGGACGTCATTACAGGAACGACCTATGGGGCCTTCTGCTATATTTTACTTGGAAACAGAAAATATTTTCTATTCTAATAAATGTTTAATATTTACGCTTACACATACACAAGCACACAAGCTTAGTCCCGTGTATGCGAGAGGCCGTCTGGGTTGGTACCACCGCTTTATCTATTTCTGCCGCCAAGTAACAGTGTGTAAGCATTGTTGTGTTTCGGTTTGAAGGACATTGAAGCCAGTGGAATTACTAGCCATTATGAGACTTAACATCTTATGGCAAGAGGTGACAAGCGCAGTTGTGTCATGTAGTGCTTTGTAATTCAAAGTTCTGTGTGGTTTTACTTCTATTTATGGGCAGGCGTGGCGCTTACCATCAGACGAGCGCGTGGCTCGTCTCGTCATTCAATAAAAAAAAGAGTGAAGGGGATGCACTCGTTGTACTTCTGTTTACCTCTTCGAAGATATAGGCATGAGATTGTGTTTATACGAATATCTACTAAAAATTTCAGGAGTACATTGCCAAACTTAATATAAAGTAATGAGGAACTTTAAGGCCTGTAATGAGATCATTAACCATACTGAATGAGACAGAAAACTTCGAGACTTTGAGATTTACCCCAGTCGAATCGGCCCTTTCATACTATAGTGTAAAACTACAACTTGAATCTACCTACCACATATAAAAAACACGTATTTACAAGTTTAGAATTTGCTCGTTGCTGCGCCCGCGTGAATGTCTTTTTCCATTATAAAAGTACCCTCGGACCTTAATCAAGTCATGATCTGTTTGAATGCCAAATTTCATCCAAATCAACCTAGCCGTTATGGCTTGATTAAGTAACAACAAGTATACAAACATTATCGAGGGTTGTCATATGTTATTTATAGGTATTATTGTTATTATTTATTCCCGTTTTGTCTATACCATGAATGGGCCGGCTCGACCGGGTCGTTACCACTGTCTCACAGAAAACCGACGTAAAGTAGCGGCTTGCTGTTGCGTTTCGTACGGTAAGTGAGATATCCGGAGGCCCAAATCCCCCTCCCCTTCGCAATCCCTAATTATGCCTTTCCTTTAATGTGCGGTAATGCGCCCATGATTCTTTTGGTATTGTGGGCGTATATAGGCCGTGGAGGTCACTTACCATAAGCTGACCCACTTGCTAGTTTGTCATCTATGCTATAGAAAAAGATTTATATTTTCTTTCTTTCTTCTTTTTTTATTTTCAATGTTATTAACACTTCGAAAGAAAAAATGTTGCGATATTGGCGTAATAGCTACAGGCTCGTTGCCATTAACCAAGAAAAAGAAAAAGAATCGAATTTGCTCACTCCAAAAATGTCCGCTTACCTAAGTATTCTAACCAAAAATCTTAATTCCAGGAGTGACAAGCCTTCGAGACGTGATGCTTCTGGTAGAACCTACAACAATCATCAGGGGTGGCACGGCAGCCCTCATCTGCTCCAGAGACATGCAAGACGCGCCATTATACTCAGTGAAGTGGTACCGTGGGAACCATGAGTTCTATCGGTACACCCCTAATGAAGTACCTGATACAAGAGTGTTTGGACTGCCCGGAATCTTTGTAGATGTGAGTACATAAATTAGGGCTGTCATTTAATGTTCAAATAATAATTTGTCAAATAACGGTGTTAAGAGCCAATTTAGGAGGTAATGATTTGACAAGCTCTTATATTGACGTGATTAAATTATCATTTTGCTATATTACATTTTACCTGATATAAAGATTGGATATTCTGCCCACATCATTTATATTTTTGCTCATATATTTTTCAAAAGCTTCACTGTAGTGATATTATGCATAACTGGTAATACTATTAATGAATGGTAGATAAAACAGGTTATGTCAATCTTTTTACTAGTAAACTGCCCTGTCTGCCCATAAACAGAACCAAACAGAACTTTGAACTACAAAGGACTACATGACACTGGACTGTACTCGTTACCCGGAGACATAAGATAAGTCTCATGATACCCAGTAATTTCACTGGTTTCAATGTCGTTCAAACCGAAACACAACAGTGCCTACACACTGCTGCTTGGCAACAAAAATAGGCAAAGCGGTGGAATCAACCCATACGGCCTCTTGCATACCAGGAACCTACCACAAATCAAATCATGGGATAAGAAGGAAGTTCTTCAAATCATTAGATTAGCACTAGTTGGCCCCCTGCCTACCCTTCCAAGAATACATGGGTTAGATTATAGACGTATATACACGTGTAAAGTATTTTCACGAGACGCTTTTGTTGTATTGGCATACAAAACATTCAATAAGTAGAATTAATAGACTTTGTAATTAAGAATTCTGTTATTTACATTCAGTCGTTTTACTCTAATGAAACTGCTAATAATCTAGTAGAATACGTAAACAATTTGTTTCTCAAACAAATAAGTGAAAATGTTTATGTTGTTTAATTAAAAATGACTTATACCTTTGTTAAGATGTTTAACTTTATTCATTTAATGTTATTTTCTTCCTTAATAAGGCAATTAAAAGAATGTAAGAGAACGTTTCTAATAATGACGATATCATTATTATAAGTTTAACTGAGGAAAAATTAATAAATAATAATTACATACCAACTTAGTCATTGTATAGAGTAAATGGGAGATTCTAAGTTCGGTTCACGTTCTAAAGAGCATGATTTGCGCGACATTGGGTCCTTTAGAGGGGAATGGTGTTACGAAGGTTTTCGGTCGTAAATTTATTTTCACATCTATACTAATATTATAAAGCTGAAGAGTTTGTTTGTTTGTTTGAACGCGCTAATCTCAGGAACTACTGTTTCGAATTGAAAAATTATTTTTGTGTTGGATAGTCCCTTTATCGAGGAAGGCTTTAAGCTATATAACATTACGCTACGACTATTAGCTATTATAAAGCTGAAGAGTTTGTTTGTTTGTTTGAACGCGCTAATCTCAGGAACTACTGTTTCGAATTGAAAAAATATTTTTGTATTGGATAGTCCATTTATCGAGGAAGGCTTTAAGCTATATAACATTACGCTGCGACTATTAGGAGCGAAGCATCAGTGAAAAATGTTACAAAAACAGAGAAAATTATTCATATTTGAAGGCTTCCGTTGCGTGCGCTGCGTACACGGTTCAAGCTACCCAAAAAATATGTATGAAATTTGTGATATGACTGCTTTGGTGGCGCAGTTGTATTGTGTACTGCTTTCCTGAGGTCTCGGGTTCGATCCCCGGGTACTTTTTATCCCCGAAAAAGCAGATCACGCGGGCGGAGCAGCCAGGAAAAGCTCGTTCTTAATATAATTATCAGTTTAACGGACATCAAATGTACTGTTGCATAAACATTTTGGGTTCATACATTCGCTACCTTTTCTTTTATTGGCTAGTGCTGTGCCCCGAAAGTCTTGACTCTTAAATAAATCTATCAGAAAATGGAACGAAGCTAGTTTATGTTTGCTTAAAACATTTATTCGGGAATGTATTCTGATAACCTTAGGATCAAAGTACAAGCGAACAAATAAAGTACCTGCATCTTTCAAGGAGCCGATACCTTTACCTTACTGAAATAAAAAAGCGAAGTGAAACTCGAATTTTGGTTTGCGGGTTCCGTGGGGAAACTTGGTTTTACAAATATAATTTACAATGGTCGCTTTGGTCTACAGGCGTAATTAGTGAAATTGAAGACCTAGGGTTAGTATTTAAGCTCATGCTTGTTCCCCTGAAGGATAGATAGAGGTGCAATCACGGTCCACCGAGCTCATTTCCATCCCATCTATAACTATTCCATTGTTTTAATAAGGGCGAACCTATCAGCATACAGGGAGAGAAATTCGGATTTTTGTAATGAAATTTCGACATTTCTAGTAGGATACGATGGTAGTAGGATCGATTGATACTTCGAACATTACTTTACCATTCAAATTTTTATAGTTAGACAACCGACTCGAATTGCTGATTCTAGCCAGAGATTATTTCGAGGGAAATGAGAATTAACTTTCAGGTCACAAATTTATATCCTGAGCAAATCATGTGCTATTTTTCGAATCGATAACTCTAATTGTGTTTCGGCTCGTACCTGTGTCAGATAGCCGGAAAAGAGGACTCCGCCGTGTGCCACCATTGTGGCAACTGTCGCTGCCATGGTCGGCAGCCGGAGGTTATGGCGTGCGATGGCCTCCTTCTGCGAGTACGTCATCTTTTCAAAGGAGACGTAGGAGGCGCCGGGTGGACGACTGACCGGCTTCTTCCGCCCTGTGGAATGGGGGCGTTTGGAGAATTCCACCACGGTATCCCCTGCCTCTAGTAAGGGGCAACTAATAGGGGCCATCGGGGTCGAGAGCGCGCAGCGGGGGCTGTCGTAGCGCCCAAGTGTACGGTTGTACATGTGATCCCGGGATGGACGGCAGCATGGGTGGTAGGCCTCATGCTGTCGTTGACGCCGAGGGCGTCCTTCAGTGCGCGGCTGAGCCCCCCCTCCATAAAGAGACGGGCCGCGAGGCACCGCGCAGGGACGGTTCCGGTAGCAATCCTTGGATTATTCAAAGATACCCCGGGGCCGCCCCACATGCGCCGAAGAAGTTTTTAGTTGGTATTTGTCGGCATAGGGTGTATATAGTGTAGGTACTCGGCCCAGCGGTCGCTCGGATGTTTTACATCTCTCCCAAGCTCTCTCTCTCTCTCAACGCGGGGTTGTAAGGCCGGCAGAGCCCAACAAAACCGTCCCGCCTCCTCCGGAGCGGGGCGATAGTGATAAAACGCTTTTCACTGCTACATAAAATAAAGGGTAAACAACAAACACGTCGTCAGCGGCATATTTCAAGAGTATGTATCTTATAATAACCATCACGATAAATATGAATAGCCGAAATAGTTGAAGATTTCCCTGGATGACAGACTGACACGCGCCGTCTAACACAAATCCCTGCGGACCTTTCGTCTGCAGAATCCTAAAAACCCAGCCAAAAGCACGTCCAGTCATGTATATTGTGGAGTTCCGTCGCTTTTATTACTAACGATAAATAAGTCTAATTTGGTTGGCTTTGTCTCGTAAAGTTTTTGATTCCAAAAAAGGGGTGTTGTAAGTCTGACCTCTCTCTTTGTCATTGTGAGAGGTTTGTATATGTATTCGTCTGTGACGTAATAATGCTGAAGCGAATGGACGGATTTGAGTGGTTTTTACCACTCTACCACTTTTTAAATACATATTTAGAGTGTTAGAGCCACTCTGTAGACACTTTAGTCTACAGCCTTAATGTAACCCGCCGGCTCGTCCAGGGTACCAGTTACCACTGTCTCACAGAAAACCGATGTAAAGTAGCGGCTTTACGCGTTTCGTATGGTGAGTGAGATATCCGGATGCCCAAATCTCCCTTCCCTTCCCAATCCTTTAATTATCTCTTTCCCTTAAGTTCGGCAAAACGCCAATGATTCTTCTGGTATTGTGGGCGTACATGGTGGTGGAGATAATTTACTATCAGGTGACCCATGTGCTCGTTTGCCAGCCTATGTTATAAAAAAAGAAAATATATATAAATGGGCTTTATCCTATATGCCTAATATTATCTGAATGTGGGCTACGGCTGGATGGATGGCCATGACGAAACTACACGGTCTCTTGTTTTATCACGGAACCCTACAAAACGAATTCTTTTAAAGATCAGGAACTCGGCGAAACCCACCCCCGTATGGTCTCACTTCGCAAGATTGAATCGATTGGAGGCGAAAACGATTTTTCGAGGCGTGTACCCATTGCTACTCTGCTCCATAGTCTTTTACTTTTATTATCTGTGTGTTGAAGCCTGAAATGAGGTTTTAGGCAATTTAAGTGTTTTTCGAACGCTTTTAAAATCCTTCCAGCGATCTGTGTTATGGCTAAATGTGGTTTTCTCGAGCAATATTATGGGATTCGGTTCGTTTTTATAGCTACAAAGTGGTTAAAGCCGGGAATTTTTGAATAAATATTGTTTGATATTCGAAAATAGCTAATGCTATGTACCCAATTGTATAGTGACTCGAAAAAAACAAAACTAAAAGCCAAGTTCTTTTTTTTGTCCGAGCTCGGCAAAGTGACTGCATTACACCTGATGGTAAACGTAGTGCAGTTCAAAAAACCAGCGACCATCGACAAACAATGAGTTTCTCGATGATCACCGAAATCATGCCAGCCTGTATAAATGCATATTCACACTCCGAAGAGGGAAGAAAAAAATCGAGGGGCCTGCGATAGGACAGACGGATGACCGACGCTGTCACAGGGATACAAGAGTGTACCCCTATACCCGCCCTAATCAACCATCAAGTCATGTCCCAAGCCCCTCGAGAGAATCGGATATACACTGGTTGATCCTGCAACGCGATCCATACAAGGTGTGTGGGTCACTAGTGCAGGCTTTTTCTTCAAAAGACTTCGAACTAATTAAGATGGTATTTAAGCTATTTCATGTTTAAAATCAAATCCATTTTAGCCCAAAAAAATACACACATACACAGTCACACTAACACACATACGATTCAGTCGACGGGACTCTCTCTAGAACATATAAATACACCTAACAATAACACACGTGGCCCTGACCTCACAATAAGATACGAGTCTTGTGTCATGGGAATCAGGAACTACGAGAGACTTTCGGTCTCACGACGCCCAAACCCCGAAATAAATGTATGTGGATCACACAAACATTTGTCTCGGTGCGGGGATCGAACCCGCGGCCTCTCGCTTCTGCGCCCGCTACGCAACGGAGGCTGGCACATATGATAAATAACATAGACAAATAAGAGTATTTTTATACACAAATAAAAGACATTCATTTACAAGTCACCCTCTTTGCATCCCAAAGAAATGTATACCAAGATATAAATTTTCTTATCTCGGACAATAAAGAAAACGAATAGATACTTGCGATGTCTGAATATGAAAGAGTCTATTCATTTGTGCATTGAAAGCGTTTTATAACGCGCATAATTCATAACAACAAGTAGGTCCCTCATATGCGAGAGGCCGTCTGGGTTGATACCACCGCTTTGTCTATTTCTACCGCCAAGCAACAGAATGTAAGCACTGTTGTGTTTCGGTTTGAAGGACATTGAATTCAGTGAAATTACTGGGCATTATAGACTTAACATCTTATGTCTCAGGGTGACGAGCGCCATGCAGTGCTTTGTAATTCAATGTTCTGTGTAGTGTTGCTTCTGTTTATGGGCAGGCGTAGCGCTTACCATCAGACCAAACGCCTTGCTCGTCTCGTCATTAAGCCTGATTGGTACTACAATATAATTTAACATATACCTTAGCCACAGCAACGCGTGGCTGGGTCTGCTAGTACAGTATATTTATCATTTATTTTACGTTTTGTAAGATCCGTATCAATAGGCATAATCTCCTATGTCTCGACAACGGAAATTACTATGGTATTCCCGAATATGTTTCTGAGATTATTGAACTTTAATTATGGACCGTTTCAAAGAAATGTGTTATTGTATTCGAATGATATAAACGTTTGATAAATATATCTTAAAGGGAATTGACAACAAAGGTTTTTGCTTGATATTAAAGTATTTTTTGTCACAAAAGATGTAAATAATTTAAGATTTCTAATCGTAAGACTATATGTCTCTTATTTTACTATAGTTACATTCTTTTAGTGGTGAAAGGAAACTATGAAATCGATGAGATTGTGGGTTTGATTTCCAAGCCAACATTTGTACAGCGACATTTAAATTAGTGTTTCTCGAGTTTTTTTTATCCGAGCACGGCAAAGTGACTACACTGCATCTGATGGTAAGCGTAGTGCAATCCAAAAGACGAACGACCACCAATAAACAATGAGTTTATCAGTGGTCACCAGAGTCATGCCGACCTATAAAAATGCTTCTTCCCTGTTCCTGTCTTTATGTGGTATGGTGTATCACTTTCCATCAGATGATTTACTTTCGTTTTGCTGACCTTTGCTATAAAATAAAAATCCATAGACTCACGTATGGTTCTAGAAATTGGAATTACTGCCTGATATGGCGAAATGTTGGCTCTATATCACATAATAATAACAAGTTCTCTTTTCCAGATGAACAGATCTAACGGCTCTCAGGTCCTGTTACGTCGCATGGACTTGACCCTCGCCGGAAACTTCAGCTGTGAAGTGACTGCTGACGCGCCGTCGTTTGCAACCCAGATCGCGACCAAATTTATCGATGTTATCTGTAAGGATTTAAGCTAATTCATAGGGTTTCGTCAAACAGCGGTCGGGGCGGGACGGCAACGCGACGCTGACGGGACTGCGTATAGATCGAGCGAGTCGAGCGTCCAGCGCGACGGTTCTGTGTGACATTTTCTATATTGACTAATGCATTACAACTGCTCACGTCCCGTCAGCGTCCCGTCGCCGTCTCGCCCCGTCCGCTGTTTGACGAAACCCTTATGCATGTTAAGATCGCTGTGTCTTAAAATGATGTATGCCACTACGCAATTTTAACTTTTACCGCACTCAAAATTAGCCTGTGCATTCATTCTCTATTGCGAATCGTTTTATATAAAACGACCTACTGATAAAAGTAGGGTATAGAATCATATTCAATGTATATAGAAACATATTAATTACTGTTGGGAGTTCTACGGTAAGTGTATGTGTGGTAGAGCCACGTTGTAGACAGTTTTGCTCACAACATGAATGGGCCGGCTTCACCGAGTCGTTATCACGGCCTCACAGAAAACCGACGTAAAGTAGCGACTTGCTGCTGCGTTTTGTACGGAGATTCAACTATCCGGAGGCCCAAATCTTCGTCCCTTTCCTAATCCCTTAATTATTTAATTTAATGAAAAGTGAAGAGCCTTTAAGGTCGGATAGGACGCGCCTATGATTCTTTTCCGAGCGTTGGAGATCACTTACCAAGAGATGAGCCACTTGATCTTTTGCTTTTATGCTATAAAAAAAACGCTACCCTGTAAAAATCGCTATTGACATGGGTCAAAACAACTTCAAAGATAGATTGACATCAGGTATAGGGAGCCGTAAAATCTCTAAATAGATAAAAAAACTTTTCTTTAACTTAACGTGACATTAAAATAATAGGATCTGGGGAAGGAGAAAATGACATTGAAGAAAGCTGCTTGTTACAAAAATTACGTTAATTTACTAACAAAATTTCATTCGTGCCATAATAAGATTGCGGATTCATTCAAAAAGGCACGTAAACTAGAGGCTTCATTAAAAACTTTAAATTAAACCGAAGACTTGGACAACATGAAGATTTTGCATTGCCTTGCAAAGCTTAACACCAAACAAGATGAGTACAAGGAAACCCCAATTAAGATTTTGGACTCACTTGTTTTGATGTAATTTTCGGGAATTCTTCAGCGTGAATTACTTTAGAAATTAATAATCGTAAATCCACGTAGTCTAACGCTATATTAATATTATGCTATATTTACAAGGTATTAGGTCCCTCGTGCCACCGGTACCACCGCTTTATCTATTTCTTCCGCCAAGCAACAGTGTGCAAGCACTATTGTGTTTCGGTTTGACATTGAAGCCAGTGAAATTACTAGGCATTATGAGACTTAACATATTATATCTTGGAGTGACGAGCGCAGTTCAATGCCAAGCGGTGCTTTGTAATTCAAAGTTCTGTGTGGTGTTGATTCTGTTTATGGGCAGGTGTGGTGCTTACCATCAGGCGAGCGCTTTGCTTGTCTCGTCATTCATTGAAATAATTTAAAAAACCTACACTCCCTGTAAAAAGATGATCACCTAATGTAAATTAACTAAGATCAAAAATATTTAGTTTTAGATCGCTTATCCGATAACCCACTTGTTCGTTTGTGGATCTTCTTACCATCAAGCAACGACCTTCTCGTTTCTTCATCTAAGCTAATGAAAAAGTATTACGCTTTGTCTTTTTCGCCGTCAAGCAACAACGTACAAGAACTGTGGTTTCATTTTGAAGGTCATTGGAGCAAGCGCAATTAGTAAGCACTGAGTTACAACATCTTATGTCTCGGAGTGACAAGTGTACAAAAATATCCAAAAGTAATCTTACCATACGACCTGCCTTTGTCATTTAGGTGAATAAAAAAATAAACAGAAACTATTTTCATCTTTTATAGACACAATTATATTGTTACCTTCAAAAATGATTTGTGAGGTAATAGAAATAATTTTATGGAAATTATGTCTATAAAATGTTATTTTACGAAAGCCGTTAAGCTCAAGGAAATTAAGGTAGCGAACTGTTCGTTTATTGGTGTATAAAATTAGATTAGAAATTATTTTACAATGGCATTATTATTTTAGTAGACTGGGAGGTTGTTTTGGTGGTAGTAACAAAAACCCTTGGAGATAATCAAGATTCTAAAATGATAACTTACATAAAATTTTCTCGATGTTATTGACAGCTTTGATGACGTAATTATCGGGCGTGAAATAAAAGGCCGTGTATTCAATCCCAGCATCAAGACAAATCTTCGTGTAATCTATGATAATGAAGATCATAGAAGCTAATGGAAATTACCGGACATTAACAGCTTAAGTCCCGGGGTATCACGCGCAGTGCGCATCCTTGCAGTAATTTGTAATTCAATGTCTTGAGTGGTTTTGATTCTGTTTATGCTCAGCATACCATCAGGCAAGTAAACATTATTCATAATAGGCTTGCTTTTGTCCACTTGATGGTGAGCGATGATGAGGCTTTAGATGAAGCATGCTTGCCTAACGAAAACCTATTCACTCTACTTGAAGATACCCCGATTATATTTATCAGGGAACAAATTCTATTTAATTATTTGTTCCACATCTTGGAAGTCCTAAGAATGAAGATGGAATGAAAAAAATAATGAAAATAACTATAAATAAATAAAAAAATGGATAAATCCCTTGTCCTGGATAGGGGGCACGAGAGTAGGGCGTCGAGTCCCACAAAAAAATAATAATAATGAAGATTGAGGCAAAGCTTTTTGTGCGGTTTTGGGAACATCTATCATAAATGCGTGGCGTTTTGCTGTTTCTGATCTCGTTAATCAGCGAATTGATATGTCCACATTTGTAAATAAATAATATTTTATTGCACATACAAAAATGCTTTGTGTTGCTTTCCTAGTCCGGTGACCATATTAGATATTAAACATCTTAATGAACGCTAGGCTTAACGAAGATCTGTCTCACAATCTGTCCTATACAAATATCCCAAACAATAAGAGGTATATACGAGGGTTAGTCATGAATAAATCAAATAAGTCAACTGTCTTCAAAGCTTGAATTAATAAGTAGGAATAGTACTCGTATTTGGGAGAGTAAGTAGCCACTAACATCTTAGGCCTGAAGTCAACCTGATCTGCATGTGATACACTTTGGTGATTGACGGACAATTCAAAGTCAAAACTTTGTTCCTGTTGCGATTTTGTTACTAAAACTACTATTGTGTTCATATTTAAGGGTCGATTAATACACCCGATATATACGCACGTTGTATACGCTTATTATATCATTAACAACATTTGAAAAAATATCTTCAAAAAACTTATTCACTACATATTTGCACTAAGTAACTTACTCCAAATCTACGTTGACAAAACTCTGAAAAGATCGTCAAAATTTTAAAGGCCGTCACAACGTCGCTCGCAACTTCTATTTCGGTCAGATCTTTGCATAATAATAAAGTTTCCACGCACGGTACGTACAAAAGTTATTCTGTAAAATATTGACATCAGCCCACAGGGACATCTGTGGGACGCAAAACAGCTTTGTAGAATGGAGCCCATTTATATTCCGGTCCGTACTGGAGTATTGAAATCGAGTTGGTTTCGGAACTAAACAATTTCTTCGACAGGTGCTATGGTTTCTTTAATGTAGTATTGTATAATGTAATAACGATGTGGATTGAGTCGGACTTTTGAATCAGATTTATAATGCATTGATGTTATGGATCGTATCTAATCGACGCTTACTATTATTTAAGTTAATTTTAGAGATTATCGCATTAAACAAAGACGCGCATCTCACTGGAAAGAAAATGAAGAGGTGCAAGCCTTCATTTTACATTAAATCTACTTTTCGGTTAACTTATCTCTTACATTTAATTACAACATCCATGTCGCTCAAAGGCTTACTGGCTGGACTGATTGATCACTGTTGTCCACCGCGTGACCACGAAGTCTGAAAAGCTTTCGAAACGTCCGGACCAGTCAAATAAAAAACCGATATAAAATCCGTTAAAATTAGTTTTATTTCAATGTGTAACATTCGCGTAAACATATGAAATCATTATGGCGTATGTCATGGCTTTGTTTAAGTAAGTATAATACCTAACCCATTTATAAACATCCACTATCTCTGTACCATTCCAGCTCTACCCAAAATGGGACCAGTGTTGAAAGCAAACAAGGACCGTTACCAACCGGGCGAAATGCTGCAAGCCAACTGCACATCATCACCGGCACGACCTGCTGCCAATCTCACCATCTATATCAATGAGGAGCCGGTAAATATGTTGCACCATTACAAATTCTCTACTAGGGTCTGACGATGCAAGTCATCTGCACAATTTCACCATCAGGGCCTGCTGTTAATCTCACCATCTACATGAATGAGGAACCGGTAAATATGTTGCGCCATTTCAAATTCTCTACCAGGGTGTGATGATCCAAGTCATCTGCATATCGTCACCGGCACGGCCTGCTGTCAATCTTACCATCTATATCAATGAGGAGCCGGTAAATATGTTGCACTATTTCAAATTCTTTACCAGGGTCTCATGATCCAAGTCATCTGTACATCGTTCCCGTCACGGCCTGCTGCCAATCTTACCATCTATATTAATGAGGAGCCGGTAAATATGTTGCACTATTACAAATTCTCTACCAGGGTCTGATGATGCAAGTCATCTGCACATCATCACCGGCACGACCTGCTGTCAATCTCACCATCTATATCAATGAGGAGCCGGTAAATATGTTGCACCATTACAGATTCTCTACCAGGGTCTGATGATGCAAGTAATCTGCACAACGTCACCGGCACGGCCTGATGTCAATCTTACCATCTATATTAATGAGGAGCCGGTAAATATGTTGCACCATTTCAAATTATCTACCAGGGTCTGACGATGCAAGTCATCTGTACATCGTCACCGTCACAGCCTGCTGTCAATCTTGCCATCTATATTAATGAGGAGCCCGTAAATATGTTGCACCGTTTCAAATTCTCTACCAGGGTCTGATGATCCAAGTCATATGCATAACGTCACCGTCATGGCCTGCCAACATCACCATCTACATTAATATAGAGCTGGTAATATATTTCACTATGTACAGTACTGTTTACTTGAAAAGATTTTTACATGTTTAAATATTTAAATAAAAAACATTTAAAACCATAAAAAGCCATCACCCTCCAGTGGCGAGACCTAGAAACCAAGCCACTTGCGGTTACGACCTCAGAGTGAAGAACCTCCTCACAATGCAATGAAATCCCTAAATATTTTATATTTCTTAATCTAACATCGTTTCTTCTGTAAATTCCAGCTCCGCTCATCAGAAACCAGTCTGCATCCTTCAGAGAGCGGTCTGCTCTGGACCAGCGTGAAGGCGGATGTCAAGGTCACCCCAGACCTGTTCGTTGGTGATCGAATGCGCGTCGCTTGCGTGGCGAGCGTGTACGAAGTATACAAACGCTCGGCCAATCTGGACTTTTTCACACCTGATACTGATCCCAGGCCTGAGAGAAGTAAGTATACCAGGTGTTTCTAATAAAGATAGAAATTAAGTGGTAGAGCGTCGTTGCAGACAGTTTTGTCTACAACATGAATGGGTCGCAACGGGTCAAAACAGGCAGCGTGAAATACCTGTGTGCTATAGGGTTTCGTACGGTGACCGAAATATCCCAAGGCATAAATACCCTCCCCTACCCATTCCCTTAATAACCACACAACGTGTTCATGATTCTTCTGGTATTGTAGGCGTTCATGGATGGCAGAAATTCATAGACTTTTCATGTCTCGGGTTAGCGTTCAAATAAATTATTTCTTTCTTTAGATTACTTACCATCACTTAGTTACACGTTTGCCGGCCTATGTTATAACAAATATAAGATGGATTTTTAATCAACTAATAATATTAGACGATAGAGTTTTTTCCGAGCTTAGTACCAGTATAGGACTAGTAAAATTTTATGAATTCCAAAAAATGATCGAGACGGGGCATCACAAATTTTAAGTATATAGAATTGAACTAAAAATAATCGTAAACTCTGTTTTAAGTGGTACAAAGAAACATTACGCCCACTGAGTGAACGATAGTCCTTTAGAGTCTATCTTTATAAATAGAGCTACCCACGCTATTTTGAGGAACTCTTCAAGTCCTATTTGAGTGAAGGAGGCCATTGAAATGTACAGACAGCCTGCTCTAGATTTTAAATGTACTCGTAGTCGAAATTCTGTTGAAATTTGCTAGAGATAGCTTTTAGTATGGAGAAATGTATATAATAGTTTCTATTGAAAAACAATGTAAAGGGCAATGAAGAAAAAAGGTTAAAAAAGTAGGTTACGCAACAGAGTAGTAAAGTTATTACTATAATATTTACGATAATTTATAAAAAAATAAAAAATCGATAATAAAGACAATTTTCATGGTACTGTATTTAAAATGTAGAGATAGAAATGAAATAATCGACTAAAATAAAAATAATGATATAGCTTTAAAAAGCTATAAAGGTCTCCCCAGATGGGTTGGAGTCAGTCAGGTGGTCAGTTTTAAAAAATACAAGCAAACTTTTTCTGCAACATGTGTTAAAAAAAGCATGTTACCCTAACCCTAACAAAAGAATGGCGATTTGGGAAATACAGTACTGTACCGGTACAAAACGCAAGCTGCCTCTTACGTCATTTTTCTGTAAGACAGTGGTGGTACGAAACAGGTCGATCCAATCCATTTATACTGTGGACAAAACTGTCTACTATTTTACTTTACACTTAAAGGAAGAATGTTTATAAAAACGATTATCTTAATGTTTAAGGAAAATCAAAGTATTTGATATAAATATAAATTAATTTTATATTAAGAAACAATCGATAAAAGCATAAATATAAGCTAAATGAGTATAAAATTACCCTTAAAATAATTAAAAGTATAGAAAAGGGTGAGTTCTATCAAGCAATTAGTAATTCAAACAAATCTAATGCACTAAATGGGGTAAGCAGCCCCAGGGTTGCGACGAGGGCGCTTTGTAATTTAATCACTTTACAAATATGTTTTACGCATAGATATAGTTCTAAATAGACTACTCAAGCACTTATATCTATGAAGACAAACCTTGTTACATTTTTGTACCCGCTGTTGTATTATGAAAACACTTGTATTTGTAGATACTAACTTTTAATAGTTTTTGCAATAAAATATTATCGCGTTGAGGAGTTATTTTGTATTATTACGGTATTGTTTATACGGTTATTGTTTTACTAAGTGTTAGGTTCATTATAAGCGAGAGGATTAGTATCACGATTTTGTTTATTTCTGCTACTAAGGAGCAATACATTGAAGCCAATAAAATTTTGGGTATTATATGGTCTCAACACCTTATGTCTCGGGATGCCGAGTGCCGTTCAGTGTCATACAATGTTTTGTTATTTATAATCCTTTTTGGTGTTGCTTCTGTTTACGAAGGCACTCACCATGATACGAGCAACCTGCTCTTTTCGTAATTAAATCAAATAAAAAAAACTAAGATTGTTTATTGATCTCTGCAATTAATCAGAGTGCACGTGCTGATAATTTTGCCCAGGATTTAGTTTCGATTTCTGCATGAATGTATTTGCGATATCTATTAGATTTATATCTGTACCTTTAAATGGCTCAGGGCATTAATTTTCGATTTGTATGGTAAACAGATTTATTTACCTTCGTCCCGACGCTAAGTCTAGGGACACATTGATGTTTTTATTGTTTACTAATGCCGTGGGAAGTTAACGAAGGGCGGTTCGGTGGCAGTTGTTTTCCCACATTTTATGTTCTTGCGTCTGGCTTTCAATTAAGTCTATAATTACTATTAAACAATTTAAGTATAACGTTATAAATGTCTGTTTGGTTAGTAACGTACAATCTATATATATAAAACTCAAAGGTGACTGACTGACATAGTGATCAACGCACAGCCCAAACCATTGGAGGGATCGGGCTGAAATTTGGCATGCAGGTAGATGTTATGACGTAGGCATCCGCTAAGAAAGGATTTTGATAAATTTAACTCCCAAGGGATAAAATAGGGGATGAAAGTTTGCATGAAAATCACGCGGGCGGAGCCGCGAACAAAAGCAAGTTGTTTTTTAAGCTCCTACGGAAAATTCAGCTGCACTTACTGCCTTTAGCATGGTCATAGCGTGATATACATATAAACCTTCCTAAATGAATCACTCTATCTATTGCTGAAAACTGCATTAAAATCCGTTGAATAGTTTAAAAGATCTAAGCGAACAGACAGCGGAGGCGACTTCATTTTATACTGTAAAGATTGTATCTACTCAATCAAAAAAAAATGTTCGCGAAATCATACTTCTGCGGGACCATTAAGCTGTGGAATAGTTTGCCGGCACACGTGTTCCCCCTTCCTATAATATTGGGTCCTTTAAACGGAGTGTGAAGAAGCAATTAGGCAGGCCGGCATGTTCGTGCCGACCAACGATAGACACACTGTTTGTCGTTGGTCGACAATATTCCTGGATTGCGCTAAGTGTAGCGCACACCTGATGGTAAGTGTACCATCAGGTGTGGCGTAGTCATTTTGTCGAGCCAGGATAAAAAAAAACCTAATGAAGATATATTTTTAATTTTCAGTCACACTAAACAGAAGTTCAGCGATGTTCCCAAGTTGGATTCTTCTGCTACTGCTCTTCCTTCTACCCATGGTGGTGATGGGACAAGACTATGAAATGTTCGAGTGGCTAGACGCAGACTATGAAGAAATGGCAGAAACCCAGGAGAACGTACTCAAGTCGCTTCTAGGCGCTTGAATTTACATTATACGAATTTATGGCCTATTTACACACAGCGTTTTGACGCAGCGTTACAATATTTAATGTAACGATACACAGAGAAAAAAATCTAGGTTTGTTCCTACTACTATAGTACGGTTATAAAAATGCATCAGGAAAAACAAATGCAGAATATAAAAAAAAATATCAGCACACATTAACGCAATTGTACAAAGCATTTTTAATAAGGTTTGTAAAAATTATTCATATCTTATCGTAGATACTGAAATCACATTCCAATTTTAAACAAATATCGAAATCTTAAGGCTGAAATGCCATCACTATTTTAAATTATAAAATAAAAATATTAATAAGTAAACTATAAAAACTACAAAACTTGTTCATTTAATGATAGCCCCAGACGAACTTTACGTAAATTATCTCTCGTCACATTAATTATTTACGTCGGGGTTTTTTTTAATTATTTTATCCTTTTTCAATAACATTTTAACCGTCCTGGGTTTTTTAAAATGTTTTTAATTTCCCTTTTATTTATTTAAGTTAATGAATTAAGCAAAATAAAATCAATATCTGATTATTTACTTCATATGGGGCCAATGCTATTCCATATTTGCATCTAATTAATGATTAAATTGTTATTTATTTTATTAGAAACTATAAATATTTAAAACGCAGCGTCAAAGCGTTTATGTGTAGATAATTTATCTGTAAAATACTAGAGTCGATTAACATTATTTTAATTAGCACTAGTTTTTATAATCCATAAAATTCCCATGTATAAAACAATAGACATTAGTTCCATTCCATTACTTTTAAGTTGAGTTAATTGAATTAAGGAGTTGAGCGTTCATTGTTCAATTGTTTCTTTTGCTACAATTGATATGAGAATCGAAAACATTATTACTTTATAAGTCATATTTTGGAGTTTTGGCGGGAATTCTAACAGTGCGGTTCATCGCTTATTTTTATTTATTTCAAAAACTAGTTTAAAGTTGTGTTTGTAGTATAAAAGTGCTGTGGATTTGTGCAATAAACATTGACGATGATGAACAGTGTATGAAAATATTGAAATAAGTGAATTAAGCATCGTGCTGAAAGGAGTTAACACCAAAACTCCGACAAGACCTTAAAATCGACCGCACCCGTGTTTCATAGTTCTTGTAAAAAATAACTTGAGAATAAATTATACTTGACACTGGCTAAATGCATAATACTGAGAAAGCCATAAATAAAAAAGAAGAGAATCCAAAAGATTATTACTTTATAAGTCATATTTTGGAGTTTTGGCGGAAATTCTAACAGTGCGGTTCATTGCTTATTTTAATTTATTTCAAAAACTAGTTTGAAATTGTGTTTGTAGTATAAAAGTCGTGTGGATCTGTACAATAAACATTGACGTTGATGAACAGAGTATAGAAACATTGAAATAAGTGAATTAAGCATCGTGCTGGAAGGAATTCACACCAAAACTCCAACAAGACCTTGAAAACATCCACACCGATATTTCATCGTTATTGTGGAGACTTGAGAATAAATTATACTTGTCATTGGCGAAGTGTATAATAATGTGAAGCCATAAATAAAAAAGAAGAAGTCATATTTTGTTTTTGAAGTGAAACTTCTTTAGCACCGTGGTGATTTGAAAATTCGATGAAACGAAAAAGCGGCAATAAAAGAGACAAACATATTCATAAATATGATTTAGCCTGCAAGGGAATGAGATAAATTACAAGTATGCTATTACGTGTATTTGCGCCTGCGTACAACGAAGCCTTTGGAAATTGTGTCATAAACAACTTGATGTATCTATCATTCACGTGTTTTATTTTTTCTGAAGTTTCACTTCTGCTGTGTGTGAATTGCACACACACACTTTTTTTAAACAATAGATGAGTTAATCAGCTTGCCTGATGTTAGATTAAGCATAAATAGAAGCAACACCTTTAATTACTTTAAACTACCTATTGCATGACCTGCACTCATCTCCCCGAAACGTATGTTGTCGCATAATATAGCCTTTTTTTTATCCGAGCACGGCATAGTGACTGCACTACACCTGATGTTAAGCGCAGTGCAGTCCAAAAAACCAGCAAATCGAGGGGCCTGCGACAGGACAGGCTGATGACCGATGCAGGCGCAATAATACAATAATGTACCCGTGTACCCGCCCTAACCAACCATCAAGTCACGTCGCAAGCCCCTCGAGAGAACCGGATATACACTGGCTGAACCTGTAACGCGACCCACACAAGGTGGGTCACTATGGCAGGTTTTAACACCAGTGTACGGTGGTCGCTATCCGGTCGGATACGAATATTCTCCCACCAGTAAAATAATTGCCTGTAATTTTATAAGCATAAATGTCCTTAGAAACTGGAATAATACAGTGTTTACACAGTTTGCAACAGAAATAGATAATGGGGTGGTTTTTAACCAGATGGAATCGCGAAAACGTAGGCCACCTAGGTAATACCACTGCATACTCACCATTTTGCTGGTGGTAGGATATTCATATCCGCCCGGATAGCGACCACCGTACACATGGTGTTAGGTGGTAGGTCCCTCGTCTGCGAGAGGCCGTCTGGGTTGGGGCACCGCTTTGTTTATTTGTCCCGCCAAGCAATAGTGTGTAAGCACTGTTGTGTTTCGGTTTGAAGGACATTGAAGTCAGTTAAAATACTGGGCATTGTGACACTTAACATCTTATGTCCCGGGGTGACGAGCGCAGTTCAGTGCCATGCAGTGTTTTGTAATTCAAAGTTCTGTGTGGTGTTGCTTCTGTTTATGGGCAGGCGTGGCGCTTACCATCAGGCGAGGGACTTCCTCGTCTTGTCATTCTAATAATAAAAAAAATAAAAATTTGCTTATTTCTAGGTATTTCATAATATTATTAAATGACATTAATTCAGTCGAAATACAATAAAGTCCCCGATAAGCATTTAATAACATTAAATTAATGTAAGGCGCAGATATAAAATAAATAGTGAAATACAGACAAAAATATTGTAAATATTTCCTAATTATCTATAGGCACATATGTATAGTAATAATGAATTCTTATGTTTACGCGAATATAACACATTGAAATAAAACTAAATTAATTATATTTATTAAACTAATTTAATTATTTATCGCGGTGGATTATCCACCCCGTGACCACGAAGGCTGAAAGCTTTCGAAACGTCGCGACGTACGTACCAAAATTAAATTAAATACCGCGATAAAATCCGTTTAAATTAGTTTTATTTCAATGACTGATATTCGTTCGTTTCGTTTTAGTTTTATTTATTTCAATATGTATAGTTAAGTTCGGAAAAGTAATGTTTCAGAAATTTATTATTAATAAGACATCGAAATAAAATAGTTCATATTATGACGTACAGTATTCTTAAAGACGAGGTCCGGCTACGATTTGGTAAAGGTTCATATTTTATTTATTCGTAACTAGCTGTTACCCGCGACTTCATCCGCGTGGTATTTAACAAAATATTTGAATCGAATATTATTAAAATGTAATTAGTATTTTTTTTTTTCGTGAGATCCTATTTTTTTTTCTAAAACTATCATTTAAAAAAAAAGTAGCATAAGTTACGCCTTAGCTATCTATTAGCTATCTCCCAATGAAAGTCCCGTCAAAATCGGTCCAGCCATTTCAGACATTAGCCTAAACAAACCGATAGACAGTCAATTTTTTAAAAAATGTTGTTTTGGTATATGTACCGTGTATACATCCAAATGCACTTAGTAAAAAGCGGTTATTGTAATATTACAAACAGACACTCCAATTTTATTTATTTGTATAGATAAGCTTGCGTTAAGAGACTATATCGACTGATGGAGAGCGATGCTGCAGCATAAGATAGGAATTTTGTATGTTTTTCTGTTTAATGAATTTTTGATTTTGATGAATTTATCTACAGGGATAGATGGGACCCTGGAGACCCTTACAGGCTACTTTTATCCCGGAAAATGCTGTTCACGCGGGCGGAGCTACGAGCAAAAGCTAGTCGGGGATAAAGGCGTGTGTATAGTTACAATTGGCGTTTGGTGGTAATGTAATGTCAGTTCTGTATACATACTGCTGGGTAAAGAGATGCTGTACCAATGAGATGTAAAGTTTTAGGCCTTATATGTATAGAGGATAAGGCTTCAGTCCATCATTCGTGTTTGATGTAATATTGTGTTGACGGAACTGGAGGAAGAATGAAGGGTTATATAGGTCTTTATTTTTTGTTTCATCGAAAAATAACACCTTTCTAACACGCTTTTATTAGCTTCAGGCGTATGTTTGTATGTAACGGAATCTTTGAACATGATTATGACCTCCTCCAAAACGTCGGATTAAATCGAAATTTGGCATACTTATCAAGAACCGATGACGGTTTTTTACAATAAAATATTTTTTATTCTTCAAATTTATTTTCTAAATAAATCTATTTTTTAGTTGGATTTTTATAAAAGCGTGTTTTATAGTTTTTTTAAACTGTTATTTATAAAACTATAAATTTAATTTCAATTTAAACATTTTTATATGGAATTTTAATAATTATGATTGTATGTTTTCTTACCCTCCTAATACTATAGACAAATATAAGTTCTTATGTCAAACCTAAACCTCTCTTTTAAATCGTTTAGAAAATAACTATATAGCTATTTTATTTAACATTGTTACGTTTTATAGGACTTGTTATTTTAAATTATAACTAGTCAATAATATCTGGTTAGACCGGGTAAAAAAATATTTAAATGTAAGTGACAATAATTTTGAAAATACGTGTGGTCAAAAAGATGCAGATTAAAAAGATTTTATAGTAATTTAAATTTATTTTCAACCAACACAATTTTAGAATTATTTAAATAACACAATCTTTTATTACATTCCATTATCATCCACATTACACTAAAATAACTTTATTACTATAGCACTGTAATAAACACAATTTGTAATCGCACATTATTTTTTATATTATAAAAACATTTGATGATTATGATGTTAAATAACGAATTATTGTTAATGATTTATCCAAAGATTTTTATTGTCTACCATAATGTAAATAAACATGGTTTTTAAAAATATATTTCTCGTTTTATTATTTTTTATTGTTAAGTATCATATCTGCTTATTGCCGTCGGCTTTTGAGCGACTGCCGAATGCTGTGCTGAAGTCTCGGGTTCAGTCTCCGGGTCGGATAAAGGTGATATTTTGGTTTTCAATCACGAAATGCTGTATGAGCCCGGTCTGGAATTGTGCCCGCTACGGGTATAGGCTCGTTCCCTAGCAAATCATGGGACTGTAATAAGCTCTGTGAAATGTGCGTATACCGGTTGCCTACCCCTTCGGGAGTACAGGTGTGAATGCGTATGTATGTAGTATCAGGTATCAATTTAGTTTAGAAAAAATAAGTAAAAAAATGCTATAAAAACACAAAGTGAAATTCCAGTAGTTAGTTTGCCAGCCTCCGTGGCGAAGCGGGCCAGTAGCCGGCTGCGAAACGAGAGGCTGTGGGTTCGATCCCCGCACCAAGAGAAATGTTTGTGTGATCCACGAATATTTTTTTGGGTCAGAGTGTTGAGACCGAAAACTTCTCACTTATATTTTATTTCTTATAACAAGCTGCACAATAATCAGTTATATGCGTTTACCCAACAGTAACACACATTGTACTGAACTCACACTAGGTTAATCTGTATCGTGGGTATCCGCTACGAGGGACTTGCGGTCCCACAATACCTAGACCCGAAACAAATATGTCTCCGTGCGGGAATCGAACCCATGGCCTCGCGCTTCGCAGTCGGCTACTCACCCACTGCGCTATGGAGGCTGTCAAGCGTACATTTTATTATAGTGTAATAAATAAGCCCTACTGTGATTGTAGGAAATTCATATCCGCTTGGATAGCGACCACCGTACGGTGTTAAAACCTGCCATAGACCATAGACCCATACATCTCGTGTGGATCGCGTTCCAGGATCAGCCAATGAATATCCAGTTCTGCCGAGGGGCTTGTGACATAATTTGATGGTTGGTTGGGGCGGGTATATGGGTACGTAATTTAATGTGCCTGCATCGGTCATCCGCCTATCCTGTCGCAGAAACCCCGTGTTTCTTCTTCCCTCTGCGGAGTATGAAGAAGCATTTATACAGGCCGGCATGATTCTGGTAACCATCGATAAACTCATGGTTTGTAGGTGGTCATTGTTTCTTTTTCTGTCAACCGTAATCTGGATACCTTTAAATTATTTCTACAGATATTATACCGCTGTTAAGCTGTTTGATGATTGCTTAGGTTGTTTACGTGCTAGTTGAGCTATTACTGTACAAAACATAAAGCGCTTTAATAGAACAGACTAATAACTAATTGAGTTCCATTGACCCCCCTTTAGGTACGAAATTCTAAACATGACAATACATACTTCATACCCAGTTTACGTAAATCCAAAACAGCAAAAAATTCTACAAAAGCCATTGCTCTCCAACTGTTTTGTTTAGCAAATGAAAAGGAATTAAACTAGTGTTCCGTGGACCAAGAGCAAACCACGGAAACTAATTGTCGGAGCGTCCTCCGCATAAATGAGTAGAAAATTATGACGAACGCGGCGCAATTAGAACGCGCTAGAAAAATCAAATTAAAACCTCTAATGAACAAACATCCCGTGAGCGCTGCAGGGTGGAACACACAGGTGAATTCGTGATGCAGAGGTTGCATTAAACTATTGTAATTTAGACAAAAAGGTAAGGATTTATGGTACCTGAGTTAAAAGGATATCCTGAGATATCCGGAGGTCCAAATCCCCCTCCCCTTCCCAATCCCCAATTATACCTTTCCTTTAAGGTCGGCAACGCGCCCATGATTCCTCTGGTATTGTGGACGTACATGGGCAGTGGAGATCGCTTACCATAAGATCACCCACCTGCCAGTTTGCCGGCCTATGCTATAAAAAAGGGAGGCAAAAGATTAATGATTAAAGGAGTAACCCATAATGCCATTTTGTTATTTATTTTTAATACACTCAATGTGGTTATACAAAAATTACATTATTCGAATCTTTAGCACACACAACATCATTATAACATAAATAATGGTAAAAAAACAGATAAAAGACAATAGAACAAAACAACACAAGACATTATGAAAAAAAAAACTAACAAACGCTCACTAAATTTCAAACACGCATAAAATATTTTACAAAATCTATCTACAAACATATTTATGTCGGGATCGGCCTCAAGAGGATCGTTGTGTGCAGGAAAAACGCGGGGTATAGGCGACATAGTTCATACTAATAAGATATCCGGAGATCCGAGATCTTTTGAGTGGTAGAGCTACGCTGTAGACAGTTTTGTGTACAACATGAGGTACGGACCCAACAATGGGTCGGCTCGATCTTGACATTACCATTGTCTCATAGAGGTTTGACCTAAAGTTGCGGCTTGCTGCTGCGTTTCGTATGTTGACTCAGATATCCGGAGGCCCAAATCCACTTCCCTTCCCATTCCATTAATTATCCCTACTCTTTAAGGTCGGCAACGTGCTTACAATTCTTCTAGTATTGCTGGTGTACATGGGTGGTGGAGATCACTTACCATCAGGGGACCCACGTGCAGGTCTATACTATAAAAAAAAATCCAAATCCACCTGCCCTTGTCAATCTGATAATTATCCCTTTCCTTTAAAAAAAAGCAATGGCCCCCATGATTCTGGTATCATGGTGTTGTGGGCGTTCAATGGCGGTTATCACACTAGCCCGTTTGATGGATTTTGCTATCAAACATTTATCCAACCTAGAATTCTCTGGGTGAAATTAATCTGTAATGCGTTACTGTGAGTATCTATCTTCCTGTCGCATAGTTTGTCCCCACGGGCATGATAGGGCTGCGGTAAAGCTAGGATTTTATATACCAGTTTTACCACAATTTGCAAAGCTTTGAGGTTATGGTTGAATTTAGGTTAAATATCTTTATATATATAATTCTTCTGTGAGTGTGTATGTTCCTGAACTTCTCTTAAACGACTGGACCGATTTTGATGAAATTTTTTGTGTGTGTTCAAGGGGATCTGAGAATGGTTTAGATTCACAATTTTGTCCGCTGGACAATGTTTTATTAATTAATTTTTAATTTATTAGTAGTTGTTGATTTTGGAATGTTTTAGTATAAACCGGATGGTTGTCGTTGCGAAGCTTGCCGTGATGACGGGTCGTATAGCGTCTAGACTGGACAGGGACAGGACAGGGACAGGACAGTGAGACAGGACAGTGAGACAGGAAAGTGAGACAGGACAGTGAGACAGGACAGTGAGACAGGACAGTGAGACAGGACAGCGAGACAGGACAGCGAGACAGGACAGCGAGACAGGACAGCGAGACAGGACAGCGAGACAGGACAGCGAGACAGGACAGCGAGACAGGACAGTGAGACAGGACAGTGAGACAGGACAGTGAGACAGGACAGTGAGACAGGACAGTGAGACAGGACAGTGAGACAGGACAGTGAGACAGGACAGTGAGACAGGACAGTGAAACAGGACAGAGAGACATGCCAGAGAGACAGGACAGTGAGACGGGACAGTGAGACAGGACAGTGAGACAGGACAGTGAGACAGGACAGTGAGACAGGACAGTGAGACAGGACAGTGAGACAGGACAGTGAGACAGGACAGCGAGACAGGACAGCGAGACAGGACAGCGAGACAGGACAGCGAGACAGGACAGCGAGACAGGACAGCGAGACAGGACAGTGAGACAGGACAGTGAGACAGGACAGTGAAACAGGACAGAGAGACATGCCAGAGAGACAGGACAGTGAGACGGGACAGTGAGACAGGACAGTGAGACAGGACAGTGAGACAGGACAGTGAGACAGGACAGTGAGACAGGACAGTGAGACAGGACAGTGAGACAGGACAGTGAGACAGGACAGTGAGACAGGACAGTGAGACAGGACAGTGAGACAGGACAGTGAGACAGGACAGTGAGACAGGACAGTGAGACAGGACAGTGAGACAGGACAGTGAGACAGGACAGTGAAACAGGACAGAGAGACATGCCAGAGAGACAGGACAGTGAGACGGGACAGTGAGACGGGACAGTGAGACGGGACAGTGAGACAGGACAGTGAGACAGGACAGTGAGACAGGACAGTGAGACAGGACAGTGAGACAGGACAGTGAGACAGGACAGTGAGACAGGACAGTGAGACAGGACAGTGAGACAGGACAGTGAGACAGGACAGTGAGACAGGACAGTGAGACAGGACAGTGAGACAGGACAGTGAGACAGGACAGTGAGACAGGACAGTGAGAGGACAGTGAGACAGGACAGTGAGACCGGACAGTGAGACAGGACAGTGAGACAGGACAGTGAGACAGGACAGTGAGACAGGACAGTGAGACAGGACATTGAGACAGGACAGTGAGACAGGACAGTGAGACAGGCCAGTGAGACAGGATAGTGAGACAGGACAGTGAGACAGGACAGTGAGACAGGACAGTGAGACAGGACAGTGAGACAGGACAGAGAGACATGACAGAGAGACAGGACAGTGAGAGAGGACAGTGAGACAGGACAGTGAGACAGGACAGTGAGACAGGACAGTGAGACAGGACAGTGAGACAGGCCAGTGAGACAGGATAGTGAGACAGGACAGTGAGACAGGACAGTGAGACAGGACAGAGAGACATGACAGAGAGACAGGACAGTGAGACAGGACAGTGAGACAAGACAGGACAGGGACAGGAGGCGGGACGGGGACAGGACGGGGACGGGACGCGGACAGGACGGGGACAGGACGGGGACGGGACGGGGACAGGACTGTCCAACCGGAGGGAGGTGGGAGACGACCTGACTTAGGTCGTCGAAGTCAATTAAATGTGCGACGGGCTACCTCATGTGCAATGGCGCAGTACCTCACTTAATTGCATTTAATGTAAATAAAACATTTGTATTAAGTTTTGACCACATTTTACACAAATATATTATGTAGGTGATACGAAGTTCACCGGGTCATCTAGTCTTTATATATATAATTCTTCTGTGAGTGTGTATGTTCCTGAACTTCTCTTAAACGACTGGACCGATTTTGATGAAATTTTTTGTGTGTGTTCAAGGGGATCTGAGAATGGTTTAGATTCACAATTTTGTCCGCTGGACAATGTTTTTTTTATTAATTTTTAATTTATTAGTAGTTGTTGAGTTGTCGTTGCGAAGCTTGCCGTGATGACGGGTCGTATAGCGTCTAGACTGGACAGGGACAGGACAGGGACAGGACAGTGAGACAGGACAGTGAGACAGGACAGTGAGACAGGATAGTGAGACAGGACAGTGAGACAGGACATTGAGACAGGACAGTGAGACAGGACAGTGAGACAGGCCAGTGAGACAGGATAGTGAGACAGGACAGTGAGACAGGACAGTGAGACAGGACAGTGAGACAGGGCAGTGAGACAGGACAGAGAGACAGGACAGAGAGACATGACAGAGAGACAGGACAGTGAGACAGGACAGTGAGACAGGACAGTGAGACAGGACAGTGAGACAGGACAGTGAGACAGGACAGGACAGGGACAGGACAAGACGGGGACAGGACGGGGACGGGACGGGGACGGGACGGGACGGGGAAAGGACGGGGACGGGACGCGGACAGGACGCGGACAGGACGGGGACAGGACGGGGACGGGACGGGGACAGGACTGTCCAACCGGAGGGAGGTGGGAGACGACCTGACTTAGGTCGTCGAAGTCAATTAAATGTGCGACGGGCTACCTCACGTGCAATGGCGCAGTACCTCACTTAATTGCATTTAATGTAAATAAAACATTTGTATTAAGTTTTGACCACATTTTACACAAATATATTATGTAGGTGATACGAAGTTCACCGGGTCATCTAGTATCTTATATATTTAAACGAGCAATAATTGTATATCTGTATATTTATTTCGTGGGTCTCGGAAACGGCTCTAACGATTTGGATGAAATTTTGTAGTCAGATAAGGATTTACTTTCTAAGTTTATCTGTATAAGCATCTATAAAAAAAATAAGAATGTTTCCTGAGGAAACGTGATTTTCCATTAAAAAAATAAAATTTAATTTTTCTATTTCGATAATATAGCGCCATCTCGTATTTTCTTTAGGTACTTGCATTATGTATGTCATGCTAGAGATTTGAATTGAAAATTTTGTATTAATAAGGCTTTTTCTTTTCAAACGTATCTATTTCTAAGCGTCTTTTCTTAAAAAACGCAATTTTACACAAAAGAGAACAAATAATATTACGAATCGATAAAACGCTAGCAATGTCAGCGCCATCTCGTACATTTTTGGTGTACTTTTTCACCTTACCAAAAGAACTCATACGGTTTATGGACGCAATAACGTTTTTCACTGTTTTCCAATAAATTTCTTTTCCAATAAGCAAATGCCATAAGTATCTTCTCCATATATTTAATATCGCCCAGGTACTAAATAATAATATGGATTGATGGTGGTAATTTGGTAATCGGGAAAATTAACTAGATGGTAGGTCACTCGTATGCGAGAGATGGTCTGGGTTAATACCACCGCTTCAAAAGTGGTAGAGCCACTTTGTAGATACTTTTATCTGTAGTATAAATGGAACGGCTTGACCGGGTCGTTACCACTATTTTATAGATAACCGACGTAAAAGAGGCGTATCGTAAGGCTTGCTGCTGCATTTCGTATTTTTATACGGAGGTCCAAATCCCAATGTCTTAATTAAAATCAGGTCCAATGTAGCCACTATGCCATGTCAGTATATAAAGTCGAAGAAAGATGCCAACTAGGTAATTCCTAAAATAGATTTCTTAATAGTGAATTTATTCTGATCCAACACAGATAACACAAATCCTAGCAAACTAAATATCTAATAAATATTTTAAGATCTACCCCGCACTTTACCGCGCAAAATAGTACAAGACTTTTCGGCTAGGACTGTGATTGAGACGTTCCGGATTGAGGTGGGATTTCTCCGGGAAACTCGAGGAGAAAATGCTTTTCTGTCTGCATAGTATTGCAAGTTTCCGGCGTATTTGCACCGGATTTCAGTTTGTCGTTGTTTGGATTGTTTTATTTATTCTAAGAGTTTGAGTAATTTTAGTCTATTTATTCTAAGAGACTTTTTACATGGATGATGTTTTAGTTTTATAATCTAAGTATCTAGACGTCGAGATTATTACTTGTTCACATTTTTTATAGCATAGGCAAACAAGCAAGTGGGTCACCTGATGGTAAGTGACCTCCACCGCCCATGTACGCCTACAATACTAGAAGAATCATAGGCGCGTTGCCGACCTTAAAGAAAAGGGATAATTCAGGGATTGGGAAGGGGAGGGGGATTTGGGCCTTCGGATATCTCACTCACAGTAAGAAACGCAGCAGCAAGCCGCTACTTTACGTTGGTTTTCTGTGGGGAGTGTTAACGACCCGGGCGAGCCGGCCCATTCATACTGTAGACAAAACTGTCTAATATTGTTAATAAATAAATACACCCAACAGTCATACACATAGTCATGACACCACAGTAAGATACGAATCTTGTGTCGTGGGTATCAGGAACTACGAGAGACTTTTTGGTCTCAACACCCAGACCCCGAAACAATTATTTTTGGATCACACAAACATTTGTCTTGGTGCGTGATCGAACCCGCAGCCTCTCGCTGCACAACCGGCTACTCGCCCACTGCGCCACGGAGGCTGTCTGACTAATAATATTCTCCATATCACGTAGTTAGTGATTATATAAAAAACGAATAAATCAATTTAAATGGTTATTCATCCATCCAGTACCATCCAGACAAAATAGAATCCATTCAATATAAGCAGCCATTTCATAAAAGCAAAAATCACATTGTTCCCAAAAGATATCGTTGCCAATTGCTAAAAGACTCCTTTATACATTTTTAAATGCCTACATTACAGCTTTAAACTGGCAAAATGAATACATATTTCCGACGAGTTGCTATTATGACCATCAATTTCTTTTTGGCAGCGGCTCTATACAGCCAGCGAATGTTGCCAGTCCCTAAGGCTTAGATAAAAGCATCTACCGATTCCTCTGGCAATGTAAAAAAGATGTTTATCTTTTGGCTATTTGATACAAATCAAGCCAAATTACGCCAGTGAAGGCAATTCAAATAAATCTTTTTTAAAAGTTAGATAATGTATTTTTGATGATAGTTTTGGGGTTTATGAAGAGGTCAAAAGGTTAATTGCTTGTGTTAAAGACTTGAGTTTTACAAAGTTAGTTTAGCAATCAGAAAGTATCGGTAGTTTTAGGGTTGTTTTTTATAGCAGAGGTGAGCAAACGAGCTGATGAAGGTATGGCATCTTCATCGTCCATGAACACTAATAGGCCTATTGATTCGTTGCCGACCTTAAAGAAAAGAAATGGGGGTTGGGAAGGAAAGAAACAATTTAGGCCTCTGGTAATCTCACTCGACTCACTCTCCACTAAGCGTCGATTTTTTGCGAGACAGTGATAATAACCCGGTTGATCCAGCTAATTTATGCTATATAAAAAAGTGTTCAGAGCATATCTCTACCACTTCTTTTATCTTGCTTCTGGTTGGTAAAGTTCAATTGTCGATTAATGTTATATCGCGGCATTCAATCAAATCAATTTAAAGTTTTTCTTATGCAATCCCATAAAATTACCATTTAAATTCAATAAAATTTTAACTCTGCCGCTAGTTTTGAATACTAATACGAACGATCCTGATATGTGGTGCACCGATGTTTATATTTAAATGTCAAGTCTCATAATGCTCAGTAATTTCACTGGCTTCAATATCCTTCAAACCGAAACACAGCAGTGCTTACACACTCTTGCTTGGCGACAGAAACAGACGTAGCGGTGCTACCAACCCAGACGGCCTCTCGCATACAAGGGACCTACCACCTTGTAAAAGGGCACCATCAAATCATCAAGGTCATTGGCGTTCGTAACTGTCTTAAGCATATGCATTACATTAACGTGACGGAGCGTCTGCGAAGTTCTCCAGCCGAAGCCACAATTAACAATGCAAATGTACCGTGTGCGAACGCCGCTCTGCATTTCATACTGAATACATATGGTAATTGAGTTTCTGCGAGAAAAACCACATAGAATTAAACTCACAACTCGTTAAGACTGTGGAGTTCGAGTTTCACCTCGGATTGATGAGCTGCATTTTAGTCTATATTTTATCTATTTTTTATTTTCATTTTTTATTTTAGTCTTCAGTGTTTTGTTGAATTTATGTTGTCTCGCAGTTGTAGCAGTACACGAAACGTTGCTGTGCGGTTCGATCCCTAGGTCGGGTAAAAGTAATATTGGGTTTTCTATCACAAAATATTCAGTGTCAATCTGGAGTCTGTAATTGTGCCCAGTATGGTAACTGACTTCCCCTATCATATTATGGGACGGAAATGAGTTCGGCAAAATGTGGGTGTATTGGTTACACCTCTACCTACCTATTCGGGGACTACCAACGTGAATGAGTGAAGTCTAATCAAACTGCTAGTTACGTTCTTTTTCTCCTAGACTATAAGGCGTTTTACATTACCTGCGATTGAATTTTTGAGGTTATGAACTCTGCATATTAAATCGTAAAAGCCTTTAATAACATCACATCAAATGTAATGGAATCAATCTTTCTTTTTAAAACGAAAACATCAGTGACTTATTACAGATAGGCTGTGAAATTGAATTTTAAAGGCTCATGACACGCATTTTCAAGATTAAGCCTGTTGGGTAGGTAACAATATTTTGTCTATTTCTTCACCTAAGCAGCGTGTAAGCACTGTTGTTTCCTGTTTAAAAATTATTGACGCTATTAAAACTACTGAAGATTTAACAACTTACGATTTGCAATGCAGGACAATAAAGTACTTTGTAATTCCGTTTTGAGTGGAGTTTCTACTATTTGAAGGCAGAAGTAGCGCTTACTATTAGGCGAGTGACCTACTCGTCTTATTCAGGCAAATAAAAACATACAAGATTATGAAAATAGTATCTGATGCGTAAACTAATGAACATTTTATGTTTAGAGGTACAAAAGTATGCAAATATCAGGTTGATGAAATAGTTTTTGATAAGGTACATAAGAGTGGAGTTCTAATTCCAAGTACAGACATCGAAATTAAAACTATCAAGTTAGTAATAGCTGACCCTAACTACACAGGACCTAGATTTCAACTAGACAATCTTCTACAACTAAGGATTAGTTAAGGTAAGTTTGTTAATTAACTAAGGGATATTTCATGTAGATTCTTGTAATCCTTACCTTACACGATTTATCCAGGTACACACAATATCAGTTTATAGCCGAGGTGGAAGTAGTAGTAGGTAGAAGTAAATAAGTCACATGATGGTAAGTAATACCCACTGCGCCTATAAAAAAACCAGAGTTGGTCTTTCATAACTCCCCAGAGATTATTAGGAACACCTTTATTATTATGTTTTCGACGCAAAAAGATAATGTGTCATTCTAGGCGTGTAATTTTTTGTTCCTTTCTTTTGATATGTATTACTTAGAATCTACCTTACCTGGTGTTTCCATATCAATATCCTCGAGAACCTGATCATATTATTAGGATCTCAGGAACTATAGAAACTAGAAATGTCCGGTTTGGATTCCATTATTATCCAATACCCTGCTCAATTACTCTGATGTTAAGGGATGTTATTAGTAATGACAAACCAACAGAATGGCGTTTGGCTTAGATTTTATGTGATGTGTCATTCTAATCACAGACTTCATTAGACAATTTGTCTTCACGTCCTCGTTATGCATAATAAAACTATACTACTACTATATTTTTCCATAGTAGAGTCTGGCAAATGAGCAAGTGGATAACCTGATGGTAAGCAATCTCCACCGCTAACGAAATAACGCAACCCCAGAAGAATGATGGATTCTTCTTGCCCTTGTTAAAGGATGCCCTCCCTTTTCCCATGCTTGTTGGTGTGCCTTTTCCTGCCAGCCTATAGCGCGGCGGTTATTCCAAAGTTCCCTTAATATTAATTTTAAGTTAGTCTTATTAATGACAAATGTTCTGGACTTGACCTGTCATAAGCGCTTTCTTAGCCTACATGATGAATAAAGATTTTGTTATTTTATTTTGATTTTGATCAGAAAACATACAGTAAAATAAAAATACTATACAAGTACGACGTGTTAAAAAGCAAATATGTTTTTTAAGAACTAGATGTTTGTTGTAATAAAAGTAAAAAAAAACGCATGAATCAATAGTATCCCAACGCGTCAGCATAAAAAGGAAACACCATGCAGTAAATAAATCGAAAATAATGTGACTTTTTTCAATAAAATTCGACAATAAATTCGAATGAAATTTATTGCAATTGGCCCATCAGAAATGTATGTGGCGTTGTAAAATGAAATCAATTTTCTCTCACGTGTTATTTTATTTTTCTATTGTTGAGTTGCTGAGTGATGTATTATGTAAAATCACGTACGTGACATACCCGCCAGTAGCTAGCAGGGCTACTACGTTTTCACCAAAAGGTATGATTTACTGATGTTCACTTTTATCTTTTTTTTCTTTTATAGCATATGCCAGCAAACGAGCAAGTGGGTCACCTGGTGGTAAGTAATCTCGACCGCCCATGTACGTTCTCAATACTCAAGGAATCATGGGCGCGTTGCCAACCTTAAAGGAAAGGGATAATTAGGGATTGGGAAGTGAAGGGGGATTTGGGCTTCCGGATATCTCACTCACCGTACGAAACGCAGCATCAAGCCGGTACTTTACGTCGGTTTTTTGCGAGACAGTGGTAACGACCCGGTTGAGCCGGCCCATTCATGCTGTAGGCAAAACTGTCTACAGCGTGGCACAATCACTCAAAGATGTAACACTCAATGCTCTATAAGTAGTTCCTAAGTAAAAAAAGGAAAAAAAAACCTTGGCTAGGTTAAAAATAAGTCACTTCACCCGGCCTCTACCACTTTTTTTAAAAGGATACTGAACTACACCTGATGGTAAGCGCAGTGCAGTCCAAAAAACCAGCGATCACCGACAAACAACAACAAACAAGTTTATACAAGCCAGCATGATTCTGGTGATCACTTGACAACTCAATATTTGTCGGACTGCACTGCGTTTACCATCAAGTGTAATGCAGTAATTTTGCCGTGATCGGATAAAAAAACAATTGATGCTACTCTAAAGTCTTTTTATGATACCATTACTACAGTTATTTCAAATCTCTTGCAGTTACAAACATAGATAGTTATTAGTTATTCAAGGTCATTTAGAAGGTAGAACTGCAATTCTGAACTATCGTCTTTGTCTTATGAGATCATATTATATTTACTCGATTTATATTTTATTACTTGCATAAAAAACGTTAAAGTATTTGAAAGTTATTATTGCATTATTGTAACACGAAATTGTGATTTTTAATCAAATTTCGTTGTTGTTAAAGTTATTAAATTTCTCTGAATTATGTCTCATATTGAAAAACAGTAATTTTAAGTTTCATAGAAAACTTTATTTTTTTAATTCTTTGTAGCTAGGCTAATAAGATGTCAAGACAATGATGAGGTTTCCAAATAAAAACGATTTTCTACCATTAATACTGACTATCCCACTCTGACTGTGCCAGGGTCAATTTTTTTTTTACTAGCCCTATACGTCCCACTGTTGGGCACGGGCCTCTTCTATTGAATGAGAAGGATTAGGCCTTAATCCACCACGCTGACCTAATGCGGGTTGGCAGACTTCACATACCTTCGAAAATCTTAGTTCTCAGGTATGCAGGTTTCTTCACGATGTTTCCTTAACCGTCAAAAATATAGTTTGTTTTATTTTCGTTTCTATTATTTAGTTCAAGCCAAGACTTGCCTGCTCAAGCCTGATGAAGGACCATGTCGAGCAGACATCACCATGTACTATTTCGACCCAGCTACGATGGCATGTTCCAGTTTCCAATGGGGAGGATGTCAGGGCAATGGTAACAGGTTCGATACCAGGGCAGACTGTGTAAACTATTGTCTTAGCAAGCCGAATCAACGACGTAAGTTATTAAGATTTTTTTTATTTGATTAAATGACGAGACGAGCAAGGCACTCGCCTCATGGTAAGCGCCACGCCTGCCCATAAACATAAGCAACACCACACACAACTTTTAAAAACAAAGCACTGCATGGCACTGAACTGCGCTCGTCACCGCGAGCCATAACATGTCAAGTGTCATAATTTCTATCATAATATTATTCTGATAGAATTCCATTACCAGTCTTCTTTACAAGTGCACATGAGGACTTTTAACGCTAAAATAATTATTCTCTGTTAATTAGTTATCTTTTCTGGCTAACACCTAAATTACCATCAAACCCTACAGCGAATAATTTTGCCACTAAAAAGTAAAAAAGATTTTGTCTATTTTGGCATGGTTGCCAGATCGCCTTACTTTGTTGCGCTGCTGTGGATTATTTGAATAAATTATGTGACACAGTAAGATATTCAGGTTTTGGTAAACATATTTATGTGGTCTTTGTGCAAAGGCGCCGAAATATATTTTTATTTTGCTGGCATACATTGAATACATTGAAATAAAACTAATTTAAACGGATTTTATCGCGGTTTTTTATTAATTTTGATTAAATTAGTTTTATTTCAATGAGTAACATTCGCGTAAACGTAAGAAATCATTATACATTGAATACTCTAAACATTATCGTAAAACCCTGTCCATCCTAAGCTTGTCTGGAAAAATCGCCGTCTGCGATGAGATCGCCTATTGTGTCACCCTTACTGTGTGCTTCTTATTTCTAATGTTGCTATTTAGGACAACTACTATATTGAACAGCCTCCGTGGCGCAACGGGCTAGTAGCTGGCTGTGAAGCGAGAGGCCATGGGTACGATCCCCGCACAGATCCACAGATTTTTGGTTCAGGGAGTGGGTGTTATGAGACTGGACGTCTCGTGTAGTTGCTGATACCAACGACACAAGACTTGTATCTTACTGTGGGGTCAGGACTATGTGTGTGACTGTTGGGAGTATTTACTAAAGTGTACTATCTAAATTCTCATCGTAGGCAACACAAGACTTAAAAATACAGTCAACATATCAATCAGCACATAACCAATCAACAACGCTGATTTCATTTTGGGAAACTCCTTTCCAATTTAAAAACATTTTATTGGTTTTGAACATGACGCTACTACGACAGCACAAAATTTTCTGACCTCCAAGAATATTAATATCCAATCCGCAGCAACACGTCCAAAATGGTGTAACCTCTCATTCGACTATGGATTCTGCTTCGGAGCATTAGACCGGTGGTATTACGACCACCTGTGGAAGGTGTGCAAGAAAACCATCTACTCTGGCTGTGGGGGGAATAAGAATAACTTCTACAGTCAGGAGCAAGTTAGTATATGGTGAAGATAAGATTTTAGTTGCTAAGCGGTAGCCCGAAGATATAAAAATCCTTCTTTTATTTTTATTTGATTGAATGATGAGACGAGCAAAGCGCTTTCCTTATGGTAAGCGCCACGCCTGCCCATAAACAGAAGCAACACCACAAAGAACTTTGAATTATAAAACACTGCATGGCACTGAACTGCGCTCGTCACCCTGAGACATAAGATGTTAAGTCCCACAATGCCTAGTAATTTCACTGGGTTGATTATCCTTCAAACAGAAACATAACAATGCTTACACAATGTTGCTTGGCGGCAGAAATAGACAAAGTGGTGGTACCAACCCAGTAGGCCTCTCGTATACGAGGGACCTACCACCTTGTGCTAAGCTATCGCTGTATTTATTTTCGTTACTTATGTTTAACGTTTTTAACACGCTTTTATTAGCTTCAGACGTATGTATGTTGGTATGTTGGTAGGTTGGTATGTTGGTATGTTTGTATGTTTGAATGTTGGTAGGTTTGTCTGTAACTTGTCTTTGAACGTGATTTTGATCTACTTCAAAACGTCGGATAAAATCTTGACAGCGCGATGTAAATGTGCCAGTGGCGCCATCTCATGATTTTTTCTTGTCAACTTGTAGCTTAAATGCAATAAAGGTGGCGCTGGTTGTTTTGTTGTGTTATTTTGATACGAGTTTAGAACAAAATAAATAAATATTGTAAAAATTAAAACTTCCTTAAATATTTCATTGAATAATTGTTATAAATTACAAATTTATTACCTACAACTGTTATTAAAATTACTTCCGTAGTAAGGGATGTTCGCAAAACACTTTTTTATATTATTTACAATTAGTGGCAGCAATATAATAGAACATTGGATTATAGTCTACATGACACATTAAAATAAAACAAGAAAAAATCAAGAGATGGCGTCACTGGCACATCTACATCGCGATGTCAAGATTCTCCAGCGAATCATTACCTCCGACGCTTTGTATGAACTGTGGGTGTTGTCCGATTGATCGGGTACAGTTTTACAAATGGCTTGTTAAACAAGCCATTCGTAAAACTTGTTTCTTTCCTACCTCCTTCGTGACATTTTCACGTTTCAGCGAATTTTCCAATCACAAAGATTCGAAAGAAGTTTTACTTCAAAAAATGGTAAAAAAAATTAAAATACACCTTTTTATAGAAAAACAAACTAAAAAATTAAAAATAAATAATAGTTTAAAAAAACTAAAAAACACGCTTTTACATAAAATCCAACTAAAAAATAAAAAATAAATTTTAATGAATTCGAATTAGGAATAGTGTACAAAATTTAAAAATATATATAAATTAAAAATAGTGTAAATAAGAAAAAATATGTATTTTATTGTAAAAAAAGCGTGGGGTGCATGGTGTCAATAGTTATAAAAATATTTTATTGATAGATATGAGTAGAAGGATCATCATTTTGATAATGTCTTAAAAAGCACCCCACGTTTTTTTACAATAAAATACATATTTTTTCTTATTTACACTATTCTTAATTTATATATATTTTTAAATTTTGTACACTATTCCTAATTCGAATTCATTAAAATTTATTTTTTATTTTTTAGTTGGATTTTATGTAAAAGCGTGTTTTTTAGTTTTTTTAAACTATTATTTTTTATTATATACTTACAAAACGTTCATTTTTATCCAGTGCGAGTCCATCTGCCGCTTCGGCAAGGGTCCTATACAAGAGGCAACAACTCACAGGGATGGAATGAAGAAGGTTCTCATCATCAACCCTTGGGACACGACTCCCAGACGTGGCAGAAACCAGGTCTCATCAAGCATTGCAGCTAACATCACTACAGCTGGATAATTTGCAGATCAATAAAAAACATCGTAAAATTTTATGTTATTTTGATATGAGTGATTACCACTGTCCTAAAACTCCTACAATGCATAAGTATTGGTTAACTTTTTGCATAAAATGATGTAAAAAAGCAGGTCGCTCGCCTGATGGTAAGCGCCACGAGTACTAAACAGAAGCAACACCGCACGAATCTTTGATTTTAAAAACGTGTCACTGTACTGCGTTTGTCTCCCCGAGACATGTCTATTATGTCTCATAATGCCCAGTAAATTCACTGGCTTCAATGTCCTTCTAACTGAAATACAACAGTGCTTACACACTGTTACTTAGCGGCAGAAATTGACAAAGCATACCTTGACCATGCATACGAGACACCTATGTCGACCTTTAAAAAAGTAGTTGACATTGAGGACTGACATAATAAAAGTAAAGCTGACGTTACTGATCAGACGTCGGTTTTATCAGGACAGTGGTAGTACCTCAGACGTGTCGTGGCTCTAGCATTGCCTTACACAGGGTTATTTTTAAAACACCAGCAACCTCGCAGGGGTAGATTCCTAAGGTTATAAGCTACTACTTTTGTTCTACGACTTTTGATAATTTGTTAGATTTTATTTTCATACAAAAATAAGTATTCATTTAATTTCCGTCTTGATTGTTACAACGCGCATCGCACTTTACGTAAACAAATACGCGAAGGGTGGGGAACCGGACTAGTTCCTTTGAAGGTCAACGCGCCGCTCAGCTGAGCGGCGCCTTTGAGTCGCGCGCGCACCCCGCATACTACGAAGAAAAATACGACACAACAAAAACTTGTAAAATCATTTTTTTTTAAATATTTTTAGTTATATCCAAACTCGTAGAACAAAAGTTGTTCCGTATGGGAACAGCTATCTACCCCTGCGAGGTTGCTGGTGTTTTAAAAATAACCCTGTATAATTGAACTACTACATTGTATTTACCTTCAAGTGTATTATAATGGCTTTTCCGCCCCATGATAAAAAACCTGAATAACCTCTTGTTGTTAAAATTAAAAAAAAACGATATTCAATATTATAATTACAAGTTTTTACACTTTGGTTTAAAATTGAAACATAGCACCACTATCTTAGGAACTAAAATGAACAATACAATTTTCCATTACTTTAATTTAAAATCCTCACTTATGACTCTTTGTAATCTTACTGTCTTTATTTAGTATTTCTACGTACTAAATAAATGAATTATCTAAATTTTTATTTCGTACTCCTTGTCCCGTAATAATGACCCATTATACCGCTTGCGAACTCATGAACTAATATAGGAAATAGTTTTCTCCTTGTCTAAAGGTGAAATCTTGTATTATCTTCTGTAGAATGCATGGCATCTGTTTCATTTTCCTTTTTAGTAAGTATCATCGACCATGATACAAAAAGCACTAATGAGATCTGTCTGTTTTCTATAACTGTAGAGATGCTTTGTCTAAAATGTCCTTAACATTTTTTGCTATACTTTCGGATCTGAAAGAAAGCAGGTATTAACTACACAGTTTATTATAATAACACAAATCAGAAGGCGGTGTTATTAGACACGGCACGCATTGTGAGAAGATTCCTCACTCTGGGGTTCTAACTGCCGGTGGCTTAGATCCTGGGCCTCGCCATTGGAGAGTGATATTTTATATGATTCATATATGATATCATATTTTTATATGATTTTTAAAAATGAATACATAATTTAAAAAAATGTAGTGTACTGTATAAAACAATAATCAAAGTACAGTCCACTATTTATTTATTTGGGAAACATACAGAATAATTATAACTTAAGGTACATGTAATATTTTTAGCTCTTAATCCAATAAAGTTTCCACCAATAGGTAGTACATAAAAGAAGAAAGTAGACGAAATTTTGAATTACACACAAAAAAAAACGGTAGAAGAAAAAAAAATATATATATATACATATATACCTACATATACATAGTTAACGCATCCAAATTAACTAATTGGACGTGTTAATACTACTTAAACAAGTTATCAATGCTTTCCTATAACTATGAAGTGGCTCAAAAAATACATCGATATCGGAAAATGATCTATGTTTATTGTTTACAGTGGTAGATCTACAAATAAACATATTAGACCCATAATTCGTTTTAGTCGTAGGTGGTTGAAAAAGACATGGTTTTCGTGCATTTATCCGGGGACATTTAAACAAAATCTTGCCTAAAAGATAAGGGGACTATTGACTATGTTGTCAACTCAATTTGATCCTTTTATCTAGTGGTAGTATTATTTGATGACCAAAATTATCAATCATAGCGTATTCTAAAAAAATGGCTGTCTACATCTTCAACTGAAACCTAACATTTGAAGCTTCATATGTTCAGATTCCTGGTAGGATTTCTCCTTCTCGCATAGATAACATTCGCTTTAACATAACCGAGACTACTACAGACGATGAGTCTTCCAAATCTATTTTGAGTTTTGAAGTCTACACTTATATGAAATGGAGCTATAATTATATAAACATCAGAATATTCTAGTAATAACTCGTCAACTTACCGTCCATAGCTTACTGTTCTCATTAGGTTAAACACGTAGTTTGGACAAACGTCAGGGTGTAGTACTCTTGCATTAAATAAAGTTCCTTGGCAGATGCAGTACAGTAGCTCCGGCAGCGGTATGTACGTCGGTATTATCTTCTTCTCATATAAAATCGTTGAATACAGCTATAAACAAAAGACTATAAAAGGACTTAAATACGGAGTTTTACTACTAATAAAAAGAAAGTAGTGTTGTCTTGACTGCACTACACCTGATGGTAAGCCCAGTGCGGTCCAAAAAAACCAGCGACTACCGACAAACAATGAGTAAACAGAATCATGCCTGCCTATGTAAATGCTTCTTCAAACTCCGAAGAGTGAGCAAATTGAGAAGCCTGAAACAGAACAGGCGGATGACCGATGCAAGGATACAAGGGTGTTGCATTTCTGTGAACCACTGACTACTACACCTATCAAGCCTATTCATGTTAAAGATAAAACTACGTACAACGATACTCTGCTACTTGCAAAAGAGTAATTAATCAATAAATATATGTAATGAGTAAGGAATGTAGTATTTAAGATATTACTAGATACCTTCATTGCAGCTGTTACTGATCCTATAGCGAATCCTAAACTGGGACTCAATATAAATGACAGTCCAGCGAGATATCCAGCAGGCAGCGCGTACATTGCTGAGTCAAATCCTTTTCTACGGCATAAGTAACATACCACAGCCTGTAAAGGTCAATTAAATAGTTTAATCACCAGGTAATTGATTATTATATTCAATGATGTGAATAAAGGAAAAACGCTGGCATTCCGTTGGAAAAATAAAGGATTAAATACAAAATGTATCAAAAAAACTCACTACATTACTATTCTTTTAGATACAGTTAGAAAAATGACTAATGAATAAAACATGAATGTCGTTATAAAATGATTTTACTAATGATCATGATCTGACTACGAAACAGTTCATTAGCTTGCATATTATACTCAAAGAAACATTACTGATAAATAATTCGAAACAACGAATAATGGCCTATTTTATTATACTAGTATTAAATAAATCGTACTCTGTAGATACCAATGTAACTGCCGAAAAACACGGCCAATTTGAAGTGCTTGCCCCGTATAGATGTGATCGCTTTAATTGGTGATTTGATGTTTGGCAATAGCACTCGAGCTAAGCTGATTATAAGTCCAACGCCAAAGTATGTTGCAGTGCCCTGAAAGTAAAGGTATTACGGTCAAAGAGGTAAAGAATTTAGACCTTAAAGCAAAAGGTTTCTCGTCAAGTATGCGAAAGTCCGTCTGTCTGAGTCCTATTATGCTGCTGGTGGTAGGATATTGATATGCGCCCGGATAGCCGCCACCATACACATGGTTTTAAAACCTGCTATACTAACACATCTTGTCTAGACCGCGTTCTAGGATCAGCTCGTGTATATGGCGGTCGGTATATGAGAGTCAGTATTAGAGTCGAATAGTAGTCGTAGTTAGTAGTACAAAGAGGTATTTTTATAGTTTTTCTTTTCTATTTAAGATTATCCATCTTTACATATACTTCGTTGCTGAAATTTCTCAGAACCATTTATCATATTTATGACAACTTAATCACTTATTTCCATAATAAATTATGTCTTTAAACGCCTTCATTAATATAATTACAATTTATTGGGATTTTTTAATTTATAAATTCTTTTTATTTTTTGTGCAAAACGACGTAATGAAAATAGTCGCTTTCAGCACACAAAGCAATCCTAAAGACCGCCACACTACTATGAAAATATGTGGAACACACATCGTCCGCGTTCAATTTTCAAATCATCATCATCATCAGCCACAAGACGTACACTGCTGAACATAGGCCTCCCCCAAAGATTACCAGACCGACCTGTTGGAAGCGGCCTGCATCCAGCGACTTCCTGCGACCTTTAGCAGGTCGTCTGTCCACCTTGTAGGTGGACTTCCAACGCTGCCGAGTATGCCGGTTCCTAAAACTACAATTTCGGCAAAGCAAGAAGGCGCATTTCTCAATAGTTCCATCTGATTCAAACAGAGTTCAGTAAAACAAGGCTGATATTTTTATATAGTACATGGTTAGTATAAAAAACCCTTATATGTAATTTGCAACAAAAAGTCTTTGGTAAAATGGTATGTTAGTAATGGAGTATCTTACCTTAGCAATAAATTTTTGACAAGGTCCACTGTGGGGACATGGTATTTCGTGATCCTCGGTTTTTTTTCTCACTTTCTCTGGTGTATATAACCTGAAAAGAGGAAGATATCCAAATAATTTGATGACTTTTTTACTACAACTAATTCTAAAATAACTCATCAACAAAAATGAAATAAAAAAATAAAGTTCCATGTAGTAACTACTGCTGATGTATAGAGAGTAGATGAAAACTGTCATCATTTCAGAAATATATAAAAACTTGTACTAGGTCTACTGAACTCTCAGCACCTAATCTAGTTACAGTTCCGCAGTAAAATCTAACGAACTTTTTACGATAGAAAGTTGAAGCCTCATCGGAACCTGTAGTAAAATATGCGCGAATGAATTTACACGCGCTGCTTGTTGTGATAGTAAAATCTTATGAACAAGACAGATTTATATAAGTGGCACAGTATATAGGAGACAGTTAAATCTAATAAATATATGGGCTTACAAGGTGGTAGGTCCCTCGACAGACAACACACAAGGCGTATGGATCATTATGGCGGGTTTTAACACCATGGTGGTCGCTATCCGGGCGGATATGAATATCCTACCACCAGCAATCACCAGGATCTCAGAGTCAACCGTCAAAACGTCGGGATAGAAATAAATAATAGGTATATACCTTCAAATTCTACGCGATTAAGACCCGTTTAAATAAAAGACAGTGTCATTAACCCGGTCAAGCGAGAAATATTTGCTTAGAAATCGATTGTTCTTTAAGGTCACCTAATAATAATTCCTATACATAAAATTACTATCAAATATTCAAACAGTTAAGCAATTAACCCGTGAAACGTTAACGTGTAATTTAATGTTAATTATGCATCGAATACTTTGAACCTATAAACGATATATTTAAAGAATAGAATTTCTATTGACTTTATTACAAAATGTAATCATGTGATGGTCTATTCATAAATTATATTACTACAGTGTGGGCCAACCAGTTACAAAATGCAGCGACGTTGTCAAAAAATTGTTTCCTAGGCTAACTACCAATATTCACCCTGCTACTATGGATTTTTTAAAGTTTATAACGACACGAGTAGGTTGCTCGCCTGATAGAGTCACACCTGCCCATAAATAGAAGTAACACTAATCAGAACTTAGTTAAACTTAAACTTAACTCAGACACTGGACTACGTTCGTCACCCCGAGATCTAAAATGTTAATTCTCATGCCCAATAATTTCACTGGCTTCAATGTTCTTCAATTCGGATCACAACAGTGCTTTCACACTGCCACTTAGCGGCAGAAAGTATTGCTACCTACCCACATGGCGTCTCGCATACGAGGGACCTACAACCTTTCTGGTGCCTTATTCTAAATTCTAGTAAAACCAAATACGTACCAAAATAGCGGAGTTCTCTGTTTCTTATCTCCTTCTAACCTCATCAGGTAGAAGAGGAAGGCACTACCAACCATGAAAAGGAGTGTTTGTTGAGTCTTAGTGACTGTAATATATCCAACTTTCTGTAGTGATCGTAGCCAGTATTCTATGTACTGAAAAATAAATGTTTATTATCAAAGATTAAAATGGCAAAGCCATGAAATAAATGGACTGACACGACCGGGTTGTTACCACTGTCTCACAGAAAATTGGCGTAAAGCCGCTTGTTGTTACATTTCGTAATGAGAGTAAAATATCTGGAGGCCCAAAGCCTTCTGCCCGTCGCAATCCCTTTCCTTTAAGGATGGCAAGGCATCAATGACTCCTCAGGTATTGCGGATATTCATCGGCTGTTGAGATCATTTACCATTAGGTGACCTAGTTGCTCATTTACAATTCAATGTTTATTATTTTTTTAACCAATTATCATATCATAGAACGGAAATAAACACTATCAATCGTAGGTGTACTACCTGTGCTCTTCTAACCCTTCTGAGAATACAAGCGTGAGCTGGTGGATGATGTATTTTACTAGATGGTAGGACCCTCGTATATAGGAAGCAGTCTGGAATCACCGCTTTGGCTCTTTCTGCTGCCAAACAACAGTGTGTTGTATTACTGTTTGAACGAAACCAGTGAAGTTACCGAGCATTAAGACAATATCCTATGTCTCGAGACGATGAGTGCAGTGCAATGTGATGCAGTGCTTTATAATACACAGTTCTATATGGTTTTGCTTTGGTTTCTGGGCAGACATTGCATTTACCATCAGGTCGCCCGTTTCACCATTAATGCTAGTAAAAATAACTAGTAAAAATCAATAATAAATAAAATGTATTCTACGATTTTCAAGCTTACCAAATTCACAAATAAGTTGATAACTAATCCTCTTCTACTCGGAGGCTCTAAATATATAAACAGTCCGTTTAAAGTGAACGGAACTAAGAGGTACGTGTAGTAGTTGAATTTGTTACCCATAAGTTTTCTGAAAACAAAAATATTTATTTATTATCATGCCGAGAATGGACGTGAATTAGCAGCTAGCTAGCTGTTGACTTTTAGGACGTTAAGTGGGATACCCCGAGGTCCAAATTCCCTTCCAATACCTTAAATATAGCTCGTCTTTAAGGTCGCCAACGCATTCATAATTTCTTTGGTATTTGAACGTTTATGGGCGGTGGAGATCATTTATCATTAAGTGACTCGCTTGCTCGTTTGCAGTCCTCTGCTATAAATAAATTGTAATTTCTAAACATATGAATTAAACAATGATAAATAAAAAAATGTTACAATAAATCACCATTGTTAACATCCTCTAATCTTCAAGCCAATCATAAAATTTACCATGGTAATGTACACAATAAATTTTATACGGGATCTGAAAAAAAACTTAAACAGTGGTACAATATTACCACCGCCGCGAGCGTGCTGACGCCCCTTTTGAGGAGCATCTGGTCAGTGGAAGAGTTGCCCGACGACTGGAACAAGGGCCTTCTAATTACCGTACCCAAGAGAGGAGAGCTCAGTGAATGTAGCAACTGGAGAGGCATCACCTTGCTCTCGATTCCGTCTAAGGTGCTCTGCAAGATCATCCTGGACAGACTGTCGGGGGCCGTTGAACCTCCAGGCATGAGAATGGCAAAGGGAAATATATTTGACCTTTGTGGACTTCGAAAAAGCATTTGACACTCTAAGATGGAGCTGTATCTGGGATCGGCTACGTGAAATTGGAGTCCCCGAGAAGATCACCAACATAGTTAAGGCCATCTACAAGAAGTATTCGTGTAGAGTCACTCACGACGGCCTCGTCTCGGAGGACATACCGGTCCATGCGGGTGTACGCCAGGGGTATCTTCTTGCTCCCCTTCTCTTCCTTGTCGTCTTGGATGGCATCATGAATAACACCAACAACAGCAAGCGCCGTGGCATAGAGTGGGGAATGTCCAATGTGTTAGAAGATTTGGACTATGCCGATGACCTATGCCTATTGAGCCATACACGCGCCGACATGTAAGCCAAACTAGACGACCTACGGCGAGAGGCTTCGGAGACGGGGCTTAAGATTAACATACAGAAGACCCAGGAGATGAGGTGCAGACCGACAAGCACTTTGCCGTTGCTCATCGGCACAGAGGGTGTGGAGAGAGTCCACAAATTTACCTACCTCGGTAGTATAGTGTCAGAAACAGGAGGAACCGAAGAAGACATCTCTTCGAGAATCGCCAAGGGGAAGGCAACCTTCGCACGGCTCCGCCCTATATGGCAATCGCGGAAACTGACTAGGAGAGTAAAGCTCGAAATATTCCGGTCCAACGTGAAAACCGTGTTGCTCTATGGATGTGAGACGTGGAAGGTCACCAAGGACATCTCGCGTCGGCTCCAAGTTTTCGTGAACCGCTGTCTTCGCCGTATTCTCGGTGTATACTGGCCCGAGAAACTCTCCAACTTAGATCTGTGGGAACGCTGTGGTGAGACTCCGATCGACCAACAGATCAAACGCCGCAAGTGGAACTGGATCGGCCACACGCTCCGAAGGGACCCTGACCACATACCGAGGCAAGCCCTAGACTGGAATCCCCAAGGAAAGCGGAAACGAGGCCGCCCTAAGCAATCCTGGCGGCGGACGATCACTGAAGAAACGAAAGCTATAGGCATGACCTGGAGCGAAGTAAAGCGCAAAGCTCAAGACCGATCGAGATGGCGACGTACTGTGGACGCCCTCTGCCCCATCGAGGGGACATAGGACAATAATGATGACAATATTACCACACAAAGACGACTGGTGTTTTTTTTTATTTTATTTCACTGAATGAGGAGACGAGTAAAGGCGGTCGCCTGTTGGTAAGCGCCACCTACCCATAAATAGAAGCAACACCTCACAGAACTTTGAATTACAAAACACTGCATGGCACTGAACTGCGCTCGTCACCCCGAGACATAAGATGTTAATGCCCAGTAGTTTCACTGGCGTCAATGTCCTTCAAACAGAGACACAACAGTGCTTACACACTGTTGCTTGGCGGCACAAATAGACGGCATAGTGGTACCAACCCAGACGGCCTCTCGGATACGAAAGACCTACCACCTTGTAATATTAGACCACTGCTTTAGTTATTTTTTTTGTGAGCCACAAAGACGACTTGTGTAAACATACCTTACCTGAGAAAACAGCTAATATTAGCTGCAGATGCTGTCACTAACTGCCCAAGGAGAGTAGATCTCACATAGTACTCAGTCATTTCGACCCATTGCTCTTTTCGACGCATCTTTTTGCCTCGCATGAGTATTTGTATCTGTAAAAAAAATCTTTGTTATATAATGGTATAAAGCAAGCCTGGATTACATTTGCAATTTCATAGGTCTGTTACGATGAATTACTAATGTAAACAGCTTTGTAAGTTGAGCGTTGTTTTATTCTAAACTAGCTTTTCCTCGCGGCCCCGTCCGAGTGATCTGCTTTTTCCGGGATAAGTAGCCTATGTTCATCAGGAATAATGTAGGATTATAATGGTGAAAGAATTTTTCAAATCAGTCCAGTAGTTTTTAAATTTATCCGTTACATACAAAAATACAAATCTTTCATCTTTATAATATTAGTGTAGACTGGAAAGCATAAAATAGAACTAGAAGTTCATCCAGGTGTAAAGGTATAATAATACCCCGTAATAAAAACTTACAAACAAGGTTTAGACCGTATATTAATACTTTGAAAACGTATTATATGATTCACTTGGTATCTATGATAACTCATGAAGTTTAAAATAATCCACCATCTAATCTGTGACAAAAATTATCACGAACTATAAAATTCTTGAACATGAGACTGTTTAAAAACTACACAGAGCAAAAACCGAGGCATAGATGTGTTAGTTGATTGCAGATAAATATCATAAAGTCGAATAAAATGTTTTGTAAAACAATGGAAAATTGAGGTGTTCGAGTGGTGGAGCCACGCTGTAGGCAGTTTTGTCTACAGCATGAATGGGCAAATATCTTATAATATCTTACAGAAAATCGACGTAAAGTAGCGGCTTGCTGCTGCGTTTCGTACGGTGAGTGTGATATCCGGAGGCCCAAATCCCCCTCCTCTTCCCAATCCCTAATGATCCCTTTCCTTTAAGGACGTCAACGCGTCCATGATTCTTCTGGTAATGTGGGCGTACATGGGCGGTGGAGATCAGTTTGCCTATGCTATAAAAAAAATAAAAAGTTCCGTTGTGGACCTCTAAAGGAAAGGGGAGAAGATTTCTTGGGCCTCCAGCAATCATAAAGAATGCACTTGGCAGTTATCTTCTGCAGAAGACAATCTTGACTACTTACCAAATAAACAATAGAATAAAACTGTGCACTGCCAATGAGAGCATCTCTATATAACACAATACTGGATGAAATACATCCTGAACCCCAAGGATGTAGGAGGTACCGACAGTCCAGATCATGAAAGTACTGGTCGAAGACTGGTTTGCTCATTTGCACCATGGTCCAGGATATAATTGGGTGTCGAGGTAAATAATAGAATCCTGAAACATAAATATGTCTTTAATATTCTTTTTGTTACGATCTTGGATTGATTATGCTCATTGAGGAATGAAACTTCATTTCACCAACTGGTACGTTTTTTATTTACTTCAATGATGAGACGAGCAAGTCGTTCGCCTGTTGTTACGCGTCTTGCCTGATAAAAAAAAAACGGAATAAACACCACAGAGAACAGTGAACTACAGAGCACGGCATACCAATGGACAGCGTTCGTCACTAAGAGACATGAAGTAAAGATGAAGAAGTTAAGTCTCTTAATGCCCACTAAATTCACTAGCTTCAACTAGTGACTCAGAAAATTTATTTTTAATACATTTTGAACATGATAATATCCATGGCTACTTTTTTATGTCAGATTTACTGCAATTTATCAAATAAGATATTTTTGAACCAACTCTGTTTTGCATTATTACTGTTTAGTACGCTATTCAACTTTATCTTTTGACGAGAAAAAACATCGTGATGGACAGACGCACTGCAATAAAAAAAACTGACCCCTGAAGTACTGTCGTTCAATTTAGTTCTTAAACTTTTCAAAGGGTTCAAAATTGTTTCTAGATTTGTATCTAGAAATTTCAGTAATGTTGACTCCGTTAGGCCACGTCCCTAGTCGGTCTAGACATAAAACGTATTGAACTAAGATTTTGAAGGCAGTCCCTGAGGCGAAATATATGAAATTGTTTCGGTCTAGCTAAAATGAATCTGGTTACAGATAAAAGAAGAGATACGTTATTATATGCGAAAAAGTTTCATATCATTATTTGATGTTCTGTGTTTTTGACCCCATTATAGTTATAAAAAACAGGCCAAGAGCGAGTTGAACTTGTTCTCACAGGGTTACAGTAAGTTTTTTTCTTATCTACCATAAAAAACAAAGTGGTAGGTCTCTCTTATGCGAGAGGCCGTGTGGGTTGGTACCACCACTTTGTCTATTTCTGCCAAGAAACAGTGTGTAAACACTGTTGTGTTTCGGTTTAAAAGAAATTGAATCCAGTGAAATTACTGGGCATTATAAGACTTAACATCTTATGTCTCGGGGTGACGAGCGCAGTTCAGTGGCATGTAGTGCTTTGTAATCCAAAGTTCTGGGTGGTGTTGCTTATGTTTATGGACAGGCGTAGCGCTTACCAGCATCTTGCACGTCGCGCCATCCGATCAAATAAAAAATCTTATTTTCTATATAAATAAAAAGTTAAAAAGATATACACACGAAACATTTGCCTAAAGCGACTATTCACCTAATGCGCCATGGACAGAGAATTATGATAAAAAATATTCGTGAATAATTTTCAACATGTTTTATTACACTTTCTAGCATTTCCATCTCACTAAATTAAACACGCATCCCATATCAACTTTAAAGCTAATAGTCAGTGTAATTCAGCTGCAGAATTCGGTCCGCCGTGCACACATCACACTCACGCATACCATCAGTTTCAATTAAGCTTGTTAATGCCGGCGTTGTTTAGGTCACTATTGACTATTATCAAGGTGTAACCACTGTTTCTAGACGTACAATGGTAAATAGTATAGAACGGGCTTGCGACATGACTTGATGGTTGGTTAGGGCGGTAAAAAAAATCGATGAATATGAGTACCTACATTAATAATGAGTGGTAAAGTCATGCTGTAGACAATTTTGTCCATAGCATGAACAAGCTCGACTGGACCGTTGATATGACCGACCACTGTCTCACATAAAACCCACGTAAAGTAGCGGCTTGCTGCTGCGTTTCGTACGGTGAGTGTGTTATCCGGAGGCCCAAACTCCCGTCCCTTTCCAATCCCTAATCATCCCTTTCATTTAAGGTCGGCAATGACCTACTTGCTCGTTTGCTTGTCTATGCTATAAAAAAAAAATCAGTCCAGATAGTTTCCGATAATGATCCAAAGCCCTGCACTTCGTTTTATACTAGTGGGACGAAGAACAATTCTCGTATAATAGTTAATAATATTTCGTGAGAAGGAACATGTGGGTGATAATATAATGGGTCAATTTGTGTTGAATATATCTATGAATACATATTTAATGGGTGGTAATTCCCTAGAATGTGAGAGGCCGTCTGGATAGGTACCATGCCTTGCCTATTTCTACCGGTAAGTAGCAGTTAAATTTATTGAAACCAGTATTTTAGTCACAATTTTTTTATAGAATATGACGGAAAACGAATAAGTAGGTCACCTGATGGTAAGTGATCTCCACCGCCTATGAACACAATACCAGACGAATCATGGGCGCATTGCCGACCTTAAAGGGAAGGAATAATTAGGAATTGTGAAGGGGAGGGGGATTTGGGTCTCTGTATATTTCATTCACCGAACGAAATGCAACAGCAAGCCTTATGGGACTTAACATCTTATGTCTCAGGGTAACGAGCGCAGTTCAGTCCCATGTAGTGCTTTGTAATTCAAAGTTCAGTGTGGTGTTGCTTCTGGTTATGGGCAGGCATGGCGCTTACCATCAGGCGAGCGCCTTGCTCGTCTCGTCATTCAATTAAATATAAAAAAATCTTGACTTTTCTCAAACCTATTTAAGTTTCTGAATAAAATTTCCGCACAAAAGAAAAGCTATACAAAACAGTAATCCGCGTGCTGAAACATAGAAAAGCAATTACCGATTCAGCAAGCTATTGCATACCACCGTCTTAACCTCGTATGGACTAAAAGAACTAATCTATTTGCGCAATTTAATTCATTCGATTTGTTTCAAAGATTAATTAACAAAGTAGAAAATAAAACAAATAGAAACAATGCGAAACGAAACGCGACAGTACGCTATAGCTGTTAAGTTGAGGTCTCGGGTTCGATCCCCGGGTCGAGAAAAAATGATATTGGGTTTTTCTATCACGAAGTGCTCAGTATCGGCCTGGAGTCTGGAATTATGCCCGGTATGGTGATAGGTTTGCCCCCTATCACATCATATGGAAATAAGTTACACCTTTGCCTACCTCTTTAGGGATAACAGGCGTGAACGTGTATGTAAAATACTACAGTTACATAACAATAATCATGATACAGTACTAATATAATAATAATAGCAACATAAAAGATAATTAGTCATGCATTGGTATTTTTTTTCTATCCGCCCACAGCAATGTGACTGCACTACACCTGATGGTAATCGTAGTGCAGTCCAAAAAACCAGCAACCACCTACAAATAATGAGTGTATCGTTCGTCAATAGAAACATGCCGGCCTGTATAAAGGAGTCTCTTCGGAGAGGGAAGAAGCAAATCAAGGGACAGTGCGACTAGACAGGCAGATGACCGATGCAGGCACAGGGATACAAGGTTGTACTCCTATTCTCGCCCCAACCAATCATCAAGTCATGTCGCAAGCCCCTCGGAAGAACCGGATATCCACTGGCTGATCCTGGAACGCGATCCACATAAGGTTTGTGAGTCACTATGGCAGGATTTTAACACCGTGTGGACGGTGGTCGTTATCTGGGCGGATATGAATATCCTACTACCAGCATTACGTACAATGTATCATTATTGAGTAAATATATTATTCTTTGTATTTACACGATTAAATTTTTACGGGATGTAAATATTTTTTTATCATAAGCTGGCAAACGAACAAGTGGGTCATGTGATAAGTGATATCTACCACCCATACATACATCTCTCTTCTCTTCCACCTGCCCTTATCCCACTCGCAGTGGGGTCGCCTCCACATCCTTTTTAACACATACAGAAAGATTTAGCTTGTAGTTTTTACGGTCGGCAACCTGCCTGACGTCAACTTCCTCTGGGGAGAAACACCCAGATCCGAAACATATATTTGCGGATCACACAAACATTTTAAAAATCGGAAATCGAACCCGCGGCCTCTCGCTTCACAGCCGGCTACTCGTATTCACCCATACATACTATATTAGGAGAATCATGATCGCATTGCTGTTCCAGGAATAATTATGGGATTGGAAAAGGTGGTGTGGGGGGAGAGGATTTTTTTTTTATTTGATTGAATGACAAGACGAGCAGGGCGCTTGCCTGATGATAAGCGCCACTCCTGCCCATAAAAAGAAGCAACACCACCCAGAACTTTGAATTACAAAGCACTGTATGGCACTGAACTGCGCTCGTCACCTCGAGACATAAGATGTTAAGTCTCATAATGCCCTGTAATTTCACTGGCTTCAATGTTCTTCAAACCGGAACACAACAGTGCTTACACATATATATTGAACCTCTATATATCTCAGTTACCGTAATCAGTATGCCTAGTACACGTTTTGATAGTTTTTTTAAAACGATGACAGTTTTCTTTTATTCTCCATACATCAATTAGCAGTAGTCCATAGCGAGGACTCTGAGGAATTAAATTTGATAATATTAATTATATATCGTATTAGTCGAATACGAAATTAAGCGCGATTCTTTTCTTTTTATAGTTGCATAAACCTACTTATGTCGTAGACAAAACTGTTCACAACACGACTCTATCATTCATTAACTCTAGCTCTCTAGATAATCTAATATAATCTTTGAAAACGAGGACAACCTAACATTTAACCGCAATGTGGTCGATACTGATAACGGTGAGGTTTTCGGTTTTCACAGTAACTACAGTTTATTTTGCGATAAACATGAGGATAAATATAAAAGGAAGAAATTAATTAAATTGTACATTTCTTGAATTATAACATTTTGTATTATAGACTGGATAAATATCACCGTATATATACGCAGTTATGCCTGTAATCCCCTAAGGGGTAGGCAGAGGTAACCAATACACCCATATTTCTCCAAGCGTATTTCCGTCCCATGATGTGATAGGGGACGAGCTCATCGCCATACCGGGCACAATTCCAGACTCCGAGGTGATACTGAGCATTTCGTCGTGGATAAACCAAATATTACTTTTACCGACCCGGGAATCGAACCCCAGATCTCAGCACTGTAATCGTACCGCATACGCATTACAACTGCGCCACCAAGACAGTCTAAAAAACTAAACATTTTCCCCTTAATTATGCGAGAATGCGAAGCTGGTATGTATACTGAGCGATTATGTGCAGTGCCGGATTATCCAATAGGCAATGTAGCCTACGGGCCCACCGTCGCCTCGGGGGCCCCGCGCGGCCCGTGAGAAATAAAATATTAACAAACAATATGTACCTTCTTTTTAATAAATCTTGATCCAAACATATCAATTACATCAAATAAAATAGAGATATTGAGAGATGCGTAAGAGATATATGTTTACATTTAAATTAGTTTCTTGACTATGATAGTTTTAATTTGACGCTTTAGTACGCAAATAGTTATATAAGTACAATAGCAAATAAGTTTACATATTTCTTGGTGCGACTAAACTTCTTCTCACTTAACATACACGTAAAAAAGTCAGAGATGCATGCCCTTGGGTCTGGTTTCGCACCTGCTACTTTCGTCTAGAGATGACAGTCCGTACCAGTTCTAGAGCGGCCCCGAGACATGGGTTGTCTAGGGCCCTCTATATGGCTAATCCAGCCCTGGGCCCTTATTCTACAAATCCGAAACGAAGCAACGAAGTTCGGAACATACATAGAGTAAAGAAGGTATAGAATAGCCATTACACACAATATTTTTTGTATAAATGACTACCACATGGATTGATTTGTAAGTAATACGTTTATAAAAATGATTGATTTTTCCTATTTATTGTTGTCTCCTATAATATTTCTGTTTAAGTGATAAAAAAGATTTTAAAAACATGTGTTGAAAGTGGTGATCAGTCGGCAGAACAAACCACAGCAAGGAACGTAGTTCAAAGAATGTATTGAATAGTTTACTACAATATAATTTAACATATACCTTAGCCACAGCAACGCGTGGCCGGGTCTGTTAGTGTATTATATATACTACACTGTCACGCAACGAATAACTGTGCTCTATCATAAACAACGACGGCATAGCTGACGTCGATTTCAATAAGTGCGTATATATACTGAGGGCCAGCACTCAGAATTATTGTGATTATTACTACAAGTCAAAGGGCAGATCGATTTATTTACCAAGAGGCAATAAATACATCAGCTATGAACTGTGATATTTTTAATTCCCCAATGTAGTAATTGTACGAGATTTTTAAAAATAACATTTATTTCATTCGATTGAATGACGACACCAGCAAGTCACTCGCCTGAAGGTTAGCGCCACACCTGTCCATAAACAGAAGCAACACCACACAGAACTTGGAATTATAAAGCGCTGTATGGCACTGAACTGCGCTCGTCACACCGAGACATAAGATGTTAAGTCTCATAATGCCCAGTAATTTCACTGGCATCAATGTCTCTCAAACAGAATCAATAGTGCTTACACATTGTTATTTGGTGGAAAATAATAGAGTTAAGAGATAGAGCTATGATATCATAGGATAGACCGACAGGCATACATAACTGGTAACTCTGCAGATGATATAATCCGACCAAGTATAATAGCGGGAAGTAATGCAACAACAAACAAGAGATACGTAATCTTAATCCACCTGATTATTACCAACACGGTGATAATGAAGCGACAGATTAACTTAATGTACTACATACTTTCAGTGTTTTATGACACAAAACATCACATTTTTTTTATCCGAGAGCGGCATACTGCAAGTGACTGCACTACACCTGATCGTAAACGACAAAGAATGAGTTCATCGGTTGGTGGTCGCTGTGTTTTGAACTGTACTTGAACTTCGTTGTACGCAGGCGCAAAGAGAAGATAGCATATTTGTAGTCTATCTCATTCTCTCGCAGGCTAAATCCTATTTATGAATATGTTTGTCTGTTTTTACTGTCGCTTTTTCGTTTCATCGAATTTTCAAATCACAACGGTGCTAAAGAAGTTTCACTTTAAAAATATTTAGATACAATAATCGTGGTCACTCCATTCAAAGAGTTTGGAGGTGAATACACTACTTGAGTAAAAACGCCACGTGAATCAACTAGCGATCATCGTAGTCTGGATTGCCTTTTGTTACGAGTACATATCGCTAACCGAATGAATCAGCGAGATATACGAGTACAACTGAGTGTTTCATGTGTTAAGACCTATTTGAGGTACGCGACCTCCAGAGGCTCAATGTCTTTATCCCTTGATAAGGTCGGCACCGCGTCCATAATTCTTCTGGTCTAAACTAATATTATAAAGAGGAAAGATTTGATTGTTTGTATGCATTGAATTAAGCTGAAGTGTCAGTGGGCATACCACATAGCTCGCAGAACCGATAACTGATGGGCAGAAAGATTCTGGAATTGACGCCACGTACTGGCAAACGCAGCGTTGGACGTCCGCCTACAAGGTGGACAGTCGACCTAATAAAGGTCGCAGGAAGTTGCTGGATGTAGGCTGCTTCCAACAGGTCGGTCTGGAAATCTTTGGGGGAGGCCTATGTTCAGCAGTGGACGTCCTGTGGCTGATGATGATGAAGATGATTGAAAAGGCTCTGAAACTACTGGACCGATTTGAAAAAATCTTGCACCATTAGAATCCTACATTATCCCTGATGAACATAGGCAATATCGATAATATAACGGTGCAGAATTTCACGGGTGGAGCCGCGAGCAAATGCTAGTATTGTATATGTTCATGGGCGGTGGAAATCACTTACCATCAGGTGACCCACTTGCTCGTTGACCATTCTATGCTATAATCATGTGATGAATGCTGCCCATTAGCATTTAATTTAAGTTGCCGGTTGACATTTTAAAGATGACTTTTACATGTTATCATATATGATAAATATGATAAAGGATTATGTAAAGCAAAGTGCATAAATCAATTTCGTTATTTATCTTTCTTTGATAAGCTATAGCTACTCTCGCTTGATGGTAAGCGCCACACCTGCCCATAACCAAAAGCAACACGTAACAGAACTTTGAATTACAAATCACTGTATGACTTTGGACTGCGCTCGTTACCCCCAGACATATGATTATAAGACAATGCCCAGTAATTTCACTGGCTTCAATGTCCTTCAAACTGAAATACAACAGTGCTTACAGGCTGTTGCTTGGCGGCAGAAATAGACAAAGCGGTGGTACCAACCCAGACGGCCTCGTGATACCGTGCAATCGTGGTGTGAAGAAGGATTGGCATTAGATAACACCAGCCAGATTTTTTTTTACATTTTAACTAGCCCAATTTTTATCTATACTAGTTCGAATGAAAGAATTCGAATCGCATATTAGGCGGACTTATGCGTGGTTATACATAAAAAAGTATCAAATTCAGAACTCTTTTTTTGTCGGTTAAAAAAGACACGTGGTGAATTGAGAACCTCGTGTTTTCCATCGTTTATAATACGTGTATGTCACATTTCAAATATGTATGTTAATGATCGTAGCATGCCGTTTCCTTCATACACGCATGCATACATTCGCGTGTTGATCAATAAACCGTACCATCCACGCTTCGTTGGTCAGTTTAAATGACTTGTGACTTGAAAAAAATAATGAAAAGTGTGCAAACATATTTTCACGATGTTTATGTGTGTTTTGAGTGGTAGAGCCACGCTGGAAACAGTTTTGTCTACAGCGTGAATGGACGTATCGATTGGGTCATTACCATTGTCTCAGCCAACCGAAGTAAAGAATTTTTTTTTTCATTTAATTGTATGACGAGACGAGCAAGACGCTTGTCTTGTGGTAAGCGCCACGCCTTCCCATAAGTAGAAGCAACACCACACAGAACTTTGAATTATAAAGCACTGCATGGCACTGAACTGCGCTCGTCACCCCAGGACATAAGATGTTAAGTCTCATAATGCACAGTAATTTCACTGGCTTCAATGTCCTTCAAACCGAAATACAACAGTGCTTAAATACTGTTGCTTAGCGGCAGAAATAGACAGAGCGGTGGTACCAACGCAGACCCCTCGCACAGGAGAGAGTTATCACTTTACTTAATTATTACTAATTACTTTATCAGAATTATACGGAAATAAATAAAATAAAAATATCCTATAAACGTGTAATAACTTACTTGCTGAGAAAATAAAAAAATCCAACCGAAGAAAGCAAATACTTGGCCAAATAAACTCAGATTGGATTATAAATATTTACGTTAAAATTCATTTAAAATTCGAGACAGTGATTCACGCGCACTGCCGCCGAACACCGCTTTGTTACTAACAACACAAGTGCAAAGCAACAATGTGAATCAGTACTGTACAATCTTCAGCTGTCTGTCGATGGGTTTACTTCATTCATTATTTAAACGGCTAATAGCTGTCCCTCGCAGTTTCACCTGCATGTTACTGCCCTGCTCCCATGATAGCGTGATATACATATAAACTTTCCTCATGAATCACTCTATCTATTGCTGAAAACTGCATTAAAATCTGTTGAATAGTTTAGAAGATTTAATTGATCAGACAGCGGAAGCGACTTCATTTTATACTATTTAAAGATTTACAGATAGATTTGCTTAATATCAATAGTGTTTTGACAGATCTTCCATACAAAATTTGACAAAAATTGATTGCCAGAGTCAATTTTACAAGATTTCGTATGCGAGATACCGTATGAGTTGGTAACACCACTTTGTCTATTTCTGCCGACAAGGAACAGTGTGTAAGCACTGTTGTTTTGGTTTAAAGGACATTGAAACCAGTGAAATTAATGGGCGTTATGAGACTTAACATCTTGTGTCTCAGGGTGACGAGCGCAGTTCAGTGCAGGAGTGACGAGGGAAAGGAGGCTACGTAATTAGCAGCCGACAGCAGGCACTTGTATGGTGCTATCTACACTAAATATATGTATACAATCACCTTTAGAATCATGTCAATCCAGTACAAGCGGCACGCTATATTTAAAATGGAATGGCAAAACAACTACACTGCACTCGATGGTAAGAATAGTCTAAATATATAGATAGACGGTAGATAGTAGCATGGTAGCGATAGCTCAGCGCGGAGTGACACTGTTGAGAAGAAAGTCGCAGGTTCAAAAACAGTCCTAGAACATGCACATCTGGCTTCTATGTTACGTGTATATTAATTGTTGATTATCGCTTGCTTTAACGGTATAGGAAACATCGTGAAGAAACCTGCATACCTGATAAGACATACGAATTTGAAAGGTGTGCATTCTGCCAACCCGCATTAGGCCAGCATGGTGGACTATGGCCAAAACCCTCTCATAGAGTAGAGGAGGCCCGTGCCCAGCAGTAGGACGTGTATAATACAGGGCTAATATTATTATTATATTATCATAGACGGTAGACAATAATTCTACTCTCGAGACACCTTTTCATCTTATCCTACTGTGCAACTGTACAATTTCACATTACAAAATATTTTAGTAAATTATGTTGTCACTCCACAAAACTAACAAAATCAGTATCCCCTTTTGACCTTGCTGTAGGTTGGTTCCTTTTTGCGTAACTAGGTCCAATTGGCAGATAAATGTACATAATAAAAAAGCAAAAAAACCTGGTCTAATTGAGAACTTCCTCCTTTTTTTAATTTCGTTTAAAAATTATTTTCTGTCAATTTCGCATATCGCCACTCATTTGGTAGGAGTAGGTATCGCTCATTGAAGTCGTGTAACTCGGTCGTGTACCTCACAGAGTATATTATTGGTGCCTTAATGCATTCTACGACGGTTAAACTAAGTGTTTATTTAGAAAGGTCTTAACTATTAACAGCTAAACAACCTATAAACCCTTTTCTCTTTTGGATACTGATGTACTGAGAACATTAAAAATATAATGGATTTGGTTTTTATTCAAATATTTCCAATTATGTGACTTGGGAAAGGAAGTCGGGTATTTTTGATATTATTAAAGCCAGAAATGTGGGAAGGAAATACAGCTAATAGAATTAAATAATTCGTTTTTGGCTATATAAAATATTAAAAGATATGGTGGGACATTTTCATAGCATTTTTATATCTAAGTATATCATTATTTTTATTTGATTGAATAACGAGACGAGCAAAGCGCTCGTCTGATAGTAAGCGCCACGCCTGGGTATAATCAGAAGCAACACCACACAAAACTTTGAATTACAAAGCACTGCGTGGCATTAAACTGCGCTCGTCACCCCAAGACATAAGATGTTAAGTCTCATAACGCCCAGTAAGTTCACTGGCTTCAATGTCCTTCAAACCGAAACACAACAGTGCTTACACACTGCGGTACAAAGCGGTGGTAATAACCTAAACGGTCTCTCGCATACGAGGGACCTACCACCATTAAAAAACATTTTTCATTTTTATATTTCATTAATAAAAAATAACTAACTGAATGCTAAAAACAATTTATGAAGAATGTTACCTGTCCTTCATTAGCTACAATTATTCATAAACATTGTAAACTTCAAGATTAGAGTCACGGTGATAATTTTAATAGCCCGTGCGTTGTTGTCTTATATAGCGCGTTGAACCATCATTAGTGATCACTTTCAGCTATTGCAGACTTATAATACTAGCCTTGTATTATACACGTCCCACTGCTGGACACGGGCCTCCTCTAGTGAATGATAGGGGTTAGGCCGTAGTCCACCATGCTGGCCTACTGCGGGTTGGCAGACTTCACATACCTTCGAAAAATCTTATCGAGTTCTCAGGTATGCAGGTTTCCTCACGATGTTTCCTTCACCGTTAAAGCAAGCGATAATTTACATTTAATATACACGTAACTTATAAAAGTCAGGGGTGTATGCTCTTGGGGCTGGTTTCGAACCTGCGACTTTCGTCTCTCCCCGCTGAGCTATTGCTGCATTGCTTATTAGAAAAAATATTTATATTATTATTATATTATTTATTTATTTTATATGTATTGTCATCGGTACTTGTTAAGTATGCCAAATTTCGATTTAATCCGAAGTTTTGAAGGAGGTCAAAATCATGTTCAAAGTTTTCATTACATACTAACATACAAACATACGTAAGAAGCTAATAAAAGCGTAAGATCTACAGTTAAAAATTTAAAAATAAAATAAATTAGAATGATGACTTAAAAATTGACTTTAAAATATAACAATTTCCAATTTCAGAATCGGTACAATTTCATTCGACCGGCAGCAACACTTTCTTCAACACTGTCACTTTTTTTTTAATTTTGTAGACTAAGGTAAAGGGTCAATCCGGCCAAATTACTTTGCCTATTGTTTTCAGTTACTACGTTCAAGTCACAATAGAATTAAATTAATAAAATCAATATTATTGACTCACCACAGTTCAAACAATGGAAAACGTATTTTTATAAACACACTCCGCTTACAATGTTGCCTGTGACGCCGACTGATATTAACTGAGGTAAAACAAATAAAATCAATGGTACCATCGCTTAGCAACCAAAAAACATTTACTATGTGATATGTGGTAGGTATATGTATATATAAAATTCCGTGTCGCTAACTAGTAAGGTATTTATGTTGGTTTTCCTTTTAAGGCAGTGTTTCTCAACGTGGGGCCCATGCCCCACAGGGGGGCAGTTTGATAGTTAAGGGGGCAATTTAAAAAAAGACTCAACACGACTTTAACCCTTTCGCTGTGGGTTATTTTAATGCAATTGGTCAGGGATCCCTGAGCCATTTTTCCACTTGATTACTATCAAGCTAATTTTCCGTTTGTAGCTTCGTTTCGATGAGACGCCCAACATTTCCCTATGCGAAAACTCTCTATTGTGGTAGCTAACAGAGGTAGCGAGGATAGAATATTTCGATTCGAAAAAAAATAAGGTGTTAGCGGCATGCCCTAAAAAAGGTTGGGAAACACTGTTTTAAAGCATAATAAATACGATAAAGTGTAATGTGTGTGAACGTCGTTAATCATCTATTGTGACACAGCAACTAGTTTTATTTAATGAGGACATTTTTAATCGACTTCAAAAAAGGTAAAGGTGGTAGGTACAAGGTCCCTCGTATGCGAGAGGCCGCCTGAGTTGGTAACACCGCTTTGTCTATTTCTGCCGCCAAGTAACAGTGTGTAAGCACTGTTGTGTTTCGGTTTGAAGGACATTGAAGCCAGTGAAATAATTGGACATTATGAGATACTTTTGTCTCGGGGTGAAGAGCGCAGTTCAATGCTATGCAGTGCTTTGTAATGCAACGTTCTTTGCGGTGTTACTTCTGTTTATGGGCAGGCGTGGCGCTTACCATCAGGCGAGCACGTTGCTCGTCTCGTCATTCAATAAAAAAAAGTTGGAGATTCTCAATTCGGCGAGTTTTTTTTTGCTTTTTCATGTATGTACATCGATTTCTCCGCCAATTATGGACCAAATTTCACAAAAAAATCCGTTCGATAGAGTTTACCTGCGATGTGGTCCTATATACATTTGCTTAAGATCTGATGATAGTGTACGGAGTTAAAAATGAAATCCTCAACGCACAGCTCAGTCGTCGCGATTGTGATATTGAGTAGGATTTTACACATAGTTGACAAGAAAATTAAAAAAAAAATCAGACTAGCCAGTGTATATCCAGTTCTCCCGAGGGGCTTGCGACTTGATTTGATGGTTGATTGGGGCGAGTATAGGAGTACATTCTTGTATCACTATGCCTGCATTGGTCATCAGCCTGTCCTGTCGCAGGCCCCTCGATTTGCTTCTTCCCTCTCCGAAGACCCTTCCCTCTTCGTGACCACGAAGGCTATGCTTTAAGCTTTCGAAACGTCGGTATCAAAATTAATTAAGAACCGCGATAAAATACGTTTAAATTAGTTTTATTTCAATCTTTCATATTTTAATTTAAAAATAAGAATTATGTAATGTATGCGTATTAAATTATAAATGCTGTTATTGTTTCTTAGTAAACAAATAAACACATAGAGACTTTTTCATTTTATTTTTTTATTTGATTGAAAGACGAGATGAGCAAGACGCTCACCTGATGGTAAGCGCCACGCCTGCCCATAAACAGAAGCAACACCACACAGAACTTTCAATTACAAAGTACTGCATGGCACTGAACTGCGCTCGTCACCCCAAGACACAAAAAAAAACCAGTTGCAAAAATATCCATAAAATTAGAACATTCAACACTTAATGTTAATGAAAAATCAAATTCAGACAAATGCATGGTCTGCAATAAATTGAGGATGTACAGCATAATATGTTGTTGGATGGTGTCAAAAACAAAGTTTTGCGAGATTCACTCGTGAAAGAATTTCAATTGAACTTCTTCGACATGAGGTTAATACAGAGTATTGTGTCAAAACCAAAATCAGAGATAGCAATTAAATTGTATTCACTTGCCACAAGTATTCACCAGTGATTTTCTTTCTAATAATATACTATGTATGTATTTAAATTAATTAAAAGTACAATGGGGTTGAAATTGTTAAAAACCCCTAGATAAATTAAGATTAAAAAGTATTTGAAAGAAAACTAATTTTATCGCGGTATTTTATTTTAATTTTGGTCCCGACGTTTCGAAAACATTTCAGCCTTCGTGGTCACGGGGTGGACTGAGGTGTAGGTTGTCCAGAAAAGTTAATGGTACAGTGTCTACCTCCATTTTATAATTATTGATGAAATTTAATTTATATTTATTAATTTTTTTGCGGGCCGAAACGTTGGGATCAAAATTAAAATAAAAACCCACGATAAACTCCGTTTAAATTAGTTTTATTTCAACGTGTAACATTCGCGTAAACGTAAGAAATCATTATAAAAAAGACATTTAATGTCAAACTAACAATCGTTATTCAACCATGAACAGCGTTTTTCAGTATCCTACAAACATCTAGACATAAGCGATATAATAAAAATTATATACGCGCCCATTTGAAGATGAGACTGTATCCTGGCTTGAAGCCAATACAATTATACCCGTGGTAAGTGGACTCGCCCGGATAATACAAGTCGACGCCGTATTGCTGTGGTAAAGGGGTTAAAGTGCTTCAGTTAACTAAACAGTTCTTTTAGGGTAATTAACTCAAAATTTATTACAGCGCCATCTAGTGACGCGGGTGTTAATTAAATGCGGGTTGAGTTAGGTGGCCACGATTGGATACTTTAAATTTAGAACATAGTGGTTATGTTTTCCTTTAAATGTTATTTTAAAATACGTTCTTTAATGAGTAGTTTTATTCGTTCAGTAATCATAAATCCGATCGTAGGAATCATTTTTTAAATTAAATTATAGTTGTTGCATTTGTTTTCAGTACAGAATACGCCAAAATTTATATATTTCGTCAATCATTACCACTACAAAAGATTGCATGATTACTGACGGTGCAAATTAAGGCACTCTATATATTAATTTTGAAAAATAATTAAGTGTTTTGTCTGAGCGGCTAGGGTGCCTCTTGTACAAATATGACTGTGCGGGGATGCGTAGGGCGCTGAGTGACCGAGCCCAGAAATCCTACACTGTATATTTCGGTCGTATTCGATCGGCCTCAATAAAACACTCGTGGCAGGGTAGCGCACATTAATTATTATAACACTTACGTTTCTCTACTACACGGTTTATTTACAATATTTTTTTTACTTATCTCTCCCCTTGTCATAAACAATGATAAAATTGGTGTCCATAGACAAAAAGAAGCGTTCGGAAACGCCACAAGACATTAATATTTTCCTCTCTTGTACTAATAAGAGAGATTGACAGCTTCCGTAGCGCTGTGGGCGAATAGCCTGCTGCGAAGCGGGAGGCCCGGGGTTCCATTCACGCACCGAGACAAATGTCTGTGTGATCCACAGATATTTCACGTCTAGGTGTTGTGGGACCGCAAGTCCCTCGTTGTATCTGACACCTACAATACATGTTTAACCTAGTGTGGGGTCAGGACTATGTGTGTTACTGTTGGGTGTATTTATTAATTTAATTTTTTTATAGCATAGGCCGACAAACGAGCAAGTGGGGCACCTGATGGTAAGTCATCTTCACCGCGCATGTTTGCTTACAATTCCAGAAGAATCATATCATGCTGTAGACAAAACTGTCTATAGCGTGGCTCTACCACTCGCAAAATGATTCCATAGCGCCTGCCTTCCAATTTGGTAGACTACACATAAATTTGAAATTATTAGAAAAATACCCAATAAATAGACTGTTAAATATAATTTATAGGGTCTAACTGCCTAAGAAGTGATTCCGAAAAACACAAACCCAAAGCAAAGTAGCGAAAAAATGCGCGGAAAGCGTCACGTAATAGGCCATAGAAAATCACGGCATTTGCCAGCATCTAACAGTGTAATCGCTCAGTAATACATAATACTATTAGCATAATATACGTTTTGCACCCCATACGCGATAAATACAGCCTCCGAGGAAGATTATATTGGCCCGGGGCCAATTTTAATTTCGTGTAGTGTTGCATATATATCCGTACGAGAAACGGCGAACTGTGCTAGTAAATATGCGTATGTTGAATTTTGTAGTATTTTAGTGCTAATAGATGTGTCTTTTGGCCGTTGGTGACGACCTGTAAATAAATAAATAAAGAAATACACCCAATAGTCACATACATAGTCCTGACCCCACAGTAAGATACGAGTCTTGTGTCGTAGGTATCAGGAACTACGAGAGACTTTCGGTCTCACAACACCCAGACCCCGAAACAAATATTTGTGGATCACAAAAACATTTGTCGCGGTGCGGGGATCGAACCCGCGGCCTCTCGCTTGACAGCCGGCTACTCGGCCGCTGCGCCACGGAGCTGCTGTGCTTAACTTTAGTTGATGCCTAACAGCCAATACACACCAAAGCGGTGTGACGCCGCAACGCGACGTAATTATTAACCACAAATATTTGTTTCGGGGTTTGGGTAGTTGTGAGACCGAAAGTCTCTTGTAGTTCCTGATACCCATGACATAAGACTCGTTTCATACTGTGGGATTAGGACTATGTGTGTGACTGTTGGGTGTATGTATTACTATAGTTAAACCGTATTAGTAAAAAATGCTAATATATGTTACAATGACTACAACATTGAAACTAATATAAAGGGAAACCCTAAGCTATTCTGGACTTACATTAAGACTAGACGGGGAGGGTCTAGTGCATACACGAAGACAATGACGGGTCAATTACAACTAGTGATGGCACTACTCTTTTCGAGCTATTCTCCAGTTACTTTAAATCAGTTTACAGTCCAGACCACGAATTTAATACTGTTTATGACTCTCTTTAAATCTTTATGCAATTATGGTTTGGGTTTAACAAGCCGATCGACTATGAGAACTTTACTCAAAAAATTTGTCACTAGATTCAAAAAAGAGCGCAATGCCGGGATTCGAAAATTTATTATCCCATCATATTCATCTGAACTAGATCATCCCCGTTAATGCTTATTTAAAACAAATCTTGAACTTCCAGTATATTTCTCATCCAATTGAAAATGGTAAATGTGATCCCCATTTATATAACAGGAATTCAATTGTGTTTGGTTTTTAGGATGCACACGCACTGACGTCTATAATCACTGAAAGGATAGAGGTACACCCACATTTTGCTCAGCATATTTCCATCCCATTATGTGATGGGGCGAGCCTTTTAACGCGCCTTTTTAAAATATTACATTATATTTAATATCTTTGCTTTTAGAAAGACGTTAAAAATAAAACAAAGATATGAATACCTTAGATGGATTTGAAAAAGATGTACAAAACTCTAAATTTTCTTATTCATCGTTGTAAACAATAGGAAATGGGAGGCCAACGCCCCTCCAAGTGGGGGAGGATGTAATTTTTTTTATCATCGACTTTTGTAAGCGAGGTGTTTTAGCCTCTCGGAAAATGAACAAAACTCGTAAATGTGTATCGAAAAGTATGGACGTGCTTTATAGTAATTTTTATTTGCATTCTAGATAGCAACAAAATTCACGGAATGTTCGATTTCGAAATATTTATTTTTGATGACATTTTGTACCATTCATATCGAGTAAAGACTATACAGACCGAATTTTTTGCAACTACTGCTTGTTTGTAGCGTGCTCCAGATATCTATTTTTTTTTCAATAAATTAAGGCTAGGTAGTTATTACACTTGACATTCAACCAGACTAGATAGTGAAACCATTGGTTCTCATGTCTCGCTCTAATACATCAAGCCAGCGCTTTTTGAATCATCATAATTACTGTACTTCTTCTTCCAAGTATGAGCTTTAATAAGCTCTACCGAATAGTGGCGACTTTGCATATGCAATTTACTTTTGCGATAATGTTACTTGATCACTTGGGATCCTACAGTTGCTTATAGCTTTAGCTTATCCTTTAATTTATTTCAGAAACTACAAATATTGCCTTTGAAGATTTTTTACCCATGCACAGCAAAGTGGCTATACTGCACCTGATGGTAAGTGCAGTGTGGTTCAAATATTATGTTAATCATCCAAAAAGGCTCGGCTCGTCTTAATATGCTTAAATATCTGGATTCTGGTTGAATTTGGAACGAGCGACCAATGTGTTTGATCGCACCAATATATTTTCTGTTCAATAAAATCACAAAACATTCCTCAAATAGTCTGTGTGGCAAACAAGTATATTAGCAAATGAATCTCAACTACCGCTAATGGGTTTACGAGCACAATATGAGATGGTTTAAAACTGGGTCAGATTCATACAACCCATTCCGACGGATGGCAATTCATAGACGCCACTGTGACGTGTTTTCAAATTGGTCAAGTGGTTTTCAAACTTTGTTTGATACCTGTCTGTATTTTTTTTGGATTATAAAAGGCCTTTCGGTTAGTTATTTAAATAGTTTGATGTGATATGGAACGGAATTGTTTTATTCTTGATATTGACGACGACTCTATATATATATTGATTGAACAGCTGGTTAATTAGTTAATAGGTCAGTTCATCAGGTCCATTTGGACCTCCGTCCGTCCGTTTACAAGATGGTAGCCGTCTGGGTTGGTGCCACTGCTTTGTCTATTTCTGCCGCCAAGCAACAGTGTGTAAGCACTGTTGTGTTTCGGTTTGAAGGAAATTGAAGCCAGTGAAATTACTGTGCATTATGAGACTTAACATCTTATTTCTCGGGGTGAAGAGCGCAGTTCAGTGTCATGCAGTGCTTTGTACTTCAAAGTTATGTGTGCTGTTGCTTCTGTTTATCGGCAGGCGTGGCGCTTACCATCAAGCAAGTGCCTTGCTCATTTTATCATTCAATGAAATAAAAAAAAAGTATTCGGAAAGGTTGTCAACCGCTGGTACGTAGACAGAAGTAATAAAACTCAGTCAATAAAGACATTGATATATTTAGTGAATCAGCTATTATATCTGTTCAGGTTCATGTAATTAATTGCTTCTGAAATAACAAACAAGTTGTTTCTATAGCAGGTTTACACGATTCCATTTTAGTTGATCAACTGTTAAATCGCATGCAATTTGAACCGTTTGAACAAATTTTCAATCGTATTGTTCAACAAATCCATAATTAATCCAAAGCTTTAGTTGATTCAAGTCACTTGATCAAGCAAAATCGAACCATATGGACCCATATTAGAGATATATTTTTTTCGGATTGAACATTATATTTGACAAAAATAAGGGTTTTTAAGTATGTAAGTTTATCTGTCTGTATGCATGGCAATATACTGCAGTCGTCACTCCGAGGTTTTTTTATCCGACCATGGAAAAGTGGATGCACGACACCTAATGGAAGCGCAACCTAACACCTAGTGCAAGTCCAAAAAATCAGCGACCACCGACAAACAATGAGCTTATCGGTGGTCACCAGAATCAAGCCAGCCTAAATAAATCTTCACAATCTGAAAACGGAAGAAGCAAATCGAGGAGCCTGCGATAGGATAGGCGGATCACCGATGCGGGCACAGGGATTTAAGGATGTAGCCCTGTACCCGCCCCAAGTAACCGTTAAGTCATGTCGCTAGACCTTCGGGAGAACCGGATATACACTGGCAGTTGTATGGGAGACTATGGCAGGTTTTAACACCACGTGTACGGTGGTCGCTATCTGAGCGGATATGAACATTAACTAGTTAAAGATGTATAAGATTTTTATATAATAATTTTAAGTCTCATGATACCTAGTAGTATAGAATTAAAGCAATGTAATACCTATTTAATTGTCGGTTACTTTGTAATCATTTTATTGAGGGTACTAAAGGTTGACCTTTAATATCCTCAATTCGTTTGCACGTAATAATTATATATTATATATCTTTATTAGCATTGTTATACGGAAATTACTACTGACCCTGACCTTCCTGATAGGTATAACTATTTTTTTTTGTTTCTTAGTTAGTTTGGCAGATAAGCAAGCGACCCGCCTGATGGTAAGTAGCATGGGCGTACCCAGAGTGGCCCAGTTGCCCCACCCTAGATACAATTTTACATACATTGTGAGTAAAAATTATCTTTTCTTTAAAAATTATCCCGTCTAATTTGAAAAAAGTGTCTGTGTGCAATTCATTTACGGCAGAAGTGAAACTTCAAAATATTTTTTTTTACTAGCCCTGTATTATACATGTCCCACTGCTGGGCACGGGCCTCCTCTACTGAATGAGAGGGGTTAGGCCTTAGTCCACCACGCTGGCCTAATGCGGATTGGCAGACAAAAAAACAAAAAATAAATTTAATTTTAGATAACTCAGATTTTTTTTTATGCTGGTTCGGCAAAGTGACTATGCTACACCTTAAGGTAAGTGTAGCGCAATCCAAGAATAGTGTTGACCAACGATAAACAATGTGTCCATCGTAGCTCGGCAAGATTATGCCGGCCTACCAAAGGGCCAAGGGGGAGGGGAAGGAAACAGAGATGGGAAAAGGGTTAGGATCAGGGGGCAAGCCCCCTGGGGAGAACCGGATATACACTAGCTGACCCTGGAACGCGACCCACAAAAGATGGGCCACTATGGCAGGTTTTAGCTACCAGTGTACGGTGGTCGCTATCCGGTTGGATACAAGTATCCTCCCACCAGCAAATCCTTATTTCAAATTTCAAAAGATTTTTATCAAATTAAAAATCTTTGGTCAAATTAACACAGAGCTATGTGTTAAATATTAACATAAATTAATTAATCAACAAATTTTAATACGAATATTCAATAAAATAACACATACACAATAACACGTGAATAATACAATACGTTGTTTATGACACATTTTCCGAAGGCTTCGTTGTACACAGGCGCAAAGACGCGTGATAGCATCTATCTCATTCTAAATCCTATTTATGAATCTATTACATCATGGGACGTAAATAAGCTCGGCGAAATGTGGGTGTACTGGATACACCTCTGCTTATCCCATCAGGGATTACAGGCGTGAGTCAGTGAAAGTTATAATTAATCTTGGCCAAAAAACAATTTAGATTTTCTGAGAGTCTACATAACTTAGATTCTCAGAACTTTGTCCTTCCAAACACGCCCATTAATCTTACATACGAAAAATAAATTATTTTACTTATAAACTTTCATAGCACTGCTTAGTTTAAATACTTTTATGAGTGGTAGAGCCACGTGTAGAGTTTTGTCTACAGCATGAATGGGCCGACTCGACCGGTTCGTTACCACTGTCTCACAGAAAACCGACGTAAAGTAGCGGCTTGCTGCTGCGTTTCGTAAGGTGAGTGAGATATCCGGAGGCCCAAATCTCCCTCTCCTTCCCAATCCCTAATCATCCCTTTCCTTTCAGGTCGGCAACGCGCCCATGATTCTCCTGATACTGTGGGCGTACATGGGCGGTGGAGATCACTTACCATCAGGTGACCCACGTGTTCGTTTGCCGGCCTATGCTATAAAAAAAAGTACGACAAAATACAAAAAAAACCTAACACACAAACAAAAAAATAAGAAAATAATTATGCTTAACTCCTATCATCATGTCACGCCTTACTTATAAACCTTCTTAGCACTGCTTAGTTAAAATACTATTTTCGTCTCTTTCTAGCCACTTTACAAATCGCGTTGGCAGAGAATGACAAGAGAGTGTTTAACTAAGCAATGCATAAATAACGATTATAGGTAAGGTCCTATGTTTTTGTTTATTTCCTAAATAAATAGTCATTAGGTGGTCCCTCGTATGCAAGAGTCCGTGTAGATTGCTACCATTGCCTTGTCTATGTGTAAGCAGTATTATGGTTTTGGTTTGAAGGACATTGAAGCCGGTGAAATTACTGTCATTATGAAACTTAACATCCTATATCTCGGGATGATGAGTGCAGTATAGTGCTATATAGTGCTTTGTAATGCAGTGTGTGATGGTAAAGCTTCTGTTTATGGCCAGGCGTGTTTACTATTAGGCAAGCAACTTACTCGTGTCTTCATTCAAGATAATAGATAGATAGATTGATACACCTAAAAGTCACATACGTAGTCCTGACCCAACAGTAAGATACGGGTCATGTGAGTTTCGGTCTCATAACACCCAGACCCCGAAACAAATATTTGTGGATCACACAAACATTCGTCTCGATGCGGGGATCGAACCCGCGGCCTCTCGCTTCACAGCCGGCTATTCGTCCGCTGCGCCACAGAGGCTGTCAAATAATAAATAAATATAATTAAATATCAGTATATCCACGTTAGTCTATACAGGAATAAAAAGCAATGTCAGTTGATGAATGCCCATAATCGCGAGTCATTAAAACGTTCGGCATCGTTCCACTCATTATTCGGTTTATTCTGAACAGTATTGTCTGTCTATCGGTGACTTTTCACTTTTCTTTTTGATATCTTATTTTCTATGGCATAATGCTTTGAGATTGTCGGAATATTATTTTTATGTATTCTGGTTCTTATCAATAAGGTTCTTTCGATGCTAAGTTTTAGCGCATTCATTTATCTGTTTGTGTTTTTTTTTATTGTTGGAATCGCTATGTTGTTCCTATCTATAATAGCCCTATTAAAAATAATAAAGGTGTGGTATGTCCACATTAAAAAGAAAATCAAAATGAATTGGCAGCTTTATTGTGAGTGTGATGTCCAGATATAGTCCATTGAAATGTTACATTTTTTAGGCCTCACCTTGCGTTTCTTATGGAGTCAATTTTATTTTTTTGATGTGTAGGGGGGGTAAGTGTAAAGCTAAAATCAAGTTTGTGGGGTCGCCACCCTTGTCCCACGGCCGCCATCTTGAAAATAGGGGTTGAAACGGTTTTTACGATATATCTCTTAAACTATTTATCTGATAAAAAAAAATTGTTAACGTTTTTTGTTGCTAATTAAATTCTCTATAACTTTGGTCCAGTAACTTTTTGTCGTAAAACTATAAATAAAAAAGTTATAAGTGAAAATGTAATAAAGAAAAAAATAAAGATGATAATTCTCTTGACAGCCTAAGATACAAACAATTCGCCAAGGCAGTGACAAAAAGTACTTCCTCCAACACAAGACACAGAACACAGTTCTCCAGAACAATGGAAGCACACTGCGGAACATTTTAGCCCTGCTTTTCGACATCCACACATCGCTCCACAGTTTCCTTTGCATTTACAAAAGATCAATTTAAGAAGCTCAGGGGGTGCTGGAGGTTTAGAGCTCTGCACTGGCATCAATAATTTTCCACATTTTTTCCAGCCCCAGTCTTCAGGATCATTATTATTACCAAGCCACGACTGGACCTGATGGTAGACTCGGAAAGTATGAAAGCGAGCTGTGTCTTGTGTTGGAGGAAGTGAAGATAAATTAAATGTACTTTTTGTCACTGCCTTGGCGAATTGTTTGTATCTTAGGCTGTCAAGAGAATTATCATCTTTATTTTTTTCTTTATTACATTTTCACTTATAACTTTTTTATTTATAGTTTTACGACAAAAAGTTACTGGACCAAAGTTATAGAGAATTTAATTAGCAACAAAAAACGTTAACAATTTTTTTTTATCAGATAAATAGTTTAAGAGATATATCGTAAAAACCGTTTCAACCCCTATTTTCAAGATGGCGGCCGTGGGACAAGGGTGGCGACCCCACAAACTTGATTTTAGCTTTACACTTACCCCCCCTACACATCAAAAAAATAAAATTGACTCCTCTAAGAAACGCAACCCCAAATGTAACTTTTCAATGGACTAATATTCAAATCTCCCCAACTCCAAATTTTTATGGTCAACAATGCAACTATGATTTTTACTACGATTATTACTTTTTTATTTGTTTTCAACAAATTATACATAAGGTTATAGAACCATTAAACTATTTCAAACAAGAAATAATCCCTCAAATCAATGAATATTTTGTCTAAGTTACGTATGAACACACTTGATATAACATACAATTGAATTAAAAACCTTCTTATGATGTCGGTTTAAAATTAAAACAGAAATATAAGTAAATTCGATTTAGCACACTGACATAATAAAACTATATAGTAATATATTCTAGACTGCTCATGACTCAATAAATATACATGTTTTAGTAATTTAACCTTCCAAAATCCAACAGTTCTGATTGATCACCAAAACAGCCACACGCTTCGCAAGAAACTTATATAAATTCTAGTATTTTACAACGGTGCTTCGGCGAATTCAGTGTGAAATATCTGATGGCACGAAAACCAGTGAGTGGCCACATTAATTCTTGTTTGTACCTATGAAAGATATCCGTGATTTCTCGCCGCAGTAATAGCTGCACTGGAAGGTTTGCTTTGTCTGTTGAGATTGCGGGGTGTGCTGGTAAAATGTTTTTAGTTAAGAGTAGTATTATTGCATGAGTGGTAGAGTGGTGAATAGATGGGTTATGCTGGTGTGATAGTTTTGTCTACAGCATGAATGAATAGGGCTCAGGATTATTTAGTATTTGTGCATGTATTAATTATAAGACATAATGGAGATAATATTATTAAAAACTATTAAAACACTGAATTCTTTAATCGGCCTTCGAGTTGAGACATTTAATGCCTAAAGATATTTTGTCTTCTAAAAGTCTGTCAACTTTGTAATACGCTTCTTAGCATAATGTTGTTTACGCCTGTTTTAAATTTACTTAAAGGGATTTTTTGTCATAAGCTAGTAATATGTAAATTAAATCAATTTAATTTTGCATTAAAAATGATATAGTTAAACCTTGAATAGTAAATAGTATTTTTTATTTATCCAAAGATGGAAAAGTACTGCATATAACTTTGTGCAAAAGTTTAAAAAATATCCAACAGCCTCCGTGGCGCAGCGGATGAGTAGCCGGCTGTGAAGCGAGAGGCTGCGGGTTCGATCCCGCACCGAGACAAATGTTTGTGTGATTCCCAAATATTTGTTTCGGTGTCTGGTTGTTGTGAGACCGATAGTGTCTAGTAGTTCCTGATACCCACGACACAAGACTCGCATCTTACTGTGGGGTCAGGACTATGTGTGTGACTGTTGGGTGTATTCATTTATTTTATTTATTTATATACTAAAAGGTGTAGTCAACATTATGTAACATATAGCGTACGATAAGAGTATTTCACCTCCTAACAACTATAAAAGACCAATTGAATATAAAACGATTAACTATTTTTTTAGCCTGCAAGACAAGACAAACAGATGGCTCATCCGAAGAATCCGATAAACAGAAGTAATACCAAATAGGACTTTGAATGTCAAAATACTCCATGTCATTGGACTGCGCTCGCCATACAGTCAGACATAAATTAAGTCTCATATACCCAGTAATTTCATTGGCTTCAATGTCCTTCGAACCTAATCAAAACAGTGCTTTCGTAGATATAGATAGATATGTCTATTACAAGGTGGTAGCTCCCTCGTATGCGAGAGGCCGTCTGGGTTGATAACACTGCTTTGTCTATTTCTGCCGCTAAGCAACAGTGTGTAATCACAGTTATGTTTCGGTTTGAAGGAAATTGAAGCCAGTGAAATTACTGGGCATTATAAGACTGAACATCCTATATCTCGGGGTGACGAGCGCAGTTCAGTGCCAAGCATTGCTTTGTAATTCAAAGTTCTGTTTATGGCGCTTACCGTCAGGCGAGCGCTTTGCTCATTCAATCAAATAAAAAAAACATATTTTATCATAAACAATACATTTGTCATTACAAGCTATTTAAATCATAATTTCACAACTCACTGAATTACAAACAATTCTTTTCTTCTATAACATTAAATGCTTACGGATCCGTTCACATACAAGCCCAATATCAAAACCATTATTATTTTCCACCATATTAAACCAAATCGACTCTGCCGTATCATAAAACAGAAAATAAACGCGGTTAGTGACGCATGAATACCACAGTATATCTGTTTGTGCTAAGATTTTATTATGGGTTTTTTCCGGACACGGCAAAGTGACTGCGCTCAACCTGATATTAAGCACAGTGTAGTCCAAAAATCAGCGACCACCAATAAACAATGATTTTATCGGTGGTCACCAGAATCATACCGGCCTGTATAAATGCTTCTCCATACTCCGAAGAGGGAAGAAGCAAATCAATGGGCCTGCGACAGTATAGGTGGATGACCGATGCAGGCACAGGGAAACAAGAATGTACCCCTAAACCCGCCCCTACCAACCATCAAGTCATGTCGCAAGCCCCTCGGCAGAACCGAATATACATCGGCTGATCATGGAACGCGATCCACACAAGGTGAGTCACTATGGCAGGTTTTAACACCATGTGTGAAATATATTTTTGTAATTAATCTTGAACCCCTGGCTGGGTATTCAAATATATTGGTCAGTATCCCAAGCCCATGCCCCCCGTCTAGAGTTCAAGGGAGGGGGGTAAAGCGGACAGAACGGGTGCAGCTAGTGCAACAATCGGGTGCAAAAATATCTGGTTTTAGGTCTACGTTAAACTTCGTCGCTTCTTATAGTTTTATAGCATAGGGGCCCTGAACAGCCGAGCAACATTGCGTTTGTACATTATGACGTACCGCTGACCGCTCATGAAATATTTCGCTGAATTATGAGCGGTTGAAACGCTTCAGAAATACAACACAGAAATTCGATTAGGAATTTAGTTGGGCTTGAATAAACGAGGCCTGTTTCGCTTAGTTATTAGTTGAGCAAATCTGTTTTGCGGGCAATTTATTGTCTACCTACAAGTACATATCTGTATGCACTTCAACATATGAGCTGGAAGTTAAAATGGAGATTTTTAGCAACATTTTAGGGCGCTCTGTTAATCTCACTCAAGCAAGCTGATACTTCCCGTTGGTCTTGTGTGAAACAATGGTAGCACCCCGGTCGAGCCGGCCCATTCATATTGTAGATGAAACTTATGATTAACCTACAGTCTGTGTGTCTACCGCCTCGACCGGCTTAAAATGGCAGCCTTGCTGGTGCAATTGGTATGGTCAGTAAAATTACTGAAAACCCAAAAACTACTGATCACGATTCTAGAATTCTTTCCATTTTTTTATATTTTTAATTTAAGAAGCAGGACCCTATCACTAAGCTGAGATAACACCAGACAGAAAGAAAAAACATATAATAATAAATATGAAACACCCTATTCTTCCTGAAACAGACATTTAATTAGAATTCATATATAATTTTCTCAGAAACCAATCAGGAAATTGGATGATTTTTATTGCTATTTTAATTAATGTTTTCTCCGTGCTTCTTAGAATACATCAACTTTTAATCGACAATAACATGACGTAAGGAATGAAGATCCTAATAATGAGCAAGCAGTTACACATACGCTACCCTCAGGTGTTCAATGCCAAATCCCAAAATTGACTCAATAACTTGTTAAAATTCCCAAGAACAAGTTACAGCTTCAACCCAATACTAAACGACACTATAAAATGTCAAAATGGCAAAAATTGCTCCGCCCTTACCTCGTACATAACCTCTCTTACTGAAAATCGTTGGGTATCGAAAGAGGTTTCTCTGAGCATATGTCGCGACAAAGGGTGCTTCCACATTAGCCGATGCGTACACGACGTCGGCCGACAGGTAATATGATAAATTTGCTACTAAACGTTTTCTCACTATATCGTTTCGATCCTTGCTACCGACTGATATTGCTACAGATATCTTAGAATATATAATGCCACGAGAGACTTCGATTTATTAAAATAAATTGAAGTTTAGATGTTCTTTTATACAACTTAATGATGCAAGCATATTGTTTTTCTGAATATGGTTGTACATAAAAATTAGCAACACCGCTCAAAACTTTGAATTAAAAAGTCCTATAAGGCACTACATTGTGCTAATCGCGTATAAATAAGCGTCATTACGCTTTACCATTGTAAAGACTATTAATAATAATTTCATTGACTGCAAGCTCCTTCAAACCGGAATATATTAGTGCTTGCAAGTAGTAGCTATCCAGACAAACCCTCGCAGACAAGAGACCTACCACTTATTAAGTCTTCTAATGAGCAAAATATTCGACTTTCTTCCTTTGAAGAATACTTGGCTAATCACCATTTATTTGCTGCATAGATAGACGTAACTTGGGTCAAAAGCATATAGGTTCACTTAAAGGCTACTGAACATTCTTTTCGCGCGTAAGCTATTCCGGCTGACATATTGACCGATATATCGTTATAGGATCGGATTAATTATCGGTTAATGTAAAAGTGCATATTGGCACCGTTCCACTGATTTCACTGCATACGCCGCTTCTGGTTTCGATCGTTCTCTTTGGAGGTCATTTTCAATTGTTTTACGTTCATTGCTGATTTGTCAATGTATCTAATTATGCTATTAATTAAGAATGTAATTGCTTTTGGTAATTAAACGAATTACGGTTTTAAGTACGGTTTTAATTATATTTTTTTGGGTATTGAAGTCACATTGTAAAGATTTGGACTAAGATAGGAGACCGCGATGCGCCATGGAATCTTTTGATGGAATACTACAAAGAGGAATACAATTATTTTTTCACGACACAATTTTTTTATAATTCAGAATTACTGTTTTATTTTTAACGTAAACGCCTTTTTGTTGTCATAAATATAACTGTCAGCCACATCAGGATTTCACCACAAATTAGAAAGTTGCAACTACAATAAAAATTTTGCTTTTATCTTGGATGACAGCTCCGAACAAGGTTGAGAAATCTAAACCAACAAAGCCCGTGATATATATGTTTGGAGCTTGCTTGTAGATAGCTACGGATAACAATCCGAATCTGCTATTTATTGAAAGAACATAAGCGTCTCTTTCGCAGGTAGTAACTGGAATGTCTTGTGATCTACATAGCATATTAAGTACTCGGTCTTCATGCTTAGTAATATTCGGTGCGACCTTATATACATTTGGTACTATTTCCAAGAACAAGCGGGAGAAAAATGCTGTAGACAGTTTTGTATACAGCATGAGCAGGCCGGTTCGACCGGGTTATTATAATTGTCTCACACAATACTTACATAAAATGGTAGGTTTCTGGTGCTTTCGAATGGTGAGTAAGCTTTCTGGAGGTGTAGAGATTTACGGGGATTTAGGGGAGATCCCCTACCTTTCAATCTCCAGTGCTTTCCTTAATGGTGGGCATCCCGTCGAAGATTATTCTAGTATTATAGGCGGTGATTATCACCGGCTTCATCATACCGGCTTCTGATAAACAAGATCTTCAAAAACGTCAGATCACGTCTTATCTTCTTCCACCGACCCTTATCTCACTGGGATGAGGTCGGCGCAACATGCTTTTTAACACGTGTTACAGAAAGATTTGGCTTGTAGTTTTATCTACGACCGACCTGTCAGACGTCAATTCCTCTGAGCATAAAGCAAGCCACATCACGTCGTTGGGATAAAATTTCATCACTAGCGAATGCGAGGCCTTTGCGGGAATCAAAGTGAGCCACGTAGAACAAACATGAGCCAACCAATTTATAGTTCAGGTCAGGTCAGGTCGAGTGGTAGCCAAATCGATTGAAATAGGGAACTCCGGATAGTTGTTGTCAGAAAATACATTAGAATTTACACTATTTTTATGAAATAAGTTGATTAAAATATTAACGAGTATATGTAGATTATTATGTAATTCGTTGGAAAAAAACTATATACAGCGTGGCTCAACCAACTTATTTTGGTTTGCAGTAGACCCCATGGTCAGGATGATGGTAATATTACGATTTAGAAGTATTGTATAAACAAAATCACACTGATATTAAAATGTTCTATATTTTTAAAATACTTCAACGTTTTTGTTGTAAAATACCGCGACGAACTTTTTATCGTATAAAAAAAGCAAAAAGGATAAAGTAAGCTTGAAAAACAGACAAGTGGTTTTCGGAGTGGTAAAGTCACACTGTAGAAAGTATTGTCTACACCACGAATGGGCCGGCTTGACCTGGTTGTCATCACTATTTCACAGAGATCTGACGTAAAGTAGTGGCTTTCTGCTATGTTTCATACGAAAAGTGATATATCCGGAGGTCCAAATCCTCCCAATCCCATAATTATCCCTTGCTTTAACGTAGCCGTGATGCTTCTGGTATAATGGGCGTACATGAGCGATGGAGATCAGTTACTATCAAATGACCCACTTCCTCGTTTGCCGGCTCATACTATAACAAAACAGTCGACTCTGCCTCTCGCATATGAGAGGCCTCCAACCTAGAAAGCAGTGAATGGGAAAGCAGTAACAATAACTCGTACCAATTGTCTTTCACATACATCACCGTCCAATGCCAAACAGACATCCACTAAACGCCGGCACACAATTTATGAGTCAGCACTATGACAATCTATCAATATAATTCCTCCAAAGCGAGGGTGGAGGTGACAGGCATTAATATTGCTATTCCGTATATGATATTTGGATTAATATTGACAATAGCGTTTTACTAATGGTCACAGTAGACTGAGCAGTAAGATCCTCAATTTGGGCTTTATATTGGGTTTTACTCCGCGTTCACATAAAAATCCAATTAAGCCTTAATTCCAATTAATGCTTTGAAATTGACTAATTGGTAAAAATGACTTTTTTTTTTTTTTTGTGGGGCTCTATGCCCCACTCTCGTGCCTCTGATACTATTTTTCAGAGTGTTTTTGGTAACACCTAAAAATGCACATACCTTTATTTAAAAATTGTATACATAAAATACTCTGTTAAAATCGCTTACTTAAAGCTAAGCTTGGTCCAATCAAAAAACATACATGCGATTTGTAAAAAATCTTGTAATAACAATTTTAAAATCCTAAGTCTAGTTACATAATTTTACACATTTAATATTGTGGGCGTGCCTTCTTCACAAATCCAGCTTTTCCGTGGCAACTAGAAGCGTGTAGTCTTATATTACACGCTGTAGTTGCCCCGTTTATTTGTTCCGCTTCAAGACGCTACACGCCACATATTTACAATATTTTAAAAACTTAGGTCTAACATCACAGTTTTCCAACATACCACTTAGGTTACTACTATTTACACAGATATTATTTTCAATCTCGAAGTTTGTTCGCTCATACAGGTATATTGGGCATTCCGTCAACACGTGTAAAACGTCTTCGTTCTTCGCAGGGTCACAGATGCATGAGGGGCTCTCCTTGCACTTGAAGCGATTCAAGTACTCAGAGAATCCCCCACGTCCCGTGAAGACCTGCGTAAGAACCTGATCCACTGGCAACTTTCTAATAATCTTAAAGGCTTTTTTAGCGTCAGGGAAAAACAGCTTCGTAACCGCCGCTGTTTCTCCAGCCCTGTATCGCTCATCCCATTCGTCAATCGACTCCTGACGGATTTGTCGCTTGACGAACGAGATGGGACATCGGTTATAGTCGGGCCGCCTTTTTAGGGTGGTAGCCGCCGCCTTCGCGAGCTCGTCCGCGCGTTCATTCCCTTCCAGCCCCACGTGCGCTTTAACCCAAAAGAGGTTAATGGTCTTGCCGCGCTCTTCGGTCTCGTTCAACATCTTGGCGATGTCGAACGCTATGGGGTGGAGAGAATTTCCGCGCGCGACGGTCTCGAGAGCGGCTCGTGAGTCGCAAAAGATGCTGTACTGATGGAATTTGTCGTTTGAGACTATTTGCACGGCCTTGCGCAAGGCCAGCAGCTCTGCCTGGTAAACGGTGCAGAACGATTCCAGCTTGATCTTGGTGGCTTTCGTCTCGGCATCGCCATCCCATAAGGATACCGATGCTCCGACTCGGCCACTGATTTTGCTGCCGTCAGTAAACACTCGACGAGTGTTGGCAGCGCACCGGCAAGTTCTTCACCGTTCACCACGCATTCGAACTGCAAGGCCTTGCGCCTGGCTGGATGTTCCAAGTTGGCAAAAGGTACAGGACATTCCACGTCCCAGTCACCCACTACGTGCCGAGTGTGTCCCCTTTTCACTTCGTAAAAATGACGTTGTGTTGCAAGATATTTCTAGATAACTCTGACAAGTGATGTACACGTTTTTTTTAAAAACGATTTAGGGTTGTATTTAAGTCCGGTTGCTTATTTGACGTCAAAGCCTTTAGTGGTAAAAAAAGGTTTAAGAACAACACCAGGAACTACTTAACAATACTTAATAATGCGATCATCAAGAAAAGTAGGCCTAGTATTCGTTATGTACCTTATATGGCACCGAAAATCAATGCCATGAGATGCTATGGAAATACCCCTAGGTTGTCTATTTTAGCAGTGTATAAGCACTGCTTATAGGAGATTGCAGCCCGTGAAATTACGAGACATTATGGGAATTAACATCTTATGTTTCCGGGTTGGGAGCGCACTGCAGTATATGCTTTGTAATTCCAAGTTTTGGATGGTGTTGCTTCTGTTTATGGACAGATTTCGCACTTATCATCGAGTAACCTGCTCGTCTCATCGTTCAGAGTTATAAATTCTATCATTAAAATGATACTATTTGATAGTTTATAAAAATGAAAACATTTATACAAAATTTTACCTACACCTTCGTTTCAGTTACGAAAAATCCTCGCGTACATCCAAATCCTTACATCATCAAATAACCAGAAAAACGCTGGCACAAAATGTTTCCCGTCGAATTCTCCCAGAGTGGTAGGCCGATAAGCATCGGCCCGTACTGTCGTAACTTTAGCCCCCGTACGCGAAGGAAGGTCAGTACCCGTATAATCTAAGGTGGATGGTGATATTTGCTTTGCCGCACGGACGGGCTAGGTGGTCGCCATTACCGCTGTGGGAAAATCTCCTTATTTGTACAAGCAACGTGGTGGAGTCGCGTTGCGGTGCGTGAAATTGGAGTTGAACTATAGAATAACTCTGCATGATTTCAGATTTGTGAATTTGAGATTGGTAGTCAGGGTTAGATTGTCAGCGCATGGCGTTTTAAGGGGCCGATCACAATTTTGTTTTAAATTGAATATGAACATGTTAAGGAAAATGCTTCCAAAAACTGTAATGGTGGCAGTAGTGGTGATCAACGGACATCATATATAACTAAATAATTCAAAACTTTTCAACTTCTCAGGCGACGCTTACTTTGACATTACTGTACTAAATGACCATTACGATGTATGCGTGTGAGCGAGATAGTGAGATGTCCCCCCATTACGCGCCCATCTTTGCTTGTAATCATGTAAAATCATAAGTGCAGGCTCATTTTTGTGCCGATTTTGACTGTGTTTAATAAAAGGGTTTCTTTTTTGTATTATTTTCTGTTGTGTATATAATAATGTGTAATATTTAAAATAGGAAATAATAATCTATAATATTCAACATAAACAAACCTGTGTGCACTTATAAACCACGGCATCTAATACACCAACAGTAACTGCAACATACCAAACACCGTTTCGTAACAGAACACTACACCAGTTAAGAGAGCACTTAAGCCGAGTCGTCTTAAATTACAACTTAGAAAAAATAGCCTGTCAATGGTTAGAAATATTATCTTCTTTAACACATTCTACCCTCTAAGTAACGAATATACGATGTATCATGGAGCTAAGGCTCGCGCTATATTACGACGTAGTTGATAACGTTCAGTTATCAGGTTTTTTTTGTCAAAAATAATTAAAAAAATATTAGCCAGTTGTGCAGTAAGAGGCCGCGGATTTGATTCCCGAACCACGACAAATATTTGATTCACAAATATTTGTTTCAAGTCTGGATATTTTCTTCCCAGGCATGCGGCCGGTCATAAAATTAAAAGCCACATATTTCTGTAACATGTGTTAATAAGCATTTTATGCCAACCCCGCTACGAGTGGGATAAGGGCTGGTGGAAGGAGAAACAAGAATTGACAAAAAAATGAGCATGAAATATCACTGTATATCATATACACACAAAATAAGCTCTTATTTCGATCGCAAGGTAAAAACATATTTTCACAATCTAAGGACCTCCTTTATCTACACTAATATTTTAAAGAGGAAAGATTTGTATTTTTTTATGTACCGAATAAACTTAAAAACTACTGAACCAATTTGAAAAATTCTTTCACCATTAGACCTACATTATCCCTGATGAACATAGACTACTCTTTATCTCGGAAAAAGCAGATCACGCGGGCGGAGCCGCAAGGAAAAGCTAGTGCTTATTATTCAAGTTATAAAATAACTAAGTCTGAACTGTGAAGGTAAAATATATTAGTGCTGTCATTTTTGTGAGTTTAAAATTTAAGTAGGCGCTTGTTAAAATCCATCAAAGCATCTCATTAACCTACATATCTTTTAGTAAAGATTTTTCACAACATTTTGATGTCGTGCAATTTTCTCGGACTGCCTTCAGTGTTATTTATTAGCAAAATATTTTCTATCCATTTTCCTTAAAATTAACACGTCTTGGCTTATTTTTTGTGCAAATAGGAACGTCAGAACTTAAATGAAGGTCATCCAATTTCCAATATTTTTTGTCAGCATTCCAATGATTTTGAGTGTGCATTTAAAAGCAAAATTGATTTATTTATTTAAATAAAACTAATTTAAACGGGTTTTCACGGTTTTTTATTTAAATTTGGTCCCGACGTTTCGAAAGCTTTTCAGTCGTCGGTTTAAAAAAACCGCCAAAACTCCGTTTAAATTAGTTTTATTTCATTGATTTACCTATTTGACTTGTTACTTTTTACAACATAATATTGGTAAAATTGATTAAATTACTTCTTTGTTCTACGATGTACCGTTGTTATTTATTATTTAACAGCCTCCATGGGATATTGGGCGATTAGCCAGCTGTGAAGCGAGAAGCAGGGGATTCGATTCCCGCACCAAGACAAATGTGTGTGATCCACAAATATTTGTTAGGTCTGGTGGTACCAACCCAGACGGCCTCTCGCGTACGAGGGACCTACCACCTTGTAAAGTCTTGAATAACACCTCAATATACACGCATCTACTAGCAGTTTTAACAAAGAAATTATTCCACAACTTGCTTATAGCAAAGTACTTGGTAAAGTATAAGCAAAACTTGTAAAGTAGATCAAAACTCATCACAACGGAAGCTTAACTGAGATCTAGTCGGTGCGCAACGTAGTTCGAAGTAGCGGCCAATATTAAACATGCATTATCCACGGAGAATATTCATGAAACTATGGAACCTCAGTATAAACTACGCAGCTTTGATGCTGTCGTCCCAATTCTAGCTATAAACTATACTTAAGATACGTTTTATACCACTGAAAGACGAGACAAATAAGTCCCTTGCCCGAGTACACCTGTCCTTAAATAGTAATTACATCAGCTAGAGTTACCATTTGTTATTATAAAATAACCGAGCAAAAACATTATTTTACTTCGGTCCCGCAACCCAAATAAGTGAATAAAAAAGGACGTCATTTATGGACAAGATCGCAGTCTTTATAACTATTTCCTTTCCACTTATCACAATATCGCAAATGAATTTACCATTACTGTAATACACACGGAGAGACGCTTGTTTCCCGGAGACTTGACTTACCTTTAACCACTTAATAACATCCGTGGTGCTTTACATCTGACTTCTCCAGTTGTCAATGTCCTTAAACTTGAGGTTAATATCTCCTCAATTCATTATTTTGTCTCCCGCTTTCCTATGGAGGGAAGTGGACAATTAATATTTCCAACTCCTCCCTAACCTTCTGTCTGATTAATTTCGTTGCGGGACAAAGACATTTAGGCATTCCCAGAGACTCGCCGAGCTTCACTGCTCGGTGTCAACAAAAATGCGTGCCACTGTTGATCCTGGTGCACAGCAGTTACAGTGACGGGTGTGTGGGCGGGATAGTCTCTAATAAAAAAATGTGAAAGTTTAGATGTTTGGCAATTTGTGAGTTAATGAATTTAGAAGATTGAATATGGATGTTGCAAATCCTATATGTCTTGACGGCTAACCTGATTCGGTTTTTTTATAGCATACACCGGCAAACGAGCAAGATGATCAGTCACCTGATTGTAAGTGATCTCCAGTGTCCATATACCTACGCCCATAACCCTAGAAGATTCATAGGCGCGTTGCTGAGCTCAATGGATATAATTAGGGGGTTGGGAAGAGGACGGGGATATGGTCCTACGGATATCTCATTCACCGTACGAAACGCAGCAACAAGTCGCTACTTTACGTCGGTTTTCTATGACACAGTGGTAACGACCCGGTCGAGCTGGCCCATTTATGCTGTAGATAAAACTGTTTACAGCGTGGTTTTACCACTTAAATTTTGTTCAGATATTGGTCATGATCTGGATCAGGTTGAGCCCTATTTTTTTTTTCATAATAAAAGGTTTACGCGGACGGAGTCGTGAGCAAAATCTTTTTGAATATAAAAGCAAAAGTGAAAGATAATTGACGTCTATTTCTAATAGCTAAGCCTAGGCAGTCATGTGGTGAGACTGCGCCTTTATCATACTTCAGATATATTGTTCATTTTTTTTTTTTTTTTTTTTTTTTGTGTGGGGCTCTGTGCCCCACTCTCGTCCCTCTGATATTATTTTTCAGAGTTATTACCCATCTATAAAATTCTCAACATTTTTTATTATAAAAACCCCGTAATAATGCAAGAGTAAAAAAGTATATATATAAAATATAAAAGGTACAATAGTAAAAAATAAAAGAAATGCACACATTATAGTGTTTGTCTGCATTAATACGGTTATAAAAAGTACAGAGACATTAAAATTTTAATTTACACAATAAAAAACATACAATTGTAAAAACAGATCACACATCTTGTGATTGTCAGTGTCTCTGTACTATCTGAAAAATCTTTCGTCCGACAACTACACAATAAAACAAAGTATAAAATCATTATAAGTATGCCAATAAAAATACATTCTTAAAAAGAAGCTTAATCAGTCACAGTGCATACTTATTACTAAAACATTATTTATACACAATTATTAGGATATAGCATGTCTCCTTCTCTAAAAACACACTTTCCTTGGCAACTAAGTTCTCATAATATCATATTAGGAAGCATAGTTGCCCCGGCTATCTATTTCTCGACAACACTTTACATGCTATATCCTTACAATAGCTCAAAAATTTACACCTTACTGCACCGGTCTCCAGTATTCTGCCTAGGTTCTCTTTACAAATTTTTATATCAATTTCGTGCTCAGCTTTCAGACGTTGATACAGAAATACTGGGCACTCGGTCAACACGTGTGCGACATCCTCTATAGCTGCTGGGTCGCAGATACATGAGGGGCTCTCCTTGCACTTGAAGCGATTCAAGTACTCAGAGAATCCCCCATGGCCCGTGAACACCTGCGTGAGAACCGGGTCCAAAGGCATCTTCCGGATTACGCTGTAAGCCTTCCTGGCGTCAGGGAAAAACAACTTGGTCACAGAAGCTGTCCCCCCGGCCAAGTAGCGCTCGTTCCACTCGTCAATCGACTCCTGACGGATATGACGCTTGACGAATGAAACGGGGCATAGGTCGTAATCGGGCTTCTTCTTCAGCGTTAGAGCCGCTGCTTTTGCGAGCTCATCGGCGCGTTCATTTCCAGCCACTCCCGCGTGCGCCTTAACCCAATAAAGGCTAATGGTTTTTCCGCACTGTATGGCCTTATTCAACATAGTGTTGACGCCAAAAGCGATGGGGTGGAGGGAGTCTCCGCTCACGACGGACTCGAGCGCGGCCCTTGAATCGCAGAAGATGCTGTATTGGCTGCGATCGCCCTGTAAGGCCATTTGCACCGCTTTCCGCAGAGCCAACAGTTCTGCCTGGTAAACGGTGCAGAACGAATCCAGTCGCATTTTGGTGGCTTTCGTCTCGGCATCGCCGTCCCATATGGACACCGACGCTCCGACTCGACCACCAATTTTGCTGCCGTCTGTGAACACTTTTACAGTGTTTGCAGCCTTGAGGATCAGTTCCGCATCGTTCACCACGCATTCGAACTGCAGCGCTCTGCGATCAGCTGGGTGTTTAGAGGTGGTGAACGGTACAGGACATTCCACCTCCCGGTCCCCCACTATTTGCTGAGTGTATCCCTTTTTCACTTCAAAAAGAAGCGCCGCTTCTCGGACACGAATGTCTAGCGGAAGGATCCCAGCAAGCAGCAGGGCCGAGTTTAGCGAAACGGTCCTGTAGCCCTTCACCATCTTTAGTGCAAAACCCCGTTGAACCCTTGCAAGCTTCTTTTGAATGCCTATTTTGTTGCTTGCAGGCGCCCAGGCACTGGCTGCATAAAGTATGGTAGGTTCAACTACAGCCGTATACAGGGTTCTAACAACCTCAGGTCCCAGTCCCCACTGCACTTTTGCAGCGGTTGCCAACTTTTTGTAGAAGGCAATAGCCTTCCTACAAACTTCTGAGACATGCGTGTTGAATGTTAACTTATTATCCACTGTCAAGCCCAGTATCTTCATTTCTTGCGACAGGCCTATGTCGACGCCGCCCATGTGCAAAATCGGGGAGTCGTACTTAAGTCGCCGCGTCACGACCATTGCTTTCGTCTTGTGAGCGGCGAATTTCAGCTTGTTTCGAGTTCCCCAACTCTGCACATACGCTAAGGCATCGTTGGCCTGTTTCTGTATTTTTGATGTCTCATCCCCGTGAAACACCAAAACAACGTCATCGGCGAAGGCCTGGCAGTAATCGCCCCGCTTGTCGAGCTCCTTCAATAGTGGGTCGAGGAGCAAGTTCCACATGATAGGACCACCAATAGACCCTTGGACACATCCCTTGGTGGTCGTTCTCATGTGTTCTACTCCGGCGTAGCGAACTTTCACTCTTCGGCTCTCAAAGTAGCTATCCACCAACCGTCTGATGTTTTTCGGACATTTTTCCTCCGCCAGTCTGACCTTAATAACGGGCCACCAAGCACTGTCGAAGGCTCCCTCTATATCCAGTGAGACCAGTGTGACAATCTTCTTGTCGCTCACTTTACTCCTGATGTGCTGGAGTAGGGTATAGAGGGCGTCTTCCGTGCCTCTTTGGGGCATAAAGCCAAACTGTCGTGTACTCATCCTGGGTAGCAGATGCCACTTCACTCTTCCCACTACTGTCTTCTCCAGAATCTTTCCCAGCACCGGCAACAAGCCTATCGGTCTATACGATTTGACGTGTGTGTAGTCCTTCTTTCCGGGTTTCCTGAGGACTACGACCGTGGCCTCCTTCCAGGCGGTCGGGAAGTGGCCATTCTCGAGGCATTTGTTAGCCAGTGCAAGGAACAACTCCGGATCCTTAAGGATAGCTTGTCTGCAGATGTCGGCTGTTAGACCATCTGCTCCGGGGGCTTTTTTAGGGTTGAAGCTGTTTGTAGCAGCAAGGATTTCATCCATTGTAAATGGCGGATCGTGATAATCACTATCCGCTAATCCGTCATTTATGCTATCAGCTTCTGCCCTAATCCGCTGGTGTTCTGCGTTGTCGTCCTCCACCCGGTCTTCCGGGTAGAAGACTTCCGCCAGAACCTTCGCCGATTCCTCTGGACTGAGGATAACACCGTCCTTCTTCAAGGGAAGATCCTCCTGTCTTTTTGAAACGCGTCCAATCGCCCTATAAATACCGTCCCAAACGGTTTCTTTGGACTGTCGTTCGCAGAATGCCTTCCAACTGTTTGTTTGGGCCCTTTTGGCTTCAGACTCGTACTCTTCCTTTGCTTTCAGGTACTCTTCGACGACGAACTCTCTGCGGACTGGGCGTGCACAGCGAATCCTTCTCCTCCTAGTGACCATGGCCTTTTTCAGTGAGGCTAGCTTATCCGACCACCATGGAATAGTAGGCTTCCTATTAATTTTGAATTTAGGTATGCTCGCAATAGAAGCTTCCTGAATGACTTTAGTGTAATCATCTACTATTCCATCTATTTCATTTTTGTTTTGTAAATTTTCAATATTGCTAATACTAAATTTTGACTCTGACGTTAATTGGGTGAGTTTGATACCAAACTCATCCCAATTTGCCTTTTTGGTGTTAAAAATCCTCGTTGTCCTAGAAATTTCAATTTTATCAAGTTTGCCAAAATTAACTTTAAATAATATGGTGTTGTGGTCGGAGCTGACAAGGCCTTCACTGACCCGCCAGTCGTTCACCAGGCCGAGAAGGTCCTCTGTACATAGTGTGATGTCCACATAACTTGTAAGATGCCTACCGCCCCTTATTGTATCAAAGGTAGGCACGTCGCCGTCGTTGAGCACCTGGAGGTCCCATTCTCCGATGCATTCTGCTAGGTCCTCTCCCCTCCGATCAGTGCACGCACTGCCCCACCACATGCTCTTGGCGTTAAAATCTCCGCCGATGAGGATGTTGGTGGGACCCAGCTCGCTAATAATTCCCCCCAGTTGCTCCAGGTATGGCCCTATGGGTTTATCTGGCTCAAAGTAGACGGAGACCACGGCGATCTCCCGACCTCCAGCATATATGGTCACCACTGAGATGTTAGTCGTGGTGAACTTTGGACATGGCTTGACTTTGGTGTTATCGTCAAACACTGCAATAGCGGCCTTTACGGCAGTGTTGTCCACGCCTGTATACTGGAAGATTCTCGTCCCGCCGTAGTCCCTCATCCTACCTAGAGCTCCCACATATGGCTCCTGGAGTAGAGCGAACGCCATTCTTCCGCTCGCGGCCTCCAGCATAAGCTCCTGCGTAGCCAACCGACTACGCTGGAGGTTTGCCTGAGCCACGAGCAGTGGCCGTGCTCCTTCTGGGGGATCATTACGCTCGCTTACCCCGGGGACACCTTTAGCAATACGCTACCGCTGTCCGCGCCAGGGCGTCCCACTTCCTCCTCACCGGACATTCAGCGCCAAAAGCATTATGGTCGGTTCTGTCGAGACCGGACCTGACGCAGTTGCAACACGTTGGGGGCGCCTGTGCCTGACGTTTGGCGCAGTCCTTACTAAGGTGCGCGCCCCCGCAGTGACTGCACACGTCGATCCGTTCGCTGCAGAACCGCCTCCCGTGGCCGTATCCGAGGCAGCGCGAACACTGCACCAGCGGAGATTGGTCCTCGACTCTAACCCGCTGTATATCAATATGGACGGCACCTTGCTGGGTGAGTCTCTGCCACATCTGCGGAGAGACTTGTAGCACTACGTGCGACGTGTGTGCGTTCCGCGCGCCTTTCCGATATTTTACGGACATGCGCGCGTTCTCTGCACTCACGTCCCCGAACAAGTTCTTGTTTTGCGATCTTAGCGCCTGGAGGATCTCGTCATCTTTGTTGTGACTAAGGACGTTCCTAAGGATCACCAAAGGGTCCTTATTCTTCACATCCTCTATCGTGAAACGTCCCTTCCCTTTTATCCTCTCTTTAACTTTGTCCAGCTCTTCCTTCGAGCTACAGCCTAAAATAACTTTCCCGTCCTTAGCCTTCCTTACCCTGTCGATCTTTATTCCACCCTCTTTGGCGTTGACGGTCGTCCGGATCCGTTCAAAGACCTGCTCACCCGTATCTTTATGGTCCTCCGAGGCGATGACCACCGAATGCATCGCTGCATGATTCGGTCTCGGCCTCGGTGGTTCTGCCAGTACGGTTGCGTAGCTCGGCCTTTTGTTTGCTTCCTCTCTTGATATATTGTTCATTACCACTAGATGGAGTAAGCAGACTTTAAATTACGATTCTTTCTGATTATTTACAAGGTGATAGGTCCTTCGTATGCGAGAGGCCGTCTGAGTTGGTACCACCGCTTTGTCTATTTCTCCCGTGAAGAAACAGTGTGTAGGCACTGTTGTGTTTCGGTTTGAACGACATTGAAGCCAGTAGAATTACTGGGCATTATGAGACTTAACATCTTACGTCTCGGGGTGACGAGCGCAGTTCAGTGCCATGCAGTGCTTTGTAATTCAAAATTCTGTGTGGTGTTGTTTCTGTTTATGGGCAGGCGTGGCGCTTGCCATCAGGCGAGCGACTTGCTTGTCTCGCTCTCTGCTTCAATTAGACATTCGCCGCAATTTAATGACAAATGTAGCTCGCGGAACCCTAATGACTTTTCCGCGGGTTACGCAGAACCGAATTTAAGAATATCTTTTTTTCTTTCCTTTTCATTCTAATATTTGCACCAAATGATATGTCTACTCTCGAAGACAATCCATAAGCTACGATAACATCCATATATACACACTAGTAGCACATGCAAAGGACTTAAATGCTCCTAGGATATACGTACAAGTCAACTGAAATTCATCACAAGCTATTCATAAAAATATGGTGGAACCAACATATTTCAAAGCTGGAAAACAAATTAACATTCGATTTTCAACTTTATGTATAGAGGTATATGGTTCAGCAGATATTCTTTAGGTGGTAAATGATCCTGGTATTGGATGCAGTGATAAATAAGGTGGTACGACAGTGAGTGATCACCGCGTACATTTACACCAGTCTCAAAACGTACCTCACTTAGATTTGTATGAATACTTCTTTCTTTCTGCCTAGCGTTATCCCAGCTTATGTGCCAGGGACCGCCTTCCGAATAGACGCTTCCACTTCGCCCGATCTTGAGCATCTTCTGTAGTGATACCATTGGCTCTCATGTCTACCTCCAATACGTCAAGCCAGCACTTTTTAGACCGTCCACGGGATCGTACCCCTGGTACAATCTGGCTCAGGCACCTACGGTTTCCTCAAAACATGACCAAACCACCTTAAGCGACATTCTTGGAGTTTATCTGCCAAACTTATTATTGTAATTAATTATTTTAATTTATTAAACTTATTATCTTTATTTTATTTTTAGTTTGTTATTTTTGTATGAATACCGTATTTTCTAAAAAGTTTTGTTTTATAGTATAGACCGGCAAACGAGCAAGTTGGTCACCTTATTGTAAGTGATCTCCAACGCCCATTTACGCCCACAATACTAGAAGAATCACAGACGCGTTGCTGCCGTTGGGAAGGGATAATTAAAGGATTGGGAAGGGAATGGGATTTGGGCCTCCGGATATCTCACTCACTGTCCGAAACGCAACAGCAAGCCACTGTTTTACGTCGGTTTGTAGCGTTCTTTAGATATTTGAAAGATAAGAATACGATTACTTGTATTTGACTAACTGATTATTGTTCGTTGTCTATCTAGTAACAGGCAAAGAAATAGAAAGGCAGGTTTGATCCTGAAAATGTATGTATATGTTTTGTAATATATGTATTGTCACGACTCAAACATTCAAGGTGGTAGGTACTACTCTTTACAAGGTGGTAGGTCCCATGTATGCGAGAGGCCGTCTGGGTTGGTACCACCGCTTTGTCTATTTCTGTCGGCAAGCAACTGATGTGTTTCGGTTTAAAGGAAATTGAAGCCAGTGAAATTATTGTGTATTATGAGACTTAACATATTATGTTTGGAGGTGACGAGCGCATTTCAGTGCCATGCAGTGCTTTGTAATTAAAAGTTCTGTGTGGTGTTGCTTCTGTTTATGGGCAGGCATAGCGCTTACCATCAGGCGAGCACCTTGCTCGTATCGTCATTCAATCAAATAAAAAAACTCTAGAATGAAGACGAAATTATTATCATACTGAATCAAAACTATACCTATAGACGACTTGTAACTATCTAATGTCAAATCTGATTAGCAGGACTTCAATATGTACATTGATATTCTATACAATGGCTGTCATCAACGATTTTCTTTCTCATGTCACTTTCAAATCATGCCGGACCTATAAAAAATATGTTGACGAGTCTTTTATGGATGTATCATATTTTGGAGTCGACATCAGCTCTAAAGACCTCATCATCGCCCACATTGTAAGTTGTATCAATGTCTTCAGAATTTTAAAACGATTCTATGAGGCTATGAATCCTAGCTCAAGCTAGGATCTTCGCATAGGTTATGTTAAACAGCGTGAGTGAAGTGATCGTTCCACAATGCGTTGACATCATTTCAATTGCATGGGTATGCTTAATTCCAATGAAATTTAAAATAACGTGTCCATTGAATCTTTTTAAGAGCAAGCTAAATGTCTCTGCAACGTGAAGGGTTCCATATCTAATGAAGTATTTTGGACAAGTATTCTACCAAGGTTCCGTGCGAGTTGGTACGCCATAAACTCCTTTAAGAAATATCAGGTGAGATTAACTTGGATTCTGAAATATGTTGTTTATGTTCTTTTTTTCCTGTCTACACCACAGTGAAGTGACTACGCCACACCTGATTGTAAGTGTAGCGCAATCCAGGAATAGTGTCGACCGACGACAAATAATGTGTCTATCGTTGGTCGCCAAGATCATGCCGGCCTGACTAACTGCTTCTTCACAGTTTAAACGACCCCATATTATAGGAAAGAACACGTGTGCCGACAAACTATTCCACACTTCTGCCGGACCAGCAAACATTCCACTTAATGGTCCGGCAGAAGTAAGATTTTGCGGTTCATAATATTCCAATACAATATATTTCTAAAATATTAGCAGTAAACGTTTTCAGAAGCAGCCATCTAAGAAATTACTCCAAAGAAAATTGTTCGTAATTTGCGCCAGAAGGAATCATTCATCACGATCCATCTTGAACGTGGCGGTTGTTCAAACGTTTAGCTAAATGTATCGACTGGAGTGTATCGGTTTACTTATGAAATGTTTGTGTATGGAAGCTTAAGGATACAGTTTCGGATGCAATCGGAGAACATGTAGTAGACCAAAATAGTTTTAGTGGATTAGAAGAAGAAGAAAAAAGAAGCATTGTTTATATCAGAAAACTTTATTAAATGACAGACACGAGATTATAATAGGAAACTCGTATTTACGAGGCCACGTGATACGAGTTAATATTTTTTTTGTGGTGACGTCTGAGGGCTATAATTAAAACATATTACTTGTCATATCAGAAAAATCTATAAAGATGAAGTGATGATGAGAAAATGTGTCAATGTGAACAAAATTATAATAATTTATTGCGCCAACACTCTACATTTATTTTAAAAGCGTTAAACACATTTTAAATCCTAGCGTCTCACAGAAGAAGCATAGCTTTAATCCTTTCTCGCATCTACAAGTCGGGAGGAAATCTAACGATATTTTCGCTTCTCTTTAAGATATATGGCGTAATCTTTGCAGGCATTGCTTGCTCGAAAGATTGATGCTGTAATGTTACGTTAAATTGTCTAAAAATATGATGCAATAAAAGATTCTGCAACACAAGAATATAGAATTTATTCCTGCCGCCAATCAGAAGTGTGTATGTACTCTGTTTCAGTTTGAAGGACATGGAAGCCATTGAGATTACTGGGCATTAAGAGACTTAACATCTCTTCGTTTTATTTTTATATAGCATAAACCGACAAATGAGCAAATTGGTAACCTGATGGTAAGTGATCTCCACCGCCCATGTACGCCTACAATATACTAGAAGAATCATAGGCGCGTTGCCGACCTTAAAGGAAAAGGATAATTAAGGGATCGGGAAAGGGAGGGGATTTGGGCCTCCGGATGTCTCGTGGTGACGAGCGCAGTCTAGTGCCATACACTGCTTAATACAATGTTCTGTGTAGTGTTGCTTCTGTTGTGGGTGATGCTTACTACTAGACGAGCAAGTTATTCGTCTTGTCTTTCAAGCAAATGAAACAACGTATAACATTACACACTTCCTCGTCTGTCGATCTCTGCTATAAATAAGCTATGCACCACTAAAACTATTCATAAACAGTTAATAGCAATCTAAACTCCTTTTGATCGCTAAGACTAAACTCGGCAAAAGACGTCGCGGGTATTTGTAAGGTCGTTAATGTATCGCGAGTAGCAATTTTCCCGTCGAGTTAACAAGTGAAGTTAGCAGGTGATAGCCTAAGATCCGGCAGTAGAATCTCTACGTTCATGACGTAGACACTCAAGCTCAAATTTCTACATTCATTTTGAATAGGACAATACATTGATCATAGGGTGCCAGTCAAAAAGTGCCCGCATAATTTTTTTTTTTTTTTAATATAATTACATTTTGGGAAAAAAATTCGTTCATGGTGTAGTTAAATAAAACATTGTTCCTATTACACAGCTATGTATGTAGAGAATTCAAAAAACCATAGTTGCCGTACAAAAAACAATTACTTGTTTACACCTGGCTGCCAAGTAGTTGCGGCCGAGTAGGCAACGGCACCCATGGTTTTTTGAATTCTCTACATACATAGCTGTGTAATAGGAACAATGTTTTATTTAACTACACCATGAACGAAATTGTTTCCCAAAATGTAATTATATTTAAAAAAAAAAAAAATTATGCGGGCACTTTTTGACTGGCACCCTATGATCAATGTATTGTCCTATTTAAAATGAATGTAGAAATTTGAGCTTGAGTGTCTAAGTCATGAACGTAGAGATTCTACTGCCGGATCTCGTGCTATGACGCAGGGGAACACTTAGTGGCCCTATCAATCTTATACTTGCGCGCAGTGGGGATATTACATCTTATGTAGACAAGAAAGCGACAGTAAGAAATATTATTTCCTATTAAAAAAAATCTTTCTATTTCTATTCAAATTCATTTATTAATCATGTAGGCAATTATACTCTTATGATATCTCACAAGGTAGTATGGTGGTAGGTCCCTCGTATGTGAGACGCCGTCTGGATTGGTACCACCGCTTTGTCTATTTCTGCTGCCAAGCAACAGTATGTAAGAGTTTAAAGTTATGGTTATAACGACTAATTTTGGATTTTCTTCAATTCCTGAATTGCTTTCTGTTTTTTTTTAATTAATTTGTATGATGAGACGACCAGCCCCCTTAGAATGCAAAAAATTAAAAACTAAACGTTCCATCGCGTCGTCTTAGATTTGTATCGGAAAACGTCACTTGGTCTCTCGACCAATCAACTGGATCCAATGTTCTTCAAACCAAAACATAACATTGCTTAAAGACTAGTGCTTGCCTATGGCAATAGATAGAGTTATGAGTTCATGAGGAAGGTTTATATGTATAATACATACATTTTTTTTTATTTTTTTTTATTGCCTTAATAGGCAGACGAGCAAGCGGTCCCACCTGATGGTAAGCGGTTACCGCCGCTCATGGACATCGGCAATGCCAGGGGCACAGCCAAGCCGCTGCCTACCGTTGAAGGAATACTCTTTTTAAGCCTCGTTTAAAGAAGGACATGTCATAGCGCTCGGGAAACACCGAGGCAGGGAGTTCATTCCAGAGCTTACACGTGCGTGGTATAAATGAGCGCTGGAAACGTACGGTGCTAGATCGCATGGTTTCCAGGTAGTACGAATGAACTCTACTGCGGTGCCGGGTAGTGCGATGGTAAAATGGTGATGTTGGTACCATCTTAAACAGTTCCTCAGAGCACTCCCCGTGGAACAAACGATAGAATACGCAGAGAGAACCAAAGTCTCTCCGCGTTCCTAAAGGTTCCAAGTTATCCGTGAGACTGGGGTCCCCGACGAGTCGAATAGCCCGCCTTTGTAAGGAGTCAAGTGGGTCAAGCAGGTATTTGGGGGCTCCTGCCCAGAGATGAGAGCAGTACTCCACGTGGGGCCGTACTTGAGCTTTATAGAGCGCAAGTCTATGGCCCGGCGTGAAGTATCGTCTCGCTCTGTTCAGGATACCCAGCTTTTTGCCAGCCAATTTGGCTTTGTCCTCCAAATGACTCCTGCACTGGACTTTACTGGATATTTCGACGCCGAGGATCCCAATACTCTCGGAAACCCGGAGAGGTACTCCTTGGAACTGTGGCGCTATGACAAAAGGGTCCTTCTTTGCAGTGAACGCGCAAACTTGTGTCTTCATGGGGTTGAATTGAACCAAGTTCTTTTCCCCCCATTCCGAGGCCCGCCCCAGAGAGCTCTCGATTTCAGACACAAGTTGAGACCGTCTTTCCTCCACAGTACTCCGAGGAACATTCTGATGGCCGATGTATCGCGCGTCACTCGTACTGTCATCTGCATAGCAATGTATGCCGTCTATAGACAGCATATCATTGATATGCAAGATGAAGAGAGTCGGCGACAACACCGAGCCCTGTGGAACGCCAGCATTAACGGACAGAGTCTCGGAGCAACAGCCGTCTACGACGACTTTGATGCTCCGACCATCCAGGAAGCTAGCGATCCACTTGCAGAGTCCCTCGGGGATCCCGTAAGATGGTAACTTCGATAGAAGGGCTCTATGCCATACTCGATCGAACGCCTTCGCGATATCTAGGCCAACAGCCATAGCCTCACCCCTGCCCTCCAAAGCCTCAGCCCAGCGATGAGTGAGGAATACAAGAAGATCACCAGCTGACCGACCGTGACGGAAACCGTATAAACATATTATAATACAAAAAATTCTAAGATTTGTAATGTGATGTCGTAACAAACATAATATTTTAATCCGTGCGAAGCCGGCGCGAGACGCTAGTAATAATATAAACCTACAATAATAAACAATGTTCAGAATTTATATTTTTAATAATCAGTCGTATTCACGATTCGTAATAGTAAAATATGTTAGTGTTATTATGCTAACTATATGAAACGATTTTCATAAATTGCTCATATGACATGATCGTGCGATGAATATTTTATTTTTACTATGCTCCATATTTTATATGTAAAAAACTTGTTCAAAATTATTACACTCTTAAGTTGCACTGAATTTTTACAATACAACTCTTGTCGTGTAAACGTTGTGAAATACCATTATATTTTTGGCCAACACATTTGATAAACAACATTGTGCAGTTGAATAAAATATTGCAATAAAATTTTATATTCATCGCCTGAGAATAAAGCTGGAGGTCATATTCCTAATATAATAAAAATCTAACGGATCGCTGTCTGTATGTGGAAGATATATGGGAATAAATATTATTGTGGACCTTTATCAAAGCAATAGCACCCCATACAACGATTGTTAGAACATTTGTTTGTACGTTTGTGCACGCTAGTCTCAGGAACGGCTTATCCGATTTAGATGTAGTTCACTTAACATTTAGCGTTTGTTTCATGTCAATCAGTTCATAAATAAAAAAAGTAATGCCAATTTAATGATATCGATAATATAACGATGCAGAACTTCACGCGGGCGGAGCCGCGAGCGAATGCTAGTTCTTAATAAATTGGTAGTACTTAAATTAAAAAATCTCGCCATACTCACTCTCATGGATTCTGTTTAAAAACTAACTAATGCATGCATTTAAAATGTAGTTTGACTTGGTATTTAAATAAATAAATAAATTCACCCAACAGTCACATACATAGTCCTGACCCTACAGTAAGATACGAGTGTTGTGTCGTGGGTATCAGGAACTATGAGAGACTCTCGGTCTCACAACACCCAGACCCCGAAACAAATATTTGTGGATCACGGAAACATTTGTCTCGGTGCGGGGATCGAACCCGCGACTAGAAATATTTTTTCACATCTCCACACTTATTGTTGAACATTAGATTGCCAATAAGAAAATCTAATCTCTACACCTTTCATAATCACAACGACACGATGACGTGAAATAAACGTACTCAGCTTTTGTCCACCTCTCACTAGCGGCTCACTGTGCAACACGACTCGGTTACTAAGTCTCCCAGCGAGGCACTTCCGTGTTATTGCAACCCCTTACCTACTTGTTTGTATGCCCCACAATCTAGATAGAGTGTGCACATAAAAGATGTTGCTTTGATGATAATATGCGGGCAGAGTGTTTGAAATGAAAAGGGTCTGTTGCGATTGCTTCTTGAATTTCATAATTGGTGAATGTTATGTTAATAAATATGTTTATTGTGTAAGTCTATAATTTGGTTGTATTTAAAGATTGATAGAATTTTCAGCAGTATTTTTATTATCTAGTATTCTAATAAATTATTGTGGTTTTTAAAGATTAGGTTACTGATAATTTATTTTATTTTATTTTACACTTTATACACAAATGTATAAAGGCGGACTTAATGCCAAAGGCATTCTCTACCAGTCAACCTTAGGGTAATGCAGAGATGAACAAAGTAGGTGCAAAAAAAAGGAGAGAAGATACATATTATAGAAATATTAAACATTTAAATACCGAACAATAATATAATAAAATATACTTAAATACAATATAATGAATATATTATATAATATAATAATGTATAGAGCTACTTTGGTCCAATTATACGCGTATTGATTTCTATTACAGTAACGCGTTAGTCTATTAGTACCTATTGAAAAGCGCTTATAATCACAGGCATATCATACACGCAAGCAAGATGTACATTTATAAACCTGAAGTATTTATAGATAAATTAAAACCTAATTATGTTTAATTCCCTATATTAAAACAAACATATGTTCTACAACATTTTCTATACCGCCACCCGAGTATATTTTTAAATGTAGCTTCAAAACCACAACATGTATCGGAGTTATACTACAATTGTACATTTGAAGATCTTTGAATATGTCTTTATTTGGAATTCCAGCAACAGTGGATGCTTCAATTACTGGAAAATCAGCAAAAACCGAAATATCGTCAAACCGTTCAGCGCACCGTGGCTGCATTAGTTGATTCTCTGCCTACCCCAGGCGTGACTTTATCACTTTGCGTTATGATATTTCTCAATTCAATCCGAAAGTTCAATTACATTTTCCAAGTTATACGTACAGGTAAATAGATTAATGTAGCACATGTCCAACCTGGCACATGTGACCACTGTGCCGATACCACTTAACTCATATACCATTACTGTACCTCGTTGTTGGTACACGAAAACCGTTGGACCCATGCAATATTTACTGCCGTTGGCGCTGACAAGTTTACGATGCCCCCTCCCAGTCCCGCCCGCCCGCCCGCAGCGGGCTTTGTGTCAAAAACAAACCCTCTGAGGGTAGTCGGACATTTTCTTTATTTTATTATGTTCATTGTTTAGGATATTCTGTCGGGGCCAAACTGCTTTTTGTCATCTTTACATATACTAATGGGTTGGATGCATGTGGGTTGTAGTTTATGTCGTAAATATACTATAATATACTTGTGTTCGGTGAGGTTAGTTTGATTTAGACAAGGAAAGTATATCGCATAACAGAAGCGAGAATATTTTACAAGGTGGTAGGTCCCTCGTATGGAAGAGGCCGTCTGGGTTGGTACCACCGCTTTGTTTATTTCTGCTGCCAAGCAATAATGTGTAAGCACTGTTGTGTTTCGGTTTGAAGGACATTGAAGCCAGTGAAATTAAATAAAAATAGACAAAGCGACGGTTGGTACCCAGACGGCCTCTCGCATACGAGGGACCTACCACCTTGTAGATATACATTGTATATATTAAAAGTAAGAGGTCATGACTCATTCGAATCATTTCTAATGAATTTGACATTTATATAAAAAAAACATATTAACAAAAACAAATTAACCAGCGAAATACTTATGTATTACAATAATTGTGTGAATGTCGACCACAATTTGCCAACTGTTTGCCATAAGTATTATACGACCAAAACAAAAGAACTTTTGCAATAAGGACATTCGTTAAAACGGGTGTCGCTTATAACTTAGTCGAATTGCTACAGAGTAATATCTAGGCTCTACAATGCACGAATCAAACTTTAATATGGCGAAAAGTATAACAGAATGTAAATTCTTGCCGCGCTGACGCTCAGAAATCTAATAACAGAATTATTGTTTAACCAAGCCCCGTGGCCTAAACATGCCTCAACATATTCTGTTGACTTAGGTATGTCGGAATAACATAACTTACTCAAAAATATGACTATGAGATCTCGAACGTAACACGAAAAAATATATTGCATCACCTACTCACTTGCTTTGCTGGCTTTTCTTTGTATATGAGTGGTAGAGCTAAGCTCTAGACACTATTGTTTACAGCATGAATGATACTTCTGGTATTGTGGGCGTACATGGCGGTAGAGATTACTTACTATCAGATGACCCACTTGCTCGTTTGCCGGCCTATGCAGTAAAAAAAAAATTAAAAACTTGTGATTGTATGGTGTAACCGGTACACCCACGTTTCGGCCAGCTTATTTACTTAGTACAGCCGTTGTACCGCATAACAACTGCACCACCGATCCAAAAAATATTTTAAGCAAAGTAATATAAATAGTTAATATGAATGAATCTACATTGCCCTTTTATAATCAAATCAATACATTTCTCCGCTGCTGTGGTTAGTACTGACCCCTAGTCCGAATCATACCATCAAGCTGGAATATCCTTTTTTATCCGGGTACAATACATACATAGTAATATTCAAGCAAAGCAAGCTTCAACCTTAAAACTTATTTCGTATCCAAGCAAATGGTAGGGGTAGTATTATTTTATGCGAACTTAAATCGTGTTTGCCTCGTTCTCATATGAGATAAAACAATATCTTCGAATCATATGAAAGTCTGTGCATACATCGCTTGTTTACATACGTTGGAATTTTGTTGTGATTATACATACATGTTATCTTTGGATTCTCTGGAGACTGGAAAGTTATAAGACATTTTGTTTGAAAATACTGATGTTTACTTTTACCATTTCTGACTTAACGAAGTGGCTAGAAGCACTGAACTCTAGTATATGTTGGAGTATATTTCAACATTAAGAAAAATATAGTAAAATAAATGTAAATATCAAATCAGTCAATCACTTGGCTGATGATCTGAAAAGTGTTGATTTCAAGTAGTCAACTTTAAAGTTAACTAGCTTTTCCTCACGGCTCCGCCCGCGTGATCTGCTTTTTCCGGGATAAAAAGTAGCCTATGTTCATCAGGGATAATGTAAGATTCTAATGGTGAAAGAATTTCTGAAATAGATCCAGTAGTTTTTAAGTTTATTCGCTACATACAAAAATACAAATCTTTCCTTTTTATAATATTAGTTTAGGTAACATAACTAGCAAGTCGTTAAATAACTGAACTCGTACTCAAATAAGACTACATCGTTACATTGAAAGGTGTTTTTGATAAAGAAATTAAGTCTGGTCATACCCGGGAGAGAGATTTTACAAATTGTGTAAATCAGCTGTCTTCGGCCTGATACTAAAAATTAAGGGAAATTGGGGAAACAAATCAAACAGACATAATAAAAAAACAAACAGGCAAAACGTACACTTCGCATTGATAACTTATGGTAGAAAGGTACCACGTATGAGAGTAACTATAAACATGCTGGTGGTAGGATATTCATATCCGCCCGGATAGCGAACACTGTTACACATGGTGTTAAAACCTGCCATAGTGATCCACACGCCTTGAATAGATCGCGTTCCAGGATCAGCCGGTATATATCCGGTTTTCCCTAGGGGCTCAGCGACAGTGACGCATTTTCGTAACATAACATAATTTAAATCACAACTATTCTAAAGCAGTTTCGTTTCAAAAGGTATGATAGAAACTACAAACATACAAAACCTTCGGTTGTTATGCAGTGTTCCCTCTTGCCTTTTTTTTTGGTTACAAGCAATGCTTAAATCTAGTTAATTTTGTTTGCTCTCCAGTTCAATGTAAACATGCACAGGTTTAAGCGAAACTTGGCATTTATTTACACAATACAGTAAACTTTTTACTCTTGTCAACTTTTTCAAATAAATGAACTTTATTATTAAGTATGACAGTCAATTTGCTGTGTAAATGTTTTAATGAAGGTATTCCAGAAGTTTGGCTTGATTTAATGATTTTAAAGGCCTCTGCATTATCTTTTGGTTAATTTTGTTTTGTTAAGAGGAACTTTGCTGGGAAAATTGCTTTTGTCCTATTAGCCCGCTCAACTTTGTTATTACAAAATATTATTTCAGCAAAGTTACTTAACATGTACATGTAAATAATAATATAATAATAATACTAGCCCTGTATTATATAGGTACGTCCCACTGGGCACGGGAGTCATCTACTGAATGAAAGGGAGTAGGCCTCAGTTCACCACGCTGGCCTAATGCGGGTTGCCAGACTTCACATACCTTCGAAAAATCTTGTCGAGTCCTCAGGTATACAGGTTTCGTGACGATGTTACCTTCACTGTTAAAGCAAGCGATAATTAATATACGTAACAAGAGGTGATAGTGGATAGTGAAATGTAACATTCTCGTAAAAGTAAGAAATCATTAACTAAAAAAATCAGCCAAAAAAGCCTATACTGCAAAAATCTGCACCAAATAAATAATGTGATATATTAAAAATACCCAAGAATTCATTTCGCAAATATCGAAGTAATTACTAGGCTCATTTATCATCCGAAAATCGGGTATCGGCGCGACGTATTTAATGATTCATTGCAAGTGGCCGGGTGTTAAGGTGTTTGTGTGCCATAATATGGCTATGGAATTATTGGATAAATTGATGACTGAGGGGCTGGATAACGATTGATTTACGACTGGACTTGCGCTCGTGTGCTCTAGCTTATTGGTGTTAGGTGATCGAGATTTAATATTGAGATAGCCCTGATGTAGAATCAGAAAACTGAACTGAATATATTAGCAAGAATCTCTAGAAAAAGTTGAACTGTGGTTGAAATGTGAAAAGTATTGTGTATGCTGTGACCTTAAAGCGAAGGACAATTAACAAATGAACTCAAACATAACTTCGAAATATCCTATGTTTTGTACCTGGGACCCCACATATTCCTCATCATTAACATCTGATGCATGAACTATTTTCAGTTGTGAATTTTTGTACTAAGTATAAAATTTGCAATAATAATTCTTATCTTAAATATCTAAATAATTATCGCGGCGAAACGTGGCTACAGCACTGTTTGTACCTCTGCTTACCTCGTCGGGTATAAAGGCGTAAGCTTGTGTATGTTTGTGTATCTTTTTTTCAAAGGAAATCACTTTAAGACCCCGCAACGACCCGGAGGGAATAATTTTTAGCTTTATGTATCCGACATTCCCAGTTTTAAAAACAATTTTAATTCCAATGTTGATTGGAGTTAGAAAAAAGTTGTTCAAATCCGCTCCAGTGTCGACTACATTTTTCAATTCGCAACATTTATAATTACCAGTTGAAACTTCGACGCCACTAAATTGCAGATATTGAAAGTTTCCATCGTTAGCGGTGTTGCAGCAAACAACAGCTGCTGCACTGAAGATCTGGCATCGAACTCCAGACACGAGAAGTTCGCTAATATTGTTCCTATGATTTATGTACAGTTCACCAACACCAAGTTTTTCATCATTGTGATTATAAGTGCTGCGATTACCGTAGATGTTGTTGGTAGGCTGCCTGACTGGATAATGATCACCGTACATATGGTGAAAATAGAGGAGAGAGAGAGATAGAAAATAGAGCTCGCAATAGAGGTTCGTTCCGGCGAGTTGCGTTCCAGGATCAGTCAGTGTATATCCAGTTACTTCTAGCGGGTATACTTTTGGCAACCGTTGTCACAAAGTCCCTCAACTTAATATTATACATTATTTCAGCCTATAATTATTTCCAGCTAAATGAGCCCTCTACGAGCCAAAACAATAATGTACCTACTCCAAAAGAATGAGCGGCAAGAGAATATGAATTAAAAACCGAAACTCGATCACCATACTGAGGATATGCCGGTAAACGAGCAAGTGGATCACCTGATGGTAAGTAATCTCCACCGCCCATATACGCTCACAATACCAGAAGAATCATGGGCATATTGCCGTCCTTAAAAGAAATGGATAATTAGGGATTGGGATGGAGAGGGGGATTTGGGCCTCCGGATATCTCACTCACCATACGAAACACAGCAGCAAGCCGCTACATTACGTCGGTTTTTTGCGAGACAATGATAACGATCCGGTCAAGCCGGCCCATTGAAGATGTAGACAAAACTGTCTACAGCTTGGCTCTACCACTCAAACATTCAAGGTGGTAGATACTACTATTTACAAGGTGGTAGGTCCCTTGTATGCGAGAGGCCGTTTAGGTTGGAATCACTGCTTTGTCTATTTCTGCCGCCAAGCAACAGTGTGTAATCACTGTTGTATTTCGGTTTGAAGGATATTGAAGCCAGTGAAATTATCGGGCATTATGAGACTTAACATCTTATGTCTCCGGGTGACGAGCGCAGTTCAGTGCCATGCAGTGTTTTGTAATTCAAAGTTATGTGCGGTGTTGCTTCTGTTTATGGGCAGGCGTGGCGCTTACCATCAGGCGAGCGCCTTGCTCGTCTCGTCATTCAATCAAATAAAAAAAAACATAGGTACATATAAACACTCAACATACGTATTCAAAAGTTTATGTTACAAGACAAAAGCAAACAAACTTAGAAAACACGGCTAGAGCGATTCGAAGCATTCTCTAAACAAAGTGACTGTTTCTAAAACAAAGGAAGTTAAACCGAAACAAAACGTTCGAGACATGAGTGCAATGAGATTTTAGTTCTCAACGTAGTTCCAGAGTGGATTTTCATGTTGTTTATATTGAACCATATGGACCGATTACTAAAATAAAGTTATATTAAGTGATATTGGCATTTAATCTCGAGTGACACAAATTGTTGGGAATGAGCTGAGCTTCAAGTGGTATCACGGAACAATTTTTCTATTAGTAAGATGATTTATGATTTGAGACATTTATAAATATATTCTCTTTTGGTGTCAAAATAATTGTGGTAAAATAGATTGTAAAATTGGATAGCCTCCGTGGCGCAGTGGGCGAGTAGCCCACCGCGAAACGTGAGGCCGTGGGTTCGATTCCCGCACCGACCAAATATTTGTGTGATCCACAAATATTTGTTTCGGGGTCTGGGTGTTGTGAGACCAAAAGTTTCTCGTAGTTCCTGATACCCACGACACAAGACTCGTATCTTACTGTGGGGTCAGGGCTATGTGTGTGACTGTTGGGTGTTATTTATTTATTATTATTATTATACGAATTCTAAAATTGCATGTAATAATAATAATAGTACGTAGTATGTAGACAGAAGACCTGATAAAGGTCGCAGGAGGTTGCTGGATGCAGGCCGCTTCCAACAGGTCGGTCTGGAAAGTTTTGGGGGAGGCCTATGTTCAGCAGTGGACGTCCTGTGGCTGTTGATGATGATGATGTAATGTAGATACGACCATACAAATGTTATTTATTTAATGGAATGATGAGACGCCTGCCAATAAACAGAAGCAACACCACACAGAACTTTGGATTATAAAACACTGCTTGGCACTGAACTGCGCTCCTTACCCCGAGACATAAGATGTCACATAATGCCCAGTAGTTTCACTGGCTTCAATGTCCTCCAAACTGAAACAAAACAATGCTTACACACTATTACTTGGCCGCAATAGACAAAGCGGTGGTACCAACCCAGACGTCTATTGCATACGAGGGACTACCATCTTGTATTACATTATTACGGAGTTCTATATCATTTAGAAGAATATCTAAAATGTTAAAGATAATATTATATTGCTACAAAGGACACTTTGACACGGAGCTTCTCTATTAGTGATAGAAGATAAACCACTAAGCTGGTCTGATGCAGATCAAAGATTTACTATGAAATTTAATACTCTTCCGGTATTTCTACACGGTAACAGATTTGAAACAGTAAATACTCCAGAAGTATTTAATCCAAATGTAAACAAACTCTCTGAACTGTGTAATTAAATGCTTCAGAGAATTCGAGAAAATGATTATATTTGTATACTAGTTTATTCCTTTGACTCTGTTCGAAACTTTTGGCGGAATACGAATGATATTTTTAGGTTGATCTCCCTATGATAGGGATTCCCAAAGGGGTCGGTATCGACCCCCAGAGGTCAATATATAATAAAAACTGCAAAGTTTTTAAATTTGGTAAGTACATACTTTGTATCAATAGGAAAAAAAACTAGAAATAGGATTTTTAAAGTAATTTTGCTATGGGGGCTCAATTAGTTCATTTTGGAAAAGGGGTGTCTTGCCCAAAATGGTTTGGGAATCCCTGCTCTAGGGTATAATGTTTCTATGGATTAGTTATTTATATTATGTATACGAAGAAGTGCAATCTCTCAGGCGTGGTGTTTACTATCAGGCGAGCGACTTTCTCGTTTTGACTTTCAAGCTAATAAAATAAAGTTGACGTCAAGTGCCCGCTAGTGGTGGCTTTTTGTAAAGAGATTGTGTGAGGCAGAACTCCTTTACTCATCATTACTTTCCTTAAAATTCAACGACACAACCACTACTACTTTGTATTGAGCGTCTTTACCGGCTTACTGCGTTAAAAATTCAATACGAACTTGCCTGTTTTGTTTTCAAAATTATTAAAATAAAATTCCAAATACCGCTCTGCTAATAGTTAATATAAATTAATTTTCGAAAATGTACAGACATTATTTCTCTATAATTTTACAATAGTTCAGAAGATTATCGACGCCACCGAGAATAATTAAGTTTCACGAACCATTAATGGCTTTCCATTTACAGAATTGCGTTCAGATGTTCGCTTTCCTATGTATTATTCTACTTGTGCTATCATTGGGAGAATCGCAATATGAGTTTTCATATAATAGAGGTAAATAAAATCAATTTCATTCTTAATGATTTCTTATGTTTACGCGAATATTACTCATTGAAATAAAACTAATTTAAACAAATTTAAATGGATACAAACCGCGTCCGTTTAAATTAGTTTTATTTCAATTTAATTATTATTTATATATAAATTTATATAAATTTAAGTATTGATATTGCACTATGTGAAGATCCTGTGGAATGGAGTATACGAAAGTTAGTCAAAAGTTCGAACCTTGTAAAGTTCATTCATTCTTATAAAATAACATGCAAAATTCCTATTTCAAATAATTACAATATGGCACGTAAAAATGATTTTAGGACAAAAAACAACAAAATTCTAATATTCAAAGACCTACGGCTGAGTTTATTCTCAGACCAATGGACATTTCCGAAGCACCGGTAGAGACATTTCAATAAAATTTATCTATTATTGACGTGTAAAAGAACCCATTGTGGTCTACTTAAAATAAACGTTTTGATTTTGATAAAATATTTTATAAGCAAACTTTGAAATGCTTATTTTTGAGTTTTTATTCAGCCTATCTTCTAATTTGATAACGTGATATACATATAATCCAGAATAAATTTTCTAAATGATAGTAAAAGCGGCGTCTAAATCCATTGCATAGTTTAGGAGAAATAAGCGGATAAACAGACAGACAGACGCAGTAGCAACTTTGTTTGATACTATGTATTGATGATCGATGATGATGTGTCATAGATTTGAAAGTTCATCATGATTACATCCTGTCGTTTCCTCAATGCTGAGGATCGTAACCGCAGCTGGCCGAGGATATAAGGGCCCTCCAATTGGTTCTATCACCGGCGATGTCAATTGCATTTTGCAGTTTAAGTAGCAGGGGTTTAGTGACTTGTTCACTCCATTAAGCCGGTGGTCTACGTCGAGAGCGCTTACCCTCGACTTTTCCCATCAAAATATATCTGGTTTTTTACATCTTGATTGCTGATACCAAAAATAATGTTTTATATAATGATATGTTACTAAAGTATTTTACATTACAATCGGAATTGTGGTAGTACTTACAGGTAATTTCTTAAATTTTGGTTTGCAGATATGCCAACGTACATAAAGAAGGCGTTACGAGAAAAGAACATGTACAGACCACAACCGTATCATAAGAAAACCACAATCGGTAATCTCACATTGAAAGAAGTCTTTAACAAAATCAAAGATATTACAAGATCTTTAAATAGTAATGCTAAGAAGAATGGATATAAAGTGGATTACAAGTTTAGGATTTTGGATATTAATTAATTGTAATAAAAATACGCCAGAGGAGAATTATGAAAATTTATTTCAGCCAGAAGAAGTACCACATTTATTGTCTATTCTTATATGTAATAGGGGTAAAGAAGAGGTCTAAAAGAATTACAAATGCTACTAAAGGAACTTAGCAACAAATATCTTGTAATTGATATTGTAACGCTATAATCAATTCAGAAATTTTCCATAGCAAATATTATTATGATGTAAGAACATACAGAAAATTTAGTAAACCTGAAGCCAGAATGCTTTTGACGAGAAATAAAGAACAAAATCAGTATGCAATAGTTGCATTTTTTAATATCAGCACATACACACCTATTTCATATAATTTCATCATGATATGAATTCCTCAGTGACCCAGTTTACGTAGATTCTCTATTATTATGAATTCTACAAAAAATAAAATATTTCATTTTAACGAGGTTTTCGAATTTGGATATATATACAGGGATATATTCCTTTGGTAAATGCGATGGTATTTTCTGTTGGAATTGTCTGAATTATATAGGTGTAGTTGTTATATTAAGAGTGACTGAAGAATTTGGTGGAAATTCGATTACGGACAATACTTAGAGAGAGGTTTCAACAGGTTTAATAATTACTACCTTACGTTACTACAAAACGTAGTCCAACTATAAACTGGGTTTCTATCTGCTGGTTGCTATGGTATCCAATAGTAATTTGTTGATATAAACCTAGTTTAAAGTTAAACTTCGATTTGTAGTAAGACCATATGGGCCTATTTTACAATATGCGTTTAAAATTGTATCCGCCAGATAAAGAAATATCGCAATTGAATTATTTGTTTAATTCGACCTTTCCGTACCAGGTACTCAACATTTGTATCAACACTATTAGTTAATACTCAACTGAATAATCCCTTTCACATCCCAGGGCCTCCAATATAATTAAGCAGGATTTATCTACCCAAAAAATAACAATACAATTGACCGTATACCAATTTTATTAGCAAAAAAATTTAAATCAAATATATCGCGGTCTTTCGCGACAGCCTTCACAAGGTTTGATTTCAGTGTTGATCTGCTGTCTTGAATAAATAAAAAATGGATAGTTTGATGGAAGCCAGTTCAAACGGTTCAAATAGCATGCAAATTAGCCGTTGATAAACTAAGATCGAACCGCCAAAGTGTGCAAAGCAACAAAAGTTAAAGCATATGTTGACACATAACAAACTGCCGGCAACAAAAAGTAAATATATGAAGACAGAAGCTAACAACCTTGAGTTATTCAACGGAATAACTTGGCGTATCCGTCAAAGTCCACAAGCCTATTCATGCCAAGATAAATACTCCGTGGACGTGATAAGAGCAAGCGTTGTAAACACGGGCGCGATGTTTGTACGTTTTTGTCTTTCTCCCTTGATTAATGTTCGTCGATGTGAGTTATTGTGTCGATAATATAAATTAACTTTGATACTTCAGATACTGAGTGTTAGATGTTTTGAAGTCAATCGTTAATTGTTGAAGTAGATCAAATAATTAACGTCACACCTATACCTCTTAGATGTGAAACTAGAGCACTTACAATTTGACAACGCTTTTGTTTAATTTGATAGGAGCGACCTTACTAGCACATTCATAATCGGTATTAATAATAGTAAAGCTAATAAAATTACTGAAAGTTATTAGGTACTTTGTATTTCAAAATTGTGGGTGATGTTGGTACTGTTTGCGTAAACATAGCGATAATCATTAGGCGAGGCAATCTGCTAATCTCCTATCTCTTTATCTAGGCCAATAAAAAAGTGGTTTTATTCAGTGTCATTCAGGGCATTATAGGAACTAGTTATATTTTCTACTGGATTAATAATAAAACAAAAATAAATTACCCAGGTACATAATCCAAAATCACATACGATGATTTTATGTCTCCATCATAAATTAAAAACAAAACATCCATAATTGTCGTTGTTGCTGTTCATGAACTGTGAAAATCACTACCATTAGGTAATCCACCGGTTTGCTGACATATAAAACAATCCATTATACTTAGTTCAGTAGTCTCCAACTTACTATATTCACTGTATAATGCAGACGTGAATTAACCAGTTCCTGATATTGAATTGTTACACTTAATAGCATCGACGCAGTGACTTGTGTACGGGTATTTCTTGCCTGTTCGTGCCGATTTGTCAACGTCAGAGCTCATATTTTATCAGCGAGGGGACAATGGTAACTACGTTTTGATATCAGCCTTGCGCGTCTAGTTTTGAAACCTTTGATGGATTGTTCGGGTCGAAGCCACTTTGTCTTGCGGTTTTTTCGTTACTTTTTTCACCCTCCTTTTTCACACTGTCACTGATGTTGGGGATTGTGGAATTTTAGTGCGGATTTACTGCCGGTTACCGTCGGACTCTTTATTTACCATTGTTAGTCACTTTCGAAATACAGTAATGCCAATTCGATATCGAATAAATTAATACTATTATTCTGAGTATTATTTTTTTCAATTAGATTGTCCTTCTTGACACATTTCGTTTTCGATTAATAATCTTGAAGCAATAAACTGCAGGTTTGTTAATTTGATCTCGTTCATTTGTGTTCATAAATCAATTTATACAATTATATTAGCTGATTGATTTGCTATGTGATTTTTCTCACTGTTCTTATATACACCAGAAGGCTACTAAATGAGTAAAGGGTCACCTGATGGTAATTGTTTTCTCCGGTCCATGAACATCAATAATAGCAGAAGTATCGTGGTGGGTTGCTGTTTTTCATTGAGAAGTTTTGCATTGTGGTATTTGTTTCGTTTTTGTTGGTGGTAGGACATTCGTATCCGCGTGGATAGCGACCACCGTATACATGGTATTAATACCTGCCATAGTGACCCACACACCTTATGTGGATCGCCTTCCAGGATCAGCCAGTGTATATCCGGTTCTCCCGAAGGGCTTGCAACATGCCTTGATGGTTTCTAGGGCGAATATAGGGGACATCCTTGTATCCCTGTATACATCGGTCATTCACCTGTCCTGTTGCAGGATTCTCAATTTGCACCTCTTCGGAGAGGAAAGTAGCATTTACACAGGCCGGCATAATTCTGTACCACCGACAAACAATGAGTTTATCGGTGGTTGCAATTTTTTTGGACTGCATTGCACTTAACATCAGATGTAGTATGCTGATGTATGATGTAGTCACTTTGTCGTACCCGGATAAAAAAAAAGTTTCTTAATTTTCCTTGTATTCCGCCAGCAGAACTTAATAACATATGGGACTACCGATACCTACCAGCGATAAAAACTCTTACAATTATTTTACGTCAAGATTCAGTTTCTATTTAACATTAGCTTTTATAATTTGTGACAGAAATGTGTAGAAAGTTCATGCAGTTTGCCAGTTTACCGAATATCAACTTCGATATTGTTTTGGCAAGTTTACAACATTTTATGGATATCGTCTGACGAGGCTGATAAATTTTCAATGTTCGTTGCTGACGTTAAAGTTATTTCAAAACAACTGATCAAGTAAACAAAGGTTATAGAAAAAACAATTGTTAATTATTTTGACTACTAAATAGCTAGCTGTGAAGATACATTTTTATTTTGCCTAAACGAAGATAGAAGAAGCATATCTAGCGATATGCTCGTAGCGATAGCCTCAACGAAAGCGCAAATATTTATAAAAGTAGATATATTACCTAGAGCTTTGAATTACATAGTACCGAATGGCCAGTGTCATGCGGTACCCTCGTCGAGCACAGTACAGTAATAATTTCACTGGCTCCAATGTCTATGAGGGTTTTTTTTTTTTTGTCCTGGCTCGGCAAAGTGACTACGCTACACCTGATGGTAAGTGTGGCGCAATCCAAGAATAGTGTCGACCAACGATAAACAATGTGTCCATCGTAGGTCGGCAAGATCATGCCGGCCTGTCGAAGGGCCAACGGGGAGGGCAAGAAAAAAGGGATGGGAATAGGGTTAGGATCAGGGGGCAAGCCCCCTGGGGAGAACCGAATATACACTGGCTGACCCTGGAACGCGACCCACACGAGGTGGGCCACTATGGCAGGTTTTAACACCAGTGTACGGTTTTGGCTATCCGGTCGGATACAAGTATCCTCCCACCAGCTAATATAATCGGGTATACTACTGCTTGGCTACAGAAGCATATAATAGACGTAGCTAGTTCGAACTCTTGAAGCTGAGTTACTTAATACCTTTCCGTTTCAACACATACGCTTATCAAGATTAAACACGATGTAGATTCACAATGTTTAAACATAATAACTGACTCTTAACTTAATTTAAACGTTCAGCATATTTGAAACCTCCCCTTAAATGACCAGCTAAACGAGGGTCAAAAACAGTCAACGGCAGTTTAAAACCGCATATAAACGGCAAGAAATCATTAAACAGCACCAAACAACCCGAGCCAGCGTGCCCCTAATATTTTAGTAGCACCCACATTGCGGGCCCTGTTTGGTCTGACACTTAATTTTATTCAAAAAGCAAATGTAATCAGGGTAATTATACGAGAGGACACACTTGCAGGTAGTTAGGCCAGCAATTTGGATCGAGCAGTGAAACAGGTTGGAACATTTTTTTTGTATAGCATAGATAGATCGACAAACTAGCAAATAGGTAAGTGACCCAAATGTAAATAATCTCTCCAATGATGTAAATGTAAATGATTTCCACCGCCCATATACACCCATAGTACCCGAAGAACCATAGGCGCGTTATCGACCTAAAAAGAAAGGGATTATTATGGGATTGGGAAGGGGAGGAGGATTTGGGCCTCCGGCCACCTCACTCACTGTTGAAAACGCAGCAACAAGTCACTACTTTATGACAGATTCCTGTAAGACAGTGATGACGATCCGATCGAGCCGACATATTCATGATGTAGTCAAAACTGTCTAAAGCGTGGCTCTACCACTCACAAAATATGCCGAATTATTATGATAATATTTATTGTAGTAACATAAATATCACTGTTATTTATTCGAAATAATCTACGCTCTTCTTCCACCTGCCCATATCTCACTCGCGGTGGGGACTTACAACGGGCCGGCTGCCTGACCTCCAGGGTCCAGCGCTGTTTTGTGATACACGCTACAGCACAGGAGTACTCTGAATAGTGGCTTGTCTCTCGGTCACGCCGCGCAAAAGCGTACAATGTTGTTAATTTTATTGTAAACTAGCTTTTTCTCGCGGCTCCGCCCGCGTGATCTGCTTTTTCCGGGATTTCCGTGATAAAAAGTAGCCTATCACCCAAGTCAGCTCATACCCTATCTGTATACCAAATTTCACAAAATCCGTTCAGTAGTTTCAGCGTGATTGACGGACAAACATCCAAACATCTAAACAAACAAACTTTCACATCTATAATATTAGTAGGATTGTAGTGAGTAGTGTACGGGCATGGTTAGTTGTAATTAATAAATTATTCTTACTGGCATACGCACTAATCGTAATCGAAAGGGTAGGCAGAGTACCAGTACACTCACATTTCGCCGTTGGTATTTCCGTCCCATGATGTGATAAGGGGCGAGCCTTTCACCATACCAGGAACAATTCCAGACTCCGGGCTGACACTGAGAATTTCGTCGAATTCCTGATAAGTAAAATAAATTATTCTTCTTTCTTTCTTATGTTTACCAAGCTGTTAATCCGTGTGTCACCTTTGGTAAAAAGGCAGATGGTGACAATTGGGCGGACGCTGCCCGCCCGTCTAATTCACTTTCTCGCCTTATTTATATCGTTATAAAAGCAGTATGGATTATAATGTGGACTATCTGGTTTTACATGTTTTTGAAGGTAAATTCATTGGTAAATAACTGGATTTTATCTATAATAATAGTAGCTCTGTATTATACATGTCCCACTGCTGGGCACGGGCCTCCTCTACTGAATGAGAGGGGTTAGGCCTTAGTCCAACACGCTGGCCTAATGTGGGTTGGCAGACTTCACATACCTTCGAAAAATCTTATCGAGTTCTCAGGTATGCAGGTTTCCTCACGATGTTTCGTTTACCGTTAAAACAAGCGATAATTAACAATTAATATACACGTAACTTAGATAAGTCAAAGGTGTATGCTCTTGGGGCTGGTTTTGAACCTGCGACTTTCATCTCGACAGTCCGTACCACTCCCCGCTGAGCTATCGCTGCTTGCTTTATCTATAACTTTATTTAATTTATCACTCTTTTATTTCATTTCGACTGTCTCCGCCCAGCGTGAGAGTAGTCGGATGTGAAATGAAAAGTCGCGAGTTCGATCCCCATAAAAAAAATATTTTCATAATCTCAAAACACACCTGAGTTGCCTGATCTAGACAGGACTCAGCAATGCGTAAAGACCTGTTTATATGTACGCGAACGAGATAGAGAGATTTCGACGTGTACCTTAATAGCTTTGTATGGAATTGGTCGTGCGTTGCGATATCTCTCCCGATATCTCACTCAAAGTACCGATTTGAGACTGCGCCTTAATTTATTTATTTATAATTTATTTCAGAGTTATCGATAAATAATTATACAAGATTCATCACAATTTTTATACAAAATTCATAACAATGTCATTACAATTCATCGGTTACAAAATATATTTTTAATCCCAGTGCTCTTTACTAATTCTGCTTACTCTTTAATAATTCTTCAGGTTTAAGGTTAGCAACGCGTCTATGCCTCTTCTGGTATTGTGGATATAGTTACTATCAGATGAGTCACATTCATCGTTTGCCACCGTGTGCTATAAAGATACAAGGTGGTAGGTCCCTCAAATGTCAGAGGCCGTCTGGATTGGTACCACCGCTTTATCTATTTATGCTGCCAAGCAACAGTGTGTCAGCACTGTTGTGTTTCCATTTGAAGGAAATTGAAGCCAGTAAAATTACTGGGCATTATAACACATTTTATGCCTCGGAGTGACGAGCGCAGTTCAGTGCCATGCGGTGCTTTGTAATTCAAAGTTCTGTGTGGTGTTGCTTTTCTTTATGGGCAGGCGTAGCGCTTACCATCGTCAAATCAAATAAGAAATAAAAATATCGATTCACCATTAAAATTGCCTTCAACAGGAAAATAGAAACAGTATCCATTCGAGTAACTTGTTAACACAGCCGAAATGTCAGCGCCTTCTTTATTACGATCCTTGCAGTACCCCCAATTCCTTTCATTCTTCTGCGAAGTAAACGGTATGTGTCAGTTCACATTGATATGGGTTACGGGAATCCGATTTTGCTTTATATTTCACGCTTGTTACCCTTCGGGATAGTTTACTGTAAATAAAGTTTTAACAGAAAAGAATTATGGATATTGCTTCGTAGACTCTGTCTTGACGAAACATCTGTAAGTGTGAACGGCTGCATATATTTTCTTTAAGCTTCTAACCATCTCAATTGATTGCCATGTCACCGTCAAATTATTTGAAGCGGATTTTTTTTTATTATTTGATTGAATGACGAAACGAGCAATGGTAAGCGCCACGCCTACTCATAAACAGATGCAACACCCCACAGAACTTTGAATTAAGAGCACTGCATGGCACTGAACTACGCTCGTCACCCCGAGACATTAGATTTTAAGTCTCATAATGCCCAGTAATTTCACTGAATTCAATGCCCTTCAAACCGAAACACAACAGTGCTTACACACTGTTGCTTGGCGGCAGAAATAGACAAAGCGGTGGTACCGACCCAGACGGCCTCTCGCATACGAGGGACCTACCACCTTGCCACCATCTTCACCCTCCTCGTGACATTGGCGGAATAGCATCATAATAAGCTCGTCGCCATTAACCAAGAAAGAAGAAAAACCATCTCAATTAAACCACTATTGTAAAAAAACTGCATTCAAAGTTAATAATTCGTTTAGGCGCTACGAAGACACACACACACATACATACATACACACACACACATAACGAGTACACACGCAATAGATAGATAAACAGATAAAACTTAAGTTTGACAAAGACTTTACAGTCTTGTACAAGCCTACTACTACCTAGCTAAGTGGCTCTGGATTTCTCAGTATTACGATTTTATTCAATTGTGGTAGTGTCGAAGTATATTAGCTGAACATTGTGAGTTACCCAGGAGGTCTCAGTAACTAACTAGGACTATCGGACATTTAATATCCTACTACTGTAATTATTAAAGGTTTAATATAGTAATGCGCTTGAAACAGCTTTTTCCAAAACGAATAGGCCAGCAAACAAGCAAGTGGGTCACCTGATGGTAAGTGATCTCCACCGCTAATGAACGTTCACAATACTATAGGATTTGCTGCCGTACCTTAAAGGAAATGGATAATTAGGAATTTAGGAAATCTGGTAAAATCTTACCGAATTCTCAGAAAATTGTTTCTTATTGTATACAAAAAGTTATAGTAGGGCTCTTTTATTTTATTATTTAAAGATACATTTGGTTATAAATGAAAATGTATTTTATTTTTCTAATAAACGTCTTAAAGTTCAACGGCGTTGTAAGATGTTTATGATTGCTTTCAAAGTTATTAGACTAGAATAACTTACTTGAAGTTTTGCCTATAATCCTACAATAAGGTTCTTAATTTAACATTGTTATTCTAGATAAATAAATCTTATATCAAATAACAAAATATAGTAGCGCCGTTTATAAATAAAAGTAATTGCTAAATAAGACCTTGTTTCTAGCAAGCTAGTTTGAAACGTTGTGGGAGATACTAGATGTAAATAGTTAATTATAACCTAATATGCCCAAATACTGGTTTCGAATTATTTGTTTATTTTTGAGAATTTAAATTTCAAGCATTAACTAAAAAAAATCAAAACGTTTATTTTGCAAGTAGGCCACAAAAGGCTCTTTAAATGTCCATAATAGATAAATTTCATTGAAATATCTCTACCGGTGCTTCGGAAATGCCCACTGGTCTGAGAAGAAGCACCAAGAAACTCAGCCGTATACATAACTTGTAATTAGTTATTTTGTCGCAATAAAGAACAGCTCGGGAAGCTGCTGATCCACAAATAGTTGTTTTAGATCTGGCTGTGTTTTCTTCCCAAAATTGAAATGCAAGGGCACTCCTTATATCGAGTTTCCACCACTCCAAGAGTAGAACTAGCTGATAAATAATGTAAACCACCAATATGACTTGAATATGACTCAACTCAACAGTATAACTTGCGATACCCACAATTTACAACAAATTGTGCTGTTTGTCAATTCAACTCAGTATCATTCTCCGACAAATATATAGCCTGAAGTCTTACATCTAGACATAAATAATCACAATCATAGATAAAAGATTTCCATGTTAAATCATTTCATCATAACCAGCAATATAAAGCGATTTAGGAGTAACTCATATACACAACATCCCTAATATCATAAGTGGCATCCAAAACAATATTTACATTGAAACACAAAAGGACCCGACTGATTGAAAATAAGGTATAGAGAAACAATATATCTGAATTGAGTTAATATGAAGGCGATAGTAAACTTCGAAACAATTTATTCTTAGTAACTTATAAACCACGTAACTTTTTGATTAAAATAGATCTTGCTACTACGATGTTAAGGTTGAAAGTGGCATTGTTGTTTATTTTACTGCGTGACACTGGTATATTATGGAATCCGATTCAGGCGACATAGTTGATAAGGGTCGCTGTTTCTAAGGCGACGGTGTCCTATCGAGGTTCATTCTTACTTGTGGCAGCGGCTTAATTTAAAGACTGAAGCGAGGGTTAAAATAAACAATACGAAACTACAACAAAAATAAAATATTTGATTATCAATAATTTGCAATCTTTTTTCTCGTATGCTTTATTATGGCTAAGTACTAGGACCCACCTTCCTAACAAAATGCCTTCAGTTGGGTCAAATCCATTAATCAAGTAAATTGATATAACCCTGATGAACACATATCACAAATATAAGATATCAATTAATTGGTGTTAAATGCAGATTTCCAATAATTAAATATTGATTCGAAAAATTTTAGAGATTCAAGATGTCAATGGAGTTAATAACATGTTATCCAGAACATCACATAATCACCTTTTTAGCGAAGACTTTATAGTCTAGCTTATAAGTTAAATCAAACCTATTCTTCTTCTTTTTATTCCACCTCCCCTTATCCCATTTGGATTGGGGCCGGCGCAATATGCTTTTAACACGTTACAAAAAGATGTACTGGCATAACTGGGTTGGAGTTTTTACGACCGTCCGCCTGCGTGACGTCAAACCTTCTGGCGAGGTAACCTCATTACATCGTTAAAAAATCGCAGATTTCTTATACCTTACAAAGAACAGTAAGTCACCGGTAACAAATTGAGTTTACAAGATTGAATTAGAAACCAAATTAGATCATATTTCGAGAAGGAATTTACTTCGCCGTCACTTCGCTTTATCTGCGGTTAACATCTGTACTGTCTGTTGTTGTTTAAAGGAATTCAATGATTTCGTATTTATTCTCGGCAAAGTGACTACGCCACACCTGAAGGTAATTGTAGCGCAATCCAAGGATATTATCGACCAACGATGGACATTGATTTGACTTGTTGCACTGAATCAATACTAATACGCAGTAGGGACATTATTAATATGTGGTATGCATTACACCTGATGAATAATTTACTTGTATTTCATTGTCTTTTTTATTTTAAGTGAATTTGAGTTTGTTAATTATGCACTAGAAATATAAGTAACAAAATTACTAAGTACGCTCTTACAATTGTTACATATGAAATGTATTAGTGTAAGTTTCTCAAGTAAGTGAATTTCTTGTAATTCTTTTGAGAAATAAATAATTCTAACCGTAATACCTTAGAGAGAGAGTAGAGCCTTTGAGTCAATTAATCAGTCAATCGTCCAGTGTATAAGTCAGTTTCAATGTCTTAATTCATCTTTGCTTTGTTTTTCATTGTAATTTAATATATCTAATCTTTGGTACATGAACTATAGAAGACTATAACTTACCAATTTTAAACAGACATACAAACTGAAACTCTCTAGAGACGGATAAATCAAAAATCACGAATCGTTGAATTGTAACAAATAGATATTTTATTATTTAAACTGATATTAGATCAAATCTAAGTTTATGAGGTGCAAGCTAAAATTGTTAATTAATTAGTTAATTTAATAACTACTAACTAACTGCCTCGGTGACGCAGTTGTATTGGGTACGCGGTACGACTGCTGTGCTGAAGTCTCGGGTTTGATCCCGGGTTGGGTATAAGTGATATTGGGTTTTTCTATCACAAAATGCTCAGTATCAGCCCGGAGTCTCGAATTGTACCCATTGACGTAAATACGCTCCGTGAAATATGGGAGTACTGGTTACATAATGATTTCTTACGTTTACAACTCTGGTTACATCTCTGCCTACCCTTTTAATTTTAACCCTTTTACCCTTTGTTATCGATTTAATAATTAAGGTTTAGTATGAGTCTAAAATCACTTGATTGTTCTAATTTAGCGTACTAAAACCCAGTTTCTCAAAGGCTGATCCAATCAATATTTAACAGAATATTGATTTTGACAGCGCTGTCAAAGCAATTCGAATTTCTAAAATGTTATTATTTGCGAACAATCCCTAGTTATTTGATAAACTATTTGAAACTAGAATTATCTATGATCAAGGCATAACTTATCTTCCAGAATTCCAAAATAGCGTTTGACATGATTTTTCATATTAGTTTGAAAGCCTTGTTAACTAGCAGTTAAGTTAAATCAAAAGTGTTGATCACGCTTCTACCAACCTTATTTTGACTTGACATGAGATTTGACAAGATGATTAGTTTATTTCTACATTGATTAGCTTTTCGGAAACCGGGCGCAACGCTCAGAACCTTAAGGTCTTCAATTCCCAGATAAAGGTGGTATCAGATATAGTTCAAGGTGGTAGGTCCCTCTTATGCGAGAGGCCGTCTGGATTGTTTTTTTATTATTATTTGATTGAATGACGAGACGAGTAAAGTGCTCGCCTGGTGGTAAGTGTGGTACCATCGGTTTGTCTGTTTATGCCGACATCTTGAGTGGTAGAGCCACGCTGTAGACAGTTTTGTCTACAGTATGAATGGGCCGGCTCGACCGGGTCGCTAACACTGTCTCACAGAAAACCGACGTAAAGTAGCGGCTTGCTGCTGTTTCGTACGGTGAGTGAGATATCCAGAGGCCCAAATCATCCTCCCCTTCCCAATCCCTAATTATCCCTTTCCTTTAAGGTCGGCAACGCGCATAAATGATTCTTCAAATATTGTAGGCGTACATGGGCCGTGGAAATCACTTACTATCAGGTGACTCACTTGCTCATATGAGCTCATATATACTGGCCTATGTTATAAAAAAAAGATAAATAACTCTTTATTGTTCATCAAAACATAATCAAAGTTATAGATCAAGAATCATATAATTGAATTATGTTACAAAAGGCGGTATTATCGCTAAAGCCAGACAGACAACCTTGAACTATTACAAGAGTTTAGAGGAGTAGAGAGGCGGGTGTGTGGGCGGTATAGTCTCGTAACCTGAGTTATGAGTTTATTTTTAAATAACATCAACAGTCACATACATAGCCTTGACCCCACAGTTAGACAGTCTTGTGTCGTGGGTATAAGGAACTACGAGAGACTTTCGGTCTCATAATACCCAGACCCGAAACAAATATTTTTGGGTCAGATAAATATTTATCTCGGTGCGGGGATCGAACCCGCCGCCTCGCGTTTCACAGTCGGCTACTCACCCACTGCACCACGGAGGCTGTCAATATTTAATTGGTCTTCTTGTGAATAGCAGGTTATAGTAGGAGATCCCACCTAACATCGACCTTCACCCATCTGTTTACCGGATGAAACATATATTTTCGGGTATAAAATGTGTTGCTGATCACATTCCAATAGGGTTGCCTAAAAGAATATGGTCAAGGATATGATTAATTAAAATTTGAAAATATTTTTTTTTTTATAATTTCACCGATCTGTTTACCAAAAAAATGAACCTTCAATGAAAAGTGTACAATCTATACTACCTGAAAAAGCTAGGTTGCCTACCTATTTCTGGGCACTACTACCGGGTTGCCGTGTGCAAAGAGGTAACAAAAAAGTGGTAATTGCGCTCATCTGTTTTCCGCTTCAAAAGTATATTAAAATGAAGGAAATTTCATTGCGAATTCAGTAATATAGGGTTGCCTATGAAAATCTGTTCATGGATAAGAGTTGCCTGGCTTTGAAATCCGAAAATCGGAGCAAGTTAGAGATGAGTTTGTTTCGCCAGGTCTTCTCAGGAAGGGTCGCCTTTGGATTTGGTGGTAGTCTTAAAACAACAATCTGGAGATACACATGATACGTATTAATCTGCCTTATAACTAACTAGCTTTTGCTCGCGGCTCCGCCCGCGTGAACAGCATTTTGCGGGATAAAAGTAGCCTATAACCGTCTCCAGGGTCCCATCTGTCTCTGTAGATAAATTCATCAAAATCGGTTCAGTGATTTAGGCCTGAAATCGTAACAAACAAACTCACTTTCGCATTTACTTTCATCCCTTATTAAATAAAATTTCTAAAATTCCTGAAACACGTATTTATTTGTTTTACGTCAATGACCGAAATACAAAATTTTGTTTATGTAACTTTCAAAATGACGGACTTTCATACATATTATCATCCCCTATTTAGACCCCTTCGGGGTGGAATTTTCTAAAATCCTTTCTTAGTGGGTGCCTACATAACAAAATGAATATATAGTCCGAATTTCATGCCTGTAGCCTTGATAGTTTGCGCTCGGCGATGATGAATCAGTCAGTCAGTCAGGACATGTTATTTTATAAGTATAGATTATATATATAAAAGGCTTTGTATTTCCGCAAATAATTTGGATTGAAAGACCGGACCAAAAACAAGCCCACTGAATTTGTCTAGCTGGATCATCTCAGGGCTGGGTCGCGCCGCGTTGCATCCAGGGGTAAAGGAAGCCCACTTGAGTTTGTTTCGCCGGGTCTGCTCAAGAGGGGTCTTTTTTGAATCCGGTGGTAGTTTTAAAACACGTGCCGTTTCGATAATGCCTATGGTCCATATCGACGACCCTCCCCAATATATAACGATTCTGGACTATTCCATAGTAAAAATATGGAAAAATAATAATAATAAATAGATTTAGTGTAATTGCCGTGTGTATTTTGAAGATGCTATGTATGTATGTATACATTAGTTGATACTGATTTCTATATATAAGTTTCTTTTACTTTTGTACTGACTTGTCATAAGCGCTATTTCAATTGCCTACATGATTAATAAACGATTTCATTTCATTTCATGAACGAGAGAGAAGCATTGCGCGTACTATGTGATGCAATAGAGGAGGACGCAGTTCATCAGATGCGTGCTATGAATCTGTACAATGGAAGAGAGTGCGCATGCATAGTACATCTATACTTATAAAATAACATGTCCTGACTGACTGACTGATTCATCATCGCCGAGCGCAAACTATCAAGGCTACAGGCATAAAATTCGGACTATATATTCATTTTGTTATGTAGGCACCCACTAAGAAAGGATTTTAGAAAATTCCACCCCGAAGGGGTCTAAATAGGGAATGCTAATATGTATGAAAGTCCGTCATTTTGAACGTTACATAAACAAAATTTTGTATTTCGGTCATTGACGTAAAACAAATAAATACGTGTTTCAGGAATATTGGAAATTTTATTTAATAAGGGATGAAAGTAAATGCGAAAGTGAGTTTGTTTGTTACGATTTCAGGCCTAAATCACTGAACCGATTTTGATGAATTTATCTACAGAGACAGATGGGACCCTGGAGACGGTTATAGGCTACTTTTATCCCGCAAAATGCTGTTCACGCGGGCGGAGCCGCGAGCAAAAGCTAGTTAGTTATAAGGCAGATTAATACGTATCATGTGTATCTCCAGATTGTTGTTTTGAGACTACCACCAGATCCAAAGGCGACCCTTCCTGAGAAGACCTGGCGAAACAAACTCATCTCTAACTTGCTCCGATTTTCGGATTTCAAAGCCAGGCAACCCTTATCCATGAACAGATTTTCATAGGCAACCCTATATTACTGAATTCGCAATGAAATTTCCTTCATTTTAATATACTTTTGAAGCGGAAAGCAGATGAGCGCAATTACCACTTTTTTGTTACCTCTTTGCACACGGCAACCCGGTAGTAGTGCCCAGAAAAAGGTAGGCAACCTAGCTTTTTCAGGTAGTATACATTGTACACTTTTCATTGAAGGTTCATTTTTTTGGTAAACAGATCAGTGAAATTATATAAAAAAATATTATTTTCAAATTTTAATTAATCATATCCTTGACCATATTCTTTTAGGCAACCCTATTGGAATGTGATCAGCAACACATTTTATACCCGAAAATATATGTTTCATCCGGTAAACAGATGGGTGAAGGTCGTTGTTAGGTGGGATCTTAGACCATTAAATAAAATATTAATATCCGCCCGGATAGCGACCACCGTAAACATGGTGTTCAAACCTGCCATAGTGACCCACACATCTTGTGTGGATCGCGTTCCAGGATCAGCCAGTGTATATCCTGTTCTCCCGAGGGGCTTGCGACATGACTTGATAGTTGTTTGGGGCGGGTATAGGGGTACATCCTTGTATCCCTGTGCCTGCATCGGTCATCGCGTGTCGGGGGCCCCTCGATTTACTTCTTCCCTTTTCGGAATGTGTTAATGAATGTCATTCGATTAAATAATAAAAAAAAAAACATTTTAAAGGCAAAATGTACATTTAGTAAATTTTTACTTTATCTGATTTATTACAATCCAATTAATTGTCTGGAACACAAAACCCATTAACATATCAGTCTAGTACGAGGCACATTGTCATTTTATTATCGTACAGAAATAATTGTTCTCCATAAATAACTCGGAATGGTGTGAGTTGAACATTTACAAAACGATTCGCATTTAATATATCACTGTCTTATCGACGGATGTGCTGCGATGGTCCATGCTTTTGATGTTTGAATGTGTTTTTCTTTGGTAATAATAGGTTCAGATGAGTCGATCCGCTTTCTAAAAGACTTGAACAAACCGCTGTAAGGTATTTAGCTATAATATCGGGTTCATACGGTTCAGTTTAATCAATTGTAAATCACAAACGATTTGAACACTATGAACAGACTTTGTATCAAATTAATCAACGAAATCCACACATTTTTTTGCTTCAAGTGAATTGATGATCTAAATTCCAATCGTGTGAGTCCGCTAGTTGAGTAGTACGTTTACGTTTTTTTCTAGCCACGGGGCAGTCAGTTTTTACATCGATGGGCCAACTTGACCGGATTGTTAGCATTATCTCAAGAAAATAGACCTGGTGTAGCACTTTGCTGTTGCAATTCGTGAGAGATATCCGGAGACCTAAATCAACTTTATTACCCATTTCTTTAAGTTCAACAACGTGTTTATGACACTTATAATGTCGTGGGTGTTCGTTTGCTAACCTCTGGCTTAAAAAAGATTAACACTTAGTAAAATTTCGAAAAATAACGGGAATTTATGAAGTCTGTGAACCTGTAAAGGAGAGCGTAGAGGACAAAGGTCTAATCCCTTTTATACGTAGAGAACGCCAGTGCATAGCAGTGTTAAAGTACAATAAAGAGCTTATAACAATAAGTTGGAATATTAAAATGATTTGTAGTTACTGATATACGTTTTATTTTAAAATTGGAAACACAAAAAAGCGATGTGTACATCTAAATATATCGATTAGCCAATCAGTCGAATAAATTTCTAGAATGATTAGTACTAATTCCGGTCAAGTATCGAATTGAATGAGCCTGTGTGCAGCAGTGAATGGATAAGCGCTGACAGATGAATGGTATTTAAAATGAAATCACTTAAGCTATGTTCAAATATTTTGAAAACAATTTATGTCCTTAATTTACACCTTATTTATAATACAAGGCTATCCGGCACTACTTAAGCTACCGAGGGTCGCATCACTGGCGTCAATGGCGCCTCGTTTGCGCATTAGTATCTATATACGTATATCTATGGAATCGACGCTAGCGTCATTAGTGTATGACGTCACAGGCTCGCTGAAAGAAGTATGTAGCTGTCATATGATAGCGTCACCAGCGTCATCGAAGACTCTTACACGTCAATAGGAAGACTGACTTTAGCCTTGGTAAAATCGCGTCTTGATATTTCACTTACGTAACTAAAATCATTCAAAGGCGTTTCTTTTGCTGAGTAAAAATCGTTCTCCAAGTTACAATTCCCTTCCCACTATAAAATTCCCTTTCTCCAAAAAAAACGAAATGAATCCAAAAGCAGTTTAATTCAGGTATCTACCAGATACGTCACAGAAGATCGTCGTAGATGTCCCCAGATGTAAATAGATGCGTAGATAAGTCGCGATATATGAGGGCAATTTCCCCCGCACAAGGGTGAACGGAAGGGATATTCGACGTCACCCGTTCTTTTTTACGTGAACACCGAAATATTCTATGATTCCGGGGTGGTACGGATTTGCATGTAAGTCGGGGGACAAAAAATTTAAATGTGATTTTATTGGTAGGATAAATCAATATGAAGATCTTGATAACTATAGTCATAAAGAGGGCTAAGATCTATTTAGGCAGTAGTATTGAGTGGTGATAGACGAATTAAGTACTAAGAGTCAATACTTATAAGGGGAAGGAGGTCTTTTCTTTACAGTGGGATAATATAGGTTAATTTATTATAATAAAAAAAAATTGGTGTGTGTCGTGGGACACCAGGTAGGAACGAAGTTCCTTCGGCTAATGTAGAATCGACACAAATTGTAAAAAATACAAATTATCAACTAAAATAACAAAATAAAAAAAAGACGTGTAGCACTCGGAGACTGCCGCGGTAAAGCTATTGTATAGCATTTTTTATCAATTTATGTAAAATTCTTTTAAAAATCGAAGGAGATATAAAAATACTTCAAGTGTAACTGGCTGAATGAATTTCATTTTAAAACTGATTGAGCTGAAATTCGCACACAATTTTGGTGCAGGCAAAAAGGAACTAACGCTGGCTGGTTATGCGGCGCTTTTAACGCTTTTTTCTTACGCTGTTTTCTTACGCTTTTACTATCACATTTTTTTCAGTTCGGTCACGCAGCAAAATCCCTATCCCCTCCAAGCCTGCCGTAAGGAACTTCGTTCCAATAATCATTCAATCTGTGTTTCCAAACATGCCAATTTTATTAAAAAAATATTTTTTTTTTATTAATAATAAAAATATTGCGACTACAAATTGAGATGTAAACTATCCTATCTCTCAAGTTGGATCTAATGTTGACTGGGAGAGAATGCCTTTGGCATTAAGTCCGCCTTTATACAGTGTATATAAAGTGTAAAATAAATAAATAAACTACACACAGTTTAAAATATTTGATTAAAATCGGTTCAGTAGTTTAGAAGTTCATCGCGGACAAACAACTTGACACACAATTTTTATATATAAAGATATAAAATTTCATATTGTTATACCTGAATAATTTCTGGGGGGTCACATCGCCCATTTAAATTACCAAATTCGTGCCTATCCGTTTCTCCGAATGGCGCCGTCTCTAACCGTAAGCAGTAATAACGCGTTTGCAAAACTATTGGTTTCTATACTTTTGTACATTTTCACACGTGTGCTTCGGTTACATTTTATCTTTATCCAAACAATTTCAGATATTTGGCACGAATATTTTCTATTGAAGTGTCAGTCCGAAAATGAAAATTAGTTTGTGACTTACTACATGGGGCTTATTACTCAGTTATGTATCACAACATTTGTGACCACTGGATTGAGTCATGGCTTTATTCTATTTTTCTTTCTGCGTGGAGTTTTTTTTTATTTGAGCGAATGACGAGACGAACAAGGCGCTCGCCTGATGGTAAGCGCTACGCCTGCTCATAGACAGAAGCAACACCACACCGAACTTTGAATTACAAAACACTGCATAGCACTGAAATGCGCTCGTCACCCAGAGACATAAGATGTTAAGTCTCATAATGCCCAGTAATTTCACTGGCTTCAATGTCCTTCAAACCGAAACACGATAGTACTTACACACTGTTACTAGGCGGCAGAAATATAAAAGGCGGTCATATAACAAAGTAGCCTACTTTCATCAGAGATAATGTAGTATTCTAATGGTTAAAGAATTTTTCAAATCGGTCCAGTAGTTTTTAAATTTATTCGTTACATACAAAATACAAATCTTTCCTCTTTATAGTATTAGTGTAGATGTAGATAATTTTGCTTATACTACACCGATCAAGCCTTATGAGTGAACAAGACCCCAATGATATGCTAATAATGTATTCAATACGGCAACCTATTACCTAATCACGAATCAATATAATTACGTAGTCACGTAGAAGTGGTCTACGGGCCTACACATTGCTACGGCTACGTAGCATATTTTGTTTTTGTATCGTACAGTTTTTCTATTTGTATTATAAATAATTCTTAGGATTGGTAAAATTTTAACCTTGCTTTAACTTTTAAATAATTATTGAACAAGCGATCAGGAATATGACGACTTAATTTTTAATTTAGGATTCATTTCATCAAGGAAAATATCAATATCCTACGATGTGACAAATTAAAACGTGGAAAAATTATGATATTAATAAATTCGCAGGTAGTAAAACCAGTTGTAATAATTTAAATCGCGATATCTAGTCACAGTCTAGGTATTATAATGAATTCTTCCGTACTCTACTTACTTACACTACTCTACTTACTTCTTACACTACTCCAGGCTCCCTGTCTCTTCCCAATCCCTAATCATCCCTTTCCTTTAAAGTCGGCAACGCGTCCATGATTCTTCTGGTATTGTAGGCGGACATGGACGGTGGAGAGCATTTACCATTAGGTGACACACTTGCTCGTTTGCTGGCATATGCTATAAAAAAAGGTTCTCTTAATACCTAAGTCTTAAAGAACTGTCCTATTATGTCTACAAACAAAAAATATCAGCCCTATATTATATATTGTCTCACTGCTCGAAGCGTTCATAGACAGTTGCACTCGTTAATTTGTGATTGGCTGGTTAAGCAATCTTTGGGGCGGTCAGTCTATGGATGGGTGGCCGCTTCGTATTTCAACTGAGCTTCTCCATGCTTCAGAGGACACTTATCAACTGATACAAGTCATTAAGCTAAGTCGGAAGCCTCGGGAGGTTTGAAAACTTTGACACTAGATTAGCCACTAACCAATCAATATAGAATAGTATAAACTGCACAACCTTCTTCTAGTAATGAAAGGGGTTAATAATCAGTCCACAAAGCTTGCTTAGTGTGGGCTGGTGGATTTTTTCTTTTTTATTTATGGCTTCGCATTATTATGCATTACGCCAATGACAAGTATAATTTATTCTCAAGTCTTCACAAGAACGATGAAATATCGGTGTGAATGTTTTCAAGGTCTTGTTGGAGTTTTGGTGTGAATTCCTTCCAGTACGATGCTTAATTCACTTATTTCAACACTGTTCATCATTGTGAATGGTAATTGCATAAATCCACACCACTTTTATACAACAAACACAACTTTGAACTACTTTTTGAAATAAATTTTAAAAAGCGATGAACCGCACTGTCAGAATTCTCGCCAAAACTCCTGGTGGATTTTACATTGACATTTTTTTGAAGAAAGGTATGCAAATTTCCTCACGATGACTTTCTTCACCGTAAAGCGACCGCTAATAAGCAATATATACGTAACTTCGAAAAGCGTATCGCCCCTTTACAAACATAGGTATCCTTAATTACGCGTGACCGCTCTCAGCTTTCGAGATTAGCTTTTCAGCGTACTCATGAGAAAACACGAAAAGCGCAAAGTCCGTACACACTAATGAGATGGCTATTTGAGTTTCATAATATTCGCATAATGTGAAATTAATTTTGTTGGTTGAAAACAGCTTATTAAAATGTTAATAGTGGGCAAAGGGACACCGATTTCGAATGGTTGAAGAAATTAGGTGAGTTTGGATGTGGCATTATAATATTTGGTTTTTATGTCGTAAAAAAGAAGCACGAAGATGAAGAAGAGCAGAGGCCTTTGTGTAATAGTAGAATGGTAAATGCTAGCATATTGAAGTTGGAAAAAAAAGCCGTCTGGGTCGGTACCACCACTTTGATTTCGCACTAATTTCATACGAATGATGTAAAAAGTAGGTAAATGCCTAGTTTAATAAAATTTAAATAATACAAATAAATGACAGTCTGAGTAGACCAGTCCACACAAACAGCACCCGTTCACGAGTATGACGCATGTGCCAGCCATCGGCCTCCTCAACGGTGCTACATATAAGTGACCGACCCGGCACACAATGCCGCCGCAAGCGGGCTCTCAACAGTCTCAATTGAAATGTACATAAAATGTACAGCCAGCTTAGACTTCTAAATAAATATTACTGTATGAATAGCCACTCCGAAATTTTCCCACCTCCGCTATCGCCTCCAGTGCCATATTACCATATTATCTAGTGAATACGCGGCCAAAGCAAAAAGCTACGCCGGACCAATCACCGCAGACCAACGTGTGTAGATCTCCGTTTAGATACGGTTATTTGAATCGGTCGGTTAACCACAACGCGGGGTAATGAGCTAGTTAATTAAACCGAGAGTGTTGAGAAATTATTTATGTTTGCATTTCACCTTTTTGTAGTAGTTTTTGAGGATGTAAAATTTAAGTATTATTAGTTATTATTGTAGTGCCATAGTGACCCATACACCTTGTGTGGATCGTATTCCAGGATCAGCAAGTGTGTATAACAAGGTGGTAGGTCCCTCGTATGCGAGAGGCCCTCTGGGTTGGTGCCACCACTTTGTCTATTTCCACCGCTAAGCAACAGTGTGTACTGTGTGCACTGTTGAGTTTCGTTTTGAAGGACATTGAATCCAGCGAAATTACTGGGCATTGTGAGATTTAACATCTTATGTCTCAGGATGACGAGCGCAGGTCAGTGCCATGCAGTGCTTTGTAATTCAAAGTTCTATGCGGTGTTGCTTCTGTTTATGTGCAGGCGTGGCGCTTACCATCAGGCGAGCGCCTTGCTCGTCCCGTCATTCAATTAAATAGAAAAGGAAAAAACAGTTCTCCCGAAGAGATAGATGTATAGGAGTACATCCTTGTATCCCTATTCCTGCATCGGTTATATACCTGTACTGTCGCAGGCATCTCGATTTGCTTCTTCCCTCTTCGGAGTGTGAAGAAGCATTAATACAGACCATGTTTCTGGTGAAACTCATTATGGTTTTGGGACGCAGTAAGCTTACTATCTGGTGTAATGCAGTCACTTTGCCGTGCTCCGATTTTAAAAACGTGATCTTCCCTGTAGGTATTGTAAAGTTATTTAACTGTTGATGTCCGTCGGTGTTTTTAAAGCTCCTCTTATTAAACTTAACACTGAAAGTCTGAAAGCATACAATGTTTAAAGTAGGTTGGGTACAGTCAATGTGAAAAACCTGAGGATGTTTGTTTTCATTCTTATTTTAATAGATTTTGCACATTGCTAACTTTTAATGCTAATCGTTATTTGGTGATGCTATACGGTATATTGTTTAAAATAAGTTGTAATAGTGAGAACTTTAAGAATGACCTATATTCATAATGCATTATAATGCTGTTGGTACTCAAACAAATAATTAAATAAATAAACTCAAGTGAAGCGTATAAAAAACTTAACTGTTTTCAAATTTGTTTAAAAATACAAGAAAAACTCTAGCAGTTTTTTATAATTATCTATAGAGTACACGTCGCATTATTTTGCATAATTCTGGTGACCACTAGTAAGCTCACTGTTTGTCGGTGGTCGCTGGTTTTTTTACTGCATTGCAAAGAATTTAAAAATTCAGTAATTTTTGGAATTACTTTTAAAATAGTCATATTAGCATTTAGTATTGTCACAAATATATTTCTAAAAATAAGTTCAAAATAAGTAATTTCCGTAGCCGAGTGTACAGTGCAAATGTGTACCAGCGTGAAGCAAATGAGTGAAGCAAAAACTTGCCTCGGTCAAAGAACAATGGCGACTACACTAACTACAGACACTACGCGGAAACTATATCATAACTACTGCGAAACGCTCTAGAGAAGTGTGGCCATAAGACGAGCGAGAAGTGACAGGGGGAGAGATAATTCATAAGTTCATAAACCATTAAAATAGCCAATTGTTTTTCTTTTTTTTATTTGATTGAATGACGAGACGAGCAAGACGCTCGCCTGATGGCGACGCCCGCCCATAAATAGAAGCAACACCACACTAAACTTTGAACTACAAAGCACTGCCCATGCAGTGCCATCACTGAACTGCGTTCGTCACCCCAGATATAAGATGTTAAGTGGCATAATGCCCAGTAATTTCACTGGGTTCAATGTCCTAACCGAAACACAACAGTGCTTACACACTGTTACTTGGCGGCAAAAATAGACAAAGCGGTGGTATCAACCCAGACGGCGTCTCACATACGAGGGACCTCCCACCTTGTAATGTTCAGTTTTCAAGTGGCTATTAATTTTTCAGTGCAATCACGTTGCCGTGCTCAGATAAAAAAAGATACTAAATTACATCAAGTTAAGTAAAGTGTCCCTGGCGGCCTAATGGCTTAATTAAGGATAACAATTTAAAAGTGATAGACATAATTAAATAATAACTTTTTAACAAAAAAATTCAACCGACGAAAAAACTGAAAAGCAAAAAATTAAAATCCGCATTGCAACTGTTGCTTGGCTGCAGAAATAGACAAAGCGGTGGTACCAACCCAGACGGCCTCCCGCATACGAGGAACCTACTTTGTAAATACGATTCGTATTGTTTTATAGCAAAGGATCCCAGGGGCGTACTAGCAGCGATCAGTCAAAAAACTTTTAAGCGTCTTTTAAATGATATCAACACTACAAAGCGTTGTACAAAAGGCGTGTCAAGGAGTGGTTGTGCCGGCACGATATTCTTCATAAACTTTTATACTAAAAGAAAGATGGTGTCATTAAAAGACGATAGCGGATGCGGACGATGCAGCGACGGGAGATTAATGCTTATACGTTATAAATCAAATTAGAACTGCAGTGAATGAATCTACAAGGAACAAAAATTGTCACAAGGATGCTTACGAGGTCTTAATGGGGAAATGGACTTTATTTGGACCTATCATCTTGTAAAAGAAGAAAGACTTGAAAGACCTGAACGAAAGACTTTTTTTTTCTTTTTATAACATAGATCGGCAAACGAGCAAGTGGGTCACCTGATGGTAAGTGATCTCCACCGCCCATGTATGCCCACAATATCAGAAGAATTATGGGCGCGTTGCCGACCTTAAAGGAAAGGGATAATTAGGGATTGGGAAGGGAAGGGGTATTTGGGCCTCCGGATATCTCACTCACCGTACGAAACGCAACAGCAAGCCGTTACTTTACGTCAGTTTTCTGTGAGACAGTGGTAATGACCCGGTTGAGCCGGTCCAAATAATGTATAATATTTTATGGGTGCAATATTCAGTTTAAATTTGAATTTATATTTTTAATTGCAACACCTCCAGTCTATCTTCAAAGTACTGGCGAAAATGCAGCATCTTCAAAGTTCTGCAGAGCCAGGAAATTATTTGTAATGAAATTCTTAAAAGACTTTGATGCAGCGATTGCTTATTATTCACCGTTATTATGAATTATCTAAGAAATTCATTTCAAAATAAATTGATTAAAATATTGATATATGTAAATAAAATTTTAGTGTTGTTATGTGCTTTTGAAATAAAACATTTTTGTTTAAGATTCGGCTATTTAAATGTTAATAACGCCCAAACACACTTTTATAAACCTTTTTTTGAAAGGATAAAATTAATTACCTTGGAACTTTAATAAGCCGATTCAAAACTTTTCAAAGATTAATTTAAGCTACATTTTATATCTGATATTTCGGGCTCCTGTGGGAATAGATCAGTAACAGCATGTAGGTGAAACCCCAAGGTACAGCTAGTCTATAGTAGGTCTTGTTATAACCTTACTTTGCCCGAGAGGGTCGTAGTGAGTAGATTTTTATATAAAATGTTAAAAATAAAATAAACGGAGTAAGTTTTTCAGAATATATCTTAATTTAGTATCTACATGTTAATATTTCTTATTTAGTTTTATGACTTTTAAGTCCAAAAATAAACTATAAATCTTAAAGAAAATAACATAGTTTTAATCTGAGTAAAAATAAAGTTTTCAAGGATTATCAATTCATGTGTGTGATATAGCATAAAAAAAAATGAAAAAAAAAATTTCTGATGGTTAAAAAATAATGTTTTTTTTTTATAGCATAGGCCGGCAAACGAGCAAGTGAGTCACCTGATGGTAAGTGATCTCCACCGTCCATGTACGCCCACCACCACAAGAATCATGGGCGCGTTGCCGACCTTAAAGGAAAGGGATAATTAGGGATTGGGAAGGGGAGGGGATTTATGCTTCCGGATATCTCACTCACCGTACGAAACGCAGCAGCAAGCCGCTACTTTACGTCGATTTTCTGTGAGACAGTGGTAACAACCCGGTTGAGCCAGCCCATTCATGCTGTAGACAAAACTGTCTACAGCGTGGCTCTACCACTCAAAAACAATGCCTCGTGATCAAAGCATTTAACATATTGGTGGTGGGAGGGAGAGGGGAGGGTAGTTGATACACTTTTGTACCTGACTATATAGCGATCACCGTATACATAGCAAAAGATCCGCCATAATGACTCATCTGAACACCCAGTAACTTGATGCCGGCATAATTCTGCGTCCCTTCGAGGAACGCATTGCTACTTGACAGTTGAGGGTTACAAATGAGATCAGAATTGAGAGACGATGAGGTTTTAAATAATAAAAAACAAACTGCAAAAGATCATATAAAATACTAGCTTTTGCTCGTGACTTCGCCCGCGTGATCTGCTTTTTCCGGGATAAAAAGTAGCCTATGTCCTATTCTGATATATAAGCTATATTATTGTAAAGTTTCATTAAAATCCATCCAGTAGTTTTTAGGTGAAAGAGTAACAAACATACATCCATACTTACAAACTTTCGCGTTTATAATATTAGTAGGATGTAGGATTTAGCAAGTAATCTTTAAATGTAAACATAATTATTAGCGTTTTTAAATATAACTTAAACGCCTCGAGGTAATTACCAAACAGAAGACGGAGCGAAGAGATCTCTGTGTAGTTTTATGGGCGTCCAGATAGTGTCGGGCCGGTGGGCGTTACTCTGTTAGGTACATTCGCCCTAATATATTGCGTGTACGGCACCCGGTTAAACCCAATATAAAATCAACATAGATTATTTAATTAGGTTATGGAAGGGGCACTTCTATCTTTTTTTCTGGTAGGGATTTTTCGTGGTGCTAATGTAATATCAAACATCGAGATTTGTTATTGCCTGCCTGGTCTGCATTCATAGATACTGTTTAATTAACGAATGCTACAACTGTAATACAGATAATCTAAGTTATACGGTTTTGCGTAATATTTGCTCACAAACCACGTATGCTACCAGTAAATAACAAAAATAATAGAAGTCTTCATTCGTTAAGAATTCTGCCAGCAGAGTGACAGTACGAATAATGTGTTTTATAATGTTTTTTGTTTACAAAGACACGTCAATCAAAATCTGTCAAATACTGTTCTTTGATGTTACATAAAACTATTATTACGCTGATTCTGAGTTGTATAAAATCCAATTTATTTCAGCGTACCTTCTTGGCACGCGACATCGAATAAATTTGTAAGTGTAATAGATGTATATATTTTTATAAGTGATAGAGCTCTAACGTTTTTTTTAACTTGACTTTTTAGCTCTTTTGCTGATCTCTATTATAAAAAAGTATCGTTCGGACTTCCGACTACTGTTTTCCTGTTTGAAGAAATTTATAGCTATCTGATAACTGGCATCAAACTAGCAGCGTAGTAAATATTTCTAATAACTACATAAATATTAAACTGGGCCTAAGCCCACCAGAAACCTAAATATAACATTTAAGGTTCCTGTCCTCTAAGAGACAAACGACAAGCGCAGCTCGATTATCCCCTCTATTGGCCACATCAATGCAGCCAATGTTCACGAAGCGCAGTGGATACAGATTGTACGGAGCGGCGATCCATGCCAAGTGCCAACCCTTTGTTACGGTATCTTTTACTGGATGTATGTTATGTTTATTGTTACTGCAGGGTTGCCTCACTGAATAAACATTGTTTTTTATGAATGGGATTACTTCAGATGCGAAGTTTTAATTAATTTAATATTTTAATCCAGTAATGTTACTGCGGTTTAGTTTTAAATGTTTGTTGCTAATTAAATTTATTGTGGTAATGAATGTAGAAAAGAATTTAGAAGGAGAAAAAAGATATAGATAAGAAGTTAGTAGTCTCTAGGGGACAGTTATTAGCTAATATAAAATCCTGTGGGTATGTTGAAAATTTTGAAATTAAAATTATCAGTTTCCATAAGTCCCTTGAAATTAACGAATAATAAACTAAATTAAAGCTTGTACCAGACTACGGCTTATTAACAGGCAGTTAAACAACAAGTGCTAGCCTGAGCCCAGACACAAACGCAACCAACTCATGTACGTCGAGAGGCGAAGCCGGAGGTTTTTTTATTCTGACTTGGCAAAGTGACTACGTCACACCTGATGGTAAGCAAACCAGGAATAGTGTCGACCATCGATAAACAATGTGTCTATCGTAGGTCGGCATGATCATGCCGGCGTGTCTAACTCCTTCTTCACATTCCGTTTAAAGGACCCCATATTATAGGACGGAGGAAACACGTATGCAAACTATTCCATAGCTTAATGGTCCGGCAGAAGTAAGATTTCTCGAACTTATTCGTTTGAAAAGTTATTTAGTTTTGCAAGTTCCGTGATTCCATGTTCATTTCTAAATTTTCTCATAAAAATAATAATATCAACGGCGTCTAATTGTTCATTTATGGTCCAGTGAGCCACGGTCGAAAAGAAATTTATTCGCATTACAACCACAGCACGTCTCCAAAAGTACTGAAGTTTTGATAATCGTTTAACTGGATCATGTCCTATCACGATCCTAACAAATTTAGACCTAACAAAAATATATCTACAGGAGACGATCAAACCATTGACGGTTTTATTCCAGATTTTTAGTATTATACATGAAATTTTGCTGGTAAACAATGGTTATTGAAAAATCCCTTATTCATAATAAATCCTCAGTATTACTCGGAAAATGTAGGCCAAATACTCGAAAGTCCTTTGATTTCTAAAAAGCTAAAATACCACAAACCCGACAGAATATGTTCGAGAGAATAACCAGAGAGCTACATTTAGCATTTCAATTTCTGTCATCGGCCACACAAATACTTCGACCGACTATAAATCCACTAAATGGATATTAAAATGAAGTGGGTCGGTCCCTTAGACCCTTTACCATAGTTTAAAAATCATAGTCTGTCATAGAAGGTTTTTGCATAGGGCAATAGTATACTCGATCGGCACATAGATGAAAAAACAAACCAGATATTTTCTTTTTTTTTCTTTTTTACTTTACTGTTTGTGCAAATGAAACACCGGTGGTACACACCTGAGTCACTGTAACAATGTAATAGCGTTAATAGTGTCTGTTTCCATAGCTTAGCTTAGGCTGCGATCACATAAATGACTTAGTGAAAAAGTATATTGTGCTATTAGTCATTCAGCACTATTGTTAAATTTTGTATTTCGAATACATACTTATCCAAAGAGGCAATGAAAAGTGAATGAAATTTTTACCGTCTGATTATGCATGGCTGCTTTTTCGTCAACATCAACCGCATTCACACTGTATGATTTTTACACTGTTGTATTACCTTTGTCATGTTCGCGGAATTTCTGTATTCTGTATACATATTACTTATATTTTGAGTGTATTATGACATCAAAGTTAAGAGATTAAGTTTTTGATATGTTTAGATTTAAGATAAAAATAAAGATAGTTCCAAGAACCAATACTTTGTATATACTTTTTTCTTGTTATTTTTTGTAACAGTTAACAAATAAAGAGATTATTTTTCGTAACAGTTTACATCTTCCATGGAGCGGTGGGTGAGTTTGAAGCGAGAAGCCAAGGGCTCGATTCCCGCACCGATCCACATGTTTGTGTGACCCGTAAACTTTTGTTTCAAGTCTGGGTGTGTTTTTTCCCCAGTGGGGTTGACGTCAGGCAACCGCGGCGTTGGACGACGGACGTCAGCCTCCAAGGTGGATAGACGACCTGATAAAGGTCGCAGAAAGTCGCTGGATGCAGGCCGCTTCCAACAGGTCGGTCTGGAAATATTTGGGGGAGGTCTATGTTCAGCAGTGGACGTCCTGTGACTGACGATAATGATGATGCAGTGGCTGGTCGCAAAAACTACATTTTGGTTGCAGTTAGTTGGCCATTATCAGCTTTTTTTTTTAAATATAATACAAGACCTGTATTATGTACGTTCCACTGATGGGCACAGGCCTCCTCTAATGAATTTGAGGGATTAGGCCTTAGTCCAGCGGTAGGTCCCTCGTATGCGAGAGGCCGTCTGGGTTGGTACCACCGCTTTGTCTATTTCTGCCACCAAGAAACTGTGTGTGAGCACTGTTGTGTTTCGGTTTGAAAGACATTAAAGCCAGTTCAATTACTGGGCATTATGAGGCTTAACATCTTACGTCTCAGGGTGATGAGTGCAGATCAGTGCCATGCAGTGCTTTGTAATTCAAAGTTAAGTGTGGTGTTGCTTCTGTTTCTAGGTAGGCGTGGCGCTTACCATCAGGGCGCCTTGCTCTTCTCGTCATTCAATCAAATAAAAAAAGTCATGCCTTAACTGACAAGACGCAAAATCCCGACGAGTCCTGTATCGTATTTTTGTTCCGCGCAATGCGAGCGACTATTTCTCAATTAGGACTATTTAAAACATTCAATAAAAAGAGAAAATGAATTAATCTTTCCTGACCGAACTAACCAATATGAAAATCACCGGATCAATAAGTTTATTTTTACAAGTCCGTCTCATACTCAATACATACATACATACTCTTCCATTCTCTTTAGTCACTGAACTCTACATTTTCAAAACAAAGCAAGAACCTCTTTGTCCTCTGTATTGACTTTTCAACTAAAACAAAGATATAGTAGCGAATAAAGTACGAAATATGTAGAGTTATGTAGAGTGGTGCGCGTATCGGGCGCACAAATAATAAACTCTACCAAATAGAGTGGTCTGAGTTATGTGAAAACTTGCCCGATCTCGCACGGGCGTACATTTGGGGACAGGGATATATGTGTAATGGATGTGGTTACTTCAGCTCTACGTAGAGTAACTGAGCGTAGTTGTATAATCATATGACACAAGACTCGTAACTTACTGTGGTGTCAGGACTAGGTGTGTGATTGTTGGGTGTATTTATTTAAAAAATAAGGCCGCCTTTTCTTTGAGAATGATGATGAATTTATGGTTTTTATGGAAGTTTCTAGATGCATATTCAAGTTTCGGCATTGCCAGACAAATTAGCAAGCATCTTGGATAATCATACGAACCACCGAGACAAATGTTTGTGTGATCCACAACTATTTGTTTCGGGTCTGGGTGTTGTGGGACCGCAACTCTCTCATAGTTCCTGATACCCACGATACAGGTTAACCTAGTGTAAGGTCAGGACTATGTGTGTGACTGTTGGGTGTATTTATTTATTTAATTAAATTACGGTATCAGACCAAGATAAAGGTCGCAGGATGTCGCTGGATGCAGGCTGCTTCCAACAGGTCGGTCTGGAAATCTTTGGGGGAGGCCTATGTTCAGCAGTGGACGTCTTGTGGCTGATGATGATGATGATGATGATCAGACCAATTTGCTGTTTATCACCGAGTTGATTTTGTATTATTCACATATTTATTTTTGCACATACTGCACTAAGCTTAAAAATTCATAGTGGTATAGAAATAGAATATTTGTCATAGTTTATATCCGATAAAATGTCATTTCCATCTGCAACGTATCGACGGCAGCAGTACATTCGCTGCCATAAATAATAAGTGAGAGACCGGAGGCGCCGCGGATCCGTACAAAAAGTAACAAACAGATCTCTTAAATAAAGAAAACACGGGCATATGTTAACATCTGTCGGGTGGTACAGTCGCGCGGACCGCGGCTTCGTGCGGATAAATAAATATCCGAAGAATATCCGCCCGGTATCCGTTCCACGTAAATTGATTCTATTTATACATTAACTGAGTTTGTCTTTACGATTGTACTGTATATCAATGTTAATAGAAGTGGTTTTGTTTTGTTTTCAATTGCTTTAGTAATGCATTAAAGTAAATAAGCTTAATGATTTCTTCAAGGGATAATTTCACAACATAATAATAAATTTAAACCGCTAATTTATGTATTACATAGCAAGTTTAGGAAGCAATTTAACGTGTATGGTTCTCTATATTGCCAGCGTGATGACAAAAGCTTACGCCAGTATCCTCGGGGTAGACAGAGATACAATCAGGGCATCCACGGTTCGGTAAACTTAGTTCCGTCTTATATTGTAATAGAGGGCGAGCCTATAACCATACTGGGCGCAATTCCAATGGCGGGTAATTCATGTGTGATTTTTTTTAATTGAAAATGCAAAAAAAAATTGATTGCTCCGCCGGGAATTTGACCCAAAACCTAAGTTATCAGCCTTAGCACACAGCCAATAGAAGAATGTGGTGGTCTACCACGCTCTTCATCTAAATGAGGCTATACCCTCATCTGGCTCTACATTTTGGTACAGAACAAAATTAAATCCAAAGCAGTTCTTCAAAACTGATGTTTTCTTAAAGCCAATTATTCTTTCGGATAATTAATCACTGTAAAATGTATTTTAAACACAAGAATTTGTCATGACTGAAAGAAATTTAATTATGTAACTGTTAAGCTCAGTAGCTTCGACGACTAATCAGTTAGTCAGATAACTGACGACAAAATATGTTCATTTTTTTTTCTTAACCTTTTGTCAAAGTTGTCTAACAATTTTTAAAACAAAATTACTTTGAAATGCATCACTGTTTAAATATTATAACTAGAAACAATATCCTTTAATCCTTAACTCCAAATGCTTTTTTTTTATAGAATAGACCGGCAAACGAGCGAATGGGTCTCCTGATAGTAAGTGATCTTCACCGCCCATGTACGCCTACATTACTAGAAGAATCATAGGCACGTTGCCGAGCTTAAAGGGAAGGGATAATTAAGGGATTGGGAAGGGGAGGAGGATTTGGGTCTCTGGATATCTCATTCACAGTACGAAACGCAGCAGCAAGCCGCTAATTTACGTCGCTTTCTGTGACATAGTGGTAGCGACCCGGTCGAGCCAGCCCATTCATGCTGTAGACAAAACTGTCTATAGCGTGGCTCTATCACTCTCAAAAGCTAGCGAAGCTCAGCTAGTATGTCATGTATATCATTTAAATTCTAAGCATTAAGCTAAACTCTTACTAGAAAACGAAATTCATATTATTATTCAGTGCAAACTGATTTCTAAGAGTGCTTGTAAAGTCCTATTGAACTTTCAATTGTACTCGATGCATTTGAATAAAACCTGACAGATAAAATCCCACTCTAAAGTTAACCCTGTAGTGGGATTTTATCTCTCAGGTTTTCTACTTAAATAGCTTGTAGTTCATGTCGAGTTAGGTTTTTTATAAAAAAGGTATATAACGTGCTAGTGGGTCATTAGATTATAGCTTTTTTTTTATTGTGCAGACTGCCAAAAGAGGAAGTCACTTGATAATAAGTGATCTCCACCGCCCATGTACGTCTACAATACTAGAAGAATCATAGGCGAGTTGCCGACCTTAAAGGGATAGTTAAGAGATTGTGAAGGGAAGGGGATTTTAAATTAATTTTATCTATTTTATAATCTTTTTAAATAATTTATACTAATTTAATCTCGTATTTTTTTGGAAAATCGGGCAATACAGTATTAGAATCAATTTGCATTAAAATGCTTAACAAAAAAAAACAGTACTTGATCTTTTTGTTCGTTGGTTCCTCTTTGCGTAAGCAGGTCCAATTATCACTTCCGTCACCGGTGAAAACATCGTAAGGAAACCTAAGGTATAAGAATTCTACTAACTTGTGTTGTTTATTGGTAGAGGAAGTTTGTGCTCAACAAAAGAATGTAAATAATACTAGGTTGGTATTGATATTAATTTAGCAATGAGATCAATAGAAAAAACTGGAATTGGTCGTTAATCAACTAATCTGACTTAAAAAAAGTGTGTATGCAATTCACAAGAAGTGGAACTTTAGAATTATTAACATAAATTAATAAAGTAACGAATTTTAATACGCAAATTCAAATAAATAATCCACCACGTTGTTAATGACACCTTTTTCGAAGGTTTCGTTGTACGCAGGCACAAAAATACGTGATAGCATACTTGTAATCTATCTCGTTCTTTCGCAGGCTAAATTCTATTTATGAATATGTTTGTCTTTATCGTGACGCATTTTCGTTTCATCGAGTTTCAAATCACGAATTCCAAAGAAGTTTCACTTCAACAAATGCATTTCCTTGATCCAGCCCCACCTACAACACATTCCAGTTCCAATGTAAGGACGTACATCGTATATCGTTCAGAACTACAGCGAAATCCCTCCACGTCCCAATTTCACATAGTAAAAATACGGCAACTAGATTTATGGCGTCTGCGTGGATGTAACATAAACAAATACCGTAAATACCATGGACAAGACGAAACGAAATGTACAGAACACCATCACTTAACGAGCCACTAACAGTTTATTGATCCAAATGAATTTCTAATAGAACACGGGGTATGCATTTTATAACCTTTTGATTTGTGTTCCCGGTAAACATTGAAGTTACTACATCTGCAATCAAAAATGCACTGAATTAATGCACTCATAGGAACGAAATTCTAATGGCTTCTATGTTTTTATAATAAACACGACCGAAGTAATGAAATACAATTAAGTATAACAGGTTTTTTTTATAGTATCAATACAGTTTCATTAATTTGATTGGAACAATGTAGGTGACCTATTTGTGCAGTGCGAGTTAGTGAAATGAATAAGTTTTACTGCCGAATTGTTTTTATGTTCGTTTCGGGATATACGGCTGTATGTATTGTCTGATGGCTTGGTTTGGACGACCTTCGATAGTTAGGTCGGAAGCGTAATACATTTTATTATGTTAGAGGCACTTAATAGCCAGTTCTATCTATGGCGTCGACTGGGGTTTACTGTCTCAGAAAACTAACGTGAAATGGCGGCTTGCAGTTGCGATTCGTACAGTAACTGGATGCAAATACGCAATAACATTTTTTTTATAGCATAGTCCAGCAAACGAGCAAGAGGGTCACGTGATGGTAAGTGATCTCCACCGCCCATTTACGCCCATAATACCAGAAGGATCATTGGCGCGTTACCGACCTTAAAGGAAAGGGACAATTAGGTATTGGGAAGGGGAGGGAGATTTGGGCCTCAGGGTATCTCAGTTATCGTACGAAATGCAGCAGCTAGTCGCTACTTTACGTCGGTCTTCAGTCAAACAGTGGTAACGACCCGGTGGAACTGTATAACTGGCTTTACCACTCACAAAGTCTTTACTCGGGTTTGTTTTAATGATTATGTCAAACCAGAATTCTAAATTCGAATTGACACGTTCAAAAACAAAACAGAAAATAAACACCACACCCCAACCAATACAATGTTTTCCATCCAATTTGAACTTGGAATAATTTCTAAGCGCTCTCAATATTTCGCCGTTTGTCGCGGCGCGGCGGTCGGAGCCGCGTGTGTAGAATAAACAAGTTTTGTAACAAATATCCAATCTGAATGATTTGTGGGTATAATAAAATATAGACTGCATCATACTACTTCCGTAAATATGTGGAGCCACGCTGTAGACAGTTTTGTCGACAGCATGAATGGGCCGGCTCGACCTGGTTGATACCACTATCTCACACAAAGCCGACGTAAAGTAGCGGCTTGCTGCTGCGTTTCGTACGGTAAGTGAGATCCGGAGGCCAAAATCCCCCTTCCTCTTCCCAATCCCTAATTATCCCTTTCCTTTAAGGTCGGCAACGTGTCCATGATTCTTCTGGTATTGTGGGCGTATATGGGCGGTGGAGATCACTTACCATTAGGTGACCAACTTGCTCGTTTGCCGGCCTAGGTCTAGGCCTAGGGCCTAAAGTATGGTGGACTAAGGCCTAACCGTTCCCATTCAGTAGAGAAGGCCCGTGCCCAGCAGTGGGACGTATATAATACAGGGCTAGTATTAAAAATACCTACGAATTTCTTCACCGAGCTTATTCAAAAGGTAAAAACATGGTGGATTTTTATGCTAGTCTTAACAAGGTCAGGTTATAACAATAACATTTCTCTGGGGCCTTTTTATCTTAACATCTATCTTTTGATGATAAAAAATCCGCGGTCAATCTTTCATAACGACACGTTTTACCACGGACCATAAAAACCGCCCTTTCTTCAACGCAAAAATTTACGAGACAAAACACTCAAGTTGCCGACAAAAAAATAAGTCATAAACAAAGCTTATAAAGGTAGGTACCAGAGCATAAGGATAGCAGAGGCAATTCGAGATGTAGATTCCTTAAAGTTCCTTTGATACGTAAGACAAATTGGGGCTTACTTTGAACTGAGTCTAAAATAAACAGAATTCGTCATGTCGCTTAGAAATGAAGTCATTTTTAAGAGTGCCACCCTCCGGAATCGGAGTGGATGCGTGTGTTGCGCATTTGTCGAGATTTATCGTTTTATTTCCTTCAAATCGCCATGAGCGGTAGCGCGACCAATTTTGTCTGTGTTCGAAAATATTCCGTGAGCAGTTTATGATTGTCGGAAGTGGTTGAAGTTTAAGGTTTAGTTTGGATAGAATTGTGGTTTATTTTTATCGTTTTTTTTTAAAGAATAATGAGACGAGCATGTCGCACGCCTGATGGTAAACGCCTGCAAATAAACAGAAGCACAGAACACCAGATAGAACTTTGAATTACATAGCACTGCATGTGCGCTCGTCGCTCCGAAACATAAGACGTTCACTGGCTTTAATGTCCTTCAAATCGAAATACAACAGTACTTACACACTGTCGCTTTACGGCAGAAATAGACAAAGCGGTGATACCAATCCAGACGCCCTCTCGCATACGAGGGACCTACCACCTTATACAGGAGAGACTTACCATCTAATATTCTATGAACAACTATTGAACATTCAACAATTATTGAATTTAGTAAAACAAAATCAGTATTTCCATTTGAACTCGCTGTGGGTTGGTTTCTGTTTGCGTAAGAAGGTCGAATTGATAATATAAAGTTACTATAAAAATATCTATAAAATTTACCAATATGAGCGAAAATAACTGATATTATTTCTAATTTTGATAACTAAAGTTTGAAAAATTATGAGCATTTTAATCTAAAAAATCCTGACTACGCGAAAAAATATTTTCTAAAAATTTTCATTGAAAGTCAAGCCAACACAAGTTAGTTCATAACTCACGCGTCGCGCGTCCCATAAAATACTTTCCAAGACCCAGTAGCCAATACCAAAACAACCTGTAAATCAACCAACACTCAAAATATATTTACAACGAAATTTAACCGAAAACAAATCAAATTTAATCAAGTAAACCTAATCGTATGGGCTATTAAATTTTATTTTACAAAAGCAACACAGTTAATTTCTCGTGACATAAATAAAAATGGAACGAGAGAGGAGGGCTTGTCTCTCGGAGGAAAAAATAACAAACATATCTCTGAAAGTAAGAAAACAAACAACGTGTGTTAACATCTGTCGCGGCACGAGCGTACAGACGCCGGCTAAAGTTGTTAAGACTATGCTATTAATTTATTTTTATGTTTCCATTTATCATTGCTTTCGTATTGTGAAATTGTTTGGTGGGGTGTACGTACATTGATTTTATTTGTCCTGGATTAAAGAAGGTTCCTTATGAATGGCCTATATTATGCCTTACTGATGAGGTTAGGCTTCTTTAGTATGTTTGTTTTTCTGCAATCATGCTCGATCGTTGCATATAACTGGTGTACTGGGTGCGAGCCGGCCGCTACCGTATCCTGAACGCATTCCCGGAACGGATTAGCTCTCTGTATTTGATCTATTGCAGTATGGCTCATGCACCGACTTATATTAGAAAAAAATATGTTTGATTTTATTTTAATATTATCATTTTTTCTTTTTTGGCCGTTGCCACCGTACACATGGAAAACTCTGCTTAGTGGACCAGTCCTTCGAGACGCGTTCCCGAATCATTGTATTTGGATAACACTGTACCTACTATCAATGCAGCGTAGTTACTTTTTTATGCCAAGATCCTTTTTAAATAGTTATTATTATTGCCACTATGATCCTTAATAAACTATATTCATAATCATAATAATCATAATGCGTTTATTTGTATGAATAATGTACCACTTGCTTTATCTACCTTTAGTTATCTTTATATCCTTTACTTTATATTACCAGATTCAATGGCTAATGGTCAGTTTATACCAAGGCATATTATTTCCTATTTTGATGTAGCATGATGCAAGTATAAGTTTAATGTTACTTATTATTGCTAAAACTGGTACTAAGCTCTAAGAATATGGAAACATGTGAGTTCAATCACAGAACAAGTTACTTTGGGGACTTCACTAAGGATTCAAACACAAAATCTTTAAGCTCTAGCCTTAATAGTTTCAACTTCAATTTGAAGTTTCAATTTTTATCGACCTTTGATTGCCCTGAAACAGATATTATACGTTAAAACCTACTTCTAGTTTGTATTAAGATTACGAATTCAGAAATAGATATGTCTAGTAAACATAGACTTCTGCTTCGACTAATGAATGACTGACAGGTGAAAGAGTCTTCGACCCAGTTTCTTGTAGACAGGAGTGAGTTTTCTACGTATACGCAAGTATTAAACCTAACTAGCTCGTAGTTACTAATAAAATAAAAAAATATAGTAAATACCAATAGAATACAAAATATGGTGGGATTTTACTTTGTAGTTAGTTCAGCTGAGAAAGCAAAGCAATTTAGGAAGAAAAACAATGGAAGTGATTAATAGCAATTAATAAAATATCAGTTCCTTCTATAATACCACTTAGTCTTAAGTATATGGGCCTAATCGCTAAGCTGTTTCAGAAATGTATATACATTTCTATTATGTATTAAACACATTCCTATTTTTCAAACATTTGTTAGGATCCATTAGTTACCAACATCATTTAGGATGCTCTCCCTTCTTGCACCTTCGTACCCCGTCGTATCTAGCCTTGCAACCCCTGGGAGGTGATGTCTTGCTATCGCTCATCGGCATAGACTTTAGTGACACCTATCAAATATATTGTGCAATTTTATGACCTAAATATGAACGAAACCACGGCATAAAAATAACTCCTCAGTAAAGAAATGGATGAAAGCTGTGGGCGGACATATGGCGGTGATTTTCTAAATTATTGTATGAAATTAGAAGTCTTTTGATGTAACAACACGAATTTGTTACGAAAATACTACAAACGCTGGATTCGTAATGTTTTTTTATGATGTTAACTTCCATTTCTTTGTATATTTATGTGGTGGGTATGCTATATCTATAAAGAAGACACCAATTTTATTACGTAAATTTACTACATTACGTAGTCTGGTGTCAAAATGCGACTGTCTGAGTTTAATTCATAAGTTCCATATTACAGACAGCCCCCGTGGCGCAGTGGGCGAGTAGCTGACTGTGAAACCTCAGGCCGTGGGTTCGATTCCCGTACCGAATAAATATTAGTTTGATCCCCAAATATTTGTTTCGGGGTCTGGGTGTTGTGAGACCGAAAGTCTCTCGTAGTTCCTGATACCCACGACACAAGACTCGTATCTTACTGTGGGGTCAAGACTATGTGCGTGACTGTTGGGTGTTATTTATTTATGTATTACATCTTGTATATTGTATTAGAATATTGTATGTGAATATTGTATTAGAATAATCTAAATTTAATTTGAATTTGGGGTTAACACATTTTTTTTTTATCCCTTTGGGATGGACTACTGGGTTCCCTGCTAATGGAATACTGGCGACCCCTGCAGTATCTCATCCCAGGGTTAAGGGATTTAGGACAGGAGAGATTTAGAGAAGCGAAAGGTATAAGAAAAGGGTGCAAGCCCTTCGGGGAACCGGATATACACTGGCTTATGCTGAAACGCGATCCATACAAGATGTGTGGGTCACTATGACAGGTTTTAACACCAGGTTTATGGTAGTCGCTACCCGGGCGGATATAAATATCCAACCATGCATCCAATAACAGCCTTGCATTTTAATTTTTCTTATTACTGATCACTGGCCTCCTTGACTAATGAGACGGTTCTGGTCTAAACCCCTCAAACTAGCATCATGGCATCAGGCTGGTATACTTAACATGTATTTGAAATTAATATAGAGTCCTCAAGTATTTGATTTTTTTATTTTACTATTTAAGAGAGCTATAATTAACCGTAACTTTGAAAAGTCAGATATATCCCCAATGCTAGGATGAAATATGAGACCTGCGTCTCGGTAGCCCATACCACGCTTTACTAAGCTATCGCTACTCTCACAGTACTTCTTTCTCTCAATAACATAAAACCTAACAAAGCTCAAATTCTAGCAGTATTCAACGTCAACATTAAATGCATCGAACATACTAAAATGCGTTTGTGCACAGGAATGTACCAAATACTCGAAAATCACGAAATTCAATACGTCAGTGTTGATTGCAGTTAATTATAGATACCTCCCTCTCATTGTCAATGTTATTTCTGTACCGTCTCCCTCTTCTTATATTTCATCTCTATCACCTTAGTTTAGAGTTCAAAATCATTTGTCGTCGTATGTAGCTACTGGCTTTGATGCCATTACTTCCGCTAGTCCTTTGTCCAGCTTATCATTGAACCAAAAAATGTGTCTCTTGAATTGATCAAACGCTGGATTATTCTCTTTGGTAACGTTTCATTAATTTCGTGGCTTTATGCTATGAATTCGCGGAAATGTATCTTTTTTATTGTATATATTTTCTTTGAACGTTTAGATATGTGAAGCTTTTTAATGTTTATTATCTTTTTGTTTTTTTTTTGCTGGGAATTTTTCTCGTTGATGTTGGTTTGATAATTTAGATATTGTAAATACAATCATAAACGTAATTAGAAAGGAAATAGGCGTTACTTAGTTTACTTAAACATAGCGTTAGTCCAAAAACTAATTAATAAAGAGGATAACAATGCATAAACATATCTTTGGAATTGTAATCCACGAAAAATCGGAATAAGCATTAAAATCCCTTTGAAGTTATGATATAATACAAAATAATAATCAGAATTTAGTTGTTATTTTTGCAATATTTCGTTTTTTATTTAATAAAAAAATATATAAATATCTAAATAGACAAAGTTAGTTTTGCACGATTCTCAAAGTTTTAAAGGCAACCGGCAAAAAAAATAAAAATAAATGTTAATTTATAAGCTTGTGTAAATCTATATTATCAATATGGTTTAATCAATTTATCAAAATACATTCAATTTACAGACATTACTTCCTATAAGTCAATGTTGATAAATGTAAATTGGAACAGAAATGTAAATCATTTCATAAAAAGAAATAGAAACAGAATTACTTTCCTCTAAGGAAATAAAAATATACAGTTTATTATGTGCATTACTGAAATGGGATTGATAAAATCTGAGAGTTTATTATTCAAATATATTTCGTGTTGAAATATAGGATTTATTTTTTAATAACAAACTTGCAACGAAAATCCTTCTTTCAGACAATCTATTCGACATATCTCACTATATCATCAGTCCATCGGGCTGGTGGTCTGCCGTGAGGTCTTCGCTCTCCTCTGGGATATCATTCTATGCCTGCTTTAATTCAACTTTATGGTCTCTTCTAGTATCCACGTCATCAAGCTTATATCGAAGGTCAGTGTTTGATCACACAATCAACCAAGTAGATCCCCATCATTGTACGCTCCATTTTTTTATTAGCCCTGTATTATATACGTCCCACTGCTGGGCACGGGCTTCTTCTACTGAATGAGAGGGATTAGGCCTTAGTCCACCACGCTGGCCTAATGCGGTTTGGCAGGCTCTATAGCTTGGAGTATTTGATATTCATAAAACTATTAAAATACAATCCAGCATGACAAAGATAAAACCTACACAGAATTTAAATTGCTTATTTAAATAAAGTTTATTGAAAATCCACAATCAATTTTTATCTGTAGGAAAGATGGGGATAATTTTGAATCTTGGCAAATTCTCAATTCCCGGGGGTGTAGAACCCTCCTGTATTAGGGTGCTTTTAGACTATTGCCAAAAGTGAAACAATAGGTGACAAATTGCTTAATCATTAGCCCTTTGGAAAGGATTTTGTGTTATCAATCTTATCTAGAGAGGGGAACAAAGGATTGTCTTTATATATTGTACTTGGCCTCGCACTGTTTGTGTACCGGCATGACCTAAAGCGTAGTTCACTCATTTTTTTATGAAGTCCCTTAATAATACTAACCATACATTATATATGACCCACGGCTGGACACGGGCCTCCTCTATTGAATGAGAGTGGTAAGGCCTTTGTCCACCACGCTGGCCTAATGCGGGTTGGCAGACTTCATATACCTTAGAATTTTTTTTATCCAGTTCTCCGGTATGCAGGTTTCCTCACGATGTTTCCTTCACCGTTAAAGTAAGCGATAATTAACAATTAATATACACGTAACTTAGAAAAGTCAGAGGTGTATGCGCTTGGGGCTGGTTTCGAACTTGCGACTTTCGTCTCGACAGTCCGTACCACTCCCCTCTGAGCCATCGCTGCTACAAGTCCCTTAACCTAATCTTTATAAATCCGCAGTTTTAAATTATAGGATGAACAGATTGCTTGTTAGATAACACCATGCCTGCCCATAAACAGTATCACCACGCAGGATATTGAATGCTTTACTGCCCTCGTTAGCCTCAGATGTAGTATATAAGGGGCTGTTTACTGGTACGCGTTCGAGATACACGTGTCGCAAGCCAGGGGATAGAAACACTACTTTCTAAGGATGCGATCACGCGTCGCGTTTTTCTGTAAAGATTATTATCAAATTTCTATATAATTGTCTACAAGCGTATGTGTATGTATATATGTAAGTATGTATTTTTTATATTATTTAATAAATTTTCTTCAGATATAGCTACGAATTATAAAGGTAAAACCAGCCTTCAAACAAAGAAAATCGCATTCATATCTATCCCTTTGGCAGAAAAACGTTTCTTTTTCATGATTTTAAGTAATTCTAAAAATTAACAATTAAAAAAACCTATTATAGGAAACTACTTTACCTTTTATAAGAAGGTTTTATCTACAGTAATCGCCCTAATAGTCTACTGCCAATCTTAGTGAACTGCGAAACCGCGTGGTTCCAAGTTTAAATCCCAGGTCGGAAAACCATAATTTGTGTTAGAATTTTCGATATGAAAAATCACACTCGAGTTTCTACAGGAAGGAAATTTGTATCCGGTATGGCGATAAGCTCGCTCCCTATCACATCATGGGGCGGAAGTATTAAAGTTCTAGAAACATGTATGCAGCACTAGTTACAGCACTACTTAGTGCTGGTGGTAGAATATTCATATCCGCCCGGATAACGACCACCGTACACATAGTGTTAAAACCTGCCATAGTGATCCATACGCCTTGTGTGGAATGCGTTTCAGTATCAGCCAGTGTACATCGGGTTACCCTGAGGGGCTTGCGACATGACTTGATGGTTGGTTGGGGTGGGTATACTATGCCTGCATCAATCATCCGCATGTCCTGTCGCAGGCCCCCCGATTTGTTTCTTCCCTCTCCTAAGAGGGAGGCATTTATACCGACCGGTATGACTCTGGTGACCACCGATAAACTCATTATTTGTCGGTGGTTGCTGGTGTTATGGACTACTTTACGCTTACCGTCAGGTGTAGTGCAGTGGTGAGATAACAAAAACACTTCTGCCTTCTCCATTGGAGATATGCCAGGCGTGAACTTGTGTGTATATATGTATGTACTTATCTATTGTCCTGAACACTATCCTGTGTTGAAGTCAGACATGACGTCATCGTAGTTTACGTAAACGCGACGTAACGATTGGTTGAGCTCTTTGATTCGAATAGTCTAGAATCGATTTATATAACCTGGTTGAGATTTGGTAGATTTATATTGTAATCGTCGAGTATAATAGAATATAATGTATTTTATTTTAACCAAAGATGTGTAATTTTTAGTATTCTTAAAATGTTGTAAATGTCCTTGTTGTTGTAAATATCCTTACACTTGAGGTTAATACCTCCTCAGTTCATTATTTGCTATGGAGGGAATTGGACAATTAATATTTCCAACTCCTCCCTAACCTTCTATCTGATTAATTTCGTTGCGGGACAAAGACATTTAGGCATTCCCAGAGACTCGCCGAGCTTCACTGCTCGATGTCAACAAAATGCGTGCCACTGTTGATCCTGGTGCACAGGAGTTACAGTGGCGGGTGTGTGGGCGGGATAGTTTCTATACTTAAAATTTACTAACTAAATAACTTATTTCTGCCGCCAAGCAACAGTGTTTAAGCAACGTGTTTCGGTTTGAAGGACATTTAAGCCAGTGAAATTACTGGGCATTATGAGTCTTGACATCTCGGGGTGACGAGCGTAGTTCAGTGCCATGCAGTGCTTTATAATTCAAAGTTCTGTGTGGTGTTGCTTATGTTTATGTGCAGGCGTGTCACTTACCATCAGGCGAGCGACTTCTCGTCTCCTCATTCAATTTTTTTTTATGGCATAAATCGGCAAAGGAGCAAGTGTGTCACCTGATAGTAAGTGATCTCCACCGCCCATGTATGCCCACAATATCAGAAGAATTATGGGGGCGTTGCCGATCTTATAGGAAAGGGATAATTAGGGATTGGGAAGGGGAGGGGTATTTGGGCCTCCGGATATCTCACTCATCGTACGAAATGCAGCAGCAAGCCGCTACTTTACGTCGGTTTTCTGTGAGATAGTGGTAATGACCCGGTTGAGCTGGCCCAATCATGCTGTAGACAAAACTCTACAGCGTGGCTCTACCACTCATAAATAAATACACATTGTCACCCTTATAAAGTTTACTATACTTCTTAATATTCAAGAACCCCCGCTTTCCCGTCACTAAATAATAAATAGATTCTTTTGTTTCATAAAACGTCACCCACAGAAGCCTGGAGTTGATTCGGTTCCTTTAAACTGGAATAGCAGTTAATACAACAAATTCTGAGAACTCATTTGGTGAGAAAACAGTCGTGTCTTTAATGTTCATAATTCATCTGTACAGGAAATAATGCAGGTTCTAAAATCCTACTAATATTATAAACGCAAAAGTTTGTAAGTATGGATGGATGTATGTTTGTTACTCTTTCACGTAAAAACTACTGAATGGATTTTAATGAAACTTTACAATAATATAGCTTATACATCAAAATAAGACATAGGCTACTTTTTATCTCGAAAAAAGCAGATCACGCGGGCGGAGCCGTGAGCAAAAGCTAGTTACATATACATTTGAATGTGAGTTTGTTTATATGTTACGCTTTCATGTCTAAACTGTCAAACCGATTTTAACGAATTTTGGTACAGAGATAGACGATGCCTTGGAGACGGTTATAAGCTACTTTTTATCTCGGTAAAGGAAATTCAAGTAGGAGGATCCGCGAGCAAACCTAGTCGTATATATTTGTACCCGACTGGATAACGACCACCATAGCTTCTTACTTCATCATCCGATCTTAACCAAATTTATATGAGACCACATCGCAGCTAAACTCTATCGAATAAGGGCGGTCCACTATTGGAGGAAAAATATATGTACAAACATAAAAAAGCTAGGAAAAAAATGCGCCGAAAAGAGAACCTTTTTAAAGTCGGTTAAAAAGTAATACTAACGCATAAAGGCTTGAAATAAATAAGGTAATAAATTATATTCCATTGCCTTTTCTATTAATATCAGCAATGAGTGTGCTAGTAATAAGGGTGTTTAAAATAATTAATTTATATCAAATTTGTAAAAACAATATAGGAGAGGGTGGTAATGTGGCCCCCGCAGGTATTATGGCCCCCTTCGATATTTCTAGTTTAGAATCACCACATCAAGCGAAACATTTTTGTAATGGGGAGCATCAAAGACAATTTCGATTTAATGCACAAAAAAAGTAAGCGAGGGCAGCACATACGTTTGTTATTCGAGCCAGTTTGAACTTGCACTCGCAAAAACTTTGTTATTGTGTTGCATTTAATTGCATAATTCTGGAAATACCGAGTTTACGCATCTGAGATTTGGATATTATGTTCGATTAACGTTTTCCTATTGGATTTTGAAGGTATGTACACAAAATATTTGATGTTATATATTTTTATAGGTTGGTTTGTAGATTCCACAATATTGGTAATTTGGCCCCCTCATATTGGTTGTATATATATGAGTGATATTTATTTTTTTATCCACTTACAGATGCCTATAAACGAAGGCTTATGAGGCCAAAGAGACCAAAGAGACGCAACATCCAACAGTAGCTCCGATAATGAAGAAATAGTAAAAAGCGACTCATCGGGATGTGATAAAAATGTATCTCCATCTGTAGTACCTGAAGACTACGATATGATTTGTATTTTGTGACAATATTTACTCCAGCGACAGACGTGGCGAGGAGTGGATTCAGTGCCAAAGCTGCAACTTATGGGCTCATACTGACTGCGGGGGGCCATATTACCCTCGCTTGATCTCAAGTTGTCAAATTTCCATTTTTTTTTATAAAATATATTTTAGTATTATCTGTTGCATTTTTATTTGTTCCATATTATGTCGTGCATTGGCAAATAAATAACAAAACTAATGATGTTTTCATTATACATGTTTTCCTTTTATTTTTTACATGAGACTTCAAAAACAAAGTGGGGGGCCACATTACCACCTTCTCCTCTACCTTTAACTCAAAGTCGTTTACGTTTCTGAAAATTATTACATTCTTTACGGATCTTTACGGAATCGGATAGAAAAATATTCACTTATAAAACCTAAAGTTTACAATGTTAAGATTGAATTGACCTAATTTTCAAATAAATAATCTTCTAAATCGAGTTTTATTCAAATTATTAAATACGGTAACTTTATTTTAACTCTGTCAAATACAGCTGTAATAAAGACGGAGTGATAAATTACAATTAATTTCAAAATTTTAATTGCATCACAAGATTTCTGTCGAGTGGTTGGACGTGAAAATCTTTCACGTCCCTCTCGGCCATCCCGCGACCTGTAACCCTGTGGAAACTATCTGCCGTCTCCCTCCCTCATGCCTCCGTCGCCAATCTACCCTTACGTAACGCAGTGCCACTGCCGACAACACATCGGTCGGACGTACGCGTGTGCTCCCAAACACTCCCGAAAATGTCTATCCGACGACGTACCGTACACACTGTTACTCGCTCCCAAAAACTTTTATGAACAAAATGCTCTCAAACTCAGTGATCGACAAAACGCTGTGCCAAATTTCCTAAGTTACCGGATTAGAGATTTAGTAGATTTAAAAGGAGTATTTTTAATTTTAGATAGTTACGACGTGCGTGTTAATCGTTCTTTAGAATACTAAGTGACATCTAACACATTATGTGACTACAGTGTTAGATGTCTACGTTCTAATTAGATGTCACCTTAATGACATTTAGAGCTGTAAGTGGAAAAGCTTTATTGACTTAATTATGTGCCAGTGATGGTGAAGAGAGTGTCAAATTAAAAGTAAATAAATGTAATTAACATGACATGGGACAAAATGGCTTGGAATTTGAAGAGGATAAAGCGGCATTCGTACATTTTCAATGCGATTTTGCTGCTCATCTCTATGATATACGGTGAGTGAATTTGCTATTACAATCTTTTTTGAAATTAATGTTCCGATTTATCGTTCCAAATAAAATTAGCTTGTAACTTAATTCAATTGATGGTTTACTCTGACAGTTTAATTGTTAGGGACTGCTTTTTATAAATAGCAGAGGGGTTTCACCCCAGCGTCAATTAATCTTTCCAAACTTAAGTATGTTTACTTAAGACGGTTTATACGAGAATAACAGCTCGGAGAGTTATCTTTTTCTTTAATACCGGTAATTATAGTAAAGCTCAATTAATGCAGATTCAAGATGCGGGTTTCTTTGAGAATTTGAACATGGACCTAGCAGTCATAAGGATCTTGGGGGAAGCTAATATAATCCGTCCGATTTTTTTAATCATCTTTAGAGTCTTTCCTAGCTTAGTTATTGTAATCCTACTCTTGCTAATATTATAAATGTAAAAGTTTGGATGTTATTAACTTTACGAATTTGGGTTATGTGGCCTGGATTAGTTTATGGGCAAATTTTTCCCAAGAAAAATATTCACAGTAATAGATCCGCGAGCAAGAACTAGGCGCCTCTTTTTCTTGCGTATGTAGATAAAATAAACCACTCAATATCCAAAATGAATTGATAGGGGATGATTTTAGTTTTTCCTCGAACTTTCTATGAGTTGTGGCAACCAACTGATTCATAGTGCTTATAATTACTTTGAAAATCTAGGTTTTTATTTATCTCGGCTCCTTATTCTATATACAATTAGTAGTAAGTGGCTAAGTGTAGTGCCTAGTGTCAAAGTTTCCAAGCCACCCGAAGGCTTCGGAGTTTGCGACTTAGAGTAACGACTGCTGTCAGTTAATAACAGAGGCTTCTTATAACATCATGTCTAGATGGTATGTGCCTCGTAAACCAGAGGCCTCTAGAATAGGCACCACTGCATTATGTATTGTGGCATTAAATAGTATGTTAGCACTGTTTTTTAATAATTTGGAGCCAGAACAATTTCTGGGCATTTTGCAACTTAGCATCTTATGCTTTGAGACAACAAGCGCAATGCAATACTTTGTAATTCAAAAATTTTAATAGTGTTTTTGTTTATGGGTAGACGTGTTACCATCAGGCAAACGATTTGGTCTCGTTATTTATTCGAATAAAAACCCTCTATTGGTTAGAAACCATTATATGAGCTACGTAGCTATCAAATACGCTAAACAATACTATTTAACTTATTTATGAAGTTCTACTATGCTAAAAGGGACTTATGTTTTAAAATGGTGTTTGAATCGTTAAATTTCACGAAGAAGTATGGAAGTTATGGCGTTCCGAGTGCACTAAAAAATTCTTTCTAGACAACAGACACAAACGTAGGCGGAGCTGAAGGCAAAATCAGTCTACAGAATAAATATCTTACCATTCCAATATTGACATTAAAACCAAAATATATTGTAGTAGCAGTCGTATTAATTTCTCCAGTAAATTACTCTATGTAATTTGCTCTTCCTACGTTAATCTCGAAAGGATAATCCCACGTCTCCCTTAAAATACTCCCATTTAGAATCGTGTTCGCCAACAATTATTATAATGGTTTTAGTGCACATATATATACTCTCTTCTATATATGTTTGTGCTTTAGCATTATAATCCATGATTATAGTTTTGTTATATAATTCGGTGACCACAAATGGAAATGGAATTCTGTAGCCCTTACTGTGTTGTTTTTTGCCTTCCTCTATCATAATATCATTATATATTTATCATGTTATATTAGATAGACCAAATGTTAATTTCTGAATAGTCATCTATTTACTATCTTTCATTTATACGTCTCTATATTTAGTCCCTAATTAATTCTGCATTCTGCCTCGGTGGCGCAGTTATAATGCGTGCGCAGTACACCTGCCGTGCTGAGGTCTGGAATTTGATCCCCGGGTTGGGTTAAAGTAGTATTGGGTTTTTCTATCACGAAATGCCCAGGCATACTGATATAAGCACGAAATTTGGAATTGTGCCTGGTATGGCGATAGGCTCTCCTCTATCACGTGGTGTACTGGTTACATCTCAAACCCTTTCGGGTATTACAGGCGTAAGTCCATATGTATTCTGTAGTCAGACTTGCTTTTAGTCAATTTCAAAAAAGGGGAATTTTCGAGTTAGTAAGATAGTAAAATAGTGTTTTTGGGTTCATGTCAGGGCAATTTCAGTTGAGTGGCACCGGCATAGACCCCAGCATAATTATCATTAACAAGGTAGATTGGTAATAAAATATCGGAGAACTTAAAAAATGTTCGTACTGAGAATAAAGGGCTTGTAATTTGTGACTCTGGTCAGTAACAATCCTTAAATCACTTATTATAAGGTATGGTTTTTCCTTCTTTCACTGGTGACATTGGCTGGCTTTAGTTAAAAACTAAAGCCGAAGAAGCAGTATTAGAAAGTTTAATTATACGTATCATACGTACCTAGTTATTAATATTACGTTTTAAAATGCTCCTGCAGAATGTAATTACGGCTTTTTGCAATCATGATACATTTTCATACCCTTTCAATGTTTCTTCTTTCTATCTTAATACGGTAACCTTTAAATGTAAGTACATTGTAGTCCAAATATAATGTCAAACGTCAAGAGACATTGCGTCCCTTGACAGTCGCCAGAATAAAACTGACTTGAAGTCACTGGATACACCGGCTTTTTTTATTGAAAAAGGGAGCAAACGGGCAGTAGGCTCACCTGATGGAAAGTGATCACCGCCGCCCATGAACACCTGCAACACCGGAGGGCTTGCAAATGCGTTGCCGGACTTTAAAAGCTGACCCTGGAACGCCACTATCCCGGAACGAGCCACTTTGGCGGGTTTTTCACACATTTTTATAATAAATTTGCTTAAGTATTTGTAACCAGAAATTTTAGATATTTTATTTTTTCTGGTAGTAGTCTTATACCTTTGCGAATATATAGGCCATTGTTTACTAAAATTTGAACCCTTAACAGATCGTTTCTGGAAAGATCTTCGAGTGAATTAACCGGACCATCTCAACGGTTTTCGTTTCCAATTATTATTCTTTCGGGAGTGCTTCAGTCGAGGCCTCTCGAACGCAGGCGTTGACCTTCGAAAGGCTCCGTTGATTAAAATCTTTCGCTATCATCAGAATTCTATTAGTCTTTGGTAATAGATATAAAATTACATTTGCTAGAGAAATCAATAGCGTGATTACCTTGTTTGAGAATCAAGACCTTCGAAATGGTAGAAATGTGGACGAAAACATTTGGTCCATGATATTTATAAGTAATGAATACCGTTTATTATTAGATGTGTCCTTTCTAGTATTACTTGTAATCGCATGTTATTGTTACCTGTTATTGTTGCCTCATACTGTTGTATCTGCCTGAATAGTCACCACGGTTCACATAGTAAACGACCATGTGGCTTGTTCTGGCCAATCAGGTTCCTATATCATCAAATGATTGAGCTCAAAAAATGTGGAGAATGTAAAGAAGGGATTAAACACTGTAGCTTGGAGGCAGAAATAGACAAAGCTTCGGTACCAACCCAGACGGCCTCGAGCATACGAGGGACCTACCAACTTGTATATGATATTAGAACCCAGTACATATCGATTTCTCAGCCTAAGTAGGCAGGCACTTACTAAAGAGGTGTTTCTAGAATGTTCTATATAAAAGGCAGTATTAACGTAAGATACTTAAGTCGGATCTCTCTTAATAGTCCGCGCGAAGACTCCAGTTGCCACCTACATTTAATTATCATCTTCAGTTCCAAGTTTCCATTATTCCCGTTAAGTTAAGGCTAATGATAGAACTTTTTTAATGGAACATGGTGATCTTGGGAACGACACGAGTTTTAAATCACCTAAGATATTGAATATTGTATCTGATTTGTTTATTTGATGGAAATCGATAATCGGTTACAAGGTAGTAGGTCCCTCGTATGCGAGAGGCCATCTGGGTTGGTACCACTGCTTTGACTATTTCTGCCGGTAAGCAACAGTATGTAAGCACTGTTGTGTTTCGGTTTGAAGGACATTGAAGCCAGTGAATTTACTGGGTATTATGAGACTTAACATCTTATGTCTCAGGGTGGCGAGCGCAGTTCAGTGTCACGCAGTGCTTTGCAATTCAAAGTTCTATGTTATATTGCCTCTGTTTATGGGCAGGCGCCTGACTCGACTGATGGTAACCACCAGGTTACCATCAGGCGAGTGTCTTGCTCGTCTCGTCATTCAATCCAATAAAAAAATATATAGGTCCATTATTTGCAATGGAATATCAATCAATATTTAACAAAACAACAAATGCTGATACGTATAAGGGCCTATTTCAAAATCTGTAGTTAAATTTTTACTGCCAAATAACGCATATAAAAAACAAATTGGAATAACAATTTGACATACACTCCTTCGTGTATATTGACTTTATTCTTGACTTTTAATTTAATATTTTGCTGTTTTAGATTTTATTAGATGTGTTCACTATCCAGTCTGCTAAATATTTAAAACATAAACAACAAAATATTTTTCAGAAAATGAGAAAAATAATAAAGCGGTCCGCATTCTAATTTCGAAAAAATAAAAACTATGCTACAACCTCGCCGACAGTTTGATGAAGTTACGAATTCACGGCATTGTTTGTTTTCTGAACCCTCAGTTAAAATAACAACAACATCGTAAAAACTAAACAAAACAACAACAACTGCCTATACCAAAGGTCGAAAAAAATGTACAAGGAAAATTTGAGGAGATCCTGATAAATGTTTTTGGCACATCTTTTGTTAACAAAACCTATAAAAAATATTTCATAATTGTTCCAATATATTACATATTTATCTAATACTCATACTTAACTCCATATAAAGGCAAATTTTAAATAAAACATTATTGAAAGTCTATATAAAGCGGTAATTGTGATATTAGAAAAATATTTTGAACGGCGCCAAAATGTCTTGTCTGTCTGCGATGGATTTTAAACACTAACATCTAGTAGATAAGGTCGTATTACATCTGAGTGAGGTTAATGCAATCTGTGTAACCATTACCTACGATATTGATTATTGAATCAAATGTTTCCGTTACATAGACTGTGGTTAACGTGATCCGAAAACGCTCGGAAGCAATCCGAGTTAGTATTCAAGTATTTAGTGAAGATGGACTGGGGATTTGAATTTGGTTTACTCATTTCCTGATATATTTTGCTGGTGGTAGGATATTCATGTCCGCCCGGATACCGACCACCGTACACATGGTGTTAAAACCTGCCATAGTAATCCAGACACCTTGTGACGTGGATCGCGTTCCGGGATCAGCCAGTGTATATCCGGTTCTCCCGAAGGGCTTGCGACATTTTTTTTTAATTCGATATTTGATTGAATGGCGAGACGTACAAGGCGCTCGTCTGATGGTAAGCACCACACCTGCTTATAAACAAAAGCAACACCACACAGACCTTTCATTACATAATATTGCATGGTACTGAATTGCGCTCGTCACCCCGAGAAATATGATGTTAAGTATGAGACCAAGTAGTGTTACTGTTTTCAATGTCATCGAAATACAATAGTGCTTACACACTGCTGATTGATGGCAGAAATAGACAAAGTGGTGGTGCCAACCCAGACGACCTCTGGCATACAGTGAACCTACCATTTAGTAAATTAATAAAAGAAGAAGAAGATTCTTTTTAAACTCATGTAGTAACAGAATTTAAACTAAACTTCTCTCTTTAAGATAACCAGTAAACAACTGCTGATAAAAAGTATTTTCATTTAATGTTCTTAAAATAGCGAGACGGATTTCTTTCTCAAGAAACTAAAATAAAGGTGAAAATTTCAGCTTAAAAATAAAGCTCTACGAAAATAGAAATCCTTATATTATTGTCTACAAAGTACGGTAATGTTATGAGTGTGTTTTTTATAAATAGATTACTCAGGTTTTAAGCAGCGATAGCTCAGCGGGAGTGATATGGCCTACAGCACAAAAGTCGTAGGTTCAAAACCAGCCCTAAGAGCATGCTGACTTGTCTACTTGGGTACCTGAGTATTACCCATAAGAATTTCGGAGGTATGTGAAGTCTATCAACGTATATAGCCAGCGTGATGGACTGAAGCTCATTCGTTGAAGAAGCTCATTCGTTGAAGAAGCTCATGCCCAGCATGGGACATATGTATGACTTTTGCGTCTATTTATTATTGTTATGAGATCCTCTAATAAGCTATTACAATGTTCTTGGATTGTGCTGCACTTACCATCAGGATTACCGAAGTCACTTTGCCGAACCAGGGTAAAAAAACATTATTGCCAAACTTATATTTGGCAATCATCGAGAAATATAAATATTTGGACTGCATCATAGTCCTCATAAGGTGTAGTACTTTATCGACTTCATATACCTTCAAAATGCTTACGGACAAGTTTAAGACATGCAGGATTTCTCAGGATTTTTCTCTTCACTGAAAACGAGCGATAATTAACAAAGAATACAAAAGAAACGGTAAAAAGTCAGAATCATGGGTCCTTGAGGCTGGAATTAAAACCGCGCGCTCTGTTTCGACTGCTATTTCCATTAGACTATTGCTTTTTTTATTTAAGAAGACAACAAACTAGGTATAATTAACCGTGCCTCATTTACGAGACCTATTTCTTATTGCATCCATTAAATTTACTGCGTGCAGTGAAGCGTTGCGATCTTATAAACAATAGGATATTGGGGTCACTGATCTGTGATACGGTCTTTGTTCTTCATGGCAGTACCTAGCGAGGTATTAGGTAGAGTTCATCGTGGGTCAAAAGTTTTGCATGTAGTAACAAGTATCTGGTACACTTATTGCCCATTGGCCAGGTTTATACGGTTAATAATAAAAAAATGAAATGTGCTCGTAATACATATCATATTGTATATACACGCCTATAACTTATTCCCAATTTCCAAATCACGATGTTATTATGAGAGTCAATTACCATATCAGGAACAATCCGTCCAGAGCATCTCATATGTATTTTGAATCCAATACAAATATCTTACAAATTTTGATTGTCTGGGATTCGACCCACGACCTTGCTAGTTTCACAATTAGACCAATGAGTTAATTTGTTTTCAATCTTAGTCAGCCAAAATACTTATTTTACAATAGCACTATCATAACAAAGATTGATATTACCGGAATTGAACCTAAAACCTTTTGTTGCAGTCTGCTCTGAGAACAATTGTTGTTTTACATAATATCAACGCCTTTACCTAAGATCATTTACCATCTAAAATAACATCTGTAACAACTTTCTTAAAATCTTTTCCTTTTACCCTTCACGTAGTTGTATCAATTACTTACTCCCAACGCTTTTAGTGCATTGGAACAAGTTACACGAGAATTTTGCATTAAAACTCAAGAATCGAATTGAAAATGTAGGTATTCCTAAAATTTTATCTTTACCCGTCATTTAAACAAAATAATATTTGATAGTGAAATAGCTAATAAACTGCCGTCGCTAGCGTATTTTAGTGTAATTGTAACATAAAATGAATTTCGAGTTAGTCTTTTAGAGTTCTAAAGTAAAGAGCATTAAGGATCGGATAAAACTGTTTTAGAGAGAAAAGTACACGCTTTGAATAATCTTGTTGGAGTCACATGCAATTATACAACCATTGCAAAAAAACGACGAGGATTTAAATCTTGCATAGAATCTACTGCGTAGCTGCTAAGATTTGAGACACCCTCCATGTATCAAATGGCAGGTAAGTATAGTCCCAGTTCCAGTAGCAATGGTGAGCTGTGCTTATGTAACTCATTTAGTTAATGAGTTTTTGGGAGGATCGAATAATAGGAATTTCCTTTTCCTAAAAGTAGATCGATCGATATATTCTTATACATAATTATAATATTTATTGGAGGAGTGGTAATCGCTAATCATGATATAATTCATTGCTCGTTAACCTTTTCTATTTTAATACATTTTAGACGACTAGAAGCCTAAGAGTTCTGATATCAAAAAGGCCTAACTCATCCCTTCTCAATTCTCATTTCTTTCCTTTAAGGTCGGCAACGTATCCATCATTCTTCTGGTATTCTGGTGTCCCTCCGTGTTGAAGATCACTTATCAGGTGTATCACCACCTGCTCGTTAGATCATTAGTTTTATAGGTATATCTCCTATAAAAAATCGTCAGTTGAAACTGTGTTATCTTTCCGTATTATTAATTGCTAGATTTTAAAATATTTAGTAGCGTCTTGTTAAAAGCTAGTTCGAATCTCATTAAGAAAGATGGTGCCAAATGTTGGTATGCAATATCGGCGCGTCTTGGCACTGGTATTGAAGAATTGGGCGAACGAGCAGCTCGTATCGTCAGTCAGTGAACTAAATAAAAAGTAAACTAATCGTTATAAGTGTTGTTAATTAACAATTCTAGACCAGTCAGCACAATTTCTATGGTGTATACGCTTTTATCGGAATCGCTGATTATTTACTACAGCATAAAAAATTTATAGCTTTTAATCTATAGTTTATGACCGAAATCAATATCATGAAAACAACTTATGACATTAATGGCTTCTTGTTATGCAATTAAGGTCATTGTGGCGCAGCAGGTGAGATGTTGACTATTAATCGAGAAGTCCCTAGTTACCTGGCTCTGAGATAGTTATTTGTATGATTCATAAATGCTAAAGTGACACAAGAACGTTTTGCCTATAGCATTACTGTGCCGACTCAAATGTATTAGTGCCAATGTCTTGAAACCGAAGTAAAACTGTAGCATGCTGCTTAGTCGTGTAGGGTGAGTGAGTTTCCGTAGGTTCAAGTTCACCGTTCACGTTTTTTATAATTACTTGCATGTTCTGCTCACACCAAGAAGCTAGTACACTCTTACAACACTCTTACTCTTACAAGGTGGTAGGCGAGAAGCCGTCTGGTTTGGTACCACCGCTTTGTCTATTTCTGCCGCCAAGCAACAGTGTATAAGCACTGTTGTGTTTCGGTTTGAAAGACATTGAAGTCAGTGAAATTATTTGACATTATGAGACTTAAGATCTTATGTTTCATGGTGACGAGCGCAGTTCAGTGCCATGCAGTGCTTTGTAATTCAAAAATCTGTGTGGTGTTACTTCTGTTTTTGGACAGGCGTGGCGCTTACCATCAGGCGAGCGCCTTGCTCGCCTCGTCATTCAATCAAATAAAAAAAAACTATTACAAGTGAACAAATTAATTTGGTACTCTACTGTATTTGATTCTGTGTACAACCAGCTTTGTGAACCTAATGAAAAAACTGTCTTTAAGGTCGACACATCCATTATTCATCTGTCATAGCCAATATTCATGGAAATTACTAGTAGAAGACCTAATCCTTTCTAGTAGAAGACCCACTTGCAAATATCTGCAGACCATAAGACCAAAAAGTTCGTAGTTCCTCATACCCATGAAACAAGATAATCGTATCTTACTGTGCAATCAGGACTGGAAGATGTGTGTGACTGTTTGGTGTAGATGTGCGACTCGAGTAGGAATTTCTGACTCGAGTCACTCGAGTAATTTTAATACGTCACTCGAGTTGTACTCGACTTTTCGAGTCACTCGCGTAATATTCCTTACAAATCGAGTCGCATCACTACTCGAGACACCTAATTCACTCGGCGCGCCGAGTTGACTCGGTAATTCGAGTGCAAACGAACTTGAGTCAAATTTGTTTTCACTCGAATACGAGTTTAACAAATTCACTCGAGTTAAAAACGACTCAAGTCGTATCACTAGTTGGGTGTTATTTATTTGTAGTTAGATTCTTTTTCTAATAATGTATGCACACGTTCAAAGTTAATGACCTGATGTCCTTTTATCACTAAACCAATCAACCTCAAATAACCTTAGGCTCATTGGATTATCTATAACCATGTTTGTTCAGACAATATGATTTCTACTAAATTAAACTGTGAATCAGAAGGTGTCATCGACATGATGGATGGCATCGGCTTTGCGTTATTTTAAATATTTTATGCAAGCATTCAGCTTTATAACAAATAAAAATATTGAGGTTTTCAATTCAAAGCGTATATTGTGTATTTTCTTGTTTATGAACCAAGCGTAAATACTCAGAGTGATCCGATATTGATATTTTTTTCAATAGTTAAAAGTTGGTCATATTTAAATTTGAACTAGGAATAGCCTAAAGAGTTAGAGATAGAGTGGTAGAGCCACGCTGTAGACAGTTTTGTCTACAGCATGAATGGGCTGGCTCGACCGGGTCGTTACCACTGTCTCACAGAAAACCAACGTAAAGTAGCGGCTTGCTGCTGCGTTTCGTACGGTGAGTGAGATATCCGATAGTGATCCGATTATGATTTTTTTTTCCAATAGTTCATAGTTTGTCATTTTTAAATTTGAACTAGGAATAACCTAAAGGGTCAGAGGTGAAATAACCGCAGGCGTTTACAATGAACTATCTATGAGCGTAAAATGATTTATTGCTTCTGTAAAATGCAAAGTGGTTTCATCCAAAAGCGGATTCATTCACATTCTTTACCAAATAAAAATTTAAAACAACTGACTCAAAGGCACTTTTGAGAGAGTTAATTTGCGTTGAGACTAAAAAACGAGATAAAAAGTTAAATGGCGAAAATGGCAAAGTAAATTACATACAGAAATATATTTTTATTTGATCCGAATATACCAAGTATGTGGACATGTAAATATACTTTATATTTATAAAGACCTTTTATACCTACGCAAGGATTTTGCTTTATGACGTGGTTGAGATGGATTTTGCTTTAATAACCGAGGGTCGATCTATGTACTTTTTGGCAGCATGTACGGTTATGTGAGACTGTGTGCTAGTGACCTTAAGAGAATATCCCGCCCACACACCCGCCACTGTAACTCCTGTGTACCAGGAGTGGCACGCGTTTTTGTTGACACCGAGCAGTGAAGCTCGGCGAGTCTCTGGGAATGTCTTAAAGTTTTTGTCCATGCCAGTGCCCTGTATACCACTGTGTAGTCCAGTGCCATTATTGTGGTGAATGGTCACAACATCTTCCGATATAACTCAGTCATTTATAAAAACCTCCTATGTTATTTAGAATCACTGATGTAACTTTTAAGTGATTGAACAGGTATACAGGCTTTCATGCCTATTATCCCCGAAGGGGTAGACAGAGGTGTAACCCGTAAAACCATATTTCGCCGAGTTTCCCCAGCCCGAGACCTCAGCACAGCAGTCGTATCGCGTACACAATACAACTACGCAACCGAAGCAATATTAATTAGGATAGAATTAGATATATCGATTAAAGCAGCTTTCAAATAATTAAAGAGTATTGAATTTGGACCATTCGGTTAAGCGCTACGATTCCAGAGGCAGATAAAGGGCTCAAACGTTTATCACCCCTATCTTTGGCGGCGATTAAAAAGAAAAGGAGCTTCTGCATTGAGACATATTTTTATCAGAATGAAGGCAAACTATACCAGGCTCATAAAAAAAGTAAACAATTCCCCTAATTGAACCAGACCATATTCAAAATCATTGTGTTTTTTTTTATTCTGTCTCGGCAAAGTGACTACGTAATGGTAAGTATAGCGCAATCCAGGAATAGTGTCGACCAACGACAAACAGTATGTGTATAGTTGGTCGACAAGATCATGCCGGCCTGCCTAACTGCTTCTTTACACTCCCTTTAAATATACCCAAAGATGAAGGTATTTAACATAGCAATAAAATTTCCACTCCAGCTTCTTACCTCAATTGTAATTAATGTTACTTGTATTTCAAACAATATTATGTTTTTAGAACAATAGACGGATTTAAATTAATGCTGATATTTGTGTCGGACGGACAAACAACTCCTAACTATACAGAGGTCGACGACAGACCTCCTTTCATAGCGACAAGTTTCAGTTAGAACTTAAGGAGAAAATTCATTGTTCTGAAATGGAGTAAGCGAAGTTGCAGATGTAGTTTTTGAAACCGAGGTTTTCGTTGAGTTTAAAGTTTACGAGATTTATAAATGAGACGCCGTGCTTGAGACTGATGACTGTGAGAGCATTTTGCTTTTCGACGACTTCAAAAAAGATAAGCTTCGCAATTCGTCTGTATGTATCGTATTTGATGGTTCTTTTTTAATTTTATTATTTTTGGTATATAACCAATCATGGCTGTAATTCTTGAAAAGGTAGACAGAGATGTAAATCAATACACTCACATTTCGCCGAGCGTATTTCCGTCCCATGGTGTGATGGGACAAGCCAAGTCAAAGCTGGATGTATACCATCTAACCCTAGAACGCAATTCGACTCAACGAGCCACTATAGCGGATTTTCATAATTTAATACTAATGTATCTTGTAAGAAATCCCAATATATCTAATGTCTAGATGTCGAATGCTGTAGACGATTTTCTAAAGATCTTTAATATATCATTCATAAACTAGAATGCCTTTGGCATTAAGTCCGCCTTTATACCTTATATATAAAGTGTAAATAAATAAAAATAAATAAATAAACTAACTCCTTTAGGCTTGTCTGTAATATGTTGATATTTAAATTAAATATGTTTAACTTGAAAGCAGAGAATATATGCAATTTATTTTTCAATTTCACATCATAAAGAATGTTATCTGATTTTGATATGTTAGTAAATTAGTTTATTCGATGACATAAAGCTGTCTGGTTGTGGATTGGATGATTGAAGTGTATTTGACATATAGAACTGATTACATCTTATATCTAGGATGTAATATCATTTTTAACTTAAGTCAATCAGTAAGTAATTTAACTGACAATGAATTTTAGTAACTTCGTTTGCACTATATTCATAGTATTAAAAAAAACAATAATTTAATAATAAATTAATATTTCAATGTTCAGAAAATAATGAAGTGTTTCACGTGATGGTGAGTAATCTCCCAAGAACTCAATGCCAAAAAAATCGAACGTTCTTTGCTAAAATTAACAGTAAAAGAGATTGGGTCCTTAAATTAAACAAATAATTGAGCGATTGGGAAAGGGAGGGTGATTTTGGCCTCCGGATATCTCATTTACCGTACAAAATGTACTCAATAAGCCGCCACTTTACGTCAGTTTTCTGTGAGACATTGGTATCAAGCCAGCCCAACTAGCTCATTCATGCAGTACCGATAAGCAAGTCTAAAGCGATGCAACACTCTTGTGATAAATTGACAAAAGCATTGGAGTCTCAGTGCAAATTCTGACAATGGACTGATTGAATAGTGAATGAAACCACACGTTATCACTTCCCATTCAGTAGTGAATAAAGCTGACTAACATTTTCAACAATAAAAGGGAAAGGTGATCCTCAAATAGGATGGCTTGGTATGTAACTAACTTGACTGCAAAATTAACGTTCCATTAAATTAAATATTTATAAAAGACAGAAAACTGTCACAGATTTTCAAAAGGACAAAGAAAAATATAATGAAAATATAATTTCATAACAACATATAAAAGCAATTAAAATAGAAACAAAGATAATGAAAATATATTACGAAGTAAAAAAAAAATACGTTATTTAACATTTTAACCTATGCGTAATGTTGCTCAGACTACGAATTAAATGAAATTATTCAAACTACATAGATTTTGATAAGTTCACGCGTATACAGGCATGTCGTGGCTACTTCTTTGTAGACTACTCAGATTCGGAAGTTAAATTAGCCCAAGATTCGGCCTAGTTACTTCAATCCCATGATTTATGAGATGGCGCGTCTATTGACGTTATTTGCCCACTTGCCCTTATCCCACTTCCTATAGGCATAACGAACTTAAATTCCAAATTCGGATATTTATGTGATTTTTCATCTATAACACTCAGATACATATTGTGATGGCTGGATCCAGGATCTGAAACGCTGTCACTAAGCTAATAAAGTCGTCTTGCCGTGAAGTTTGAGTTGTAGAGCCACGCTGTAGACAGTTTTTCCTACAGCATGAATAGGCTGGCTCGACCGGGTCTTTACCACAGTCTCACAGAAAACCGACGTAAAGTAGGGGCTTGCTGCTGCGGATATCCGGAAGCCCAAATCCCCTCCCCTTCCCAAACCCTAATTATCCCTTTCCTTTAAGGTCGGCAGAGCGCCCATGATTCTTCTGGTGGTGGGCGTACATGGGCGGTGGAGCTCACTTACTATCAGGTGATCCACTTGCTTGTTTGCCGGCCTATGCTATAAAAAAAATCATCTGGTTTCTTACGGTTTTAGAAATGCATGAAACTTCAATATTCTGTCACGCTGCTAATAGACAATTTCTGATAAAGGTTTACAAGCAATAAAGCACAGAGACGGGTATGCGGTTATTCTATGCAAGGCTAACAATAAGAACTCTAATCTTCCAACATTGACACTTTACCTATTAAACTGAGCTACAAGTTTTCAAGTGCGAACTGAGTGGCGAACTTGTTTGAAGTCTGCAACGAAGTACCTACAATCTGACTTCACTGTTCGTCAAATGTATTTTGTTCTTAAGTTCACGAGCTCCCGGTTGGAGTTCTTAATTTATACTAGTGTGAATAATAAATTACACTGGTTGGAATTTTTTCGGTGATAAACGTTTGTTCAGGCAATCACATCTAACATGTTGGCGTTCATATTCAATTAATTATGAGGCTTCAGGTTAGTTCGAGCATCACATATGAGCGTCAGATTTCTCCTATTGTAAGAATCAGTGGACGCCATACGTTAGTGACCCTACCGTCTAATATTTTCCCATAGTATCTTACTGTGGGGTCAGAACTATGTATGTGACTGTTGGGTATATTTGTTTCGTATAGTTTTACGTATAGCAGAGTACAAAAGCATAGAAAATAAAGCGGCACTAATCATCCGAAGGCCTTTACTGGGCTATAATAGGTACACAAATATTATCATGTTTGTATTTATTGCTTGCATCTATCAGATTTGACTTCCATGTGAGGTACAGTTTTCGTTTCGGTGAAAATGATTTGGTTGGAATTTAATAAATATCATTTCTGACAGAATCATTTTAACCAAAATCTGGCTACACTTACTCCGTTTTGATTTATTTTGAGCCTGGCACTCCAAAGTGACTGCTCTACACCTAATAAAACCTACCTACCTAACCTAATAAAAGTGACAGCCTCCGTGGCGCAGCGGGCGAGTAGCCGGCTGTGAAGCGAGAGGCCGCGGGTTCGATCCCCGCACCGAGACAAATATTTGTGTGATCCACATTTATTTGTTTCGGGGTCTGGGTGTTGTGAGACCGAAAGTCTCTCGTAGTTCCTGATATCCACGACACAAGACTCGTATCTTACTGTGGGGTCAGGACTATGTATGTGACTGTTGGGTGTATTTATTTATTTATTATTTATTTAATGGGCACGAGCTACTATGGCGGGTTTGAAACCATATGTCCATTTGTCGCTTACAAATATGTATCACGTACCCTTTACTTCTGCAGCAATAGTCCTAATGGTATCTATAATGATATTTATAACTATATCGCATAATGTAGCATAGTTTAGTTTCTCGTTCTTATTATAATAGCACTGTACTTGACTACACCACACTCGATGATCAGTAGAATGCAGTCTTAAGAAATTTTCCACTAATGAGAGGCGCGTGCATCTCACATCGGTCGTTATGATAATTATGCCACGCTGTTTAATTGCTTTGCTTAAGAGACCTATTATTCTAAGAGTAAGGTAATATGTAAGCTAGGCAAGCTGTTCTGAATTGTAATAATTAAATTTAATGCGTTCTACTATGCCGATATGGCACTATAAGAAGCTTTTACAAAATTAAATGACTCGTATATTTTTTCAAAATATTGATCGTCATTGCTGGTGGGAGGATACTTGTATCCGACCGGATAGCGACCACCGTACACTGGTGCTAAAACCTGCCATAGTGACCCACCTTGTGTGGGTCGCGTTCCAGGGTCAGTCAGTGTATATCCGGTTCTCCCCAAGGGGCTTGCCCCCTGATCCTAACCCTTTTCCCATCCCTTTTTCCTTCCCCTCCCCCCTTGGTCCTTTGGCAGGCCGGCATAATCTTGCCGACCTACGATGGACACATTGTTTATCGTTGGTCGACACTATTCTTGGATTGCGCTACACTTACCATCAGGTCTAGCGTAGTCACTATGCCGAGCCAGGATAAAAAAAAAAAAAAAAAAAAAAAAAAAAATATAGAAAATAGAAGAGTTACTCTGTAGACAGTTTTGTCTACCATAATGACGGACCAAGTGGACTATTTTGTTACTAAGGTCTCAAAGAAAAGCAAAATAAAATAACAGCTTGCTGTTGCGTTTCGTACGGTGAGTGAGATACCAGAAGGCTGAAGAAGTCTGTATAATGCATTATAACTTAATTTTTAAACTGCGATAAGCTAAGGCAGAACAAGAATTTAGTAAAATTTAGTAAGATAAATAAAAAACGTATTCTTTCTTTAGTTTTCAATAGAGTCTTTACCTTTCTACGCTATTTGCAAATGGTCAGCAAGAAGGTAACCAACATTTAGATCTCCACATGATAAATGACGTGGAGAGTCCGATACATTTGTATTCAAGGTAACGCCCTATATATTTTATTCCATAGCATTTACATATGATGTAGTGAACTCGGTGAATATTTCATGTTTTATTCAAATTTTTCGCCAAGCCTCAATTCATCCCGGGTCTTGGCCGTCGTATATCAAAATGTATACATGTTTGTGACTATTATGTTGTGAGAGTGGAATTTATGCTTGTTATTATGGTGCCAGGGCTCCTGCCCCTGGATTCGGCTACCTTATCTATTATTTTTGCTTTCAGTATCATCTTCTTGGTGTTGGGTTTGCTTTTTTGGTTTGGTTGGTAGGAAAGAAGCGGCAAGCTCGTTTTTGCTGTAGGCAAAAGTATCTATAACGTGGCCCTACCACTTAAAACTCAACAATCATAGAATATACAACGTTTATTGGAAAATAAATTAATTAAGTAGTACTTTAACATGTTCTGATCAAATTAAAATTATAAGAAATATTAATTTTAACCTAAAACAAAAGTTTTGCAGTTACGATACAATTAACATACCAAAGCATTTCATCACGGCCGAAACTGTCTGTACTAATTGTAGACTCTAATGAAACTGCATCGTTAGTTTCCGCCTGACTTCCTGGGCCATTTGTACCGATCATTCTCTCTTTTGCTCTGGTTATTTTTGTATACTTTGTTCTCTTCTTTACTTGTCGAAAAACTTTAAGTGCCAAATTGCTATGTATATGAAAATAGATTATATTTTTTGGAATTGGATTTAATTGTTTAGTTTGGATGGTCTCATAGTAAAATTAGGGTAGTGTTAAAATCGCACGATTACCTCAGTAACAAGTTAGGTTTACATGATCTACAATTCAAAATAAAAGTGCTGACTGATTCATCATTACTCAGCCAAAACCTTTAAAGACAAATTTGAAATTGTGAAAATTTGTCGAGTCTTTACTGCAGGTATCATTTTCATAAAAATAATCTTTAAGGGGAGAAAGAGAATTGCAAAGTTTTAAAGTTAATACCACGGAGATAAAGCCGCGAGCAAAAGCTAATGGAATATTATGTAAGATTTAATAATTCATATTAAGGACATACGATCTCAAAATAACAACTGCGATAAGCTATTACATTTTTAAGACAAATTTAAACTTCACTAGTCATTTTAACCCATTGAACGGCACTCCGTAGTAAAGAAAGAGGTAGTAACCGTGGTTGCACAATCATTTTATCAGATTATTTACTATCTGTAAGAAAAATTGCTATTCATATATTCGTCCCACTTTTCCCTTTACAAAACATGTAGGTAAGTAATACAAGCTATCCGAACTAAGTTGCACTATAAAACGAAGACGCTCAGAAAGCCACAATAAAAGCAGTAATATACTTTATCTAGGACACCACAAACTGTCTGCCATTAAAATGCTGGTATGAACTACTACGCAATTAATTTGTTGTTTTTTTTCTGTTCTAACACGTATCTCCCGCCAGTTGAATGTAATAATGCTTCAGGCTTTATTGCGCTTGTAACTATGATGAATAATAGAAAAAGTGCTTTAAATATTGAGTTCATCAGTCTTGCAACATTATCTTGTCTGTAATTCGAGAATATCCCTCGGGAAGTTAGTTGTTTCGGTTTATTTAGTGTCCCGAATAATAGATATAGGTCATAGTTGTCTATTGGTTAAAGATTTACTGCTGCTGGATTTTGCAATATCGACAGTCGAAGGAAATACTATTCCTAATTTTAATGCTACTATTTCGAAAGACGTATAGATGAACTGAAACTGTTTCTTTTTTCAATTACAATTTCTATATCAAGTGGAATGCAATAAAGTTGGATAATCTGTTTATTTTAACGAATGTATGACCTATTTCCATTAAATCTTGTCATACTTAACCTCTCAGGTGTCAGATTACACTTAATTGTTTCGGATAGACGTGTCGAGACTGTTCGAAAAATATTTTACGCTTAAATCGATCCTTGATTCTAAAAAATAAAAGTCGTCCAATTAAATAAAGCAGTACTTCATCAGACTCAACATAAATACCGAAAAAGCGAAAAGATAAGGAATTTTATATTCATAATCGATGGTCCTTTTAGGAAAAACGAAACCTCCCCTAATCCGGCTAATTAGCGGAAAAAAATTCTTAAGTCTTTTTTAGCGAATACCAAATTCCCGGTCGGTGGAGCCTTCGAAAATATTAATCAAAACGTCGAACAGGCCGACGTAGTAAATCAAACATGAGCGAATCGATAATGAGAGGCAACGATGGCAGAAATTAAGGCAGATACGTCCATTGAATGGCCGGGATTAATTAAGAACGTTTTTTAATGCAGATTCATTAAATCACCTTTAGAAGTTGACACGTATTTGAGGACATAATGAAAAGATTTCTTTGCTACTCCGTGTAAGAGAGATGTTACTTTTTATCTTAATGCTAGAGTGTAAATTCAAATGATGTTATTATCTCAGTGGAGTGATGTCATGAATCTTTATTTTATTTAAAATATCTATGTAATTAATTAAGCAACTTAATACGCTTTTGTTGCATCATTTATATATCTTTTTGCATAGGCCGGCAATCGAGTAAGTGTGTCACCTGATGGTAAGTGATCTCCACCACCCATGTACTCCCACAATAGCGTGAGAACCATAGGCGCCTTGTTGACCTTAAAAGAAGGAATAATTAAGGGATTGGGAAAGGAATGGGAATTTGGGCCTCCGAATATCTCACTCACCGTACGAAATGCAGCAGCAAGCCGCTACATAATGTCGGTTTTCCGTGAGACAATGGTAACGACAAGTCAAGAAGGCCCATTCATGCTGTAGACAAAACTGTCTAAAATTTGTACCTATGGCTCAGGTTTGAGGCTATATCAAAATAAATTGACGACTAAAATGGAAAGCTAATTCATCACTCATTTCCTATAACATAGTCGGTTACAATAAATAGCTTGTGTTGAAAAGGATAAGTAAAATTCACAATAAACCTTTATTCACGATCGGCAGATATTTTTTGTTCGTTTATCATTTTTTTCCTGTTCTTATTTTTTTCGTAGCTTTTGAAATTAAGGTACGGCTACATATTTTTGATTCTATTTATATTTGGTACGTAAAAAATATGATGTCCGAAAACTTGGAAACATTTTCAAGCCCCTTTTAGATGGAGATAGTTTAGTTTCTCCTGCGACATAGGCGAAAATATAACAAATAATAATTATTAACGAGGCCGCATCATGCGATTCCTTTTATTATAATCTAGCATGTTTCTTATTATGATAATATTTCTCTATACCCACCCCAATCAACCATCAACTCATGTCGCAAGCCCCTCAGGAGACCCGGATGTACACTGGCTGATCCTGGAACGCGATCCACATAAGGCGTGTAAATCACTAAGGCAGGTGTAGGAAGGCAGTCTTTAACACCATGTGTAACAGTGGTCGCTATCCAGGTGGATGTAATATCCTACTACAAGCTACCCATGCTTTTTGTGGTAGTCTAAGATAGATACCCCATAAGCCATGAGTAGACACTGACACAGTTAGCAACAAACATTCGAGACTCATCATTATCGATGACAGAACCCTAAAATACCCTAGGGAAACAGTAAAAGTAAAAGTCAGTACATGTGATGCTGACTTTAGAGGCAAACAATAGAGACGCAACGTTTTCAGACATTTTGTGCGGATCTAATGTGGCGTGAATAACGTGGGTTGTAAAGGTAAGCGAAGGAATATGATTTCCACGTAAATTATTTCCAACGTGCGAGTGAATTTTCAAATACTCATTTATTGTGTTTTTTTTTGTTTACATTACATTTTATTGTTTTTTTTTATCCGACCACGGCAAAGTGACTGCACTATACCTGACGGTAAAAATAAATAATTTGTACAAAATAAATAAATATAATAATTTTGACCTGTTTCATAAAATTCTTTTGACAATAAATAGATTATGGATAAAGTAATGTAATTATTAGAATATTCACAAGGTCCCTGGTATGCGAGAGGCAGTCTAGGTTGGTACCACCGCTTTATCTATTTCAGCCGCCAAGCAACTGACAGTATGTAAGCATTATTGTGTTTCGGTTTGAAGGACATTGAAGCCAGTGAAATTACTGGGCATTATGAGATTTAACATCTTATGTCTCAGGGTGGCGAGCGCAGTTCAGTGTCATGCAGTGCTTTGTAATTCAAAGTTCTGTGTGGTGTTGCTTCTGTTTATGGGCAAGCGAACGCCTTGCTCATCTCATCATTCAATAAAAAAAAAGAATAATAGAAAACGACTATAATACCTTATTCAAAACACAAGCATAGATATGACCATATTCTTGTACAATTCTAGACATTTCGCATTATCTATAACCTACACAGATACTAACCTTAGCATCAGTACTTAAAATGTCCTTTGAAACGATACTCTTCTAAGACCATGTACATAGCCGTATTCTTACCAATTTCTTACAAAATTCCAGACTTTTCTCATCAACATAAACCTTCATAAACACGTGGAAACAGCTAATTTCTCATCTCTGGAACGGCTCCACGCACTAGACGCGACACTAAGCCATTCATTAACAACCACAAGCCTGTTTGTGCCTTGACACTGAAGCCCCGTGCAAATATTTGGCCCCTTCTGACCTAAGCCCTCTCAATTCGGGGCTAATATTGGCCACGCTTTGATTAGAGGTGCGTGTATAAACAGGTTACTTCAGCTTCGTATATGTACATGACTTGGGTATTTTGTTATTAAAGCTAAACCTTTACTACGTTCCTCGCATGAGAGGTCATCTGGGTTGGTACCACTGATTTATCTATTTCTGTCGCCAAACTGCAGTGTGTAAGCACTATTGTGATTCGATTTGAAAGATATTGACGCCAGTGTAATTACTGGGCCTTATGAGATTTAACATTATATGTCTCATGGTGACGAGCCACATAGTAGTAGTATAGTAGTCCAGTGCCATGCAGTAAATAATAATTCAACGTTCTGATTGTTGCCTCTACCATTTATAGGCAGGCGTGACGCTTACCATCAGGCGAGCGGCCTGCTTGTCTCGTCATTAATGCTATTAAAAAAATAAGTAGACCAGGTATAAATAAGTTAATTTTAATTACCGACATAACAGATCAGTCATATATGGGGTGCAGCCTCGCTGTCGACAGTTTGTCTAAAGTTATAAATAACCTAGCAAGTTGGATATGACGAATTAGTAGTATAACTTTGAAGCGGTTTTTGATGGAACATAGCGGACAAGTTTGCCGTATAACCGCAGTTTAGAGGTTAAACTAAGTTTGTGTAAACTTGTAAGATTTAGGTGCCTCAAACTTCTAAGTACACTTCCTGCAACATTTGAAGGAACTATTTTATATTTTCATAGTGACTTGATCAAGCAGCGATATCATGTGAAGTCTGACCACCTTATTTTTTTTATCCGAGCACAGCAAAGTACTCCACTACACTACACTTGATGGTAAACCCAGAGCAGTCCAAAAACCAGCGACCACCGATAAACAATGAGTTTATCGGTGGTCAGGAGAATCATGCCGGCCTGTGTAAATGCTTCTTCACACTTTGAAGAGAGAAGAAACAAATCGAGGGGCTTGCGACTGGACAGGCGAATGACCGAAGCTGACACAGGGATGCAAGAATGTACCTCTGTAGACTATACTCGCCCTAACCAATCATCAAGTCATGATGCAAGCCCCTTGGGAGAACCGGATATATCCGAATATAACTACCTGGAACGCGATCTACACAAAGCGTGTCACTATGGCAGGTTTTAACACCATGTGTACGGTGGTCGCTATCCGGGCGGATATGAATATCCTACCACCAGCAAAATCTAAATATTATATGACTCTATTTTGATATAAAAGCTGAAAATGTAAGGAATAAAATGAAAAGAGTTATGAGATAAACGTAATAAAAATAGCATAAATGTAATTGTCCGTGATTGGCTCAGGGAATTACAACATTCATTCATTTCATTTGGGTCGATGTTTACAACATTGGGAATTCAGCTTCGGATTTTCATAAAGAATTTTGGAATGAATGTATTGTATATTTAATTTCATGTGAAGATTTCATTTTTATCGTCCTTCACAAGTTATCTAACCTTTTCTATCAATTTGGAATGTAGCAGTAGCAAAGTTTGGAAACCTTCATATTTGTTCATTAGGTTCTTCATTTCATCAATACACTTTTATAATAAAAGCCTAGTATTATAGACGTCCCGCTACTGGTTAGACTTTAGTCCGCCACATTGGCCTAATGTGGGTTAGCAGTCTTTCCATTCTTATGGAGAACTTCTCAGGTATGCAGGTTTCCTAACGATGTTTTCTTTACCGGTAAAGCAAGTGATAATTGATAAAATTCAGAGGTGCAAGCTCTTGGGGCTAGTTTCGGACCTGCGACAGTCCGTGGTACATAAGACATATTTTAGTTTTCTGTCAATGCTGCGTCGGATAACATCGTCAGACTTCCATATATCGATCAAGCCACATATAGTTTGTTACACATACAGTTACAAATACATCTGCAAATACGAAAAAATAGCGTTATATCGATGGACTGCCAAAAATAAGAGCTTGACAACGAATAGAGAAAACAACACAGCGCCCGGTGTAAATCACCAAATGCATTTTACGTTTGAAAAGTGCAACACTGTAGAACAAAATGTACTGTTTTTGGCGGGAAATGGAATGAAAAAGGACCTATCCACCGTAGTTGCGTTTCAACAAGGTAGGGTGACGTTGACTGACGTCTCACTCGGGTTATAGATTATTCGTTTTGTAGTAAGCGCCTTTTTCGGAGAGTAATCGGAACATGTTTGCTGGTGGTATATTCATATCCGACGGGACAGCGACCACCGTACACACGTACACATCTCCACGGCTTATATACGCCCACAATACCAGAAGTATCATGGGACCGGGGCAGAGTATCATGGGGCGTTGCCGATCTTAAAGTTAAGGGATAATTAGGGATTGGGAAGGAGTCTTTAGGATTTGGGCCTCCGGATATCTCACTCACTGATCGAACGCAGCAACAAGCCGTTACTTTACGTCGGTTTTCTGTGAAACAGTGGTAACGACCCGGTCAAGTCGGCCCATTTATGCTGTATTCATATTATAAACAACACACTTAATTCAACCCACAAAAAGATGACAAAACTTAGTTTAGAGACCATTAAAGCATTTCCAAGCTCGTTTCACAGTGCCTTATTCCGCGAGCATTCATTACACGTCGATTAGGACACGTTACTGATACCATGGTATAATGGCAAATATGTGGTCGCAGTTGAATTGTAAATGAGCTGTTTACACATTATGCTTATTCACGTTACGGAATATATTGGTAAATATATGGATATAAAAGAAAGAAAAGCATCGATAGCTCATCATGGAGTGGTACGGACTATCGAGACGAAAGGTTCGAAACCAGCTCCAAGAACATGAAATAGACAAAGCTGTGGCAAATAGACAAACCAATCCATACGACCTCTCGCGACGAGGGACCTACCACCTTGATATAATATAATCTGGTAATAATTAGTTAATGTTTTTAAAAATGGATTCTTATTGCTCCAGATTCCAATTTTTCTACGGATGGACAAAAGATCCTCGCAAGAATACAAAAACCACAAACATCCAGTCATCGCATAAACAATATCGGTCCATTGGCAAAGCTCACTTATTGAGCAATCATCCATTCACATCCATTCGACCGTGATGAAATCACGGAAAAAAACTGAGAATAAATCATCGGCGTTCGCAGATTACCTCGTTTCCTTGACCGTTGGAACTGGCTCGGCATTACTAGTGACTTATTCATTATGCGCCATAATTTCTCCCTCATTTCCATCCGTCTTTCTGTATTAGATTCGTAACTAATAGCTTTATTGTAGATGAAAGTGATTTATGTACGTCCTAGATCATTTGTTTCATTCTTTTCATTTCGTAGACGTTTGTATTGTAAGGAAATTAAAGGGAATATTGAGTTTTTTTATTGTTCGTGAGACTTGAAGGTTAGTTAGAAGTTGTGCACGTTTTTTGAATGCCATATTCTAGACAGTATTGGCTACAGCATGAATGGGCTGACTCGACCGGGTCGTTACCACTGTTTCATAGAATACCGACGTAAGGTAGCGGCTTGCTGCTTTGTTTCGTTCGCTGAGTGAGATATCCGGAGGTCCAAATCCCCCTCCCCTTCCCAATCCCTTCCCTTCAGGGTGGCAACGCGTCTATGATTCTTTTAGTATTGTGGACGCACATGGGCGGTGGAGATCACTTATCGTCAGGTGACCCACTTAGTCGTTTGCCGGCTTTAAAAACAGTTTTAATGTGATCGATGTGAACATGTCATTGTTGTTCCACCTGCCCTTATCCCACTTGCAGGGAGATTTTGGTAAAAATTCAATCATTATCATCAATCAATATATCTTTTTTACCACCTTCAAAATTACCAACATATATTTTTATTTCCATTCGAACTTTAAGTAAAACAACTATTGATATTGAATAGAAATGTCCCCACACTAGAAAAAGCTTTCTATCGTGCAGCAGTGTCTATCACATGGTTCCATTATATCCATACAACAAAGCTTGGCACGAGCGAAAGCTATTTCTCGATAAATTGAATTCTGTTGTCTATGCATAACTATTTACGCTGGTCACCCTTGTGTTTCGTCTTTGGTATCTTCACCGTATCTTTTTACGCAGTGGGATAATATAAGTTTAAATGTTATGTATAAAGTGGTGGAGCCACGCTGTAGACAGTTTTGTTTACAGAATGAATAGGCCGGGTCGACCGAGTTGTTACTACTGTCTTACAGCATGATGTGTGTATACATTGCTGTTGCGTTTTGTATGGTGAGTGAAATATATTTTTTTATTTGGTTTAATAACGAGACGAGCAAGGCGCTCGCCTGATTCGATACAATATCTGATACAATCGAAAATATAATCAAGATTTCATTGAAAATGAAACTCCTCAACGGACAATAGCTCAGTCGTCGCGATTGTCATATTCAGTTGTATTTTACATACCATAGCTGTATTTAACACTGAATGTTGAAAAATTAAATAAGTTTTAACAAAACAAAAACCGACTTCAAAAAATACACTGAAAAATCAAAAATATATTTTTCATGTGTCTTTTTTATTTTTTCAGAAGATATACTCGACATTTTAAGTTTTATTGGACGACACCAATTTTAGCATCATTTGCTTTACAAAACAAACTAATTCCCTATATAATCCTGAAGATATTCTAATTCTCGAATGTTTGTTATGACAGATAAAGACATAAATTCTCTGTAACATGATTATTTTAGGTAAGCGGAAGCGTGATTCTTCGTCTATGGCGATAATTTGGTGTTCTGTGAATGTTTAGTCAATTTTTTTTTTACAAATTTGACATTACTTAAGCTCTTGTCTGTTTCTTCGAAGGGGTAGGTAGAGTTGCAATTATGATTCGCCGAAATTATTGCCGTCCCATGATGGCATAGAGGCCGAGGACATCGCAACACAAGGCACAAATTCCAATTTCAAGTTATATATAATACTAAACTAATTAAATAAAAAAATGTTGAGTGGTAGAGCCACGCTGTAGACAGTTTTGTCTACAGCATGAATGGGCTGGCTCAACCGGGTCGTTACCACTGTCTCACAGAAAACCGACGTAAAGTAGCGGCTTGCTGCTGCGTTTCGTACGGTGAGTGAGATATCCGGAAGCCCAAATCCCCTCCCATTCCCAATCCCTAATTATCCCTTTCCTTTAAGGTCGGCAACGCGCCCATGATTCTTCTGGTAGTGGGCGTACATGGGCGGTGGAGATCACTTACCATCAAGTGACCCACTTGCTCATTTGCCGGCCTATGCTATAAAAAAAAAAACAAAAGTGTATAAGGGTCGTAGCAGGCGGAAGTCCGTTGTCTTTGCTCACCACTATAGGAAACCGGCGTGAGTCTATGTATGTATGTAATACTTTATTTTATTTGAGGAATCATACTCACTTTGTAGCTGAGTTTATGGAGCGTTTATTTTTGGTGTAGCGTGAATTTTTTTGCGTATACGAGCTCCTCTGTGCCTCGAAGAGGATGTTACGCAGTAAAGTCTTTTTAGGGTTCTGTTTATTCTTTATTTATGCTACCATGGTTTTATAATCTGGCACGGCAAAGGGGCTTACACTGAACGTGAGTTCAGTTCATGAAGAAACTTAGTTAACCCCCTGTGAACTACAGACCAGTCCAAATCGAGTGAGACAAATCGATCGAATCAACGTCTCGTGTCGACCGTCACGAGACGTTGGGTCTCTTGACGGTTGACAGAATTATGTCGGAGTCAAGTTACTAGCTGAACCTGGAATAGAACTCGTCTAAACGAGCCTCTATGGCGGGTTTTTTTTACTATGTAACATGTACGATGGTCGCTATCCAGTCAGACACAAAAATATAACGACCCTCCCACCAGCACGGTAAAACGACCACCTTAGATCTGATGCTACATACAATGCCGTCCAAATGTTAATAATCGCAGGTTGTAATATATTTGAAAGTAGTATAAGATATGAGCAGTTTAGGGAAGAAGAGGAAAAAAAATCTTGATTACAATAATTTAACTTCTAAAATAATTTTAATAATCTTCAAAAGCTTATTCAAATATTCCCTTTTCTTCGGAAATAAATTGAAACAGATCTCCGCTTTACATAATACATCAAAAAGACGCAAATACTCGTGAAAGAACACTCAATAATGTGCCGCGAGAGATACATGAGGAAAAGATCTCGAGAAACAGTTCTGGAGATCTCTTCAACTATACGATATTGAAATATGACGGAATTTGTAACAAAAGTAAGTAGCTAGTTGATAACCTGAATGTAAGCGATCATTCCCTTAAGGCAAGGTCGCAGCTCAAATCCAAGAAAAACACTATTTTTGGACTCTGATTGTATTTATTTATTTATAATGCTTCATTATACATAAATAATAAATCTATACTAATAATAAAGCTGTAGAGTTTGATTGTTTGATTGTTTGTTTGAACGCGCTAATCTCAGGAACTACTGGTTCGAATTGAAAAATTCTTTTTGTGTTGGATAGTCCATTTATCGAGGAAGGCTTTAGGATATATAACATTACGCTGCGACCATTAGAAGCGAAGCATCAGTGAAAAATGTTGCAAAAACGGGGAAAATTATTCATATTTGAAGGCTTCCGTTGCTAAGCTACCCAAATAATATTATTTGAAGGCTTCCGTTGCTAAGCTACCCAAATCTATACTAATATTATAAAGCTGTAGAGTTTGATTGTTTGTTTGTTTGTTTGATCACGTGGACGGAGCCGCGAGCAAAAGCTAGTACAATATAAAAGTAACTTATACATTTTAACTACTCGTATATTATAACTAAATACTATATAACACGATGCATTTGTAGTATTTCTGAAAATGTTCTATCAGCAGAAACAATCTCTATTGATTATTACATGATATTCCTAATTGTTTCATGGTTAGCTTTTTTCTTCTTTTACTTCAGTAATACTACAAATTTGACTCCACTATTGAAACGAAATAGTGTGAAGGATTTTTTTTTCTTGATGCGATACATTGTAGTGCCCATTTATTTTTATTTCATTTGCATAAATACATTGCTATTTTACCTCTGGCGCTTTTATCGATGTCATAAAAGGTTTTTTAACTTCATTAATCCATATTGGTATAAAAGTCATGACTTTTCGGAACGTAATCCAATTTTAACCAAACCAGATCATCACAGATAAAAACAGGATCCGTTTTGGGATAAAGATCAGAGGCTCCTAACCGGATAGCACAGCTATAACTCGCCTTTTGAAACTGCTATATGAACTTCTCCAAAAATGACATAAAATTTTGTAACTAAACGCTCAAGGCTATCTGATTACGGAAATGATGCTAACATATTTCCAACCTTATGTCATTACATTATGGTATAAACTGCTAAAATCGACCACATGGATTCAGGATTTTCTTTTACCGCTCGTTGCTCGTTTATTAAAGGTCTGTAATTTGGTAGAACCTTACAAACATGGAGTTGCTGTTATTTTTTCTTTGTTCATTTAATACCTCTATAATAACATAATAAGGTAAATATTTACCGGCTTATTTTATAAGTGAGCATCTATTCGAATTACAGTATAGCTACGTAGAAATAGACCTTCCTATGCCAAACGTCATCTCGACTTAATGCCAGGGTTCACTTTATCATAATGATTTGACAGTGGATTTGATGATATGTGGGGCGACCCACCGTCTGAGCCCGACAACCCACAAGCGAAACCAAGTTTCGCCATTGTCTAGTCCGGTAATCAGTAGAGTACCTTTACCACTTGATGTTGTTAGATGGATAGCGACCACCGTACACTGGTGATTCAACCTGCCATAGTGACCCATCTTGTGTGGGTCGTTCTAGAGTCAGCCAGTGTATATCCGGATCTCCCAAGGGGACTTGCCCCCTCTTCCTATCCCTTTCACTTCCCTAATACCTTCCCCTACTCTTTAGCCCTGGGATGAGATACTGAAGGGTTTGCCAGTATTCCGTTAGTAGGGATCCCTGTAGTTCATCCCAAGGGTTAAAAAAACTGGAATGATAAAAAAAGAATTTTAGAATGATTAAACCTATAAATCTACAAATCACATTAACTAAAGCTAGTTTCGACATAAAATAAATTTGACGCATTGGAAAATTGTTATTCATTTCTATTACCAGAATTTATTGTCTAGCTTGGAATCAGATATTACCTAGACCAAAGTGCATGGAGATTTCACATCCACAATTGTAATAAATGATCACACAGCATCTCAGATATATTACCTTTTATTAAGTTAAGATATAGTGTCAAGTGAGTGCTTTTAGACTTTTATTTAAAGCCTTTATATTTTATTTAAAATGGCTGATGCGTGGGTTCTGGCTTGAATTTGTTTTTTGATTTTACAATTTGAAATAAAATAAATTGTATGGTAGAAGGAGCTTCGATGATTACATAAAAAAAACCTAGCATGTTACTATAGCATAAATACTAGGATAAATAGTCATAAGTTATTTAATAGTTAAAATGCTGTTAATATTCATGTATTATTAGTAAAGAACCTCTTTACATCAGAAAATATACAGTTCAAAGAAAATATAAAAAAAAAATTGTACCCATTGTCCCACCTGACTAGTGATGTGTGGAATATGTGTGGAACATAAACCTTTATTCTTCCTTCCAACGCTTGTTATTGCACATCTAGCATCTAATACGAGCATTGTCGACAATTCTGCCCATATATTTATCATTATTATCTCCTGGAAACATTCCAAGGCACGATTCGATTACATCGATAAAACAGCGGAACACAAACTACATCCATTTATCGATATGATGGAACACATCGAGATTTACGAATATCTATGGGTTGTACGATAATTCATAACTTTTTGTCGTTTATTTTGTTACCGCTTTCGATTCTGAAGTTGAATAAAAAGTTTTTTTGTTATTCCATTTTCGAATTTCAAATCGAATTCGAGAGTAACAGAACAGTAAACTGAAGTGTTTTGTTTTGTGTTGCAGTATTTTTGGCACGATGTTTGTTATTTTAAATCATGTTGCTATTTAATGATTTATTATATTTACGCGAATATTAATCTATACTAATATTATAAAGCTGAAGAGTTTGATTGTTTGTTTGTTTGAACGCGCTAATCTCAGGAACTACTGGTTCGAATTAAAAAAATATTTTTGTGTTGGATAGTCCATTTATCAAGGAAGGCTTTAGGCTATATAACATTACGCTGCGACCATTAGGAGCGAAGCATGAGTGAAAAATGTTGCAAAAACGGGGAAAATTATTTATATTTGAAGGCTTCCGTTGCTATGGTAATCAAATTTGGTCGGAATTAATGCATTATTGTCAATTATTTTCCAAAATGTTATAACATAATATTATTCCTTATCCAAATAAATGTTATTGTTGATTAAGAGTATTTCATTGTAAACAATAATTTATAAAGAAGAAATATTAAAATTTATATTTTTGAACAAATTAACTTAAAAACTACTGGACCGATTTGAAAAATTCTTCCACCATTAGAATCCTACATTATCCCTGATAAACATAGGCTACTTTTTATGCCGGAAAAAGCAGATCACGCGTGTGGAGCCGCGAGGAAAAGCTAGTCATGGGTATAAAACTAATTTAAACGGATTTTATAGCGATGTCACCACCCCGTGACCACAAAGGCTGAGAAGTCCTCCAAACGTCGTGATCAAAATTAATAAAAAACAGCGTTAAAATCTGTTTAAATTACATAAGTTTTATTTCATATTGCTATTCTTATTTTTGGAGCCTGTTTCACAATGTCTGAGTTAGATGTAGCCACCAATAAAACGTATGAGACATACTATATCTTGAAAATACTTAAGTAAGTGTAGTGCTTTGTAATTCAAAGTTCTGTGTGGTGTTCCATCTGTTTATGGGCAGGCGTGGCACAAAATCAAAGCAAAAATCTAGCGTTAAATAGCAGCATTGTTGACTTTTATAAACTAATATTATAAAGAGAAAATATTTGTTTGTTTGCATTGAATAGGCTCTGAAACTACTGGACAGATTTGAATGTTTTTTTCACCATTAGAATCCTACATTATCCTCAATGAACATAAGCGATGACACAACGGTGCAAAATTTCACGCGGGCGGAGACGCGAGCGAATGATAGTTATTCAATAAAAAAATATGATATCTTTTCACCGGATTGATTACGTAGACAAATCCAAAAAAAACAATCAGATGTAACCGACATCTAACCTTACAGTGATTTGCACAGCATCCGATTTTCGTCGCCTCGTTGCTTAGCGACTCGAGATTAATTCCCCCTGCCTTCCCTATCACATTTTCTGTTACGAAAATTGGATCATTACATGAATTTTGGTCGTCTTTTTTTCTCGTTTCTGTAATTTTTTTACACGCTTGATCTTGTTTGCTTGTGTTTTACATAATTCATACCGTTTTATGTTTATTGCTTTTGATTTTTTATACTGGAATGGAACAGTGATAACAGTAAAGATAAAAACATTGCCGTACAAAGAAATTTTTAACGTATTATATATCTTTTTTTATCCACGGTAAAGTGACTAATGGTAAGCGCAGTGCAATCCAAAAATCAAGCGATCAGATACAAAAAAAGGAGTATATCAGTGGTCACCAGAATCATGCCGGGTTGTATACATGCTTTTTCATACTCCGAAGAGAGAAGAAGCAAATTGAGGGGCCTGCTACAGGATACGTGAATGACCGATGCAAATACAGGGATACAAGGATGTATCTATACCCGCTACAACCAACCATCAAGTTAGGTCGCAAGGCTCTCGAGAGAACTGGATAAATACTGGATAATCCTGGAACGCGATCCACACGAGATGTGTGGGTCACTATGGTAGGTTTTAACACCATGTTTATTGTGGTCCTTATCCGGACGGATATGAATATCCTACCCACCAGTAAATCAGTGCAGTTCAGTGCCATGCAGTGTTTTATTCTTAATTCAAAGCTGTATGTGCTGTTGCTTCTGTTTATTGGCAGGCAGTTACCATAAGGCGAGCGACTTGCTCGTCTCGTCATTCAATCAAATAAAAAAACACTACAACAGCACGTATTGAACCTGTTTAAAAATTTTATTCCCCAAAAAATAATATTTATATCGCATCCCAGTGAAGTTTCAGCGGTTTTTTTCCAGTGATTTATGCGGCGGGAGCAAACGCGCATACAAAGAATCCAGGAATGCCCCGGGGACTTATTAACGCATTCCCCACTTCCCACTGTGATTCACTGGCGTATTTCAAACGCTTCCTTTTACGGCGGCCGGTTTAAGCGATGAATTATAGGCGGGTGCAACAGGTTTTTAAGAACTTTTTAATGTGTTTTGTTTATCGATATTTGCAAAACAGTAGACCGTCTTTGTTTACTTGTTAATTTGAATTCGCATTACATAAAAACGCCTGAACTAATTTCGATTTTAAATTGTTATTGTTATTGTTCTTTTTTTTTTACTTGCCCTGTATTATACATGCCACAATGCTGGGCAAGGGCCTCCTCTACTGAATGAGAGGGGCTAGGCCTTATTAATTTTTAATATCAGAATTAATTGTTATTGCTTCTCTGTAATTGTTAACGTCAGAGAGGTGGCCTGTCGAAAAAGCTATAAATTAAATCTTTGTATTACATGTGTTAAAAATCATGATGCACAGACCCCACTGCGCGTGGCATAAGGACAGGTAGAAGAAGATTATCAGATATGGTTGCCCCATTTACTCTACAGTAGAATAGCTTTCCTACCCTCACACTTATTTCAATTTTGAGCTACAACAGGTCAGTTGTTGAATTGTTGAAGTAGGAGTACCCGCCTTGTGTTTCGGTTTGAAGGTCATTGAAGGTCAGCTAGTAAAATTACTGGACAATATGATACCTACCAACTTATGTCTAGAGGCGATAAAGCAGTTCAGTGCCATGTAGTGGTTTGTAATTCAAACTTTGTTTATGGTCAGGCGTGGCACTTACCACCAAGAGCGCGGCGTGCTCACTTCACCAGGTATAAAAAATAAAACATGACTTGAGAAAAGTGTAAAAATGACCTAAAAATATAACATGGAATCGCCGCCGCCCCTACCTCGCGCACGCATCCCATTTCAACAGGGTTGTCCTGATTCTTTTTTACCGTTCTTGTTTTAAGAATGCTTTTATGGTTTCAGAGAGACGGTGTATGATTTGTGAAAGCGAATATTTGGTATGAATATTTTGTACACGACTCTCAGCCGAGTTGATTTACTTTGTATGATTAGAAAATATTTTAGTACTTACATTTTATCGTATTTCGAGTACGGTGAGCCGGAAATGTTTATTCAAACATGTTTTTAATTAAAAATGGAATTTGATGCGATTGGAACGCAACCATAGATGTTTGTTACATAATCTGTGTTGAGACGTTAACACTGGGCGTTACGCTTCCCGCCAAAAGTGCTGTCTCTATGGTCTCTGCTCCCATGCGTATATCACAAGAGTATACGTATAAACCATAGTTTATATTGTAATTTATAACATTAAATACTTTATAGATCAAAGTGTACTTTTCTTAAACTACAATCCTTTAGAATTATTATGTTCCTTTTTTGTTGCCTTTGATTGGTGTGTGGTTTTGAATGAATTGTATTCGTAATTGGTATGCACACATTATGAACAATTGAAATGAGAATTTGACATAAATTGCTTTTTTAGAAGAGGAAATTCTATCAGAAGTTGCTGTACCATGTGCATAAAAATTATAGTGGTATTTATTATTAAGGTGAAGACTATCGAAAAAAGTATATATCTAAAAGAAACGCAAAGAATTGATTGAAAACCTTACTTTAAGCCCAAGTTCAAATATTTGAATTAGCAGTAAAGAATACCTATTCACATCGAAATATTCACTAGTTGATGTTATAAATACATAAGTACAAATAAACACTAACGCATTAGTGGCAGCTCCCTAATGGTAAAGGTGGCTCCCATCAGAATGACTAACAAACAAACAATTACGTGTTATATATACGTCACGGCCGTTTTACTTTGTCCCTGGTGGTAAAGGATTTCTCTTGTTTTAGGAGTTCTCCACATTCTGGACTCAGTTTGTCGAATGTTTACGCTGAACCCTTTGGTTTGCGAGAAGTTGTGTTTTTATTGTTGCGTGTGTGATCTTGAATTTAGTGCTCTTTTAGTGTTATTTACATGTGTACAAAGGGTGGTATGAATAAATCTTTTGGACGCTTTGCCGAGACGTGCAGAATTGGAAAGGCCAGCAAAAAGAACATGAGCGAACATCCGTGGCAGTCATTTGCTGGTGGGAGGATACTTGTATCCGACCGGATAGCGACCACCGTACACTGGTGCTAAAACCTGCCATAGTGGCCCACCTTGTGTGGGTCGCGTTCCAGGGTCAGCCAGTGTATATCCGGTTCTCCCCAGGGGGCTTGCCCCCTGATCCTAATCCTATTCCCATCCCTGTTTCCTTCCCCTCCCCCTTGGCCCTTTGGCAGGCCGGCATAATCTTGCCGACCTACGATAGACACATTGTATGTCGTTGGTCGACACTATTCTTGGATTGCGCTACACTTACCATCAGGTGTAGCGTAGTGACTTTGCCGAGCCAGGATAAAAAAAAAAAAATAAAAATGTTTTTAATCTACTTCTTCTTCTTAGCGTTATTCGGATTTTTTGTTAGGGTTCGCTTTCGTACTTGATATTTCTACATCAACTACTTAATTATCAATATTGAGCACTATTAGTGCTCAATATTGATAATTAAGTAATACAAAGTTAGGTGTGGTGTTGCTTCTGTTTATGGGCAGGCGTGGCGCTTACCATCAGGCGAGCGCCTTGCTCGTCTCTTCATTAAATCAAATAAAAAAAGGTCACATTCTAACAGACACCGGAAGTATGCTGTCATTGTCTATTAGATCCTTTAGCTGTCGTATATGGTAATATGTGGTTAAATTATACTCAAATATTGAGAAATAGGCCCTTACAAACAAACAAACACACAAAATAATCTTCGAACAAACAATTACAGTTTTAGTCAACATTCGATCTTACAAATACAAAACAAAAGAACTCCTAAAAGCGAACATTATTTAAAAATAATTTCCATAATAAATTCTTCTCTTCACCCGAAAATCGGGTCGGCCATTAAGTTTATTATCTCAGGGACACGTTGACTTTAAGAATGATCTATTATTTCGAAACAAGGAAATTTGGAGATAATCGAGAAATATAGATATTTTAAATAGTAGAACGGCGCTGTAGTCGTTTTTGTCTACGTCATGAACGGGCCGGTTCATCCGGGGTAGTACCATTGTCTCATAAAAAAGAAGTAGTAATTTTTCCTAGTTTCCTGAGATGTATGAGATTTCCGAGGGTCCAAAGAAACCAAAACTTCCTTTATAGAGGTAGAACCTCGCTGTGAACACTTTTGTCTACAGCATGAATGGGCCGGCTCTACTGGGTTGTTCCACTGTCTTGAGAAAACCCACGTAAGGTAGCAACTTGCTGTTGTGTTTGTTATGGTGAATAACATATTTGGAGGCCCAAATCGCTCTCTTCTTCCCATTCCTGTAATAATCATTTTCGGTTAAGATCGGCAACGCTTCTATAATTCCTCAGGTGCTGTGGATGTTCATGGGCAGTAGAAATTACTCAGCATCAGGTGATCCAGTTGCGCGTTTATCAACCTCTGCGAGAACAATAAAAATAAACTATTCCTCTGGCATAGTGGTGTTAGTGTGCTGACTTTCTGCTTTATAGAAGACTTTCCAGAAGTGACAGCTTCCTGTTACATTTCGTACGATAAGTAAGATTTCCGGAGGCCTAAGCACCCCCTCCTTTCCAAAAAACCACCACTATACTTCTTTCCTCTTTCATTCTTCTTTCATCACTTATCATTAGGTAGCCCATTTGCGCGTAGCTACTGTTCCTGGGCTACGAAGAAAATCGAGTCGGAATGCAAAGCATTTCTCATAAAGTTTGACGTCTCAAGATAAAAGTATTTCAATTTGTGTATTGTCTAGTGAATAAATCTCGCATTGTTCTTACAGTTCAAAGAGCGTTATATTGCTGCTGAGTTTTCGTTGCCGTATCCTGTTCTCACTTGCTGATGCTAAAAGATAGATAAGTTTTCTCACTACATTTAAACTTGAACTGTAGGTTACTTGAGTATTATTAGAGTTTACTGAGACTCTCATAGCCAGTTGCACTCACTTATAGGTAAATGTTTAGTGAGTTCAGTAACTCTTGACGCGGTCAGTCCATGGATGTGTGACCGCTTAATGGTATTTTAACTCCCTGCTTCGGAGTGCACGTGAAAATGTCTATCCCGGCTGTTATTAACTGAAAACAATCGTTAAGCTAAATCTGAGCCCATCGGACGACTAGAAAACTTTGACAATTAGGGTGGTAACTGACCATTTAATAAAGAATAGAATAAAATTGGAATATATTTAACATCAGGTGAATAGTAGTTATTCTGCCGTACCAGGATAAGAAAGATGAATAAATCCTCAATTAGATAAAGAGATTTCCTTGTACGATACAGGTGAGACAATTACAGAAAATATCATTTACGAGAACCCGTTAACAGGATTTTATTTGGAAATTGAATAACGCGTCCTCCTGTATGACAGTTATCTGCTAAGTCCTGGTCTAGGTCGTATGCTAAACTCTCTCCATCTAAGTGAGACTTATCTCAAGTCCTTGAGCACTTATAGATAGGAAAGGTTTCCATTAAAAGTATCATTATCAGTATTTCTCATAAGTCCCTTTATTGCTCTAATGGCAACGTATTAAAGCTGAGAACCATGCGCTCTGGGTTCACTTCCGACATCGAACCATTACAATTTGTTCTTGAGTTTTTTAAATAGAAAGTCACTCATGAATTGACCGGGCATGCAATTTGTGCCCATTATGTTATTATGCTTATATTGTAGGTTAGAAATAAGTTCGGCGAAACATCGGTGCATTACTATTTGTACTTTTGGCTACTTCTTTGGGATAAAATCGTTAGCTTAATGTATGTCGGTATTTCTGACTTGATGCTAATGTTAACAACTTCGAAATGTTCAGAGAGGAACAATGAAAATAATATTGCCATACATTTTTACTTTATTGTTGAATTATAACACGAAAACACACGTTGTAAACACACACGAACAAGACAGTAGATGAAAACTTTGTAAGGCAACTTCGTGTAGCGTAGCGCGTGCTAGCAGGCTCACTTATGACAAAATATGTATATCATGACAGTTTACTTTGTTTTTCAAGACACGCTGAAATAAAATTCAAAATTACGCGCACATTAGAAGTCTGCCTTTCGAAATAGGTGAATACACTTTTTAATAAAAGTCACATTTTTTATAGCAGAGGCAAAAGATCAAATGTTGACTATTTTGGTTTTAAAAAATAAATCGTAAACTATCCCAAGCTATCAATACTTGTCATAGTGATTGAGATTTGGTTTGAAGGCATAGCGATTGTGTTAACAAAAAATGAAACTTTTGTCAATTGGCTAAACGCGATTTAAATATTTTTTCGAGGAGTAGAATTCTAGAATGAGTTATATTTTACATGCTAGCCAAAACATTTTGTAAAATAGAATGAGTTCCATAAGTTATGAATATTTAAATGGAAAATATTTTTTACATAGTGGTTGTTACATGTACTTTAGCGATTTATCAGCAGCGACATTTCGATACCCGTACCGAGACAAATGTTTGTCATTCATAAATATTTATTTCGAGTCTGGGTGTGCTTTCTTCATATAAAGATTGACGTCAGGCAGATGGCCTTTCGTAAAAACTATAAGTCAAATCTTTCTGCAACTAACCACAGAGAGAGGGATAAGAGCAGGAGGAAGAAGAGCAGTTTTTGCATCTCCTCGTATCCCAAATTTTCGACTGCCATTTTTCATATTAAAGGATTATCAATTTCGCATTCTACTCTTTTCTCTCATATAAGTTTTAAGTATGTATATATATTTATTACTTTGTAAAAACATGAAGTAGCTGACCGATACCATATTATAAGTCAAAATATGGTGATATTTGACAGCCTCCGTGGCGCAGCGGGCAAGTAGCCGGCTGTGAAGCGAGAGACCACAAATATTTGTTTCGGGGTCTGGGTGTTGTGAGACCAAAAGTCTCTCGTAATTCCTGATACCCACGACACAAGACTCTTATCTTATTGTGGAATCAGGACTATGTGTGTGACTGTTGGGTGTACAAAAAAAATGCATAGAACTCTACTACCGCAGCACCAATTTTCACAAGGTTTAAGAAAAAAGTGCTTTAAATCATTTTAAACCCACAAGCTTGCAACATCGTGCCCGTTTACAAGAAAAGGGGAGAACTGCCAATAACAGAACTCTTTAAGACTTTAAGTCGTTAGTTTGAAGGAAAATATTATAAAGAGTAGCCCGGGGAAAGATGGTCCGTTGGAAAATTCAGAATCTAAAGCGAGCTAATGCAAAAGTTCCCGTATTGGTTTTATACTTGAAAATTGCTTATGCAAGGTAGATGCTTGTATGTTAGAAGGTTTTCAATCAGTTTAAATAGGCTGATAAATATAATACTAGAATACACACATTTCATTTTAAATTCATATTCATTTAGTTTCTAAATAATATTTTTGAAGACTAATGTCGTCGGTTGCTGCAATCTTCTGTTCGAGAATTTAATGCATGTATTTTTTATCGATTGGATTTTCCTTCGAATATATAATAAATTCACACGCCCACTTAGTAAACATTAAGATCAAATTAATTATTTTAAAGCATGCATGTGTATGCATACTCACGCCTGTAATCCCGAAGGGATAGGCAGAGGTGTAACCAATATATCGGTGAGCTTATTTCCGACCTATTATGTGATAAGAGGCAAGCCTATCTCTGTACCGGGCATAATTCTAGACTCCGAACTTATAAAAAAAATAACTATCATTTTTATCCGCCCCGGAGATCGAAACCGAGACCTCAGCACAGCAGCCTCAGGGCTTCCGGATATCTCACTCACCGTACGAAACGCAGCAGCAAGCCGCTACTTTACGTCAGTTTTCTGTGAGACAGTGGTAACGACCCGGGCGAGCCGGCCCATTCATGCTGTAGACAAAACTGTATATTATTTTGTCACACTGCTAAGCCTTGTTTATAAGCATGTTCATATTCCATTCAAAGTAGCGCGTTAACAGTCAAGAGCTTTCCAGACACTCAGGCGCCAGACGGGAGATAAAGCTCCTGAAATTGTATCTCATGTTCCAAGAATTTCAAAATACTGTATAGTGATATAATAGAAATAGGTTTTTCATATTCAACTGATGTTATTATAGAATTTAATCCTGGTTATTGTCGGCTTTAAAGTAGAAATGCTTTTGACTTAATGTCAGGGTAACAACTGGTATGGGTAAGTCTGGATGAATCAGCTTATTTTTGTCTGTCATGTGAGCGTAATAATTTTTGTTATTTTAATTATAGGTCAGTAACTATGTAAAAGTCTTGTGACACTGATGATAAACATACAAATGTATTGTGTTTATACATCAAATGCACACATTCCAGGATGTGCTGAAATGAGTTTAATCCTACTAATATTATAAAAGCGAAAGTTTGTAAGTATGGATGGATGGATGGATGTATGTTTGTTACTCTTTCACGTAAAAACTACTGAATGGATTTTAATGAAACTTTACATTAATATAGCTTATACATCAGAATAGGACATAGGCTACTTTTTATCCCGGAAAAAGCAGACCACGCGGGCGGAGCCGCGAGCAAAAGCTAGTTACGTATAAATTGTGTAAAGTTCTTAATGTATCTGAACATTGCTGGTGGTAGGATATTCATATCCACCCGGATAGCGAGCACCGTACACACGGTGTTAAAACCTGCCATAGTGACCCACACACTGTGAGATAGTCGTAACAACCCAAGTCTATTAATGCGGTAGACAAAACTGAGCATGGCTCTACCACTCATTTTGGACTTCGAATCGTAATAACCATCTTACCTACTCTGGGCTATCGCCACTTCAATTCATAGGATTATTAAAAAAAATACTTAGTTATATAAATTAAAACAGAATAGTGATGAATAAATGATGAAGAGAGCATTCCTAGTTTTGACCCAATCCAGATAGAATTAGCAACCCTATTACACAGTAAAAATGTCTTGTGATGGTGCCTGCAAAAATAAAAATACCGATTAGTATTCCTAAGATGTTGGCCTATTGCATATTATAGCAATTACGTACCTTTGGAATTTTCAAGATTCTAGATAGCACTATAACATATCAACTAATTCTGCAGAGTCCAATCTCGCGCGTGACCGACCGGATACGACCAATACCGGTCACTATTAAGGAATAATGGATGGTAGGTAGGGTTGCCAGGCAAAATTATTTCGTATGTTGGTTTTTGAAAATAATTTAAAATAAGAACATGATGCAACTAATAAACTAACAAAGTTTGAAGAATAGATATAAAAATGAAAAATGCTTTTATACCTGTTTTAAGTGGCTTAATTTGTAGCATTGATAATTAAAATACTATTTGGTGCTAAACAGGCATAGAGGCTACCATGACACCCACATACCCTTCTGTTACGTCAAAGCAAATATATGGTCAGCGATTTTTTGGAACGAAGTTCCTTACGGCAGGCTTGGAGGGGACAGGGATTTCGCTGCGTGACCGAACTGAAAAAAATGTGATAGTAAAACCGTAAGAAAAATGCGTGGAAAAAATGCGTGGAAAAAATGCGTGGAATAAAAGCGTTAAATGAGACGTGCGCAGGCGCGACAGTCAATGTGTCAATTTTAATGTCAGTCATTTCTATGTAATTTTATGTTGTCAAACAAATATAAAGAGACATATTTAAAATGAAATTCATTCAGCCAGTTATAATTGAAGTATATAAAAATACTCCTTCGATTTTTAAAAGATTACGCTAGCTCGTTATTATTTATAATTACATAAGTTGATAAAAAATGCTATACAATAGCTTTACCGCGGCAGTCTCCGAGCGCCACACGTCTTTTTTTTATTTCTATTTTTCTATTCTATTTCTATGTAATTTTATGTTGTCAAACAAAAATAAAGAGACATATTTTGTTATTTTAGTTGATAATTTGAATTTTTTGCAATTTGTGTCGATTGTACATTAGCCGAAGGAACTTCGTTCCTACCTGGTGTCCCACGACACACACCAATTTTTTTAATTATTTGATCGAAGAGACGAGCAAGGCGCTCGTCTGATCCTAAGCGCTACGCCGGCCCATAAACAGAATCAACACCACACAGAACTTTGAATTACAAAGTACTACATGGCACTGAACTTCGATCGTCAGCCCGAGACATAAAATGTTAAGTCTCATAATGCTCAGTAATTTCACACACACATGCTTACACACTATTGCTTGGCGGCGGAAATAGACAAAGCGGTGGTACCAACCCAGACGGCCTCTGAAGGATCTACCACCTTGTAAAATCTAAACCTTGTATCGGTAACCTACGTGGCACAATCCTTGAAGTTTTAACCATATTGTATGATCAAATACATAACATGTATGTAATACTTTTCCAAAAGCAAAATCACCTATTCTTATTTTATTAGTGTAAAATGTTATGTGCAATATAAAACGCCTGGCCGTCATACGGCGAAAGTCCACCGCAGTAGTAGAATTTAATAAAATATATTATATGAATCTCGAAAGTGGCTTGGGCATGTTTCTAGAAAATCCAATAAGCACCAGTGCAACAAATTCAAACCACTTTTATTTTGGACTGGCAAAATGATTAAAATTCACCTGATCATACGATTAAGTGCCATGCAGCACCAATAAAAAGTATGTGCAAATTATGACCGCCTAAAATTATTGCTTATACACCAGATGACCGCAGAACACGACTCAGCGAAATTATTTAGCGACGTGAAAAAATAAAATTCATTGGTCTTTTATGGTTTCGTCAAACAGCGGACGGGGCGGGACGGCAACGCGACGCTGACGGGACTGCGTATAGATAATCGAGCGTCGCGTCGCGTCGCGTCGAGCGCGACGGTTCTGTGTGACATTTTCTATGTTGACTAATTACAACTGCTGCATGTCCCGTCAACGTCGCGTTGCCGTCCCGCCCCGTCCGCTGTTTGAGGAAACCATTATAGCATAGAGTGAGAAAACGAGCAAGCGAGTAATGATGGTTAGTACCGGCTACCGCCCATAACCAGCCATAATACTAGAATCATGACCGCGTTGCCGAACTTAAAAGAATAGCGTAATTGAAGGATTGGGATGGGAGATTTTGGTCTCCAGAGATCTCGCTCACCACACGAAACGTAACGGCGAGATGCTACTTCACGTTAGTCTTATGTGAGATTGTGGTAATAGCCCAGTCGAGATTCATGCTGCAAACTGTCTACAGCGTGGCTCTATCTATTTTATATTAAGTACCGAGTACTCATTGGTTTGTTGCAGATATTTTAAGGCTTTAGCATCAATTTCAAAGATTTTGTACTCTGAAATCTATAGAAATACTAAGTAATCCAAAAGATAAAATGATAATATATTTATGCTTAAGTAGATTTCCAACAGGCATCAGAAACCCTCAGCTCCGTCGTGTACCGAGATCCTTTCACCACATAACATACTTTTATATTACACATTGCTAAATATTATCCAACGGAAAACTCATACCAAATGATAAATTTATTTACACACATTTCTGCCTCAAATGTTCTTCGCTTACATAACGTATAGCCTGGAGTAATGTAAAGATCAGATTACAATACGTAACAAATGATAACGTAGATTTATTTGGAACAAAACAAATCCACCTACAATACTGCGAGGTGGAAAATGTGGATAAATCCAGTACGGTTTATTTCTTCAGGGATTTTAGATACACCAATTATGTATATTTGTTTCTTATCCGGGAACGGCAAAGTGACTGCACTACACCTGATGGTAAGCGCAGTGCAGTCCAAAAAACTAGCGACCACCGACAAATAATGAGTTTATCGGTAGTCACCAGAGTAATGCCGGCCTGTATAAATGCTTCTTCCCTCTTCGGAGAGGAAAGCAGCAAATCGAGAGGTCTGCGACAGGACAGGCGTATGACCGATGCAAGGACCGGGGTACAGGGCTGCACCCCTATACCCGCCCCAACCAACCATCAAGTCATGTCGCAAGCCTGTCGGGAGAACCAGATATACACTGGCTAATCCTGAAATGCGATCCACACCACACCACCACATGTGTTTTAACACCATGTGTGTATAATTATAATATTTGCTTCAAAAGAGATGGCATACGAAAACAGCACAATCATGAGAAAATCTGTCTTAAAGAATCTAAAGGATTGGCCGATCAACTGAATCTAAAACATCATATTTCACGGCAACTGATTGACGGGGGCAAATAATAAAGCGCAATTTACTTCATATAGTAATTTTTCCTTTAAAATATCTCTTACCTGGCAGCCCTAATTCCAGTGTCGAATCATAGTAGGGTCGTCGAAGTATCGCCCGTGGCCTAGTGGTACTTCATCAAAGCTATAGCTTTGTCTCGTCGTGTTGAATGTTGGATGCCAATTTGTACGACACGTATTTAAGCTTTGATATGGCGCGAAGAATTCGATATCATTCAATATCGATATCGTGAATGAAATTATTTGTAGGTATTATTGACAGGTTGACATTTTTGACAAGTACTCGTTTTATTAATGACTAGCTTTTGCTCGCGGCTCCGCCCACGTGATCAAATAAACAAACAAACAATCAAACTCTACAGCTTTATAATCTATACTAATAATAAAGCTGTAGAGTTTGATTGTTTGATTGTTTGTTTGTTTGTTTGTTTGTTTGTTTGTTTGAACGCGCTAATCTCAGGAACTACTGGTTCGAATTGAAAAATTCTTTTTGTGTTAGATAGTCCATTTATCGAGGAAGGCTTTAGGATATATAACATTACGCTGCGACCATTAGAAGCGAAGCATCATTGAAAAATGTTGCAAAAACGGGGAAAATTATTCATATTTGAAGGCTTCCGTTGCTAAGCTACCAAAATAATATTATTTGAAGGCTTCCGTTGTCAAATCAAAATCAAATCTATACTAATATTATAAAGCTGTAGAGTTTGATTGTTTGTTTGTTTATTTGATCACGTGGGCGGAGCCGCGAGCAAAAGCTAGTATTAGTATAGATTTGATTTTGATTTGACAACGGAAGCCTTCAAATAATATTATTTTGGTAGCTTAGCAACGGAAGCCTTCAAATATGAATAATTTTCCCCGTTTTTGCAACATTTTTCACTGATGCTTCGCTTCTAATGGTCGCAGCGCAATGTTATATATCCTAAAGCCTTCCTCGATAAATGGACTATCCAACACAAAAAGAATGTTTTAATTCGAACCAGTAATTCCTGAGATTAGCGCGTTCAAACAAACAAACAAACAAACAAACAAACAAACAAACAATCAAACTCTACAGCTTTATAATATTAGTATAGATTTGATTTTGATTTGACAACGGAAGCCTTCAAATAATATTATTTTGGTAGCTTAGCAACGGAAGCCTTCAAATATGAATAATTTTCCCCGTTTTTGCAACATTTTTCACTGATGCTTCGCTTCTAATGGTCGCAGCGCAATGTTATATATCCTAAAGCCTTCCTCGATAAATGGACTATCCAACACAAAAAGAATGTTTTAATTCGAACCAGTAATTCCTGAGATTAGCGCGTTCAAACAAACAAACAAACAAACAAACAAACAAACAAACAATCAAACTCTACAGCTTTATTATTAGTATAGATTTTGGACTTCCTCTCGGTAAAAGCTGATCAAATCAGCATTTAAGCATAGTTTTGATTTTAACAGTGCTTCCCAATCAATTCGAGTTTTTGAAACGTTAGTGAACAAATTATTAATCTCTGATCTAATTTGCAAACAATCGCTTCTTAGTAATTAATACACCGTTTGACGATAGAAGTGTCTATGAATCTTCCAGAAACCCAAATTGGCGTTTGACATATGATTTTTCATATTTAGTTTGAAAGTATTGTTAACTAGCAAATCGTCATTAGTTATTTATGTCAAATCCAAAACATCTCAACAACCTTGGCATCGGCAGGCTACTTTCAAACCTCACAAGTTGAACCTATTTTATAGGTTTCACTGACATAAAAGCAATTCCATAATACTTAGCTTGGAAAGAGAAAAGAACTTTCTCGAAACAAAACCGACAAAGCAAAGAAATCAAGGCCAGTAACAGTTTGAAAGAAAAGACTCGCAGTCGTAATGGCACTATACAAACTAAGCAAGTCCTAATTTCACTTTCTAAGCCGAAGGCTGTACAAAAAAGGTAACAAAGTATTTTTCACCGCACATCGTTAGCCTACATTCGCAGTTTTATCGTTTCTCTCCAGTGACACATTTCCTTTGATTGCTTAAATTATTTTTTCGGTCGTACGCTGTGTTCGCAGGCTTCTGATTTGGTATCGTGGTTTTATGTCGCGTTGATTGAGGCATCTGGATGCTTAAAAAGCATTTTTGTTTTATGATATTCTTTATATCTCATTTTTTATGATTCTGGCTTAGGTGTTAAGTTTGGTTGTGATAAAATAGCAATGAAGCTACATAATGTTGGTAAAATGTATTTGATAAATGAAAGGAGGTATGTCCCTCGTATGCGAGAGGCCGTCTGGGTTGGTACCACCGCACCGTCTATTTCTGCCGGCAAGCAACAGTAATAATAAAATATTTATTTGGGCATAAAACAGTGCATACATAATATAAATAGCGCCTGATGTCCTAGCTAGGTTACGCAGTAACCTGTATTAAGGACCATCAGTAACCAACAGTGTTTATGCACTGTTGTGTTTCGGTTTGAAAGACATTGAAACCAGTGAAATTACTGGGCATTATGAGACAGCCATCTTAAGTCTGGGGTGACGAGCTCACTTGTAATTCAAAGTTCTGTGTGGTATTGCTTCTGTTTATAAGCAGGCGTGGCGCTTACCATCAGGCGAGCGCCTTGCTATTAATATATTTAAAAAAATAAGACTAAGTACAAACAATGGCGACTAAAATTAGATTAAAGGAGCAACTGAGACAAACCAGTGTAAGATATAGTCGTAGAAATATTCAAACTATGAAAAAAAAATCCAAATAATAAATGACTCATTTCAAAATACATATTAAAAGAAAGTATACGAAAATCTCTTTTACAAAATTATACCGAATAACAGATGACACATGCATGTATGATTCATACGAAATAAACAAGGGCAGAACATGCAAAACACATCTTCGTATATACGAAAGAAAAGAAAAGTATAAAACAATGAGCCGTTTGAATTATTCCGCGAATCTGCTACAAGGGAGCATTGTTTCGCTTCGTGGTTTGGTGGCGAGAGATGGCGGATGCGCCCGGTTTGGGAATGTTTGAACAAAGTATTGTAAGGATAGTGAATGAAGAATTTTTTTATATGGTCGAGCGGTGGTGGCACAGAGCATGTACGTAATTAACTTGAAATGGAATACGTTAACTCTCTTGTATCAAAATATTAAAGTGGTACATAAAAGATGTTCTATAAATAAATACACCCAACAGTCACATATATAGCCCTGACCCCACAGTAAGATACGAGTCTTGTGTCGTGGGTATCAGGAACTACGAGAGACTTTCTGTGTCACAGGACTCAGACTCCGAAACAAATATTTGTGGATCACACAAAAATTTGTCTCATGCGGGGACCGAACTCGCGGCTCTCGCTTCACATCCGGCTACTCGCCCGCTGTGCCATGGAGGCTGTCAATGCGTGAATTAGAATGTATCTTCAGATTTCCATTGTAATTTTATTTAGTGCAAGGCGATTATTTTTTATTTGATTGAATGACGAGTCGAGCAAGGTGCTTACACACTTCTGCTTGGCTGCAGAAATAGACAAGGTGGTGATAACCAACCCAAACAGCGTCTCGCATACGAGGGACCTACCACCTTGTAAGGTTGAAAATAGATTACACTATGATCTTTGCAACATGAAATAGTTTTTGATTACTGTGTTCATCATATTGTGTCATCATTTTCAACATAAACATAAAAATTCAAAACTCAAATAAAACCAAAATCGCTTTCCGCCAATCAGCTCCCACTAAGCCCCAACCATGAAAACAAGAAAACACAATCTGAAGACACATCGACATTCGGCCGTAGCAGGTGTGCGCTCAATGACAGCCGGAGCGTTCCGTTCCACTCTATATCTGTATTAAACTTTACGGTTATTGCTTCGATATTGGATAGCGAGTTTGAAACATTAGGAGTGGAATTTATTAAGATTGCATCTACTTAACATGAGTTTTTTAGTCTGATTCATTATGTGTTTCGTAGGAATACGTGTGTAAAGTTGTGTTTGGGTTTTCCACTTTTGATGTTTGATTGTGCATGGAGTTTTAAAGATAATCATTAGTTTGTGGAAGTGTTAAGATTCTTCAGATCTCTATGTTTTAGTATTTTTATTCAGTAATATTACATAATAGTTTAATATTAAATTTAACGATAGTAAAAGTAAACATTTTACATTAAAAAGTGGTAGGTCTCTCGTATGCGAGAAGCCGTCTAGGTTGCACCGCTTGGTCTATTTCTGCCGTCAAGCAACAGTGTATAAGCACTGTTGTGTTTCGATTTGAAGAATATTGAAGCCAGTGAAATTACTGGGTATTATGAGCCTTAACATCTTATGACTCGGGGTGACGAGCGCAGTTTAGTGCCATACAGTGCTTTGTAATTCAAAGTTTTGTGTGGTGTGGCTTCTGTTTATGGGCAGGCGTGACGCTTATCATCAGGCGAGCGCCTTGCTCGTCTTGTCATTCAATGAAATAAAAAATCGTAATAATAAAATACACACTAAATTGAAATTAAATTATAAAATTAATGAACATTACAATAAATGTTATTTTGGCGAAACAATTTGGTGGCAACAATTTTTCAAATTATATTGTAAAGCCTTCAGAGGTTCATGCTCTTGAGATTGAGTTCAAACCCGCGACTTTCGCCTTGGCAGTCTATTCCGCTTCGCGCAGAATCTATAGCTGTTTTTTAAGTCTCAGGTGTAATTATAACTTGTTTTAACGGTGAACGAAACGTCTTGATAAAACCTGGATACCTGAAAAATGCTCCATAAGAATGTCAAAGGTGTGTGAAGTCTACCAACCTGCATTATGCCAGTGTAGTGGATAAGGCTTAACCCCTCTAGTTTAGTAAATCAGGTTAGTGTACAGCTGTGCGATATAGATAAAACAGGGTTTGTATAATAATGTAATAATTGAAAGACCTTCACATTGATGGATAAACTTAGATAAAGAAAAAAATAATTTTGATAAAAGAACAATAATAAGATGTCATCTAACTGTACTAAACTATTCAGTAGTATTGAATGGATTGGTTGCTATTATGGATGTGTGTGTGTAAGTATTCATGGTCGGTAGATATCACGTTCTAATGACCCACGTGCTCTTTTTCCGGTCTTTCTATAAAAAAAAATACATATGAAAAAGACCAAAACAAAAATAGTTAAAAGAGTTTTGTATTCTGCAACAAGGCGCGAACGGACTAATATTTGCATACATGCAATGGAAGTCACTCGCAATCCCAGGCGTACAAAAAAAATCTTAAATTCAACCAGCCGTGGAAACAAAAAGGTTTTGTTACCAGCATTCGCTTGTAGAAAATCCTTTCTGTATTCATTGTTTCTGTACAAATACCCAAGGGCTCGTTCACGTTATGATAGCGAAATAAGGATCTCATTGTAATGCATTGGAGTTGGATATATAATAGAAAATCCAGAACTGTTCTTGTCTTTTTAAATTCGATATACCTGAAGTGATAATGAAATTACACGAGTTTACTGAATGTAAAAGGTTTCGCGGAAATATCATTGGCGTGTGAACCTTCTTTTCCATTTATAAGATTTGGAAATCCGGCTTTGTTACGATTCTCTCGCATTCCGCGTCCGCAATTTGCATCTGAATAGAACAGTGCAGACTGTGCCAAAGTGTCGCGTTCTGTGTGCAACTACGTCTTACACCTTACATGTGTCTTTGAATCTTTTGACAGGTCCATAGACCAGCTTTTGTGATCAGAGAATGAACGCTCAAGCCCTACACCGAGATAATGTTTGTGTGATCCACATATATTTAGATTTTTGGTTTTGTTTTTTAGAGTGAGTCACTCAAAGTTCTTGATACTCACAACATAAAACTTGTATCATAATTTTACTACTTGTATGACTACCAGGTGTATTTATTAATTGTATTAAATGCCTCTTGGGTTTTAGTACATGCTTTAAAAGTGTCATAACATGACCTGAGGTCTGTATTAACTAACGAAGTATTCAGAGATGTAACTAGTAAATCCAATGGTCGCCTAGCTAGCTTAGTTCCATTCTTTGACGTTGGGGCGAACTTATTGGCAATATTGAGCACCTTTCGTGTTTTCCAATCGAAATACTTGTACAAATTTTGATCGCTTCATTGGTCTAATGTAGTGTATTTAAATAAAGAGGACCTGGGTTAAAACCAAGGTCAGTCAGTCAGAATTTCTGTTAGAGTTTTCACTTCGAAAGATCACACAAGAGTTGCAGAAGATAAGAATTATTTATTTCACCGGTTTCACAGTTTAAATACGCTGCTAATAACATAATAGGGTGACTTTATATCTTTATAAGTCGATCTTGCATCATAGCTGATGATTTTCATATCCCTGTCATAATATTAAACGTCTCTTGGGCTTTATCATGTAAAAGTAACAAAAGAACAAGCAACCTTGTAACTCTGTGTATGAAACTGCTTTGCCAAGTATATGCAAATTTCATCTAGATGGAACATCTGAAGTGTGAACACAATTTTGCAGCGTCCTATGAGGCTTTAAATAAAATGGTATCTGACAAAATCTCAATTTTTTGCTAGAAAGACCTGAAAAAAACAATATTACAAAGGTCTGCTACCCATTCAATTTTAAACCTAACGTAGAGGGATCTTAAGACCGAAATCTATTATCACATTACGTACAAGGACAATACAAAAATATCCCTGTACCGTACTATCACTGACTGTCTGTGGATTAATGCAGGGCAATACTGACTTAATGTTCACTTCAAAATACGGAAATGGCCTTGCGACGCTTGAAAATGGGGCTTGGTCTCATTAGCTAATCTTTTATTTGGGATTGTTATGTATTTTTAAATGAGAGAAGGCAAACAGGTTTATCTAAGACATTAAGAGCGTATAGCCTCGAGCGTATAGCTCGATAAAAAGAAGTTAAGTGTGCCATATTATTAAAATATAATTACAAAAAAGAACGGGCACGATTTTTAAAAACCTTGAACACTCCGATACATACGGTACCACTGTTGCGCACGGCCCTTCCCTAATGAAAGGGGTTGGGTCTTTTTTCTACCATGCTAGGCAAATGCAGGTTGGCAGATACAAACATTCGGATATATTTTGAATACATATAAGTAACGCAGGTATTCTCACAATTTTTCTAAGGATCATTGAGACCATCCTACTTCAGTCGAAGAAAGTCACGAAGTTTTTAGACGGTATGCCGGCATTAACAAAAATTGTTAGGGTACCGATGCTATAGCCACTCAGATGTGAGCTGGGTTGAAAGGCTGATGAATCTGGCATAACCATATCTGCATCCACGGTTGGGATGGTATCCGTAAAATTGATTTTTCGCGTGCCAAAAAACGGCTGGTACCAACCTCTCTTACTACAGTCCATATTAAAGCTAAGTTGTCACCGCTTTTTTCAATCATCTAATCCAATTATCTTAAAATATTACATTCCCAAATGAGATGTAACAAAACAGGAGTGTACTAGGAATGGGAGACACAAGGGAATACTGCTAATGACGGCTTGGATCTAAGTGGCTTTGTTAGCTTTTTGGATGTGACGTTATGTATTGAAGATGTTTGTTGATAAATGGGAATGACGCCGAGCCAAGAGGCTGAGCGCTTTGTTTTGTACTGCCGGTGATTAATGCTGGTAAGACATTTTAATACTTAATATTGTGGCTGTGTTAATGGACGTTATTTCCTTTTTGCTATTATATATTTCTATAGACTCGGGAATTAAACTTATATCTGATATCGTAAATGTTATATTATGGGAAACAAGTATTTTTATGGGCGGCTAATGAGCAAGTGAGTCATCTGGTGGTAAGTGATATCTACCGCCTATCTAAAACCAGCGACTACAAACAATGAGTTTATCGGTGGTCACCAATCATGCCGGCCAGTATAAATGCTTCTTCCCGCTTCGGAGAGGGAAGAAGTAAATCGAGGGGCCTGCGACATGACAGGTGGATTACCGATGCCCGCCCCAATTAACTAAGTCAAGTCGCAAGCCCCTCAGGAGAACCGGATATACACTGGCTGATCCTGGAATACGATCGACATACACAAGGCGTGTGGATCACTATGGCTGGTTTTAACACCATGTGTACGGTGGTCGTTATCCGGGCGGATATTAATATCCTACCACCAACTAAAGCTATGTTACTAAAGTATGAAGTTCGGAATTATTCTTTCACACGGATTGTAAATACTTACGCAACTTCATGACCTACGTCTCAAGTGCAATCTACGATGCCGGTATTGTATTGATACAATCAATAAAAAAAAACTAAACACTAACTTATATTATTGTTATCCACGTCTTTTACTTAAAATTTGATATCTATTTACATTAGCCATGACACAGTCATTAGCAAATATCTGATTTCAAAGCATCCTGAGTGATTTTCGTAGAATGTTGACATTCGTCGCTTCGAACTGTGTTTACTGTTTCACAAAACGTACCTCTTAGGTGAGAATTTATGTCAAAGACGATCCCAAACGTAATTTGGTGATACGGTTGCATTTGATTAGCTTTGACAATTTTTTGACGAAATAAAATTGACAAAATTCTGTCCTATAAAATCTGCGGAATATAATGTCTATTATTGAGGGACATTGTGTGTCTCTGACGGTAGAGTTTAAAGTTACAGTTTATCAAGTCACTACGATGAGTTTTTCCCTATATATCTTGAACAGATAATTAATTAATTTCTCATTTTCCTCAGGTGCTGGTGGTCTTCGCACAACAGAACTTCGGATAACACCACGTGTGGTCCAGAGAGGGAAGAATGTCACCATGGCCTGTCTATACGAACTTCACGACTACGGGATATACTCGGTGAAATGGTACCGAGGTACCCAAGAGTTCTATAGGTACTCTCCCCTAGAGAACCCCACCACCAGGGTCTTGCCTGTGAATGGAATTAAGATTGATGTAAGTAGACTTCTTATTTATATGGACGAAGCTTTAATAGATGTATTGAGAGTTAAGATCCTGTGAAAACCTCATACTTTTGTTATATGATCATTCAAAGTGGTTATTTAAGGTACTTAACATATTATTATAATAAAATTTTACAACAAAGATCATCAAATAAGCAAGAGTTATCTTATAATACTCATTATAAGATAACACCACGTGTCGTCCAGAGAGGCAAGAATGTTACCATGGCTTGTCTATACGAACTTCACGACTACGGGATATACTCGGTGAAATGGTACCGAGGTACCCAAGAGTTCTATAGGTACTCTCCCCTAGAGAACCCCACCACCAGGGTCTTGCCTGTGAATGGAATTAAGATTGATGTAAGTAGACTTCTTATTTATATGGACGAAGCTATACATGAACTGATAGTTAAGATCCTGTGAAAACCTCATACTTATGTTATGTGATCATTCAAAGTGGTTATTTAAGGTGCTTAACATAATACAATTTTACGACAAAGATCATCAAATAAGCAAGAGTCATCTTATAATGAGTATTGTCCTATAAACACCCGTAACATAAAGGAAATTTTGGGTACATTGCCCAACAACTAAAGGGAGTGGGAGAGTGAGTTCTATGGCTTTGGAAAATTTCCCGCCAAGGGTTAAGACAGAAAGAAAGAAAGAAAACTAACAAAAATATTAGAGAGATGTGAAAATCCATGTAATACAATACAATGAGGTACTGCTTTGTAATTAAGATCATTAGAGCTTAATGGATCTGATAATTACACCCACGCGGCAATGGTATTGGTGGGTATCGGAAATATATATGATAGAAAATTATAAGGTGTGAACTATTACGAAATGTGATCTAATAAAACTTAAGGTAGGAACCAGTCTCCGTGGCGCGAGGGGCGAGTAGCCGGCTGCGAAGCGAAGAACATGGGTTCGATTCCCTCACCGGAACAGATGTTCGTGTGATCCTCAAATGATTGTTACGAATCTGGGTGTAATGGGACCATAAGTTCCTTATAGGTCCTGATACTGACGATACGGGTTAACCTAGTGGTGTTCTATACTATGAGTATGTTGAGGGGAGTACATTTTTCACGACTTTGGATACAAATACCTCACAAACTTATTATTTATTTATAGTCTTTGTGCAAATCCTATATTTAATAAGGGACTTATCAAATAATACTATATATGCCCATTTGCATGGAAAACAATCATCATCCAGTTCCATATAGGGAGAGCTGTTTAAATAAAAAAAATAACTCCTGCTCGTCTACCAGCCATTTTACTAATACTTAACTTTGTCCTCAGAGGTTAAGTTCAAACGAGACCCACGTGGTCTTGCTCCGCGTGATGCCGAACCTTAGCGGCAACTACAGCTGCGAGGTCATCCAGAATGCCCCCACCTACCCCCATTACGTAGCCACAGCGAGGCTTGATGTTGTCGGTGAGATTATTTTTCTTTTTATTATCGTTAATGTAGGTAGCTTTAAACTAGCATCCATTTTACCACTTAAATGTTAGTTATGATTAAAGCGACTGAGAGAGATCGTCAGGAATTAGAACAGATATTCGATGATTCTATGTTTCAGGCAAACCCCCATTTACATTTACATTTTTTTGTCAGGTACCCTCCCACTAGATGGGTATATGCCAATAGTCCAATGAAATATTTTTGCTAAAAATGGCCTTGATAACGCTGCTGATAGTTACGTTATCTTAGAAAAATAATACTATAGACAAGTACAGTTTCATCCTTGTCATAATTTAAGCCTTCTTGAACCGTCTAGGAATCTTCTTTTGGGCTCATTTAATTAGTCTTTGTCGGAAAAGTTTTGAGCACAGCTATTCATTTTTACACAGCTGCCTTCTCAGTTTTTCTTTCGTAGCTTTGTTGTTGTGTTCAGTGAAATATTTCTTAAGTAACTGGAGTATTCATTAATATTATCTTTCTATTTGTTAACTTTTTACCAAGTTTCAAGAACTCGTCAATACAGACTATTCGAGCGAATAAATTAATGAAAAAATTTAGAATGATGGAATTATTTCGTGATCAAAATTAAAGTAGTATAGTTGCTTCTTGATTTACAATGGTTAAAAGAGACCACCAAGAGACAAAATGATCTAAATGTCGTTGGTAGCAACATTAATCAGAGTCTGGCTACCCATATTATAATGTCAGTAGATAATATTTTGACTGCCCAATATTACTGACTTATCTTGGTGTAATTAACGCAACAGGAAAATCAGACGTAGCCTAATAATTAATTGACCCAATTTTCGCTTCCCTTTTCTAACAATTTGGGATAACATTTCTTGATATATTAATAACGGCTATATAATAATTATGAAAGCAGCGATAATTCAGCGAGAAATGGTAGAGACAGCCGCGATGAAAGTTGTAGGTTCGAAGCCGAAATAGCATACACCTCTGACTTTTCTAAGTTACGTTATGCATTGTTAATTATCTTTGCTTTAACGGTGAAAAAAACATCGTGAGAAAATTTGTATACATGAGTATTTTTCCATTTCATTGGTAAAGGAGGTCTATGCCCAGCAGTGGGACGCTTAAAATACAGGGCTTGTATTATTATCACTATAAATAATTATGAAAACACTGGTGATGATATGACATAAGTCAAAAGGCATGCCTTTTAGGAATACCAACTAAAACTCATGATATAGTGCAGATTACATTATCATTGAGATTAATTAGTTAATTTCTCCCAACAGATGTAGTAATTTATTCTCAAAGTTGCTACTATATTTTATATAGTATATAGGTACTATTATAAATATGATAGTTTGGATGTGTTTGAATTTGGATATTTGTTAATAAATTACGCCTTTGCAGCTGAACATATTTAGATGGAATGTTACGAAAGTAGACCATGGCATAGATTAGATCATATGCTTTTTTTTTGGAAGAAGCCATTCACGTGTGTGGAGGCGCGAGCAAGAGCTCGTATAGAATAAATTCCCAGATACAGCAGTTGACGGCTGCCATCACTAATATATATTACATTAGAGTAATATTATAGATACCAAATTATCGAAAGTTAGACTAGAAACTAGAGCGTGGTTGCCATTCATATGCCCTTAGTGTAGGTTTTTCGACAATAGTTACATAAAAGTTACATTTATTGATTGATCTTTGAAACTTGGATAACATGATTTATGGCAGTATTTAAAATTTACAAAATAGTTGTACAAGTAAATCTTTAAAATCATATAGGGACATTTTAGAAACACAACATATTACAGTATATTGAAAATAAACCGCGATTAGTTTTGTTTCAATATTTCAAAATTTGCCAGTGTTTAAATAAATCCTCTCCAACCTTTAGGTGCTTTCCACAGGCATGTCCACTTCAAATTTTTTACCTCGCACACGAGTTTTATCCATCACAGGTGTCAACCGTGCTCTCCGCACTTGAAAATAAACCGCGATTAGTTTTGTTTCAATATTTCAAAATTTGCCAGTATTTAAATAAATCCTCTTCGACCTTTAGGTCCTTTCCACAGGCATGTCCACTTCAAATTTTTTACCTCGCACACGAGTTTTATCCATCACAGGTGTCAACCGTGCTCTCCGCACTTGAAAATAAACCACGATTAGTTTTGTTTCAATATTTCAAAATTTGCCAGTATTTAAATAAATCCTCTTCGACCTTTAGGTCCTTTCCACAGGCATGTCCACTTCAAATTTTTTACCTCGCACGCGAGTTTTATCCATCACAGGTGTCAACCGTGCTCTCCGCACTTTGGTAATGTCTGAGCCTTCGCATTTTTATGAATCCGGATTTACACAGCCCCTTCTACATCAAAGTCAAAGAGTTTTAATAAAACGCTTTTTCGTCGCATTTTTGCTCAAACAAAGTAGCGTGTGTTGAGAGATTTGGTACAAATGCAATCGCGGCCCGGACCGTGAGCTTTTACGTGAGGGTGGATTTGCGAAGTTGGAATGTACATACTTGTTTTTTTGCTTTCACTTACCTACTTAAACAAAAATAGATTACAATTTGAACTTGGAAAAATGTTTCAGGTTTTTTTTTTTTTTTTTTTATAATAGAGAGCGGCAAACGAGCAAGGGTGACGCTCAGATAGTAATTAGTCGCCGCCCATGAACATTCAAAATACCCAAAGAACCATGAACGTGTTCCGACCTTAAAGGAAAGGGATAATTAAGGGCTTAGGAAGGAAAATATATTTTGAGCCTCTAGACATCTCACACAGTTCGAAACGCAACAGCAAGCTGCTACTTCAGGTCCATTTTCATGCATCAAGCGTTTTATTGTTTCTTTCTTTTTTTTATATAAAACGGTCATTGAATTTAATGATTATACGCTAACGTGGTTAGGCAGATGTGAAGATCGTTAGCACCCGTGCCTTCCTCTAAAATGATAAGCCAGCTCTTTTTGATTATATTTTTGATGAATATGTACATACATTCAGTCACGTCTCTCGATACATTAGCGGCCATTGTCTCCATATTGTAACTTGAAACTATGACAATATTTTTACAAAGTATTTTTTCGAGTCTGGTCAATGAACTTCTGATGTTGTTTGTACACTGGATAAACTTAGATTGTTGGATACAAATTGTTTTATTAAATTTTATTGTCTATTATTATTTATTGATATAGTTGTATGTTAACTTGTTCAGGAATGATATATTAGAAATGTTTTCTTCACTGAAATAATATAATACGATTTCTTTACATATATGTAAGAATTTGTTAGTTTTATTTTAAATAATTTCGTGCGGTGCTACTTCTCTTTAACTTATAACTTCATTGATAGTTCCACTTATAGTTCAATGATGCTTTTGTTATCACATTATGACGAAAGTAATTTAGGTAAATTTTCGACTAAATAAATACTAATAATATTAGAAATCTGGAAATCTTTGGGGGAGGCCTATGTTCAGCAGTGGACGTCTTGTGGCTGATGATGATGATGATGATGAATATTAGCCATGTATAATACACTACTATCATACTGTTAAAGTTAAGTCTAGTTGCTGTTTGCTAGACAAAGGTTATCAGAGACGGCAGCGACAACATTACCTGCATTATCAGCATCATTAGATTGTAGAATATTAATGTAGTAACAATAAACAAGACATTGACAGCTTTCGTGTACGTAACGGGCGAGTAGCCGGCTGAGAAGCGAGAGGCCATGGGTTCGATCCCCGTAAACATTTGTGTGATCCACAAATATTTGTCTCGGGGTCTGGGTGTTGTGAGACCGAAAGTATCTTACTGTGGGGTCAGGATTATGTGTATGACTGTTGGGTGTTTTTTTTTTTTATTTTAAACAGAGTCCGGCCCTCAATATAATGTAAAGTTACAAAACATTCGATTGCAATGGTGCCAATAATTTTGTATGAATTTTTCTGACACTACTTGCCCGGTATTCGAACCACCAGATGAGATAGACTCCAGAAGTTGATGAAGAAGTTAAGTTAAATCCATCCTACACATTTCGAGCAAATCGAGGTGGATCAACACTGGAATGTGATGGATAGAGTAAGAATAAAGAATTCAATTAAAGAAATAATGAATTAAATAAAGTTTATAATAAACGTTTTTGTTCAGGTATAGGCGGTCTCCGAGCAACAGACCTTCGCATCTCACCACCAGTGGTCCAGCGAGGATCGGACGCGACGCTGGCTTGCCTATACGAATTGACTGAGGCACCGCTCTACTCCGTCAAGTGGTACAGGGGCAGGCATGAATTCTACCGCTACTCACCCACTGAGACTCCAGCTACGAAGATCTTTCCATTCGCCGGTATTAATGTTGATGTGAGTAGGTCTTTCTAAGAGACATTTATTTTTTGCTGGTGCTAGAACATTCATATCCGCCCGGATAGCGGCCACCGTACACATGGTGTTAAAACTTGCCATAGTGCCAAACGCATTGTGTGGATCACTTTCCAAGAGCAGCCAGTGTATATCCGATTCTCCCGAGGGGGTTGCGATATGACTTGATGGTTGGTTGAGGCGGATATAGGAGTACATCCTTGTATCCTTGTGCCTGCATCGGTCATCCGCCTATCCTGTCGCAGGCCCCTCGATTTGCTTCTTCCCTCTCCGAAGAGGGAAGAAGCATTTATACAGGTCGGCATGACTCTGGTGGCCATCGATAAACTCAATAGAATTATCTCTACCGGTGCTTGTGAGGATTCTTATCAACGTATATAAATCACTGTCCCTAACAAGCACAATCTATGCATACATACATAATAATACATACAAGTACTTTTACTAAATGCCATGAATATTCCTGGTACATACATTACGAGATACGTTGAACAAGACACACGCGATTTGTCTTCGGAGAACTGTCACAAACGAATGCTCGCGTCATGTGAATGCATGTTAAGAAGGCGGGTAGTCCACTACAATTTTAAAGCGATGCGAATATAATAAGCACTTAAGTATCTAAGTGAAATATATACATATGCACTGACGGCTATAATCGCCAAAGGGGTAGAGATGTAACTAGTACACCTACATTTCGCGAATTTTAATTCCGTCCCGTGATATGATAGAAGGCTAGTCTATCACCATAGCTAGCCCAATTCCAGACTTCAAGTATAATAGTAAAAATTTCGTGATAGATAAACCCAATACTCATCACTTTTAACCCGGGGATTGAGCCCGAGACCCCAGTATAGCAGTCATACCGTACGCATATAAACCTGATGGCAAGATTACATCGTACTAAGAGGAGCGATAATATATGCTTGGCAGTAGGCAACAGCTAATTAATAAATAATACATTATACTATGTATAATCTGTAGTATGTCCAACAATATTCTATTAACCAACAGATTTGCTTACTGGCAGTAAATTTTTTACACATTTTGTATGGAAGATCTGTCAAAACACTAATAGTAAGCAAATGTATCTGTTAATATAATATGGAACAGTCATTAGAGAACTATATAAAAATTATAATCATAAAAATAAATCCTCAAGTAAATAATAAATAAATAAATACGCCCAACAGTCAGACACATAGCCTTACCCCACAGTAACATACGAGTCTTGTATCGTCTTGTTTCTAATTTGGTATCAAGAACTTCGAGAGATTTTCGGTCTCACAACACCCAGACCGCGAAACAAATATTTGTGGAACACACAAATGTTTGTCTCGTTGCGGAGATCTAACCCACGGCCTCTCGCTAGCTGGCTATTCGCCCGCTGCGCCACGGAGGCTCTCGAAATCACAATCTTTTAAAAGATTCTCCAAGAATAGGATTACGTTATGTTAATTTTTGTACACTTTGTTAGCTTTGGTATCGCTTGTGATATAAAACAAACTTACTCCATTTCACAGCGCGTGAATTTATTATGGCTAATGTAAAAACTCTTTTCACGGAAAATATGAGATTCAGCTTTGTAAGAAAAATGTATGGCGTTAGATAAAATAATGATTACGAAAAGAATTACGTTCAGAAATATTAGTGCAATGTCGCCATTTTACTCATAAGAGTTTGACTAATTGAAATTGTTGTTTTAAACCCAATTATCTGCTTAGCTACATTATATTGAAAAATCTAAGTGCTTAACTAGCGAAATATAAACGTGTAATAGTGTTAATAAACACTTTTAGATATATATTTAACGGCTTGCTGCTGCGTTTCGTACGGTGAGTGAGATATCCGGAGGCTCATATCTCCCTCCTCTTCCCAATCCCTAGTCATCCCTTTCTTTTAAGGTCGGAAACGCGCTCATGTTTCTTCTGGTACTGTAGACATAAATGGGCGGTGAAGATCACTTACTATCAGGTGACCCACTTGCTTGTTCCCAAAATTATATTTTTTATTATAAATATTCGGCCTACCCTATAAAAAAATCAATACTTAAAAATAAGGATCATACAGTAAGGGTGGTCTTATCGCAACCGCGATTTCTCCCAGACTACTTAAGGTAAAATGGTAAGCCAAAAATCTATTTGATGAAAGTGTATCCTGACACTGGATATCTAGTCTCCCTAAGTTAATGAATAAAACTACCAATAATCAAAATTGAAATCTCTACAAAGTCAAAGTAATTTGCTCAAGATATTCACTCTAAGATTCAGCACAATTATTTTTACCTGTTGATCGTTGAAAGAACGTGTTTTACGCCTCCGAATTTAGTTAATATTCGTCGTGTTCAATTTAGTGGAAGCGAAATGCGGTGTCGCTTGTTTTATGTTGCCAGCTTTAAAGTAAATTGGTATGGTAAGATTGAGGGGGGTGAGTAATGTTGCCAAGATATAGGAAAGGCGGAGTGATTAGATATAGAAGTTTTGCCACTTACAAAGGTGAATTTTTAAATTGTAATAATTTATGAAACATAATCCTTTTTAGGTTCATAAACAAAAAATACTGAGTTATCGGGGTCAATAAAATTATTCTAGAATTATCCATTGACTAATGGTATGAGGGTTTTTAACGCGGGTCGTTTAATTGATCGAAAATAGCACACAAATAATAGCTTCTAGCACGGGTTCACTTCTAGTAGGCTTTGGATAACAACAAAAAAAACACATTTTTAGCATAACTACCGTTATAACGACATTCTTCTTTCAAAAGTAATTTCAAAAAATAGCTACTAGCTCTAGTGAATTCCAAAAAGTCTTTATACTTCGATTTTCTGTCTTGCTTTTGTCCATAAATTACTTATTTTCTGTTTGAAATGCCTCAGTCAGTATTTCGACCATTAACTGTCTAATTAAATTTCAATCTGCTCGTTATATTTAACACAATATATAAACTAGTTTCTATTGTTCACGATTTTAATTTTATGGTCGGTACTAAAAAACAAAAGCAATTAGTAATAATTATAAAGATATCCTGGCAACATTAAACGCCGAAACAAAATCGTTTCGGCCCGAACAATGAGACAAGTCGTTAAAATAAGAACGTACAGACAACTAGGAATTTAATTAATCCAAAAGGAAAACGTAAATATCGTTCGTAATCCAAGCTATGGTAGGGCGAAGGAATTCGTTTTATCTCCAGATACCGCTGTAAGGCCTTTTTTATTATATGGCTGCGTTATCAGATTTCACGGATTGTTAATTTTAATTTCAGATATTACCGTACAAGGCTATTCTTTTTTATATAACTAAAATATTGGAGCATTCCTTAATAATCAACTATTTATTTTTGATGTGAAAACTTCTTTAGTCGCGTTGAGCACTTTTTCGTAGGGGGTAAACCTTTGATTTCGCGTCAGCGACATGCTAATGTTAGATCAGATTATACACGTATAACACATCGTATATAACTGACCGTGTGCTGTGCGCGTTAGACGCTTTTTGGATGGGTTAAATCTTGTGAGTTCTGAGTATCTGTAGCTATACAGTCAGTCAGTCGGTCGGTCGGTCGGTGAGTTGAGAGTGAGTATTAAATAAATATACTTAAGTTATAACACTTCACCTCTATCGCCAGTCCCTATGACTGCGATATAATTTTGCTTGACATTATATAGAGACGGTCGTACGTCACATCTCTCTATCTCTGTTACAACCTAGTGAATTTTTATACGTCTTTTTGTATAAATAGTTCAACAAAAACTAAACCCCTGACAAGTTATGTACTATTTCATGCGTAAGTCAGACCTGCAAGCTATCGTCCGCCCTTAAAATCGACTTCTGTAAGTGTTAGATTTTTTATACGTCCACCAGGCCCTTTTAAAGATATTTTACTGTACCCTTAGGAACATTTTGTCCGCGTTTTAGGCGAGTAAATAGATAAAATGATAAAAATAAACCCACAGAATAGGAATCGGACGTAAAAAACAATGTTCCCTCCATTACTTTATCGTTGCCGCATCTCGGATACTATTTTCACATACTTTATACCAATGTTTCTTGGAATTGCATTGTCTGAGAGTTTGAGATAAAGATTGTTCTGGATTCAGAATTACGGCAATGCAGAGTTGTTGGTTTTATGTACGAAAATTTATGGGAAATAGATTTATAATCATGGTGGATCCAGGAGAATTTAGTTATTTCAGGCCAGTATAATTTCTAGTGACTATCGTGGTACGTAACATTATTCGGCATTATATTTCGGCCCTTTTCACATCATTGGATGGAAATAAGCTTAGCAAGGCACTAGTGCTACCTCTGCCTACCCCTTCAGGTATAAAAGTGTTAACTTATTTTATAAAAAGTTAAATTTTGGGTAGTACAGAACTCTCAGTGTGCTGATCCGTGTAATGAAACAATGCGAGCTAGTTGAACACTAGTTTATTATCAAGTACCTCATCAGGAATATTAAAATACTTATTATTAAGTTACCTACTACAATCTGATTCACACTTAACCGAATTTTGAACAAACAGTATTACTCTCTTCTTATCTAATTAGACGGTACAAATGTTTTCACTTCTCAGAAATATCATTAATAAAAATTGCTGGAACATTTTCAGCTCCGTAACAACTGCCTTGCTTCTGCCTTTACCGACGAACCCATCTCTCGCTGTCTTCCGCGAAACAGATGTTCATAAATTTAACCCTATATCACTGCCTCAAGGAGCCGCGATAATAACTGAGTGGGTCGTTTTGGTCCCTTTTTCTTATCTACTTCGGATTGTTGAAAATTGCGGTTATGATTTGCTGGTTTTAATTAAGCCTACAATACGGCGTAGGTTTTTGGTACTATTTTTATAGCATGGGCTGGAAAACGAGCAAGAACATCTGACGGTAAGTGATCTCAACCCTCAATGAACAAGCACAATACCAGAAGTACCATGAATGCGTTGCCTTAATTTAAGGACAGGAATGGAGATTGATAAAGAAATGGGACTTGGGAATTTCACTTAAAGTACGAAAAGCAACAGAAACTGTCACGCAGCGTACACTCGATCTGATTGCTGGGCACCTGAAACATGTCTATACCCGGCTGGTTAGCGACCATCGTAAACATGGTGAAAGACTCCTCATAACTACAGTGGCGTTTCGGAGTCAGCCAGTGTATATCCGGTTACTTCAGGCCGGCATGATTCTGCCAGCCATCGAGAGACGCAATATCTCCCGACAGTCAACATTGTATTCTGACTGCACTGTACCAGTAGTAGATTGTCGGAAAAAATATTGCTTCTTCCCTCTCCGAAGAGGAAAGAAGCGTTTATACAGGCTGGCATGATTCTGGTGACCACCGATGACCTCATTGTTTGTCGGTGGTTGCTAGTTTTTCGGACTGGACTACGCTTAACATCAGGTGTAGTGCAGTCACTTTGCCGTGCTCGGGTAAAAAAATCATGCAATTAAAATTATTTTATATCCTCATATCATTAACTCTATATATTCCCCAACAGCTGGCGAGATCCAATCAGAGTCAAGTGGTGCTGACCAGAGTGAGTTTCGGTCTTTCTGGAAACTTCAGCTGCGAGGTGACAGCCGACGCACCTTCCTTCGCCACCTCCATAGTCTCAAATACCATGGAAGTTGTGGGTAAGTCCTCCACAAGAAATTAACAAATTTTAGTAAAATTATTTTCTTGATAATTTTTTATGTTTACTCGATTGTTAGACATTGAAATAAAACTAATTTAAACGGATTTTATCGCGACGTTTTGAAAGCCTTCGTGGTCACGGGGTGGACTGAGATGTAGGTTGTCCATAATTTTAACTATAATTGTAAACTGATGGTAGGCACTGTAACAACAATAAGTGTGACCACGAAGGCTGAAAAGCTTTCGAAACGTCGGTACCGAAATAAAAAAAAACCGCGATAAAATCCATATAAATTAGTTTATTTCAACATGTTTTTCTTCCAACTACTCCAGAATATCTTTTTATTTGAATGATTTCGTTTCGGGATAATGATAGCTTTGGATTCTCAGAAACTTGCCGAGCTTCTTTCCTTCGTATTTAAATATGCGTCACATTGTTAATCCTGGCTTACAGGAGTTTCTGTGACGGGATAGTCTTTATAATAAAAAAATCCGAGCTTAAGCCACTGGCTTCAATAAATACACTTTAAGTGTAAGGTAAAACTGATAAATCATTTATTCATTTATCCTGTCAGTTTGTTTGTTTCGAAGTCATGAAATACTATGGTCTATTATTTTTGAAGCAATTTTATCTAATTAAAACGTGTATAGTGTAACCTAGTAGCTGTGATAAAGTTTACTAAAATAAGCAGTATTTATTTATGCTAAACATACACCTATTAAACATTTTTTTTTTAGAAAAAGGTGACAAACGGGCAGGATGTTCACCTGATGGAAAGTGATCACCACCGCCCATGAAAATCTGCAACACCGGAGGGCTTGCAAATGCGTTGCCGGCCTTTCAGAAAAGAATATGATCTCTTCTTGAAAGTTCCCATGTCTTAACGGTTCTGAAAGACCGAACCGAAAAAGTTCTGAAAAACAAAAAAGAACTAGGAATTACAAATCATACATTGTATATCAAATTCCTTGGCTTATACATTCCTGTATAACAAATTATAGATATTTTGTTCTCTGCAGTCGTACCACCTACTTCACCAAAAATTCAGACGAGTCAGCATTACTACGCACCAGGAGACGTGTTGCGAGCGAATTGCACGTCAGGTCCGAGCCGACCGCCGCCTGAGCTGGCCTTCTTCATCAATGACATGCCTGTGAGTATCTTTTGTCTTCTACACTAATATTATAAAGAGGAAAGATTTGTATTCTTGTATGTAACGAATAAACTTAAAAACTACAGGACTGATTTGAAAAATTCTTTCACCATTAGAATCCTACATTATCCCTGATGAACATAGGCTACTTTTTATCCCGGAAAAGCAGATCACGTGGGCGGAGCCGTGACAAAAAGCTAGTTATAGAATAAAGTGGCAAACAAATGGATCACCTGATATAAATAAATTTACACTGCCAGTGAACACCCACCAGAAAAACCATGGATACCACTTTATGAAAATAATGGGAATAACGAAGGAAGTGTTATGGGTTTTTTTTGGTATCCGGAATTCCCAGTAACCGTCTTTTTATCCGGGCAAGGCAAAGTGACTGCACTACACCTAATGGTAAGTGGAGTGCAGACTAAAAAATCCAGTGACCACCAACAAACAATGAGTTTACGATGGTCACCATAATTATGCCGGCCATATAAATGCTTCTTCATAATCGGAAGACGGAAGAAGCAAATCGAGAGGCCTGCGACAGGACAGGCAGATGACCGATGCAGGCACAGGGATACAAGGATGTACCCCTATACCCGCCCTAAACAACCATCAAGTCATCTCGCAAGCCCCTCGAGGGAACTGGATATACACTACCTGATCCTGGAACGCCACCCAAGGATAAAGGTAGCTATCAGGACGGGTATTGATATCCTACCACCAGTTAATTATTATTAGTATGTTATTAGGTAGATTATAATGCAAAAACCTCGAGAAATAAAATACTGCAATAAACGGTACTAAAATATGAAATAATTTCGCTTTTCACCATCGAACCATTAAAGAAACTATAAGTAAAACAAATCTGATTTGCTGTAGAAAATAAATTTCTGAGCTAAATTAATTTATTTTCGCAACGCGAACAAAAAGTAGCGGATCGGAAGTTCACCACCACAAATAAACTATACAATGAGTGCAGAAGCAAATACATTCAGTTATTAACGTCGAAGCTAGAACTCTTAGAATAACTTCTGGGAAGCGATGCAGTTTCAACTGAAATTCTATAGTGCCAAGTTTTAATACCATCCCGGACTCGCATTTGCGGATCCTGCTTTCAAGCTTCCCTCGTCCCCAAGTGGCATTCTTTCTATTGTTTCTTCAGAGTTTAATTCTTTGGTTAAGTAGCTCTGCTGTAGTGCAGCGTCAAGATATTGAGTTTCTTACGCTTTATTGTCTCTGGAATGTAGACTTGAGGATATTGTTAGTTAATTCCTTCAAGTCTGAATATTTCTACAATCGTGTTGTTTCTATTAATCCCTGAAAAAAAGAGGCTTGTCATAACTTTTGCATGATTGTATTTTCATGATTTAAAACTTAGTATATTTAAAAATAAAACTCTTTGAAAGAAAAGAAAAATGTTGTAAATTATTTTATTATACAAGTAAGATTCATGAAATTTTATTAACGCCTGTTTCACCACCTCCGAGAAAGTGCTACTTACCAAATGAAATATAACACGTTGAAATACTAAAGCCATAATCCGACATATGTAGTACCGGAAGAAATTTGTCTACTAGGTAATTTTAAAAATAGCTGCCTTAAACATAAGCTTTAAGAAAATTAGTGTATAATTCTTATTCACATATTATGAAAGAGACTCTTTGTAGAAAAATCGGGTTTTCTGAAAACAAAAAATATATAAATACTTAATCCCGAAATAGAAGCAATAAGCAGATAAGTATTTTTGTTTATTACATCTCAGTACCAAACATTACAATATAAAATCGACAACCCAATTTTGTTTCATATTTCTAAACGTTTTCGTGGAAATATTTCCGGCATACTTCACGTCCATTACATTTTATTATATACGTAGGTAACAATATTCTTGGAAATTCGAGCAAGCTAGTTAAAATTTTAAAAAATTTCTTTATAAGCTTCTATGTAGGTAAATATTTAGAACAAACTCTACCGAAAATATTTTTGTTTGTTAAATTTTCTTCTTCATGTTTTTGTAGCATATAGTTTATATTACTTTTATATAGAAATATATTTCTAGAAAATTTCTCTCTGAAAACTTACTTTGTTGACTATCATAACATTTGCTACTAACAAACCTTTACTTTTTGCCTTTTACTTTTTATTTGTATTTCTTTACCACTCTGTGGTATTTAATAAAAGACAAAAAAGACAGGAATTTTATATTATTTTATGTGATGGTCTTTATATTGCCTCATTTGTCCAGTATAAGCTTAAGGCTGAGAACCGTGAGGTATTGTGTTCAATTTGCACGTCGGAAAATTGAATGTTTATTTTGAATTTTCGATTCGAAAAATCTTATATGCATTTCCCGGTCAAGAATTGTGCCCAGTATGGCTCCCCCCTATCACATGAGATGGATATAAGGAATATGCTCTGCGAAATGTAGGTGTACAGGTTACATCTCTACCTACCCCTTCGGGGATTATAGGCGTGAGTGCGTATTTATATATTATGATAATTTACCAGAATAGGTACCACGACTATCTATTTCTATCGCCAAACATTAGTAAATAGACACTTTGTCGTTTAAATAATTCTGAAGCCAGTGAAATTACTATTATTACTAATCCTACTAATATTATAAATGTGAAAGTTTGTTTGTTTGGATATTTGTCCGTCAATCACGCTGAAACTACTGAACGGATTTTGATGAAATTTGGTATACAGACAGGGTATGAGCTGACTTGGGTGATAGGATACTTTTTATCCCGAAAAAAGTAGATCACGCGGGCGGAGCCGCGACCAAAAGCTAATTACTAATAATTAGAACTACTAATTACTACTTATCAGATTGATGTCTCGGGATAATGAGTGCAATTAGATCCCATGCATTATTTACGACGCAAGTTCTGAGTGATTTTGCTACATGAGCGGGCGCGGCGCTTACTGTTAGATTAATGATTTAGGCGAATAAAAATCATTGGAAACTATCACCCACTTCTAGTTTTTTTTCTGCTAATGAAATTAAGACAAACACTTTAAAGAATTCTTCAATACGTAATAGAAACAAGGCCAAAAAATTTATTTTAAAATTGAAATTCTGTTCACCGAAAATGTCGAAATCGCCATTACACAAGGTCTTTCATAAATCAATTAGATCTAATATGAAACTAAAACCAATTTTTAGTATAATTTCGTTATTATATGGTATAATTAATTCACCACGCATTTAATAATTGACAGATTGGCTCGTTAAATTAATTATCATGTCACAAAATTTAGATAAAATATTTACTTACCTCTTCCGTGTGTGCTAAAATTTATTATAAATTAACATTTGTTCGTCAGTTTAAAGTTAAAATAAAATAAACGATGGGGCAGAATGGTTCTGGAATGGAGGCCCGTACTGGCAAGCTTAGCGTTGGACGTCAGCCTACAAGGTGGACAGACGACCTGATAAAGGTCGCAGGAAGTCGCTGGACGTAGGCCGCTTCCAACAGGTCGGTCTGGAAATCTTTGGGGGAGGCCTATGTTCAGTAGTGGACGTCCTGTGGCTTATGATGATGAGGGACCATAAATCTTAATGTTTGATTTTGAATTACTATTGGATACCGCTTCTGAGAAAAAGGGTCTTGAAAGATAGACAGTCAGACGACTATTTCAGTTTAAGATACTGAACTCTTATATATGAATATAAAAAAATATCTATATAAATATATATTATCTTCTTCCTTTTACGAATCGTAAAAAAATGTCTTTATCATTCCAATTAAATATCACATATCAAGCGAACATATCGCTTACCTCAAGTTATTCTGTAAGCCGACCAAATCCCTTCGTATTTGGCAGAATTACGCGAAACAATTTCCTCTTGAACTAAAGTAACGTTTTTCTTTATTATACAACTGAGTGCACTGGCCGGGCTTGATGTCTTTTGCCATAGCCAAAAACTGTTGTATTTCGTTAATATTTTTAACCTTATGGTGGTAGGATATTCATATCCGCCCGGATAGCGGCCACCTTACACATGGTGTTAAAACCTGCCATAATGACCCACACACTTTGTGTAGATTGCGTTCCAGGATCAGCCAGTGTATATCTGGTTCTCCCGAGGGGCTGACGACATGTCTTAATGGTTGTTTGGGCGGGTATAGGGGTACATCCTTGTATTATTGTGTCTGCCTTCCCTCTCCGAAGAGGGAAGAAGCATTTATACAGGCCATCACGACTGGTGACTACCGATAAACTCATTGTTTGACGGTGGTTGCTGGTTTTTTGGACTGCAGTAGTCTTACTATCAGGTGTAGTGCAGACAATTTGTGCTCGGATAAAAAAAATGAACCTGAGTGACGATACCAACAGGTCGAGCGTCTGATGGTAAACATCACTCCTGCCCATAAGCAGCAGCGACACTTAAAACGTTAAATTACAAAGAACTGTATGGGTCTGCACTGCTCATCATTCCGAGACATAAGTTGTTACTTCTCATAAAGCCAGTAATCGGATCGGCTTTAATGTTCATCATAGATTACATACTGCTGATTGGAGGCAACATTAGACAAACTGGTGGTGTGCTATTCTTATAAAATTGAAGGACCTTTACAGTTTCTAGTGCCAATGTGAACATATAAAAGTAACAATTACTAAAACGACTTCTCTTTTCTAGGTAACCCCAGGAACATACGAAGTCCAGCAAGCCTCAGAGGGCCTAGTCAGCGCGCAACTTTACGTACAAATCCAACTATGGCCTGCTCACTACGAGCGAGGAGCGCCAATCCTCCGCTGCGAGTCCAAAGTCACCGATCTGTACAGAGATGATTCAGCTGTGGCTCTCTACTCAGCCAATAGCGATCCTAAGATTGAGAGGGGTGAGTGGAAATGTGAGGATACGCTTTTATTAACTTTTTTCTTTTATAATTTTTTTATTTAGCGATAGTCTAAGAGTGGAGTAGACGAGTACGCACCTTTTGAAGTTATGTGTGGATTCATTATCAGTTATCGCGATACAGAAAATGTCAGGAGGAAATAAATAGCGGGTTCACACATAGATTTGGTTTTAGTTGTTTAATTGCTGAAACGTACGCGATTTGAACCATCTGCACAGATTTCAATCTAATTTATCAATAAATAACCGTTTTATTGATTCAAGTCCGTTGATCAAATAAAATTTAACTGTGCGATCCCACTATAACATACCTGATGGATTTTGAATTCCAAACGTTTGTGAAGTTCACTGACCTTCATTACGATAGTATGGTGAACTAAGGCCCATGTCTTATCATATATATATATTGAACTACAATTTGAGGATTATCCTGCCTTACCTGAGATTCTCTCAGGGATATTAATACTCCTTGAATTAGGTACCGTTTCCATTAGCACATGATAGATTTCAAACCATTACCAGTTTGTCTGTAGATATTCTATCTCAAAACCATAATAAAAAATGCACCTTACGAAGAATAACGACTAGTTCTATAATGTTGAAAAAGTATTCAACATTAAACATATTCACTGACATCATATAAGTCAGTAGATTCATTACACAGAGAGGGCTTGCGCAACCCTCCCACGGAGCATAATTGCAATTTTCATAAGTGCGCTACAAACGTTGTTTTATTAAATCTCTGCATCCAAGGTAACAAGATACGTTCTCCACGCAAATGTGATACCTCTTTGTATAGTCTTTTGTTTTAAAATTTCATTTGCGGCGACGTTAATGCATGATGAATTGGAGGTATTTTGTTTTTGTCACCATTAACTTTGATCAAGTTGAGTACTGTTTAAAATAAGGAGGATTTAAAAAGAAATTTCTATTAAAGCCTGTTTTGAGGTACGCAACTGAGGTATGTTGCCTAACAGCGACGCATGTTGTGAATCAGGTGGTAGGGACAAATCCGCTTAACTATAATAAAAATACATTTCTGGCTGGATACGTTCCCCTGTAGATAACGCTGTCTGCCGAACAGTCGAAAACTCAGCTAAGTGAGATGTAGCTTAGGATCGGCCCGATCTTCTGGCGCCTCTTTATAAGAAGATAAAAGCCGCAGAGGCAAAATAAAAATAGCTTTACTGCCTAGACACAACTGATTGTATAGTATTTCAAACCGCGACTCTCGCTTTACTCCACACAACTAGCAATACTTGTAGAAAATATCGTAATAACGCTTGCGACCGGGTATTTTTCGTAATACGAAGATAAAAAGCTTATGTAATTAGATCAGTCTTTTCTATTTATGGCCATCCAGTAATGTCTTTTCATTTTTGGATTAACTTTTTTTTTTTTTATGGCATAGGCCGGCAAACCAGCAAGTGGGTCACCTGATGGTAAGTGATCTCCACTGCCCAAGTACGTCCATCACCAGAAGAATCATGGGCGCGTTGCCGACCATAAAGGAAAGGGATAATTAGGGATAGGGAAGGGGAGGGGATTTGGGCTTCCGGATATCTCACTCACCGTACGAAACGCAGCAGCAAGCCGCTACTTTACGTCGGTATTCTGTGAGACAGTGGTAATGACCCAGGCGAGCCAGCCCATTCATGCTGTAGACAAAACTGTCTACAGCGTGGCTCTACCACTCAAAACTACACTATATATATTTTATAAACTAATAAAGATGCCTTCTACTTAAGGCATCTTTAATCAGATGCCTTAAGTATCTGATTAAAGTGCATTCGTTTTCGAATCAGTCGAAAACTAATGCACGTTTTCGACTTATTATTATGACTGAAATGTCTTTTTCTTCAGCAAATATTACATTCAAAAACAGAGGCGTCATTTTTATTAGTTAGATTTTTAGGGTTGCCTTTAGTTTCGAACAATTATAAAAGTACTGATAGATTCGTCTTTTCTGATTCCGAATATGTAGATAAGTTTGAAAAAAAAATAGTAACATCTTTTTTCCTTATAACGATAGAATGTTTTAAGCTTCTTTTTGAAGAAAGACTGGTCATATCGCTCGGGAAATACTGATGTACGAAGTAATTCCAGAATTTATTTGACATTATGGGTTGAATAATAATATCGTACAATTAATTCAAACATTCATGGGTGCCGCGCGTGCAACGCAGATTAATGTAGGGTCACAGTAATTAATAATAAAAAGTTAAAATATTTTTTCATTAAAGTAGGTAACATTTTTTAATATTAAGTCAAGTAACTTGTCCCAAAAGATTATTTGATTAACTTTTAATCAATGATATATTATGTCACTGTAGTTTTTTAATACGTTTTCAACTATAATGAATAAAATTATTGCAACTATTTTCAGAATGTTTGATCAAACTTTCAATTATCTGCTTCTAAAATGGAAATAATTAATCGTACAAGAGAACCTAAGCCGGAAATTCAATCATTACTGTTTACACTTCATTAAGTTTAATTAATTTGTCCGTGTCTCTTTGTTTTTGTTCCTCGAGTCTTCAGATATAAATTAGGATTTTTCACTCTCACGGGAATTATTTTTACATCAAATTACTTAACTGAGATCTTGAATTAAAAATCTAGGCACTGACATCTTTATTACTTATTAGATTTTGTAATTCTAAAAGTATTAGTATTTTCATGATTCCTTTTCCTTATTATTTTTAAGGAAAATGTTGTTGTTATTTTGTACGAATTTATAATTTAAGCAACACTTTCATTTCTGAACTGAGTCTCATTTTTGAGGTCGGCTCTTGTAATCGTCTATCTCTAAGGGCTTCTATTGTTGTTGGGTACATATTATTATATTATCTAAGGTCTTAAAAACTACAGTAATCCACTATATAAGTCGTGGTCTTTCGCGATTTATTGTTGTGGTCATATTATCTTTGACTCATCTGGTCATGTGATGTTATGGTGCTGCCACACCGGTGTTAGAAAATGTTATATAACATTTTATAACACCGGTGTGGCAGCAACATTTAGTGAACATTTCTTAACAATTTGTAACATTTTGTAACATTTCTTAACATTTTATAACCGCAGGCGGCGGTACTTTTGAGAGCGGCGCCGTCAAAGAAGCCGCCAAAGAAGAATGTTCAGAAATGTTAGAAAATGTTAAGAAATGTTATAAAATGTTAAGAAATGTTATAAAATGTTAGATTTAATGTTAGAAAATGTTTGTAAACATTTTATAACATCGGTGTGGCAGCACCATTACGTCTCCTCAGGACCTCGCGTACCATCGCATTCATAACTTTATCAATTTGTCTTCTTTGTTCTTCTTTAGATAACTAAAACTTATACAGGAATATGGAACTATTTTAAAAAAAAAATTACCTCAGTAACTCAGAATATTGGAATATTGTATTCTCATCATCGTTGTCCTGTAAGTATTTTATTACACGCCACCTGAAGTTCGATACTAATCTAGTTTTTGTCTGTAGTTATGAAACTGCTGCTAGTTTTTGAATATCATTAGTCTACTTAACTCAATCATGTTGGATAATCACTCATGGAGTTTACGCAGAAATATACACATCATTCGTTTGATTTCCGCTGTCTATTTCTTATATTTATTAGTCTATTTGGCTATGAAACCAACCGTACTCAGTGAATACATCATGCTCTTACAAGGCTATTTTAGTGCACCAGTAATTCGAAAGTATGAGTTTCTAGTTTTCTTATAGCATAGACTAGAAAACGAGCAAGTGGGTTACCTGGTGGGTAAGTGAATTCCACCGCCCATGTACGCCCACAATACCAAAAAAATCATGGGCGTGATGCCGATCTTAAAGGAAAGGGATAATTAGGGATTAGGAATGGGAGGGGTTTTGGTCTCCGGATAGATAACCGATACGGTGAGTGAGATCACTCACCGTACAAAACCTGGTCGAGCCGACCCATTCATGCTGTAGACAAAACTGTCTACAAGGTGGCTGTACCACTCGAAATATATAAAACAATACCACAAATACAAGCATATAAGAAACAGATATGTTTGATGACTACTAAGAAATATTAAATGTAAAACAAAGAGCTGAACTATACTACTCAATATTAATAGTTCTCATTACTAGCCAATAAAAGATCATTACCCTTCTAAATTTGTTCGACAAGCTCTCACTACAAAATTCACGTAACAATTTTTACGGCGGTCGTTAAAATGTCTGAAAATAGAACCGCCATACTCCTCTCGCCTACGCAAGTGCTTTGAGGGTAAAAATAAAATTAACGAGTAATAAAATGTTATATGTCAAAATAAGCCCATATTCATATATCTTGCGTTTCTTCATTCATGGTGTTGGTTCTAAATTGAGATACTTCTTCTAAAGTAGTTTTTAGATGTCTCATTCTTTGAATCATATTTTGTGATCTTACACCTGAGGAAATTACACCTATTATAGGTCAAAGGTTTCCTCGCCTTTGAAGAAAAATGCGAGTGGATTTTATTATAGTATTTAACTCTTATTATCAATTCAGCCTTTTTATCGATCGCGATACTAAAATTTACCATTCAAATATGAAATAAAAATATTCCACGTTAATAAAAATTTTTAGATCACGTTACACTTTAAAAATAGAACGTTTTGGTCACAATATTCATATTCAATATGTACTTATTATTGTGGAATAATTAGGATGAATCGCGTAGGCGCTGTAAAAAACTTATTATAAGAACGAATTGTAATCATGCGGTTGACCGCTTACTTCCGTGTTTACCTTTTCAATAAAAAGAAGATATGTACATATAACAGTTTTTATAATACAATTCACAATTTAAAATTCGATTCGAATTCACCCGTTTCAATATTCACTCGATAATAAACCGACAAAATAAAAAGCACTATAAACTACTTACGAAACTCGCTTCGCTGAAAATATTCAATCTTCCAGCACAATATATTTTAAAAATCGAATCATCTTTTCAACTAAATCAAATTCCGCTTACGTCCCGCCATTGGTTATAATATTAGCAGACAGGAAACGGCGCTAATGAGATTATATACCAGAGCAAAGAGAGCATTGAGGGCCAGTGAATTATGGCTTCCCTCTCTCTCTCGCAGACAATTTCCTCTCGGCCCAACAGAGAGCCGTTGTTGCTAGATAATAAATTTTATCTTCGACGGACGTTCGTACGTTTTGGTAATTAAACTGTATGCAATGTTGCCAGTTGTATTTTTAATTTGGGTTTACGTTTTAAATGAATTTTGTGTGTGGTTTAAGCTGACACAAAAATGACGGGAGAGCCGAGTACATTTGTAAGAAAACAAAATGTATATTTTTTCCTAATTTACGTGTTATGCGTACAAAGTGATATGTACTTTTAAATATCTACAACAAAGGAATTAATTAGAAATTCCTAAAATCGTAGACCAGGAATAATATTATAAGTATGTGATCGAAATATTGGAATTACCTACGTAGGTTTTTTTATCCTGGCTCGGCAAAGTAACTACGCTACACCTAATGGTATGTGTAGCGCAATCCAAGAATAGTAATAGGTTCCGTTGTTTGAGAATCATATACCACAACTATTGTCACATCGCCTCATTAATCTAGTGGCTGAGAACCGGGAAGTCCTGGATTCAATTCCTCAGTCGAGCAATCTTAATTTGTACTCGAATTATCGGTTTAACATAAATTGCCCGGGATCGGAATTTGTGCCGGGTATGGCAATAGATTCGTTCCCTAACACTCGCTGAAACGTGGATTTAGCACCAGCTGCACCTCTGTCTACCCCTTCGGGGACAAAGCTGTGAACTTATATGTAAACAATTATGTTCTCTGCAATTTTCAACAAAAATAAAAATATAGAGAAATTAAATAAATATGAACTTAAACTAACACTCAATTCCTCACAAAAGGCTTACATAGAGTAACTAAGGTGATTATACACGGCACGATTATGCGGCTTAAGTCTCACCCACTTGCGTCTTAATCCCGCTGACAGGTGAACACCCATTGTTCCACGGGGTAAGGCTCAAATTAAATTACTCAGCAGTCAGAGGTAAAACACGGATGTTGAGTTACGACGGATGCCATTTAATTCTTGTTAAGTAACATGTTTATGTAAAGTGCCGAATGAGATATTTCACGAAGTGGCTGGATGAAGTGCTTTCAGTTGGTTAAGTTAGAAATAATGTAAGATGTAGGCTACATAGAATAAATTAAGACGGTGCGATGAGCTCTTTCATAGTATGTATTTACAACCTCCGTGGCGCAGCAGGCGTGTAGCCGGCTGACGTGAGAGGCCGCGGGTTCGATCCTCGTACCGAGACAAACATTTGTGTGATCCACAATTATTTGTCTCGGGGTCTGGGTATTGAGACCGATAGTCTCTTGTAGTTCCCGATACTCACGACACAAGACCCGTATCTTCGAGGGGGTCAGGACTATGTGTCTCTTTAACGATAAAGAAAACATCCGAACCATAAAAGTGGTAGGTCCCTCGTATGCGAGAGGTCATCTGGGTTGGGGATAGTTTATGTGGGCGAAGCTGCGAGCAAAGTTACAATGTCTATATGCAATAAAAAATCTTATTCCTCTGCACCACTGTGATGCTCGATTATAAATTCAGCTATTTCATAAACTAGCTAAGAGGTTCATAAAACGAAGCCACTTTATGACTCACTTAAACCTCTAGTAAATCTTCAAACTTAAACGTTTGATAGTTCACCTCAGTTTATGAGAGTTACTGGCACGGGGAATTTGATATACCGTTTATCAGAATCACTTTTAGTATATAGTATATATATATTTGTGTGTTTACAAGGTGGTAGGTCCCTCGTATGCGAGAGGTCGTCTGGGTCGGTACCACTGTTTTGTCTATTTCTGCCGCCAAGCAACAGTGTGCAAGTACTGTTACGTTTTGATTTGAAGGACATTGAACCCAGTGAAATTATTGGGCCTTATGAGACTTAACATCTTATGTCTCGGGCTAACGAGCGCAGTGCAGGGTCATGCAATGTTTTGTAATTCAAAGTTCTGTGTGGTGTTGCTTGTTTATGGGCAGGCGAGGCGCTTACCATCAGGCGAGCGCCTTGCTCGTCTCGTAATTCAATCAAATAAAAATATGAGTAGGTAGAGGATACGATTCATAGATTCCACTTTACACGGTTCTGAAATACTACTTTTGCTCCATCTATTTTCATTAACATTTCCTTATTTATGATGTCTCCAATTTGGCTAACCTACTAATATCAGATATTAGGTGTAGTATTTCACCAAGTTAATACAAACAAAAAGAAAAAAGATACCGTAGCTATGCTAACTATACTTTTTCTTTTTCAGTGAGGTCACCGAGCTCCGGGGCGAGACAAGAGCTGTGCCAAATCTATTTATTATTTCTCATTATCGTTTGGGCGAATAACACATAGATTAAGCAATTGTGTATAAAATAATTAATTAAATATGAATAGATGTATTTGATTCAGTCGGTGGGAAAATTGTGAACTTATAACATAGTTATGTACCTAAATGAGCTGAAATTCGCCAAAGAACTGTAAAGACTAAGAGTATTGTTGATTTAATACAAATTATATATATATGTCGAGCATTTTGTTTCATTTCTTACCCAGTAGAGCTGACCCTTAGATTTTTTAACACGCTTTTTATATCAGAAGCTAGGAAACGAGCAAGTGGGTAGATGGTAAGTAATCTCTACCATACATTAAGGTCCATAGTGCATGATTGAACAGTCATGGATGCATTTCCGACCTTAAAAGAAGATTGGAGATTCAGGAAGAAGAGTAATAATGTAAATACTCCCAACAGTCACACACATCCCGACCCCCACACTAGGTTAATCTGTATCGTGGGTATCCTACGAGGGACTTACGGTCCCACAACACCCAGATCCGAAATATTGGTGGATCACTCAAACGTTTTTTTTTTATCCTGGCTCGGCAAAATGACTACACTACACCTGATGGTAAGTGTAGCGCAATCCAGGAATAGGGTCGACCAACGACAAACAGTGTGTCTATCGTTGGTCGGCACGATCATGCCGGCCTGCCTAACTGCTTCTTCACACTCCGTTTGTCTCGGTGCGGGAATCGAAACCACGCCTTCTTGTTTCATAGCCGGCTACTCGTCCACTGCACCACGGAGGCCGTCAATGCATTTGAAATCAAGGAGGTAGGAACTGACTAACAATATTACAAAATAAATGCAGGTCTACAAAGATTTCAGTGTTCATCAGACTGTAATGAGATAACCGTCGTAAGGACATGTGCAGAATATGCTATATCCAATTAACTATAAACAAGATGCCATTGATTTAATTTTAGATAAGCTAAACGAGTTTTCTAACCAACGACAAAAATCGGAGGCGGTTCTCAATTGGACCACTTAGTAATGTTTTTATTTTGTATGTATATCCATGCTTAATTTTGTATAGAGTTGTCTGATTTTAAAGATTATTTTTTAATTCAAAAGGGCTATAGCTCAAAGATGGTCTTTTAATTTAAAGTTGGTCCCATTTAAGGCCTCAGGTTCAATCCCCGTAACGAGACACAAATTTGCGTGATCCACAAATATTTGTTATAAGTTTGAGTGCTGTGAGATAAATTCCGATATTCCTCAATTGTATTCTAACTAAAACCGAGACGTTGATGGTGAGGCTTAATAAAACCCTTTTATCTCGATTCATGAACCTTTCAATATTTTTTTCTTGGTTGTGAGTTTTATTACAATTGCTGTTATTGATCCTATGTTCTGGCCTGTTTAGTTTATGCAATGGTTGTATCTACCAGAATAAGGACTAATTTTATCAGTCTGCTTCAAGTAATGGCCGATTCTACCACCTACCACCGATACAAGGTGGTAGGTCACTTGTATGCGAGAGGCCATCTGGGTTGGCACACGTTCATACGTGAGTTTGAGTGATAGAGCCACGCTGTAAACAGTTTTGTGTACAGCATGAATGGGTCGGTGCAACCGGGTCTCACAAAAAACCGACGTAAAGTAGCACCTTTCTGCCTTTCGCACGGTGAGTGAGATATCCGGAAGCCCAAAGCCCCTTCCCAATTCCTTAACTATCCCTTCCCTATAAGATCGGCAACGCGCCTATGATTCTTCTAGTATTGTAGGCGTACATGGGTGATGGAGATCACTTACCACCGTGACCTTGCTTGTTTACCGGTCTATTCTATTAAAAAACACACAGAAATTATGTAATGAATACTGGTAAATACGAAAATGGTGCCACGAAACTCTTTGAACACGAACCGCGTGTATTACATCACAGCGGCTATTTCGAAGCCAGTGTGTGTCCAATCTTTTTCGTTGTCAGGGGAATGTGCGCCGGCATTTTGTGTTTCCGAGATACGTCGGTGAAATCCTTTTGACGCTAGGAAAAAATATCACTTAGGTAAATCACATGTGAGTTATTTTCAATATTGTTGGTTTGATTGTATTAAGTACGGCTTGAAGCAGCGATAGCTCAGCGGAGAGTACTACGGACTGTCGAGACGAAAGTCGCAGGTTCGAAACCAGCCCCAAGAGCATACATCACTGACTTTTCTAAGTTACGTGTATATTCATTGTTAATTATCGCTTGGTTTAACGGTGAAGAAAACATCGTGAGGAAATCTGTATATCTGAGAACTCGATAAGATTTTTCGAGGGTATGTGAAGTCTGCCAACCCGCATTAGACCAGCGTGGTGGACTAAGGCTTATCCCCTCTTATTTAGTAAAGGAAGCCCGTGCTCAGGAGTGGGGCATATACAATACAGAGCTAGTAAAAAAAAGTACGTCTGGTTTTGATATGTCAAATTTAAGGCTTAATAAATAATTTCCACTCTACGAGTGAATAAAACCATTGTTCTCAACATGGCCCCATTACCGTAAGGTCCATACTTAAAATCCGGCGAGCAAGGCGCTCGCCTGATGGTAAACGCCGCCTGCCCATAAACAAATGCAACACCACATAGAAATTTGAATTATAAATTACTGCATGGCACTGAAATGCGCTCGTCACCCTGAGACATAATAATTATGTTAAGTCTCATAATGCCTAGTAATTTCACTGACTTCAATGTCTTTCAAACCGAAACACAAAAGTGATAACACACTACTTGGCGGCACAAATAGACAAAGCGGTGGTACCAACGCAGACCGCCTCTCGCATACGAGAGAGATCTATACTTATAAAATAACATGTCCTGACTGACTGACTGATTCATCATCGCCGAGCGCAAACTATCAAGGCTACAACCATGAAATTCGGACTGTATATTCATTTTGTTATGTAGGCACCCACTAAGAAAGAATTTTAGAAAATTCCACCCCAAAGGGGTCAAAATAGGGGATGATAATATGTATGAAATTCCGTCATTTTGAAAGTTATATAAACAAAATTTTGTATTTCGGTTATTGACTAAAACAAATAAATACGTATTTCAGGAATTTTGGAAATTTTAGTTAATAAGAGATGAAAAGGGGGGTGAAAGTTAATGCGAAAGTGAGTTTGTTTGTTACGCTTTCACGCCTAAATCACTTAACAAATTTTGATGAATTTATCTACAGAGACAGATGAGAACCTAGAGACGGTTACAGGCTACTTTTATCCTGGAAAATGCTGTTCACGCGGGCGGAGCCGCGAGCAAAAAGCTAGTACCTTATAAACTAGACAACGGATAGGCATCTTGAAAGTCTAACAATCATTTTAAGAACTCAAATGACGTAGGCTTACTGATAAAAGCCTCATAGATGATTAACTTGGCGTCGGTGTCCGTGAATCAATTGTAATCACTGGAGCCTAATGTTAGGCAATTAAGTTGTTCAAGTCTCGATTCTGTTCTGCGTCATAAATGGGTATTTGGAGAGTCAGGCACAGGTTGGATGTTACTTAATATTTCGATGGTCAAATTGTTAAATCCAAAATCATGGTGATGTTACCAGACTAATGAAATCGGCAAAAAGTGTAACCATAAAATCAAAACTTGTGTAGTAAATCTTATGCAACTGGAGTAAACTGCCAAGCAACAGTGTGTAAGCACTGTTGTGTTTTGGTTTGAAGGACATTGAAGCCATTGAAATTACTGGGCATTATGAGAATTAACATCTTATGTCTCGGGGTGACGAGCGTAGTTCAGCGCTAGGCAGTGCTTTGTAATTCAAAGTTCTGTGTGGTGTTGCTTCTATTTATGGGCAGGCGTGGCGCTTAACATCAGGCGAGCGCCTTGCTCGTCTCGTCATTACTGCCGTCTGGGTACTAATAGCCTTTCAGTTACGTGAATAAATTTAATTATAAGTCAAAATCATGTGGAACAACAAAATTTTTTAAAATCATTCTTGCCCACTCTATAAACCACAAAGAAAGAGAAGAAAGAATTTCGAAGGTCGATGAAGTCTACTAATCCGCTTATGTCTTGTCTGGTAGAGGTATCTCTTCGTAAATAGATGTGAACGTGCCCAGAAGTGAGACACTATTTATGACACGCCTGATATTATTATTATGAATTAGTAGATCATGCTAGTATCTGGCTGTGATCTGTAGTATATTATTTTTACTACAATGCGGATTTCTTCTGTTTATCAAGAAGTATTTATATCTGTATTACTTTGCAAGAAACTTCAGATACTGCTAAATAGGTATTCACTTTCCTAGTATTATGCTGAACTAGAAACCTTTCAGTATCATGAGATACGCCATGCCTACCTCTCTTTTTTATTGTATGTCCTTTTTTACTATTAATTGTATTAGTGTTTTCTGTGTTGACTATACGCATATTTTTTTCGTTTTTAGCGCATAGTATTGCTGGAAACACACTGTTCGCTGATACACCAACGAAGGCAATGTCGGGATTATTTTATTCAATCAATGCAAGATCCCAAACATGACTGCAGCAGTAGACGACCTGTTCCTTGCAGCAGCATAGCTAGCATTGGCATAAATGGTGTTAAAGAAAAAAATAACCCTGCTGTATTTGGAAATTATTATATGAAAAATAAATTAGTAAGAGGTCTTGCTGCAGTTCTGGCAGTCTCTTGCTGATATTCTGTTCAAAATAGTTGAACAATATCATTCTAAAAGGGTGGCTCGCAGTCATCGCTCCACTTGGCCCGATGACATTCCCTACTTTATGATCGTTTTTGTAAAATTCGCAGGCTTTGATATATTCCACATGTCATTGTGTGTCGATGAAACGCTGCATGCGTTCGTTCGTTTTAGATATTTTATTTAGTGACATATTATATTGGAGTGGTTTGTCTGTGACGGATTTTTTTAAATATTGAAAAAATGCGATTTTATATTTCAGTAGCAATTTCGAAGTAGTGATTCACATTAAATTTGATTGTAGTGATTTCTCTTTGTGCACTGAACAGTTAAAACAAAAAAAAATTGTATTCTCGATTGTTATAAAATTACAGAATCCTGATAAATGTAGTCTTTAAAGGTAAAGGTTCTGGAATGGAGGCCACATACTGACAAGCGCAGCGTTGGACGTCCGCCTACAAGGTGGACAGACGACCTGATAAAGGTCGCAGGAAGTCGCTGGATGCAGGCTGCTTCCAACAGGTCGGTCTGGAAATCTTTGGGGGAGGTATATGTTCAGCAATGGACGTCCTGTGGCTGATGATGATAAATGTAGTGGTCGATACAACAACCAACTAAGGGACCGTATACGATGACAATGCTAACTAGCAGATACAACTGTGGCGTATATTGAATTAGCTTGCAAAATTCTATATTGAATAGGTAGGTAGTGGCCAATCTACTGTCAAAGTTTTTCAAGCCGCCCGAAGGCCCTCAACTTGGCTTAATGACTGCTTAGTTGATATCAGCTAGAACGAATATTATAAGTGCTCTCCGAACCACGGAGACGCTCAGGTTCTTGCGGTACCATAACATCCAGAGCCGTAACTCACATCCACAAATATTCGTTTCGGGGTCTGGGTGTTGTGAGACCGAAAGTCTCTCGTAGTTACTGATACCCACGACACAAGACTCGTATCTTACTGACATGGGGTCAGTATGTGACTGCTGGGTGTATTTAGTAATAGTAATACTTTATTGCACACACAATTACACAGAGAAAAAGAAAAACAAATGTACCAAGAAATTAACCAAGAAGTGTACAATGGGCGGTCTTATCGCTTTAAGCGATTTCTGCCAGACAACCATATTGACAACCATATTTATTATTATTTAATTCAGGATTACACAAACATTCATCTCAGTGTGGGAATCGAACCCGCGGCCCTTTCGCTTCACAGCTCATTACATCAAATGTTTATACCTACTTCAATGTTTTGTGTGGTATTACTTGAGCAGGCCTGCCTCACTGATAGACCATGAAAGACACATTCAAGCAGGCGGATCCGCGAGCAATAGCTGTACTTTAATACAAATTTTAAGTAAGGCCACTGACCACAGTGGAAAATTATGTAATTTATTCAATAATGTGAGATTGAATTCCTTTTGCTCTGAATTATATTTAATTAAGGAAGGAACAAAATGAATGGATTTTTATTTTTTATTTACCTTGTATTATTTGCGAAAGCTTTGATTCCGTAATATTAAAATACAAAATTAAAAAGATTTTTATTTACATTATCCTGTGAGTGTATTATTTTCCTTTCTTTCTGTCTGGCATTATCTTGGATTGTTTATATATTTAAGATACATTTTTGAGCGTTCCTTTTTCATCTCATCAGCTTATTATATCCTTCATGAGTCTGTGTACATGTTCAACATCCGTATACATGGCGAATTAAAAAATCTTTACTGGTGCAGTTAAAAGACGAGCCACTAAAAGGTCGCAACCTATTCGATTACTTGACGCATAATATCCAGTAATTACACTGGCTTCAATGCCCTTGAAACTGAAACACAACAGTGCTTACATTTTGCTTGGCAGCAGAAATTGACAAAACGTTGGTACCAACACAGGCAGCCTCCCGCATACAAGAGACCTACCACCTAGTAAGTATACCTACCATCTCTTCTGTACTCTAACTGATAGAGTCACGGGAAGTCGTACACATCAATCGATATTAAATGTTGACAATTATCTGAAACCCTTCAACGTTGTAAGAGTTGATTGCTATGTAATGACCTAGTTTGTTCAGATTACCAAGATTGTATTTATTTTGAATGGCAGAGCCACGCTGTAAACAGTTTTGTCTACAAATCGGCCGGCTCGACCGGGTCGGTACCACTATCTCACAGTATATAGTAGTCTGTAGTATCATTATTATAAAATGCCAAGTATGTATGGTTCTTGATCCGAAGGTCAGACTACTTCGTTTCGTGCATAGTCAAATCACAATAGTTAATGTTATTTACAAATTATTTCCGTATGACATAAGAAAACATCTTGGCAGAATGCCTCACTGAAGGCGAATAAACCCTTATAAAAATATTTTTGGGTCATTTAATAATTATATGCTTTTCAAATATTAAAGGAATTTATATTTCAAAGAATAACATGGCAAAAGTCAAGAAACAAGTAACTAATACAAAGATATAAAAAAGGCATCAGAAAAGAGTGCTTCCATTTCTAAAAATATTAAAACTATTAAACGTTCTATGTGGCCAGCATAAAATTTTCTACAAAGTTTTTATTATTTCAATATATACCATTCCTAACGTGCCACTGGCATAATGTCTAACAGATGCCATTAAAAAGAAAAAAAAATTCACCATAGTCAATGTCAGTTTCAATTGACTTATTATAGGAAGAGTTTTGGCGGGAATTCTGACAGTGCGGTTTATCGCTCATTTTAATTTCCATAAACTAGTTTAGAGTTGTGTTTGTTGTATAAAAGTGGTGTGGATTTGTTCAATAAACATTGACGGTGATGAACAGTGTATGGAAACATTGAAATAAGTGAATTAAGAATCGTACTGAAAGGAGTTAACACCAAAACTCCGGCAAGACCTTGAAATCGACCGCACCCGTGTTTCATCGTTCTTGTAAAAATAACTTGAGAATGAATTATACTTGACACTGGCTAAATGCATAATACTGCGAAAGCCATAAATAAAAAAGAAGAAGAAGACTTATTATAGCAAACAATCCGGGGTTCAAAGGCCTCGCCCGTCATTTCTTACTTAAGCCTGAATTGGACCTAAATCTACAACCAAGCCCACACTAATTCAATACGAAATTATAATAAATTAATGTATGTGTTCTCCAACTTCAATAGGCCTTACTGAAGTAACTTGAACAGTGTGCCGATCTGCCAAACATAGGCTTCTTGTTACCCTTTGACAAAGGAGCAATTACAACATTGCTCGAGACCACAATTATACCTTCAGACTACAGAATAAATTAGTATGGATGATGTAATCGAGAGGTTTTGATTATATAAACTAGCTGGCCCTCGCGGTTTCACCTGCATGTTAATGCCCTGCTCTCGTTCTTCTTTTTTTATTTATGGCTTTCGCATTATTATGCATATTGCCAGTGTCAAGTATAATTAATTCTCAATTTATTTTTACAAGAACGATGAAACACGGGTGCGGTCGATTTCAAGGCCTTGCCGGAGTTTTGGTGTTAACTCTTTTCACTTATTTCAATGTTTCCATACACTGTTCATCACCGTCAATGTTTATTGAACAAATCCACACCACTTTTATACAACAAACACAACTCTAAACTAGTTTATGAAATAAATTAAAATAAGCGATGAACTGCACTGTCAGAATTCCCGCCAAAAACTCATGCCCTGCTCTCATAGCGTGATATACATATATTTCTAGTAAAATATTTCTGGCTTGACCGGGTTAATGGTACTGTCTTATTAAACGGGTCTTAATCGCGTAGTATTTGAAGGTATGAATCATCATCATCATCAGCCACAGAACATCCACTGCTGAACTTATGCCTCCTCCAAAGATTTCCAGACCGACCTGTTGGAAGCGGCCTGCATCCAGTGACTTCCTGTGACCTTTATCAGGCCGTCTGTCCAACTTGTAGGCGGACGTCCAACATATATGGTATGAATGCATATTATTCATTTCTTTCTCGACGTTTCGACCGAGTTGCATCGGCCGTGGTCACGGGTTGACTCTGAGATCCGTGACCCATCATCGTGATTAAGACGTTTATAGATTACTAGCTGTCCCTCGCGGTTTCACCTGCATGTTACTGCCGTGCTCCCGTGGGTCATAGCGTGATATACATATAAACCTTTCTCATGAATCACTCTATCTATTTCTGAAAACTGCATTAAAATCCGTTGAATAGTTTAAAAGATCTAAGCGAACAGACAGCGGAAGCGACTTCATTTTATACTATGTTAAGATTTGATTAAATTATACAATTAATGTGTTGAAGGTTGAGAGGTAAGTCTTGCTGAGGAAGATTGATATTTGCACCCGATTCGATATCGGCCACCGTATATAACCAAAACGTAGTAGTAGCGTTCCAGGTTCAAGCAGTATATATAACTTCAGGCCGGCATAATTCTACCGAACACTGATGGGAGCGATTTTGTTTGACGGTCGGCAACTAGGTGGTAACTTGCTGGTGGGAGGATACTTGTATCCGATCGGATAGCGACCACCGTACCCTGGTGCTAAAACCTGCCATAGTGGCCCACCTTGTGTGGGTCGCGTTCCAGGGTCAGCCAGTGTATATCCGGTTCTCCCCAGGGGGCTTGCCCCCTGATCCTAACCCTTTTCCCATCCCTTTTTCCTTCCCCTCCCCCTTGGCCCTTTGGCAGGCCGTCATGATCTTGCCGACCTACGATGTACATATTGTTTATCGTTGGTCGACACTATTCTTGGATTGCACTACACTTACGAATCCTCGGTGAGAGAGGCCGATTCCCACTTTTAGGTTATTTGTCAAGACACATCTGCAGCAGTGGGAGTCCAAGATGAATCATATACAACTACTTCCATAGAAAACCCTCATACTCCTTATTTCACATTCATATTTATTTTATTTTAATTTTATGTGACTGAATGATGAGAGGAACAAGTAGCTCGCCTGATGGTAAGCTCCACGCCTGGCCATAAATAGAAGCAACACCGCACAGAACGTTGAATTACAATAGCATTGAACTGCGCTCGTCGCCCCAAGACATAGGATGTTAAGTCGCATAATGCCCAGTAACGTCACTGGCTTCAATGCCCTTCAATCCGAAACACAACAGTGCTTACACGCTGTTGCTTGACGGCGGAAATAGACGGCGCGGTGGTACCAACCCAGACGGCGTCTCGCATACGAGGGACCCTTGTAAATCATCCACAATGTTTACAATATGTCGGATAACGCAGTGTTGTTGTGCGATGCCGATTAATTTAATTTCACGAAAATAGCCGAATAATGGACGCAGTGGCACCAAACACGGCCACTCATAAAAGCCATTTTACGACCCATTCACGACCACAAACGACCGTTTACCGCGGAACAATGTGTTTTCTGAATCACGCCCCAGTCCCCTGTAAGCTATTAAAAATAAATATAATGTTCTATTTTGTTTAAAAAAACATTTATTTTATCATCAGTGATAAGCTAATAGCCTTCGGTGGGCGCTGAAAAAAACCGCGTGCCGTTTAATTTCTGAACAACATGCTCATTTTTGCCATTACGCGAGAGCCTAAAAATTCTCATAGATACTGTCGGAAATTTGGATACAGCAGTATCTTGAACTGACCTGACGACCTCTTAAAAATAATAGTCCTAAACGGCGGAAGTAATAACAGCTTGAACTGCTATGTTACCAAATATACCAATGCATATATATCATTGTGTAAGCTCTGTTGTGTTCCAGTTTAAAGGACATTAATATCAGTGAAACTACTGAGCATTATAAATCTTAACATTTCTTTTTTCTCAGGCTAACAGACGCAGTGCAGCGACATGCAGTACCTCATGATTCGAAGTGTTTTTTGGTATTGCTTCTGCTTTTTTATTTTTATTTTATCCAAGCGGAGTAACTACACTACACCTGAGAATAAGTGCAGTGCAGTCCAAAAAACCAACGACTATCAACAAACAATGAGTTTATCGGTGCTGAATCATGCTGACCTGTGTAAATGCTTCTACACATTCCGAAGAGCGAAGAAGCAAATCAAGGGGTCAGCGACAGGACAGGCGGATGACCGATTAGGGCACAGAGATACAAGGTTATACCCCACTAACCAACCATCAAGTCATGTCGCAAACCCCTCGGGAGAACCGGATATACACTGGCTGATCCTAGAAAGCGATGCACATCAGTATAGCAAGTTTTAACGCCATAGGTATGGCGGTCGCTATCCGGACGGATATATATATCGACCAGCTCTTGGGCAGGCGTGACTCTTACCATCAGGTGAGCAACCTGCTTGTCTCCTCATTAACGCTAATTCAAAAAATACCCTGATCTCGAAACTTTAGTGAAAGGGAAGAAGTTTTAAAGCGGAAAAGGCAAGTCGGAGCCAGATTTGTCTACAATATAAATGGACTGGCTATAATAATATCCCCATTGTTTCACAGAAAACCTATGTGAGGTGGTAACTAATGCATTATGTACGTCAAGTGACCCTCTACCCCGTTTTTGGAGCTCATTCCGGGAATTATAATGACCAGCTTTTCATGGAGATAGGGATATTCCCACCAAAAAATGCGTATTTTTTTTTCTAAAAAAAAATCTCGCCAATATAAAAAACATATTGTATGATAATAAATAAGACAAAAGAAAAACGCACCGGAGCGCAGTTTTAATCTGCCCGGTACACGTGCGTTCACTTTAGGACCCACATGTTGGCTATGGCTGTTCATATTTTAATATCGATATGACATTTACTGCCTTGACAAGCTCTGTGGTGCAGTAGAAGAGTGTGAATTCTCCGGTTCCGGCTATGAAGCTGAAGACCGCATGTTCGATTCCCGCACCAAAAAATGATTGTGTGATCCACATAAACTTGTTTCGCTTGACGTCAGGCAGCTGCCGGTCGTAAAAACTACAAATCAAATCTTATGTAACCTTAAGAACATTTCGTCCACGAAGACTTGTTCTTTATATTCCTGTAACCAGTGTATTCTTGAAGAGTGCCCAGCCTGAGACGAAGAGCGCAGCGCTCTTAGAATAGTCGTCGATAGACTTCCATGCCAGCCGTGGTAGCTGCCATGGTTGTCAAACGGAAGTTTTTGCATGCAATTCTGTGCCCCGTGTATTTCACAGGACTAATCCCAGGATCTCCAAAGAATCATAAGCCCTAGATCAATCTATACATTCACTTCAACGCATCAGCATCCTTTTTTTTCATAGCATAGGCCGCAAACGAGCAAGTGGGTCACCTGATCGTAAGTAATCTTCACCGCCCATGTACGCACACTACCAGAAGAATCATGGGCATGTTGCCGACCTTAAAGGAAAGGGATAATTAGGGATTGGGAAGGGGAGGGGATTTGGGCTTCCGGATATCTCACTCACCGTACGAAACGCAGCTGCAAGCCGCTACTTTACGTCGGTTTTCTGTGAGACAGTGGTAACGACCCGGTCGAGCCAGCCCATTCATGCTGTAGACAAAACTGTCTACAGCGTGACTCTACTACTCAAAAAATGCCTGCTTAAAATGTCAAAACTTATCTACAAAACAGAACACAGCTAGAATTTTTTTATTCCATACTCCACTGAATTGCATACTCCACTCCATATAACGTAGAACACCAACACAAAGGGTACCCTGCGATGAGTCTACGATATGCATTCTATTAACATAATTAACAAGGGTTTGCGGGTACGGATTATGTACCTTGTTTGTACTGCTAGGCTGTGGGCAGGTTTTTGTTGTTTAAATTTAATGCAGTTGTTTTTTGCTAAGTCCCTGTGAGTTTAAATGAGGTATATTTTATGCGTATACTATATTTTAAATAATTACTTGTTAATGCCTTTTGCTTTGTATTACCTCATTAGTCTAGTAGTAGCATACCAAAACTGAGTACCGTGCGGTCCTGGGTTTAATTCTTAGGTCGGACCATCACAATATTTGTTTGTTTTTTTTTAATTACAAATTAATTGTTTATACTGGATTAAACAGGATTAAAATATATGCCGCCCCTATCACATCATTATCATCATCATCAGCCACAAGACGTCCACTGCTGAACATAAGCCTCCCCCAAAGATTTCCAGACCGACCTGTTGGAAGCGGCCTGCATCCAGCGACATCCTGCGACCTTTATCACACAATGGGACGGAAATAAATTTGGCAAACCGTGGATGCGCTATTTGTACATCGGCTCTGGGGATCCGAACTGCAAGCCATTATTTTTTTTTATTGCATAGGTGGGCATACAAGTAAGTGGGTTACCTGATGGCAAGTAATTTCTACCACCCATGCCCATGCCCGGCCCATATAAGGCTACAATATCAAAAGAATCATCTACGCATTGCCGAACTCAAAGGATATAATTAGCATTGGGCAGGGGAGGGGGGATTTTGGCATCCAGATATTTCCCTCATTGTATGAAACGCAGCAGCAAGCCGCTACTTTACGTCGGTTTTCTGTGAGACAGTGGTAACGAACCGGTCGAGTCGGCCCATTCATACTATAGACAAAACTGTCTACAACGTGGCTCTATCACTCATATCATTTTATTGCATTTACATATTAATTTTTAAAAGCTATGCCGAAGTATAAATCATAATAGCGTATATCGTTTGAGTATTTCATTATCAGACACATTTTTCCTTGTAATATCTTGGAACCAAATTACTGTCATTATAGTAACTGTCGACAATCGAGAGATGCCACTGGGTAGCGTGCTAGTTTTTAATATTTTACTGGCAGTCACTTTGCTGTACCATTAAAAAAATATTGCGAGAAAATTGACATTCAAGAATGATGGTTGCTTGATTGCTCTTTTTCCAGAAGCTTTCAAACCTATAAAATATGACCAGAACTATGGTAGTTTCGGGAAGTGTTATAAAAAATGTAATTAGTACATATTATAAACAAAATAAAGATTTCTGAGATATACAATAATATGGGATCATTTAAACGGAGTTTGAAGAAGCCAATAGGCAGACAGGCATAATCATGCCTAACTACGATAGACACATCGTCTATCGTTGGTCGACACTATTCTTGGATTGCACTACACCACAATCAGGTATAGCATAATCACTTTGCCGAGCTAGGATTGAAAAGTAGCCAGTTGCACTCACTATTTGGTAATGGATTATGCTAGTTAAGCAACCCTTGGCTCGGTCAGTTTATTGATGGGTGACCGCTTAGTGATATTTTATCTGAGCGTTTCCCGTGCTTCGGAGAGCACGTAAAAATCCGATCTTTTATTAACTGACAGTAGTTGTTAAGCCACGTCGGAAGCATTGGGATGGTTTGAATACTGTTAACATTAAGTTGACCACTAACTATTTGATATACAAAATAAAATAATAAATACACCCAACAGTCACACACATAGTCCTTACCCCATAGTAAGATACGAGTCTTGTGTCGTGAGTATCAGGAACTACAAGAGACTTTCGGTCTCACAACACTCAGACCCCGAAACAAACATTTATGGATCACACAAACATTTGTCTCGGTGCGGGGATCGAACCCGCGGCCTCTCGCTTCACAGCCGTCTACTCGCCCACTGCGCCACGGAGGCTGTCAAAATGACAAAGAAAGATGTGGCACGTTGTTAAATAGAATAGAATTTATCCTTAATTTAAATACAAAAAATAAGTATTCCAGAGCCAACCGACAATAAAATAATTTGTAAACAAACTTCTGAACTTCTTTCGTTAAAAACACAAAAAATATAACCCAACATTTAGGTAGTTGGCGAAACTGCAAAGACGCCCCCGAAGTTTGATGGATAGAATTACAAAAACAAACTAATTTCCCTAGCAAGGTAATGTTTACAAGCGAGAGCGGGGCTTGAAGTTAAATTAAAAACTTCCGCTCGTTTTTGCCGGACGGTACTGTTCGAGTCCGGCGACGTTACTAAGGGCGTTTCGATCTAATCGATTGTTATCGATTTCGATTCTTATCGATTTGGATTCTATATTTTGGTATTCAATATCCAACCCGTATTAGGCTTTATCTTTCGAGAGGTAGAGCCACGCTGTAGACAATTTTGTCTTCAGCATGAATGGGCCGGCTCGATCGGGTCGTTACCTCACAGAAAACCGACGTAAAATAGCGGCTTGCTACTTTACGTCGGTGCTTGCTACTTTACTGCGTTTCGTACAGTGAGTGAGATATCCGGAGACCTAAATCACCCTCTCCTTCCCAATCCCTAATTATCCCTTTCCTTTAAGGTCGGCAATGCGCACATGATTCCTCTAGTATTAAGGGTGTACTTGAGCGGTAGAAATCACTTACCATCAGGTGACCCACATGCTCGTTTGATGGCCTATGCTATGCCCCTTATTACATCATGGGACGGAAAAAAGCTCGATGCAATGTGGGTGTACTGGTAAAACCTCTGCCTACCCCTTCGAGGATTACAGGCATAATGCGTATGTACCTATATTATTAAAATTATCAGTGTAGATGTAGTAGTCAGTTATTTCATAGTGGTAACTACTGACCACACCAACAAACATCATAACAAAAGTAAACTATATTCAACTAGTGATCAATTGTATCCCATCTCTATTGTTGAAGCCGGTATTGAAAACACGTCAAACATTGAACAACGCGGCTCCCGGTGTTTTCTTACTTCAAAACTTGAAGATGGAGGCGTACGGGAATAAGAGGTAATATTGTGGAAGTGTTCTATTAATTCTCCGTACACGCTTTACAAGAACTTTATTGAACATCTTTCGACAGGCGAAGTGAGATAAATTTTATTAAGGTAAAATATATCCTTATAGCAGCGATAGCTCAGCGGGGAGTGGTATGGACTATGGAAATGAATGTCGTAGGTTCGAAACCAGCCCCAAGAGCATACACCAATGACTTTTCTAAGTTACGTGTTAATTATCACTTGCTTTAACGGTGAAGGCAACATCGTGAGGAAACCTGCATACCTGAGAACTCGATTAGATTTTTCGAAGGTATGTGAAGTCTGCCAACCCGCATTAGGCCAGCGTGGTGGACTAAGGCCTAATCCCTCTCATTCAGTAGAGGAGGCCCGTGCCCAGCAGTGGGACGTATATAATAGAGGGCTGGAAAAAAATATCCTTATCTGCTTACGCACATTATAACATTGAAGAATTTGATTTAATTGTCTTAGCGATTTTTTTACAGATTGTTTTTCAATTATGTGTTAGATCCCTTGTACGCGATAGGCCGTCTATGTTGGTACCACTACTTAATCTATTTCTGGTGCCAAGCAGCACTGTGTAAGCCCTGGTGTATTCTGTTTGAAGGACATTGAAGTGACATTACTGGGCATTATAAGACTTAACATCTTATGTTTCGGGGTGATAAACGTAGTCCAATGTCATGTAGTGCTTTGTAATTTGTTTAGTGGTAGGCAGCGGCTTGGCTGTGCCCCTGGCATTGCCGATGTCCAAGAGCGGCGGTGACCACTTACCATCAGGCGGGCCGCTTGCTCGTCTGCCTATCAAGGCAATAAAAAAAAAAATTCAAAGTACTGTCTGGTGTTATATCTGTTTAGAGACAAGCTTGACGCTCACATCAGGTGAGGGACCTGCTCTTTTCGTCATGCAGGCTAGTAAAAAAAATGTATTAGTAAAACCCAATATGACTTTTAACCGACCCGGGGATTGAATCCAAGATCTCAGCACAACAGTCGTACCAAGTATGTGATATAACTCCGTCACCGAGGCAGCAATGTAATTAGTAAACCTCATTTTATCATTATCAGCTGTGGCTGTGACGTCCTGTGGGACGTCCACTGCAGAACATAGGCCTCCCCCAAAGATTTCCAGACCGACCTGTTGGAAGCGGCCTGCATCCAGCGACTTCCTGCAAAAGATAATTATCAGTATAATATATTATTATCACAGTATCATAAATAAGCAATGTAGATAAATAACAATAAATGAAACACCATTCTCCTACTAAAAAACATCAATATCTATAATAAAACGGACACAAATAACAAAAGTTTACAAACACCAATGAGACATAAAAAAGTTCGCGACGTTAAAACGTTTAATTATTCAAGAAAAACTGTCGTGTCGGACCGTTTACGGAATTATGGATGCGTGGCGCGCTTCCTACGTGTACTGCATTCTAACATGACTGAAGGGAAACGTCACGCCACACACAAATTGGGGGATTTTAGGGATATGTAGAAGGCTTTTAGATGCGTTAGCAACACACTCGTAGAATCTACACTTATGTTAGTTGGAAGCGAAATTTGGAAAGCGTTAGGAAGACGATAATCGAAAGCAGTTACATTAAGTCCAGTTTGTAACTTCAAAATTTGCATTTTAGTTTTATATTAGAAAATAAAGAGACGCGATTTTCTCCAATAACGGCAAATCAAAAGTACCCTCAAACGGTGAAAGATATGTGCGAAGATCGAAAATCGAAGATCGTGGAAGAGACAGAAAAGACAGGGAAATGACCTTGGTGAGTGGTTGATTCCTTCTTTCTTTTATCTTATCTTATCTGATATTAAATATAATCCAAACTGAATATGATGTCAACCGTCAAAATCTATCCCTTGATGGAAGACAGAATTATGCCGGCATGAAGTTACCCTATACACACTGGCTGACCCTGGAATGCGACTTGCCTGAACCAGCAACTGTAGCAGGTTTTACATCACGTGTACGGTAGTCACTATTCGGTCGAGTACAAAAATTTATAAATAAAGAGTTATTAACTATGAAGACTTGCTTATGAAGATGTGCAATTAAATACGCAATTAATTGATGCTGCCTAAGCGAGCCCGAGACGATCAATGGCAATTATCAATTAAAGTGCAATTGAGGCAGTTTTCAATGTGTTTGAATTCAAAAATTCCTGATCTTCAATATTACGTGGGGTATCTGCCATCTTTGCATTTACAGCTGAACGACGAAAACTTGTCAATGACTCAATTATACGATCAATTAGCAACTACAATGGCTCCTGTCAATGAGCATATTTTTTTTTTATTAATTGTCTTCAATCACGATAAGTGTATTAACAATGGCTACAATCGGATTTACTAAACGGTCAATGGCAATTGACAATCACATAGAATTGATATTTGCCATTGATCATCTCGGGTTCGCTTTAGTGATTGTATTATTATTATTATTCACTATTATAGTGACTGTGATACAAAGCATTAGTTTAAAATCCAATTTGTTCGTCAAATAACAGAGTAATTAATAATCCACAAATTAAAACCTCAACTGACAGCAGTAAGAAGAGCTTGAGCAATATCCTTAGCGGTACTTAAGGAGCAATTTTTTTTATTATCAACTTCTAAATTTGTACTTAGTTTTATTTTTCCAGTAAAGCTAGAACATTTAGAATTCAAAGTTTCTATCTATAGAAGTCATGTCATTAAAAAGTCATTTATCACGAATATAATTAATTAGCTTATGTCAAGTCAAATAAAGTGTCATTTTCATTGAAAAAAGGAATAATTCTGAGCAGATAGTAAAAAGTCTTTAGATAAAAAAACACTTATTGCATCCCTTCCAAATCCTATCCGAACTCGTGAAATCTCAGTCTAAAGTAGTCCTAGTACCATTTGTATGAGGGTTGCATACTAGTTTCGAATTTCGTTTTCCGGTCTCAAAAACTCCCAGTTCGGATAATTTCGGATTCGGAATAGATTCGGATGAAATGCAATGCGTTAACATTCTGAAACTAGATAGAATAAAATTAGCTGCAGCTTATATATCAGATTTTACTAGAATCGACAAATATCCCAGAAGAATTACCAATATTTCTGCGAAATAATTTAGAATTCATACGTTATATCATCCATGTAGGACTTGATAGCGAATCTCACAACCATCCGACGAAGTTTTCGCCTACGCAAAATAAGCACCCACGGATGAAATGAATTCAATAAAATAACAAGAGCCTCGTAAAACTTCGGGAAAACATTCAAAAGTTTTTTGTTCTGCAAGTCATTGGGAGTCATATAAACGTTTTTGAAGTTGTAGATTTATATGTGTTAATAGATAAAAATATGAGATTTGCGAATACTAAAGTTTTTTAATTTGATTCTTCGTATACATACGTACTCACGCCTGTTTTCCACAGGGGTAGGCAGGGACAACAGATGTCCACTTATTACGATCCTTAAATCTCTTTGGCCCTCCACTCTCATTACATTCTTTAGATATGCACGTCGGTTTAGAGTAATTCTAGCCTTGACTTTCTCAAATATATCTCCCACTACATCTGAAATCGTTTACCCCTGCTGCTTCATAACTGCTACCTGTTGATAACAGCTGTGAAAGACTTTTTACGTGGGGTCCGAAACACGCGCTCCGTTGAAATGCTACTAATTCATCCATCCATCCATAGATCGCGTCAAGGGTTGCACAATTCGTTAATCATTTACCGATTAGTGATTGCAACTGGCTATGAGTTTTGTATAATAATAGTAATAGAATAATTATAAACTGGCTTCATTTCCTACATATAAAAGGCTAGGTTAATAATATACGAGAACCAATTTCGTATTCGACTAAAATCGGGTGTGAGTGTGTTCTTCCCAGAAGGGTTGAAAGCAAACGACCGGTCGCAAAAACAACAAGCCACATCTTACTGTACCATGTGCTAAACAGTATGTTGCACCGACCGAAAAAGAAGAAGATATTTGTTCTGTCGAGACGAAAAATATATAGAATGCTAAAAAACATATAAAAATAAAACGATTTTGCTTTGTAGTAGGCTCTAGTTAAATAGTCGCGTACCTCGCGTGCTGCCGAACCCATCAAATGTCTAAAAGAAATTGTACTCAGTATTATAAACTTTGCCGTTTAAGAAGTTTTATAAATGCTTGAAAATCTAATTATGGCCCGTAGAGCACAAACGGTTCGCGGTCACGCAATGTCGGCACGCGATCGTTGAAAATTGCAAGCGTTATGATACTCTTTGTGTAAAAAGAGATAGGGACAAAAATACTGAGTAGCTTAAAATTATTGATAGTGTTGTGGTAAAAACTGCTTTAGTTAATATTCCCGATTTAAAAATGAGGAGGTACTAAATTCAGAGTTTTTTTGAGTTGATTGGATAGTTTCCACCTCCGATGGACGCCCACAATAGTAGAAGAACTATAGACGCGTGGCTGACTTTAAAGTAAAGATATATTTGAAGAATTACAAAGAGCAGTAGGATTTGGGCCTCCAGAAATCTCTGTCGTCATACGAAATGCAAGCCGCAGCTTTACGACTGTCTTCTGTGAAATATCGGTAACAACCCGGTCGAGCCAGCCCATTCACGCTGTAGACGAAACTGTCTACTGAATTACATGGGCGTTAATCTTTTTCAACTTTCTATAACAAAAACACTATTCACCACGAATCGATTGAAACATTTATGTCACTTTAAAACATTTTAGTTTTTCTTACTACATTTCCTTTAAAGCGTGACACTTTTCTTAATAGTGCTCCTCTAACGATGGCTGGGTACATAAAAGATAAGACAGAAACCTTTCGACATAGAGACTGGGAGAACTCACGGAAGAGCTAGAATAAAAATTTCACTAGGATTTAGAATAAACCTCGCGTATATTAAAAGGCAATGGTAAACAGAATTTTTGGAAGATACACATCTCTCTCTGTAAATAGTGATGGAAAATTGCTGTGTGATTTTACATTTGTGAAATTAAAAATGTTCGTTTGAATTACAATTATTATTTTTATAAAAATATTCTCTTAACTAAATATATTATTATCGCAATTCACAACACAGCTGTAATAATTCGAAGCACCGGAGAATGAATACATTATATTTTACATTACCATACGTTTTTTAATCAGCCATTATCTTAAAACTAGCTTAAAATTAAACAATTTAACATAGCCCTGGTCTCAAACAAGATTAAGGAATATTTTGGATATCAAGAATTACGAGGATCATCCGTTCCCACAGCACCCAGACCCGAAACAAACATTTGAAATCGAACCCGCGGCTTTATGTTTCACAGCCGGTTGATAGAGTAACCGGCTGCATTACGGAAGCACTTTTGAGTGGTAGAGCCACGCTGTAGACAGTTTTGTCTACAGCATGAATGGGCTGGCTCGACTGGGTCATTACCACTGTCTCACAGAAAACCGACGTAAAGTAGCGGCTTGCTGCTGCGTTTCGTACGGTAAGTGAGATATCCGGAAGCCCAAATCCCCTCCCCTTCCCTATCCCTGATTGTCCCCTTCCTTTTTTAAGGTCGGCAACGCGCCCATGATTCTTCTGGTGGTGGGCGTACATGGGCGGTGGAGATCACTTACCATCAAGCGACCCACTTGCTCGTTTGCCGACCCATTCCATAAAAAAAAAGCAGTCTAACCTGTATAGTCAAACAAGTACAAAGTAAGTAAGTAAGCTGGTGGTAGGATATTCATATCCGTCCCAATAGCGATCACCGTACACATGGTGTTAAACCTGCCATTGTGATCCACATGGTTTTGGATGAAATTTGGCACACAGGTAGACCATGACATGGATTAGGACATAAGCTACTTTTTATCCCGCAAAAGGCCGTCAAATCAGGTGGAGCCCTGGGCAAAAACTAGTTTATAATATGTATAGTAGACAGCAATCCACGCGACTACAATACCCTTATAACCAAACGGGCAAATAGTCATTCTACATCCGTGATTTGTTTTACGACCATAAAGATTCAAATAAACCGATAACTATAAAACACGCAATAAAATATGATTTTGAAACAAGGTCTGTATTTTAACAGCAAATGGCAACGCGTCCATGATTCTCCTGGTATTGTGGCTGTTCATGTGGTGTGGAGATAACCTACCATCAGGTGACCCAAGGAGTCGATCGCCTATACTTTAAAAATGGTAAAGATCTGTGAACTAGACAAAATTACTTCGGTTGCAATTTTTTTTTATAGCAAAGGCCGGCAAACGAGCAAGTGATGACCTGATGGTAAGTGATCTCCAACGCCCATCCAAAGGAAAGGGATAATTAGGGATTGGGAAGGGGAGGGGATTTGGGCTTCCGAATATCTCACTCACCGTACGAAACGCAGTAGCAAGCCGCTACTTTAAGTCGGCTTTCAGTGAGATAGTGGTAACGACCCGCTGGGCCGTTAAGCCGGCCCATTCATGTAGACAAAACTGTCTACAGCGTGGCTCTACTACTCATTCTTTTATAACAATTTGTTTTCTACACAAGACTAAAGAAAAATATCCAGTCAACATATATTTTTTTTGTAATAACAAAATCCCATAATTCATTGCGCATAAAATGAACTAGCAATAAAAAACTGTCTCAAATAAAGTGCTTTAACTTTTAAGTACAGTATGCACGTTGGCCTCATTACCTCGTTGGTATATTGAAAGCAACAGGCAGACGATTTTCAAGTCCGGCTATTTGCTGTGCCATTTGCTTCTCTACCTACCCCGACATAGCTTAACGACTGCTATGTTTGATAATAACCGGGACTGAGGTTTTACATGCCTTCCGAAGCACGGAGGCGCTCAGTTGAAACACCACTAAGCGGTCACCCATCCATAGACTGACCGCGCCAAAGGTTGCTAGCTCGCTAATCATTAACCGATTGAGTGAGTGCGCCTGGCCATAAGCGCCTTCGATTAATTACAACTAATACACGTACTTATTTTTTCAGAACGTTATGGAGTAAAAGAGGGCTGGAGACAAACTAGACAATTATACCCTATACCAGTGTTTCCCCACGTGGGGCCATAGGGGGGCAATTTGATAGGTAAAGAGGGCAATTTAAAAATGAACTCGACACGACTTTAACCCTTTCGCTTTGGGTTATTTAAATGCAATGCTAGATTTAATAAAAATTTAACAAAAACATGTTAAGGTTAAAAAGGTTGGGAAATACTGCCCTATACCATAAAACAAAGTAAAGGTTACTCTATTTTTAACATGAGATATAATAACTCATATTTCAGAATCACGAGTATAGGTCAAGGGTATGCGGTCCTTTGTAAATCAAAGTTTTGTGTTGCTTCTATGTATATTTTCAAGCGACTTATTACCGATTTTACGAGGTGGTAGGTCCCTCGTATGCGAGAGGCCGTCTGGGTTGGTACCACCGCTTTGTCTGTTTCGACCGCCAAGCAACAGTGTGTAAGCACTGTTGTGTTTCGATTTCATGGACATTGAAGCCAGTGAAATTACTGGGCGTTATGAGATTGACGAGTGCAGTTCGGTTTCATGCAATGCTTTATAATTGAAAGTTCTGTGTGGTGCTTCTGTTTAAAGGCGTGGCTCTTACCAGCAGGCGAGCGCCTAGCTCGTCATTCAATCAAATAAAAAAAACCTACTCGTTTTTTCATTTGGGCGATTAAAAAAACATTCAACTAAATCGGAAGCTCATAATCCTTATTAAATTCCTAAACTTCTAATATCTTAATAGAACCAAAATTGAAAATGGTAGCTTGGACAATAAATTCGAATGAAATGGACGGTTGTCCGCGCACGATTTCAGATTCAGCGTTTCTATAGAAATAACGAACTGATCGGATAAACTGCATTCAGGCACTAACCGTGAGCTAGCCTGAAGATTATACTGATACCCATAAATTTTATGTGGTTTGACAGATGCATGAAGAACTAAATTTGGTATCGAAACCATTATTTTTGAAATATAACATTCACTTTTTTTTTGTTAGCCAGAATAACAGAATAAGTAAGTTATTAATCACATTAAATATTTACAATTACACTTAAGCTTGTGATTCATTTTTTTCTATTTGCTAGGTTGTCGAGAGAAGCAGATCTCTCGCCTTATATAAATATTATATAAAGTGAAACAATAACGTTTGTTTTATACATGTCCCACTGCTGGGCACGGACCACCTCTCCTGAATTAGAGGGGTTAGGCCTTAATCCACCACTCTGGCCTAATGCGGGTTGGTAGACTTTCACATACCTTCAAAAAATCTTATCGAGTTCTCAGGTATGCAGGTTTCCTTCACCGTTAAAGCAAGCGATAATTAATATACACTTAGCTTAGAAAAATCAGAGGTGTATGCTCTTGGGGCAGGTTTCGAACCTGCGACTTTCGTCTCGACAGTCCGTACCACTCCTCGCTGAGCTATTGCTGCTATGTGTTCTTTATAGAAAATATATTTAAGCGTAATATTATGAAGGCAGTAATTATCATACTGGACCGAGAAACTAACAGTTACGATATCCGACGGAGAGATACTTGTTTCCTGAATACACATGACAATTAAGGGAAAAGCAATCTGTACTCAAAGATCATAATCCGCATAGTTAATATGCAAAAACAAAACAGATTAATATTTATGCCATCAAAACCACTTTAGCAAACCAATCATCCGTGAATCAACGCGACGTCACAAAGTAAAACATAAATTCGCTCCAACATTTCAAATAAAACGAAACAGAAGTGATTTTTAAACTGTCCACACGAAACAAGGCGCCCGGACCTTTCCACCACGACGATCACGCTGAATCGGGCCGGATTCCCTTCAAATTTGAATTCGTTCGAATCGACTTTGGCTTACACAAAAGGATCACGGCATCGAGTACCAATAAGGACGTAATAATAAAAGTTTTATACAAGCCTAATATTTACGTAAGATTCGAATCCCGGGGGATATCGGGGCGAACTTAACAACCGACAGGTTTAATTAGCGAACGAAGCTAATTCCCAAGTTTTGATGAATGAGATTTAACCGGAGCAGTGCTTTGGCCTCGCTGTGAGTGCCGGGCGTAATTTGAAATTTTGATTTAAATCTTTGTTCGGTTAATTGGTGTTAATACTTGGCAAGTTGGTTAAGTTTCATGGATCATGTAGGTAGTGTTCAAGACTAAGCCATGTAAGTGTATACGATATCCCTATCTCATATCTCTATATCAGCTAAGTTTGGGCTTGTTATTTTAACAATCCATTAATTTTTTATACGGGCACGGCAAAGTGACTGCACTAAACCTGTTGGTAAGCGCAGTACAGTCCAAAAAAACCAGCGACCACCGACAAACAATTATTTTATCGGTGTTTACCAGAATCATGCCGGCCTGTATAAATGCTTCTCCATAATCCAAAGAGGGAAGAAGCAAACCGAGGGGTCTGTGAAAGGACAGGTGGGTCGCCCCATATAATACCAATTACCATCAAATCATCACGGACAGACAGATATTAGGTCAAGATAATGCCAGACAGAAAGATAAGAAGTGATATATCTCCAAAGGTGTAGACTGTAGGCAGAGTCCAAATATGATTCGCCAAGGTTGTTTTTATCCTTTAATATGATCATAGTTGTAGCCAAAATTAGAACTTAGATGAAATTGGATTAGAACCGAATTCCTCGCCAGTTCCTCAGTCAAACAAAATTTATTGAACAACATAAACTTTACAAATGGATGAATACATCACTAATTATCACGGTAATAAATACATTTAATTACATTATACCAGTAAATAAATTTGAAAGCGAATAACTAGGTGTGTATTTTAGTTAATTAGTTCATTTAATACCAACGTAATTATTGTTTTGTAGAACAAGGTATAATAAGGAACTGCGTGGGAAGAGTATTATTTTAAAAATAAAAAACGACAGCAATCACTTCAACTCATGGTTTATTGGTCGCTTTTACGATGTCAATGCTTTACAGACCTAAGCTGACCAGAGCTGGTGGGAGGATACTTGTATCCGACCGGATAGCGACCACCGTACACTGGTGCTAAAACTGCCATAGTGGCCCACCTTGTGTGGGTCGCGTTCCAGAATCAGCCAGTGTATATCCGGTTCTCCCCAGAGGGCTTGCCCCCTGGATCCTAACCCTTTTCCCATCCTTTTTTCCTTCCCCTCGCCCTTGGCCCTTTGGCAGGCCGGCATGATCTTGCCGACCGACGATGGACACATTATTTATCGTTGGCGACACTATTTTTTGATTGCGCTACACTTACCATCAGGTGTGGCGCAGTCACTTTGCCGAGCCAGAATAAAAAAAAAACCACAACTCCGTGACAGGATGCACTAAGAGAGATTACTCTCTAATGAATTGTAACTAAGATCAAACGAGGACTGAATAGTAAACCAGCAGAGCTCCGCATAATGAACTCTCAGTCTGTCCACTGAGCACTGATCACTAAGTACTGTAGGTTCAGTATATTTGTTAACTATGCTAAACATTTCACACCAAACTTATCGTGTAACTGTACAGTATGTAATACTATACAATTTTACTATAGGTTATCCTGTGGAAAATGCAATAGATTTTAAAGTTAAACGTAGACAAATATTTGCAGTAGCCTTTCCTAGCGGAAAGTTATAGCTCCAGCAATCACAAACTAATCAAGCTTAGGGCGGGCTTCAGTCTTATACACTTGTTTCAATTATGGCCAAGGAATTACCTGGAATTTTAAAGTTGTTTGGATTTCAGTTTGTTTATTTAATTTATGTTAATTAGCATTGCTAATTTTGCTAATAAAATATTTTACATATTATAATAACCTTAAATTATTATGTAAAAGCAAAATGTTGCGAGATATAACAGTGGATTACTCCGTCACATTACCTCGTTACATTTGATACCGTCCACACTTGAAAGTTTGTCATGCATATTTGTCACAGTCACATTTCTCAGTGCGGCGAAATTCCACAGATGATGATGCACTTTAACATTTTTTAAATTCCAAAAATAATAAAACAGATAAAGACGATAGTTAAAATACTCAAGACGCTGAACTAGACACAAAGTTGAAAGAACAATTCAGCAATAAGAAGTAACTTCTGTAAGTTTAGAACGCCACTGACTCCAAGTCGTCGGGAAAATAATAAACATTGTCAGAACGTCTTCAGTACTTTAAATCTAGTTTTAGTAAGTTTTCATCTAAGTATTTTTCTTGTAATTCTAATGAAATTGAGATTGGATGATTTGAATTGAAAACTCAATAGACGTTGTTACAGAAACTATTAAAAACAATGCTTGTAGTATTCTTTCATCTAATTTCTTTTATTGGAATTCTAATAAAATTGAGTTTCAATGTCTTTGAAACACATAGCAACAAATGTTAACTATAATGTTTAACTATATAACTGTAGGTCAGAGAACTATATAATTATTATATATATATTTTTTTATAAAAGACTGATTTGTTGTGTACGGTTATGCAAAATAGAACTTTAAATTATTGATTTAAGTTAATGAATTTACCAAAATAAAATTAATAACTCAATTTTTCATTCCATTAATATGAAAAAAAAAAGACTTTACTGACGGAGACGCGAGCAAAGACTTGTATAAAATAAAATTTGTACCTTGACTATATTGCATTATGCGTTGATCTATAGTGCTATAGTCTTTTCTCTTATTTTCCACTAGAACGCAGCGCCCTTATGATTTAGTCGCACTAGTGTCGAAAAGACGCGATTTTTTTTCAAATAAATTTATACTGCGCCCAGCAACATACGCAGCTTGCTTTCCAAATTAGGAGATTATATACATGTCGTATAAATTAGGAGATTATATTATGTACATATATATATGTCGTAGTCGCATTGTATAAATCGCCGTATTACATTAAGACTAGCCGTTTCCAAAAATAGGGCCGTTTTGTATTGCGGCGGGTCAACCATTTATTTATTTATGCTGGTGGTAGGATATTCATATCGGCCCGGATAGCGACCACCGTACACATGGTGTTAAAGCGTGCCATAGTGATCCACACGCCTTGTGTGGATCGCGTTCCAGGATTAGCTAGTGTATATCAGGTTCTCCCGAGAGGCTTGGGACATGACTTGATGGTTGATTGGGGCGGTACATCCTTGTATTACTGTGCCTGCATCGGTCATTCGCCTGTCTTGTCGCAGGCCCCTCGATTTGCTTCTTTCCTCTCCGACGAGGGAAGAAGCATTTATACAGGCCGGCACCGATAAACTGATTGTTGGTGGTCACTAGTTTTTTGGATTACGCTAAGCTTATCATCAGGTGTAGTGCAGTCACCTTGCCGTGCTCCAATAAAATTAAATCAATTTCTAAAAACTTCCGAAGCATCAAAATCTTAAATTCTCAGCGATTAAATGCTCGTGGCGTTTTAAAACACCAGTATGCGATCCTCTTATTAATCCACTCACGTCTTCTATCTACCCTTCAGAGAACAAAGTGTCTGCTTGAAGTGTGAATTCTATAAGATCGCAGAGATATTGGTTTTGAGACAATGACAATCGTGCTGTATGCTTTGGAAACTTCGTTTATTAGAAATGTATAATATCACTAAGTAGAACTTTGCTTCTTTTGAATCTTGAATAATTGTCATTACTCTCATCAAAGGTTTCATTGGATACTGCTGCATCATTATCAACTTTGTCATATATTTTTTATAATGAAAAGCATTATCACAACCTTAATGCGTAGAGTTTTATAGAATACCATATTATATAGAAATGATTTAGTGCAGCAGAGAGTGGCACAAACTGGTGAGATGAAAGTTGCAAGTTCGAAGCCAAGAGTTTTTTTTAAAGTTACGTGTGTAGTCATCCATAATTATCGCTTTTACGATAAACGGCAAAATCGTGAAAAAACTTGCATACCTGAGAAGATTTCAATTAGAGTTTCGAAGGTATGTAAGGTCTGCTTAGGCCGCCGTGGTAGACTCTTGAAAAATCTAATCTCAAAGATCTAAAATCTTGTTTTTTAATCTTGTGTTTTTTATTGTAATGTGTATCTCACTCTGACGGGCTACTTTCGAAGCCAACGTGTTAGAAATTTAGAGTTAATTTAATTAGAACATTATAAGCAAAGCAACCACAAACGATATCTCACTACAAAACACTTATATTGAGTGGGAAAGAAATGTACATGTTTAATGATAAAATCCCGACTTTACGGCCGACAGCCGTCATAATATCGCTGTAACAATGGCCCTCTGTGTTATTGTTTGATCGGCTTTTTAAAGTAGATATTTCGATATGAAAATGTACTGGTCGTGGCAGAAATGTATGTAAAATTAAAAATTTATCGGTATAATCTTGATTATTACCATCGATGAATTCTCTTTCCATGATAGCCAGGAATCCCAGTAACATAATGAGTAATTATACTAAATACTTTTGATTAGGAGACGCGTATATATTATATCGATGCGTCTGATAATATTTAGGTATATTTATTTATTTTAGAACGGGTAGTAAAACCTATTACACTAAAATATACACAAAAAGAAAATAAATTAGAGAAACAATTAGGTATACACAACAAAAATTTCTACATACAAGTAAAAAAGGCTAGAAACTGACAATAATCATCCAAAGTCAGAAACCAAGTGGATAGTGAAGGAAGCTCCCATCAACCGAGTTGACGATTGAACTAAAAAATACAGATGAATTGTAATTAATGAATTAATTTATTAATAACCCTTCCCTTCTTTTGAAATGCATATTTGCATCAGAACCAATAAGATTTTTTTAAGTTACAACTCGGTCGTGCGTTAAACGAGATTAAACGGAGATCCTCACTTGTAATGGCATAGACTATACAGAAGTCAATTTATGATGATGAGGTAACAATCAAGGCACCAAAATATATGTCTTTGACATGTAGTTGTCACATATATTCAGCATTTTCATTTATTGTCTTTGTTCTAGACTGTACCCTTTTACAAGTGAAAAATAAAAGTTCATGAAAACTTCGCGGTTCATTTTTCTGCCGTTTGCAATATCGAAGGAAATCAACCGACAATACTTTTTGTTCCGTTCGTCTTTACATAATATCAACTGAAGAATACGTTCAAAGACAATGGGCATTGTAGTTGCTTCTGAAGTTATAGATAAATAAATCTGATGCAAAGAGACTTGACAGCCTTGATACCAACACAGATAAGTAGCTTATTCTTAAACAAAAATATGTAGGTTCTATTCTTACACCAGGAAAATTAGAGCTGTTACCCGCAAGAATGACCTTTGTGCAAATTAGATCTAATGGTGAGATTGAGAGAGATTGAGATGAGTGAGGTTTTACTAATTTGATATTTATTTTATGGTTCAGTTCTCCTTTGACTCCTCAGTGTGGTTGACGTCAGGTAGGCAGCCGGTTGTAAAAACAACCAACAAATCTTTTTGTAAAATGTGTTAAAAAACATGTTGCGCCAACCCTACGAGTGGGATAAGGGCAGGTAAAAGAGGAAGATGTTCTCATATTAAATAGCCTTATTAATAAAGTTGATACGAGCCATAACGCATATATCAAATAAGTATCTGATATAACGAATGTTTCAATGTAACTTGATCCTTCTTGTGTCATAGCGTCATGTTGTGTAACCAGATAAAATTTCAGGTCGGGGTGAAGTCAATAATCCCTCGTTCTACCCGATCTCCACAACTCGTATTGTGTATTTATGTATAGTCAAGATTCTGAACCAGAATTCCTTTTATTCATTCGCTTGTGCATTCATTCATTCTTTAACGTAGTAGTTACAGAATTTGCATTGCTAACTGACCTATAAACCCCGTATAGAATACTATGACTAGGATATTCCTTTAGAATATTGTACCAAATGAATATTTACTTACTATGATTCTAAAATTGATCACAAAAACCGTCTCTTCACTCGTGTGCTTTCTTCTTCAACTTCTTTGCATCATCACCTTGCGTGCTGCATGCGCTGTGAACTGGCATTCAATTCTCAACTTTTGACATGTGCGTAGGGCACATTTTGTTCGTTGTGCATGATCACAAGTGACTACAAAGACAATTTATAGATCTCTTATTCGACGTTAAACCAATAATTCATCCATATTATGTCAGTATAAAACAACATACATTAGATGTTCTTTACACAATGTTTCTAATTGCAATTTTTCAATCAGCATTTTTATTTCTTCATTGAATATTTTACACAAAACTCTTAGAAGCATTTTCAGGATAAGAACTACCTAACGCTTATGATCAGGGGATTTGTTTTTAAGGATAAAATGATCAGGCAAAAACTAAAGTATTTCATGGACATTGTTAAAGTGATTTAATTAGAATTGCTGCTGAGCAAGAGCCCTCCTCATGGGCCCTTCATCTTACTGCGAAAGTGTGAGCCGTAAGTCTACCAAGCTAGTCCAATATTAGGTGGTCGTTCGCCATTGCCTGTGTGTTATCTGTACCACGCACGATACGGTGAGATTGACGTGGTCTGAAAGAAACTTGGGTCTCCTCAATACAAGCTGATGTTAATAGTGATAATCTACTTTTATATCTCCTCTCGTCTGGCTTTATCTCGACTTAGTACTAGGGATCGCTTTCTTACTAAATGTATTCTTCTTGATTAGATCTTTGATAATCTCTGGAGCGGGATCATTGCCACTTATGTTTTTTTTGTCTTCGCGGGGAAAGCGTTTTATCGCTACCGCTCCACCGGGGGAGGTGGAACGGTTATGTTGGGCTCCACCGGCCTTACGACCCAGCATTGAGCCGCCCGGGAGAGATGAAAAACGTCTGGGCGACCACTGGGCCGAGTCCCTAACACTTATATACAACCTATGCCGATTGCCACTTATGTCTTCTATGAGATTATTTCAGGTTTTTTTGAGCAATCGACCAGACCGTCCACATAGTCCAACTAGAACATGATATACTCTTGCTTATTGAAAATCTCACTCCATATGTAAAATAAATAATCAATCGCCATTCCCAGTGATTATACCGATTGCCCTACTTTCGGGCGCAAACAGCATTCACATGCGTGCGCGAGTTAATTTCTGTTAAATTTATTTGTTCTGCTTAATCCAAACGAAATACTTTTTAATGCGTTTGGTTTTCGGTACAACCACCGGTTTCACTGAATAAAGGTAAATGAAAAAATAATTTATACTGAACTGTCCCGATTCATTTTCTATAATAATAACTTTGGTTTTATATTAAATTCCGGATTTCGAATACGAAATTTGTGGTTCTGGGATTGAAATCAGATATAATTTAATTACCTTTGCTTCGAATGATATTCTTGACAGATCTTTTGTTTTAATAGTTATTAAAAAAAATACACCCAACAGCCACACTCATAGTCTTGACCTCACACTAGCTTAATCTGTATCGTGGGTATCAAGAACTACGAAGAACTTGCGGTCCCACAATACCCAGACCCGAAATAAACAAACATTTGACTCGGTGCGGGAATCGAACCCACGGCCTCTCGCTTAGCAGCCGGCTTCTCGCCCACTGCGATCCGGAGACTGATACAAATTATACCATAGGTTCTATCTCTTATTTGACTTAACGTTCGATCAATATTGAAACTTCGTGGCTGGTTGGCCGCAGCTAATCTGGCACCTGGTCCGAACAAGCGAGCCTCGTAAATCCCTCATCCTGCCCTCTGTGACGGGATTATTGTTATTAGCTGACATACGCTTGATTTGCTCGAGCACCTAAGATTTAGGGTTTACGGATACTGTATCGAGATTAGAATTGGTCAAATCACAGTTTGCGGTTGTACTGTTTATAAATTGGGTTAGGGATTACTTAGAGATATAATGTTTATAAAGCCATATGTTATACCTTATCAGAGGTAAAAATACGAGGCTCTTATTTTGTCATAAGCTTTCTGTTTCATATGTACTTTAACCAGGTGCATTTTCATCTTTTTTTATATGAGCACGGCCTGATGGTAAGTGCAGTACAATCCAAAAACCAGCGACCACCGACAAACAATGAGTTTATCGGTGGTGACCAGAATCATGCTGACCTTTATACATGCTTCCTTACACTCCAAGGAAGAGCAGACGAATAATTAATGCAGGCACAGGGATACGAGGATTTACCCCTATACTCACCCCAACCAACCATAAAGTCATGACGCAAGCGCCTAGAGAGTACCGGATGGATATACACTGGCTGATACTGAAACTCGATCGACATAAGGTTTGTGGGTCAATATTGCATGTTTTAACGCCATGTGTACGATGGTCGCTATCCGGGCGGATATGAATCCTAGAAGCAAGACAAGTATCTTCTGTATTTGCGATTCGTGTGAGGAGTATAACGAGACCAGAATTTAGAAATTTCAAGAAATTAATATCGCATGTAATGATTTCTTATGTTTACGCGAATATTAAAATAAAACTAATGTAAACGGAATTAATTTAAATAGAGAAGATAATTGGAAGTTAGCACAAGCCTGAGATCCGGTTATACATTTAATTAAATCGGAACCCAAACTGACAAACAAAAGACCAACTGGCAGACCTCAAGACACTGTGAGCTCCTTCTGCGTAGATCGGACAAACCACAAAAACTAATTATTTCAAACTGAAGGTAGATAATGTAAAATTAACATTTTTGGACAACCTACACCTACCTAAGTCCACCCCGTGACCAGAGAGGATGAAAAGTCTTCGAAACATCAATATTAGTAAAAAACCGTGATAAAATCCGTTTAAATTAGATTTATTTCAATCACACGTAATGATTATTATTAATAACGTTAGACCCATAACAAAATAATATGGATGAATCATTTTCATCCCCAAATAAATTCATATGCCATCGTTTTAAAATAAACATCAGTCGGTGAAGTCAGTTCGCGCCAATAGTAGAACGACGCGAAGTTTGTTTAGCTTTACGTGATGAAGGCGGGCTGGTACTGGCTAGGAAAAACTTCGGTAAGGCTCACACTGACACGAATTATGTGAAAAAGAATCTTGAGATGTTTGGGTAGGTCATTTCCATAATTGAATAAGGTACGTTATCTGACACAGAATAAGTAGAAATGAGGATTCTACTAGATTAGGATAATGTTAAAAAGGAAGAGAAGAACATAACCATAAAAGCTGCTGAAAAAAATCTAGATGTAATATAAAAGAGCTGTATTGTTTATGCTGTTCACATTATATAAATGGACACAATAATGTCACTAAACAGAACTGACAGTCACTTAGATTCTTTATGTGGGTAAATGTTTGAACTATTGTTCTCTAAAGTACTTATGCATTATAGTTATGAATATTTTAGTTACTAAACACAAACAGCATTAAAAATAAATTTTCATTCCAATCAATCCAACCCATAAGATGTAACCCTTTTTTTACAAGGTGGTAGGTCCATCGTATGTGAGAGGCCGTCTGGGTTGGTACCACCACTTTGTCTATTTCTGCTGCCAAGCAACAGTGTGTAAGCACTGTTGTTTTCGGTTTGAAGGACATTGAAGCCAGTGAAATTACTGGGCATAATTAACATCTTATGTCTCGGAGTGACGAGCACAGTTCAGTGCCATGCAGTGTTTTGTAAAGTTCTATGTGTTGTTCCTTCTGTTTATGGGCAGGCGTGGTGCTTACCATCAGGCAAACGCCTTGCGCGTCTCGTCACTCAATTAAATAAAATGTAAAAAAAAATATACGTAACAATGATTGCATCGTTTTAAGATCAACGTGTACTGTCATTTTCATTAAAGCATTACATTCTGGTGTGATCGCCGGTGCCCAGAACGGTTGACTGGAAAAGGTTGTACTGTGCTGAAGGAACTCGAACAACTCTTTTATTTGAATTCCAAAACTGTTTTTATTCTAAGTGGTGCGGGAGTGGGAACTTTAACTTCCATTTTAACAATTTGATTAATTTTGTTGTTACAATTGTGAACTTGATGTAAATATCTCAACTTCTTCATATGGTTTTAATAATCATCTTTATATTGTTCTTTGATTCAGGAACATAGGTTTCTGACTGGTAGAGCCACGCTGTAGACAGTTTTGTCTATAGCATGAATGCGCCGAATCGATCGTGTCGTTATCATTGTCTCACAGAAAACCCACGCAAAGTATCAGCTTGCTGCTGCGTTCGTACAGTGAGTGAGATATCTGAGGGCCCAAATCCACCTCATCTTCCTAATCCCTTAATTATCCCCTTCCTTTAAGGTCGGCATTGTACTCATTATTCGTCTGGTATTGTGGGCGTACATGGGTAGGGAGATCATTTATCATCAGGTGACCCACTTGCTCCTTTGCTGACCTATCATATATCCATCATATGTTGTACAAAAAGAGTATTAAAATGACTCATCAATTCAATGCGAAGTTTCTCCCAGTTAAGAATATTTCAATGGTTTTTGCATACAATGCGATCTGTACAAAAATATTTAGCAAGTATTTTACTTACATATTTTATTCTCTTGACAGCCACCGTGACGTAGTAGGCGAGTAGCCGGCTGAGAAGTGAGAGGCTGCGGGTATGATTCCCGCACAAATATTTGTTTCGTGTCTGAGTATTTTCTCCCCAGAATTAACGTCAGGCAGGCGGCCGGTGAAAAACTACAAGCCAAATCTTTCCGTGACTAACGTGACTCCATTACGAGTGGGATAAGGGCAGGTGGAAGAATATTTTAAATCAATGCAAGTCTATCAAAAACTTGTTAAACTTTATAAAATCTGTATCACTATTTATAAAAAGCATTTCAAATTTACCTGATAATAGCAAAAAATAGAATGCACACCCAATTATTTAAAAGCATCAGACCGTTACAATTGCATTACTAAACGACACTGGAGTATCAATAAATTCACCGCATTTTTTGTCTCTGCATCAGTTTTTTGCTCACCAAGCGGAACAGCACGCTAACATTCAACCAATCAGCAACAGTGCTCTGAATCGCGATGTTAAAGTTTTTCATCAGGTTAGTATATAAGGAACTGAAGACACAATGCATACGGGGAGTCCGTTGTTACTGAGAAGACCGGCAGTTGCGAGGGCCGGACTCAAGTCTCGCTAAATTCCAAGATCTAATTAATTAATGTTGGTAGAGCGGCCCTGTTTCGGTTAATTTGGTCTGACTGTTGTGGATGACTGAGCTATAGAAACCCCTCTTCTTCGTCAAGTAGCAAGTTTGACTTCCTTTTTGGCAGTATTGGATTTATCTGTTACTTTATGACGTATAGATCTAATATCAAATGGAGCTTCGCTATTGTATTTCAAATCTTACTGTTTAAAAATTTAGTGATACGAGACAAATTTTTAGTTGTACACATCTGTCAGTTGAGTGCCATGCCATGTTTTTTTTTATAGCATAGGCCAGCAAACGAGCAAGTGGGTTACCTGATGGTCAGTGATCTCCACCGCCCACAATACCAAAAGACTCATGGGCGCATTACCGATCATAAAGGAAAGGGATAATTAGGAGTTGGGAAGGGGAGGGGGAAATGGGCCTCCGCATATCTCACTCACCGTATGAAACGCTGCAGCAAGCCGCTATTTTACGTCAGTTTTCTGTGAGACATTGGTTACGAGCCGGTCGTACCGGCCCAGTCGTGCTGTAGATAAAACTGTCTTCAGCTTGGCTCTACCACTCATATTAAAAATATATATCAAATATTTGTGCATCACACATATATTTGTTCTAACGCGGAAATTGAAGCGGTGGTCTCTCGTTTCAAAAGGCTACTCGCCCGCTGCACCACAGAAGCTGTCTTTGTCTGTGTTCGATAAATTCGGTAGATTATAGAACCTCGTAAACTTTCACGACACCCTTTTGATACGCACATAGCTCCTTACAAACTTTATCTATGCATTATCATATACCCTCAAATTATCCACTAACGAAAAGATACAAGATTGATCGTAAAACACAAGACAGTAGTATAGCCGAAAGCGTGGTAAATCTTTTCGCCACAATCATAAAAGTGCCGCTTTATGACATCCATGCCCTTAAAATATATAGTACTTTCGTTAACACGTAAGCCTCTTACGTAATTAACAGATATAGATTATAGTATACGAGTACAGCTAGGTGACCCGAGCGAATACTTCGTAACGATAGGAGTTAGTTACTTAATATAATATAGTAGAAATAAGTAACAATACATATAACAAATGAGTTGATTATACTATCAACAGATGGCACTGCTAATTTTTCATATTTTTTGGAAAAATCTATAATTTTATAACTTTTTCTATTTAATTGAATGGCGAGATGTGCCAAGTCGCCCGCCTGACGGTAAGCGCAACACCTGCCCACAAACAGAAGCAACACCACACAGAACTTTGATTTACAAAGCATTGCATGGCACTGAACTGCGCTCGTAAGTCTCATAATACCTAGTAATTTCACTGTCTTCAATGTCCTTCAAACCGAAACAGAACAGTGCTTATACACTGTTACTTGACGGAAGAAAAAGATAAAGCGGTGGTACCAACCCAGACAGCTTCTCGCGTACGAGGCACCTGCCACCTTGTAAAGTCTAAATGTCTGTTCGGACAATTAAAATTGTATCTACTCCGTCTGAATTGGTACGTGTTCATTGTTTTTATCTGATTATACTGAATCATAAAATCGACTGTTAATATCCTTTAATGGCATAATTCTGCTGTCTTTTGTTATTGGAGTTTATTTATTGCCTGTATCTGTATATTTTTCATTGCCTATTATGGAATTATACGACTTCGCTGAGGCGATATTAAACGTTATTTTACCTGATTTCAAAAAAGGAAGAAGTTGTCAATTCGGTTCGTGTTTGGTTTTTTGCTTTTTTATGTATGTACGTTATCGATTTTCCCACCAATAGGATACTGAATTTGGTGGAAAATTATTTCACTCGATGGAATTCAGCTGCAATGTAGGTTATGGCCGGCTGCGAAGCGAGAGGCCGTGGATTCGACTCCCACACCGAGACTAAAGTTTGTATGATAATGGTTTCGGGTCTGGGTATTGTGGGACCGCACGTCCCTCGTAGTTACTGATACCCTCCGATCCAGGTTAACCTGGTATAGGGTCAGGACTATGGATGTGACTTTTTGGGCATTATGGTCCGGAGTCCCTCGGCCAGCTGATCCACTTGATTACTATCAAGCTAATATTCCGTGAGTAGCTTCGTTTCGATGAGACGCCCAACAATTCCCTATGCGAAAATTCTCTATTGTGGTAGCTAACAGAGGTAGCAAGGATAGAATATTTCGATTTGATGATACTCAAAAATTTGTTATTTTATTTGTAGGATAATATGACTGTAAAATTATATGAATATTAACTAAGTAAAAACAAAAAAAATTAGCTGGTTAGTAATCATACCTATTGGAAGGAGGGGCTTCCAATAGGTATCGATAACGAGGTCATAAAAAATTATTTGAATGAGCCGATTTTTTTGTTTTTACGTCGTTTTTGGGCGTCTCATCGAAAAGAAACTACTCACGGAAAATTAGCTTGATAGTAATCAAGTGGATCAGCTGGCCGAGGGTCTTCGGACCATTATTTTAGACTTTGTATTTATTTATACATATACTTTAAAAATAGTAATAAGATCAAACTATTTTTTTTTTTTCAAAATCCAGAGTTACAAGCTCCAACACCCTTGAAGAATGGAGTCGCTGACACGAAACTAAAATATGAAAAAATGCTAAGATCAAGCCAGACGCGCGAAGGTTCGGATTTAGTAATATGTTCTATTGGAAGTCACTTAGTGGGGACGTGTGGGTGATTTGATAGGGTTGGCGAAGATCAAACATAAAAATGTGTAAATAATTTTGATAATAATTTGAGTGGTAGAGCCACGCTGTAGACAGTTTTATCTACAGCGTGAATGGGCTGGCTCGACCGGTTCATTACCACTGTCTCACAGAAAACCGACGTAAAGTAGCAGCTTGCTGTTGCGTTTCGTACAGTGAGTGAGATATCCGGAAGCCCAAATCCCCTCCCCTTCCCAATCCCTATTTATCCCTCTCCTTTAAGGTCGGCAACACGCCCATGATTCTTGTGGTGGTGGGCGTACATGGGCGGTGGAGATCACTTACTTAGTCTTAATTATATAAAAATAGCAGCGATAGCTCAGCGGGAAGTGGTACGAACTGTCGAGACGAAAGTAGCAGGTTCGAAACTAACCCCAAGAGCACACACCTCTGACTTTTCTAAGTCACGTGTATATTATTTTTAAAGTGAAGCTTGTTTAGAATCGTTGTGATTTGAAACTCGATGAAACGAAAATGCGTTACGACAAAGATAAACATATTCATAAACAGGATTTAGCCTGCGAGAGAATGAGATAGACTACAAGTATGCTATCACTAGTCTTTGCGCCTTCGTACAACGAAGTCTTCGGAAAATGTGTCATAAACAACGTGGGGTATTTATTATTCACGTGTTTCATTTTTTTGCATTTCCGTATTAAAATTCGTTGGTTAATTATTTATTTTAATAATTCTGAAGTTTCACTTCTGCCGTGTGTGAATTGCACACTAACCTTTTTTTTAATTATCGCTTGCTTTAACGGTGAAAGAAACATCGAGAGGAAACCTGCATACATGAGAGGTTCTAGATAAGAGTTTTGAAGGTATGTAAAGTGGTACAACCCTACCACAGTCGTAATAGCTCAGAAGACTGACCGATGTATACCTACAAGATTTTTACAGCCAGCTCGGTTAAAATCAATATGGAGTTCTCTAGTAATCTAAAGGAATATTGAAAACTTTATGACGTACTTTTGCGTGAAAGTCAGCCGAACTAAAATCATAAATGTACATTTGTGATGCAGATTTTGGACGGTGAATGTTTTTTTGTTTGTTTTTTTAGCCAAGCACAGCAAAGTCAAAGTCGGTCTGGAAATCTTTGGGGGAGGCCTATGTTCAGCAGTGGACATCCTGTGGCTGATGATGGTGATGATGATGACAGCAAAGTGCATTACACCAGATGGTAATCGGAGTGCAGTTCAAAAAACACGAGCCACCACAGACAAACAATGAGTTTATCGATGGTCACCGGACTCATGCCGGCCTGTATAAATGCTTCTTTACACTCCGGAAAGGGAAGAAGTAAATTGAGAGGCCTGCAGCAGTACAGGCGGATTACCCATGCAGGCACAGGGATACAAGAATGAAGCCCTTTACCTGCCACAAACAACCATCAAGTCATGTCGCAAGCCCCTCGAGAGGACCGGACATACACTGGCTGATCATTTTCATGTTTAGTCAAGTACGTCATAAAGGACTCTTTTATACGTCAATTACAGATAAATTACATTGAAATGTCTCTACTTGATGCAACCATTTGAAATCTGCCTTCAAATATTCATCTTCTACCTGCGCGATTTTTTTGATGATTAACAATTTTATTTCAGTTAACGAACCACGTGTGGCTGCCGGTCCTTTGTTCTCTTTTAATCTGAGTATTTTATGTGAAATGTACTGGTTCTGCAGCTCGCCTGATAGATCGTTAGTATACGCGGTACGTATCAATTAAATAGTCGATTCAACTACGTGGGTACTGGCGGCCATCGCAAGTTTAAAGTTGGTCGTATACAAAGTTCTGAATATAGTTTTTTTTTCATTATCCAAATGAGTTTATAAATAATATAGGATTTATACTGCTCGGTAGTCTCCCTGATGCTGCTAATATTTATTTAGATGTACCTGGTCGCAACATTCACAAATTATAGTTATTGCACAGTTAAATTATAAAATATAATCTTTTTCTTCTTTTTTTTATCCGAGCACGTCAAAGTGACTGAACTACACCTGATGGTAAGCGTAGTGCAGTCCAACAGACCAGCGACCACCGACAAACAAGGAATTTATCTATGAGGAATTTATCAAAATCATGCCGGCCTGTATAAATGCTACTTCACACTTCGAAGAGGGGAGAAGCTAATCGAGGGGCCTGCGACAAGACACGCGGATGACCGATGCAGGCACAGGGATACAAGGATGTAACCCTATACTCGCCCCAACCAAACACCAAATCATGTCGGAAGCCCCTCGAAAAAACCGGAGAAACACTGGCTGATCCTAGAAAGCGATCCACACAGGATATGTGGGTCATTTTGGCAGATTTTAACACCATGTGTACGGTAGTCGCTATCCGGGCGCTATGAATATCTTACCACAACATCTGCAGCTAAGAGTGTTCCTTCCTTCAAGCGTAGGATTATTGTAAGACGTGAAAAAGGTCTTAAACAAGCCAGCATACATATTTTTTATTTCATTGAATGACGAAACGAGCAACGCGCTTGCTTGAAGGTAAGCGACACGCCTGCCCATAAAAAGAAGCAACACCTCAGAACTTTGAATTACAAAGCACTGCATGGCACTGAACTGCGATCGTCACCCTGAGATATAAGATGTTATATGTTGTCTCATAATGCCCAGTAATTTAACTGGCTTCAATATCCTTCAAACCGAAACACAACAGCGCTTACACACTGTTGCTTGGCGGCAGAAATAGACAATGCGGTGGTACCAACCCAGACCACCTCTCGCATACGAGGGACCTACCTTCTTGTTTTTTTTTCGTGCAATAAATAAACTTTTTATTACATATCATTATTTATTATTATTATTATACAAGCGACCTCTACCGCTTTATGATATGGTCTAAGATCCCGGGGAACATTGACCTTCACCTATCTGTTTACCGGATGAAAATAATATTTTAGGGTATAAAATATGTTACTGAACACATACCAATAGGGTTGCCTAAAAAAAATTGTCGATGTTCCCCGGGATCTTATACTATAAGCTACTTATGAAGTTATCAAATTGATATAATAACAGAAATATGAACAAATCCATGTCCCAATTTATTTATCGAGCATCAACGCACGATTTCACTGCCTCCATTCTTTACTGGTATTCCAAAATTGTATTCATCTGTCAAAGCAGCTTAGTGTGTTGCCAACTTAAAGGCTCTTAGCCAGCGCTCTGCGGTATTCGTTATTCATTTTAGCCGATCCTGAATAGAGATGGAGAGGTTTTTGTACTTTAGCTATTCTCGTATTGAGCAAATGGAGCGCTGCGTGCTTGTTTATGTGAAATTCAATGGGAATTTTTACTCTCCAGTGTGTGTTGGTGGAAAACCCAGCCGATTAAAATTATACTGCTTTTGGTGGCGTTGTGTAGATTTTGTTTATCTATACTAATATTATAAAGCTGTAGAGTTTGATTGTTTGTTTGAACGCGCTAATCTCAGGAACTACTGGTTCGAATTGAAAAATTATTTTTGTGTTGGATAGTCCATTTATCGAGGAAGGCTTTAGGCTATATAACATTACGCTGGGACCATTAGGAGCGAAGCATGAGTGAAAAATGTTGCAAAAACGGGAAAAATTATTTATATTTGAAGGTTTCCGTTGCTATGGTAATCAAATTTGGTCGGAATTAATGCATTATTGTCAATTTATAAGGAAGAAATATTTGTATTTTTGTATGTAACGAATTAACTTAAAAACTACTGGACCGATTTGAAAAATTCTTCCACCATTAGAATCCTACATTATCCCTGATAAACATAGGCTACTTTTTATGCCGGAAAACGCAGATCACGCGTGCGGAGCTGCGAGGAAAAGCTAGTAATAGAATATAAGGAGTTAGTAGTAGCAGCGATAGCTTAGCGGGGAGTGGTACGGACTGTCGAGATGAAAGTTGTAGGTTCGAAACCAGCCGCAAGAGCATGCACCTCTGACTTTTCTAAGATATATGTGTATTAATTGTTAATTAACACTTTAACAGTAAACACTGTGTGGAAACCTACATACCTAAGAACATCTACACACAAATTTCGAAGGTATGTGCAGTCTAATATCATGTTTCAATATTTAATGCTTTCTGCCGGCAAGCAACAGTGTGTTTCGGTTTGAAGTACATTGAACCCAGTGAAATTACTGGCCATTATGAGACAACATCTTGTGTCTCGGAGTGATGGGCGCAGTTCAGTGTCATGCAGTGCTTTGTAATTCAAAGTTCTGAGTGGTGTTGCTTCTGTTTGTGGGCAGTGGCGTTTACCATCAGGCGAGCGCCTTGCTCGTCTCGTTATTCAATCAAATAAAAAAACACAAACAAATTACTTACACACTGTTGCTTCGCGCCAGAAATAGATAACGCGGTGGTACCAACCCAGACGGCCTCTCGCATACGAGGAACCTACCACCTTCTAATTTATGTACTCTGACAAAGAAACAATCGAAAATCTTATCATTCCAATACACTACTGAAATAGTTTGGAACAAGAGCTTCATTATTCAGGAGATGTTTACTTACAGAGCTTCAAACAAAGACTGTTAATGAAACGCTACGCAAATGTATTCAAATATTTTACGTAAGTGTTTAATCAAACAATGCATACTTACTTAATTAAACTTAGTAATATTTAGGGCTTAGCAAACAGCCTCTGGAGTTGTTGACGTACTGCTTTTTAGTCTTTGTTTTGCTAATATACAACAAAATTAAATATCATATTGTGGTTACTGATCTTCATATTGTAGTTTGCGTTTAAATGTGAGATTGAGATTTAATTTCTGGTTTCTACATATAATTAAGCAGCTATAGCTCAGCGGGCAGTGGTACGGACTGTCGAGACGAAAGTCGCAGGTTCAAAACCGATAAATAAATAAATACACCCAACTGTCACATACATAGTCCTGACCCCACAGTAAGATACGAGTCTTGTGTCGTGGGTATCAGGAACTTCAAGAGACTTTCGGTCTCACAACACCCAGACCCCGAAACAAATAAATGTGGATCACACAAACATTTGTCTCGGTGCGGGGATCGAACCCGCAATAGCAAACAAACAGCATATACCTCTGACTTTTCTAAGTCATGTGTATATCAATTGTTAATTATCGCTTGCTTTAACGGTGAAGGAAACATCGCGAGGAAACCTGCATACCTGAGAACTCAATAAGATTTTTCGAAGGTATGTGAAGTCTGCCTAATGGCCAGCGTGGTGGACTAAGGCCTAATCCCTCTCATTCAGTAGAGGAGGCCCGTGCCTAGTGGGACGTATATAATACAGGGCTAGAAAAAAATATATTTAGGGCTTAGCAAATAGCCTCTGGAGTTGTTGACGAACTGCTTTTTAGTATTTGTGTTAATATACAGCTAAATTAAATATTATATTGTGGTAACTGTTCTCCATATCGTTGTTTGCATTTAAATATCAGTCTGAGATTCAATTTCTGCTTTCTAAATATAAAATACATATTTGTCAGCCTCCGTGGTGTAATGGGCGTATTAGATTAGTGAAGCGAGAGGTGGTGAGTTCGATTTCCGCACTGAGACAAAAATGGTTGTGTGCTCCACAAATATTTGTTTCGGTTCTGGGTGTTGTGGGACCGCAAGTCCTTCCCACGATATCCGTTACAATATAAGTTATTCTAGTGTAGGGTCAGGACTATGTGTATGCCTGTTTGATGTATTTATTATTATTATTCTATTAATTTAAAACAATAAATATGCCTTCGTGGCGCAGTGCTCGAGTAGCCGGCTGTAAAGCCAGTGCCCATGGGTTCGATTTCCGCTAGAGAAAAATGTTTGTGTGATTCACAAATATTTGTTTATCCCCAGAGGGGTTAACGCCAGGCTGGTGGCCGGTCGTAAAAATTACAAGCAAAATCTTTCTGTACAATATTTTGTAAAAAAAACATACTGCGAGTGGAATAAAGACAGGTAGAAAAAACTATAATTGCTTTTAATCCTTCAAAATTCGACCCACCTCACCGAATAGTTATTTTATTCTGGGTATAGCTAAAAATACAATATTCCAATAATAGCTACAAAATTTCGTTAGAAATCAGCTAAATACTTTATGAACAAGCTGAACAGACCGACGAAGTTTCTCACCCCTTAAGGCGCACTTTCAATGTTTACTACAAACGTCAGACGCCGGAGTTTGGGGTGTAGCATCTGTAAACTATGGAATGGATTAATACGCAAGTCCACAATGGAAAATAATGTGAATACATTCAAAGCTATTTTTTCTTTTTTATTTGATTTTTTTATTGACGAGACGAGCAAGTTGCTCGGCTGATGGTAAGCGCCACACTTGAAATAAACAGAAGCAACACCACACAGAACTTTGAATTCCAAAACAGTGCATGACACTGAACTGCGCTCGTCACCCTGAGATAAAAGATGTTACGTCTCATAATGCCCAGTAATTTCACTAGCTTCAATGTCCTACAAACCGAAACACAGTGCTTACACACTGTTGTTTGGCAGCAGAAACAGACAAATCGATGGTACCAACCCAGACGGCCTCACGCATAGAAAGGGACCTACCACCTTGTAAGATATAAATCACGTACTGATTTTCCAAGAATCACCAGTTGACAACATAGTATTTTACAATATTCTAGAAAAGATACACCCGGCTAAAGGGTTTGAAGGCACACACAACCGTGTCAAACAGAAATAACAATTGAACCTACTTACGCAAACAGGAACCGACCCACAGCAAGTTCAAATGGAGATACTGATTCTGTTTTGCTAAATACATTAAATTGATTTTAATACCTACTGAATTTTTTGGATAATCGTACATAGAATATATTTCATGCCCGATTTTCCAAAAAACTAGTGACACGGACCACCGTTTTGTCCATTTCTACCGCCAAGCAACAGTGTATACTGTTGTGTTTTGGTTTGAAGAACATTGCAGCCAGTGAAATTACTGGCCATTATTAGACTTAACATCTATGTCTCGGGGTGACGAGCGCAGTTCATTACCACGCAGTTCTTCGTAATCCAAATTTATGTGTGTTGTTGCTTCTGTTTATGGGCAGGCGTGACACATCAGGCGGGCGCCTTGCTCGTCTCGTCAATCAATCAAATAAAAAAATGGCGGTGGAGATTACTTGCCATCACTTGATCCACTTGCTGCTTTGCCCGCCTCAGCTATGAAAGTATATTGACGTCAATATGTGCTTGACGCGACCATCAAGATCCTACCTTAAGACGCTCACTTTTCTTTCCCGGAAAGGTAATTAAATATTCCAGTCACCCATTCCCAACCTGTTTTCGTGAGGCCGCAGCCTATTTCCGCGTTTGGGAATGCTTGAGGTAAATTGTTAGGGAAAAAGGGTGGATACTTCAGGTAATAGTTTTCACGCAGTAAAAGATTTGAGCATATTGGATTCGTTGTGAGAGGAGCGTCTCTGAGAGTTTGCTAAAAGAGTTTCGTAGGTATGCGAAGTCAATCTCGCTTTAGGCCAGAGTGGTGAACTTTTCTATCCCCTCTCAATCCTAGAGAATGTATGTTTCCAGCATGGGATAAGGTAATATAAACATAAGTCACATATACATTGAAGTCTGTATCATCGATAGAGTAGACAGACATGTAACTAATTCACCGATGGTCCTCCGAACTTATATGTCATATATTTTCTCCAAAAAAGGATGAAATCGTTTCAATCCCAAATTAGACCCAATATAGCAAAAATATCCAACAAAAATACGGACTGTTATCCGAAATAACAATTATTTTTCATAACAAATTTCATTCAGCTTCATTTCACAATAAATTATTATCATTTTTATAAATGTATTTCCAAAATAATTATTTTCTTTGTCCATAATACTGGCTAGATAAAAACTTTTTTCCAATAAAAAAGAAATAAAAATCTGGTATAATACAAGCTACATTCCATTTGCGTTAATGAAAAGTAATGCACGACTGAATGTTGATGAGCCGCTCGGACGAAAAATATATAAAAAAAAAATTAAATCTATCAGCGAGAAATTGAAATGAATTCATGGGTTCCGTAGGTTATTTCTTTCATTACTTTAAATTAAGTGATGTGGGTTTTAATTTGGCGCTAAGTTTTAAATAACTTCGAAAAAAAAAATGTTATGTTGTTTTAATGCCATCCTGACACGGCAAAATGACTACACTGTACCTGATGTTAAGTAGTGTAGTCCAAATATAATGTTGACTATTATGAGGCGTTGCGTCCTTCAACAATCGCCAGAATTATGCCAGCCTAATGGTTTGGTCCAACAGCGAACAGGGCGGGACGGTAACGCGACGCTGACGGGACTGCGCATAGATAGTCGAGCGCGACGGTTGTGTGTGACATTTTCTATATAGACTAATGCTTTCAGTTATATAATAATGTACTCTGTGACTAATGCATTACAACTGCTCACGTCCCGTCAGCGTCGCGTTGCCGTCCCGCCCCGTCTGCTGTTTGACCAAATCCTAAGTTACCGGATATGGCTGACCCCAGAACACGACTTGCCGGACCGAGATATTAAGGCGCTTTTTTCATTATATGTTTTTTTGTTATTGAATGACGCGAAGAGCTAGTTGCTCGCCTGCCCATAAACAGAAGCAACATTACACAGAACGTTGAGTTATAAAGCACTGCATGGCACTGAACTGCGCTCGTCACCCCAAGACATAATATGTTAAGTATCATAAAATCCAGTAATTTCACTGACTTCAAAGTCCTTCAAAACAAAACACAACAGTGTTGTTTGGCGGAAGAAATAGACAAAACGGTGGTACCAACCAGCCGGCCTCTCGCATACGAGGAACTTACCATTTTGTAAGTATATATGTACATAAATCGTTCAGCCAGTTCATTTTTAGAAGTAAACAATCGCATACAATGCAGACATATTGACTTTCGCTTTGGTCCTGTCTCAGTCACGTATCCCAAACTCCACCTTACTGTCACCAACTGAGTTACAACCTCAATCACCACCAAATCATCATCATCATCATCATCATCATCATCGTCAGCCACAGGATGTCCACTGCTAAACATACGCCTCCCCCAAAGATTTCCAGACCGATCTGTTGGAAACGGCCTGCATCCAGCGACTTCCTGCGACCTTTATCAGCTCGTCTGTCCACCTTGTAGGCGGACATCCAACGCTGCGCTTGCCAGTACGTGGCCTCCATTCCAGAACCTTTCTGCCCCATCGGTTATCGGTTCTGCGAGCTATGTGGCCTGCCCACTGCCAAATGCCACGTGAAATTATTATGTTATCTAAAGGCTCTGGTGATATTTTTATAAAGCAAATCATGCTTCATTCGCAAATTCCGACCAAACAGCGTCACCTTTCTGACCTTTTCAATTGTCAATCTGTCGACTGCGCTGCGTGAGTAAGCGTTTTTATATTCGGATGTACGTCGCGTGGGCCCCTGATAAATGATTCATCTGTATTCCAAGTGGGTTGGAAAGCACCTTTGGGTCTATCTTGAGAAATGTTCGCAAATTATGATGGACAGACAGCTACGCTGTTACGCGGTGCGTGACGAATTAGCTTTCTTGATTGTAAATAAAAAGTTTTATCATTATGGAAACAGTATTTCTATTTTAATTTGCAGTGATGTTAGGTACCAATATACAGGGTTATTTTTAAAACACCAGCAACCTCGCAGGGGTAGATTCCTAAGGTTATAAGCTACTTTTGTTCTACGACTTTTGATAATTTGTTAGATTTTATTTTCATACAAAAATAAGTATTCATTTAATTTCCGTCTTGAATATTAACAACGCGCATCGCAGATTACGTAAACAAATACGTGAAGCGTGGGGAACCGGGCTAGCGGCTTTGAAGGTCAACGCTCGAGCAGCTGACGGCCGCTTTGATGTCGTGCGCGCACGCCGCGCCGCGCCGCAGTCTACGAAGAAAAACACGACACAACAAAAACTTGTAAAATCATTTTTTTTTAATATATTGAGTTATATCCAAACTCGTAGAACAAAAGTTGTTCCGTATGAGGTCAGCTATCTGGTCCTGCGAGGTTGCTGGTGTTTTAAAATTAACCCTGTATATTATTAAATTAATATTTGGGTTATCTAATGTACTAAAGCCTGTATCCAAGACTTCAATTTTAGACATAAGCTCTATTTTCTATGTTCCATTCTGACCTGAGGTAGTAAAGGTGGAAAGAAAGAGAAAAAAAAATATTTGTCACAAAGCCGTGGTTGCAATATATCTACGATATCTCCTAACTGCTTTGGAATTAGAGCAGCTCAATGTATACTACTAAACAATCATAAAAGTCATATCTAATTATTGAATTAGCATGCATAACCTCCACGAGCTAGACGAAAATTATAATTTTTCAGAAGTCACCAAGCAACATATAATAACTGTCTAAAATTGCAATTAAATTAACCAAGCTATAATTTGTCCAAACAGCTCCATTAACTACAGTGGATTAATGAGCGTCGAGTAATACAAAACTATCAGTAATTAATCAAACGGCCATGCGAAGCGGCCATTAAAAAAATCTGTATCCCGAACCGATTGAACAACTCATTTAAAATGATACAAGGCTCTCGTCGCGCTTGCCAAAACTCGTGTTCAGTGCACCAACTGCAGGTGGCGTATTCTGTAATCTGCTGATATATGTTTTTTTAATTCGATTGAATAACGAGACGAGCATGGCGCTCGCCTGCCCATAAACAAAAGCGACACCACACAGAACTTTGAAATAAAAAGTACTGCATGGCACTGAACTGCGCTCGTCACCTCGATATATAAAACGTAAAGTCTCATAGTGCCCGGTCATTTCACTGGCTTTTCCTTCAAACCAAAATAGAACAGTGCCTACACACTGTTTCTTGGTGGCAGAAATATACAAAGCGCGATACCAACCCAGACGGCCTTTCGCATACTAGGGACCTCCACCTTGTAGGTATTATTAGGTAGATAGGTAATTATGGTCTGTTTTGCTGAAAGAAATATCAATAAACCTGATGAGAGCAATTTCGTAATGAAAGGGCCATGACAGTTTTGTCTACAGCATTAGGCTGACTTGATAACACAAAAAAATATACCACTATCTCACAGATTATACTAATTCTACTCTAAAATACAAGTCTTGTGTAGTGGTTATCAGAAATTACGAGGTACGGTTCCACAACATTCATAGCATAAACAAATAATGATGGTTATATGATTTTATTGAGCACCGATAAACTCATTGTTTGTCCGTGGATTTTATGGATTACATCGCGCTTGCCATTAGGTGTAGGGCAATCATTTTGTCGTGCTCAGATAAAAAAATTGAAGACCACATCAATTAACACCAAAAACCTTACAGAATACAGACGTGGACGTCGCTAAATTTAACCGAATGCATAAATAACCAGCTTAATTGGGGGTGAAATCGCGCTGCAGTTTTGATGAACTACTTGAAAATTAAACTTGTATCCACAAGCTGGTGTACACTGGTTAACGTCAGCTTAATGACGCAACTTTTTAAAACCACTCTCGTAGAAACCGTCAGGTACGCGCATTTGAACTTTAAAAACATGTTTTGAAAAGGAAAATCTGATTAGTTGAAACGTAAATTTCCTCCAGTCCTTACAATGAGAGGTTTCGTAAATTTTCCCATTTTTAAGCCTTAACGATAGGAAGTGGCTTCGTTGTGCCCTTGCATTGCTGAGTTTATGGGTAGCGGTAAACACTTACCATCATGCAGGCCGCATGATCCTTTATCTATCTGGGCAATAAAAAAATCTCGGCAAACAAGTGCATCTTATAGTAAGCGATCACTCATGAATACCCATAATTTTAGATAAATGTGTGCCTTGTTGTGACCTTTAAGAAAAGGCAGGAGTTTGGTTTTTTATGTTCTATACTGAAGATAAGTCTATCTCTTTTTTATATTCTTTAAAAACAAACCCATCCCCAAGAAAGATTAGTCTGCCCACATACTAGTATAATTCCTCATTAAATATCAGCTATCACTAATATAATTGTTCAAATGATCTATTCGGTATACATTCCTCTATATATTGGTCGTTAGTGTGATGTTTTATGGTCGGAACGCCATAACTTACATAATTTCTCATCAATTTTAATGATCGAAACACCGTTTCAAAGCTCATGTTTATCGCTATTGACCATAATGTTTTAAATTATCTAGATTAATGTTTTAAAATTATATGTTTCGCAGTAAAAAGAGATCAATTATCAGTACCATCTGTAGACAGCATAATCAACTAATATGTTGTATTGTTAATTTAAGACTACTTTATTGTATAATACATAACTGACCACTATCGATGAGAAGTATTCGCACGGGTCACCTAATGTCTTTAATGTCAAAAACAAGACTGTTACTTTTGATTATTTTTTTGTGGTTACACCTCTGCCTATCCCTTCGGGAATTACATGCGTAAGTGCGTACGTATATATGTTACTTTTGCTACAGACCAAGATAAACAAGAAGTTAGCTACCACCAAGAAAATTCTCAAACAACTGTTCAGAGACATTCTAATGTCATTACAAATAATTACCAAGCCAATTAAAGTCCGCGGACTCAGACCCTTAACTCCCTGGTGTCATTAAGAATACAAATCTCAACTTCAACTCAACTTGTCGGGATAGCGCTTTTACTTATGTTGACAAGCTTAACTTCACCGATTACCTTGCCCTTACCTTTATTTTTTGTTGAAATTACAGTTCTAAATTTATTTACAGCAAATATTATTTTACTTTTTCCGACATGATGTAATTATAACTTGTGTTAAATTTATTTTTATAAGCACAAATGATTGGAGCCGATTTAAAGGCAATAATTTGGGTGGCAAAACAGGTTTGTTCTAATGCATTAAGCTATACCCATGATAGATTGAAAAGTGCTATCAATTGATGTAATTTATTTCTGATTGGGTTTGATCAGAATGAGAAAACAAATCTCAGTATCACTCCCTGCAAAGCTATCGCTGTAAGAAAAAGAAAGACGAATAACATAAATTAAAGACACATTCTTCAGGCTAACTTAACCAATCTAGTATTATTTCGAATAATTAAAAAACGTCAATACGCATTACACGTAGCCGATGAAAGGCCTAACTCATATCTTAATTAGACGAAGTCCGAGGCCACCAGAAGTAGATAATATAACACGGGTCTAATATTAAAAAAAAGACCAAACCACCGTCACGGACAACAGTAACATATAAATAACACACGAATGTCGAAAGTAACTGGAGAAATTGATGTCAGAGAGCACAGATGTTGTGAACGGTCGGTGCGACAAATTGTTTTATCGAAAATTACTTTCTGCTACTGAATGCGAATAAATTTCCATTTTTCTAATGTAACGAACATTGCTTGTTCGGAAATGAGATGTTTATTTGTAAAAGATATTGAAGGATTGATGGATGATGTGAATTTTAAAAGACATGGAAATACTTTTACATTAGATTTGTTATTCGTTCTTTGATCAGCCTATTTCAGATCTAATTATGCGAGAAATTCAATTTACTCGTGATGTACAAACATAATGCTTTGTTAAATAATTCAAGAGACTAAAGACGCTTGTGAAGTTTTTAAAGATTTTCCAACGTTCATTAATTTGTGAAATGCTCTGGCTTTAAATATTATTTTTGGGATGTTTATTAAGATGATTAGTTAAGTAAACTTTTGCCTGGTCAGATTCACTACTGACCAAAACTAACTAAATTGCTCTATGAAGGAGGCTTTCAAGGACCGAAGGACATAACTATCCCTCAGGAGTGAATATAACCTTCGTATTATTTAACACGATAATGAACTACCCCATGCTGGTAAGTTATCCTTAAAATGGACTCTCTTCGGGACAAAACTAAGTGTTGACACAACTCACACTATGATCCAAAAAAGAGAAGGAAGAAAGTCAAAGTATTATCCAACCAAATCTAGAGAAAGATCTCACAATTTTAATGTAGTATCAGTGCCCCTATGAAATTATCAAAAACCAATAGATACCTATAGAATAAGCTTTAACAAAGTATATCTAAATATTTAAGGAAACAGAATCCATTTAACGGGAATAGTTGGGATGTTCCAATTCCCTATTATCTGATGAACAAACACCGCCAATATTCGGGCTTTGCCATTTATTAGATTTCACAGTAGCAGTGTCTAGTTACATTTATCAACTTGGTTCTATTTCTTGTGTAATTGTGTAATAGTATATTCTTACCCATGAAAATTTATTTCGTCTTTGAGGAATTATTTTCAAATGATGTTGGGCATATTTAACGGATAGGCGTTTTAAATATCTAATTAAATATATAATTTTTCATCTTCCATCTCCCCTTATCCTACTTTAAGGAGGGTCGGCGCAATATTATGCTTTTTAAATCTATATCATAGAAAGATTGGGCTTGTAGCTTTACGACCGACCACCTTCCTAACATCAACCTCTCTGGGGAAAAAACACCCAGATCTGAAACAAATATTTGTAGATCACAAAAACATTTGTCTCAGTGTGTGAAGCAAACACGCAGCTTTTCGCTTCGCAGTCGGTTCCACGCCCACACGATACGGTGACTGTCAATTTCAGAAATTACTACAATACCTTGCCTTAATTAATACCCTAAAATAGATTCGTTCTTAGAACTAAAAATAGTATATCGTACGAAATCGATGTACTAAAAAAGGCTCGCTGAATTGAGAATCTCCTCTTTTCTTGAAGTTCGGTCAAACACACTGTAATTTTGTAAGAAAAGCAAGTATATAGTAAAGTATGTGTACTCAAACTATTGTTCAGAGTGGAAGAATCGAAGACGGATCCATGACAAAGTATGGTTGACTTTCTTGTTACAAGTTTGTGGCGGCGTGCGGCGATACGGTGATGTATTAAGTATACGAAATACATTCGATATAAATTTGAGGTGCGAAGTCAGGAAACCTCCACGCGGTGCACCCTGGGCAACGTAGGTCAAGTTGACCGACGGCTGATTCCTGACAACGGCTGGTTGGTGGTAGTCGCCTGTTGCGGCGGCCGTTTTTTTTTTCTTTTAAGGAAAAAGGGGGCAAATGGGCAGGAGGCTCACCTGATGGAAAGTGATCACCGCCGCCCATGAACACCTGCAACAACGGAGGGCTTGCAAATGCGTTGCCGGCCTTTTAGGAAGGAATATGCTCTCTTCTTGAAGGGAAGAAGAGAGAGAGCGTTTTCGGGCTACCTCGGGGTTCCGTCCCGGGGGTGTCGGCGGGCTCGGTGTGCGCTCACCCCGCCACCGAGCGTGCAGTGGGAGTGATCCTCTCTCCCGCTGTGACCGTCGTAGATCGTAATCCGGTGGGAGGTCTGTGGTCATGCCTCGCGCTTTCACTGGACCGAGGGCCTTGGCTTCACCGCCCGGGCAGCGAGGTAGTAAGATACAAGTCTTGTGTCCTGGGAACTACGAGAGACTTTCGGTCTCACAATACCCAGACTCGAATCAAATACTTGATCAGACAAATATTTGTCTCAGTGCGGGGATCGAACCCGCGGCCTCTCGTTTCAAAGTCGGCTACTCGCCCTCTGCGCCTCGAGGCTGTCAAGTATACGAAATGATTGATGTAATGGAATCCTCGTATGCGAAAGGTCATCAGAGTTGGTGCGGTGATACCTTGTCCATTCCTGCCACCAACCGACACTCTGTAAGCACTGTTATGTTGCAGTTTGAACGACATTGAATCCTGAAATTACTGGGCATGATGAGATTTAACTTTTTATGTATCGGGGTGACGATCAATGCCATGCAGTGCTTTGTAATGCAAAGTTCTGTGTAGTGTTGCTTCTGTTTATGGGCAGGCGTGGCACTTACCATCAAGAGAGCGGGCTGTTAGTTTTATCATACAAACAAGTAACAGTAGTAGTAGTAATAAATAACTTTATTGCATTGTATTTTATTAGGATTGAGTTGGTAATTTAAAAATCGTATTTTGAAGTGAATTAAAAAAAGTAGAGAATTATATACAATCCTATTTCTATTAACAAACTCTATCGCCATCGCTCTTTCTATCACAATACGTAACACACCCAAAACTTGGAGACAGTCTTGTGGCGTCAAAAACTTTGGGCCCAAATAAAAGTGCGGTTAGCCGGTGTATTCATAGCTCTAACTGGATGTTACGGGTTCTAACAAAAACATGGCCAAGTTTGGACCTCTATAATGACTTGATGATGAAACTTGAGACTGACAAAACAAGGAAGGCGATGTTTGATGTCACGATGTTACTTGTTTGTGAAAATATCGAATTGGTAGTTTTTTTTTACGTGATACTTTAGTTTTTTCTGATAGCTTTATTATTCAGTTTTGTGGACTTCGTACCGATGGTATAAAACTTGTATATGACTTGGAATTATATCTTAATGAGACTATGATCACATATCACATCCTTATATCTTTCGAAAAGTCTTCAATTCGTAAATTATTATTCATTAGCAGTAGGAAGCAAGGGGATTGTATCAACTCGGTGATTTATTTGTGTTTTGTCCACACTAGATTCAACGAAGTATTTATTTGGATTTTTTTTTTATCCCAGCACGGCAAAGTGACTGCACTACACTTGATGGTAAGCGTAGTGCAGTCCAAAAACCAGCGACCACCGACAAACAATGAGTTTATCTGTAGTCGCCAAAGTCATGCCGGCCTGTATAAATGCTTGCTGTAAAATGCTGATTAACAATGTATACCCCACGTAACTTTTTAAAAAGCCTGACGCTAGTTATAAACCTGTAAATTTGCGACTACATCCTGAATTGTTGTCATTATGGCATGAATATTCCCAAATCATTATTTTATTTGCATCATTATATAAATTTAAGAATTACAAATACACTAGAATGTACTAGATATTACAAAGTGGAGTGTGTCCATTAATTATCATTAGCTGTTCTACTACATCGGAATACGATTTGTGAACAATTCTCTTATTACACTTTATTAAAATGTATCTTCACTTTTATTACAAAGGATCTATCTAAATATATAAAACTCAAAGGTGACTGACTGACTGACATAGTGATCTATCAACGCACAGCCCAAACCACTGGAGGGGTCGGGCTGAAATTTGGCATACAGGTAGATATTATGACGTAGGCATCCGCTAAGAAAGGATTTTGATAAATTCTACCCCCAAGAGGTCAAAATAGGGGATGATAATATTCAAATGCTGTTCACGCGGGCGGAGCCGCGATCAAAAGCTAGTTAATTTATATGTCGGTAATAAGCAAAACTTTATCGCATAATAAATTATATTACTATTGCTAGTTATAGTAAAATCAAGTGGTATTAAAGATTAATTATAAGTAGGTATGAGCAAGTAATCAACGGGATAGTGGATAAAAGGCCCAACACCTCACTAATTGGGAAGGTTCGGGTATACCAGTGGAACAGTATATTAAACAGTATATTATTACATAATAACAATTATAAGAACAGTTTAAGATGCAATGATAGCTCAGCTGGCTGTGGTACGCACTGATTCGACGGAAATTGCAGGTTCAAAACCGGCATCAAGGGCATGGGCATGCATCTCAGAATTTTCCCATCCCATCTTCATTCCACTGTAGAGTCCCTTACCTACGTATCACTGTTAAGGAGTGCCGCGACGTGGAGTCTGATAAAAACACTTTTTTAAATTTGAAGGAAGATTAGTGATAGAATGACTTTACCAGCACTTATTATTCGCTTCATTTTGTAATCCAATAAGAACTAATGCAAAGGCATTCTTCTCAGTACGTCGTGTTCTTTTTGCTTCTGAACACTTGTGCAAACCTTTTGTCCAGTATGTTAATGGCAACAATCTGTCAGTTGTGCCCGAACAATGCTATCGCTTGAGATAAGAAGATTCAGAACAAAAAATGTTTAACCCTCAAACGATGCTGCGCTTTAGGTGATTTATTAATGGTATTATTTTCTTGCAGATACTCTTTTTGTATAGAATTATTAAGATGGATCAAGGTTTTGTCTGTGCACTCTTTTTATTCTAGGCTCTGCTTACGTGAAAGTATTTTAACCAACTTTAAATAGACGAAGGAATTCTACTAAAAACTCAATTTGATCTCAATGAAATACAGCTTCTGCTTTCAAGTATAATGTAGCTTCCTATTGGTGAACGAATTTTATAATTCTGATGAATGAGAATGAGTATACACTACAAAATCTAAATTTTTTTAACTATAAGACGCTATTATATTAGTGTACATTTTTGTCTGTTTAGCACAAAACCCGTTAATGCAATAATAATCGCATTTTTATATTTTGAAACATATTAATTGAATTACTACAATTGTATTAACAAAAAAATATAGTGCCTTTATTAACGCCCTGCAATTTCAGGAAACTCAATGGCTAATTTCCCGTTTTATATTTATTTTCGTAAAGGTTTTCCTTTAGTTCTGTGGTCGTTTAAAGATAGTGTATATCACTTAGCATCAGATGACCCATCTTGCTTGTTTATCGACCTTCTACTAAAATTTCATCACTGTACAATGGCATGGTAAACTAACAATAATTCCTCATCTGGATCAAAGATAATTTACAAACAGAAGCTGCTGTAGTCTATAGAAACATACCCTACATCTAATTATCATGTACTACCTACAGAGATTACCGAACATGTAGTAATATGTTAAACATAATGCAACACACATAGACTCACAAAGCAACCGTGTACACCAAACCCTAATTATATTCGCTAATTTGGTATTCATGATATTACGGTCCCGTGCCATGTACTCAATGCCAATCAATTGGCAAGAAATGGAATGGGAAATCCTACCCTCAAGGCGGTCCTATTTGCCGATTGGAAATGGTGCTATTGATAAGATAGAAAAGGAAAAAATAGCAGTAGAATGATATGATTTTAAACATTTGATATTTTACCTGATAAATAATATACACTCAAGATCAATAATGTCCTAGACATTGTTTATAGACGTTCCTGTCCTTCAGTAAATGTATTTATAAATGAAATATTAAATCTAATAATGTGTTTATCCGGTTCTCCTGAGGGGCTTGCGACATGACTTGATGGTTGATTCGGACGGGTATAGGGGTACATCCTTTTATTACTGTGCCTGCATCGGTTATCCGCCTGTCTTGTCGCAGGCCCCTCGATTTGCTTCTTTCCTCTCCGAAGAGGGAAGAAGCATTTATACAGGCCGGCATGACTCTGGTGACCACCGATAAACTTATTATTAGTTGGTGGTCGCTGGTTTTTTGGATTTTTTTTCGGTTTGACGTTATGCTGTTAGCCTGACGCGAGTCGGCTTTCTACATCTTCACCGGACTTTCCGGCGAGCGCTTTAGACGCTCTCAACACTTAATTTTTTGGATTACACTACGCTTACCATCAGGTGTAGTGCAGTCACTTTGCCGTGCACGAATAAAAAAAAATGTATTATTTTAGCAGTTTTCTATGAGAAAGCAGTAACAAACCGGTTGAGCTGGCTCACACATGCTGTAGATAACACTGTCAATAACGTGGTACTGTCACTAAAAAACCAACTAATCCGACAAAAAACAAATCTTGGCAACTTAAAATAAATATTCAAAATCAAAACCAGTGTGTAACATCGTAAGCATTTATGAGTTAAATCCTTAGCGCCAGTGCGTTCGTTTTTTATTCTGCCCAGATATAAGCCACATGTGTCGCAGGCTATTGTAGTTAAAATTTAGCCGTGAACATGGTTGGCTGTAATATATCTTGCTTTGGTTTCCTAGCCTTCATAAGCTATGTTATTGCACAAGAATATTATGAAGGTAAGCTGATTTTTATTAATACTCATAATCATGTTCTGTATTTTAGGCTCACTGGTCTAGTGGCAGCGTACTAAGGCTGAGAATCATGAGGTGCTGGGTTCAATTCCTAGGTGAAGTCGATGGTCTAGTACGATGTCACTGGAGACGTATGAACGTTCATGAAGTTCCGTAAATATTGGCAACGAAATGTAAAAGTATAATAATCGTACTTCATTACTGAAGAGATCGCAGTAGTGTATATATACTACACTATCAAATGTTACTAGATTTTCTTTAGTTTTATCTTTTGATAAACCAACTTTTAATAACAAGTAAACAAAAACTATTATATAACCATTATGAAGGCACGTCAGCATGTGGTTGTAAATCGTGCAAAATGTTTTCCTTTCTTCTTAGTTTTACGAGTTAGTGTTATCAGACTTTGCGTATTCATAACATTCCTCGTCGCCATTAACCAAAAAGAACATTCCTGAAGAAATTTTAATTGTTTTACGACATAAACTATAAATTGATTTACGTAATCGTGTAGACTCAGAACTTGAACTTAAACTTACTATAAATCGTAAAGAATAAGTAAAAAATAGAAACGAGTAAATCCTAGATGTCTGTGAAGTCTTTTATTAAATAGCAAATTCAGATTACCTGATGGTAAGTAATCTCCACCGATCGTGAACATCTGTACCTAGTTTAAGAAAAAAAAGAAAGGTGGGTGATTGAAAAAATTTCACTCTTCTTTGAAAGTACAACTGAAAGCAGCCACTTTTGTGAGACAATAATTGCAGTCAACTTGGCTCGTTTATGCTGTGGACAAAAATGTTTAAAGGTTGACTTAATAGCTTAAATATTTTTGTTATATAAAACAACTTTTCCGTTTAATAATAAGTACATTATATTATAAGAATAGGCAACACACAAAACAAGATACTTTTTGGCATTATGTCAGAGATAAAGCTAGCAAAAGTTATAAATCAGAACTCAAAATAATTTGATTTAAGTAACCTAAAGTAAAACAGGTAAACAAAAAGATATAAACTTTGTTTCAGAACTACACAAGGCGCGCTACTCCAACCACGTGAAACATATCCCAAAAAGTTTCGAAGTAAGGAGTGGCAACGCTTTGGCCATATTCGATAAAAACATTAAAGACATCGAAGACATAGCTAATAATGAGAACGTTACTTTATTATACAAAGTTAAAATAGAAAAGTTTAAGCCGTTCCTAACTCATACATCAAAGAAGATAATTCACAAAAAGGGCAGATCGAAAAAGTATAACGTGCCTCTAAAGAAGAATAGTATGAAGTTATCGAATTTTGAAGCATTTTTAAGAAAAACTGCTGAGGACAGCGGACGCAATGTACAGAACTTCGATTATCCAGCTGTAACTACAGAGAAGCTGAGGTTTCCATCGACCAGGCAAGTCATAATGAAGTACAAACCGATCATTAGTAGAGTACGAACGAATTATACGAAAATCATCAGACCTGTGCGTAATAAAGAAATTGTGTTGACTGTTTAATGAATATTGTAGCTTTAGTTTTAGTAATTAAATATATTTTTATTTTTGTATATTTTATTTTATTTAATACTGAATAATGTTGTAATGTTAACGAACGTAGTGATATTTTTATAATTTCAAATAGATATGCATCGCCTTTTCAAAGTATTCCAAGAATGTCCTTCCACTTCGTTAAGAATGAAATGATGATTACCTAGTGTATTTTTTTAGAAAAAAATAATACTAGTACTACTACAAACCTTTAAAAATATTATGGAAAACTCTTACTACTAAACTAACTCGTTAAAGCAAGCTATAATTTACAATGCATAACACATTACTTAGTAAAGTCAAATCTGTTTGTTTGCTTGGGGCTGGTTTCGAATCTGCGACTATCATTTCGGCAGTCTGTACCACACCTCGCTGAGTTATCGTTCGTTTTAGAAGTGACCTGCAAATGCGTAAATGGGTCATGTGACGGAATGTGATCGCCTTCATCTATAAACACCCATACTACATCATCCGTTTTACCGACACTAAAGGAGGACATTAAAGGACACGAATGGTGATTAAGGTTGGGGGATGGACTTGGGTCCTCGGAAATCTCACCGTATGAAATATAACAGCAATTTGCCACCTCACGGACATGTTTGGAGAGCTCGCTAGTTGGTACAAAACGAGAAAGCCATTATTCAATACAAACAACTATAATAAAGTAGACGAAAGTAAAAAGGCAAAAGTAATCGGCTCGGTATTAAATTCAACAGTATATAGCTTAAATCTTAGTATGAGAAACACTTGACTTATGTAGTGGATTTCAAGAATGACGTATCCCCTACCAAATGTATAATCGAAATAAATATTTGAGGATCACACAATTTATTTATCTCGGTACGAGGATCGAATAAGTTCTCATTTTATAGCTGACCACCACACTGTCACGTAAGTTGCCATACTTATAATTGCACATTATGTCTTTATTGTCATACCGCGATATACTCGAACTTTTTAGTACCTAAAATTTCTGTCCATCCTAAGGTTTTCTGAAAGAAATCACCGCTTGCGATAAGAACGCCCATTGTATCGCTCTTGATCCTTACTTTTAAGTCTCTTTATTTGGATTACAATAAAGAATATTCTATCTATCTTATCTATTATCTTCAAAAAACCTTCTCCAAACTTCCAAATACATCCGGCTACTGTCATCTAAAACCAATAACCGAATCTGCGGAGCGTGGAGCACGAAACGCAAGGTCGAATACGCCTACCGACTTATTGCTCCATTTCGGCAACAAGGTCAAAGTTGGTCGCACCGCTGTATTGAATTTTCGATTTCTTATCGCCCTTGTGGCGTAACAAAGCGTGCAATAGAACGTATCCTCCCACACAATCTACATGTCTTTCTATTCTTGATATTTTGCTGGTAAATCTTTATTTTTGGTTATTTATTTTGTTATAATATATTATGTTTGTTTGTTGATATTGTGGGATCAAAAGTCCTTAGTAGTTAATTTCATAATAAAAACGGTTATTGCCAATATTAAGATAATTACAACATTAAAAATAGACAAAACTTTCTACAAAGTAATTCACCTACATCTAGTAGTAGTAATATTAAAAAATATTATTTTTGTTCGATTCATTAACAAGGTTGTTTAGTTCTGTAAGTGTTACTCAAACCGTGGATTAAGTCCGGAATTCAGTAACTGCAGATTAAAGTGTGGATACACTGTGCTTCGGAGACCAGTATTAGCAGCTACTCCCGGCTCTAACCGAACATGTTATTTAAACCTTACACTCTAGGGAAGGTATTAATATTTTTAATGAATGAAGCTCAGCTCAGCTGGTTCAGCGTCTAGTCAATGCAAACAAACAGTCAAATTTTTCGTATTTATTATATACTAGCTTTTGCTCGGGGCTCCGCCCGCGTGATCTGCTTTTTCCGGGATAAAAAGTATCCTATCACCCAAGTCAGCTCATACCCTGTCTGTAAACCAAATTCCATCAAAATCTGTTCTGTAGTTTCAGCGTTGGTGACGGATAAACATCCAAACAAACAAACTTTCACATTTATAATATTAGTGTGATTCGTATCTAAATCATATTAGTTTAGATTACAGTTTAGGTTTAGTTTATCATCATAACCATCACCAGCGAATTTAGAGAGCAACCTTTATAGAATCCAACATCGCGTAAAATTTGTCACTACTTTTGTTTTGACACCAGACATAAACCATCGAGAGACGTGGACAGTATCTGTATGTTCTCTTCCCTGGGGCGAACAATTCCGATGCAACTGGGGACCGTCTGTGGAAACTTCTCAATAACAATTGATTGAGTGTAAGTCGCCAAGTTTCCTGACAGTGTTAGTGCTTTATGATTTTTGCTTTGGTCTGAATTTTGTGCGGATAGTTCTGGAAAATAAAGTTTCGATTGATAAATTAGTTTCTGTTGGTGTTTGCAAGTTGGTACTTGAGAGTGGAATGTAAGTTAAAAGTAAGTTTGAATAAAACCACAACAGTCAATACCTTAAAATCTTCATTGAATACTATTCTTTTTCCTGGTATGGTAAAGTGACTGCACAGAACGTGATGTTAAGAAGAGTACAGTTCAAATATACTGTTCACCGTCAAGAGATGTCTAAATGACTTCTTCTTTTTTATGGCTTCGGATTATTATGCATTTCGCCAATGACAAATATAATTTATTCTCGAGCCTTCACAAGAACGATGAAATATCCATGTGGATCTTTTCAAGGTCTTGTTGGAGTTTTGGTGCGAATTCCTTCCAGGACGATGCTTAATTCACTTATTTCAATATTTCCATACACTGTTCATCACCTTAAATGTTTATTGCACAAATGCACTTTTATACAACAAACACAACTTACTTTAAATTAGTTTTTATATAAATTATAATTCAAAATTAGAATCTGAATTCCCGCCAAAACCCTTTTAAATTATTTATTATGTGTTTGCAGATCATATATATTCTAAAGAGGTTTAAATATATTATAACAGAAGGCCTAATCAGTTACAATAAAATCGATAATTCGTTTTTATTAAGCCATAAAAAACTACCGAATCTACGTGGTAATGGCACTTGTCTTCCATTTTCAAAAAAATTGCTTTCCATAAGTAAACATTTCGAAGTAATATACGATTCGCGAAAGACAATAAAAACTTTGCTCCAACATATATTCGAGGAACCACGCTTATGATACATATTTCAGCAAAATTGTCAGATACGCTGCGATTGGCGACGTAACTGGTTTTCGCGGAATTGTGGACTCCTCGGCTTTCTGTTACATGTTAAAATATTAATTCTATATTTAGGTTCAAAACTGCAAAAATAAATATCACTCACTTACCACGCAATCTCTAGTTTACATAACAGCCTCCGTGGCGCAGCAGGCGAGTAGCCGGTTGTGAAACTAGAAGTCGGGGTTCGATCCCCACACCAAAGCAAATATTTATACGATCCATAAATATTTTCTTAAGCCATCATTTTGAGGCATTTATTCCAGATCTGAAAACCGAAATTCTCTCGTATTCTTACAACATACAAAGCATCAAATGCCATAATTTCAAGTTTGTAACGATATATGCTCTGCATTGATGAATCAGTCAATCAGTCAGTCAGGACAAGTAATTACACATTATTTATAGTGCATGATTACATTGCGCATGTAAAAAAAAAAAAAATGCATTATATCGTCCCAACAACACGAATATATAAGAATCAAATACTAAAGCATTCAGAATCTTCCGATAAAGTAAAAATCCTCCCCTTTGTACTGCATGATCGGACGGTTCTTTTTATTCTAGTCACACAAGCCGGCATTCCGCGGTGTCGGGGAACTTCTACAAAATACCACAGCACAATTTACAGAAGGGTTAAATCTTTACATATAGTATAAAATAAAGTCGCTTCCGCTGTTTGTTCGCTTGGATCTTTTAAGCTATTCAACGGATTTTAATGCAGTTTTCAGCAAGCAAATAGAGTGATTCATGAGGAAGGATTTTATGTATATCAAATTATGAGCCATGGGAGCAGGGCAGTAACATACAGGTGAAACCGACAGGGACAGCTAGTTAGAGAATGAAGTTTTATTCGTCGTTTAATAATGAGGAAACATGTATACCTAATAATTCTTCATACATTTTACAAGATTGTAGGCCTCTTCTATGCGAGAGCCGTCTGGGTTGTTTCGATTTGAAGGACATTGTGGCCACTAAAATTACTAAGTATTATGAGACTTAACTATTATGTCTCAAGGTGACGAAGGCAGTCCATTGTTATACAGTGTTTTATAATTCAGGGTTCTACGTGGTGCTGTAACTGTTTATGTGTAGGTGTGACGCTCACCATCAAGCAAGCGACCGATGAATTTTGCAGGTGTTCTTGTTTTGATTAAAGTTCTTGGAACTAAATCAAAATATGTTGACAATAAATGTGCTCACCACTGTGTCTGGCAGGTGTGCTTGTTATGATCAAAATTCCTAGAACTGAACACGCATTGTAAATAAGGGTATAAATAAGGATAATTGTTAGATTTAATTTCGTCTCAAATAAATCTTCATTGTGAAGAGTTGGACTCTACATTTCTTATTAAAATACCTCTTGGCGCTCCCACGTAACTTTTGTCTACCTTCTTTCTTTGTTCCTATTTTGTGTGCGACACACGATCCCCGAGGCAGCGGTAACTATTCCAACATAAACATTGTCCTTATCAGACCAGAAATATCGTTTATAACTACGTGCAACCAACATTCAACTAGCCATTGTGAGGTATAAATATAGAATTTTCTCTCTTATATGCACCTAAGATAAAACTTTTCACTACAACTGATTTTTTACAGAAGGTTATAATCCCACGTCGGGCAATGACTTTTCAATTCGATAAATCACACAAGAATGATCCGTTGGAATTTGTACTTGTTATGTTGAGATATGGCGATGAGCGATGAGCGCTTCCTATCAAATCATGGGATGGAAATAAGGTTAGCAAAGCTTTTTTATTATTTGATTGAATGACGAGACTAGCAAGGCGCCACGCCTGCCCATAAACAGATGCAACACCACACAGAACTTTGAATTACAAAGCACTGCACGGCACTGAACTACGCTCGTCACCCCGAGACATAAGATGTTAAGTCTCATAACGCCCAGTAATTTCACTGGCTTCAATGTCCTTCAAACCTAAACACAACAGTGCTTAAACACTTGCTTGGCGGCAGAAATAGACAAAGCGGTGGTACCAACCCAGACAGCCTCTCGCATAAGAGGGACCTAATACCTTGTAAAGTGTACACCAGTTGTACCTCAACCGACTCTTTCCTGGCACTGGTTTCGAAGGCACGACTTCCGTCTCAAATGAATCGATATCAGTTCAAAGTAAATTCAAGCCCGGAAAACAACAAAGGGTGTTTATGTATAAATAAATAATAAATACTGGGGTGTATACTCACATACGTATTCCAGACCCCTGTAACATACGAGTCTCGTGTCGTTGGTATCAGGAATTACGAGAGACGTTCGGTCTCATGTCACCTAGACCCGTAACAAATATTTCTGAATCTCACAAATATTCGTCTCGGTGCGGGAATCGCGGCCTCTCGTTTATATGTCAACGTGCACAAGTGTTAACGTTATTTTATAGGATTTTTTTTTACTTAAAAACGAACGATTATGATCATGTTTTTTTTTGTTTTTTTTTATAGCATAGGCCGGCAAACGAGCAAGTGGGTCATCTGATGCTAAGTGATCTCCACCGCTCATGTACGCTCACCACCAAATCAGTCATGGGCGCGTTGCCGACCTTAACCCTTAAATTGTTTCTGTCCGTTTTATGTGACGTGTTATAAAAACGCACACAAATGTGATTTGAGGTGACGCTTGCACCTGTCACGTGGTACGTCGTGTCTTATAGGCTATCCTTTTCGTACTCGCGTATTTGAATCGCTATCTCGATCGATAGATGCGTTGTATCGATCATTTGAAATATTGCAATGGCGGACTAAGTTTGCACTCATTAAAAATATTATTATTACGTAAGTATTTCTTTGTTTTATATCCTTTTTATGTTTAATGTAGTTTGAATAATGATAAATCGATAGTGTTCAATTGTTTTTATTACCGTAGTATTCGTATTTTTTTTTCGATATCTAATTAAATCTTAATGTCACTTGAAACTGACATTGCCAATTAGGTCTCATAAGGAGTGACTTTTATGTTTGTCCCTTATAACGGACTTTGCCTAAAAGTCCCACGAAGGATGGTTACCTATATTTGTCATTTGTAACGGACATTGCCAGTTAGTTACTAGTAGAATTTAAGTTATCTATTTACATTATATCTTATATAATATAGATATATATCACATTTTTACAATATAAGTTTGAGAATTGACGATATTCATTTCAGTAATATGGCGAGGAAAGGTTGGAGGTCTAAGCAAATACTTGCGCTATTACCTCCTTCCGATTCTGAAGATTCGGAGATTGAATCTGAAGATGATGATGAGCGAAGAATATTAGCGCGTGAGTACTTCATAAACAACTACACTGGCTCGCACACTTCTTCACCAGTGAGAAGTATTTCGCCTGCTATTTATGACCTAATTCAGGATCTCAGTGACTTCGGAGAACCAACAGAGGCAGATTTAGGGGGATTTACATCAGAAAACCGAGTATACCAAAACGAAACACCGCCTATATCAGCATCATCTTCATTAGTAGCTGGACCTCAAGTTCGACCAGCTTACGTTGTACCAGAAACACCATCTACAACTTCCATAAGATCTCCATTGACACCAAGCACAGTCACAACACGTCGCCGTACTAGACAAGTCGCCAATATTGAGTCGTCCCCCATGCCACTTCTATCCACAAAACCTGTTGCCAAAAAGCGTAAAGTAAAACAATTAGGATTTACATTTAAGAAAACCAAATATACAGGAGCCGTGGAAGTGGATACTACTGTTAGTTTTGCAGAAAAGTATCAATTACAGTCTCCGCAGCAATATTTCAAATTATTTTTTGATGACGATCTGTTAGATTATATTGTAGATATGACTAACCTGTATTCAGTACAACAACAAGGTAAGTCTATCTGTGTAACAAGAAAAGAAATAGAAATAGTATTAGGTATCGGGATTATTATGGGAGTTGTAAAGATGCCCGCAATTGAAGATTACTGGAGTAATGATCTTAGATTTGAACCAATTGCGTCTGCTTTGGGTATAAAACGTTACAGATCTATAAAACGTTTTTTACATTTTTGTGACAATACAAACGTAGACAAGAATGACAGCTATCACAAAGTGTCTGCCGTGATGGAACATGTCCGGCAGCAGTGCCTCAAAGTGGAAGAAGAGAGAGCATTTGCTATTGATGAAATGATTATACCATACAAAGGTAAAAAAGCTGGCAATCGCAAGCAATATAATCCCAAAAAACCCCATAAATGGGGCTTTAAATTCTTAGTTCGAGCTGGCACCTCAGGGATGGTTTATGATTTTTTTGCCTATGATGGCGCAAATACTTTTCAACGAGTTCAGTTTACAGAATGGGAACAAAATTATCTCGGCGTTGGGGGTAAAACAGTTGTCAGGCTATGCAACACAATATCTAATCCGGTTCTTTCCACAGTTTACTTTGACAATTGGTTTACTTCTTTGGAGCTACTTTATTACTTACGTAACGAGATGGGGATACTGTCTTTGGGCACGGTCCGAAAGGACAGACTGCGCAATTGTCGTCTAAGTAGTGACAAAGATATGAAGAAGAAAGGTCGTGGTACATTCGAAGTTGTATGTGATAATGCGAAGAGATTAGCCGTTACAAAGTGGGTAGATTCGCAATGTATCCACATTGCGAGTTCCTTCTGCGCCCAAGATCCGGTCGGAATAATAGAAAGATACGACAAGAAAGAGAAAAAGAGAGTTTATGTACCCTGTCCAAATATAATCAAAATATATAATACACACATGGGCGGTGTTGACATTGCTGATATGTTGACTGCACTATACAGAATACGTATTAAGACGAGGCGATGGTATATGTCAATATTTGCCCAGCTTATGGATATTGCACTCAATAATAGCTGGCTATTGCACCGCCGTGATTGTGTACAACTTGGAAACGAAAATAAATTATCCCTAAAAAAGTTTCGCATACAGGCTGCTCTTGCACTCATCAAAACCAACACCAAATCTCAATTCCAAAGAGGTACCCTTGAACCTGGGTCTGATATCATCACCAAGCCTTTCATACCCCGTCCCGTCGATGAATCACGTCTTGATTGTTTCGATCATTTTCCAGTTTACACGTCTCAGGGACGATGCCGTTTGTGTAAAAACGGAAAGACGATGGTCATGTGTTCAAAATGTGGACAAAGACTTTGTTTCACAGTTAAAAAAAATTGTTTCCTATTATTTCACAAAAATAAGTAAAATTGTTTTGTTTAATTTTGTGTTTAGAAGTTTATTTTTATAACCAAAGGTGTATAGTTAAGTTTTGTTGCAAGTTTTAAGTTTTTATTTTGTTAATTGTAAGTAACATTTATATATTCTATAGTTCCTAAATTGTAACTTGATCTCAAAATTAGTTATAAGCCGAATGTTTTTTTAATAATTTTATATTACTTTGTATTATTTTGTTAACTAGTCAAACTGGCAATGTACTTTTTATGTGACATATATGCTGCGCTCAATTCTGTAGACTAGTTGGCAATGTCACTTATAAGTGACATTAAAAAAACCTGTGAAGATATAATATATTTGTTTAATTTTCATATATGTTATCTTTATTTATCTCTAACAATAAACATAATTTATAAAAAGTCTGAAAAAATCATCGGGATCAGGTAGTGCCAATTTAAGGGTTAAAGGAAAGGGATAATTAGGGATTGGGAAGGGGAGGGGATTTGGGCTTCTGGTTATCTCACTCACCGTACGAAACGCAGCAGCAAGCCACTACTTTACGTCGGTTTTCTGTGAGACAGTGGTAACGATCCGGTCAAGCCAGCCCATTCATGCTGTAGACAAAACTGTCTACAGCGTAAAAATAATTATTTTCTACGGCTGTGTATCCCGGTACCATTTCTCGTTTGTGGGCATTCCCAATGTATAAGCAGAGTCTTTTTTATATTTTATTATTATATTAGTTATACATATACATGCTGGTAGTGGCTTATTTGCATATTAAATGTTTTTTGTTTTTACTACTGCTAGCATACAAACATCCCTTTGAATCCGTATCGTATGTACCTCAACCACTAGAATCGTATTGCTGGAATTCAATGTAATGGATAGGTATTTCCAGTTAAAAGTTTACATAAATCCTTTGAGCCGGTATGCTTTTGAGCACGATTTCTAATTAAAAATAGTTTAAATGAATATTTTAATTACAACTTGTGTGAGATTCATTTTCAATTATGAAAATTTGGAATACTATGTAAAACTATTATGAATGTGAAAGTTTAGATGTTTATGATTCTGTGAATTTGGATATTTGTTAGTCAAATACAACTTAACAGTTGAACGGTTTTCCATGAAAGGAAAACAGATAGATTTTGCTGGTGGTAGGAAATTTATATCCGCCCGGATAGCGACCACCGTACATTGGTGCTAAAACCTGCACTAGTGGCCCACCTTGTGTGGGGCGCGTTCCAGGCTCAGCCAGTGTATATCCGGTTCTCCCCAGGGGGCTTGCCCCCTGATCCTAACCCTTTTCCCATCCATTTTTCCTTCCTCTCCCCCTTGGCCCTTTGACAGGCCGGCATGATCTTGCCGACCTACGATGGACACATTGTTTATCGTTGGTTGACACTATTCATGGATTGCGCTACACTTACTATCAGGTGTAGCGTAGTCACTTTGCTGAGCCAGGATAAAAAAAAAATAGACTATGACCTGGATTAGGACATACCTAGGCTACTTTTTATCCCGGATATGGGAGTTCACGCCGACGGAGCTGCGAGCAAAAACTAGGGTGACATGTTACGACATGGAGTTCCTAGTAAAGCAGGATTTGTGCTTCTTTCATTCCGAAAATAATATCTACTATCTCCTGGTCATATTTATCAAAATTTACTACCTCAAATGTGGTAACAGTTATAATAATTTATGTTATTCTGGAATCAAGTAACATTTATTATTATTATGCTTTTAACAACCGGTACACAAGTTTAGGATGTAATAATTTTAAAATTCTTAAATACCCCATAAAGTATAGTATTAGTGGATTACACTTCAAATAATATTTAAAATGATGCAATTACTTTGAACTGTAAGAAAGCTTAATATTTTTTATAATTTGACGCCACAACAGCAATATGGTAATAAAAAACATATTTAAGAATCACCTTTGCTAAATTTTTAAACTACATTACGGCGTGGTCACGAATTTTGTGTTCGGTAAAACTGTACACTAATTAATGTACATGTAGGCGAGGGGTCCGACAGGGTGTTAAATTAAACTCAAAGACGGTGTAGTTTTACTTCTATGTTTACTCTTTAACTATTTAAACCAAGATTATAATCAAACTATAATATGAACGTTTGCACTCGGCGGCGGTTGCCGAACGAATGATTCCCAGCCCCAGTCGTGCTCCTTTATACACTCGAGCGGATTGCTCGGGAAGCACCGAAGTCTCGTTCGTCGATCGTCGGCCTGTTGCACCCGGTTATAGATGGCGCTTATCACTCAAACAAAGATGGCGCCGTCATACACGTGATTTTAATTTTGCCATAAACTTCGGGATTTCGAAGCACTTACATTAGTGTTATCTCCTTAGATCTTTATCCATGGCATTAACCTTCTTCGTGCTTGATCAAACCACCTCTATTAGCCAATTTTCTTCTCAAGGCTTTTTATATACAACAACTCTACAATATGTCCATATAGTATAGTTGTATATCTGCATCCCTGCCTATACCAACTTATCTACACTACCTGGGTTCCTCCAAAAATTTTTCTAGGTCATTCGTAAATAACTCTGCCTCGGTGGCGCAGTCGTATTTCGTATGCGGTACGACTTCTCTCTGAGGTCTCGGGTTCGGTCCCCGGACCGGGTGAAAGTGATATTTGGTTTTTCAATCACGTAATATGCAGTATCAACCCAGAGTTTGGAATTTTTGCCCGGTATGGCGATAGGCTCGCCTCCCATAACATCATGGAACGAAATAAGCTTGGCGAAAATGGGTGCCCGAGTTACACCATTGCCTACCCCTTCAGAGTTTACAGGCGTAAGTGCATATGTATCATTCCTAAATAATCCTATTCTTCTATCGTCCCTGTTCCATATAATAATCAGATCAAGACTGTCGGTAAATGTTGTGCTCGCAGTCGGAGTGATGCATCGCTATAGTCGCCACTTACCTTGTTTTTCCAACTCGCTAGAGATGATACTTTATCGATAAAATTATCCTATTTATTATTTACGACTATAGATGTACTGATTTATCGATAAACTGAGCAAGTATCTGATGTTAAACGAACTGTCGTTTTTTGAATTATTTTTAACATCGGAAAATAATATGGTTTTTAATAGCATAGGCCGGCAAATGAGCAAGTGGGTCTGATGGTAAGTCAGAAAGAGAGAAGTCAGGAAAGGGTGGGGATATGTATTAGCAAAGTACAAAATTACCAACTTATTTTTTTTTTCAATTTTTGATTTTACTTATTTTTGTTTTCCTAAACCACCCTAGTATTGAGATATACAAAACAAAAAAAAAACAAATCTTTCGAGCCATTTTCGAGTTTTTACACGATTAAAGCGCGCATATCTTGTATATATTTCTAAATACATATAGATAAAGTACTCAGAATGAGCTATGTAAGAGAAGTTTATTAAAACAATGCTTTATAAATACGCTGAAATTAAAATATTTCAAAAGACTCTCATAATATTAATATAAGCCAAATTGTACAACAACATATTGGATTTGTTATCTCTGCTAACTAACTTCGACTTAGTTAACAATCTTAGGACGAAACTTGGGAGTAGTCTAATTGCTTTATAATAACAAGAGAAATAAAATGGTTTATTAAAACTGCTTCCAACTTTCAACATTATCATATACAGGATCAAAAGTATACTTCGAAGTTTAACGAAATCTCAAAGAAATTACCTACTAAAATCAGTTTTGTATATCGTATAATTTTCGGGAATGGACATTGTTTCTTACATTTTTATTTCTTAAATTACACGAACATGCCTCTAATATTCAATTTTTTTTTCATTGATTGAATAACAAGGCGAGCAAGACGCTCGCCTGATGGTAAGCGCCATACCTGCCCATAAACAGAAGCAACACCATACAGAACTTTGAATTACAAAGCACTGCATCTTCTTGCCGACCTACGTTAGACACATAGAAGGTCGACAGTATTTTTGGATTGCACTACACTTAACATCACGTATAGCGTAGTAACTTTGCCTAGCCAGGAAAAAAAATCCAAATAAATCCGACAAACTATAAGCCCCATCCCTAGCTTAACCGTTGCATGTCGTGAAAGTGTTGATGGTATCTACCACTGGAGTACAGGATGAGCCCATTTCGCGACTAATGTAGCTCCTTAAAAGCTACGCGAGACCGTTTCTTTGTGCCCGGTCCACACGACACTCCCTAGAGATGGCTTCGTGATTATGTTTTGTAAGTTATAGTTTGAGTGTCTATATGGTAATTAGTAGGATATTTTTGCTATATGTTATTGGCAGAATCAAAATCTAAACGTTTATTTTGCAAATAGGCCACAAAGGGCTTTTTTTACACGTCAATAATAGATAAATTTCATTGAAATGTCTCTAACAATGCTTCGGAAATGCCCACTGGTCTGAGAAGAAGCACCAAGAAACTCAGGCGTAGGTCTTTTGCATTACGTTGTATTTTCTTCCTCTGTGAAACGAGAAGCCGCGGTTTCGGTCCCTGCATGGAAACAAAAATTTTGTGTCATCCACTAATTTTAATGTTCACTCAAATCTGGGTGTTGTGAGACCGAAAGTCTCTCGTAGTTCCTGATACCCACGACACAAGACTCGTATCTTACTGTGGGGTCAGGACTATGTGTGTGACTGTTTTATATTATTGTTATAACCCTAAAATCGAAGACTAATGATTATTAAGTACCTACTTTAAAGTTGTTTATAAGTTGTTATACAACAAATAAATTAATATAAGAAAGAAAGAAAAGTCAGAAAGATAAGAAAGAAAGCATTTATTGACAGGTGTTAGGTGGTACATTTACAATTTATAAGCTGTTCTCGCCTCAAAGGAATGCAACTAAAATCCAGTAGATAAACCCTAAATGACTCCCAAATACTTAAGCGCGAAGTTTCAAAGCGCAGCAAACTTTAATTCAGTACAATTATACACCAAAACGGAATCGGGCAATTGTCGCGTTCAAAATAAAGTTGGGTTGCTGGATTCACTAATATTTGCTGTGATACAAACATATATTTGCTGTTAACATGACTCTTATAGCGGAGTACATAAAGACTATTATCAATAAAATTGCTTTCAGTGTACATAGTTGAAAATTTCTAACTCGGCTTAAGGGATTTCGGAGTCCCATTGCGATGCTAAATAGTAACATTTTCGGTTTAAACGAAATCTATCCGAAACTGTGTTCAATGAATAGTTTATAACATTATTAATGGGTTCGGAGATAACTTTTGTATCAGAGTTATTATCAAAATCTAAAAGGCAGCGACTGAATTTAGCACAAGTTGCGATACAAATAATTCATGACAAATCGGGAATATTTTTCGTTATATTATGTTTTTATTTGTCCGAGCTCGACAAAGTGACTGCACTACACCTGATGTTAGGTGTAGTGCAGTCCAAAAAACTAGCAAGCACTCTTCGGAGAGGGACTCTTCTAGGGACGTCATGACTTGATGGTTTTATTTGGGCGGGTATAGGGGTACATCCTTGTATCCACGTGCCCGGATCGGTCCTCCGCTTGTACTATTGCAGGACCGTCTATTAGCTTATTCCCTTTTCGGAGTGTGAAGAAGCATTCATACAACTCATTCATACAAGCCGGCATGATTCTGGTGACAAAAAAGTCTAGTCCAACTCCTCACAGATCTGCTTCAAACAAAACGTACCCTTAAGTGCCACAGTAAACGAACATAAGCAACTTATATTATTTCTCCTTGAGGAATTTAATAAATTATGTAGAAGGAGAAACATAGAGGTGAATTCGGATTTGTGCTAATGGATACCTAAAGGAAAACAAATCCCTAAAACGGTCTAGATTCATTAGATCGTCTGTGTCATTAGCTTTTACAATCACATGTTAGGCAGCATTACGTAACATAAAGATAACATTTACGCGCATAGGCCTAACAGCTTTTCACCTCAAAACGCTGATCCGATGTTGCTACCCTGGTACTACTCCCTAACATATGTCTACAGCACAAAAATACTGATTTGGCTGAGTTAGTATCACTTTCTATCAGAAAACTATCCATCGTGAAGTGACATGTTATGTTTCGTACGGTGAGTGGGATTCTGGAGGCACTAATTCTGCATTCTAATTCCGAATTCCGCATTCTAATCCCTATTCTGAACTATTGATAACGCATTCATGATTTTTACAATATTGTAAGTTTTTATAGAGATTATCGAGATTATTTTATTATTATTTAAAAACATTTCGCGCCACCACGCCGCGTCGGCTCCTGATCTGTTACTAGCTTTCCAGACTAACAACACTAGGCTTTATCCTATTATTCTATTGCTTTAATGGATACGACGGATACAACCTTTATTATCTTAAATTAGTATTGACTCTTGTCTAAAATTATGCCTAGTAATTTACCTTATATTAGCGTTATAACTATTGTCAAAAGCTATCTTACGGATTGTATTTCGTAAGTTATTATTTTTTTCTGTATTTACATTCTTTATTCTTTTCTTATTAAAGAACCACTGCCATATTTTTGCAGCAGCAAGCCCGCACGTCTGTTTTCTGTGAGACTATGGTATCAGCCTGGTCGAGCAGGCCCATTAATGCTGGAGAAAACACTATACTCAATGTTTTACAACTCATAAAAATTAAGAGCATACCATAAGCATGAACAAGAACAACTAAGTGATATTATAGAGAATTAGTTTTTAAAATTGAATAAAGATTTATTACATAAAAGTCAGTCATAAAGCATCAATAAATACACCCAACTGTCATAAGCAAAATTCTAACCCCACAATAGAATACGATTCTTGTGTTGTAGAACTATGAGAAACCTGTAGTCACATACACAGGGTCAGAATAAGAAGTTGTGAATCAACTCACTTTCGTTTCACAGCCGGCTACTCGCCCATTGCATTATAAAGGCTGTGCTCTAATAAAACCACTCCAGAATAATACACAAATACAATTTTACAAGGTGGTAGGTCTCTCGTATGCGAGAGGCCGTCTGGATTGGTACCACCACTTTGTATATTTCGCCCGCCAAGCAACAGTGTGTAAGCACTGTTGTGTTTCGGTTTGAAGGACATTGAAGCCAGTGAAATGACTGGCCGTTATGAGACTTAACATCTTATGTCTCGAGGTGACGAGCGTAGTTCAGTGCCATGCATTGCTTTGTAATTCAACGTTCTGTGTGGTGTTGCTTCTGTTTATGGACAGGCGTGGCGGTACCATCAAGCGCCTTGCTCGTCTCGTCATCCAATCAAATAAAAAAAAAACAAATATTCTAAAACAGAATATCAACACAAAACCCAAGAAAAATATCGGAAACCCATATACATTTGATGCCGACTCGCGAACTTTTCCAAGCGGTTGAACAATGAATGCTGTAATTTCAGCTGACTGCCACAAACTTGGCACGCGATCACAGTAAAACCAAACAAGTATATAAATTAAATCGAGAAGTTTCCCTGCCGAGGAATCAGACGCCTCTTGTGTGTCGCAAATATACTCATGTGTTTAGAGTTCTATGGGTAAATGTGGAGGTCTTCGAAAATATATTATCGTGAAGAGCTCTGTATTGTGCAGTACTTTAAATATATATTTATTTATAATAGAGACCGGTAAACGAGCAAATAGGTCACCTTACGGTAAGTGATCTCCACAGCTCATGTACCGCTCATCAGAAGAATCATAGGCATGTTGCCGACCTCAAAGGAAAGGGATAATTAAGAGATTAGTAAGAGGAGGAGGATTTGGCCCTCCAGATATTTCACTTTCTGATATCTGTTACTTTACGTCGGTTTTCTGTGAGACAGTTAACGACGCGATCGAGCCGGCCCATTCATGATGTAAACAAAACTGTCTACATACTGTCTGTAAAACTGTCTTTTTTATACGATAAAGTATACCTTAAGTACTATTTAATAAATTTCCAACTCGTCAGAATCCTTTTAACATATATAAATCATTAATTTATATATATAAAAATGAATGTTTGTCTGTATGTCCTTTATAGAATCGTACACCATGCATTTGATCATGTGATGATCTTTAGCAAAGTTGTTGTGCATGAGCCCACGAAGGTTTCTGAGTTGGTACGACCAATTATCGACAGATGGCGCCACTGTCATTCCAATGAATTTCATATGTGTAATGTCTTTCCTTCAAATTTATTTTAATTGGCGGTGTAGCAACGCGCGCAGGGTACAGCTAGTATACATATTATAATAGTGTACCCACAGCCACATCAAAGTAAGAGACCGAACACCGCTTGCATACAATTTAAATAATGTACGGAACTCCGGAATCCAAGGATCAAACATGCATTCACAATCAACACATATTCATAGGGCACAGTAAGTTTGGCAAAGTTTGGTCCCAGTTGAACTTACATTTGCGGCGTCCTAACGTAATAATAAGTTGTGTATGGGGACGAGTGTAAGTATGTTATAGCTGACATGCTTTGATGTAAGTTTATAAATTGCAAATTGGCATTAATAAAACTTAATAACAGACTTTTAAAAAAAACCTGTGCGTCTCGGGACGCTCGACAGAAGCGCTAAGTTATCACAACTTAAACTAATGTGGGTTAAATTGAGAAAAGAGGAGCCTGCCTACTGCTGGGAAGGGAAAGGGAAGCCAGACAGAGTGGCGCCGTAACGTATTTCGTTACGAAGCGGTTTACCCTCCCATAAGAAGTTATCACTTCAAAAATTACTGCAAAGTTAAAAATAACAATTTCTATTTTTTTTATTTGATTGATGACGAGACGAGCCAAGCGCTCGCCTGATGGTAAGCGCCTGCCCATCAACAGAAGCAACACCACACAGAACTTTGAATTACAAAGCACTGCGTGACACTGAACTGCGCTAGTCACCCTGAGACATAAAATGTTAAGTCTCATAATGTCCAGTAATTTCACTGGCCTCAATTTCCTTCAAACCGAAACACAATAGTGCTTACAGTGCGACCCCGTCGAGCCCATTCATGCTGCAGACAAAACTTTCTACAGCATGGCTCTACCCATATTTTCTATCATCGTAATACCTCTATCGAGGGAAAAACTTTTTGCTAATCTGACTTGAGCCTATAATTACTCTAAATTTAACTACGTAACGCCATCCCCACGCCAGTATATAAATAAACAAGCCATTAATCCCCGCCTAGCCAAACAATGGCCTTGAAGAATGACGGCATACCTGAAACTTGAGACCATTAGTTGCCTACCCTCCCAACAATGGAATATTGATATAAACTCAAAACAAACGCATATAAACATTATTCAACATGTAAAGCCCACGTTTGCACATGTTAAAAGGTATTGTACTACGTGAATTCGATTTAAAATCGAAAATAAAACGATAACACAACGTAAAATTTATATCATGTCGTTTTCTCGCATTGAAGTATCTTCTTTTATAATTCACTAGGTTCAGGTGAGAAATTTTCATCAACATCATATAACTGACAATATACCTAATAATTTCTTACCCGTTCTTCTTTGGTGAAACAGCTTTTTAAACTGGTGTTAGAGTGAAAAAAATAACGCAATATTTATAAAGTGTATTTTGTAAATAATTTTGATTAGATGTTATTTATTTACATATACAATTTATCGCAGCCATTTTAGACAAGTAAGACTCAATTAATTTCAACTACTAACTTGTCACAACACATTTCGACCTTTTCCCACACGGCACAAAGTTTACTAATTAACTTACTACAACCATTAATAATTTCTATTACAGTGCGAGACAGTTTCGAGAACTTATCGAAAACCAATAGTAAAGCTTTAAGTAAACCGGCGAAAACTAAACATTCTATATACATATTATTAAGATTCAGTGATTGGATCGGCTCGGGGATTCCTTGCCAAAATTTGCCCTCTCGCAGGCTCTTTACATAAAATTTGCATTATCGATTCATCCCGTATACTGTTAGCTCACAGATTACACAGGCCGGTGTTGGCGTTAATAAGTGTCTCACTTCATAAAGGCGTTTTAAGTTACGAGCAAAGAAAATAAAAATTTATTTTCAATAAGCGTTTGAATTTCGCGCGCTCTGTATCGCGCAATGCCAATGGCTCCCGACGATAACACGTCATCCGCGTTCCGCCAATAAACGCGCGGCCTGCGTTGCCGCGCGAACCCCGTTTTGAGTAGAGAAGAATGGTGTGGCGCGCGAGCGACGAAATGTAGCGAGTCCGATTTATCTAAATATATAAAACTCAAAGGTGACTGACTGACATAGTGATCTATCAACGCACAGCCCAAACCACTGGAGGGATCGGGATGAAATTTGGCATGCAAGTAGATGTTATGACGTAGGCATCCGCTAAGAAAGGATTTTGATAACTTCTACCACCAAGGGGATAAAATAGGGGACGAAAGTTTGTATAAAACTTTGTCAATTTTAAACGTTCACGCGGGCCGAGCCGCGAGCAAAAGCTAGTTATTAATAAATATAAATAAATTACCAAAAAAGTAAAAATTGCAGTATCTGCTGAATACATCTAAATTATACATCTCAATGTGTATATAAGAAGCCACCCTGCTAAATTCTTCATTTAGAGAAATCTCCAATATTTTCTTTAGTATATTTTATCTTTTGTCAGTCGTAAAGTTAAGGCACACTTCCAATAGCCGCGTCTAGCTTCAGACGCTGACGTCAGTTTTGCTCTCATCTGTTAATGTTGCGACAATTGCACATGCATAGACAAAATTAAACGTGGAGCTAAATACTGTTCGTAAAAAACTACAAATAGTATACATACACGAATGTCACTACCAAACAAACATCCAAATGTTTTTCTGTATTTTTACATATGTGGCAAAGAATGGTAAGGTATATTAAATTTACATACGCAGTTCTAACATGACGGCCGTGACGTTGCCATCGGAAGTCTGCCTTAATATATTATAATAAAACTAACATGTAAAGCAGACAAATACATCATGGTTTATAATCTCATAACCGAGGATTAGCTGCAAATTTATGATACCTGGATTGCTGTGGAGCTTTGTTCACAACGGCTTAGCAGCCACTAAGTTAGGTTTATGGCGTAAATAATGTTTGTTACCGCTTTATAACATCGGTTGTAATATACTAGTTGAAATAAAACTAATTTAAACGGACTTTATTACGGTTTTTTATTTTAGTCCCGACGTTTAAACTACTACATAGTGACTCACACAGCTTGTGTGGATCACGTTCCAGGATTAGCCAGTGTACATCCGGTTCTCCCGAGGGGCTTGCGACATGACTTGATAGTTGGTTGGGGCGGGTCTATATCCCTATGGGGTACATCCCTGTATCGCTGTGCCTGCATCGGTCATCCACCTGTCCTGTCGCAGACTCCTCAAGAAGAAACATTTATAAAGGCCGGCATGATTCTGGTGACTACCGATAAACTCATTGTTTGTTGGTCGCTAGTTCTTTGGACTCCACTACGCTTACCATCAGGTGTAATGCAAGGATACCGTACGATACCGATACGACAACTTTGCCGTGCTAGGATAAAAAATAACTATACTAGTGCTAATTCAATGTGTAAGATTCGCGTAAATATAAGAAAGCATTAAATAAACTAATTGTTTTATTTTTTTTCTGGATATAGTGTTGCGAAATTAATAGTTGTTATATCGGTGCTTTTAATTTAATGAATAATAAAATAAATATAAATGTAATATTTCTATGTTCAACTAACTTTTACTCACGGTTTCGGCCGCCTGAAAGCCATTTCAACCAACTTCACAAACGAGGGGTTCTCAATTTGTCTGTATCTGTATGTATTTAGTTTTTTTTATTTCATTGAATGATGAGACGAGCAAGGTGCTCGCCTGGTGATAAGCGCCCCGCCTGCCCATTAACAGAAGTAACACCACACAGAACTTTGAATTACAAAGCACTGCATGACACTGAACTGCGCTCGTCACCCCGAGACTTAAGGTCTTATAATGCCCAATAATTTCACTGGCTTCAATGTCCTTCAAACCGAAACACAACAGTGCTTACACACTGTTGCTTGGCGCCAGACAGCCTCTTGCATACAAGGGACCTTTTTACTATTTTTTTTCTTTTTGTTTTTTAATTGTTTTTTCATGATATTTGATTTTTGTATATTTTTTTTATGTTTATTTTATTGTTTTTTTTTATGTTCTTATTTATACTTCCATGTGTACCTACAATTTACTGGCTCTAGTCCATAAATAATAACCATGTAAAGTTTCTTTCTTTCTCTTTTTCTTTCTTACCTAGTACGTACCATAACTGTTCTAAAAACAATGAAACTTTAAACGTTATATTAACTGAATAGTTCAGCATCACTCGACCGTCAACGCAATAATCCTAAAAGGATATCCGAACCTACATTATACGCGGGCTCTCACAATCGCTTAATTAACTTACTACCCTCACAAATCCAAATCTATTTCGACATTGCCAGGGCAAAATATACTTTGTCTCGATACTGTAGAGTTTAAAAAGTATTAAAAAGGTGACGAAGAACGTTCAATTATAAGACCAATTACAATAGCTTTTACTATCAAAATATAAGGATATAGGCACATTTACTTACACTATCCAATATTACAAACTCTCTTAGAATATATAGAAATAATAATTATGTACATTCTTATGCTTTTAAATATACCATTAAGACGTACTCTAATTAAAGTAATGAGCCTTTTTATACCAGAAGCCGTCAGATGAGCAAGTGGGTCACCTTGAGTAGTCGAGGCACGCTGTAGACAATTTTGTCTACAGCATGAATGGGTCGCGTCGAACGGGTCGTTACCACTGTCTCACAAAAACCGACGTAAAGTAGCGGCTTGCTGCTGCGTTTGGTACGGTGAGTGAGATATCCAGAGCACCAAATCCCTCTCCCCTAACTAATCATTTAATTATCTCTTTCTTTTAAGGTCGGCAACGCGTCTATGATTCTTCTAGTATTGTAGGCGTAAATGAATGTTGAAGTTCACTTATCATCAGGTGACCCAGTTGCTCGTTTGCCAGCCTATGTTATAAAAACAATGTAATTTTAAACAAATATATCATACTTATTTAGTTTTTATATAAAAAGGGAATCATTCTTTGCATATAAATTAGGGTAATATAAACTGGTCAAGTGCAAATCGAATTAGCCCATTGAGGGTGCTGTACCTTTAAATGCCTGGTAGGTAGCGGCTTGATTGTGCCCCTGGAATTGCCGATGTCCATGAGCGGCGGTGACCGCTTACCATCAGGCGGGCCGCTTGCTCGTCTGCCTATCAAGGCACTAAAAAAAAAAATTTTCGCCGAGCTTAATTCCGTCCCATGATGTGATAGGGGGCGAGCCTATCACCACACCGGACACAAATTCCAGACTGCAGGCTGATACTGAGCATTTGGTGATAGATAAACCTAACATCACTTTTTACCCGACTCGGGGATCGAACCCGGAACCTCAGCACAAAAATCGTACTGCGTACGCAATACACTACGCTACTGAAGCAGTACTATAATAATCCAAAAGCTAAATGTGGAAGACTAATTGTGGCTATAAGAACTGTCTCAGCACTTGCAAGGAATCTGACTGGTCATTACACCAACGGAATTAATGGAAGGGTGGCTCTTTCCACTGATGACGTCATAAAGTTAGCGGCGGCTGTTAAATGCAGACATCTTGAAGTCTCTTGTGTGTGAGGGAAGAAAACCGTGTCTTAGTGTAGAATATGTAATATAATTACACTACTAGTTGTATTGCTTTTGCGGTATGACTGCAGTGCTAAAATCTCGGGTTCGATCTCCGGGTCGCGTAACAGTAATATTGGGTGTCAATCACGAAATGTTCAATATCAACCCGAAGTCTGTTTGGTGCCCGGTATGGCGATAGGCTCACCCCGTATCACATTATGGGATAGATATAGGCTCGGAAAATTGAGGGTATACTGGTTACAACTCTGCCTACCGGGATTACAGGCGGGTATGTATGTAAAAGAAGTATGTAAAAATGGCGTAGCGTTTACCATCAGGCGAGCGCCTTGCTCGTTTCGTCATTCAAGCAAATAACAAAAAAATCACCTCCCGTTCCCGAACCCCTTCTTTTACGGCAACGGATATATGATTCTTCAAATATTGTGAATATTCATGAGTGGTGATTACTTACCATCAGGTAAGCCACTTGCTCGTTTTCCCGCCTCTGCTATAATCAGACGCCACAAAACCGCGTGTCTCTATATTGTAGCTTCACGTGATGTGTATGAAGTGTGTTTTACCTTTATTATATAGAGTTCAAAAGAACATATATTTGCTGAAATGACAGTACTACATACTCTGTACTGTTCGTATAAATTAGTACTAGATGTACAATTACCCAGCTTAAAGCCTGTAAAGATACATTTGGGTTTCGGGATTTATCTCTACATTAATTGACCCTTTTTAAAAAATATAATTAAAATAAAACAAAATTATAAAATCTAAAGAACACTTTCGAGTGGTAGACCCACGCTGTAGACAGTTTGTCTACAGCATGAATGGGCCGGCTCGACCGGGTCGTTACCACTGTCTCACAGGAAATCTACGTAAAGTAGCGGCTTGCTGCTGCGTTCCGTACGGTGAGTGAGATATCCGGAGGTCCTAATCCCCCCCCCCTTCCCAATCCCTAATTATACCTTCCCTATAAGGCCTATGTAATAAAAAAAAGGACAAAAAGACTCCATAATTGCGTCAAACCCCAAACATGAACCGATGACGCAGCTTCAATGCCGCTAACCCCACGTCTGCGAATTTGTACTATACACTACGTAAAACTATGGGAATCCATCAAACGCTAGTACTAACGCAAAGCGTCACTGACACCTTCAGAATGAAGTTGATAGATCTGAACTGACGCTTAAGACGACTATTGGAAGTCTACCTTTATCATTTAATAGATATTACAAGAAAATAAAAATCCTAATAATCATAAAAAGTATAAGAAAAAAGAAATAACACTGTATACCAATAAAATATACAATAAATATCACTTCGGAACAAACGTCCAGCACAAAACACAAATAACTTCTGAAAGAATAACACGTGGGCTGAACTAAACTCTCAACATCTGCTGGCCTTACGAAACTGGAGGCGCGTTGATATAGTAATGCAAGATGTGGCGGATGAAAACAGAAAGAAATAATTAAATAATAAATAAATACTCCCAACTGTCACATACATAGTCCTGACCCCACAGTAAGATACGAGTCTTGTGTCGTGGGTATCAGAAACTACTATAGACTTTCGGTCTCACAACACCCAGACCCCGGAACAAATATTTGTGGACCTCACAATACTCTCGGTACGGGGATCGAACCCGCGGCCTCTCGCTTCACAGCCGGCTACTCACTGCTAGCCCACTGCGCCACGGAGGCTGTCAAATTATGCATGTAATATGTATTTCTTTAATTATTTAATTGAATGACGAGCAAGGCGTTCGCCTGATAGCAAGCGCCACGCCTGCCTATAAACAGAAGCAACACCACACAGAACTTTGAATTACAAAGCACTGCGTGGCACTGACCTGCGCTCGTCACCCCGAGACGTAAGATGTTAAGTCTCATAATGCCCAGTAATTTCACTGGCTTTAATCTCTTTCAAACCGAAACACAAGAGTGCTTACCCACTTTTACTGACAAAGCGGTGGTACCAACCCAGACGGCCTCTCGCATATGAGGGACCTACCACCTTGTAAACATGTCTAAAAGATATTCATCCTTCCGTGACTCTTGTTATATTCCTTTATCAGCAGTATTTCTTCAACCACTTCCAAAGTTTCTTATTCTAAGCAACAATGTATTGAATCGCTATAAATTAGCCGGCTTATCTCGCTGACCATTCGCAGCACATGCTGCCGGATTACTCCCTATTCTTTTATTTCATACAAATGTTAGCACCTACTTTAGTGAGTTTCATAACTATTGTCTGCCTGTACCTATGTAATTAGGACTGGGTTTCTGTAATTGAAATGACAGATTAATGTGCCCTTCGAAAAACATCAAGTGTGTTTGAAAGGAGTTGCTATTTTTATGGGCAGGTTCGCCTAGTCAATGACGAGCAAATTGCTCGTCTGGTTTATTGAAAAAAAATGGAAAGAAATCAAAGAAGATCATGATAGATGATGACATGATAGATTCCGAAATCAAATCTGCTACCACACGTTTCTAAACAGACAACTTGTTTCATATATCTACTATCTACTCGTATATCTCAAGTTAACGTAACATAAGCCCACGCCTGTATCCCTGAAGGGGTAGGTAGACGTGTAAAAAGTACCCATGGCTCGAAGACCTTATTTTAGTCGCATAATACTACTAGGTGGTAGGTCCGTCGTATGCGAGAAGCCGTCTGAGTAGTTATCATCGCTTTGATTATTGCTGCTGCCAAGAGGCAGTGTGTAAGCACTGTTGTGTTTCCGTTTGAAGTACAAACGTTTGAAGCCAGTGAAATCACAGGGTATGCCTCAGCGTGATGAGCACAGTCCAATGCCATTTAGAGCTTTTTTTAATAGCATAGACCGGCAAATGAGCAAGTAGGTCACATGATGGTAAGTAATCTCCACCGCCCATGTACACGCACAATTCTAGAAGAATCATAGGCGCATTGCCGACCTTAAGGGGAAGGGATTGGGAAGGTAGATTTAGGCCTCCGGATATCTCACTCACCGTACGAACGCAGCAGTAAGCCGCTATTTTACGTCAGTTTTCGTGTGAGACAGTGGTAACGACCCGGTCGAGCGGGCCCTTTCATGCTGTAGACAAAACTCTCTACAACGTGGCTCTACCGCTTTCACTCAAATTGTGACTACCCATTCTGGGACTCGAACCTAACACATCACCGGTTTTTCAACTTAATTGCCACAGCCACTAGCCTACTGAGGCCATTAATATGATACTTTAACATCTAAAATTACATAAGCACATAGAGCTAAATTCAAATTCACTCTGTCCACACCACCAGGGACATTGTGTGAATATATTAAAAATATACAAGCTATTTCGTACGAGGTGCATAAAAAGATTTATGTGTGTGCGAGAAGGCAAAACGCTGAGTAAGAATTTGTTCACGAGATTTACTCTCTGCTCACCCCCTTACATGCATAATGTATTCATACGATGTGAGAACTGGGATATATTGCGCGTACATTAATATTTATACAAAAATATTAGTACTTTTATTTTTATGGGTGTCTTACGTCATAACTTTTGTACACAATTTTTTATATTGTTCAACTTGCGTATTCTTTAAAAAAAAACTAATTGTAACATTCTGTAGCTTATTCTATGTGATTTTATTTTTGTAAACGATGACTTGTGATGAGTTTTGTATAGTTGTTTACGATAATAAAATGATAAATAAAAATATACAGTTTTACAAGGTCCCTCGAGAGGCCGTCTAAGTTGGTACCACCGCTTGGTCTACTTCTACCATAAAGCAGCACTGTTATGTTCTGGTTTGAAGAACATTGAAAGCATTGAAATTACTGGGATTTATGAGATTTAACATTTTATGTTTCAGGGTGAGAAGCGCAGTTCAGTGTCATGCCGTGCTATGTAATTCAAAGGTCTGTGAGGTATTGCTTCTGTTTATGGGCTGGCGTGGCGGTTATCATCAGACGAGGGCTTTGCCCGTCTCGTCATTCAAGCAAATAACAAAAAAATATCCGTAGTATAAAGTATAGTATAAAAAAGTATCCGTTATTCAATTTCTATATTAATGTTCTTTCAAAGAAAACATCGTTGTCGCCTTCGTAGATTTTAATTCAAATATTAAATTTATTCCATGTCCGAGCAGCCTCTAACAGCGAGTCGGGGATTCGCTTCTGTTGACTCTAAGAAAGCAACGTCTAGTGTAAACGCAATTTGCCTCTTCGACACCTCGCCGATCGGAATTTGTTCAGCATTTTACTTCACGGCCTTCTTTTGAATAAACATAGGAAATGATGTTCCAGCGATCCCTGAGTTTGGAGATATAAAATGCATGAAGACATTTTATATGATTCACGCCTGAGGAGGTCTCTTCTGATCTTTGGATTATTCTGGTGGTAGGATAGGCATATCTGTCCCGATACGGACCACCGTGCACATGGTGTTAAAACCTACCATAGTGACCCACACACCTTGTGTGGATCGTCTTTCTGGATGAGCCAGTGTATGTCTGGTTCTACTGAGGGGCTTGCTACATGACTTGATCGTTGGTTGGAGCGGGTATAGGGGTACATCCTTGTATCCCTGTGCCTGCATCGGTCTTCCACTTGTCCTATCGAAGGCCCCTTGATCTTCGTCCCTCAACGCAGTCTGAAGTATTATTCTGGTAACCACCGATAAACTCATTCTTCGGTCTTCGCTGGAAATCGAATCCAGTGATATTACTGAAAATTATGGGACTTAAAACATGTATTTGGGTAATGAGTGCAATTCAGTGCCATGCTGTGCTTTGTAATTCAAAGTTCTGTGTGGTTTTACTTTCCTTTATGGGCAGGCGTAGCGCTTACCATCAGACTGATTAGCTCGTTTGTTATTCTGTTTATAAAAAAAATGATATAGCGAGGTAAGGCAGTCTTTATCGAACACAAATTAATTATCTACCCATAATTATCATATTGATATATAAAATGTAATTTCAGTCCACGCAATTACTAGAATAGTATTACTAGAAATGTTTTTATAAGCCGTAAAGAAATAGCAACATCACAAGAATATTTCATGAGACCTCAAAGAAATGTATGGGGTGTGAATTATTTCGAATTATCTTATAAAAATGTATGAGATTTATGTATAAGTTTATTGTCATAGGCTATTGGTAGGGCTGCCACGCATTGCATTGGGCTTCTGCAAAATTATCCCAAAATATTAAACAAATGTTTTATATCCAATCCTGTATCAGTAGTATAAGATTTTGGGAGTTATTCGTTAGTTTAAAAATGTATTTACGTTAATCCGTACAGCGTCCCGCGTGGTTGTATTAAAAACGTATTAACTTCGTACATATTTTTTTGTATATAAAAGACGTGACAGCTATCGAAAAGACTTGCAGTAGGGTTAAAGGAATAAGAAACGGTTTTAAATGCATTTTAGCAGAAAAAGTAAAAACGGACTCAAAAAAGCTTAAAATAAAATTAATCTATCTTAAGTCGGTGCTATTGCGTTTTAATAGTTCATTATTGACACGATTGATTCATTACGTGAAGGAACTTTTACAAATACAAAAATAACCATACCAATCGCTCCACATTTAGTGGATTTATGTGTGAACATACGTATTAAATATATACACAGACGAGTTTAGAACCTCCTCCGTATTTTGCGTCAGTTAAAAAGACTAACTTGTGTGGATATTTATTTTATTTTAATATATCTTTTGACTGTTATGTTAACCAAACTAATAATTCAGTTAAAAATATCAGATGTTTTTATAAAATATAAAATATTATTATGAAATTTTAAATAAGTAGTACACGGCCATTACTGTTGACAGAAAGTTTTAGTGTACTTGCAAAAAAAAAACGGGTATAGCAATATTTTTAATGAATTAAGTTAATTGAGTTTTAAAATCAAATTATGTTATTACGTATTATTAATTTAATACCACAGTAATCACTGCAAAAACATTATTTAAAGCATTAACATTATAACTTAAGTGACAACCCTACATCTGTACCGAGTGTAAAGGGACTGGTCCGCGAGCCTTTGGACATGTCTCGAATAGAAATCGACGGCTTTTTGTATTAAAAATAAACTTTAGGTCAATCTGCTATGATTATATCTTTGTGATCGAAATATAAATTTGGCAATTGATATTGGCCCTTGTTTACTGGCATTAGGCTGGGATTTGTCTGGCAATATAACGACATTGAAGTTTCAGATTTGCTCATGTTTAATGCAATGGTCTAATATGAGAATCACTACGTGGTAGGTCTCAAGTTATGCGGAGATTGTCTGGATAAGTACCACCGCTTCATATATTTCTGTCGCCAAGTAACACCGTGAAGCCAGTTCTTACTTACTGCTGTTGTATTCAAAGGCACTTGCCTTGCCTTAGTTTTTGCTAGCGGCTACGGCTGGCGGGCGTCGATGACTGTCTAGAACAGCCCCCTTCACCTGCTCTCCTTAAAATGTAAATTTCTAAAAATAACAGACCCCTAAATTACTCAATCTATTATTTTTATTTTTTATAGCATAGGCCGGCAAACGAGCAAGTGGGTCACCTGATGGTAAGTGATCTCCGCCGCGCATGTACGCCCACCACCAGAAGAATCATGGCCGCGTTGCCGACCTTAAAGGAAAGGGATATTTAGGGATTAGGAAGGGGAGGCTCTACCACTCATACAGCGATCAGATCATGTTATCTGACCAAACATGATCCCAGCTTTAGTAGGTTTTGAGATTTCCTCATTAATCAGTCAGAGAGTGATTAAGAGATATTTCGCTTTTAAATTGTGCGTTATATAGATTGAAGTCAAATTAAATATTATTTTGTGTGGATCGCGTTCTAGGATCAGACATTGTTTATCCGGTTCTCCCGTAGGGCCTGCAAAATGACTTGATGATTGATTGGGGCGAGTATTGGGGTACATCCTTGTATCACTGTGCCTGCACCGGTCATCTGCCTGTCCTGTCACAGGCTCTTTGATTTGCTTCTTTCCTCTCCGAAGAAGGAAGAAGCATTTATACAGGCCGGCATGATTCTGGTAACTCTAGTGACTCTGGTCTCTGGTTTTCTGGATTGCACTACGCTTAACATCAGTTGAAGTGCAGACACTTTGCCGTGCTCGGATAAAAAAAATATAGATAGAAAAACTCAAACATTACAAAATTTCTACTGATCAAACGCAATTTACACAAGCACTAGAATACTAATGATTAAACTAGAAACCGAAACCCAATACTCAAGGCTAATTACTCTTCTAACTACAATATAATAACAAATTCATCACACAACTACGGAATATTCTGGAAGTAATTAATACGTAACAAAGGTAATGTTAAAGCATGTCTCAAATATTATTTCAAGGACATCATATCATCTATATTTGTAGTGATATTTAGGCGGAATAATATTATGTATGACATTAACTGAGGCTTATCAAATTAAGAACAATGTAGTCTGTATTTCAATAGGCATTTTTTACATTTTTAAATAGAAAAGTTATAAAAATACAACATATAAAAATGTATCCCCAACCTAATCCAAACCACCGGTGGTTGAGTGTGTGAGGAAGCTCCTCACAATGCGTGCCGTGTCTAATAACACCGCTTCCTGAATCCCAACTCTTGACCCAACGACCAATTGAGAGCCTCAAAAGGTGTTGGTCGAGGCTCTTCGGTATCAAGAAAAAATACTATTAGCACCAGTTTCCATTCAATTCCATACAAAGCGCACGTGTCGCTTTCGTTTGACTCACGTCTCTCGTCGCGGTCTCCCTGTCTTGGTCGCAACAGCATAATATAAAATGATGGCGTTGACTATATAAAAAGTAGTTTTACCAATACTAAAAACCTTTTAAGGGTAAATTCTTTTCATCATACTAAACGACTTTAGTTCTGCAACTTTTTATAATTCATGGTCTTCTTCTAACTGCTCTTATCTCACTCGCAAAGGAGTCAGCACAACATGCTTTTAACACATGTTACAAAAACATTTGGCTTCTAGCTTTTACGACCGCCTGCCTGGCGTCAACCCTTTTTGGGGTGAAAACACACCCAGAAAAAAATATTTATAGATCACTCAAGGTGAATCATACAAGGTGGTTGGTCCCTCGTATGCGAGAGGCCATCTGGGTTGGTACCACCGCTTTGTCGATTTCTGCCAACAAGTAAAAATGTGTAAGCACCGTTGTGTTTCGATTTGAAAGATATTGAAATCCAGTGAAATTACTGGGCATTAAGAGACGTAACATCTTATGTCTCAGGGTGACGAGTGCAGTTCAGTGCCATGCAATGCTTTATAATTATTTATGGGCAGGCGTAGCGCTTACCATCAGAAGCATCACATACAGCACACCATCGTCATTCAATTAAATAATAAAAAAAACACAAATATTTGTATCGGTGCCGGAATAGTGCCCGCGTCCTCTGACTTCACAGCCGGCTACTCACCCACAATTCCACGGAGGCTGTCACTGTATTATCGAAATAATTAAACATTTTGCAAATATTTTATCATAGTTATGAGCTCTGTAAAATACAATAACCAAGCACTCGGCCCTTTTCACAGCCGAACTATCTCAGGCTAAATTCAATCAAGCCATCAAAACGGCGGCAATTGTGCAGCTTTTAGTGTCGGACTAAATTCAGGCGTGGTGAAACTTCGCTGCGACCAACTTTGTTCCGCCTCTCGCTTGATAGTCTATGGTCTAGAAAGACCTTTTTGGTTTGCTTACTAAATTTCTAGTGATGCCATGATTGTAAAAATGTTATTGTCTTGTGATAGTGGTAGAATATGGATGAATGAAAGAAACGTAGTGTGAGGTATCAATTGATTTTTTTCATGTGTATTTCGATTGCTAGTTGCGCTGTTAGTTGGTATCTTTTGTTAGTATTACTAATTTTAATCACAATTAAATCTTTTCGCACGACGCACGCATTGAGACAAATGTTTGTGCCATCCATAAACATTTGTTTCTGGTTTGGGTGTCGTGGGACCGCAAGTCCCTCATAGTTCCTGATACGTGGGTATCAGACTACGGGCATCAGACAGTCAGATACAGGTTAGTGTGGGGTCAGGACTATGTGTGTGACTGTTGGGTGTGTTTATTTATTTTATTTAAAAACCCCTTCCACTTTCTATTAAGGTTGGTAATGTGCATATTCAACTTGTTCTAGTATTATGAGTGTTTATGAATGGCGGCGACAACTTACCACTTTTTTTATAGTATAGACCGGCAATCGAGTAAGTGGGTCACCTGATTGTAAGTGATCTCCATCGCTCATATACGCCCACAATACTAGAATAGTCATAGGCGCGTTGCCAACCCTGAAGGGAAGTAATTATTAAGAGATTGCCAATGGGTCTATGAGGGCCTCCTAATATCTCACTCACGGTACGAAACGCAGCAGTAAGCCGCTACTTTAGGACGATTTTCTGGGCGGCAGTGGTAAGGACCCGGTCGAGCCCAATTAAGCTGTAGACAAAACTATCTACAGCGTAGCTCTACCACTCAACTCACTAACTTGTGTAGTTTCCCAGCCTACTGCTTAAAAAGTTACCATTATTTAGCAAATCAAGATAAAAATAATTCTATTAAAAGGTGAAGAACACTGTAACAGACAGGAATTTTCGGTCCAATGTCTCGCAAACTAAATTAAATAGATTCCAAAATGGCAGCTAACTAACTTGGCGGGAGTTTGAGGAGCCATTACCGCAGATAGGTGTACCATCATCACAATTGCCGGCAGGATATTTTTTTTTTAATTAGCTTGAATGACGAGACGAATAGCTCGCCTAATGGAATGCAACTGAACCATACAGCACCTTGAATTACAATGCACTGTATGGCACGGCAATCGCACCGCACATATTAAGTCTCATAATGCCCGGTAATTCCACTGGCTTCAATGTCCTTCAAACAACAGAAACAACAGTGTTAACATACTGCTTCTTTGCGGGTTAACATGGTATGGCTTTGTCTATTTCTGCCGCCAAGCAGCAATCTGTAAACGTTGCTGTGTTCCGGTATGAAGGACATTGAAGCCAGTGAAATTACTGGGCATTATGACACATCTTATATTTCGGGGTAACGAGCGCAGTCCAGTGACATGTTATAATTCAAAGTTCTGTGTTTGCTTCTGTTTATGGACAGACGTTACCATCAAACGGGCGACCAGAGCTCGTTTCATTCAAGCAATAAAAAATCTGGAATTCCTCAGGAAGAATCCGAAGGAACTCTGTCGTATGGTGCCCATACACTGACGGAACATCGTCAACTACTCGACCGCGGTACTCACTTACTCGATATCTATAAAATATGGGCACAAATTTTGTTAATAACATTTCTATATTGACAACAGTTTGATGCTTTGAGTATTTTACAAAAGATGTGTTTCTCTTATTAATGTAGGTATCCTAAGCAACACTGTCCTTACAGACATTCTTGCTTCGTCAGTTTTATTTATTAGCTTGAACGACGAAACGAGCAAATCAATCGGAGGATAGTAAGCGTCACAATACAGAAGCAACATCTTTTTTTATAGTATAAACTGGCAAACGAGCAAGTAGGTCACCTGATGGTAAGTGATCTCCACAATCCATGTACGCACACAATACTAGAAGAATCATAGGCGCGTTGTCAAACTTAAAGGAAAGGGATAATTAAGGGATTGCGAAAGCGAGGGGGATTTGGGCCTCCGAATACCTCACTCACCGTACGAAACGTAGCAGCAAGCCCCTACTTTACGTCGGTTTACTGTGAGACAATAGTAACAACCTTTTAAGCGGGCAACGCGCCCATGATTCTTTCTTTCCTTTCTATCTTTCCTTCGGAGATTACTGGCGAGAATGCGTATGGTTGCATGTAAAGAAGTTAACGAATACCTACTATTAGTAATACTGCTTACAATTCAAATAATTGTAATATTTCTTTCAACGATAAATGTGTGTCGAATACATTGCTTGAATCTCAATGTTTTTTCCACATTTTAATTCTTAGAACATTCCACGCACGTCGCTATGAATTTAGAGTCATCCCTCAGGAAATCTTAAAATTATTACTGAAACCTGTCGCCGATAAAGGATTCTGTCGTAGTATGATATAACGAGCCATATTTGGTCGAATGGGTTAAGTTATATATTTTTACCTTTTTTAATCTTAATTTATTTAGTTTTTTATTTTTATCCGAGCGCGATAAAGTGACTGCATTACACCTGATGTTAAGTGTAGTGCATTAATAATGTGAAATTGACATCCGATATGTTACATTATAGTCTGATGTTACAATGCGGGCAGTAATCTAGATGCATGATAATGAAAATTCAATCGAATATTCAATTTTATTCGGTAGTCTAGAAAATTCCTCTACCATTAAATATTAACGTTTAAAACTGTTTGCAATGTTGCTCGTTTCCAATGAAATTGCACAGCTATCTGAAATAATCCATTACATTATATTTTAAATTGTAGCTGCGCTTTCCTAGAATTGGCGGTGTATATGTGTCTAAAATTGTAACACTATTTTATTTTTTATTAGATTGAATGACGAGACGAGCAAGGCGCTACTCTGATGACAAGCGCTACGTCTGGCCATAAACAGAAACAACACCACACATAACTTTGTATTACAAAGATCTGCATGACACTGAACTGCGCTCGTCACCCCGAGACATAAGAGGTTAAGTCTCATAATGCCCAATAATTTCACTGGCTTCAATGTCCTTCAAACCGAAACACAACAGTCCTTACACACTCTCGCTTGGCGGTAGTAATTTCTAGACACACCGGTGGTACCAACCTAGACGGCCCCACGCATACGATGAACCTCCACCGCTTAAACACCAAATTAAAAGACCTTAAAACGTAAACAAGCCCACATCTACGAGTAAAAATCTAATTTAACATATAGAATGAGTTCCCAAAACAATCGACAACACGTTAAAGAGTATGATCCAAATGAAATTGGACTTTTTCGGCTTTGCCCACCGGACCGGGATTAATCTATTTTAAACAAACGGAACGTCCGGCTGCAGGGTTAATTGGAAACTGATGAATTTCCCCGTTTATTGTTTTCAGAATGGATGTATGATATTGTTTTTTAATGTCATATTACATGTTGTAGTGAATGCATTGTAGCATCTTATAATTATGTTTCATGGTAAATTCCTAGCGGTAATTCGAAAATTCAATATACTTATTGAAGAGAAGCTTCCTTAGCATCGTTGTGATTTGAAAATTCATTGAAACGAAAAAGCGACAGTAAATAGAGACAAGCGTATTCATAAATAGGATTTAGCCTGCGAGAGAATGAGATAGATTACAAGTATGCTATCACGTGTCTTTGCGCCTGCGTACAACGAAGCTTTCGGAAAATGTGTCATAAACAACGTGGTGTATCATTCACGTGTTTTATGTTTTGCATTTGCGTATTGAAATTCATTAGTCAATTAATTTAAATTAATTATTTAACACATCTGTGTTAATTTGACCTATAATTTTTATTTATATAAATTATTCAGTCTCACTTCTGCCGTGTTTGAATACATACTTTTTTAACCTATAAAATGCTACAATACATTATTTAGATTCCGCAAAAACTCTACCTCTCTCGTCATTCAATTAAATAATAAAAAAGTATATCAACACATTTCTATTTCATAATAGCCTACTTTAAGAACAAATTAGAGCACACGCTCGTCCAAAACAAAAGGGACAGATAAAACCATCTAATATGATATCTATAAACGTTAGAGCAAACCCGTTATCTCGCCGGCGTTACATCAAGCAATCCCTTTCATCTCATATTGCGTTGTCCGCGGCGCACCGTGGCCCACCACTGGATATAAGGATTGAAATTGGAATGAACTTGTAAGATATCTTGTTATGAGTTATGAGTGTCGGGTGTTTTTTTTTTGTCCGAGCATGGCAAAGGGACTGCACTAGGTATACCTGATGGTAAGCGTAATGCACTCCTAAAATCCAGCGACCACCGACAAACAATGAGATTATCGGTGGTCACCAGAGTCATGCCGGCCTGTAAATCGAAGGGCGACATGACAGGCGGATGACCGATGCAAGCATAGTGATACAAGGATGTAACCTATATCCGCCCCAACCAACCACCAAGTCATGTCGCAAGCCCCTCGGGAGAACCGGATATACAAAAGTTTGTATACACTGTTTTACAAGGTTGTAGATCCCTCGTATGCGAGAGGTCGTCTGGGTTGGTACCACCGCTTTGTCTATTTTGCCCTCAAGCAACAGTGTGTAAGCACTGTTGTGTTTCGGTTTGAAGACATTGAAGCCAGAAATTACTGGGTATTATGAGACTTAACATCTTATGCCTCAGGGTTCAGAGCGCACTTCACTGTTATGCAGTACTTTGTAATTCAAAGTTATGAGTGGTGTTGTTTCTGTTTATGGACAGGCGTGGCGCTTGCTATACGGCAAGCGTCTCGTCATTCAACCAAAAAAAATATAATAGCAAAAGCTCGTGCAAATAACACCCCGTATACACTCATCTCCTGAACATAAAGCAAAATGCTCTGTTAGGCACCTAATAGAAATTCCGCACGCATGTCGGATATGTGCTACGGTCCTAATATCGCCTTACAGCTGAGGGATACACTTTTATTTCCACTCCCCATGGAATGATTCGCTTTCTTGTGTTACGTTTTATTGTTAAGGACGTAAAGCTCGGATGACAATGTGTTATGCTTGCTTTGGTCAGCTTTAGGGATCCTTCTGGGTGGGCTAGATTTTTTTATTACGTAATCAGCCCTTTTCTTGGGAGATCTTCTTGAATGGAAGCAGAATGATTTAGGGATTATTAATGACTGAAATCCTATGAATGCGTCTGTAGAAATTAAGGAAAAATCTTTGTTTAACATGTTATTTCATTATTATTAACTAGGGCTAAATCTTAACCCTGGTGTGAAGTCAGTTTTTTTTTCTAGCCCTATATTATACATGTCCCACTGCTGGGCACGGGCCTCCTCTACAGAATGAGAGGGATCAGGCCTTAGTCCACCACGCTGGCCTAATGCGGGTTGGCAGACTTCACATACCTTCAAAAAATCTTATCGAGTTCTCAGGTATACAGGTTTCCTCACGATGTTTCCTTCACCGTTAAAGCAAGAGATAATAAATAATTAATATACACGTGACTTAGAAAAGTCAGAGGTGTATGTTCTTGGGGCTGGTTTCGAACCTGCGACTTTCGTCGACAGTCCGTACCAATCTCCGCTGAGCTATCGCTGCTTTCAGTGGTCAGTTATAATTAAAAATATTTGTTTTAATATATAGCATAGGCCAGCAAACGTGCAAGCCGGGTAATCTGATAGTAAATGATCTCCACCACATCAAAAGTAACATCGGCGCGTCGCCGAACTTACATGAAAGGGATAATTACAACATTGGAAAGAGGAGGGGGATATGGGCATCCCGATACCTCATTTAAGGTACTAAACGAAGCAACTTTTACAACTTTACTTCAGTTTTCTGTGCTGGTGGTAGGATATTCATGTCCACCCGGATAGCAACCACCGTACACATGGTGTTAAACCTGCCACAGTGATCCACACCGCCTTGTGTGGATCGCGTTCCAGGATCAGCCAGTGTATATCCGGTTCTCCCGAGGAGCTTGCGACATGACTTGATGGCTGGTTGGGGCAGGTACAGAGGTTCATCCTTGTTTCTCTGTGCCTGCACATTCATGCTGTAGGCGAAACTATTTATTTATTTATTTATTTATAACTTTATTGTACATCACAACATGAAGTATTAAAAAATATACAATAGACATCTAAGAATAAAAAAGAAGTACAATTGGCGGCCTTATTGCTAACGGCAATTTCTTCCAGGCAACCAACCAAACTATCTACAACGTGGCTATACTACTCAAAACTTCTGATGAATTCCAAGCTTTACTCCGCTTCCGTGGTATCTCTATTGCACGATGTATGTATTGTGCTGTAAGCACGTATATCTATGCAGTTATGGTGTATATGTCATATATAATGTTATGTATGATGGGGATAGGAGTTACTAGCGGAGTTAATCTTCGTGGAATGCGGTACACCATAGGTGTTCTTGATTTAATACTTGATAAGAGACTAGAGCTACGTTCGTTCGCAACTATTATGTACCTCTTTTTTCTAAGTGGTAGAGCTATGCTGTAGACAATTTTGTTTTCTACAGCATCTATGGGCCAGTTATACCTGGTTGTTATTACTGTTTCACAGAAAATTGATGTTCAAAACTCTATAAGGATTAGTTCTAAATTTTTAACAATGGTAATGATAAGATACCCGTATTCCACCCGGATCATCAACTCCATTGTTTTCAAAGCATCTCATCGTATTCCAAGCATATTTCTACCTTCCAAACCGATACAAATATCCATCAGATCTCTTACAATATGAGAACTTGATACCTTCTCATTTGTCATTCCGGCCACGGGGGCAAAGTTAGCCCGTCACTCCGACACCGCTCTCAACTCACAAGTCGTAGATTAAATAAATTGTTTACGTATCAAACAAAGATTAACGGATGCTGGGCACGTAACAATCCTGATATTTCAGTCTCCACATTTGCCTAGTTTGTTGTTTATAAAATTGAACAGAGTTCAAAGTTGAAATAGCGTTTTGATTGGACGTTCGGTTTGTTTGTTTTCAAAACAGTTGCTGGTAAATAATTTAGCTAATTTATTTATTTACACTCCATATACATAGAGTATAAAGGCGACTAGCGAAAAACAATCAGTTTATCGGTGGTCACCACAGTCATTCCCTTCTCTATAAATGCTTCTTCCCTCTTCGGAGAGGGAAGAAGCAAATCGAGGGGCATGCAACAAGACAGACGGATGACCGATACAGGCACAGTATTACAAGGATGTACCCCTATACCCGCCCCAACCAACCATCAAGCTATGTCGCAAGCCCCTTGGAAAAACTGGATATACACTGGCTAATTCTGGAACGCGATCCACACAAGGTGTAACGATCACTTTGGCAGGTTTTAACACCATGTGTACGGTGGTCGCTATCCGGGCGGATATGAATATCCTAGCACCAGCATAATCTTAATTTTATTGACTCAGGATTATACAAATAGCTTAGGCATATATTTACAAGATGGTCGGTCCCTCGTATGCGAAAGGCCGTCTGGGTTAGAACCACCGCATTGTCTATTTTTGCCTCTAAGCAACAGTGTGTAAGCAAGTTTGTGTTTCGGATTGAAGGACACTGAAGCCAGTAAAATTACCGGGCATTATGAGACTTAACATCTTACGTCTCGGGATGACGAGCACGCACAAGAAAACGCGCAGTTCAGTGCCATGCAGAGCTTTGTAATTCAAAGTTCTGTGTGATCTTGCTTCTGTTTATGAGCAGGCGTGGCGCTTACCAGGCGAGGCCTTATTCGTCTCGTCATTTAATCAAATAAAAAAATATACCGTTGACAATAAATAACCGGGCAGACGCAACAAACGGCAGGTCATTAATCTTTGTCCTGGTCGATCCTCATTACCAGTAATTCTCGCTGTGCAAACAGCACGACGCGTTATCGACGCAGATTTGTCCCGGTAATGGGTGCATTAGTTTCCCGGGATAGATAAAATGATGCCGTTCGAATCTGATGTTTTAGTGGGCTGTTGTGAATGGTACTATTTTTTAACAATGATGGGGGCTTCATTTGTGTTTTTTTACTGAATTAACACATTTAATTAACGCATATTTCGTCGCTGTTGACAGCTGTTGTTGTTGCTGACGATTTTCTGTGAGACAGTGGTATCGACCCGGTTGATGCGGCCAATTTAGCTGCAGACAAAACTGTCTACAGCGTAGCTCTACCAAACAAAAATTTGACACGTTAACATATAAAAGTCACACTCTACCTGAAGAAATCTGCCTACTAGATATATTTAAAAAAATATTTGAAAGAAAAAAAAAAAATTATTTAATTTATTAATTTTAATTCATTATTATTAATTAAATATTTGGTGGTTTAATCTTACACAAATAGGCCCCTAAAGCTATATATAGGTACATACATATTTTGATTTGTAATAAGCGGACATTGGATTATATGCATTTGCATGTTTGCGTATGCTAAACTTTATATTTATATTTTTATTGCATAATTTAATAATTTCTCGCCAATCGTGCATAATTCAATAAATAGTGAGGTACACAGGCATATTTCGTTTAAGGGGAATAGTGCACGGGAACAAATTGCAGCCTGCGCCAGTTTATTCTGCCCAGTGACAAGCCACTGGTGGTGGACCCCAGAGTGAGAAAGTAAAATAAACGTAATAAAAAAAATGTATGTGTGCAAGTGAAATTTCAGCATTATTAAAATAAATTAACTAACCAACGAATTTCAATAGGTAAATGCTAAAAAATAAAATACGTGAATGATACACCACGTTATTTATGACACATTTCCGAAGGCTTCGTTGTACGCAGGCGCAAAGACACTTGATAGCATACTTATAATCTATCTCAATCTCTCGCAGGATAAATCCTGTTTATGAATATGTTTGTCTTTGTCGTGACGCATTTTCGTTTCATAGAGTTTTAAATCACAACGATTCTAAAGAAGTTTCACATCATTAAAACAACAGATTTGGCTACACATTTCGATCTCAATGTGCCAAGACTATATATACGGGTTATTTATTCGTTCTATATAAACACTAGCGACTTGCTAAAAGTTAAAGGTGCACAGATTCCAAACGCCCCACTCACAAATCCAGGGCAAATCCTAAGAAATCTTCACGGATGTCAACCTTACTGCAGTCCACATTTTATTGGCTGCAGTTCTACTGCTTAGACCAGTATTCCAATACAACGTAGCTTTTCATTCTTTTTATTTCTCTCTTTTCTCTTTTACATCACTTCTTTTCTTTTCTCTGTCTCTGCCTAACTTTAACAACACAGGAAACAAACAGGCCTGAGTATGTATGTATGTAAATTTATAAGAGACCAACAAAAACGGACAAAAAAGGCTATTTTTTTATACGAGCACGGCAATGTGACTGCACTACACCTGATGGTAAACTTAGTGCAGTCCGAAAAACCAGCGACCACCGATACACAATGAGTCTATCGGTGTCACCAGAGTCATGCCGACCTGTAAAAATGATTCTTCCCTCTTCGAGACTACCCTTCGGGATATACAGGAAATATTCGCTTCTATTAGTAGAACACAAGCCTTACATTTGCAAGAGACAGAGAGGAAGTGGGCGGCGCGACGAGCACTATACATTACCGCGCCACCGGAAGCCATAATGTTGATACTCGATCCATTGTAAACATGTTTTGGTTACGCAAATGGGAGGAAATACACCACTGATTGTAGTTTAAAAATGTTTTTTTATGATAATTACATAAAAATATTTTTTTTTTATTTTTTCATAGCATAGTCCGGCAAACGAACAAGTGGGTCCCTGATGGTGATCTCCACAGCGTATATACGCCCATAAAACCAGAATAACCATGGGTGCGTTGCATACCACACACGAAGGAAGTGGGAAGGGAAGGAGTAATTTAGACGCCCAGGTATCTCACTCACCATACCCTCGATACAGGTTAACCGGGTGTGGGGTAAAGACTATATGTGTGACTGTTGGGTGTAATTATTTATTTACTTACCCTTTTTTTTTACTAGCCCTGTATTATATTCATCCCACTGCTCGGCACGAGCCTCCTCTACTGAATGAGAGGGATCAGGCCTTAGTCCACCACGCTGGCCTAATGCGGGTTGGCAGACTTCACATACCTTCGAAAAATCTTATCGAGTTCTCAGGTATGCAGGTTTCCTCACGACGTTTCCTTCACCGTTAAAGCAAGCGATAATTAACAATTAATATACACGTAACTTAGAAAAGTCAGTGGTGTATGCTCTTGGGGCTGGTCTCGAACTTGCGACTTTAGTCTCGACAGGCCATACCACTTCCCCGCTGAGCTATCGCTGCTTATACTTACCCTTATGATTCTTAAAAAGTCACAAGCCATAATATTATTCAGCAGAAGATAAAAGCAATACATTCAACACTGCAATTCGAGTACACATTATGGTTGAGATAAGAGAATGCTGACAAACGTAATGTACACAGTCAGCCCATATGCACGGAATCCGCGAACTCATTAAAAGTAAAGCCTCAGGCCGTATGTACCGACGAACGAATTTATTATATTCCACGTAAACCCATGGGAAACGCCACAGATATGGATCTGATTAGATGTCGCAAGTGAAAGAACAATACGGGTAATAAACAATATATGAAAATTTAAAAAAATATTCATCATTTAGGCTAAGAAAGCGCTTATGACAAGTACAGAACATTTAAGTAATTAATAAGACTAACTTAAGATTATGGGCACTTTGGAATAACCGCATACAAGCATTGGAAGAGGGAGGGGATCCTTAAATGTCGGAATTCACGGACTAGGGTGGAGGATATGGTAATCGGGACAAAGGCAGGAGGGTGTAGGGCAAATTAACAATAGTCTGTAAGGATTTTAAAGGTAAGGAGATGTGCCGTGGATCTTATTGGCAGGAATGTCAGAATCCGTAGCCTAGCTAACCTACCAATCTTTCACTAGCTGCCTACTGATGACGACCCGAAGAAGAAAGGCAAAAAGAAACTCCAGGCTTATTTTTTTCGCATAAGCACGCGTACTCTGATTTTATAGTAATATAACCTCGAAGTTACTGCAAGACAACAACGCTTTGCTGGTGGTAGGATTTTCATATCCGTCCGGATAGCGACCACCCTACACATAGTGCCATGGTGCCAACCTGCCATAGTGACTCACACACCTTGTCTGGATCGTGTTCCAGGATCAGCCAGTGTATATGCGGTTCTCCCGAGGAGCTTGCGACATGACTTAATGGTTATTAGGGGCGAGTATAGGGGTACATTCTTGTATCTCTGAGCCTGCATCGGTCATCCGCCTGTCTTGTCGCAGGCTCCTCGATTTGCTTCTTCCCTCTTCGGAGTGTGAAGAAACATTTATACAGGCCGGCATGATTCTGGTGACTACGGATAAACTCATTGTTTGTCGGTGGTCGCTGGGTTTTTGGACTGCACTGCGCTTAGCATCAGGTGTAGTGCAGTCATTTTGCCGTCCTAGGATAAAAAAATACTTGAGTCTTCAATTTAGATCTATGTCTATGGAACACACGCATTTCCGTATGTAAGTGAGTAATGTGTTGCTAAAAATAATATTTCTTTTTTTATAAATCACTTTCCATTTGGAAAGATTTCGGTTTGCAATCTGAAATATTTATTATGACGTCACGTTTGTATTTCCACCGAGAACGAGTGTACACACGTTCCGCCTATAGAATTACCTTTCCATGGTGTAAAAGGAAGTAAGGCTGAGATCTTTAAACCCGTCAAGCAACAATGTGAAAGCACTGTTGTGTTTCGGTTTGAAGGACATTGAAGCCAGTGAAATTACTAGGCAATATGAGACTTAACATCTTATGTGTCGGGGTGACGAGCGCAGTTCCGTAGCATGCAGTGCTTTGTAATTCAAAGTTCTGTGCGGTGTTGCTTCTGTTTATGGGCAGGTGTGGCGCTTACCACCAAGCGAGCGCCTTGCTCGTCTCGTCATTCAATCAAGTAAAAAAAGACTTAAGTTGTCCAGAAAGTAACTTTGCGTAGTAAACTTGGATATGAATTCACAAAATTCAACTTCTTTTAGTCAACGTAAGAATGTTCATTTCACGTAATTAATTATATATTTGTAAATCGACCATAGATAACCATAAATCTTTTTCATTATACTGGTCAGTGCAGAAACGAGAGTAAATATTTCAATTAATCTAAAACACAGGGATCGTATTATTATTATATTATTGTCAGTTATCATCTTTTAAACATTCATCATTTTCTTTCTTTCTTTATATGTCTTTTACGTATTTATGTTACGCCTTGCCCCATCACGTACTCAAAACATCAGCTACTAGATGAAAAGTATTAACTTTTAATCCGCTATTTTATAACAGATTATCGCTTCAGAACTCTAGAAAAGTCCTCAACTTAACGTCTACTTTGAACGAGTTAGAAAAATTCCATTTAAACCGTTTATCGTGAGACGAAAGTTCCAATAATTGCTAAAATGACTTTTGCTTTTCTATCGGATAGACGCCGAAAGAAGTTTTGGCCATGAAAGTGATTTCTATGATACCTTTGAACATTTTTTGAAGTTAAACTTCTTTAGAATCGTTGTGATTTGAAATTCGGTGAAACGAAAATGCGTCACGACAAAGACAAACATATTCATAAATAGTATTTAGCCTGCGAGAGAATGAGATAGATTACAAGTATGATATCACGTTTCTACGCCTGCGTACAACGAAGCCTTCGGAAAATGAATCATAAACAACGTGGTGTTTTCACGTGTTTTATTGTTTTGAATTTGCGTATTAAAATTCGTCGGTTCATTAATTTATTCTAATAATTCTGAAGTTTCACTTCTGCCGTATGTGACATACACACTTTTTTTTATCCTGGCACTAGACTCAAGCGACTCCGTCCGTTCATTTAGAAACTCATGCCAATCTAGATAAGAGATGTAAAGTAATGATTAAAATGGTTGCTACAATGATGGCCGACCATCAAACGGACAATAGTCGGAGTCTGATAGTTTTATAACGTCAATAAAACAACTATAAAATTCACTGATGTGCCCCATAAGTGATTACTCAGGGCCCGTCGTATAAAAACCGTACATTACTTTGTTTTCTATCTATTACTTTTATTTTGCTTAATTTGTAACTAGACTAATGACTTCCATTTATATCTTACGGATTTGTTTGCATAATATTGGTACTGTTTTGACAGATATTCCATATGAATATGTCAAATTTAAAATAATGTTTATTTTATAGCATAGGCCGGCAAACGAGCAAGTGGGTGACCTGATGGTAAGTGGTATCCACCACCCGTGTAAGCCTACAATATTAGAAGAATCATGGGGGTGTTGTCGACCTTAAAACCGGCGATTGTGATCCACACGCCTTGTGTGGATCGCGTTCCAGGATCAGCCAGTGTATATCCGGTTCTCCCGAGGGGCTTGCTATATGACTTGATGGATGGTTGGGGTGGGTATAGGTGTACAATCGTGTATCACTGTGCCTGCATCGGTCATCCGCCTGTCCTGTCGCAGGTCCATCGATTTGCTTCTTCCCTCTTCGGAGAGCATTTATACAGGCCAGCATAATTCTGGTAACCACTAATAAACTCATTGTTTGTCGGTGGTCGCTAGTTTTTTGGACTGCATTACGCTTATCATCTGGTGTTTTGCTGTGCTCGGATAAAAAAAAAAACTGATGTTACATTATTATTTCAATGGAAAAATCATAAAGTAGATGCTTCCGTTTAAAACAATATTTTTCAATTCGATATTCAATAAAAGCTTTTCCTATTAATACACAAAAGGGAAGATAAAACGTCAATCAAAAAGCAACTGTAACGTCGTTTTCATAGCGGAAATGGGTTATTGTATCCTTAAATTGGTACGGTGGTATGCGGAAATGATCTTTATGTGTATATAGATAAGATCTATGTACGCTATGAAATATGATTAGACATATTTTGTCGTTTGAGATCTATTGGTTAGATAAAATTTTTGCTACTGGTAATTTACGAAATACATTTATTACAAATATATTATATTACATAATTTACTAGCAGACCCGGCCACGCATTCCTGTGTCTGAGGTGTGTGTTAAATTACATTGTAGTAAGCTATTCTACACAGTTTGCGCTGTCTATTGGATACTTCCCTCTTCGGAGAAGCAAATGGAGGAGCCTGCGACAGGACAGGCGGATGGCGCTGTCCGGGCGTATATGGATATCCGATCTCCAACTATCTACATTTCACTCCAAAAAACGCCGTCCACTCGGGCGAAGCAGCGAGCAAAACTTATAAAACACTTCTTTCATCAGGTACTAAATATTCCATCTACACTGGCTGGTCTGATCTCAAGCCCTGCATTTGATTGAACACGACAGTTACAGAGTAGGGTCACAGCCGATTGCTCCTCTTGAATTGAGCATGTTTAGCCTGCTTGTATCAATAATGAATGAGGGTACTTTGTCTTAGATAAGTTCACGACGACACAAACATAAGGCGGGGTTTATTTTCTAATATATTATTGGGTAGACAACTTCGTAATGTATCCTTTTTAGTTATTAATGAACATTTATTGAGCTTTTGTGAAACTAAGTAAACGGTTGTTTGAAGTTGTCCGAATTTTTATTTTTACAAATGCTTGAGTGATCCACAAATATTTGAATATTTTCGGGTGTTATAGGACCGCAAGTCCCTCGTAATTCGTGATACCCACGATACAGGTTTAACCTAGGGTGGAGTCAGGACAATATGCGTGAATTTATGGTGTATTTATCTCGTTTGTGATTTCAATACATCTCCCTCGATTCTATGTTATTATTGTTTATATTCTTTGAGTGGTAGAGCCAAGCTGTAGACAGTTTTGTCTATAGCATGAATAGGCCGGATCGACCGGACCGTTTTCACTGTCTCACAGAAAACCGACGTAAAGTAGCGGCTTGCTGCTGCGTTTCGTACGGTGAGTGAGATATCCGGAAGCCCAAATCCCCTCCCCTTCCCAATCCTTAATTATCCCATTCCTCTAAGGTGGGTAACGCGCCCATGATTCTTCTGGTAGTGGGCGTACATGGGAGGTGGAGATCACTTACCATCAGGTGACCCACGTGATCGTTTACCGGCTTACGCTATAAAAAAAATTACGTTGCAAATACCCTTTAAAATTACACATTTAGATTATTAAGCTTAGTATTACAGCCTTAATTTTTAGTATACTTATTGTTTGTTTTAAAATAATTTTACCCAAATATATCCCCCAAATTACCACTAAAATGGTTGTTTGTCTGTCCTTTAGTGAGATTAAGTAATAAACGATGTTTTGATGGCGGCGAATAGGCCTATTATACTTAATTATAGGAAGCACTTTACGATGTTCATCCTTTGAATAACGGACACTGTTCTACTAAAACGCATAATTGTAACTGTTCAAGAAATGTAAATGAGGGTACTTATTTAATAATTTTATTGTTGGTTAGTTCGTTCGAGAGTCTCCTTGGTGCAGTGGGCGAAGGATGGGGAAAGATTTGTGGATCACACAAATATTTGTCATGGTGCGAGAATCGATCGACCTCTCGTTTCTTAAATCTAAATTACTTAAAGCTGTGATACAAATACGCTTAATTATCCTTCAAACGTAACACTTATTTTATTTCATTGAATGACGAGACGAGCAAGGTGTTCGCCTGATGGTAAGCGCTACGCCTGCCCATAAAGTGAAGCAACACCACACAGAACTTTGAATGACAAAACACTACATGGCACTGAACTACGCTCGTCACCCCGAGACATAAGATGTTAAGTCTCATAATGCCCAGTAATTTCAATGTCTTCAACGTCCTTCAAACCGATACACAACAATGCTTACACACTGTTGCTTGGCGCCAGAAATATACAAAGCGATGGTACCAGCCCAGGCGGCATCCCGCATACGAGGGACCTACCACCTTCTTAACATACTACCACTATTACCGAAATAGAAACATTATTCAATGTTCCCCAAAAAAAGAACTGAATTAGTAACAGTCAGTAAATAAAATCATATATGATACAGCGAATTATTTAACCAATTTAACCTTTTACGATAACAATAAAGTAACAGCGATAGTAATGTGAAAAGCGTCCTACACAAACATATTTAATGGCGTGCGGGAGCCATATTTGTTTTGGAGCCCGTGTCAAACATGGCGCCCAACGGATTATCCGGCTGGGAGGACCAAAAAAATTACCCGACAATATGAAGCTCATTTTGAACGGTTTTGATTTCATACAAATGTAATTAAATGTACTACACCACGCCTGTATTCCCGAAGAGGTAGGCAGAGGTGTTACCAGTACACGCACGTTTCGCCGAGAGTATTTCCGTCCCATGATGTGATAGGGGGCGAGCCTATCGCCATACTGGGCACATTTCCAGACTTAGGCTAATACTGATTATTTCATGAGAAAAAAACCAATAGCAGTTTTACCCGATATGGGGATCGAACCCGAGAGGGCTTAGCAGTCGTACCGCATACACAATACAGCGGACCAACGAGGTAACAGTAAATGTATGTATGTTGGTTAAGTGGTACGTATATAAACATTTTAAAAAATTAAGAACCTAAAACCTTGTTGCAGCGCCACCTACCGGGTCAAATTGTAAATCTAAACCATACAGGGACCGATTCTAACACACAAAAAAAAACATCAAAATCGGTCCAACCGTTTAGGTTTTTGGCGAGACTAGCGAACAACCATTGATTTTATTTATTTAATATATAGATATAATATAGACAAGCAAACCCGGCCATGCGTTGTTGTAGCTAAGGTATATGTTAAATTATATTGTAATAAACTATTTAATACTGCATGCGCCATCTTTTGGATACTTACTTAATCCAGCCGATAAATTAACTTACATCGCCATCTGTTAGAATCTTATGGAACTCACGGATAGTTGTAACTATTTGTCATATAATAAATAATTTGCAATAAAAAAATATTGCCACTATAAATTGATATATAAACTATCCTATGTCTCAAGTTGGATCAAAGCACACAGTTTGCAAAATTTGATTAAAATCGGTTCAGTAGTTTAGGAGTTCATCGCGGACAAACAACGTGACACGAAATTTTTATATATTAAGATTACGTAGGAAAGGCCGGTCACGCGCTAACCATGTTACAACTACTGAGAAATCGTGAAGTTCGCCTGTGGCCTTGACAGATCTAGGTCAAACGGCTAGTTTGAAGGCTGAAAAGTTTTCGAAACGTAGGGATCAAAATTAACAAAAAACCGCGATAAAATCCGTTTAAATTAGTTTTATTTCAATGTGTAATATTTGCGTAAACATAAGAAATCATTATGGTTTTTTCTATCACGAAATACTCAGTATCAGCCCGGAGTTTGAAATTGTGCCTGGTGCGGCGATAGGTTCGTCCCCTATCACATCATGGGATGGATATACGCTCGGCGAAATGTCGGTGTACTGGTGACACCTCTGCCTACCCCTTCGGGGATTAAAGGCGACAGTGCGTTTATATTAGCACGATATCCTATCACTGAGGTAACATCGTTGATAATCATGCACGTTGAAACAGCCTCAAGGTAACGGGCCGAAACCTATGCATCACAAAGGAAATCTGTCCGCAACCCAATAACCCGGTGTGTTGACTTTGATATGCAAAACTAATGAAGCTGGCCACGTCGCTGCCTTTACGTTGCTTAAATGGCCATTGAATGTAGATCAGGCATATCATTAGATTATGGAGGAAATATTTACGGGGAATTTAGTATGACCTGAGTGCTGACAATTTCGTTGTAGAGCCACGCTGTAGAAATTAAATGCTATAGATGAAATAGGATATTTGTTAGTCATTCACTCCTTAACGGCGGAACATATTTGGATGAAATTTTGCTCACAGTTAGACAAAGACCTAGATTAAGACATAGGCTACTTTGTATCCCGAAATGAGACTTCAAGGCAGGCGGAGCCGCGAGGTTCACCAAGTGTATAAATAAATAACAAAGCTCTCAAAATCTACACGTTCCGGCTTATAACAAGGAAGTATCGCAATACATTTTGCCCACACGTCCATGGAATTGTGATTGACGTGCGTAGCTTGTCGGCATGGGTTACCATAATGGAAAACGAATGGTGCATACTATCCGATAGCCAGAGTGACACATCTGTTATATTTCGGGGTTGATTAATGTTATAAGACATTTTAGTAGGATATAGGTCGGCATGATCGTGCCGACCAACAATAGACACACTGTTTATCGTTGATCGACACTATTCCTGGATTGCGCTACACTTACCATCGGGTGTGGCGTAGTCATTTTGTCTAGCGATGATAAAAAAAAATACAAGGTGGTAAGTCCCTCGTATGCGAGAGAGTGTGTAAGCACTGTTGTGTTTCGCTTTGAAGGATATTGAAGCCAGTGAAACTACTGGGCACTATGAGACTTAGCATCTTATGTCTCGGGGCGACGAGCGCAGTTCAGTACCATGCAGTGCTTTATAATTCAAAGTTCTGTGTGGTGTTGCTTCTGTTTATGGGCGGGCGCGGTGCTTACCATCAAGCGAGCGCCTTACTCGTATCTTTACCTCTGTGAATTCCATATTCCAGGATTCTATTCATTACTTGCACTTTCCTACCAATAAAGTTTTTCATTCTGCCTCGCGTTATTCCGGCATCATTCCAGGGTAATTGGTATTAAGGACTCGCCGTCTAATCCCCACAACCTGCAACGGTAACAGACTTTTCGTATCAACAGATTCTACCGAAATATACATAAAACCGTTTCGATTGCAGTGTTGGTGGTGAAATCGAATTTGGCGACACGCGCGACAATCAACACCTATTCAGGTTTAGAGCATTGTTTCGATGACAATAACGCGTGTTTGTGAGTCAATTTGTTCTGGTTGAATGTTAATATTTTTGCTTTAGTGTACACAGTAAGGTGAGAGCAGAAAAAGCGCTGCATCAAGCGACAGACGCGCGCAACAACGCAGCATCAATGCCGCAGGAATTTCGTGTTTGTACTGTGCATTAAAAAAGCTTTTTGCTGGTGGTAACATATTCATATCCGCCCCGAGAGCGACCACTGTACACGTGATTTGATTGATTGATGACTCTTTATTGTACACCACAAGATTCACAATATTATAAAATAAAATAAATACAAACTTATGTGTAACAATCGGCCGTCTTATAGCTAAAAGCGATCTCTTCCTGACAACCATTGGATGGAACACTGGTAAAGGAAAGGTATCTGAAGGGGGTGTATGGAAAGTATGATTAAGAAAATAAATAAATAATAAACATATTTTAAATACAATAAAGATATACATAAATAATAATATTAAAGTATAAGGTATAACATAATTGTTACGTCGCGAGATAAAATAATTTTACCTGCCTCTTGAAGCTGCTCAATGATGGAGCTTATCTTATGGGCACCGGCAATGCATTCCACAGGCGAACGGCCTGTACGGTAAATGAGCCGTCATAGAAAGTACTACCGTGTAACGGAGTCTTAAGGGCCAGATTATCTGACGACCTTAATGAAAGAGATTGAGCACCATACAGGAATTTAAAGCGTTCTTTGAGATACTGGGGAGAGCTGGAGTTAAATAAAATATTATATAGTAGAAATAGAATATGTGCATTCCGGCGAAGACGAATAGGGAGCTACTTGAGCTTTGTTGTTAAAACCTGCCATATTGATCCACACGCCCTGTGTGGATCGCGTTCCAGGATCAGCCAGTGTATATCTAGTTCTCCCAAGGGATTTGCGACATGAATTGATGGTTGATTGGGGCGGGTAGAGGGTACATCTTTGTATCACTGTGCCTGTCATCCGCCTGTCTCATCGCAGGCCCCTCGATTTTCTTCTGCCCTTTACAAAGAAGGAATAATGTAAAAACAAACCAAATCTAACAGTATTTCAGATACAACTCATGTCACCGCTATTTTCTCTTACCATCCAAATGGAACACGGTCACAAAAATATTTCTTGATCTATATTGACCAAAAGTAAGCACTTATGGTCAAAATAAAATATTTGAACGTAAAATATATACACGGTGTGCGAAACAAATATAGACGGAGCTGGAGCGCGCGTATTGCCATCTTCAATCGTATTCATCGGCAATCCATACCGTTCAAACGCTGGTTGCGAACACGTCCGCTTTGCTGTCTGGCGCAAGGTACAAGCGCATGAGTAATTTCACTGGCTTCAATGTCCTTCAAACTGCTTACACACTGTTGCTTGGCAAAAGAAATAGACAAAGCGGTGGTACCAACCCAGACGGCCTCTCGCATACGAGGGACTTGTGAAATTCTTCTCTTAGACATCAGAATTATACCTAATATATTAAACAACTTAGTATTAGTATTGTCAAAATCTGTCAAGTGTATCTTAAGAGAATGAATAAAAATAAATAAAAGAGTGGTACGGCCACACTGTAGACAGTTTTGTATACAGCATGGTCCGGTTTGAATGGGTCGTGGTTTGAGTGGCTCGCTACTGTGAGTGAGATATCCAGAGGCCCAAATCCCCCTCCCTTTCCCAATACCTTAATTTTCCCTTCCCTTTAAGGTCGGCAAAGCGCCTAAGATTCTTCTAGTATTGTAGGTGTACACGGGCCATGGAGATCGCTTACCATCAGGGGACCCATTTCTTCGATTGCCGGTCGATGCTATAAAAAAAAACGCCGCTGGCTCTTCTCCCTTGGAACAGCTACGTGCTCACGATGCGCCATACCTAAATTGCGCTGCATTTGTCCAAGCAACGCGTCTATTTATTTTGTAAAACGCCATTGGAGCTATGATCACGGCTTACTGAAGCTGACCGCTGAAATGCGATGCTCATTTGAATGTCAAAACATAGAGCGACACAGAAAAACTAAAAGGAATTTGAATTTAAACAGCGTCCGTAGTGCAGTGAGACAAATGTGTTCCACAGTTATTTATTTCGTGGACCGCAAGTCCCAAGACCATTCAGTCGTAGAACAGTTTGCAGGCTCCTAGAAAGGATTCTATGTATTTAGTTTTTTACAGCAAAGTCTGAAGAAGCTGTTAGAAGAAGCTAGTTAGTGGTAGGATTTATATCCGCCAATATACCGACCATCACACACATGGTGTTATAACCTACCATAGTGACCCACATACCTTATGTGCATCGCGTTCCAGGATCAGTCAGTGTATATCCGGCTCTCCCAAGGTGCTTGCGACAGGACTTGATGGTTGGTTGGGGTGGGTACCGTATATCCCTGTGCCTGCATCAGCCATCCGCCTGTCCTGTCGCAGTTTCCTCGATTTGCTTCATCTCTCTTAAGAAGCATTTATACAGGCCGGCATGATTCTGGTGACCAATAGACCAGTTATATAATTTATACATATTTCTATTTATAAATCTTCTTTCACTTACACATTGAAACTGATATAATAATAAAATACATTCGATTTTATTGCCTACTTGCGAAAAATTGGTAGGTATCGAAAAACACAGGGATCATTACAGGCCAAATGCCGGGTATCGATTTCGTAAACCTTACACTAAAGCTGCTTTCTTAGAGCCGTGTGTAGGGATGTGCTTTATTATCGATGTGAATATCGACGTTTATGTTAACATTTATTAACTCTTCAGAATAAAAACCTCGTTTCATAGCCTAAATATACAACTAGACTAATGAAGTGACAATTTATTAATCAATAATCAAATTGCCTTATCATCATCAGCCACAGGACGTCCACTGCTGAACATAGGCCTCCCCCAAACATTTCCACACCGACCTGTAGGGAGCGGCCTGCATCCAGCGACTTCTTGTGACCTTTATCAGGTCGTCTGTCCACCTTGTAGGCGGACGGCCAACGCTGCGCTTGCCAGTACGTGGCTTTGATTCTAGGACTTATACATAGAATTAAATATTCCTTCCATGACAGTTGCTTTTGTTGTAGCAGCGTGTAAAACTCTCATAAACGCGTATTTCAAACGTATTTATACGACCATTCGCTCATTGTATTACATTTCAGTTCCATCTCACAGTTTTAATTAGTTTTTCAAAGTTGTTTTCATAATGCAGTTAATAGCTTCACCGACTAAGTTATATTTTACGTATTAGTTATGTTTTAACTTTGTTAAACTAATGGTTCATAAATGTTCTATGTTGTAAAACCAGAATATTAAAGGTATTTAAATCGCTTATTTAAAACCTGTGAGAAATATATAGTATATAATATAACACCCAACAGTCACATACATAGTCCTGACCCCACAGTAAGATACAAGTCTTGTGTCGTGGGTATCAGGAACTACGAGAGACTTTCGGTCTCACAACACCCAGACCCCGAAACAAATATTTTGTGGATCACACTAACATCTGTCTCGTTGCGGGGATCGAACCCGCGGCCTCTCGCTTCACAGCCGGCTACTCGCCCGCTGCGCCACGGAGGCTGTCAAATTACTGAGTGGATGATGTGGTGAGAGTTAAGAAATCAAAATGGGCCGACTAAGTCGTATGGACGGTGAATGATGGGAGAGAATCATTATTAAATGAGTATCCAGACACAACGTCCGAAGCAGAAGAAGGCCTAAGACTAGATGGAGAAATGAACTAGCCAAGATCGATACAATTTGGTTTATATTTTCTATTTAATTGAATGACGAGACGAGCAGGTCGCTCGCCTGGTGGGAAGCGCCACGCCTGCCCATAAATAGAAGCAACACCACAAAGAACTTTGAATTACAAATCACTGTATGGCATTGGACTGCGCTCGTCATCCAGAGACATTCTTATGTATAAGTCTTATAATGCCCAGTAACTTCACTGGGTTCAAGGTCCTCCAAACCGAAACACAACAGTGCTTACACACTGTACCTTGGCGACAGAAATAGAGCAGTGGTACCAACCTAGACGACATCTCTCGGCTTTTAATAGGAAAATGTGGAAGTAGAAGAAAAAGTTGGGAGAGGCCTTTCTCGTAAGAGTATTAACTAAAGACGAATCTTTAGTTAATTTTCGAGGCTCTTATGAGTTTTTAAAATTAATTGATCCGAAGATAACAATTAATTTTAAACACGAGTATTTGACATGCAATTATTTATTAAATAAATACTGTATCGATTATATTCTATTACAAACATCGATAATACCGGCCAGCACTATCGACTAAAGACTTTAATAACGTGAGAAAACATTTTCAGTAGAACAGTAACCCGGCGATATATCGCCGAGTAAACCTTTATTGAACGTTGGCTCGTAAAAAGAATTAGCTTGTGTAAGGTACGGACACTACATATTTTACCGATAATTGAATAAATTACTCGGTAAATTGGGTTAATTTACATTCGGATGTTCATTTAATTGGGGTGAAGATGGAGGGTTTTTCTTGTAGTTTTTTTTTATTCTGATGGGACGAGTAGGCTGTTTTTGTGATGGTAAGCGCCACGCCTACGTTCCGTCTTCATCTTATTGTCACTGGCCGTCAAATGCCAAACCGAGTACTTATTTATATAATTACAATTATGACTGCCTCGGTGGTGTAGTTGTTTTGCGTACGCAGTACGACTGCTGTGCTGAGGTCCCGGGTTCGATTCCCGGGTCGGGTCAAATGTTATTGAGTTTTTCTATCACGAAATGCTCAGTATCGGCTCGGAACCTTGAATTGTGCCTGGTATGGCGATAGACATCCCCTATGACATCATGGGACGGAAATACGCTCAGTGAAATGTACTAGTTACACCTGTACCTACCCCTTCGGGGATTACAAGCGTGAGTGCGTAATGTATATGTAATTAGAATTATCAAGATAATTAAGATGTCAAAGATGATACCCCTTTAATAAGATAATTTGGGTTCTACATTGAGCATTTACTCGTGAAATGGTCCTGAATTCCCAGAATAATATGGGACAAAATGAACTAGCAAGTAATGAGCCCTTATGATTATTGTTATGTATCCAACGTTTTAATATTTCGTTAAAGACCGAATAATAACTTTGCCTAATGATAATAGACCTACGATTTTTTTTTCTTTTACAGCATAGGCAAACGAGCTAGTCACTTGATGGTAAGTGATCTCCACCCATGCACGCTTTTAATATCATAAGTATCATGGGCGCGTTGCCGACGACACGTAACGATATTTCGAATCAGACGTGTAACTTTTTAAAAAATAATAATGTTTGCTCACAATTGTATACATGATGGGGCACCTTACCTTACTTACTTGTAATTCAAAGTTCTGTGTGGTGTTGCATCTGTTTATGGGCAGGCGTGGCGTTACCATCAGGCAAGCGCCTTGCTCGTTTCGTCATTCAATTAAATAAGTAACGCATTCATGATTCTTCTAGTATTATAGATGTTCACAAGCGGTCGAGATCACTTATCATATGTGATCCACTTACTCATTTGATGGCCTCTATTAATGCGGTTTCACAAACCCCAATTACGTTTTGTATCTCCGTTAAATGCGGTTTCGAAACCGAAACCTTTAACTATGAGGATAACAGAGAGCCACACCTAAGTGCCTCATAAATTCCTTTACATGTGTATGTATAATGTGACACGAGCGCTGTAATAAAAATACAGTTTGAAAACCATACAGGCTGTCAACGGCGTCTATCGTATAATCGTGCTGTATACACAAATCTTACTCTACCCATCGACTGGGATACCTACCTATGTCTTAACTCAATTTTTACTAGGTAGGAGGTTTATACTAAACGAGAGTAAGGTATCTGTGACTAATGCTTCGTCTATAACAGTATTGTTTATGCATGGTTGTGTTTCAGTTTCAAGAACAATAAAGTTAGTAAAATTACTGTACAATACCAGAAGAACCATGGACGCGTTATCGTAGTAAAGGCTTGGGTAAAAGGCTAAAATGATTGGGTAGGAGAGGGCGATTTGGGCATCCAAATATCTCATTCACTAAAAGTAGCAGTAAGCCGCTACTTTACCTCGGTTTGTAAAACCCGGCCGAACTGTCCCATGCATGTAGACAAAGCTGTGTAGAGAGTGGCTCTACCACTGTAAAAAATACTTTCCACAATCAAACGCGTTGACGGACGGTATGTTTTTTATACTGTGTTATAAATATGCGGTAGTTAGGTGTGGCTCGGAAACGAGTGAACTAGTCGACGGATACACCCTGTATGAATAACGGTATCTATGGCCGGGCGAAATATAAAACTTACTAAAAGCGATGTACAGGGTGCTGTGGAATTTTATGACATATAAATTATCTTGACTTCTGGGCGAAGAGCTGGTGAAATGAGGTTGCAAATTCTTGTAACCCCTGAATTTTGGAATATCAAAGGACTTGAGTACATCTACTCTTGAAACCGAGACTTTTTGCTGTTTAAATCGTTGGAATTAGGAAAATACTTACACTTTACACTTTTTTTATATAGCATAGGCGGGCAAACGAGCAAGTGGGTCACCTGATGGTAAGTGATCTCCACCGCCCATGTACGCCCATAATACCAGAAAAATCATGGGCGCGTTGCCGAACTTAAAAGAAAGGGATAATTAGAGGGGAAAAAAGGGAGGGGGATTTGGGCCTCCGGATATCTCACTCACCGTACGAAACACAATTACAAGCCGCTATTTTGGGAACACCCAAATACTCCGAAATATTTTATTCCGAATTTCGATGTTCCGATGTTCAAAAGTCCGAATTTCATAATACCTAAAAATTATAATGTCTATTATTCAAATTTACGAAAATTATTTTGCCGAAAGTTGTAAATACGATCTGTTTGTTTTCCGAATTTTATATGTTCGACGAGTCAAATGCTCGATAGGTTCTCGGTCCGAAAAACGACATTCCGATTTTCAATATTCCGAATAAATTGCTAAAATCAGGATTTTGATTCAGTTATAATCATTACATACATTTGGGTTAGGTTAGGTTAGAACTGTGACCATTAAAGCGCGAAGGCGAGCGAGCGCAGCGAGCGTGCCGCGGTAGCGGCCGCCGAGCGCCAGATCCTCTCTATTGTTGGTGAATCATTTGGGTTAGGTTAGGTTAGAACTGTGACCATTAAGCGCGAAGGCGAGCGAGCGCAGCGAGCGTGCCGCGACAGCGGCCGCCGAGCGCCAGATCCTCTCTATTATTGGTGAATCATTTGGGTTAGGTTAGAATTGTGACCAGTGAAAAAAAAATTTTTATTGGAAAGAAAATATTTTTAAAACGCATTTGACATTAGTTTTTTTAATTCTACCTCCTCATACTATTATATTTCTCTTTGACAAGAAATTATGTGTTGATTTGTCTTTCTATTCAGTTGAACAAGGCGTTTTTATTTCGGAATTTTAATTAATAGGTATTTTAATAATCGGAATTCGTATTTTTGATGTTTCGAATTATCATTAATTCGGACTTTTTGTTATTCGATCTATTGAAACTCGGTATTTTGAGAATCGTAATTTTATACGTTAGGAATATTGAAATTTCGGAATTATAAAAATAGGATAAATGATACATCGGAGTTGTTAAATTCGGTATTTTGAAATTCGTATTTGTGACTATCGGAATAAAGTTTGTCGTATTATTGTAGTGTACCCCGCTATTTTACGTCGGTTTTCTATGAGACGGTAAAGACCCGGTCGAACCGGCCCATTCATGCTGTAAACAAAACTATCAACAGCGTTGCTCTACCACTCCACTTACTTTAACAGTAAAGTCGAAACGTCGGAATCAAAATTAATAAAAAACCGCGATAAAATCTATTTAAATTAGTTTTATTTAAATAAATTATTAGCATTACAGTTAAATATTTAAATTAACTAATTCGTCACAAGATTAACTAAAAGATATCCAGAGATAAACAATTACACTCCGCCACTGCAAGTGTAAAATGTTTCATAAAAATGTGAGTTGTGTTGTATTTTCTTTCTTTCTTTCTTTTATTTACACTTAAATAAATTAGTTTTTGCTTGTTCTAAGATTGTAACTAAAATTTCGTATTTTGTTATTTTGGTACACTTATATTTTAAAGTTGTAGATAAATGTTATTTATGGTGTGTAGGTATGCTGTTTTTGTTAGGTTTAAAATGTTTTCATATCATTATAAATAATAATACATACATATACAATCACTTATTCTGACTAACTAACTGATTCATCAACGCAGAACCTAAACCTTGAAATTGTAGTAGTTGATGCCTTTTATGGTATCTACATCCACCAGAGAAGAATTTTTGGAAATTTCACCTTTAAAAAAGGGGTAAGAGGGGTGAACGGTTGTATGGAAATATTTCTCACGGGTGAAGCTATCCTAATACTAGTTGACTTTAAGTACAATGAAGCAGCAAAGCTCAGCGAGGATAGAGAAAAAAGAAAGAAAAAAGAATTTTTGAAGTCTGCCAATCCGCATTAGGCCAACGTGTTGTTCTTTTATTTAACCCAATATGGCAAAGTGACTGCACTACACATTATGGAAAGCTCAGTGCAGTCCAAAATAACCAGCGACCACCGTGTCAGTGTAGTCACTTTACCGTGCTCGGATAAAAAAAATACATCCGTAACATACTGCTGGTGGGAGGATACTTGTATCCGACCGGATAGCGACCACCGTACACTGGTGCTAAAACTTGCCATAGTGGCCCACCTTGTGTGGATCGCGTTCCAGGGTCAGCCAGTGTATATCCGGTTCTCCCCAGGGGGCTTGCCCCCTGATCCTAACCCTTTTCCTATCCCTTTTTCCTTCCCCTCCCCCTTGGCCCTTTGGCAGGCCGGCATGATCTTGCCGACCTACGATGGACACATTGTTTATCGTTGGTCGACACTATTCTTGGATTGCGCTACACTTACCATCAGGTGTAGTGCAGTCACTTTGCCGTGCTCGGATAAAAAAATGTATCCGTAACATCAATCACCCTGTATAGTGTACACCTCATCTGAAATTCACGGGTACGACCGGATGTAGACGACGCGCCGTCATCAGACGTATTTACAACCTATTCCAACTGATAAGTGTTAGCCGTGTCGTAAATTACATCCAGCGACAACAGATAAAATGTCTTTTTAGTATTTCGTGTTGTTGGGTTGTTGTGGATGAGTCAATAGTGTAGTTTCGCTGGTGGGAGGATATTTGTATCCGCCCGGATAATAACCACCGTACATTGGTGTTAAAATCTACCATACCGTGTGTGGGTCGCGTTTCAGGGTCAGCCAGTGTATATCCGGTTCTCCCGAGGGGCTTGTTCCCTCTTCCTATCCATTTCCCATCCCTTTATCCTTCCCCTCCTCTTTGGCCCTGGGATGAGATACTGCAAGGGTCGCCAGTATCCCATTAGCAGGGACTCCTTTAGTTCAACCCAAAGGGCCTAAAAATAGGATAGTTTCGTATGTTGAATATTAAACATAATATTATATGCAACAGATAACTAATTATACGAAAAAGAAACCCTTTTGTTAAAACATAATTAAAGTCGATTCAAAAATGATCCCGCAATTATGATTTTAAATATTGGCACGAGCGAAGGTGAGCAGGTAGTGGGAACATCTCACTACCTCGCTCGCACGCGTGCACCGTAAAGGCGATTTACCACGGTGACGTCAAGTTTGGCGTCGTCTGTTATTTGAATGACTTCTAATTTATTTTTTGTGGACGCATTAATGAAACAATAGCAATTTCAAAAGCAAATTTCTGCAATAGGTTTTGGGTAACGTAACTTATTGATTAAAATAATAAAAAAATCAAGTCAACTGCTTTATTGTGATGGAGCCCAGTGGCAGTGTTCGAACCAATCAATCTATCTCATAGGTGTGTCATTCAAACTTTCAACAATTTATATCTAGAGACACCATTTGTACCAGTACATTCTATTCTATATCAAATAGAACATCTTATGTCTCGGGGTGACGAGCGCAGTTCAGTGCCATGCAGTGCTTTGTAATTCAAAGTTATGTGTGGTGTTGCTTCTGTTTATGAGCAGGCGTGACGCTTACCATCAGGCGAGCGTTGCTCGTTTCGTCATTTAATCAAATAAAAAAAAAAAGTATATTTACCCAGCCAGCCTGTTTTTTATTTTCTTTTCTAAAACAACAATAACATAACTATCATATAGTTAAACGCATCGCAAACCTAAGAGGCATGTGCGCACAAGCGTTAACCCTTTAATGCGGGCGGGTCCGGATTCTATTACGGGAAGGTCCCCGGGGTCCGGCCGATGTGGTCAACCACTATTTTTGCCCGGGATAGGGTTTATTAGAGTCCGTTCTAATAAAGTGAATTTATTCCCAGCGCACTAAACTACAGCCTTGTTTCGTACACAGATTTTTTGCGAGCATTGTAACGGTTAAGTAATTTTTTCCTTCAGCCGGCTTAATGGCGGCCATGTTGTGAATGGTTCATGCGAGATGAAAATATGTTAACAGTGAGTTTTTTCTTTGATGGTATTGTAGGTAGAAAAATATTCTTGCTTTTGTTTGTGTTTATTATGCTCAGCGATGGCTCAGCGGTAAGTGGTATGGGCTGTGGAGACGAAAATTGCAGGTTCGAAATCAACCCCAAAAGCATGCGTCTCTGACTTTTTTTAATATGTTTTTTTTTTTTATTTTTTTTTTATAGCATAGGCTGGCAAACGAGCAAGTGGGTCACCTGATGGTAAGTGATCTCCACCGCCCATGTACACCCATCACCATAAGAATCATGGGCGCGTTGCCGACCTTTAAGGAAAGGGATAATTAGGGATTGGGAAGGGGAGGGGATTTGGGCTTCCGGATATCTCACTCACCGTACGAAACGCAGCAGCAAGCCGCTTTACGTCGGTTTTCTGTGAGACAGTGGTAGCGATCCGGTCGAGCCAGCCCATTCATGCTGTAGACAAAATTGTCTACAGCGTGGCTCTACCACTCAAAATATATGTGTTCTTAGTTATGGAATTACGCTTTATTGAATGGTGAAGTAGACGCCGTGAGGAAACCTGCAGATATCTAAATTAATCATAAACATTTTGAGGATATGTATATGAGTCTGCTAACCCGCATTAAACCAGCGTAGTGGACCAAGGCCTAACCCCCTCACATTCGACGTCATGTTTCGTACAACATATTACGTACCGACGAATTGAAAATCTTTTCCTTTTAGATGGTTTTCATATCATAGGACGACGAATGAATAAGTGGATGGTTTAAAAGTAACTGATCTCCACGGATCATGAACACCCACAATATCAGAAGCATCATGGACGCGTTGAAAACCATAAAGGAATGGGGGTAATTAAGAGATTAAGAAGAGAAGAAGAACCGTGTTGAAATGTTAAATATTGAAATTGTGCTGTTAATGTTTGAGTTTAAGGTCGAACGTCACCGCAAAATTCAATTTCATATACATACATTTTTGAAAACATATTTCTTTTTAAAATGGTCATTTAGGTGCATTCAATAGCTCTAGAAGCAATTTTAATAGTTTCAATTGTTACTAATTAAGTATCCATTGTGTTTATTGTCGCAAAACTGTTTTTATCGACATTACCTCTAATAGAGCAGCAATTTTCAAAAAACAATTTGGATTTTGCGGGACACGACGACATCAAGTTTTATTTCTGAGAAACCTTTTAAGTGGTAATAGTCTGGTCGAGTGGCCCATTCATATTGTAGACAAAACTGCCTAAACCTAACCTCTACCGCTTAAAAAACAAAACACTGTTTTTACGCAATGTAATATACTTTTTCACATGCACGTTCAAAACATAATTTCTCCACGCTCATCGGCAATGGGATCCTTAAACTTTTCCTTATGAATGTTACAAAAGCTATCAGCAGAAGTGGCTGCCTTCCCCCAAGGCGTTCCATTCCGGGAGTGTTTCCCGAACATTTCCGGGCTCGAAATAATTAAACTCGTCACCGTGCATTGTTCTGTACACCGTACCGTGTTTGTGACATGTTAAAGGTTGTAACGCTGACTGTTGGTGCGACTTTTTGTCGTGTCGCGGCAATCATATAGCTTCTTCCACCTGCCCTTATCCCATTCGCAGTGGGGTCGGCGCAAATCCCACATTTTTAACACATATCCCGCGGCTTGTCACTTCACAGCCGGCTACGCGCCTTAATAAAAACATCGAGGTCACATGTTTTTTTTTATTCTTTTTTTTATTATTTTTTACCAATCCTATTGAATTAAATAGAATGCATAAAATGTGTAGGTTGCTATAAGTTAGAACTTAGAGTTTCATAATAACCTACACATTTTCTTTGTCTGTAGAAGACAGCACTCCTAATACAATTTTTCGTAATATGTTGAATGCCTACAGTGCTTGCAAACTTTGTGTTACCGGTTATGTCTCAATATATATTATTGAATAAATTGCTTTACCCAGAAATTTTGCGCCTCGTCTTCTTCTTGTTCGTGACGCTCTTGGCAGAGCGGTCGTGGTCATCATTTTGGTGCTTTTTCATCGTTGGCTGATGACATGGCTTGCCTTACGATCTCCCGCCATCTCTGTCTGTTAGCCGGCAACCTGGTGCTCTCATGCAATGGGCCGCCCAATGGAGACTTGCTTTGGTCAGTCCATCGCATGGGCGTCCTTCATTGTGATCTGGTGCCATCTACTATAATTATTATATTATTCATTTTGTGTCGACCGGTCGTAAAATTCAAAGCAAACTTTGAATAGATACCTTGTTTCTTCAATCACAGATTGATTTGAGCCTGATAGAGTTATTATAGCAGGACGCTCGCTCGCTCGCTGGTGGGAGGATACTTGTATCCGACCGGATAGCGACCACCGTACACTGGTGCTAAAACCTGCCATAGTGGCCCACCTTGTGTGGGTCGCGTTCCAGGGTCAGCCAGTGTATATCCGGTTCTCCCCAGGGGGCTTGTCCCCTGATCCTAACCCTTTTCCCATCCCTTTTTCCTTCCCCTCCCCCTTGGCCCTTTGGCAGGCCGGATGATGATCTTGCCGACCTACGATGGACAAACTGTTTATCGCCGACTTACTTTGCCGAGCCAGGATAAAAAAAAGGACAAGTTCTATATATATTTAAAGTCGTTTAAAAAAGTCGCGACAAATAATCGCTCCGTCCAATCCACGCCTTACGCGAGGTTATCTTACAGAACGCTTATCCTGCATGACAGTACAGGCAGTACAGCGTGTCTAGAACAGTCTAGTCTCAGAGCAAACATTAATCTAACTCTGTGTTATCCTTATTAACGTTGAAATCTAGAGGATTTAGTGGCACTGTCAGGTTATCAGTTCCACAACAACAACACGAGTGCCATCATGTACGAAGTATATAGAATATATTATTATTTTGTTTAAAATAACCTCAATCCTTTAGCTTTTAAGAGATAGACAGAAGGGCAACTAGTGCTGCATCTGCGTTTCGCTTATTGCAGTCCTATGACATGATATGGGGCAAGACTATCGCCCAGTAGGGCACAAATAATAATTTCAGGCAATTCTTGTGTGATTTTTCAATTCAAAAACTGATTGTCCGTCCTGAGGATTGAACCCAAGACCTCACGGTTCTCAGCTTTAGTATGTAGCCACTAGACAATTATGGCAATTCGTTTAATAATGGGATCATATCAGCCCTTTATTATACAATGTCCCGCATCTGGGAAAGGGTTTCCTCCAATGAGAGAAGAGAGAAGCCTGCCTAAATTCTTCTTCCCTATCCAAAGAGGAATTTATACAGGCCGGCATGACTCTGGTGACCACTGATAAATTTATTGTTTGTTGGTGGTCGCTGGTTTTTTGGACTGCACTACACTTACCTTCAAGTGTAGTGCAGTTACTCGGATAAAAAAAAAGATGAATAACAACAATATTACCAATAATATATATATATATTATTAACAATATTACCTACAACAGAATCCCTCTCCAAATCCAAAGTATATTATTTTATATGATGGTGATAAAGAACGTGCTAAAACACCTGATACTCAGTATTCTGTAGGTGTATGCCTTATAAAAATTCAGTAATAGCGCCGAACTTGTGTAGATCACATAAAGTTATGTTTTATGCCGGGATTGAGAGGGAAATGTGAAGTCGAAAATACTGTTAATAGTGAAGGGTTTCCGCGTTTGTTTATGTTTTTATGCGTTTATGTGGCGTAATGGGCGAGTAGCTGTGAAGTGATAGGCCGCGGGTTTTATTCCCGTACTAAGACAAACCTTTGTCGATCTATAAATACTGATTTCGGATCTAAGTGTTTTTCCCCAGAGGAGTTGACGTCTGGCAGGCGGTTGGTCGGGCCAAATCTTTCTGTAATATGTGTTAAAAGCACGTGGCACCGACCTCACTGCGAGTGGCATAAATGCAGAAGAAGAAGATAAGGTGTAGTATGATAAGATACCTGATATACATAAAGATTTTTGTATGCAATTTTTGTATTCAGGCTATTAGATAAATATTAACTCTTCTACTGCAGAAATCAAACTCGTGAGCCATTAAACAGTTAAAACTGTCTTATGTTGCCATAACTTAATTACTATTATTAATTATTATTAATTACACAAGTTAAGGCACACTTTTGATCATCCACAAAACAAGAATTCTTTTTGATAACCGTACCAATGCAAGGCATGCTTGTGCATACTTATAACATACACCTCAAGAGACCCATGAAGTTATATGATACCCCTCCATCAATAACAGAAAAAGAATTCCCAACAATATTAAAGCCTATGTAATTTAAATAGGGTATATTTTTCATTGCAAATCACCAATGCTCAATTTTTCTCTAGACGATTTTCTTGGCCTCTTGTGTATTAGCTAAAGAGGCCATTCAAATTGCATATGCCTTGTGAATATTTAAAATTACTCGAGTGTAACCTCTTATGAAGTAAACGCTTTTAAATATGTGAATTTGTTTTATAAATGTCCATGTGCAGCCAACTGCATTTTAAATGTATACAAAACGTTTTATAAATGGCGTTTAACGCGTTTAAGATTAACTGTGTCTTTAAATGTAATAGTGGTTCTTACATTTACAAGTGAAAATTAATTTACAACTATGAATCAAAAAATACTTAAAAATACTTACAAAAACTATACAGGGTTAATTTTAAAACACCAGTAACCTCGCAGGACCAGATAGCTGACCCCATACGGAACATCTTTTGTTCTACGAGTTTGGATATAACTCAATATATTAAAAAAAAAATGATTTTACAAGTTTTTGTTGTGTCGTGTTTTTCTTCGTAGATTGCGGCGCGGCGCGGCGTGCGCGCGCGACATCAAAGGGCGGTCAGCTGCTCAGCGGTCAAGGTCGTAGGCGCTAGCCCGGTTCCCCAAGCTTCGCGTGTTTGTTTACGTAATCTGCGATGCGCGTTGTATTTAACATTCAAGACGGAAATTAAATGAATACTTATTTTTGTATGAAAATAAAATCTAACAAATTATCAAAAGTCGTAGAACAAAAGTAGTAGCTTATATCCTTAGGAATCTACCCCTGCGAGGTTGCTGGTTTTTTAAAAATAACCCTGTATATCAAAGATACAGAGCCAGAATAAAAATGTCTGGGGTTAAAAATAACCATTAGTTCAAACTAACTCAGCTTCTACACTTTGACAGCCTCCGTGGCGCAGTGAGCGTGTAGCCTGTGAAACGAGAGGCCGTGGGTTCGATTCCCGCACGGAGACAAATGTTTGTGTGATCCACAAATATTTGTTTAAGGTCTGGGTGTTGTGATACCGAAAATCTCCCATAGTTCCTGATACCCACGACACCAGACTCATATCTTACTGTGGGGTCAGGACTATGTGTGAGATTGTTGGGTGTATTTATTTATTTATTGTAGCTCCATTCATCAATCAATTCCTTTTACTTTTCTCCTCCATTACATACCAAGCTGACGTATATACTTCGTAGAAATTATATTAAGTTACTATATTCCTTTTATTCGGGTTAAAGCGCTATAACCGCCTTTCTTCTTGACACTATTAAAGCCAGATGTTGTGTAACAGTGCCTAGTCGATTGTAAAAATTGATTTCCATTATTGGAAATACTGCTTATGTTATTATCGAGAATTTTATTTGTACAGTAATCGCTTTTTGATATCTTCTGAGTACTATACTTAGTTCCACTTAAACGAGGAAAATAGCTTTCATAAGTGAAATGAATTTTGACCAGATGTTCTAAGGCTGCTGCTAACCTAAGCCAATACTATAATGATATGTCTGTATTTAATTACTGAAGCGAATTAAATTTTAGGCGCTCGCCTGATGGTAAGCGTCACGCCTGCCCATAAACAGAAGCAACACCACACATAACTTTAAATTACAAAGCACTGCATGGCACTGAACTGCGCTCGTCACCCCGAGACACTTATGTCTCAATGTAACATCTTAATGTTAAGTCTCATAATGCCCCGTAATTTTACTGACTTTAATGTTCTTCAAACCGAAACACAACAGTGCTTACACACTGTTGCTTGGCGGCAGAAATAGACAAAGCGGTGGTACCAACCTAGACGGTCTATCGCATACGAGGGACCTTGTGCGTAAGGTTTCCTTAAACCATACCACATGACAAACTAACATCAAAATAAATAAAACAGAACATTGTACAAGTAAAATTAACGCCATTCGTGCCAATTTTTAATCAAATAAACCATCCAACGAATGCTCAGATATATCATACAAAACAGTAAACAGAGCAAACGATAGCCGCGCAAGTTATGTCCCCACACTGCAAGTTTGTAGCCACCGTTCCACAACTTTGTCCCACGTCCGCTGCATTTTGGACTTTACAACCGGCAACACTGTCCCAACAAACCAATACGGACTTTACCGCCCAAGACTTCTGAGTGGAACGGAACGCGCGAACAAATTTTGGTCGTGTCGACGTTAACTTATTTCGTAGTATTGATACGCGATTTTGGACTTTATTTCTCAGAGTTAAGGTATTGCGATACAATGTATTGTTCACATCCGTGCAATGCTGTATAGTTTAAATTGTACAAATTGCCATTCAAAACGTCATCACGTTTTGTGGCGTGTGTAATGCCCTCGGTAGTGTTTTATGGCACGAAGTGTGCATGCTGCGTGAATTGGAACGATAGAAAATAAAATGTTGCTATTAGTTCCGTTATCATAGTACATAGTAGTTATTTTGAAAAGGTGTGAAGTGTTCATATGTTATAGCTGAATGTATTTTTTACTTTTATTTTAGTTGTTAGAAATATCCCGAGTTCCTCCGTGGCATAGTTGTAATACGTACACTGTACGACTGCTGTGTTGATGTCTCAGGTTTGGTTCTCGGTCGATGAAAGTGATATTGGGTTTTTCTATCACAAAATGTTCAGAATCAGCCCAGAATGTAAAATTGTGCTCAGGATGGTAAGCATCTATGCACATTAATATGGATACTAAATAATATAGTGCTTTTTTAACTTTTTTATGCCGGGCACGGCAAAGTGACTGCACTTCACCTGATGATAAGCGCAGTGCAGTCCAAATAAACCAGTGACCACCGGCAAACAATGAGTTTATCGGTGATCACCAGAATCATGATGTCCTGTATAAATGCTTCTTCAAACTCCGAAGAGGGAAGAAGCAAATCAAGGGGCCTGCGACAGGACAGGCTGATGACCGATTTAGGCACATGGATGAAAGGATGTACCCCTACATTTGCACTAAACAACCATCAAGTTCTGCCGTAAACCCCTCGGGAGAACCGGATATATATAACACAAGGTTCGTGGGTCACTATGACAGGTTTTAACACCATGTCTACAATGGTCGCTATCGGGGCGGATATGACTATACTACCAGCAAGCTTTCACTGGAATTAGCCATTCAAAGCATTAAACAAACTCACTCAACCAGAAATAGGCGCACAAATTAATAATATGTACTGCCAACTTCAAAATCCTATTGTATTTAATACGATATCAAACAAGTTGTAAGCAAAAGCTACTCAACAATAAACTAGGAGCTTGTTAACAGAGACGTGAAAGCTTTTATTCATATACTTCTGAGTTCTGGTTGACTCAGCTCTCGTAGGAATATGTTTGGAAGTTAGAGCTAAATTCATTGTTTCTGACTTTAATAAAGTGTTTACAAAAATGGTTAGCTTTTTACTTTTTGCTATAACATTGTGTACTTGTATTTGCTATAGCCTTACATTGCATTTTTTGCTGTTTATAGGATTAATATCCACGGATAGCAACTTCCATACGCATGGTGTTAAAACCTGTTATAGTGACACACCTTGTATAGATCGCGTCTCAGGATCAGCCATTGTATATTCGGTTCTCCCGGATGGCTTGCGACAGGACTTGATTGTTGGTTGGCGCGAGTAAAGGGATATATATATATATATATATATATATATATATATATGTCGAGGAAACATCTCTCTCGGAGGTAATATAAAGCTCATTTACTCCTATCTATGAGAGGCCATTTACACCTCTCCATGATCAACCGGCATAAGTTCAATAATATCAACACAAAATTGTACAAACTCACATCATGGTTACTATGTGTGTTAACCCGACCTCCTCCATCCCCTACAGTCGGCCCTTAACCTCACACACTGTACTCAGTGACAATTCAAACACAGAGATAAATCACACACAATTATGAGCCACACATAATAACCATAACGACACTTACTTGGGTAACGTTGGGCAAACTTCTATCCTCAGTCACAGCTAGACACAGAACGTCCCCCTCTAATGCGGAGGCGCTGCTTATATTCAGTTTCTCTCCCCAGTACCAGTGATATCCGCTGACAAACTATTTAAATCACCCTCAAATAAACAATATCATTGGCGGTACCTTCAATTGGCGACGAATCAAATTATTTAAATAGGTCAATTCAGTGTCCGTACTCCTCATGCTGCGACACGGCCATTCTGACACGTCACACGTCCCAGTGTGATGGTTAATCTGCAACAAAGCATCCACGAGAATACCGTGTTTCGCTCGGTCATTCCTGACCACACTTTACATTCTAGGATCAAACTACAAAGACATCAAAACTCTTAAACTGTGTTTTTAATTTTAAAAATTAAATCAAACTTTACATTACTCACAAAACTTATAGGGGGATACTAAGTTTACTATACTAACACAAGTACACAGACAGAGCCACGCATCACAGTCGTTCGAACTAAATTGTTCAGTTCATTTTTCACAAAACTCAAGCTCTATAAACTCCCGCATAAACTCTACCAACTCTCCAAACTCTCGAGTAAGACATCTAGGGCCCCGGCAATCCAGCCGACTAGCAATCGCATTGCTCTCCCGTGTGTCACCCCCTGGTGACCACACTTCTCCCGTGTGTCACCCCCTGGTGACCACACGTCTCCCGTGTGTCACCCCCTGGTGACCACACGTGTGGTCCTTACAGACCCCGACCTCGACCAGAGCTAAACGCCCACCGCGCTCCCACGGACTACTTGAGTTGCCTCAAGAGATACCGATTTCTACCGGGTTACGACTACGAAATAGCTACTGGCACGGTCGAACACAACTCACTGTAGCACCTAGCGTCCCCTTACTCAAGTTTCAATCAGATATCAAATTTAAGCTTCATCGTTAATATCATCTACATCGATTTCGACTGATACGTGACCTGTTGGCATTTTTCTTAATCTATCATGCGCATACTTGTAGGTACGATTTGAATTTAATGCTTTTTAAAATACTTCGATAACTTTAAACAGTCCCTTAAATTTGGGATCGAGCTTCGTTTGATTTCGCTCTTCGTTCTTTAGTAGGACATAATCACCCAGAAAAAAAGGATCAATTTTAGCCTTTGTCGTCGATACTGTCACAGTCAATGAGTTTAGAAGAATACAATGCAAATGATTCGTTTCTAGGCGGAGCAGGCACTTAACACCACCCACGCAATAATCACCAACATAATGTACACCGATACAATTTCGCTAACAGATGCTAAAGAAACAAGTTTAATGCCATTGTATTCTTCACAACGTTGCACTTCAAATTTTGGGATTCAAAATTAATTTACTCTTGGAAACAACATAAAAGAGAATTAGTTCACATAGATACTCATCAGACTTTAGATGTCTTCAGCAGGCCGTGCAAACAAACGACAGGGCAAATCCTCTGGACAGACCTCTTCATCATCGTCAGCACCAGGCTCACCACAGGAATAGGCATCTAGTTTCAGTAACCACGCAAGCCATTGATGGTCGACCAACGCGCGTGAAGCGGAAAACAGCCACGCGCCTCTCAAATAAGCGCCGCTCAGCGTTACTTGTCACCACTGCTTCTGAAAACAATCACCAAAACGAGAAGGCATGCGATTATCACGAAAATATTTTTTTTTTATAAAATTCTCCACATCTAAAAGGTGTGCCAGACAAAAGCCTGATTGGGAAATATGTCTGCCAGGACAGGGACCCGAAAGACATTTCGTTAAAAAGTTGAAAAACTGTTTCGAGTTCAGCAGTTCCACATAACGATCACAAGTGATAAATTTTACTGGAACACGATTGTACTACAGGAATTACAGTTTTTGTAATTATGTCAATAATAACTGAAATACTTTTCGGTTTTTGAACTTCTCAAAACGATATGCAAGAACAGTTATGAAAATATCATGTAAACAAAATAAAAAAATGTCGGGTAGACGATAGTTAATTGTGATTCTACGTTATTGTTTAAAAAATACTTTTGCCATAAAATCATTTGGTTTTCGCTAAACGCTAATTTTAAACTGACTACAATGTAAAAAAATAAGAAATCTTCACGCCGTCATCTTCATAAGATAGGCAGAAGCAAAACACGTTTCAATTATTATTTTTCTTTTCAAAAATGTATGTAGCGAAGATCTAATTCAATTAGTCACAGGTCGTAGTCAAATACAATAATTGGAAATCTAATGGATTGTCCAAGCAAATCAATATTCTTATAATGGAATCGGGCTCACGTTTCCAGTGTAATTGGTGCAATCGTCAATAATTAAGTACTTTAAACTTCTACGAAACATTGGTTCATAACAAATCAAAAAGAAATTATCGTTCACATCTCATTGCAGATATCAGGATGGATTGATGTACCCTGCACCTTTGCTCGATAGTGAAACCTATTTTCACTTCGTCAGGCAATCGCTACAGCGATGGGTCGCCACATCACAACAACTCCACAAAACCTATAGGCACTTCAAATCACTTTTTATACGCGCTCTACATCAAATGGAAAGATCTCACCAATTCTTGTTAGTTTCTCGCCGTATACTCAACACTCGTAAATGCGTGCGATCACTGTCATCCCGCAAAGTCGCTCTGGTTCCGGTGCACCGCTACACCGCGCCGTGGGTACGCCGTTATGGTTCAGTGATCGGGAATTCTTGCGCACCAATATCCTGCACTCAATGCCAGCGACGGTGCCACAACAGTAGAGCTCGTCCATTATAGTCCTAAATAAGCTCTTACAACACAATAGACACACACAGTTAATTACACAGGTACACAATTAATAACTTTGTAAGTGTGGACACAATAATCAAATTTCACAATAAATTTAATTACTGCAATCTAATAACTTTAAGACATGGAATTGTTAATAAATATCGGGTAGATAATTATTCATTTACATTTCCGAACACGATCAAATTCAGGAGTGCAATGATTTTTAATAATTGACGGGTAGATAATTATTAATTTACATTCTGAACACCATCAAATTCAGCAATGCAATGATTTTGCACTGAATGGCACTGAACTGCTGCACCATGGATCCATCTCTAACCAACTCATCACATGACAATATTACTCGCCATTTTTGTTTTACCAAGAACCAATAAAATTGGAATAGTGTCACCAAATCACTCGTAGATAGTCGAAGTTTATCGGGCGTGTCAATGGATAGGCTGTGGGGCCAATCCCACTTCTGATGTCGAGGAAACATCTCTCTCGGAGGTAATATAAAGCTCATTTACTCCTATCTATGAGAGGCCATTTACACCTCTCCATGATCAACCGGCATAAGTTCAATAATATCAACACAAAATTGTACAAACTCACATCATGGTTACTATGTGTGTTAACCCGACCTCCTCCATCCCCTACAGTCGGCCCTTAACCTCACACACTGTACTCAGTGACAATTCAAACACAGAGATAAATCACACACAATTATGAGCCACACATAATAACCATAACGACACTTACTTGGGTAACGTTGGGCAAACTTCTATCCTCAGTCACAGCTAGACACAGAACGTCCCCCTCTAATGCGGAGGCGCTGCTTATATTCAGTTTCTCTCCCCAGTACCAGTGATATCCGCTGACAAACTATTTAAATCACCCTCAAATAAACAATATCATTGGCGGTACCTTCAATTGGCGACGAATCAAATTATTTAAATAGGTCAATTCAGTGTCCGTACTCCTCATGCTGCGACATATATATATATAATATACATCCTTGTATGCTCCAAGCGTAATTTTTTTATTAGCGTTAATGATTTGATTAATAGCCATAATAGTCGCCATAATCGATACTAGTCATAAGCAGAAGTAACACCAATCAGAACATCAAATTACATGCCACTGGACTTCGCTCGTCACCTAGAAACAAGATGTAAAATCTCCTAATGCCTAGTGATTTTACTAGCTTTAATGTCTTACAAATTGTAACTTAACAGTGCTTACACAGTTTAGTTGCAGAAATAGACAAAGCGGTGGTACCAACCCAAACGGCGCCTAACATGTAAGGTATCTACCTGGTAAATCCTGGTACTTAAATTATGCACTTCAAACTCGCATGTCTATTCTCCTTTTTATCGAACCCAATACCTCACAATTCATACCTTCACTGTCGTATAGAATCTAAATATATAAAACTCAAAGGTGACTGACCGACATAGTGATCTATCAACGCACAGTCCAAACCACTGGAGGGATCGGGCTGAAATTTGGCATGCAGGTAGATGTTATGACGTAGGCATCGGCTAAGAAAGGATTTTGATAAATTCTACCCCCAAGGGGATAAAATAGGGGATGAAAGTTTGTATGAAAATCACGCGGGCGGAGCCGCGAGCAAATCAGTAATAAACACTCAAAATGCATATTTTAGAAGCATCTCATAAATAAAGTCATAAAATTGTCTTACCAAGTGTAATATTCATAAAATTGCATTTGTATCGTAAAGTCAATTTTTATGTAATTTTTAAGTATCGGGACTTAGTTGTGTTTATGTGCCTGGGCTTGAGCGATCAAAACAGTTTAACAGGCTGAATGATTGCTGTGTTTGAGATATTTTTATTGCTTAAATGCTATAGTGGTGCTAAAGATTTGCAGACTTTTATAATAGATGGCTGGTAAACGAACAAATGACGTATCTGTCCAGTCCATGAACAACGAAAATACTAGAAGTATCATAGATGCAAGACTAAGCATAAAGGTAAAGAATAAGAGAAGGCTGGAGAAGATTGGGCCTTCAGAAATCACGCTAGGTTGGACGAATGGCGTAGAAGAAACAATATTTTGTGAGTGGTATAGCCACGCTGTAGATAGTTTTGTCTACAGCATGAATGGGCCGGCTCGATCGGGCGTTACCGCTGTCTCACAGAATACTTTAAGTAAACCACGATGTAAAGTAGCGGCTTGCTGACGCGTTTCGTATGTTGAGTGAGATAGCCAGAGGCCCAAATCCTCCTCCCTTTCCCAACTCCTAATTATTTCATTCCTTTAATTAGGCGACGTGCCCTTGATTCTTCTGCTGCATGTACATGAGTGGTGGAGATCACTTTCCATCAGGTGACCCACTTGCTCGATTGCCAACCTATGATATAAAAAAAATATTTTCCCCGTATTTATAGAGCTTTTGCTCGCGGCTCAGCCCGCGTAAACAGTCTATAAATATTTCCGGGACAAAAAGTAACATATAACCCTCTCCAGAATCTATGTACCAAAACTCATCAAACTTGGTTTTGTGATTTAGGCGTGAAAGCGTAACAAAACAAACTCACTTCCACATTTATAATATTAGTCAGCATTGGCCTTCAAACTCCTGTTCAAAGCATAACAAGGTACAATTTATATCAACACATATTTTTCTCAAATTTCCTCATTTTAAACAAGGGATCCAGTAACCTTTTCGCGTATCACATCCTCACAAATTGCCCTCACGAGGGCATCGCGTGACGTGCCCGCGATTTGCGAACACCCGTGATCCAAACGACCCGAAACAAACACCAAACGCTCGGTACTGCTCTGTAGTTAGCGTAATTTCATTAGGCACGCAACATCTCGCTTCACTGTACCATGCTAGTAACTCGATAGGTACTTTATCTGCTAGTACAATTACTTGATACAAATGAGGCAGCACTGCATGTTTTAAATATTGGTATGAGCAAATGTGGGTGCGTAGTGCGCGTAGTTTAAACGGAATGTGAAGAAGCAGTTAGGCATGCCGGCATGATCGTGCCGACCAACGATAGACACACTGTCTATTGAGTGGTAGAGCCACGCTGTAGACAGTTTTGTCTACAGCATGAATGGGCTGGCTCGACCGGGTCGTTATCACTGTCTCACAGGAAACCGACGTAAAGTAGCGGCTTGCTGCTACGTGTCGTACGGTGAGTGAGATATCCGGAAGCCCAAATCCCCTCCCCTTCCCAATCCATAATTATCCCTTTCCTTTAAGGTCGGCAACGCGCCCATGATTCTTTTGGTGGTGGGCGTACATGGGCGGTGGAGATCACTTACCATCAGGTGACCCACTTGCTCGTTTGCCGGCCTATGCAATACAAAAAAACACTGTTCCTGGATTGCGCTACACTTACCATCAGGTATGGCGTAGTCATTTTGCCGAGCCAGGATAAAAAAAACATCTCCCTCGCACGCATGTACTATAATGGCGTGACCTGATTTGTGACGTAGCACATGTCATGCATCCTTTTTCTATTATTTGGCAATTATTCCGTTCAGTTGATAATAAATAAGTTATGTCATTTGACTTCTAGTTTATTTATTTTTCACTAAACTATACTTAAACTTAACTCAAATAAAAAGATTTTGGCTAACGTAACTAACTGAGATATAATAAAAAAAAAATACGGGTTGCACTCCGGGAGTGCCGACAGAAGTGAAAACTTACCAAACAAGAAGCGAGAATACAAAATTACGGCAACATGTCCACTCGACATGATAAAAGTACATTCTACTCTCTTCGCGTTTATGCGAACCTGGTAGTTGGCACCATGTTCCAAATTATAAAATAAGTAAAATATCGTAATTTTATTATTAATATCAAAAACAAAATTACGGTAACATGATTCACCATAAAAAAAAACGAACACAGTCCGGTCAAAGTCCTGTGAAAGTCCGGTCCAATCCGACTGGTCACTGTGTGACGCCACCTGGGACTTCGAAATTATTGAAGTTCCAGGGAAGTCGGCTAGCGCTGGGTGGTCAACTGGCCCGCGTGACCTCTCACGGAAGGTTCTCGAATATTCTGGAACCTTCCGCTCGCCGCCGCTCGCGTTACGGAACGTTTCGGTTCACCCTCCCATAAGAAGTTATCACTTCAAAAAGTTTAATATTTACCTACTCTATGAAAGTATAGAGTAGGAGATGGGTGGTGGAGATCACCTACCATCGCTTGCCGGTCTATGCTATAAATATATGTTTCTTTTTCATTCGATAGAGTGTACCTGAAAGTAGTCCTCGTTTATAAAGTTTAATAAAATAAGAATGAACGATTTATCATAATAGAATGAACGTACCATTCCTTCACACAAAACGTCTGGTGGGTTTTACGAGTCGAGCGTACCGGGCATACGTCACAGCGACTAAAAAGCATTCGATTTTTTGATACAAAGACACATTCGAATGGCAAGAAATAAAAGAATCCACGCGACGTCCCGGATAATCATTTAAGGGATAGGTTTGTGCTAATTTGTTTTTGTTTGTTTTATGCTGTTTACAGAAATGTATGCCGAAGAAAGGTTGTTAATAGAGCGACTGGTGAAAAAAATGGATCTCTTTGTACCATAAAAAGCTAGACTGTCTCACCCTAACACACGCTGCCACGACTTGAATAACCCACGCCCGTGGTGGTACGCAAGAGCGAAGCTCGGCGAATATTTTGAAGCTGTTTTTATAACGCTTAAATTTAAGGGAGTTGAAATGGAATGAAATGAAATCGTTTATCATGTAAGCAATCGAAATAGCGCTTATGACAAGTCAGTACAATACTAAAAGAAACTTATACAATATAGAAATCAGTATCAACTAAGGTATAAACTACATCATCAAAATAAACTCAGCAGTTGTATTAAATTTATTTATTATTATTATTTTTCAATATTTTTACTATGGAAAAGTCCAGAATAGTTATATATTGGGGGAGTGGTCGATATGGACCATAGGTAGTACCGAAACAGCACGGGTTTTAAAACTACCACCGTGGTTGTAGTTGTACCAAGACTTAGACAAAAATCTCGCTAAGTATTTATAAACATTTACGTGTCTGTGACATCTGCTGAAGAGTGGTGCAGTGAATTTGTTTAATAGTACTGAAATATTCAAAAATACCTTAGGTATGTATACCACTTATTTAACTTTTATGTCATATTTAAGTTCAGTAATTTCAAAAAGCATTTACCCTGAATCTATTATTTTCAAAGCGGTAATAATCATAAATGAATGCTTAAATAAACTGCGAAATGCAACAGCTTCGCCTTAACCTAACCCGTACAATATTCCCGGGGTACATTCGTACCTCCAATCAAAATAATAGCAGCACCTCTAAAGATCCGTCGAGTTGGCCGTTCCATTCGGTCCGCTCCCGATCCGTTCATCCGTTCAATCGGTCCCATTCGATAGATAATTTGAAACGCTGACTCGGTACTCTGTTTGTCTGTAGGATGGATCCTCGATGCATCGCTTGATTGAAATGAAAGTTTCGTTATAATATGTTATTATAATCTGGGAATTAAATTGGATTTCAGATTGATATCACTATTCATTTAAATCATAGCAAAATAATGGTAGAAGATAGTGAATATTATGTTCTATAAATAGCTATTGTATGTATAGTTGATTTGTTTTGCAAATGCCATGAGACATATTGTTCTTTAATATCTTTGACTGCGTCAGTGGCGCAGTTGTATTGCGTAGGCGGTACGACTGCTGTGTTGAGGTCTCGGGTTCGAACAGCTACTCGATAAGGCAAAAGCATCATCTTCGTAAGCTATTTTTTTGCAAGTCTGTCGCCTCTATTGCATCGTGTTGTTGTAACTATTTCTTAACGTTGCCCTTGAATTTGACAGTTCACCTTAAACTCCTTTGATGATACACTCAAGTGATGGCTTCAAAGACACATCTGACACCACAAAAACCAACGATTCTGCAAATGCTAGGAGGTAGATGAGCGCAATGACCACTTTTTAGTTACCTGTTTGCACACGGCAACCAGGTAGTAGTGGCCAGAAAAAGATAGACAACCTAGCTTTTGCAGGTAGTATACATTTTATACTTTTCATTGAAGGTTCATTTTTTGGTAAGCAAGTCAGGGAAATTATAAAAAATATATTTTTTTTTAATTTTAATTAATTATCCTTGACCATATTTATTTAGGCAACCCTATTGGTATGTGTTCAGCAACACATTTTATACCCTAAGATATTTTTTTCATCCGGTAAACAGATGGGCGAAGGTCGATGTTACCCGGGATCCTCTACTATATATAACTATAAATTAAGCTACTGGGTATACATAGTAACAATAGTTTGGCCTTACATTTCAGTGCACTATATAAAACTGCATACTGCCATTTTATTATTTTGCTGTTCCAAATTGAACTTAAATGTGTTTCGTCTGGAAAATGTTACGTGTGAAATTGGAGCACAGCATGCAGTTCATAATAATAATGTTCATATTGCCCTTGTTCAAGGGATAAATGTTACTATGTAAATGTAAAAGATTGTATATTCTTTCTTACTTAGTTAGTGGCGTTCGATTTATGTAACTGGAGGTGTGCAACTAATTTTTTTTTTCCTAGCCCTGTATTATAAATGCTGGGCACGGGCCTCCTCTACTGAATGAGAAAGATTAGGCCTTAGTCCTACTAAGTACTACTTAGTTAGTGCTATCAGCCAGTGTATATCAGATCCTCCCGAAGTTCTTGCGACATGACTTGATGGTTGGTTGGAGCAGGTATAGGTTTGCATTCTTGTATCCCTGTGCCTACATTGGTCATCCGCCTGTCCTGTCGCTGGCCCCTCGATTGACTTCTTTCCTCTTCGATGTGTGAAAAAGTATTTAAACAGACCGGAATAATTCTGGTGGCTCTGGTGTGATCGTAGTTAAGAATAAAAGATGGCATAACATAGGAGAGAATTCTGAAGAATCGTGCATGAGGAATACATCTATGTTTTATTCTCTAAGCGATCTCCAAATATATCATCACCTAAAGAACCTATATCTTGCCACTTAAGTGTTATATAAAATTAATATAGACGCGACTTTACATTTAAACATTTATTCAAATAAATAACGAACAATACTACGCAATAAACTAATACGAATTTACATAACAATACACCTGTGATAGGGCTAAAAACGAGGCATTATCTAAATCGGATAACAACGGATACAATTAATCATTAAATACAAGTAATTAGTAGATAGCATATCTCATTACATTAATTACAATGTAAAATAAACATCATTAGCAGTTGCGAGATAAATTTCAAATACTTGCTTCAAAAACGGATTTGAAATCGGTGTTATGTTCTTTATATAAAACCCTATCGATATATTTTTTAAGTGAAACTAAGAAGTTTCGGTGTCAACGGTTCTTCACGGTTCTAAAGACCGTTGTGCTGTACTGCGAAAGAATGAGATAGGTGCTATCACACGTCTTTACGCCTGCGTACAACGAAGCCTTCGGAAAATGTGCATTAAAACACGTGGTGTATTTTTTATTTGATTGAATTATGAGACGAGCAACGCGCTCGCCTGATGGTAAGCGTCACGCCTGCCCATAAACAGAAGCAACACATCGTCATTCTAATAAACAAATCTATTACATTAAATAAAGACCTACGCAATCTATGAACATAATATACTGCGAATTGTTACAGTTTAGGTCTAACATTTCCACAAACATAGTAACAAATATTACTAAACAACTTAAATTTCACAACGCCGTTTCATCCGATAATAAAACAGGTAATTTTAAATCTTATTACAAGCCAAAACATAAAACGAAATTGAAATAAACTTAACGATGCACTAAGGACCATGGCAAATAATGTTCTATAAAACGACATAGTAATGGGAACGCGCGGTCAGTGTGACACCCGACTTTGGACAGGGTATACAAATTAATAAATTAACACTTTGAACCTATCTAAAATTTTACGACGAACTAGGGCGTCTATTCTACAGGGTTACTTTTAAAACACCATCAACCTCGCAGGACTAGATATAGCTAACCCCATAAGGAACAACTTTTGTTCTACTTTTGATAATTTGTTATATTTTATTTTCATGTAAACATAAGTATTAATTTAATTTCCGGCTTGAATGTTTATATCTCTACGCGCATAGCAAAGATTACGTAAACAAACCCCTGCGAAGCGTGAGGAAGGGGGTGTCTGTCATTCAGTCATTTTTTTTTCATATGTTGAGTTATGTCCGAATTCGTAGAACAAAAGTTGTTCCTTATAGGTTCAGCTATCTAGTACTGCGGGATTGCTGATGTTTTAAAAGTACCTCTGTATAAATCCAAAACGAACCAACGAAATTCTGAATATACATAGAGTGCACTAAGAAAAAATAGACATTACAATAATAATATATTATAATATATTATAATAATGATCTATATTACTATCATAAAGATTAGTTTGTAACTAAAAACGTATGTGGAAAATGATTTCTTTTCCTATTTATTGTTATTTCTTAAAATACATTTGTCTAATTGATAAAGAGTATTAAAAAATACATAAAAATTCTAACATAGCATGTTACAACATAAAAAATATTCCCCTTTATAAACATGTTTTTGATTATGTTTTCTTAAGTTTACACGAATTTTACACATTGAAATAAAACTAATTTAAATGGATTTTATCACGGTTTTTTTTAGTTCGACGTTTCGAAAGCTTTTCAGCCTTCGTGGCCACGGAGTGGACTGACATGTTTTATGACTAAAAATGTTTTAACGACTTCTTTGTCACAATATTTTATATTAGGAATATTATTATTGTGATGGCTATTCTAGGGTACATTAAGTCTACATTTTTGAACTTAGTTTCTTCGTATCGTTTTATAGGATAGCTCCTCTGCTTTAACTCGCAGCTCCACCAGCTTGAATACCTTTGAACTACGCCCCTTTAAAGAATTTCAACGCGTAAGGAGTTACTTTTAGAAATATCACGAAATTCATATTTTCTTATTCGTTTTTACGAGTACTTCTACGAAGTATCAAATCGCAATATGTACCTTTTTTATATTGATTTCCCATACAAACTTTGAACCCATATTCTAGCGCTTTAACTTAACTTAACGCTTTAACTTAGCGCGGTTGAACTTTGAAATATCCTTTCTTAATCCTTGTATCCTACTTATTATTGTATATTTATACCCTAGTACTTTTCTAAATTTGGAAGTGTCACGCCATAACTTCTGTATGGTTGTGATTGAAATCTAGCCTGTCCATCAAACCGAAAACAACAGTGCTTACACACTGTTGCTTGGCGGCAGAAATGGACAAAGCGGTGGTACCAACCCAGACGGCCTCTCGCATACGAGGGACCTACCACCTTATCTTAAAGCATTATCACGAGAAACCTTACACAATATAAAAAGATTTATTATACAGTCACAAGCATGTAAAAATCAATCGAATGAGAAAACAGTCGCCATTCCGAAAAGCCGAATTTGTAACGGGGATAGAAAGACAACTCCACAAAAAGGGTATCACAGGTACCTATTCGAAAATTTCCATTGAACCTTTAGACCCTACTACGAGACAAATACAAAGTGAATTACCTTGACAAAAATAAAACCGAAAAAAAAGAAGGTAAAAATAATAATAATGTTAAGTCGACGCTATTGTAGCTTTTTTTTAGCAAACGCCGGCAAACGAGCTAGTGGGTCACCTGATGGTAAGTGATCTCCACCGCCCATGTACGCCCACCACCAGAAGAATCATGGGCGCGTTATCGACTTTAAAGAAAAGGGCTAATTAGGAATTGGGAACGGGAGGGGATTTGGGCTTCCAGATATCTCACTCACCGTACGAAACGCAGCAGCAAGCCGCTACTTCACGTCGGTTTTCTGTGAGACAGTGGTAACGACCCGGTCTAGCCAGCCCACTCAGTTTATTAGTCAAGATCATGATCAGATGATAAAATGTACCATCAGATTATCCATTTGCTCGTTTGTCGGTCTATGCTATAAAAAATACATTAACAACTTGTTGGTGGGATCATCACCTGATAATTTTTGTACCAGTATGCTATTGGTATTAGGTATGAATGGCATATTGATTTTATTCATTTGAAAATAGAACATCTGTGATGTCCGTTTTATTTCGTTCTGCCATAATTACGTTCAGAGTCTGGAGGTTTCCATGTTAGTATAATATACACAAGCGACTCCCAGAAGTTAAGGGAAAAGGCGCCATGATGTTTATTTCATTTTTATCAATTGGTAGTTTAGATACCTTTACTTACTTTAAGGTAAGTAAGTAAGTAAGGTCTATTACTGATGTGTTATTTCTTTTTGTAAAATCACCACAAACTCATAACAAAATCACTTTGATCGTTCTAAAACATTCAGTAGCGGTTAACAGTCAAGCGTTCATTTTAGTAGAAAGCCGGTTCATTATTCAATTGGAAAATAAATCACTTTCGCCGGACGGCATCCGAGTGATGGAAATATCCATCAGTTAAATAAATATTGAATGTGCTATACCGCTCTAGGTTTGAAAATTTAATATGATATTGCAATCAATTTGACGAGTTTACGTTATGACCCTCGGGGTGCCTGAATTTATGCATTCAATGTGGGAAGTTAGGGAATTGAGTGAGAAAAAGTCGCTACGAGTTGGAAAGTTGGTAGTTATTGCCAGCTTAGAATTTCATCATCAGTTCTACGCGTAGAATATATTTTTTCCTTTTTTATAGCATCGGCAGGCATGCAAGTGGATCACCTGATGGTAAGTGATCTCCGTCGCTCATGTACGCCCACAATATCAGAAGAATCATGGACTCGTTGCCAATCATTAAGTAAGGGATTGATAATGAAGGGATTGAGAAGGGGAGGGGGATTTGGGTTACCGGATATCTCAGTCACCCTACGCAGCAACAAGCCGCTACTTTACATCGGCTTTCTGTGAGACACTAAACACTAATTCATCTCTCAAAACCACCACACTAAGGAAAAAACTACACCTCATTTTCTTGGATAAAAAACTCAATTGTTTAGAAAGGAGGTTGGCGTCCACACTAGCGCTGCTCACAATGACGCGCCGTGAATGAATTTTAATGAAATAAAAGAAACGTTTTGTCCCCCACGCTGCAATGACTTCGAGAGTTGAGACCTAAATACGGTCTTTGAATTGTACTCCTCTATTGATAACCGTCTCTATCTTTTTTAAATTACGAACGTGTGTGGAGAAAAAAATTAAATTTAACGAATCGAGTTCTATTTCAGAATATGGTCTACTAACTGTAGTCGTACTGTAGTCATTGGCGAAATGCATAATAAAGCGAAGCCATTAATAAAAAAGAAGACTTACGCTTACGCTTTCATCTCTGATGGAGTAAGCAGAAATACAACTGGTAGATCCACGTTCAACGTGGTTATTTCCCTTTTATGATGTGATAGGGGGCGAGCTTATCGCAATATCGGGCACAAATTGCAATCACGGGCAATTCAGTTTTTTGAGTGGTAGAGCCACGCTGTAGACAGTTTTGTCTACAGCATGAATGGGCCGGCTCGACCGGCCCCCCGACCGCCTATTCAAAGCGATAGCGATAGCGATAGCAATGCGCGAAAGCGATGACAATGTATTGTCTTAATTACTTAAAAATTAACGATCTTAATTACTTAAAAATTGACCGAATGATTTATCCATACATTTGACAGTAAACAGACAGTAATTTTTAAGTAATTAAGACAATACATTGTCATCGCTTTCGCGCATTGCTATCGCTATCGCTATCGCTTTGAATAGGCGGTCGGGGGGCGGGTCGTTGCCACTGTCTCACAGAAAACCGACGGAAAGTAGCGGCCTGCTGCTGCGTTTCGTACAGCGAATGAGATATCCGGAGGAACAAATCCCCCTCTCCCAAATCACTTAATTGTCCCTTCCCTTTAAGGTCGGCAACGCGCCTATGATTTTTTATATTAAAATACAATGCAATTTTATAAAATACTAAAGTAAATGTGTCGCTTACAGCAGGTTTAATCCTAAACATATGTCTACTCGCTACTGCAATTTATGTACCTATCACAACAAAGATATTTTATTCAAAATCTAATAGAAACTTCAAGGAGAGTTTCATACGAGCCGTCCGGCAACATTGAAAAATATTTCTCAAATAAATTTTTATTGAGTTTCTTCCGACATGTTCCGCACTCGAACTGGGAACAGACTATATAAACGTTTGAAAGGAATCTTTTTACGTTTGCTTTATTTATGTTTTAAATCCAATTTTTTTTTATTGCTTTAAGTATTTATTTATGTTTTGAATAACATAATCATATCATTAAATTGGTTCCGTGGCAACGTACTTGTTGGATCAGCTTTCGTTTGTGGTATCGCTGATACGCCTCAATGGCGCAGTTGTATTGCGCACATGGTACGGACTACTACGCTGAGGTCTCGGGTTCGATCCCCGGTACGCGTAAAAGTGATATTAATTCTATCTATCATGGAATGCTCTGTATTAGCCCCGTGTTTGGAATTGTGCCCGGTATGGCGAAATGTGGGTGTACTGGTTACACCTCTGCCTAACCCTTCGGCGATTACAGGCACGAGTGCGTATGATACGACTTAAGAACCTTCAAGTTATGAGCCTACTCCTTCCTCAAAGGCCGACAATTCCTCTGGTATTGATGGTTTCCATACGGCAGTGATCACTTACCATCAGATAACCCTCTTATCCAATTACCCCCTCTTTCATAAAGAAACTTAGGCTGTAGCTACTTACATCCAGTGAGGTCCTGGTTCGTATAGTGGGGCAATCAAAATTAGTGTGACTTTAAAGATACGTATAACATGTGAGATGTGATAGACATAGTGACATCATCATGACACCAAAATAAGTTCGATAAACCATACGTGCAATAGATGTTGCACATCTGCTAACCCTCCGAGGTACATACGTGATATTATGTTGCAACGATTACCTACGCTCTACAATTATTTTTGAGATATTCTCAAATAAATTAATTAAATCAGTAAAACTCTAAACGAATGAGTAAATTGAAATACTTGGGGTCTCCCTAACGAAACTTAAAAATAATAGTTTAAAAAAACTAAAAACACGCTTTTATAGAAAGTCTAACTAAAAAATAGAAAATAAATTTGAATAAAACAATGTATTTTATTGTAAAAAAAAACGTGGGGTGCATGGTGTCCATAGTTATAATTTTATTATTGTATGCACCCCACGCCTTTTTTTTACAATAAAATACATTGTTTTATTCAAATTTATTTTCTATTTTTTAGTTAGACTTTCTATAAAAGCGTGTTTTTAGTTTTTTTAAACTATTATTTATTTTTCATTTTTTAGTTAAAATAAAAAATCGGTTGTCTGTAAAGTCGGTTTACTGACGATAGTTGAACGTGATAACGTCTTAAGAAAATACTGATGGAATGGTAGCATTTTTCAAAAGAAAATTTTAATTTCATTTGTTTAGTATTTGATAGTATTTATTGGCCTAATTATAACCTCAAAATCCGAAAGTATTTTATTCATTTTTCGGAATTCTCAAGTGTCCGTAGTTTTAATATAGTTTGAATCAAATATATACATTATCTAAAACCCAAAAAGTAAATTCACCTACCTTTTGGTTCTTAGGCCAACTATGTATGGACGACGAACAATGTCCTTTTCGTAAATCTAGTTTTAAAAAGCCCGCCTCAATGTGTTTGATATAGGAGAAAATGTTCCCTTTGACGGATGGCTGGTCTAACCTGTCATTTCAGACACGTTGTTGTGATATGTGGAAGATTTAATATTTATGTTTTAATTTTTTTAAATCTCGAACGCTGCCGAACGCAAAGGCCGATTGTGCTTCTTTGTCGCTCGTGCCGCGCTCTCGCTTGCACTTCAAGCCTTAAATGGAACGTGACATCTAGCGAGGTAACGACGCATGAGTCATGTTCTTTCGTGCGTGCAGCCGGCTCTATCGAATTATAAGACGTTATCACGTCAAAATATCTTAAATTATTATTATTTTTTTTTTTCAAATTAGTGTAATGTCATCGGCCCTCGATAAATCTACAAAGTTTGAACGAAATCTGGCCGTTTAAAGTGGGTCAAAATCGCGCCCAAAGGAGTCGGTTACAAACATACAAGTGAAGCTAATATAAAGCGTGTAAAAAACTCTACAACGGCTGGGCTGCTTACGAAAGAACGTTTAATAGTTGCTGGGCTCACAAGTTAGTAGATAATAAAATAATTCACGGTTAAGTACATAATTAGTACTAATTTAATATATATATTTTTATAAATATAAATCTAAATGTTATGTACAGTCAACCTGGGTAACTTAAGCTTTCAATGTAACATTGACTCACTAACTTGTATTTGAACGTTTAATTTTTTCTCTTCTTACTGATACACTGTATAATAATAAGTTGTTTAATTTATGAAAGTAAAAAGTGTTTTTAAACGAAACCTGCAGTGACAATTGATATTTATCTTTCGGGGCGAGCTTGGGTAGATGCATCGCGGAGGAGGGTTTTACAACCCTCACTTCTTCACTTGACGTAATCAAGATGTACGGCGTATGAAATGATAACGACGTAGGGTTATCTTATTATCGTTTATTCACTCTTTTAAGCTACTACCGGCTCGGAAATAAGGTTGTAGGTGGAAAAGAGCCGGCGGCAGAAAAACCACCCGTGTTACAATACTAAGAGTATACCAACATCTTGAACCGACACACTTCGCGGTTATAAATCACAATATTTACAGTCAACGAGTAATTCACTACTGTCTCGACTCACGGACGGAGCTAGACTACTTTTTAAATGACAAGACGTCATCTTATATAGAGGGATTTAATTCTCCCCACTTCGAAAGTGGAATTACTTATTGAACAACACAAACCACCCTCAAATTATCAATATAACTGGCGGTACCGACAATACGTCAAATCAGTAATGAATTTATATTTATAAATTACTCAATTAGGTTGTCAAATCAGTGTCATATTTTAATCACTCCGACACGGCCATTCTGCAATAAGGTCGCCACTGACCTTAAAGAAAACATTTCTGTCTAGTTATCTTAATCACTCCGACACGGCCTTTACAATAAAGTCTGAGGTCTTATGAAAATCTTTTTACAACGATTTGGAGGCCCCTGTCCTCAACGAATGTACGTGTGTGTAACATGATTCGGAGGCCCCTGTCCTCAACGAATATACAACATGATTCGGAGGCCACTGTCCTCAACGAATATACAACATGATTCGGAGGCCACTGTCCTCAACGAATATACAACATGATTCGGAGGCCCCTGTCCTCAACGAATACACAACACGATTCGGAGGCCCCTGTCCTCAACGAATACACAACACGATTCGGAGGCCCCTGTCCTCAACGAATACACAACACGATTCGGAGGCCCCTGTCCTCAACGAATATACAACATGATTCGGAGGCCACTGTCCTCAACGAATATACAACATGATTCGGAGGCCCCTGTCCTCAACGAATACACAACACGATTCGGAGGCCCCTGTCCTCAACGAATATACAACATGATTCGGAGGCCACTGTCCTCAACGAATATACAACATGATTCGGAGGCCCCTGTCCTCAACAAATACACAACACGATTCGGAGGCCCCTGTCCTCAACGAATACACAACACTATTCGGAGGCCCCTGTCCTCAACGAATACACAACACGATTCGGAGGCCCCTGTCCTCAACGAATATACAACATGATTCGGAGGCCTCTGTCCTCAACGAATGTGTAGATGATTCAACAAATGTGTAGATGATTCAACGAATGTGTAGATGATTCAACGAATGTCTAGATGATTCAATGAATGTGTAGATGATTCAACGAATGTGTAGATGATTCAACGAATGTGTAGATGATTCAACAAATGTGTAGATGATTCAACGAATGTGTAGATGATTCAACGAATGTGTAGATGATTCAACGAATGTGTAGATGATTCAACAAATGTGTAGATGATTCAACGAATGTGTAGATGATTCAACGAATGTGTAGATGATTCAACGAATGTGTAGATGATTCAACGAATGTGTAGATGATTCAACGAATGTCTAGATGATTTAACGAATGTGTAGATGATTCAACGAATGTGTAAATTATTCGGAGGCCCCTGTCCTCAACGAATGTGTAACCAACCAATCTCTATAAGCTATTGCCTAGACCAGGTAACATGATGGCCTTTAATCCAATTTATTCTATTCACAGAGGACAAACTCGTGTCAGGATTATCCAATTGTAGGCCTTACTTTAATTGCACTTTTAAACACGCTTTAACCACGACGGTATTTCTAGTACTGTACCGGATAGCCAAGCTGAAGGCTGGCTACTATAATAACGACCACGATTTCATAAAAACCGTGCGCACAAACTGAGAAAAAATCACATCTAACACGGCCTATCCTGACGCGTGCGTGTTCTCGAGCACTTTAGTATTTACAGATAGCACCCACAAAATACCCTTCCTCATCACTTCACGTGTGTTATCTATAGCCGGGCAAAAGAAGTGATGAAGAAAAATCTTGGAAACACAGCTGTTAAGTCTATGAGTTTAGAAGAATACAACGCAAATGATTCGTTTCTAGGCGGAGCCGGCACTTAATACCACTCTGCACCAGCCACGTTGTACCGTATTTTTCACAAGATCCGCTCAGTCGTTGCAATTCACAGCTTCCATCTGCCTCCATGACGCATCGAGCATCTCACACCTCCTGTAACAAAAATACACGGCAGAATTACATAGCTCACAATTACATACAATCATTTGTATTAGGTGCGGGAATCGAACCCGAAACCTCCCATTTCACAACCCGACGCCTGTCCGCTGCGCTGCGGAGGCCAGCTGTCATCTGATACCATGGGTATTAATCATATTTTATCTTGGGTGCGGGAATCGAACCCGCAGCCTGATGCCTATCCGCTATGTTGCGGAGGCCAGCTGTCATGTGATACCATGACATTTTCTCATATTACGAAATTTCAGCGCAAATTCTTATGCACCGCTTCGACCAATCCTGACGTATATGAATCCTAGTTTGGGTTTAGACATCAATATTACTATAAGAGATAACAAGAGAATTAGTTCACATGGAAACCTCTTCATCATCGTCAGCACCAGGTTGGAATATATCACCTTCACATTAAAAATGGTTATTACAGGTTCGTGTGTGTCTGAAGCGTAACTTCTTAATATTTTTGAAGTGATATCTTCTTAAGGGAGGGTGAACCGATGCGTTCCGTAATGCAAGCGGTCGAAGGAAGGCTCGAGAATATTCGAGAACATTCCGTGACACGTCACGCGGGCCAGATAACCAGCCAGCGTTAGCCGAACTCTCTGGAACTTCAAGAATTTTCGAAGTCCCAGGTGGCGTCACACAGTGACCAGTCAGCTTTGACCGGACTTTGACTGGACTTTGACTGGACTTTGACTGGACTTTGACTGGACTTTGACTGGACTTTGACCGGACTTTGACCGGACTTTGACCGGACTTTGACCGTACTTTGACTGGACTTTGACCGTACTTTGACTGGACTTTGACCGTACTTTACAGGGCTTTGATCGGACTGGAGTGCAGTGCAGTGTAGTGCAATCCAATGAAGTAATAACTTCTTATGGGAGGGTAAACCGCTTCGTAACGTAACGCGTTACGGCGCCACTCTGTTTGGCTTCCCTTTCTCTCACGCATAAGGCAGGAGTAGGCAGGCTCCTCCTTTCTCACTTTAACCCACATTAGTTTAAGTTATCACTACTTTCGAGCGTCCCGAGACGCACACTTTTTTATTTTTTCAAAAGGGGACTGTACCAAATGAAGTGACAAACTATTGGCGCAAGCGCGTATTCAAGCGCTCACAGATAAGGGTCTTGTAAGTAATGAGTAGTTCGAAATCAGAGGAACACTCCTAGCCTGCGCCGCCAGTACGGAAGGTATCTGTCACCCACATACCTTAAGACCAGCTCAAAAGACCCCAAGAACTAAGAGTGGACTCCCTAAACAAATCGATTTGAACCGTGTAACCGGGCCATAGTGTCCATTCAATGCCGTCAGAGAGCCAGGTCCAATTGATCGCCACGAGTACCACAACATCTTTTAAGGGGGAAACGTAAGTTTACCACCCACATACCCCAAGACTCTGCAATGTGGTCGAGTAACCAAACCCAACATCCCCAGCTCGGGCACATGGGTACAATACAATAATACGACAAACTTTATTCCGACAGTCACAAATACGAACTTCAAAATACCGATCCTCATAATTCCGAATGGTTTAAAATTCCGAATATAACAACTCCGATGTATCATTTATCCTATTTTTATAATTTCAAAATTTAAAAATTCCGAACGTATATAATTACGATTCTTAAAATACCGAGTTTCAATAGATCGAATAACAAATAGTCCGAATTAATGATAATTCTAAACATCAAAAATACGAATTCCGATCATTAAAATACCTATTAATTAAAATTCCTAAATAAAAACGCCTTGTAAAACGGAATAGAACTTAAAGACAAATCAACACATAATTGCTTGTCAAAGAGAAGTATAATAGTATGAGGAGGTAGAATTAAAAAACTAATGTCAAATGCGTTTTAAAAGTATTTTCTTTCCAATAATAAGATTTTTTTCGCTGGTCACAATTTTAACCTAACGTAAATGATTCACCAACAATAGAGAGGATTCTTCGCGCTTTAATGGTCACAGTTCTAACCTAACCTAACCCAAATGTATGCAATGATTATACTAACTGAATCAAAATCCTAATTTTAGCAATTTATTCGGAATATTTAAAATCGGAATGTCATTTTTCGGACCGAGAACCCATCGAGTATTTGACTCTTCGAACATATAAAAATCGGAAAACAAACAGATCGTATTTACAACTTTCGGTAAAATAATATTCGTAAATTTGAATAATAGACATTATAATTTTTAGGTATTATGAAATTCGGGCTCTTGAACATCGGAATATCGAAATTCGGAATAAAATATTTCGGAGTATTTGGGTGTTCCCCGGGCACATGTGTAATACGTGGTTTGGTATGTACTTCGCCTTGCGTAAACTTATTCACGCATAGGCATCCAATTTCAGCAACGACGTATTCAGTGATGAATACCATATACCATTGGATGTATACCAATTTTTTTTTTTTTTGTCTGTCTGTTTGTTCCGACTAGTCTCTGAAATGGCTGGACCGATTTTGACGGGACTTTCACTGGCAGATAGCTGATGTAAGAAGGAGTAACTTGGGCTACTTTTATTCTGTCGATTTGTTCCGAATAATCTCACGAAAAAAAAAAAAAAAAACTTAAAAAGTAAACTCTGCGAACTGAACAATAACCACGCGGATGAAGTCGCGAGCAACAGCTAGTATTTTATACGAGTGTAGTCGAATTGAAACTCAAAGACGTTACGCCTTCGGGGAAAGAAGGTACCTTTTGGGGTTTTATCATTCTGGCCTCTCCGGTCTAGATTGCTTCACAAAATGACTTGTGACTTGTGCGACTTGAATGAGACTGATGATGACTGACTTGAATGATGACTTTTTTTTTGTTATGTGTCCAATAATGGGGATAATATTTCATTATTGAAAAACTCCCGAAATAAATAAATGGGAAAAAAAAAAACACGTTTTATACGCGGTTTACATAAAATGGAACGGACTCACCAAATCCTTTATCCTGAACTCAATGCCAGCGCCGGTGCCACATCAGTAGAACTCGTTCATTATTCCTTCTCTGCATAAATTGCCTGGGTTGATCCTGCTTCTGATTTCGGGGCGAGCTTGGGTAGATGCATCGCGGAGGAGGGTTTTACAACCCTCACTTCTTCACTTGACGTAATCAAGATGTACGGCGTATGAAATGATAACGACGTAGGGTTATCTTATTATCGTTTATTCACTCTTTTAAGCTACTACCGGCTCGGAAATAAGGTTGTAGGTGGAAAAGAGCCGGCGGCAGAAAAACCACCCGTGTTACAATACTAAGAGTATACCAACATCTTGAACCGACACACTTCGCGGTTATAAATCACAATATTTACAGTCAACGAGTAATTCACTACTGTCTCGACTCACGGACGGAGCTAGACTACTTTTTAAATGACAAGACGTCATCTTATATAGAGGGATTTAATTCTCCCCACTTCGAAAGTGGAATTACTTATTGAACAACACAAACCACCCTCAAATTATCAATATAACTGGCGGTACCGACAATACGTCAAATCAGTAATGAATTTATATTTATAAATTACTCAATTAGGTTGTCAAATCAGTGTCATATTTTAATCACTCCGACATATCAAATATATATATTTTTCTCACCATTCAAAATTTGGGCGGTAAACAGAGTTAGAAATATACTTGCTAAAAAGTTGTGTATAGCAATTACTACAGAAGAACTACAGAAGGCGAGTTCAGTTTTATGTTGAAGAATCATATGTTTTTTATGTAAAAACACTGAAATATCCCGCGATATTGATAGATTTTTAAAAAATCTTTAATTAATCTTCGAGCCGTTTCATTTTCAGACCATTTGGGGTAACATTAGCTCGGGGCGAGGAAAGACAATGCGTGAAAATTTCAATTATGCAAAAAAGTTTTGAAGGGTGGAAGTGGCCATCAAAGCTTGACATATTTAATTGTCATCCCCGAAATATAGTTAGTCGATTTGGAGGATCTAAAATCACAAAACGAGGCGATTCTTATGTGATTGATGATCAATTTCTATACATGGTTTGGGGGAATTGAGAGCCGATATTATGTTTCTTTTTTATATGTGATTGAGTTTGTTTTATTATTTTTTATTATTTTAGGCATTGCTCAATGATTATAAGTACATCAAAACCTGATTAATACAATAATAACTTGATTTACGAGGTCCATAGAATAGAAGATGATTTCGATAAACCAGGCAGTTTAATATTGTATTAATATGGCAACCCTACGATGCCACTAAAAAGGAGATAGCGATATAAACGAAATGTATTTTTTTTATCAATATGACAAGCTAATCTTACCGAGGAGTAAAAAAAACTACATAAATTAGAGATTTTCTTCATCAACTCCTCGTACTTATTAATGTTACCCAAAGGTCAGTGTAACTTTGGCTCACCAAATTTTTGGTAATTTAAGGGTCTTTTATTTATCGTTTTGATAAATAACACAGGAATTTAGATTATAGAGGCCAATATCCCACTAGAAACACTCATTTAGGACAAATAACAATAAAAGTAAATCCGTACTGCTATAAATTACCTCTAAAGTGAGCCAAAGTTACCCAGGTAGACTGTATAACTTATACATAAAACTAGTACTGTTAACTTATACATAAAAATATAATATGTAATACTACAGTAATCTTTGCTTTGTAATGCGCTAACAAAACGCAAAAACGTCAAAGTCCAAGTACGGAAATTGTCAATGTCAATCATTGTTTTCGTAATTTTTAACGCGAAATTGCAAATAATCGACTTAAACCAATAATATCAGTGCTTAATTCCATCTATATTATAAATAGAAATCACATTTATCGATTTGAAGTTACTTAGTGCCAGAAATATTCCGCGATTTCCTGTTGTTGCGTCAGTAACTATTTCTTAGTGTTGTTGTAATTTTTACATAGTTTTTGTTAAATTTTTCGGTGTTATAATGGATTGCGTAGCTAAATTGAAGATCCTATTGCTTGGCGAGAGCGGTGTTGGTAAATCCAGGTCAGTAAATTGCTATAAAACCTACTCTATAGGTGTGTAGTTATGCATATTTTTACCCATTGAGTCATATCTAACCAGTACTTTGTTATGTTACGGCCTATTTACTTGAGTAATTGCGTTTTATTCAAAACACTTGACTGCTATTTTTGCACTTTGTTTGTTGAACCTTGGCTTAAATATTATGTTGATTATAAGTGCAATAACAAATATTTATCATGGAATCTAAGATCAATATTGAAAATAAAGAAATATCAAAGAGACAGAAGCTAGATCGATATCGATAGATAATTCTTCAAATTATGGTAAATGATACTAGTGTTATTGATGATACATACATATAATGACTTTTTACATTTATTATCCATAGATAACATCCAATTCTGTAGATCTTTGTGTATGCTTATAGGCATTTGTCATCATGAATTTTTCTATGGAATTCATTGGTCTCTGGGGGCGTCTCTTTGAAGGACCCAGCTGAGGCTTCATTTATCTACTCAAAATTATACACATAAACATAACAATGTCCTTAAAGAGACAACCCTTTCATTTAAGTTCAGCAATGGGTCCATGATGCTACATGAATTATGAATGTTCATGGGTAGTGGAGATCACTTACTATCAGGTGACCCACATGCTCATTTATTAGCATCTGCTAAAAATATAAAATATATGTAGACAAAACTGCCAATAGCATAGCTCTACCAATCTACAACTTAAACTAACTACATTGATATTGTATGTTAATATTATTTTATAGCATGATCCTAGCTTTCACAAAAGGTGACTACCAAGCACAGTTCCCTGCGACAATCGGTGTGGACTATAACTGCAAAGTTGTGGATGTTAACGGAGTAAAAGTAAAACTCGGTATCTGGGATACGGCAGGACAAGAGCGTTATAGAACTTTGACGTCCAGTTTTTACAGGTAATTTATTAATCAAATGAATAAATTATGATGTACCTATTGTGTATAGCTACTGATGGAGAATAGTAAATGAAATTTTATTGGGAAGAGAGGTTAAATGTAAAAATAAAATGTTATTATTGTCAATTATGGGGTTATTTCTTGAATGAATTTATAAAGCAAAAGGCTACCATGGTTGACTAAGGTAGTAAAGGTAGTAAGATAGGCCTAACCCCTCTCAGTCAGTAGAGAATCTAATTTTCTACATCATTTTATATGTATATTATGAAAAAGAAATGGGTAAAAAATTAGGCTGCAGTTCTTTTTTTAAATAGTGCATTAAGCAAAAGTGGGTATGTAGTGGGAAAGTCTCGCATTAAGCAAAAGTGGGCATGTAGTGGGAAAGTCTCGCTATCCCCCTCCCACGCGTTCACCGGAATAGTTGTGACTTACCTTGTGACGTAACATGCCATGTCATGCATCCATTGTCCATCATTTGATGAACAATTTTAAATAGCTTCTAACTTTATTATTTTTGACCCAATCTAAATAATTCTTTCGATAATAGATTATGGGCAATGTAGCTTTTTGATTAAAATAATAAAAAATACGATTGAAATACCCCATTTGTGGCTTAATTAAAGTAAAAATTGATTTTTTTTAGACATCATTGTAAATCCATCAAGTATAGTGTGTATCCAAGTATGTACGGGTATACGCGTCCCTTCTGGCGAAGGGGGAGATCTCTAGTCAGGCGGGTGTTACCTGACCGGCCGTAGTCCCTCCGATGGTTGATGTTCGGAACTTGTATATATACTAATCGTCGCTAAAATTTTGCTAGCGCGATGCAGGATCGTTTGTGTTGTGCGCACCAGATGTCGCCACAACAATAAAGATTTGTTTTAATAGAACTATTGTTTCAGAGATGCACACGGGGCCATACTTGTATACGATGTGTCAGAACCGAAATCACTGGCGAAGCTCAATGAATGGGTGGAAGAGTTGCAAGTTTACACGACGAATAAAAATATTGTGTGCTTAGTTGTTGGGAACAAAATTGATAAGGTAAGTTCCATTCTTGATTTTTTTGTGGTGTTGCTTCTGTTCATGGGCAGGCGTGGCGCCGTGCTCATCTCGTCATTCAAACAAGTAAAAAAATCAAATTCTTCCAGTAAGAATTTGTAATATAAACTGTTGATTAGTTAATCTATTTTCTTTCCCTAGCCCCGTATGGTGACAAGGGAACAAGGACAGGCGTTCGCGCAGAAACACAGAATGCTCTTTATAGAAAGTAGTGCGAAAACTCAAGAAGGTATCAACCTGGCGTTTGAGGAGTTGACGCAAAAGGTAATACAGTTACCATTGTCCTATAGTTGGATGCAAATCTACAATAACATAAATAAATAACACCCAACAGTCACACACATACTCCTGACCCCACAGTAACACAAGTCTTGTGTCGTGGGTATCAGGAACTACGAGAGACTTTTTGGTCTCACAACACCCAGACCCGAGACAAATATTTGTGGATCAGACAAATATTTGCTCGGTTAGGGAATCGAACCCACGGCCTCACATTTCGCAGTCGGCTATAACTCGCCCACTGCGCCACGGAGGCTGTCGAAATTCATTTCAACCCACATCAAGTAAAAATTGATATGTTCATTTTATTTTGCTAAGCGCTATTATAATAGCTCAGCGGGGAGTGGTATGGACTGTCGAGACGAAAGTCGCAGGTTCGAAACCAGCCCCAAGAGCATACACCACTGACTTTTCTAAGTTACGTGTATATTAATTGTTAATTATCGCTTGCTTTAACGGTGAAGGAAACATCGTGAGGAAACCTGCATACCTGAGAACTCGATAAGATTTTTCGAAGGTATGTGTAGTCTGCCAACCCGCATTAGGCCAGCGTGGTGGACTAAGGCCTAATCCCTGTCATTCAGTAGAGGAGGCCCGTGCCCAGCAGTGGGACGTGTATAATACAGGGCTAGTAAAAAAAATAGCGCTGTTAACGGCATTTGAGTGGTAGAGCCATGCTGTAGACAGTTTTGTCTACAGCATGAATGGGCTGGCTCGACCGGGTCGTTGTCTGTCTGTAAAGTAGCGGCTTGCTGCTGCATTTCGTACGGTGAGTGAGATATCCGGAAGCCCAAATCCCCTTCCTTTCCCAATCCCTAATTATCCCTTTCCTTTAAGGTCGGCAACGCGCCCATGATTCTTCTGGTGGTGGGCGTATATGGGCGGTGGAGATCACTAACCATCAGGTGACCCACTTGCTCGTTTGCCGGCCTATGCTATAAAAAAATATATTTTCGTAGATCATCGAGACTCCAGGTCTATGGGAGAAGGACAGCTCTTCATCAAACATTCGCATCACAGAGGAGGGCAAGCGGGAACAGGCTGGGTCCTGTTACGAATCGACGTGTACTATATAATTAGTCCCTGTGACAGAACTGTTGTCCGGAATAGACTGGAATTGTAAAGAAAATATCTTCGGGAAGACTGCCTTCTATAACCATTCGGATGTGTGTTTAGTTTTACGAGGGCCAAAGTTAAGCAAGTTTAGATTAAACAGTTGTTTGTAACATTATTCATATATGTGCTGTGCATAGACCTTAAATAATTCTGTAAAATCAATATCTGGACATCAAAAGAGGCAATAACCCATGAGTTTGTTTCCTTCGGCGTTTCTTCTTGTAGCTAGTCACGAAATACCGTTAAAATCTGGTTTAAAAAAAATATTGACGTAAAAATTATATTTATGATCCATTTTACAGAATAAATTATTTGAAGTTGAATAAATAAATAACTAAATTAATATTTAGTTACACGGCAATCACTAGTTTTTAAACCGGCACGCTTCGTGAGTACTAGCGTAGTTAATAAAGCGTCTGATTGGCCGAACGAAGGAACGCGGGGCCACGTCGCCTCACGCTATTGGTTCGTCAGTTGATGCTCGTCGTCTATTGGATTATCTTCTGTCCACCTGCGTTCACGACTCGTGTCGATAATTGTGTGTAGTGCACAGTGTAAACCTACAATAGTGGCTTTTCCTCGTCCGATAATTTTCCAGTTAAGAGTAGTGTAAATCTGGCGAGTGCAAATTTGAACGTATCTTAGTCATTTTTTTAATAACATGGGCCGGCAAACGACCAAATGGGTCACCTGATGGTAGTGATCTTCACCGCCCATGTACGCCAACAATTGCCGAACTTAGGAAAGGGATATTAAAGATTGGGAAGGGGAAGGGGATTTGGGACTCCGGATATCGAATTATATTTTGACCTGCACTGTATTATTGTCTAGCCAGGATAAAAGAATAAATTTTGATACATGTTTAATCTAAACTAGACTTAATTTTGTACAAATTGCCCTGCTATGAGAACAAGAGTCACTGCTATGTATGTTATTTGTTTGCATAATTTTCTAAAATATTGTTATGAGAAATTGAAAAACCTGTGAATCTAAATACACAATATTGATAAATTAAATAACGTTGTATTTAATATAAATAACATTACATAGGCCAATTAAATTAATTTGCAGCTACATTTTTTTAGTTGTCTATTATTCAATGTCTGGATACATTTTGTCCATTAGACAATGCAATAAACAGACTTAAGGGAGTTATAAACTTTTTAAGCAATGCTTAGTTAAACACTATTTTCGTCTCTTTCTGGCATTTTTATAAATCGCGTTGACAGAGAAAGACGAAAGAATGTTTAACTAATTATTGCTTATATAACGTTTATAAGTAGAGCACTTTGACACCCAGTTTGACGTACGCTTGTTCATATTATAATTAATTTACCGTTTGATAATTTGGAATTTCGCAGTCTAATATTTTGTTTGTTAAATAACATATAGTTGAATTTTGGAAAATAGACCCGGCCCTTAAAAGAATTTATGACACGAAATTCGGGTGCTTAAATAAAAAATATTGATATTATTATAGTTCGCGTGCAAGACCTAGTCACCTCCTTAGTTTTGTATAGACGCAATGAGATACTTAATTTTGTCTTTTTATTTTGCCTCTTCTTTACATCTTCACATAGTATAAAATGAAGTCGCTTCCGCTGTCTGTTCGCTTAGATGTTTTAAACCATTCAACGGATTTTAATTTTCAGCAATAGATAGTGATTCATGAGGAACGTTTATATGTATAATACATACGTATTATAGTGCAGAAAAGCCGAAAAATTCAAAGATTTGTAATGTGATGTCGAAACAAACATATTTTTACCCGTGCGAAGCCGGCGCGCTAGTTAAGAATAAATCGAATCGAAAATGCTGAATGAATTGAATAAATGAAAATTCAATTCGTAATGATAAGAAAAATCTTCTTCTTCTTTTTATTTATGGCTTTCGCATTATTATGCATTTTGCCAGTGTCAAGTATATTTATTCTCAAGTTATTTTTACAAGAACGATGAAACACGGGTGCGGTCGATTTCAAGGTCTTGCCGGAGTTTTGGTGTTAACTCCTTTCAGTGCGATTCTTAATTCACTTATTTCAATGTTTCCATACACTGTTCATCACCGTCAATGTTTATTGAACAAATCCACAACACTTTTATACAACAAACACAACTCTAAACTAGTTTATTAAATAAATTAAAATAAGCGATGAACTGCACTGTCAGAATTCCCGCTAAAACTCCCAAGAAAAATCTACTTTCTAATGAATGTTCTAAAGGCAGGCTTCCAATGTCGCGACTGCATACTACGCAAGAAACGATAACTGTACTAACGCACGGTGTCCGTGACGCCATTTGTAGGGCATTTTACGCATTTAACCATCTAAACGTCAGCTGCGTTTGTACGTTAATGCCATAAGAAATGATTAGCAATTGTGCCCGAACTATAATCTAATATATACTCAAACTCTCGGGAATAAGGTCCTATATCAATATCACGTGTTCAAATTTCATATCCATAATTATTTTATAATCAAACCGGTCACTATTACAATATATTTATGTATCGAGTCGTAACAGAAGGAATATAAAGTTATAGTACTTAAGAATTTGCAGAATATTCACACTTATTAGTTTAATATTGTAATGCCAGTTAGTCAGATTAAAGAATAAGAAAAAAATATCGAAATTTTTATATTGTATCAAGCCATGCTAGGATCAAAATATTTAAGAGGTAAGACCAGAGTCGACTTTTTTAAAAATCTAACGGAAAATACACCTTTGACAGCAAGTGGTAGGGCCACGCTGTAGACAGTTTTTCAACATAAACGGACCGGATCGACCGGATTGTTTCCACTGTCTCACGGAAACCCAGTGTGACGTAGCGGACTGCTGTTGCGTTTCCTACTCGAATGAAATATTTATAACGTCATATCATTGAACTAGTGTCGTGAATGAATCAGATATCAATGAATCAGTAGCGAATATGTTTGTATGGACAAACACCACTTGCTTTTTCTCTTGAATTGTTATACAGATTTTTTGCCATTTTAAATAATGTAACAAAGAAGAACTCGCTACGTATTTAATAGAAGAAATACTAGAGCCAATTTAGAATTCTTATGACTTGAATATTCTGACATTAATCTGAACGCAGGCCAATATATTTGGTAAAAAAATAGCCTACCTTATTAGCTTTTAGTGTTGTTGAAAGTGTGATTGTATTTTTTCATTGTACGCCTCATCTGTCACAATCCGAATGCTTGCGTGTGCGCAGCGATTTTTTGTCGCACGATTTATAGTCGCTAAGTATCTGAAAAAAAATCGCTACTTTTCAAAGGTTACATGCTTTACGGGAGCACTATTCATTAAATAATAGAGTTTAAGTACAATGATACATACACATAATAGAATTATAGAAAAGATGGTACATTTGCATATACTTAGAGTAGTTGTGATAATTTTTATTTCTAATGATTAAGTAGGAATTTTCCACATTGATAAATCCCATTATATCGCGACAAAAAAATCGCAGCGCCCATATCTATCTGTGATTTCAAATTCAGATTAACTGCAACCTATATTGTGATATACGTGATCAGCTTTTGTAAATTGTAATAAATGAAAATAAATGTTTATTTTACACAATTAATATAGTTATTTCACAATATTATCGCTTTTTATTTCTCTTCTAAATACAACCAATTAAATAAGTATACTTAACAAAATTATAAGGCGCCCTACACACCCAACCCGCCAACCCGCCGGTATTATATCAACGACTTACACCCTGTTTCTCAAAAACTGATCAAATCAACATTTAGCCAACACAGAGGTTCCCAGACATTTCTTCTCATAGACCACTTTCAAATGTTGCTTGTTTCGGTGGACGCCCTGCAGCTACCTTTCTACTATATTCCCAAAATTCGTTGTACTGAATTTGGAATATGCTAGATGTGACAAATAAATTGCGTTGACCACAGCTCTAGTAACTCAATTTTGACTTGACATGAGGTTTGACAGATGATTAGTTAATTTCGCTATTGATCAGCCTTTCAGAAATCAGGCGTCAGATAAACAATAACGACGCGGACAAAGTCGCGGGCAACAGCTATCCGACATAAAAATAGTTTTTAGTTATGTAAAATTTTCTTTTCAAAAAAAGGAATAATATATTAATGTCAATAAATAATAAAAAACATGAAAGTGGATACGAAATTGAGCTCTCGGATAGTACTTATCCAATACAAATTAATGTTAAAAGCCTCTCAGAGCATTCGACTAATAGATAAATTATATACGTACATAAAGCCGATAAAAAAACGCATCAATAACCATTCATAATGGGTATCATGTGATATCTGGCCATGTACAAGGGGATTTAGTCGTAAAATCTGTACAGGATAGAGGCGAGAATTTCATGAGACATCAACTCTGTAATGGTAAATATTTTCGCATGTCGATGAAAATATACGGACGGGTTTCCGGAGCGTTACCGTTCACAGACGCTGGGTTTTTACATACATAATATACGCTTACTGTGAAATGTCTTAAGTGTCTTCTTTAAGAGTAGTGTGAATCGGCACCTTCTGGGTAAGCTCGCTCCATCGTCGACCTCATCTTTGTCCATGCTATATATAATATGGCTAGATTGAGGTCAAGAGCGAACCCATTATTAAAAAAAATGTCCTTATTTCGCCGACTGAGTTCGTTTACGATTTCGATTCTGTGCAGGATCGGCTCGATTTTATGATGACCGTAGGTAACTTTGGGTATTGCCGTTGGGAGCGCCTCTCCCTTATATACATTTTGCTTAACTGGCGCGCGGCAATACCTTAAAGAGAGCCTCGTTATTTTGCACATTTCGTCCTGTAAATAGTTAGTTTTAAGCGTAATAGTTTTTAATTATTGTTTTCAATGTTTTTCTATATTTTGACTTTAATAAAATATACCGTTTTTTATCCCTTTAGCCGTAAGATAGTAGCATGTGTAGTAATATTGTATAACATAGTATATAAGTTAGTAAATAAGGTACATAATAAAGGATATAGAATCCCGTCTCCTTATTGGTCGATCGCCTAGAGGGGAAGGGTCAGAGGAGTGAGGGACGAGGGCCGGCAATCGAATAAATTACGGGTTGCCGGCCCAGCGAAGCCAGTTCGCCGCTCCAGCTCCCTCGGGTCAAGAAAAAAGAAGAAAGAAGAAATAAGAAGAATCAAGCAAGAAAAACGCCCAGGCTACGCCCAGAAGCAAGAATAACGTCCAGGCTACGCCCAGAAGCAAGAATAACGTCCAGGCTACGCCCGGAAAAGAGAAAAACGGTCAAGCTACGGTCACGCAAGCAAGAAGAACGTATCCGCCAAGCGGAAGCTCTGTAATCAGATCGTTTCCTGTTTCAATTAAAAGACATAAAGTTGTTTGATCTGATTTTCAGTCGACCTCAACCGAGGCATTTACCCACGCAATCCCAGCACACACACATCGTTGGTCCTTCGGAGTCGGATTATCGTGGGAAATGCCTGTAACCAGGTCAACTGGACGCAGAGCCGCTTCGGCAAGCGTTACCGTGACGGACGCCACGAGTGCGTCGGGTACCGGGACGAGCGCTACAGGCCAGTCTAGTGCCGCCACGCTCGTTTCCGGGACCTCGGCCACAACTACGGACGTCACGGTCACGACCGACCTCTCGCGTACGTCCGCGACCGCGACCGCGACCGACACCTCGCGCGCGACAGGTGTCTCGCGCATCCCGGATGCCGCGACCGATCTCCCGCGTGCGCCCGCTACCACAATCGACGCCGCGCGCGCGGACGGCGTCATGCGCGTACCCGCCACCACGAATGTACCTACGCGCACGCCCGGTACCACGAACATTCGGTCGCCCGCACCCGCTACCACGGTCGAGCCCACTCGCGCACCTAGTACGAAGTCTGCGACAGTACGCCGAAGCAAGACTGTATCGAAGAAATAAACAAGATCATCGCGTCTGGCCGCCGCACGGGCCGAACTCGCCCGGCTCAAGGTGGAATTAGCCGCCGCCCGTATAGCCGAAATAGAAGCCGAGTCGGACTCAGACACGAACTCCGCCGTCACCGAGGCTGAACAGGAGCAACGGGTCCACAGTTGGCTGGAAAGCAGTCAACTGTTAGCCATTGACTACCAGCCAGAAGCGCAACATGAACCTCAGCCGCCGGCCGATCCTGTCGTCCCAACGACCACTGCCGCGTCATGGGACACCCCGGCGCCTGCACCGGCGGGAGTCACCGCCGCACTCCCGCCACCCCTGCGCACGATGACACCTGGCGAACTCCAGAACTTGACAGCGCAGCTACCTCCGCCACCGATCACCGCCGCATCGGGAGGCCAGAACTTCGGAGCTGCGCCGCCCACGCCACCGGTCGCGCCACCGTGGCATCAGAACCCGGTTGTGCACCCGCCCATACAGAACTTCGGGGAAGCACAGCCGCCAACAGCAAACCAAGCCGCCAGCCACGCGCCTTGGAGACCCTTCGCTTCAGACGTCCCGCGTCAAGAACTTAATGAAGCGATAGCCATTCAGCGAAGATCGACGGAGATTCAAGAGTTGGCCTCCGCGATTACATGCGCAGTCCAGTCTGCACAGAACAGGCAGCCAATAAGGTACAGTGAACTACCAATATTTAATGGTGCACATCAAGATTGGTTGACCTATAGAGCCGCCTACATCGAGACGGCGCATCACTTCTCATCGTTGGAGAACATGTCAAGACTACGTAGAAGTCTCAAAGGATTGGCGAAGGAAGCGGTTCAAGGGTTGTTGATTTCCATCGCGGACCCGAACCATGTTATGAAGTCACTGGAGACGCGATTCGGGCGACCGGACTCCATAGCGATAGCGGAAATAGAACGACTCAGAACTTTGCCGCGCCTCACCGAATCGCCGCGTGAACTATGCACCTTCGCCACGAGAATAGAAAACATTGTAGGAACACTACAAGCCCTCGACTGTGCTTTCTACCTGTACAACCCGGAACTCACGCGAAACATAGTCGAAAAACTTACACCAACGTTGAGAAGACAATGGTACGTGTTCGCATCCGCGCAACCGAAGTCGGACCCAGACCTAATTAAATTTAGCCGCTTCATCACGAAGGAAGCGGAGTATTGCAGCCCGTTCGCCCCACCGGAACCAGTCGTCGACCGAACTCCAAGCAAACCGAACACACCGGGACAACGTCGACAAAGGGTGAACGCGGTCGCCGAAAATAATAAGCCAGCTTGCGGACTATGCAACAAGGAGCATAGTATAGCGGAATGTAAGCAGTTTAAGGACGCAGACATCAATGTAAGATGGGACATAGCGAAGAAGCATCACCTATGTTTCCGGTGCCTGCGACATAGATCGAAACAACACAGCTGTAAACCCAAGAAATGCGAGATCGACGGCTGTGTACATCTCCACAACAAACTTCTTCACTCAACAAAGAAAAATAGTAACGAAGAAGTGAAGAACGAAGAACAAGTAAACATGGCATGCGCTCCGAAGGTGTCCTTCCTCAAGATTATCCCAGTTACTATTTCCGGACCGGCGGGAGCTGCGGACGCGTTGGCCCTATTGGACGACGGTTCGACGATAACCATCGTCGACGCGGAACTGGCCAGGAAGATAGGAGCCGACGGTCCGGATGAGCCCCTGAGTATCACTACCTACGACGGGGAAACAGGAAGCGAACTCAAGTCCCGTCGAGTCACCTTCACGATAAAAGGAACAAATCAACAGGAAGATAGAATCCAAGCGCGCACTGTAGAAAACCTCCGGCTGACAGCGCAGCACATCCCGAAGGCGGCGATCGACAACTGCGAACACCTCAAGGATATAATATCGGAACTACGCCCTAGCGACGCGACACCAAAGATCCTGATAGGCCAGGACAACTGGCATTTATTGCTCGCTACGGAAGTCAGAACCGGGAAGAGGAATCAACTAGTCGCATCGCTGACCCCGCTCGGATGGGTGGTGCATGGAAGTCATACGCGAACACTGGGACATCGTGTAAACTTCATCAACCACAGCGCAATGGACGGCGAACTCACAGAGATGGTGAAGAAGTTCATCACGCTCGACAATTTGTACGTCGACCCAAGACGACCCAATAGTGACCCGGGGGAGCAAGCGCTTCGTATATTGGAGCAACACACTAAACAGAACTCAGATGGCCGTTATAGGACTGCATTGTTGTGGAAGAAAGAAGATGTTGTCATGCCAAATAATTACGACAACACATTAAGAAGACTTCTCACCATTGAGAAGAAGCTAGATCAAAATCCCGAGCTTAAAGAAAAGTACAACGAACAGATGGAGGCGTTGGTAACCAAGGGTTACGCAGAACCGGCTCCTCCAACAACAACGCGTAAGACTTGGTACTTACCTCATTTCGCCGTGTTCAACCCGATGAAGCCTGGCAAGTTACGAGTGGTACACGACGCCGCCGCCAAGACCAGAGGTACATCTCTGAATGACCAGCTGCTCACCGGTCCGGACCTCCTACAACCGCTGCCAAGTGTCATAATGAAGTTTCGTCAACATCCAATCGCAGTAACCGCCGATATAAGTGAGATGTTCATGCAAGTGGAGCTGCGAGAAGAGGATCGCGACGCGCTCCGGTACCTGTGGAGAGGGGACAGACGCGACGAACACCCGCCGCGACAGTATCGCATGAAGTCGCTGATTTTCGGGGCATCCAGCTCACCCTCGACCGCCATCTACGTGATGAATCGCAACGCGGAAGAACATCGCCACAAGTACCCGGAGGCCGTCGACGCAATCAAGACGAAGCATTATATGGACGATTACCTCGACAGCTTCAAGACACTGGAAGATGCGACGAGAATAACACAACAGGTGCGGGAGATCCACCGGAACGCACACTTTGAACTTCGCAAATGGTCATCGAATTCGACGGCTCTACTAGAAGAACTCGGCGAAAATGTTGAACAAGAAAACAGCGTCGCCTTGGAGGAAGATACCAAGATCGAGAGGGTACTCGGCCTCATATGGAAACCCACTGAAGATCGTCTTGCCTTTAATTTAGACTTGGGACGCATACCTCAGAACGTCCTACACAGCGAAAGGCCGACGAAGCGACAAGCCCTAAAAATAGTAATGTCGCTATTTGACCCGCTCGGGTTAGTCTCGCCAATAACCATAGCGGCGAAACAAATTTTACAGGAGGTTTGGAGACACGGCACTGAGTGGGACGAGCCAATAGAGTCAGACTTGGCTGCAAGTTGGGCCAGGTGGATCGCCAACCTCAAAAAGTTAAGGTCAGTATCGGTGCCGAGGTGCTACCCAGTCTACAGCTCGGCGATATCCCTGCAACTACATGTCTTCACCGACGCGAGTGAGTCCGCGTACGCGACGGCGCTGTACTGGCGCGCCGTTGATGCCGGAGGACACATCCAGGTCACGCTCATCGCTGCCAAAGCCAAGGTAGCCCCTCTGAAAGTGACATCGATCCCAAGGCTGGAGTTGCAGGCAGCAGTACTCGGCGCGCGTATGGCGGCCGCCGTGAAACAAGAACATCATCGAAAACCCGAGGCGACAGTCTATTGGACAGACAGTCGCACAACACTGGCGTGGATTCGCACCGGGTCACGATCTTACAAGGCATACGTCGCTCATCGTGTCGCCGCGATAGAAGAGCACAGCCATACAAACGAGTGGCGGTGGATACCAACAAAGCTCAACGTGGCCGACGACGCGACTCGCAACGTGCCAGACGACTTCGGGACGGACCACCGTTGGTTCACCGGGCCAGAGTTTTTGCTGCAGGAACCGGAGATGTGGCCACCGGATGACAGGGACGTCATCACTGCAACGGGTGAAGAGCGACTGTGCCACATCGCCAAGAAGCAACCTCCACGGCTCAAGGAGGCCCTACCAGACGTCAACCGCTTCTCTCAGTGGACAAGATATCTGCGGGCCGCGGCACGAACATTACAAGCCGTGGAAGTGTTCCAGCAAAAAGCAAGACAAAAAGTCAATTACAAGAGAACGAAACAGAATTCGAACCCGGACCCGACATGGCGCAACCAGAAGGCCAAGACGCCCGCGCCAAAGAAAACGCCTACTTCGACAATAGAAGATACGTTTCTGCCGATCCCCGCTCGACTGCAACGCCGTGCAGAAGCCCTCATCCTACGGCCAAGAACATCGTGCGACAGTGCCTACAATGCCGCGTGAGAACCGCGACACCACCACAACCCAGCACAGGCGACCTCCCACCTTGTCGTCTTGCGCACCATCAGCGACCCTTCACGTACACGGGATTGGACTACTTCGGGCCGCTAAGCATCACTGTAGGCCGCACTCATCAGAAGCGGTATGTCGCCCTGTTTACCTGCCTCACTACGCGCGCCATCCACCTGGAAATGGTATCGTCGCTCAGCGCATCTTCTGCGATCATGGCGCTGAGAAGAATGATTGCACGACGAGGTTGTCCGACACAACTATGGTCGGATAACGGCACCAGCTTCCACGGCGCGGACAAGGAGCTTCGTCAAGCTGTCATCGCGGCCACCGAGCAAGAGGCGTCCAAGCAGGCCATCGACTGGCGCTTCATACCACCCGGAGCACCGTTCATGGGCGGAGCGTGGGAGCGCATGGTGCGCTCAGTGAAGACTGCACTCGGAACAGTTCTGCATGAGAGGCATCCGTCAGAAGAGGTTCTACACACTTTGCTCGCGGAGGTTGAATTCACCGTCAACAGCAGACCTCTGACACACGTATCCGTGGACCCTCAAGATCCAGAAGCCCTCACGCCCAACCACTTCCTCATGGGCGGACCGGGGCGAGTCTCAGCGCCGGGCCAGTTCGAAGATCAAGACCTGAACCTGCGTGCCAGCTGGCGTACCTCACAACGCCTAGCCGACATGTTCTGGGCACGATGGCTGAAGGAGTACCTGCCGGAGCTGAGAAATAGAAGAGACCCTCACGGAAGAGGACCGGAGCCTCAAGTCGGAGACTTGGTGCAGATCGTGGACGGCAACCTCCCTCGCAACATGTGGGTGCGCGGACGCATCAGCGCATCGTATCCTGGACCAGACGGCATCACGCGCACAGTGGACATCGAGACAAGAAACGGCGTGCTCCGGCGTCCAGCTAAGAAGATCATCGTGCTGCTGCCGAGCGATCCTGCACCGACCTAAAATGCATCGCAGCGGCGGCGATGCACGGCGGGAGAAATGTGCAGGATCGGCTCGATTTTATGATGACCGTAGGTAACTTTGGGTAATGCCGTTGGGAGCGCCTCTCCCTTATATACATTTTGCTTAACTGGCGCGCGGCAATACCTTAAAGAGAGCCTCGTTATTTTGCACATTTCGTCCTGTAAATAGTTAGTTTTAAGCGTAATAGTTTTTAATTATTGTTTTCAATGTTTTTCTATATTTTGACTTTAATAAAATATACCGTTTTTTATCCCTTTAGCCGTAAGATAGTAGCATGTGTAGTAATATTGTATAACATAGTATATAAGTTAGTAAATAAGGTACATAATAAAGGATATAGAATCCCGTCTCCTTATTGGTCGATCGCCTAGAGGGGAAGGGTCAGAGGAGTGAGGGACGAGGGCCGGCAATCGAATAAATTACGGGTTGCCGGCCCAGCGAAGCCAGTTCGCCGCTCCAGCTCCCTCGGGTCAAGAAAAAAGAAGAAAGAAGAAATAAGAAGAATCAAGCAAGAAAAACGCCCAGGCTACGCCCAGAAGCAAGAATAACGTCCAGGCTACGCCCAGAAGCAAGAATAACGTCCAGGCTACGCCCGGAAAAGAGAAAAACGGTCAAGCTACGGTCACGCAAGCAAGAAGAACGTATCCGCCAAGCGGAAGCTCTGTAATCAGATCGTTTCCTGTTTCAATTAAAAGACATAAAGTTGTTTGATCTGATTTTCAGTCGACCTCAACCGAGCCATTTACCCACGCAATCCCAGCACACACACAGATTCGTTTCCAATAGTAAATAAAGTCACCATTAGTCATTGCATACAAATACACCAAGTGGTAGGTCCATCGTATGCGAGAGGCCGTTGGGTTGGCACCACCCCTTTGTTTATTTCTGCCGCCAAGCAACAGTGTGTAATCACTGTTGTGTTCCGGTTTGAAGGACATTGAAGCCAGTGAAATTACTGGGTATTATGAGACTGAACATATTATGCCTCGAGGTGACGAGATCAGTTCAGTGCCATGCAGTGCTTTATAATTCAAAGTTTTGTGTAGTGTTGATTCTGTTGGATAGTCCTTACCATCAAGCGAGGCACTTGCTCGTCTCGTCTTTCAATTAAATAAAAAAAAGACGGCGGGTTATCTATGGTATGAGAAAGTGGACTCTGGCATTAATCCGGAAATACGCCAAGTAGACATAAAGGTCAATCAAAATAAAACGCAACGTTTAATTCCAGCATTATGACCAGTATATCATTAAGTTCACATACAAAAGCAGTAAGTCTGATGTTTCTGGTTAATTCCGGCGCTGGGTTCCCATTTATCACTGAACGTCGACGACAAATAGGATGAGGACGGCTGCCCTCAATGGCCCCAAGATGGAGTCTCCACATTAATGAGTGGCCATCATTCAGGGGCCATGGATAAATGTTGACAAATATGTATGAAAGAACCTCGTCATGATTTATAGAGCACCGAGTGACTGGCCAGTTATGTGTACACATGTTTTTAAAAATAAAGGGGGGGATAACTAAGATTTTGCTATTATTTTAATTATACTCATGTAAGGGCCGGCGCTCATAGACGGCATGGCACGGCATGGCATGGCAAAGGATTTTATTACTAATCAAGTTATTTTGAATCTTATTGCCACGAGTTTAGAATTCACGTTACTTTATTTCAATACCACAGTGCCGCGACGTGCCGCGGGATGCTGTGGCATGACGCGACGCGCCGCGGGATGCTCCGGCCAGACGTGTCATGCCGTTTCATTCCACGGATTGCCGCGGTGCGCGAGAGAGAGAGAGTGGCTGGGCATTCAGCAGGATGCCACGGCATGCCACGGGACGCCGCGGGATGCCGCAGCATGACCTGCCGTGCCATGCCGTGCCATGCCGTCAATGAGCGCCGGCCATAAGTCATCCGTGCAGTGAGCTAGTAGCCGCCTATGAAGCGAGAGGCCGCGAGTCCAATTTTCTTTTAAGTGGTAGAGCCACGCTACAGACAGTTTTATCTACAGCATGAATGGGCCGGCTCAACCGGGGCGTTACCACTATCCCACAGAAATCGGCGTAAAGTACCGGCTGCTGCGTTTTGTAGATATCCGGAGGCCCAAATTCCCAATCCCTCAATTATCCCTTCCCTAAAGGAACCTTGCCGCGTTGCCGACCTTAAAAGGTCGGCAACCCGCCTATAATCTTCTAGTTTTGTAGGCGTACATGGGCGGTGGAGATCACTTACCAACAGGTCCCAATTGCTCGTTTGCTGGCCTATGCTATAAAAAAAATCTGAAATATAGAATCTGAATTAATCTGTACAAATCGCGTGCTTGGTGTCAAAGTGTGTCAATACAATGATCTGTGGTGAAACGAGAGGGCAAATAGCATTTTTGAGGCTCGTCATTCGTATATGAAAATCCTAGATCCCGCGGATTTTTATTGTGGCTTTGTTTGTTGGCTGTCCGACTTCACCTAACAAGATAGTGTAACACAGTTGATGAATTGAAAAAACGTGTGAACTCGATCTTCTGTATTTATTTTAGCAGTCACATTTTATATTCCGTTTACCAATCGACTGACTATCGACAATAATTATTCCATGCTATTTGTACCTTTCTACAAATGTTTCAAATTAATTGTATAAATATTGAACGAGGCCAAACATACTTAATAATGTTGATAATAATTATATTTACATAACAAAACATCAGATTATCATATCTATTATACCAACAATGTAAATTATAAAGTTATACAATCTTATCATGACGCCATAACCGTGTCGAGTCCAGTGCTGCTGGTGCTTGTCACATTCACGCTAAATATTATTTTATTATAATAAAATAATAATATAAATCAGAGATTACCATATGTAAGCCGGTGATATAAAGCTATCACTATAATATTATATATTTCGAGTGACCCGGGTATGGAACCTGAGATCTCAGGACAGCAGTCGTACATCGTACGCATCACAACCACTGAAGCAGTCTTTATTTCTTACATTATTTTATGCCGATATTTACAAGAAAATGTTTTTAAAATAAATCATTTTTTTTCTCGATCTTGATAAAGCCACAGCGGACCCGAAAGCATAGTTCGCCAATAAATTGTTACGATGATATAAAACATTTGCAATGCAAATAGCGGCTTCCATAACTCAAGATAAGGGTGTGTCGTAAAAACGCTGTAAACCCCTCGATTATTGCCCTTCAGAGAGTTTTTAGTCAATACCACCTACGTGGACCTACATTTCAATTTTGGCATCTTATTGTTCTAAAAATTTGCTGTATTATAAAGTAAGATTCACGCTGCAGACATTTTTGCCTACAGCAGTCGAATAAATGGTTCGACTGAAGTTTTATCACTATGTGCTCTTAGGTTGCAGAGCCACGTTTTGAAACACTTGTCTACAGCACAAATGGCCCGGGTTTTTTTTTTTTTCGCGGGGAAAGCCGTTTATTGCTACCGCCCCACGGGGGGGAGGTGGAACGGTTATGTTGGGTTCTACCGGCCTTACGACCCAGCGAACCGCCCGGGAGAGATGGAAATCATCCGGGCGACCGCTGAGCCGAGTCCCTAACACTATTTACGCCCTATGCCGGTAACTACCAACCAAAACTCCGCGGTGTCCTTCTTCGGCGCATGTGGAGCGGTCCCGGGGTCTCCTTGGGAAAGCCAAGGATTGCTGCCGGAACCGCCCCTGCGCGGTGCCGCCTAGCGGCCCGTCTCCAATTGGGGGGGCTCAGAAGCCCCCGCACACCGAAGGACGCCCTCGGCGTCAACGGCAGCAACGAGGCCGACCACCCATGCTGCCGTCCATCTCGGGGTCGCACGTACAAAGGTACTAAATGGGCAAATGGCCCGGCTTCATTAACTCAGTGCATCCACGTTTTTTTTTATAACATAGACCGGCAAACGAGCAAGTAGTTCACTAGAAGTATCATAGGCGCATTGCCGACCTTAAAGGGAAGGATATTGGCGCCAGTGAAATACTGGGCATTATGAGACTTAACATCTTATGTCTCGGGGTGACGAGCGCAGTTCGGTGCCATGCAGTGTCTTTGAATTCAAAGTTCTGTGTAGTGTTGCTTTTGTTTATGGGCAGGCGTAGCGCTTACCATCAGGCATGCCTTGCTTGTCTCGTCAATCAACCCAATAAAAAATACCAGAAACCCCTTTTTGAACTCAGTTGAAAATAATCTACGCAATGTCACCCCGTACGTTAAGGGCGGTGATTGAATGCACGGTATTTTATCTGAACAGCAATTTATAGGGGGTGGCACGGCAATTGATAGGCCGCTAACAGCTGCCCAAAAGGCTGATAAGGCTTACGGTCTTAACGGAATGGTCCGTCGCGGTGAAAGTTTTTGAACGGGACGAGATCCGATAGATAAGGGTTGAATGATTGGAATTGTTTTATATATGAATGGGTGTAATCCGAGGGTGTCTTGGCAAAAACAACTTCTACTTGTGCCAAGGTGTTAAGTGCATGTATACAGCATGTTACAATTTGTGGTAAAATTTAAGCAACATAATATAGTTTACGTATTTCACCTGCCATAGGACCAAATGCAATTGCATGGCTAAGACATAAGTATAGAATTTACTTTTTTATCGGATGAGTAACATGCCCATATTTGACTTCTAACTTTGAACACTAAATGAGCTTTTCACACACTCCAGCATGGTTATTCTCGCTCACACACTTCACTTAATTTTTAAGGACGAGTTGCATCTAATCGATCATAATAATCGAGTGATTAAAAGTACCGTGAAATATTAGGGTGTTATATTTTGATAAGATACATAAACAGGCACTATCAGGTGGTTGTAACGATCCTTAAATACGACCACAACTTTTTGTAACACGCTGTAAATGTGACGCACCATCCTTCAGTATAAATTAATTGATTTCAATCGGTATATATGAATGAGTATTTGAATGCTTTAGTAAAAACAACTCAAGGTGTAAAGTATGTGCTTAAATAAATGTGACTTGCTCTATCCGTTGGTTAAAGCTGGTGATAGGACATTCATATCCGCCCGGATAGCAACTACCGTGCACATGGTGTTAAAACCTGCCATAGTGATCCACACGCCTTGTGTAGATCACGTTCCAGGATTAGTTAGTGTATATCCGGTTCTCCCGAGACGCTTTCGACATGACTTGATGGTTGGTTAGTGTATGGTATCACTGTGCATTCATTGGTCATACGCCTGTCCTGTCGCAGGCCTCTCGATTTGCTTTTTCCCTCTCCAAAGAGGCAAGATTTATACAGACCAGAATGACTCTGGTGACCACCGATATACTCATTGTTTGTTGGTGGTCGCTGTTTCTTTGGATTACACTACGCTTACTATCAGGTGTACTGCAGTGACTTTGCCGTGCACGGATAAAAAAAAAATAACTTAGCAAAACAAAATCAATATCTCCATTTGACCTTGCTGTGGGTGGGTTCCTTTTTACGTAACTGGGTACAATTAAGTATGTGCTTTACGATTTGAATAAAAGAAAATAATAAATATAAATCTACGCGACTTCGACATACAGTTTTCCTGCAATTAAAGGAAATATATTTCTCAAAACGTCATGAGCAGATATTCATAATACTGATATACGTTTACCCACGTTCCTCCAAATAATGTTCAAGCCCAACGTTAAAGGAAAATTGACAAAAATTCTTAATATTTCCTGTATTTGGGTTTATTAACGAAGATTTGAGGGAGGCGACGACGGTTTCTAGGGAGGGAGGAGGGAGGGGGAGAGGTGGATCTATATATCGCTTAGGATACAACGCGCAACTCAAGATATGTAGTAATTAAGTTTATAATAGCGCTGAGAGTAAAGACTTAACATTGTGACAGCCTCCGTGGCGCGCCGGCGAGTATTCGGCTGTGAAGCGAGAGGCCGCGGGTTCGATCCCCGCACCGAGACGAATGTTTGTGTGATCCACAAATATTTGTTTCTGGGTCTGGGTGTTGTGAGACCGAAAGTCTCTCGATGTTCCTGATACTATCTCACTGTGGGGTCAGGACTATGTGTGTGACTGTTGGGTGTATTTATTTATTTATTGCAGTAGGTATGTCGTAACAGAAGCTCGAACCTTATTATAAAGTAAATGATAGATCACAAACATGTCCTGAGCTGACACTAGGTTAAACCTGCATTGTGGGTATTAGGAACTACGAGGGACTTGAGGTCCCATGACACCGAAACAAATATTCGTGGATCACACAAAAAAAAAAAAAAAAATTGTTTGTGGGAATCGAACCCATGTCTTTTCGCTGCGCAGCCGGCTACCCGCCCACTACGCCCCTGAGGCGCTTACGTTTTAGATATTTAGGGATACAAATATATTTTTTAATTGATGTGGTTATAATTTTTGCCGGTGTATGTATAAAGATGTGTACGTGTATGTGTGTGGGGGTATTTGTATGTGTGATTCACTACGCATACCATCAAGTGTATGCCGAGCCAGAATAAAAAACACAATGTAATAAATAGCGCGTCTACTTCTTATATTACGTTATGTTTTCCCGATAAATTATATTAAATTACTAAGCTTTCATTTTCTCTCATAGATCATTATAATTACAGATACACAGAACATCAGCTTTCCTTTTATCCCTTGTTTTAATTACATTCCGCCACCATGGCGTAGCGGGCGAATAGCCGGCTATGAAGCGAGAGGCCGGGTTCGATCCCCGCACCGAGAAAAATGTTTGTGTCATCCACTAATATTTGTTTCGGGGTCTGGATGTTGTGAGACCGAAATTCTCTCGTACCTGCTGATACCCACGACACAAGACTTATATCTTACTGTGGAGCTAGGTCAGTACAGTCTATTTATTTTATTCTGCTTTACTGCTCAAATGATAAAATCAGAAACTAATAAAACTAGTACATTTTATATGCGTTACAACCAGACTGAAGTTGAGCACGAATTAGCCAGCACCGTCAGGATCGTACTGCTGTCCACAGAAAACCACACTAAATTGACAGCTCTCCTGTTAACTGTGAGATTACCGAAGGCACAAAAATCACGCAATTCCTGTTATCCCTTACTCGTCACGCACCCAAGAGTCTTCTGGCATTGTGTGTATTCATAACCAGTGGTAATCACTTACCATCAGGTGACCTAATTGTTAGCTTGATTTGAAAAGGAAATATTAATTATACTAGCCCTGTATTAAACTCGTCTCACTGCTTAGCACGGGCTTCCTACCGAATGAGAGGGGTTAGGCCTTAGTCCAACACGCTGGCCTAATGAGGGTTGCCAGATATCGCATACCTACAAGATTCTTGTGAAAAAATTCACAGATATACAAGCTTCGTCACGATATTTCCTTCCCCCTAATTCAAGCTATAATTAATATACACATTAGAAAAGTCTGAGTTGCTCTTGAGGCTGGTTTCGAAAAAGCACTCTCATCAAAATAACAGAGAAATAAACCAATTCCCAACATCGATTACAGTATTATTTACAAAAACCCCCAAAAACATTTTGGAGGAATCGTAAAACAATAAACTACAGATAATCCGCACTCAAGATCAAACTCTCGACAACACAAACGTTTATAGCTAAGGGTGTTATTGAAATGTCTCTAATGTATGGATTTGTTGATTCCGGGCTTGAGAATTGATTCAATGGAAATGTATGCGAAGGCTTTACTGTATCTCGTTTAGTATCACCACCTTGCGGTGTTTGGAATACGTTACTCGTATTGTCGGCTCGTACCAATAAAATTATCACGGGTGGGTTCCTTACAATGATGTTAATAGGAAATTGTTTTAACGTTTTTGTTTATTTTATACACACTGGTAAAGGAATCACTAAATTTGGCATTAAGTTGTCTCTAATGCCCATGAAGACCATAGAAGAATCATAGACATCAAAAGAAAAGGATAATTAATGGAAGAAGATGATGTGGGCGTATGGATATCTCACCATTATTGTTGAGATATCCACGTCATTATTGTTAATTGCCTTAATCCCTCCTGCCTTTGTCCCGATTGCCATATCCTCCACCCTAGTCCGTGAATCCCTATATTTAAGGATCCACTCCCTCATCCCATGCTTGTTGGTGTGCCTTTTCCTGCCAGCCTATAGCGCGACGGTTAATCCAAAGTTTCCATTATCTTAAGTTAGTCTTATTAATGATAAATATTCTCTACTTGACCTGTCGTAAGCGCTTTCTTAGCCTACATGATGAATAAAGATTTTGATTTGATTTCACCAGAGTCCCAACAAAATTATGTTTTATGGAAACAGTTCCATGTACTCAGACATGACGTATTAACCAGTAATTTGAAAAGAGCGGCCATGCGAACACTAAAGAAGATTATCAATCAATAGGTTTAATATCGACATTTGTTTAAGCGGAAAAATGACCGAGCCCCGGGTCAACTGCGTATCAAATTGAAGTACCTACGGGTTAAGGGTATGCTTCTTTTTATTTGCCATTTAGCGAATTGGGACGATACTTTATTTATGTTTTTTTAACTGCGACTTACTGGCTGATTTAAATAATTTCCTTTAACTGAAAAGTGAAAATACTTTAGCACCGTTGTGATTTGAAAATTCGATGAAACGAAAAAGCGACAGTAAAACGAGACAAACATATTAATAAATAGAATATAGCCTGCGACAGAATGAGATAGATACTATCACGTGTCTTTAGGCCTGCGTACAACGAAGACTTCGGAAAAAGTAATATGGATACCTTGTATGGATCGCGTTCCAAGATCAGCCATGATGATGATGATGATGACTTTATAGTTGCTTGGGGCGGGTAAAGAGGTATATTTTTATGTCCCTGGGCTTGGATCATCCGCCTGTCGTATCCCAGGCTCCTGAATCGACTTCTTCCCTCTTCGGAGTATGAAGAAGCATTTATACAGGCCGGCATGATTCTGGTGACCACTGATAAATTCATTGTCTGTGGCCGTTGTTTTTTTGGATTGCACTGCGCTTACCATCAGGCGTAGCGTAGTCACTTTGCCATGCTCGGATGAAAAAAAAATATATCAGAATTATAAATAACCCATTCAAAATAAACTAGAGTAGCAAGCAGCGCCTTAACAAACTCAATCAATCTCCATCAGAACAGTAACATGCGGTTATTATTTATATTTTTTTTACAACGATTTGTCCAAAAACATGCAATGATAACACGGCTATACGGCCAGGATGAATTGTTGTTGCAATTTGTTATTTTGGATATAATGGACTTCACTTTAAATGGCTGAGCAAATTACGGAATGGGAGTTAATGAGTTAGGTAATGCTGTGTTTTGAATAAAGAGCTTGTATGCCAATGATATCTCGTATAAGAACTTTAAATAAGAAAGGTTCTAAGTTGAGTGGTAGAACCACGCTGTTGACAGTTTGTTTACGGCATGAATGGATTGGCACGACCGGGCTACCACTGTCTAATTGAAAACCGATGAAAAGTAGTGGCTTGCTGCGTTTTGTGCGGTGAGAGATTTCTAGAGGTCTAAATCCACCTCCGCTTCCCAATCAATTGTCCCTTCCCTTTATTGTTGGCAACGCGTTATGTTACTTATGCTAAAAAAACATTTTATTGATTTGGTGCGTCATTCTAAAGGATTCAATTGCATTCTTAATGAACTGGGTAATTCAAAATTATAACACAATATTTTAAATCATTGGTGAAACCATGCAGAATGCAATCAAGTCAGAAAAGCAATTATAACACACAAATTGAATTTCGTTTCATAACTTTGGATGTTATTAATTTACATTAATATTAAATTGTCTAGTAATGCTCTCACAACTGGGGATAATATTTTCATGTTTTTCTTCCTGATAATAATTTCCCATAATTTTAACTTCCTGATAATAAGTATACTTATTATAAATATTAAGAGTTACGTGAGAGTGTTATTAGAGTGGGTCCCCAAAGATGGGAAAAGACGACATGGCAGACTGAGGCGAAGATGGAGGGACGAACTAGATACCTATAGAATAGATTGGCCCATGAAAACACTTGATAGGGATGAATGGAAGAATGATGCTCTGCAGTGGACATATCAGGCTTATAAAAAAGGAGTTACGTAAAACTTGTATTGCTTTAAAAACACAAAACAAGAGATAAGAGTGGTAGAGCCACACTGTAGACAGTATTGTATACAGCATGAATGGGCCTGCACGACCGGGTTGTTACCACTGTCTCACAGAAAACTAACGTAAAGTATCCGCTTGCTGCTGCGTTTCGTATGGTGAGTGAGATATCTGGAGGCCCAAATCCCCCTCCCCTTCCCAGTGCTTTAATTATCCTTTCCCTTTAAAGTTGAAAACGCGCCTATGATAAATCCACTATAGGGACTCGTTCATAAGATTCGCGATCCGTTTTATTTTTTTTATTTAATTGAATGACCAGACGAGCCAGTCGATGGTAAGCGCCTGCTCATAAACAGAAGCAACACCACATACAACTCTGAGTTATAAACACTGCATGGTACTGAACTGCGCTCGTCACACCGAGACATAAGATATTAAGTCTCATAATGCACAGTAATTTCACTGGCTTTAATGTCCTTCAAACCGAAACACAACAGTGCTTACACTTACGCTTGGCGGTACAAATAGACAAAGCGATGGTACCAACCCAGACGGCCTCTCACATACTAGGGACCTACCACCTTGTAAAGCTAATTTTCAGCTAGTGTATATTCGGTAACTTCAGACCTGCCTAACTTTGCCTACCGTCGATGAGACCCAATGTCTCTTGACGGAAATTATATTTGTACTGCACTGTACTTAACTACACGACCTATGTAATCACTTTGCCGTGCCAGAATAAAAAATATTCCTTAAAACCCTCAACCCTCAATCATCCGCCTCCGATTAAAGCCGCAAACGATAGGTGTCAATAGGCATACGTGCGGAAAGCAGCACTTACGTTGGTAATCATAAATTGAGTGCCATAAGCAAAAAGCCTATTTGGTATTCAGCGACTGTCGGCGTCGACGCTAAGGGTCTGTCGGGCTCGCATTAGCCTGATAGGCTATTGTGCGAAATATGTAATTGGTATCGACCTGTCTAACACGATTTTGGTAGAGACCGGCTTATCTGAAATTACAAGCCCTGTCGTCCATTTTTTTTTATTAAATAACGACACTACGACTGGCCACGCCTGCCTATAAACATAAGCAACACCACACCACACTTTGAATTACAAAGCACTGCGTGGCACTGTACTGCGTTAAGTCTCATAATGCCCAGTAATTTCACTTGTTTCAATGTCCTTCAAAGCACAAAAGTGCTTACACACTGTTGCTTAACGACAGAAATAGACGGCGCGGTGGTACAAACCCAGACGGCCTCTCGCATACGAGGGACCTACCTCGGCGCATTAAGGACATTCGGGCGCGAGATACAGAGGCAAAAAGCCTTCTTCATCCAGAATGGACCCCACCCTCCGATCATTACCCACATTATAGCGAAAATGGTTGTACATTGCCGGCCTTTATGTATTAAAATGGGTGCTGTGGTGTTTATGGGCCACCAGCAAGTTAATATGGTTTCATGGTGAATTGAAAAATTGAATTATGATCCTTTTTTGATGGGTTTTTAAATTCATACCAGAAAATAAAATAAGCGCTTGATTTTATGAAGTTTAAATACACGCTAATATACTGACTTGGTGTTCAATCTTGTGTTTAAATATACCTCTTGGATATCGAAAAACATGAATGTCGAGACGAAAGTCGCAGGTTCGAAACCAGCCCCAAGAGCATAGATCTCTGACTTTTCTAAGCTACGTGTATATTAATTGTTAATTATCGCTTGCTTTAACGGTGAAGGAAACATCGTGAGGAAACCTGCATACCTGAGAACTCGATAAGATTTTTCGAAGGTATGTGAAGTATGGCAACCCGCATTAGGCCAGCGTGGTGGACTAAGGTACCCTCTCATTCAGTAGAGGAGGCCCGTTCCCAGTAGTAGGACGGCATTAGATCTAAAACTATAAGACAAAACTGTCAAACTATATACATTTTTTTTATCAGTCCCTTTTTATATCACAAAGCCGTTTTATTAATCCGTATTACATGAAAATAAGCGTAAAAAATCAAAAATAATATCCCGTACTTCGAACTAAACGCTTACGGACAGAAGCAAATGCATGAAAGCTCGTGTATCCATTATCCGAATTTACAAAGTTCGGAATTATTTCAGTTGTATTTTCGGCAAATTGTTTTCGCCACGTACGCCTCCGGGCTGCCGCGTCCGTTCTACTTCCCGGTAACGTTTGTTGCTTCGACCTGAATTTTTTAAATTGAAATATAATTTTTTTCTTGCAACAAGGTGTGGAATGATTGTCGGTGAGGTTTTTTTGTTGTTAAATCGTTCTGTGATGTGTTTATTCCTGTCTTGTATTTGGGTCTATTTTTATTTTTTTAAATAGCATCGGAATTTAAATTAAAAGCACTAAATTACAGTAGATTAAATGCATTAATGTTATATATGGTGATTCTATAGCATATCCTATGAGTGCTGCTTGGTTTGACGGTCTTTATAATAAGTAAAAAAGCATTACCTACCATAAAACCATTAGATGCGCTCATGACTAGCACTGTTGTGTTTCGGTTTGAAAATTGAAGCCAGTGAAATTACTGGGTATTGTATAGACTTCAGATCTTACGTCTCGGGTGACGAGCGCAGTTCAGTGCCATGCAGTGCTTTGTAATTCAAAGTTCTGTGTGGTGTTGCTTCTGCTTATGGGCTGGCGTGGCGTACGATCAAGCGAGCGCCTTGCTCGTCTCGTCATTCAATCATATAACAAAAAAACGATAAGTCAGTTATGCATCCCTTAACGGCTTGAAAACTCACATTAGATTAGCCACTAACCATTCGATAAGTAGAAGGCATATGATATCCGATAAACTAAAAATAGAAAATTAATTATTTTAGGCATAATTGGCAGACCTTAACGCCAGTGCGTCAAATAATGATCATAAACATTGTATGAACCATATGTGTGACTTGACAACACGCCTAGTTTGGGACACATACGAAACTTTAACCAATATAAACTGTTATGGAAGCTAATTAATATTCTGTGTAAGGTAAATTCCGTAAGTGTATTTATGTATAAGATGGGTTTTGTCTTGAAATCTTGAATATATTACCTTATAGTGGAAATGCCGGCTCTTACTTATTTATTTATTTGGATCGCCAGTGGGTGTACTCATAAACATTATTAAAAAAAGTTAGTAGTATCTTTAATTTTTCGTCTCAACAGCGTTTAAAATACTGAGCTGGACTTCTCTTTTTTATCCGAGCACGGCAAAGTGACTACACTACACCTGATAGTAGCTGTAGCGCAGTCCAAAAAACTAGCAACCACCGACAAACAATTAGTTTATTTTTAGGCGGAAAACGGATGCGGGCACAGGGATACAAGGATTACCCCTATATCCGCACCAACCAACCGATAGACGCCGTCTAGGTAGTTATGCACCCATCTCCCGCTCATGACATTATAACCGCATGCTAATGTGTTGTAACCTTATTTACTATAGGAAGGACATTACAATTGCTGACGATTACAAAACGTCTTTGAACTGATTTACCAAAGCAAGTACTCTATGAAACTCTACCCATTTGTAATATGATATTCTTGTTTTGGCTAAAACTCTTAATATCAAAACATGTTGACTATAAAAAGTGCTGACCTGGTGTCTAGCCGGTGATCTTGTTATGATCATAATTCGTAGAACTAAGCATTCATTGTCAACAGATGAACAAGTATAAATAAGGAAATTTGTAAATTATAGTTCAGTTCGTAATAAAGCTTCATTGTGAAGACTTGTCTTTTTTAAAAAAAACTCCGGGCGCTCCCGCGTACCTTATCTAGGTTGGTACCACCGCTATTTCTGCCGCCAAGCAGTGTGTAAGCACTGTTGTGTTTCGGTTTGAAGGACAATGAAGCCAGTGAAATTACTGGACATTATGAGACTTAACATCTCACGTCTCGGGGTGACGAGCGCTGTTCAAATCCCATGCAGTGCTTTGTAATCTAAAGTGAGTGGTGTTGCTTCTTTTTATGAGCAGGCGTAGCACTTACAACCAGGCGAGCGACTTGCTCGTTTCGTCATTACTAAGAAGATTAGTAAGAAGTAAAGCTGAGTGATACAATGTGTATATAATTAAAATGGCATTGTAAAGCGACTGAAACGAGGCGACGGCACTCAATACAAAGTGACAAAGGTCGGCGTCTTCAATAGTTAATTGGCGAAAGCCTTTACAGCTTTGCGACTGGTGCGACGGACGTTGCGCTGAACGAATCATAAAATAGATGGCTATTTTGAATCATTCGACATTGGAAATAATATAATCAGATGAGATAATATCGAGAACAATTTTTTTTTTATTTATTTGAATGATAAAACGAGTAAGGCGCTAGCCTGATGGTAAGCTCCACCAAACACAGGTAAACAGAAGCAACACCACATAGAACTTTAATTCAAAGCACTGTATGTCACTGAACTACCCAGTAATTTCACTGGCTTCAATGTCCTTCAAACCGAAACACAGCAGTGCTTACACACTGTTGCTCGGCGGCAGAAATAGACAAAGCGGTGGTATCAACCCAAACGAACTCTCGCATACGAGGGACCTACCACCTTGTATGACTGTTGGTGTCACATGAAAGTCATGCATCAAAAACGAGTAAATTAATTCAAAAAGTAGAGCACCTAGAATAGCCGTCCCCAAAACAGCATTATTCAAAAGACGTAACTTACTTCATCTCTTGTATACTTTTGAGTAGCGTTTAATATACGGAGCTGGATATAATGAATGCCGGCAAACAAGAGTGGTAGAGTGGTAGAGTCACGCTGTAGACAGTTTTGTCTACAGCATGAATGAGATAGCTCGTCCGGGTCGTTACCTCTGTCTCACAGAAAACCAAAGTTAAGTAGCGGCTTGCTGCTGCGTTTTTTTATGGTGAGTGAGATATCCGAATGCCCAAATCTCCCTCCTCTACCCAATCATCGGCCAAAAAACTGGGAATCCTAAATAAGGTCACTTCACGCCTGGACAGCTTCTGACTTTCTATAAAACGCAAGTCCGCTCTTGCATGGAGTATTGCAGCCATCTTTGGGATGGCTCAGCTAAATATCAGCTTGCCGTACTGGACTCGATTGAACGCAGAGCCAAGAGATTGATAGGCGATGAAAAGCTGGTGAAGACTAGGCTTCACAGCCTGGATCACCGCCGTAAGGTTGCCTGCTTGACGGTTTTTTATAGGCTGTACTTCGGTGAGTGTGCTCGAGAGCTACATCAGCTCATCCCGCCTTCCCCCTTCTACCATCGGAGCACCAGACGCAAAGCAGGATATCATCCCTACTTGGTTGATATTCCTCACACAGCCAAGCAGTGGAATTCCCTGCCTGCGTCTGTCTTTCCGAGTGCGTATAACCCGAGTGTCTTCAAGACTAGTGTGAATCGGCACCTTCTGGGTAAGCTCGCTCCATCGTCAATCTCATCTTAGTCCATGCGGCTAGATTGAGGTCAAGAGCAAAACCATTTTTAATAAAAAAAAAAAAAACATTCTGTTATCCCTTTCTCTTAAGGTCACCAACGCGCCCATGGTTCTTGTGGTTTTGTGGATGTACATGGGCGAAGGATATTACTTACCATCAAGTGACCCAATCGCTCGTTTGCCTACCTGTGCTATAAAAAAAACAAATATCGAAGCGTCATTCAAATTATGAGTTCAGTGATATTTGAAAACTTTGTACATACATTACATACTGCTGCTTGGGGACAAAAATAGGTACATCGGTGGTGTCAACCCAGACGGCCTCTCGCATACCTTATAAATATTTTAATGCTCCATTTATTTAAACATCATCCTAAATAATTTGAAAGTAAACGGGCCGACTCGTTTTCCTACAAATTAACTTAAAATTATAAAAGTTAAAAACAGGGCATCAAAGTAAACTTCGCTTGTGTTTTTTTGCCATTTCGCGCTTTTTGCAAGAGGCTTATATAAATATTCAGTTTGAAAATGGACCGACGACCGTCAGTACCAATTATGAGAGCATAGCGGGTAGGTTGTAGGTCATATTAGAAGATAATATACAAAAATATACATAAAAACAGCAATAGCTCAACGGGGAGTGCTACCGACTATCGAGACAAAGGTCGTAGGTTCGAAACCAGCCTCAAGAGCATACACCTCTGACTTATCTTAACACCCAACAGTCACACACATAGCTCTGACCCCACAGAAAGATACGAGTCTTGTGTCGTGGGTATCAGGAACTACGAGAGACTTTTGTTCTCACAACACCCAGACCCCGAAACAAATATTTGTGGATCAGACAAATATTTGCTCGGTTCGGGAATCGAACCCACGGCCTCACGTTTCACAGTCAGCTACTCTCCCATTGCTATCTTAGTGACGTGTATATTAATTGTTAATTATCCCTTGCTTTAACGGTAAAGGAAACATCGTGAGGAAACTGAAGGAAAACGTCGTGACCAAAATTAAATAAAATACCGCGATAAAGTCTGTTTAAATTAGTTTTATTTCAAAATTAATACCAGCCGAAACATTATCTCTAAAATCTGTTCACTCAGACTCTACACTAAGAAAAAGTTGGAGCCAGTGTTCGTTCGAAACGTTTGCTTTGTGTAATTAACATTTACTTTTCCGGTTCATTAAATATCAATCAACCGTTCCTGAAGATCCGGATCTAAATGATGTTCCCACACGGGCTCCGAGACCTTCGATTTAAGCACACAAATCTCTGGAGAAAATATGATTTCAAAATTAAATGTGTCTCTTTTATTTATTTCGAAGGCTTCAAGGATCCTAATGGATCGTCTGTTATGCATTTACGGATAGTAAATGCTATTCTGTAGACAGTTTTTTCTAAAATATAAATAGGATTGTTTTATTCGAGGACGGCAAAGTAACTACATCTGATGGTAACGACAATGAGTTTATCGGTGGTCACCAGAATCATGCAGAACACACAACAACACTCCGCTCCGAAGAGGGAAGAAGCAAATCGAGGGGCCTGCGACAAGGTAGGCGGATGACCAATGCAGACACAGTGATACAAGGATGTATCCCTATACTCGCCCTAAACAATCATCTAATCATGGTGGTAGGTCATTTAGGTAATAATTTACAAGGTGGTAGGTCCCTCGTATGCGAGAGGCCGTCTGGCCGCTTTGTCTATTTCTGCCGCTAAGCAGCAGTGTATAAGCACTGTTGTGATTTGGTTAGAAGGACATTCAAGCCAATGAAATCATAAATTTAATAATTCAAAGTTCTGTGTGGTATTGCTTCTGTTTATGGGCAGGCGTCGAGCTTACCATAACGCGAGCGACTTGCTCGTCTCATCATTCAATTAAATAAAAAAAAAAACACTAGTCTTTTGGGAGAACCGGATATACACTAGTTGATCCTGGAACATGATCCACACACGATGTATGGGTCACTATGGCAGGTTATAATGCCATGTGTAAAGTGGTCGCTATCCGGGCGAATCCTACCACCAGCAAGATCTGTCAAAACACTATTCATAGTAAGCAAACCTATCTTTAAATGAAATATAGGGAACGACTATAAGTCTTAACAGAATCGCCAGCGGAGTACCTCATATACATGGGAATAGAAACTCACATACGATATCGGTATTCTACGAAGGCCTTCATTTAAAAGCATGTCAGACACCCGGCGGCGACTCAACCTCGAGAATTCAGTCGCCTGTCTATATTATAATGTAAAAGCGCGTGTTGAGGTATGCGACGGAGACAGGAGACTGCGACACATGACAAGGGCACGTTCGGTTTGTATAGGCTTGTGATTTGTCTCGTCCGCGCACCATTAAACTTTTTTTGAAGTGAAACTTCTTTAGCACCTTTGTGATTTGAAAATTTGATGAAACGAAAAAGCGACAGTAAAAAGAGACAAACATATTCATAAATAGGATTTAGCCTGCGAGAGAATGAGATAGATTACAAGTATACAGTGTTTTCTGTAATTTTCGTCTCCTCTTTGTTTATCTCGTTCTCTTGTAGGCTACTTTTCTGAAGTTTCACTTGTGCCGTGTGTGAATTGCATACACACACTTTTTTAATAGCATAGGTCGGTAAACCTGCACCTGATGGTTGATGCTGAGTGATCTCCACCGCCCATGTACACCCACAATACTAGAAAATCATGGGCTCGTTGCCGAGGTTAAAGGAAAAGGATAATTAAGGAATTAGAAAGGAGAATAGGATTTAGACTTCCAGATATCTCACGCACCGTACAAAACTTAGCGGCATGCCGCTGTTTTACGTTGGGTTTCTGGGGTCAGTGGACACAGTTGAGCCGACCCTTTCATACTCTAGATAAAACTGCAGCGTGGATCTAACACTCAAAAACGTATCATCAGATCCGTCTAATTGATTTTAGGGAAGATATTTGTGAGAATTTCTCTTAATAATTTTTATTATGAACCCAAACAAGAAAATTCCCTTTACAACAGCACAACAATCTATCATTCCAAGATATCACGACCACAGAATAGAAAAGAAAACAATAAATGTACTTAAAGCAACTTATCAGAGTCCGCTGCCAACGTTTAACTTTTCTCATTAAAGGGCCATTAAAGCAAGTGATCTAAAGGTGAGAAAGCAAATACAGGGCGAAAAAAAGAAAAAACAATTCTACGAGGAATCTAATTAAAAACAACTTTAGATCGTTCGCTTACATTTTTTCACTTCAATATTCGTTTTTTTCTCCCATTCCGCGCGAGATTTCGCCCATTCTCCTCCACCGTTGTGAAATCGGAGAACTTTTTTTCAATGGATCTTATTACGCTTTGTTTGTTATCTTTACTTGGCTTGATTTTAATATCGTCGGCCCTCGAAGCTACCCAAGACGTACTTACTAAGAAACACTATATCCCTGATTGTTTCTGACAAACATAAGATAAAAATTATTGTGTTAGTAGAAAAGTCCAGGAAAGCGAAACAATCGGTTTTCAGAAATTGCTTTGATACTGTGTCACGATTCGAGAAGCAATAATGTATTCAGAGAATGTGATTAATTAAATTAAATCATAAGTTGGACCTTGTTACGCAAAAAGGAACCACTCCACAGCAAGGTAAAATGGAGATACTGATTTTTACTAAATTCATTAATTTAGAAAAATATAGTAGAAGCTAAGAGTCTAAATGTGGTGGTAAGTCCCTTGTATACAGACATGGACATTAAATCCAGTGAAATTACTGGTAGACCCAGTCCCAGTACCAGTTAAAAGCTTATGTCTCAGCTGATGAACGCAGTTCAGTGTCATGCAGTTCTTGTAATACAAAGTTCTTTGCCGTATTGCTTCTTATAAGGAGGTGAGGTGCTTACAGAGAGACCTGCTCGTCATTCAAGCTAATAAAAAAATTAATCAAGGTAGTTTAGGTGTAACGTGAGGCACTGGATTTGCTTACGCTTTAACCCACAGGTTCCCAGACTTTTTTTCTTATAGACCATTTTCAAAATTTAGCTGGTTCCGGTGGACCCCCTGCAGCTACATTTCTACCATATTCTCCCCCATCTACCATGAACCCCTATTTTTTGTCACGCCAACGTAAATCCCCGTCAAGTCTCCCGAGGAGCCCTGGGAGTCCACCTGGACCACTTTGGGAACGAATGCTTTAAACACTGCAGTTTTACCAACATCCATTTCACAACTAGACTAAAAAAATGCCCGTAAATCATAAAATCCTCAGTGATCCCCGGTTATTTTAATATCTCTAGCGTGTTAGGTTTCCGCGCGTTTTGAATATGCATGAGCTGCATCCAACCGCTGTCAAAACTGAACACTAGCTTTTTACCCGAGTGCCAAAGAAGGGTTATGTTTGTCCCACATATCTTGTGTGTATGTTTGTGATTTTCTGTATTACCTTGTATCTTGTATCTGATCTTCTCATCAGCCGATTACTCGGCTGGATGGATTGCGACAATTAAGTTATCGATATATTCGTCTTAAAAACCCAAGTGTCCTTAGGTATTGTAAAAAAATGGCGGTTTTTTTAGCGTGAAATAGTAATACGCTACTAAAAAAATTATCAAACCTATCGAGTAGGGTGGAATAATGGAAATTAAAAGGGTATTACAAATTATATCATCATCATCTCAGCTTATTGCCGTCCACTGTTGAACGTAAGCCTCCCCAAGTGAGCGCCAACCATCCCGGTCTTGGGCAGCCGCTACCTTTTTTTTTTTTTTGTTGTCGCGGGGAAAAGCGTTTTATCACTACCGCCCCACCGGGGGGAGATGGAAAACATCCGGGCGACCGCTGGGCCGAGTCCCTAACACTATATAACCCCTATGCCGGCAACTAAAAACCCCGCGGTGGCCATCTTCGGCGCATTAAGAACGGCCCCGGGTTCCCGAGGCAAGAAGTGCCCCGGCTTCATCCGGAACCGCCCCTGCGCGGTGCCGCCTTGCGGCCCGTCTCCAAATGTGGGGGGGCTCAGAAGCCCCCGCGCACCGAAGGACGCCCTCGGCGTCAACGGCAGCAACGAGGCCAACCACCCGTGCTGCCATCCATCTCGGGGTCGCACGTACAATAGTACTTGTACAAAAGTACTAACTGGGCGCTACGACAGCCGCCCGCTGCGCGCCCGCGACCCCTGATGACCCCTATTAGTCGCCTCTTACGACAGGCAGGGGATACCGTGGTGGGATTCTCCAAACGCCCCCAATCCACAGGGCGAATCCATCCGCTACCTGCCATCTTTTTCAAGTCGTCGGTCCACCGTGTAGCCGGGCGCCCTACACTAAGTTTGCCTAAGCGTGGTCTCCACTCCAGCACCTGTCTGCTCCACCAACTGCAGACATGACCAGTCTATTTCCACTTCACACACATTTATTTTATATAAGTTATATATTATACTTTGCCTAGAGGGCAACTAATTGATAACCTGCACCATCTATTTAAAATGTAGATCCGATACTACTTACAGCCAACACAACAAAACTGAATTTCAATAGCTCTACGTAACCAAACAATAAAAAAGAAGCGGTAACGGCGCTCGTTGAAAAATTGAAACTTTTTGATTTTGTTAATTCCGTAACGTGAGACCGACGTGCTGGCTGATGGCGGAATATTAATGAATTGGATTACATCGGATTTACTAATAACTGTATATTGAATGTAGCTTGTTTGGATACTAGTTTACTGTCAGTCTGTGAAACGTTCATGTTTATTTTGTATTTTTTTAAAGCATAGACCAGCAAACAAGCAAGTGGATCTGATGGTAAGTGATCTCCACAGCCCATGTACGCCCACAATACTAGAAGAATCATAAATAAATAAATGCACCCAACAGTCACATACATAGTTCTCACCCCACAGTAAGATACGAGTTTTGTGTCGTGGATATCAGGAACTACGAAAGGTAGTAGGTATCGGTGCGGGGATGGAACCCGTGGCCTCTCGCTTCATAGCCGGGTACTAGCTCGCTTCGCGACGGAGGCTGTCAAATCTAAATGATGTTTAACATTTTAATGATTCAATAAATGATTTGGTTTAATTTTATTTGAATTGAAACTACATTTAACGCGAAGAGAACAAACACGAAGCTATAGGAAGACATTATATCGCCCCCAAAATTACCATTTTCAATAAAACTACACCGCTCCATACCAAAATTTTCCAACTCAAATATAACATTTAACCAAAAAGTTAACTCGTAAATTGTCGCCACCTCGGTCCGTTCCCACCTAGTTTTGAAATCAATTAAAGAAATCCAGACATCCAACGCGCCGCCATTCAAACACAAACCTCGTGCTAACTTGTGCAACTTTGTAAACGCCGCCTTTACTTCCCCAACTCACTTAAGTTTACAGGCACTAACGGTGTGTTATGTAATGCTGTTAAACGTGGTTTAAGTAAAGATTATTATATATCGAGTTATAATGTTAAATATGATTTTTCTTAAATCAATTTTCGTAAAGATGGGTTTATTAATTCTGGGTAAAATAAATCTAACCCTATCTTGAAAGATTCTGTATTAAATAAATAATAATTCAGTAGACAATAGGGTAACTCTACCACTCACAAAATTTGTGAGTGGTAGAGCCACGCTGTAGAAAGTTTTGTCTACAGCATGAATGGGCTGGCTCGACCGGGTCGTTACCACTGTCTCACAGAAAACCGACGTAAAGTAGCGGCTTGCTGCTGCGTTTCGTACGGTAAGTGAGATATCCGGAAGCCCAAATCCCCTCCCATTCCCAATCCCTAATTAACCCTATCCTTTAAGGTCGGCAACGCGCCCATTATTCTTCTGGTGGTGGGCGTACATGGGCGGTGGAGATCACTTACCATCAGGTGACCCACTTGCTCGTTTGCAGGCCTATGCTATAAAAAAAAAACTGACTTGATTATATAGCGAGCGAGATAGATGTACTCAAAGAAAATCAAAGTTAAGTTTGCGGTCGCTTAACTAAAATATGGTGTAACCAAAAATATCTCTCATCTCAAAAACTATATAACCTAGCAACTAATTTTCGATGAAAGTACCTTTTAAGTTATACTACCTTGAATTATTTCAGACATTTTCACCCCGTAGTTTAAAAGTTAGAAAGGTGACACATTTTTCACGTCTTTGGAGACGCATATCTCACAAACTAATGGTTTACAAAAAAAAGTAATTTAGTAACCTCTAATATATTTAATAATTTATCCTATGATAACTCACATGCCTATGTGCAATGGAAAAAATAATTCAACCCTTAGTTACAGGCTTGAAGAACCATCCCAAAAATTTTCTTTTCTTAACTTCACTACACTTTTGTGTAACGGTTCATAGAATACACCTACCATCCATATAATACTAATAGTGTCCGAGCAAAAAAGCTGTGACATACGGACGGACAAACAGACAGACGTACATGACGAATTATATTTTAGCCATTTGGCTACGGAACGAAATGAGAGTAAGTATAATATTTATTAATTTGTTTGAACACCAAAAATGTTAATAAATTCAAATGCAAATAAAATAATAGTTACATAGCGAGCTGAAAGACATTATTTTTAAATTTTACTGTACATCCAATCATAATCAAATGCAAACTTACTCTTACTTTATCCAATACACTTTAATAGCGTATAAAAAATAAACGAAAAGTTAAACCACAGTTAAGAAAAAAAAGAATCGACCAGCAGTCACGCGCAGTCATTACACGTTCACCCTAGTCGTCAAACTTCGAACTTGGCTGCACACAAGATGTTTTGTACATCACCGATGCAAGACTTTTTGTTTGAACATCTGCTCATGTCGGCACCTCTATTGTATTAACATTACGCTGCCTTGCATATGCTGCATAAGTTCTGCTTTGGAAACTAAGGCTGTATGTAAAATATATGCATAGAAAACTTAATATCTACGGTGTTTATGATGTTATCGTTGTGTTTGCTGGTGGCAGGATATTCATATCCGCCCGGATAGCGACCACCATACAAATGGTGTTAAAACCTGTCATAGTGACCTACACACTTTGTGTTGATCCAGGATCAGGCAGTGTACATCCGGTTCTCCCAAGGGGATTGCTATATGACTTGATGGTTGGTTGGGGCGGGTATTGGTACATACTTGTATCCCTGTGCTTGCATCGGTTATCCACCTGTGTTGTCGCAGTCCCCTCGAATTGCTTCTTTCCTCTTTGGAGTTAGAAGAAGCATTTATACATGCCGGCATGATTCTGGTGATTACTGATATACTCATTGTTTGTCGATGGTTGCTGGTTTTTTTGGATTGCACTGCGCTCACCATCAAGTGTAGTGCAGTAACTTTGCCGTGCGCGGATAAAAAAAAATGGATTTGAATGCGTTTATTTCCGGATAAAGGTTTAATCAATCGCCTTATTGATCTGGTGAAAGCGTACTTAGACAGAGAAAAGGGTGAGGGCCTGGGTTCACATACCAAACCGACCAATCACAATTTGTGTGTTTTTAATTCGAATAATCACACACGTGTCAGATTGCTCTCCACAATTTGGCATGTTTACACGCAGTGGCCGCCTTTCAGTGAATTATTTACGCCTCTGCATACGCTTTATGGTGCATCCTTATTAATATTACGAGTATAAATTGGAAAGTGAGTGTGTTTTTTACGCTTTTACGCTGAACCGATTTTGATGAATTTTGGTACAGAGTTAGATGGGTTTCTGGAAACAATTATAGGCTATTTGTTAACCCGGAAAAGCTGTTCACGCGGGCGGAGCCGCGATCAAAAGCTAGTAATTACAATTAATTTTGCCCAACTTACTTCGCTGACGGGTAATTTTCAATGATGGATGTAAATAACAAAAAAGTATGAAAAACAAAAATAAGACGCCTTTATTATTCTATACCTTTTTACATCTTGAATCTGGATTCGAAAAATGGCTGGTTTTAGCAAAATTTAGACATTAAAATGTAAAACACCATAAGTTACAACATGCCTAACGGTGCCTTCTTTGCTTAATATTCCCAAAGACCTTTTAATATGAATATTTTTCGTTTTTATCATTTCTTGTGCTCATTTTAATATTTTTCGGAATATATAATCAAATGAAAATGTATATGAGTGTGGGTTTCTTTATGGCATCAAATAATTAATAATAATATTAATTTAATATGAATTTTCTCATTATAATTCACGTTTTTTTTGTAACACAAAACCTACTCCTAGTCTTTTCTTTCTTTCTTTTTATTAAGTGGACGACAGACATTTTTGGAGTGGTAGAGCTACGCTGTAGACAGTTTTATCTTCAGTAAGAATGGGTCGGCTCAACCGGGTCGTTACCACTGTCTCAGAAAACCGACGTAAAGTAGCGACTTGCTGCTGCGTTTCGTACGATGAGTGAGATATTCGGAGGCGAAATCCCCCTCCCCTTCCCAATCCCTCAATTATCCCTTCCCTTTAAGATCGGCAACGCGCCTATTATTCTTCTATCATTGTGGGCGTACATGGGCGGTGGCGATCACTTACCATCGCGTGACCCACTTCAAAAATACGAACAAAAGCTTTTTTTTTATCCTGGCTCGGCAAAGTGACTACGCTACACCTGATGGTAAGTGTAGCGCAATCCAAGAATAGTGTCGACCAACGATAAACAATGTGTCCATCGTAGGTCGGCAAGATCATGCCGGCCTGCCAAAGGGTCAAGGGGAGAGGAGAAGGTAAAAGGGATGGGAAAAGGGTTAGGATGAGGGGGCAAGCCCCCTGGGGAGAACCGGATATACACTGGTTAACCTTGGAACGCGACACGAGGTGGGCGACTATGGCAGGTCTTAGCACCAGTGTACGGTGGTCGCTTTTCGGTCGTATACAAGTATCCTCCCACCAGCAAACTCCATCACAAATGAGCAATAACAACAACTTTACTACATTCCAAATTCAATCTAAATGCATATCAACAATTACAAGGGGCTTACTACGGCCGTTGCGAACTTCAGCCACCATTATTGGCCGGATTAACCGGCCATTATACGGATTAGCCAAGATATTAACCGCGCACCAATGAGCTCGCTCCATTGTTCTAAATTAACATATAAAATACATTTATCAAATAATTCTTCTTATTTTAAAATTTTAAGCCGGCGAATTTGAAATATTGCTGGTCGAATTACGCTTTTTATCCTTTTACTACAGAAATTTACTTAGAATTTTCTTAAATCGTAATCTCAGCTTGATTTATGGAATGAAGAGAAAATCAATATATGTGCAGCACACAGTGGCCGGTTATGAAATGGTTTGAGTGAGTCACAATTTTTTTATTAACCCTTTAGAATAAACTGCAGGGGTCCCTGCTAATAGGATACTGGTGACTCCTGCAGTATCTCATCCCAGAGTTAAGGGGTTTGGGAAAGGAGTGGTGATTTCGGAAAGGGAAGGAGGGAAGGGAGAGGCGCGGACAGGAAAGACTGGTTATGGTGAAACAGAAACTCTCTTAGTTCCTGATACCAGTGACACAAGACCCGTGTCTTAGTGTGGGATAAAAATTATATGTGTGACTATTGGGTGTATTTATATAATCGATAAGAGAGTCTTGAGGATTTTTTTTAATGGACTTCAAATTCGCTGGTGGTAGGATATACATATCCGCTTGGATAGCGACCATCGTACACATGGTGTTAAAACCTACCATAGTGACCCACACACCTTGTGTGCATCGCGTTCCAGGATCAGCCAGTGTATATCCGGTTCTCCAGAAGTGCGACATGACTTGATGGTTGGTTGAGACGGGTATAGGGGTACATCATTGTGCCTGCAACGGTCATCCGCCTGTCCTGTTGCAGGCCTCTCGATTTGCTTCTTCCCTCTTCGGAGTGTAAAAAAGAATTTATACAGGCCGGCATGATTCTAATGACCACCGATAGAAAGAATATAATTAAGGCACGGTCTTACAAACAGAAAGTTGTTACTTCACGTCTGTTTTCTATGACACAGTGCTTCAAATCCAGCCCATTTCACATTCAAATCCATTTGTATGTAAGATGAATCTTGAGGATAAATAACTAATAGGCGCTTTGAGTACAATATTTATAACAAAAATTAACAAAAAATGTTTTCTATCATTAGCGATTCATCTGATATAACAGTTTCTAACTTCCGAGCCAAAGATTATTTCAGGGCGCGGTCGTAATGCCAGCGATGAAATAGAATGTTTAAGATTGGGCCAAAGTCAAGAGACCTATCTAATATTATAAAGAGGAAAGATTTGATTGTTTGTTTGTATTGAATAGGGTCTGAAACTACTGGACCGATTTCAAAAATTATTTCATCATTAGAATTCTACATTATCTCTGATGAGCATAGGCGATATCGATAATATAACGGTGTAGAATTTCACGCAGGGTGAGCCGCGATCGAATGCTAGTATAATATAAATATATAAATACACCTTATTGTCACATACATGGTCCTGACCCACAGTAAGATACGTGTCTTGTATCGTGGGAATCAGGAACTACGAAGGACTTTCGGTCTTACAACACCCAGACCCCGAAACAAATATTTGTGGATTACACAAACATTCGTCTCGGTGCGGGGATCGAACCCGCAGCCTCTCATTTCACAGCCAGTTGCGCCACGGAGGCTGTCAAATAATACTAGTGATGCATAGTGTTATTCTTAATTATACAATGACGTCATCGGCTTGCTTCTGCAACTTTTAACCCCCGACAAAAAGGAGTGTTAAACGTTTGAGCTATTTATTAGCTTCACATGAACCGCTTATACTCCGACCGCTACCTAACGCATCTAAATGAATACGCAATAAAAGAAAAAGATAAAAAAGAGAAACGCCAACGTTCATTAACAATTCCCATTGTTCGCTTTATAAAAAAGGAATAATTAATTTACTTGACCTAAAAACCAAAAGTACTGGTCAATGATTTGCAGTTTTACAACTTCCATAAACAAATAGATGAATACTCAAGCATCAAGAATAGTTATTTCAATTTTTTTTTATCCGAGCACGTCAAAGTACCTGCACTACACCTGATAGTAATCGTAGTGCAGTCCAAAAAACTAGCGATCGCCGACAAACAACAAACATATCGGCTTGTATAAATGCTTCTTCACACTCCGTAGAGGGAAGAAGAATAAAATATCATTGAATGTCAAAAAATTCAAATACCCCGAACTCCGTCTCGTGTAATCCTACTAAGTACACGTTATAATAGAAAAAGTTTGTTTAATGATCCACGACACCTTGGCTTCGATTTATGAAAAATTTGGCAAACGAAAAGGGAAATGGCAATTTCAATTAAGGGCCGGCGCTCATTGACTGCCTGGCACGGCATGGCACGGCAGGTCATGCTGCGGCATCCCGCGGCGCGTCGCGTCATGCCACAGCATCCCGCGGCACGTCGCGGCACTGTGGTATTGAAATAAAGTAACGTGAATTCTAAACTCGTGGCAATAAGATTCAAAATAACTTGATTAGTAATAAAATCCTTTGCCATGCCATGCCGTGCCATGCCGTCTATGAGCGCCGGCCATGGCGGCAACTTGACTTAGGCTTTCACAATGAAGGTGACAATGTGACGATATGGCATAGTGTGACACACACACACACGCACACGCATACACACGCTCGCACACAGAGAGAGAGATGGAGAATGATTCAGATAGAGGTGTCGAACTTATTTATAAATCCCTGCCCTATTTTTTGTTGGAGGTTAATAAATAAACAGCCTTTGACAGCCTCCGTGACGCAGCGGGCCAGTAGCCTGTAGCCTGTAGCCGTGAAGCAAGAGGCCGTTGGTTCGATCCCCGCACCGAGATTGTTTGTGTGATCCACAAATATTAGTTTCGGGGTCTGGGTATTGTGAGACCGAAAGTCTCTCGTAGTTCCTGATACCCACTCCAAAAAACTCGTATCTTACTGTGGGGTCAGGACTATGTGTGTGACTGTTTAAAAAAACATACTGAACACTTTAGGCGCTAAATAGAGCTAATCCATTACGGAGGGCACTCCACATCTCATTATACAGTCATTAGCCAGTTCCGTTTGGTATTTTGCGCCTAATCCGCTAATTTGCTTCCCGGGTACCCGTCCCTAGGATTTATGTAAATGTACGATTTAACAGCGTCTGTTTTTTCAGTGCTATTTCTGTTGCAATTATTCGTTTTTATATGTATTTTTATACCGATTACATGTCTGGGATACAAGTTTGAGACGTTTAAATAATATTAACTTTGTAACATAATAAATAAAAATTAAAAAATCAACTCATCTGAATCCTCGCTGGTGGGAGGATATTCGTATCCGACCGGATAGCGACCACTGTACACTGGTGTTAAAACCTGCCATAGCGACCCACCAGGGTCAGCCAGTGTATATCCGATTCTCTCGAGGTGGCTTACCCCCCCCCCCCTCCCCCCTTCCCATCCTTTTATCCTTCCCCTTTGGTTGAGATACTGCAGGAGTCGTCAGTATACTATTATCAGGGACCCCTGTAGTTCATCCCAAGGGTCGAAAAAAAACTCATCTGATTCATCAATTTCAAAATGAGCCTCGATTTTTGTCCCAAAACTTACAACAAAATATTTAATATACCTATCTAGAATCAACACTGGGTCAAAATCAAAATATAATAAAAAATATTGTACAAAATATATATTTATTATGAATATTCATAACACCAGACCGCTAACGAAGAACAGAAAAATGGCGTGTAAAATATATGATATTTCTTTTAGCTAATCTTGGCGTGTGGAGTGTAGATAATTCAGGACAAGGGGAAGTTCTTCCCGAGGGAATGGTGCCGCTAAGTCTACGCTCCAAAATATTTCTTACTATTAACATTTTCAATGCTAAACTTGGATAATCTTACAAGGTAGTAGGTCCCTTGTATGTGAGAGGCCGTCTGGGTTGGTACCACCGCTTTGTTTATTTTTGTGAGATATCCGGAGGCCTAAATCCTCACTTTCCCTATCCCTTCCCGTTAAAGTCGGCAACGCGCCCATGATTCTTTTGGTATTGTACATGGGCAGTAGAGATCACTTACCATCAAGGTGACTTGACGTGATTTAGTAAACGAGCAACGTCTGGCGGCCTATGCTATAAAAATACATAGCGGCATTTTACTGCCATGAGTATATATGTTATGTGTAACGCATTTAGCGTGTGTACAGTAATTGAAAGAAACACGACAGCTTTATGAGCAAGGAATACCAATAATTGGACTTACTTTCGCGAACATGAACCAACTCACAGCAATTTCAAATGCAGATACTGATTTTGTTTTGCTAAGTTCAATAATGAAGTTGATTTTAATACTGTATTTATTTGCAAAATCGTACATGGAATATATTTCATGGTCGATTTTACAAAAAACTACGAGATAAAATTAGTTTAAATTATTGAATTTAGTAAAACAAAATCAGTATCCCCATTTGAACTTGCTGTGGGTTGGTTCCTGTTTGCATAAGTTATAATTGCTAGTTCAATTCTAAGTGCATTTTCTCTTATATTTTAATGTCATAATCCAAAGCAATGGCAATAAAAATAGTACAAGACATTAAAAATTTCATGATAAATCTGACAATGGATTTTTCTTGCTTCGAACATACCTGTCCGATCCGGACACGGATAGTTATGAAATAGCTAGCGAGCTCGGACACCGGACAGGCTCGAATACTCACTGCAAGTATGCACACGTTCATACCAGCTGGACATGGGGTATTTATCTACGAATTTAGAATTCCTTTGCAGGATGTGTGGGAATTTGATGGAGATTTTTTAGAGCATTGACCGGCAAACAAGCAAGTGGGATCACCAGATGTACACTTACAATACAAGTCGGAGATATTCTCGAGAAAGACCACGTCAGAAATATCCTACACCAAGCCAAGCCGAAGACTACGTCTACAATAGTCTACAACATAACGGGGCCTGCTCAACCGTGTTACCACCATTGTCTTACAGAAAATACATTTCACATGATGAGCGAACATTTCAGAGCTCCAAATCCCTCAACAATTCTCAATCCATATTCTATCCTATTCTTTACGATTGGCAACTGATCTACATTTCTTCTAATGTAATCTCAGCGTTCGTAAACATAGGAGATCACTTACAATCAGTTGACTTGTTTGCTCGTTTGCCGACCACTGCAATTAAAATATCTCTCCCATGCGCTTATTTAACTATCAAACTTGAACCTACGACCTTAAGATCATCATTGTCAACGGCCATTCATCCATCAATCTTTGCTTCGGTCATTCTGGCACGTAGCTTAGACAGCTTACCGGACAGCCTTATTACCGTGTAATGTATACGGAATTTGGCAACCAATGGATCTAATGGTTGCCAAACCGAGCGTATGTCCAACCTTTACGGCGACGACCGCAACTCTGCATCCAGTTACATCAGTTCATGTAATTATCTTGGACCTAAGCCAGGTGAATAAACTGAGGCCTTATTTGGACCAGTTGAAAACTAAATTAACGCTTTGATTGTTTAGATAAGTTTAGATGGATGAAGATTAAACTAATTGTGGTTTTAGCAGAAGAATCAGAAGTACGGACTGTACTACTGTACTGTTCTAAGCAGTTATTTGATACAAATTTATGTATTGTTGTTTCTGTATAGGTTCGTTTCATCGTTCAGGCTAATAAAAAGAGTTACAATACATACAAAATAACTTGAATTGCCCGTAGCTGGTCACTTTACCATCTCCCTTTCCCATCAACCTTGATTAGACCTAAGATTTTGTGGCCTACTTCCACGCCAACTGGCTCTACCTCAATAAAAGTACTATATGTGAATAAATGGGTATTAGGAGATGGAGGTAAATTTTGGACCTTCTATGTAGTAAGCTGCTATGTCAACTCTATTTTAGATACTAAGAAAACTAAGCTCAATTTATATAAAGTCAGTTACTTAGACTAACTCTAAAAAAGGCATACAAATCTGATATCGTGTACTAAATATAAACGCAACACAAAAATTGGATATTTTCCTGAAATTTTTGTGTAACACAACGATTCACTACATCTGGGTGAATTCGGTCTCTGCTAACGAACCGTGCGATACATTTATTTATATAAATACAGTAGTATGTTTTCTCCGTAAATATTTAACATCATATTTCATATTTATTTCTTGTTAGCCAGGGTTTTAATATAGGTATTGTAAGACCGTTACAATAAAATAAATATTGAGCGTGATCTGACTAACAAAGTTATGAGTAGCTAAGTCAGAAACGCCGCTTGAAGGTCTAAGGCCAGTATATCTTATCTGTATATCAAACTTTAACTTAAAATGCCATAGCCAAGTCTGAATTAAAAAAAGATGACTCAATCGCCCCACAAGTTCGAATTACAATTAAATTAATTTTGAAATATTCGTATGTCTTTATATTATTTCGTCACTTTCCTTAAAAGTACTTAATGTTTACTATGTTTTCATAAAATTATGTTTCTGAAGAAGTCATTGCATGAAACGCATAAATATTTGTAGGTTCTCCAAGCATTTTGTCTCGGTGCGAGAATTGAACCCACGTTTCATAACCGGCTATCGCCCACTGCGCTACGGAGGCTGTCTTTGGCTGTTGTTCTTTTTAATACTAGTATTTTATATTCAGATTCTAAGAGAGATAAGTTATCCCGGACGAAAAATATGTAAGATATTCTTAGAGTTATATTTATATTACTCAGAACATTGTTTCCCCGAATACGCCCATCGTTTGCTAAGAAGTGTTTGGAAAACAAATTAAATCAATTTACATTGATTATAAAATCGTATTTTAAACTAATTAAAGTCAATACCAAATAAGAAAAAAAACGACTAAAGAAAAGATCAAACAATACGCCCTAGGGCTGCGAAGGTAATTAAGTATCTCCGATTTAATTAAATTAATTTAATTCCTTCAGAAAACGGTTGAGATTAGGCCCGTCTGTATTTAAAGGGTCCAGCTGGTATCGTTGTCGGCTTAACCCCCGTGCCCTTATTTAACACCCTCGGGCAATAAAAATTAAGCCTTTCCGAGATTAATTGTGTCATTGACAAAGGCAGTGACTTCCTCGGACAATTTGGACATTTTATAGCCTTATAGCTTTGCTCGCGGCTCCGCCCGCGTATGTTTTTCCGAGATAAAAAGCGGCCTAACATATGTATTTTTCTTTTATTTCAGATATTCTCTCGCATACGAGGGATCCACCACGCAGTAGAAGAAAATCATTTATTCAAGCAAATGTTGAAAAAACAAGGAAAGCTGGGTTGGTTGGTACCAACCGAAACACAAAAGTGCTTACACACTGGTGTGTGTAAGCACTTTTGTGTTTCGGTTTGAAGGACATTGAAGCCAGTGAAATTACTGGGCATCATGAGACTTAACATCTTATGTATTGGGGTGACGAGCGCAGTTCAGTGTCATGCAGTGCTTTATAATTCAAAGTTCTGTGTGGTGTTGCTTCTGTTTATGGGCAGGCGTGGCGCTTACCATCGAGTGCCTTGTTCGTCTCGTCATTCATTCAAATTAAAAAACACAATATTATTACAATACGAATGATTTAATCAACCTCACAAAAATCAAGTTACACATTAAGAAACATAATATTCATTCCCTTCATCATCAAATATTGTTATTACGTAAAGAATATTGCGTAAATGTACAAAATATACACCTTTGAAGACGAAATTTACTGCTTCTGAGTAATGAGTACAGAGCAAAGGCAATCAATATTGAAGGATTCTGTGACTCGACGCAAGGACGTTATGTGAGCCTGTAAGTTTAGGGTTCCGTGAGTGAACATAGAACCTTTTTTATTGCCTACGTATCTATAAGGATATATGAGAGTAGTAGAGCCACGCTTGACAGTTTTGTCTACAGCATGAATGGGCCGGCTCGATCGTTACCACTGTCTCACAGTAAACCGACGCGGACGTCAAGTAGCGGCTAGCTGCTGTTTCGTATGGTAAGTGAGATATCCGGAGGCCCAAATCCCCCTTCCCAATCCCTCAATTATCCCTTCCCTTTAAGGTCGGCAGCGCGCCTATGATTCTTCTAGTGTTGTGGGCGTACATGGGCGATGGAGATCACTTACCATCAGGTAACCTACTTACTCGTTTGTCGATATATGCTATAAAAAATAAGAGCAGCGATAGCTTAGCGGGGAGTGATCGGACTGTCGAGACGTACGTAACTTACAGGTCCGAAATGAATAACGAATGGAGGAATGCTTGAGGAATCATTGACGCGTTGGCGAGCTGACAGGAAAGGGGTTAATAAATGATTAGGAAGGGAGGGTAATATTGGTATCCTGATATCGTATATCCATGAATCAAATTAAAAAAACCATATGCAATGGAACAGTAAGCTGCTACTTCACGTCGGTTTTCTGTGAGACAGTGGTATCCAACGATCGAGCCCATTCATGATAACATATTACACAGAATAATTTATGAGAGTACAAATTTGAATTACTGTGGTGGCAGTGTGATTAATTTGTATTGACAGCCTCCTTGGCGCAGCGACCGAGTAGCCGCCAACGAAGCGAGATGCCGTAGGTTCGATTCCCGTATCGAGACAAATGTTTGTGTGATTTACAAATGTTGGTTCCGGGTCTGGGTGCTGTGGGACCGCAAGTCCCTCGTAGTTCTTAATACCTACGATACAGGTTTAACCTAGTGTGGGGTCAGGGCTATGTGTGTGACTGTTGGGTGTACTTATTTAATTTTAATTGACAATTAACGTTTACTTTGAGATTTTGATACAGGATACTAGCTCACGGAATCCTCATAATTCTTCGACACACACTTGGCAGATTTTCTTTGTATTAACTCCACAGAATATTATATTATACTATAATAAATAATGTAATTTAAAATGTAATCTATACTTATCAAGGCCTCAATATTAGTTTTTTTATATTCTAATACCATAGCTTTTCCAGACACAGGTATAATCTTTCGGGTAATGAAATATTAACAGTATTTTAAAGGCTTATTTACATGAATATGCTATTTATATTCAAGGGTTTTACTATATTAATAAGGTTTATAGACTCAACGTTCATTTTTTTTGCAAGGCGCTCGCCTGATGGTAAGCGCCAAGCCTAGCCATAAACAGAAACAACACCACGCATTGAGTTACAAAGCACTGCATGGCACTGAACTGCGCTCGTCACACCGAGACATAAGATTTTAAGTCACATAATGCCCAGTAATTTCACTGGCTTCAACGTCGTTCAAACCGAAACACAACAGTTGCTTAGACACTGTTGCTTAGCGGAAGAGATAAACGATGGTACCAACCCAGTCGGCCTCTCGCATACGAGAAACCTATATGATTTTTCCGTAGTATCTGAGGGACAGAAGATCTGATAATCTCTGTCCATACGAACCCTTCCCAAGCCTTCATTGAAATGTGTGACAACTCTACCGTGAAATAAAAGTGACGAATAAAAGAAAATGTTCACGCATGGTGGCACATTCGGTGGATATATTTATAGAATGTTATTTTTCTTTTTCACTGTTTCGTAAAAGTTATGTGGATTGTATTGATTCTGGGAAGAAAAATGTTCATTTACATAACACGTAAAAGGCAGCGATAGCTCGGCGGGGAGTGGTGCTGACTGTCGAGCCAAAGTCGCAGGTTCGAAACCAGTCCCAAGAGCATGCAACTCTGACTTTTCTAAGATACGTGTATATTAATTGTTATGAATGGGCCAGCGCGACCGTGTCGTTACCACTGTCTCACAGAAAACCGACGTAAAGTAGCGGCGAATGGGACAAGGACAGGTGGAATGAGAAGATTTCACATACAAAATAAACTTTGAAAACGAGTAGAATGGAGTAGTTTTCGAGTGGTAGAGCCACGCTGCAGACAGTTTTATCTACAGCATAAATGGGCCGGCTCGACCACGTCGTTACCACTGTCTCAGAGAAAACCGACGTAAAGTAGCGGCTTGGTGCTGCGTTTCGAACGGTGACTGTAATATCCGGGGCCTAATGCCCCCCTTTCCAATGCCTAATTATCCCTTTCTTTTAAGGCCGGCAACGCGCCCAAGATTCTTCTGGTATTGTAGGCGTATATGGGCAGTGGAGATCACTTACTATCAGATAACCAACTTGCTCGTTTGCCGGCCTACGCTATTATAACAAAAATGTCCAGTCGCGGAAATATTCTAACCTTACATTATCTAGTCAACCAAAATAATAAAGTGCCTAGTCAACAAATATTTACAATACCCCAGTTCCTTACAAACTGGAGACCTCCAAACTTAGACGCCACAGCTCGTAAATAAGGTCCCCAGATACATTTGTTTTATGCTCTTCCTTTGACAGCCGATGTATTTATTAGCCAAGTTCGGCAGGCTTATTTTGCCTTTACATCAGTTATGAACTGGTTTACACTGGATAACTTGGCACAGACTCGCTCTTATCAAATATTACGTAAATTAATGTGTACTTCGATGGATGTACTTGATACTTGATGGTTGATGGTTGTACTTTTATGGGTTTCGAGGGATATACTCACCGCGTTTGCTTGCTTTGAGTTTTACTTAACTGTTTAAGCCCCGGTAAAAAGGGGTAAGAATTGGTTCATATTACGTCCGCCTACAAGATGGACAGACGACCTGATAAAAGTCGCAGGAAGTCGCTGGATGCAGGCCGCTTCCAACAGGTCGGTCTGGAAATCTTTGGGGGAGGCCTATGTTCAGCAGTGGACGTCCTGTGGCTGGTGATGATGATGATGTCGCACCGATTTTACCGGGACGATAAATAAAATTATTGAATTCTTGTCTGCAGTATGAATGAGCCGGATCGGTTCGTTACCACTGTCTCACAGAAAATTGATCAGCGTTGCCATTTTAGCGATTTTATCACTAGATTTAGTGACTTTTGGGGTACGACAGTGATTTTTTTGAAAAAAAAACCACTAAAACAATATTTAGTGATTTCTAGTGATATCTGGCGATTCTCGAAAAATTGAGAAATTTAACGAAATATTCTTTAAAAATCAAATAAATCTAATGAAACTGATCCATCTCAGCCTTCTATACACAGATGTAGCTAAAAAAAACAACATCAAATACCAGAACAAGTATTAGATGTTATTTTTTTTTTTTTTAGCTATTCGATATTATTTTTGTTAATTATTGTCGCAATTACATTATTTTGTAATACTTATCGTGTAATTTCCTTTAAAACTATTTAGTGATTTCTAGTGATTTTTTTTAGTTCTAAATATCCCGGTATCTAGTGACTTTTGAGACCAAATCTAGTGATTTTTTTTTCGGCGAGTTGGCATCACTGAAATTGATATGAAATAGCAGCAGCAAATAGCTACTGTTGCATTTCCTACTCTTAGCAAGATATCCGGAGCCCCAAATCCCGTTTTCTTCTATAAAAGAAGAAAGAAAGAAATGTTCTTCTCAAGTCCATAGGTATTTATCCCTTTCCTATTAAGTCGGCAACTCCTCCTATATTATCAATGTTCAAGGGCGGTGGAGATCACGTACCATCAGGTGACCTGCTTGTTCGTTTGTCAGCCACTGCTAAAAAAAAATATATATGAAAATTACGCAACCAATATTATAATATTCCTTCCTATAGGAAGGCGGTACAGGAGCCCAAAATCTTGAATAAATAACGTAAAAACCTCTCACAAAGGATTATCTTGTATGAAGAATACTCAAAGAACGTGATAATTTATGGGTCACCCCATAGCCCCATAAAATTTTTACACGCCTCCTAACTCCATACATCATGTGTGGGACGCAGGCTTTCACGTCCGCAAGATATATGGGTGTAAAATTGACTTTCTTTATTATTTTCACAATGGATAATGTGGGAATAATCTTTGTGGCCACTTCTTTGTTCTTGGAATGGACTCGTGGTGTTTTTAGCATAACCCGGCAAACGAGTAAGTGGGTCTCCTGATGGTAAGTGATCTTCACCGCCCATGTACGCCCACAATACCAGAAGCATCATAGGCGCATTGCCTATAGGTAAGGGATAATTAGGGATTGGGAAGGTGAGGAGATTTAAGCCTCTGGATATCTCACTCACCGTACGAAACGCAGCAGCAAGCCTCTACTTTAAGTCGGTTTTCTGTGAGACAGTGGTAATGACCCGATCGAGCCAGCACATTCATGTTGTAGACAAAACTGTCAACAGCGTGGCTCTACCACTCAAATACTTAAAAAGTCAGTGCCTGATTACTCTACCACATTATCGGTAGAAGGGGCAAGCTATATTATAATTATCTTTAGTAATAAAAAATTACAATCATCGCCCGCCACAGCCAGAAACAAGTGAGATTGATTAATAAATAACGTACATACGCCTGTAATCGCCGAAAGGGTAGGCAGAGCTGTAAGCCATACACCAACATGTCGCCGAGCTCATTTCTGTCACATGAAGTGATACGCGCTCATCACTATACCGGGCACAAAAACCACTATCATATTTGACAGCCTCGGTGACGCAGCGGGCGAGTAGCCGGCTGTAAGCGAGATGCCGTGGGTTCTATTCCCGCACCGAGACAAATGTTTCTGTGATCCACTATATTTCTTTCGGGGTCTGGGTGTTGTGAGTTCGAATATTTCTCTTAGTTCCTGACCCACGACACAAGACTCATATCTTACTGTGGGGTCAGGGCTATGTGTCTGACTGTTGGGTGTATTTATTTATTTATATGATATGAAGAGTTATCGAAGTTTGTTTTTCCCGAAAAAACATAATTTTGTGGACACACTTCACGTTATTGTAAATCGTATCAATCAATGACGTATTGCGATGAAATAGATCGGCCCGAGCTACAAGGCCTTCCGAAGAAAGCCGATAATTCCCGAACACGCAAACGATATTAGGAGCCCGCATCATGGCGCAGCGTAGCGCGTAGCAGAGTATTTTAACCGATTTCAGAAAAGGAGGTACTCAATTCGGTGCGTAATTCTTTTTACTTTTTTACACCTACATTTCCCCGAGCCTATTTCCGTCCCATGATTTGATAGGCGGTGAGTCTATCGCCATAGCGGGCACAAATCAAGACACCGCGCCGGGTTTATAGAAATTTCGTGATAGAAAAACCCAATATCAGTTTATCCGATCCGGAATCGGAATGAATTTATCGGTGGTCATCAGAGTCATGCCGGCCAGTATAAATGCTTCTTCCCTCACCGAACAGGGAACATTGATAAACTCATTGTTTGTCGGTGGTCACTGACTATGCTTACCATCAGGTGTCCAGTCACTTTGCTCGGATAAAAAAATATATAGTTGAGTAGATTTTATAGTGGCGGTATATAAAAATAAGGATGAAATCGTCGACAGATGGCACCGAACCGTCATGTCCAACCCCGTATTATACACGTCCCACTATTGGGCACTCTTGCTTTTTTTGTTTTATTTAATTGCCTGACGAGACGAGCAAGTTGCTCTCCTGATGGTGAGCGTGACGCCTTCCCATAAACAGAAGCAACACCACACAGAACTTTGAGTTACAAAGTACTGCATGGCACTGAACTGCGCTCGTCATCCCGAGACATAAGATGTTAAGTCTCATATTGCTCTTCTTCTACTGAACGGGGGAGTTAGGCCATACTCCACCACGTTGAGCTAGTGCGGGTTGGCAGACTTCACATACCTTAGTAATTCTTATGGATAATTTCTCAAGTACGTAGGCTTCGCCACATTTCCTTCTCAGATAAAGCAAGCCATAATTAATTAATTAATAATCATAATCAGAAACTAAAATCAAACTATAAATCCCCTTTGTAACTCGAGCAGGTAGAAACGCTCGAGGCGCTCTGCTCAGTGTGTTAACATTTCAACCAAAAGCACACTTACATAACAACATTAAGTACACGACCTTATCCCTGAGGTAACTAGGTTCGGTTCTAAACTGCATAAAACATTGTAAGCTTCGAACTGTCTTTATAAATAAAATTGGAGTGTCTGGCTGTAATATTCAGATAACCGCATTTTACTAAGTGCATTTGGATGTATACAAGGTACATATACCAAAACAACATTTTTTAAAAATTTTGTCTGTATGTCTATCGCTCTTTCTGTTTGTTCCGGAGCGGAGCGGAGCGGAGTGGAGTGGAGCGGAGTGGAGTGGAGTGGAGTGGAGTGGAGTGGAGTGGAGTGGAGCGAAGCGGAATGGAGTGGAGTGGAGTGGAGTTTTTACTGCGTAGGTAATACAACTGCGCCGCCAAGGCAGTCTATTAAGCAGGTAGGCAGGCTACATATTATTATTATAATATATTAATATTTTTTTCATTTACTTTTGAGACTATTATATTTTGCATGTATATTTTCTGTGAAAATAATATCTTTCTTTCTAATAATAAGAAACGCACATCCTAAAACTTAATCTTGTAAACCGTCAAAACCCATTTCAGCACATCTATTATATGAAATATCTATGAATTCCTAGATCAATAACAAAGAAATAGTCTAATAGTTGACGCGTACCCCATTCGCCTTTCGAGGCATAAAAACGAATTTTCCGAAAGAACTTTTTCTCGTCTCACAAAAACGCTTTTTGCTACCAACTGTGACGTAGACATCAAAGAAGTGGGTTACACTGCAGGCCGAGAAATGTATATTTTTTTTATTGATTACTTTTAATAGAACGGCACGAGGAAAGCTTAGCAAAAATAGAAAAAGTGGTTGTACCTAACTGGACTCTCGCATGGTTAACTAGTATGGTTTTAATAAATTATTTTTATAAAACGCTGGCAAACGAGCAAGTGGACCACCCGATGCAACCGTTTGCCGACCTTTAAAAAAGGGAGAATGAAAGGATTGGGAAGAGGAGGAGGGATTTAGGCCTCCGGTTTACTCACCCTACGAAACGTAGCATCAGTTGATAACTGTTGTTTGATAGCTGCACTTACTTCCGTTACGGGACTAGACAATTGAAATCCAGTTTAGTATAATTTAATTATTTAATTTGTAAAAACCAAGCGCCTCTCGCCATCAAACTTATCACTTTGGCGAGTATATTATGTAATAAATAATAGATTAAATAAAAAACGTTATCTCAAGTGGTACAAGACGAATAGGCGATCATGTACCCATGGGTTATCAATTTCAGGTTTCAATCGACGTTTTCCTGTTCAGTTGTAGATTGTTTTTCTATTTATAATCATAATATGACTAAAAAGCACTAATAGTGTCCTATAGTATTTTGGTTATGGGCGGCGAGATTCAACTAGCTTCAAGCGACTAGCCTGTTTGTCTGCCTCAAGCTATAAAAAACTATGTATATAAAACATTTTAATCTTCAAGGAATGATCTCAATATAAGATTAGATTAGATAATATTAAGTTTGGCGAGTTATTTTCAATAAGTTCAACTTAGCTTTTAACTTGGATCAAGTTGCAGAGGTCGTATACAAAAATTGGATTTAAACTTATGTAATATTGTAGTTGTGTAATATAAGTTAGAAAGTTTTAACTAAGTATTCAAAATACTAATGTAATGATCCTTTTTACATGGATTACAATACGATTATGAATATTACTGCTTATATTATATTAATATGAATACTTAATGCCTTCGAAAAATCTTATCGAGTTCTCAGGTGTGTCCTATTGGGATACATAGGGGATCAGAAGTCGACCTCGCGTGTTTGAATATACTTGTGACTCACCTTTGCACACCACCTTGGTTCCGAAGCCGCCTCCTTCTGGTTGTATTGCTGTCGGCCGCCCGATGAAGCCGTCACAGGCTCTTGAGTTTGATGGAGACCGAGTCGTGGGAGCTTAAGGACATCCCATATCTTACGGTGGATAGGATATAACCCGCGCGTCGCGGCGCGTGCGCTCGTAACCGTAGTTCCAGCGTGAGAGAGCGAAAGTTTGAGCGAGTGTCCCGGAACGACGAATGGACGAATCGAATGCATCGTTCGGGGGACAGAGCCCCGCTGATTCGCGAATGCTTGTGCGGTTGGTAGCACCGTGTACGATCCTTGAATAACGATCGTTCCAAATATACCAACCACGCGAGATCATTTTATAATGATTTGATAAGTTGCTGGTTACGAAACATCAGGTATGCAGGTTTCCTAATCATGTTTCCTTCACCGTTAAAAACTGAGGCAGTTCATAACTTAATTTTAGTATGAACAAAGGAGGGTGCGTACTGCGAAAATCTGACTATCTCGTTCGCACGAGTGCATGGTAATAGCGTTATCTGTATCACGACTGTCTTACAGCCATTTTTTCTGTCATTTGACAGCTACATCTTCCAGCAAATATAAAAATGTCTTTTGACATAAATAAGTCTTATATATTATCTATATAACTTAATTTATATAATTCTTTCGATAATAGATTTTGTAAAAACGAATTTATTGATTAAAATAATAAAAAAATAAATTAAAAAATATATATCACTAAAAATAATTAAATAAAATATATATTTTTATATTGAAAAATACATCACTGCTTATATTGTTCTTCAAATCGAAACGCAACCTAACACAATGCTGGTTGACGGTAGAAAAAGACAAAACAGTGGTATCTACCCAGACGGCTTTTATCGTGAACTGGAACTAATAAACTAAAGTAGAGTACCAAGTAAAGTACTAAACACTTAGTATGCTTAAAGACTATTAAATAAGAATCCATATCAACCAGATTTATGAAAAAAATAGCAACATGACGAAAAAATCTACCAAAAATCAATAGACATTCACTTTTCATGACCGTGAGTGTAATCTCAGTTCTTTGAGAACACTTTGATGTCTAACGTTTTTTTTTGCGGACGGGAGTATGCATGCTTTGTTCCTATATGTGATTACCGTATCATTCCGCAGGCGAACCTTATAGTGGACACAACAATGACAATATAAGAATATTAACATACAAGGTGGCAGGTCCCTCGCATGCGAGAGGCCGTCTGGGTTGGTACCACTGCTTTGTCTATTTCTGCCGACAAGCAACAGTGTGTAAGCACTGTTGTTTTTCGGTTTGAAGGGCATTCAAGCTAGTGAAATTACAGGGCATTATGTCGAGCGCAGTTCAGTGACATGCAGTGATTTATAATTCAAAGTTCTGTGTGGTGTTGCTTCTGTTAATGGGCAGGCGTGGCGCTTAACATCAGGCGAGCGACTTGCTCGTCTCGTATTGCAATTAAATTAAAAATAAACAACATTTGCAATCATAATTACTTAATAAACGTAGGTAGTAGATCTTTTATTACATATATGTGACATTATATAACTTTAATCGCAATGTTAGAAACGCTAGTCGTAATCAGTGAAGTATACACCGTTTTATATACGTTTAACCGCCGTCCGAGTTGTTGCAGTTGGATCCGGTCCAGAGATACTGCCTGGGTATGGTTTAAGTGATAATTGTACGGCGTTTTTATAGTATAAGCTGGTAAACGAACAAGTGAGTCACTTAATGGTAAGTGATCACCTCCGCTCATGTACACCCAGATACCAGAAGAATCATAAATATGTATTCGTGTACACAGGCCGCTGCGCATGCACCATTCTGAATTAACATTAGTATGTCGGTGATGCGAACCTATTTTTTCCCCTACAAAATAGCTAGCTCAACGCGGCTAAAGAAGTATTCACTTCAAAAGTTATTCGTTGTTATTCTATGTGTTGTACCGCACCACACCGTTGATTAGATTGGCGTCGGCCACGTCCTGTCCAATATAAGCGTTACCAAACTTCTCAACATAGTTATGGTCCATTTTTTCATGAAACCAACTCGCATATATATATATTCATACTCACACCAGCTCTTGTTTTTTTACAGCACAACGAAGTGATTTTTTTTCCGAGCACGGCAAATCGACTGCACTACACCTAATGTTAAGCGTAGTGCAGTCCAAAAAACTAGCGATCACCGACAAACAATGAGTTCATAGGTGTTTACCAGAATCATGCCGGCTTTTATAAATGCTTCAAATGCAAATCGAGGGGCCTACGACAGGATAGGCGGACGACCGATGCAGGCGCAGGGATACAAGGATGTACCCCGCACCAGCCAACCATCAAGTTATGTCGCAAGCCCCTCGGGAGAACAGGATATACACTGGCTGATCCTGAAACGCGATCCACAAAAAAAAATAGAAATATACATATATTTCTTGATATAATTTATTAACCCCCCGACAAATAAAAAAGATGGGTGTTATATATTTGAACTCGCGGGTGCATGTGCGTGCGTGGTGTGTATATTTAACCGGGCTTGGTCTTAGATTTTTTATTCGATGCTGAACTTGTTAACCGACTTCAAAATCGAGGAGGTTCTCGATTTTTATAGTCGTTGTTGTCGCATAATTCATACAAATTAATTAAACATATTTAAAGCTATTTCGCGGTAGTCCCATCGATTTTCGGGTTTATGAATATTTTTTCAACTTTTGGTTACTTATTGTTTTTTAATAATTGGAATATGTTTCCACCCAATACAATTACGTAGGGAGACCGGATCGTAACTCAGCTGTAAATAGTTAAAGTTACAAGTTTGTATATAAATCACCGTCCGGGCGGGCAGACCGGGTTAACCGGGCGGGGAAAGTTACGCTCACCCGGGCAGACCCGGTCGAGCAAAAACGCATCGACAGGACGGAAAATGTGTTTTTCTAGATAGCAAATGCATTCTTGCATGACATGATTAATGTGTATATTGTACTGACTGCAAAAAAGGAGAGGTTCGATCATCATTAAGGCGAAATTTTTACAGATTTTAAATGTTCGTACCTACTATTAACCATATCATATAAAAGGGGCGAAATAAACATAAACTTTAGTCCTCTGTCCAGTATAATGCTTACTTTCCCATTGCTGGGCGAGGGCCTCTATATTAAGGGCCTTAGCCCACCACGATGACCCAATACGGCTTGGTAGTCTTCAACCTTCAAATTCTTATGGGAAATTTGTGTGTTAAATTTTTATGTTTTATTTTATGTTATGTTTATGTTTCCTCACTATGTTTTTCTTCGCCGTTAAAGCAAGCGATAATAGGGTACACGAATCTATTATTTTTATTATATTAAACAATAGTTAGGTTCCTCAAAATCTATTATCGAAAGAATTATATAAATCAAGTCAAATATAAATAAATTAGAAGCCATTTAAATCTACTGGAAGAAGTAGTAATTGTCACATCACCATATTCGCTATAATAATTCAAAGCTAGAGTTGCTACTTTTTGTGTGTATTATATTTTTTTCTTTTATTATTTTAGTATAATTTTACGGTAGTGTGAGAATAAATAAATCCTATTCTATTTAAATGTCTGAAAAGAATGCAGGACATGGCACGTTACGTCACAAGACAGGTCACGCCATTATGGCATACGCGTGCGACAGAGATAGTGATATTTTCCCACTACACTGCCTACTACATTTACTCGTTTACAATATTAAAAAAAAATACTTCCTTAATTAATATAGTAATTTAATTAGTAAATAATACCAAATTTTTTATGTAATTCTATTTTCATAAAACAGTTTGAATTTGGTATTGTATATTACATATAAAATAAAACATAGAAAAATACCCTAAACCCGTAATTTCTAAATACCAGCAGTATATCATGAAAAAACAAAACTTATAAGCAATTCTGTAACAAATCATGCAAATACACGTATCTACATAAAAACAATTTACTACCAAGAAATTATTAGAAAATTATTCAATCGCGAAACATCGCAAATGTTTACTTTACCAAAGAAGTATTAACATAAACATTTAACTTTCACTTGTATATATAAACCATAAAAACACGTCTTTATCCCCCAAGGAGTAGACTGCTAAGTTCTTCCTGCACCCACATTTCACCGAACTTATTTCTTTTTTTTTTATAGCATAGATCGGCAAAAGAGCAAGTGGGTTACCTGATGGTAAGTGATCTCCACCGCCCATGTACGTCCACAATACTAAAAGTATCATAGGCGCGTTGCCGACCTTAAAGGGAAGGGATAATTAAGGGATTGGGAGGAGGAGGAGGATTTGGGCCTCCGGATATCTCACTCACTATACGAAACGCAGAAGCAAGCCGCTACTTTACGTCGGTCTTCTGTGAGACAGTTGTAACAACCCGGTCAAGCCGACCCATTTATGCTGTGGATATAACTGTCTACAGTTTGGCTCTACCACTCCTGATATATTGACACATTGATTTTCGTGGGTAAACGCGTGCAACTGTGATCGCTTCATTATCCCTCGGTCCGACCGCGGCGCATGTTTTGATAGATTATTCAAATTCCGAAAAGTTACACAGAGAAGTTAAACCGCGTAGCCTAAAACAATAACGGTTTTATACGGTGTATGTTATGAGTGGGAGCAGTAACGATTATATGAGGAATCTTTTTTTTATCCGAGCATGGCAAAGTGACTGCACACACCTGATGGTAAGCGTAGTGCAATCCAAAAAACCAGCGACCACCGACAAGCAATGACTTTATCGGTGGTCACCAGAGTCATGCTGTATAAATGCTTCTTCCCTCGGAAGCAAATCGAGAGGCCTGGACAGGCGGATGGCCGATGCAGGATAAAGGACCGAAATCACCTCCCTTTTCCAATCCCCATTGTTTTCCTTTACAAACGATAAAGCGTCCACTATTATTATAGGTATAGGTGGTCATGAACAATGAAAATCACACATCATCAGATAATACCCTTACCCATTTTCTTACCTCTGTTATAAAAAATCTACACATTGACCAATATGTGTATAAGATTGTTTTAATGATTTCAAGTGCAATCTGCCCTAAAAACAAACAAACCGAGCCAATAACGCTAAGTGATACTCATAAAATCGCTAACCTTCTATACATTACGATGGGTAACACTTGCCTCAGGTGAAATTTAACTAATAAACTTTGGTAGTCAATAAAAGAAACGCGACAGACGACGGGAATTTGAGCTCTCTGTTTTAAAGTTCTTTACACACACTGTCATCCGTATTGTTGAGCAATTTGCAATTTACACACTAGCTGGTGAAATGATATAATATATATATTTTTAGCTAAAACTAACACGAACTGCTGTGGCGGCACACGCAGAGTACGTAAAAACTAGCGCCATGGGCGTGTGGTAGGTATTATTATTACAAAAGGTAGTATTTTTATAAATACTACATTATATACTATACATTTTTAACACCACCTTTGCAGCGCCATAGAAGCATGAATTATATTCCTTTTATAAATAACATTATTGATGTGTAACAGTTCTCTTGGTGGCCTTTTTGGAAAATAAACGTTATGATTTTTGAAAGTTCACATAATTATAGCTATTTAAATTTATCTACAATGATAGAATGCCACTATTGTCACCATCTAATGCCTGCCAATAAGTGATTTATTTCTTTATTGACTATTAGCTGGAGCCACGGCTCCGCTCGCGTGAGCGGTCTTTTGCAAGATAAAAAAATAGCCTATGTCCTAATTCATGTCATGGTCTACCTGAGTGTCAAATTTCATTCATAACCGTTCAGCCGTTAAGGCATGACTGACTAACAAACATCCACATTCATATTTATAGTAGTAGTAAGATCACCATTAACTAAAATGTATTGGATGACGACTGATGCTTCACTGTCACAGATAAAAACACGACATTACAAGCTCAAACAATAAATATCAAGGACGGTCAAAGAAGAACTGAAATACCAACTAATGTAAGCATAAATCATTCACCAAACTGAACGGCTGTGTGCGCCAGTTATGGGTCCTGCTTAACTTTTCCAATAAAATCGAAGTGAAATGAAATTTGGAATTTGGAAGAAAAAGCGAAGGTGAAAGTAATCGTGGCCTCAACGATATGGCGCCGATGCTAATACTCGATCCTGAAGCTAAATTAAATTTCGCCTACAAACTCGATGATATTTTTCAATCCATTCTTTATTATTCTGATTGTGAATATGATAAAGGGGGAAATTGGTTTTGTAATGTTAATGTGGCTGAATGTTAAATTCTTCTGTTATTGTAATTTATATTTTTTGTGAGAGGCAGACAAATGAACAACTAGGCTACTAATGAAGTGATCTTCTTCATATTTATAACACGCTGATATTGTATCAGCAGAATGCTGATAGATGCGTTGCCCTAGTAGATGCCCTAGATGCGTTGCAATCATCAATGGCAATTTAATCTCAGAGTTACAAGTTTGACCTTTTTGTGTGTCTACCATATCGTAGCGCCTACATGAATGAGCCGATTCGAATGTGTTTTTTTGTTTAAAATCTAGTATTATCGAGATGATATTTTGAGTGGTAGAGCCACGCTGTAGACAGTTTTGTCTACAGCATGAATGGGCTGGCTCGTCCGGATCGTTACCACTGTCTCACAGAAAACCGACGTAAAGTAGCGGCTTGCTGCTGCGTTTCGTACTGTGAGTGAGATAACCGGAAGCCCCAATCCCCTCCCCTTCCCAATCCCTAATTATCCCTTTCCTTTAAGGTCAGCAACGCGCCTATGACTCTTCTGGTGGTGGGCGTACATGGGCGGTGGAGATCACTTACCATCAGGTGACCCACTTGCTCGTTTGCCGGCCTATGCTATAAAAAAAAAAAAAAAAAATGCTATTAGCCATGTTTGAAGAAAATCTGTTGTGCCGTTTAAAATTACAAATGGTTTTCTTTAATTTACATCAGGTTTTTTTATACGCTGAGGTTATTACATTATATGGAAATAAATCATAATCATAATGATTTCTTACGTTTACGCGAATGTTACTCATTGAAATAAAACCAATTTAAACGGATTTTATCACGGTTTTTTATTTTAATTAAGAAATCATTCTGATAATAGAGTCAAAAAGGATCCACGTACAGCACTCTACACACTTAGTACATACATCTAAATCCTGACAGTATGTCCTAGCAAATATCTATCGAATATCGCACACAAACTTACAAGCTTCTGTTATGCCGCGACACGAACGCAGCTCCCTGTACGTGACACTTCGTATCTGACGAAATTATACTTGCACCAACAGCTGTGCAGTCAATTTCTACCTTATTCTACTGTCTTAATAATCATTTTCGATCATTCCAACGAAACATAGTGTGGCAAAGGAGCCAAGTTAAGTTTGCAGTCATAATAAGTCTTAAATTAATCAAGTTAGGAGTGATTTTTCTTTGAAAATGTATTGTGTATTGTCAGGTTTACACAATAGTTTTTCCGGTGGTGGCGATTATGTTCCATGGCTATTTGTAAAGGTGTTGTTGAGGTGAGATACGAAACCATTTAGGGTAATGCACGATATGATTTTGAATCGTATTTTTATAAAATGTTTTGTATCTCTGATTTCTTCGGGTTTTTTCTTTCTGAAATTGTCTTTGGACTATGGATTGCTTACAGAAAATTCATGATTTCATGAAATAGTAACTACTGGGAATGAGACATCTTATATTTGGATGACAAACATATTGCAGTGCCACTACTTTTTTATAGCATAGATCGGTAAACAAGCAAGTGGATCACCTGATGGTAAGTACCATGTATGCCTACAATACTAGAAGAATTAATTATAGTTATTTACGCATCGATATGATTCAACAAAAATAAACGGCCTAAATAAACAATTTTGAGTTAATGATTTCTTTAATTGACCATTAAATTGTAGTAGCGTCGACTTACAAAAAAATATTTTAACTTTTTAGTTTTTTATCGGTTTTACCTTTGTAATGGTTAAAGTTATCTAAATTCATTTAGATTACAATCACATGGCACGTATAAAGGGTAGAGCTTCAATTAAACTGATCTGAAGTCTAGACATAAATCTTAATAGCATTGCGGTCTAGGCCTTTTACTGTCAGACCTAGGTTTACATTTGAGTAGTCTATCGTTAGCATTTAATTATACAAATCGAAATTCTAAGATTTGTAAATGACGTGATCTAATTCAATAGATTTTGTATAAAGTTTGTTGAAACGGATTAGGAGGAACTTGAGTAGTGTTGAATAGAATCGAATTTTAAATGAGTCTGTAAGGGTAGACTCTTTTTTGTACTGAGCCAGTACAATGTCCCACTTCAAATGAGGCGAGGCATCTTAGAACTCAGCGGTACTACAAATGTACTTAGTATGTTGTGGTTTATATTGCTCTACCTTTTTTTTATCCGAGTACGATAAAGTGACTGCACTATACCTGATGGTTAGTGCAGAGCAGTCCAAAAAACCAGCGACGACCGACAAATAATGAGTTTGTTCTATTGATCTTAGCCTGAGATTTAGTAGGGGTTGACGATAGAGATCATCACATAAGGTGACGCCAAGCGACCGTCACTTGATGCTACCATCGGATTTTAGATGTTCTACATTTATCATCACATGAATACTTGTTATACAAGAGGACAGTTTGTATCTCTTGAGAAAAGCAATAAAGTAAGACTGCAATCCACAACACAGTTCTGCAAGATCGAATTACAAAAAATATGCGGCAAGTTTCCTCATCGTCATGCTTAATAAACCTAAGACGCCACATTATATCGCTCTTCTTAACAAATAAAATAGTTTGTATCGACGCGATTTCTCACTCTCCCGTTGGTTGATTTACCTACATTTTTTTGCATATTTTATTTCTTGTTTCTTTACTTCAGGCTGACATAGTTCTGACGTCATAAGTAATAGCTGTGTTTTTATGTGACATTTCAATTGGACTAGATTACACTTGTCATTAAAAACATTGTAGACTTCACTTTGACATCATATAACACTAAAACACTGTCTTTTACCTATATAGGCGCATAGGCGGACAAACGAGCAAGTGGGCCATTTGATGGTAAGTGGTCGCTTCCACCCATGTATGCCCAAAATACTAGAAGAACCATGGGCGTGTTATTGACCTTAAAAGAAAGGAATAATTAAGCTAATGCTAAGTTTCCGTGAGTGTTTCTCTGGTCTTCTCTACTCTCTTCTCCTCTGCTTTATACACCGCTCACGTCACATTTCTCCTCGCTAACTTTCGCTCGTTACTGTCGGCATCATTAATATATAAAACAGTAAGCCGGCACACGTACCCCCTCCTTCCTATGACATTTGGTTAAAAGAAGAGTGCCATGGATTTTAGCAAATTTGCTAGTTATGGAGACCTACAATAGATTCATATTTACATAATATAAAATGAAGTCGCTTCCACTGTCTGTTCGCTTAGATCTTTTAAACTATTCAACGGATTTTAATGCAGTTTTCAACAATAGACAGACTGATTCATGAGGAAGGTGTATATGTATATCACGCTGTGACCCATGGGAGCAGGGCAGTAACATGCAAGTGAAACCGCGAGAGACAGCTAGTCGTCTATAAATCATCGCTAGTACTCACGGACGCAGGCAGGTTTCAAGTGTGGCGTCTTTAAGTTTGTTGGTTTATGTATTATATCTTCCCTACGGACCTCTACCATGTTTAGTTGTTATGACATCCAGTTTTTTCAGCGCTGTCGACGGCATGTTTTTCCTATTCTATTGTGTAGAAGATGACTTGATTTATTTAAGTTGTTAAGTTACTTTATACGAGTATCCTTGTCAGCCTTTAAATTGTCCCGAGTTTGAAACAGCTATTTCCATACTACGTCCTTTTTTTGGATGTCTTGTAACTCCTTTGTTTGATGTACGCAATCTGTGATGTAATTCTTTTTATAAGATTAGATATGTTATAAGTTTTTTAGTTAAATCTATTCTTTTGGTTTGCTTCGGAATCATATGTTTTTTGGATATTCTCGCTACACAGGATGTTAGAATACAAAGGAGATAAATAAGCATATTTAAACTTCAATATCTTTCTAAACATTGATTCTCTAGTAAGTGAAAGTCCGATTGGGTTGGTATCCCCAATCGGACTTTCGCTTACTAGATACTTACCACTAGTAATTGAATATGTCAATCTTAAATATTAAGGTTACGCTTCAAAACCCAAAAACGGTTGGAAAAAATGAACGCAATGCACGTTTTAACTAAACATTTTTCGACAGACATTTTTCCAGCCCAAAAAACTCTAGATGGACTGGATACCGTCCAATGTGCGAACAGTGTATCGAGATTGAATGATTGACGCTCACTGAACTGAGAACCATGATAAAGTATAGGCGCAACTGTGCGAGCAGTAGATGATGCAAAATATGCGCCTTTTTATAGCATAGATCGGCAAACGAGCTAGTGGGTAACCTGATGGTAAGTGATCCTTACTGCCCATGGTGCGCCCACAATAACAATAGAATCATGGACGCGTTACCGACCTTAGAGGAAAAAGATTAAGGGATTGGGGAAGGGAGGGGGATTTGGGCCCCCGGATATCGCACTCCCCGTACGAAACGCAGCAGCAAGACGCTACTTTACATCGGTTTTCTGTGAGACAGTAGTAACAAACAACCCGGCCGAGGACCATTCACGCTGTAGACAAAACTGTCGACAAAGTGGCGCTACCACTTATAAAAAAAAACAGACTAAAATATAGTTATACTTAATTAGATTACCTAATCTATTCCGCATGACGAGAACCTCGTAAAAGACGATAAAGATAAAATTACCAAATATTTAGATCGGGCACACGAGGTTATCAGGGCAAATACTATAGAATACAAAAAAAATCGGTGTTTAAATATCCGAGGTATGAATCGAGAATATCCTCTTTTTGATACTCGTTTAATAAAGCGAAGAAACAAGTTTCATTTTATCATGGTCTTCGCAAAACACATCGTTAGCACTCAATAAAAAATCAGTACCTACGTCAAACTTACAGAATTGTGAGAGCGGCGAAGTTGGGAACATCTCAGAACTGCTGATCGGATGTAAACGAGATGTCACATAAATAAACATGGGGGGGATTCGAAAAAACCGGCCCCGGACCGGGTATGATTCACGGACGAGTGAGCAATCAAAAGTTTTTGTAACGCCTACTAGATATTTATTATCGACTGTTCAAACTTCGGGAGCAGTTTATTCCTTTTTATTTTTTTTGGCTCTTGGCATACAATGTTTTAACCCCCGACAAATGGAGGGGTGTTGTACATTTGATTCATTTATCTGTTTATCTGTTTGTAGCATCGTAGGGTTTAAACGAATGCACCGATTTTAATGCGGTTCTGGCTTTTGGAGAAACATTTAATTTCGGTTGATAATGGCTAAAAAATTATAACTAACTACAATGTCAACGTCAACGTCAATGTCAACGTCGTCAACGTCCCGACGTTTCGAAAGCTTTTCAGCCTTCGTGGTCACGGGGTGGACTAAGGTGTAGGTTCTCCCGAAATTGCAATCCTGACGACTAAGATGTATTTTCTCAAGCTTAAACACTCACAAATCGTTAAACGGTTGAAGAGCTAAGCGATCGCTAACGTGTTATGGATTGCGGTTTTATGACCGTTTGCAATAAAGGATCTTAAATTAATTATCCGGCTAGATCACGGATATCAACCAATCAAACGAAGTTATTTTGTACACGTGACCTTTAAACGCGCACACAGAACTTTGAATTACAAAGCACTGCATGGCACTGAACTGCGCTCGTCACCATTGAAACATAAGATGTTAAGTTAGTAATTTCACTGGCTTCAATGTCCTTCAAACCGAAACACAATAGTGCTTACACACTGTGGCTTGGCGGCAGATATAGCCAAAGCAGTGATACCAACCTAGACGGCCTCGCATAGGAGGGACCTACCACGTTGGAAAAGTTACCAGAAATGTATGAATATATTTACCTACAATTATAACAGAATAGAAGTGTAATTGCCGAGTATTAAAAGTATATACATGTAGTTTTCTTTTATGTACCCTACCCTTTCTGGCTCCTACTATATCTCCATCCCATGGTTGCCTGGAAGAGATTGCCTTGAGCGATAAGGCCGCCAATTGTACTTTTTTATTGTTGACTGTTTTTCTTGTATGTATGTAATCCAATGTACAATAAAGAATTATAAATAAAAATAAATAAATAAGTATATTTTGTTGATGCTATGTATATATTTGTTGATACTGATCTCTATACATAAGTTTCTTTTATTTTTATACTGACTTGCCATAAGCGCTATTTTAATTCCTCTAATAAACTATTTCATGTCTAATCATTCCATTTCATCAGTTTAAGCCAGCAACATTTCACCCTGACACATTAATAAAACCTTTTCCGAGAGTTGCAACTCAAGTAATAAATAATTCGGATAATTTGTAAGGTTCGTTTCCAGGGTACGTCACGCGAGGAGCGCGGCGCCACGTGCACCTCACGTGACCGCCGATATATTGCCGACTGCCAATAACCACCTAACGAGGGTAAGGGCATTCTCCCCTCGGGCAAAATATTATGGTGTGAGGGAAAATGTTGCTGGGGAACTTCGAGTATTACGAACATTGTAAAAAAGGCCCGAAGAGGAAACTGGGGACGTTTGTAATTGCAATCTATAAAGATGTCCGGCGTGGGATTTTTTTCGTAATATGCACAGTTTTAACCGACGAAAAAACGGAGGCGGTTGTCAATTCAACACGTATATTTTTTGTGTTAGACCACGCATAACTTTTCACAGAGTAGACCAATTTTGATAGTTATTTTTTAATGAATAGGGTATACTAACCAAGCAACTACTACTCCGGCTATGAGACCAACTACTCCGAAGTTGGTCTCATAAAAAATTTGAACAAAAATTCTAACCCTAGAGATACCCTAATAGACGGCCACAGTAGTATAGTCTACTGTGTAGTACTCATACACTATAGTATACTAGTATAATCTTCGCTATTAATCACTAAGTAATTTCATATTTTCATTCATGAAATTCATTTTAAAAATATATTTCTAGGAAATCGAGGTGTTTTCCTAGCAGTCCACCACGACGGTTTGTTTTCTTTGCCCTGGACTTATAATTAAAGTTATAGCGGACGACCTGAACTCCCATGACGGCACAAGGAACAAGCGACGATAGATTTACTAATTACTATATAATAAGTAAACAAAAACAATTAAGTTTTTGTAAATTTCATTGTGTAAAGAATTTGTCCCGCGATAAAATGTGAAATTTATTCATATAAGTAAAGTACTTTTAGCTATTCAATATATATTTTTATAGCGTAAACCAGTAAATGAGCAAGTGGGTCGCCTAATGGTAAGTGATCTCCACTGCTCATGTACGCCCACAATACTAGAAGGATTATACGGCGCGTTGCCGACTGTAAGGGGAAGGGATAATTAAGGGATTACGAAAAGGAGGGGGTTTGGGCCTCCGGATATCTAATTCACCGTACGAAATGCAGCAGCAAGCCCCTACTTTACGTCGGTTTTTAATGAGATAGTGGTAACGACCAGGTCGAACCGGCCCATTCATGCTATAGACAAAAGTGTCTACAGCGTGGCTCTACCACACAAAAGAAGATATTCAAATATTTTATGTCATTATGTTTTTTGGACTTCACTACGCTTACCGTGCCGTGCTCGGACAAAAAAAAACCCTGTTAAAATTACAATTCGCTGCCGCCGCTCCCTTAAGCCGGCAACTTATTCCAAGCTTTTATTTGGCAGTCAAAATGATGAATGAAGTTTCATTAGTGGCTGCCAACGGCCCAGGTACTGGACTCTGTATTAGTCCCCATTTATATCGACCACATATTTCCCCACTAAAATTATGGTCATTGTCTTTATCCTGTACTGGGATACGGTGCGTAATATATGGATTATAACTCGTGTCTTGACTCATGCTGGGTTCTATTTAATTTACTGGGCTATGAACTACATGTACGGACTTTTAGCACCTTAGTTTCGTGGGAATTCAGGCAAATACAATACAATTTGGGTCAATCTTAAGAATATGATATCAACTCTGTATTTATCTGCTACGTACGAGTCTCCTTTATTAATACTATGACAACCTCTGTGAAGCAGTGGGCGAGAAGCCCACTCTTTGAGTGGTAAAGCCACGCTGTAGACAGTTAGTCTACAGCATGAATGGGCCGGCACGACCGGGTCGTTTCCACTGCCTCACAAAAAACCGACGTGAAGTAGCGGCTTACGACGCTTACACTTAGCGACGTAAAGTACTTGCTGCTGCATTTCGTACGGTCGGAAACTCGCCCACGATTCTTCTGGTATTGTATATACATTAGCGGTAGAGATCACTTACCATCAGGTGACCCACTTACTCGTTTGCCGGCCTACGCTATAAAAAAACTGAAAGAATAATATTTTAAATTACGTGAATCACCATGCTTGCTACGAATGTTAACTAACTCTCGGCTTGAAATAACTCACGCTAAGTAGATAAGTTTTTTTGACAAAATATATCATATTACAGTCAACAAACTCCTAAGTATCCTCGCTTTTAGTGCGTGACATAAATATAAAGATGCGTAGATAAAGTAATGACGTCATTAGCTTGTGACGAGCCAGCTAACTCCCGCTGTTTCTAGCTAAAAACTTAGCGAATTAATAGCTTATTACACGACGTAGACGGTTACTTTGAAGTTCTCTTTGAGAATAAGTTTCTCGCGTTTCAATAGATAGCGTTAGAGTACGCTTTGTTTGAATACGTGATTAATAATTTAACTTACATTTCAGATTTTACATGTGTGTAGTGTGTACCATCATCTAATAAGTTGAAACTTGTTGGAAATTGTTTTCAATTGGATATTCTCTTTTGTAGGGTAGAATATTTGGTATTTATTTTTCCGCTTGCCCAAGCCGTGGGTAGTTGTAGAGTCATATGCCGTCCGAGGCGAGCGGTACTTCGCTCTGCGCCTCAGGTCAGTAATTTCACAGCCGACCACTCACATATTGCTTTTCACAATACTATGCTTTCTCCAGTTATTCAAAGTTACTAAAACCAGCAATATTATACTTATATCAGTCTTTTCCTCTCGGTATTTAGCTTTCGAGGAGGAGGAATTTTTAATTTAATAAAATAACAATTTGCTATTCGTCTATTCGCTAATTCTTTTACAGAATAAAAGAATACAATAAAATGATTTTCTCATTTATTCTGCGGTAAAAACACAAAGCCACGAAACAAACAACAAACTTGTAAATAAATAGAAAAGTTGGAACACAAAGCGCGAACTTAATACAATATTGATGCTGAAGATTTCAAAGATACGGTGTAGCGGAAAAGTATTATACAATAGTAGTACTACGAAGCAGTAATAGGAAGAAAACATAAACTCCACGCTATAGTTTCGAGCGTAGCACGCTACGAACTACGTATATACTACGTAAATACATTCTTTTAAAAAAGACACTTTTCTCCCCTTCAATTGTATTCTTGCTTTTAATTAATTTTTAATTTATAATTTGTTAATATTATGATAATAATTAGATTAATTAAATATTGACTTTTATGCGTAATCTAAATGTAATGCTGTTTATATTGCAAGGACGTTTGCAACTGTAATTATTGTAATACTTGGCATGCGTTTATTTTCATTGATTATTTATGTAATTATGTTGGTATTTACAATGTTGTTGCGACTTAATAAATAAATAAATAAATAAATAAATAAATAAATTCATTGAGTCTTGCTAAAAGCACAACGCATGTCTACGACGTAGACTCCTAGTGCTACGAAAGATTAACAGCCATTCAATACTATCATACACGTAGATTATACCAGAAACATATTATGCTGACTTTCATTGTGCATAGAATAAATGAAGAATCTTTTTTTGGAACGAAGTTCCTTACGGCAGGCTTGGAGGGGATAGGGATTTCGCTGCGTGACCGAACTGAAAAAAATGTGATAGTAAAACCGTAAGAAAAATGCGTGGAATAAAAGTGTTAAATGAGACGTGTTCCTTTTTTAAAATGAAATTCATTCAGCTAGTTATTGAAGTATTTTTATATCTCCTTCGATTTTTAAAAGATTACGCTAGCTCGTTATCTATACTAATAATAAAGCTGTAGAGTTTGATTGTTTGATTGTTTGTTTGTTTGTTTGTTTGTTTGTTTGTTTGAACGCGCTAATCTCAGGAACTAATGGTTCGAATTGAGAAATTCTTTTTGAGTTGGATAGTCCATTTATCGAGGAAGGCTTTAGGATATATAACATTACGCTGCGACCATTAGAAGCGAAGCATCAGTGAAAAATGTTGCAAAAACGGGGAAAATTATTCATATTTGAAGGCTTCCGTTGCTAAGCTACCCTAATAATATTATTTGAAGGCTTCCGTTGCTAAGCTACCCAAATCTATACTAATATTATAAAGCTGTAGAGTTTGATTGTTTGTTTGTTTGTTTGATCACGTGGGCGAAGCCGCGAGCAAAAGCTAGTTATTTATAATTACATAAGTTGATAAAATATGCTATACAATAGCTTTACCGCGGCAGTCTCCGAGTGCCACACGTCTTTTTTTTATTTATTTCTATTTTTCTATTTCTATGTAATTTTATGTTGTCAAACAAAAATAAAGAGACATATTTTGTTATTTTAGTTGATAATTTGAATTACGATGTTTTTTTATTTTAAGTAATTTATTATTTCCTAAAATACTGAATTTCCTATATAATAAATTGAGCACGACTTCTTTTGCAATTTGTGTCGATTCTACATTAGCCGAAGGAACTTCGTTCCTACCTGGTGTCCCACGACACCACTAATTATTTTTATTTTTAATTAAATGACGAGACGAGTAAGTCGCTCGCCTGATGGTAAGCGCCACGCCTGCCCAACAACAGAAGCAACACCACACAGAACTATGAATCACAAAACACTGCATAGAACTGAACTGCGCTCGACACCCCGAGACATAAGATATTATGTCTCATAATGCCCAGTAATTTCACTGGCTTCAATGTCCTTCAATCCGAAACACAACCGTGCTTACACACTGTTGTTTGGCGACAGAAAAGTATATAATACAATTTATTCATCGAATATTCACATAGGTCGCTACATACAAATCCAAATTTATTATACATTCAAATTATATTGCTTTGATGGATATAAAGAGACATAGAATAAACTTTTATGTTTACACTGAATGACTTTCCTTACGATGTTTTTCTCCGATTTTCGACCGTAATCGAATGATATGTACATTCGATATATATTTAATGATTAAAATCTGTTACAGACGAGTGTATTCATAAAAAGAGATTCTCATATTTACACAAAGTCGTATATTCAAGCTAAAATAAAACAATAAATAAAAGGAGGAAAAACGTAGAGAAATAAATCAATACAGTAACGATAATGATGGTCGACGTAAAACTAACATAAATTGCGGGGCAGGGGGCGTGCGGGGGGCGTGCGGGAGGCGAGGGGGCTAGTTCAAATGAGGAATGACTAAACAATAGTGCCGGTATAAAAATAAATGACTGACTCACTTCCTTCGAATAAGTTTTTGCGCGAGTTCATCGGAAGATCTTTAGAATGAGTTCTGTACAAGTAGCGTCAGCAGAAAATTAATTAATTTAAAACAAATCTTTATTTAGTTTGAATTACTTCATTGACTTTATGTTGACTATATAAATGAAATATTGTACTTTAATTATAACTATCACTCTATTCTATCCCATTCTAATTTAAAATTATGGATCCATAATTTTTCGATGATTTCGCCAATGTCAAGTATTAAATATCATTCATACATATACATACGCACTGACACCTTTAATCCCCAAAGGGGTAGGTGAAGGTGTAACCAGTACACCCACATTCCACCGAGCCAAGCTTAATTTCATCCTTTGATCTGATAGGGGGCGACCCTATCGCCATACCGGGCAATTCCAGACTTCGGGCTGATACTAAGCATTTCGTGATACAAAAATCCAATATCACTTTTACCCGGGATCGAGCCCGCGACCTCAGCACAACACCACGCGTACGCATTACCACAACGCTAGCGAGGCAGGCAATATCTATTAATAAAAATAAAAAAATAAACTAAACGACGTATATGCTATCGCTCCACTCGTATCCGGCGCACGAGTGAGGCGCGGTGGAGGGGGAGGGTTAGAGAAAAGTGGCGGGGGGGGGTCTGATATCCGCCACGGCGCCGCCGCGACGGCACTCTCTTCATAACTTTTACTGTCAACTCAATTACGGCATTAGATGCCGTGAAGATGCCTGGGTTGCCCGCCGCGCCGCGCCGCGCCTTGCCGGAAAAATGTCTCTTATTCGAATTGTTTATTAAAGGTGAATTATTAGTATTTTTAAATAAATCTATATGACATTTTATATTGTTTTCTCTATATCAAATATGAGTGGTAGAGCCACGCTGTAGTTTTATCTTCAGCATGAATGGGCTGACACGACCGGTTCGATACCATTGTTTCAAAAGAAACCGACGTAAAGTTGGGGCTTGCTGCTCCGTTTTGTACGGTTAGTGAGATATCCCGAGGCCCAAATCCCCCTCCTTTCCCAATCCCTTAAATATCCCTTCTCTTTAAGGTCGGCAACGCGCCTATGTTTCTTCTACTATTGTAGGCGTACATGGGCGGTGGAGATCCCTTAGCATCAGGTGACCCACTTGCTCGTTCGCCGGTCTAGCCATTAAAAAAAAAATATTACAAAACCCTTATAATGTCATGAATAAGTCACAATTTATTAACATACTAGCTGTCCCTCGCGGTTTCACCTGCATGTTACTGCCCGGCTCCCATTGGTCATAGCGTGATATACATACAAACCTTCCTCATAAATCACTCCATCTATTGCTGAAAACTGCATAAAAGCCGTTGAATAGTTTAAAAGATCTAACCGAACAGACAGCGGAAGTGACTTCATTTTATACTATGTAAAGATTACGATTTATGTGTGAAATTATATAATACTAATAATATAGGCGATGTTGGCTTGGGGCCTAAGATGTTGGCCGACTTACAACCGGCATACTTACACTTTCAACCTCCATCGTATTAAAATTAATAAATCAATGCTACCTCACATATTGGGTATTCCGATAAAGGAAAATTACGAACTGCTGTCATTAATATTAATCAGTATGCACAATGCATATGCACTTCGCAGATAAATTTAATTTAAAACACCAATCCATTACGTGCATACGTTGAGCTATATATTTTTATCCGAGCACAGCAAAGTGACTGCACTACGCCTAATGGTAAGCGCAGTGCAGTCCAAAAAACTAGAGATTATCGACAAACAATGAGTTTATCGGTGGTTACCAGAATCATGCCGGCCTGTATAAATGCTTCTTCGCGAAGTGGGAAAAAGCAAATCGAGAGGCCTGCGACAGGACAGGCGGATGACCACACAGGCATAGGATGTATCCCAATAACACATCAAGTCATGTCACAAGCCGCTCAGGAGAACCGAATATACACTGGCTGATCCTGGGACACGGTCCACACAAGGTGTGTGGATCACTATAGCAGGTTTTAACACCATGTATACGGTGGTCGCTATCCGGGTGGGTATGACTATCCTACCACCAGCGCTACCAGCATTACCACAAAATAGTAGCTAAATCAATGAAAAAGTAAAACGCAATCTGAATAATTAACCCTACGACGCCGCAGTAGCTTAAAGAGCTAAATTAAATCTTAAATGTTCCTCACAACGACTTTCCCTAACACTGTACTTGAATTTATACGAAAGAAACTTTTCATTATGCCCTGTGACCTGGCGTGGCGCAAGTAACAGGTATTAGCCGTGTAAATAAATTATAAAGTAATAATGATAAATACACCGAACAGTCACAGATAGTCCTGACTCCACACTAGGTTAACCTGTATCGTGGGTATCTAGAACTACGAGGTTCTTGCGGACCCACAACACCCGAACCAGACCCGAAACAAATAATTGTGAATCACACAAGTCTCGGTGCGAGATTCTAACTCAGCCTCTCGCCGGCCTTTCGCCCACTGCGCGACAGAGGCTGTAAAAACACAGCGATAAACCTAAGGGATTCCATTTCTACAATTTAATCTTCATATACGATCTAGGTAAATGTAAACAAATATCTATTTTTTATAGCATAGACCAGCAAACCACCAAGTGGGGCACCTGATGATAAGTGATCTCCACCGCCCATGTACGCCATAATACTAGAAGAATCTTAGGCGCGTTGCCGACCTTAAAGGGAAAAGGGATCGGGAAGGGTGTGGGATTTGGGCCTCCGAATATCTTACTCACTAGACGAAACGCAGCAGCAAGCCGCTACTTTACGTCGGGATTCTGTGAGATAGTGGTAACGACCCGGTTGAGCCGGCCCATTCATGATATAGACAAAACTGTCTACAACGCGGCTCTTAACAGGCGTGAGCATATGTATGTAAAAAAAATGTATAACTTCAAAAATCTTATACAAAAACCATACACTAAAGCGAGAAATTCCACGAATTCGCGTACCATTGAAGTGTTGATGTGATTTCTTATTGACGATTACGTAATGTATGTAATGTGTTTTTCTATTGGTGCGCGTCGCCGCCCTGTCTGCTGTATTTATTTCAATGTAGGAAATTTTTTCTCATAATTTACCATACGAGTTAGCTTTTTTTATCCTGGCACAGCAAAGTGACTGCACTGGACTACATTTTAAGTACAATTCTGTCCAAACATAATGTCGACCGTCATGTTGTGTCCCTCAACGGTCGGTAGAATTATGCCGGCCTGAAGTTACTTTAGGAGATGAGTCACTGGCTGATCTCTGACCGGGCCACTGTGGCGGATTTTTCACCATGGGGGCCATACCTGCTGTAGACAAAACTGTCTACAGCGTGGCTCTACTCATGTAAATATATCTTAAAGTAAGTATATATTATAGGATTTGTGCCGCCATTCCGCTCGTGTAAAAGTCAGACAAAGAATCTTATTTTTACGAGTGTTACAATAAGATCAAGATATATTTAGATTTATATATTTAATGGATTTTGAACAAAAACCAAATCTATTTAGTTTTATTAGCTTGAACGACGAGCAGGTTGTTCAGCTGATGGTAAACGCCACGCCTGCCCATAAAAAATACCTCAAAGAGGTTTAAATTGCAAAACACCGCATGGCACTGGACTGCGCTTGTCACTCCGAGATATATGAAGTCTTATAAATGCACAGTAATTTCACTCGCCTTAATGTCATACAAACTGAAACATAATAATACCCATACACCGCTGCTTGACGGCAGATATAGACAAAGCGGTAGCACCAATCCAGACGTCTTGAACAGACCCGAGTGTCCCTCGTATGCGAGGGGATTTTGTATTTTTGGTTGACAAGCAAACAACATATTTACAATATATGTCTAGGTACAAAATGGGTACATTAGGCAACCAATATCAATATCTTTAACGTATTTTATAGGCTCGAGTCTTGGGTAAAAGCCAATAATCTAGATTCTTAATGCATCCAATGTCAACGTTGACTCTATAATGTTCTCTAAAAGGTTTTAATCTCCCCATTTTTACGTCCAATGATATTTATTCGAAAATTAACCTTTTTTTTTAATTTGATTGAATGACGAGATGAGCAAGGCGTTCGCATGATGGTAAGCGCCACCGCCTGCCCATAAACAGAAGCAATACCACACAGAACTTTGAACTACAAAGGGCTGTATGACACAGAACTACGTTCGGCACCCCGAGACTTAATATTTTAAGTCTCATAAATGCACAGTAAATTCACTGGCTTCAATGTCCTTCAATCCAAAATACAAACAAACAGCAGCAGAAATAGACAAAGCGGTAGTACCAACCCAGACGCATATATACACAACAGCAGCGTGACTAGTCACGTTAGTTTTCGGTACTGGTTACATTAAGTCATAATATTTAACAACCACCACACTTGAAAATTTGTTACCCCTTGAGTTTGTAGTTCAATTAGAAACAAGGGTACGTAAGTTACATAATCTCGAAGTTCATATAATAAGACAAATCTATGGAAACGAAGCAATAATCTCATCTCTCATAAATAAGAAATGAAGAATCCTCGAAAGCCTTCTAGATGAGTCGGAAATTCTAACTTCTCTTAGGAAAATCCGTCTATCTCCGCAATCACCTTAAGAGGAATTAGAAACTGTACTAGAAAAGTATATAGAATATGAACTATAACAGAATATAAGCGAAACATATCAATAACTCCAGCAAAACCTTTTTTCTTTCTTCCTTCTTTCCAGTATAACCAATAAAATATACCCTACAGTATATTAATAAAATGATCAAGCCAATGAACTAGATCACGAGTTTCGTCCAACAAATAATGAAAGTCAAAAGTGAAGTGGGCCAGAATTAGTTTTTACGAGGTTGTTTTCGCATCGAAACTTGTCTGAATTACTGTTGGAGGCCGCTTTTATTAAATAACCAATAATATCGTTAAATATTGGCCACTAAGAAGAGTTCTATTTATAACTAGAACACGAGATTTTGGGTATTGTATTAATAACTTTAACAATAACTATTTCGGAATAAAACTAATTTAATCGGAATTTATCACAGTTATTTTAATTATGATCTCGACGTACAATTAACTATAGATAAGATGGTTGAATTTAGCACAAGCCTGGGATCCGATATAGACATTTAATTAAATCGGAACCCAAAAGACCAATTAATTTCCAGACCTTTATTTCTATGGTCATTGTTGATTTCCGTCGCCAGGCAACAGTGTGTAAGCACTGTTGTGTTTCGGTTTGAAGGACATTGAAGCCAGTGAAGTTTCTGGACATTATGTCGCTTAACATCTTATGTCTCGGGGTGGCGAGCACAGTTCAGTGCCATGCAGTGCTTTATAATTCAAAGTTATGTGTTGCTACTATTTCTGGACAGGCATCTAGTCCTTGCTCGTCTCGTCATTGAAACAAAAATCCATTATCTATTTAAAAATGAATTAAGAATCCAACTTTGTATAGAATCTATCATTCGTATTAAATACTTCACTAGGAAAATCATTTAACAACGAAAGCTCAAATCGCAAATTGATTATTCATCAAAATTCACGATTTGTAAATTCAAGTCGAAGATGAGACAGGATCCGGAAAGCACTTGTCAATGCGATCCGGTCTAATTCAATAGATAAATTCCCACAAAGCCTCTTCGCAGTTAATTAACATCGTAACGAGTGAATAAACATTGATGCTGAAGATTTTGTTTTACAAGGATCTATTTTCAGTAACAGTATAGTTTTCAAGATTTTTTTGGTATAGTATTGGTTTGTAATTTAACGTATAATATTATTTATTATATTTTATAATTATACTGGTATGATGATATATCTTTATAGCATCGTCTGGCAAACGAGCAAGTGGGTCACCTGATGGAAAGTGATCCCCACAGCCCATGTACGCCTACAATGCTAGAAGAATCATAGGCGCGTTGCCAACCTTTTTTTTTTATTTGATTTAATGATGTAACGAGCAAGGCGCTTGCCTGATGGTAAGCGCCACGCCTGTCCATATTCAGAAGAAACACCACACAGAACTTAAAGGGAAGGGATAATTAAAGGATTGGGAAGAAGAGGTGGATTTGTACTTCCGGATATCACACTCACCGTACGAAACGCAGCAGCAAGTCGCTACTTTACGTCGGTTTTCTGTGAGACAGTCGAGCCAGCCCATTCATGCTGTAGACAAAATTGCCTACACCTATCACCTGACGCCGACCTTGCCGTGTTGTAAAGGAAAGGGAGGTAGTTCATCAGGTATCCATCTATCTTACTGACTCCACAAAACGATGCTCCACATAAATTTCTGCGAAACAGCAAGGCAACCCGAGCCAGCTTATTCAAAAATATTTACGCGGGTCTATTCAGTAACTTTATTAGCCAGAAAATAAAAACATTTAATAGTCCATTACCTGTCCTCTTAAAAACAATTGCGAATTCTCCGTCCAAAGATTCCATTATTCCGTGGTACGAGTAAATACGGCCAATGGAGTGGTGAAATTAAGCGGAAAGCAAGGAGCACGTACTATGCAACACTACACCAGTAACGATTTAATTTTGTTGGTGTTGGTCCAAAACGTCCACTGAATGCATGGAATTATATTGGCTGGATGTAACTGGGATTTAATAGCTTTGTTTACTTGAAAATGTAGAGATACATTTTACCCACTACCGTCTAATTTAATGTGAAAGAAAATGTCGTGAACAAACCTGTATACTTGAGAATTCTATATAAGTACCTATTTAGAAGGTATGTGAAGTCAAACACCACTGACTTTTCTAAGTTTCGTGTGTATTAATTGTTAATTATCGCTTGCTTTAACGGTTCATCGTGAGGAAACCTGCATACCTGAGAACTCGATACGATTTTTCGAAGGTATGTGAAGTCTACCAACCAGCATTATCCCAGAGTAGTGGACTAAGGCCTAGCCCCTCAATTTTAGTAGAGGAGGCCCGTACCTCACTGTGGGCCTAATGAAAGCCCAAACAGCGGCAAAAAACTAGGAATCTTAAACAAGGTAAAGCTATACTTCACGTCTGGACAGATTTTGAAATTGTATAAAACACAAGTTCGTTCTTGCATGGAGTATTGCAGCCATCTTTGAGATGGCTCAGCAAAATATCAACTTGCCGTACTGGACTCGATTGAACGCCGAGACAAGAGAATGATAGGCGATGAAAAGCTGGTGAAGACTAGCTTGGATCACCGCCGTAAGGTTGCCTGCTCGTCGGTAAAATAGAATGTACTTCGGAGCGTGTGCACGAGAGCTATATTAGCTGAGTGGTAGAGCCACGCCGTAGACAGTTTTGTCTACAGCATGAATGGGCTGGCTCGACCGGATCGTTACCACTATCTCACAGAGAACCGACGTAAAGTAGTGGCTTGCTGCTGCGTTTCGTACGGTGAGTGAGATAACCGGAAGCCCAAATCCCGTCCCCTTCCCAATCCTTAATTATCCCCTTTCTTTAAGGTCGGCAACGCGCCCATGACTCTTCTGGTGGTGGGCGTACATGGACGGTGGCGATCACTTACCATCAGGTGACCTACATGCTCGTTTGCCGGCCTATGCTATAAAAAAAAAAGCTCTTGGTATCCACGATACAGGTGAGCCTAGTGTTGAGCCTACGGGTGTGACTGTTGGGTGTTTTTATTATGTTATTACTAGCTGTGGCCGCGAACTTCGTTTCGCCATCAAAAAGCTTTCATTCAAAATTTCATCCCCTATTTGGGCCTTTTAGGGGTTGAAATTTAAAGGAAAAAATACCCTATGTTTCACCTTGGGTCATCAACTATATTTGTGCCAAAATTCATTAATCGGTTCAGCGGTTTAGATTTTTCATACAAACTTTCGTACCCTTTTTAAACCCTTCAGGGGTTGATTTTTGAAAAACATAGTCACCTATGTCTGATTCTGATGTATAAGCTATATTATTGTAAAGTTTTATTAAAATCCATTTTTACGTGAAAGAGTAACAAACATCCATCTATACTTACAAACTTTCGCGTTTATAATATTAGTAGGATTAAACATTCTAGTACTGCGACGGTATGTCTACAATATATCTATCTATGACATTTATTTTAATACCATCACATATCCAGCCGACATACCTCCGTGGAAGACAATTGGTGTCAGCCGCTAAACGAACAGTTAGAGGGGCGCTCGCTCTCCACACACGCTATTTATACCAGTGGTACTGAACAATGTGCCTATAAACACGCTCGCCGGACTCCGCCAGACCAAACAATTTGCCGCGCCGCTACTTTATTAGTAACAGCTTAGTTTGCGGTAAAAACTGATGGTTTGAATAAGCATGTTTGTTTTCTATGAGATTATGAGTGAAACTGTGAGTAAGAATGAATAGGTCGTTGGTTGTAACCATAATTGGTTGTAGCCTCCGTGGCACAGCGGGCGAGCAGCCGGCTGTGAAGCGAGAGGCCGCGGGTTCGATCCCCGCACCGAGACAAATGTTTGTGTGATCCGCAAATACTTGTTTCGGAGTCTGGGTGTTGTGAGACCGAAAGTCTCTCGTAGTTCCTGATACCCACGACACAAGACTCGTATCTTACTGTGGGGTCAGGACTATGTATGTGACTGTTGGGTGTATATTGGGTGTAAATTAATACCGGCCGTATAGGTGACTCATAATGCCTAGTAATTTCAATGTCCTTCAAACCGAAACAGAACCGCGCTTACACACTGTTGCTTGATGGCAGAAAAAGACAAAGTGTACCAACCTAGACGGCCTATCGCATACGAGGGACCTACCACCTTGTACTACAACTCTATCGAATCAATTTGTCCGACACAATCGGTCCACAATTGGCGGAGAAATCGATGTGCATCGATGTACAAGGTGGTAGGTCCCTCGTATGCGAGAGACTGTCTAGGTTGGTACTGCCGCTTTGTCTATTTCTGCCGCCAAGCAACAGTGTGTAAGCACTCTTGTGTTTCGGTTTGAAGGACATTGAAGACAGCGAAATTACTGAGCATTATGAATCTTAACATCTTATGTCTCGGGGTGACGAGCGCAGGTCAGTGCCATGCAGTGCTTTGTAATTCAAAGTTCTATGCGGTGTTGCTTCTGTTTATGAGCAGGCGTGGCGCTTACTATCAGGCGAGCGCCTTGCTCATCTCGTCATTCAATCTAATAAAAAAATAAAATAAAAAACAAACCTCATCGAATTTAGAAGCTCCTAATTTTTGAAGTCTGATATAAAATACCAACAAAATGTAGATTATCACTCGACTTCTAAACTCGGTTGGTATAACCGGTTGGTTGAACTAAACTCACAGTATTTAATCACGGTACTCTGCCAAAACTCAAAACAGAACAAAGCATTGCTGCACTCAATTCGTAGTAAAGAGCTGTTAATAAAACCAAAATAACGCGGTTTTGCCTGCGTTCGTCCGGGCTTCGCTGCACATTGATGCGCGCCGGCTTCAAGGTATTTGAAATTTTCTGCATACGAATGGCCGAACTAACGAAGCGAGTCATTCGCTCATTCGTTCGCATATCGATTTTGCTTTAGATCGGTTATTGCGTTAATTTAAACGATTTTGTACTATTCAGCATTGCATTCTCACTCACCCCTGTAATTTCCAACTCCTCCCTAACCTTCTATCTGATTAATTTCGTTGCGGGTCAAAGGCATTTAGGCATTCCCAGAGACTCGCCGAGCTTCAGTGCTCGGTGTCGACAAAAATGTGTGCCACTGTTGATCCTGGTGCACAGGAGTTACAGTTGCGGGTGTGTGGGCGGTATAGTCTCACCCCTGTAATCCCCGAAGAAGTAGGTAGAGATGTCACCAGTACACCCACATTTTGCCGAGCGTATTTCCGCCCCATGATGTGATAGGAGTCTATCGCCATACCAGGTACAATTTCAGACTCGGGGCTGATGCTGACCGTTTCGTGATAGAAAAACCCAATTACACTTTATCCGACCCGGGGATCGAACCCGAGACTTCAGCACAACAGTCATCACCTATCCTGTTATCATTTCGTTTTCATATAGTTATCATATAGTCATCGGTCATCCACCTATCCTGTCGCAGGCCCTCCGATTTGCTTCTTCCCTCTCCAAACAAAACAGAAGCATTACAATCCGGCATGATTCTGGTGACCACCAATAAACTCATTGTTGTCGGTGGGCGCTAGTTTTTTGGACTGCACTACGCTTAACATCAGGTGTAGTGTAGTCAATTTGTCGTGGTCGGATAAAAAAAAAGTCTCTGATTCGAGTTGGTGCAGTGCACAAATCACGTTACATATGTAAATTTTTAAAGGTTCTATAAAACACATTCACCAGAAAAGGTATTACCAACCCAAAAGACCAACTGCCAGACCTCAAGACACTGTGAGCTCCTTCCGCGTAGATCGGACCAACACATAAATTTTACCAATAGTTGTAAACTGAAGGTAGATAATGTAACATTAACATTTAGGGACAACCTACACCTCAGTCCACCCCGTGACCACGAAGGCTGAAAAGTCTTCGAAACGTCGCGTCGGGACCAAAATTAATAAAAAACCGCGATAAAATCCGTTCATATTAGTTTTATTTCAATAGGTATTTCCAAAATGAGAAACATAGGTGCTGGTTTTAAGCGCCGACGCTATGTTCCGACAGCGCATGTCACTCAAAACGGGAATCGAATGTTGTACCTCAACGGAAATTACGGTTAAACTTGTTGCTGACGCTCGTGTAATGAAATTGAAAGTTTCGTTATGAAACAAGGATATGTACAGCAATTGAAAGAAATATTTTTTTGATTCGATTCGATTTGATGTTAAGTCTTATAATACCCAGCAATTTCACTGGCTTCAATGTTCTTCAAACCGAAACACAACAGTGCTTACACACAGTTGCTTGGCGGCAGAAATAGACAAACCGGTGGTACCAACCCTGGCGGCCTTTCGCAAACGACGGATCTTGATCCTTGTCCTTCACTTAGGCAAGTAATGTTGTAATGTTAGGAAAGCCGTATTTGTTATTAACATGCCCCTAAATGAAACTGTAATAGTAACAATGTATAAATATATGTTTTTGAGTGGTAGAGTCACACTGTAGACAGTTTTGTCTACAGCATGAATGGGCTGGCTCGACCGGGTCATTACCACTGTTTCACAGAAAACCGACATAAAGTAGCGGCTTGCTGCTGCGTTTCGTACGGTGAGTGAGATATCCGGAAGCCCAAATCCCCTCCCCTTCCCTATCCCTAATTATCCCTTTCCTTTATGGTCAACAACACGCCCATGATTCTTCTGGTGGTGGGCGTCCATGGGCGGTGGAGATCACTTACCATCAGGTGACCCACTTGCTCGTTTGCCGGCCTATGCCATAAAAAAAAATGTATTTGACGTGGTTGAGCTTCTTAAAATAAAAAGATCTGCCTCCATTTTTAAATACGTGTAGGAATTGGACCTCGTGACGCTAAGCGATAAGGAGTTGACAATTCTAAGAAAAATGCAACTATAGAAATTTTTAACACCAGCCAACACTCAGCGAAATCCACAATTTTTTTATTCCTTATAAACGGGACCTACTACAAGCGACAGAAGAACTGTCGAGGCACAAGATTCGATTACCGGGGCACTCGCGCCGTCGCCTCGCGCATAACAAGAAAAATGAATTTCCCCAACTGTAACGTTTTACGCTACGATAGATTTTGTTCCGACTACTTTTTTGTAGGAATTGTAAAAGTGAAACAACGTTTAAATGCGATGGTCGTAAGTTTGGAGGACGTTGGGATCATAAAATACCGTAGAAAGTGCTAGAATCTTGCAAAATTTTACTTGTGGTAGGATATTCATATCCGCCGGGATAGCGACCACCATACATGGTGACCGACACACTTTATGTGGATGGCGTTCCAGGATCAGCCAGTGTATATTCGGTTCTGCTGCGACATGGCTTGATGGTTGGTTTGGGAGGGTATAAGGGTACATCCTTGTAGCCATGTGCCTGAATCGGTTATCCGCCTGTCCTGTCGCAGACCCCAGACCTGCATGCCGCATGCCTGCATCGACCGGGATGCCGATATGATGCTCCCCTCGTTGGAGTGTGAAGTAGCATTTAATTTTATAAAACCAGCATGATTCTCATTTTTTGTTGATGATCGCTGGTTTTTTTTTGGGACTGCATTGCACTTACCAGTGTATTCCGTCTGCAGCATCGCGCATACGAAAGATGTTGGAACCTTGCGTAATACCACACACACACACCACAAGATGGTAGGTCTCTCGTATGCGAGAGGTCGTCTGGTTTGGTACCACCGCTTTGTCTATTTCTGCCGCCAAGCAATAGTGTGTACGCACTGTTGTGTTTCGGTTTGAAACACATTGAAGCCAGTGAAATTGAAAGTGAAGTCTCGTGGTGACGAGGGCAGTTCAGAGCCATGCAGTGCTTTGTAGTTCAAAGTTTTGAGTTGTGTTGCTTCTGTTTATGGGCAGGCGTGGTACCATCAGGCGAGTGCCTTGCTCGTCTAGTCATTCAATAAAAAAAAACATATTTCTAAAAATTCGTCTTTAATTCATATATATTAAACGCAAGTCCTTTCACGTGCCAACAACCGGAAGCCATCTTTAGCCGGCAAATATACTTTTCCTGTTGGCGCGCAGCGGAAACGAATTCTTCCACCTTTATATAATAATATTGCAATAAAGAAACCTTCAACGGCAATTCCTTAACCTTCCTATACGTAATTTGGTAATGATTTTATTCTTTCCTAGAATATATTCGATTGTATATGAATTTATTCAATTGTATTTTCATAATGGCGGGTTGAATGGTAATTTACGCCTGGGTTAAGGGGCAGTGAAGAATGCAGTTCCAAAGTAATGAAAATGAATCATTTTACATTTAAATTTTACTTGCAAATCATTATTTTTAGTAGTTATTTCTATCGAACATATTATTGTAATGACTATTCTATACCGACTTTATATGTATCCCGAATTTCGTTGCTTCCTTTCGGATTTGTAGAATAAGGCCCCGGTCATCCCTAATCACTTACAAACCCCTCTTGATAAACAAGATCTCCTACTAGATCTACAAGCTGGTAGGTCCCTCATATGCGAGAGGCTGTCTGGATGGGTACCGCCACTTTGTGTATTTCTGCCGCCAGGCAACAGTGTGTAAGTACTGCTGTGTTTCGGATTGAAAGATATTGGAGCCGGTGAAATTACTAGGCATTAGACTTAACATCTTATGTCTCGGGGTGACGGGCGCAGGTCAGTGACATGCGATGCTTTGTAATTCAAAGTTCTGTGTGGTGTTGCATCTGTTTATGGGCAGGCGTGGCGCTTACCATCAGGTGAATGACTTGCTCACCTCGTTATTCAATAAAAAAAGTACACTTAATTGAATATTTTAATGTAACAAATCGCGAAACAATCAAATAGTAATATAAAACGTATAGAATCAAGCTTAATAAGAAATTGAATTGCTCTCTGTCTAGACTTTTAGCGTTTCGACGTGAAAAGGTAGCAAATGCTCGACTAAAACCTACAAAACAATATTTGCAATACATTGCGTAGTAGATTCCCAACTTTAATCACACCTTAAAACCAAGCCATCAATGGATTGGTAACAAAATGAAAAATACGAGTAAATACAATGCCGTGGTGGAGGGTGTTAATGGAAGGGGCAAGCAGACAAGAAGTCGCAATTAGATCGAACGGTGCGGAACCCTTTACTTGTAATTTCACGTAGTTAGTGCAAATGTGTCGGGCGTTGACCTCATTTGCTAACTATTTCTTCCTGGGGTTATTCAATTTGGAGTTTAACTTAGTTTCCAGTTGGAATGGGGGTTGTTTTAGAATTCGGTTAAATAATTTCTAAGTTGTATAGCTTTTGACGCAATCGTACCCGTGCTAGATTTCACCCCCGATAAAAAGGTGTTAACAGCATATTTTTTGAGTAGAATTTGGGCCTCCGTATATCATATTTTATAACAATTTTTAACTTTGTATAAAACACAAGTAAGTTCTTACTTGCTGTATTGCAGCCTTCTTTGGGATGGCTCAGCAAAATATCAACTTGCCGTACTGGACTCGATTGAACGCCGAGCCAAGAGAATGATAGGCGATGAAAAGCTGGTGAAGACTAGGCTTCACAGCCTGGATCACCGCCGTAAGGTTACCTGCTTGTCGGTTTTTTATAGACTGTATGTACTTCGGAGAGTGTACACAAGAGCTACATGAGCTCATCCCGCCTTCCCCTTTCTACCATCGGAGCACCAGATACACCGCAGGATATCATCCCTACTTGGTTGATATTCCTGATATTCGCACGATAGCCGAAGAGTGGAATTCCCTGCCTGATATCTGGAGGCCCAAATCTTCCTCCCCTTCCCAATCCCTTAATTATCCCTTCCCTTTAAGGTCAGCAAGTGGCCTATGATTTTTCTAGTATTGTCGGCGTACATGGGCGGCGGAGATCACTTACCATCAGGTGAATCACATCCTCTTTAGCCGGTGTATGCTATAAAAAAATCTTCTAACAATATAATCGACATAGCTAAATCCCAAAATTCTTTAACGAGCGTACACTCTAATGAGGATCGCATGATCTTCAAAGTAACTATTATGTTCCCAATAATTAATACGTAATTGAATTCACGGATTAAAGATAATCTTGTTTAAGCATTATATAATGACATTGACACATCAAAAGAACGTAATGAAGGTGAAATTATTGATTAATAACAGCCCTATATTAAATAACGTGTATCAAGTTGTATACGTCCCACTGCTGGGTACAGACCTCCTTCAATAATGTGAATGATTAGGCCTTAGACAGCCACGCTAGCCTAACGCGGGTTGACTTCACATACCTTCTTATGAAGAACTTATCAGGTACGCAGATTCCTCACTATGTTTCATTCACCTTTAAATCAAGCGATAATTATTATCAATATATTAACAATGCGTTTGGTGCTGGTTACGCATGTACGCCCACTATTGTAGAAGAATCATAGGCAGGTTGGCGACCTTTAGCTGAGCAAAGTATAATTAAGCAATTGGGAAGGGAAGGGGGATTTAGGCCTCCTGACTTCTTATTGACAGCCTCCGTAGCACAGCGGGCGAGTAGCGAGAGGCCGCGGGTTCGATCCCCGCACCGAGACAAATTTTTGTGTGATCCACAAATATTTCGTTCGGGGTCTGGGTGTTGCGAGACCGAAAGTCTCCCGTAGTTCCTGATACCCACGACACAAGACTCGTATCTTACTGTGGGGTCAGGACTATGTGTGTGACTGTTGGGTGTATTTATTATTTTTATTCACTATACAAAACGCAGGAGCAAGCCGCTGCTATACGTAAATTTTCTGTGAGACTGTATCGTCCCGGTCGAGCCGGCCCATTCATGCTGTAGCCAAAACTGTCTTCAGCGTAGCTCTACCACTCAAATTTCGGTGAAACGCAATGGTTTACGGTACAGTTAACAGTAAGCTGCAATACGTATAATCGGAGCAGTAATGGTCACCGTTATGTGTAGCCTATAATAGAAACCATTGCTATAAAGCCTTATACATACTGATCTTCGTATGGCATGAAATATTCAATCTTTAAGCTAATATTCTAAAATGCAATATAACAAGGTGGTAGGTCCTTCGCATGCGAGAAGCCGTCTGGGTTGGTACCATCGCTTTGTCTATTTCTGCCGCCAAGCATCATTTGTGTTTACGGTTTGAAGGACATTGAAGCCAGTGAAATTACTGGGCATTATGAGACTTAACATCTTATGTCTGGGGATGACGAGCGCAGTTCAGTGCCATACAGTGCTTTGTAATTTAAAGTTCTGTGTGGTGTTGCTTCTGTTTATGGGCAGGCGAGGCGCTTACCATCAAGCGAGTGACTTGCTCGTCTCGTCATTCAATTAAATTAAAAAAATACACTTTTCATAAATCAGCTGTTATACTCTACATTGATCAAAACAATTGTACTCGTATAGTCATGTTTTTCTAAACGGAACCTCTACAATATAATTAAAAAAAATATTTATTGTCAGACAACCATGATCCATTTTGTTAGTTAAATTAAAAATAGAATTTAATTTAATTTATAATTCGGTTAAATTAAGGATTTAATGTTAATTAATTGATTGATTAATTAAATTAATTTAATTACAAAGTCACCTTGTGTATTTCGCCAAAGACTTAGACAGGGCAACAAATGATTCAAAATCGACAAGCGCTGGTGGTAGGATATTCGCATCCAACCGGATAGCGACCACCGTACACTGTTGTTAAAACCTGCCATAGGGACCCACCTTGTGTGGATCGCGTTCCAGGATCAGCCAGTGTATATTCGGTTCTCCCGAGGGGCTTGCGACATGACTTGATGTGTAGTGGGGCAGATCGTTATATTACTGTGCCGGCATCACTCATCCGCATATCCTGCCGCAGGCCCCTCGATTTGCTTCTTCCCTCTCCGAAGAGAGAATAAGCATTTATACAGGCCGGCATGATTCTGGTGACCACCGATAAACTCATTGTTTGTCGGTGGTTGCTGGTTTTTTGGACTGCACTACGCTTACCATCAGGTGTAGTGCAGTCACTTTGCCGTGCTCGGATAAAAAAAAAAGTTCCACCCTCAACACTCACTTTCGCAACGCTTTCATAATATATCACATCCTGGGTTGTCTTCGCACTTCACAACTCGCAATGTCACTACAAAGTGATAAGATTATCATCCTTATCGCTTCTATTGCTTTAATCCTAGTTTCTACTCCAACTTAGAGGTCTTAAGCCCATGTCTCAATAGGACCGTTGTCAGCGCTAATCTACGTATATTTCTCAGTGTGTTACACCTAACTTAGTCAATACTGTAAGAGGCTTAACTCACTATCATTGAATTATTGTATTTGTATTGTCTGTGACACGCGATACACCTGCCATTTATCTCAAGTCTTTTGTATTTTTTACTGCAAAATATGGGATTGTTTTGACAGATTGGATGAATTATATCCCTTCAAAAACATATCTGTAAATAGGGGTTATATACAGAACAACTTTATTCTTGTATTTTGTGGGGTCATAGTTCAATTTAACATAGTTGGGGATAAAAAGCCGTGAGATAAGTGATAAGTGCTTAAGATAGATTTATTTACTGCATGAATTATTAGATCATCTTGACCGGGTTGATACCAGAGAGGTCTGGGACGACAAACCTGTTCACAGTTTTCAAATTTGTATAAAATTGCTATTGGCATAGGACAAAGGGTGGGTAATATGCTATATCTGGAGGCCCAAATCCCCTTCCTAATCCCATAATTATCCGTATCAGTTTATTCACTGTTTTCGTTTACCTCATGTACCTGAGGCAACGCGCCCATGATTCTTCTGATATTGTGGGCGTACATAAGCAGTGGATATCATTTACCATCAGGTAACCCACTTGCACGTTTGCTGGTCTAAGCCCAAATAAAAAACAAAAAATTTGTATAACAATAAAATGGAGTCGATCGGCATTACTTATTGCCCTTAAAATTAGATTTATTACAAACAAAAACAAGCATTATTCAGTCACGTCCAAAACAAATCTGCGGGAGCATAACAGGGCAACAGGGCAAATTGTGCCTTGGCCCAGGGACAAACATTTAATTGCCCCACCGTTCCGCACAAACAACTGGCCGAACAGAAATCAATTATCGTTTTCGCGTTGGAATATCGAAAGTTCGCAGCAGGTGTGAGGTGCTTGGCCGTGTGAGCTACAGGGGGCAGCGATTTTATTTTACGATAAGCTTTTAATTTGTGTGTAAATTAAAAGCGTAAGCGATTTTATGATACTATAAATATAACGTTTATTAATGTATAAACTGAACACTGTTAAAGTGAATGACTATATGCTAGGTCAACGCTCTAGACAGTTTTATGTACAACATGAATGAGTCGGCACGACTGGGTTGTTACCACTATCTTACAAAAGAACGACATGATGAGATTGGTGTTTTGTATCGTACGATTAGTGCGGTTTCCGAGAGCCCCAACACCGTCTCCGCTATCCAATCCCTTATAACCCTTCCCTAGAAGTTCGTCAATGCTTCCAAGATTCTTCTGGTGTTGTTGGTATCATGGGCGAGGGATATCATTTACCATCAGGTGGCCCTCTTGCTTGTATGTCGGCCTATGCTATAAGTAAAAAAGACAATTACAGCCAAAAAATTACCTATCCATTACGGCCCCGAAACTCGCGTTTCTACAATCCGCTTACGCTTATCACTTCAGCTCCATCGCGAAGACGAATAAATCACGACCAAATCCGGCCGGCCGAGTCATTAGTGGCCAACCGCCAGAGTCCAATTGAAATGTGACGGTGTTCCGCTGGATTTGCGTCACGGGTCGCGGCTTGCCTGGCTTGCAACGAGGATAATAATAATTTTTCACCGTGCCGACAGTCAGTTTTATAATATTTTAAATAAATTTCCACGATTCTTTTTTTAAAAATTAGATTTATTTTTTATTTTATTTTTTAAAAAATCTGACATGCCAGTACCCTTGAAGGCCAAAATAAGGTTAATATCCATAACATTTTCTAGTAAAAACGTCATCGCTTTGGCAGAGTCCGGTCTGAAGTTCGTGCGAGCCGAATAGAAGACATTTTTCAATAGAACCGAGCTCACTTCTTTCAGTTATATAATAATGTACTCTGTGCTCACTTCTTTACCGATCACCGAGCGAACAACTAGGCTGGGACTGTCTCACAACCGTATTTAAAGTACCTACTTGTAAATAAAATTATTGTGAAGTAGGAAATACTTTGTTTCTTGCTCGTAAACCACACTGAGCCCATAAATATGTTCTCTAGAGAAGATCATCGCTCTGATCGGCATTCTAAACCGACATTTTTTATAGCATAGGCCGACAAACGAGCAAGTGGGTCACCTGATGGTAAGTGATCTCCACCGCCCATGTACGCCCACCACCAGAACAATCATGGGCGCGTTGCCGACCTTAAAGGAAAGGGATAATTAGGGATTGGGAAGGGGAGGGGATTTTGGCTATATTTAAAAACTTATGGAGATTTCTCAGGTATGCAAGTTGCCTCACGACATTTATTTCACCGTTAAAGCGATTAACAACTTCGACACGTAGCTTCGAAAAGTCAGAAGTTAGTTCTTGGACCCGGTATCGAACTTGTAACTTCCGTCTCGATAGTTCGTACCACTCCCCGATCGGTTAACTTCGCGCAGTGACACCAAATGTCTACAGTGTTTTCTGATTACAAATGTTATTAAAATTTTTGAGTGGTAGAGCCGCGCTGTAGATAGTTTTGCTACAGCATGAATGGACCGGCTCGACTGGGTCGTTACCATCGTCTTACAGGAAACCAACGTAAAGTAGGGGCTTGCTGCTGCTCGGAATTGGCTTATTCATTGTATACATTTTATCATATCCATGCCCATAAACAAAAGCAACACCACACATAATGTTGAATTATGAAGCACTGCACGGCGCTGAACTGCGCTCGTCACCCCGAGACATAAGATGTTAAGTCTCATAATGCCCAGTAATTTCATTGGCTTCAATGTCCTTTAAACCGAAACACAACACTGTTTACACACTGTTGCTCGCCGACAGAAATAGTCAAAGCGGTGGTACCAACCCAGACGGCCTCTCGCATACGAACCTACCACCATGTGGTAAAAATAAATAAAATAAAATTAACATTCTACTGAATCTAAGATCGATGTAAGCTAAACCGATTTGCATACACTATTCAGGCATAATTGACTTCACTAATCAGAGATTAGCTAATGGACGCTTCAAAACATCTAAGTCCATGCACCGCCAGTCTAGATTCCCACGTCTCTAACTTTGTGATTAGGCTCCACGCGCCCCTACGAGCCAATTAGCACCGACGCTTCAATTTAGCTTCCTATTACCGCCCCTCTGGATTGCTCAAAGTAAAAGTTGAAATGCTTTTAGTAATAAATTGTGTTAAAAATCAAAGGCGGTATAAATTACTTTACATAATAGAGTAATTTTGTTGGTATAATTTAAGATTTTGATATTTTTAATAAAGAACCTGCTGAAATTTGCTGGTGGGAGGATACTTGTATCCGACCGGATAGCGACCACCGTATACTGGTGCTAAAACCTGCAATAGTGGCCCACCTTGTGTGGGTCGCGTTCCAGGTTCAGCCAGTGAATATCCGGTTCTCTCCAGGGGGCTTGCCCCCTGATCCTAACCCTTTTCCCATCCCTTTTTCCTTCCCCTCCCCCTTGGCCTTTTGGCAGGCCGACATGATCTTGCCGACCTACGATGGATACATTGTTTATCGTTACTCGACACTATTCTTGGATTGCGCTACACTTACCATCAGGTGTAGCGTAGGTAATTTGCCGAGCCAAGATTAAAAAAAAATCACCCAATAATGACAGAGCTATGCTGTAGACAGTTTTGCCCACAGACGGACCACTGTCACGCTGAAAATGACGTAATATTGTTGATAAAAAAACTTATTGTTGCGTTTCGTACTGAGAGATTAAAAAAGTAGAGTACGTTTTTTTATAGCCTAGACCGGCATAATATAAGCCGGGTCATGATGGTAAGTAATTATGTACGCCCACAATACTATGTATAGTATATAAATATAATAATAATTTGAAGAAGCAGTTAGGCAGCCCGGCATGATCTTGCCGACCTACGATACTGATACGACCACTGTTTATCGTTGGTCGACAGTATTCCTGCATTGCACTACACTTAGAACCTAGTGTGGCGTAGTCACTTTGCCAAGCCAGGATAAAAAAGATATCTTATTTATATTTAGTACACGTGCATTTCCTAACCCATCCTCACTAAAAGTGGAATATCTAGCACGATCGATGTCGATAAAATCATAAAACCGTCACGTAACTGACGTAAAGTCAACGTTCTATAGTTTATTAATTACATCATAATACTGACACGAAATCGTTTTGAAAGCTTTTACGGTGTAAAATTCAATTTAGTTGTTTATAAAGTGGGCAGGGGCGGACGCAGTGGATGATGGTGGGGGGTGCACCGCCGTAATTAAAATGTTATATTACGCTAAATGCAGATTTTGATACATACGCAATCACTCCTCTAAATCCTGAAGGGGTAGGTAGACAAGTAGATCTACATTTCGCCGAGTTTATTTCAGTCCATAATCTGATAAGGGCAAGCTTATCACCATACCGGGCACAATTCCAAACTCCGTGCTGATACTGAGCATTTCGCGATAGAAAAAGCCAATACCACTTTTTACCCGACCGGAGATCGAACGCTAGACCTCAGCACAGCAATCGTCGTACCACGTACAACTGCGCCATCAAGTCAGTATTTTGATATTGTGCGGTGTAATAACACAGTAGTTATAAACTCACTTTTATAACAAAATTTGGATGTGAGAATATAAATTCAATTTGCTGTACAATTTCTGAAAATTGAGGCAATATTTGAAGCCAATACATATTATATTAGTTTTTAACAGGGATATACATTATTATCACGTAATCATAACAGCATCATATCTTGATAGCCTCCGTGGCGCAGCGGGCGAGTAGTCGGCTGTGAAGCGAGACGCCTCGGGTTCGATCCCCGCACCGTGAGGAATGTTTGTGTGATCCACAAATTATTTGATTCAGGGTGCGTTGTGAGACTGAAAGTCTCTCATACTCGTATCTTACTGTGGGGTCAGCACTATGTATGTGACTATTGAGTGTATTTATTTATTTATAACAATCACACACCTTTCGTAACTTATCTCCAAGGATTGAATACCACACATCAATATAAAGAACGTATAATTTAATTCCCATCCCAACACCTGACTACAGCCCTGCAAATCACGTACATGCAGGCGCGAGCTAGCGTGGAACTGGATTTTAATCTTTAAGTGTTCACAAGCCGGTGTAATACTGAGCCATGGATGTTGCATTTGAAAAATGTTCCTAGCGTCAAATTAAACGTATTTAAATAATAGTTTTTTTTTTATTATTATTTGATTAAATGACGAGACGAGCAAGGCGATCGCCTAATGATAAGCGCCACGCCTGCCCATAAACAGAAGCAACACCATACACAACTTTTAATTACAAAGAACTGCATGACACTAAACGGCGCTCATCACCCCCAGACGTAAGATGTTAAGTCTCATATTGCCCAGTTATTTCACTGGCTTCAATGTCCTTCAAACTGAAACACAACAGTGCTTAGTCACTGTTGTTTGGCGGCAAAAATATACATAGCGGTGGTACCAACCCAGACGGCCTCTCGCATACGAGGGACCTACCACCTTTATTATTAATTTTCTCGCGGCTCCGCCCGCGTGATTGTCACACAAACTTTCATCCCCTATTTTACACCCTTGGGGGTAGAATTTATCAAAATCCTTTCTTAGCGGATGCCTACGTCATAACATCTACCTGCATGCCAAATTTCAGCCCGATCCCTCCAGTGGTTTGTGCTGTGCGTTGATAGATCACTATGTCAGTCAGTCACCTTTGAGTTTTATATATTTAGATATGTATTAGGGATTTATCATATATATGCTTTGCCTACCAAACTGAACGTCGGCTGGCTGGCTGTTGGTGGATAGTATCTATCGTACACAAGGTGAAGAATCAACCATAGGGTTGTTCCCGCGAGTTGCATTCCTTACAACCATCGTTTAACTAGTAACTTCAGGCTGGCATCGTTCTCCCGACCGTCGAGGGATGCAATGTCTCTTTAGCTTATATTTGGACTGCTATGGATTTAAAAAGGTACAATGTAATCACTATGCCGTGCCAGGATAAACAAGGCTTTCCCTAATCCCAAGTCCCATACTGGTTCTAATAATAGTTCGCAGAACCGATAACCGATGGGGCAGGAAGGTTCTGGAATCGAGACCACGTACTAGCAAGCGCAGCGTTGGACGTCCGCCTACAAGGTGGACAGACGACCTGAGAAACGTCGCAGGAAGTCGCTGGATGCAGGCCGCTTCCAACACGTCGGTCTGGAAATCTTTGAGAGAGGCCTATGTTCAGCAGTGGACGTCCTGTGGCTGATGATGAATAATCCCAAATAATTTGTTTCGGGTCTGAGTGTTGTGGGACCTAAGTTCCTCATGTGGGTTTAAAACTATATGTATCTGTATACTGTTGGGTGTTTTTTTTATTTATTAATATTCATTATGTCAAAAATGCAGCGTGAAACTGTCTCCACTTACTATTTAAAAAATAGAGGAGGTTTTAAAAATAGCCGCGTGTGTGCTCCAATTTCCACATGATATAGTTTTAGTGGCGTTATTATACAGGGTAGTACGTAAAGTGGGTCGCTCGGGGCTCGCATTAGGGGTAGTTTCCTTTGTGCAAACGGTTTCCATGCATCTTTCATCGTATGCATTTCAAAAACACAATTTAAAGCGTCACAATAAGTTTTATAATACGATGAGTTTTTTTACCTTTATTTTTATAGATAACAAGCATTTGCCCGCGGCTCTGCCTGCGTGAAATTTCGCACATATTTCATATCTCCAAACAACCGTTCATCTATTATTTTACCTCTACTGAATGAGAGGGAATAGGCCTTAGTCTACCACGCTGGCCTAATGCGGATTGGCAGACTTCATATACCTTCGAAAAATCTTGTAGAGTTCTCAGGTATGCAGGTTTCCTTCACCATTAAAGCAAGCGATAATTAACAATTAATATACACGTAACTTAGAAAAGTCGTGTATGCTCTTTGGAGCTGGGTTCGAACTGGCGACTTTCGTCTCGACAATCAAATCGCTGAGCTATCGCTGCTTGATATCGCTGATGGGCTTATAAATGAAACCAAAAAAAAATAAACACGAAAAGAGCCCAAACCGTCAACAGAACACAATTACAAGCTCTCAAATCGCCTTTTAAGAGGAAACTCGATTGTTAACAAAACTTCTGAAAATATGAATCGAAAACAAGTACCGCAAAGAGCCGAAACCTACAATACGATCGCTTTAAATCAAGCACGAAAAATTACTCGGAGCACTTTTGAGTTCGCTCCAAACTTTCCTCTCAGAGCTTCCGAGGCCGCCTCACTCCTCACTCCCTCATTATATTGTGTTCACGTTTCGGACTCCACAATGCGCTTAAGTCATAGACTAGAGCGATCATAGACATGTAATTATTAGGCTGATGTACACTTTTGACTGCCCTTAGTTATTTCTACCGCCAAGCAACAGTGTGTAAGCGAAATTGAAGCGAGTAAAATTACTGGGTATTATGACACTTAACATCTTATATCTCGGGGTAACGAGCGCATTTCAATGACATGCAGTGCTTTGTAATTAAAAGTTCTGTGTGGTGTTGCTTCTGTATATGGGCAGGCGTGGCGCTTACCATCAGGCGAGACCTTGCTCATCTGGTCATTCAATCAACTAAAAGAAGTATCTCCTACTCGTATCACCACGTAATGGTTCTCTGTAAGAGATTGCCGTGAGCAAAAAGGACCCCAAGTGTACTTTTTAAATGTTTAGTCTTGTGCCCCTATACCCGCTCCAACCAACCATCAAGTCCTGTCGCAAGCTCCTCGGGACAACTAGTTATACACTAGCTAATCCTGGAACGAGATCTACTCAAGGTGTGTGGATCACAAAGGCAGGTTTAACACCATATGTATGGTGATCGCTATCCGGGCGGATATGAATCCTACCATCAGCAAAAACTCTTCTAGTATTGTGATCGTTCATGGACGTTGGATATACCTTACTAACGTCACCCACTTGCTTATTTGACGGTTTTCCATTAAACAATCCTACTAATATTATAAACGCGAAAGTTTGTAAGTATGGATGGATGTTTGTTACTCTTTCACGTAAAAACTACTGAATGGATTTTATTGAAACTTTACAATAATATAGCTTATACATCAGAATAAGATATATGCTACTTTTTATCTCGGAAAAAGCAGATCACACGGGCCGAGCCGCGAGCAAAAACTAGTAATACATGTTTTTCAATAAAATTTATCAAAACGCCGTCTCCTATCCCCTCCGGACCGTGTGAAGCGTGAGCCCAAGAGCAGACAGCGTCCGCCCCAATCTTATTTTTAAAATCTACGTTCTAGTAAAACCCAGGCTTATTGCACTGGCACAGATGAGAGCAGTTACGACAGTGGAAAAAAACAAATGTGGCGATAAATCTTCGGAGTAATGGTGCTATTCACTGTTATTTTTCGTAGTATTAAGGAGGAATAGGGTAAATCACGTATAGGAAAAGTTGTAGTTGTTGCGAAATGTTATTGCATATTTGGATCTAAATAGCTATTACTAAAACAAAGATTAAAACGTAGACATCTTTCATAACAAAAAAATATTTATATAGGGCTAGCTGTGCCCGCTTCGTTAAACTTCGTTTCGCCATTAAAGAGCTTTCATTCAAACTGTCATCCCCTATTTGGGCCCTTTAGGGGTTAAAATGTAAGGAAAAAAATACCCTATGTTTAACTCTGGCTCATCAACTATATTTGTGCCAAAATTCATTGTAATCGGTTCAGTGGTTTAGATTTTTCATACAAACTTTCATCCCCTTTTTAAACCCTTCAGCGGTTGAGTTTTGAAAAACATAGTAGCCTATGTCTTATTCTGATGTATAAGCTATGTTATTGTAAAGTTTCATTAAAATCCATTCAGTAGTTTTACATGAAAGAGTAACAAACATCCATCCATCCATACTTACAAACTTTCGCGTTTATAATATTTGTAGGATTAAATTACATATTACAACACGTGTTAAACAAGGTTGTCAAAATAAACACACATTCTTAAGACAGTGGAGAATAATGTTCCAAAATGAGCGGATTAAGCGAGTGAATTATGAAAATTCTGTTGTCAGAGGGTGACAGCGCTCACGGCGTGTGTCAAAACATGTTCGAACTACAGCGAGATAACGATTGTAGGCGCGAATGGGCTTGGTGTATGAGCGGAGGCGAATTAATTTATAGTTTTTTTTTATTTGATTGAATGACGAGACGAGCAATGCTCGCCTGTTGCTAAGCCAGAACAGGAGCAACACCACATTGAACTTAGAATTACAAAGCACTGCATGGCACTGAATTGCGCTCGTCACCCCGAGACATAAGATGTTAAGTCTCATCATCATCAGCCACAAGACGTCCACTGCTGAACATAGGCCTCGCCCAAAGATTTCCAGACCGACCTGTTGGAAGCGGCCTGCATCCAATGATATAAGTCTCATAATGACCAGTAGTTGCACTGGCTTCAATGTCCTTCAAACCGAAACACAACAGTGCTTACACGCTGTCGCTTGGCATAGACAAAAAAAGCAGATAATAAAATAAATAATATATACACACAACAGACAAACACAGTCCTGACTCCACACTAGGTTAACCTCATGGGTATCAAGTACTACGAGAGACTTGCGGTCCCACAACAAACAGACCCGAAACAAATATTTGTGGATCACAAATATTTGTCTCGGTGTGGAAATCGAAGCCACGGCCTCACGTTTCGCAGTCGGTTACTCGCCTACTGGGCCACGCTCCGCAATCAACTAAAGAAGTTAGATAATGAGAAGTTATCTCCACCGATCATAACACCCATAATACCAAAAGAATCGTGGCCTTGCTAACCTTTAAATAATAATGAGGATTGAAAAGTTTGAGCCTGTGGCAATACCATTAAATAAATATAATAAAGATCTTCATTGATCATGTAGGCGTATCAAATGCACTGTTAATAAAAACGTCAGAATGAAAAAAATATTGTAGCTTATTGTTATATTGTTAATTTAGGGTTCCGTAAAAGTCCTGGCCAGTAAAGAAATTCGAATTGAAAAACTCACACAAAGTTTTTTGAGACTTGGAATCAAAAGTAGAACTTCACGGTTTTCAGACATTACTACCACTAAACCATTGATATTAGAACAATTAAATTAAAAGCAATTAAAATTTAATTTTCTATACTAATAATAGTCACACATACATGAGCCTTATAACATCACAAGCAAGTATAGCAACTCAGCATTCTCAGTTATTTCGGCTTCTTACAGAACCTATTCATCTCAGACATTAATAACTCAAGCAAATTTTCTGAACCGTCTTCATAATCAATTCATCTCTAGATTCATACAAAACACATACAACACTATTCAACCAAGAAAATGAAATCAAATGTAACTCCCTTTTTCGCTGAGCGTTCGTAAGATTTAAAGCAATTTTCTTAAGTACAAAAGAATTAAATAAGTAAAGAGTTGTTTCGTCGGCCATCGAAGCGATGACATTGTTCTCCAAAGTGCCCCCGGAGCTTGTATACATTATGATAAAATTTAAAATGCACCCGCTCGGATACTTTGCGTACTACCTTAAATAAAAAACACGTAGTCGCGGGAAAAACGCTTTCTCTTGTAATATTGTTTAAATTCTGGATTTGTTGATTTTTAATGTTTGTTATCACGCTTTGTGTGGCGTAGTCCCGACTGTGAAGCGAGAGGCCGTGACTTCGATTTCGGCAACGAGACAAAAAGAATGTGTGATCAACAAATATTTGTTTCAGGTCTAGGTGTTTCTCCCCAAAGCGGTTGACGTCAGGCAGTGCGCCAGTCGTAAAAACTTCAAGCCAAATTTCTCTATTATCATCATCATCAGCCACAGGACGTCCACTGCTGAACATAGGCCTCCCCCAAAGATTTCCAAACCGACCTGTTAAAAGCGGCCTGCATCCAGCGACTTCCTGCGACCTTTATCAGGTCGTCTGTCCACCTCGTAGGCGGACGAAACATCGTGAGAAAACCTGCATAACTGAACTCGATAAGATTTTTCGAAGGTATGTGAAGTCTGCCAACCCGCATTAGGCCACGTGGTGGACTAAGGCCTATTCCCTCTCATTCAGTAGAGGAGCCCGGGCCCAGTAGTGGGACGTATATAATACGGGGCTAGTAACAACATAACAGTGGAAGTTACATCATGCCAACACCAAAAACACAACTGACTTTTAGCTAGTTGCTAATAGTTACATGAATATTATATACCATTATGTATTATGATACTTAATATTAAGCTGATTATCGTAATTAATCCTTAGTCTGTTAATATTGTGTTTTGTATTAACTATGGATTAACAATATACTTAACGTAATGGTCCGTTTAAACGACGCGAGCTAGCGTGGACCGACTCACGTTTTTTTAACGTTTGGTCAAACAGCGGACGGGACGGGACGGCAACGCGACGCTCACGGGACGGCGTATGGCTAGTCGAGCGTCGAGCGCGACGGTTCTGTATCACATTTTCTATATTGACTAACGCATTACAGCTGCTCACGTCCCGTCAGCATCGCGTTGCCGTCCCGCCCCGTTCGCTGTTTGACCAAACCATTACGTTTATAGGCAAACGAAGAAGCGATCCACCTAATAGTAAGCTGTCACTATTGCTCCTATACAACGACGATTCCAGGGGCATAACCAAGCTGCGCCCCGTGTAGTTTAGAATAACGGTAGGGAGTTGAAATTATAGAACCACGCTTTGCCTAAGCGTGTCTTATCGTCTGTTTCACGGTGAGCGCTCTGAATAATTGTTTGACTTTATCCCATCCTCACCCTTCAAAACTATTTTTTTACATTGATAAGTGTATTGTATCAATAGGAAAAAAAAATAGAGATAGGATCTTTGAAGTAATTTGGTTATGAAGGGTCTGAGGTATTAGACAGATCAGAACTAATATATTCATTATGCCAGAAAAAAACACAAAACGCTCCCGCCACCGCCTCGTTTATACCCTTAGTGTTAGTTAACAAAGATGAGGCCCTTAATCCCCGCCTTACAATGTCGTAGGTGAGCGATAAAGCGATGTAGCTTGTTTTCGAGTCGTAATAACTTGAGTCGTGACGTGACGCGACGTCTGTCGTAAGCGCGTCGGAGATTACAATTTGTCTGTCATGGGCGTATCTTGGTTATTTGCATTACATCCGGATTCTGGATATACGACTAAATGACGAAGAAGAAAGAAAGAATTTTTTTTTAAGTGGTTTCGACTGCAAGAATTAGTTTTTTTTTTTATATAGCATAGGCCGGCAAACGAGCATATAGGTCACCCGATGGTAAGTGATCTCCACCGCCCATGTACGCCCACCACCAGGAGAATCATGGGCGCGTTGCCGACCTTAAAGGAAAGGGATAATTAGGGATTGGGAAGGGGAGGGGATTTGGGCTTCCGGATATCTCACTCACCGTACGAAACGCAGCAGCAAGCCGCTACTTTATGTTGGTTTTCTGTGAGACAGTGGTAACGACCCGATTGAGCCAGCCCATTCATGCTGTAGACAAAACTGTCTACAGCGTGGCTCTACCACATCTACAGCGTGATTCTACCACAAAATTTTGATTTGTATTTGTATTTATTCGGTAATACAACTGAGATGTAATGACCACTAGCCAAACTTTCAATGAAATTAGATTGACTCCAAAGATACCTATAGAAATTGTTATTGTTAAATATCAAGTACAGCTATAGTATGAAACTTCGAACACAATAAATATCACAATCGCTACGAGTGTGCTGTTTTCTTTTGAAGAGTTAACTTTTTACTCCGCACCCCATCATTAGATCTTAACTAAATTTATATAGGGCCACATCGCATCCAAACTCTATCGAATAATTTTTTTTCCTACAAAATCGGTCCATAATTGGCGGAGAAATCGATGTACACACATAAAAAAGGGACAAACTCACCTTTGTAACCTTCACCTTTTTAAGTCGGTTAAAAACACTGATCTACACGTTCTGGAACGCGAAGCGACACCATTCCGCAACAACGCAAAGTGATAAAAATTTTATTTAGCACAACGCCGTGAAACGCAAGAAAGTGCTCGAACGCTCGCGAACCTCATCAAACTTCGCTCCTACCCTCATTACCATTTTTATAATAGAACAATGTTAAATATGGATTACAGCTTGTTACCTAACTTTACTTTGTTATACGAGGGAACATCGGAATATGGTAATGGATTCATAAATGTCAGCTTTGTGAGCATCGCGACCTCGAAGTGTTGATGGTAGAACTGATAAGAGGCTAAATCTGATAGGAATTTGAAAAGCTTGTTTTATTATGATAATAATTTGCGTGGTAGAGCCACGCAAATCATTATCAGACAGTGCTGTCTATAGCATGAATGGGCCAGCCCGACTGAATAAAAAGAATACAAACATAGTATGTGTAACAATCGGCGGTCTTATCGAACGAACGAATATTAAAAAAATCTCTTCCAGACAACCTTGATCTATAATTGAAAATTCCGATACAAATTGTGATTACCCGACCTCGGAATTTAATCCAGGACCCCACAGTTCTTAGGCTTAGTACGCTGTAAAAAAAGGTATAAAAAAAGACGTGTGGCACTCGGAGACTGCCGCGGTAAAGCTGTGGTATAGCATTTTTTATCAACTTAAAAATAAGGGCGCATTTATATGACAAGGAATCCCACCGCGTTGCGGCCGCCGCGCTCGAATCACTCGAAAAACTAATGTAAACTCTATTGACTAAGCCATAATGTTTAATACTTCGCAACGCTCCAACCACGCGGCGACTGCGCGATCGTGTAAACGGGAGCGCGGTTGGTTACTCACAAAGAATTTCAACGTTAAGTCCTAGTTAAAAAGACATACATTTGCTATGACTGAAATTTTTTTCGCGTCGTCTAAACGCAGCCTAACGGACGGCCGTGTTCTATAATCAAATATTCAAATTCAAATTTCAAACCGCGTCTACATTTCCAAATGTCATAAGTTTCACAACCATCTATTTTATTAACGGAATTTCGACTTTAACTTTGTGTGCTAGATATCAAATTAAGTTAAAACAGGGAGGTCAGCTAACGCTGGCTGTTAGGTTTTTTCGTTACGAAATTTCTGGATTCGGTCTCGCCGCAAGGCCCACGATAAAATCTATACAATAGCTTAAAAATTCAATAAATTTATTGTTTCAGTTGTCTATTCCAGAAGAACTTCTTTTGATGCTCCTCCCCCCACCCCTACAGGGACTTCACCCCTGGGCCTCACTGGAGCTTCACCCCTGGGCTCCACCGGGACTTTGCCCCTGGATGTTCTATTGAAAGAATTTGGGGTCGAGTATTAGGTGCGTAATATACTATAAATTATAAAACAAAGATTCATTCACAACTCTTAAACGCACACGTCTGCGTAAATAATTAATACAAAAATGCCTGAAACAACCTTCGTCCTCCTCGCGGGCATCTCGCTTAATGTACAGTTTACTTATTCATAATAATTTATGCGCGAAGTAAATACTGTGCTGCTTAAAGCGGCTTATCTGCTAATCTAATAATGTCGATGGTGCTGTCTTCATTGAACTACATTTAAATTACATTACACTATATTACACTCTTTAACACAACAACGATATACACGGCTAGAAGAGAAAATAGATGTAAATAATGATATTGTTTTTTTTATAGTATAGACCTGCAAACAAAGGGGGTCACCTGATGGTAAGTGATCTTCATCGCCCATGTACGCCTAAAATACTAGAAGAATTATACGCGCGTTACCGACCTTAAAAAGGAGGGATAATTAAGGGATTGAGAAGGGGAGATTTGGACCTCCGGATATCTCACTCACAGTACAAAACGCAGCAACAATCGGGTCTTTACCACTGATTTACAAGAAAACGAAGTGAAGTGGCAGATTGTTGTTGCATTTCCTACTGTGAGTGAGTTTACCGGAGGCACAAATACTCCTTCTTACTTATAATTCCTTACTTATATGCGGTGCCACGAGCGAGTCAGTCTTTTTTATTTCTGTAATGTACCACGTCTAGGCTTTTTAACCTTAGTTACACTTCTCCTGACCTGAGAGCATTAAGTTTGAGGGCTGGTTAAATGTCAGTAGTGGTTAATAACGCGCAGTAATTACTCGCTCGCACTTTCCTATCAGCGGGTTTACGAGCGGCAGTAAATTCTGACGCGCCGTAAAAAGTTCAGACCTTTTGAGTTAAATAGGTTTTTACTTTCATAACTAAGGATTATTTGCACCGGCAAAGTGAGCTAAATTTAGATATCAAAGTTGGATTTGATGGCGTGGGATTGGTAATTTTTATAATAGGCAAAGGAATAATTGAATAATCTGATAGGCAAACAATTGATTTGACATTTAATTTTGTAGTTGGTAAAGATTTGTTGGGACCCTAACAATCGTTTTGTTAATTTAAATCTTAATCAATATAAATTATAAAATTTAAACACCAATCAGTCACACACATAGTCCTGACCACACAGTAAGATACACGTCTTGTGTCGTGGGTATCAGGCATTACGAGAGATTTTCAGTCTCACAACACCCAAACCCGAACGAGTATTTACATCCAATTGTCCAGACGTATTCGCCGTGCAATCATTTTACGAAACAATAAATAATAATATTAATTAATAATCTGGTCACGTTGATGGTGAAGTTATTAATTTACAAATGTTCAGCTCAATATTTATTCCAGCGACATGTTTTCGAGGGATACTCTTATTGTTATTCTTGTTTGTTATTCCGTCGATGAAGGCCCTCATTGACTTAATACCGGTCTATAGTTAACTGTCTATAGTTAAATGTACAATTTTTTTATTTGATTGAATAACGAGATGAGCAAGGCGCTCGCCTGATGGTAAGCGCCACGCCTGCCCATAAAAAGAAGCAACGCCACACAGAACTTTAATCACAAAGCACTGCATGGCACTGAACTGTGCTCCACACCCCGAGACATAAAGTCTCATAATCTACTAATCTAGTATAAAGAATGTTGACATGTAAATGTGTGATAGTGATATGTATGATCCAATTTGCAGAATAAATGATTTGAATTTGGTTAGTTGGGGCGAGTATAGGGTACATCGTTGTATCCCTGTGCCTGCATCGGTCATCCGCCTGTCCTGTTTCGGGCCCCCCGTTTTGCTTCTTCCCTTTTCGGATTGTAAAGAAACATTCATGATTCTGGAGACTACCGGCTCATAATCTCAATTTTACTAGCTTTCAAGTAGAACAAAACAGCATTGAAATTGGTTAACCCCTTTGGAGACTAAGTTTACCATATTTATTAATCTTTTGACACCGTTCTTTTTGTGTCAGAGGTTAAAAAATTTAGAGCCGACTCTACATACGACGATGAACTTTTTAAATATGTTTGGAGTAACAATCGCTGGATCAAACAAACTTCAAATCGCTCGTGCAAATAAAACAGCGTGACCACAGAACACGTGTACAATACAACAAAAAATGTTGAAACAAAAAGGCTGAACGATCCTGTATGCAGTGAGAGGAAGCGAAACAATGATAATATTTGAATAAGTAACACACCGGCGCGATACGTTTGAGTAAATTCATTGACCACTGTTTTTAAAGGACCTTTTACGTTGTGTATTTTTGTGGATAAATTAAATAAAATACTGCTCAAAGCGTCATTTAAGGAAAGTAAATTGAAAACCAATGGTACTGAGAAGAAAAAATAAATGGCGATCACAATTCATAAAATTTAACAACTTTCGATAGTGAAGAACCGAAATAATAACTAAAATGTCCATAGTTAGAACTAATCTTCACATTTTTTTTCGTGTTTTGGGAATATGGTTGAAATGAAGGCCCTTGTAAAACCCCCTCGCCTACCCAATCCCTTAATTATCCCTTCCCTTTAAGGTCGGCAACGCGCCTATGATTCTTCTAGTATTGGGGCGTACATGGGCGGTGGAAATCACTCACCATCAGGTGACCCATTTCTCGTTTGCCGATCTATGAAAAAAAAACCTTACATACCTTTACATTCGTGTCGTGTAACATCTTCGTAACAATATCCCCGGGGCGGCTCTGATCTGCCGATAATACCCTGTAGAGACATAAAGCAAGTTGGAACTCGTAAAAACAACGGTGCGGATGTATCGACAGGTAGCCGGGACTCGTCGATCCTTCGGGAGCCTCGCTCAACTATTATTTATAATATACATCAGCACACGTTTATGTCACGACAGGGTACTGTTAGGAATAAAGAATATTGTGATACCTTTTGTTATTAACACTGTTTTGTGTTTTATGAGTGGTAGAGGCAAGCTGTAGACAGTTTTGTCTACAGTACGAATGGGTGGGCACGACAGGGGCGTTACCACTTTCTCACAGAAAACTGACGGAAAGTAGTATAGTATTTTTTTTATAGCATAGGCCGGCAAACGAGCAAGTGTGTCACCTGATGGTAAGTGATCTCCACTGCCCATGTACGCCCACCACCAGAAGAATCATGGGCGCGTTGCCGACCTTAAAGGTAAGGGTTAATTAGGGATAGGGAAGAGGAGGGGATTTGGGCTTCCGGATATCTCACTCACCGTACGAAACGCAGCAGCAAGCCGCTACTTTACGTCGGTTTTCTGTGAGACAGTGGTAACGACCCGGTATAGTATATAAATACTTATCACATCTAATATTAAAAAATGAAAAAATGTTAACAAACGTTAAGTCCCTTAAAAACCTTAGACCCCACAGAAAAAATTCTTTGCGTGCACATAAACGATGTTTGAAATGTAAAAAAACTCTCAGAAATATTTGTGTGACTCAAAGGTGAGAACTTAAAAGGGATTCTGACAAATGGTACAGGGGCTGATCCAGGCGGGCTTGTTGGCGAAACGGTCGGCAAATATTTATGTTGATATTATTTACGGATCTAAGTTTTAACTGTAAGATTATTCCCATATTGTCAAATCATTTGCTTGGCAGACTGGCTCTCTCAAGGTGAGGTGATGACCCCCCATCCAAACTATGTATATTTTTTTCAATATCTACTGCTTTTAGTGATATTTGGTACTACGTAAATAATTCTAATAAATAACAAGATCTAATTAGTAACTTATACATTTATGTCGGTGGAAATTATGGTTGTGGCATGCTACATTAACATTTAAGGCCAGACATATGAGTCAAGTATTTTTCAAAGATTCGATAATCTGATTCAATAAAACCTAACGTGTATGGAGTAAATCCAATTCAATAATCTAATGAGACAATAAGAAGCAAAATCGGACGTATTTTACAAGTTTATATATTTAATTTGAATCCAATAATATCAAATGGAACGCTATATAGACAATATCAAAATAATCTATTCACAGCAGTCACGTACCATCTTTTTACCCCCCAAAATAAATCTAAATCCGTGCCTGAATTAGAAACCTTGACGTACTGTTTAATTTTGTTTCGCGATGAAGGATTGCTTTGCGTGTGTTTAGACCCTTTACTGGTATGTAGGTCGCTACTTGGTGGGTTTCTGTAAATGAAAGGTACGAGTATTTTTCTGGAAATGGTGTATTTCAAAAAACCTCCGTTTCTTAATTCGACGTTTTGTTTCCTTTTTGAACAAAAGAAAGGTGTGTATATCGGTTTGTCCGCAAATTGAAAACTGTATTTCTTTTATTTTTATAAAGCATGGGCCGGCAAAGGAGCAAATCGGTCAGCTAATGGTAAGTGATCTTCACGGCCCATGAAGCGGCCTTGAGCCAGGGCCAGCTAGACCGGGTTGTTACTGCAATTACGTAAAAATTCGACAAAAAATAGCAACTTAGTATTGTGTTTCGTACGGCGAGTGAGATATCTGAAGACCCAAATCCCCCTCCCCTTCCCAATCCCTTAACTATCCCTTTCCGTTAAGATCACGTATCCATGATTCCTCAGATATAGATGTTCATGGGCCATGGAGATCACTTACCACCAGATGAACCACATGCTCGTTTGCTGGCCTCTGCCATAAAATATGAACTAATAAGGTGGTAGGTCCCTCGTATGCGACAGTCCGTCTGGGTTGATACCACCGCTTTAACTACTTGCCGCCAAGCAACAAGGTGTAAGCACTGTTGTGTTTCAGTTTGAAGGACATTGAAGTCAGTGAAATTACTGGGCATTATGAGACTTAACATCTTATGTCTCGGGGTGACGAGCACAGTTCAGTGTCATGCAGTGTAGTGCTTTGTAATTCAAAGTTCTGTGTGGTGTTGCTTCTGTTTATGAGAAGGTGTGGCGGTTACCATCAGGCGAGCGCCTTGCTCGTCTCGCCATTCAATGAAATAAAAAAGATATATATATATTTATTAAGGTTTATTCACATTATCGCCTTAGTCTTTGTAAACACAGCCAGCTTGTAATGTTTGCAGAATGTCTCAATAGACCAAGTTCTTGTTATGCGAGGGCACGCGCGGCGCCGCCCGCCGCGCCACTTCTATTCGCTATGGATGTCAATGCTTTATGGATACGTGATTGTTTTCAAAGGATTAATTTCTGAAATTTACATTTTTCACTTACAAGTTTCGGCCATTTTTTTAACCTCTGTAAACCCTTAAAAGTCTCTGTGTGTTTGTGTATGTCTGAGTGTGTGTGATTTTTTTGTGTGTGTATATGTCTGTGGCATTATGACGCTCAAATAAATAGACTGATATGAATACAGTTTTTTTTCTAAAGCTGGTCTAGAACTTTGGAATTTACGCATCGATTTTCACTAAAAGTAACAAAATAAAAAGCTTTTTTATTAACTCACTATCTCGCTTGCACGGGTGTACCATAATGGCCATTTGCCACGATGACGTCAAAGTTTGAGTCGTCTGTTATTTGACAAGAGCCCCCTCCATCAGATTTGAATGACTTAATTTTTTTTTTGTGGACAGATTAATAAAATTATTTCTGCAGTAGGTTTTGGGTGACGTAATTTATTGATTAAAGTAATAAAAAAATCAAAACTATACTATTCCCAAGAGCTTAAATAAATCCACTAAAAGAAATGAAAAGGGTTAGACAATATTGCAAACCCAAATCTGTCAATTAAATAAATAAGATGCTAAACCCTAAAGTCGCTTTAAAAGACTGGCCAATGTATATAAATAAATTGCTTGCGTTTGTATTGTGGAATTTTCTTTAGCCTTATTTTTTAAATAAATACACCCAACAGTCACACACATAGTCCTGACTACACACTAGGTTAGCCTGTGTCGTAGGTATCAGGAACTACAAGGGACTTGCAGTCCCACAACACACAGACCCAAAATAAACTTACACACTGTCGCGTGACGGCAGAAATAGACAAAGCAGTGATACCAACCCAGACGGCCTCTCGCATACGAGGGACCACCACCTTGTCAATCATAGTGTGATATCACAACCGTGGTGCGAACATTTAGTACTATTGGTGCTTGTAATATTTTTATCGGATATCAGTCAAAGCACTGTCAAATAACAATACGATACTAAAATATATTGTTGAACAAAAATATGAAAACCATCCGACAAGCCACTAGTGTTTATAAAGAGTACAGCACTCAAGTACTTACTTCGAAGTGAATTCAAATGAACGGTAGCAATTAACTTCGAATGGACGGCTATTTTAATTTTATAGGAAGACTAGGTTTTGCTCCGCCTGCGTGAACAGCATTTAAATATTATCATCCCCTATTTTGACCCCTTTGGGGTAGAATTTATCAAAATCCTTTCTTAGCGGATGCCTACGTCATAACATCTACCTGCATGCCAAATTTCAGCCCGATCCCTCCAGTGGTTTGGGCTGTGCGTTGATAGATCACTATGTCAGTCAGTCACCTTTGAGTTTTATATATTTAGATATATGTGCTGCACCTTTTTGTGATTAGTAAGAGTTTCTATATAGAAAGAAAGAAAGAAAATACGTTCATTACGGAAACTGATACTAATAATAATAATGACTACTACAATAATAAAAAAAAATGGTAACAAACAAAAAATAACAATAGCCTAGTAGATATAATAGGCAGAGGGTGCCCACTAGTCAGTTGTGTGAGGCCATAAATGGTCCCATCTCAGCTTAAAATGCTACAATGTATAATGCGTTGCAGCGCTGGTTTTCAGATGGTAACCCATGGTGATATCACGGTCTGCACTACTTTTTAATATTTATGAGAAAAAAGATTGTACGGTAAAAACAATCTTTCTTTCTTTCTGCCTAGCGTTGTCCCGGCTTATGTGCCAGGGTCCGCCTTCCGAATTAAACGCCTCCACTTCACCCGATCTTGAGCATCCTCTGTAGTGAGACCATTGGCTCTCATGTCTCCCTCTAATACGTCAAGCCAACGCTTTTTGTGCCGTCCACGGGATCGTACCCCTGTACGATCTGGCTCTGGCACCTACGACCGACGTACTCCTGCAAGGTAAAAACAATAATGATTAAAAATTACAATAAAATAAAATACTTGAATTAGATAAAGTAATAAATAAACGTATATAGATGCTAGTCATAGGATATTCATATCCACCCGGATAGCGACCACCGTACACATGGTGTCAAAACCTGTCATAGTAACCCATATACTTTATGTGGATCCCTTTCGAGGATCAGTCAGTATATATCTGGTTCTCCCGACGGGCTTGCGACATGACTTGATGGTTGGTTGAGGCGGTTATAGGGGTACCTTGTATTCCTGTGCCTGCATCGGCCATCCGCCTGTCCTGGCAGATTTTAACACCATGTGTACGGTGGTAGCTATCCGGGCGGATATGATCCTACCACCAGCTTTACTTTTTTTAGTGGCACATTGATTTATTTGCTGTATTTTGTCTAGTATTATTTTCTTTTTTTATATGTGTGTCTACAATAAAGGGTTACTATCTATCTATCTATCTATCTTTTCATTGGCACGCTTAATTTGATCATCACTTACTCGCTCCTCGCTGCTTCGATAGTAAAAAAAACCGCTCGTCTGTTCTGCCGGCATCAGTGCGTACAGCCGGCAACATTTTGTCTTGTTTGTTTGTCACATTCGTTATTTGTTACGATCCATATGTATGGCCTCAAAAAAAAGCATCGGTCCATGCAAATCTAGTTTGAGTTGTTAGTTTTGTTCGAACGTACCTATAGCTTGAATGTGGCCTGGATGAGATTTTTGAAGTGATAACTTCTTATGGTAGTTGCGGTCCATCGACCAGCCAGCGTTAGCCGACCTCCCTGGAACATCGATAATTTCGAAGTCCCAGGTTGCGTCACACAGTGACCAGTCGGCTTGGACCGGACTTTGACCGGACTTTCACAAGACTTTGACAGGACTTTAACCGGACTTCGACCGGACTTTGACACGACTTTGCCACGATTTTGACACGACTTTGCCACGACTTTGCCACGACTTTGCCACGACTTTGACACGACTTTGACACGACTTTGACACGACTTTGACACGACTTTGACACGACTTTGACACGACTTTGACACGACTTTGACACGACTTTGACACGACTTTGACACGACTTTGACACGACTTTGACACGACTTTGACACGACTTTGACACGACTTTGACACGACTTTGACACGACTTTGACACGACTTTGACACGACTTTGACACGACTTTGACACGACTTTGACACGACTTTGACACGACTTTGACACGACTTTGACACGACTTTGACACGACTTTGACACGACTTTGACACGACTTTGACACGACTTTGACACGACTTTGACACGACTTTGACACGACTTTGACACGTCTTTGACACGACTTTGACACGACTCTGACACGAATGTGATACAACTGTGTCAGGCTCCTCCGCTCTCACTTTAACCCACATTAGTTTAAGTTATCACTCCTGTCGAGCGTCCCGGGACGCACACTTTTTTTTCCTCGTAGCATATAATATCTCTTGGCAGTAATATATCGTAATTATTCACAGGGCCATCATTATGGCCAGCAGTGTGGGGAATCCATATACTAACTAGAAGTTATTTGAATGGTTAACCAATGGTATTACTGGTTCCAATGTAGGATCATCAGTGTGTATACGGGCCGATTCTGACAAAGGTTGGGAAACTCGGGGCTTGACTGCCAATATGTAAGTGTGGCTTCACTATTAACTGCCAATACTAACTAGGTAGTAGGTATATCATTACTAGGATTACACTTGAGTTATAGTATTGTCGATGTAGAAAGAAGAAATTTATTGGCAGGTGTAAGGTGGTACATTTGTAGTCCATCAAAGGGTGCCGCATCCGCGACGCTTTCTCGTCTTACGGCCCTTCTGTCTACCTTAGCCCTTACAAATCTCGCTTTCCCTTTACATTTAGATTCAAATTACAAGACAAAATCGTAAAAAATATCACTCGACATTCAACTTTTTCCACAGTAAAAATAAGTTGGTCGAGTGAAATTATTTTGTTTTTCCCAAGCCCCACGCTTCCGGTGTTTATATTTTTAACAACGCCATACGAACATCTCGTTAGTAGAGTTTTTGTTTTGTGGATGTCGGAATACTTTAAATTACGATGAGTGTTTACAAGCGGTGTGCGGACATTTCGTATGATAAACGGTTTTTTTTTCGTTTTGTAGTACGAGTTTTGGCATTTATTATAGCGGTTTAAAATTCCCGGGAGAAAATTTTTCGGAATGATGTTTAGTTACAACCGACTAGAAGCAGCGATAGCTCAGCGGGCAGTGGTACGGACAGTCGAGAAGAAAGTCGCAGGTTCGAAAGCATCAAGAGCATACACCTCTGACTTTTCTAAGTTACGTGTATATTAATTGTCAATCATCGCTTGCTTTAACGGTGAAGGGGACATCTTGAGGACTTCCTGAGAACTCGATAAGATTTTTCGAAGGCATGTGAAGTCTGCCAACCCGCATTAGGCCAGCGTCGTGGATTAAGGCCTAACCCCTCTCATTCAGTAGAGGAGGCCCGTGCCCAGCAGTGGGACATGTATAATACTGGGCCAGTAAAAAAAATATATCCGTTATGATCACGGTTGAAAGGACAAGAAGCCTGTGAAACTACTGGGTATTATATACACAGTACTCTTTATTTTAGAAGGCTTTTTTTTTTAATGTTAGTTACAAAAAACAAAACATTAAAAAATACAAAAAACATTACCGTCCAATGGCGAAGCTAAGGACCCAAGCCACGGGCGGTTATGACCCCAGAGAGTGAAACCTCCTCACAATGCGTGCCGTGTCCAATAACACCGCTTTCTGTATCTGGTTCTTGACCCAACGACCAATTGAGAGCTTCTGAAGAAGTTTGTTGAGGCTCTTCGGATAACTCTATTATTCTTATTAATATCTCCTTCTTCTTTCTTATGTCTTCTTATTTCATTTTCTTCTTGCAGCTCTACTTAGGTCGTACTGCAGCATCAAGCTGAATGAGAGCTACGTTTGCTGGAATGTATATAATTTTTAATTTTAGTTTTAGATAAGTAATTATAAATATTTTACATACATATTGTTTATTGTTTGTGTATTGTGTTTATAATGTCAGCAATATATTTTTCTTTCTTTCTAAGTATGCACAGTACAGTTTATAGTAATCCAAAATTTACTGTAGTCAACATGAGGACAACAACCTGCTAATACCATCATTCAAATGAATAAAAAAGAATACTCACATTACATATTATTCATAAAAATATCAATTTCCTACAAATAAAATAAATCCCAAACACGTTTATTTTATTCACAATCAATGTTTTAAAATGCAAATCGAACCGCGGCCGCGCAGAAATAAAATTTCACGAATAAAAATAACAATAAAATCACACGATCAAATGCTCAACAGTTCTCAATTTAAAAGTCGTAGCTACATAACTGACTGGAATAAAACTGTAACAGGCATGACGCCGGCCGTAGCGCGAGATAATTTCAATTATCATTAACAAAAAGCAAAAGGCTTAAAGTATATTATAATAACTGGATGCAACGTTACAAATGAAAAAGCGAGACAGAAGTTCCAAAACTTTAAAGGCCCTCCACTTTATTTTACTTTTAGCGCTACTGATTAATCTGTAGCATAACGCTGAGTTTGTAACTTTTCTGCAACTCTGTACACATAGCAGTGACCAACGTTCAGAATCTTGGTATTGTATTAATAGTACTTTAATATCAATGTTTGTTGAAGTGTACACTGTACACATTTTCTTTCTTCTTCTTTATCTATTTTTATAAAGTGCAATGTTGCAGTGATTAAGCCACCTTCTTGGGTATAAGTGGCAGAGTCCGGTGTGGAATTATTGTTAAGCACGAATGTGTTGGTTCGACTGGTTCGTTACCACTGTCTCCGAAGTTCCGGAAGCCTAAATCCCCAACCCCTCCCAATCCCTTATTTATTCCTTTCCTTTAAGGTTGGCAACGCGCCCATGATTCTTCTGGTATTGTGGGCGTACATTGGCGGTGGAGATCACTTACCATCAGGTGAGCCACTTTGCCGGTCTATATTATAAAATAAGAAACAGAAATAATCTGGTCCGTTCATTAAATTCGGAATCCACCACGCGACGTTTTGCTTCTGTGTTCCCAAACAAGATGATTTTGTAGGTAGTAGTATGCGAGGGACCGTCTGGATTGGCACAGCATGCTTGTAAACACTATCTATACACATTTTGGTTTGAAGGACACCGAAGGATTTACTCGTTTGCCGGCTATGCTATAAAAAATATATCTCACTGTGAAGTAGTCACAATATCGACAGATGCCAACTTATAATATTTTCGAGATTTGACGTCCAAATTGAATAGATGACTATTCAAATAAGTTGTAAATAGTATATAGATGCGTGGCCTGATGGTAAGCGCAACCTCTGCCCATAAACAGAAGTAACACCACACAGAGCGTTGAATTATTAAGCACTGCATGGTACTGATCTGATCTCCTCACCCTGAGAAATAATATGTTAAGTCTCATTACCTCCAGTAACTTTGTTGTGTTTCGGCTTCAGACCGAAACACAACAGTGCTTACACACTGTTGCTAGTCGTCAGAAATAGACTAAGCCATGGTACCAACCCAGACGTCCTCTCACAGACGAGGGACCTACCACCTTGTAAACCATGATGTCCAAGTACTAAAAGAAGTCCTAGGCTTCATATTGAGAACCCCTAGCCAGTTCAGTGGCAGGCAGCTAACCAATTCAGTTTGAGTGTATAATCCAGCGGCCCCTATTTAATATGCCAATTTAATTTTCTCGAAACAACGCAGTATGCCGTGGATATATTTTTTGATGCTAATGCACCAACTTACTTTAGCAATGACAGACAAATTAAAGTACCGGTTAAGCAAAACGTGAGTTGCACCATTTGACAAATGTTATATGACGTCATAACTTTAGCTGATAACCGTAACCGCCCAGGATTCGCTAGTTAAGGCTATTGTTTAAGTAAAATAGCTGTCAGATGGTTCAGTTATAACTTCCAAACCGATATATCCCCTAAAGCGTCTGTGCTACAAAATAATATCATGTCCCTGCTTCTAGAACTAATGGAGGAATCTAGTAGTATCGGAATACGATCGTGCAACGCAGTCAATGTTAAGGTAAGTCACTGTTATCGTCAAATTTGACATAAGCCTTAACTATAACTGTTATTATGGTGCAATCCAGCCTAAGACAGTTGCCAAACGTTTTCATATTATCTAGTTTGTTACGAAATTTAATAAATAAGGCTATATCACTTTTGCAAAAATGTGATGGTTCTGTTGACTTGTTTTGTAAGTATGATATACTAGCTTTTCTTCGCGGCACCACCCCCGTGATCTGCTTTTTCTGGGATAGAAAGTAGCCTATGTTCATCAGGGATAATGTAGGATTCTAATGGTGAAAGAATTTTTCAAATCGGTCAAGTAGTTTTTATGTTTATTCGTTACATACAAAAATATAAATCTTTTCCCTTTATAATATGAGTGCAGATGTAGATAAATAATAATAAACTACGCACTCACGCCTGTAAACCCTCCCCCTACAGAGGTGTAACCAGTATACCCACATTTCGCCGAGCGTATTTCCGTCCCATGATGTGATAGGGGGCGAGCCTATCGCCATACCGGGCACCATTCCCGACTGCGGGCTGATACTGAGCATTTCGTGATAACAAAAGACAATATGACTTTACCCAACCCGGGGATCGAACCCGAGACCTCAGCTCAACAGTCGTACCGCGTACGCCATACAACTACGCCACCGAGGTAGTGCAACATGATACATATATATTTTTTTATTTATTTGAAAGACGTGACGAGCAAGTCGCTCGTCTGATGGTAAGGCTGCCCATAAACAGAAGCAACTTGTTGCTGAATTTGCTATTTGTAATTAGAACGACAAAGCGGTGAAGTGTATTTGCTAATTTGAGAGTTTAGAAACATTAACTGAGGATTAAGATCGGCGACTTTAACGATTGGTCGAATTGTTATTTTTATTTTTTTATCCGAGCACGGAAAAGTGACTGCACTAAACTAGATACTACATCTTACTTTTACCCAGAGGTAGCATATACTTATCTGACAAGATAGGAAATATAATATATTTTATACCAAAGGTCTGCCAACAAGTAAGGTGGTCTGTTATTATGTGATCTCCACCGCCCATGAAAGCCGATGCTCTACAATACTAGAAGAATCATCCAATACCTTGTCGTCATTATGAAAATGTGATTGGAAGGGGAGGGGGATTTGGGCTTCTAGGAATGTCATTCGTCGTACATAATGCAAAAGTGAGCTGTTACTTCACGTCGGCTTACTACGAGATGGTGGTAATAACCCGGTCTAACCGGCCCATTCATGTTATAGACCAGCAATCGACAACCATTTAGTAGGTCCGGGCTACACAGTGGCAAAATGTAAGAAAGGCGAGCGACACAAGGTGGTAGGTCCCTCGTATGCGAGAGGTCGTCTGGGTTGTTACCACAGGTTTGTCTATTTCTGCCGCCAAGCAACAGTGTGTAAGCAATGTTGTGTTTCGGTTTGAAGGACATTGAAGCCAGTGAAATTACAAATTAAATAACTAGGCAATAGGTTTGTTGTGTTCTGGCATTGTTGAAGTTCATGGGCGGCGGTAACCACTTACCAACAGGCGGACTGCTGCCTCGTCTGTCTACTTGGGCAATAAAAAATTGGACACAAGACAATAGTTATACAAGTTACAACTTCTATCCAATGATTGCGTACACACGCCATTTCTTATGTTCGATAATAACTAATCCTATCGAAAGTAAAGCTACGAATTCGAAATTTTATTTTTAAGAAGGAAATTAGGACGATGTCCAGAAAACCGAAAAATTATTAATATTTCAGTTCAGTGCGGCGCTAAATTACAAACAATCCGAATGATATTATATTTATTTACAAAAAAAAGTTGCGGGCTCGTGGGTCGCAAAGAAAAGGCTTGCAGGCCGCTTATTGCCCGCTGTTATAGACAAAACTGTTTACACCTTCAATCTTGTAGAGTTTTTTTTTAATGCATAGACCGGCAAATGAGCAAGTGGGTCACCTGATGGTAAGTGATCTTCACCGCCCATGTACGCCCACCATCAAAAAATCATGGGCGCGTTGCCGACCTTAAAGAAAAGGGATAATTAGGGATTGGGAAGGGGAGGGGATTTGGGCTTCCGGATATCTCACTCACCGTACAAAACGCAGCAGCAAGCCGCTACTTTACATCGGTTTTCTGTGAGACAGTGGTAACGACCCGGTCGAGCCAGCCCATTCATGCTGTAGATAAAACTGTCTACAGCGTAGCTCTACCATTCAAAGAGTTATGTATGTACAATCTAAATATAATAAAAAGCATAAAGACCTATGAAACGAATGCTCTTAGCCTGTTTCCTGATTGTGTCATACTTACCTTAATAGACAATTTAAACCAGGGGTTCCCAGAGTTTTTTTCACATAGACCACTTTCAAAATTTTGCCGATTCCGGTGGACCCCCTGTAGCTACATTTCTATCATGTTCCCAAAACTGAATATGGAATATGAAAGTTTTTACAAGCAACAGTCGCTGACCTTCTTAAAATATTATATGCCTACATTGATAGGTGAAGGTCAAGCCAATATTTTCGTTCTTCACTATCGGAAACAGATAAATTTTGAACCCCATTTTTTTGTCACTCCAACGTAGAACCCCGTCGGGTCTCCCGTGGACGCCTGGGGGTCTACCTGGACCACTTTGGAAACTAAGGATTTAAACTAACAATAAAGATCTTCCGAATTCACTGTGTATTTTTTGCTCTCTTACTTATGCAGTCAGAATAAATTATACAACTCTTTATACTTTCTTCCAGTGAAATGAGATAAAATCTTTACGATTAGACTCAAAGGCAAGTGGAAGTTGTAATGGCAAAATTCCAACAACACCGAGTCAAAGCGTGTTTATGTAACAGTCGCTCGGTTATTTCATTACTACCCGAGGAATATGAATTAATTTCTTCATGGCCGCCTTTGCCATGTGTGGACTAGTGGCGAGAATATGTCGATAGATCGATTCGATTGATTCGTCGGTAAATCGATAGTTTTGGTTATCGACAATATCTACTGTTGGATATTCGTATCCGCCCGGAGAGCGACCACCATTCACGGTGTTAAGACCCGCCATAGTGACCCACCTTGTGTGGGTCGCGTTTCGGAGGCAGCCAGTGTATATCAGGTTCTCCCGAGGGGGCTTACCCCCTTTTCCTATACCTTTCCCATCTCTTAATCCTTCCCCTCCCGTTTTGCTCTAGGATGAAATACTACAGGAGTTCCTTTCAGGACTTCCTAAGGGTAAAAAAATATATACTGCCTGATATTCCACACAATTAATGGTGGAGATCAAGGCAGAAGCAACACCACACAGAACTTTAAATTACAAACTACAAACTTTGAAAAACAAATCTGCATGGCACTGAACTGCGCTCGTCATCCCGAGACATAAGATGTTAAGCCTCATAATACCCAGTAATTTCATTGGCTTCAATGTCTGCTGCGGTGGGTGCATTCAGAGATTCAGTTTGTTCTTACAACAGTTCACATAAACCTAAACTATTTTTAAAAGATCCACCAATAGCAAGACGTGCAAATACGAACCAAAACATCTTAACTCGTTTTAACAATGTGCTAATAACAACCCGTTATCGATACGTCCCACCACTAGTTTAATTGTAAATTTCACAGTGAAACAGCATTAGTATTTAATTAAAAGTTGTCTCACGCCGCAGCCCCACTTCCCCCCAATCCTCCCGCTTGCGGTTGACGCACCAGTTTTCATAAAATCTCGACGAGTTAGCGGTATATGTGCCTTTATCTCGTTTAACATTATAATTATATTTATTAGTCTATTTCGTTTGTTTTACGGAGATATGAGTTAATCATGTCTAGACTTATTAAGTCGATGAACTGTTGAGTGGTAAAACCATGCTGTAGTTTTGTCTACAGCGTGAATGGGCCGGCTTGACCGAGTCTTTACCACTGTCTCACAAAAAACCGACGTAAAGTAGCGGCTTGCTGCTGCGTTTCGTACGGTGAGTGAGATATCCGGAGGCCAAAATCCCCTTTTTAATCCCTCAATTATCCCTTCCCTTTAACGTTGGCAATGCGCCTATGATTCTTCTAGTATTGTGCCCGTATATGGACCCATACATGGATACCCGTACATACCCGTACATACCCGTACATGGATCACTTACCATCAGGCGACCCACTTACTCGTTTGCCGGTATGTGCTATAAAAAAAGCAAAAAAATATTGCGGAATGGCGACTCCATTTTTAAGTTTTTTTTTGTCGAAACATAGCAGATACACACTAAAGCATTCATCTAATCGTAAATGGATATTATTCAGGACTAAGGTCATCATATATCATGTTTAGGGTAAAAAAAAACATGAAATATGTATGGTCAGGCCCCGCATAAACAACATAAAACAAACTTTGTAATAAATGTCGGCATTTGGTCGATGTAAAATAAGTTGCTTTATTATGCTTAACCGTATTGTGTTAATCCTAGGACTGGTTTTATTTTTCACTTCACATAATTACATACATACACACATACACTGGTGCTAAATCCTGCCATAGTGGCCCACCTTGTGTGGGTCGCGTTCCATGGTCAGCCAGTGTATATCCGGTTCTTCCCAGGGGGCTTGCCCCCTGATCCTAACCCTTTTCCCATGCCTTTTTCCTTCCCCGCCCCCTTGGCCCTTTGGCAGGCCGGCATGATCTTGCCGACCTACGATGGACACATTGTTTATCGTTGGTCGACACTATTCTTGGATTGCGCTACTCTTACCATCAGGTGTAGCGCAGGACGTCAATTTACCGAGCCAGGATAAAAAAAAAAAATTAAGCTATGTTATACTGGCGTAATGCGTTTCATTTACTTTTATTTTAACTGTCAAAATTGCATTCTATTCTAATTTCGTATTATGACTTCGCCATAATTTCGCCAATGTCGAGTTAAGCAATTACTTAAAATAAAAAACAAAACGTAGACATGTTTTTTTATCAAAAAAACCATTACTGATTGTCAAAACTCCCATTTTTTTATGTCATGTTAAACATGTTTTTTTTATGTTTGTGTCCAAGATAGTCCAATAACAAATTTTTCTTTCTTTCTTATCTTTTTTATTTTATTCAAAAATTAACGTGTTTGAAATAAATATTAAACCTTCTGTCTTCTGCGTGAAACTTTTCACCTAGCACGGCAAAGTGCGGTACGACTGCTGTACTGGGTTCGATCCCCGGGTCGATAAAACTTGGTAGATTGAAACTGATATTGAGTTTTCTATCACGAAAATATTAGTATCAGCCCAGAGTCCGGAATTTGTGCCCGGTATGGCGATAGGATGGCCCCTATCACATCATGGGACGGAAATAAACTCAACGAAATGTGGCTGTACATGTCACACCTCTGCCTATGTACGTATTCAATATTAAAAAGAATATACTTAAATAACAATAAAAATCACAAAATGAACATTCCGCCCGCGTACAATCCGATCGGTTCATATTATTTTCTCATCGTAGGAAATTGTGCGTCTGGGACAGTGGACCGGGGCGGGCGTACGGCAAATTTTAAAAAGATCAATGCCTAATAATCCAATATCGAATGAATTGGCTGTAAATTCGTATCGGACGTGTCTGGAATGTAACTAAGAACAGTCTGCGGAAAGCTTTCGCTTCAAGGTTATAGAGTAGAGCTAGAAACAGAGAATAGTTTTGTTTAAAACTGACCGACGAGTTGAGCAATAATCGCCATGCCTGTTGATAAAAACTAGCAACAGCGACTATTTAATTAGCCCAGCGTACCCACTAGCAATCCATCCTGACCAAACTATCGACCAATATAAAGTCTGTGGTCGTCAGAAATTCAAAGATCTTTTTATAATTGACAACATTTCATTTTTTCAACATACCTCTATTAGTAGATTAAATTAAATTAGATCTAAATTAAAGAGACCCATTTCTTTCCTTTTTTCCGAAATCGACTATTTTCATTAATGATTTCTCTTTTGAATTATATTTCATTCGAAACAGACGTAAACGCCAAATGACGTCATATATACGGCATGACGGTGTTTATACCTTTAATTTACCTTTAAACAAAACTGTTAGTTGACGCTATTGGATTTTTTGGGTGTGTTTAAAAATGACATTTGTGACATTATCAAGTAATATTAATGTAGTTTTATTTTTAACTTATGGATAAAGGACAAACGTCATTCAACCGTATATGTGACGTCATCACACGTTTTTTGGTTATTATTTTTTTACTCCGAAATTAAGAAGTATAAAAAAAAATTAAAAATGTAGTCGAACTTAGGATAGCAAAATAAAGAAACGGTATTTTTGTTTTAGGCATGTTTGATTTTTGAAATGTTGTCAATTAATGTCGGGAGATTTTAATTGACGATATTTATAATTATAGTCTTTTTTTATCATGGACCGGCAAACGAGCAAGTGGGACACCTGATGATAAGCGATCTCCATGCCCATGTACGCCTACAATACTAGGAAAATCATAGGTGTGTTGCCGGCCTAAAAGGGAAGGGATAATTAGGGATTGAGAAAGGGGGACGGCATTTGGGCTCCGGATATCTCACACACCACACGAGACGCAGCAGTAAGCCGTTACATTACGTTGGTTTTCTGTAAAACATTGATAAAAGGTCAAGACATTCATGCTGTAGACAAAACTGTCTACAGCGTGGCTCTACCAGTCATGAATCATTGCAGGAACTAAACAAAACTATTTATCATACTCCTCTGCACTTAAAACTGCTCTACACTATCAACATTTAAGCAAGCGGACGGACCGATCGCGCTCGGCGAATCTCAATTGCCAGGAGACGCTAGACTCTAGAAGAAACAGAAATATGTCTTTGAATAAACAATGGAATGATGTAATTCACTATGAGTAAAGTGGCTGATGTCTTGGAGATAAATGAATGCATTAGAAAAAAGAATAAATGATTTTAATAATCGGTGGAAACCTAGCATTGAATGTTGTATGTTGAAAAAAAATAAAATATGGAAAATGAATATTTCCAACAGTTACTGTCACTGTGAGTGAAAGACAGGTTCGCATTACAGAGACACGTGGAACTAAAAGGAATTATAGTAGCGAGTGTCCAGCGATAGACTGTAATGTGTTCAGAGTTTAAAATACGTGTCTTGCAACTGCATTTTTTTTTTATAGCATAGACTGAAAAACGAGCAAGTGGTTCTAATGGTAAGTGATCAGGTAGTGGTCAGGTAGTGGTACCTGATGGTAACATGGATGCCACCGCTCATGTACGCTTACAATACTAGAAGAATCATAGGCTCGTTACCGACCTTTCAGGGCAGAGATAATAAAGGGATTGGGAAAGGGAGGGGAATTGGGGCTCCGGATATCTCACTCACCGTACGAAACGCAGCAGCAAGCCGCTACTTGACGTCAGTTTTCTGTAAGACAGTGGTAACGACCCGGTCGAGCCGGCCCATGCTGTAGAAAAAACTGTCTACAGCGTGGCTCTAGCACGAATAGTAATAATTTTACACACAAATTGATAAAACGAGACATTTACGACTACAGTGTAATAAAACATATTCCATATCTATCGAAATTATTTGAAGAATTTCTTGATACTCCCTATATGGCAGTATAACATACTTTGTAATTGTAACAACGTAGAAGAGAATCACACACGTTACAATGTTGTCGCACCAACTACTTGTGTGGTATATGATATTCACACTTTTATTCTATTCTGAACAAGGTAACTTATAACTTTTTTTATCCGAGCACGGCAAAGTGACTGCACTACATCTAATGGTAAGCGCAGTTAAGTCCAAAAAACCACCAACAAACTATGAGTTTATCGATTGTCACCAGAATCATGCCGGCCTATATAAATGCTTCTTCACACTCGGAAGATGGAAGAAGCAAATTGAGGGGCCTTCGACCGGACAGGCGGATGACTGATGTAGGCACAAAGATACAAGGATATAGCTCTATACCCACCCCAAACAACCATCAAGTCATGTCGCAAGCCCTTCGGGAGAACCGGATATACACTGGCTGATCCTGGAACACGATCTATACAAGGCGTGTGGATCACTATGGCAGATTTAACACCATATGTACTGTGGTCGCTATCCGGGCGGATATGAATTTTCTACCACCAGCGAACATCTTATGTCCCGGGGTAACGAACGCAGTCCATGTAGTGTTTATAGCCAGTCATGACGCTTCCCTTCAGGCGAGCGTCCTGCTCGTTCTTTTTTTTGTTTTTTTATCCTGGCTCGGCAAAGTGACTACGCTACACCTGATGGTAAGTGTAGCGCAATCCAAGAATAGTGTCGACCAACGATAAACAATGTTTCCATCGTAGGTCGGCAAGATCATGCCGGCCTGCCAAAGGGCCGAGGGGGAGGGAAAGGAAAAGGGATGGGAAAAGGGTTAGGATCAGGGGGCAAGCCCCCTGGGGAAACCGGATATACACTGGCTGACCCTGGAACGCGACCCACACAAGGTGGGCCACTATGGCAGGTTTTAGCACCAATGTACGGTGGTCGCTATCCGGTCGGATACAAGTATCCTCCCTGTTCATTCAGGGAAAGAAGAAAAATACCTAACCATCTAATCATAAGTTTTTCTCCACTCAGCTGCCGCGTCAGAATGTTCCCCGTGCTTCTTTCACGGCAAGGATACGAGGATTCAAGAGTTTCCGTACCACGCAGCCTTAGCAAGATGTGGGGCTGCCATACTGTCTGATAAATGGCTGATCACTGCCGCGAACTGCGCCGAGATGAGGTTTTGATACATTTTATAATTTAGTTTGTAAGATTTTTTAATTAATCGGTTGGTGACTTTAGAATTTCGTGTTTTGCAGACCAAAGAGTAGATTGTATAAATAATGTTCTAAAAATAATAATCTTTGCTCTTGAGTCTACATCCCGGAAGGTATAGGCAGAAGTGTAAGTACGTCCATAGTTCTCCAAAGAAAAAAAACTAACGCCAACAAGACAATACACAATAATTTATATATACACAACTTGATTATTAAATTTAAAAGTTTAAAAACCATCAAGTGTGAGTTTTACTCGCGCACCTAGGGTTCCGTAGCGATAAAAAAAAATTGCTTTTATTGTTTTTTATTCTTTTTAAGTTTCAACACCTCAATACCTATTACGTCAAAAAATGAATAGACAGACGACGGAGGGTGTTTAATAGCGTTCCGTTGTTAGTTTCGTTTCGCTTTAGAAAAAAAATGAATTTCGAAAATCAACATATCTGAAACCACATTTCAATAAGTATGAAATACTTGATTAATTACAACAATAAAATAAGTAAATAAGGATCGGTGGCGCATTGGGCAAGTAGTGTTTGTTTCGGGTCTGGATGAGTATTCTCCCCAGAGGGGTTAACGTCAAGCAGGCGGCCTGCTAAATGCCAAATATTTCTAATAACATCTATTTAAAAAGCATGTTGGTGAAAGAAGAAAAATGAAATACAGTGTTTTGAGTGGTAGAGCCACGCTGTGGACAGTTTTGTGTACAGCATGAATGGGCTGGCTCGACCGGATTGTTACCACTGTCTCACAGAAAACCGACGTAAAGTAGTGGCTTGCTGCTGCGTTTCGTACGGTGAGTGAGATAACCGGAAGCCCAAATCCCGTCCCCTTCCCAATCCCTAATTATCCCTTTCCTTTAAGGTCGGCAACGCGCCCATGACTCTTCTGGTGGTGGGCGTACATAGGCGGTGGATATCACTTACCATCAGGTGACCCACTTGCTCGTTTGCCGGCCTATGCTATAAAAAAAATATGAAGATATATCTAATATATTTTATACTCTGTATCTTTATATCACTCTTGTGTTTCAATATTTTTTTTCCATTTTTTTTAGAACTCCAGCCAACAAAGTGTGGGTAGGCGGTCAAAGTATATCCGACAGCCAACAAATTACTTACAAGAAAGCGATCATTCATCCACGATATAGAAATATGCACAACATCCCAATAAATAACATAGCATTACTAGAACTAAACAAAAAGTTGACCTTCTCCGATAAAATCAAACCAATTCAGATTAGTGGTCATAACGACGGAAAAAACTTGGTGTTTATCGGCAGAGGAAATGATGAGGTAAGTCTTAGATATCTCAATCTGGGTTTTTTATAGCATAGACTGGCAAACGAGCAAGTGGATCACCCGATAGTAAGTGATCTCCACGGCCCATGTACGTCCACAATACTAAAAGAATCATAGGCGCGTTACCGACCTTAAAGGGAAGACCGCAACGACACATATATGTTTGTGTGATCCATAAATAGTTGTTTCGGATCTGGGTGTGTTTTATCCCCAGAGGGGTTGTCGTCAGGCAGCCGGCCAGTCATAAAATCTACAATCCATATCTTTCTGTAACATGCTAAAAAGCATGTTGCGGCAACCCCACTGTGAGCGGGATAAGGGCAGGTGGAAGATTTTTTTCTAATAATGTGTTGTTTGTTAAACAACACCTTTTTTTATTTAATTGAATGACAAGACGAGCAAGGCGCTCGCCTGATGGTAAGCGTCACGCCTGCCCATAAACATAAGCAACATCACACAGAACTTTGATTTACAATGAGCTGCATGGCACTGAACTGCGCACGTCACCCAGAGACATAAGATATAAGTCTCATAATGCCCAGTAATTTGCCCACTGGCTTCAATGTCCTTCAAACCGACACAGAACAGTGCTTACACACCTTGCTTGGCGGCAGAAATAGACAAAGCGGTGGTGTCAACCCAGATGGCCTCTCGCATACGAAGGACCTACCACCTTATAAAAACCTACCCAAATTGAGATCATAAATCTATCATCTTTTCAGACTGGACGTCCTTCTACATCAATAAAGAAGTTAGATCTAAAAAGGTTGACGACTGCACAATGTCTGGAAGAAATGCCTCCTCACATCCGACAGATAGTCAAACGGCATATCAAAAACTTAGAAAAAAATAACATTTGCACGAAAACTGAAGACGCACCTGGCTTGTGTATGGTAAGGAATGAGTTTGGGTGATGACGCCTGATGATAAGCCCCCTATACCTGCCCAAAAATAGTTGACACCACAAGGTGATTGGTCCCTCGTATGCGAGAGGCCGTCTGGGTTGGTACCACCATCTATTTCTGCCGCCAAACAATAGTGTGTAAGCACTGCTGTGTTACGGTTTGAAGGATATTGAATCCATTGGGAGTGAAGTTAACGGGAATTATGTAATTAACATCTTATATCTCAGGGTGATGAGCGCAGTTCAGTGCCATGCAGTGCATTGTAATTCAAAGTTCTGTGTGGTGTTGCTTCTGTTTATGGACAGGCGTGGCGCTTACCATCCGGCGAGCGCCTTGCTCGTCTCGTCATTCAAACAAATAAAAGACTATACCGCCCACACACCCGCCACTGTAACTCCTGTGCACCAGTATCAACAGCCCGAGTAGAAATTTTTTCGTCTTCCTGAGAAGGACCGGACCGGGCATGCCCGATCTGGACCAGATAAGGTATGTAACGCAGAAGATGTGTCTGGACCCGATCAGGAAATCCTTATCGGGTCCAGATCAGGAATTCCTGATCGGGTCCCGATTAGGAAATCCTGATCAGGTCCAGATTAGGAATTCCTGATCGTGTCCCAATGAGGAATTTTGCCTGATCCAAATCGAGTATGCCCAGTCCGGTCCTTTTAAACTACGACTTTGACACGACTTTGACACGACTTTGACACGACTTTGACCCGACTTTGACACGACTTTGACACGACTTTGATACGACTTTGACATGACTTTGATACGACTTTGACACGGCTTTAACCCGACTTTGATCTGACTTTGACCCGACTTTGACACGACTTTGACACGACTTTGACACGACATTGACACGACATTGGAACGACTTTGGCACGACTTTGGCACGACTTTGACACGACTTTGACACGACTTTGACACGACTTTGACTCGACTTTGATCCGACTTTGACCCGACTTTGACACGACTTTGGCACGACTTTGGCACGACTTTGACACGACTTTGACACGACTTTGACACGACTTTGACACGACTTTGGTCCGACTTTGACCCAACTTTGACCCGACTTTGACCCGACTTTGGCACGACTTTGGCATGACTTTGGCACGACTTTGACACGACTTTGACCCGACTTTGACACGACTTTGACACGATCTTGGCACGACTTTGGCACGACTTTGACACGACTTTGACACGACTTTGGCACGACTTTGACCCAACTTTGACACGACTTTGACACGACTTTGACCAGACATAATAAATTAAAAAAATACTGCATAAATAAAATAAATAAATAATTATAATTACATAAGTTAATAAAAAATGCTATGCAATAGCTTTACCGCGGCAGTCTCCGAGTGCCACACGTCTTTTGTTTTTACTTTTGTATATCAATACTTTTATATTATTAATTAATCATTATTATTATTATTAAATAAATATTATTAATGAACTACTCAATATTTATTTAAAAAAAAATCAAATAAAAAAAATACAAAATTTAAATTAATTGTGTACGTAATTAAATAAGTAATAATAAAAAAAATATGTATAAAATAACATATAATTAAGAAATAATTTATAAGGTATCAATGATAGTAATCTTGCACTATATAATGATTTACATACTTTTTATACAATTGAAAAATAGTAAGTAGTAGTAAGTATCTTTGAAAACTTTTTTTTTAAAGTCGATTTAACTGCTACATATGACAGTGCTACATCTCTTGATATATAAGCAATAATATTGGCCATATTACGGGTAATAGTATTTTTTCCATCAAGAAAAATATATAAACGTTTATTCTGGAAAAAAATATCTGTATGATTATATAATTATTATGTAAGCATTTTATCAAATATGACAACTTCAATATTGTCAGATAGAGCAACTTTATTAGATCTTTCACATATTTATATATAAGAATATAGCTTATTAAAAACTTACAATTTTATTTTTATATTTTTCGTCTTTCAACTTTTCATTGAATTTATCAAAATCTTTAATTGTTGATAGCGGAAATTGTAATTTTTGGATCGCGTGATTTCCTTCAGGATCTGTTAGACTGGAATCTCACAGCCGAGTACTGTTATTTTTTTTATTTCAGACAGGATTTGAGCAACGTCAGCAGATATGCTTACGATCTGGCCTTTTAAATTCGCTAATTGTTTTGATAGACTGTTATAATTATGGTTGATACATTCAAGCAAAAAATCTGTTGAAAATAAAATATATATTAATACATGATTTAAATATCAAAATTCTTACACTGATGTAAATATAAATATCGATAGATCAATTTTATAACGATAACAACACTCATTAGAATCCATTTCAGAATAAAATCCATGTTATTACCTTAGTTAATAATTGAGATATCCGGAAGCCCAAATCCCCTCCCCTTCCCAATCCCTTATTATCCCTTTCCTTTAAGGTCGGCAACGCGCCCATGATTCTTCTGGTGGTGGGCGTAAATGGGCGGTGGAGATCACTTACCATCAGGTGACCCACATGCTCGTTTGCCGCCTTTGCTATAAAAAAAAAAACAATTCTCATAAACCTATCATTCAAATAACAACTAATTACCTGCTGTGCCACGTATTTGAATATGAAACGTTGGCCATGTCGGATTAGGCTCTTCACAATGTTTCACCATCGTTTGTAGTAATTTACAATACTTAGCACTTTTTAGCAATGATTCAGGCATATATTTACATACGGTACCACCGTATTCTTTGTAATGATCTAACCAAGAACTTGGTACTATATCAATTCGTTTACTGGATGAATCATTTACAAATAAAACTAATGCATACTTATAAGTCATCTGAAAAAAAGGGATTATTGAAATATAAACTCATTTTAATAAATAGCAAAGAATTGTAATGTATTATTAATCAATGATTTTTTACTAACCTTGAATGTTTTACGTAATTAAACTTAAAAAATGTATTTTATACACAATTAATACATATATTTGTGTATTAAGAAAGACAATTGAATCAAATGTTTGCGCGGGAATCTAGTTTAATATTTTTTTAATTTTCCAAGTACCATAGACAAAGGTCTCATATGTTGCTGCCACACCGGTGTTATAAAATGTTTACAAACATTTTCTAACATAAACATTTACTAACATTATCTAACATTGTGATAAAATGTTAGCAAATGTTTGTTAACAAATGTTAGAAAATGTTTGTAAACATTTTATAACGGCGGTGTGGCAGCACCAATACTTTTTCATAACATACACTGCACTCCTCCCTCATTACTCTATAGTTCTGACAATATGAACAAAAAGAAAACAATATCTGTGCCTGTACCTGTGCCTGTGCCTGTGCCTGTGCCTGTGCCTGTGCCTGTGCCTGTGCCTGTGCCTGTGCCTGTGCCTGTGCCTGTGCCTGTGCCTGTGCCTGTGCCTGTGCCTGTGCCTGTGCCTGTGCCTGTGCCTGTGCCTGTGCCTGTGCCTGTGCCTGTGCCTGTGCCTGTGCCTGTGCCTGTGCCTGTGCCTGTGCCTGTGCCTGTGCCTGTGCCTGTGCCTGTGCCTGTGCCTGTGCCTGTGCCTGTGCCTGTGCCTGTGCCTGTGCCTGTGCCTGTGCCTGTGCCTGTGCCTGTGCCTGTGCCTGTGCCTGTGCCTGTGCCTGTGCCTGTGCCTGTGCCTGTGCCTGTGCCTGTGCCTGTGCCTGTGCCTGTGCCTGTGCCTGTGCCTGTGCCTGTGCCTGTGCCTGTGCCTGTGCCTGTGCCTGTGCCTGTGCCTGTGCCTGTGCCTGTGCCTGTGCCTGTGCCTGTGCCTGTGCCTGTGCCTGTGCCTGTGCCTGTGCCTGTGCCTGTGCCTGTGCCTGTGCCTGTGCCTGTGCCTGTGCCTGTGCCTGTGCCTGTGCCTGTGCCTGTGCCTGTGCCTGTGCCTGTGCCTGTGCCTGTGCCTGTGCCTGTGCCTGTGCCTGTGCCTGTGCCTGTGCCTGTGCCTGTGCCTGTGCCTGTGCCTGTGCCTGTGCCTGTGCCTGTGCCTGTGCCTGTGCCTGTGCCTGTGCCTGTGCCTGTGCCTGTGCCTGTGCCTGTGCCTGTGCCTGTGCCTGTGCCTGTGCCTGTGCCTGTGCCTGTGCCTGTGCCTGTGCCTGTGCCTGTGCCTGTGCCTGTGCCTGTGCCTGTGCCTGTGCCTGTGCCTGTGCCTGTGCCTGTGCCTGTGCCTGTGCCTGTGCCTGTGCCTGTGCCTGTGCCTGTGCCTGTGCCTGTGCCTGTGCCTGTGCCTGTGCCTGTGCCTGTGCCTGTGCCTGTGCCTGTGCCTGTGCCTGTGCCTGTGCCTGTGCCTGTGCCTGTGCCTGTGCCTGTGCCTGTGCCTGTGCCTGTGCCTGTGCCTGTGCCTGTGCCTGTGCCTGTGCCTGTGCCTGTGCCTGTGCCTGTGCCTGTGCCTGTGCCTGTCCCTGTGCCTGTCCTGTGCCTGTCCTGTCCATGATGCAGTATGCCTTACCATACTTGGTTATATTTTACATCAGGCTATCCTTGTCTGGTCCCGACCTGGTCCTGATAGGGTTTGCCGGATCTGGCATGCCTCAAAATTTGTTATATTTTACATCAGGCTATCCTTATATGGTCCCGATCTGGTCCTGATAGGGTATGCCGGATCTGGCATGCCTCAAAATTGGTTATATTTTAAATCAGGCTATCCTTATCTGGTCCCGATCTGGTCCTGATAGGGTTTGCCGGATCCGGCATGCCTCATTCTATCCTGATCGGGTCCAGATACATGATCTGGTTGAGCCTTACTTGTTTTCTACTCGGGAGTGGCACGCATTTTTGTTGACACCGAGCAGTGAAGCTCGGCGAGTCTCTGGGAATGCCTAAATGTCTTTGTCCCGCAACGAAATTAATCAGATAGAAGGTTATGGAGGTGTTGGAAATATTAAACTGTGCATAGACCGATTTAAACTTATTAACATCATTCCAGGGTGACTTCGGTAGTCCAGTAACCTACAACAATCAGCTGGTGGGGTTGGCATCCTACATCGCGAACACAGACTGCCATACCCGGCTAAACATCTTAACAGACGTAGCCAGCTACGCACATTGGATAAAGTCCGTCACGGGATTAGATTGATACTGAGCATCAATCTAGAATTTGTCTTAGTTTTAAGTTGTATAGAATAATATGTATTTAATAAAACAATATAAATATTTAAGGGGTTTTTAAATAAGTAAAAAAAGGATAAGAAGCTTTCACTCTTAACTGTGACATTATACATTTTAGTAGTTCAGACTAGATCTGTAACGTTTACGCATTTTTTTTCTCTTCTTTTACTTAAAATAGTTAAATTATCCCTTTTTAACAAGAATTAAATCAACTTTAAACTGCTTAAAAACCAAAACCAAAATCAACTCGTAATCTAAATTACTTTGAGTTTTATTTTTTTTCTGAGCACAGCAAAGTGACTGCACTACACCTGATGGTAAGCATAGTGCAGACCAAAAAACCAGCTACCACCGACATAACTTTATTTGGCATATTTAATGCCTTTAACGAGTGTAAGGGATCCCAACAGTTTGGACCAAAGAAGACCTACCTTACCTGTGTTATGAAACATCTAGACGTTAAAATAAAACAGGTTTCCAAAGGCTAAGTAGATAAGTTACGCGCGAGAGCCTGGAGGTTTTAAAAACAGACAAGTCTTCACAATGAAGTTTTATTTCGTACTGAATAATATTTTACAAATGTACTTATTTATACCGTTCATCTGTTGACAATTAATGCTTAGTTCTAAGAATAATGATCATAACAAGACCACCTGCAAAACTCAATGGTCAGCTCATATTCTGTCAATATGTTTTGATTTTACGAACTATATAGTCAAAACAAGAATATCATATTTAAAATGGATAGAGTTACATAGAGGCCTTACTTTAGTAAATAGGTCATGCACGTTATGTATTCGTCAGCAAACTGCAATGACCTTACTTTAGCAAATAAGGTCACAACACATTAACAAGCGGTTATAATGTCATGAGCGGGAGCGGGGTGCATAACTAAGTAATCATAAAAATTAGCAAATCTATTTGTACAAAATAAAAATAACCACACACAGAGCCGCGTCCACAACTAGTAAAGCAGAACGTATCTAAACTACAATATTCATTGAATCGCACAATAAAGTAGACATGAAATGTTTGTTTTATTTATCGGAAGCGAGGGAAAAATTTCATTTCCTATGGGATATTACAGGATTTATATTGTCTCAGAACAATGGGACGTACACCTTTTAGGGAGCTGATCTGCTCGGGTTAGTGGCAACTTGTTTTTACAACTGGATGGATTTGAATACAATGGGTTTGGCGGCTCAGCCGATTTGTAGGTTAATACTCGAGTAGTTTGGCTGTTTTTTTTTATCCGGGCACGGCAAAGTGACTAAACTACACCTGATAGTAAACGCAGTTAAGTCCAAAAAACCAGTGACCACCAACAAAGAATGAGTTTATCGATGGTCACCAGAATCATGCCGGCCTACATAAATGCTTCTTCCCACTCCAAAGAGGGAAGAAGCAAATTGAGGGGCCTGCAACAGGACAGGCGGATGACTGATGCAAGTACAGGGATAAAAGGATATACACCCCTATACCCGTCCCATACAACCATTAAGTCATGTTGCAAGCCCCTCGGAAGCACCGGATATACGCTGGCTGATTCTGGAACACCATCCGCACAAGGTGTGTGGGTCACTATGAGAGGTTTTAACACCATATGTACGGTGATCGCTATCCTGACGGATATGAATATCCTACCACCAGCAAAGTGAGAGAACATCTGACACATTTGTACGCAACTCGAAAATTATCTCCGTAATAATAAATAACAATAATACTAGCCCTGTTGATACCGAAGAGCCTCGACCAACATCTTCAGAAGCTCTCAATTGGTCGCTGGGTCAAGATACAGAAGCGGTGTTATTAGACACGACACGCATTATGAGGAAGTTTTTCTCTCTGGAGTCCTAACCGCCGTTGGTTTAGATCCTAGGCCTGGCCATTGGAGGGTAATGTTTTTTTAAAATGCACTTATTGTTTTTTTTGTAACATTAATATTTAAAAATGTAACTTAAACTAAGCCTTTTAAAAGAGTACTGTGCATACTAGCCCTGTATTAAACCCAGTCCCTAAGTCCCACTGCTAGGCACGGGCTGCCTCTACCAAATGAAAGGGCATAAGCCTTAGTCCACCACGCTGGCCCAAAGCGGGTTGGCAGACTTCACATACCTTCGAAATTCATATGGAGAACTTCTCAGTATGCAAATTCCCTCACGATGTTTCCTTCAGTGTTAAAGCAAACGACAATACACAAGTAGCTTAGTCAGTAGTGTATGGTCTTGGGGTTGGTTTTGAACCTGCGACCTCCTTTCTACAGTCCGTACCACTACCCATAGAGGTATCATATTCGTCATATAACGAACCCATTAATTGGTAATATAATGCATGGTATGTCTTGTTTTTACATAACTCTATAAATACTTATAATAATTACTACTAGAATATCGAATGAAAATAATTCGAAGAATTTTCTCGAACACGATAAATAGGTGAAATAATAATCTATACAAACGTGTCCTTATACAAGTTCATAAAGTAGTATACTATTTATACACATAGGTACACATTAATAAGATGTCACCAAACGCACCCGGGTTAATTGTAATTATATTCACAATTTTTGCCAGTTCTCGACAAGGTAATATAAATTCGTAACATTATAAAAGAATAAATTATGTGTTTTTTCTATTACAGCATAGGCCGGCAAACGAGCAAGTGGGTCACCTGATGGTAAGTGATCTCCACCGCCCATGTACGCCCACAACCAGAAGAATCATGGGCGCGTTGACGACCTTAAAGGAAAGGGTTATCTCACTCACCGTACGAAACGCAGCAGCAAACCGTTACTTTACGTCGGTTTTCTGTGAGACAGTGGTAACGACCCGGTCGAGCCAGCCCATTCATTCTGTCGACAAAACTACAGCGTCTACAGCGTGGCTCTACCACTCAAAAACACAAAAGGATAGTATTTATTAGCATTTTGGCATAGTTTATTCACATATTATAGGGCCAGCCCCTCCGGCCTATGCAGTAACCAATCCCATCTATGACTGCTCATTTTAGCCCGCGTACTAGTCATACAAAAAATTCTGGCAGCAGCGGCCAGCATGTGTAATGTGCGGGGTCCCTGCAGGGGGAGCAATTACTCTGTAGCTCCAGCTTTTAAAAGAACAACTAATAATTACATTCATAAAAAATAGCTGCTACTATTATGTGTGTTTATTCGGCAGTAATCACTAACCATCAGAGCACCGGACTCTGCCCCGACTTCCCAGAGACATCTAACCGTTTTTTTCCATCAAGGCGTCGCGCCAGGTCGTTCCCGGTGCATCGTCGATGCTAAGAAGACGACCATCCGCGAGTTTCCCTACTTCGCAGCCCTCGACGGATGCGGGGCAGCCATACTGTCTGAGAAATGGCTGATCACCGCAGCACACTGCGTCCACCCACCTACTGTGTGAGTTAGTGTTTACGCACTACATCCGATCCGAAGTCGAGATCATCATCCGAACTTACATTATTCTTCACTTCGAAAACCGAATTTGGTTATAGAGCGCAACCCTTTATAAAAATAGGGCTATTTTGGACCGACATTTGTCGTATTCGTATTTCGTGATGTCAAAATGAAAATAAAAAAATATAAAACTTCAAGCCAATGTGTTTGGTGTGTAAATTATTTTTCAGAAATCCTGGCAAATATGTATGGGTAGGAGGAGAACGCTTTTGCAACAGCCAAAAAGTCACTTACAAAAAAGCTATTATCCATCCACAATACAACATTAAAGTGGTCATTCCATTCAACGACATAGCCTTGCTAGAACTAAATAAGAATTTGACGTTCTCCGATAAAGTCAAACCTATTGAGATCGGTGATCATATTAATGGAAACGATCTGCTATTTGTCGGCAAAGGGAATGATGAGGTGAGTTTTTTGCAGTTAGACGACGTGTGACGCCACGGACTACTAAAAATCCATCTTAATTGTTATATAGGTAGTAATACAATTCCTGTAGCACAGTGAGATGAACTTATAGCTTCGTCTTCTTTTTTAAAAATGAATTTGGCTTCAACAAAACACTGATCATTCTGCCAGTGACAGTGTTAAACAACAAGATTACAGAATCAGTTTATAAAGGCATTTAAATTTGAACTGCTAAGTTATTATATAATAGTATCTAGGGTTAACATACACAAATACAATATGTAATATGGTAATTAGTTAAGGAACGAATTAGTTACGTTGTGCAGCTGTGCAGTATTGATTAATAATTTCAAGTGTTACCACTTTCATATTACTCAGGCAAGAAGTCAATTCTCACCCACTAAAATGTGAAAAAAATCTCGCATCCGGATTTTTTGTAATGAAATTTATGTTGAGCTATACTGAAAATCTCGGGCTCGACATTTCTCGTAGGTTAGCTGATCAATTGATACTTCTTTCAGACTGGTCGTCAATCTAGATCATTAAAGAAATTGAAGCTAAAATTGCTGAAAACTCAGCAATGTCTGAAACAAATTCCCTCAATGTTCCAAAAATTGGTTCAACAAAACTTTAAGCAATTGGAGACAAATAATATTTGTGCCCGACGAACTGAAGATAAACCTGGCATCAGTAAGGTAAAGAACAGAATGGATAAACAGATGTCAGGGATCATTTTTGTTTCCTAGCACAGCATTACCGAGACTGGGCCTAGTAATGTAATTCAAACTAGATGTCAACTGTCGAAAGCTTGCTTTTTTCGACGTCGCCAGCCTAAGCATACTGGCTGACTGTGGAACGCGATTTGTTTGAACGAGTCAATATTGCGATTCATATTATTTTCACATCATTTATTTCATAGGGAATATTTCAAGAGGTGATTTCACGTTTCCTTATTTTTTATCTTCTCACTTTCAATTCATTTGTGATGTCCTTGAAAGTATCATTCGCTTAGCGATCTTCTCCTCCAGAGCAATCTAGTCCATTCGTACCTCTGACTTCATCTACTCTTCTTTCGATATCCGATCTATAATTCTTTAATAATATCACATCCCGATAACTGGCATTTTTGACAGCGAAAATCCTCGTAGAGTTCTATTTTGAATCATCATACCCAATTGATAAAAGAAGAATCACTAAATCTTGTCAAAACTATATAGCTCTAAAACATTTTTAACATTTCTAGGGTGACTCTGGTAGTCCACTAACCAACAACAACAAGCTGGTGGGATTGACGTCCTACATCGCGCACACAAACAGTAACAACCGGCTAAAATTCTTCACCAACGTGCTCAGTTACGCGCCCTGGATCAAATCCGTCACTGGGTTGAACTGATATGATAATTTAATCTAATAATATTGTTAAAATAAAACTAATTTAAACGGATTTTTTCGCAATCCACCCCGAGACCACAAAGGCTGAAAAGTCTTCAAAACGTCGGGATCAATATTAATAAAAAACCTTAATAAAATCCGTTTAAATTAATTTTATTTCAATGAGTAATATTCGCGTAAACATAAGAAATCACGTATAATATTAATTAAATATCAAACAATCCACCGTTTTTGTTTTATTTTTGTAATATCGGAAAGATACCGGATGTCCGGCCTGACAAACCATACTTAAAATGACGAGACGCACAATCACTCGCCTGGTGGTAAGCGCCACACTCGCACCTGCTCATAAACAGAAGGAAAAACACTCAGAAATTTAAATCATAAAGTATTTTGTAGCAATGCACTGCGCTCGTCATCTCAAGATATATTTTGAGATCCAATTCCTAATTATTTCACTGGCTGCAATAGCTTTTAAACGGAACACAAAAGTGCTAACACAAAGCGTAAAACCAGTTGGTTTTCCGAAGATATAGACAGACAGTATCTACCCAGCCCTACCTCTCATACCAGAGACCTACCACTTATGTATATAAAAAACCGCATTATCAAAGGCTGGAGTAAGCGTTTTAGTAAAATCGTAATTAACAAAGTCTCGCGTTCACGCGTACGCTGTTTGTTGCGGGAACAATTAAAATGCTAATTATTTGCCGACGATTCAAACTGCGGACCCTGTTGATGTAAGAAGTGAGGAATTTAATTTTTGGAGTTGGTAATCATAGAGTTACAAACTCGGAAGCGTCTGTGGTACAGTGAGCGATAACAAGTGACAACAGTTTACAAGGTGGTAGGTCCTTCGTATGCGAGTAGCCGTCTGGGTTGGTACCACCGCGCCGTCTATTTCTGTCGCCAATCAACAGTGTGTAAATACTGTTGTGTTCGGTTAGAAAGACATTGAAGCCAGTAAAATTACTGAGCATTATGATACTTAACATCTTATGTCTCAGGGTTATGTCGCAGTTCGGTGTCATGCAGTGCTTTGTAATTCAAAGTTCTGTGTGTAATTAAATGGATCCATTGGGATGGCCAGTTTAATTGTTGGTTTTCGACAATGTTTGTTATCTATAATTATGTATACTTCGTTACGTTAGAATTACAGGTGTTTTGCTAACATTTTGGTGTTTTAATTGGTTTCGGTTTCCCTCAAAGCTTACTCTAAATGGATTCCCGTACACAGCTCCGCGTAGAATTGCGGAGTCAATGTTTATGAGTTTGCAAACGCGGTATAACAGAATCGCTTTATTTCTACTCTGTACGAATTATTAATTAAGCCAACTTCACGTAAACACGTCTTTAGTTAACCACTGACATTAAATTACAATTAATATTTTCACTGAATAAATAAAATATCGCAGCGACCATAGCTCAGTCGGGAATGGTATGTACGGAGTGGCAAGTCGCAGGTTCGAAACTAGCCCCAAGAGCATAAAATGAAATGAAATAGTTTATTAATCATGTAGGCAATTGAAACAGCGTATTATGACATATCAGTACAAAAGTAAAAGAAACTTATATTATATAGAAATCAGTATCAACGAATGCATACATAGCATCATCAAAATACACTCGGCTATTACACTAAATCTATTTATTTATCTATTATTATTATTATTTATCCATATTTTTACTATGGAAAAATCCAGAATTGTTATAATTGGGGGGATGGGGGGGCCATAGGTATACCCAAAACGGCTCGTGTTTTAAAACTACCACCGAATCCAAAACGACCCATCTTGAGAAGACTCGGTGAAACCAACTCAAGTGGGCTTCCTATACCATGCACCTCTGACTTTTCTAAGTTAGGCATCCATGGCTTATAATAATTATCGCTCGTTTTAACAGTGAAGGAAACAGCGTGAGGAAACCTGCATACCTGAGAATTCTCCATAAAATCTTGAAGTTATATGAAATCTCAACCCGTATCAGCCCAGCGTGATAGACTGAGACCTAATCCCTCTCATTCGTAGAGGAGGCTCGTGGAAAAAAAATCACAATTCCTAAGCGGGGACCACGAAAATTTATCTGCTTTCGATAGTGAAGAACTAAAATGTTGGCCTGACTTCACCTATCAATGTAAGCAGATCTTCACATATTTGTCGAGTTCTGAGAATATGGTAGAATTCTATAGAAATGTATCTGCAGGGGGTCCACCGGAACTAGCTAAATTTTGAAAGTGGTCTATGAGAAAAAAGTCTAGGAACCTCTGCTCTATAGAAACGCATCACGCACAGCCTCCGTGGCGTAGTGGGCGAGTAGCCGGCTGTGAAGCGAGAGGCCGCGGGTTCGATCCCCGCACCGAGACAAATATTTGTGTGATCCACAAATATTTGTTCGTTTGTTTCGGGGTCTGGAAGTTGTGAGACCGAAAGTCTCTTGTAGTTCCTGATACCCACGACACAAGACTCGTATCTTACTGTGGGGTCAGGACTACGTATGTGACTGTTGGGTGTATACATAAAAAAAAAATATGAGCAAGAGTAAATTGAATTATCCATTATTAATCTTCTTATATATAAAAATAAGTCGGGTTTTCCTTCCTGACGATATAACTCCAGAACGCACGAACCGATTTCCACGGTTTTGCATTCGTTGGAAAGGTCTCGGGCTCCGTGAGGTTTATAGCAACGAAAATCTAGGAAAAATTTCAATAGAAAAGCGGGAAAATAGGGAAAATCATTTTTTAAATACAGCGCCATCTCTGATACATAGCATGTACTACAAACCAATATTTTAAGTAGAGAAATGTTACATAAAACGAAGCCATCTGGTGGCGAAACGGAGTTCGCCGGGTGTGCTATTTTGTATGAAAATCACGCGGGCGGAGCCGCGAGCAAAAGCTAGTAACATTTAAATCTCTAAAGGCTTATTATAACCTCCTTAAACAATGAAAGACGTGTTGGTTCGTCTGTACATCACCCTCCCTTCACGTCACAATTAATTACCCAATTATGAAATATTAACTTCATTACACTTCACGAGTGGAGATTTCGACGACGCGACGCGTCGGCTTCAGAGTTCAAATAAATTAAGCTACAGAATCACACGTTTAATATTTCGTACAAATGAATATTATATTGTAATTTATATTATATTCTGGAAATTTCCATAATAAAAATATTGAAATGTAATATACAAATTTTACAAGGAGGTAGGTAGGTACCTCGTATGCGTGATGCCGACTGGTTTAGTACCACCGCTACGTCTATTTCTGCCTCCAAGCAACAGTGTGTAAGCACTGTTGTGTTTCGATTTGAAGGACGTTGAAGTCAGTGAAATTACTGGGCATTATGAGACTTAACATCTTACATCTTGGGGTGACGAGCGCAGTTCAGTGCCATTCAGTGCTTTGTAATTCATAGTTCTGTGTGGTGTTGCTTCTGTTTATGGGTAGGCGTGGCGCTTACTATCAGAAGAGCGCCTGGCTCGTCTCGTCAAAAATAAAAATAAATGTTAGAGTGTGCTGTGTTCGTACCTAGTCATCATATAATGGGAATAAATACATAGTAAATAGTACCGAATACGTAATGTACAGAAAACATCTTTATTTGATCTTTAACCTCTTACGCCTACCTGTCTATATCTGGCAAACATGGACTGACAATGCCAGATACGTATTCAAGGAAAAAAAACCATTATTTTTTTGTGCTATAAATAAGTACACCACTTGACATCTAACACTATACCATTCGAATTCTACAGATTACAGGAATCGAAAACCTGGCCTAGAATAATACGCGATGAAAGTCTCAGCGAACAAATAACAATGTATGTCATTTTTATTTCATTAATTGAATAACGAGACAAGCAAGGCGCTCGCATTATGCTAAGCGCCCCGCCTGCTCATAAACAGAACTAACACCGCACAGAACTTACAAAGCTTTGCATAGCACTGAACTGCGCTCGTCACCCCGAGACATAACATGTTACGTCTCATTAGCCCAGCATAAGCCCGGTAATTTCCCTAGCTTCAACGTCCTTCAAAAATCTTCTGGTATTGTAGGCGTATATGGGCGGTGGAGATCACTTACCATACGGTGACCCACCTCGTTTGCCGGCCTGTGCAAAAAAAACAAACATTAAAATCGCAAACCACAACTGACCCGCGCTTCACTAACAGAACAAAACAAATGCAATCTACATAATCGATAGTTTAATCATTGACCCCCAGGCTCACGCAGATCCGCCCCTGGCCACATCAAAGGGCCTCGAATATTTGCCGTTTCGCCCCTCGAACTAAAGGGACTCGCTAATGATCTCCATAATGTAATGACATGGTTGTTAGACCCGTGTAAAGGTGAAAACTAAGCTCTTAATGATTATAATTTGATCACAGGTGATAGAGCATAAATTTTGTCTACAACATAGATGGGCTGGCGTGAAAAATGTCTCAACTAACGTAAAGGTTTTTATTTGATTTTTGTGTGAGATATCCGGAAGCCCAAATTCCCCTCCCCTTCCTAATCCATTTCCTTTAAGGTCGGCAATACGTCCATGATTCTTCTGGTATTGTGGGCGTACATAGGCGATGGAGAACACCTACCATCAGGTGACCCACTTGCTCGTTTGCCGACCTATGCTTTAAAAATATTAGATTGAAGTTTTGTCATCGGGTAGATACACCTAAAATTATGTATAAAAGAGGTGCACGATTTGACAGAGCACAGTTCGCATTCCGTCATCGTGCAGTGAAGACCTTAATCACTATTGTGGTCGTTATTTATAGTAGCCAGCCTTCTGCTTGGCTAACCGTAACAGTAGTTGTAATACAATCGTAGTTATTCATACTGAGTGTGTATATAAGTACAATTAAAGTAAGGCCTATAATTTGTTATTCCTGACACAAGTTTGTTCTTTGTGAATAGAATAAATTAGTTTGAAAGTGATCATGTTATTTGTGTTCCTCCTATTATTTAAAGTCATCTCTCATTAAATTTCTAAGAATATGTACAGTAAATAATTCACACTTAATTAATTGAACGATCACAGATAGTGTTGAAAATGACAAACGCTTTTTAAACGAACCCTCTAACAAAATAGTGTACAATATTTGCACAGGCGCTAAACAGCCGCCTTTCTGATTAATTGTTCCATCCTAAATAAATATTAAATTTCCTTTCCTTGGTTAAGGATGTTGTGTAAAGTGGAGGAAATGCTATGCTATAAAAGTCTATGGTTGATCTTCTTTATATAGTATAAAATGAAGTCGCTTCCGCTGTCTATTCGCTTAGATCTTTTAAACTATTCAACGGATTTTAATGCAGTTTTCAGCATTAGATAGAGTGATTCATGAGGAAGGTTTATATGTATAATACATACATATTATAGTACAGAAAAGCCGAAAAATTCAAAGATTTGTAGCGTGATGTCGTAACAAACCTATTTTAACCCGCGCGAAAGTTCGTTAGTGTTCTATAAATCCGGTTAAAAGCGAGTCGTACACGCGTAAGGTGGGTCCCGTAACACCTATAAATGTTTATGTTTTGTAATTTTTGATATTATACAATATAGTGATCGTCAGTACGGTTTCCGTCACGGTCGGTCAGTTGATGATCTTCTGGTATTCCTCACACACCGCTGGGCTGAGGCTTTGGAGGGCAGAGGTGAGGCTATGGCCGTCGGCCTAGATATCGCGAAGGCGTTCGATCGAGTGTGGCATAGAGCCCTTCTATCGAAGTTACCATCCTACGGGATCCCCGAGGGACTCTGCAAGTGGATCGCTAGCTTCCTGGATGGTCGGAGCATCAAAGTCGTCGTGGACGGCTGTTGCTCCGAGACTCTGTCCGTTAATGCTGGCGTTCCACAGGGCTCGGTGTTGTCGCCGACTCTCTTCATCTTGCATATCAATGACATGCTGTCTATCGACGGCATACATTGCTATGCAGATGACAGTACGAGTGACGCGCCATACATCGGCCACCAGAATGTTCCTCGGAGTACTGTGGAGGAAAGACGGTCTCAACTTGTGTCTGAAATCGAGAGCTCTCTGGGGCGGGCCTCGGAATGGGGGGAAAAGAACTTAGTTCAATTCAACCCCACGAAGACACAAGTTTGCGCGTTCACTGCTAAGAAGGACCCTTTTGTCATAGCGCCACAGTTCCAAGGAGTACTTCTCTAGGTTTCCGAGAGTATTGGGATTCCCGGCGTCGAAATATCGAGTAAAGTCCAGTACAGGAGTCATTTGGAGGATAAAGCCAAACTGGCTAGCAAAAAGCTGGGTATCCTGAACAGAGCGAGGCGATACTTCACGCCGGGCCATAGACTTACGCTCTACAAAGCTCAGGTACGGCCCCACGTGGGGTACTGCTCTCATCTCTGGGCAGGAGCCCCCAAATACCTGCTTAACCCACTTGACTCCTTACAAAGGCGGGCTATTCGAATCGTCGATGATCCCAGTCTCACGGATAACCTGGAACCCTTAGGACTGCGGAGAGACTTTGGTTCTCTCTGCGTGTTCTATCGGCTGTTCCATGGGGAGTGCTCTGAGGAACTGTTTAAGATGGTGCCAACGTCACCATTTTACCATCGCACCACCCGACACCGCAGTAGAGTTCATCCATACCACCTGGAAACGATACGGTCTAGTACCGTACATTTCCAGCGATCATTTATTCCGCGAACGTGTAAGCTCTGGAATGAACTCCCTGCCTCGGTGTTTCCCGAGCGCTATGACATGTCCTTCTTTAAACGGGGCTTAAAAAGAGTATCCCTTCAGTGGTAGGCAGCGGCTTGGCTGTGCCCCTGGCATTGCCGATGTCCATGAGCGGCGGTGACCGCTTACCATCAGGCGGGCCGTTTGCTCGTCTGCCTATCAAGGCAATAAAAAAAAAACATAATAACACATATTGTGTCATTTACATATCCTATAACTAATATGAACGCAGAATTCAAACTTCTATCTGTGAAACAGCTCTTTGTGCTCCAAGGCGCCCTCAGAAAACACGAGACTGCCTCTTTTGTTTTTGAGAGACATTTTGAGTGGCAGAACCAAGCTGTAGACGGTTTTGTCCACAGCATGAATGGACCGGCTTGACCGCGTCCTTACTACTGTCTCACAGAAAACCGACGTAAAATAGCGGCTTGCTGTGTGTGTTGCTTTCGTGCGGTGAGTGAGATATCCGTAGGCCCAAATCCCCTTCCCAATCCCTAATTATCCCTTTCCTTTAATGTCGACAACGCGCCTATGATTTTCTGGTATTGTGAGCGTACATGACTGATGGAGATCACTTACCATCAGGTAACCCACTCGCTATGCTTGTATGTATCGCCTACGCTATTAAAAAACGCATTTCCTACCAGGTTTTTTCTATATCATTAAGTTCACACTCGGTACGTCCCTCGCTAAAAGGCCCTTCCTAAAAGCCCAAGTACACAGTAAGAATCCTGCAGTGTCCGACCGCCCTAATCAGCTTACTGTCCTGCCCAATTTTAAGCGAATTAACATATTTTGGTGGAAATTTCGGGCCGAATGAATTAAGTTAAAGTAAGATTGGGTCAGCGTAAATAACCTAAGTGAATGTGAGCAGCTGGTTAAATTGAATGAGGTGTCGATGTTAATTTATTGTCAATTTTAATTGTATTTATAACAGCTTCTTCTTAAACTAGGTGACAGGTAAGCGAGAGGCCGTCTGAGTTGACACCACCGATTTGTCTATTTCTGCAGCTTAGAAGTGTTTAAGCACTGTTGTAGTTTATAAGGTAGGTCCCTCGTGTGCGAGAGGCCATCTGGGTTGGTACCACTGCTTTGTCTATTTCTGCAGCCAAGCAACAGTGTGTATGCACTTTTGTGTTTCGGTTTGAAGGACATTGAAGCCAGTACAATTACTGGACTCTATGAGACGTAACATCTTATGTCTCGGGGTGACGAGCGCAGTTCAGTGCCATGCATTGCTTTGTAATTGAAAATTCTGTGTGGCGTTGCTTCTGTTTATGAGCAGGGGTAGAGCTTACCATCAGGCGCCTTGCTCGTCTCGGCATTCAATTATATAAAAAAATTACTCCACTCGTAGTGGGAACGGCGTAAACTCCTTTTCAATATACGTTACAGAAAGATTGAGCTTGTATTTTTTACGACCGCCGCCTCTCTGACAACAACAAAAAAAATTGGTGTGTGTCGTGGGACACCAGGTAGGAACGAAGTTCCTTCGGCTAATGTACAATCGACACAAATTGCAAAAAATTCAAATTATCAACTAAAATAACAAAATATGTCTCTTTATTTTTGTTTGACAACATAAAATTACATAGAAATAGAATAGAAAATTAGAAATAAAAAAAAGACGTGTGGCGCTCGGAGACTGCCGCGTTAAAGCTATTGTACAGTAGAACCTCGATAAGATAAAGACCAAGGGAAACGTTAAATAATTTGAGTTATCGAGGTTTTTACTTACTAAGGGTTTAAGTTAAGGAGTTTTTATTGCTTTATATTTTTACTTATAAAGGTTCGTTTATGAGCTTTTTTTAGGACTTATAGAGATTGACGAGCTAGGTTAAACGCAAATTAAACTTTGAAATGTTAATATACAGTACATACGTACTTTATTTTACATTTAAACGTACATTTATTGAAGTTTATTTTATTCCACATAAAAAGTCGGTATTTTTTTTTTGTTTCAAACTATTCACACTTTCTACATCAATTTTATTTACAATATTAAATAAAGAAGAGAAAATATTATCCTCTGTATTACTGTATTGCTCTATAAAAGATTGTAAAGTGTATACAACTTTCCTTGCTTCGCTGATAGATATAATCGTAGGTGGATCTTGTGGCTAGTCATTTAAATCTTCGTCTATATTATCGCTCTCAGCACCATGAATAACGAAGGCTAAAAGTTACTGATACATACAAATAAGTTACTGTACTTAGTGTATACTGTATTGTTTACATTTGAAGCCATTTGGTAAACACGTGTTAGCAATAACAGTGGTCTACAGGAAACCTTTTTTGATTGCACATTCATTTAAAATGACTCATTGATAGATGATTGAAGTTACAAAGGTCGCCGTTGTTATAACTTTAAGTTACTGAGGTGCGATGCCCAAATTTTTCGTTTAAGTTATAGAGGGTTCGTATTTTAAGTAAAAGAGGTTTTGGACTCCGAGGGGAAGGGAACACAACATTTTATGAAGTTATAGAGGTTATTACGTTGTCGAGGTTTAAGTTATCAAGGTTCTACTGTATAGCATTTTTTATCAACTTATGTAATTATAAATAATAACGAGCTAGCGTAATCTTTTAAAAATCGAAGGAGTATTTTTATATACTTCAATTATAACTGGCTGAATGAATTTCATTTTAAATATGTCTCTTTATTTTTGTTTGACAACATAAAATTACATAGAAATGACTGACATTAAAATTGACACATTGACTGTCGCGCCTGCGCACGTCTCATTTAACGCTTTTATTCCACGCATTTTTTCCACGCATTTTTCTTACGGTTTTAGTATCACATTTTCTTCAGTTCGGTCACGCAGCGAAATCCCTATCCCCTCCAAGCCTGCCGTAAGGAACTTCGTTCCAATATTAATGAAAAAAAATACATAAAGTAGTACCGACAACCTTCTCCTTTAATTAAATCAGTTAATATTAACCTTAAAAACAGTCTTAATTAATCGGGAAATAATTTATCCGAGACAAACTGTTTTCTTTTGGCTAGGGAACAAAGGTCGCGGAGTCACGCGGCCTTGTTATGATTAACGACTCAAAGCCTGAATAGCTTCGGAAATAGCTCAGCATGACATATATCATGGATTCTATCACCAATAATATCTATCTGTAGGGATCTTTATGTAACTCGTATTTCGGCTACATTTTTGTTTATTTGATTGAATGACGAGATGAGCAAGCCTGATGGTAAGTGCCACACCCGCCCATAAACAGAGACAACATCACACAGAACTTTGAATTATAAAGCACTGCATGGCACTGAATTGCGCTCGTCACCCAGAGATATGAGATGTTAAGTCTCATAATGCCCAGTAATTTCACTGGCATCAATGTCCTTCAAACCGAAACACAACAGTGTTTACACACTGTTGCTTGGCGGCAGAAATAGACAAAGCATTGGTACCAACCCAGACGGCATCCCGCATACAGGGGACCTACCACCTTGTTACTTTTTGAAGTACAATTTTAACCGACTTAAAAGGAGGTACTGGTAACAATAATTTTACCCGCAAAGATTCCAAAGTCAATCCTCGAAACATAAAACCTAAATCTTAAACCGCCAGTAGTTATTTCAGGCGATCTCTTGAGAATTGTAAATTGTTGTGACGAGAATCCATCGAGACGGGGATTGTTTAATTGAATCCGCCTGCTTTTGATGTCGGGTTTAACTTAACTATTAAATACAATAAATCTTAATATAAATTCTTAAATTTCGTTCTTTGTGGTTGTTGGTAACGTTGTGTAGTTTAAACGCCCAGTTATTCTTAGATGCTGAGAATTGTTACTAGAATGTTTACTTGGAAATATTACTTTAAAAAAATACTTTTCTATTATTCTTTTATAATACATAGTACTGATACCCTCCGTGACGCAGTGGGCGAGTAGCCGGCTGCGAGAGGCCGTGGGTTCGCTTCCCGCACTGAAACAAATGTTTGTGTGATGCACAAATATTTGTTTCGGGGTCTGGGTGTTGTGAGATCGAAAGTCTCTCGTAGTTTCTGATACCCTAGACACAAGACTCGTATCTTACTGTGGGGTCGGGAGTATGTGCGTGACTGTTGGGTGTATTTATTTATAGTACTAGTAAAATCTGTATTCTGATGGCAAACACTATAATTTTAATTTGCATTCAATATATTATGATTGGAAGTAAAGTAAAGTAGATCCAGCCATTGTCTGACCAATAAAACTACATCTTTCTTCAGTTGATTTTTCAACAAAACGTGCTCTGAGAAGCAATTAATGTCTCAAATAACGAAGTTACAGAAGAGAGTCCATTGGATACATTCCAAAATGCAGGAAAGTATGTGCCCCGGGGCTCATTAAAAGTTGCCCGTCTGTCTACCCTACAAACTTTTCAATTTAACATTCAACGAATTGTTATATTAATCCAATTGTGACCACATCAAAAATTACAATGCATAATGAATGTTAAATTATTTTTATTATTATGATGGTTTGTAATCTCAACTGCTCTATATTTTTAATACCTTCGAAGGTAGATGAGATAACAGACAACGTAATGATGAAGAACTTAAGTGGTCATCACCAACCATACCAGCCGGTTTACATAAGCAACACGAGGTTTATTTCTTCACTCGTTTTGTCGTAAAATAACGAATTATATCTGATTATATGTCTATCGAAGTTAACAGAACGGTATTTTTTACGGAATATGGGGCAACTGAGCAAGTGGGTCACCTGATGGTAAGTGATCACCACCACCCATAGACATCTACACCAGAGGAATCATCGGTGCGTAGCCTGCCTTTGAGGAAAGAGGAGGCTCTTTTCTTGAAGGTATATAAGTCGTATTGGTCTGAAAATATCGCAGGTTAAAGCAGATTCCACAAAGGCGCTGTACAGGGAAGAAAACTCCGAGTAAAGTGCACTGTTGTGGAATGCCATCCACTTCATTCACATTCACTCCACATTGAAAATGTTGGCGGTTCTTTTTCTCCTGCAGATATATATTAATATACTCACTCTATGTGATGGGATACACGTTACTGTACTAACGAAAAACTTTGTTTAAAGCGACAAAATATTACCTCGCACGAGTCATATTTATTTATACTAAATGAGCATAAAAAACATACATTACAGAACAAAATACAGTGTTCCCCGTAAACGGTCAACTACAACTTACAATAATTAGTAGCTTACAGCACATGGTAAACAATTAATTAATTAATAATTATATAAACAATAAGCAATTAGTAAAACAACGAGAAATAAGATAAACAATAAGTAATAAGTCATTAAACAATAAATAATTATTTGCATGACATCAATAAGGCAATGATATTAATTTATATTAAGGATTAAAAATTATATTAAGGAGATTTAGACTTATAAGTTCTAATTTTTTTTTAATGAATACAGTTTGTCATGAAACACATCTATATCAAGGGACCGTGGTAGATGGTTATATTATTGTACCATTCGTCTAATTGGTGAATTGGCACCCATGTTTGTTTCGTGCTTACGTCTCCTAAACAGTTGGAACGCATTCGGAAGCGGTAAATTTCTTGGGATCGATATATCTATTTTGCTCAGCAGTTGCGGACAGTCAATTCTGTTGTTGAGTACTTTGTAAAAAAATATTAGGTTATTAACTTTACGTCTTTTACGTATTTTTTTTTATTTATAGCATAGGCTGGCAAACGAACAAGTGGGTCACTTGATGGTAAGTGATCTCCACAGCCCATGTACGCCCACAATACCAGAAGAATCATGGGCGCGTTGCCGACCTTAAGGGTAAGGGATCAGATTGGGAAGGGGAGGGGGATTTGGGCCTTCGGATATCTCATTCACCGTACGAAACGCAGCAGCAAGCCGCTACTTTACGTCGGTCTTCTGTGAGACAGTGGTAACGATCCGGTCGAGCCGGCCCATTCATACTGTAGACAAAACTGACTCTACCACTCGAAAAACGTATTTTAGTAAAGTCATTTTAATTGAGGATAATCTTTATGTACATATATTGAAGGCTCATAGTGCTATCCCAGCCGCAGTATATCATAAAATAGTTCTTAAACCTTGAAGGGTTTGTCATAATGCACAGGAGACATTGATGAGTAGTTCATTTTAAAATCTGCAGGTGTGTTGAAGAAATAACCTCTAATCTGAGAACAATATAAAACCATGCATATTTATTTAAATTTCGACAACAATTTCACAACTTTAAACGAATCCCGTTATAGTAATCAACTAATTACCATTGTTTATACTTCAGAACACAATACAAGTTGGGATGGGTCCCGGGCTTTACGGCCCGGGGCTCGCTAATCCCGGGAAACTGACCACTCTCGAACAAAGAGCCGGGATTCCCTCGCATTAATATAAGGAAGGTTTTGTATTGTATAAATCATCTTTTTCGGCAGCGGCACGGCTTAAATTCAGATGAGAGATATGGGTTAAATTTTAAATGTCGTAACTTTGGGCGTTTGAAGGCGGGATGAGGTTCGTGAGGAAGTAATAAGAATAACAATTATGATAGAAAAATATGTATATATTTTATTTTTATTCACTTGAATGGCGAGACGAGCAAGGCGCTCGCCTGATGGTAAACGCCACGTCTGCTCATAAACAGAAGCAACACCATACAGAACTTTGAGTTATAAAGCACTGCATGGCTCTGAACTGCGCTCGTCACCCCGAGACATAAGATGTAAAGCCTCATAATGCCCAGTAATTTCACTATATGTAAATATATATAAAACCTTCATACATTGATAACATAATATAATGAAAGTATATAAAAATAAACACATCTTTATTAGCATAAGATTGAAAATAAGCATGGGTCACCTGATGGTTTTTTTTATAGCATAGGCCGGCAAACGAGCTAGTGGGTCATTTGATAGTAAGTGATATCTACCGCCCGTGTACGCCCACAATACCAGAAGAATCATAGGCGCGTTGCTGACCTTAAAGGAAAGGGATAATTAGGAATTGGATAGGGGAGGGGAATTTGGGCTTCCGAGTATCACTCACCGTATGAAACGCAGCAGCAAGCCGCTACTTTACGTCGGTTTTCTGTGAGACAGTGGTAACAAGCCGGTCGAGCCAGCCCATTGATGAAATAGACAAAACTGTCTACATCGTGGCTCTACCACTCAAATATTAAGTTATGTCCGAACTCGTAGAACAAAATTTGTTCCTTATGAGGTCAGCTATCTAGTCCTGGGAGGGTGCTGGTGTTTTAAAAGTAAATCTGTAGAACACAAAGACAAAATAAAATTATATTATTATTGCACTATAAACTACTCTATGTACAATCTGCAGGACAAGACTGGCCAAAGTTCCATCGCGCTCCAATAAGGTACACAGGCTCCCCACGTATCGGCCATGCGTGACCTGCACTTTGCCTTTGATCTGCGAATATATTAGTTATGCTTGCTAGCACTCGAAGGCGGATTTACCTGCATTAGCCTTATAAAGTCGGTTTTCATAGCACTTAATATACATATCTGTCGGTAAATATCAAAAATGGATATATCCAAACGAATTTTTTTTTCATGGTTATTATATTTTAAAAACTGATAATTGTGTATAGATTTACGTATGAAATACATTAGATTTAGATGTATTTATATAACACGATCGTTTTATATAGCTTAGTTATGATTGAATAGGCACAAATTTCGTAAAAAAACGAAAATAAAGTTTGGATATATCCAAGTTTGATATTTCCAAGTGGATTTTACTACTTTTGAAGTAATTCACATGTGGATTTATCTAATTTTGATCTACTCTGTCATTGAATTGACATTCAATGACAGATCCTGACGGGTTAGGGTTGTCGTCTTAATGAAAAACAAATGGTACATTCTACATGTAGGTATAAACGGTAAGCCGGGAGCAGAGTACCTGAAAAAAATGCCCTTTTAAGTACCTATTTATAACATAAGCTCACGCCTTTATCTCGGAAGGTGTAGACAGAGGTACGTTAGTGCACCCATAGTTCGCAAGATGTGATAGGTGTCGAGCCTATCGCCAAACCTGACACAAATTCCAGTCCCGGACAATTACTGTTGTGTGACTTTTCGAATTGTAATACCTAAAAAAAAATCACGGTTCTTAGCCTTAGTGGTGTCGTTTTATTATATTCAAGTAATTACTTTCATACACCCATACCAAATTCTCTGTGCACTCCGTCACTGATGGTGCAAGTTAAAATCTAAATCTTAACTAAAATATTGGATCATTGTAGAGTGACGAGTCAAGTAAGGGGATTTACAAGGTGGTAGGTCCCTCGTATGTGAGAGGCTGGGTCGTATGGGTTGGTACCACCGCTTTGTCTATTTCTGCCGTCAAGCAACAATGTGTAAGCACTGTTGTGTTTCGGTTTGAAGGACATTGCAAGCCAGTGAAATTACTGGGCATTATGAGACTTAACATCTTATGTCTCGGGGTGACGAGCGCAGTTCAGTGCCATGCAGTGCTTCGTAATTCAAAGTTCTGTGTGGTGTTGTTTCTGTTTATGGGCAGGCATGGCGCTTACCATCAGGCGAGCGCCTTGCTCGTCTCGTCATTTAATCAAATAAATAAAAAATAGAGTAAACCCTATCAAATAAAAAGACAAATCATCAAAATCAGCGGAGATATCGTTTAACATATTTGCATAAAACATTACGGACATATTGAAAACTTTCTCCTTTTTGAAGTCGGGTAAAAACTAAAATCGCGGCATATTAAGTTCACCTATAATCAACAATAATGCTATACCTAAGATGTATAGTACACTACAGCATATTGCGAATTGCGGCCAACAACTTTGACAACCCTTGCAGAAGTACTAACAATTCTGCAGCATTACGTTTGCAAACTTACCGATTTTCCTTCAATTGCGCGTTTTTATTAAAAGTTGCATAGATTTTACGGTTTCTTACTTTGTCTGAAGTAACTTTTGGTATAGCACTCATTTCGAAAGTCCGTAATTATTCAAAAATATTAATAAAGACGGAACACGAACGCTCATTACGATCACGTCAGATTTGAAATTATCGGCCATATTGCAAAAATGCGCCCTCGTGATTGGTCAAAATGGATTTTGCCAATATTGATAAAATGTATAGCATGGATGTTGCTGAATTTGATATACCATCAAACTTTAGACCAATATTACTATGGTAAAATAGTAGATTTTTACACTTTTGTAAATAACGTCCTTTCCGTAAGAACCCTTTAGTGGTGATGGCATAAAAAAACAATTTTTTACCAACAGTGGATATAACCAGTTTTGATATTTACCGACACATTATTATATTTATTCAGTCATATCTATACTAGCTAAGATTAAGGAAGTGTAAAGGACTAGTTGTCCCTCACGGTTTCATCTGCATGTTACTGCCCTGCTCCCATGGGTCATAGCGTGATAATATAAATCTTATCTTATCTCTATCTATTGCTGAAAACTGCATTAATATCCGTTGCATAGTTTAAAAGATCTAAGTAAAGAGACAGCGGAAGCGACTTCATTTTATACTATGTAAAGATATGCAACAAATCTCTCCGAATAGATTCAATGAACAAACGGATATTGGCACAAATCATATTATGTGAGCATAGGAATATGTACAGCGGGCCTGCACGGAAATCACTTCTCAATGGATCTGCAAGAAGCTACCATTACAATAAAAGTGGTAGTTTATTTAACACTGGAATACTGACAAACAATTTGATAATATGTATGTTTAAATGGACGATAGTGGCAGAACTTTACTTTTTTATACAAGTACATTTAACAATTAACAGTTACGTATTGCGATTATGGTGCACTATTTTATTACATACGGAGTGTGGGAGGAACACTTCCAAAGACAAAATGGTAATAAAACGCTATCTTATCATGTCAAAAAAAACGGACATAAAAAAACATAATTAATCATAATCATATTGGTATCAAATATCCATGTTTATTGCGTTAAGCATATCCATTCAACGCTTCTAAATACGCTTACAGATATTTAACGTGACAAAAATTACTTTAGATCTCCATAAATTATTTACAAATTGAGACTATCGAATTCCTAGATTTAAGGACAGAGCGTAGTATCACATCCGCGTGTATTCTCCATGCACCGAGTCCAGGAATTCTATAGACGGCGCCAAGAATGTGTAATGCCATGCGATTGTACCGAAAGATACGTTTTGTTTTATTTAATAACGAGACGGGCAACTAGAATTGGGAAGCGGAGGGGGATTTGGGCGTCCGAATATCTCTCACCGTACGAAACGCACCAGCAAGCCGATACTTTACGTCGGTTTTCTGTAAAACAGTGGTAGCGACCCAGTCGAGCCGACCCATTCATGCTATAGAAAACTGTGTATAGCTTGGCTTTACCACTCATAAAATTTTTATGTAACACCAACGATCAAACAAATCAAAATACGATCAAAGCTATTCAAACAAGACATTCAAACAGTTTAAAAGTCACAAACTGACATAAACCTTAGTTATAATATGTAGTCAATAGAGGGCGTTGCAAAGACTTTGTAAGTACGATTTAGAAGATTCGAAATTCGACAGCAGCGGGGAAACAAACCAATAAAACACTAAGTTATGCTAATAAAAAGTTAGCCATTGCAGAGTGACTTACAACACACGCGAATAGGGTTATTGACTATGTGGCTATGGAATATAATAGCTATGAACAATCGTGTCTTCTCAGCAAAACAAATATATGGCGTGAATATGGCCTCAGTCAAACAAGTCGTTCAAAAATTCCCAATGTTGTTTATAAAAATTATTACAAGGTAGTTGGTCCCTCATATGTGAGAAGCAGTCTGGGCTGGTACCACCGCTTTGACTATTTCTGCCGGCAAGCAACAGTGTAAGCACTGTTGTGTTTCAGTTTAAAGGACATTGAAGCCAGTGAAATTACTGGGCATTTTGAAACTTAACATCTTGTCTCGGGGTGACGAGCGCAGTTTACTGCCATGCAGTGGTTTGTAATTCATATTTCTGTGCGGTGTTGCTTTTGTTTATGGGCAGGCGTGGCGCTTATCAGGCCAGCGCCTTAGTCGTCTCGTCATTCAATAAAAAAACATCCCATACTTCCTCTCACATACGAGTAGCAACCTAATCCTCATCTTTATATCTCTTTGGATATATTTACGTACGTATACTTACGATGAGGCACCGGCGAGTTTCTGGGTTCAAATCTCAGGTTAGGAAATCATAATTTGTGTCTATGTTTTCGTCTTGAAAACGAACACACAAACTTTTCGGAATTGGATTATGTGCCTGGTTAGGTGATAGGCTCGCCTACATCACATAATGGGACGGAAATAAGCTCGACGAGCCGTAAGTGCTCTATTTATACACCTCTACCTACTCCTTCGGGGATTTAAGCGCGAACTTATGTTTGCTTATGTTTTGATCGTCAAAAGTCAATCACAAATGTCTGAAAAGAAAATAATTTTACTCACGTATAGTAGTAAAAAAGTTCTCCCTCGGAACCCTTTGCTGGCAGGGCCCTAATATAGCTGGATTGATGATAAATTTTTATTGCGCCAGTTTACAGAAATCGTAAAACATCTCTCAGTGCTTGTTAGTTTCATACCATTGATATTTTGTGATGGGTAAAATTAGTTATCTATGTTGTAAAATATATTATGGACAAACGACAATGCTTTTAGTCCAAGTCTTGGTAATGGGTGGGTCACGTGATGATAATGCTGTTTCGTTAAAGAGGAACGTACAAGGAACTCTAATGTTGATCTTTTCTAAGCTGGTTTTTAATATTTGTACATTAAAATATTATTTATTTGAATTAGAGCAGCTCAATTTACACCAATGAGGAACGTTATAAATAATAATTAAATTATAATAAACTGCATCATCTTAAGAGTAGGTATTATGAATAAAATACTACTGTTTAATTATTAAGCGACGAAAAAAACGGAGAAGGTCCTCAATTCGACACGTATTTTTTTATGTTAGACCACGCATAACTTTTTATAGAGTAGACCTATTTTGATAATTATTTTTTTAATGGATAGGGTATACTCCGATATTGGCCCATAAAAATTGAATAAAAATTTCTAACCTCAAAGGTAGAAAAATATTGATTGCGTATTCGTATATTTATAACTCACTGATTTCACTGAGTTATAAATAACATATTATTATGTTTCGGGAGAATATTCAATTCGATATCACCGTGTATACAAGAAAGAAATAATTTGTTTGAAACTAACTTGACACATGAAAAGTTAGACTTTCTTTTACGTTATAGTTTACTTATATCTAGGGCATCCGTTCGAAGCAGTAGATAATGAAGTTATATTTATATTCAGGCCACCCTGACACATTATTATAATGATAATTTAAGTCTGAAACGGGTCGTCAACCTCATGAATTTCATCCAAAAACAAAATCTTCAATCATGCACGAAACTAATGCCTCGTACACTATGAATAAATAAAAATACACTCGGGACAAGTGGCAAGAATGTCATTAAACCCTACTGGTCTAAGATCCCGGGGAACATTGACCTTCACCCATCTGTTTACTGGAAATAAATAACATTTTGAAAATAACATTTTAGGGTATAAAATGTGTTGCTGAACACATACCAATAGGGTTTCCTAATAAAATATGGTCAAGGATATGTTTTACAATTTTATAAAAAAAAAAGATATTATTTCACTGACTTGCTCACCAAATAAATGAACCTTAAATGAAAACCTACAATGTATACATATACCTTTGCAGGTAGCAAAGGCTATGAGCTAAATGAGCGCAATGACCACTTTTTAGTTACTTGTTTGCACACGGCAACCAGGTAGTAGTGGCCAGAAAAAGGTAGGCAACCTATTTTTTTCAGGTAGTATTTTTTTCAGGTAGTATTGTACACTTTTCATTGAAGATTATTTTTTTTGGTAAGCAAGTCAGGGAAATTACACTTTTTTTTTTAAATGTTAATTAATCATATCCTTGACCATATTTTTTTAGGCAACCCTATAAGTATGTGTTCAGCAACACATTTTATACCCTAAAATATTATTTTCATCCGGTAAACAGATGGGTGAAGGTCAATGTTCCCCGGGATCTTATACTATACCCTATTTTCGCCAGTCTCATATAAAACAATTTCGTCTCACAAATAATTATACTGTACGGGGACAGACGCCAACACCCTCAGGGGAAATTATCTGTCTGTCCGTCCCTCACGGGGGCGCCGTGAAGATGGCATACAGACTAACCTTGGAATATAAATAAGTATGATATTTATATTTCGCGCGAGGTCGAATGTTACAGTCATGTAGGTATTTGAAAGTTTGATTTTTGCCATCGCAGTAGAGCTTTGCACACCATATAGGAAAAATAATATCATAATACATACATCGTTTACAATAAAATTTATAAAAAAAAATTAAGAGAGTTATCATACGCTGTACTAGCTTTTGCACGCGGCTCCACCCGCGTGAACGTTTAAAATTGACAAAGTTTCATACAAACTTTCATCCCCTATTTTACCCCTTGGGGGTAGAATTTATCAAAATCCTTTCTTAGCGGATGCCTACGTCATAACATCTACCTGCATGCCAAATTTCAGCCCGATCCCTCCAGTGGTTTGGGCTGTGCGTTGATAGATCACTATGTCAGTCAGTCACCTTTGAGTTTTATATATTTAGATATATGATTATAATATAGTATGTAACAATTATGTCGTCTACCCAGTTATGCACCCTGCATCTATCATACCACAAGCAACATAACAATAATATAATCATACGTGATTATTATTTATATTATACTAGATGTCCCTCGCGGCTCCGCCCGCGTGATCTGCTTTTTCCGGGATAAAAGTAGCCTAACCATGTGTCGAAAATTGATCATACTATCTCAGAAACCTTCGTGGGCTCATGCACAACAACTTTGCTAAAGATCATCACATGATCAAATGCATAGTTTTGTCGGGAAAGATTTGATCGTCTTGGTCGCGGCATTGTTAATGATGATTCAAAGAGAAAACAAATTACTGATGATATTATCAATTACGTTTAGCTATCATTTTTATAATTGTCAAATTTGTACCATACTTAACCAAAGACAAAATTACGTTTAGCTGTCATTTAAGTTTTGTTATTCCACTGTCATTTGCGTTTTGTGTCATGTCAGATGTGTTTTTGTTATACCCCGTTTTATAGTGACTTGACTGAAACGCGGTCGAACGGGATAAAAAGTATCCTATGTCCTTCTCCTGGCTCTAAACTACCTCCCTGCCAATTTTCAGCTAAATCGGTTCAGCCGTTCTTGAGTTATAAGTGGAGTAACTAACACGACTTTCTTTTATATATATAGACTAGATGTCCCTCGCGGCTCCGCCCGCGTGATCTGCTTTTTCCGGGATAAAAGTAGCCTAACCATGTGTCGAAAATTGATCATACTATCTCAGAAACCTTCGTGGGCTCATGCACAACAACTTTGCTAAAGATCATCACATGATCAAATGCATAGTTTTGTCGGGAAAGATTTGATCGTCTTGGTCGCGGCATTGTTAATGATGATTCAAAGAGAAAACAAATTACTGATGATATTATCAATTACGTTTAGCTATCATTTTTATAATTGTCAAATTTGTACCATACTTAACCAAAGACAAAATTACGTTTAGCTGTCATTTAAGTTTTGTTATTCCACTGTCATTTGCGTTTTGTGTCATGTCAGATGTGTTTTTGTTATACCCCGTTTTATAGTGACTTGACTGAAACGCGGTCGAACGGGATAAAAAGTATCCTATGTCCTTCTCCTGGCTCTAAACTACCTCCCTGCCAATTTTCAGCTAAATCGGTTCAGCCGTTCTTGAGTTATAAGTGGAGTAACTAACACGACTTTCTTTTATATATATAGATTAATATGCAAAAATAAGCCGAAATATCTATAGTTATACTCAGTAAACTTTATCGAATAACGTTATCTAATTTAGAAAGGGTTGGCAGAGTAATTAATAGAAGTGTCAACACAACACGGTCACAGAAATTTATAATTTATTGGGGAATTTTGTTAATTTAATAGATAATATTTTCAGATAATAGTATATATTGTACAGTTAATTAATTAGTGCCTGTGTTATTAAAGACTACAGTAATTGTCGTCATCGGAACTAGTTAATAACACTTATAGAGTTAATAGTGGTATAAAAATTAAGTATTTGTTTCGGGTCTGGGTATATTTTCGCACCTACTTTGTTCATCTCTGCATTACCCTAAGGTTGACTTGGAGAGAATGCCTTTGGCATTAAGTGCGCCTTTATAAATTGTATATATAGTGTAAAATAAAAAAAATATGCCCCAGAGGGGTTGACGTCAGGTCAAGGTCGTAGAAACTACAAGCCAAATTTTTCTGTAACATGTGACCCCGCTGCGAATAGGATAGCGGAATGTAGAAGAAGTACCGATGTGTGGACTGGTCTTCTCGATCTCGAAAGGTTAATGTTTGTTAAAACTCTTTTATGGGGGTCTTGATTTATTCATCGTGCTTATGGAAGTGATTGCAAGTTAATCCAATCCGTATGTATGAGTTCAATGATTGTTTATTAATATAAAATTAACTGCTCTGAGTCTGTTTAAATGTTGTAAAACCTTTATGCTCTCAATCATAATTATAAACGATTATGGAAATAGCAACGCTACAGTTCTTTCCTTGGGAAAGTCTTATAAACTGGCAGCAGAGTTATTGAAGGAATAATTTTTTTTATGGAATCAATAAATATTTTTGAATTTAGAATTGTTTTGAATTTGATAAGTAGAGGTGCAAAGTTTTTTACGTTTGAAATAGGCAAGGAAAACTAATTTAATCTATTTTGTCACCAAGTGATAGCAATTAATTCTAATATATCCTTTAAAAAGCCATAAACTGCCCATCATTCAGCCAGAAATACACAAAACGAACTACAGAATTCCAATATTTTTACGCCGAGGGTTGCCACTCAGTTCATTCCTAATTACAGGTACAGGCAGACGGAATCTCTTAACGACCTCGGAACTACTTAACGATGACAGCTAGCTAGTTTCTGGGCTCGTTAACTCAGAAATGAAAATAGAATAGTTTTTTATTTACACACACAATATCATATTATGTTACGTTTATGTTAAACATAATATCTTTCCGAGTATTTGCGACTGATATAACCACAGCAGTACGGTTTCCTCAAAACGTGACAAAACAAACAAAAATAAATTTCCTGGGGGCTTAGCAATGCAAAATAATAAGAATAAAAATATTAAAAAATAAAAATTTGTTAAACATTATTTCTGCAGGACCATGCCGGCATGATCTTGCCGACCTACGACGGACACATTGTTTATCGTTGGTCGACACTATTCCTGGATTGCGCTACACTTACCATCAGGTGTAGCGTAGCCACTATGCCGAGCCAGGATAACAAAAAAATCGGCTCGTTTTTTGTGAAAACCCAGTTTTATTCGGTTATCTCTCTATCCATCAAAGTTAACATGGTTGCATAGAATACTCGACTCATTATATCAAATGTGGAGATAAAGTAAGGAAAACAGTGTATTCCACGTTCTGTGTTATTTTGTGTCTGAGCCCTAACATGACAACGTAATTTATCGGATGTTGATATTTTAACTCGAGATATTTGTCGTCGACAATTAACTCCCTCGAGCGCCAGATATGTCTTGTTGCATATGCTCAGGCCGGATTTTGTCAGCGTCGACACAAACACCTAAGGTTGCTATAAAAAAGAATAGAATCAGGATAAAGCATTTATATTTTACTCGATATCATGACTCGATATACCGAATGCGCTGCCTTATCGAAAAAATCATTACATTACGCAGTTAAGTTTTTTTTAATTTTTTGAATGAAAAGATTAGCAAGGCGCTCGTCTGACGGTAAGCGCCACGCCTGCCCATAAGAAGCAACACCACACAGAATTTTGAATTTTGCATTGCATGGCACTGAGCTCGCTCGTCACTCCGAGACATATGATGTTAGGTCTCATAATGTCCAGTAATTTCACTGGTTTCAATTTCCTTCAAAGCGAGACACAAAAGTGCCTAAACACTGTTGCTTGGCGGCAAAATAGACAAGTTTTATTCCACAAAAAAATAAATAAATGAAAAATCAGTAAAAAGCCGATACACTACCGACTATAAAAGACGTATTCACAATAGTGATTTAATTTAAATAATTAATGCAAACAATTAATTATCACGCGATATTAATTATACATCAAAGGGATACATATGTGTTTCAAATCCATACAAACGTTAAGCCTTTAGTCAATATAATCATAATTATTATTGTTTGCTAACAAATCCTAGATATTTAACTAATGTGTACAATTCTTAATTAAGTTCTACGTAAGAACGAGTAGGTATTATTAACGCAGATAAATATTAGACAGATGATAATAGTAATAGTTAATTGACAAGTTAATTTAATTGAGAATTATCCTAAGATTATTTCAAGACAGTTCTAATTAATAGGTCTTTTCTGTAGTGAATGGAAAACGTAATAGGTAATGCCTCATTTTGGGAATTCGTTCTTTCATTCGTTTCGAAACATGTAGAGTTCATTCATTCAACATTATACAGGCCGGCATGACTGGTAATTCTAAAACTCATTGCTTGTCGGTGGTTGTTGATTTTTTAAACTGCACTACGCTTACTGGTATAGTGCAGTCACTTTGCCGTGTTCGGATAAAAAAAATGTGACGGACTCTAATGGATACCTAGTTATGTAACTACTTCATTTTTATAATTTAATGGTCTAATAACGTTTGGATAATAAGAAAGAATCCAAAAACGTTTTTGTAAACAGTTTCTTAGAATCGTTTTTCCAGTGTGAAAACGGGTTTTAATGTTTTGCAAAACTGGAATAACCAAATCCTATTAGAAATCCGTTTACTCAGTCCTATCTACAAACAAAATAAATCGAACGGCATTAATCGAAAAAGAACAAAAATAATTTGCGCCTATGTCACGAACTATATCGTAGAGCTGGGGACCGGACGGCCGGCCGGACACCCGGACGCCGGACAGCCGGCTCGATTTCACGGACCGCCTGACCACCTCGCAGAGGCTAACCAAACCGCAATTTGTAAGAGCGATATCTGAGTACATTTGATTCTGAGCTTTAATTTGGTTATACCGAAATTCATTTTAGATGTTTAAATAGAATTAACAAACATTGTACAGTAGTTGTAATATTTTAATTTAATTAGAGCAAAGATTTGTTAGTGCAAAGTGGTAGGTCCCTCGTATGCGAAAGGCCGTATGGGTTGGTACCACTTTGTCTATTTCTGCCGCCAAGTAACAGTGTGAGCACTGTTGTGTTTCGGTTTGAAGGACATTGAAGCTAGTCAAATTACTGGGTATTATGAGACTTAACATCATATGTCTTAGGGTGACGAGCGCAGTTCAGTGCCATGCATGTGTTGCGTCTGATTATGGGCGGCCGTGGCACTTATCATCAGGCGAGCGACTTGCTCGTCTCGTCATTCAATTAAATAAAAAATAAAAAAAAACACATATCAGGCAGAATTCCGGGCCGATACTGAGCAGTTCGTAACACAAAAACCCAGTATCACTTTCACCCGACCCGGGGATCGAACCCAAGACCTCAGCGCAACAGACAAACCGCATTACAACTACGCCACCGAGGCAGTCCTGTCCTGGATTCTTAAAATGCAATCCAATTCCTCTCAAAGCAACCACATGATACAATTGACCAAAGCGAGGTTCGGAGCGGTTTTAAATCCATTCAAATACCGGCGTGTTATATCGTAGCCGTCGAGAAAACAATGTTTCCAATTAAGCCCCAGGAACACGAACACAAAATGTATAAGTAGAAAAAATAAACAACTTTGGCGGTGCTGGTTAGGGCTGCCTCTTACGACATAATAGCAAAATACATTTTTAATTAAGGTTATTGCAGCACATTGGGCTTGTTTTTTTTTATTGAATGACGAGACGAGGAAATCGCTCGCCTGATGGTAAGCGCCACGCATAAACAGAAGCAACACCACACAGAACTTTGAGTTATAAAGCACTGAACTGCGCTCATCACAGCGAGTCATAAGATGTTAATTCTCATAATGCCCAGTATTTTCACTGACTTCATTGTCCTTCAAACCGAAATACAACACTGCTTACACATTGTTGCCTGGCGGACTGATGACTTGATGGTTGGGGCGGGTATAGTGTACATTCCTGTATCCCTGTGCCTGCATCGGTCATCCGCCTGTCCTGTCTCAGGCCTCTTGATTTGCCTATTGCATCGTACATGGAATATATATACTGCCAGATTTTCTAAAAAAAACTACGATATGAAATTAATTTATATTGTTGAATTTATTAAAACAAAATCAGTATCTCCATTTGTACTTGCTGTTTGTCTTTGCGTAACTAGGTCCAATTATAAAATTAAATCGAATAAACTATAATCATGGTTTGCACATTATAATAAAGATTTTAGATTTTCAAAAATCATAAGAAATCCCTAAAGAATATTTTAGATGTGGGCAGCCCTAATAAAGTAGCAATTGAAATGAAAAGGGAGGGAAATTCAATCGTTTGTTGCATTTCCAATGTTATTGGTTCACGGGGGATGTTTGCGATGGCATGCCATTTTGCCTACTTCCCACTCCCTTAAACCAGTTTCCTTATTGATTTACACATTGTTTGGTGGTTTTACCAACAATATTCGACGCATTTAATACGGATATGTGTAACATTAACACGTGTGTAATGTGTTTTGATAAAGTCTAAAGTAGTTATTCTGTAATGTAGTACTCTGACGAGAAGAGCAAGGCGCTCGCCTGATGGTAAGCGCCACGCCTGCCCATAAACAGATGCATAACGAAATAGAACTTTGAATTACAAAGTACTGCATGGCACTGAACTGCGTTCGTCACCCTGAGACATAAAATGTTAAGTCTCATAATGCCCAGTAATTTCACTAACTTCAGTGTCATTCAAACCGAAACACAACAGTGCTTACACACTGTTGCTTGGCGACAGAAATAGACAAAGCGGCGGCACCAACCCAGACGGCCTCTCGCATACGATAACCTACCATCTTGAAGAATTTCGAAGGAACCTATACTAAGTTTCCCTGCATTTGGCTAGCGTGGTGGACTCAACTATCAGTAGAGGCCAGTGACCAGTAGTGGGACACTATTTAAAGTACTATAGGGCCTTAAAGTAATAATAATAATAATCACAATACGCATTCGCAGACATCATTTTTCACATTTACATAAAAACCCCCGTAGCAACTAGCAGAGAGCACTCAAAGGGCTTTGTCCGGCCGCATCCGTGAAATTGAATCAACACCGTCTACATTCGCCTTTACACTAACGACTCATGCTTTGTTTACATCAGAGACCTGTAGGCTACAACACTGTGTTACTTAGACTATGGATTGTGTTGAATAGTCTCATGGTCTTGTGGTAGCGTAGTAAGCCTGAGAACTATGCTGGTGGGAGGATACTTGTATCCGACCGGATAGCGACCACCGTACACTGGTGCTAAAACCTGCCATAGTGGCCCACCTTGCGTGGGTCTCGTTCCAGAGTCAGCCAGTGTATATCCGGTTCTCCCCAGGGGGCTTGCCCCCTGATCCTTACCATTTTCCCCATTCCTTTTTCCTTCCCCTTCCCCTTGGCCCTTTGGCAGGCCGACATGATTTTGCCGACCTACGATGGACACATTGTTTATCGTTGGTCGACACTATTCTTGGATTGCACTACACTTACCATCAGGTGTAGCGTAATCACTTTGCCGAGCCAGGATAAAAAAAAAAAAAAACCGCGTGGTGCTGTGTTCAATTCTTATGAGTGGTAGAGCCAAGCTGTAGACAGTTTCATCTACAGCCGTTCATCATTCTGAATGGGCCGGCTCGACAGGGTCGTTACCACTGTCTCATAGAAAATCGACGTAAAGTAACGGCTTGCTGCTGCGTTTCGTACGGTAAGCGAGATATCCGGAGGCCCAAGTCCCACTCCCGTTCCCAATCCCTAATTATCCCTTTCCTTTAAGGTCGGCAACGCGCCCATAGCTCTTCTGGTATTGTGGGCGTACATGGACAAGATCACTTATCATCAGGTAGCCCACTTGCTCGTTTGCTGGCCTATGCTATAAAAGAAATAATATTAGGTATAAAAGTAGTTAAAGACCTTGGTACATATTTGGCCACTTGAAAGATCGATAAACATCGTAAAAAACAACGCATGCCAACACTCCAGTATAGGTTTTTTTTCGTTGACTGTCGTCATTCAGTCAATATTTGCTTTAACTGTTATCCGTATCTACAGATAACTGAGTAGCATCGAGTGGAAAAGCGTTGGACGTGTAATGCGTCAAGTACAAAACATTTTTTTACACTCAAATAAGGTCATGTCTGTGTCACTGAAGGGGGAGACAGAAGTGGAACTGGTGCACCCACGTATGGTCAACCTTTCCATCCTATAATGTGATAGGAAGCGAGCTTATTATTATATCGGGCAAAAGTTCCAATCACAGCCAATAAATTAGATTTTTCCAATCTAAAACAACAAATTGTGATTACTTGACCTTAGATTTGAATCAAGCACCTCACGATGTCTCAGGGTAAGCTGCTACTAGACCAAGTGAGGCGATAAACTGATATTATATTATAAGTACATGTGGTAGGCAAAGGGGATCCCGCCAATATTTTTTTTTTAAGTTACGGTCTTCAAACAATATTTTTCGGACCCCAAGCCAACGTTGTCTTACCACGGCGAACTTTTAGGTATAGACTAGTCAAAGGCGACCCACCAACTAAACATTAAACCAGCACGAATAGAATAAGAGAAAAATTAACATCAATGGGAGAGATAATTCTCCTTCATCATCTTTTTAAAAGTGATGGAGCACGCTTTATGCCAAAATTATATAAACACTTTTGTTAGTGAGTTCACCTACTAACTGCGCGTACAGTTTATCTCTTACAATCTTTCAGTAACTTCAGCCATTGTGCCACTGTTATTATGGAATAACAAAAAAAAATGTATATTATTCATTTTTTGAGCATAGCAATCATTTTTATGGGCGGGACGGAGCCTTACGTCGCTAAAGATTCCATCGCCCTTCAGCCAGAAAAAGAACAATGGATTCTGTTAAGGAAATTGCAAAATATCAACGAATCAAGAGACGAAGCTAAGCCGCAAACGTGGAATGAAATTCTGGCAGACGTATTAGTAAACAGAATAAAGATATTCTCATTCAAACAAACGAACGAAACGATAGAAGAAAAGAAGAGCCCGCTAACAAACTTCATGGAACACGTTTTAGTGATATATAAAAGGTTCATTTATGATAAATTTTTGTTTTCTTCAAGAAAAACTACTTCAGAAATTGTTGAAGAACCAAAGAATATAAATGTTACTGACGTACGCGATGGTGAAACTCCAAACCATTACAATGATACAATAATAAACAATACGAAGAATTCGACAGATCCTAAGGGAGAAGTGGAAATTATAGAACCGAAATATCACGGAAAAATATCTGAAAATGCTGAGATCGCAGATCTTAATAAAGAAGTTGAGAAATGTCCAGAAGGTTTTGTGAAAGTGGATAATGCGTGTGTTAATGATAAATCTAAGTTAATGATAGCAGTGCCTAATCAGTGTCCGATTGGTTACAGAAGAGATGGACTTGGGTATTGTAGATTAGTATTTTAACACGGATACATCTAAATAATCAAGAATCATTATAATTCTATATGGAGTAAATAGATCCCACGTTAGATTAGCTTTGGAATCAGCACATTTGGTATTATTGTAGGCCGGCATAGCGTGTGCAGCTGTTGTGGATTGGGAACATTTTTGATAAATATATTTTTATTAGATTTTCCTAAATATTGAGTATGTATGATACAGTCAATTAAATTAATTAGTTAAAGTAAAGAGTTGAGTCTAAGTAAACCAATTCTCGCTAGAGTTCTAATTTTTAAATAATTAAACAGTTAACAGGCATTCATTAGACAAATTTAGAGTTTGTAGTTGCAGCGACTTAGATTCTGCGTTAATAAAACAGTCAGTCAGTCAGGACGAGTAATTGTATTATACGTATAGATCAGGGATTCCCAAAGTAGTCTATATCGTCTATAAACGAAAACTGCAAAGTTTCTAAATTATTAAGTATTTTGTATCAATAGTAAAAAACTAGAGATGGGATTATTAACACGTTCACTGCGGCGGCGCTAGATTAAAACTTACTTCCAGTGCTGTACGAGTCACATACTTCCCGTATCAAGAATGCCTGATATGCGATACGACGTCTATTTTCCCGTACGTAGTCCTGACCTGAACCCTCCACAGAGACATGGAAAGGCCATTTTTGCTTGTTCGAATACTTGAAAAAATCACCCCCGCACGGAGTGGAAAACTAGGATTCTAGCTGCCGCACAGAGCAGAACTCAATTACAACCAAATACTTCCCGTAACGCAGTGAACGTGTTAAAGTAATTTGGCTATGGGGGGACTGAGGTATAAGCTCATTTTGGAAAAGGGGTGTCTTACCCAAAATTGTTTGGGAATCCCATATAATATATATAATAGAATAGAAATAAATACATTAATAATTTAAAGTAAAGCTTAGTATAAAAAACTCAGTATTTTATAGTTGTTCTAGTTGTGATATTGTTTATTAAAGCAAAAAAATTGTGAAGTCATGCTATGTTTTATTCATTGCCCGCAACTATGTTTGTAAGATAAGATTTATTGGTTTTTGCTGCTGTTCCGTGCTGTTTCATCCATGTGCACGTTACTGCTTTGCTCATGCAGACTGTAGCGTGATGATAGACACATATGAATCATCGTCTTAATAACATTGTTGAAATTGGAATTTTTGAGTGGTAGAGCCACGCTGTAGACAGTTTTGTCTGCAGCATGAATGGGCCGGCTCGACCGGGTCCTTATCACTATCTTACGGAAAACCGACGTAAACTAACGGCTTACGCTATGTTTCGTACAGTGAGTGAGATATCCGGGGGCCCAAATCCCCCTCCCCTTCCGAATCCCTTAATTATCCGATCCCTTTAAGGTCGGCAACGCGCCTATGACTCTTCTAGTATTATAGGCGTACATGGACGGTGGAGATCACTTACCATCAAGTGACCCACTTGCTCGCTTGCCGTTCTATGCTATAAAAAAATAATCCAATACTTTCAAAGCGAAATGACAAACAATATTTACAAATAATCGTGTAAAGATTTACAATGTACAGAGAACAGACGATGTAATTTCCCATCTGTGCCAGCAAACAAGTCTTTACAGGACCGACAATCGAGCGAGTCAATTTCACGGTGAGATGGTTGCAAAAGAAGCGGATATGGGCACCTGGCCCAATCGGCCGGCACAAAGAATCTGCCACAAATTGACTGCTGCTCGTAGATAAAGCGCTGCATCCGTCCTCGATACAAATTGTGTTTGCTTCGGATTGATGTCGTATTTTCGCGTGGGAGCAAATTGGAACTATGTATTTGGAAAGGCAAAGCAATTTTATAAACTATTGAAGGATTAATGTCTCTGAACCTAGATAGATTTGGATTCAAGCACAAAAACTATTGTAAACTAATTATGTAGTGGAAATATGTATTGTAAATGAGTTTAGAAAAGAGCAACGTTACAATTTCTTGCCCGTTCTTCTTTAACGAATCCGCATTCCGAACTGGCGGTAGAGTTAAAATTTAATTAAAACGATTCATTCAATAATTTCATTTTTTGGTATTTGATTCTCGTATAACCTATGCAGTTTTGTTTTGTTTCTCCCTCTTCAGATTGTAAAGAAGCATACATTGTTTGTCGGTCGCTGGTTTTGTAAGTCACTTTTCCATGCTCGGATAAATAAATACCGAATATACCGATATTTGAAACAAAATGTGTCAATGAACTAATTAATAGAATTATGCCAACCATTCTCTCATAAAACATATTCTCAGAACACTACTATGCTCTTTTTAAACTATCCTTCAATCCGCTGAACAAGCACTCAGAGCTCGTATGAAAAAATGTCGCGGGAGCCACATTTCCCACCCTCATTAAAAGTTACTAGTTTTGACTAATTACCTCCGGTTTCCCCACTCCGCCGGCTCCGACAACGGATGCTCGCAATTTGTTACCGTGAGTTTACACTCCAGCATATGCGTGGTTGTTTATGCCTTAGAATTTATGCAATGGTGAAAAGGATAAATGACGTAACAGATAAGATTGGATAATACAAGGTAGGTCCCTTGTATGCGAGAAGCCGTCTGGGTTAGAACCACCGCTTTTCTGCCGGCAAGCAACAGTGTGTAAGCATTGCTGTTTCGATTTGAAGGACATTGAAGCCAGTGAAATTACTGGGCATTGAGAGACTTAACATCTTATGCCTCGGGGTGACGAGCGCAGTTCAGTGCCATGCAGTACATTGCAATTCAAAGTTCTGTGTGGTGTTGCTCCTGTTTATGGGTAGGCGTGGCGCTTAACATCAAGCGAGCGCCTTGCTCGTCTCGTCATTCAATGAAATAAAAAAAGCTTTACGTTTCTTTTTCGTGTTAAAATACAAGGAACCCTTACAGTTCCTCAACAGTACTTATTGAAAATACGACTTGCTTCTCGAAAGTCCTTAGATAGTTGAAAGAAACGTGGCTGCTACCTTTAAGAGAAGCGCTCATTTGTACCCAAGACCAATCTAACTTTTCAAAGGTGGGAGAACTTCAACTTTTAATTGGATTTCGCTGTCTTCAACTCTGAGCAAAGGTTTACAAATTTTCATAAAGGAATAAGTCATTCGTGTCCCAGTTTCTAGAAATTGTCAGAATGTTGTAACTGGCATCCGCATCATCGCTAAATAGGCATTAATCATTCTATTAACACATTCGTATACCAATTAGACATGATCCATAATTCAAGATCGGTTGTTGTATTCCAGCTAATAGGTATCGTCGGCACGGTGTCGATCTTGTCTACATCAACACTGCAGCGTGTAACACTGTGTCCACCAAGTACACAGTTGGAAATGAGAAAGTTGTTCGGTGCAAAGTTGTCACAACGCAGGTGGCAATTATTACTTTGTCGGAACTAACGACCATCTAAACTTGGTCTGCGTTGACTCTTATATCGTTTGTTAAGGCGGGGCAACTACCAGGCACTGAATAAATAATGTTCCAAAGAATTTACAGGGTAATTTTGTAGTTGCGAACTTGTGTTGCCGTGTTTAAATATGCGATCATGGAAGCTAATATTGCTTTATTTATGTAATGGTGTGCATCTGCTAGAGCTGTAGAGTCTTTAATGTAATTACTAGATGGGCAATGGTTGAAAGGAAAATATACTTAATTTATTAGTTTGATTTATTTAAACTAGTAATATTATACAACCTACAGTCACAAATATAGCCCTGAAACCACGCTAGGTTAACTTGTATCGTGGGTATCAGGAACTACAGGGGACTTGCGGTCCCATAACACCCAGATCCGAAACAAAATATTTGTGGATCACACAGACATTTGTCGCAGTGCGGGAATCGAACGCACGGCATCTCGCAATACCCTCGGGAGAACCGAGGATCCACACAAGGTGTTTTGGTCACTATGGCAGGTTTTAACACCATGTGTACGGTGGTGGCTACCCGGGCGGATATGAGTGGTAGAGCCACGCTGTAGACAGTTTTGTCTACAGCATGAATGGGCTGGCTCGACCGGATCGTTACCACTGTCTCACAGAAAACCGACGTAAAGTAGCGGCTTGCTGCTGCGTTTCGTACGGTGAGTGAGATAACCGGAAGCCCAAATCCCCTCCCCTTCCCAATCCCTAATTATCCCTTTGCTTTAAGGTCGGCAACGCGCCCATGACTCTTCTGGTGGTGGGCGTACATGGGCGGTGGAGATCACTTACCATCAGGTGACCCACTTGCTCGTTTGCCGGCCTATGCTATAAAAAAAAAAAAAAAAAAAAAAAAAAGAATATCGTACTACGAGCAAATTATATGACTGACTATTAATAACGTTATACTGCGTAATTCAGACAATTCACAATAACCAGCAAAACTATAACTGCCTAGTCCTTAACAATCAAGCACACAATACACAATCGACCGGGCTCACGTTATACCGGCAGACGTAAGCAGTTATAGCCGTTATCGGGTTGATATAAATTAACGGTATTGCCAACGGTAGCACGTTATTAGCGTCAGTGCTGCCCGCTTCCTTGCCTTAATTATAATGGGTACATTGGTGTGTCGGGACGTGTTCTCAAGGTTTTCAAGTCTTAATAAATTAAGTAAATTTGGCCCATTTTGAGTGAAGTTTTGTACGTGTGCTAACTACGTAAATGTAGGAATTTATTGTAAAAGGTTATGAATAAATTATTCTGATGCTATCTAAATATATAAAACTCAAAGGTGACTGACTGACTGACATAGTGATCTATCAACGCACAGCCCAAATCACTGGAGGGATCGGGCTGAAATTTGGCTAAGAAAGGATTTTAATAAATTCTACCCCCAAGGGGATAAAATAGGGGATGAAAGTTTGTATGAAAATGACGCGAGCAGAACCTAGTGCTTTATATTTTGTGTAAGTGAAGCTAACAAGCATGTATGTCAAATGATCACGACTGCCATTAAACACTCACAATGTAGTAAGAACTAACTTCTGTAAGCCAAGATCAACAGTGGCACCCGTATCACCGAGCAATTTTGGCTGATGGTAGGATATTCGCCCGGATAGTGACCACTGTACCGTTCCGTACACACCCTCTTCGAAGAGGAAAGAAGCAAGTCGACAGGCCTGCGACAGGACAGGCGGATGACCGATGCAGGTACAGGGATACAGGAATGTACCCGTATACCCTCCCAACTAACTATCAACGCATGTCGCAAGCCCCTCGGAAGAACCGGATATACACTGACTGATTCTGAAACGCGATTCACACAAGGTGTGTGGGATACTATGGCAGGTTTTAACACCATGTGTATGGTGGTCCCTATCCGGGCGGATATGAATGTCCTACCACCAGCAGTTTTAACACCATGGGTACGGTGGTCGCTATCCAGGCGGATATGAATATCCTACCACCAGCTAAATTCGACGATCATCAAGTAACCAAGAGTCAACCGTCGCAACTTTTAAGGTACACTCACTATTTAATGAACCTTGATAATTCTATCAAAGGAGTATTCTAGACTTAACTAAGATAATTATCCCAGACTCCAGTTCAAAGGTCTCTCTACTAGGTATGCGTATAGTGTTGGCCGAGATCAAGTTATATTGGTAGACTTAAGTAGTTATAACAGGTATCGGATAGATACAAATGAACGTTATTGCTGAAGATAACACATTGCCCGTACCTAATTTGATACCTTAGATAGATAACTCTTTATTATTAAAATATTATATACTAGCTTTTCCTCGCGGTTCCACCCGCGTGGTCTGCTTTTTTCCAAGATAAAAAGTAGCCATGTTCATCAGGGATAATGTAGAATTCTAATTATCAAAGAACTTTTCAAATCGGTCCAGTAGTTTCAGAGCCTATTCAATGCAAACAAACAATCTAATCTTTCATTCATTCAATCATATTAGTTTAGATTATACTAACCTTTGCTCGCGGCTCCGCCCGCTTGATCTGCTTTTCCCGGGATAAAAAGTAGCCTATGTCCTATTCTAATGTATAAGCTATATTACTGTAAAGTTTCATTAAAATCCATTCAGTAGTTTTTACGTGAAAGAGTAACAAACATACATCCATCCATCCATCCATCCATCCATCCATCCATACTTACAAACTTTCGCGTTTATAATATTAGTAGGATTATTATTATATCATTTTTATTTTCTTAGATCAAGTCGGAGATATTCCCGAGAAAGGCCAGGTTAGAAGTACCCTAAACCGACGTGCATGCATGGAGAATATAATGAGAGTGAAGGAGGCCAAAGAGGTGTGTAAGGATCGTAGCAGGTGGAAGTCCCTTGTCTCTGCCTACCCCTATGAGATACAGGCGTGAGTCTATGTATGTATATAATAATTAAATTTATACATTAGGAATCTTACAACTCAATTAAGTTACAAAAGGAGTTCTTATCGTTAATAGCAATCTCTGCCAGACAACCTTGAATTAATATCGATCTGACAATATAAGGTAAAAGAAATGTGGAGGTGTAGAATCACAATCGAAACTTATATATTATATAATGAGATAAAAATAAATATAGATTATTGTTAATAGTACATATACATATGTACTAAAATTGTGCTTTCTCGACCTGGGAATTGGTTAGACCACACAGTTCTCAGCCTTAGTACTAGACGATAATAAGTTAACCTCTTTAAAGTGTAACTCTCGTTTGTCGAAATCACCAACCACATATAAAAAAAAATCAAATTTATTTTTTGGTCTTGTAACCAAGCTCCAAAAGATACGTATATAAACTAAAAGTATAACATTATCTCCTTCTATCTATCTTCTATCTTAAATCAGTCAGGCCGTTTCCCAGAATCCAATTACATATTTTTAAAATACTTATACTAGGAAAAAGTCAGTGGGGTACAAAGTTGATTGTGTACCCTTCTAACAGAAATGCAACCCTGAACAGGTTCACTCCAGGAAAAGAAAAAGTAAAAGGCCAGTTAATAATAAATATGGCCACGCTAAAACAAAACTTTATATTAAACGGTTAGTACCTCAAAGTAAACGCTGTTCAACGTCAAAAGAAAATTGGTCCCTGCCCAGATTTCAAACCTACGACCGCCCAATTTGCTTAATAAAAATTCTCATCCAACAAAATATTTAATTCATACCACAAGTCGTCGTTTCTATGAGGCGTGAAATTGTAATTATGCTCTTATACATTTTTATAGGAAAAACGTTAAAAAGGGGAATGAGTTCTGATGGAGGCGGCGCGGCGGTTAACGTTAAATTATCGTGATTAGTGCAAAAAGTTAATGTAGTGCTTCGGGGATAATGTACAATTAGTAATTCACATTATGAAATTTTCTCGCTGTATATATTTTATGCATGTTAGCAAATTAAAATATCTGCAGCATTATAGTATTTATGGCGATAGCATTAAGCGTATCATAAATGGTATAGATGCTATTGGTTAATATAGAAGTGAATTTTAAAAAGAAAGAAGGAAGAAAAAAAATATAAATTAACTCACACCAAATAAAATAACTTAAAAGTAAGGATCATAAGGTAAGGGTGATACAATGGGTCGTCTTAATGCAACCGGCGATTTCTACTAGACAACCTTAGGATGAACAGAAATTTCAGGTACTGAAAGAGCTAGGGTAGGTGTGCATTTAAACACTTAACGGAAGCATGAGTCAATCGAATTTAATGAGTTAATTAGACACTTAAACCATAAGGCCTCACATTACACACTACAATATTCACACCTTACTAAAGTCTACTAAAAAAACGTGAACGAATAAATAAACCAAAACCACTTACCGACTAAATCGGCGAAGAAACAATTCATAGCTAACGGAGCAGTGTTTTACGGTAATGCCTGCAGAACCCTGAGGATTTGCGACGTCATTGGCGTGGGTCCGTAGTTATTGTTGCTTACTGGAGTTAGGCAGGCCCTCCGTTTTATGGTAGGTGCGCTTTATGAGCCAGCAAGAATAACTTACGGGTTGTTTCGAAACTTGCGAGGAGTTTACGTGTTTTGCTTGTTGGCCGACGATCCTAAATAGAGAAAATTCTATTTCTCACGTATAAATTAAAGTTAAAAACTATAAAAACTTGAATTCAAAACTGAAAAACAAAAATTAAAAGTCGAGTTAATTTTGATTCGGAGCTATTGTTTTATTTATTTTAACTTTATTGATAAAGGTCGCAGGAAGTCGCTGGATGCAGGCCGCCTCCAACAGGTCGGTCTGGAAATCTTTGGGGGAGGCCAATATTCAGCAGTGGACGTCCTGTGGCTGATGATGATGAAACTTTATTGTATACAAGGAGTACAGGACAGAACACTAAAATATAATTAAGATGAGAAATACAATTGGCGGCCTTTCGTTATAAACACTGCGCCAAGCGAGACATTAGCATTAGGTAGCCTTTAAAATTGACCATCGAGACTGGCAAAAACGCGGGAAAACGCTCTGAAAGGTGCAAACGTGTAGCAGAGGATCTCAAATTTTGCAATGAAGATTCGAAGTACTTGCTGGCAAGAGAACGAAAGGATAACATGACGGCTCGGCACCAATCACCGCCAATTTCTCTTGTCAAGACTGCGGTAGATGTCAGTCTCGAATCGGTTTGTTTAGCCACCAAATAAGTTTTTGTTAAGTCACCAAGTCTTTCAGACACTGATGCCATGAATCGTTTATAATAGACGAAAAGGCCTCATATATAGTACGTAGGCTAATGAAATAATATCAGATTAAAGTCATTCACCCAAGTGAACATAATGGTACCTATAACCAATGAACGAATGATGCAGACGTTACAAAGAACTTAGAACCGCTGCAATTGCGTAAGGACATTGCCTCGCTAAGCGTGTTTTATCGTCTGTATCACAGTGAATGCTGAAGAATTGTTTGACCTATGGTATAATGAAGATGGTATCCTCACTTTTCCTTCACAGAACCACCCGTGCTGACTTGCGGAGCCATAGCTTCGTGGTATCCACCATCTCGGCTCAAACTAAAAAGTTCGCTAAATCTTCTGCCGGACCATTAAGCTGTGGAATAGTTTGCGGTCACACGTATTCCCGGAATCTAAAGAACGGAGTGTGAAGAAGCAGTTAGGCAGGCCGGCATGATCTTGCCGACATAGGACTATGTGTGTGACTGTTAGGTGTATTTATTTTATTTATGTACATGGTTTATTCAAGGATCCCTACTGAACCTCTTAATTATCTACCTTCCAATTGAACGGAATTATATGTACAGGAATATTTAATTCTGATTAGTATAGATATTTTTATATTCCAAAGCCATTGAAATTACTAATTGGGTACTTAGTCCACATCAGAGTTCTTTTTATTGGTATTTTTAATCAAATTTATTGAAATTCATGTTTTACCCATTAGCTTCTACTATTTTACTTAATTAAAAGCCTGTGATATAAATTGAAAAAAATATTTAGAAGGTGATGCAACGGCCAATATCCGAGAAAATAAATGCCAACTGCGCTGCTTGGATTATATGTAATCTTTTTTTATAGCATAGACCGACAAACGAGCAAGTGGGTTACCTTATGGTAAGTGATCTCAACCGCCCACGTACGCCTACAATACTAGAAAAATCATAGGTGCAGTGCCGTCCTTAAAGGGAAGGAATAATCAATTTGTTAAACCATTTCTTCTGGCTAAGCTTTAGAGTATCGAGAATTATTGCTTAGGAAAGTCTGACATATGAGAATCGAGAGCATGTTGGGTTTTATCAGACATAATCCAATTAAATTAATATCTTAATTGAATATTTTTATTAAGCCTGAGCAGATCGGATTATGAGATAATTCGAGGAAAATGAGCTGCGTAATTGGCTATGTATTTGTTGTAAAAAGGTGATCATATTGAACGAATATTAATGAACTGAATGATGAATAAAATCGAGATCGACAAACACTGATGGGAAAAAGAATTTTAATGAGCAAAAAGGACATGTAAAAACATTATTTATAGTTACTAATTTTCATAAAACCCATAATAATCACAAGGGTTCTAAATGAGAGAAGAGAGAGGAATAATACTATTTGAGATTACCTGAAACCTAATTCATTCAAACCTGAAGTCATTTTCCTTTATGTTCGGCAACGCCTCCATGTTTCTCTAATATACTGTATGTTTATGGATGATGAATAATAATTACCAAACCATAAACAGAAGCAACACCCCAAGATATAAGCTGTTAAGTCTCGCAATGCCCAGTAATTTCACTGGATTCAACGTGGCAAGTGGTAGTGGGCAGGCCACATTGCTCGCAGAACCGATAACCGATAGGGCAGAAAGCTACTTGAATGGAGGCTACGTACCGGCAAGTGCAGTGTTGAACAAATAATCTAGCCTCCGTGGCGCAGAGGGCGAGTAGCCGGCTGTGAAGTGAGAGGCCGCAGGTTCGATCCCCGCACCGAGACAAATGTTTGTGTGATCCACAAATATTTGTTTCGGGGTGTTATGAGACCGAAAGTCTCTCGTAGTGCCTGATACCCACGACACAAGACTCGTATCTTACTGTGGGGTCAGGACTATGTATGTGACTGTTGGGTGTATTTATTTATTGATAAATTAACATCGACAAAAATTATTATTAACCGGTGCATAGTGCATGTTAAAATTAATATCTCCGATGCAAATGGCCAGTGTGGAGGGATGATCCCGGGTGCCAAATCCGCACCTCCACCTCGGCCATGGCTTCCGATATTATTTGGCATTTCTCCAAAATAATTACTTACGTAAACCAATCGGTTCCCTGGGTGATTTTAATGTTTGGATGTGCTAAATATCTGGATGTGGCATTTAGATTTTTAGATCTTTATGTTAAATGGAAAAGTATTTTTTGAACCACATGTCAGAAAGCAGTTGAAAAAATATATGAACTTTTAGTGTAAATACGTATTCCTAAAACAAAATGGCAAAACGAAATCACTGATATGATTTTTTTTTTCTTGTCACGGCAAAGTGACTACACTGGACCTGATGTTAAGTACACTGCAGTCGAAATATAATACCGGCAAGAAACATTTCGTCTCTCGAAGGTCGGTAGAATTATGCCGGGCTGATGTTACTGAATATACATTGGCTGACTCCGGAACGCGACTTGCCTGAACGAACCGCTATGACCGGTTTTTAACTACATGTTTTTTTTTTATTTGATTGAATGACGAGACGAGCAAGGCACTCACCTGATAGTAAGCGCCACACAAAAGCACTACACAGAACTTTGAATTACAAATCACTGCATGGCACTGAACTGCGCTCGTCACCCCGAGACATAAGATGTTAAGTCTCATAATGGCCAGTAATTTCACTGGCTTCAATGACCTTCAAACCGAAACACATCAGTGCTTACACACTGTTGCTTGAGGCAGAAATAGATAAAGTGATGGTACCAACAGACGGCTTCTCGCATACGAAAGACCTTCAACCTTGTAAACTGTGTAACCACTTCCTTGTTTCTTAATCTCTGCGATAAAAAATCTTGCAAATGACATTAATAATTCAAACAATAATTTTTATTACTTAAGTTTGAAGGCGTACCAATAATTAAAAGCAAAAGCCTCATCCAAAGAATGAAACTCCTTGACAAACGTAGCAGAACAGGCCCCCGATAGGAGCGTTGTATCAAATATTCATTATCACCCGTAAAGGGTCTTTTGAGAGCGAATTTTGTACGAGCCTGTAATTTGGGACCGACGTGCGAACAAATTAAATAAAGCTGAATAGTTTGCGACTATGTTTAACAAATACGTCTTTTTTTATCCGAGCACGGCAAAGTGACTGAACTACACCTGATGGTAAGCGTAGTGCAGTCCAAAAAACCAGCGACCACCAACAAACAATGAGTTTATCGGTGGTCACCAGAATGCCGGCCTGTATAATGCTTCTTCCCTCTTCGGAGAGGGAAAGAAAAAATCGACGGGCCTGCGACAGGACAGGCGGATGACCGATGCAGGCACAATAATACAATAATGTACCACTGTATCCGCTCCAACCAACCATCAAGTCATGTCGCAAGCCCCTCGGCAGAACCGGATATACACTGGCTTACCCTGGAACGCGACCCACACAAGGTGGGTCACTATGGCAGGTTTTAACACCAGTTTACGGTGGTCGCTATCCGGTCGGATACGAATATCCTCCCACCAGCGAAATGAAAACCGATGTAAAGAAGCAGCTTGTTGTTACGGTGATTGAGATATTTGGACATCAAAATCCCCTCCCCTTTCTGATCACTTTTTTTATAGCAACCGAAAAGCCACGACCAACCAAGAGAGACATAACTGTCTAGAGCCACGCTGAAGACGTAAAATATATTAATCAAATTGGAACCTCCTTTTTTCAATTAAATAGTTAAAGTTGCTATTTTATAATAATTAAACAGTTAATCAAATTTAATTAGTTTCCTTTCTCCAACAGTAATAAAAAGTAAAAGGGTCTTGAACAATATTTACAGAATAGGCTTGTAATTAGAAAATTCCTACAAAATCAGGACATTTACGAGTTCAATTAAATTTCCAACTACTCTTTACCAAGAGCTTCCTTTCTGACTAAAGTTTTTAGTTCAATAAATATTTGCTTAATGAAACCCTATTGAATAAGAAAATATTATGGAAAGGCACAAAATTTAAACTCTCGGAAGGAGTAGTAGGCCTCTTACGCTAAGGGATGGTGCAGGGTAGCAAGCCATTGAAAGCAGTTTTCATATGTTTCTATCTCATGGACTTAGCAGCGGATAAGCAAGGTTTGGCTCACTCTAGAATTTTATCAGGCTATTCCAGAATTGGGCTATCTACCTCCCAGATATATTTACATCTTTGTTTCTGTGTGTGTGGAGGTAATTTAAAATCTGGTCCACTCTGTCTGCCCAATCTAGTCAAACTCTATGCTCTACGCCCTTGGTCTCCCTCCCACATACTACTGACATAACGAAAAAATCAGATTAAGCAATACTTTAAAATAGTTTTTTTTTTACAAATATAACCCTGATCCCATACTAGGTTAACCTGTATTGTCTAGGTTGACCTGTAACATTATCAGGAACTACGAGGGACTTGCACAACACCCAGACCCGAAACAAATATTGGTGGATCGCACAAACATTCCAACAATTAAAACAAAATAGGCGCCATCTTGTGGTAAATGTATTAAATAATGAAGAACAGTTAATTAATGGAATTAATTGCCACAGCGATGTGAGCGGCACTTAAGCCCCATAGCTCCGGCTCCATGGCTTGTGTGTTGTGAATTAACTTAATTATGTCACAACACAATGGATGCGCAAATTTTCTTAAGTCGAACATAATTTTCAGAATATAAATCTTTTTAGAAATAAAATTATTAAGTATACATTTTATAAAACTAATTTCAACGGATTTTATCGCGGTTTTTTATTAATTTTGATCCCGACGTTTCGAAAACTTTTCAGCCTTCGTGGCCACGGGGGGACTGCCTTCGTGATCTCGGGGGGGACTGACCCCCCGTGAGTCTTCGAAACGTCGGGATCAAATTTAATAAAAAACCGCGATAACATCCGTTTAAATTCGTTTTATTTCAATGAGTAACATTCGCGTAAACGTAAGAAATCATTATATACATTTTATTTATAACTAGCATTCGCTCGCGACTGGGCCCGCGTGAAATTCTGCACCGTTATATTATCGACGTTATATTGCGGACGATAGATCCTCTCATATAGGCCGAGCTCCTCCCAAGAGCCGTGTACCTTCAAGAAGAGAGCGTATTATTTCCTTAAAGGCCGGCAACGCATTTGCAAGCCCTCCACATGGTGATCACTTTCCATCAGATGAGCCTCCTGCCCGTTTGCCCCCATATTCCATTAAAAAAAAAAAAAACAACAATAAAACAATAAATACACGGCTTATATCATTATCGGTTCCCAACAACCCACACCTGGTCCGTGGAGCTCAAATAATTTCAATTAATGAAACTTACAATCCCCCGACAACGATACCGGGGTAGCGTGTCACGTGAACTCACTGAAACCAATTTAAAGTGTCCGCCTGTAACAAAGCGTCTTCAGGGGGAATCTGTGACGTCATGCTTTGAACAAGACGAATTATCTTTGAGGGTATTATTTGAAATAGGGCCTCGGTTATAACAAGATTTATTTTTGAAATGTTGAGCTCTGTTTCAAATTCTTCTTGGAAGTTTTGACCTAGTCAATCAAACTTTAATGGCTGAATGGTTTGGGATGAAATTTGGCACACAGGTAGACCATAAACTGAATTAGGGCATAGTCTATATTTTATTTTAGAAAATACCGTTGACATTAACATAACAACACCACTCGGTACTTTGAATTACAAAGTTCAAAAAATTCAATCGATCTTGAAAATATCTTGAATGTAAGTTCTGTTACAATTTCATAAATAAATCGCCAAGAGAGCCTACTCAAAATAATTCAAGTGTCAAAATCAACTAACAGATTATGAGTTTCCAGTTTGTAAACTTGCTAACAATTTTAATTGCCAATTTTGACAATTGAGTAGGTTTATCGGCTCTAAAATTCAAAACGAAAATAAACTAATTCTATCAGTTCATGAATTTGAACAAGTTCCATGGTTATCGAAATAAAACCATTCTCAAATAAAATATTTTTAAAACGTAATGAAGATCATCAAAAGATAACAAGGTATATAGATAATCAATGACAACCTGCGTGGCGTAGCGGGAGAGTAGCCGACTACGAAGCGTAGGCCGTGGTTTCGATTTCTGCACCGAGACAAATGTTTGTTTTTGTAGCATAGGCCAGAAAGCGAGCAAGTGGGTCACCTAATGGTAAGTCATCTCCACCCTCGATGAACACCAACAATATCAGAAGAATCATGGTCGCGTTGCCAAACTTAAAGGAAAGGAATAATTAAGAGATTGGGAAGGGGATTTGGGCTTCTCACTCACCGTACGAAATGCAGCAGCGAGCCGCTACTTTACCTGGTCGAGCCGGCCCATACATGCTGTAGACAAAATTATCTAGAGCGTAGCTCTTCTTTATACGCCGCAACACGCACGCACATATTGTCAGGGATAAAAAATTACTAGCAGCACAACCGAATTCAAAATTTCCCATATTGCAAAACAGCAAATATAAATAATAACACAATCAACGCGACAGCTAATTAAATACAAGTTAGTGACATCAATCTTGCTAAAAAAATAACCAAAGCCAAGATGGATGTTATAAAAACACGAGGCTATCGGCTGGAGTTGGAACAAATAGTCCATCTGGCTGAAGTCCAAGCAATTAAGCCATCGCACGAGCTGACGGATGCCGTCCGCTGCGATATCGATATTGCACTCGGTAAGTACCATAAACGATATCTGATGCTATACGAAAATAAACGTAACTAAAAAGTATGCTAAATCTACCGGACCATTAAGCTGTGGAATAGTTTGCCGTCACACGTATTCCTTCCTGCCTATAATATGGGGCCCTTTAAACGGAGTATGAAGAAGCAGTTAGGCAGGCCGACATGATCTTGTCAAATGATATATTTTATAAAATTTAAGTTTAGCTAAATGTGACACGGTGAAATGTTTTGTTGTTCGATAAGGTTCTGGAAAAGTTTCCAAGTTAAATAAATTCGGGACAGTCACGATTGAACTGAAAATAAACAACTGAATGAATTTTACGTCACTATATAACCAATTGGGAACTTTTGAATGCTTAAAAGAATTATTGTTATAATCACACAAAGTATTTGTTTTGTCGAGACGTTGATTAACAGCTAACAGTCTCTGTGGCGTAGCGGCTGAGTATCCGGCTGCGAAATGAGAGGCCGTAGGTTCGATCCCCGCATCCAGGCAAACACCACAAATATTTGTTTCGGGTCTGGGTGTTGTGACACTGAGAGTCACTCGTAGTTCCTGGTACCCACTACACAAGACTCGTTTCTTACTGTGGGGTCAGGGCTATGTGTGTGACTGTTGGGAGTATTTACTTATAACTACATAAAACATCATGCTGACTGATTGGAGCGGAGGAGCAGCATTTAAACGGGTAAAATCGCGAAGGACAGCTAGTTAATAATAAATAATTAAATTGTAGCAAAACAATCGATAGGTCTGGTGAGGCCAATGGCCTTAATCCTTAAGGGGTGGGCCGCGATTGTGTTTTGATGCGGGATTCAACGGCCGAATCTGTGGTCCCATCCCGTAGGCACAGATATGGCGCAACACAGGAGTGGAAGCGACAGCGAGTTCATAAGTGGAAGCGATTATGTGACTCCATTTATTTAATAACTTTAATGACGAGGTGAGCAGGTCGCTGTTGGTGACGCCTGCCCATAAACAGAAGTAACACTCCACTGAACTAAGAATGTTGTGCATGACACTGTATTGCGCTCATTATCCCAGGACTGAATATTAAATCTCATAATGCCCATGAATTTCATTGTCCTTAGAATAAAATATTGGTGCTTACACACTGTTGATCGACAGCCTCCGTGGCGCAGTGGGTGAATAGCCGGATTTTAGGCTATGGGTTCGATTCCCGCACTAATGTTTTTATGATTCACAATTATTTGTTTCGGATCTGGGTGTCGTGGGTCCGCAAGTACTCGTGTTTTTTGTTTTTGGCGTTTGTTTTATATTTCGTTGAAAAGTTTTTATATCAGCACTTAATTACATATTTCCTCACGCATATTTCTCTCAAACAACACCAAGCGCAAAGAGCTGGATTACTCGGGATTTTTTCCTACTAAGCTGGCCGTAATTGGATCCTAAATTGACCGTGGGCCGACGCCGGCACCCATCCGTCCCCATCCGGTGGCGTATTTTGTCATTTGTATCGGATATTGGAATAAACAAACGAAGCTGATTCGGTCAGACGCTGGCAAAATGTTGGGAACTCTCCATTCATGTACCAATAGAATGTATTTTTTTATAGCAGAGGCAAGCAACGTGTAAGTGGTTATTTTTTTTATTCTGGCTCGGTAATGTGACTAAGGCCTAACCCCTCTAATTCAGTAGTGGAGGCCCGTGCTCAGCAGTGGGACATGTATAATACAGGGCTAGGAAAAACAAAAAAAAAGGGACTACGCTTCACCTGATCGTAAGTGTAGCGCAATCCAAGAATATCGACCAACGACAGACGATCATACTTGCATTATCAAAGAAAATAATAAATAAATATCACACACAAAGTCCTAACCCCACACTAGGTTAAAACCGTATCGTGAGTATAAGGAACTATGAGGAATGTATTATCTCACAACACCCAGACCCGAAACAAATAAACTTGGGATCACACAAAGATATTTTGTCTCGTTACGGGAATAAAACCCATGGCTTCTCATTGCACAGCCGATTATTCGCCACTTAGGCTGTCCAATTAGGGATGCGTTGCACCTTAAAGTGTAAGGATGTAGATTGCAAAGAGGGAATGGAGCTTCGGGAAATCACTCGCATCGTACGAAACACAACACGAAACACAAGCAGGCTGCCAATTTACTTCGGTTTTCTGAGATACTGGTGGTATAATCAGAAGTGTATGTGTACTCTTAAGACTGGTTTCGAACCTACGACTTTATCTCGACAATCCATATCACTCTCCGCTGAGCTACAAACAGAATAAATTTATGCAAGAAACAGAGTTAATTGCAATAAGCATATACAGTACAAGAGGAATCAAATAACAATAAAATTAATATGGTTCATTTTAATATGGAGAGCAGGCAATAACCAATGAACACGCGAAAACACTATTGTAATATACCAGATGTATTAAAATACCGTAAAATCTAATTAAATGTTGCCAATTGCAATAATTATTTGTACACAACTGACAACACCGAAATGTACGCTATTAAAATGCATTGAATTGTTGAGAAACGCTAGGATATGTTATTCTTTTTTTATATAGGTAAATAATTAGAATTAAAATTTGGTTTTTATTTTTGAACGCATCATTTTCATTTTAAATAACTGTTATGAGGAATGCAGCGTGAGAAGGAACAGAAAGATATGTGTGTGTGTGTGAGAGAGAGGGAAGACGAATGGCGATAGAGAAGAGGAAAAGGCCGTTACACTATACATAAAAAATATATTTTTTTTATAGCCTAGGCCAGTGCGACGACGAGCAAGTGGGTCACCTGATGGTAAGTGATCTCCACCGCCCATGTACACCCACCACCAGAAGAATCATGGGCGCGTTGCCAACCTTAAAGGAAAGGAAAATTAGGGATTGGGAAGGGGAGGGGATTTGGGCTTCCGGATATCTCACTCACCGTACGAAAGACGTTAGCTCAAATCGAAGTTTTCTTTCGGTCAGCAGTCCTACATATATTTTAGCAAAGTTTAAGCATTGTTCTGCAAGTGGGCCTCGACATTAAAGTTCTATTTTATTTTTATTCTATGCTGGACACACTCGAGGGCCACAATCGTTAATCCTGCCAGCAGACATTATAGTAAAATTGTAATTATTTAACAAACCGTTCGTCGGCCACTAATTGCCGTTGTAAAGCCGGCGCGGTCGCGTTGCTGGTGTTTACGCGGCTTAACTCGGCTTAGTGCGGTTAATCGCTGTAATAACTAGTTTATGCCTGTTTACAACTACTTTCTACTATAATTCTGTGTAAGCCGTAATACCGGATCCCAGTTTCAGCATAGGTACTATGTAATAACTCTTCATAATAATTTTACGTTAATTTTGTTTAGACACCCAGCAACAGTGTGTAAGCACTATTGTGTTTCAGTTTGAAGGACATTAAAGCCAGTGAAATGACTGGGCATTATGAGACTTAACATCTTATGTCTCGGGTTGACGCGGGCATTTCAGTGCCATGCAGTGCTTTGTAATACAATGTAACTTCTGTGTGGCGTTGCTTCTGTTTATGGGCAGACGCCTACCATCAGGCGAGCGCCTTGTTCGTCTCGTCAAATTGAAAAAAAGGCAAAAAGATCCGTATGTATATTGAGTACGGAACCTCAAAAAAGTAACGTTGAAGTAGCGAGCACATTTATTAACTCTAATAAATTAAAGGTATAATAAATTGTTAATTTTCCAAAAACATTTATTCTTCATACGCCATTCGTAAAGATGAATTTAATTTAAGAAAACGCGAATTTCATTGTGTACTTGAAATACGGTATAAACAGTTATATAGTACAAAGGTTCAAGTTAACGCAGTCATTTGAGGCTTACCTACTTACAGTATAGTGACGCCCGCTTACTGTAGCTAATGTATCGATAGTTTAAACCGTTTGTTAAAGTCTGTGTTAACTTGGTAAATAAAACTTGGTATAGCTTTAGAATAATTCTATATTCTGTCTTGCATTCTCTTACGTTGCTAAAGATAAGACTAAAGTTATCAGCATTACTATCATTTGACAGCGAGAGGTCGTGAGTTCGATTCCCGCACCGAGACAAATGTTTATATGATCCACAAATGTTGGTTTCGGGTCTGGGTGTTGTGGGACCGCAAGTCCCTCGTAGTTCCTGACACCCACGATACAGGCTTAACCTAGTGTGGGGTCAGGGCTACGTGTGTGACTGTTGGGTGTATTTATTATTTATTTTATTATCTAATAGTAACTTACAGGTTTTAGTAATATTTTATAGTTATAGTACCTAACATCTACCTACGCCAGCCTGAACAATAAATAAGATTATTAGGTAACCAAAAACAACAATCATCAACCTCTGTATATTTAGAACAGTTGGCGCATGCTATACTGAGATTCGATCCCCGGGTCGGGTAAAAGTAATAATGAATTTTTCTATCACGAAATGCTTAGTATCAGCCCGTAGTCTGAAATTGTGTTCGGTATGGCGATAGGCTCGCCCTATCACATCATGGAACGGAGATACGCTCGGCGAAGTGTGGGTTACACCTCTGCTTACCCCTTCGCATGTGAGTGCGTACGTATAAATCGACTATCTTTACAATTGATCCATCGATTCAACCCCATCACTACGTAAAAACGTCCGTTAGAATGCAACAAGCATTTTTCTTCCAAATCGCCCGCTCCGGTGGAAAATTTTCCAGCACACACTTACCAGCTTTGCCTTTATGCACAACCGGATAAAATGTACTGAGGATTTTTGAATCTCTTTTAAAAGGAATCTTATCGACTCGCTCAGTCGAGTCGATAACTATTTTAATTGGATTTGAAACACTATTGAGTTTATTATATCGATTATGTGAACTTTATCTAATACAGATGTTGTACGACGAATGAAAGGGTAAGGGAATAGGTACTATGTTGGAATGATTTTTGGACGTGGCCTCGTAAATTACGGGTATCGGTTATTTTCTTGCCATCGTTCTTTCATGATTGATTCTTTTCATGCTCATTGTTGCCACAAGACTTCTTCTTCACCTTCTTCTACTCATTTTATATTTATGGCTTAGCATTTCGCCAATGACAAGTATTTATTCTCAAGCCTTCACAAGAACAATGAAATATTGGTGTGTAATTTTTCAAAGTCTTGTTGGAGTTTGTGAATTCCTTCCAGTACGATGCTTAATTCACTTATTTCAATATTTCCATACACTGTTCATCACCGTCAATGTTTATTGCACAAATCCAAACCACTTTTATACACCAAACACAACTTTAAAGTAGTTTTTGAAATAAAATAAGCGATGAACCGCACTGTCAGAATTCCCGCCAAAACTCTCTTCCACTTCAACTAAATGGAGTTTAAGGATAGCTGAACACATCCTATTATCCTTACAAAAGAACTTCTGTCTTTATTTGATCTGTTTATCACGACAACTTTAACTATCCAACTCAACATCAAACCATGACACAACTTCCAAACACGATAACAATATAAAAACGTGGCCAAAATAAACTTAATGTATGTCCGTTGCAATAAAAACAATACATTTGGGGAGTTTTCCCGCCATCTCATTCATATTCAATAGAGAACGGGAGTAAAAAGTGCAAAGCCGACCGCGGCAAACTTTCTGTTTGCCGAAACGATATGCGTTTGTTTTTTGGATTATTCTACCGTGTTTTATTGTATAATTAGGGAGATACTTTCTATCTTTTTCTTTTGGAATTTATGGAAATATGTTGAGAATAGAACTTTGTAACCTCGGGCGGATGTCGGTAAAAATTTATGGGGCAGACACAAGAACAGAAATTTATTTTATAACAAATAACTATCCATGTATATTTTGTTCTCTATAAACGGGAAATTAAATGTAAAATACTATGGTATATTACAGGTATTCGGAAATCTTTGTATTTTAGGAATTTTTACAATTACCTAATGAATGCCCGGTAATCTGAGCCTTTTTCATTTATTTAAAGATAAATCGATCCACCATTGACGGAGAAATTTATATTCACCACCGATAAACTCATTGTTTGTTAGGGGACACATTTTTTTTGACGTCACTGCGCTATCATCAAGTGTAGTACAGTCACTATCTCGTACCCGGATAAAAAAATAAGCACTTACGCCTGTAGCCCCCGAACCGGGGATAGAACCCGAGACCTCAGCACAGTAGTCCTTTGGTTGAATAAGGCATAACCACTGTTATTAATAGAAGCTTGTGCCCAGCAGCGAGACAATAATTCCGGGCTGATAGGCACTTTAATCACAGTACATACTTTGCGAAGATAAATGATGAAAAAAATAAGGTCAGCCTAAGGTCGACGAAGAAAAAATGCCTAAGGCATGAAGTCCGCCTGTATACCATGTGTACAAAGTGTAATAAATAAATAACTATCCCACAGATGCAAATACGCAAATATTTAAACCTACATCAAGTAAAAATTGAGATACAGATTTTATTTTGCCAAATGCATTAGATTGAACTAGGTTAAATACCGTATTTTCTAAAAATCATAAATAAAATATTTCCCCATGTAACATTGTACAAAATAGAACTTTAAATTATTAAGTTAATTAATTCAGCAAAATAAAATTAACATTTCAATTTTTACATGCAAACATCCAGTTCTAACTGCACTTTATGCCTTCAAATATCCGAAGTTAAGAATGGAATGCGAAAAAAATCACAAAGTAGTTATTTATGTGGGTCGAGTGAAGAGTGGACGAGGTCCGAGGCGAAACTGCGCACCGCCGGGCCGCAATAACTCCGTATTACTCAAGTTTTCTCATATTTTTGTCATCATAAGAGACCTCTGCCATTAAACACTGTTGGTAAGAAACGTCGTATTAAAAGAAATAAAATGAATGTGTTTGTTGTAGTGGTTAAGTTTGTTTTAACAGTTTGTCCTTTCGGTGAATTATAGGGCATCGTGGTTGCGTCTTTTGTAAAGAAATGGGGATTCTGAGATGAGAGGAATTTTTAAGCCTCCGGTAATTCCACTTGCCATACGAAGCACAGCATCAAGTCGCCACTTCTCGTCGGTTATGAAACATTAATATGTATCACCTTGGCCCATTCATGCTGTAGACAAAAGTGCGGCGACAACATGAAAATCTGTGCCAGCTATGGCAATTGGCTCGCCGATTATCACATCATAAAATATTATATTTGCCTTTCTCCGTCGGGGATACAGACGTGAAATCATGTATTCTTTATCTGTCAAATAGTTCTTGGAACTTTTTCCTACATCTGATAAACAAGCCAATAACAAAACCATCACTCATAAACACTAATAAAACTTGACCAATCAATATTTATTTATACCAACAACATCGGTAAACATGGCAATTTATTTCATAACACAAAAACGATCAAAACCACAACATTTAGTAGACCGTTACGCATTTACATAATTTATCGGTCAATTTATATTGTATAAATGTTATCCATATTTACGACTACAATTAGAAATGTTGCTAACTTAAATGATTTGGCTGGAGTTCAGCAATTCCATTTTTAGTACGTTATTTTGATTTATTTTGGTGTTGATCACGAATGAGATCAGATTTCAGTAGGTCAACAAAACATCATTTTTAGTTAACGGGCCATTAGGTTGATGTACTTGCCTGGGGCTAATCGTACACTTACCCCGGGATGAGAATTTATTGCTGTCATCAGGGGACACGACAATTCGACAATAAGTGCGCAACGCGAACGCTTTGCGAAAAATATTGCTGATGGGACCGCAACATGGTAAAAAACCCGCCATAATGGCTCGTTCAAGCAAGTCGTGATCCGGGGTCAGCCATTCAGTCCAGTAACTTCGTACTGGGATAATTCTGATGACCGTGGACCATGAATCATGAATTTCTCTCACACGTCGAAAATATATTTGAACTACAACTGTACTTACACAAAGTTCAATATAGTAATTTTACGATAAATTGCACCTACTTACGCAAACAGGAACCAACCCACACCAAGTTCAAATGAAGATACTGATTTAGTTTTGCTAAATCCATTAATTTAAATTGATTTTAATACTGTAGTTTTTTGCAAAATCGTACATGGGATATATGTTTCAGATGTTAAGTATCATAATGCCTGTACATTCAATGGCTTCAATTTCCTTAAAACTAAAACACAAAAATGCTTAACTTGTAGGCGAAATAGACAAAACATTGATACAAACCCAGACATCCTCTGGTATACGAAGGAGGTACCGCTTAGTTAAAGTGGTACTCTAAAGGATCACTTCGTCCCAAATCTTGTTCATCAGAGATATTCCAAACATAGCCCGCTCTATAGCTCGTTGAGTAACATTAAAATGGTCTATCATCATTTTAGCGTCGTACGTCATAACAAGCAGGACGCATTGGTTAAAAGTTTTCGTCTTTATTGCGGTGCTGAACAAACTACACTATTTACAAAGAAATTATTTAGCGTAAAAATATTCGCCATCCAGAATAAAATGTTTATAACTTAGTTATAAAAAGCAAGACAAAAGCAGGCTACGTAGACAGACACAGCAGTCCAAGATTGCTAATGAGAAAAATCTTCGTTAGCAGAAATAATTTTGGCTAATTAAATTTCACAATCCAAGCGGGGTGCACACCTGGGCCCAAACGAATCGGCAAGAAACGTCGCTTTTAACGCTAAACAAAAGCACAATATAACTGTCTGGTTAATTAGTGCTTCTGTAATTAGAACCATATTTTCATTCTTTTTTAAAACAATAGAGTCAGCAGACTTTGAAATTTAGTTAATGTAATACTCAGTAGCAGCTCATAGCTCATAGGTCAGTGGGGAGTGGGGATGTCGAGACGAAAGTCGCAGGTTCGAAACCAGCCCCAAGAACAATCACCTCTGACCTTTCTAAGTTACTTCCAACAGTGGGACATAGGGCTAGTATTATTATAATACTCTCAAAAAGATGCGAAGTATCTCTTCTGTCGATATTATTGTATTCATGTGAATACAAATTTAATATATGTATATTCACAAGGTAGGTCACTCATATGTGAGAAGCCGTCTGGGTTGGTACCACCGCTTTGTCTATTTCTGCTGCCAAGCAACAGTGTGTAAACACTGTTGTGTTTCGGTTTGAAGGACATTGAAGCCAGTGAAATTACTGGGCGTTATGAGACTTAACATCTTATGCCTCAGGGTTTTCTAATGAATTTAGCAAAATAAAATTAATCTATACAGGGTTAATTTTAAAACACCAGCAACCTCGCAGGAACAGATAGCTGACCCCATATGGAACAACTTTTGTTCTACGAGTTTGGACATAACTCAATACATAAAAAAAAAGGTTTTACAAGTTTTTGTTGTGTAGTGTTTGTGTTCGTACATCTATGTTTCATTCATAAACGAACGACCCAACGGTCGCGCCCGCTTGCTCGCAGGGTTTGTAGCCAGTATGTACATACCTACACAGAGTCCACAATCCCTTCATACTTTACCAGGCTTAGGACTGGCTACATTAAACAATTAAAAACAAATATTTAAATATTATAAAAAATTTAAATTCCAACACATGGACGACACAAGCACCTCACTATTTCTGTGTATTCGATATTGGAATATTGATACGCCATGGTAATAAAATTACACTGTAGGTACCGACGCACAATAAAATAAAATAATAATAGATCGATCGGCGCGGCGGGACTGCGACGCGGCGTGCGCGCATGACATCAAAGGCGGCGGTCAGCTGCTCGACGGTCAAGGTCAAAGGCGCCAGCCCGGTTCCCCACGCTTCAGGTCGGTGGATCGGGTTTGTTTACGTAATCTGCGGTTCGCGCAGTGTTCTAACATTCAAGACGGAAATTAAATTAATACTTATTTTTGTATGAAAATAAAATCTAACAAATTAATCATAATCATAATTTTATTTGCATACCAAGTGTACAATAATGGTCTTAAATAATACAAAGTAGGTATGTGCTTTAACTTAGTAGCCTTTGTCAGGCATTGCCAATCTGAAGGCGCTAATCTTAATATTAAAATACATATAAATACATTTACATATTACCCATCCATACATTTACTTATTTACATATTATCAAAAGTAGTAGCTTATAACCTTAGGAATCTAGTCCTGAGATTTTGCTGTTGTTTTAAAAATAACCCTGTATACTGCCTCGGTGACGTAGTTGTATTGCGTACACGGTACGACTGCGGAGCTGAAGTCTTGGATTCTATCCCCGGGTCGGATAAAGCGATATTGGGTTTTTCTATCACTAAATGCTCAGTATCAGCCCAGAGTCTGGAATTGTGCCCAGTAGGGCGATAGACTCGATATCACATGGGAAGGAAATACGCTCGGCGAAATGTAAGTATTCTGGTTACACCTCTGCCTATACCTCCGGGGATTACAGGCAAGTGCGTATTTATATATTTTACAATACTTTATAATAAACTTTTTGAAACTGTAGAATAAATGCAAGAGCCTCGTACAAACGGGAATGACTGTCCGTAAAATATCATTACAACACTAATTTGTAAACATACGAGTCCCATAATTTGAAAATGCGCGCCGCGTTTTACTACTGAAAATGCTGTAATGTACAGAGACAGCTTATAAGTGAATCCATTTATGACGTATCCCAAATTCCAAGGAACATCCGAATTACGAAGAAACATCCCAACACGTCTAGAAAAAAAAAATGGTCGGCATTGAAACTAAATATCAATGTTCAAAGAGAAATAAAACCAACTAAAGGTGAAAAAATATATGAATAATCTAATGCAACCAATGCGCCAATGATGCCAATTTAAAAAGTGAATTATTTATGGCACAGATTGAAAATTGGATAAAATAGATATGGAGCTAATTTCTGGCAAAAGAGAGGTGTCTGAAGGGGGTGTATCAATAGTGTGCTAAAGAAAATAAATAATAATAAACATATTTTCAATAATAAACATATTTAATTTTATTCATCGAGTCTCAATATATTCAGACTATTTCAATATATACTGACTCAATATATTGAGTCAGTTTATTTTATTTTTTGAATCTTATCTATCCATAAATACGACTCATGAAAAAACATTAATTCTAAAATACATGGTCATTAACATGGAACAAAAACATAACTCGTTGAATTTAGGAAACTCATACTTTTGCGTCGATAAAAAAAACAAACGGCCCGATAATACTCGTAACAATCCAACATCCAACCCATCGCACGCACAGTATCCCTAACGCGTAATGACGTAGATTACACGGGTCAACACAAAATTTGACCTTGACTTTAAAGCATATTATTTCGATATTTTAGGTCTTAATTAGATGAAAAAAATATATATGACATGAAAAAGTTTGCTTTTGTATTGAGGAGGCCGACTTAAAGATATCTTTCAAAATCTGTGGCTTTAATTTTTTATTGAAGATGAAACGTTTAAAATAAATATTTTTATTATTATTTATTAAGTTTTATTATTAAAATAACTTACAATAAGTGGAAAATAATTTAAAAGTGCACGCTTTTACTTTTTCTTTTATGTTCATAAGTACTTTTTCTCACTAAACCCCAATTATATATTCTCCCATCATCTTTTCATTGTATTGGCCTTGATAACGTTATTCAAAGCTCATAATGTCCTCATGAAAACGTTTTCCTTGCTCTTCTGAATATGCTCTCATATTGTTTTTAAATGTATCTAAATGATAATGCAGCATATGTACTTTTAATGACATCCTACACAACATGGCCTTAATATTTTTTAACATATCGTCAACTACGTAGTTTTTAGCTTTGTTATTTCCTAAAAATCCAGAAACTACTGCTTTAAAACTACTCGCTTTTTGAGTACGATTCAGCAACGTTAGAAATAAAACAAATCGCCTTTTGGGTACGATTCAGCAACGTTGGAAATAAAACAAATCGCTTTTTGAGTACGATTCAGCAATGTTGGAAATTTTTCATCGACGAAAATCTGTCTAATTTGCGGACCATCAAAAACCCCAGCTTTAACTTTGCTTCTGACTTGTAATCTATCTCATTCTCTCGCAGGCTAAATCCTATTTTTAAATATGTATGTCTTTGTCGTAACGCATTTTCGTTTCAACGAGTTTCAAAGCACAACGATTCTAAAGAAGTTTCACTTCAATAAAAATGTATATATCTATCATATTTGATTCACTGCTTAATTAAAAAATTGCTTACCTTTCAAACATCTTTTACAATAACTACAAGCAATATGTGGAGCCCATGGTTTGTCTTGATGCCAAACAAGACAGTCAAAATATGCTTTGTACGCTTCACAGAGAACGTCAGATGTCTTTAGTTCGTATTTTACATCGCAAACTTTAAAAGATTGACCATATATATAAAAAAAATGTACCAGCATCATATTTAAACTTTCGCGACGATATTTTTAGACTTGTACAAAACACCTAATCGTTGTTTATCACTCGAGTGCCATCTAGGGGCACTTTTTGAACGTAAAAACCCCACTCTGATTGCGCAGTAGTTTTAAATGTATTAAAATTTATGAAAAAATCAAAAATGAGTATAATTACTACAACTATCACAAAAGCAAACTTTATTCCAAAAAAAGGTATTTTCTTTTCGGTTTTGTGCATAATTAATCGAAAAATTATAAAATAAACTTTAGGACAAAGAACTAATTTTTTTTTGTAGACCCGTGTTAATTACCCAGTTGGGAAGTTAATAATGGCTCATAAAACATACGTTATAAACGTAAAAGAGGCCGGGTAGTCCCTAAGAAGACGACCTACTAAGGCATAATTTAAGTCGATCAAGTCAAGAAATGTAAGCTACGTAATCTCCAGAGTTTTGCATGAAATTAAAGTACGTGATTTCTAACTTGACAGCCTCCATGGCGAGTGGCCGGCTGTGAAACGAGAGGCCGTGGGTTTGATTCCCGCACCGAGAAAAATGTTTATGAGATCCACAAATATTTGTTTCGGGTCTGAGTGTTGTGAGACTGGAAGTCCGTCCTGAGACTCGTATCTTACTGGGGCTTCAGGGCTATGTGTGTGACTGTTGGGTGTATGTCTTTTATTATTATTTATTTCTACCTGTTAACGCGTACAATATTTATATAGTTTCTAACTCATATCATTATTATATTAATATGCTTTTATTCTGTGCTCCTTTCGGTTATAGCAGCCGATTTAGCCTTTGCGAGAAATCTTACTTAAATATTGCTGATGGCAATTTTCCTGTTAAATCTGGTCGTAAGATATTCAAAGCCAAAACTTTGCTTTAACCAAAAATAATAACTCTTCGTCTTTTTTATTTACGGCTTCGCATTATTATGCATTTCGCCAATGGCAAGTATAATTTATTCTCAAGCTTTCACAAGAACTATCAAATATCAGAGTGGATGTTTTCAAGATCTTGTTGGAGTTTTGGTGTAAATTCCATCCAGTACGATGGTTAATTCACTTATTTCAATATTTCCATACACTGTTCATCACCTACAATATTTATTGCACAAATCTTCACCACTTTTATAGGTACAACAAACACAATATTAAACAAGTTTTTGAAATAAATTAAAATAAGCGATAAACCGCACTGTCAAATTCCCGCTAAAACTCTCAAATAATATCTCAGTTATCATCTAATACTGATATAATTATCGTTAATTTTTATTATGATATTTTTTATTAAATCCTTAATATACTATAACCTCCTTTCTAAAGTCGGTTGAAACACGTTTCAAGTCTTTCAATTCAACCTACACAATATTCACCCGTATATTCCACCAGTCAAGAGAATTTCGACTTGTTAAAAATTAACGTATACGCCACCCTTATAATTTTGCACGGTACCCTTACTTAACGGTGAATAATGAAGACCCTCCAAGCAGGTTAGATGTTTCACAACTTTAATAATGTTTGTGGACTTTAAATATTCGTTCTGGAAATGATAGAACATCGTCAATTTGCCGAGAAGAGCTTGAGAAATAATTTCGTTTTATGTTTATGGAAGTTGATGCTTTTTATTTGTTAACAAATGCGCAAAGGAACCAAAGTCCGTTCCGCCTGGCATGCTAAAAAATATCATAATATATTATAAAAAAGGTACAGTCAACCTGGGTAACTTAAGCTTTCAATGTAACATTGACTCACTAACTTGTATTTGAACGTTTAATTTTTTCTCTTCTTACTGATACACTGTATAATAATAAGTTGTTTAATTTATGAAAGTAAAAAGTGTTTTTAAACGAAACCTGCAGTGACAATTGATATTTATCAAATATATATTTTTTTCTCACCATTCAAAATTTGGGCGGTAAACAGAGTTAGAAATATACTTGCTAAAAAGTTGTGTATAGCAATTACTACAGAAGAACTACAGAAGGCGAGTTCAGTTTTATGTTGAAGAATCATATGTTTTTTATGTAATAACACTGAAATATCCCGCGATATTGATAGATTTTTTAAAAAATCTTTAATTAATCTTCGAGCCGTTTCATTTTCAGGCCATTTGGGGTAACATTAGCTCGGGGCGAGGACAGACAATGCGTGAAAATTTCAATTATGCAAAAAAGTTTTGAAGTGTGGAAGTGGCCATCAAAGCTTGACATATTTAATTGTCACCCCCAAAATATAGTTAGTCGATTTGGAGGATCTAAAATCACAAAACGAAGCGATTCTTATGCGATTGATGATCAATTTCTATACATGGTATGGGGGAATTGAGAGCCGATATTATATTTCTTTTTTATATGTGATTGAGTTTGTTTTATTATTTTTCATTATTTTAGGCATTGCTCAATAATTATAAGTACATCAAAACCTGATTAATACAATAATAACTAGATTTAAGAGGTCCATAAAATAGAAGTTGATTTCGATAAACCAGGCAGTTTAATATTGTATTAATATGGCAACCCTACGTTGCCACTAAAAAGGAGATAGTGATATAAACGAAATGTATTTTTTTTTATCAATATGACAAGCTAATCTTACCGAGGAGTAAAAAAAACTACATAAATTAGAGATTTTCTTCATCAACTCCTCATACTTATTAATGTTACCCAAATGTCAGTCTAACTTTGGCTCACCAAATTTTTGGTAATTTAAGGGTCTTTTATTTATCGTTTTGATAAATAACACAGGAATTTAGATTATAAAGGTCAATATCCCACTAGAAACACTCATTTATGACAAATAACAATAAAAGTAAATCTGTACTACTATAAATTACCTCTAAAGTGAGCCAAAATTACCCAGGTTGACTGTATTCTTTAAATATATCAATACAAAATATAAGACAAAATAGCTATCTGCGTCTATCTATCTGTCTACTTTTTTCCTAAACGTATTTGGATGCCGTTTTCACTATGATTTAGAGAATTTATTCCGGAAGGTTTTAGTTTATATGTAGGTATATCACAATATAGCCCACGGGGACGGGACAGTAACACGCCTGCAATGAATCTGCGAAGGACAGTTAATTATTTAATGAAAAAACAACTTTGAACTTTATTAACCGTAGTCCGAGCTTTTATCTTATTTTGTTTCAACAGACAGAAGTAACAGCAATTAACCTGAAAATCTTTCGCCTTCCATTCCAAAGAACACGAATTTAAAGCCGTTAATACCACATTATAAAACCTTTAAAAGAAAGAAACCTAAGGAGAAATCCCACAAAACTTTTTCAATTATTCCATAAGTAACAAACTAATTATTAGTCGTTCAGGAAGGAGAAATACTGCCGAGTTCCAAACAGCTCTAAGTTAAAGCGGATAACGACATTATTTCGGAACGAAAAAACTCATTTTAGTGCCGTGGCAACCTATAACAAAGTTCCTAAAGTAACCAATTCATTTTAATAATACATTTAGGTTTTCGCTCTAAAAATCGGCGTCCTGTTCAAGAAGTAACATTAGGACTGCATCCGAGTAAAGAGCGGCAGCGATTTTCACCCAGAACATGAACCTATCAGAACAATTTTTAAATTTATTTTTTTCAAATTTTAGTATCCGTAATGCAAACATCTTCGTACTGCGCGTGTTTGTAAATAACACATCCTACTATAACTTAGTCATACGGATGTGTCGGTTATACAATAAACTTTATGCAAAAGATAATACAATTGATATTATGACCAGCAATACCGGGCCTTTTCTACGTAGTGTTGAAAAAATCTAAAGCTAAAAAGTAGGGTGTTAAATTTTATTTTTCTTTCTTTTCTTAGTCATACACTACCTCACTGTGCTTCTATTAGGGCATATATTTTGGAAGACGATCTAGAACAATCAATTTTAATATTTAAGTATTAATAATTGTAACTGATTGTATAGCGTCGACGCAGCGTAGAGCAAGGATTCCCAAACTACTTTGGGTAAGAGACCCCTTTTTCAAAATGAACTATTACCTCAAACCCCCATGGCCAAATTACTTTAAAAATCCTATCTCTAGTTTTTTTCCTATCGAAGCTTAACAATTTAAAAACTAACGTAGGGAGGGCGACCGAAATCGACTTCAAAAAAATAACACAGAAAAATCAAAAATAACAATTTCAGGGCTCTTTGGAGTCGGTGCAATTTCGGTTGACCGGCAGCGACACAGGCACAGTTTATTTTGTAAAGGTAAATAGCGATCGCGACTGGTAACTTACTTTTGGTCCATGGTCATAATTTAATGACATCAGTTTAGCGAAATATTACACTAGAGAGCTAGAGTCAGCACATAATACTTCAGTAACAGAGCAGAAATACTTCGTTTATTAAACCGCTATCCGTCCCGCTCGCTCCCAGCGCATGCTGCATCGTGTAACAGAGGCGCGTGTAATGTGCAAAGTTGTTTTCGTTACGATTTGCGCGTCTATTACTGGCTGTAAGGTAACGCACCCGGCCCCCGACTGAATCGTGATTCGCATTACAACACACAAACAAGCGTTTTTTTAAACGCTAGCAATTTATTTCGTTATAATTAATTTTGAAGGCTTTGATTTCAACTATGCATATACTTTTCATACCATACATATTAAGTTTTGTTTTTATTTTATATCCTGGCTCGGCAAAGTGACTACGCCACACCTGATGGTAAGTGTAGCGCAATCCAGGAATAGTGTCGACCAATGACGAACTGTGTGTCTATCGTACGTCGGCAAGGTATGCCGGCCTGCCTAACAGCTTCTTCACACTACACTTCACTTTGTGATGTAGGTACGAATCCTAAAGGTACCAACCTTGTTTATAAAACCAAATTTACTATTGGTTATGGTTATATGTCCTCAACTCTTTTACGGAATAAACCTCATTTGCATTGCAACGGAAATCGAAAAGGAAGTGAGTTTTATTTGAAAATAAAGTTTTTCCCGTGGTTTACTGGTCTGAGCTCATTTCTTAATTAAAAGGATAGGTGATGACTATTCTCTGGAACATTCAAGGCAAAACAAGATTAGAAAAAATAACAATAATACATTCAGCGTCCAAACGCACGTCTGTAGAAAAACACTGAAGAATAATACTAACTTTTTCAATAATTCGCCCCCGTTCCGTTTTGTAGGCGCAATTAAAGAAAAAAAGGGGAGGCAAGGAAAGGCAAAACAAAAGGTCGGCGGGCGCGCCGCGTTACAGTTCAAATTACAAGGCAATTGTGAAAGGGAAAAATTAAAATTCACTTTGTGTCGGTCGCGCTTTTTTAATTACTTATTCAGATTTTTCAAATATATTTTACACGAATCTTAAAGACTATTTAGTCGCTTACCATTATTTCGAATGGGTTGTGGAGACTAGGATTTAATATTTGTAAGAGATTTCTTTTAAGTTTAAACAAAGAAATGTTAAAGAATTATAATAATTAATAACTGCGACCACCTGAGAAGTAAATAAGCGTGGATTTTCTTTCACACGTGGGCAGTCATGCGATAAAGCCACGTTATCACCAGATTTTTTAAAACCCCCTCTCAACCCACCCTCCATACCTTTCTATAAACTTCAAAGGTCAGTAATGCACTCCCGAATCCTTTGTGTTTATAGTTTTCATGTGTGCCGGTGACTTACTTTTTCTCCTTGTTTCTTTACCTAAACAAATAAAGATAATTACACGATATACACGCTGTATTATTAACTTATTTACATATTAATCTATTTACATATTATCTTAACAATAATATTATAATCGTTTCTATATCAAGTTGTACTCAACAAAATTTACTATTGGAATTTAAAATCGAATGAGTTTTAATATTTTTCCAATACCAATAAAAAATATTTTCACAATTCAAATGAAACAAATGAGCCCTACGTGTTGCCACATACAATACCGCGAGTTATGTTATTCAATAATGACCAGAATGGCATGTAAACAAATCGCGTTGCACTAATTGGCAACCCCGAACGGCCCCGGGCTGTGGCCGGCAAACACCCCGAAATCGATACACAATCGAATTAAACCAATTACCGATACTGGACATCGATTCCTATTGATAGTCGCCTTGTTTGCATTATGCATGTGTCTCAAATGGATGTTAGGTAAATGTACAATGCAAATGGTACATTCTCCAAGCACCTTAAAAAACCCCTTTTTTATACCATAGGCCGGCAAACGAGCAAGTGGGTCACCTGATGGTAAGTGATCTCCACCGCCCATGTACGCCCACAACCACAAGAATCATGGGCGCGTTGCCGACCTTAAAGGAAAGGGATAATTTGGGATTGGGAAGGGGAGGGGAATTTGGGCTTCCGGATATCTCACTCACCGTACGAAACGCAGCAACAAGCCGCTACTTTACGTCGGTTTTCTGTGAGACAGTGGTAACGACCCGGTCGAGCCAGCCCATTCATGCTGTAGACAAAACTGTCTACAGCGAGGCTCTACTACTCTTGGCCTATTTGCAAAATAAACGTTTTAACTTTGATATCACGGCATATTTCTTGTGATTATATGGGCCACTAGAAAGCCAAGTACCTGATATTAGACGCCTCTAGCTAACAGATCGTCTGTCCATCAACCGGCGACGTTTCTCGCAAATCGTATTATTTATCGTTGATAAACTGCCGGATTCACTTCGCTTATTACTGTTGCAGCTAACTCCGAGAAATTGCCGGCAGCCGTCTACCACGTAGATCTGATTTGTCGCCACTGCGACCGGCGTTTCCGAACGCCTTCGATTTCTAACTTATGGCACTTAATGTCGCAACACTACGCCACCTACGAAACAATTGGAGCCATAGTATCTTTACAAAAATATATCTTCAAAATCGAACTCTTTGAGACATCGACACTAAGCGTTGATCGTAGATGTATCGTCAAATAAAACAATAAAGTTCATTTTCGTTTGTCGCGGTGTGGTGTATAGATTGATCACGATTAGAAGAACGGTGTTCAAGTCATTAAGGAAGTTAGCTTACATTATTAATACTAATACTGGGATGTTGAATGTTTACTTCAAGCTCAGGTATTGTAAATGGATTTGCTGTATTGACTCAACTATTTGGATAAGGTATTACCAATGTATAATTTACTTTTCTTCAAAATGGAAAATTTTACATACATACACATACATGTGCACTTACGCCTGCAATCCCCGTAGGAGTAGGCAGAGGTGTAATCCGTATATCCACATTTCGCCGAGCTTATTTCCGTCCTATGATATGATAGGAGGCGAGCCCATGCAATGCAAACGAGCAAGTGGGTCACCTGATGTTAAGTGATCTCCACCGCCCATATACGCCCACAATACCATAAGAATCATGGGCGCGTTGCCGACCTTAAAGAAAAGAGATAATTAGGGATTGGGAAGGGGAAGATATCTTACTTACTTAGCTTTGTAATTCAAAGTTCTATGTGGTGTTGCTTCTGTTTATGAACAGGCGTAGCGCTTATCATCATGCGAGCGCCTTGCTCGTCTCGTCATTCGATCGATTACGAATAAAAAAAAACCCTCTTGCTATGAGAGTAAATACATGTTCCCTGTGTCTTGACAACCTACCCAACATCACTCATATACCTGCTTCCTAATTGTGTTAAAGAAATATAAGCCTTCTTTCTACTCTAGATCTATATGTACCAGAATCCGCTTACTCATAATACTGGCCACTAATCTAAAAATCCTTTAATAATTAACTAGATGGCGTATATGGGACCCTTTCCATTAATGCCGCTAGTGAGGAAACGATATGAACAAGGCTTTAATACTGTATATAAATTCGCACGGGTTTTTTTATTTAATTGAATGATGAGACGAGCAAGTCCCTCGCCTGAAGGTAAGCGCCACGCCTGCCCATAAACAGAAGCAATACCACATAGTACTTTGAATCATAAAGCACTACAAACATGCGCCCGAGACATAAGATGCTAAGTCTCATAATGCTCAGTAGTTTCACTGGCTTCAATGTCCTTCAAACAAAAACACAACAGTGCTAATACACTGTTGCTTGGCGGCAAGGTATGCTACACAAATGCTGTACTGAGGTTTCGGCTTCGATCCCCGGGTCGGGTAAAGTGATATTGAGTTTTTCCATCACAAAATGCTCAGTATCAGCCCAGAATCCCAACCTGAAATTGCAAGTCTTGTTAAAATGTATTTTACTTTTCAATTTTCGGTGTTAAGATATGTAAAATCCAACTCAATATCACAATCGCGATGACTGAGTTGTTGTCCGTTGAGGAGTTTAATTTTTTTACTTCGTACTCCGTCATTACATCTGCTGGTGGGAGGATACTTGTATCCGACCGGATAGCGACCACCGTACACTGGTGCTAAAACCTGCCATAGTGGCCCACCTTGTGTGGGTCGCGTTCCAGGGTCAGCCAGTGTATATCCGGTTCTCCCCAGGGGGCTTGCCCCCTGATCCTAACTCTTTTCCCCATCCCTTTTCCTTCCCCTCCCCCTTGGCCCTTTGGCAGGCCGGCATGATCTTGCCGACCTACGATGGACACATTATTTGTTGTTGGTCGACACTATTCTTGGATTGCCCTACACTTACCATCAGGTGTAGCGTAGTCACTTTGCCGAGCCAGGATAAAATAAACATCTTAGTGACATTTATATGGGACCACATCGCAGATATGAGAATTAAGTATAATATCTGATAACAAATAAATCAATTGCAACTTCTAAAGCGTTAGTTATTCAAACTTAAGCCATTTAATCAACAGTTTCACTGCCTCCGTGGACCTGCAGGAGAAAACTTAGCAACTCGATACGAGCTCATTCAAGCTTCACCGCTTAAACTAGTCGCCAACTCCGCTCTACAATATAATTTAATGTAAATAAAGTTTACATGTATTCGACGATATAAACTTGAAACTTAAGATCATAACTTGATAAATCTAAATTAAACGGACTTTACCGCGATAAAATCCGTTTAAATTAGTTTTATTTCAATAAGTAACATTCGCGTAAACGTAAGAAATCATTATAAGTTGATAAATTAAGTCGCAACCATAGTGTTTTTTTTATTTCGAGCACGGCAAAGTGACTGCACTACAACTGATGGTAAGCGTAGGCAATCCAAAAAACCAGCGACCACCAACACACAATCAGTTTATAGGTGGTCACCAGGGTCATTCCGGTCTGTATAAATGCTTCTTCCCTGTTCAGAGAGGGAAGAAGCAAATCGAGGGACCTGCGACAGCACAGACGGATGACAGATGCAGGTATAGTGATACAAGAACATACTTTTTTTATATGTCTCAACCGTCTCGATAAACCAGCAATCAAAGAAAAACACACTTAAATTGGCCCACCCGTTTAGGAATAACAATTCCACAGACAAAGACTTCAAAATTATAACACTCCTCTTTTCCTATCGCGAATTAAAAATCTGGTTCCACAAAAGACAAATACTAGTAAACTACATTTCACTCTAGACCACTCATCAAATACAAAATATTAAAACCTAAATTCAACAAACCTCAGTGTAAATAAAGCCGATGCAGTGCTGGTAAATCCACAGTGATCCATCGCAGCAAAAAGCTTAACTTTGTTCGGACCGAGATTCGGGAGGGAATTAAAAAGGAATTAAATCAAGGCGAGCCAGTCGGACCTTCCACAGAACACGGGCTTGAATTAGCACGAGATAAAAACGCGATATTGTGTTACACGAAATGTTCCTTTTGAAAGGTAATATCTTTTTTTACTTCGTGGAGTAAGGTATTGTATGATTGTACTGAAGGACTGAAACCAAAGAAAAACCTTTAAAAGGACGTTGAATTCTAAGAAAAATCATTAAAAAAAACTCCTATCGCTGTATGAAAATATATGTAGTATAGCTTAATTACGAAACTGAATTAAACTACATCTTGTATGAACTTTGTTCGGAATTCTAGATAGATGTAACTTATTTTTTATCCGAGCACGGCAAAGTGACTGCACTACACCAGGTGGTAAGCGCAGTGCAGTCCAAAAAAACCAGCGACCACCTACAAAGAATGAGTTTATCAGTGGTGACCAAAATATGCCGGTCTGTATAAATGCTTCTTCACACTCCGAAGAGGGAAGAAGCAAATCAAGAGGCCTGCGTCAGGATAGGCGGATAACCGATAGAGGCACCGGGATACAAAATGTGCCCCATATGCCCGCCCCAACCAACCATTAAGTCATGTCGCAAGCCCCTCGGGAGCATTGGACATACACTGACTGATCCTAGAACGCGATCCACACAAGGGTTACTATGGCAGGCAGGTACGGTGGTCACCAATCAACCACATGCTGTTGTTAAGATTGAATTTATTAAAGCTATGGTGTACGATAACGATTATACAGCTGATAGTTAAAAATAATATCCAAAATTGGGGCAAACGTTTGTCATCGCAGTCCACAGACGTCCAGACCGATGCAAGCAATTACTGTGTCGATTTTGTAGACTCGTACCTGCGAGCTAGATTAGAGATCAAATTGGTTTGATAGGCGCTATTGAATAAAGTAAATATTTTGCTAAGTTCATTGCCTATGATCTATAATAAAATAAAACTTATAGCGGCGGCCATAACATAGCAGGGAGTGAAACGAACGGATCGTTGGATGGTCGGACTTGTACAATTTTAGCCTGAGGGCTTACAGGTCAGAGGTCAGAGCTTCGCTAGTTACATATATGAGACAAGCAAGCATAATATTTAATGCCATCGTATTTAAATTCTTTTATATCAATAACACAGTTTCAATATTTAATATTTCTGTATGAATACTGAACAGTCCAGGTATAAAATATTTCTGGTAATAATTAGCTACTTTTTTAGTATTCCTATTACAGTAAGGAACAGAGTTTCTATGTCAAAACTATTAAGGTGGCGACTGACCAAGTCGGGGCGACCAAGTGCAAGTGCAGAGCAACTTAACGTAACACGTTAAGTGAATATTTGTGTAGTCAGTACAGCCCAAATAATTATGAAGAAATAATTAGACTTTACCTTTAGATATTATACCTTTAGATTAGGAGGTGAAATCGGGGATCAAAGTTTACGTAACTTTTTCTTGCACTATTTTTGTAAAACTAAGAAAATTTTTGTATTATCGCAGATATCAATCTAATAGATGAGACAAGACTACCTATTATGTGGGTTGAAATCGAAACATTTTCGATAAAATCATAAACAGACGCACTGTATATAAACGATACCGCAGTAAGACAGCCAAACACATAAAAAGCCTTACTGCACCTTAAAGCATGATGAAAAATCATCAACCTACTGTTGAAGGGTTCAAGGGTATTAGAACTCAGTATTAAATAACTAGTGTAGCATCACAAGAGGTGCAAAATATTAGACACAGTAATTTTAATACAAATTGTATCACTTGCATTATCTATTTAAATCTACAATATTGAAAACTTGAAGAAATTCAAAATCAAAACTTGTTTACAAAACCAGACATTATCCTAGAATAATTACACCAGGACTAAAAATAAGCGTGATAGAATTCAAATCCCGAGAGAAATCTGGAGCGTGCTGTCACAAATTACAAACCGTGCGGTTTGCATTACATAGGAAATTCCTAGATGAGAACTTCATATCCTAGTTCCAACCGAACTATCTCAGGCACTGCACTGGTGTACTCAATTTGCGGTGGAATTCTCTGCCAAAAACTTAATACAGAGTACATTAACAAGGAGCAGACAATTAATATACATTTTATCTACTAAGACGAAGTTGGGCGGGAATTCTGGGAACTGAAGGTTAGGATTTTGCTGGTGGGAGTGTATCTAATCATTTTTGTATCTGACTGGGTAGCGAGCATCGTACATATGGTGAAAATTCGCCATAGTGGCTCGTTCCAGCCAGTCACGTTCCGGGATTAGCCATTATATATCCAGTAATTTTAGGCCGGCATAATTCTGCCACTTTGGAAGTACAATGCACTGCAGTGCACTAAACTACGCTTGTCATCCCGAAACTTAGAAGTAAAGTATCTTAATGCCCAGTAATTTCCCAGGATTCAGTGCTCTTCAAACCAACAACAATGCTTATATCGGAGGCAGGAAAAGATTAACTGGCACCGACTCTGATGCCCTAGTAAAATCTACCACAGTTACACTTGAACATTTCAGTACAGGATCAAGACATATGTCACTGTTTGATTTATTACCTGCCCGTACTTAACCTATTCTAACTTAACCTAATCTTGCATAATGGTAATGGCACCCGCCTCTCAACTATCTTCTAGGAACTTCCCTAACTTAACCTTAACAAATTGTTCCGTAACTGTGTTAGCGTCTCATGAACTTTGTCGTATTAATTGTAGTAGGTAATTTACTTTATTAAAACATATAATTGTTACAAAGTCTATATTTATTTATTTACACCTCATAAAAGTAATATACAAGCTGTAAATGAAGTAGTCTAAAAATATAAGATAGTACTTACTTAGGCGCGTAAAGAGGTATGGATATCGTAAACACAACACCCAGCGTACATTGTGTTGTTTTTTATTAACCTTACTCTCTACAATATAAAGAAGAAACTCATAAACAAAGATTATAAAGTATTTGATAGACTATAGATCCTGTTTCGTAATCTCTTAAATATTCGCCAAATAAAGCAGAGCTACTTTATGAAGTAGGTACATCAATATCCGCTTTCATAATTTTATATTCGTTGCCTTATTTTGTTTGACAAGTAAATAAATAAATTTCAAAATAAGAACGCCGTGCACAATACCTTATCTATACTAATATTATAAAGCTGAAGAGTTTGTATGTTTGTTTGTTTGAACGCGCTAATCCCAGGAACTACGGGTTCGAATTGAAAAATTCTTTTTGTGTTGGATAGTCCATTTATCGAAGAAGGCTTTAGGCTATATAACATTACGCTGCGACCATTAGGAGCGAAGCATCAGTGAAAAAATGTTACAAAAACGGAGAAAATTATTCATATTTGAAGGCTTCCATTGCGTGCGCTGCGTACACGGTTCAAGCTACCCAAAAAATATGTATGAAATTTGTGATATGACTGCCTTGGTGGCGCAGTTGTATTGTGTACTGCTTTGCTGAGGTCTCGGATTCGATCTCCGGGTACTTTTTATCCCGGAAAAGGCAGATCACGCGGGTGCGCGTTGCGCATGTTGCGCGTTCACGCGACATGATTATGTTGGATCAACTAAATCGGTAGCGATTTTATCCGCCTGAACAAACATTCAATAAAATTTGCAAACAAAAATAATACAGCTCTGTTGATTCAATTCAGTTGATCAATGAAAATCGAACCGTATTGAACCGCTATTATAGCAATCAGCGACGACTACAGTGGTACAGCAATCTAGCAGTCCACATTTTCGTTCGAATTCACACCGCAACATTCACAGACACAAGTACACTTGTTAGACTCCAGCGTAGAAAATCAATAATTATGATATTAGCGCATTTTCAATTCAATTTTACTAATATATGGCTAAAAGAACATAAATATCAAACAAATAAAATTTATAGCACAACAATAATAATAGATAATAATTTTGATATAAAAATCGAAAAAATACTGTAAGAGTAAAATAAAATTTCCATAACAAAAAATTACGAAAAAACAAAACTAATGATCAGAAGTAATAAAAACTTGGCCGGCAAAACCAGTACAATCGTGGTAATGTTTAATTCACCACCAATTAGTGATGAAACTTTTTAATACGAACTGTGACCAATTAGAGGTCTCCACGGAGCCACCTGGTGTATCGACAATTTTCTGCCGTGATCAAAATTATATCCGTGGGGAAATCGTGCGGCATCGACTTCGCCAGGCCCGCATTTTGTATTTTGGGCAGGACCCAATCGGATAGATAGATCAGAAAAATATTTTATAATTGATAGAAATCAGATACCGCTTATCATAGCAGGCAGTTATAGAAAATAACTTTCTTTTACTGGGTCCAAAGGCTACAAATCAACTTTTAAAGTAAAAAATGGTAAAGTACATAATATCTGGGAACTATGGTTGAATTTTTGTGTTCTATTTATTACGTATTTCATTCTACTTTGTTATTTGGTTTGTGTCCTCTACTGCGGGTCACCTTGTATCATGTAATACGTACGAAATAACTTGACAGGGCTGGAATTGGTTTCTTTACCCTCCTTTTAAGCATTCAATCTCATTTAAGTCTAGAAACTATAGTCGCTAAGCTGTTCGTGGCTAACTTTAGATCTGCCATGTTCTTTAGCCCGTATTGTACATAGAACGAAGATAGTGAGTGATAGATCCAAGCTATTTATAGGGTCGTTACTACTGTCTCTCAGAAAACAGACGTAAGTAGCGGCTTGCAGCAGCAACGCAGCAGCTTTTCGTACGGTGAGTGAGATATCTGGAGGCCCAAACTCCCTCCCGTTCCTAATTTCTAATTATCCCTTTCCTTTAAGATCGGCAGCGCGCCCACGATTCTTCTGGGTATTGTCGGCGTACATGGGCGATGGAGATCACTTACCATCAGGCTACCCACTTGCTCGATTGCCGGCCTATGCTATAAAAAAAACGAAACTATCGTAGGGAAAGTGGTTAAGAGTCCAGATACTACGTATTATGAACTACCGTGAATAGAATACGAGGAACGGCCTTGAGTTATATTAAAAAGGGCCCCTAAAACGCCTAGATCCGACCCTGTAGCCCGGTAATTGTTATTACGCTCGAGCGGTTATCGGCTGCCGGATTACGATTTTTGTCTAGACATCAAATGAATGTTAAAAAATGAAGAAATTGACATTCATTTAGTGTCTCCCACGCTTTTTGCAAATTGTTTTTTTTTTGTTTTAAGTTTATTTTTTAAAATTATATTATTAATGTATATTAATTTACGGTATATTTGTGGAATAAACAATCAATAATGTCAATGAAACATGAATAATTAATACAACCATTTCTACAAATTCTTGCGTTAAAAGATATAAATCTATTCTCCATAATCCAACAATTGAATATAGTACATAATATTATATTTATTTCTAATCATAATAGCCCAATAATAGTTTAAACCGTTTAAATTGATATTTGTGTGTTTGTGGATTTGGGTGTTTGTTGATCAATCACGGGCCATGGCTGCACGGTTTGGATGAAACTTGCCACACTGGTAGGGATACCCGTTGGAAAATTTTAAAGTCCTGACAAAAGCCTGATCTCTAAAAGGGCTGACTTAAAAGCATAAATAACGTCGAATTCAGATCCTCTTCCTTTTTTGAAGTCGGTTAAAAAGTAGTCGTTTCATTGTTTCTAGTGGTAACGTAATGTACTTAGACTGTAAAACCCAGTTGGGTTCGGTTCAATAGGTCAAGATTTACGTTGGACTTTTTCAAATCCATAAACCCAGCAGTGTTGTGTTCGATTTGACGTTAACGCCCGTCATATTATAGGCGAAACATCGTCACACCAAATTGAGCCTATCCATTCGTGAATACAGGCGTGATCTTATAATAAAAAAAAATCATAACTCTCGCTTCTACGACTGTATGTATTATATAACATCGCAAGTGGGTGATCGCGACTTCCCAACCCGACTTACGGACACACTAACAGTTAACACTTATGTTCTAGTAAAATTCTGACATGCACCTTGTGGCTAACCCTCAGACGACGTTTACGACTTTACCGAGTGGGTATAACTGACCCATTCTTAGCTTTATATTCAACACGGATAGAAGAATTTTACGATAATGGGCTACTTGCACCGACAGAGCTAACCAGAGCTTAAATATATACAACGTGTTACAGGAAGGTCAAATTTAAACAAAGCTTAATGTACAATATAAGTATTTCAACCCCTGTAGTACCAAATCCGAATGCATTGCTAGGACATAAATAAAAGATTATTTTTTATCGAATGATTAATATGTATTCGATTTGCAACTTCGGAGAACATTAAATGACAAACAAGTGATCTTTTGTTTCACTCTAGTATTATTATACTCCCTCATGCACTTCACTTTATTAATTACACTTGTGGTAGAATATTCATATCCGCCCGGATAGCAACCTCCATACACATGGTGTTAAAACCTGCCATAGTGATTCACACACCTTGAGTGAATCGCGAGGGGCTTGCGACAAGATTTGATGGTTGGTTTGGGCGGGAATAGGGGTACATCCTTGTATTACTGTGCGCGCATCGGTCATACGCCTGTCCTGTCGCAGACCCCTCGATTTGCTTCTTCCTCCTCCGGAGAGAAAAGAAGCATTCATACAAGCCGGCATGAATCTGGTGTCCAACGATAAACTAATTGTTTGGCGGTGGTCGCTGGTTTTTTTGACTGCACTGCGCTTACTATCAGGTGTAGGGCAGTCACTTTGTGTGCTCGGATAAAAAAAATAGGGATGTGATTGACCATAATAAATGAGTGGTCAAAATTATCGTGAAAATTTTAGACCTCTAGATTTTGATAAGATCCGGTACATATACACTCACAGTCAGGCATATGTAACGACCCTAAATTAATATGACCACACATTTCTATAACACATTGTATAACGCCTTACATCACTTTTTCGCCATAAGTTTTTTCTCATGAGGTTTGAGTATTTGTTACAGGGGTGGCCAGGGCTTCTAAAAATCTAAGAGCTTGCCGACCCCGAATATTCCCAAACTCTACTTAACCCCCTAAAGCAAAATAAGGTATTTTCATGCAAGGCATTTCAAGGCATTAAAGTCCGCCTGTATATCATGTGTACAAAGTTTAATAAATAAATAAATAAGTTATTATACGTCTTAATACAGTAACGAAATTACAGCTAGAGAACGAAAGATATAAAAGTTACCTACTTAAAAATTAAAATAATACAAATGGCGGTATTATCGCTAACTGCGTGTTCTTCCAGACAACCTTTAATTAACCTTTTCTTTAATTATGTAACTTTAAATGAGTAGGTAGGTAGGCACCTATATTTTATTTTAGCCTCGTGTCCAGACGTAGATTATATGCCTAGTAGCTCGTGTTCAGATGTCTCGTGTCTGGACACGGACTTTCTCTACTGAGAGAGGTTGGCTTTAGTCATAGAAATAAATATACAAAAAAATTCGCAGTAGATAATGACCAAAGACAAAATAAAATACTTTTAATACTTATGTGAAGCTCTTTCTCTTGTCTGTACCTAGTGTATTTATGTAACTGTTTTCATCCGTTTACACATGACTTTTGGACAAATGCGAGTAATAACTAACGTACAGTTGAAGTAAAGCCGGTAATGAGGCAGTTTTCTCCAAATCGCCATCTTTTCTCTTTCCCGCGCGCTAATGTCCGCCATTTTGATTCGCTAACGCAAATATGGAGTAAATACGAGCAACTTTGACTATTTAGTATATAATTAATGTTTGTAATAGGCGTAACATGTGCAAAATCCTGTACTAAACTTGATCATAAGACGATTTTTAGACCTAAAATAAAATGAGGAAGACTACTTAGTATAAGCCTACATATAAGTAATTCTATGATTTTTGATTAATTAGGTAATGTTATTTTGTCTACTAGTATAATTTATAATTAAATCCATCATTCATCCGATAAACCTTGTATTGACTTGGGTAAAATGGCACTAATGAAATGTATTTTTAATTTCTGATAATTGATCTAATACTTATAAACATACTTAATATTGTTAACAAATATATCAAATATTATACTGAATATTAAAATATTTTATGAATTTTCTCCCCAGAGAGGTTGACGTCAGGTAGGCCTGTCGTAAACACTACAAGCTAATCTTCTGTAGCATGTAATAATAGCATGTTGCACCGACCTCACTGCGAGTGGGATAAAGGCAGGTGGAAGAAGAAGATAGGCCAGCTAACAACCATGTTAGTCACCTGATGGTGAGTTATATCCACTAACGTAATTTTTACGACAGGCCGCCTGCCTGATGTCAACCCCTCTGGGGAGCTGGTGGGAGGATATTCGTATCCGCACGGATAGCAACCACCGTACACTGGTGGTAAAAGCTGCCATTGTGATCCACCTTATGTGGGTCGCGTTCCAGGGTCAGCCAGTGTATATCCGCATCTTCCGAGGAGGCTTGCGCCCTCTTCCCATACCTTTCCCATCCCTTAATCCTACCCCTCCCTTTTGGCCCTGGGATGAGATACTGCAGGGATCGCCAGTATCCCATTAGCCGGGGTCCCTGTAGTTCATCCAAAAAGTAAAAAAACCCTCTAGGGAACCCCCAATTTTATGGCCTATGCTATAAACAAAAACATTCGAGTGGTATGTACGTATCCGCTCTGTAAAGTGCGCTGTAATAGCGGAGCGACCGGACGGCGTCACGACGGCGCCGCGTCCGGAAACGACGGGTCGGATGCGTTCGCAAACTCTCACTCCGCGTTCAATCGGCCGTGAACGTGTCTGAACACTTTATTCGTACACGCTCGAGTAGTGCCGCGGCTGTTTTAACTGGCTCCCTGCCCGCTCACTTCTAGCATTTCTTTCACTTCATTCGTGTTCGTTGTATTGAATACAGTAGCGGCAATAAACAGAACTACTTGGGACTTCAAAACACATTTATCTTTAGTTGTAAAGTATGTAGATATAACGACTACATACGGTTAGGTTACTTCTATGGTTATCTATGGTTGATTCCAATAAAATTTTCAGTTTTTTTTAAATCCAGCATTAAAATCTGTTCAAATAACATCAACGTTGACTTAACCTCCAATCAGTTGTAGGACATTAGACTTGAGCCGAATAGTAATTTCACTGACTTCAATGCCCTTTAAACCGGATCACAATAGTGCTTATACGCTGCTGCTTGCCGGCAAATTAGCAGAGCCACTACCAACCTAGATGGCCTCTCACATCGGAGTACCTGCCACCTTAAATTCTGTCTCAAAATTATATTTTTATGGAAAATAAAGCATGATAATTACCTAATATCGCCTTCCGACAAAACATACAGCTGGTGGTAGGATATTCATATCCGCCCAGATAGCGACCACTGTACACAATGTCTTAAAACCTGCCATAATGACCCACACATCTTGTGTGGATCGCATTCCAAGATCAGCCAGTGTATATCCGGTTCTCTCGAGGGGCTTGCGACTGTTGTTTCGGTTTCAAGGTTATTGAAGCCAATGAAATAACTGGGCATTATGAGACTTATCTTATGTCTCGGGATGATAAACGCAGTCCAGTACCATGCAGTGCTTTGTAATACAAAGTTATGTGTGATGTTACTTCTGTTTACGGGCATGCGTGGCGCTTACCATCAGGCGAGCGATCTGGTCATCTCGTCTTTCAAGCAAATTAAAAAAAGACACAATGTCACACTTTGCCTATCATCTTTTTTTTATAGCATAGACCGGCAAACGAGCAAGTGAATTGCCTGATAGTAAGTCTAATCTCCACCGCCCATGTACGCCTACAATACTAGAAGAATCATAGAGGAAGAATCTTAAAGGAAAGGATAATCAAGGGATTTGGATGGGGCGAAGGATTTGGGCCTCTAGATATCTCACTCACTGTACGAAATGCAGCAGCAAGCCGCTACATTACGTCGGGTTTCGATGAGACAGTGGTAACGACCCGGTTGAGAAGGCGCTTTCATGCTGTAGACAAAACTGATTGGTGTGGCTCTACCACACATATCACGCATTACTCATCACGGGCAGTGCAGTCACTTTGCCGTACCAGGATAAATAAAATCTACCGATAGAAGAAATCTCATAGTTTGTAATATAATAAATCGTAAGTGTTATCAAACTGGGTCCTGGGAATACAAGCTTAGATGGGAGTAGAAACTCTACTATAATAGAATATATAAATGATAATGACGGTCTAATATGTTTGTTTACTGATCTCGTATACGGCGGCTTCAGTTATTTGAATATATTGATGTTTTTCCGTTCTATTTGAATTACAAATGTATCCAACGCCGGTTTGTGCGTAACCCTTGTATCTAAGTAAAAGTTTCAAGAGGTACTTGCCTAGATAAAGAGAAAAAGGTTCGTTTTTTTTTATTTGATTGAATGACGACACGAGCAAGACACCTGGTGGTAAGCGCCACGCTTGCCCATAAACAGAAACACCACACAGAACTTTGATTTACAAAGCACTACATGGCACTGAACTGCGCTCCTTACCCCAAGACATGAGATGTTAAGTCTCATAAAGTCCAATATTTCACTGGCGTCAATGTACTTCAAACCGAAACGCAACAATGCTTACACAATGTTGCTTGGCGGCAGAAATAGACATAGCGGTGCTACCAACACAGACGGCCTCTCGCATACGAGGTACCTACCACCTTGTAGGTTAGTTTTGTTGATACAGGAGGCCAGAGAATCTTCTTCGAACAAGTTGTGTCAACAACAGTTTATTGTAATATCAAATAATATTTCTTTTTAATGTTTTTAGAGACGATGCCACCATTAATATCAGTATCTCTTACTTTTGCCGGACCATTAAGATATGGAATAGTTTGCCGGCACACGTGTTTCCTCCTTCCCTGGGGCCCTTGAGTGTGAAGAAGGAGTTAGGCAGGCCGGCATGATGTTGCCGACCTACGATAGTCACATCGTCTGTCGTTGGTCGACATTGTTTTTGAATTGCTATACTTAGCATAAGGTGTGGCGTAGTCACTTTGCCGAGCCAGGAAATAAAAGTAAGTAAGCCAGGATCAACAGTGTCACATATATTTTGACACCGAGCAATGAAGCTCGTCGGGTATCTGGGAATGCAAATCTGAGTTTACCCGTAACAAACTTAATCAAATAAAAACACAGGGAGGAGTTGGAAATATATTTTTTTCCACTTTTTAAGTTTGTTCTATGCGTTCCTAAATATCCAAATCTGGTCGTTTCGTCACTCGAGCTAATAAAGAAAGAAATCCGACGAGAATCTACAGCTTCGTGTTGCGTTTCAAATGGTAAGTGATGTGTATCTGGAGGTCGAAATCCTCCCTCTTCCTAATCTCTTTCCTCTGAGGTCGTAAGGTCCATAATTATTTTGGCACTGTATGAATTCATGGGCGGTAATGGTCATTGGCGATTACATGATGGAATGTGATCTACTTGCTCGTTGGCCTTTCTCTGCTAAACAAAATAAGAATGAAAATGTATCAAAACCTTATAAATACACATCCATAATAATATACAAATCGCAATAAATATGCCGCAATAGTTTACCAACAATTCTTGGGAAGCGTTTATACAAACAATGCGGAACATTTAGAGACCATAACAATGCGTCCCACCTTCATTGTCCCAGGCAGGGCTGACACGCGTCACTGCCTCCATGCTTTTTTTACCTTAAACGGAAGGGATAATTAAATTATTGGGAAGGAGAGTGGAATTTGGGCCTCCGCTCTCACTCACCGTACGAAAAGCAGCAGCAAGCCGCTACTGTACGTCGGTTTTCTGTGAGAGAGTGGTAACGACACGGTCCATCCGGCCCATTCATGCTGTAGACAAAACTGTCTACAGCTTGGCTCTACTCATGAAATGACTGAAAAATGTCACAAAATGGCGCCCATCGCGGGACGGCTTAGTTATGTCACATTTGAACGCACCATTGTGTTGCGTTATCCATCTCTTACCTTGTACGTACCAAAGATTCTGGCCTAGCGCAATAGCCGTAAAAAGTTGAGTTTACAACTGCGTTTGACGGCAAACTACCAGGATTTATATTTCTTTAATCGAGATAGGGATTAAAATTCTTGATACTTTAATTTGAGTCTGAGGACCGGGTTTATCTGAGAATAAAGAAAGCTAGTTTATTATTAGGGTTAGATTAAAATATACATTATTTTAAAAACCTTTTGCTCCAATAATGGGTTATAACTCAGCTGGATTCAGAGAATTTACTATTTCAACACCGGCCAACCCTGTTCCGTTGATGAACAAGCGACGCTCTCAGCCCTCACCATATCGAGCCGCGGCCCGAGGTAGTTAAATCCATTTGCACCACCCGCGCGCGCACTGCGACGCCCTGCAGAACAATTCAAACATTTTACCACTACACTAACACCGTTCCACCCTGAACACTTTTCATCATGGAAGTTGGTCCATTTTTGAAGTGATAACTTCTTATGGGAGGGTGAACCGAAACGTTCCGTAACGCGAGCGCTCCATCGACCAGCCAGCGTTAGCTGACCTCCCTGGAACATCGATTATTTCGAAGTCCCAGGTGGCGTCACACAGTGACCAGTCAGCTTGGACCGGACTTTGACCGGACTTTGACCGGACTTCAACCGGACTTCGACCGGACTTTGACCGGGCTTTGACCGGATTTTTACAAGACTTTGACTGGACTTTAACCGGATTTTGGCAGGACTTTGACCGGTATTTGACCCGACTTCGACCGGCCTTTAACCGGACTTTGATAGGGCTTTGACCGGATTTTGACAAACTTTGACAGGACTTTGACCGGATTTCGACTGGACTTTAACCGGACTTCGACCGGACTTTGACCGGGCTTTGACCGGATTTTGACAAGACTGACATTACTTTGACTGGCCTGTAACCGGATTTTGGAAGGCCTTTAACCGGTATTTGACCGGACTTTGACTGGACTTTGACCGGATTTTGACAGGACTTTGACCGGTATTTGACCGGACTTTGACCGGACTCTGACTGGACTTTGACCGGATTTTGACAGGACTTTGACCGGTATTTGACCGGACTTTAACCGGACTTCGACCGGACTTTAACCGGATTTTGACAAACTTTGACAGGACCTTGACCGGACTTTGACAGGACTTTGACCGGGCTTTAACCGCACTTCGACCAGACTTTGACCGGCCTTTGACCGGATTTTGACAAAACTTTGACTGGGCTTTAACCGGATTTTGGCAGGATTTTGACCGGTATTTGACCGGTCTTCGACTGGGCTTTAACCGGACTTCGACCGGACTTTGACCGGGCTTTGACCGGATTTTGACCGGTATTTGACCGGACTTTGACCGGACTTTAACCGGACTTCGACCGGACTTTGACCGGATTTTGACAAACTTTGACAGGACCTTGACCGGACTTTGACAGGACTTTGACTGGGCTTTAACCGGACTTCGACCGGGCTTTGACCGGATTTTGTCAAGACTGACATTACTTTGACTGGACTTTGACAGGACTTTGACTGGGCTTTGACCGGTATTTGACCGGACTTTGACTGGGCTTTAACCGGATTTTGGCAGGACTTTGACTGGTATTTGACCGGATTTCGACTGGGCTTTAACCAGGCTTCGACCGGACTTTGACCGGTATTTGACCGGACTTCAACCGGACTTCGACCGGACTTTGACCGGATTTTGACAAAACTTTGACCGGATTTTGACAAAACTTTGACTGGGCTTTAACCGGATTTTGGCAAGACTTTGACCGTTATTTGACCGGACTTTAACCGGGCTTTGATAGGGCTTTGACCGGATTTTGACGAACTTTGACAGGACTTTGACAGGTTTTTGACCGGTATTTGACCGGATTTCGACTGGACTGTAACCGGACTTTGATAGGACTTTGGCCGGGCTTTGACCGGATTTTGACAAGACTGACATTACTTTGACTGGACTTTAACCGGATTTTGGCAGGACTTTGACTGGTATTTGACCGGATTTCGACTGGACTTTAACCGGACTTCGACCGGGCTTTGACCGGATTTTGACAAGACTGACATTACTTTGACTGGACTTTAACCGGATTTTGGCAGGGCTCCGACCGGTATTTGACCGGATTTCGACTGGACTTTAACCGGACTTCGACCGGGCTTTGACCGGATTTTGACAAGACTGACATTACTTTGACTGGACTTTAACCGGATTTTGGCAGGACTTTGACCGGTATTTGACCGGACTTTGACTGGAGTTTGACCGGATTTTGACAGGACTTTGACCGGTATTTGACCGGACTTTAACCGGACTTCGACCGGACTTTGATAGGGCTTTGACCGGGCTTTGACCGGATTTTGACAAATTTTGACAGGACCTTCACCGGACTTTGACTGCACTTTGACCGGACTTTTACAGAACTTTGACCGGACTTCGACCGGACTTTGACCGGATTTTGACCGGACTTTGACAGGACTTCGACCGGACTTTGACCGGAATTTGACCGGACTTTGACAGGACTTTGACCGGATTTTGACCGGACTTTGACAGGACTTCGACCGGACTTTGACCGGAATTTGACCGGACTTTGACAGGACTTTGACCGGACTTTGACCGGACTTTGACAGAAGTTTGACAGGGCTTTGACATGACTTTGACCGGACTTCGTGACGTAATGCGTTACGGCGCCACTCTGGCTTCCCTTTCTCTCACGTATACGGCAGTAGTAGGCAGGCTCCTCCGCTCTCACAATGTGGGTACATTAGTTTAAGTTATCACTTCTGTCGAGCGTCCCGAGACGCACACTTTTTTATTTTTAATCGACGATAAACACGTCGGAGGTTCGCAATCCGCCGCATAACTATTTTTTTTTATGTGTATCCACACAACTTTTCACAGTGATGCGATTTAGACCATTATTTTTTATTTCAAAAAATTCCAACCTTTAAAGGCGTGAAGTCGGTAATGAAAGACTAAAAATTCGTCAATTGCCCATTCGTGATTCTACGAACAATAGTACTTGCTATCAAATCAATATTAATAAACTGCGACAGCACCGATTGAAATTGGTTATGTTTATTTTTAGCTTATTTGTCTGTTTTTATTTTGTGGTCTGTAGAGTTTGATTACATGAATACCCTGTGTATATTATGGACAGACGAACTAGCTTTCAGTGGTGAAAACCGCGTACATCAATGCGACATGACAAGACTGATTACAATAAATCATTTTTTCAACCCAAATGTATTAAAATAGGAAGCAAGCACGAACAATACAAGGGAAGTCGATCTTCGGATCGCTTGACCTTTTTAACCTTGCCACTAGTAACACCTGCTTTCGCCCTATTGCCTGGAATATACATGTATGAATAAAACATCTTTTATAATTCATTTGGGTTGAAAAATACTGAGTTATTGTAATTAAGTTTTGTTACAGCCACGTTGTGACAGCCTCCGTGGCCCAGCGGGCGAGTAGCTGTAAAGCCAGAGGCCGCGGGTTCGATCCCCGCACCGAGACAAACATTTGTGTAATCCACAAATATTTTTTTCGGGGTCTGGGTGTTATGAGACCAAAAGTCTCTCGTAGTTCCTGATACCTACGGCACAAGACTCGTATCTTACTGTGGGGTCAGGACTATGTGTGTGGCTGTTGGGTGTATTTATTTACGTCTTTGTGGTCAATATGTCAAATCATACTGATAAATAACATTATTTTTTAACTCGAAGCAGTAAATGTCAAAATTAAAAAGCTTTGATGCTATTGCATAGTGCATCGCATGTGTTATAAGGCAGATCAATGCAACCTACTCACCGAAATGAATTTGACCAGGATAAGCATCAGCTCACTCCTGTAAAGGGTAGGAAGAGGCGCAACTAGTGCCGTCCCGGTTCGTTGAGTTTTTTATGTCCCATGATGTGATAGGGCTTCGCCATACCGGGCACATAATCCAATCCCGTGCAATCTGTATGTCCTTTATAGAATCGTAAACTATGCATTTGATCATGTGATGATCTTTAGCAAAGTTGTTGTGCATGAGCCCACGAAGGTTTCTGAGTTGGTACGACCAATTTTCGACAGATGGCGCCATTATCATTCCAATGAATTTCATATATTTGTGTAATGCCTTTCCTTAAAATTTATTTTAGTTGGTGGCGTAGCAACGCGCGCAGGGTACAGCTAGTGTGTTATAAATGTGACATTATGGATGTTTGTAGATCAATTAGACCTTAACAGCTGCACTGATTTGAATAAAATTTGGCATGCAATAAGACTGTGACATGAATTAGAACATATGCCACTTTTTATCCCAAAAAAATACATTTACGCGGGTGGAGCCGCGGGCGATAGCTAGTCGATAATAATTGGTAATCAAAATCCTTTGGAAACATCGTATTTATTGGACAATAAATTGAAACAATACGTCAACAGATCAACAACGGAGTATAATAAAAATTTAAATTCACAATAATAAATATTTATAAAATATACCACATGTATGTATAATATTTCTACTACGGATGCTGCGGATCGGGATTTAACATCTGCGGATGCAGACCTGACGACTGTTGTATAAATCTGACACTATTATTTTATTAAATATATGTTAAACATTTATATCCCCATCAAAATAAACCATACATTATTTACATTTAGTTATAAAATTCCGAAATTAAATTTAGGCGGTTTACATCACTTATCATCCCTGACAATCTATTGGCAAGCCTGAGAAGGCTGTTTTAGGTAAATTCATCAAGAACAACGTAATAATTCCCTTACGTAATATATTTTCTTAATAACATCACATTATATGCAATATTATTTTAAGTCAAATTTTTAGACAAGGCGCATAGTACATTACTCCTAAAAAATCACCTTTAACGACCTTAGATCCAGTGTCCGCATCCGGATAAAATATAACCGAGCACCAACAATCCGCAAAAACACATCCGCAATAAGCGTCGCCTACATAACCTATAAAACCGCTTATGAGCCGCTATGAATTAGCCTAGTTTGTACAAGCATCGGGTTTATTTTTTCCCTTTCACGTCTGTTTTGTCAGCACCCTGTAGGTAGTGGTGGTTGACGAAGCGAGCACCCTGTGTGATCTGCGCGCACGTGTTGGTGAAGTGACACGCGAAGAGGAGCAGGTTCCGCGGCTGCACCTTCCACGCGAACCGCATGAACATCATCGAGTACAGCGTGAGAGCTGGAAACAAAGATTTCATCCCGTTAGAACAGTCTTTTCCAACCATTTTTAGGCCATGCCCCACCTTAACATTGTTTGTTAAATTTGTCACCTATATCTAGCATTGCATTTAAATAACCCAAAGCGAAAGCGTTAAAGTCGTGTCGAGTCCATTTTTAAATTTCCCCCCGTAACTATCAAATTGCCCCCCTGTGGGGCGTGGGCAGCACGTTGGGAAACACTGCGTTAGAAGATAAAAATTACATAAAAGATGTCTGTGTATCCCCTAAGTGGTAGGTAGAACTGCTACTAGTTGAGCTTATTTCCGTCCCACAATGGGATAGGTGACAAGCCAATTTCTGTATATTACACTCGCATAATTCTGTGAAATAGTGTCTGGGCATTAAAAGAGGCAATAACCCATGAGTTTGTTTCGGAATTTCTTCTCATCGCTAGCGACAAAATATCGATATCAAAATATAATCCATTTAAAAACTCATTTCTGTGAGTGGTAGAGCCACACTGTAGACAGTTTTGTCTACAGCATGAATGGGCTGGCTCGACCGTGTCGTTACCACTGTCTCACAGAAAACTAACGCAAAGTAGCGGCTTGCTGCTGCGTTTCGTACGGTGAGTGAGATATCCGGAAGCCCAAATTCTCTCCCCTTCCCAATCCCTAATTATCCCTTTCCTTTAAGGTCGGCAACGCGCCCATGATTCTTCAGGTGGTGGGCGTACATGGACGGTGGAGATCACTTACCATCAGGTGAACCACTTGCTCGTTTGCCGGCCTATGCTATATAAAAAAAAAGTTGAAAGCAAATATTACCCAATCCTCTATACGCTGTTATCACTCACAGAAATCGTCGGTTTATACACCAATATAAAATTCGTCTAAGCATACAAGCAGATATCGCTTATCTGTCGCCAGCGCCGTGAGATAAACGAGGTCAAGATCATGCCTAACAAATAGATTATTCGATAAACAAAAAAACCTGTGTCAATCGTGATTGATGTGGTAATTTGACGCGGCTCGCGTAGAAGTATGGTGACAATAATTTTTTCAATGATTTCCGTATGACAGGTTATTGTACGGATCAATTGATCGTATATAAAAATAAAAATTTGAGTGGTAGAGCCATGCTGTAGACAGTTTTGTCTACAGCATGAATGGGCTGGCTCGACCGGATCGTTACCATTGTCTCACAGAAAACCGACGTAAAGTAGTGGCTTGCTGCTGCGTTTCGTACGGTGAGTGAGATAACCGGAAGCCCAAATCCCCTCCCCTTCCCAATCCCTAATTATCCCTTTCCTTTAAGGTCGGCAACGCGCCCATGACTCTTCTGGTGGTGGGCGTACATGGGCGGTGGAGATTACTTACCATCAGGTGACCCACTTGCTCGTTTGCCGGCCTATGCTATAAAAAAAAAATTAAGTCCACGTTACTATTACTTATTTGTTAGAAAGGGAAGGGGGAATTGGGTCTTTGGATATCACACTCACCGCAAAAACTGCTACTAATAACTGCTACTGCTATTACTACGCTAGCTGCTACTTCACATCGGTTTCCTGTGAGGCAGTAGTAACGACCCGGTCGAGCTGGCCAATTCATGCTGTATTACAATTTCCGTCCCCTTCCCAATCCCTTAATTATCCTCCTTCTTTTGAGGTCGGCAACGCGCCTGATTCTTTTAGTGTAATGGGCGTGCATGGGCGGTGGAGATGACTTACCGTTAGGTGACCCACTTGCTAGTTTGCCTATCTATGCTATAAAAAATACATAACTGTCTACAGCGTGGCTCTATCACTTGTAGATAGATTTATAGACGACTTATAAACGCACTATTTACCCATCTCATTGATCGAGGTATATATGGCTATATCTTCGATAAACATTAGGGTTCGTTTTGATAGCTGTCATTAAAATATTGCAAAAGTTTGTGACTATTTCATCGGACCTATTAAATTATCAAAAGGATAGGTTAACTATCAGGCATAATAGTATTTTTCTAACACAAATAAACTATAGAAACCACAAAATATTAACGTATAAAATATTAACTCCAAAATAAAATTATCGAGTTACAAATTGGACCTGTTTATTTGTATGTCTTTGGCATTGTAGTGCTTAAACGATTAGACTGATTTGAATGCAGTCTTTTTTATTTCAAAGCTAAAATTTATATATGATCATGATTAGACTTATTGAGGAAGTTTCGTTGTGTTTGTCTAATAGATTGTGATCAGAGTCTGTTAAGAGAAGTAGGAAGGTGAGCTTCATTATAATTTTTATGGTTTTAAATGGCAAAGGAATAACAATTCATTTATCTGTCACTGCATTAATTTATCTCAGCGTAAAAACACTCTTATGCAGTAAAAAGCTAGCTTCATTATTGTATTATCAATATTCCCTGATAAAATATAATAGTGAGATTGACTTTACTTTCCATATCTACTAATAAAATAATCAAATGCACATATGATAGATATCTTTTGATAAGGCATTCAATTGCCTAAAGCTCAAATCTTTCAAGTTTTGTTTTGTAAAAACATTACAAGTTATTACTTTAATTTAGCTTGGCTGCTTTTTCTCTCCTATTAACTAGTTTTTTTTACTCTTACATTAGAACTTCAGCAACAATATTTCAGATAATTGAGTAAGAACCAGATTTATGGCTAAGATTATAGATATAGTTAGTCAAGTTAGTAGTAGTCAAAAATACTAGACATAACTAGTTAATTGCAAAAAAGCTTAACAAATTAAGTGTTAAACATACCAAAAGTCATTTTTCCACTAATAAAGCTAGGATCCTTCCGTGTATCTGCTATAGCTGCTAAAGGTATACCCCAGTTGGCTACTGGCCCCCAAAAATGGGTGCTGAAAATAATAAAAAAAATAACAATGAAGAAAAAGTTTATTATGCATATGGATCAGTTTTACTGCCTCTATTACAAGAACCAATAATTTCTAGTATTTTAATTGAATTTTAGTTTAATATCTATGTAATCAACAATTAACCATGCTGGATGGTATCCTGCTGGGTATAGGCCTCCTCAAGGTCACACAATTTCATCAATTAATAATCATCTCTTCACATACTGAGATCAGACCATTCATTTATTAGCTATAGTATTTTTTTATAGAATTTGCAGACTGTCAAGAAACAAATCTGATATTTTTATAAATTACCTAAAATGTTTTTAAAAAATAATGTGCAATTCATGATATAAAGTGATAAAACCCACATAAACTAAAACCATTTTTGCTGTTCTGTGAAAGCTCATGTTCAGAAATTGGCCTAAATGTTGACACTGTTTGTACCTTCAGGCCTTCGTAATTCTGCTGACCATTAAGGGACACAATGTCTCATCAGTCAACATTATATTAAGACTACACTGTACATAACATCAGGTTCAGTGTTCCCACTATGCCATACCAGGATAAAAAAGCAGCCTGACAGTTATAAAAATGCTAGTTTATGATGAAAAAGTTGGAATCATAGCTAAATGGAATTTGTATTAAATTTAAAAATAATATATTAAATGTGTAACAGTTTGATATAGCTTAAGCTGGCTATACAAAGTATAAATGCATGACGCCATCCCAGGCACTAAGTTGTAGCTGGACTGTGCATGTCTTTTCACCCATTGTGACGGCCGACAAGACATTGCAATCATGTATGGACAATGTACTATAAATACTGCATAATAGTATTTTGTCTATGCCCATTATAATAAGTATTATTATATTATGAACAATATGTTGACATTACTTTATACTGTCATTCATGCACAAATTTTAATAGAATAAAACTAAGTATAACTAATTCATATGTTATGTCTTTTCTTGGTACCAGACACCTTCTCCATGACGGTGTCTGCCGCGACATCCTGCGTACGGGACTATGGATGGGCCGTTCAAGGCAACTTACCTCATTAAATATTCTCTAAATTCTTTGCTTCCCAGCTGCTTCACCATTTTTGATACTAAACTCATTTTGACTGAAAAAATTAATACAAAATTATGTAAACACTTCACTTTGTAATAATCTAAATCACGTTTACGGATACCACATGATTGTGTCAACCTATTCACAACCACAGATTGTGGGTTATGGCAATTTTCATTTAAATTATTTCAATGTTGTCGTAACGAATGGCCAAGGTTAGTCGTTAACAATTCAACACTGAGTACATTGATAATTAAATTTATGAATGAAATCTGCTAAATTCTAAATGAAACACTTACCTACAAATGTAATGTGCACTATTTATTTAAATTACATACATTTAACTAAGTTAAATTACCACAACTTTTCAGAAGGTCGTCCTTCGTATCTCTTTTCTATCGCAATGTCACTGTCACTCACTAGGGATGTTTGCTCTAAATAAAAACTGCGATTTAACGAAACATACACCTGTTATTTTTTATGCAAGAAATAAAAAATCCAGCAAAGCAAATATTGGATGTTTGTGCAATGTGTTTGTGCTATATTTTTAAATTGCTATTTAAATCTGATATAATTTAACGAGCATCTTTATCACTGACGGATAAAAGATAAAAATTACAACGTAGTCTATGGCCACAACCCACGAGTCACGATTCACGACTAAATTATGACGACACGACTTATCAAGGTGCACACAGCTTAGCACACAGATTACTAACTCCTAAACTTTAATCATCATCATCATCATCATCATCATCAGCCACAAGACGTCCACTGCTGAACATGGCCTCTCCCAAAGATTTCCAGACCGACCTGTTAAACTTTAATACTAGGTAATAAAAATAGTGAAGAAATTATATTGGGAGAGTATAGTCTCTGATGACATTACTACTATTCATTATTAGTTAGTGATACTACTCTCAGAAATTATACGACTCGGGTCCCTCTCTGAGGCGGAAACCCACAAATATCTAGGTATGCCCGAGGCATGCCTGAGGTATGAGTGTAGTAAATCAATCAGAGAAGGAGCGAATCTTTAGTCGCCTGACAAAGGACTCAACAGTTTTTGTCAGGTGGTAAAAAGATCCGTGCTTTTAACAATTGAGTCATGCCTGTGCTCATGTAGGTACACTTTTGACATAGATACTCGGATAGATTCAGATTGAGCTGGACGCCCTGGATCAAAAGTTTCAAACTCAACTGCACATCGTTAACACCATCCACGATCGTCGTTTAAAGGTCTATTTAATGCTAAGGACCTGCATAACCGCGAAGTGTGCAATCTCAGGGATTATTTCCTTCACACTGAAATGGGTAGTTATGCATGGGGTTGGTAATGGTGGATAAAGGATTTTCTCGGCTATTCTTGGCGCTCGCCTTAGTGAAGGGTAACTGGCGGAGACATATGGTACTAAAGACAAGTAAGCGTAGGAAGATATAGAAGAACAAAGAGCTACACGGTTGACTATATCCAGCTCTTCATGGCTCCAATGTAGACCAGACTACTTCTGTGGCTTGCCTACGTTTTGATGCCCTTTTTGAGAAAACCGAAGGTTTTATCTTAGCAGTTATGGACGAAGTTATCAAGACGTACAACTACATAAAGGAATATATATCATGATAGACGGTACGGTCGACATCGGTTGGGCTTGCTACCGTCTCGGAGGGTCAACCAGGCGTGATCTCCGGTTGTTTGTATCTTGCTAACGGAGAGTACTTGCACACACATAACCCAGTAGCAAGTTTATGCTCTTCGATAGTGCTTTGTGACTTCAGGGGTGCCATATTATATCCGCCAACCAGTTCTTGAAAAAACATGTAAAGTTCTATTGCAATCGATCTACTATTACGGACAGGAACTATAGCTGCCAATAAATTTTCGAGTGGTAGAGCCAAGCTGTAGACAGTTTTGTCTACAGCATGAATGGGCTGGCTCGACCGGATCGTTACCACTGTCTCACAGAAAACCGACGTAAAGTAGCGGCTTGCTGCTGCGTTTCGTACGGTGAGTGAGATATCCGGAGCCCAAATCCCCTCCCCTTCCCAATCCCTAATTATCCCTTTCCTTTAAGGTCGGCAACGCACCCATGATTCTTCTGATGATGGGTGTACATGGGCGGTGGGGATCACTTACCATCAGGTGACCTACGTGCTCGTTTGCCGGCCTGTGCTATAGAAAAAAAAAAAAAACATAATGTGGTAACGGATCGATTGGCTCGTCAGGCAGTACTGCTTGATGTCACCATTCTCAACATCTGAGAATGTAATATTTATCATTTTTAAATGTTTTTATTACGATATATGTTTCAAAATGTAAAAAAGACCTTTTTAAATAAAGAGATATTCAAATATAAGTTTCTAAAAATTAGAACCCGACAATAGTTACCTACCTAAGTTGTAAATTAAGATTCTTAAAATATAAATAAAAAAAACGTGTGCGTCTCGGTCAAAGTCATGTCAAAGTCGAGTCAAAGTCCGGTCAAAGTCGAGTCTAAGTCGTGTCAAAATCATGTCAAAGTCCGGTCAAAGCCCTGTCAAAGTCCGGTCTAAGTCCGTTCAAAGTCCGGTCATCTCCGGTCAAAGTACGGCCAAAGCCCGGTCAAAATTCAGTCAAAGTCGGGTCAAAGTCCGGTCAAAGTCGAGTCAAAGTCCGGCCAGAGTCCGGTCAAAGTCCGGTCAAAGTCCGGCCAGATTCCGGTCAGAGTCCGGTCAAAGTCAGGTCAAAGTCCGGTCAAAGTCCGGTCAAAGTCCGGCCAGAGTCCGGTCAGAGTCCGGTCAAAGTCAAGTCAAAGTTGGGTCAAAGTCGTGTCAAAGTCCGGTCAAAGTCCGGTCAAAGTCCGGCTAGAGTCCGGTCAGAATCCGGTCAGAGTCCGGTCAAAGTCGGGTCAAAGTCAGGTCGAAGTCGGGTCAAAGTCAGGTCAAAGTCGGGTCAACGTCGGGTCAAACTCGGGTCAAAGTCTTGTGAAAGTCCGGTCCAAGCTGACTGGTCACTGTGTGACGCCACCTGGGACTTCGAAATTATCGATGTTCCAGTGAGGTCGGCTAACGCTGGCTGGTCGATGGACCGCTCGCGTTACGGAACGTTTCGGTTCACCCTCCCATAAGAAGTTATCACTTCAACAACTAATGTAACCTATTTTTTTGATTCTTATTAGTCATTACTGACATTTATAATATTTATTTGACTGACTTCCGTGAATGACATGACATGCCCAATATGTAAGGAAAAGAAAACACACCATAAAATAAATAGAAAATACCATTCAATAAACACAAAAATGTAGGGCTAAATTAAGTTATGGGTCTATTCCGCGTGCTTGTAATATTCTATATGCTGATATACATTACAATATATTTTGGTTTGGTTGGAAGTTTGTTATACGTACGGAGTGTATTTCTAGACCCCAAGTACGTACAGCTAAGGTATCACATTCATTTTTAATCAATTACAATTCTTTGAAACTTAGCACGGAATAGTTAGATTTGCTTTCGTAAATCGCATCTGCATAGACGACTGTGCAACTCCTTGTAACAATTGTACTTCTCCCTATTTCGTTTTAAAACTGATCTGCATCATGTAGATAACTATCTCTTATCACAAATATCGATGTTACAAATACTATACAAATACCATCGACTTAAGTCTATGACAAAAACTATGGATGTAGGTCACAAACATAATTCCTAGCTGTAAAATAATTCACTTTTATGTTCTTTTACTTGGCTGTAAATATCCTTCGGATTATGTAGGTTCGTGCTAAGCTCTAGATAATGAGCGTTTGTATCGACATAGCACAATTTAATCATAGACAGTCTAGATAATGCAATATTTATCTTGTTATGTTAATGTAAACCTACATGCATAAATTATGCTTCGCCGCAGTTGAATCCACAGATCGCGCATAACAGGTATATCGCGTGCCAGCAAACATTCAGGGCAACGCGCCAGCGCGCGCTTTTTAAACCTATGACACACCGCATTGACAATGTCAATCTACGTAGTAAAATTTGGTTCGCTTGGTCTCTGCACAGATTGTAGTACTTTCACCATTTATTAACATTTCCATGAGCAGATATTTGTGTTGTTTATGAAACAGCAAGGGTATTCCACACACAGACCACAGATCATTTTAAGAATTCGAAGTTCGTATGTATACTCCCTTCGCGTGCCGCGATCCAGTGCATATTTCAGCGAAACGCGTAATATAGAATCTAATCTATCTCGCTCTGAGTTTACAACGTCAGTCTATGTTCTAAACATTGGCATGCTTGGTTTCTACACAGATTGACATACACGGTTAATACGCGTTTTTCCGAAAATAATAAAGATTTCTGGATAACTTTACTCGTAGTATTTAAGTCTGTACATGAGTTTTCATACCGGGTGTAGTCACATATAAAGTACTAGTAACTGATAGTACCTACCGAGTATTGGAGCGCGGTAATGCGCGCATCATTGACCCCGACTTTAGCATTACTTACATTGCAGGCTTAAGTTTCCGCACCAGGTATAATAATATTATGTGTACGCTATTCTTTTTCAGTATATCTGAAGATCTTTACTTACAGCAAGGTTAATAAAACAAGCAATAAATATTGTAAAAGTATATTAAGATACTACTGGGACGGGATCGAACAGTACAAGATTCAAAAAACGAGGTAACAAAATAGAAAAAACATGACTGGGGAATTGAAAGAGACGAAATCAAAAGATTTTCTCTATTTTATAAAAATATGAGATTACTATTAAATTAGGTATATTATAATTAGATAAAAAATAGATGGGAACAATTTTAGAAAAAAAATGTTATACATTTAAAAAATGCAACAAAAATATGATCTGAAATGTGTATCAAATTTAAAAAATAATCTAAAACTGTTCCCGTTACAAATATATTTTAATAGCAGTTTTTCTGAAATTAAACATAAATTGTCGAAAAGGAAAGAATATCAATAACAGTAATATAAAAAAAATAATACTATTAAACACACACATATTTGTTTTTATTTCAATTCCAGCCTAACCTGTATAGTATGGTATAATCACTTATACCAAGTGCACACTTCGATTTTAGTTGGTCAACTAGAAATTGAAAACGTGTGATTTAAACTCTGTGGACAGACTTTAAATCAATTTGATCAACAAAAACCATACATCTCTTGATGATTTGAGTCAGTTGAGCAACTAAAAAAGTTGCCCTCCAAAATTCCAAAAAAAAGGCTGTATTTAATTCTGATTATTTTTTGTCACTTTCTACTTACACAATGGTTGCCTATTATGTTTTTTAATTTAATCCGGAACTGATATAAGTTTAAGGTAAATAATACTTAAAATATAGTATATAGTACACAACTTCTATAAAATCACATACCTACTGAAGATAATAATACGTGAGTGACAAATACTAACAGATGTATCAACTTACAACTTTACTGGGAATATAAATCCCTATGTTGAATATTATACATTATTTTATATGCAACATAGAATAATACGAAAAAGAAACCCTTCAAAATCGGTTCAAAAATGAGCCCGCAATTATGATTTTAAAATATTGGTATGAGCAAAGGTGGGCGCGTAGTGTGGACATCTCACTATCTCGCTCGCACGCGTGCACCGTAATGGCCATTTTCTATGGTGACGTCAAAGTTGGCGTCGTCTGTTATTTGACAAGTACTCCCTCCATCACATTTGAATGACTTCTAATTTATTTTTTTGTGGACGGATTAATAAAATTCTTTCTGCAATACGATTTGGGTAACGTAACTTATTGATTAAAATAATAAAAAAATCAAGTCATCTACCCTATTATAAAAGTTATCGACATTTAATATTTTTTTTAATATATAATGTGAAGTACCTCTAGTACAAAGTACAAGTCATGGCTTAAAAGAAAATTGAAGTCCAGTAAAAAAGGATAAAAAATATCATTTGTGCATAACTATGTAGATAAAATGTTATTTAACAATACACAATCTATAATACCTATATTCACTTATAAATTGATACGTTTGGTTCATGTATTTTCAGAAATACCTCTATTCACACATAAAAAAACTGAACATATCTTATAAAAAAAACTTAAACTCAATATAAGCAGTCTAAAACATGGACGGATCAAATATCGTGATGAATAACATCTTTGAAGGCATCATGACAAAAATATATTATATCTAATAATGCTGCCATATTTGAGTTATTTACAATTTACATATTGTCAAAAAAATACAAACTAGCTTAAAAAAACGAGCTTAAAACCACATCTCCGTCCAAATACAGTTAATATCCCATTTGCAATGCATGTTACGAACACAAAACGACAACTTTTTCTTAAAAAAAAGACTTTGAAAAAAAAAACTTTTGTTTCAAACTGTTTCAAATATAGTCAACTTTTGTCTAATGGAGATGCAGCTTTAGAATGACATCTTATTATAATATACTATACCGAGAAACTAAATCGACGAACGCGGACTAAATTAATCACCATTTAGTCGACCTGCTGGCCTACATAATTATCGCGACTAACTACTAACTAGTCTTTCACAAGACATAATTCAATTCATAGAAAAATGTTGCTTGGAAAAATATAAACAAAAATGTCAAACACATTAAATCCTGTTTCATTAAAGAGGCTCTGAAATGGCAACATTTTTTATACTTCTCTCGGTTTCCTTTTTTTTTATAAGCCTGAATGACGAGACGAGCAGGTTGTTCGCCTAATGATTAACCACCTGCGCATAAACAATTTTCGTAATGCTCAGTAATTTCACTGGCTTCAATATGCTTTAAACCAAAGATTAAACTTTAATGATTACTATTTTTATCCTGACATGGCAGTGTTTACACTGGCCTTTATGTTAAGTAAAGTCACTAGATATACACTGGTAATATGTAGGTAGGTGCAGTGGAACAGAGAGAGAGACATTGAATATGTTGCTATTTTGAGTCTAATTCTCCATAGAACAGTTTGTACATTTATTGCATAAATTTCAATTATAATAAATCTATTGTAATCATACTTCAACAATACTTATACTGTAAGAACTTTGTCTTTAACCGACAAAAAAACGGAGTACGAATACCTCACTAGTCGACCAAACCAAATAGACAACTGACGAAATTATTTTCTTATTTTTATCCATTCAGTACAAAAATTAACAGCTACCCTACCCTCCCACAAGCACATGACGTCATCCGCACATTAAGCGGGTACTGATAGCAAAAACGGCAATGGCGATAAGCTAGCCCGTTATCACATTATTGGACGGAGACAAATTCGGTGAAATATGAGTGGAAATATAGGCGTACTAATTACACCTATACCTGCCCCTTCGCAGATTACAGTCGTGCCTGCCTTTGTTACGTTATATTATGATAGTAAAAAATCTATGAACAGGTAAGAAATTGTAAGTGTAATACTTGCTTTTTTTATCCGGGCACGGCAAAGTAACTGAACTACACCTCATGACAAGTGCAGTGCAGTCTAAAAAAAACAGTGACCACCAACAAACAATGAGTTTATCGGTGGTCACAGAATCATGCCGGCCTGTATAATGCTTCTTCATACTCCGAAGAGGTAAAAAGGAAATCGAGGGGCCTGCGACGGGACAAACGGATGACCGATGCAGGCACATGAATACAAGGATATACCCGCCCCAAACAACCATCAAGTCATGTCACAAGACCCTCGGAAGAACCGGATACAAACTGACTGATCCTGGAAGGCGATCCACACAAGGTCGGTCACTATGGCAAGTTTTAACACCATGTATACGGTAATCCTATGCAATGCTCAGTGTCGATGATGCAAACGGCATTACGACGAACGTATTGTTGTAGTTAGATTGATCGACCAGTACATAAAAGTAAGGTAGTACACATAACTTATAAACTTTACTCAAACACTGATTAGTTAAACAATGTTTTGTCTCTTTCTAGCAACTTTATAAATAGCATTGACAGAGAAACACAAAAACAAAGCTGAACTATCAGTGCTTAACCATTTAATTTAGGCCCATAGAGTCAATAGTACAAGATTCTATGGAATATTGTCTTTTAGTATTAAAGTACAAAAAAATACAAAATAATATCATTTTCAGTCAGTAAGTACAAATATGGAAATGATATGGACTTATAATTTATATACAGGTTGAAGCTCGAAGTTGGTACAAGAATAATACCACATACAGCATGATGATTTTTCTTCAATTAAAACCTACATTTAATTCTGATTTATATATTGTACCAACATTCTTCAACACCCTGTGTAATGTATTTCTCAATAGAAATTACAGACTGTGTTGACTGATCATCCTACATACATGAAATGTGATAGTTTGGATGTTTATTAATCAGTCACACATTTTAATGTACGAATGAATGAACGGAACTTAAATTTCATTCCAATGATGGCACACAAGTTGAAGATGACCTAGATCAGTATATAACCATTCAAGTGGACAGAACTGCGAGAAAAAGTTATTATTAAGATGAATGTGCAGTTCAGAATAGAAATTGAAAATTCACATAAATTAAAACCATTGTAGCTGCATAGAAAGTTCATTGTTAAATATTGCATACAATTTGTTTACATTATCTGAAATTTCTATTGAAAAACACTATATATTAGTGTTCTAACGATCTTGTAATATAGAATCACTTACCTCAACTTAAAAATTACCATCAAAAGGCACAAAAGTACTAAGAAACTGCTCTGTATAGCCGCAGCGCCTGCCAATCTACATTTAAACATGTCTATGCGTGTCTGTTTGTCCGATATGATGTTTTGGAACTCCGCCTCGACGATCTGTCCATCGTAGTAAGTGATGGGGTCCTCGAACGGGTACTCATAGCCTTGTAGACACTCGCATTTGTACCCTCCCGCTTCGAAACCTCTACCCGATATCGGCACACACTGAGAAATTACACAATTATGGTTTTTAATCAAGACATTGCTTAGTTCTTAAGAAAAGTTGGTCTATTTACAAAAAATCACACACGGCGGAAGTGAAACTTCAGAAAAGTAGCCTATAAGAGAATGAGATAAATAAAGAGGAGACGATATCTATTAATCTCATGCTCTCGCAGGCTAAATCCTATTTATGAATATGTTTGTCTCTTTTTACTGTCGCTTCTTCGTTCATCGAATGTTCTAATCACAATGGTGCTAAAGAAGATTCACTTAAAAAAATATTACTTTTGATGGTAAGTACAGTCAGATAAAATTATATCGAGTAGAAGACTATATTACACTCGGAGTATTTATTTAAGCTGTCACGGCATAGTGACTACACTGGCCCTGACGATAAGTAAAGAGCAGTCTAAATAATATAATGTCGACAATCAAAAAACAATGTGTCTGTTTAAATAAAATGACGCGCACTGCAACAAAGCATTGAATCTCAATGCCCACACAATTCAATGATACAGAGCTTAAAATTGTTAAATAGAAATCTTTTTGTGTAAATAAGTACACAATATATTGTAATATATTATATACATACGATACAATTACGAATACAAGACTGCCTCCGTGACGCAGCGGGCGAGTAGCCGACTATGAAGCGAGAGACCGCGGGTTCAATCCACGTATCGAGACAAATATTGTGATCCACAAATATTTGTTTCGGGGTGTGGGTGTTGTGAGACCGAAAGTCTCTCGTAGTTCCTGATATCCACGACACAAGACTCGTATCTTATTGTGGGGTCAGGACTATGTATGTGACGGGGTGTATTTATTTACTTAATTATTGCAAACAAAAAAAAATATATACAGGGTTAATTTTAAAACACCAGCAACCTCGCAGGACCAGATAGCTGACCCCATACGGAACAACTTTTGTTCTACGAGTTTGTATATAACTCAATATATTTAAAAAGAAATGATTTTACAAGTTTTTGTTGTGTCGTATTTTTCTTCGTAGCGTTCGGCGTGCGCGCGCGACTCAAAGGCGCCGCTCAGCTGGCTCGGGCGATGACCTTCAACGCTAGCCCGGTTCCCCACGCTTCGCGTGTTTGCTTACGTAATCTGCGATGCGTGTAGGTAACATTCAAGACGGAAATTAAATGAATACTTATTTTTGTATGAAAATAAAATCTAACAAATTATCAAAAGTCGTAGAACAAAAGTAGTAGCTTATAACCTTAGGTATCTACCCCTGCGAGGTTGCTGGTGTTTTAAAAATAACCCTGTATATAACTTACATAAGAAGACCTCCTGTCACATTTGTCGGTGCCTTTGAACGCGTTCGGCACGTAATACTCGTCCGGACACTGGTTTATGTCCAACGACATTAAAGACATCGTTACCGCCACCACACCTCTGTAACAAATTATTGCTTTAAATGTGTTCCGGCTCGAAGGATCCAAAATGTGTGTCGAAGGACCAACAAATCAGTACCGAAAACATAGTTTATCTGGGTATTCGTACCTAATTACTTACAGTGGTACTAATTCGTAAAATTAACCCACACCGTCAATTAGAATAACGTTATGTTTGTGTGATCCACAAATATTTGTTCCGGGGTCTGAGTGTTGTGAGACCGAAAGATCCTGATACCCACGACACAAGACTCGTATCTTACTGTGGGGTCAGGACTATGTGTGCGACTGTTGGGTGTTTAAAAAAAAAACAAAAAAAAAAATAATGACGGTTAAATGACTGAACAGATTTTCTTCAAATATCTTCTTCTCTAGCCTTTTTCAACCTGATTGATGTAGACCTTCTTCAACATTTTCAATTCGTTATTCCTTTATCATTTCCTCAGCATTCAAATATAACTAAACACTATCTCGCTAAAGCAGCATTTGATTTTTTTGATTTTGAGGCAAAATTTAATACTAAAAAACCCCGCTCTTTTTTGTGGGGGTTTAAATTTTTTTATAAGAGTAAAGGTCAGGGAGGTGTACAAGTATCGTAGCAAGTGGAAATCTGTTATCTCTGCCTATCCCTATGATGTAAGTATGTGAATCCTTGATTGCGTGGTTCTTGAATAAGTACCGATTGTCGCAGCACTACGGGTACCATATGGGTACACATAAAAATAGTGAAAGACAATAATTTTTGTCAGTTAAGTCTTAACATAGGAGAGAGCATTTTGACTTCAGCAAATATATTATGTGATACTTACTTAAACTCCAATTTAACTTTAACATTATCCCATCCGAAGAAAGGCGAGGCATATGTTATGACCCACTGCTTGAGATATCCATTACAATCGTAGTATGGTTGGGTCCAATGGCCATGCTTCAAATTAGCCGCTCTGTAGAATGTAGGGTATTTCTCGTTTTTCTTCAAATACCTTCCCATCACATCGTCACGTATTTTCATTTCTAGGTTAAATTTTTCCAAAGAATCGAAGTTGGTCAACCAGCGCTGTTTCAGAAATTGGAACCAGCCTTTGCCGGTGTATATTTCATCTGTAAATGTTTCATCGGGTGCATTATGAGACTTAGTACCTTAGTCCACCTCGTGACCACGAAGGCTGAAAAGCTTTCGAAACGTCGGGACCAAAATTATAATAAAAAACCGCGATAAAATCCGTTTAAATTAGTATTATTTCAACTTAGTAACTTATTTGTATATTTATCCTGTGTCAAGCGCAATGCAGTGCCAAAAGTGATAAAGCCATGGTGTAGATACATTTGTCTACAGCATGAATGGGCTGGCTCGACTGGGTTCTTATTATCTTATAGAAAAACGACGTAAAGCTTGCCGTCTCGTTTCGCATAGTGAGTGAGATTGCCGGAGGTCAAAATCCCCCCCTCCCCTTCCCAATCTCTTTATATCCCAAACCTTCCCAAACGCTCACGGGCAGTGGAGAACACATACCATCAGATGACGCCATTGCTGCTTAGCTAATATGTCCTTCCACCTGTCCTTTCCCCGTTCACAGTGGGGTTGGCACACTATGCTTTTTAACATATATTACATTAAGATTAAATTTATAGTTTTTACGACAGGCCGCCTGCCTGACGTCAAACCCTCTAGAAAGTTAGGTCCTTACTTAATTTCAACTATAAAAAACATACAAATTTTATTCAACACTAGCTGTCCCTCGCAGCTCCGCCCGCGTGATCTGCTTTTTCCGGGATAAAAGTAGCCTAACAGTAGCGCCATCTGTCGAAAATTGGTAGTACCAACTCAGAAACCATCGTGGGCTCATGCACAACAACTTTGCTAAAGATCATCACATGATCAATTGCATAGTTTACAATTCTATAAAGGACATACAGACAAACATTCATTTTTATATACATAGATTTTGGGTGGTGTTGCCGGTTTAAGGACAGGCGTGACGCTTACCATCGCACGAGTGAAGCGCTCGTCATGGCGTTGAAACGAATAAAAATCAAATTCAAGTCACCTGTGTTATTCAATCGTGCCATATCCTCCACTTTGAACTTCCTGGTGTTCAATTCTGTTTTATACGCGAATGGAGCGAAGAACGTGCGGTTCGTGAACTTGTTTCTGTCCCAATATGTACCTAAAAAAAAAAATCATATATATACATAGCTCACAAGCAGCGATAGCTTAGCGAGGAGTGGTACGGACTGTCGAGACGAAAGTCGCAGGTTCGAAACCAGCCCCAAGAGCATACACCTCTGACTTTTCTAAGTTACGTGTATATTAATTGTTAATTATCGCTTGCTTTAACTTGCCTGCGTGGTGGACTAAGGCCTAACCCCTCTCATTCAGTAGAGGAGGCCCGTGCCCAGCAGTGGGACATGTATAATACAGGGCTAGTAAAAAAAATATATATATACATACGCACTCACACCTGTAGTCCTCGAAGGGATAGGCAGAGGTGTAACCAGTACATACACATTTCGTCGAGCATATTTCCGTCCCATAGTGTGATAGGCCACATTGGGCGTGCCTATCGCCATACCGGGCACATTTCCAGACTCCGGGCTGATACTGAGCATTTCGTGATAGAAGAGAAAAAAACTATCGCCATACCAGGCACATTTCCAGACACTGGGCTGATACTTCGTGATAGAAAAAAACCAATATCACCTTTACCCGACCCGGGGATCGAACCCGAGACGTGTGGTTCACTATGGCAGGTTTTAACACCATGTGTACGGTGGTCGCTATCCGGGCGGATATGAATATCGTACCACCAGCCACGGTGCCACTACTGAGTTTGTTTTTTTTAATCTTTCTGTAACTAATCAAAATAGTCAGTTAGTGCTATAAAGCTGTATATCATGGATATAAGTTGTTCTTACCTGCAGACCAAATCTTGGAATCACCGAGTATCATTGCCAAAGTTTCACCAATCATTTGATCCTCTGTCAATGGCTTGTCTGCTACACGATTGCCACTGAACACTTCTTGTGGATCGGATACCTGTTTGCATATAAAATACACACATAACCTCACGCCTGTATCTCCGAAGGGATAGGTAGAGGTGGAACTAAGTTCTACCAGGTTGCCTAACAAAATATGGCCACAAGTATTTTTTGAACTACCACCACTTGGCTGCTTTTACACAGGCAACCTTACTACATTGCGTAAAGAAAGAAATTATCTTTAATTTGATATACCACTTATAAAGACTATTATCTTTACATAGAATAAAATGAAGTCGCTTCCGCAGTCTGTTCGCTAAGATCTTTTAAACTTTCAACGGATTTTAATACAGTTTTCAGCAATAGATAAAGTGATTCATGAGGTAGGTTTATACGTATATCACGCTATAACCCATGGGAGCAAGGCAGTAACATGCAGGTGTAACCGCGAGGGACAGCTAGTTTCCCATAAAAATTACATTTGAATTTAAAAACAAAAGGCACATTGAAATCCTATAGTGGATTCTTTGACTATTACTGTGTTATTACCTGTAAGAACGCACTGATAAAGTTGGCAAGTCGCACGGCCATCTTGGCTTGATTCTCAAACTGTTCCTCTGCGCCGTACGCGATGTCTCCGTTCAGGAACAAGTCCGTTGGATTGTATCTTAAATTAAATATTTATTTACATTGCAAAAAGGTATAATAACATCACACACAACTACCGGCACGATTCGTGATCACACATCTAAAATTACATCAAAGTGTATGCAGGAGACGTGTTAGGTTGTGCGGCAAAAAGAAGGAAATGAATTAAAAATAAGTAAAATTTACTTCTTTATTTTTTATGCTTTAATGTCTTTATCAAAATAACATAATTAGCGTGAAGTCACGCTTCATTCCGACAAACACTACGAACGGAGCAAGTGGAGTTTCTGCTCACGACTCGTGCCGGTTCCGGTACAAAGCCGATTTTTAGCTTACTGATACAAATTAGACTTAAATTCTTCATTGTCATTTTTTTTAGCTTAGAGATGATACTACTGTGATACAAATTAGACTTAAATTCTTCATTGTCATTTTTGTATTATCGGTTTTAAATTGAGTTATATAATAATCACACCTACAAATACTACCCCATTTAAGTTAAGTTGTACAGTTGTACAGTCGTCGTGCCAGAGTGGGAGACTGGAGTGGATCCCGGCGCCTGTACACGGGGGGGCATCGGGGGCCCTTCCGTGCGCCGTGCCAGCTCCTCACATTACCCACGTGCCCGTCTCGCATCACGCTCCGCCCTTTTTTATCCGGGTGCCGTACTGAGCCCACTACACACATCCATATCCCTTCCTACTCTTTTATAATATAAAAAATATGAAGGTCAAAAAAAAGAGAAGTATTTACTCGGCGGAAACTGGATCCACATTAGGAGTGGACTTCTGCAATGTTAGGGGTCTACACAGCAACCTCGATGCCGTACATCACCACCTTGAGACGGCACGGCCTGCCCTGCTCTTTTTAACGGAGACTCAGATATCTACCCCTGATGATACATCGTACTTAAACTACCCCGGCTACGTATTGGAGCACTCATTCCAGCGTAAGGCCGGGGTGTGCGTTTTCGTTAGGGATGATATCTGTTGTCGCCGCCTTCGGGGCCTCGAGCATCGGGACCTGTCGATATTGTGGCTTTGTGTAGACCATGGGGGTCGTACCCGAATCTACGCATGCCTCTACAGGTCCCATGCCAGTGAAGTGGGGTCTACTTACTTATTTGAGAACGTTCAAGTGGGGACTGACCAAATTCTTGAACAGTTCCCATCCGCGGAGGTGGTGGTCCTTGGCGACTTCAATGCTCATCACGTTGAGTGGCTGGGGTCGCGGACCACCGACCTCCTGGGTCGGACTGTTTATGAAATGGCCTTGGCTTATGGTCTCACACAACTGGTAACGCAGCCCACCCGTGTTCCTGATGTTGAGACCCACGAGCCTTCCTTGTTGGATCTTCTGCTGACTACACACCCTGACGGATACAGAGTGGTGGTCGACGCCCCTCTAGGGTCATCTGACCACTGCCTGATCCGTTCGACAGCCCCTGCTATGTATCGCGATCGCGTTTCTGCCACTGGGACTCGCAGGGTCTGGCGGTATGGGTCAGCAGATTGGGATGGACTTCGCGAATTCTTTGCGTCCTACCCATGGAAGCAGCTCTGCTTCTCCTCGGAAGATCTTGACGTTTGTGCGGACTCTGTTAGGGACGTGGTGCTCTCGGGGATGGATTTGTTCATCCCCAACACCAAAATACCCGTCGGGCGTCGTAGCCGGCCCTGGTATGATAATACCTGCGCCGAAGCTGCGCGCCTAAAGCAGTCCGCATACGAGGCGTGGGTTGACGCCAGAAAACGTCAAGATCCGAATGCCAAAGAGGAGAAGCGGAAATATAATGCTGCTTCTAGGTTCAACAAGAGGGCTATAGTCAAGGCCAAGGCGGAACACATTGGCAGAATTGGCGAGCGACTGAAGAGCTACCCCTCTGGAAGCCGTGCTTTCTGGTCGCTTGCCAAAGCTGTCCAAGGTAACTTCTGCCGGTCAAGTCTCCCGCCACTGCGTAAGCCTGATGACAGTCTGGCCCACAGTGCAAAGGAAAAGGCTGATCTTTTGGCTCAATCCTTTGCCTCGAACTCGACTCTGGATGATCGAGGAGCCACACCGCCAAACATCCCCCGGTGCGAGTTCTCCCTGCCCAAAATCCGCATAAACCAGCGTGCGGTCAGGAGGGAATTGAGGCTTCTCGACATTCGTAAGTCGAGTGGACCAGACTGCATTCCCGCGGTGGTTCTTAAAACGTGCGCCCCTGAGTTGACCCCCATTCTCACGCGCCTATACCGTCTTTCCTATTATACCAACAAGGTCCCAACCTCGTGGAAGGTAGCTCATGTCCATCCGATCCCTAAAAAAGGTGACCGGTCGGACCCTTCAAATTATAGGCCGATAGCGGTCACATCCCTGCTCTCCAAAATCATCGAGCGAGTAATCAACGCCCAGTTGTTACGTTATCTTGAAGAGCACCAGCTGATCAGTGATCGACAATACGGTTTCCGTCACGGTCGGTCAGCTGGTGATCTTCTTGTATTCCTCACCCATCGCTGGGCTGAGGCTTTGGAGGGCAGGGGTGAGGCTATGGCTGTTGGCCTAGATATCGCGAAGGCGTTCGATCGAGTATGGCATAGAGCCCTTCTATCGAAGTTACCATCTTACGGGATCCCCGAGGGACTCTGCAAGTGGATCGCTAGCTTCCTGGATGGTCGGAGCATCAAAGTCGTCGTAGACGGCTGTTGCTCCGAGACTCTGTCCGTTAATGCTGGCGTTCCACAGGGCTCGGTGTTGTCGCCGACTCTCTTCATCTTGCATATCAATGATATGCTGTCTATAGACGGCATACATTGCTATGCAGATGACAGTACGAGTGACGCGCGATACATCGGCCATCAGAATGTTCCTCGGAGTACTGTGGAGGAAAGACGGTCTCAACTTGTGTCTGAAATCGAGAGCTCTCTGGGGCGGGCCTCGGAATGGGGGGAAAAGAACTTGGTTCAATTCAACCCCATGAAGACACAAGTTTGCGCGTTCACTGCAAAGAAGGACCCTTTTGTCATAGCGCCACAGTTCCAAGGAGTACCTCTCCGGGTTTCCGAGAGTATTGGGATCCTCGGCGTCGAAATATCGAGTAAAGTCCAGTACAGGAGTCATTTGGAGGACAAAGCCAAATTGGCTGGCAAAAAGCTGGGTATCCTGAACAGAGCGAGGCGATACTTCACGCCGGGCCATAGACTTGCGCTCTACAAAGCTCAGGTACGGCCCCACGTGGAGTACTGCTCTCATCTCTGGGCAGGAGCCCCCAAATACCTGCTTGACCCACTTGACTCCTTACAAAGGCGGGCTATTCGAATCGTCGGGGACCCCAGTCTCACGAATAACCTGGAACCTTTGGGAGCGCGGAGAGACTTTGGTTCTCTCTGCGTATTCTATCGTTTTTTCCACGGGGAGTGCTCTGAGGAACTGTTTAAGATGGTTCCAACATCACCTTTTTACCATCGTACTACCCGGCACCGCAGTAGAGTTCATCCATACCACCTGGAAACGATACGGTCTAGTACCGTACGTTTCCAGCGCTCATTTATACCACGCACGTGTAAGCTCTGGAATGAACTCCCTGCCTCGGTGTTTCCCGAGCGCTATGACATGTCCTTCTTTAAACGAGGCTTAAAAAGAGTATTCCTTCAACGGTAGGCAGCGGCTTGGCTGTGCCCCTGGCATTGCCGATGTCCATGAGCGGCGGTAACCGCTTACCATCAGGTGGGACCGCTTGCTCGTCTGCCTATTATGGCAATAAAAAAAAAAAATAAAAAAAATAAAGTAGATTTCATCACATACATGGAGATACTGATTTTATTTTGCTAAATTCATTCATTTAAAATTATTTTAATACTGTATTTTTGTGCAAAATCCTACATGGAATACATTTCATGCCCCATTTTCCAAAAAACTACTAGATAAAATCAATTTCAATGAATGAATTTAGCAAAACAAAATCAGTATCTCCATTTGAGCTTGCTTTGGGGTCGTTCCTGTTTGCATAAGCAGGTCCAATTATACTGTTCATGACTCACTTGGAGCAGTTTCCAGGCTGCACGCCGCGTATGAAGTTGAGCACCTCGTACACGTTGACGCGCTCGGCGTGCAGCGCGCCGGCGCCTGACGTCGCGTTCACGTACTCGTAGTACCGGTCGCGGTAGATGGCGCGCAGGAACGGGTGCGCGCGCTCCCATTGCACCGGGAGACGTTGGATCCCTGGATATACGGAAACATATCGTCGATGAAGTACCAATACCTCCTAAGTGTTGAGAATCTAATTTTACCCCAGACTGTTTAAAATAAGGTTTTATTTTACAAAAACTGTTTAAAATAAGGTTTCATTTATTTTGATCAACTATTGATAGTAAATAGTTTCCAATACATTACCTTTTTATTAGTTACTAAGGGATGTGGTTTATGTTTACGTAATGTCTATTGTAATAAAAAAGTAATTTTGGACTAAATTGTCAGTTAGGAGGTATTGGTACTTCATCGACGATATATAAATAAATGTAATCTAGTATAAAATTATTGACATGTAAAAATGATATTTATGATCCAATTTACAGAATAAAAGATTTGAATTTGAATATATGAGACTGCTCGAACCAGAGTGGCCTAACTGCATTGTGTTGACTTTTGACCTATTTGTATTTTCAACAATTTAAACCACGGCCGAAATGTACTTGTACTGCCATGTATGTCAAGATGATGTTACCAATTTTAGGCCAGTCTGGTCTAGTAGATTAACATTTTTTTACAGCTACATAATTATTATGTAGTTGTTTTTCTTTTTAAGTGAAAACTTCTTTAACCGCGTGGATCACTTTTTGGTAGGGGGTAAACTTTTGGTTTCGCGTCAGCGACATGCTGATGTCGATTCAGGCTATGCACGTATAACACATCGTATATACCTGACCGTATTCTGTGCGCGTTAGATGCTTTATGGATGGGTGAAATCTTGAAAGCTCTGAATATCTGTAGCCAGTAGTACTAGTCAGTCGGTCCGTCAGTCCGAGTCGAGTCGAGTTGAGTTATGAGTGAGTACCAAATAAATATACTTAATTGCATTTTCATCCGGTTCTGCACTAAACATGATGGTAAGCGCAGTGCAGTCAAAAAACCAGCGACCACCAAAATCAATGATTTTATCGGTGGTCTCCAGAATCATGCTGCATATAAATGCTTCTCCACACTCCGAAGAGGAAAGAAGCAAATCGAGGAGCCTGCGACAATTTAATTAACACAATATTGTGATTGCTCAACCTGGGATTTGAACCAAGAACTGAAAATTTCTCACTTCAAGTAGACCAGAACAATGGCACAAGATCACAATTCAAAGAACATAAATAAATACTCACATCCAATCTTCTTGCAGTCAAAGTTGTTATAATATTGATCGGAAGTGGCTCGTTCGATAATCTCGCCGAGGTACGGTCGTCGAACTATACTGGGTAGACGATACCCTGGACTGCAGCGACACTGGTAACCGCCGCGACGGAATCCCCAGCCGTGGAGTGGTTCACACTGGGAAATTAATTATTATAATATACAACATGTTAAAGGGGGAAATACAATTACAACGATAAAACAATAGATCTTTTTTACTATTTTTCCATCCCTACCATCCGGATGGCTGGCGTACCTCAACGGTGCGATTTACGTGAAGTTTTCTTCAGTACAGCATCATTGTGGAATCAGCTTAGGTCTTTAGGTACCTTCAAGAAAAGAGCCTACTCTTTCCTGAAACGCACTGTCAATTACTCTGGTGTCCATGAGCGGTGATCACTTACCATCAGGTTTCTGTTCTGTTTCGCCATTCTCATAAAAAAATTAGAGAACTTAGATATAATGAAAATAAGTCTCATAATGTGATCAAATGGTGAGAATATGAATTCAACAATACTTACTTCTGTAGTTTCTTTGCACCTTGCTGTTGATGCGAATATATTCGGTGGTTCATTCCCTTGACTCAACGGACATTGGTTTATATCTATTCTGTCATAATCCATTTCCATTACTACCGCTGCTGTGTATCTAAAAGTATTTACGCGTTAAAAATAAGTTCAGGATCTAGACCCTTACTTCCCAGTGGTCCAAGTGGACCCCCCAAGGGTCCACGGGAGACTCGACGGGGGTCTATGTTGACGTGACAAAAAATGAGGGTTCACAATTCATAAGCGGGGCACCACGAAAATTTATCTGCTTTCGATAGTTGAAGAAGAACTAAAATGTTGGCTTGACTTCACCTATCAATGTAAGCATATAATATTTTAAGAAGCTCAGCGACTGTTACTTGTAAAAACTTGCATATTTTTTGTCCAGTTTGGATTTGGTTATGGTATAAATGTAGCTGCAGGAAGTCCACCGGAACCAGCTAAATTTTGAAAGTGATCTCATAGACATGAGAATAAAAACCGGTAACCTCTGGTCTAGACACTGGACAGGAAGTTCTAGGAAGAAATGGGCGACCGGCCGTGTGTTTAGCGTTACTTCGAGAACAGTATATTTAATAACCCCTTTTTACTGCATCCGCTAAGTATAATTATGTGAGTTCATGATTGTATTTTGAATGACTGATACTATATTATTTATTCAAACGACACTATCAAGTGGACCATCAGCTCATTTGCCTTACAAATTATATGTCTGAGTAACATAACAAATGAGGGTAAGCACAAACAAAAAGGACATGTATAACTGTGTTACAAAAGGTACTATCTATCTTTATCGAATGGTTAGTGGCCAACTTAGTGTCATGTAAACTAATTAAGAAACTTGGACTTTTACCATTGCCGTCTCTTTATACCTATAAAATATGTATGTTTGTTTATAACAACAAACATCTATTTAAAACAGCGAGCGATATCAACCCTCGGAATAGATGAAACTTCTAAGGCCACGGTCTCGAACTCGGCGGCAAGCGGCGGCGGCGCGGGTGCGGTGCGTTCAAATGCATTGATTTAAATGGACCCGGTCTCGAAAGCCGCGGCGCGGCGCGGGCGCGTTGAGCGACGTACGAGCGGCGCTCGTTAGTCGAGCGGCGCCCGCGCATCTGCATTGACGTAGTGTTGTGCATTATCAAAAATGCCCGCCGACGACGTGATGGAGCAAATGATTTCATTGATTTTTGATAGGACACCAATATGGAACAGCAAAGATAGAAATCATAAAAATAGGACGGTAATTAACAAGTTATAGGAAGAAATAAAAAACGAACTGAATATTGGAGATAAGTGAATATAAAAAAGTTTTGTTGTCAATAAAGTAATTATTGTTTTGTTCATGTCTACGTAAATAAATAATTAAGCCTGATTAGTGGGTCCAATAAAAAGTAATCCATAAAAATTACGATGTCTGGGAACTCAACTGTTGTAAAATAATTAAATTAATGCATAGATAGTTATGCATCCTCCACCTGTTTGTGAAGTAATAAAAACTTGTTGACCAATATTTTTGCAGATGTTCTTGTTGTGATTAAAGTTCATTCAAAAACATATTTACAATAAATGACCCGAACACGTGTTTTGCAGGTGCGCTTATTTTGATCAGAATTCCTAGAACTGAATACCAATGGTAAACAAGTATAGAGTATAAATAATAATAAAGCTTCATTGCGAAGATTTGTATTCTTTTTAAAAATCTTCGGCGCTCCTATATAACTTATCTAGGTACAGAATTGTTGTTTTTGTCAATTTATCAATAAACATATTCGAATGTATATCGTTGTTTTACTTACCCTAGCGTCAGGTACAACTTTTCTGCTGGAGATATATATATATATCGTTTTGTATTATCAAATTCTAAATCGCACTTGACAGCTTCAAGAATGTAATCAAACGTTTCTACACTCATTCGGGTATAGTCATAGAATTTATCGGGATATTGTCTCTGTTTTTCATAATTTCGATGAAACTCGCCTTTTTGTTACCTTGCCTGGTTGTAGAAATTCACATCTTCTTTTGCCCACAATAAATCTAAGTTAAATTACGAATAAATTTGTATCAAAAAGATATTGTCGTCGCTGTTTAGACATTTCGTTCGCGAACACTAATTTCTCATAGCACAACACTACGCCGCTCTAGCGCCGCGCGATCTACCCGCTGACTTCGAGAACGGGTGTCCGCCGCGCCCGCGCCGCCGCCGCACCCGCGCCGCACCCGCTGAGTTCGAGACCGTGGCCTAAAGGTTAGTACTCAGTGACGTGCCAAGACTAACTAAATACAACAAAAGCAATGTGTGTGCGTATTTATAAAAAGATAACAAGCCATTTAATAGAATTAAACATTAGTTTACAATTATATAAATGGCTTGCTAATTATAGTAACTTTAATATGCAAGAATTTATGGATAGGAAATTATGATACCTACCTACCCACCTACCTTATAATTGAAGCTAAGCTTTAAATTTTGCATGCTATATATGTAGTTTTAGCAAAACATGTGTGTACTAGAATTTATTTGTAACACCTTTTATACCATGTTTTATGCAAATAAATGATTATGAAAGTTTTTAAGCTCCCTGTAGAGCCCCGAATTGGTTTAACGACTGCTATCAGTTAATAACAGCCGGTACCGACTATTAACGTGCGCTCCGTAGCACGGAGGCGCTCAGTTAAAATATATCACTAAGCGGTCACCCATCCATAGACTGACCGCGCCAAATGCTGCATAACTCGCTAAAGATAGTTATGGGAACAATATCTTAGACACTTATCCCATCACAACTAGTAAACCATCGTTAACATAATTACTGTCATTTGACTTATCAATTAATTGTTAAATGCCTCTCTAAAAATGTCCGCAAAATTTTCAATCTCGTATTCGTGTGTTCGATTGAATGTTTTACTGCAATAACGTATGCGAGGCCAACATATACTCTTTGTCCATCATGTGAAATAGATACATTCAGTATCTATTATTGTTGTGTCTGTGATCAGTGCACAATGATTAGTTATGAGATATATTGATATAATAAGTGACCAACCTATTCATTTATCTCACTCACTTTCAAAATATTTTCGATAAGTAAGAAGACAAAATATTACCGGTAAATTTGCTATGCTATCTGAGTTGATGATGAATGATATTAATTACATCGTCACAATCACACCTACCTCACCAAAAGGACAGGCAGAGGTGAATTAAACAGACTGTGCAACATTTCTATCTTACTATAAATATTAATAAAGACAAAATTAAACAATACTTACGTGGGATATTCAATATGTCTGAACTGTGTGTGACGAGGGTATATGTCTGCCACAGGTGACACAGCCGCCACGAGCCATTTGCCAAGTCTTCCACAGTCGTAGTATGGACGAGTCCAGTTCACAGGTCCAGGAGTCTATCGGAGTCAGAGAATATAATTTTTCTTAAAAAATATTCTTCAACATGAATTCAAATTTTAAAATTCGAATTGTTATAGTTTTTTTGTTGAACTAAGAATATAAATTGATGCTTGAAGTGCAGCTAGTGCTGTACACGACCAAGATTATTTCCGTCGCATGAAATCATAGTGGGCGAGCCTATCACCATACCAGGCACAAATTTCTGTCCTGAGCAATTTTTTTTATAGCATAGTCTGACAAACGGGCAAGTAGATCACCTAATGATAAGTGATCTCCATCTCCCATGTACGCCCACAATACTAGAAGAATCATAACTGAGTTGCGGACACAAAAGGGATAATTAAGGGATTCGGAAGGGGAAGGGGATATAAAAAATGGTTGTATTATGAAAACATAGCTCTTTTCGTTATAGTCCATTGTTGTGTGAAATCTATACAAACCATACTTATATGGCTTTTGATATGACCTACACCTTTATGCTTCCAAGGTGTTGAATTATGGATGGTAATTCAATCCGCAATATGCAATGGTTTGTTTGTTTTGATTATACAATGGATATGGATGAGCAGGTTGTGGCAAGAATAACATTTATCTCTATAGGATATGGAACTATTGTTTAATTTTGCATTGTAACTGAATATATGGACAGAGCAAGTGCATGTACCTACTTGCAACGCCATGTATCAGGCTTAGCTCTTTAACAATGCAAGTATACAGTAATTTGAAGTGAATTGTATATTTCTCCATAACAATGTACTCAGTCAATGCTATAGTTTTACTGTACATACATAATTACAATATTTTTGCTGGAGGATATTCATATCCTCCCGGATGGCGATGACAGTATACATGGTGATAAAACCTGTCTTAATGACCCACACCTTTTTTGGATCGCGTTCCAGGATCGGTTATTATATATCCAGTTCTCTCGACTTTCTGACATGACTTGATGGTTGGTTAGGGTGGGTATAGATGTACATTCATGTATCTCTGTGCCTGCATCAGTCATCCATCTGTTCTGTTGCAGGCCCTTTGATTTGCTTCTACCCTGCCTGAGTAGAAACAATAATACAGGCCAGCATGACTCTGGTGGCCACCAATTAACTCATTGTCAGTTGGTGGTCTCTGGTTTTTTGGATTGCACCACACTTACCATCAGGTGTAGTGCAGCCACCTTGCAATGCTGGAAAAAAAATGTAATTTTTCAAATACAAACCTCATCATTACCAGGAGGTCCGTGGAATGTAAATGTCTCATTAGTATTATTAGCATATCTAATTGTGACTTGATATGTTGTCTTGGTGTCATGTCTGCGATCCACCCTATCAGGCAACCACAACTTGTACCATTCGTTTGTACGGTAAAACTCCGATGTATAGTCTTTAGAAAGGCTGCTCGGGTCAAATGCACCTAAATCTTCCACATAAAATGTATTCAATGTAGATATCTTTTGTAAATGTACAGGATTGTTGTAATCATCCGACCTGAAGGCTCTCGGTGCAAATCGAGGCATTGTTTTGTTAAAGAAGCCTCTGTATGAAGACGTGTATGACATATTCGGTGAAAAATATATCGCACTAGCATTAATGTATGGATTGGCAGAGACGTCGGCGACCGATGACAGGAAGTAATACATCATGCCGGGGTCGTAAGTGTCGTTGATTGCCGGACGTATAAACCTCGACTGCAGGATGTAACTCCAGAAAAATGCTCGGTTCATAGCCATATTATGTAGGTGGAGCATAGCCGTTCGGTTTGGAAACACTGGATTTATGTTGATTTCTTTGACGTCTGGATGGTGGGAAACAGAGTCTTTCGGTAAATATAAATCATCGAGATGGCTAATATAACAGTTTTCGGCATTGATCTTGTCCATCTTCCCGCGGATATCGTCGAATGCGTCTCGAATTTGCCACTCGTACTGACCGGCCACACCCCATAACAAAGCACACATCGATATCAAAAGTAAACTACAATTTATTCGCTCCATTATGAATGCTATTTATTCGCAACGAGCGAAACTATGTACACAAATTAAATACTTATTTCATTTTATACAAAATAATGCAAAACTTTAACGGAAAACGTATGTATTATTCAGTTGACAGTTTTGTTTTGTTTGATTTGACTGACATACGGATTACGGTAGTCACAGGGTTCACATCTTGAAACGAGACAGTTATCGTGCCAACAGCGCAAAATTATCGTAATATGGACCATAATTATCGTACTTTTCAAAAAGTTATAATTATCTAAAAAATAAATTAGGTACAGTCAACCTGGGTAATTTTGGCTCACTTTAGAGGTAATTTATAGTAGTATGGATTTACTTTTATTGTTATTTGTCATAAATGAGTGTTTCTAGTGGGATATTGGCCTTTATAATCTAAATTCCTGTGTTATTTATCAAAACGATAAATAAAAGACCCTTAAATTACCAAAAATTTGGTGAGCCAGTTACACTGACATTTGGGTAACATTAATAAGTATGAGGAGTTGATGAAGAAAATCTCTAATTTATGTAGTTTTTTTTACTCCTCGGTAAGATTAGCTTGTCATATTGATAAAAAAATACATTTCGTTTATATCACTATCTCCTTTTTACTAGCAACGTAGGGTTGCCATATTAATACAATATTAAACTGCCTGGTTTATCGAAATCAACTTCTATTTTATGGACCTCTTAAATCAAGTTATTATTGTATTAATCAGGTTTTGATGTACTTATAATCATTGAGCAATGCCTAAAATAATAAAACAAACTCAATCACATATAAAAAAGAAACATAATATTGGCTCTCAATTCCCCCATACCATGTATAGAAATTGATCATCAATGGCATAAGAATCGCCTCGTTTTGTGATTTTAGATCCTCCAAATCGACTAACTATATTTCGGGGGTGACAATTAAATATGTCAAGCTTTGATGGCCACTTCCACCCTTCAAAACTTTTTTGCATAATTTAAATTTTCACGCATTGTCTGTCCTCGCCCCGAGCTAATGTTACCCCAAATGGTCTGAAAATGAAACGGATCGAAGATTAATTAAAGATTTTTTTTAAAATCTATCAATATCGCGGGATATTTCAGTGTTATTACATAAAAAACATATGATTCTTCGACATACAACTGAAACCGCCTTCTGTAGTTCTTCTGTAGTAACTGCTACACAACTTTTTAGCAAGTTTATTTTTAACTCTATTTACCGCCAAAATTTTGAATGATGAGAAATAAATATATATTTGACAAATGTCAAATGTCACTGCAGGTTTCGTTCAAAAACACTTTTTACCTTCATAGATTAAACAACTTTTTTTTATACAGTGATTCAGTAAGCAGAGAAAAAATTAAACGTTCAAATACAAGTTAGTGAGTCAATGTTACATTGAAAGCTAAAGTTACCCAGGTTGACTGTAGAAGATTCTTTTAAAAATGTTTTTGACTTAGAGTCCTCACGAAAAAAACCAGCTACTTAACGATAACTAGTGTCATTCCCTCGAACGAACGATATCATTTTTTCGCTGATTGGTAGAAATTAGACCTATAAATAAATTCAATTAAATGATTGTCGTTTTGTCAAATGGGCCTGCATTCAGCAGATGACACACGTCATGTATAGGAAGATAGTGCTGTGAGCTGTGCTTGTGACCGATAACATTGTGCTGTCGTACATCATACGTATTATAGACATTAATTAATTATTGAACATGTACGAAAATTGCAGTACGGTTTTTAATGCTGCCAGATCAAAAATCCTTCTTAGCTCTAACAGTGTTTCAAAAACCGGTACCTAGATTACATGAATCAAAAAGGCTAAATTGTTCACTACGTTAAGTTGAAATAAAGTTATAAATTACATTCAAATACTATGGTTCACTGTCTCAACCATAATCCAAACATGGATTGTATCAACGGTCGCATCGATTATTACTAAGCGAGGTCACCTGCGCGTGTTACGGTCTAATAAACTTTACAAAACACCTATATAATCTAAACATAATTGTTCTTTTACATTAATGCTGTCGAAATTAAAAATAAAATTAACTACATACATATGTACTAGATTTGTGTAATAGGTACATTATGTATCTACACAGAAATATTAATTGCAATGACTCGGCAGTATGGTCTCTGGCCTTAGCCAGTTCCCTGTGGAACGATAAAAAAAAATATTTATGGATAACCTAAAAAAGGATTTCAAAAATATAAATAAAGTCTAAATATTAGTTTACATAGGTTTAATTCTTAATAAGAAAAATATTATAATGGCAAGTACTTTATTTCGTAAGTATCCTTACAATTAACATATTCACCAATCTATAATATGGATACACTATAGTTTTACTAGAACTTAATTATATTTCCAGGTTGTGTATTAGATAATGCTCTATCGGTGTATAAAAGCAACACCACGAATCTGGTAAGTTGTATAAAATATTTGTATATTATAAATCCACTAAGGCAGAATCTCTCTCGTTTAGTTGAGGCCCGCCCCCAGCAGTGGGAAGCGTTTATTATAAGGCTGTTATTAAAATGATTTAATATTAAGTAAACATAGGAAACATTTAATTTTAACCAACGCAATAAACTAAAACGATATAAATTTGTCTGTATATACTTGGTATAATAAAACAAAGTCGGTATCTGTCTGTCTGCTTATTTCTCCTAAACTGCAATGGATTTAAGGACCGTTTTCAGTGTCATTTAGAAATTTAGTTAATTCCACACTTAAAGTTATTATATTGTATATCAGCCTATGACCCATAGGATCAGAGCAACATGCCTGTGCTGAAATTGCATGGGACAGCTAGCATATCTATATATGTTCATTATATAAAATAACCTTTGTAAATTTATATTTAGAGAGCGATTCACACAAGCACTGCTTACTATGCAGCTCGTAAAGGCACCAGGGCGAAGGCGCGCGCAAAGAAAGTGAAAGTGGAAGTCACTAAAGTTGGTTTCATACCACACAACCAGAGAGGAAGGAAGTATGTATATATTTTTTAGATTACAAAACAATTAAAATTATATGGCCAGTCTCAAGTTAATTAGAAGCTGTTGTTTTCAAAGAATAAAGTAAGGCATAGAGGTAATCCATATGAGGTAAATAACTTAGGCCCTCTGAAGATTTTTGATTATTGGGCCTTTGTAGTTATTCTCTTTTTTGTAAACCAATTTAATTAGAAATAACAATCAGACATAATATTATGTTTTATGAATTGAGAAATTTTAATTCAGGATAGACAATAATTCTCTTTTTATTTCTAATGTCAAAAAAGGCATAATAAATTATTGATTTGCACATTAATTATCCTTAGAATATAGTTAACATTGAATGGAGATGTCTATACTAGATACCAAATAATTTGGTTAACAGGACATTAGAATTCTACATAATTTATACCATTAAAAATTAAAGTCACAAGGATCTAATAAAAACAACGTCAAGAATTATTGAAAATAACGAAAAAAATTGTAAGTAGCAAGTAGTAGAATTATTTCTTAAAATTCGTATTTCAGAGTAGTAGCAGTAACTACAAACAAACATAACGATGACACCTACAAGCCCCAACCTACTGATGATGTTTACCCTCTAAAGTACTACAGATGGATAGTGTACACTGCTGAAGATGCCGTGAGGGCACATCAAGAGACACACCATCCTACAATGTACAATGTGCCTGATGCACTAGTGTTCGCTAAGGTTGAGTTCAACATGGAGGCTGTTAAAAAGGTAGGTTCAAGTAAGTTATATTGAATGGAATATAATTTGATAGTAATAATGTTGTATTCAATAGGGTAAATGCCTTTTTTTATTATTTAAATCAATAAGTTACGTTCCCCAAGACTTATTATAGAAAGAATTTCATTAATCCATTCATTAAAAAAATAAATAGATGCCATTCAAACTTTAATATGAATCTTATAATGGAGGGGGTATTTGTCAAATAACAGTTAATGTAATCTTTGATGTCACTGTTTAAAGTGACCATTAAGGAGCACCATGCGAGCGAGATAGTGAGATGTCCCCACTACACGTCTATCTTTGCTCATACCAATATTAAAATAAATAAATAAATACACCTAACAGCCACATACATAGTCCTGACCCCACAGTAAGATACGAGTCTTGTGTCGTGGATATCAGGAACTACGAGAGACTTTCGGTCTCATAACACCCAGACACCAAACCAAATATTTGTGTATCACACAAATATTGGTCTCGGTGCGGGGATCGAACCCACGGAGTCTCGCTTCACAGCCGGCTACTCGCCCGCTGCGCCACGGAGGCTGTCAAAATCGTAATTGCAGGCTCATTTAGGAACCGATTTTGACTGTTGGTTTTCGTATTGTTTTCTCTTACACATAAAACAATACTACCTGCTGAAACATGATTATCAAAAATCTATAGATTGGTTGAATGATCAATGAAACAAATTCTCAGGACTGCCCAACCTGAAACCCCTGAAACTGGTGAAAAATATAATTTCATCAATATAGTCTTCATGAATTAATTTTTGTGTTCCAGAATAGATATCTAGATGGATTTGTGAAGTTGTCATTGCTGCCGAATCCATTTCCGCGTGATGAGGAACGGACTATCCTAGTATTCTGCAAAAGTCCTGAACTAGCTAGAGATACAATCGCTGCGGGCGCGACGATCGCTGGTGGCGCCGATATTATTAAAAAGATTCAGGTAACATTACAAAAACATAGGTTTTTATTACGAAAGATTGTTTAACTTTAAACTAGGTTTATATTAAAAACTTACAATAGGTTACCATAGCAACCAGTACATAAAAACCTAGTCTAATGTTAAACAATGTTTTGAGTGTGTTTCATATAAAAGATAGACTAAGTTTATACTAGATTTATACATGTAATATAGTAAGTCCCTCATATGCAAGAGGCTGTCCATTTCTGCTACCAAGCAGCAGTGTAAACACAGTTGTGTTCTGTTTTTAAGGACATTACAGCCAGTGAGTACTTGGCATTATGAAACTTAATTCTATTATCTAGCTCTGAGTGTAGAAATTATTGAATTTTTATGTAATAACCACACTGTAGATAGTTTTGTCTACAGTATGAATGGGCTGGCTCAACTCGGTTGTTACTATTGTCTCACAAAAAACAATATGAAGTAGTAGCTTGCTTGTTGCATCAAATCCCTTCCCAATCCTATATTAAACCCTTTCCTTTAAGGATGTAATGCATCCGTGATTCCTCAGGTATTGTGGATGTTCCTACACAATGGACATCATTTACCATCAAGTAACACCCTTGCTTTTTTGCTGGCCTTTGCCATAAAAAAGTAATGAATAGTTGGCAATTTCAGAAAGTATTTATATTATAATACCATAGCTGTATTGTTAATCTAAAAACAGTAACTTTTCAACAGGATGGTCAAATTAAACTAAGTGACTACGACTTCATAGTGGCACATCCGAACATCCTTACCGAGTTGGTACCAATCCGTGGCCTCATGAAGAAGCGGTTTCCCAATGTAAACCATGGCACCCTTGACCCCAATCTTAAGGAACTGGTGGCGAAGTTTGCTGGTGGGATACAGTACCGTGTGACCAAGGATGATCTGCAACCGAACTATGGATCTGTTGAAGTACCTATTGGACGGGTAAGTTGAGAGTAGTAAGTTTTTTTTATATAGAATAGGCCGGCAAACGAGCAAGTGGGTGCCGACCTTAAAGGAAAGGGACAATTAGGGATTGGGAAGGGAAGGAAATTTGGGCTTCCGGATATCTCACTCACAGTACAAAATGCAGCAGCAAGCCACTACTTTGAGACAGTGGTAACGACCCGGTCGAGCCAGCACATTCATGCTGTAGACAAAACTGTCTACAGCGTGGCTCTACTAAAGAAAGTTGTAGAAAAAATATTTTTGCAGTGGCAGAACCATACCGTACACCCTTTAGTTTAACTTGACTGTTATGGTTGTACTGGGTTGTGACCATTGTCTTACCAAAACTTTACATGAAGTGGTATCTTTTTGCTTTTCGTACGGTGAGAGATTACCGGAGGCCAAATTCCCCTTTCCAGGCCATTTTTTGCCTTTACAGTTGACAATACATGCATGATTCTTCTGGTGTTGTGGGTATCCACGGGTGGTGGAGATCATTTACCATCAGATAACCGACTTGCTCCTTTATCCATCTTTGCTATTAGTAAAGTGATAGGTTATAGACTACAAATTTAAATATATGTCACAGATACTTCTATCTGTACACTAATTCTGCCACTGTGCTATATATTAGTTATAGTATTATCATGTTAAACAAGATGTCCATATACAAGTCAATAGGACAGGTTTCTTAGATCTTGGATCTGTAATAATATCCATATAGATTATCTTAGGCATTTGTAAACATTTAGAGCATAAATAATTACTCTACTTTGAAAGGTATACAAACAAAATTGATTCTAGTAATAATGCCATTAATTTTGTACTTTCAGTTAAATATGGAACCAAAGCAGGTAGCTGAAAATATTGAAGTTCTATTGAAGGATTTACAATCTTCGCGCCCAAAGAGAGATGGCCTTTTCATTACAAGGTACTTTTTTTTATTCAGCCTAATAAATACTAATGTTCTGTTTTTGTTAATAATACCATGAGACGCTCATAGCAAGGTGCACTCACTGTTCGGATTAGCGAATTAAGCAACATTTGGCGCGGTCATTCTATGGATGGGTGATCTTAGTGGTATTTATCTATATGTGGTGGTATAGTATCTTGAGCGCATCCGTGCTTCGGAGGGCACGTTAAAAGTCAGTCCTGGCTGTTGTAAAATGATAGCAGTCGTTAAGCCAATTCGGAGGCCTGTAGGCGGCTTGGAAACTCTGACACTTGGCCACTAACCATTCGATATAGAATATAATTAATAATACATTATTTTATTTACAGATGTTTAATAAAAAGTCCACCGTCTCTTGAAGTATTTAAAATTGACCCCTTCGTGTATGTTGATCGCACGTTATCGAAAGAGGTTCAAGATGATAGTGATGATGAAGATGAACCTGCCGCCGTAGTCTCTAGAGCATAAATTATAGTTACAGTGTAGATAGTAGTTTTATGTCTAATATATGAATTATAAGCAACATTCTTTAATTGATTATCCTTTCATCCTAGTTTTGAACGCATTCAAAGATCGCATTATAACTGTTACTGTCATAATACTAAACGTTGTCTAAATTTAAACGTTGGTTTATATCGACAAATTAAAATAGGTTACCATAGCAACTTGTAATTACAAGCCTAGATTAGAGTTGAGCAATTGTTTGTATTAAGAGCTTTTCGGTCTTATTACTAAAAGTATTCTAACTTTAAACTAGGTTTTTATTAATTAATAGCTATGATAACCCATACAAACTAGCTAATATAAACGCAGTTTAATGATAAGAATATTTTTTTAAATAAGGCCCTTTGTCTTTAAAATGAATGCATCCTAAAAGTTGGCATGTGTGACGTCATCAGCTAACGTCAAATCAAAGTGCGTTCGGAATCATTTATATTGCAATTCTTTATATCCAGCAAAGAACTTTCAGACAGTAATATGCATATTGATATTTTGATAATATAATAATTATTACTTCGACTGTCTGAAACATATTGTTAGCATTTATAAATTATATAATCAAAACGCCCACTTAATAAATGAATGTTACCTAGGATTACGTCAACCTGTCAAGTTGGAATTATTGTATGTTCCGAACGTACCCAAGAGGGGCGTAAAACAATCCGCCATTTTGTCTCTATGACAATTTAGGATTTTATTAATTTGAAACCGGTGTAAATCGAATTAATCTGTTAAAAGTAGTGATATTTGGAAAACAGTGCAGTGTTTTTAAAGGCTGTGATATTTGTGTGCCCAGTTATTTTATTGTTTACGTTTATCTTGACGTTTTGTAGTTGACCGATTTTGACGTCGATTAGAGAAGTCTAGATAAATCAAAATGGGCACAAGAGAGGACGAATATGATTATTTGTTCAAAGGTAAATATCCTATCATTCTTAACGTGTGTATTTCTATCAAAAACATAGCCGGTATTTGTTTGGACAGTTCACTTTTCGATGCCATTGTTACGTTTAGTGACGTAGAAAAAAGTGACTTGTACGATTTTCTCCTTTGTTTTGTATTACAAAACTCTCATAATTGTGTATTCTAATTAGAAACTATCTAAAAGACATCATAGATGGGATGTTTAGTGAGAAATCTGAGGTTGTTTTATCATCAGCTGATTGGTATCGTTTGGATCGATTTCGCGTAAAATTTCATTGTGGGTGACTCATCCACCGAGTACAGTGAATGATCTAATCGCCAACGCACTGTGGAATATACGAAAACACATTCTGAACGTTCCACAATGTCCGTTTTCGCGAGTAAATCTATATGTTTTACAACACATAACTTTCTTTGTTCCAGTTGTGCTAATAGGTGACTCCGGCGTAGGCAAGAGCAGTCTTCTGTCACGTTTCACTAGAAATGAATTCAATTTAGAGTCTAAATCTACAATAGGTGTGGAATTCGCAACAAGAAGTATAGAGGTATGTTTAGCCTTATATAGATACATGATAGAAATTACATGATTGTAACATGCCATTGTTGATGTGATATTGCCGTGAGACATCTTTATTTAGCGTCAATCATTGTTGATTACTTGAAAATATATGGAGTATTTAAGAAAAATATAAAGACAAGACATTTTGTTTGTTGGTAGGTATGTAGTATTCAATAATATACATCAATGTTATGTCATGAATAGTATTAAAAGTGACTAAGACTTGGCTTAGATCATTTATCTCTCTTTGTTTACGTCTGGCACCATCCCTGCCTATTGCCAGGACCTGCCTTTCTATATTGATTTGATAGTGGTGGTGGTATTATGTGAGTTGACCCTCTGTCTGACCTCCACAATGGGAACCAGATTTCACCATTGTCTCATCTGTTAATCAGTAGAGTGTACCACATGCAGGTGAGATTGACTTTGGGCCTAGGATGTTTGTGGTCTTACAGTCTAGTTGGATATTTTTTCTAGTAAAAAGACCCATTCATTGTTTTATAATTTTTTATGGATGTTATTGTTACATTATTTATCACAAATTTATGTTAGAAATGTAATATAGACAGGGAGCCCTCGGGTAGCTGATCCACTTGACTACTATCAAGCTCATTTTCCGTGAGTAGCTTCATTTCGATGAGACAACCAACTATTCCCTATGCGAAAATTCTCTATTGTGGTAGCTAACAGAGGTAGCAAGGATAGAATATTTCGATTTGATGATACTCAAAAAATTATTATTTTATTTGTAGGACAATATGACAGTTAAATTATATAAATATTAACTAAGTAAATACAAAAAAATCAGCTGGTTAGTAATCATTCTTATGACCTCGTTATCGATACCTATTGGAAGCCCCTCCTTAATACTTGGAAATTGTATCATACTTTGGGTTGATTTTATTAGCTTATTTTAAGGGAATTAAGATGCATATATCATATTATTTATAAAAACTTTATAAACATACTTAATCAATTTTTGGGATATTAATTTTCAATATTAAAAAAAATGTTACAATTATTATTATTCAAAACAAAAACAGGTTGTTTATAAGTCTGACCCCTTTGTTTGTCTGTTTTCATTTATCTATCTATCTGTGACATCATAAAACCTTAATAAGTTGACTGATTTCAGTATGTTTTTTTATGCTGGTTTAAAGATGGTCCTTAGCTATACCTCAATGAAATCTACTGAGACATTTAAAAGGTTCAGATATTTTTCTAATTGAAGGTAGGTGTTAGGTCATATTACATTGGTTAAGTATTTTTGTCTATTTATTTTTATACATTGAAATATTTCTTAATTTTATAAAGTATTTATTTAATTACTCAACCACGCCTTAATATTTTGCTCATACTTGTAATTTTTTACCATCGAATTCCCCCATGTGCTTATAGTGAGACCTCATAGCAACATGTATCCATATTATGGTGGTAAACGGTATGTGTTTTTTTTATAAGCCTGAATGATGAAACAAGCCGGTTGCTCACCTGATGGCATGCGCCATTTCTGCCCAGAAGCAATATCATAAAACTGAATTACAAATGCTGTATGACATCGGACTACTCTAGTCACCCCCTCGACACAAATGTTAAGTGTTCTAATGCTCAGTAATTTCACTGGCTTAAATTTCCTTGAAACTATAATAAAATAATGCTTTTACATGTTGCTTGGTGGCATAAATTGACAAAGTGGTTATGAAAGTAAACATAGATAATAATATGTTCAGTTACATTTTGAATTTCATGTATTTTATTATAACCTCTGTTGGTTTGATGATTTTACAGCTGTTATCTGTTCATTATGATTATGAATCATTTGTTGTTAACAAGCGTTTTTATATACAATGTTTAATCAAAGACAAAATTATTAAGTTTTCATTGGCCATATAGGTATCTACTATTGTCTACGTTTTTTTCTGAACAAAGGCTAGTACTGTTCTGCCTTTCATGTCCAGACAATAAATTGCAGTACTTATTCCTTAAAAAAAGATAAGCTACTATTATCTGCTTTTTTTTCGATACATGCCTAGTCCTGTTGTGCCCTTAGTCGCCAGAAAATGAATAGCAATATTTCCTCATTTTTTTTTTATGATTATGCACTAGTTTTTTCTTCAGCTCTGATTGCTATTAACGGCCATCTGTTTGCCCTATACAAAAAATAAGTACACTCAAAAAATTCCGGCGCGATAATCGAAGCTAATACCTAGATAATAGAAAAAGAATGACACTTTGTGGCTTATAAAGCATAAGAATAATGTTAATATAGTTGAGAATAAAACATCATGCAAACAAATGAATAAGCTTTTCAATGTTTCACAATTGGGATAAAATTGTTTATTGATATGTTAAAACAGGTCATTGAACTGCGCGTCTTGCAAAATGGCACTTTTAAATTCTCCTCAAATTTAACAGTCTTAACTCACGACATGTAGTATTTTAAAATATGTTGTTTCTTATGCATTTTTTTATTTGAGCACGGTATCGTGAATCTACTACACCTGATGGTAAGCGCAGTGCAGTCCAAAACAACCAGCGACCACCGAAAAACAATGAGTTTATCGGTGGTCATCAGAATCATGCGGCATGTATAAATGCTTTTTCACACTCCGAGAAGGAAAGAAGCGAATCGAAGGGCCTACGGCAGGACAGGCGAATGACCGATGCAGGCATAGGGATTCAAGCACGTACTCTTTTACCCACCCCAACCAACAGTCACTTTGCCGTGCTCAGATAAAAAATAAACAAATCCTGTATGAGTAAAATAAGTTCATATATCATTAAATATAATGTTGTAATATATGAGAGATAAATGATATTAGAATAAGAGCTTAATTTTCCCTTCAGTGACTGACCACAGGGCCAGGAATTCATCGCACATTCTTATTAATTCCTGTCGAAATAAACACCACCGAAATGTATAATTCATTACGTCATACTGTACATCATTATTTAATCATGTTCGGTACATAACAAGTATTGTTTTATTATCAAATACCATTCTTTGTTTTACTGAGTAACAGATGTTTTTGGTGATATGAATTTAATTATAGTGCGTCATAAAATACCTACCTCATGGATATGATATAGTATTTTAACAATGTTATTGATAAGTAAGAAATATCACTTACTGCAGTAATTTCTCGATTCTAGAACTCGATTATTTCTCAGAGACATCAATTAATTTTTTTTCTGTACTCAGTAACGTAGTATAAATAATTATCTGTATTCACTAACGGAGTGTATTAACTGGCTGTGATTGTGAAAATAATCAAATTTTAAGAAATGACACCGCCTAAGTTCGTAAACGTTGCTATGAGGCATCATAGTGAGCGCGAACGCATAGTGATCATAAATGCATCAGGTCAGGGGCGGTACGACTGTGTCACAGACAGCCGACATGCAATAGCAGTTTGCTGTTGCATTTCGTACTTCGTATAAGATTACCATAGACCAAATCCCACTTCCTTACCCAGTCTCCATTTCTTTCCCTTTGCCTCGCACTCTACGTTTCAATGGTAATTAACAATAAGAAAAAGTGGGTATAAATAAATCCTATATAGACAGACATATATTTAGATTTGATATACTTAATCTAACAACTACATAATGACAATGACAATAATTTATTGATATTTATCTCTTAAAAACAATCTGTAGCGGACTATGGATCAGATTGTAGTGATTAGATAAGTTTTTTTTTCAATAGAAATATCGGTTGCACAATATGCGTGAAAATCTCGTTGGTCACGTTAAGCAACTATACGTTTACAAAACACATTGTTCCTCATAATAGAAATACAATAAATAACGATGATTGCATGTACTAGGTCGTGCGTTCGTTAAGTTTCAACGTGGACTGAATATTTGGCATATATGATTTTTTTACCGTACATATGGTGTTAAAACCTGCCATAGTGATCCATACCCCTTGTGTAAATCGCGATCCAGGATCAGCCAGTGTATATCCGGTTCTCCCGAGGGACTTGCGACATGATTTATGGTTGATTGAGGCGGGTATAGGGGTGCATCCTTGTATCACTGTGCCTGCATCGGTCATCCGCCTGTCCTGTTGCAGGCCCCTGGATTTGCTTCTTCCCTCTCCGAAGAGGACCACGTGACCGAGACCACGGAGGCTGAAAAGCTTTCGAAACGTCGGGACCAAAATTAAAATAAAAAAACCGAGATAAAATCCGTTTTAATTAGTATTATTTCAATGTGTAACAGTCGCGTAAACGTATGAAATCATTCATTATATTCATATATTTCATTATATTCATAAGGGTACCAATAAACCACTGGGTACAATAAAACATGGGGATTTCTGTAAACTACAATAGCATGAAATCGGTAAATTTGATTACGATAAATTGAGTTAAATCACTTGAATTAACCCTCATTCATCGTACGGGACTAATTTATAAACCCTCGGTAGTAAGGACAAATTGGTACAAATACTCCGCGAATATCAACAAGCTTCAATAGCGCCCAATTTAGAATATAACTGTTCTTTAATATCAATTCATATTATAGACCTTTTGATATCACAATTAGTGTCTGTGCGTGCCCATTTGACACAGTTTGCAGGCGTCGTGATGAATGTAAAGAATAGACGTCAATGAATATGTTAATCTTATAACCCCAATATTATACGTTTGAATATCAAAGCGGCTATGGTTAGTTAGTTTTGTTTGTGTGCGACGACTTTCCTTTTTTTCATGTTGCAAAATAAATGTTTAGTGTTAACTTCAGTATTGAAATGGTAACGGGAGAATACAATCGTTTCTTTCTTTCTGCTTAAATAAGACGCCTGCATCGCCCGACCCTGAGAATTCTCAGTAAGACCATACTACTGCAGAATATAATACGCGCAATATAACTTGGCCTATCTGAAGTTACAATATCAATACTTTCACGATCCAACTCATTCACCTGAAGGTGCTTAAAACCAACATAAAAATGAAGTCATGCAATTTCAACACCACCTGCTGTTGATATAAAACTTGCCGCAGGTTATTGAAAGGATAAGAAAAAATGCACAGGTGTTCGAATACTGAAAATAAACGAAATCAAACTGGTCCAGTATGCACGTTTTTAAGTTGATGTAACTTATTGAAACATGTTATCGTAATAACAAAACAAAAAGGGGAGCTGTTTGTTTGGAATCTGATTTTGATTTTTTATAGTAGCCATTCAACAGTGGTACAGGGGCCGAGTAGTCAGTTAGGAAACAGGAGGCGTAGGTTCGTTTTCATTTCATCATAATCATCATCATCAGCCACAAGACGTCCACTGCTGAACATAGGCCTCTTCCAAAGATTTCCAGACCGACCTGTTGGAAGCGGCCTGCATCCAGCGACTTCCTGCGATCTTTATCAGGTCGTCTGTCCACCTTGTAGGTGGACGTCCAACGCTGCGCTTGCCAGTACGTGGCCTCCATTCCAGAACCGTTTTCATTTAACAGTGTTTAAAATTGTTTGATTTATCTGTCTACACCAAAAGGCATGCAAGTGTTTGTAAATAAAATGTATTACAACAGCGATCGATACACCGTCACAAACGAACGTTATTGTTGGCAAAGCAATAAAATAAATTAAAAACACGTAATACCTATGTTTCTTATCACAGTTATCAGAAATAAAACACCTAAAGCCGCTCGTTATGTTGACGCCACAATGCAGCACGATTGTTTTTACGATTCAATGCAATTACGTGGGTCGACCTGGGGTTGCGCGTCGATTTACCCCAAGCAACGTAGAACTACAGTTTAAATAATATTGAGTTTGTCAACACGTTTGATATTGATGAAAAAGGCGAAATTGAAGTAATGACATCCAATGGTTAGTGACCAACCTAGTGTCAAAGCTATCAAAGGCCTCAGACTTGGCTTAACGAATGCTATCAGTTGATATCAACCGGGACTGACTTATTACGTGTCCTCCGAAGCACGGGGGCACTCTTAAGCGGTCATCCATCCATAGACTGACCGCGCCAAAGGTTGCTTAACTCGTTTATCGTTTACCGACCAGTGAGTGCAACTGGCTATGAGCGCCTTAGAACGTTATTGAAGCGAGTGCTATTGTCACTCACCAGAGTAACATCGTTTCTACATACCATGTTGCCTCATTGATCTTGCAGCGTACCTAAGCCACGAAACCGTGGGATGTTGGGTTTGAATCTCTGGTCGGACAATCAAAACTTGTGTTATTTTTCTAATCGAAAACACAAAGTTTTTAATTTGAATATTCACACATAAGTTGCTCCATATTTGTCGTACTTTCACCCCCCACTGCATGATTGTCCCATCTAGACGTCTGTGAGTTATTGTTTTTTAGACTGTGATAGACTTCGCCAAATTGCCTAGTAAATCGATAAAAATTGAGTTCATTGCGTTTCCCCAGTGCAGTGATCGATTCCTTTGATTTATATATTTTCTATTAGATTGACTTGGTTATTGGTCAAATGGCCTTAGGTAGGCACAGTGCAGCATCCCTGAGGTAGTGATCATGGTGTCCCAGTTTGATAGAAGAAATGTTATATATAATGCCGTTTATGCATTTTTCATGAATGTTTACACAAAGTTGTTATTCGTGAAGGATAAAATATTGTGTCGTTTCTCATTCGATAAATAATTCATTATTTTGTTGGTCTGATTTGTGTGTCATTTATATTCGTCTTCGTCCAGTGCAGTCCGAGAAATTACCTATTTCGTACAATACGAGACGCTTTAGATGTGAAAGATAGCATGATTTCAGTTTATAAGTGTACATTTTCATTAATTTTGTGGGATTTTATTTAATTATATATATATGGTGCACACTGCAAAACGTGCCTAGTAGGAGATTCAGAAACCTAAAGAAATAGCCTTGCTGGATATAATCGTAAATAAATAAATACACCCAACAGTCACATACATAGTCCTGACCCCACAGTAAGATACGAGTACGAGAGAGAGAGAGATTGTGTGTTATGGGTATCAGGAACTACGAGAGACTTTCGGTCTCACAACACCTAGACCCCGAAACAAATATTTATGGATCACACAAAACATTTTACTCGGTGCGGGAATTGAACCCGCGGCCTCTCGCTTCACAGCCGGCTACTCGCCCGCTGCGTCACGGAGGTTGTCAAATCATTGGACACTAGGCCAACTCGTCATAGTCGATTTTATAGGATGCCTAAAATGGTTGTCAAACTTTCAATCCGATATCGATTATGTTTATCCAAATTTAATATATCTCGATACATCGAAATTCTAATCCGCCATAATATAATATAACGGTTTCATGCGGCTCGATGATAGTTGTGAACAAAAGTTGTATAGTTTTGATTTTGATCATCTATTCATTGTATTCGGTTGAAAGTCTGTTTGCGGGTTCAAATCATAGGTACGTGATTTAGTAAGTAGTTGATTAACTAAAATCGCACCTTGTGAACCCGGTATAACTATTGACGTATTCCGCGATATGTGTAATACTAAACTAGATAATGTAACACATTATTTATAGTATTAGTTATTTTTATGATAGCATAGGCCGGCTAACGAGCGAGTGGATAGCTGATGGTAAGTAATCTCCACCGCCCATTTATGCCCACAATATCAGATGATTGAAGATTGGGAAGGGTAGGGGGATTTAGGCCTACGGATAAGACTGATAAGGTTCCGTATGGGACACCAAGACAGAGCACAAAAAGGGGAACCCTTTTTATGCAAAAAATCAAAAACGTTCCATCGCGTCGTCTCATTCTTGTATCGGAAAGCGTCACACGTTGGTCTCTCGACAAATCCATAATCAAACAGCGCAAACGTTCCTGTCGTGTTTTTACGTCCAATTGAACTCCGCAGTCTCGTTCAAGACGGGACGTATGTTATGCATGACGGTGTACTTAACCCGTTCTGTTTGGCCCACAGGTGGACGGTAAAACGATCAAAGCCCAGATATGGGACACGGCGGGCCAGGAGCGGTACCGCGCGATCACGTCGGCGTACTACCGCGGCGCGGTCGGCGCGCTGCTCGTGTACGACATCGCCAAGCACCTGTCCTACGAGAACGTGGAGAGATGGCTGCGCGAGCTGCGCGACCACGCCGACCAGAACATACTGATCATGCTCGTCGGCAACAAGAGTGACCTCAGGCACCTTAGGTGAGTGGAAGACATTGTTACACGACATAAATAGGCACTATCATCATCATAAAGCAGTGGTAAACCAGACGGCTTCTCGCATACGAGGGACCTACCATCTTGTAAAAGGGTATCAGAGAAAATAATTAGTTGAGTGGTAGAGCCACGCTGTAGACAGTTTTGTCTACAGCGTGAATGGGCTGGCTGGACCGGGTCGTTACCACTGTCTCACAGAAAACCAACGAAAAGTAGCGGCTTGCTGCTGCGTTTCGTACGGTGAGTGAGATATCCGGAAGCCCAAATTCCCTCCTCTTCCCAATCCCTAATTATCCCTTTCCTTTATGGTCGTCAACGCGCCCATGATTCTTCTGGTGGTGGGCGTACATGGGCGGTGGAGCTCACTTACCATCAGGTGACCCACTTGCTCGTTTGCCGGCCGATGCCATAAAAAAAATAAAATAAAACTAATTTAAACGGATTTTATCGCGTTTTTTTATATGTGTAACATTCGCGTAAACGTAGGAAATCATTAAAATATTTATAGTATACTGACAACTGATTATATGAGAAGGTGCAAAATGATAACAAAGCGGTCGGAATGAACCAATTATGAGGTGATATATATTTAATCAAAACGCAGTAAGAGCGGTTACGCACTACATCCGATTCGACTCCGATCCGACCCCGTGAAAATATGGATCTAGAAAACTCGGACCGAATTCGGATATCCCTTACGCACTAGTCCGATATACACACTAGATGGATGCCTGCCGCGAGTGCCGCGTCACCCACCCCGCCGCATACACCCCCCGCCCCGCTGCCTCTCTGCTCGTACGCAGTTCGGATTCAAGTCGGACGCAGTGCGCGAGCGTCCATAAAAATAATACTATGGCTACTTCGGTCCGTCAAAATTATCTCCGGGATGGAGATCCTAGAAAAATCGGATGACGGAAATCGGATCTAGTGCGTAAATTACCATAGAAATAGTTCTACGCCTACGCCGGACCCTATTTTCACGGGTTCGGATCGGATGTAGTGCGTAACCGCTGTAAGGCCACATAAATACGAATGCACAACAAATGAGAACGATCCACAGCTCAATAATTATAATTATGTACACGTTTAATGGCGCCAAAGCGTAGTTCTTTATCGCATTATTGCGTTTAATATGTCTTAAATGTTCACTTTATTTGATAAAGTTAGTGATTAGGGCTGTAGATTAATTTAAAATATATTGATTGTAATTTTTGTATTAATTGCTAAAGTAGTCGACGATTTTTTTTATAGCATAGGCCGGAAAACGTACGAGTGTTATTTTGGACTGCACTGCGCTTACCATCAGGTGTAGTGCAGTCACTTTGCCGTGCTCGGATTAAAAAAAGCATAATGACTAAAAACGCTTCCGCCGTCTGTTCGCTTAGATTTTTTAAACTATTCAACGGATTTTAATGCAGTTTTCAGCAATAGATACTGATTTATTCACGCTATGACCCATGGGAGCAGCAACAAGCAGGTGAAACTGCGAGGGACACCTAGTATAAGACATTCGCATCTAGCTTAAAATATGCAACAAATTACCTTGAATTTGATCTTCACCTTGTTCAGTTAAAAGACACAAGAAACCTTGCATCAGGTTGACATAATTTGCTTACAATAATTGCATACCTTTGGAAAAGTAGCTTGCTACTTCCTAGCATTGATTTTTTTAGATTGGACGTTTTAAAATACTTACGTTCGGCATCGAACCGACGACCTTGAGTTTGAATCGCGACCATAAAAATAAATGCATCTGTACCTATATGTATAGGTATATACAAATTGTTTGCGATGACATGTCGGTTGCTACATGTTATTGAGAGGAAATTTACAAATACCTACACTCACGCTAGCACTACGCACTACGTTAGCAAGGGGATGGTAGAGGAATAACAAAGTGCACGCAATTTTTGCTAAAGGTGTTTCTGGTCCACGGTTTTTTGTTTTTATTATAGCGTAGACCGGCAAACGAGAGGTGGGTCACCTGATGGTATGATCTCCACCGCCCATGTACGCCCACAATATTAGAAGAATCGTCGCGTTGCCGACCTTAACGGAAAGGGATAATTAAGGAATTGCGAAGCGCGATTTGGGCCTCCGGATTTCTCACTCACCGTACGAAACGCAGTATCAAGCCGCTGCGGACCGATATGGACCATAGGCATTACCAAAACGGCACGTGTATTAAAACTACCACCGGATCCAAATCGACCCATCTTGAGAAGACGCGGCGAAACGAACTCAAGTGGACTTCATATACCACTGGATGAATGAACGATGAATGTAATTGGCAACCTCAACAGCGGAGTAGATGAGCAACCGGCTCCAGCGGTCTAGGTCTTCAGGGACCTCAAGTCTCAATGTACCCACGATACAGGTTTCACCCAGTGTGGGGTCAGGACTGTGTGCATGACTGTTGGGGTGTATTTATTTATTTTATCTAATTGTTTTCCCGCAGATCGATCCCAACTGAGGAGGCGAAGGCGTTCGCGGAACAGAACGGTCTTAGTTTTATCGAAACATCCGCTCTCGACTCCACCAATGTGGAGCCAGCATTCCAGAATATACTAACTGGTGAGTTCACTTATATATTTTGACAGCCTCCGTGGCGAATTGCGTGGTGCAAGTGAGAGGCCGTGGGTTGAATTTCCCGCACTGAGACAAGCCCAAATCCCCTTCCCTTCCCAATCCCTAATTATCCCTTTCCTTTAAGGTCGGCAACGCGCCCATGATTCTTCTGGTGGTGGGCGTACATGGGCAGTGGAGATCGCTTACCATCAGGTGACCCACTTGCTCGTTTGCAGGCCTATGCTATAAAAAAAAAGTGTTTGTGACCCACAAATATTTGTTGCGGGTTTGGGTGTTGTGGGACGGCATATTCCTCGTAATTCCTGATACCCACGATACAGGTTAACCTAGTGTGGGGTCAGGACTGTGTATGTGACTGTTAGGCAGTGTTGGGCAAAATGTAATCTAACTACTGATTACTAACTACGATTACATAAAGTAGTTAGTAATCATAACTAATAACTACATAAAATAATCAAAAATGTAGTTAAAAATTTTGATTACTAACTACTAATTGTAGTTGCAATCATGATTACTTGATTACTTTTTATAACTACAGATATAAAATGATTTTGCGTCATTAAAAAAGAAAACACGCGCGATAGTCGTTCATGTAAAACACATTAAATTAAATCTATATATAAAAATGAATCGCTGTGCGTGGAAAAAATAAAAATCGTCACATTTTTCGGCTACGTCAGATTTTTCGGTTATGCGTCAGATCTTTCTGTTACGCGTCAACATTAACTGGACTTGATTAATTTAATTTGATTTTAACTGGACTTTGACTGGATTTTGTCAAGACTTTGACCGGACTTTACAGGACTTTGACTGGATTTTGACCAGACTTTGACCCGACTTTGACAGGACCTTGACAGGACTTTGACCGGACTTTAACGGACTTTGAACGGACTTTGAACGGACTTTGACGGACTTTGATGGACTTTGGCAGGACTTTCACAGGACTTTGAGAAGGCTTTAACCGGACTTTGACAGGACTTTGACGAACTTTGACAGGACTGACAGAATTTTGACGGATTTTGATGGACTTTGACCGGACTTTGACAGGACTTTGAGAAGGCTTTAACCGGACTTTGAGAGGACTTTGACAGGACTTTGACGGACTTTGACAGGACTTTGACAGGATTTTGACGGACTTTGATGGGCTTTGACCGGACTTTGACAGGACTTTGAGAAGGCTTTAACCGGACTTTGACGGACTTTGATGGACTTTGACCGGACTTTGAGAAGGCTTTAACCGGACTTTGACAGGACTTTGACGGACTTTGACAGGACTTTGACGGACTTTGATGGACTTTGACCGGACTATGACAGGACTTTGACAGGACTTTGAGAAGGCTTTAACCGGACTTTGACAGGACTTTGAGAAGGCTTTAACCGGACTTTGAGAGGACTTTGACGGACTTTGACAGGACTTTGACCGGACTTTGACAGGACTTTGAGTAGGATTTAACCGGACTTTGACGGACATTGACCGGACTTTGACGGACTTTGATGGACTTTGACCGAACTTTGAGAAGGCTTTAACCGGACTTTGACAAGACTTTGACGGACTTTGACAGGGCTTTGACGGACTTTGATGGACTTTGACCGGACTTTGACAGGACTTTGAGAAGGCTTTAACCGGACTTTGACAGGACTTTGACGAACTTTGACAGGACTGACAGGATTTCGACGGACTTTGATGGACTTTGACTGGACTTTGACAGGACTTTGAGAAGGCTTTAACCGGACTTTGAGAGGACTTTGACGGACTTTGACAGGACTTTGACAGGATTTTGACGGACTTTGATGGACTTTGACCGGACTTTGATGGACTTTGACCGGACTTTGACAGGACTTTGAGAAGGATTTAACCGGACTTTGACCGGACTTTGACGGACTTTGACGGACTTTGATGGACTATGACCGGACTTTGAGAAGGCTTTAACCGGACTTTGAGAGGACTTTGACAGGACTTTGACGGACTTTGACAGTACTTTGACAGGATTTTGACGGACTTTGATGGACTTTAACCGGACTTTGACAGGACTTTGAGAAGGCTTTAACCGGACTTTGACCGGACTTTGACGGACTTTGACCGGACTTTGAGAAGGCTTTAACCGGACTTTGACAGGACTTTGACGGACTTTGACAGGACTTTGACGGACTTTGATGGATTTTGACCGGACTTTGACAGGACTTTGAGAAGGATTTAACCGGACTTTGACAGGACTTTGAGAGGACTTTGACAGGACTTTGACGGACTTCGACAGGACTTTGACAGGATCTTGACCGACTTTGATGGACTTTGATAGGACTTTGACGGACTTTGACCGGACTTTGATGGACTTTGACCGGACTTTGACAGGACTTTGAGAAGGCTTTAACCGGACTTTGACAGGATTTTGACGGATTTTGACAGGACTTTGACAGGACTTTGACAGGACTTTGACCGGACTTTGACAGGATTTTGACGGACTTTGAGAGGACTTTGACAGGACTTTGAACGGGCTTTGACCGGACTTTGACGGACTTTGACAGGACTTTGAGAAGGCTTTAACCGGACTTTGACAGGACTTTGACGAACTTTGACAGGACTTTGACAGGATTTTGACGGACTTTGATGGACTTTGACCGGACTTTGACAGGACTTTGAGAAGGCTTTAACCGGACTTTGAGAGGACTTTGACCGGACTTTGACAGGACTTTGAGAAGGCTTTAACCGGACTTTGACAGGATTTTGACGGATTTTGACAGGACTTTGACAGGACTTTGACGGACTTTGACAGGACTTTGACAGGATTTTGACGGACTTTGATGGACTTTGACAGGACTTTGAGAAGGCTTTAACCGGACTTTGACAGGACTTTGAGAGGACTTTGACGGACTTCGACAGGACTTTGACAGGATTTTGACCGACTTTGATGGACTTTGACAGGACTTTGACGGACTTTGACCGGACTTTGATGGACTTTGACAGGACTTTGAGAAGGCTTTAACCGGACTTTGACAGGATTTTGACGGATTTTGACAGGACTTTGACAGGACTTTGACCGGACTTTGATGGACTTTGACAGGACTTTGAGAAGGCTTTAACCGGACTTTGACAGGACTTTGAGGGGACTTTGACGGACTTCGACAGGACTTTGACAGGATTTTGACCGACTTTGATGGACTTTGACAGGACTTTGACGGACTTTGACCGGACTTTGATGGACTTTGACAGGACTTTGACGGACTTTGACCGGACTTTGATGGACTTTGACCGGACTTTGACAGGACTTTGAGAAGGCTTTAACCGGACTTTGACAGGATTTTGACAGGACTTTGACCGGACTTTGACAGGATTTTGACGGATTTTGACAGGACTTTGACAGGACTTTGACCGGACTTTGACAGGATTTTGACGGACTTTGAGAGGACTTTGACAGGACTTTGAACGGACTTTGACCGGACTTTGACGGACTTTGACAGGACTTTGAGAAGGCTTTAACCGGACTTTGACAGGACTTTGACGAACTTTGACAGGATTTTGACGGACTTTGATGGACTTTGACCGGACTTTGACAGGACTTTGAGAAGGCTTTAACCGGACTTTGAGAGGACTTTGACAGGACTTTGACGGACTTTGACAGGACTTTGACAGGATTTTGACGGACTTTGATGGACTTTGACAGGACTTTTAGATGGCTTTAACCGGACTTTGACCGGACTTTGACGGACTTTGATGGACTTTGACAGGACTTTGACGGACTTTGACAGGACTTTGACAGGACTTTGACGGACTTTGACAGGACTTTGACAGGACTTTGACGGACTTTGACAGGATTTTGACGGACTTTGATGGACTTTGACAGGACTTTGAGAAGGCTTTAACCGGACTTTGACAGGACTTTGACCGGACTTTGACAGAACTTTGAGAAGGCTTTAACCGGACTTTGAGAGGACTTTGACAGGACTTTGACGGACTTTGACAGGACTTTGACAGGATTTTGACGGACTTTGATGGACTTTGACAGGACTTTTAGAAGGCTTTAACCGGACTTTGACCGGACTTTGACGGACTTTGATGGACTTTGACAGGACTTTGACGGACTTTGACAGGACTTTGACAGGACTTTGACGGACTTTGACAGGACTTTGACAGGACTTTGACAGGACTTTGACGGACTTTGACAGGATTTTGACGGACTTTGATGGACTTTGACAGGACTTTGAGAAGGCTTTAACCGGACTTTGACAGGACTTTGACAGGACTTTGAGAGGACTTTGACAGGACTTTGACGGACTTTGACAGGATTTTGACCTACTTTGATGGACTTTAACAGGATTTTTTTTTTAATAACATGTCAATAAAAAGTATGACTTTAATCCTTGCATTTGATTATTCATAAAATTAACATAGGCATGTGCAATAAACTGTTTTTTTTTTATGTAGCCATATACCAAAACATATGTTACTACACTTTACGTGTTTATTTAATTGCAAAATATAAGTTCATGAAACTTAAATAATCAGTAGTTATAACTACTAGATTGCAGCAATCAAATTAATAACTACTTCATGTAGTTTGATTACTGTAGTTAAGTTACATGTAATCATAACTACATGTAGTTAACTACTTTTAATCGAAATTAGTAATCAGATTACAAAATGTAGTTAACTACGCCCTACACTGCTGTTAGGTGTATTTATTTACTACTGATGTGTTTGGTTACACCGCACGAGTTGCTCAGTTAACAGCTCCAGCCATCTTACTAATTCCCATATCATTTGTACTGCTCATCTCGAAGAAGAAGTTTTAGTCTCTAGGCGTATAGGTATATATACTACTGTCTTTCTTTCTGCCCGGTGTTATGCCGGCTTAATGCCAGGGTCCGCCTACCCATCATTAGTAGCCGGTGGTTGTGGTATGGGAACCAAGTTTCGCCATTGTATTGTCCTATGCAGCTGAGGTTGGCTTTGGGCCTGAGATGTCAGTGGTCCACTTACACTCTGGTTATATACTACTATAGAGACAGATTAATTCTGTGAGAGTCAACAGGATTATTCGAATGACAAACTCACGTCAACGTCAATCTAAACTGACGTCACTATGTAAAATGGCCATTACGATGCACGCATGCGAGCGAAATAGTGGGATGTCCCCACTACGCGGCACACCTTTGCCATAATACCAATATCAATAATCATAATTTTTGAACAAACTGTATTACTTTCTGTTGCGTATAAAATAATGTATAACTTTCAAATTAGGAAACTACCCTATTGTATTTATTTAGCAGAATAATCAGAAAATCCACTTAATTTATGAAAAGTGCCATTACATGACGTTTAAGACACTTGTAAAGTGAGGAGTTGTGTGTGAGCGCGGTATGCTGAGTGTAAACAATGGCTGGAACTTAACGCCTCCGCTCTTGATGTAATATAAACACGAACATTTTGTACTAAAACGTATACTTTTTGGCATCGTGGCACAAACATTGAAAACCGACGTAAAGTAGCGGTATGCTGCTGCGTTTCGTACGGTGAATGAGATATATGGAGACGCAAATCTCACGCCCTGATGCGCCGTAATCAGTATAAAATGTTTGGTATTTTTTTTTTATTGTCTGAAAGTCGAGACGAGCACGTCACTCGCCTTATAGTCATGGAAAGTTCCACGGCTGCCCATTAAAAGTATAACATGAAATTTAAATCAAGACCTACCCAGTAAAAGACATGATTAAGAAAGAAAGAAATAATTTATTTAAACACTAACTTGAGACATGAAAAGTTAAAAGACATTCTTGTGAAACTAACCATTATTCTCAAATTTACTAAGCAAAAAAAGAAATGAGTCTTGTAACAACATAAAGTAGGATGGCCACAGGTATACCCTCTACTCCACAAGGGACCATATGTGTCTCAAGTTAGGCCAAACGTTATTAGTAGTCATTCCAATATTGACATACATATAGTAGGCACAGGTGTAACCAGTACACCCACATTTCGCCGATCGTATCTCTGTCCTATGATGTGATAGAGGGCGCTTCTTCTTCGCCAAATCGGACACAATTCCAGTCTACGAGCTGATACTAAGCATTTTATGACACAAAAACTCTTTCACTTTTACTCGACCCGGGATCGAACCTGACACCTCAGTACAGCAGTCGCACCGCGTACCCAATACAATTCCGCCATTAGTATGGATATTGCTTAGCATGATATCCGTGACTCATTTTATAACGCCTACTCCAAAATTCAAATAAGCCTATCCTAAAACGGAAGCCGTGTTATGATTCCGCATACCAATGCGTATTTAACCACCTTCGCATAATGATAATTGCGGCTAATATCCATAAAATGATATTCTTTACGATCTTCGTAGGACGAAATTATTGTTTGGAATTTCCAGGGTGAGTTCACGTAACAGGCGGCCGATCATAAAAAAAAACTAAAATCCTCCGTAGAATCTATACATAATATTATGAAGTCAAAGGCTATTATATCATTCCATCTATAAAAAGGTGCTTATTATAAAATAATAACTAATAATAAATACACCCAACAGTCATACACAAACTCCTGACCCTACTCTCGGATTTTTTTTATACGAGCACGGCAAAGTGACTACACCTGATGTTAAGCATAGGAGAGGCCAAAAAAACCAGTGAAACAATGAATTTATGCCGGCCTGCATACCCTGGTAAGTGGTAACCCCCTTCGCCAGAGCATCGGAATGCTCACTGGAATCATGCCGGCCTTTATGAATGCTTCTTCACACACCAAAGAGGGAACAAGCAAATCAAGGATCCTGCGACAGGACAGCCAAATGACCGATGCAGGCACAGGGATACAAGGATGTAGCGCTCTACCCGCCCCAACCAACCATCAAGTCCTGTCGCAGGCCTCTCAGGAGAACCGGATATACACTGGCTGATCATGGAACGCGATCCACACAAGGTGGCAGGCAGGTGGCACACTATCGCAGGTTTGAACACCATGTGTACGGTGGCCGCTATCCGGGCGGATATGAATCCTGCCACTAGCAAATATAAACATTTTTAACGATGAAGGATTGTCGTGCAAGTCGGCCTAGGTGCCATACATTATCCTAACCGCGCATTAAAGATGCTTATAGCTTGTTTTACAATGTCCGAGTAAACGTTATTCACATATTATATTTAGACACTGAAATACAAAATTATAACGTCATCAATACGTCACGGAGAAGTTGAGCTATGTCATATTGATGCTTCCTAAAAGTCAGTTTGACGCTTATGTTGTGGTTAAAATATAAACGGATCTTGTGAAACTTTATTAATAAAGTGAGCGGTCGGCGATAGTTAATTGGCGGGCTGGATGTGTATACATTGGTCTCGAAGCTCGAATCGAAAGGTTAACGCGTGCGTGTCACGAAAACGATGACGCCCCTAAACCGCGGGCCGTTGACACCGACTGACGAAATGTCCGTTATCATACATACATTGAACCATACAGCTTTATATTATCGTCGGCCTAATAGGGTAGTTGACTTGATTTTTTTTCATTATTTTAATCAATAATTTACGTTACCCAAAAACTTTACACGATGGTTGGTCCCTCGTATGCGAAAGGCCGTCTGGGTTGGTACCACTGCGTTGTCTATTTCTGCCGCCAAGCAAGAGTTTGTAAGCACTGTTGTGTTTCGATTTGAACGACATTGAAGCCAGCAATATTACTGGGCATTATGAGACTTAACATCTTATGTCTCGGCGTGACTAGCGCAGGTCAGTGCCATGCAGTGCTTTGTAACTTATCGGTACGAAATAATTATACCTTTCACCAAAGTTTGGACTATGAATATAAGACCGGACTCAGCTTAACCACAGGAAGGATATAATTGAATTCTATAAACGGTAATGGTGTGGGTTATGTCCCATGCACAATCCATGATCGGCGTTGAGGAAACGAACACCATAATCTTTTCCTGTTTCGTTTGTGACGAATCAAAAATATTTATAGACAGGGGTTTTTTTTGTCATTATTGGGGCATTTTTGCTACCATATTATGCATTGATTTGAATAGAATTATTTTTTCTTGCACTGAAGCTCACGGCTTTATCCTCGAAGGGGTAGGCAGAGGTGCAACTAGCATCCGTGTTTCGCCGAGCTGATTTCCGTCCCATAGCGAACGAGCCTATCACCATATAGGTCGCAAATATCAATCCCGGGAACACATTTGAGATTTTTCGTATACAAAACACGAAACACAATTTTGTGATGCCGCGACCTGAAATTTGAACCCACCGATAAACTCATTATTTATAGGACTGCACTGCACTTACAATCAGGTGTAGTACTGTCACATTGCCGTGCTAAGATACAAAAAAAGTGTGTGTAATTCACATACTGCAGACTGACAGAGAAGAATGCAAAAAAATAAAACACGTGAATAATAAATGCACCACGTTGTTTATGACACATATTCCGAAGGCTTCGTTGTACGCAGGCTTAAAGACACGTGATAGCATACTTGCATCTATCTCATTATCTCGCAGGCTAAATCCTATTTATGAATATGTTTGTTTCTTTGAGGTGACGCATTTTCATTTTATCGAGTTTGAAATCACAACGGTTCTGAAGCCTGCACTACAGTACTCGCGAAGTTACGGAGTACTCTTCTAAATTGACCAAAGTCCGAACTATGTGACCACATACTCGTACAACCTCGCGACTAGCAACTTCGGGACACTTCGAGTCCTTTGACTCGGGCGCAAAAACCGACAACTACTGGACCCAAGGCGAGCCGAGGTTGCTCGAGGCGAACCGAAGTGCCCTTCTACACTATCGTATTCTTCTTCTTCTTTTTATTTATGGCTTTCGCAGTATTATGCATTTAGCCAGTGTCAAGTATAATTTATTCTCAAGTTATTTTTACAAAAACGATGAAACACGGGTGCGGTCGATTTCAAGGTCTTGTCAGAGTTTTGGTGTTAACTCCTTTCAGTACGATGCTTGGTTCACTTATTTCAATGTTTCCATACACTGTTCATCACCGTCAATGTTTATTGAACAAATTCAAACCACTTTTATACAACAAACACAACTCTAAACTAGTTTATGAAATAAATTAAAATAAGCGATGAACTGCACTGTCAGAATTCCCGCCAAAACTCTCACTATCGTATTCGCTCAACTTCGATCAATTTCGCGAGTAGTGTAGTGCAGGCTTGAAGGAGTTTCATTTCAAAACTGTATTTGTAACATATGTCTACAGAGATCTACAGGATCGTGTCGCAGCGGCAGATGCGCGACCCGCCCGAAGGTGATGTGATCCGTCCCGACGCGGAGCCCGCCGACGTGCGGCCCTCGCAGGCGGACAGCGTGCGCAAACAGTGCTGCCAGTAGCCGAGCAGAGGTGACTAACACCACATATCATCACCATCATCATCATCATCATCAGCCACAGGACATAGGCCTCCCCCAAACATTTCCACATCGACCTTTTTTTTATAGCATAGACCGGCAAACGAGCAAGTCACCTGATGGTAAGTGGTCTCCACCGCCCATGTACGCCCGCCACCAGAAGAATCATGGGCGCGCAGCCGACCTTAAAGGAAAGGGATAATTGGGGATTGGGAAGGGGAGGGGATTTGGGCTTCCGGATATCTCACTCACCGTACGAAACACAGCAGCAGCAAGCCGCTACTTTACGTCGGTTTTCTGCGAGACAATGGTTACGACCCGGTCGAGCCAGCCCATTCATGCTGTAGACATTACTGTCTACAGGGTGGCTCTACCACTCATAAAACTAAACCACACATATCATCATCATCAGCCACAGGACCTCCACTGCTGAACATACGCCTCCCCCAAACATTTTCACACCAACCTGTTGGAAGCGGTCTGCATCCAGCAACTACCTGCGACCTTTAAAAGTTTATCGACCTTTACCTATTAACATCCCAACCACGCATGATATGACGCCGCTAGAACCACAGTGGCCTAACTGCATTCTGATGACTGATCTATTGGTATTTTCGACAATTTAAACCACGGTAGAAATGGACCTGTACTGCCATCTATGTCAAGATGATGTTACCAATTTTAGGCCGGTCTGGTCTTGTAGATTACGAATTTTTATATTACGAAAATACAAATAGGTCAAAAGTCATCGAAATGCAGTTAGGCCAGTCTGGTGCTAGCAGCCTCATATAATCATAACTTTCTTTATAGCATAAGCCAGCCAACCAGCAAGTGGGTCGGCTGATGATGGTAAGTAATCTGCATCGCCCATATACGCCTGTAATACCAGAGTGGCAGACGTTATCGACCTTTAAAGAAAGGTGGAATTGAGGGATTGGGAGGGGGAGGGGGGGATTTGGGCCTACAGATATGTCACTCACTGTATGAAATGTAGCAGCAAGCCGTTACTTTATGTCGGTTTTCTGTGTGACAATGATAACCCTATGGAGCTGGCCCATACCAAATAACCTACACTAGCAAAGCCAACCGAAATCCCGCACTGGTCGATTTTCCTATATTACTGATGGCCTCTGGTTTTAGTTACGCAGTATCACGGTCCTTATCCGTTCTTGATGTAAACCGAGGACGATGACTCTTTTTACCGTACATCTCGGAGCCGCAGGATGATATCATTATGTACAAATATACTGTTGAATAACGAAAAAGGCGTTAGTTACAACATCCATTCGCTGTCTACCTCAGACAGCCTCAATGACTATGATCACGCTGGGATTCTTCAATCGCTAGCTTTCCAGAGGATGGAACATACTATAATTCTAATGATTATTATATTAATTCAATATCCAATAAGCAATAATAATTATTATAATCATTTTGATGTCAATTTTGCTATTAACTATGCTATAAATAATAATAGCACTGAATCAAAATGTATTAACAGATATTTCATTCTCTTTCAGGAAAGTCTAGTTAACAATGGAGCCGAAGTGAGAGATAGAGAGAGAGAGAGAGTCAAAACGGCTGGCATCCTATTACGCAATCATAACCGAATCATTCCCAGACAACGGTCTTACCAACATTACAAATAAAAAAATCATTGCCAGCAAAGAAAACGTTCTGTCCGGTACGCATAACTTGCACAGACGGTGTTACGGTCCTATTTAGTCTATGGTCGAGGCTGTTGTTTTCATCTGGCAACATTGGCGCTGAGGCATGCGTGAGCGGCTAAAAATACTGGTATCTAGAATCGTAAATAAAAAAGGCACGCATGTAAAATCAATCAATTAAAATTGTAATTGATAGTCTGTCATCACACTGCGTGTGGACATGTCGTGATTACAACTGCACGCAGTCATGAATGTTTGGCTGCAATGGTTCAGAAATTTGACAGCAGCACATAGATATGGATGGTTTGTCTTCGCTCACGTAAGCCGCATCGCCAACCGAAGCGTTTAAGAGTGGCTCATGTAGATAGCTTTGTGTAATTATTGATATTTAGTGTCTGAACGATGGAAATTTAATAATACGAAATGTAACTGAATGAAGAGTCAATGTAAAACACGTTTTAGGTACATGCTTATGTTATAGATATAGCACTTTTTATTCATTTGGCGCTCCTAGTTATATACGGAACCTGTGTAATTTGTACCAGAAAATTGTTTTTTTTATTTTATTTAGAAGTGTACCTCTCTTTAATTAGTAGGTAATTCATAATTATTATGTATTTATTTATGGAAAATTTGAAAATGTCTAGAGCAGTGGGGGTACGTGTACGTTCAGATTTCGCCGTGACAGCGGGATTAAGGCTAAGCGTATGGTGAGGTGTAGCTGACGAAGCACAGCGCAGTATATTAAGTATTGGTACAATAAAAAATCCGTTACGGTGGGTCGTTTAGGCGACTCGCATTCTGGATTCAACCAGTGTATATCGAGTAAATTCAGGCCGGCACCATTATGTCGACCGTCGTAATATGTCACGATGGTAAACATTATATTTGGACTGCTCTGTAGTTACCATCAAGTCCAACGTAGTCTGTTTGCTGTGCCAGGATAAAAAACATATTGTATAACAATCTGCCACACGCGCATATTTCACAGAATAATACGTAATCGATATGTCCCTATTTCACCACTTGCTGATAAAATATCTGATATCCTATGTTATGCCTATGTGCTTAGCCAATCCGCTTGCTAGACTGTGTAGCTTAATCGCAAGCACTTGCCACAAGTTTCATTTGGTTTGTAATAAAAACCGATACTCTATTTGAATTCGGATCGGTGGCAAACAACACAACTCAAACCGTAACGTGTGAACCATAAAAAGAAAAAAAATATATCTGGATAAATCTTTTTAAATGACGAGATTTGCTTTGACTTATCAGATGCTTGTGAAATAGAAATTTGAACGCTATGTGTGTCAGATAAGTTTTCGATACAATATCCGACACTGTATCATAACAAGTGGTGAAATAGGCCCTATACGTTGTCACACGTATTACAAAGTCTGCGTCGCGCAGTACTTGGTCGCCTGCGCGTCAACATACGCCCAGCGTAAGCAATAAATACTCACGATAAACGAAATATTAATAGCACTCGATAGCTTCACTATGGTAATAGACTAGCTGTTAGTTATCTGTATAAGTGACGAGATAGCTTTTTTAAAAATGGATAATTTTTCTTTATCGATATTTCGTGCCTTGTGTGAATTACGGCGTTACATGTACATTGATATGCTTATGTTGATTATTTTTTGCCTATTGTTGAAATTTGAATATTGCATATATGGGGGCTGCAAGTGTAACATAGTATAACAATACTCAGGTATGGACTCCGTGCCATCAATAACCGTTACAATAACGGTTATCAATAATAACGGTATCGAAAAACAGTTGTCGGTAGCCGATAGCGTGTTCGGTGGCCGTTTGCGATGGCTTGTAACCTCGTGTGGAGACAGACATGCGGTGTTCCTTGTATCTAAGAAAATATTATTGTATTAATGTCTTACATATGCATGGTTATTTTTTTAGTGCCTACCTGTAATTACTTTATTAAAGACAAAGATAATAAAATATAATGTAAATTTCTTGGAGTTTTCATGTCCTATCCACTTTTTTTATAGCACCGTCGAGGTAGGTATTTGTTCTTACTATCTAACACACAGTACCGAAGTGTTTCTATTCAAGCTGAACTGAGCGAGGATGTGGATTTCAACCAATCGAATTGGCCAATTCCAGAGATTTTTTTACAGCACAGGCTGGCAAACGCGCAAGTAGGTCACATTATAGAAAGTGATATCCACTGCTCATGAACATACAGAATACCCGAGTTAAAGGGTCTCTGAAGGGGAGGGAGGATTTGGGCCTCCAGATATTTCAATCACGGTACGAAAAGTAACAGCAAGCTGCTAATTCACATCGGTTTTCTGTGAGAATAGACATGCGCAAAACAGTACGCTATGAAGTAATGCCATATGGCATGACATTTCGTACCGCGATATGGCATTATAGCATTACTCTAGGCATGACCAGACATGGCAGGCTATGTGAAGTATTGTGTACGGTCCACTATTACATGTACTGAATGTTATGGCATGACATTTCGTACCGCGATTATGGCATTATAGCATTACTCTAGGCATGACCTGACATGACACGCTATGTGAAGTAATGTGTACGGTGCACTATTAATTGTGCAATCAAAACTCAGGTGTAATGTAATAGCAATAGATAGATAGACCTTTTATATATTTCTTTTTTATTTGATTGAATGATGAGACGAGCAATGCGCTCGCCTGATGGTAAGCGCCACGCCTGCCCATAAACAAATGCAACACCTCACAGACTTTTGAATTAAAAGCACTGCATGGCACTGAACTGCGCTCGTCGCCCCGAGACATAAGATGTTAAGTCTCATAACGCCCAGTAATTTCACTGACTTCAATGTCCTTCAAACCAAAACAACAGTGCTTACACACTGTTGCTTGGCGGCAGAAATAGACAAAGCGGTGGTACCAACCCAGACGGCCTCTCGCATACTAAAGACCTACCACCTTGACTTTGAAAACTTTTTTCACAAACACAAAAATAACATCTAACTGCAGCCTTACAGTACGCGGTCGTGTTATATAACGCGTCATGCATTACTCACAGTACTTACACATCTCTATGTGAGAATGATAACTGGTCGAGCCGGCCCATTCATGCTGTAGACAAAACTGAATCGTCGGTCGTCAAACTTTTTTGGTAATGGGCCAATGGAGACAAAATAGGGTGGCATATCGAGCCCATGTCGGTGTTACCCTGCTGCCACACTGGACATTTTAGTTAGGGTAAATATTAAATCGATCTTTGAATGATTTGAATTGAACCAGACCTATCTCACTCCTTTAGGTCCGATGCCATTCGAATTCAGGTCAGGCGAGCAAGGGTTTAGGCGCTGGTGCTACCGACAGATAAACATAGGGGTAAAGTTCACAACACCTGTCTTTTCTGTTGGGGGTTGAAAACCCCCGACGCCAATCAGAAAATTATCTAACCTCTAAAGGACTAAACAGATTGTTTTTCAAGCAGCTAACTACCACGTCGATTAAATTAGCTTTCAAAGAAATAAAGCAGCATTTAAATCGATCTATTCGTTTAAGCACTATGATGCCAAAGACACACACAAAACAAAGGGATCAAACTTAAACACACACCTTTTTCGCCGGGGGCTAAACACTATTAACAAAATATCTTGTAACAACAAATACCATTATAATCGACTTATATTATTGTACACTATCTGTATACAGATGTCGGTTATCTGATTACAATTTAATTTGGTCGCATGACGAGGCATTGACACGAGTCCAAGGCTATCGGGTTTTATATTATTGCTTCGTGCAATCAGTCGCCGGCGCCCGACACGGAGCTGCAACCTCACTTCTGTTACTGTAAGTTTATAATTTATTATTCTATATTATATTTTCCTGTTGCAGAAAAAATGTATACCTATACTGAGTTTCTTCTTCCATTTACCCTAAGCATCCACTCGCAGTGGGGTTGGTGCAACATGCTTTTTAACACATGTTGAAAGATTTGGCTTGTAAGTAGTTTTGTATGATCGTCCGCCTGCCAGTCAACCCCTCTGGGCAGAATATACTGAGTTTTAAATAAGAACATTTTAAAATCCAAAATACCAGCAAGTTACGGGCTTGAAGCAAACAATTTGACGCTTGAGTGCTCAGCATGTTTTAACTTAGAGCCGGCTTTGGATTTATCGACCATAATATTTTGTTGTGACTCCGTCACGCTTTTCCACTTCAATTCTCACCACATGTAATGCTCACCACATATTAAAGCAGTACGATTACACTATGTAGGTAAATATGGGCTGGCTATTTAATGCTTCGGGATTGGAATAAGCTTTGTATCGATAAAAAGATATCTATTATTAATCTAGTAAATCCAAGGTAAAAAATAATAAAAATTAATAATAAAATAATCAATTATATTTCAGTACATACCAAATCCAATATGGCAATTGATTTATATTACACCCCTGGCTCGGCGCCTTGCCGTATCGTATTGTTGGTTGCTGCGGCACTCAATATAGAACTTAACTTGAATCTGCTCAATTTGGGGGAGGGCGAACATCTCAACCCTGACTTTTTGAAGGTAAGCTTCTTAGTTAATAATTTAAAAAAGAATAGGTTTCTATTTGCAAAGTTCGATAAATTTATGTACATACTATAAAATCGAATATCAATCTGTATTAAATAAATCTATGTCTAAATTTTTTTAAATTGGGATTTGTATTTATCTGACAACCTCCCTTGTGCTCCGGAGATGAACCTAGAGGTCGCAGGTTCGATTCGCGAATCGAGGGAGTAGTTTATACAATCCACGAATAATCGTTTCGGGTCTAGGTTTTGTGAGACTGAGTCTCGTAGTTTCACAAGATTAATGTCTTAGTGTTGGGACTATGTATTTGAATGTTTGGTTTATTTTAATGAATTCACTTTACTCACAATAGCTGGATTACACAATAGGTGGCAATGTCCGATTTACTGCACACCGTGTGAACGCATTATAAGTACTTACTAACTAGTACCATGCCGTAAGACGGGGCAGCAGATAGCATTCGACATTACTTCAACATTAGGTGCAGTGGTGGAAGGTCCGTGAATACAAATGTCACTGGCTTTCCGCTTCTATGCCACAAGGCACTTTCTTATTGTTTGGGGTGGCTCAGTATGCCCATAGTAGCTACTGCCTACATATCAATGCGTGACCGACTGAGGTGAGTCGAGCAAATTATATGCGAATTAGTATGATAGCTGTCCACTGTTATTTGAGCAACTTGTACGGTGTAACCAAACAAATTAGTATTTAATAAAATAATCATTAAATGGACCGTTTATTTTGAAAGTGGTGTAAGTCCATTTTTGAGAAAAATGAGCTATCACGTAATTCATGCTTAATTTAATGTAATTTTTTTATATATAACTAATCCGTGTTTAATTTCTCAAAAAAATCCCATGTTTTGTACATCTTAAAATCGGTCGGTAAATGAAATTGCATAATCATCGATTATGAAAGTGGTGTAAGTCCAATTGATAGAGGTAGGTCAGATGGATGCCGATCAGTGTTTTGTTATTTTTCATTTATTTTATACTAGCTGTGTCCCGCGGTTTCACCCGCGGACGTTTTGTATTGTTTCCCCTCCGTGTTTCCACTACTCGTAAGTTAAAAGATAGATATTAAAAAATTAGAGAAATGTATTAGAAAATGTACAGCGCATAACCTGTGAGAAGAAAATAAATACGACAAGGCTGTATGACTCCATATCTTTGCCCGTATTTTGGCGAATTAAAACACTAATGGGGAACAGGTCAATTGGTTGCAAATATTTTGGTTGATGTTCCTCAAAATTGTACCATATACCATTTTTTATAAAACAAAGATGACGGACGCAGAATTTAAAATTATCAATTTATTACCTCTACGTCTTGAAAGACCGTTAAAATTTTAAAAAATCGCCCTGGAGCCTTTGTACCAAAATGCCAGACCTATTACGTACGAAAAATATAAAGACATGAAGCACCTACTACCCTATATACCTCCGGTGCATCATGCATATTTTGAAACACTACCACATGCAGAGAATAAGTAAATTCTTGTAATCAGTATCTTGTACTGACAATGTAATTGCCGTCTAAAATAAATTTTTATGTGTTGTTATGCGTATTTGTAAACAAAATTATATTAAAATAAAGTATATTTTAAGCGGTATTTGATTTTTCAAAATTGAAATTAAACGATTTTTACAATTGTCTAATTTTGAAAGTGGTGTAAGTCCATTTACAGCACATAAATATGTGTTATCGTAGTCTAATTAGCCAAAAACAAATTTATATAAACAAATTAAATGTTGATAAAACAATAGAAACAATGCCAGACCTCATATGATTTGCCTGTATTTTTAAATCAACAAATATAGTAACCTTTAATTTTCTCGAAACAAAAGAAAATGGACTTACACCACTTTCAAAATAAACGGTCCATTAATACACCCAACAGTCATACACATAGTCCTGACCCCCATACTAGGTTAAACCTGTGCCGTGGGTATCAGGAACTACGAGGGACTTCCGATCCCACAACACCCAAACCAATATTCGTCGATCACACAAACATTTTTCTCGGTGCAGGAATCGAAACCACGGCCTCTAGTTTCGCAGCCGCCTACTTGCCCACCACGCCACGGAGGTACCTAAAGTATGTTTTTTTTAGCTTAATCCTCAGCACACGGTGCCTACAATAGTTGATGATGGTTTCTCTCTGTGGGAGTCGCGAGCTATCTCCAGATATCTGGTAAACAAGTACGGAGGTGACACCACTTTGTACCCTAAGGATCCGCAAGCGAGGGCCGTGGTAGACCAACGACTGGATTTCGATATTGGTACATTGTATCCTAGATTCGCACAGTATTATGTGAGTATGTCTTTCTTGCAGTATAAATGAATAAAGCATGTCTATATGACTATTTTTTTACGGCAGAGGCCAGTAAACGATCAAATGGGTCTGGTAAAAAAAATGGTAAGTGATCTCCACCGCTTATGTACATCTACAATACCTGGGGAGTCATGGGTGCGTAGCCGACCTTAAAAGAAAGAGATAATTAAGAGATTGGGAAGGGGATGTGGATTTGGGCCTCCGGATATTTCACTCACCGTATGAAACGCAACAGCTAGCTGCTAATTAATTTCGATTTCTGTGTTCGTTTACCGGTCTATGCTATATAAATAAAACCGACATACTTACATATTTCAGTACCCTCAACTGTTCGGCGGCGCTCCTGCCAACGAGGCCGATCTTAAGAAACTGGAAGAATCTTTAGTATTCTTCAACACTTTCCTCGAAGGCAGTAAGTATGCGGCCGGAGAAGAGTTAACTCTCGCGGACCTCAGTTTAGTAGCAACCGTGTCCACGATAGATGCGGCTGGCATTAGCTTAAAGGAGTACCCTAATGTTGAGAAGTAAGTACCAGCCTTATGCCATTTTTACATCCAGATATAGCAAGACAGGCCCTACCACATGTTGAAAGGAACTGTTGGTTCAGACACTAAAACTGAGGTGGTGGAGCAGCCTCCGCATGGCCATCCTCATGGCTCAATCTTCAACAATACAGCATACCAAAACACACTAATATGTGTTTATTAAGATCTCAATTCCATCCCATAACTAGCCACGTGCCAGAACAGATCAGACCTCCAAAAATCAAGAACAAATTAATATTTTAACTATTAGTCCAATGTTCTCTTCCCGTACCCAATGCTCGTACCCGTGTACCCTACTGTACAGCTCGCAGGATAGCTAACTTGTGTTCTGAACACTTTTATTTTAGGTAGGAAGGTAGGTATTTTTTTAAACAGGGGGCAAATGAGCATTTGGATCACTTAATGAATACCAAATTTTAAGCATTTCGTGTTCATTAAGTGATCCAAACGCTGTCAAATGCTTTTGATGCAAACAGTATTATAAGTTGGTAAAACAGAGCAGTTCTCGGTTTATTATCTTTGGGTGTCCTAAAATGGTCGGTTCTTATGAAATAATAATAGGGCCTTCTTTTTCCACCTACCTTTATGTCATTCGCAGTGAGGTCAGCGCAATATACTTTTTAACACATATTACAGAAAGATTTGGCTTAGTTTTTGCAACCTGCCGCCTGCCTGACGTCTTCTGGGGAGAAAACATACCCAGACTCGAAACAAATATGGATCACACAAACATTTATCTCGTGCGGGAATCGAAGTCGCGGCTTCTCGCTTCACAGCCAACGATTCGCCCACTAGGTATTGATAATACGAAATGCTGAAGTGATGTTAATTGTCACCAGGTGGTTCGAACTGGTGAAAGCAAGTGCGCCAGGATATGAAGAAGCAAACCAGAAGGGAATTGACGCTTTCAAAAGTCTAATTTCTATGATGAAAGCTAAAACTGAACTGTAATTTATTGTTGTTCCTATGTATATAATTAAGACTTAAATTATATATAATTTTATAAAAATAATGATTTTCTTTCTTTCTGCCTATCGTTATCCCCGCTCATTCTCAAGATCCACACTCCTACTTAGACATTTCCACTTCACCCGGTCTTAAGCATTGGCCGAGGTGAGACAATTGGCTTTAATCTCAAATAATATTCCTTTCTGCTATTTTTATAGCATCGCCAAATGAGCATATGGACCTAGACCATACCTGATGGTAAGTGATCTCCATGAACATCCACAATACCTGAAGAATTATGGACGCGTTGCCGACGCCGACGCGATTAAGGTAGTGTTAAGGGGAACGGGATTTGGGACTCCCGAATACCTCACTCATCACTCATGTGAGGCAGTGGTAAGAACTCAATCGAGCTGGCCCATTCATACTGCACACAAAATTGTGTACAGCATGATTCTACTACTTAAATATACTTACACTTATGTTCGGTAAAGTAAGTGAAGGAGTTTTCGCCAAACTGCGGCCCGTGGACGATATTTGTGCCACCCACGACATAGCAAACAATTTTACTAGACAATGGCAGTATTATCGAAACTGATTATGTACATGAAGCTAACTAAATAGAAGAACGCGATATGGAAACATGTGAAAACTCATAAAAAAAAAAGCCAATTTATTGGTGTCAACTACCCAACCCGCAGTGATACCTCACATTGAACTATGTGGCCCTTGACTAGAAAAGTGTGACGACTATTGAGGTAAAGGCATTTGCCTTGCATTGCCTAATTATTATGCTACAGACCCTTGTAGATATACTTTCACTGCGTTTAAAAATCTCGTAAATTTCGCTACTGATATCTGTTTATGGTTAGTTTGTATAGATTAACTAGTTTATTTTTAATTTATTCATACCAAAATGTCCACTTTACAATGTTAAAGTTTGATTTATATGTGCAATAGAATGCAGACATTGAATTTAAAATAACTGCCCTCAGTTTATGTATACTTTGATCGTCTAAAATGAGAATTTCAAATATTTGCAAGTACATTTATTTTCTCATGAAAATGAAGTAGGCAGGTCTGACTGCATAACATTACAAACATCCTAATGTTTTGTTTAGGTCTTTATTTATGTTAGACACCTCGCGATTTCACCGCAGGCACGTTACTGCCCTGTTCCCATGGGTCATAGTTAGTATGATATAGATTCATATAAACCTTAAGAAATACGTTCTCTAAATGATAGTGAACGGCATCTTAATCCGTCACATTGACCTTGTGGTCGCAGAAGAATTGACTTTTGCACACCTCAGTTTATTTGTATCGACTATCAACGCGGTTGGCGTCAGCTTCAAAGAGTATATTAATGTTTTTTTTTTATGTGGGGCTCTATCCATCTATCTATCTATCTATCGTCCCTCTGATAGTATTATTCAGAGATTTTCCCATCTGTAAATTCTCTACATCTTTTATTAGAAAAACCCCATAATAAAGTATATTAATGTTAGGATGTAAGAACAATGTTGAAAATATTAGTCTAGACCAAGAGTTTCATAGAGGTCGAGAGTCAGTAGCAAAAATTTTAAAACATAAAATGTAGTGTTATAAATAAAACCCAAACTGGATTTATTAGTTTTATTTGTGCCTTACAAACTAGAAAATCTTACTTACTTAAAAATACAAAATAAAATTTTGAGAATTAAAACATTGTGACTTGAAAAAAAACGTGAGTGTGAACAGTGGCAACACTGCAGGTAAAGACAAAGTTTGTGTACATGACTGTACGGGTTTTAGTAATAAAGCAACTTTTAGTGAAAATATTCTAGTCTTATTGCATATCCATGGCGTTTAATCCAACACAACCTTTTGTGGCAAAAACTAGCGTAATGTGTACCTATTAGCATGTTTTGGATATTGACATAGACTAATTAAAAATATTTCACATCATCGAATAATGGCAAGAATAAATTAAAAACAGGTTTTACTCATAAGGTTGTCGACCAAAACTAAGCTAAGTTTCACAGTTAACACAGTTTGACTTGGATAGCTTGCAGACATTATGGCCACAGCTACAATAGACATCTTATCTCAGCTTCAGGCCGACAGCTTGTTGGAATAATAATTAATGTATAATTTCTATGAACCAGTTCCAAAATGTTTAATCATCTATGTCGTACGATGCGATCCCGTACACTCATGTCCACTCGGTGCCGAAGCGGTTACTTCTTGAGCATGCTGCTGACCAGCGCCTTGAACGCATCTAACCCCTTCTCGTTAGCCTCCTGATATCCTGGCGCTGTGGTCTTTAATGTCTCGTACCATCTGTTAATGAAAAAAGGTTAGGTTCCAAATTCATGAAAATATTTAAATAGAACCAGGCAAGAGGAGTTGCAGTCAGTCGAATATATCTAATTTGAGAGATGATGGTGAAAAAAAAAGAACTTCAAAATCACGTTGTCACAGCTAAAGACGAGTTGCCACAAGATATGTCGGCAAAACACAAATCTTAACAACGCCCAATTAGTCAAAATAGATTTTAGATACAACATATCCCACATCCAATCAATACCTATAGCGAGTTGTAATCATATTTGTTTTGATCAGAGATCACGTCTTCCTCATAGCTTGTTCTTTGCGTTAAATCTCCACGTCCTGATTCACCGATAAAATAAAACGTATCTTTAGACTTTTTACCTCTTGATGTTCTGGTATTTCTTGAAGTCGATGTCAGATGCCTCAAAGCTGGAGACGCTGGCGACAAGGCTCAGGTCGGCGACGGTGAGGTTGGGTCCCGCCACGTACTTCTGTCCGTCAAGGAATTTGTCCAACAGTTGCAGTGCGTCCTCGATTTTGGCCAACTTTTCTTTGTCAGCTGGCGCGCCACCGAATAGTTGTGGATACTGTGGATATTAAAAATATTATCTATGTAGATATGTTTGCTTGATACAGTGGTACTCTGTGGCACCTAGACATATAACACGTTTACTTGTTTAACTTTCTTAATAAGTAAGCTGTGATTAACGGAGCTGGTTACATGATTGTTAATATTATAAATATAGGTTTCATTAACTTTATTTATATATCATTTAATTATATATTTTATGTTAGGACACTCATAAAGCTAAAATTAGGTAGATGGAAACGGGCATTAGAAACCCATTAACTTAACTAGGTAACATTCTTACAGCTCGTAAACAAAATACTCACAAAGTAATCGCTAAATCTCTGATATATTGTCCCGATGTCAAAGTACAGACGCTGATCGACGAGCGCTCTCGCTTTCGGCTCCTCGGGGTACAGACTGCTGCCCTTCGCGTACTTATTCACCAGGTATGTGATGATGGCGCGGGACTCCCAGATTGAGAAACCGTCATCCACTAGGGTAGGGACTGTGTGTTGAGGGTTGAGCTGTGAATGTGAAGAATATGATTTATCTACACTAATGTTATAAAGAGGAGAGATTTGTATGTTTGTATTTTTTATGTAACGATACTTAAAACTACTGGACCGATTTGAAAAATTCTTTCACCATTCCTACATTACCCCTGATGAACAGGCTACTTTTCATCCCGGAAAAAGTAGATGACGCGGGCGGAGCCCCTAGGAAAACCTAATTTAAAGTATTTGGGAATGGATGCACTAGTTTCCTTCTTTTATTTGCTAAATAATGGATTGGATTGCTAGTTTAAGTTTAGTACACTTTAGGTACAGACTGCAATGTATACTATAATATTGCGACGTCAGATTTTTATTTCTAGTACTTATCTGTAGGTAACTCTGTTCTTCAACCCATGACCTTCCAGCTAAGGGGGAAAATGTTTACGGAAACAATCACAAACTGCGTCGTCAGATATTTTTATTTCTAGTAGGTATAGCTGTAGGTAGATTTGTCCTTCAACCTTCCAACTAAGGGGATTTTTTTACAATCATATTTTTCAATAGGCGGATAGCCAACCTTGTGAGCTGTGCTAGACAGTTTTTGGTCTGAATACAGACATAAACGTTTGTGCTGATTATTAACGATATTAAGTCCTTGTTTAAGTATAACTTTCAAAACTATCATAGTTACTTCAAAACTATCAAGAAACCCAAATTAAATTCAATGTATTTGAATACATCATAAAAAAACCCTATTAAATTCCTCGGCAACAGCGACCGGTTTGAAATTTGGAATGCATGCAAATGGCCAGCAACCATAATTACGTAAGTTAAGATTGAGATAAATATGTCGTAATAACATTTTATTTTTAGAGCCTATTGTACCTACTGTATCTGGCGTGGGAACAACAATTTAGTTGTATACCATAATTTTGTTACTGAGTTTTGGCTTTTTAGATTCGACATTATAAATAACTTTGATATTATTTACAATATCTCAAGAATAATAAAATAGATTCTTAATCATTGTCATACATTTTATAAGTAATCCAGAACTTAAGTTTGTTCGTTTTAGTACCTAACTAAATAATTACTAAAAGGAGGAAAATATATGTATAGAGAATTCGAGAATAACACATCACCATTCAACAATGTACATAATGAATTGCACGTCTTGATTTGATTAAAATAAAATCTTATGATAAATTATGTACACAATGCCTACACCTTCAACAGTAACAGTAAGACTATATTTAAATATTTAAGAGCTTTTATATACACGCAGATATTTTACACAATAGGTACATGAATAATCTCAGATCCTAGGCACTAAATACATACTTAATGATCTAATACTAGCACAAGTCACAGACTTGAAAGAAAGAAGGTTCATAATTTATACCAAGCAAGCAATCATTAGCAGATGGTAGCTAAATGGATATTTTTAAGACAAAATTAAATAATCATGACTATATTTTAAAATAAAAAAAATCCTATCTAGCAACTGCTACCATTTCCATGCAATCAAAACAGATATAAACGATCGAAACTAGTCAACGTTAAACGATATCTAGAAAGATCTTGAGAATTCCTGCGATAGCGCTCGAGCGCTATCGCAGGAATTGGAGCGCGCTCCAAGGAACATACTAGATGTGAGCGCTACTACAATTAAAAAAAAATCCATTCTCTTAATTGTTGTTATCTGTTGGCAATTGTACTGTAATCACAAAGTGAGATAACAGATAACACAGTAAGTAGTAATTATTTTGTAATCTATCTAAACAAATTTTGCAATAGAAACAAACTCATTCTCTTAAAAGTTCATTGCACTGGATTAATGGCGAATTTACATCACTCCACTGTATCAGCTTCAATACGTACTTCACCAACACAATTTAAACTTTAGAATAGTGTAATAAGGTTTAAATTGGCTTGTTTTGTATGATTGAGATGTGTAATTTTGGCTTGTAATGGTTGACGGGAAACGCTGGCCGAATGCCACTAGTTCCAAGCATTCTACAACTGAGGGGCTTGGCAAGAATCAATTCATAAACGACTTTTATTCAGCTACAAATGGGAAATAACAAGGTAAACTAATTTGCCCTGAATTACAAAAAAAATCAGGTTCCTCAATTTAATGCTTACAAATATAGAAGACCTTTACAAAGGCTGAAGAAACACAGTTTTGATTGACAAAAGGGCGCCTTAAAATAACTAGCATTTTTTATAGTATGAATGTACCCACTCGAACTGGGCGGTATAGGTATACGTCAGTATGTTGACGAACAATTCTATTGCCTTTCGCATAGTCCCTGAATTATTCCGAAGACCAAATTAAAATCCCAAGCAGTGCAAATACAGCTAACCTATATTATTTAGAACTGCACAATAATGTTACCATTTAATTAATATCTACGTCATTAGAAGAAAGAAAGTCTGTTTACACAATGATAACGTCAAATAAGTTTGCGCGTACTCTAAACGCTACTTCAACAATCATCAGTCGCAATGCAACTGCGACATATCTTTTTTATTGTTACATAATATTTTAAATTAGCTGTGTAATCCAGTTTGAGAATGAAAAGTAAATCAATTTATTTGACAAGCAGTGATAAGTAAACTAACTGGCTCAACATGCTTTCTATACGAAAGTAATTCATTAGAATGAATTGATGCATAGTAAAATAGCTGCAATTAGATATTTATACTTCAACAATACTTTATAGCTGTGTTCAAATATAGTTGCAGATGTAGACATCGTGCAAAAAGGAGTAGGTAATTATAATGATTAAATTTATGTTAGACACAGTAACTCGTCTTAAGGAAGCTTTCAAAAAGGATTAAACTTATACCCATAAACCACTACGAGGAAAACTATGGTAATTGGTAGGTACATATATGCAAGTATAATGAGAAATATGCAATATTATTATTTTATTTTTCAATTAATCCTTTAGGTTTATTGGGCACAATTAATTGTTTCTTTTTGTTCAACTTCTGTTTAATAAATATGTTGGTTTACATAGGCCAATGTGAGTAGTTTGTATATTGTGGGCGTGAGTTTAAATAACTCTATACTTTTTAAGGCAATCACATGTCCAAAGATAACGCGCTTGTAGAGTCTAAAGTAGTGGAAGTTCGAATACCTGAAAGAGGACTGAATTCATATTTTAAGTACCAGAAATATCTAATTCATGTCTTAATATTTTCTCAAAGCTTAAGCTCGAAGTTCATTTAGAACATATTGATGAAGGTTTAAATAGGTTTATGATTGAAAACTCGTAAATAAACTAAGTTACAATTATATAAAACTCCCTTTGTCCACAACAATTATTTTTTTTTTTTTTTTTTTTTATAGAATAGGCCGTCAAACGAGCAAGTGGGTCACCTGATGGTAAGTGATCTCCACCGCCCATGTACGCCCACCACCAGAAGAATGATGGGCGCGTTGCCGACCTTAAAGGAAAGGGATAATTAGGGATTGGGAAGGGGAGGGGATTTGGGCTTCCGGATATCTCACTCACCGTACGAAACGCAGCAGCAAGCCGCTACTTTACGTCGGTTTCCTGTGAGACAGTGGTAACGACCCGGTCGAGCCAGCCCATTTATGCTGTAGACAAAACTGTCTACAGCGTGACTCTACCACTCAAAAATTATAAATTATCATATCTCTCAGCGAGGGCAATTTATAGGCATCGTGGTAGAAACTGCCTGATTTTCGATAAATTAGTGTCTTGGATCCAGCGAATTGCTCACTTATGGAATTCCCTGCGATTCCTAAGCAGTTATCATTGAAGACTAGTTTCAACCAATGCTTTCAACTTGTTTCATGGTTTCAATAGATATCTGGATCTGGATTGGAAATACTCATTTCTATCCTATTAAATCTTACCTTCACGAACTCAGGTTTGAGGTGTTCCCCGTGATGAAGATCAACGATCTTCAAGTTGAGGTTTAAGTTGAGCGCCTTAGCTGTGAGCAGCACGGCTCTGCACGGAGCCGAGCCGGGCACGTAGTAGAAGTCGATGGTCATTTTGCTGCAGACAAACAAATATAAAATACATCAGTCAATATAAATTACTACACAAATATAGAGTAGATTTAATAAAGTAATGTAATAGAATATCATTTGGACAGACGACCTGATAAAGATCGCAGGAAGTCGCTGGATGTAGGCCGCTTCCAAAAGGTCGGTCTGGAAATTTTTGGGGGAGGCCTATGTTCAGCAGTGGACATCTTGTGGCTGATAATGATGATGATGAAGATAAATATAATATATATGATGAAGGTACCTAAACCCTCGAGATTGATAAAGTGAGTTTTTGTTACTAGATGGTAGGTCCCTGGTATGCGAGAGGCCGTCTGGGTTGGTACCACCGCTTTAATTCTGTCGCCAAGCAATAATGTGTAAGCACCGTTGTGTTTCAGTTTGAAGGACATTGAAGCCAGTGAAATTACTGGGTATTGATGAGACTTAACATCTTATGTCTCAGAGTGACGAGCGCAGTTCAGTGCCATGCAGTGATTTGTAATTCAAAGTTCTGCGTGGTGTTGCTTCTGTTTATGGGTAGGCATGGCGCTTACCATCAGGCGAGCGCTATGCTCGTCTCGTCATTTAATTAAATAGAAAAAAGAGCATTGGGTACAAAAGTGAAATCTCGTTTAAGAGAGATATGATAGCGAAGGAGAATCTTGAAGCTAAAGGCTTTTTATTTTCGCGGAGGAAAAACGAATTTATTCCTAGCTACCGACCTATTCCATGGGTAGGGACGACGATGAAAACTAAATAGATGGAGACCGAAGTAATCAACAGGTGGAACAACGTCAATTTATGTAAAAAAATAATATTATACTAGTTTTGTGAGTTGTTGCCGCTAATGTGAAATTTCCTGCCTTTTCGCAAACCTGCTGGTGGCAGGATATTCATATCCGGATAGCGACCACCGTACACGTGGTATTAAAACCTGCCATAGTGACCCACACATCTTGTGTGGATCGCGTTCCAGGGTCAGCCAGTGTATATCCGGCGTACCTACATCCTTAAATCCCTATGCCTGGATCGGTCATCCACCTGTCCTGTCGCAGACCCCTCGATTTCCTCTTTCTTCATCGGAGTTCCTCCATCCAGGACCAGCCACCATTTACCATCAGGTGTAGTGCAATCATTTTGCCATGCGCGGATAAAAAAATCGAAAAACTGAATGTGGATAATTTTAAAATTTAATACACTTCAAAACCTTTGTCACCAGCTTTGAACTGTTTTTGAACGTGATTAAACTGTTCATAGCAAGGTGAAATGAATCGTGACTAATACAGAACAGTTCGGAATCAAGGATATCTTTCTAACATTTTATTCGACGGCTATTCAAACTAAAAAATCAATTGAAAGTGAAGGTGAACTGCGACAATGACACGGAAATTAATTAGTTAAACTACTTATTTACTAACAAATAATAAACAAATAAAGTATTAGAGTAATTAAATACGTAATAATAAATTTTATAAAACTACATTAGTGGCTTTTTAGAAATATCTATTAACGATATGATGGCTTTTAACCTTTTACTCCGAAACTGGCTTAAAAGTTTGCTATACGTACGAATACAGGTGATTGTTGAAATTAATTTTGGCAAATTTACTGGAAGCAAAAACTAATTGGCATATAACTGAAATAAATTGCGGCCAACAAGTTGTCAAAGTTTTTAAGTAATAAAATGACAAAAATCAAGAGGCGTTAAATGCAGAGGAAATATAGAACGACAATAAACAGAAAAGACAGTTAGTAACAATGAATTCACTGACACTTCATAAATCCGTTGTAATTATTGTTTTATCGTGAGAACGGATGCTAATTCGGCAGTGAAATGTTTTTTGAAGCATATTTTATGATAAATCTTCGGAATCTATTGGAACAATAAAAATCAGCTCGACTTTGCGTTTATCGTAAGAATTCAACATTTAAAAACCGTTCACTAGGTTAATGTTATTGTCGTTATTGCCTTGACATAAGTTTTAATTGAGCTACTAGAACCGGCGCGGCTGCGGCATGGCAAATAGTAATATGTACTTGTTGATAGTACAGCTCCAATTATTTAATATGACACGGTTTTGATATAGGTATCTATAGTTGTCAGTAAAAAATTGCCTTGAGCTATACGGTATTTGACTATGTCTAATTTTATACATTATTTTATATATACCCGATAATAATAATAAAAAGAAACTGTATTGCGAAGACAATTAAAATTGGATAAAACTGAGGCCGCAGTTCATGAAAACATAAAAAAATATAAAAAATATACTTTAAATATACCTATGTGCAAAGGTGGGCGCGTAGTGGGAAAATCGCCCTCGCACTAGTGCACCGCAATGGCGTTATCTGTCTTGTGACGTAATATGTCATGTCCACAAGATTTCAACGGTATGTTTCTATAACCACGCATAAAGCTTTCCACGCACAGCCGCGAACTGAATGTATGCACCGATTTATAAGATTGTTTCACAAAAAATAGTATAATAAAACCGCCCAAAAAATAAAATAAATAACTATCTGGATAGAGAATATTATTTTTTTTATCCTGGCTCGGCAAAGTGACTACGCTACACCTGATGGTAAGTGTAGCGCAATCCAAGAATAGTGTCGACCAACGATAAACAATTTGTCCATCGTAGGTCGGCAAGATTATGCCGGCCTGCCAAAGGGCCAAGGGGGAGGGGAAGGAAACAGGGATGGGAAAAGGGTTAGGATCAGGGGGCAAGCCCCCTGGGGAGAACCGGATATACACTGGCTGACCCTGGAACGCGACCCACACAAGGTGGGCCACTATGGCAGATTTTAGCACCAGTGTACGGTGGTCGCTATCCGGTCGGATACAAGTATCCTCCCACCAGCAGATTATAAACATATATAACAATATATGTTAATGTTAATGTTGTATATACAATATTATTATAAACAGATAAAATGTTAATTAATTTCCCCCTTTAACGGCAATTTCCCGCAATAATTGATTGTCTTGTGTTACGAGCCTATTTTTATTTCTATGCAGTCTTATTTCAATTAGCTTCCGTGATTATGTAATGTATCATGTAATTTAATCACACGCTTGTGTTTCGTTGACAACATTGATAACATTGAGAGTTCGAATATTAATAATTCATTAGAATATGAGTGTTTTTTATACTAATGGTTGCCAAGTTTTTTTTATATATACATATAAGGAAAGACGGAAACTCTTACTGCTTTTAAAACAACGTACGTACGAACGCACTCGCCTGTAATCCCTCTAGGGGTGGAAAGAGGTAACTAACTAGTACATCATCATTTAGCCGAGCTTACTTCCGTCCCATTATGTGATAGGAGGCGAGCCTACCGCCATACTGGGCACAATTCAAGACTCCGGGCTGATACTGAGCATTTCTAATTTTTTTTACTCAACCCGGGGATCGAATCCAAGGCCGCAGCAGTCGTACACGTACTCATTACAAGTGCGCTACCGCGGCCGAGGCACTTTTAAAATACGTAGGTAGGTAATATGCGAGATTAAAGTGCAAGAGAAGTACATATTATTATCAACTGTATTTATTTTTATGAGCGCTATGTTTTCCAACACTGATAAAAACGCCGCGCCGGTCGTCATTTCTATATATATACTATAAAACTAGCTGTTGCCCACGTCTCCGCCGGGTAAATGTCTGTTCTTAACCAACGAAAAAAACGGAGGGTTCTCAATTCGACACGTATATATTTTTTTTCTGTAAGACCACGTATAACTTTTTACAGAGTAGTCTAATTTTGATAATTATTTTTTTAATGGATAGGGTATAATCCGAAGAATATAGTGCAGTCACTTTGCAGTTTGCCTTTTTATGGGGTTCCATTACACAAACTATATCTATCATCTGACCAAATTTCATGATCGTAACTTTAGTAGTTTTTGAAAAATCGTTATTTTAATCAGTAAGTGAGTAAAGGAGTATTTCACTTTTATTACCTACTTCCACAAAATGGAATTTTGTGTAACTAATAGAATAGTAATTGCTTTGTTGCTATCTTTAACCCATAACCACACCGCTGTGAGTGGATATGGGGACAAAAGTATATTTATAGAAGACTTTTTTCTACTGCATGATGATATTTCAAATCCAAAACCTGTCTTTCTACAGTTTTAAAATGTTTATGTAGCATATTCCCGGGAATTGGTTTAGGGTTAATTATACGAAAAAACGTGTATTTCGGGTACGATTTAACGATTATTGACTCCCAAAAATAACCCTAAACTTCCAATAAATGGAGTTCATGTTATTGCAGATTTTTAACATGGTCTTTGAAAAGTCAAATTGTCAGTGAAAATTGCTACAACACCATCAACAAGCATTTTGCTATCTTCTTTACCTTTGATGTTATGATTACCTAATTTCTTTTACCTTTTTTATTTAATATTAATGAACTAGCCCTGTATTATACACGTCCTAATGCTGTGCACAGTACTCTAGTAATAAGAGGGGTTAGGGCTTAGTCCACGACGCTGGCCAAATGCGGGCTGGACCAAGGTGAGACTTCACACACCTTCAGTAGCGCCCGCTCTGTGGATTGGGGGCCTTCGAAGAACCACGGTACCCCTTACTTGTCGTAAGAGGCGACTAATATGGAACAGTGACACGATGAACATTGGTCGCGGCCGTACAGGCGGCCTTCACATTTTCCTGATGCGACACCAAGACGAACGGCAGAGACCTCGTGCTACCATAGATACCGAGGGAGCGTCTCGAATTTGAGAAGGCTCTCAAGCCATAAAGGGTCCACAAAGGAATATCGCAGGGACATTACCAGTAGCAATCCAAGTAATGAAGGCCACCGCGAAGAAGTGACCACGGCGGGGTTTTAGCTGGTACATTGGCATAGTAAAATAAATTAGGGCCCCGATCCAGTAGTCACTCGATGTGGCATAGGTCAGACGATAAGTCGGACATAACTATCCCTTCACCCCTAGGCTGGGAAGGTATCCGTAAGATGGATTTACCTACGCGAACAAAACAAATCTTCACACGCCTTGAAAATTATTATTCTTATGAAGAACTTCTCAGGTATGGTTTATTCCTCACGGTGTTTCGTTCGCCGTTATTAGCGATAATTAACAATTAATACACACGTAAGTAACTCAGAAAGTCAGAGGTGCATGCTTTTGGGGCTGATTTCGAACTTGCTACTTTCGTCTCGACAGTCCATACATTTCCCTACTGAGCTATCTATCTATTTTATATATGAATAAAAATAATGTGCAATTTTCATTAATCGAAATCTATCGTGGGTAGACGGAACCGATTTACTTCGTTTTTACGTCGCGTGCTATGTTAAATGAACTAGTTCATTTACTTTCACCACGCTTAATTACGCAACAGCCGGCACTATTGTCTTTGGGATTACAAACTAACCAATTTAGACGATTTGCTGCAGTTTACGAATAACATGTGTATAGTTAGTTGATTTATTCTCAATATAATTAAAAATTGCAATTTCATGTCAGCATTAAGTTCCAAATACTTGTTTATTATTCTTGATATTCATTTTATTATTACAATTTTAAATCGCTATCAACCATCATATAATCAGCGAAATGTGTTACATCACTAAAATAAAAAAAATAAAGACTTACATTTTTGACAGATGATTTTTTATAAACGGGCACACACTGCTACACGTACAGCCAGTACGACGGGTTGAGTCTGAATAACCGCGAGAGGAGGGAGGTCATGTGTTTTATAGATGGTCGGAATGCGTGACGCATGGCGAAGGACTTAATTTCCCCTCAATGAATTTTGGTTTACTAACAAAACACGATCAGCCCGACTTTTATTATGTGGTGTCACATGGGATGTATCAATGCAACATCTTTCAGACTGTAAAATAAATTCACTTGATCTGACGCATTATACATTGAATTAATCTTTTTACAGTTAGAGAAAAGAAGGTATCATAAATCGCCAAATAATAAAATGAAATTGTATTTTCTAAATAAATTGCTACACTCCTATGACACAAAACATAATATTTGTGAGCTCCCGCCTCATTAATTGGGTAGACAGAGTAGCATCCGCGGTTCGCCCTGCTTATTTCCATACCGGGATTAGACATCCCATCCCATTCGAGCTTATTGTCATTTTGGACCATTCTAAGACTAAATAACTTACCTTAACTCATGGTGTCATTGAATAAAAAGCTCACACCGATTTCGATTATTCGACCTGGGAATCGAACTCAGAATCTCTCTGGTTCACAACTCAGACATAATGGCGATAGAGCAGAGAGGTAATTATTTGCAGTCACCTTTGGAAATAAGCAATTTAAAAACTTAATCTCATTTACAAATTTCTCGGCAATCTTAGTTGCCGCTCTAAATTTATCGAACCCACAGCCTCATGTTTCAAAGCCGACTAGAGTCTAGTCGTCGAATTTTTCTAGTCAAGGGCCACATAGTACAAAGTGAGGTATCACTGCAGGCTGCACATTCGTGAGTTACTTAGTTGACACCACCAATCAAAAGACATATTTTTTTAGTTTGTTTCCTTTGTTTGAGACTTGTTTTCGTCTCACGTTCTTCTATTTAGTTAATTTCATGTGCATAATCAGTTTTGATAATACTGTCATTGTCTACTAAAATTGTATGCTATGTATGTCGTGGGCCGCACAAATATCGTCCACGGGCTGCATGTGGCCCGCGGAGCGCAGTTTGACAACCACTGGACTAGTATTAAAATAAAAACATATTAAGAAACGCCACCTAATAATTATTCGCTACCTATAACTAACGTTTTCGCGTGAACATAAGAAATCATTATACTAGACTAGTATGTATCAACTGCGCGATTCAGCCCGTCTAAAATACCTATATTAATTATTATCAATTATCAATTGAAGTAAACAGAATTTTTGCAAGTAATCATGATTTTGTATAAAGTAATAAATGTGCATGTCACAATTACAAGCATTATCATTTTACGTAAACCTTATTTTGAATACTGTTTTCACATTCTTTTTTGAATTGATAAGCGGTGAATTACTTTGAAACTTTTTGTGGATAGCAAAATCCCACTGAAATTCAGTGCAAATATGTCTTAATAAAAATAAAAAGACATTTAAATTTCACATTTATTAGAAAAATATTATTTCACGCCAGCAAAATATATCTAGTATTTTGATATTCGTAAAATCCTGCGACTTGTTTCAACTAAATGAACTCATTATCAGCTATTATCATTATTTATATTTTTTTATAGCAAAGGTTAGCCAACGAGCAATAGGGTAGTTGATTTGTTTTTTTTTTATTATTTTAATAAATAATTTACGTTACCTAAAACTTATTGCAGAAGGATTTTTATTAATCCGTTCACAAAAACATAAATTAGAAGTAATTGAAATCCGATGGAGGGGGCACTTGTCAAATAGCAAGCGACTCAAACTTTGACGTCACCGTGGCCAATGGCCATTACGGTGCACGCGTCCGAGCGAGATAGACAGATATCCCCACTACGCGCCCACCTTTGCTCATACCTATATTTAAAATCATAATTGCGGGCTCATTTTCGAACCAATATTGATTGTATTTTAACAAATGGATTTCTTTTTCGTATTATTTTCTGTTGCATATAAAATAATGTACATATAATATTTAACATAGGAAACTATCCTATTGGATCACCTCATGGTCAGTGATCTCCACCGCACATGAACGCCCACAATACCAGAAGAATCATGGGATAAGAGATAAAGTAGCAACGGCGTTTCGATTGTGTAGATGGATAGGGTACCTACCTACATAGCAGGATGCAATTAAAGGCACGAGCTATGTAAAATAGCACTAAAGTGCCCATATATAGAATCCCAATGGCACGTAAGTCTTATGACCCAGGAATTCTAAAGTGGATTTGGCGGAACCCAGGAGTCCCGTGGAAAAGTCAGTAGGGTTCCGTGAATTGAAATGAAATGAAATCAAACAGTTTACTAATCATGTAGGCAATGAAAATGGCGCTTATGACAAGGCAGTACAAAAGTAAAAGAAACTTATGTATAGACATTAGAGATCAATAACAACTTATGTATACATAGCATCATCAAAATACACTAGGCAATTACACGAAATCTATTTATTTATTTCTTAATTTTACAATATGTTTACCATTACTTTTGTATTTAATAAACGATATGTATATCATTAAATATTAATCCAGGGAAATGGATTTTCGCGATACAATCTAACAATTATACGCTTTTATTATGCTGATATTGAGGTAACAACTTCTAATTCGTTTAATGGTTTACTTGACCACGCCTTTAATGAAGAAATAGCAATCACTTATATTGTGGACAATACTGTGTATAGGTTATACCAGTCTTGTATTACATACCGCCCACACCTGTCCACGAGCCTCTTTAATGACAGGGATGCCTGGATGATTAATGGCTATTAACTATGTTTATTCACTTGAGTAGGGCCGATTGGAGTATGTAAACTTATGCTATAAACAGACCAAAAGGCTATGGTAATTTTTTAACCTTGTAATGAACTACAGGTGTCCCTACTAATGGGATAATGACGACCCCTGCATTATCTGAACCTTAGGGTTTAAGGGATTTAGGGAGGGCGGGTTATGGTGAAGGTAAAGATAAAGGTCGCAGGAAGTCGCTGGATGCAGGCCGCTTCCAACATGTCGGTCTGGAAATCTTTAGGGGAGGCTTATGTTCAGCAGTGGACGTCCTGTAGCTGATGATGATGATGGGTGATGGGGGTAATTGGAGAGGGAAGGAAAAATGGAGAGGAATGGACAGGAAGCATAGCAGGCTGTGGTAGTTATCGCATATTATTGTTTAATGTTGTTGTTGTTCCATTGGTCTAGCGGCGGCGTACTTAGACTGAGAAACCGTAAGGTCCTAGGTTCATATCTCAGATATGCAATCACAATTAGTATTTGAGTTTTCGATTCACAAAATCACTTATTAGTTTTCTGGGATTTGAATTTGTGGCCGGTATGGCGTACCCGCACCCTATTATATCATCGAACCGTAGGACTACTGATTGCACCTCTGCATACCCCTACAGGAACACAGGTTTGATTTGCTTATGTTATGCATATGTGTCAAGTCAAGGACTGAAATCCCCCGTAGCAGTTTGATGCGAATATGCAATAACATGTTAACCCACATCAAGTTAAAATTAAGATATTGATTTTATTTGCTAAAAATACATTAAATTTAAGTAGGTTGATTTCCGTATTTTTTACTTATCATCAATATTCAACATTCCCCATATACGATTTACATAAAATAGTACTTTAAAGTATTGATATAAGTTAGTGAATTTAGCAAAATAAAATTAATATCTCAATTTTGTTTGCTGTGGGTTAAAATGTTTTTTTTTACAAGGTAGGCCCCTCGTTTGCGAGAGGCCGTCTGGGTTGGTACCACCGCTTTGTCTTTTTCTGCCGCCAAGCAAAAGTGTGTGAGCATTGTTGTGTTTTGATTTGATGGACATGAAAGTCAGTGAAATTACTGGGTATTATGAGACTTAACATCTTATGTCTCAAGATGACGAGCGCAGTTCAATGCCATGCAGTGCTTTGTAATTCAAAGTTTTGTGTGGTGTTGATTCTGTTTATGGGCAAGGCGAGCGCCTTGCTCGTCTCGTCATTCTATCATATAAAAAAACGTGTACTTCATTCGAGTCAGGTTGGTATGAAACTATCCCTATTTACACAACCCAAGTTGGACCCAACCTATATAACCCAACCTATTTGTTGAACTACAAATAGGTCACGTAATATATGGAGACAGGTTCCGCCGACCTTCCCGTGGTCGATGCCTGAGGGTGTCAAGTGTCTGATGACCTCCAACGCAAGGATGACAGGCCTACATTATCCCTGCAAGCGCTGACCGGAACACCCCTTTGTTTCGAATAAAAAAGTTTGTCTTTGAAGGTGTCAAATAATGTTATTTCCATGTTTGTAGTTTGTACTTACTTTGTACAGGGCTGTATGGATAGGCAGAATATTTATTTTATTATTCTTTTGGTATTATTTGTACATTAGCGTTGCCTCGCGTCTCCGCCCGCGTGATCTACTTTTCCGGAATAAAAAGTAGCCTATGTTACTCAGTGATAATGTAGCTTTCTAACGGCAAAAGAAATTTTGAAATCGGTGCAGTAGTTTTTAAGTTTATTCGTTACATACAAAATACAAAAATCTTTCCTCTTTATAATATTGGTGTATATTAGGCCTGTGTATGGTTGTACGTAAGTAAGCTGTCCAAAGTAGATAAATTCGACTTTATTTTGATAAATTGTTTTAGTCGATGACATCGTTGGGAGTATAAGTGAGCCAGCAATATCTTAGGCCCAAGCTAACTTCACCCTGAAAGTGGTACACCTGCCGGCCTATTCATGCTGTAGAAAAAACTGTCTACAGCGTGGCTCTACCACTTATAACGAACATTAAAAAAGTTGGTGTTTCGATTTACTAATACTTATAATAATATATAATTTTCTATTTTACCTATATGTATCGGTACATAGGTACTGAACCAAATTATATTTTGAATATTACGGATAATTACATACATAGAAATATTGAGTTTGCCCAATCCTTAATTATGACTGCCATTGCCATAGTTTTCCTTTATTGATAAAAATTACAAATACCTATGTTCTAAAAGTGTAATCCAAGAAATCGGTCAGTTGTCGCCTTGTCCACGCGTTTCGTCTCGGTTGCAGACGGAGTGGCGTTTATTGTCAACAGAAACAAAAGGCATAGTTACAATATCTTGTCACAAGACTTGACCAGTAGCGTAGCTAGGGGGAGCGGGGGTGGGACGGTCCGCCCCTACTAACGTGAAAAAAAATAAACGACGCGCCATGTCAACTGATCGTTTTTCGATATATATAATTACATGCAACACAAAATCAATATACAAAACTATTATCTTTTTATCGACGAAAAAGTGTCATTACTGACTTGGTATGTAAATTCTAATGGTGCTGCCACACCGATGTTATAAAATGTTTACAAACATTTTCTAACATTAAATCTAACATTTTATAACATTTCTTAACATTTTCTAACATTGTCTAACATTTTATAACATTTGAAAACATGACATCGGCCCTTCTTCTTTGACGGCTTCTTTGACGACGCCGCTCTCAAAAGTACCGCCGCCCGCTGTTAAAAAATGTTCAAAAATGTTACAAAATGTTACAAATTGTTAAGAAATGTTAACTAAATGTTGCTGCCACACCGGTGTTATAAAATGTTATATAACATTTTCTAACACCGGTGTGGCAGCACCATAACAATCGTGTGCTGTTATACAAGTACCTTGTGAAATCTTAAACAAATTTATATGAGTAGTGAGGACTCCATCGCAGCTAAACTTGACGCACAAATCGATATACCTACACACAAAAAAAAAGGAAAAATACGCGCTAAATTGAGAACCTCCTCCTTTTTTTGAAGTCGTTTAAAATACATTACAAATATAATTTTAAAGTTTTCATCCTTGGGGTGACAAAAAAATCCGCCTCGGGTGCCACCCGCGCTAGCTACGCCACTGGTCTTGACAATTTTTTTTTATTTCATTGAATGACAAGATGAGCAAGGCGCTCGCCTGATCATAAACAGAAGAAACATCACGCAGAACTTTGAATTACAAAACATGGCATTCAACTGCGCCCGTCACCCCGAGACACAAGATGTTAAGTATCATAATGCCAAGTAATTTCACTGGATTCAATGTCTTTCAAACCGAAATTCAACAGTGCTTACACACTGTTGCTTGGTGGCAGAAATAGACAAAGTGGTGGTAACAAACCAGACTGCCTCTCGCATACGAGGGACCTACCACCTTGTGAATAATATCATTGTACCAGGTGTAATATTAACATTATATGTATATTAAAGTTTATATTTTTTATGTGATTTAACATAATATGACTTATGTATGTAGTTTCTTTACATTCCGTCCCCCTACCATTATAAATAAATAAATAACACCCAACAGTCACACACATAGCCTTGACCCCACAGTAAGATACGAGTCTTGTGTCGTGGGTATCAGGAACTACGAGAGACTTTTGGTCTCACAACACCCAGACTCCGAAACAAATATCTGTGGATCAGACAAATATTTGCTTGGTGCGGGAATCGAACCCACGGCCTAACGTTTCACAGCTGGCAGTAGCCAGTAGCGCAGTGGGCGAGTACGCCCACTGCGCCACGGAGGCTGTCAACCAAAATATTTTTTTGAGAAATTTTATTTGCTCACGCCCCCACAACATACCTTGACTTATAGTTATTACGATCGGCCGCCTGCCTGACGACAATCCCTATGGGAGGGAAACTTCAATACCCGAAACAAATATTTGTAGATAATCAGTCCCGTCTTTATCGTATGGGCATACGCGACCCGTGCCCAAGGTCCTCAGCTTCAAAGGGCCCGTGAAATACTGATAAATTATATTGGCTAACACGAAAAACATTGAAACTATAAACTAAGAAACACCGATAACTCCTAACTTTTCTAAGTAAAACTGACGGTAAATAATTTTTTTTTTATTTTTTTTTTTATTTCTTTTTACTTTCCAGTAGGCCCCAAATTCTTATGTGCCCCAGGGCCCCGGCATATGTTAAGACGTACATATGGATAACACAAACATTGATCACGGTGCGGGAATCGAACCTGCGGTCTCTTGCTTCAGAGCCGGCTACTCGCCCACTGCGCCACGGAAGCTGCCAAATTCACGAGTATAAAATGTTCTCTACATGAATTAGAAATAGACGTAAAAAATACTAAATATGAAGCATCTGTTATGTTTTTGAGCTTTGCTATTAATTACTATGATTATTATTCGGTAATTTATAAATAAGTTGGTAACCAGGTATGTACTAAATTGTTATTTTTGTAAAACCGATCCTCAATTATTGGTGGAGATCCTTTTATGAAGTTCGGTTTAATAGTGATTGTTTGTGTAAAACTAATTTTCAACAAAAATGTAATTGAAGGATTAAACAGAAATTTTCAAAAAACAAAAATATATTGAATTTCGCGGGCTAATGCTGACGTTCCATCCTACTCCACCTCATATTCTTGACTTAATAATACCGTAAGAAAGAGATAAAATATAAGCAACACCTTACGACTACACAGGACACTGAACTTAAGGACGTCGATGAATGTCGATGACGAGTATCAACATGATTTCAGGGCTGCCAGATTATTTATTTCAATTAATTACATACTCAAACTATATGTTCAGTAGTTGCTTCTATTAATTTCGTATCTAAGACGCTTCTGGATACTTAAATTATCAAAAATACTACATACGCCAAATTATATTAGACTGAAATTATAAATATGAGTGGTAGAGCCACGCTGTAGACAGATTTGCCTACAGCATGATTGGGCCGGCTCAACCGGGTTATTACCACTGTTTCACAGAAAACTGACGTAAAGTAGCGGCTTGCTGCTGCGTTTAGTACGGTGAGTGAGATATCCGGACGCCCAAATACCCCTCCCCTTCCCAATCCCTAATTATCACTTGCTCGTTTGCTGATCTATGCTATAAAAAAAAATCGACCAATAGCGCAACGTTAAATAAAAAAAATAAACCAACCAATTTTATAACATTCTTTAATGTCTTTCTTTTATAGAAGGACGTCAAGGAGGCCCAAATTTGACTTGTTTTTAATAATATCGATATCTCAGTCAAATGTGGACTAATTTGATGAAATAGTTCCATCATCCAATAGGTTGTGTCTGTGCGCTGCTAAACTTGAGATAGACCTTTCGAAGATCGCGCTTATCTTAACGGTCACAGACAACCCTCATCATCCTCTTCATCCGCCTACCTCAGCCAGCCGCTTCGCGCACGAAGAGGTTGACTGAATTGATTTTTATTAGATATTTAAATCAATATATTACGTTACGTAAAGCCTATTAGAGAAAGTATTTTATTTATAAATGCGTCAAAAAATAAACAAATCAGAAGCCATTCAAATCTTACAGAAGGAGTAGGTATCAAATGATAGACGACACAAACCTTTATGTCACCGTGTATTGCTATTACATTGCACTCGTATGAGCAAGATAGTGTGATATATTTCCCTACTGCGCACCTAACTTTGCTCATATCAATAATTATTATTAAAATCATAATTTCGGGCACATTATTTAACCAATTTAAATTTTGTTTTAACTAAAGAGTTTCTTTTTTGTATTACTTTCTATTGCATACAAAAAAATGTATAAAATTCAACACAGGAAACTACCTTAAGGGTTAGTTGCTTGGTTGTTCTATTTTTCTTTCTCAACAAATGAATTAAATTTTTTCAATAAACTTATTTCACCATTTTCCTTGTGTAACCTGAAAGACAATTTTTCCGCCGTGATGTAAGATGAAATGAAGATCAGAATGTGTCTCTTTTAAATAATTTCTGGCAGCCCTTTATAAAATGTCAAATGTCCAAACGTCAAATGTCAATGGTGATAGAAACGATTCGATTACACCTCAATTATTTTGTAAAAATATCAGGTATATCATCGCGTAACGATGTAAAATTTGTTATGTGATTTGAGTGTCGGTGTTATATGTGAAAACTGTTACACTAAAATGGCTGACAGCAGTGATTCCGAGGAGTTTTACGATGCTGAAGAATTCACACCCGTCAAGGGATCAAAGTGAGTGAAACTGTTTACACAAACATATAATTGTTGATTTTAGCAATATTATACACTTCAGGACGCATCCTCCGCTATATTGATACTAGAAAAAGTTTAAATATATTAAGATATTGCTTTTAAATGTTGATGGTAGTAACATAAATGAAGATATATAAACTCAATAAAACAGATGTTTCGAATTATGATTTATCCGTGTCCTTGATGGCAGCGACAGGTTGTCGTAGACTAAAGACCTTCAGTCATCCATGCACAACTAATTCGAATATTGAACAATGGGTGATCTGTATGAAAGAATAGTTTAATAATAGTTTGCATGACTATATTGTGTTTGCATAATGGAAGTGGTTCCCGCATTGGGGTGATGTGGTAAGCGCTCTATTATTGTTAAGTGACTCAAGGTTTAAGGACACTCATCATCACTTAACTAAAAACAGAGTTTAGGATAGAGTACTAGAAACGTCCTGCTGAGCCAAGTGGTGAGGTCCACAGCCATCTGCTTTCACGATATGCTTTGCCTAAACTATATATGGAATGGACAGAGTAAAATCTCTGGGTTATTAGATAAATACAAATCAGCTTTAACAATTGCACCAATTTAGTTGCATATTTCTTTGTGGAAGTTTTGGTCACATCATTGATTCAACAGTTGTGAGACAAAGTGAATGGAATAGAAACCCTGTACACATGAAATATACATCATTCAGAATATAACCATCAACCTATTTAAGATGTACCATATTTGAGATTATTATATACTCACAGAACTCACGTAATTGATGCACTGATCAGGAGGCCATTTTCAACTGCTTTTTATTATCTACCCTCATTTAGTACATAACATACCTTCCCCTTGAGACAGTTCTACACTTCTAATTTTATTTAAATCACTCAACTATTTTAACATAAACACTAAGCAAGGTCCACTTTTCTATTTAATGTCTTTGTTTTGTTTTTAGACGATCATCTCTCTGTAAAAGCATAAGCGTGACAGAGAGTGGAGACGCCCAGGAAAAGACTGAGGACAAAACTCATACAGCCAAGGCAACAGACCTCTCCCTGCAAGTGTCAGGGATCCCTAATGTGCCTGCAGAGGTCACACCTGAGGATGACAGAACTACTGTTAAAAATGTATGTATTTGATAAATAAAAAAAAAGTTTAGTAGAAGGCCAAGAAATGTGACAATGGGAGACCTGATAGTAACTATACTCCACTGTATATGAACACTCCTATTACCACAAGAATTATTTGTGTATTATTTATTGAAATTAGGGTTCTTGTTCACAAAACAGCAAAATAATAAATATATATGTTCATGTTTGCACATGTGTCAGCTATTGTCCTATAAATTGAAGTCAGTAGTGACAAGCAATAACAGTTATTAGTATAGATTCTGTTGTCACGAACTGAACTCAACTAAAACATGGTGTAATCCAGTTTAATACTGTTTTTTATAGTGCAAGTACTGTAGCAAGTAGAAATCTATAGTCTCTGCATACCCCTATGGGACACAGGCGTGATTCTATGTAATAATAATAATACTAGCCCTGTATTATACACATCACACTGCTGAACATGGGCCTCTTCTCCTGAATGAGAGGGGTTAGGCCTTAGTTCATAACACTGGCCTAATGTAGGTTGGCAGACATCACATACCGTCGAAATCGTAGGATGTTTACTTCACTGTTATATCATGTGATAATTAATATACACATAACTTAGAAAAGTCAGAGGTGCACGCTCTTGGGGCTGGTCACGAACCCGCAACCTTTGTCTCGACAGTCCATACCACTCCCCGCTGAGTCACTACCTGAATGAGTCTAAGTAAACTAAGTTAAAATTGTTTGATTAGGAAAAACATTAGTGATTGAAATGAAACTAATTTCAAGGGTTTTTATCGCGGTTTTTTATTTATTTTTGAACCCGACGTTTCGAAAGCTTTAATCCTTTGTTTTAGAAATCACACATTTCATTTCAATGTGTAATATTCGCATAAACTAAACTAAAACATTAGTGATATTTAATTGTAGGTGGTGCAGGGGCGTCGGAGATTCCAAGAGCTGCGGCGATGTATGCAGACGGAGGAGGAGGATGATGGGCCAGACCCTGCTGATACAACAGACCATCAGCCGTTCACTCTGGAACATCCATTCAAGTAAATATGGACTTGCATCCTCTTCATCTGTTACTCAAGCATTACATGTTATAGAAAAAAAACTTTCGTTTTTAATGACAGCTTGACAACGATACTGTAAAAGCAGTGCTGTACTTTATTCTAATAATTAATACTTTTTACTCAGTAAAAATAAATACACAATGCTGGTTTTATTATCATGGGTAACAGTCATATGAGTCATAAAGGAAAATAACATTTATCTTCATGGTGCTTCATCGGGCCCCGGGCGCTTAGGAATTAGGCAATTTGTATTCAAAACAATAAAAATATAAAATACTGTTTATTTTCCTTCTCCAACTCTGATATTCTTTCTCATTGAAAAAGTTGGCAACCCTATAGATACTGCAAAGAGTTTAAATTTTTGAATTGTTCTTATATTCATTTGGATTCCAGGATAATATCTCAGGACACGATGAGTTTGAAGAGTATGACGTCACTCGGCAGGATCGGCAGGATACTCAGTGGCGCGTCCGAATCCCACCGTAAGCGTACGACAAAGTTACATATTTTTTTATTTTTATTTTCAAAATAACAACACATACACATTTATTTTTATCCAAGCACATCAAAGTGACTGCACTACACCCGATCGTAAGCAAATGAAGGCCAAAAAAATCCGGTGACCAGTAACAAACAATAAGTTTATTACTGGTCTCTCCCGGGCGGCTCAACGCTAGGTCGTAAGGCCGGCAGAGTCCAACATAACCGTCCCGCCTCCCCCGGGGCGGGGTGGTAGTGATAAAACGATTTTCCAAAAAAAAGGGATACAAATATGTACCTCTATACTCGCCCCAACCAACCACCAAGTCTTGTCGCGAGCCCCTCGAGAACCGGATATACACAGGCTAATCCTGGAACGCGATTCACACAAGGTGGCAGGCAGGTGACACACTATGGCAGGTTTTAACACCATGTGTACGGTGGTCGCTATCCAGGCGGATACAAATATCCTCCCACCAGCAGAAGAGTAAAAGAGAAAAGAGTATTTAAGTAAGCTTTACCACCAAATGTGAATTGTATTTCATCTTTTTCTACCTGCCCTTATACCACTCGCAGTGAGGTCAGCGTAGTATTCTTTTTAGTAACTAAAATTTTCTGCAGAGTGGCTGTACCACTTAATATATGTATACAATTTAACATTTATTTCCAGCTAACATCAGGGAATCGATGCTACTACCCTCATCGTCATCTAGAGAGCCATCTACAATATCTGACGACCCCCTGGCATCAGAGATTAGAACTCAGAATGGTGAGTGTTTAAAATATATTTGTTGCATTTAGTATCACAATAAAATAAAATCGGAAAACGGTTTGTAGAATAAAGTTCATGCTGATGTATATTAGTAACATCAGTTGTTACATATGATGTAGATATGTGACATTAGCTGACTTATCTGATGACAATTTGTGAGATCAGCTGACATAGCAGAATGTAGGTGTAACATTATCTGATGTAGATTTGTGACATTACCTCATATATTTGATGTATATTTGTGGCATCAACTGACATAGCAAATGTACATTTGTGGCATTAGCTGACATAGCTGATGTAGGTTTGTTACATCTGCTGACGCTATCATTGATTCTCAAGCTAAACTAGTGGAGGCAAATGATTTTTTTAAATAATTAATCACAATGCCATTTTTATTAATTGTAGTGTAGTCGACAAAGAGGCTATTCTATTGCCTCACGAATCAAAGATTGAATCGAATTCATCTGTGAAACGTTTGCCTCCTAATAAAAAAAAGTTATATCATAGTAAAATATGAATATTCGAACGAACACGTTGACTGATTAAAATCTCGAGTCCTTCATAACGTCAAATGACTTTATAATTGCAGTTAAGCCGTTTTAAACGGGAAATTATTTTAATATCCATCCGTCCACAAGGCCATAATAAACTTAGTTTCTATTTAGTAATTCAGGGTGGGTGACATACAATCTGTAATCTACTTTTGAGTGCACAGAATCTATGAAAGCTAAATCTATTAAAAAATACCATCCAACTGAAGTAAAGTGTGAGACTAAAAATACCTTGATCAACTAGCCAGTCACACGCGATCGACCGATTGCCTAACCCAGGTTAATGTCGTTACTCGGGCCCATAATAAGAAAACCGGTCTGATTTGGGCGAACTTACGTGATGGAGCATTTATGGCGTTCATATGAACGAACTATTTACTAACGTTAATTTATGTGACTATTTTAGGAATCATCTAACCATTCATAACATCGACGCTTGCTTGATTAACATTAGAAGCTATAGTTATATTATTAAAATTAAAACAATTTAGAACATATTTATGCAGGAAATGCTTATTCGCACAACTTGATATGCGCAGAAGCATTTATAGCGCCACTTTGTAGCAAATGTTGATGTAAATAAAGCTGATTATATTCATTAGATGCTGATGGCATCGGTTATCTTAGTTATAATTATAATTTTCAATAAAATTTACTTCCATCGTACAGGCGGGTATTTTTATTTCTTTTTACTAAAACGTATTTCTTTATTCAAAAGTGATTTGTATTTTTACGTACGACGGGTATTTTTAATTATTGTTATTATTATAACGAATTCGTTTATTCAAAAATAATTTGTATTTTTACTTCCTTGTATAATTCTAATATATATTGCTTATAGTACACATAGATTCGAGATTGTAACCATTACCAATATTAAATCGGGGTTTCAACTTGCACCATCCATCAGTTAAAAAATATTGTAACACGGTATAGTTTATTTTATACATCTTATTACAGAGACATGTGGTCATATTTTTCGTTATATACACCTGACAGTAAGTGTTTGTGTATCGGATCTTTTTAAAATCTAGACATCTTATAATTTCACGCTAATTTTGGATTTGATTTTGGATAGGATTGATCATATCCCTCTAAATAACGTGAAATGCGTGAGCGAGAATAACAATGCGGGAGTGAGACAAAAGCTCAGTTGTTTATGTAAGATTGGCAAGGGCTACGTATCGCTACACAAAATACACTAGAAGTTCTATTTTATCATTCTGGGGTTCATGTATCATTCATTTCATTAATGTGAATCCGGTTCTATTGAATGTAAAAGTGCATTCGACTATCAACGATCAATTGCCATTGGTATAGGCCCATACATCTGGTAATGCTTTTACGTTGAGTGATATATACAGAGGCGTATAATCGCGTTTTTAGTAATGGCAATGGCGGAGCCGGACGTGATAGCGAGCACGAAAGCGAACAGTTTGAAACAGAATCGCGGCGCGGCGGCGGCCATCGTGGCGGTGTCGGGCGGCAGGTACGACGCGCAACTGCAACCGCAACCGCAACTGCAACAGCAACTGCAACCGCAACCGCAACTGCAACAGCAACCTGTCGCGCCGCCACGGAAGAAGAAACGCAGTGAGTGCGAATGTTACATGCTCCATGCTCGCATATCTAACTCAAACTGGATGCAAATACGTTATAACACTTCAACCCACGTCAACTAAAATAGAGATATTGATTTTATTTTGCTAAATTTATTAGATTTAAGTAGCTTAAATTCTGTTTTTTTTTAAATACTCATAGATGAAACATTTTTCATTTACTATTATGCAAAATAGAACTTTTAATTAATTGTTTAAGTTATTGAATTTAGCAAAATAAAATTACTACCTTAGTTTTTACTTGATATGGATTGAAGTGTTCTTGCAAGTGTGCATCCAACTCATATTTGCCAAGATCTTTGTAGCAACAACGAACTGATTAGGTAGTTAGTTTGGTTTTCTTTGAATTAACATGAAAATCTTTAATCAACTGTATAATTAAATTAGTTACGGAGTACAATTTCTTAATGATTTTTATCTCTCATGTGATCTGAAAATTAGTTGTGCATTCATTAGCTAAATGACGTTCTGCTTCTTTACATGTACCTTACATATAAAGAAGCAGTATGTTTCCGGACACTTTGGCCTTAGCTGTTCTTTAAAACCAGCACACCAAATCAAAAAATTCAAATACGCAATTAGTATTAGTGTTTGCTTTACCTGATTGCGATCAGTGCAACTTTACATATTAGCAATGAGTGAAAATATGGCGAAAATTAGCGGGTGTAGGTCAAAATAACCAAAAAGACAGTAATTCCCGACATACTTCTGCTTCTTCCTACATATTTCTGTAAATATTTTCGCTTGATGCATATTGCTTGAAATCATTTGCTGATTGCTGATCTCTATGAATTATGGTATGCTTTTTTCATTGCTTTCATATTGACAATAATCTTCATCCCATTATCGATTAACCCTTTCATGTGAACTTTAACCAAAAAATATGAAATAATTAACCAAATTGTCACAATCATAGCAGGCGTTTGATGGTTGTGTCATCATCTGTCAGTCTGTCTTGGAAAAAGTTGAATTTTTAATCCAAATGCGTGATGTTAAATATTCAATTCCTTATATTTACACCCGTTTGTAGTTAAAGCATAATCAAATTATAATATTATGGCTATATTAACATTTGACAAGAGTCAGTCGATCATATGGGTAAGAACCCATTCTGGCTTAGAGAATCGTAGTGGACGGATGGAATGTTGTTCTTGAACAATTAAGTGCTTATCCTACATAATCTACCTACTGAGCTCTGTATCAAGCCATTTATAAAACCAACCTTGATATATATTAAGAAACCTTTCTTAAAATATTCTCCCCTACTCCTGATCTGTAGGTATCCTAAAACTGATTCATCATCTGAGTCTGAGGCATAATTAAAAGTCTAACAGATGGCGGTGTAAGGTAATTTATCGGCTGGATTGAGTAAGTATCCAATAGATGGCGCATACAGTATTGAATAGTTTACAGCCACAGCAACGCGTGGCCGGGTCGGCTAGTAATATATGTAATTATAAATGGCAAAAAGAACGTATTTAATGAAGTTACCCTATGTTCATGGTGGGTGTCCAGACAAACTGCACGGGTCGCAGTCGTTGTCGACCGCAGACGGCGACAACTTGAGCGTGTGTACTAACGATACAGACGACTACAGATACATACCGGCAGTGACGCGACGGAACGAAAAGCCGCAGCTGGACTCACTTATTGTAGAGGTAAACTACAGGGTTATTTTTAAAACACCAGCAACCTCGCAGGGGTAGATTCTTAAGGTCATTTGCTACTACTTTTGTTCTACGAATTTTCATAATTTGTTAGATTTTATTTTCATACAAAAATAAGTATTCATTTAATTTCCGTCTTGAACGTTACAACGCGCATCGCAGATTACGTAAACAAACACGCGAAGCGTGGGGAACCGGGCTAGAGCCTATGACCTTGACCGCTGAGCAGCTGATGTCGTGCGCGCACGCGCCGCGCCGCGCCGCAGACTACGAAGAAAAACACGACACAACAAAAACTTGTAAAATCATTTTTTTTTTAATATATTGAGTTATATCCAAACTCGTAGAACAAAAGTTGTTCCGAATGGGGTCAGCTATGTGGTCCTGCGAAGTTGCTGGTGTTTTAAAATTAACCCTGTATATCATGAATTTTTTTTTTATAGCATAGGCATATGACAGCCTTCGTGGCGCAGCGGGCCAGTAGCCGGCTGTGAAGCGAGAGGCCGCGGTTTCGATCCCCGCACCGAGACAATGTTGTGTTATCTACAAGTATTTGTTTCGAGGTCTGGGTGTTGTGAGATCGAAAGTCTCTCGTAGTTCCTGATACCCACGACACAAGACTTGTATCTTACTGTGTGGTCCGGACTATGTATGTGACTGTTGGGTGTATTATTTATTTATTATTTATGTGCAAGTAGGTCACCTGATGGTAAGTGATCACCACCGCTTATATACGTCCACAATATAAGAAGAATCATGGACGCGTTGCCGTCTGGGTTGGTACCACCGCTTTGTCTATTGCAACTGTGTGTAAGCACTGTTGTGTTTCGGTTTGGAGGACATTGCCGCCAGTGAAATTACTGGGCATTATGAGATTTAATAACCTAGGTATCGGGGTGACGGGCGCAGTTCAGTGTGTTAAGTATCATGGGGTATTGAAGTATTGTTTTATAGCATAGGCCGGTGAATGTGCAAGTAGGTCACCTAATGGTAAGTGATCACCGCCGCTCATGTACGCCTACAATACTAGAAGAATCATGGGCGCGTTGCCGACCTTAAAGGGAATGGGAGGGGAATTATAAAGTTGTTTAGCGGTTCTTTTTTTTTCCTGGCTCGGCAAAGTGACTACGCTACACCTGATGGTAAGTGTAGCGCAATCCAAGAATAGTGTCGACCAACGATAAACAATGTGTCCATCGTAGGTCGGCAAGATCATGCCGGCCTGCCAAAGGGCCAAGGGGGAGGGAGAGGAAAAGAGATGGGAAAAGGGCTAGGATCAGGGGGCAAGCCCCTGGGGAGAACCGGATATACACTGGCTGACCCTGGAACGCGACCCACACAAGGTAGGCCACTATGGCAGGTTTAGCACCAGTGTACGGTGGTCGCTATCCGGTCGGATACAAGTATCCTCCCACCAGCAGGTTCGAAAGATGGTTCCCCTTAAATGACTTGCGGTTTGGTATAATATTTATTTGTCTTCAGCCCCCGCAGTCGTCCCCGGTGCCGCAGTCGATGGCGCTCCCCAGTCCGGCGAGCACCATCGAGTCGCTCACCAGGGAGCTGCAGGACTCGCTGGAACTGGACCACTCCAAATATGGTACGTGATAAGGGTGCGAATAAAATACGATCATTACGTTCATAAAAACACGAGATGATCGAATACGTTGGCGTGGATTGTCGCAACCTCTTATGGTGCTGCCACACCGGTGTTATAAAATGTTTACAAACATTTTCTAATATTAAACATTTACTAACATTATCTAGCATGATAAAATGTATGAAATTTTTGTTAACAAATGTTTAATAATGTTTTGTAAACATTTTATAACAGCGGTGTGGCAGCACCATTACGTTCCACATATAGTGCCGACTTTGCTGGCGCAAATAAATGCTCCATAGAGCGCGCGAGCCGTCCCGTTCTCTTTTCGCGCCTACCCGCGTATCTACCATCTCGCTCTATCGTATATTTAAAATTGTAAGGCATACAGAATACATAAGAAATAACTTTAAAGGTAAATACGATAAAGTAATATTTAATAAACCTAATACGCGTCGCCCACAGTACGTTTACATTCACCTACTCACTTAATCATTTGTTCACACGCTGACTGACGCACCGCTAAACGTATTCCGCTCAATTCAATGTCACGTGTCATTCTCTCACTTAATTTTACTCATACACTCTCATTTACAAGGTGGTAGGTCCCTCGTATGCCGTCTGGGTTGGTACCACCGCGCCGTCTATTTCTGCCGCCAAGCAATAGTGTGAAAGCACTGTTGTGTTTCGATTTGAAGAACATTGAAGCCAGTGAAATTAATGGGCATTATGAGACTTAACATGTTATGTCTCGGGGTGACGAGCGCAGTTCAGTGACATGTAGTGCTATGTAATTCAAAGTTCTGTATGGTGTTGCTTCTGTTTATGGGCAGGCGTGTTGCTTACCATCAGGCGAGCGCCTTGCTCATCTTGTCATTCAATCAAATAAAAAAAAAAAAAGTGTGCGTCTCGGGACGCTCGACAGAAGTGATAACTTAAACTAATGTGGGTTAAAGTGAGAGTGGAGAAGCCTGCCTACTGCTGCCGTATGCGTGAGAGAAAGGGAAGCCAGAGTGGCACCGTAACTCGTTACGAAGTCCGGTCAAAGTCATGTCAAAGCCCTGTCAAACTTCTGTCAAAGTCCTGTCAAAGTCCGGTCAAAGTCCGGTCGAAGTCCGGTCGAAGTCCGGTCAAATATCAGTCAAAGTCCTGTCAAAATCCGGTCTAAGTCCAGTCAAAGCCCTGTCAAAGTCCGGTCAAATACCGGTCAAAGTCCTGTCAGTCTTTTCAAAATCCGGTCTAAGCCCGGTCAAAGTCCGGTCGAAGTCCGGTTAAAGTCCAGTCGAAATCCGGTCAAATACCGGTCAAAGTCCTGTCAAAATCCGGTCAAAGTCCAGTCAAAGTTTGTCAAAATCCGATCAAAGCCCTATCAAAGTCCGGTCGAAGTCCGGTCAAAATCCGGTCGAAGTCCTGTCAAAATCCGGTCAAAGTCCGGTTAAAGTCCTGTCAAAGTCCGGTCAAATACCGATCAAAGTCCTGCCAAAATCCGGTTAAAGTCCAGTCAAAGTCTTGTCCAAATCCGGTCAAAGTCCTGTCAAAGTCCGGTTAAAGTCCTGTCGAAGTTTGTCATAATCCGGTCAAAGCCCGGTCAAAGTCCTGTCAAAGTCCGGTCAAATACCGGTCGAAGTCCGGTCTAAGTCCGGCCAAAGACCTGTCAAACTCCGGTCATAGCCCGGTCAAAGTCCGGTTAAAGTCCGGTCATAGTCCGGTTGAAGTCCGGTTGAAGTCCGGTCAAAGTCCGGTCCAAGCTGACTGGTCACTGTGTGACGCCACCTGGGCTTCGAAATAATCGATGTTCCAGGGAGGTCGGCTAACGCTGGCTGGTCGATGGACCGCTCGCGTTACGGAACGTGTCGGTTCACCCTCCCATAAGAAGTTATCACTTCAAAAACACTCACTCACTTTCATTCTTCAAAATGTGTCATTTTTAAACGATTTTAAGAAAGCTGGCTGCCCTACTGGCGGTACAGTTTTGACGGAATTTAAATAATGTATTGTAGCATTTCACTGGTAATACACATTGATCGAAGACTTTGGACGTCCGCCTACAAGGTGGACAGACGACCTGATAAAGGTCACAGGAACTCGCTGGATGCAGACCGCTTCCAACAGGTCGGTCTGGAAATCTTTGGGGGAGGCTTATGTTCAGCAGTAGACATCTTGTGGCTGATGATGATGATTGTAGGATAAGTTTGATGGATGTATAGATAGGATTGAATAAATATGTTGAATTTGATAAATATAATGTAGTATGTATAACAGTCGGCGGTCACGAGCCCCGCGCCTCCCTGCGTCACCTCGACACCGCACTCGACCTGTCGCGAACATTCTCTGGTAAGTTGCATTATACAGCGTGTTACAAACAGGTGTGGTCAAATTTATGCGATGTATAGTGTGTTTTGACTGAGCTTCAGAAGTCCAGGCTCAAGGTTTGCCAAAGAGCTATGGAGCGTAGCATTCTTGGCGTGACACGTATGGACAAAGTACCCAACACCACCTTGCGCTCCATAACTAAAAAAAAAATAACCGATGTAGGATACAAATCGGCCATTTTGAAATGGGACTGGGCAGGTCACGTAAGCCGGATGGGTCCGGAGAGATGGGCCAGGACTGTCACTCATTGGGTCCCCGATGATGGCGGACGGGGACGGGGCAGACCCCGAAAGAGGTGGCGCGACGATCTTGACCACTTCGAAAAAGACTGGCCGACAACAGCAATAAATAGGGAATGTTGGAAGGAGTTAAGGGAGACCTTTGCCCAGCAGTGGGACAATAAAGGTTACCAAAAAAAAAAGTGTATGACGTAAGTATTACGCAACACCCTTCTCCCTCCTCTCTTAGTACTAAATCCGATTGGATTGATACGATATAAAGAATTTTCTTGTTCCTTTAATAGTGATTGATCGTAATAATCTTTCATTATGCTTGGTATTATTCTGCTTTAATGCCAGGGTTCACTTTCTCGTTATAATTTGATGGTGGGTTTAGTATTGTATAGGGTGAACCGACGTTTGACGTATCATAATAACCCTTAAATATAACCGCACCTTTCTATGCTCTATCTCTTTTTTTGTTGCATAAAAGTGGTGTGAATATGTGCAATAAACATTGATTTAAAATAAATGAACAAAGTACTGGACGGAATTCACAACACAAACGCCAACAAGACCTTGAAAACGTCCACACCGATATTTCATCGTTGTTGTGATGATTTGAGGATAAATTATACTTGTCATTGGCGAAATGCATAATAATGCGAAGCCATAAATAAAGAAGAATCAGACTATGTGTATGTTTGTGTGTAGGTATGCCCGCAGTACGTGCGTCGGAGGATGAGCGCGCGCGCACGCACAGCGAGGGACGTTCCCACCACCCCGCCACACTCGCCACACTCGCCACCTCCACCCCCGCCACCACCCCCGCCACCAACACCAACAACAACACCACCGGACACTCCAGCCTCGGCTCTGCCACCAGGTAATCTATCCACGTCTATATTGAACACTACCCGTGTCGCACGCCAACACACGCAACATATTATTAATAGTTTTGCAGCGCCACCTACCGGGATCAGTTGTGAATCTAAACCACCCTGAAACATATTTAAACACACAAAAAGAAATCAAAATCGGTCTAATCGTTAAAGAGTTTTTGCGAGACTAACGAACTGCGATTGATTTTTATACCGATCCGATCAAATGTTGCTGTGACTAAGGTATATCCCAAGTTATATTGTAGTAAATTATTCAGCACAATATGCGCCACCCATTGGATACTCACTTAATCCAATCGATAAATTACTTTACATAGCCATCTGTTATAATCTTATGAAACTTACAGATAATTATAACTCTTTATGATTATAATAAACAAATAATTTGGAAATAAAAATATTGCGACTATAAATTGGGATGTAAACTATCCTATCTCTCAAGTTTGATCAAACTGCATATAGTTTGCAAAATTTGATTAAAATCGATTCAGTAGTTTAGGAATTTATCGCAGACAAACAACGTGACACGAAATTTTTATATACAAGGATAAGATATAAAGTGTCTACACACCGAAGCCGGTCCGCCGGCACGAACCCGGCCGGTTAGTGCTGACGGGTGGACCCGGCGGTTTTAGAAGTTGCGAGCCGGACAATTTTCCCGGCGGCACGACTGTCGCGGCATGCAGTGTTCACAATTAGTGATTGCCAAGTGCTCGGAGAGTGCGCGCGTGTCTCGAATTATTACGCTATTTCAGTATTAAACATGAACGAGGACGATGAAAGTAATCTAATATTAGCTAGTTGTGCAGTTATTATAGGTAGAGCCCTCGAAACACGAAACTGTTGGATTAGGCCAAGTTTGAAGAGTCGCATTTGTTACAGTACTAGTAAATATCATTAAAAGCGTCGAAACGTTTTGACCGCATTTTATAGTTACTATGTTTTGGGTTCCATAGTAGTGGTTTTGAGCGATAGAGGTTTATTAGTTTTAATACTTTATCATCGTCCCATTCTATAATCTTTAGTCGCGAAAAAACAGTGTTACGTCACTGTTCCTTAAAAGCCGGCGGGCAACTGAAGAGTGGAGAGGCGGTGTACCGCGGCATAAATCGCGCGAGCGCAACCCGCTGGCAAGATCGTTAAAATCAGGCCGCCGGCCCGGCGGCTTCGGTGTGTAGATACCAATAGTGGAATACCGTTATTGGCGGAGCAGTCGATGTACATAGATAAAAAATAAATATTTTTTTACCCACGACGGAACGGAGACGGTATATGCGTTTGGGGTGAGAGGTTGTGTGTTTGTGCAAGCCAATATTTCCATTTATCTTCATGGATGTTGTTGCCAGACGCAGCACGGCGTCGTCCCTGGGCGGGGCGGGTGGTGGTGGTGGTGGTAGGCGCCGCTCGGCGGGTGACGAGCACGCGCTGGCGGCGGGGCTGCGCACGCGCTCCACGTCGGGCCAGCGCCTCACCGACATACAGATACTCGAGCAGGTCACCGTGCTCAACCTCGACACCGGTACTGAACCATCCACATCTACTTGTGCGTGTCTATCTTATCTCTCTCTGTCTTTCACCCCTCTCTCTTATGCTTTGTCTTTGTCTTGTGTCCAAATCAGGTTTGCTTTCAGACAAATAAAACAACCAACCACTTTTTGTTTTTAATACAGTAAAAGTAGTAGATTTTTTTGTTTTTATATACAATTTTTTTGTTGTTTTTTAATTTTTTTTTTTGTTTTTTACTTTTTTTTTTGTTTTTTTTTTTACATCTTATCGATATGTTTGATAGTTGTAGATTGTTGTGTAGCCATAAATGTAGATTGTAGAATGGTTTTCTGTATTTCCTATCACACCAACAATGGACACCTGCCTCAGTCCAAGTCATGGGCAAGCTTCAAACGGTATTCAATGATGATGATGAAATATACTCCGTTATGCCAGGTGAACGAGTGCCATTGAGCGTGGCCGAACACAAACTGCCGCAGTGCATCAACCCACTCAGTCTCCACATCATGCGACTCACTTCAGAATACATCGGCAGGTCGAATGATGATGAAAATACTAGGTAAGAAATCGCTGTAGATCATTTTCTGGACAGCTTATAAGTAGATGCACTCACTAATCGATAAACGATTAGCGAGTTAAACAACCCTCGGTGTGGTCAGTCTATGGATGAACCGCTTAAAGGTAGGTATTTCAACTGAGCGTCGGGGTTTTGACGGGAATTCCGCCAGTGCGGTTCATCGCTTATTTTAATTTATTTCAAAAACTAGTTTAAAATTGTGTTTGTTGTATAAAAGTGGTGTGGATTGGTAAAATAAACATTGTAGTAAGTGAATTTAGCGTCGTACTGAAATTAATTCACACCAAAACTCCAACAACACCTTGAAGATGTCCACACCGACATTTCATCGTTCTTGTGAAGACTTGAGAATAAATTATACTTGTCATTGGCGGAATGCATAATAATGCAAAGTCATAAATTAAAAAGAAGAAGAACTGAACGTCTCCGTGCTTCGGAGAACACGGAAAAAGTCGGTCACGGCTGTTATCAACTGAGAGCAGTCGTTAACCCAATACGGAGGTCTTTGGGATTCAACTATTCGATAAGAATAAGTCAGGGTATGCCGGCACATCCAAAGATCAGGTCCTTAAATCAATTAATCAAATCAATTAATAAAAAAACTATAAAATAACTGCATGACTACTTGACCTTGACCATGACAAAATCATAATAATTGAGCAGATTGACAGATTAGGAAACTTAATAAATAAAGTAATAATAATTCTAAGCGTAACACACATCATAGTTGGCGAAATGTGGGAGCACTTGTCTTTATGGATATAGGCTTGGCCTCATGTCGATAGTATATTTAAAGTAAAAATGGGAATTTACAACAGTGAAGAATTGTATGAATTTTGTAGTTATAGGATTGGATATTGGTTATTGGATCGAATAAATTTTACAAAAATCACTACAAGTATACAGGGTTATTTTTAAAACACCAGCAACCTCGCAGAGGTAGATACCTAAGGTTATAAGCTACTACTTTTGTTCTACGACTTTTGATAATTTGTTAGATTTTATTTTCATACAAAAATAAGTATTCATTTAATTTCCGTCTGTTACCTACGCGCATCGCAGATTACGTAAGCAAACACGCGAAGCGTGGGGAACCGGGCTAGCGCCTTTGAAGGTCAACGCCCGAGCAGCTGAGCGGCGCCTTTGAGTCGCGCGCGCACGCCGCGCCGCGCCGCAGTCTACGAAGAAAAACACGACACAACAAAAACTTGTAAAATCATTTTTTTTTAAATATATTGAGTTATATCCAAACTCGTAGAACAAAAGTTGTTCCGTATGGGGTCAGCTATCTGGTCCTGCGAGGTTGCTGGTGTTTTAAAATTAACCCTGTATAAAAAAAAATCATATAATCGCCAGAACAAAAAATCTTATTTAGCAATATTAACTTAAATCGACGAATGTTATTATTGTGATCTGTCTCGTCTGTAATCAAGTGAACCATTTGTTAAGTGTAGATTTCCGTATACGTTATTGGTCCGTCTAGTTTTGCGCCAATAACTGACCAATCATTGAGCCATATACCAATAACAAATAAAGTCGTATCACTGCGGGGTACTCATACAGGGGCGGATGGTTGCAGGCCAGAAGGCAGACGCAAGATGTCATGGCGCCGACGGTTCTCCATCACGCTATACGAATCCAGCGTGAGCGTACTAAAGAGGTCGCAAACCACTACTATGAAACATACACCTTCTGACCTCACTGTCACGTCTAGGTTATCTGTTTTATTGATTTGGAACTCGTGGCGCCTCTGTCGATGAAATGTGTTACTAACGAGTGACTAAACAGAGTGGTGGCCTCTAATTGAATTTGTACCTTGTCTAAATAATACAAAAAAGCCTATTTTGAATAACAGAATCCGAATTAGTTAGAAAAATTGGCGCCAATCAATATTCTAATTAATATTGGTATACATCTGTCCTTTTGCTTTGCACGAATGCACCGCGTATTGACCATCGCGGCCGGTGACGCCGTGAAACGGGTCGTGCATTCTTTTTTGTAATTTGTCAAGTACCACTTCCACCAGATTTTCTTTTTTGTAATTTGTCAAGTACCACTTCCACCAGATTTTCTTTTTTGTAATTTGTCAAGTACCACTTCCACCAGATTTTATTGGTTTCTAATTTATTATTTTTTGAGCAGATTTGTAAGATTCCTTTCATTGTATTAATAATATAATAATAAACACTTTTTTCAAATTACAGTTACAATTACAGTCACATAATTTCATTATTAATTTAATTCTTTTTTTAGTATAAATGGATTGTGGAAATTTGTAACTTATTATTTAAAATAATAATGAAAATCGAATCAACATACTTACATTAGTACTTTATCAACTGACAGTATCCACTCAATAGTTCTGATTTTAGTCGACAGAGGCGCCTTTGTATCCTGTGATTTCTAGCTAAAGGTAGTACAAAGTAGCCAAAGGGACATTAGGTATTCTCAGCTTGTCTTTTGGATGTTTTGTTTTTTTGTCGGGGTTGTAGTTTATGTTTTTGAACGCATCACGAGCAGTTGTTATACTGCAAGAGTTCACCGATGCGATGGTACCGGACGACAGAGCAACAGTAATTACTTTAAATATTATATAGCTTTCATATTACATTGATACTTTTGTTTCGGCCCACATGTCAGACGAAACATCAAATTATTGCTAGTGTTATTATTTAATTTTCAGTTTAAACTGTCTGAGTCGTAGAGCCACGCTTTTGACTTTTATCTATTTTATGAATGAGTCGGCTCGACCGGTTTAGTTTCATAATTTCACAGAAAACTGGCGTGAAGTAGCAGCTGTAGTTGCGTTTCGTTCTGTGAGTTATCCGGACAGCCAAATATAGCCCCTGCCCATCCCCAATTCCGTCTCTTAAAGATAAGCAAAGCATCCATGATTATTCTCTTGATTTGTCAGAGTTCATATGCGGTAGAAACCACATTATTATATGACCACATGAACCACATTATTATGGTGACCCAGTTCGTCGTTTGCCGGCCTCATAAAAAAGTCAGTATCAAAGTAATATGAACGCTAGGGCTATTAAATTAAGAATTATTTTAAAAAAACTGCTATGTATGCTATGTATGACTTATACTGTCGCGTCGGTAAGCGTTGGGCTTTCTTGGTTAGGTGGAGGCTGTGTGATATAGTTGTTGGATTGGGTTTGTAATGGAAACAAGAAGGTGATTGGTGTAAATAATAAAAATAATGATTTGGCTTGTTTTGTGATAGTTTTCTCCTTAGCTTGTTTGTACCCAGGAAGAATCTTATCCCTGACATTTCTTTTTTGTTTCTAGAAGTTTCTCCAGATAAATCTTGATGATTAACCAGATATATTTCATTCGTTAACACACGCTCTTTCGATAGCATCCGTTTGCATATGCTTAAGTACAAATGGAAATTAAAACAGTCCTGTTTTATAACCGAACATTACTATTTTTTTTATCCAGAGCATAGGTATGTTACTGTAGTGGACCTGGTGTTAAGCGCAGTGCAATCCAAATATAATGTCCTTTTAGCGATACAGGCGTGAACTTATTTTATATACAATTTGATTGCTGGTGGGAGGATACTTGTATCCGACCGGATAGCGACCACCGTACACTGGTGCTAAAACCTGCCATATTGGTCCACATTATGTGGGTCGCGTTCCAGGGTCAGCCAGTGTATATCCGGTTCTCCCCAGGGGGCTTGCCCCCTGATCCTAACCCTTTTCCCATCCCTTCTCCTTCCCCTCCTCCTTGGCCCTTTAGCAGGCCGGCATGTTCTTGCCGACCTACGATGGACACATTCTTTATCGTTGGTCGACACTATTCCTGGATTGCGCTACACTTACCATCAGGTGTAGCGTAGTCACTTTGCCGAGCTAGGATAAAAAAAAACAAAATACCTCCTGGAATTGGTTCATTTTATGTTACCATTGCTATACTTATGTTGTGAACGTAATTAATACGTCCTACATATTATGTTATTTGAAGGCTTGGATTTTTGGATGTGTTGTCCATTTTCGTGTCAGCTTAATTTTAGTAATAATATCCAACACAGTTATATTAGTAATAAATAACGTGTTTATCGTACTATCTAGTGTAAATAATAAATTAAAAAAAACATTTTAATGAACAAAAACAAAGACAGTTCTAGTTATTTTAAGAAAAACATTCTATGATATTCTCCTCGATTGTTATATTGTTATTTTATAACTATAATTATTAATAGAATCGTATATCCACATATCTTAATAACATTATTCTGCCACGTCCGGCTCGAAGGATCAAAACCAGTTTATTAAATTTAATGGGTTAATGATTGTTTTCGTAGAGAGACGGATGAGGAAAGCGAGAGTGTATGTGCGGGCGGCGCTGAGGACGAAACTAAAGAGGCGAAGAGAGAATCAGCAGACAGGCAGACCACCGGCATCAAGAGGAAGACTGAGAAGTGAGTACTCGATATATTCACACAGAAAACGTCCAAAATATCCTCCGAAGAGGGAAGAAGCATTTATACAGGCCATCATGGCTCTGGTGACCACCGATAAACTCATTGTTTGTCGGTGGTCGCTGGGTTTTTTGGACTGCACTGCGCTTACCATCAAGTGCAGTCACTTTGCCGTGCTTGGATAAAAAAAATCTTAAATTCAATCCCTTAGTCTGTCTGTATCATCGTTAACTCTTAAACGAATAGACTGAATCGAATCCGATTTTTTATATAACAGTCCGCTTAATCAGTAGTAGTCATTTGAAGATTTAGTGACCAAAGTTTATTCTTTTATATCACCATAGGTTACTCATCAATTTGACAAAGAGTCACTCGCACGACAACATAAACAAGAGAGTCAGGGAAGACATGAATATAAGGTGAACGTAACTAACAGGATTTCAGCTTTGTAACCATTTCCGAACGTGTTCATTTTTAGTGACGTCATTTCTTTGGTAAACAGTGTTTTTTCAGCTTTCCCCTAACTACGAGTGTTTGTCACTTAAACGAGTGTTAATCGATTTTTAAGTGTGTGGCTGACTAATCGATTGTATCACTATAACATTATGATTGGGGTTTTGGCGGGAATTCTGACAGTGCGGATCATAGCTTATTTTAATTTATTTCAAAAACTAGTTTAAAGTTGTGTTTGTTGTGTGGATTTGTGCAATAAACATTGACGGTGATGAACAGTGTATGGAATCATTGAAATAAGTGAATTAAGCATCGTACTGGAAGGCATTCACACCAAAACTCCAACAAGATCTTGAAAACATCCACACCGATATTTCATCCTTCATGTGAAGGCTTGAGAAATTATACGTGTCATTGGCGAAATGCATAATAATGCGAAACCATGAATAAAAAAGAAGAAGAACATTATGATTAAGGTTGGTACTCTTGTAACGCTGACCGTCGGCGCTGTCAGGTCAAAATGTCCTCCGTACTTGTAATTACTCCTCGCATTTCTGAAAAACGCCGGTCGTTCAGCGTTAGCTAGCTTAACATCATCCCTATATTGTACAGTCCCACTACTGGGCGGGTTTCCTCTACAAACGAGAGGGGTAAGTCTTCGGTCCACCACGCTGGACTAACGCGAGTTGACAGACTTCACGCACCTTTAATATTCACTGATAAGCTTATTAATTACCCTACATGTTTTTTCTCTGCCTGACACCGATCTGACAATCTAAGAGTGTATGATGATAATATGTTATTTGAGGTAGTTATCCGTAGCAATTTCTTAAGCGCAAGGCACATAGAACAGACCTGACTTCGCTTTGTAACTTGAACTGTGACATCACTGTACTTATTTTTTTATAAATGTATCATCTATTTAGATTTGAGCCCAATTTAGATAGAGAGGTAAACGGCACAGGCGAGAATGTTACAGAAAACTCATTAACGAAGAAGCGTCATATGATTCTTATTTTCAACTTGCAATCCACGAATTGAATGACAGGTTTCTTTTGAATACTTCCCTCGGATGTGCAATTAACACCATATAAATGAGGCTTTATGTTTGTTGACAAATAGTTCCTGACACATATCTTCTTTATGTATAAAAAATTCGTGTCACGTTGTTTGTCCGCGATGAACTCCTAAACTACCGAACCGATTTTAATCAAATTTTGCAGACTATGAGCAGTTTGATCCAACTTGATAGATAGGGTAGTTTATATCTCAATTTATAGTCGCAATATTTTTTTTATTGCAAATTATTTGTTTCAAAGAGTTATAATTATCTGTGAGTTCCATTGCGGTGTAAAGTAATTTATCGGCTGGATTGAGTAAGTATCCAATAGATGGCGCATACTGTATTGAATAGTTTACTACAATATAATTAAACATATACCTTAGCTACAGCAACGCGTGGCCGAGTCTGCTAGTTATGTATAAACATGTGTAGAATTCACGTACAAGTGAACAAAACAACTCCTTCCCATCTGCAGACTGAAGCGGTTCCTCGGCAGCACTGTGAAGAAGACAGTGGACGCTGCCAAGTCCCTGGCACAGGAGGTGTCCCACGCTCGTCACAAGGAGGATGTGGCAGACATAGCCGACGACGTCAGGGGAGAGCACAACATCAAACTCAAAGCGTCCAACTCACACAAGGGGCCGTACGACTTCGACGGGTGTGTGAGGCATGTGCAGGTGGGTGAACAGTCTGGACTAACATCAAGCTTCTTACCATCAAGTACAAGGTGGTAGGTCCATCGTATGCGAGAGGCCGTCTGGGTTGGTCCACCGCGCCGTCTATTTCTGCCGCCAAGCAACAGTGTATAAGCACTGTTGTGTTTCGGTTTGAAGGACATTGAAGCCAGTGAAATACAAAATATAAATTATGAGACTTAACATCTTATGTCTCGGGGTGACGAGAACAGTTCAGTGCCATGTAGTGCTTTGTAATTCAAAGTTCTGTGTTCTGTTGCTTCTATTTATGGGCAGGCGTGGCGCTTACCATCAGGCCAGAGCCTTGCTCGTCTCATATAAAAAAATGTACCATACGACTACATTTTTGAGCTAGCGGTGGGACAATAATTAGCCTAAGTCCTAATTTAGTTCATGGTCTACCTTTTTGCCGAATTTCATCCAAATCCTATCAGGCGTTTAGGCGTGATTGATTAACAAACATTCAAACGGAGGCCCAAATCCCGCTTCCCTTCCCAATCCCTAACTATCCCTTTCCTTTAAGGTCGGCAACGCGCCCATGGTTCTTCTGGTATTGTAAGCGTACATGGGCGATGGAATTCACTTTTCAGGTGACCCATTTGTTCGTTTGCCGGATTATGCTATCAAAATAAAACATCACATATATAGTTTTAGAGGCCGCTTCCAACAGGTCGGTCTGGAATTCTTTGGGGGAGGCCTATGTTCAGCAGTGGACGTCCTGTGGCTGATGATGATGATATAATTTTAGTAGAGGTGATATTGATGAAGTGTGCAGTGTCAATACTGTATGTGTGCAGGAAATGGGCAGCGGTCACTGCGGCGCGGTGTGGTGCTGCAAGTTCAGTGGGTGTGGGCGACTGCTCGCCACCGCGGGGCAGGACCGTCTGCTCCGCGTGTGGGTCGTACGGGACGCTTACCATCTCTTCCAGGTACGTATCATATTTTTAATTAACAGTATTGAAACAAAATATCAAATTAATATAGGGGTCTATGTTTGGTGAGCAAAAAGCCCCCGAGATATCGATATCGAATGAACTGATTAAATTTTTATTTAGAAACACAGTGACGACTACTTCTATTTAATACGAATTATTAATTATTTTTGACAGCCTCCATGGCGCAGCGGGCGAGTAGCCGGCTGTGAAGCGAGAGGCCGCAGGTTCGATCCCTGCACCGAGACAACTGTTTATGTGATCCACAAATATATGTTTCGGGGTCTGGGTGTTGTGAGACTGAAAGTCTCTCGTAGTTCCTGATACCCACGACACAAGACTCGTATATTACTGTGGGGTCAGGACTATGTGTGTGACTGTTGGGTGTATTTATTTGTTTTATTTATTTAAAGGTAGATATTTATTGTAAGTAATTATGTAAATAATTATAGCAATAGCGTACATATTGATATGAAACTACATATAATGATGTTTTATTTTCCTCTAACAAATAAATAATTACATTTTTCCGCACTTAGAAATGCCAATTAATTCTAATTTTTACATAATCATTTCTTAGAACTCAATTATTTCCACACTCAGATCATAGTTACGTTTTATTCTCCTTTTCTGAAAGTATAAAATGCTTTATCATTTAAACTTGATATATTTTATAATGATTTCTTATGTTTACGCGAATATTAATCACTGAAATAATTTTTATTAATTTTGATCTCGACGTTTCGAAGGCTTTTCAGCCTTCGTGGTCACGGGGTGGAAAAGATAATAAAAAACCGCGATAAAATCCGTTTAAATTAGTTTTATTTCAATTACATAGTATATTTTTTTCACAGGATATGCGAACAAAATACAACGCGGAACAGAAATCGTCCCCCACACCGTCTCAGGAATCATTAGCGTCACTGAGTGCGCCACCCCCCGCCCCCGAGGACCAACCCCCTCTCGGACCCTCCGCCCCGTTCTGCCCAAAACCGTTCTGCGTCTACTCAGGACATACCTCAGACCTTCTAGACGTTTCCTGGTCTAAAAACTACTTTATACTGTCCAGTTCTATGGACAAGACGGTTAGGCTATGGCATATATCGAGGGGAGAATGTCTCTGTTGCTTCCAACATATCGATTTTGTGACAGCGATAGTGTTCCATCCGAGAGATGATAGGTACTTCCTGTCAGGAAGTCTGGACGGGAAGCTGAGGCTCTGGAATATACCGGATAAGAAGGTTGGTGTATTTACCCTGTTTATTTAATTGAGACTATTTTTTTGTGAATTTTTAGAAGTTTTTTTGAATCGAGTAATATTGGCTATCAATATTGCTATTTGGTTCATGAATTTTAAATAATTGTCAGTCTGTAAGTGATTAAAAATCCGTAACGAAATAATTGATTAATGATATAACAAATTCGCCATAATTGTGTGTTAAAACTTAACGACTTTCATCATCGATTAATATAGTACCATATACCTCACAAGAACGATGAAATAGACATATAATGAAAATCGTAATAACCTATCCTTACCTCAGGTGGCAGTTTGGAACGAAGTTGACGGCAAAACGAAACTGATAACGGCGGCTAATTTCTGCCAGAATGGTAAATTCGCTGTCGTGGGCACATACGACGGTCGCTGCATATTCTATACTACGGACCAGCTCAAATACCATACGCAAATCGATGTCCGATCCACCAGAGGAAAGAACTCCACAGGCAGGAAAATCAGCGGAATTGAACCCATGCCCAACGATGACAAGATCCTCGTCACATCAAACGATAGTAGGATACGGCTTTACGACTTAAGAGACTTAAATCTCTCGTGCAAATATAAAGGTTACGTCAACGTGTCGAGTCAAATTAAGGCATCTTTTTCCCACGACGGGAAGTACATAGTCAGTGGATCAGAGAATCAATGTATATATATTTGGAAGACATATCACGATTATTCAAAGTTCACGTCTGTCAGGAGGGACAGGAATGATTTTTGGGAAGGGATCAAGGCCCATAACGCCGTGGTGACGTGTGCCGTGTTCGCCCCTAATCCAGATCATATGATAAAGATGATCAGCGAAAGAGAGGAGGAAGCTAAAGCGGCCAATAAGGATACTGATAAGGAGGATGAGATGGTAAGTTCATAATTCTATACTTTAAACAAGAAATTAATGTATAAAAAATTATTTAAATTGTTTTTTTCGGAAACGGCTCGACCGATTTAGATGAAATGTGGTAATTGTCTATTTACTTTCCAACAAAAGGGTTGATTTGAATGCGGACTTTTCTTTTTAATAGATAATGTTCTTGTTATACTTAGAAGATTCAGATCCGGTTCGAAGGACCATCTAAAAAATCAAATAGGTTATAGTTTTTTTACTCTTTTGCAATTCTTGGATGAAATGAAATTTGAATTTTGAATGAATAGGTATCTATAGAATTATATTATTACTAGGTGACCCCTGCGAATACTTTGCACCGATAGTGATCAGTTAGGTTATTACGTAACTGTTCATTATCAATAAAGTAGTTCTAAATTAATAATACAGCAAATTGTTTGATTATACTGTCAACAGATGGCACTGGTAATTTTTTTATCTTTTATTGGCAAAACCTATAAGTATAAAATATTTTTCTATTTTTCGTCAATAGCGGCAAAGATAAGCTTTAAAATGGTGTGATTGCAGAAGGGCGCGGAAGGCGGTATGGTGTCGTCATCACAGACGGGCCACGTGCTGGTGAGCGCCGACTTCAACGGATGCATCAAGGTGTTCGTGCACAAGGCGAAGCCGAAACACAGCTCGTTACCGGCGTCGGCACTCGCGTATGTATTTCATAACTAATTTTGAAGTGATAACTTCTTATGGGAGGGTAAACCGCTTCGTAACGTAACGCGGGCAGTAGGCAGGCTCCTCCTCTCTCACTTTAACCCACATTAGTTTAAGGTATTATGTAATATAAATTGTCATTTTTGTGTACGATAGTGTGTACTTTGACTGGACTTTGACAGGACTTTGGCCGAACTTTAACGGGGCTTTGACCGGACTTTGTTATGTAATATAAATTGTCATTTTTGTTTACGATAGCGCTATAAATGAATATTGTATTTAACCACATAAATGATAGTACTTTTATACTGATAAATAAAGCAATTCGTGCGAAATTATTCCCTAACCATTCCAAAATATTCAAAAATGCACAACGTTAATGTTTAAGTTTTTTGTTACAGGAACGGCAAACCCAGCAGTCGTACCGGTTGAAACAACAGATTATAAATACGAATGTAATTAATAAAGGTAACGAATTAGGAGGCTTTGTAACTCGAAATAATATACATACGTACAGGAAATATAGATATTATCTTAGCAATAACTTTGTAATTAGACATAAGGCTCGCGACACACTACGACGAATTAGACGTCTACGATTTTCCGTATACAATTTTTTGTATAAATAAGATAAAAAATACTGAATATTTTCAACGTCTTACACGTCGTCGTATGGCTCGAGCCTTAGTGTATGTTAGAGAGATAGGTGAAACATAAATCACAATTTTATTTATTTGTACCAAGAAACTAAAAGTTCTAATGGTTCGATTAAATTTAAATGCTCCTGGCATTAAACAAAAGTATATATATTTTTGGAAATATCATAACAAAACTATTAAGCAATCCAGGTAAAAAAAAATATGGAAGGTTGTTAAATGTCGAAGTAATGAAAGTTCTTTTGCAACCGACTTTAAAAGTTGTAGCAATGCTCTATAGTCAAGGGAAATCTGTATAAAAGTTTACTTTGAAATCTGTTTATTACGTAATAAATACCTCAGTAATATTTGTATAAGCTATATTTTATGAAATGTATTTTTTGTTTGAATTTTCGATTCGAAAAAACACGTGAATTGCCCAGGATTGAAATTTGTGCCCAGTATAGCAATTAACTCGCCCCTATCACATGATGGGTTAGAAATATGCTCGGTGAAACGTAGGTATCGCACTAGTAGCATCTGTACCAACCCCTTCGGGAATAAAGGCGTGAGCTTATGTGTTGTTTTTCTAATGATTTCTTACGTTTACGCGAATATTACTCATTGAAATAAAACTAATTTAAACGGATTTTATCGCGGTTTTTTATTAATTTTGATTCCGACGTTTCGAAGACTTTTCAGCCTTCGTGGTCACGGGGGGGTCATTTACGTGTTTGTTTTTCTATTCAAACATTTTTTTTTTCACATCTGTCGATATTGTTTACACTTGTTAACTTTATCTTCAAACGTTCAAAATATCAATTAAATGACTTCACCTATCAATGTAGGCAAATAATATTTTAAGAAGCTCAGCGACGGTTACTTGCAAAATCTTCACATTTTGTTTGTCGAGTTTTGGGAATATGGTAGAAATATAGCTGCAGGGGAAGTCCACCGGAACTAGCTAAATTTTGAAAGCGGTCTATGAGAAAAAAGTCTGGGAACCTCTGCTCTAATCCACTGCTTACGTCCTAGTACAACAATTGAAACGTCTGCTTTAAAAAATTGTCTTCCAGTAACTATATTTATTGTTTTGAAGAAGTCTTTAAAATGGCCCTTCAGTCTAAATTCAGTAGGTATGTATTTTATTTAATCAATGTATAGATCTAATAACGTTTCGATAGCTTTTCAGCCTTCATGGTCACTCCGACTATCTTTAAATTAGTTTTATTTGAACATAGAAAATCACTAGGTTACACCTCTGCTTACCCCTTCGGGGATTACAGACGTGAATGGCTGTGTGTAATGGCAGCGTGTATATAAATGAATTATAAGAATGCGTACCGAACAGGGAGAAATTATTTGTATGTGTAGATCGATACTGTAAACAAAGGTGGCACTATTCAAATTTGACACTTCTGAGCCAAGTGAACTATTGAAAAATTAACGGTCTTTTTAAAAAACGTACACTTTAAAGTAGGTAGTCTAAGAACCAGTAACTATAGTAAGTTTTATAAACTAGCCAAAATAAACCAAGTTTAAAGTTAAAATACGTTCTGTAACAACACCGCAGGTTTTTAACTATCGTTTACCTAGTCTTCTAAAGGTCTGGATTTAGGTTTGCTATTTTGAAAAAAAAAAACTTTTTATAATCATTGTGTACATACGCTTTTGAATGGTGTCATTTTATTTTCAATGTACGGTTTACATTGTTTATCTAAGACACACCCGGTGATATCAAAATTAATTAAAAAAACATGTTGCACCGATCACACGTTACATTGGAGTAGGCACAGGATGCGTATTTATTATGCCTACTGTCGAAATTAAACGGTTTTAATCCACTGGTTAATTTCCTAGCTTTGGATATAGGATTATTTATTGATTTGGGCTCCTAATAATACCAGTTTAAAACCTGATAGATACGCGCAGTATAATGTGATTTATTTGTAAAAAGAGATTTGTTATATAGAAGAAGAAAGAACTTATATCTTAGTCATATTAAGTCGTATATTATATATTAGTAGTGCAATTGTAATATTTTGTAATTAAAATCGTAACGGTAATTAGTGTATTATTTCGGGACCGGTTTCGAAGATTATTTATTATTAATGATATTTTTTTTATATTCTACAAAAAAATGATACTTGGCTTTAATCATATGTGATAAGGGTAATTGTGGAGTGAAATGAAGGATAGAATCATCAAATATATGTTGGACAGAGATGGCGTTGTCAATAGCAAAGTTAATCCACGTCATTTTACATTAGGAAGACTGGAGAAAGAAAAATTGTTTTAAATCGTGTATTTGAAAAAATCTATTTCGGCCAATATTTTATCGTACCATATACGTGCAAACTAATTTACAGAGAAGTAAAAAACAGTCATCATTTTTTGCAAAGTGAAATCAATATTGAAATCAATTGAAAAAACTTTTTTTAACGCATATGCCCCCATGGAAACAAGCGCTCGATATAAAACTCGGTCCCGAACTTAAAATTAATCGCAAATAATTAATATATTGTACATTTTAGTCGTAAACAAGAGTTTATTTTTGAATGTATTCTTGCCCGCGCTTGTAGTTTAGGAATTATATAATAATTGTATAGATATTATGATGCCATTGTAATAATGTATGTATGACTCGCATTTACGTGTATCGAACAATAAATATATTATCTACAAATGTGTTTTTCTCATTAATTTCATCGGTAATTGTTTTTGGGGTATGGTTTATAATTTTTAATTCACTGCTGGCTGTACGATATGCCATGGCCCATGACGCGTCAACAATATTTATATTTTGTCTTATTTATTTAATTTAGCTATAAAAATGATCTTGATATAAATAAAAGAAAATATATTAAACTTAAATAATAGTTAAAACGCTTTTTATGAGACCTTTTATAGTGAACATACATATCTTAGGGCAACATTTAATATGGGCGTAAGCGCAAAAGAGCAATATTTTATTTTTTAATGGCAAAATAAAGTTTAAAATTTAATTATGATTTGAGAGTATGTCTTATAATTTAATTAAAAACTGAATTTTTTCAAAAATTACAAGATTCATTTCTTTGTTTCTTTACTAACATTTCTTCTACCGTACCTTTGGCTAATTTTTGCTTATGTAAAAATAAAATATTATCGCATAAACCCCCCTATGGAATGATGCCTTCAATATTATAGCCGAACCGCACGAGACAGTGTATATATTCATGATATTATGCTATCTTATTTATTTAATTACATTTTGCATATTAATTGGTTGACGTATTTTTGTATATTTTCTCGATAAATAGACCAATGCCGATCCATTTTGAAACAAAAATAAATTATAGTAGGATGAAACCCATTTTAAAAGGAAGATAATACAACAAAATTGATAGGAAAAATAAATTACTGGCGATCTGAAGTCGGGAAGTGGGAAGGGGGGGGGGGGGGTCTTTTAAGAGTAAAAAACGGTTTATCTCGATTTCCAGAAAAACTACAAGTCCTATGGAAATTAAATCGCAAAGTTGTAGGTAATAAAAGATCTACAACTTTTGTATACACACTTTCTTCACATAACCTCAAAATTTCTGTGAAAAATTCAAATAACCAAGTTTTTTGTTTTTATTTTTATCTTTTACAAGAAATCATTTTTTTTTCACGAAATTTGGTGAAAACTTACCTTTTTGTATCCCAAACACACTGTAATTTTTTTTATTTAAAATATTTATTTTTGCACCTTATTTTGACTTAATATCGAATATCCCGACCTCAGATCGCCCGTAATTTATTTTTCCTATTATTTTTGTTGTATTCTCTTCCTTTTACAATGGGTTTCATCTTACTATAATTTTGTTTCTATTTTGACCATTTTCAAAGTCATCGGCACTGGTCTAAAAGGCCAGTTCGGAAATACCCAAATGCGTGCATGTATGAAGAATTTAATGACAGTGAAGGAGGCCAAAGAGGTGTTTAAAGCTCGTTGCAGGAGGAAGTCTGTTTTTTCTCCCTCTTCCATGGGAAACAGGTGAGTCTATGTATGTATGTAATGGTTGACATAAGAACAAACATCATATCAACATAAAATATTTTATTAAATATTATAAAAACAGACAGAAGTGGAATGTTAAGGACTAACTTCATAAATATGTCAAAATGTTATTATAACCATTACTTTAAAAACTATATTATTACAAAAATGCATATAACAGCACCTACATATTGTACAAAATTGTCTTATATAATAAAAACCTATTTGATATGGGAATGAATTCATTATTTCTAAACATCTTTAAAAATTAGCATTCGCTTCACTTAAATAGATATCACATTACCAGGATTTGTCTACAAATTACGTTATATTTATGCAATTATTTTGACAGCCTCCGTGGCGCAACGGGTGAGTAGCCGGGTGTTGTGAGACCGAAAGTATCTTGTAGTTCCAACACGACACAAGACTCGTATCTTACTGTGGGGTCAGGACTATGTGTGTGACTGTTATGTGTATTTATTATTACTATTAATTTATTATCTAAGTAACTTGTTGTCCATCTAGAATGCAATCGTCCAGAACATCATCCTTGTTTACACATTTTACGCATATTTACATATTTTCATCTAGTTTTGTGATTTCACTTCATATACACACTGTTCCTTATTTTACATATTTTCCGTGTAAAAAGTGAACGGGAAAATGATCGGGCCTTTTGATTAAATTTTCAGATCTTTGTTGATGGAATATTTTCATCAAAATTTGTTAGGTGATCATTATAATTCATCTTTACAATTCGTTTTCTTTACCTTTTTCTTTGGATGCAACCAAAAAGAAAAGTAATTTACATCCATCACTTTGGACAATTCCTCGAAGAACGTTCAAAGTGATAAATATAAATGAACCATTAGAGAACAGGATGAATAAATAATACTTCATATATATATAAGGAGAAGTGAAATTGTTAACACTACACGAGACTGTCTAATATAATCGGTGGGAATACGAATCAGGTTCAAAAATTTAAGTTAGGGCCTTACTGATGACTACTATAAGTTAGCGAGACGAGTAGCGTTGTCCCTAAACGATAATTGACCGATTTCCAATTATTCTGATTATTCAGCAGATGCAGATTATTCTGTACATTTTCAATTAGTTCCAGAACTTACCATCGCCAACTTACACTCTATAATTACTATTGCAGATATAAAATATCTATTAGTAGTCCCGTATAATTTGAACCTCTCAATATGGCACGTTAGTTATACCTATAATGGATCTTGTTACGAAAAAAAGAACCAACACACAGCAAGTTCAAATGAAGCTACTGACTTTGTTTTACCAAAATCAATAATTTAAACTAATTTGATCTCGTAGTTTTTTTGGAAAATCGGGCATAAAATATATTTCACGTACGATTTTGCCAAAAAATACGGTATTAAAATCAATTTATAATAATTAATTTAGCAAAACAAAATCAATATCTCCTTTTGTTCTCTCCGGTTGGTTCCTTTTTGCGTAACTAGGTCCAAATATAGTTAATTTATACGACGATATCAAATAAAAGTTATTAAATTATATAACGTAATTTGTAGATAATCGTCAAGTTCCATACCACACTAGTCACTGGTCACTGTCTTTGTTCAGACTAGATCACTACGAGTATTTTATTGCCAGCACAAATACAACAATTACATCATATCGTACTGCAATGGGAACAACCCACTTCAGTTTACATTGTTGTTTATATTAACAATCATTTAAATAATTCAATCGAGACATCGAACTTGGCCGTGAAAAATTGACTATAATTATATCGTCAATCTCGACATAGATTATAAGGCCTGTAATAAATGACTGAATAGATTTGCTTCAAGTTTAAACTAAGAGAAATCTCGATTAGACCAGCTTACAGCTTAATTTAACCCATGCTACGCTTTCCACGGTGGTTTGTTGGTATTAAGGCTGCGTTTGGCCTTGTCCTTCCTGTCGTGTCGGTCCGGTCGGTCGCTGGTGGGTTCCTCGTTGTATTCCCGGGTGGGGTCCGCAGGTATACTGTCGCCACTGCCGTCGAAGTTCGGTGGTTTTGTTAATAACTAGAAAAGGCAGAAAAGTAGAGTTAGGCAGAAAAGTAGAAAGGACTAGGCCCTCTGCCAACCGATTTCCACTTGCTATGAATATTTTTTTTATATAGCATAGCCCGGCGAACACAGCACGAGATCACAATACGAGAAGAATCATGGGTGCGTTGCCGACCTTAAAAGAAAGGTATAGTTAGGGATTGGGAAGGGGAGGGGGATTTGGGCCTCCAGATATGTTACTCACCGTACGAAACGCAGCAGCAAGCCGTTACTTTACATCGGTTTTCTATGAGATAGTGGTAACGACCCGGTCGAGCCCATTGCCCATTCACGCTATAAACAAAACCGTCTACAGCGTGGCTCTACCACTCGAGTGCAGACCTTTTCTTGTTCTTGCGGACTATTTCGACCTCTTGCACTTACGTTAATTTTTTATACTTACATGCAAGTTGCTTTAAGGTACTTCTGGCTTTTTTTTTTTTTTTTTTTTTTTTTTTTTATCCTGGCTCGGCAAAATGACTACGCCACACCTGATGGTAAGTGTAGCGCAATCCAGGAATAGTGTCGACCAACGACAAACAGTGTGTCTATCGTTGGTCGGCACGATCATGCCGGCCTGCCTAACTGCTTCTTCACACTCCGTTTAAAGGACCCCATATTATAGGAAGGAGGGAACACGTGCGCCGGCAAACTGTTCCACAGCTTAATGGTCCGGCAGAAGTAAGATTTAGCGAACTTTTTAGTTCGAGCCGAGATGGAGGAGACCACGAAGCTGTGGCTCCGCAAGCCAGCACGCGTGGTTCTGTTAAGGAAGGGTGAGGATGGGATAAGGTCAAACAATTCTTCAGAGCACTCGCCATGATACAAACGATACAAGACGCTCAGCGAGGCAATGTCCCTCCGCAATTGTAGCGGTTCTAAGCGTCTTGTAACGTCTGCATCATTCACAATGCGGACAGCCCGTCGCTGCAATCCGTCCAAGGCATCGAGTAGGTACTTGGCGGAACCGTCCCAAAGGTGCGAACAGTACTCCACACCCGGCCTTGCTTGCGTTTTGTATAAGCGGTAAAGCTGGCCGGGTGTAAAATACCGACGCACCTTGTTCAGGATTCCGACCCTGCGTGATGTGGCTGATATTACGCCCTCGATGTGGTTCCTTGGATTCAGATTGCAGCAAATATCCATGCCCAGGATATTTAGGCTATTTCGCATTGCGAGCGGGATACCCTGAAGATTGGGGAGGGGAGAGAACGGGGATTTTTTGCACGTGAACGCGCACACCTGAGTTTTCTTGGCATTGAACTCAACCAGATTCCTTGTACCCCATTCCGAAATGAGATCCAGGGTCCGGTTGAGCTCAATGACAAGATTCTCTCGCTGCCTCTCAGTGACTTCCCGGCAACCAGGAGGCTTACTGCAGTAACGCCCATGCACTGTGCTGTCATCTGCATAGCAATGGATGTTACCAAGTGGTAACATATCATTGATATGCAGAATAAACAAGGTGGGCGAAAGCACAGAGCCTTGTGGGACTCCAGCATTAACTGACATGAGCCGTGAAGCATGCCCTTCAACAAGGACACGCATTCTACGCTCATGCAGAAAGCCGGAGATCCACGTGCACAGGTTGTCGGGGAGCCCATATGCCGGAAGCTTGGAGAGAAGACCACGGTGCCAGACCCTATCAAATGCCTTAGCAATGTCGAGGCTTACGGCTAGAGCCTCGCCATGCTTGTCAACCGCCTCCCCCCAGCGATGTAGCACGTACGCTAAAAGATCACCCGTTGATCGTTTAGACCGGAAGCCGTACTGTCGGTCACTGATCAGCGAGTGATCCTCCAGGTAGCGGATCAGCTGTGCGTTTATGATCCGCTCCATTACCTTGCACATCACTGAGGTTATGGCGATTGGACGGTAATTGTTAGGGTCCGACCGATCACCTTTCTTTGGGATCGGTTGCACATTGGCCTCTCTCCAAGATTGGGGCACAATACCTGAGAAGAAGGAAGAACGGTATAGGCGCGTCAGCACAGGAGACAACTCGGCTGCGCACATTTTAAGAACCACCGCTGGGATACCATCGGGACCACTAGCCTTGCGGACATCGAGGGTCTGCAATTCACGCCGCACATCACAATGCCTGATACGAACATCCGGCATGGAATATCCGCAATCAGGCACCGTGGGCGGCAGTGCATTACCGACCTCGAGCCGCGAATTAGCCGCAAAGAGTTCTGCCAAAAGAGTGGCTTTCTCTTGCGGCCTATGGGCCACCTTTCTTGAGAATAATTCTATTATAGGGCCTAGATTTTTTACCACCATTTTTATAATGAGTTCAAGTATATAGGTTTATTTTTTATTATTTTTAAATTCCTTGTCTTTTAATATCGTTGCTTACACGTAGCAGCTACGATTAAACGAAGTATTTATGATTAGTTACCATTTTGACATAATGTTGCAGATCATTGTCGGTGAGTGCGTCGAAGTTGAGTGGGGACGAGTGAGCGGGGACGGTGGGGACGGTGGGGACGGTGGTGTGTGGGTGTGGTGGGGTTGGTTGTGATGTTGGTGCCGTCACATGTCGTCGTGTTGTAGAATCCACCACAAACGGCAGGGGAGTTGGCGCTGCTGTAAATAAAAAACAATGCGGTTAAACTTTTACGCGCGATAGTAGTAAAACTTCTTTAATGTGCCAATTTTTTTTTTTTTTTACTAGCACTGTATTATATACGTCCCACTGCTGGGCACGGGCCTCCTCTACTGAATGAGAGGGATTAGGCCTTAGTCCACCACGCTGGCCTAATGCGGGTTGGCAGACTTCACATACCTTCGAAAAATCTTACCGAGTTCTCAAGTATGCGGGTTTCCTCACGATGTTTCCTTCACCGTTAAACCAATCGATAATTAACAATTAATATACACGTAACTTAGAAGTCAGTGGTGTATGCTCTTGGGGCTGGTTTCGAACCTGCGACTTTCGTCTCGACAATCCATACCACTCCTCGCTGAGCTATCGCTGCTGCCATGTGCCAAATATTACGATTAATTTGATTTAATAGAAAATAAATCGTGTTTGTATAGTATCACACCTGTATCCGGTTGTTGTGTATTGGTTAGTATCCGCAGCGCTTGATGCCACTGCGCCTGCATTACGCCGTGCAGCTGAGATGCGATCTCACCGCGACGGCGACGGTACGATTCCAATTTACTCTGGATAATCATACAATAATTAGCGTAATTAGTAGACAACCGGTCTCTCAACGTGATGGGACTGTTTTCTTATCCGAACACGGCGAAGAGACCGCACTACACCTGATGGTAAGCGTAGTGCAGTCCAAAAATCCCAGCGTCCACCGACAAACAATGAGTTTATCGATAGTCACTAGAATCATGCCAGCCTCTGTAAATGCTTCTTCACACTCCGAAGAAGGAAGAAACAAATCGAGGGGCCTGCGACAGGACAGACGGATGACCGACGCAGGCACATACCCCGCCAAAACCCTCAAGCCATGTCGCAAGCCCCACGGAAGAACTGGATATATACTGGCTAATCCTGGAACGCGATCCGCACGCGGTGTGTGGGTCACTATAGCTTTAGCACCATGTGTACGACGATTATCAAAAAATCGCGTATTTTAAATCTATTAATGTAATATTATCATTAAGAATAAATCTCACCTCCAGCAGTCCTATTCTCTCGCTAGCCTGTGCTAACTGTAGCCTGTACAGCTTGATCTCTTCTCTCTGCTTCTCTTCTAAAACATTCACTTCTAATCTGTGCCTAAAATTATTAAAAACAATGTTTCAATTTTAATTTTCGGAGGCCCAAATCCCTCTACACTTCCCAATTCCTTAATTATCCTACTCCTTTATGGTCGGCAACGCTTCCATAATTCCGCAGATATTATGGATCTTCATGGGCGGTGGAGATCACTTACTATAAGGTGACCCACTTCCTCCTTTGACTATACTATGAAAAAAAATCATTTTATTTCCGAACTTAAATTTTTGATAGGAGCTTCATTCTATCTGCCAAACTTTTGGCATTCAAGTCCACCAGTACATTATGTTTGTACAAAGTAGAGATAAATAAATCTTGCAACATAAACAGAGGAAAAATGATCCTGATTTCACCTTTAACTTTTTTTAACCAGCGTTAATGTCGAAACAAGCAGGACTAACAAGCTCTGTCTAGTCCAGTGTTGACTTTGAAGATACTCACTGCTCCTCAATCCTCACTATCTGCTTGTTGAAGCTGTCCACGATGGCGTTCTCTTTACTCCTGGCTTCAGTCTCCAAGTCCTTCTCCGCCAGGTCCAGCTGCTGCTGGAACTCCTGCAGTTTGGACAGCACCGCGTCCTCCAACTGCTTCTGGTAGTGACATTTCAGTTCGTTTTTCTGAAGGTCCATTTGTTTTCGTAAGTTTTTCGCATCGTTGTCCAGGAATTCCTTTAAGAAAAGGGTATATCTATGTATTACAATCAGTTATTCAATAAACACGTCTATGTGTCTGTCTAGTGGCACTAACTAAGGACGAGAAATTTTTAGGTCTTTGGTTGAAATCACATGTGGGACATCCACAATATTTTTCGGAGTTTTTCGCTTCGAAAAATCATACATGCTTTGCCAGGATTGCAATTAAAAAAAAGTGACGTATTGCATTGCATGTGGATTTTTTGATGTGCATTGGGGTTATAAGAAATCTACCTCTAATCTGAATTATTAGGATATTACATAATTTTTACGTTTACGCAGATGTTACACATTAAATTAGACTATTTTAAACTGATTTTATCGCGGTTTTTTATTTGATTTTGGTCCCGACGTTTAAAAAACCGCGATAAAATCAGTTTAAATTAGTTTTATTTCAAAAGGATATTACATATTTAAAATCAATATCTATAATTTCCTTACACATTTTTTCATTAGTTCACTGCACTGGTTCTGTTTATCGGCAAGCTGTCGCTCCAGTATGTTGCATCTCGCTCGCTCCTCATTCACCTTCTCTTTCAATAAGTCTCTCTCTTGTTGGATAAGCATCATGTCATCTGTCAGTGACTGTGTCTTGTTGTATAACTCCTTTGATTTCTGTATTGTTGACTCATGCGATGATTTTTCCTTTACAATTATAATACACATAAATCAGTTGTTTTCAGACATGAACAAGTTTTCAAATTTTCCAAATTGAATTGCAATACCACCAATGAAAAATAAAAACAGTTACTTATGGTTCGCGCATATTGCAACGAGTCGCATCGGATCGGGATTCGGGATGCAGCTCAAAAATCTGCTCAAATCGTTTTTAAATACAACTTGTGCTGACAAAGTATAGTGTTGTATATATTTTTTATAGCATAGGCCGGCAAACGAGCAAATGGGTCACCTGATGGTAAGTGATCTCCACCGCCCATATACGCCCACAATCTCATAGCAATCATGGGCGCGTTGTCGACCTTAAAGGAAAGGGATAATTAGGGATGGGTAGGGGGATTTGGGCTTCCAGAATAGTATATACGCAAAGCCATTTTTTTAAAGTAGGGCTCTTATTTCGGTATAGCTGCGCGCTACTTAAGTGTAGCTCGTCTCTGGCTGAAAACTATCGATATATCGAGCCTGTTATGGAAGAACATCGTAAGTGACATTTTGTAGGTATTTCACTTTTTTGGCGTAGCGTATAGCTAATATAATTTAAGGCCTAATGCAAAAATCCTTAGGCTTATATCTGTAGAAATGGCAAAATTATAACTGGAAATCAATTTTATCGTAAACGAAAAAAGTAAAAGTTTTAAAAAAATGAATAGTAAACATTATCGTAACCTACAATATCCTACAATATAAAAGGTGTGGAAATGAAAATGTGAAATGAATTTTAGTTGTGAGAATAGGAGGAATATACATGAAATTTACTGGGGTTTAGGAAGTTCTATGAGACAGCGTGATTGGCTTCTAGGATTAGTCGAGGAGACAAATGTTCGTCAACGAGAAGTAGAAAGTGGTACATAGTAGGCGATCAGTCTCATATCGTCTTCTACTTTCGTTTTGTCTCCGTTTCCTTGGGGAGAAGGAAACAAAACGAAAGTATGTCAGCATTTTTAATTAAAAACATTAGGGATATCACAAATGGCGTTAAGATATACTCTTAAGAATGCAAGAGCTTTAAATGTCTCTAAGCCAGATGAAAGAGGCAAATCAACACCTATTAACAAATACAACGAGTCGATCATTCAAGGAGATAAACAATTTATTGAAAATTCCAGCCGTCAAGTCCCACTATTGCCGAAATAAAGGAAATAAATTATATTTACTTTCCGACTTAAAAAATCTGTTGTTCCTTTATAATAAAGTTTATCTTCAAGATGATATTTGCTGCGGCCAAAATAAAAATAGAGCAACCTTTCGATGTTGTCATTATTTATAAGTAACTTTGCAATGTTCATTGAGGATATAACCACAAACTGTTTGGTTCCTGAGCATACAATGATGCCGATAGATTCGGTACGGCGACTATTGAATCATTCATAAAAAGAATGACAGTTTGTGTTCCATCCCAGTGGCCTACTTTAATTTCGAACGCTAAAATCAATCCGAAAAATTATAAACCCATAATGCTAGAAGATAGTGATATTATCTTGGGCTCGAAAAGCTATGCAGATGTACATTTACCTAAATCTATCAAAATTCCAGTTACAAAGCTACAATCAGCTTGCTTTCAACGAATTGAACCTAAAAAGTACTTAATTTTGCATTTTCTACGCCTTCAGAAATTCAATGTATGGATCTGGGGCATTTTTATAAGATCTTGACAAAGTCTAAAGCGCCTTCAGGCACCCACGGCAGCATATTCTGCAAAACTACCTATTCCTACACCAAAGTACAGGAACCTGACACAAAAATACGTGACAAGGATATAATTCCTGCACAATATGCGCAGGAATATCTGAGTTTACCTTATGATGGTATTACAAAAGATTTTCTACCAGAGGAAATAAGTGATGATGAATGATTGTTTATAATGGAGGTTGATAATTTAATAAGAATAAAAATTTATATTAATATGATTGAGTTTTTGTTTTATTATAAAAGTTTGATTTACATATAGGGCTTACAGGAGAAAGAACAGAGTATATAGCATATTTTTACATAAATATATAACCTGACTATTCCGATAAATCATATCGTAAGTGACAATTTTTGAAAATCATATGGAAATAGTAAACTAATATTTTATCGTAAGTGACAAAAGTACTTATTGCTTAAGTTTTACTGAAATCATTTAATTGATAACACGAAAGTCATTATAAGTTATGCAATATATATAAAAACCGGGGATCTCTAACTAACATATAAAAAATAATCAAAAAAAAACCTCTCCTGTAAAATTAGACAAATGTCACTTACGATGTTCTTCCATAACAGGCTCGATTTTTTTTTCTTTCAACATGACTAGTATGAAGACAATCTGCAAGAAACTCCTTATAAATCTACTGAACTACAAAGCAACTTATTCTCTATTTAACAATCCAGTACAAATGTACCCAGTACACAAATTATATCAAGTACTTGTATCTCATACTAAGCGGGTATGACTGGTAGCATAATACCGCGTCGTGTTTCCATCCCTGCGATGTGGCCTGATCCATCCTGCTATTACCCGAAATAATGTACTTACCTCTGAGTCAAATATTTAAACTAACCTTTTCCAAAGCATCCTCCAAATTCTTGACACAATCTGTAGACTGTTTGTTCAACCTCATCACAGTGTCGTAGTTGTCCTTCAAAGCTTCAATTTCCTTGTCCTTACCACTTATGACGTCATTCTTTGCTGCTAAAGCCTTCTCCATATTGTCTTGCAAGTTTTTTTTCTCAGATGTTATTAACTTGCATTTCTCTTGATAATCATGGGCTAAGTCTAGCGCTTTGTATAATTCTGATTCAAAATGACTGGTTTTCTGTAAGTACAATAAAAGTAGCAACTAAGCTAGGATTTATCTAATGAAATGTAAAAATACAGCAAGATGTCTATGCTTTGATCTTTATTTTGGCTATTACTATATAAATATTTAACATACGACATTGGGAAAATCATTAAAAATCGATGGGTAGGTACATAATCTAAAATTAGAATGTTATTGGTAAAAACAATATTAAAAAAACACGTACGCCGGTCAGCCAGCAAATAAGCGGTATAGACCGACAATGGCACGTATATATTTATGTCATGGTGGTTAATTTTTCCATGGTATGGCTGGCTCGTTGTCTTTTCTTAAAATCCCAGACTGCGTTATAAATTATTGTGTATCAGCCGAGTCAGCCAGACGACAGTTTTTTTAGGACTGCGGTGCAAGCGATTTATACCATTGGCTTACCGACTTTGCCAGAGTATCTAGTTAAAGCTAGCTTATTCCTGTATTCAAGAAGAGATAAGTAAAACCTTTGCTAAATGCTGGTTTAAATGTATATGATTGGTCAGTTTTTTGCCAAAAACGGATTAATGACGTATTCAAAAATCGCCTATCAATTCGTACGTGAAGACCCCACAGTAACGTAAAATATCAGACATTGGTTCTTAAAAGTATATCGTCGATGAAGTACCAATACCTCCTAAGTGTTGAGAATCTAATTTTACACCAGACTGTTTAAAATAAGGTTTCACTTTACAAAAACTGTTTAAAATAAGGTTTTATTGGAACGAAGTTCCTTACGGCAGGCTTGGAGGGGATAGGGATTTCGCTGCGTGACCGAACTGAAAAAAATGTGATAGTAAAACCGTAAGAAAAAAAGCGTTAAATGAGACGTGCGCATGCGCGACAGTCGCATAACCAGCCAGCGTTAGTTCCTTTTTTAAAATGAAATTCATTCAGCCAGTTATTGAAGTATTTTTATATCTCCTTCGATTTTTAAAAGATTACGCTAGCTCGTTATTATTTATAATTACATAAGTTGATAAAAAATGCTATACAATAGCTTTACCGCGGCAGTCTCCGAGTGCCACACGTCTTTTTTTTATTTCTATTTTTTTAGTTGATAATTTGAATTACGATGTTTTTTTATTTTAAGTTATTTATTATTTCCTAAAATACTGAATTTCCTAAATACTTTCTTGTACTTAAATAAAAACTAATCAGCAAAATTTAAGAGAAAAATCAAGAAAACCTACATAAAATTGAGCACGACTTTTTTTGCAATTTGTGTCGATTCTACATTAGCCGAAGGAAAAGGAACGTTCCTACCTGGTGTCCCACGACACACACCAATTTTTTTTATTTTGATCAACTATTTATAGTTTCCAATACATTACCTTTTTATTAGTTACTAAGGGATGTGGTTTATGTTTACGTCCATTGTAATAAAAAAGTAATTTTGGACTAAATTGTCTACTGGACTAATTGGTACTTCATCGACGATATAGGTATTTAAATTTAATACAAAAATTTTGGACCTATTATAGTTTCCATACCTTCTGTGCATCATCAGCAACCATCCTAAAGTTGTCTACTTCTCGCACCATTTTCTCCAAGGCATTCCGGTGTCGCTCCTCCGCTTTATCCAAACTGCCCGTGAGCTTGAGCCAAGCCTCACGCAGTTTCGCTATAGCAGCGTCTTTGGCACGGTCTACTTTTACAGCTACGGCTAATTTTTCCTGTTGTTCCAGAATTTTCCTTTGTAGCTGTTGGATCATGGCTTCACAGTGCTGAAATATGAAGTTTGGAATGAGAGTAAACAAACATAATCTCTGTGGCTCCACTGTGAATGGGGCCATGGATTGTCACTGTGCTGTGGGCACAGATATTCATCTAAATCGAAGGCTAAGTTACGTTCAATGTCGATCCATATTCATATTTGACAGCCACAGATGGCGCAACGGGCGAGTAACTGTAAGCTTTTTTTCTCGTCACTTAGTTATTATTGTGCTAACATAGCATGTTACAAGGTTTATTTCAGATAAATTAAAGTAGTTGCATTAGCTATTTAGATCTATATCTCTGGTTGTGGTTATAGCAAATTAAATTAATACATATACAGTAGCTAGTAAACTACACAATTTATATTTGAGTTACATGTTACAATGGTCTTAACCCAAGTGGGTATTAATTAACTTTATGGTATACTATACATTTACCTTATGATCCAAAACCTAAAGCACATCCTAAACCACGATATCACTAATCTACAGTCCTGTTCCATAAAATATTTTATTTTAAGTACTATTTAAGTACGAAATTTAAGTACTATAGATAAAAAAAAATTACTACCTCTCTTTTTAACCTTTCTTCCTCCAACTTGACTCCTTCATTTCTATCTCCCTTCTCTCTATTCTCTCCCCACAAATCACTTAAACTCAGTAAGTCTGTATCTATAGAATCCATATATTTATTCTGCAATAATTTCATACTCTCTCTGTTTTCTGAAAATGGTCTCATTTGTGGTAATTTAAATTCCCTTTTTGGTGACATTGTGTAATTACTATCTGACACTGATGGTTGTGTATTACGGCTGTAATTCTGTGCTTTGTATTGCTCTAAAACTTTTGATGCTCTATCAAAGACTTTATTTGATGTGGGACGGAATGTGTCTACGTAAGATTGGGGTTTTTTCGGTGTCGAGGTTGGTTGCACATCTTTTTCGAAATTCAATCTGCGGACACTAGGGGACTTTGACTCATCATTATTTTCATGGACTTTTGAATGATCTGATTTTGTATGAGATTCAAGGGTAGGTTTATTTTCTGTTTGTAATGGTTTATCTTGTGGGATTGGGTTATTATTTTTAACTAAATAAATATACTTGTCTAATACATTACCAGATATTGTTCTACCACTTGGCAACTTAATATCATCATTTGTTGATGACAATTTACAGGCTATGTAGTCACCTGTCGCCTTTATTACATTGTCAGGACTTAAATTAGTATCTTTACCCTTATACCTTGAGTCAGGGCTTTCGTAAGCCTCTACTTTAGTCAGAAACTCATCAATTTCGTGAAGAAGTAGTTTATCATTCTTTTTACTTGGAGTTGAGACTATACTACTTATATCGCCATCCATGCTTTGTAAATCAATACTTTCAACAGGTTTAGTATACGCATTAAACTCTTCATCTAACTTCAGCCGGGGAACTGGTTTTCTAAGAGTAGACGCCGAGTCCAGGCTGGTTAGCGATAAATCCCGCTGTTTTTCACGTTTCACAAACTTTCTCCTCCTTCTGCGCGGGAATGTGAAGCATTTCCGGTCTATGCTGTGAGTATCAAAACTATCCGTGCTGTTCCAAGTCTTATTATTTCTAGATAAAGACCCTAAAGTTGACACTTCGGTTGTTACTTCTAAACTATCTAACCTAGTTTCTAAAGTTTGTACTTGGTTCACTAATTTGTCCAGAACTTGCGCAGTACATGAAAGGGGCTTGTGCACGACCGTTCTAGAGGAATCTAGAAGGGAATCCTCCGATCCTGAGCTTTGTACGAGGAAGAAGTTTGGTGGAATCAACAACAAAACGTCCGTGTCGTCGGTCTCACTCATTACAGACGCCGCGCTGTTTCCAGCTGTAATATTCGAGCCATTATATAAATTAAATTAGATTTATCGTTATAAGTTTCATTTAAAAGGCAGTTATTTTAATAATTTTTGTTATAATTATGAAAGAAACGTATACAGGCGGCACCTTGGTAATATGTTGTTTGTACACAGAGTATGTCAAACAACAAACGTCAAATGTAACATCACATAAACTATAGATTAAAAATCAAAATATTAAATTGGATCACGATAAAATTAATCGTCAACTTAATAATCATTTATTTATTAAAAAATAATATGATAGTTTGGGGATTGGGACCGAAAAAATACTTTTGTGACAAACCATTTATTGTATGATTTACTAAGAAAAAATCTAAGGTAATTCTGGAAATGCTCTAGTTTATTAAAAGCTAAACATAATATCATAGATAAACGATTTAGTATTGATCCTAAATACTAAAACAACTAAATACTTAATAATAGGTAACCAGCTTTAGCTTTATAAAAGGTATAATATACCCTTTTATGTGCTGGGCTAAAGCTGGTTACCTATTATGGATTAGTTGGATTTATAAAAACTAAAACATTATACACAATTTATGTACACAATTTTTTTATTTATATGTATGATTAACATTTTGTTCCTTTAATATAATATGGGATAAATAGAGAACCAGCTTTAACAAGAAATAAAATTTAAAATAGAAGCCTATGACTTAAAATTATATCTTAGCAATTCATCACGAAGCTCTAACAGCATGTATTGGTGCCTGTTTGATAAATGCATCCAACTTATTCTTGAATAAATCACTGACAATCGGTTCTCCACTGGCACACAAAGGATTTCTTATAGCGTATTTAACATAAACGTCTGCATAAATCTTCTTCAGTAGTTCTCGGACGCCTTGGGCCTGGTTGTCAGTGTTCATAACAAATTTTAAGCCAGATGGAGTTTCAAGACAGTGTAGGGTGTATTTTGAAGTCTTGTAATTCATAAAGCCATCTTTTGGATCCAATGGTGAGATTTTTGCAACAAATGATTTTATCGAGAACAGCATGCCATACATTAGTTTACCTTCCTGAAACAATTATATATATTTGGGTTAGCTCACCATATAGTGATATAGGTGCTTCCTATTAACACAGCTCTCTTGTTAAGGATTTCAAAATAATGTAGTTCTCAATCCAATGTGCATTTGTTTCTTTCTTTTGCCATCCTATAGCAATAGCTCTGCCAAATGTTTATTTTCTTTTTGTAGTTCATAAGGTTTACCTCAAAGGTAATCCCATTTAAATTCGGTTGATTTTAATGATGGGGTAGGTACACATAAGAGGAAAATAGAAAACTCTTCAGTGAATAATAGGAAATACATTATAATTTGTATCAGAGATATGCAACTGCTTTTCAAACAATCAAAATATTATTGTATCAGTAGTAAAATTGGTTTAATTTTTTTTACAACATATAGTCTGTATAATCTACTTTATAAACAACTTTTTCTCACCAACAGACTTAATAGACCTAATGTCTATAAGGGGACGAGTACATGAAAAACATTTTCTTTTCTATTAATCAAGGGAATTAATCTGAAAAATATCAATGGGGCGTTTAGACTTGTTGTGCATGATGAATCACTTCGTATGTTATTTATTGTTTGTTATTTTATGGTAGCTTCTAGATAGACTTTCGAAAAGAATAATGAGTAAATATAACTTACTTCTTCTCTGGACATTCCAGACTGTTTTGTTCTATTCCATTCTCCGTAATACAGAAGTGTACCATACCGGTCAAAAATATACAAGTTGTGAATTGTCATTACGGCTTTTTAATTTTGCACAAAACTGCTAAGGTCTGTAAATGACTGTAAATTGTAAATTATTCGTATATTACTAACTAACTTGCTTGTAAACAACTTTGTCCAGTGTTCACCTCTGGTTACAAAATAAGTATAAATAGAGGTGATCCGTAATGCGTATGTGTACGCTATGCTGGAGCAGGTTTTGAAAATAGGTTTATGGACTATGTCGCGGAATCGGTTAACGGCGCGGCCTACAAGGGAGTATCGAATATATAAAAAGCAGAAGTATAACGTATTGACAAGCTGCGAAGCGTAGACTTCAAAACTCTACCAACCAATTGTAGTTTGTTGGAGCCGCCAACTCACAATTCGTCCAAAATGGAATCGGCAGCGGTGGCATGCGAGTTGGTTGCTGGTGACGAGCGAAAATCAACCGCATAACAATTACTGTTAAAACTGATCTTTAAATAATTGAGTGGGTGAGCTCAACGAAAACTGGCTAATTTTTTTCATATTGACCTATATTACGTATGGCGAAATAAGGATCATATTTTGTTGAAACGGTCGGAAACATGTAATTATAATATTACCAAATAATTATTAGCACATATGTACCTACTTCTAAATACTCGTGGAACAAGTTTTCGTAGCTAGTCTTTAGACATACTCTCGGAAGATTACGTCTTATACGTAATACGGTTCATCTCTACTATAAATTATTACTATACCTACTACTATTATTATTTTGATGGATGTCAAGATATCAATTCAAGTGTCAAATACTTTTTTTTGTGAATGGCGTCTAAGACTCGGTCAAGCCGGCTATTCACGCTGTAAAGAAAACTGCCTATAATATAGTCGGATCAGATTATGTTTTTGAAGTGATAACTTCTTATGGGAGGGTGAACCGAAACGTTCCGTAACGCGAGCGGTCCATCGACCAGCCAGCGTTAGCCGACCTCCCTGGAACATCGATTATTTCGAAGTCCCAGGAGGCGTCACACAGTGACCAGTCAGCTTGGACCGGACTTTGACCGGACTTCAACCGGACTTTGACCGGACTTTGACCGGACTTTAATCGGACTTTGACCGGACTATGACCGGAGTTTAACCGGACTTTAACAGGTCTTTGGCCGAACTTAGACCGGACTTTGACCGGTATTGACCGGACTTCGACCGGACTTTAACCGGACTTTGATAGGACTTTGACCGGATTTTGACAGGACTTTGACCGGTATTTGACCGGACTTCGACTGGGCTTTAACCGGACTTCGACCGGACTTTGACCGGATTTTGACAAGACTGACAGGACTTTGACTGGATTTTAACCGGATTTTGGCAGGACTTTGACCGGATTTTGACAAACTTTGACAGGACTTTGGCTGGATTTTAATCGGATTTTGGCAGGACTTTGCAGTTAAAGTCTAATTCCGGTCAAAGTCCGGTCAAATACCAGTGTATTTGACCGGAATTTGACCTGACCATGACAGGACTTTGACAAGACTTTAACAGGACTTTGACCGGACTTCGTAACGTAACGCGTTACGGTGCCACTCTGGCTTACTTTACTTTTCTCTCACGCATACGGCAGCAGTAGGCAGGTTCCTCCGCTCTCACTTTAACCCACATTAGTTTAAGTTATTAAAAAAAAAAAAAAAAAAAAAAGTTATCACTTCTGTCGAGCGTCCCGAGACGCACACTTTTTTTTTATTTTTTCAGTATATTTACTACCCTGTATTACATAATCCTTAGATTATCTATTCCAGAGATAGGACCATCACAGAATGATTTCCCTGCAAAACGAGATAGTTATATAAGTAATTTGACGTGTTAGACAAAGATGCCTATATAATATTGCTGTCACTTTCAGCGTAGCCTATAATTTCTTGTTTGTCACGGTTCGAAGTTTGCCAAACAAACCATAGCGTGATTGTTTTCTGGACTTCCTGGCGTTTTTAAGATGTTTATAGCGATTTTTATTAGTGTTTGTATTAAAATAGTAATCAAATCGTATTCTAATGATGGTTGGGTGTAGTATTTCTGAGTGTAAAAGCTGTAGCGAGCGAAAAAATCCTGGTGTCTCATTTCACATGTAAGTACCTTATAAAATCTGTTTCTGGGAATTAAAATAGTTTCAGATTGTTGTATTGGCGAGTATTTTCACAAGATTTTGGTAAAATTGTTACGAAAATCTTATTTTAATGCATTAATCTAACTTTATAACCTAAAAATAGTGTTGCCGGTTACTAAAGCTAAATGCCGATAAATTATTATTAAAGTAGATAATACATTTTTATAATATGTTATATAATACTCAATACTTATTTCCTGAAAGAAGTGAAATTTATCTTCCGTTTTGTCTTATTTGCAGGTTTCCTAAAGATCCATCACAAAGAAATCGGTGGATCTAAGCGACCGGTGGAATCAATTGGATACCAACTAAAAATGCTAAGATGTGTTACCTGCATTTTTCAAGGAGTATGCAAGTCACCAATGATTTCGCAAAAGATAGAACGTATCAGAAATTTTTATACAAAATTAGTTAAATTTAAAGGTCAATGAAGGGGCGTGTTAGCAAAACGACGCGCTATTACTCTCTCTAACACCGAGGGTCGCAATAGAGCATAACAGGAGCTTCGCTTCCGGATGTCATTAAAAACTAGACATCATATAATATTACGTTAATGCCGACATGTTACTCATTAAAGGAAAAAGAAAATGCTCTATTTATGTCCTAGCAATGCATTGACATGATTTGGTACTACAGTTGAAATACTTATATCATACACTAGTACTTATATTTGCTTCAATTTGACCACACCTTAGAAAGTTATTAGCCCGTGTATCATAATTTGTGTTAATAAAGAAATTAACCATTCACATCTTATTACAAAAATTAAGTGAAACCTAACATTTAATTCACTATCCCGTAATTTTAATAACACTAATTGGTATTATGAATAATAGGATATTCACACTATTCGTAGGGTACACGTGATTTTTTTAATTATTTTAATGTTTTAATTAATGTTGCATATAAAATAATGTGTAAATAAGGATATAGGGCAATATACTATACATAGCCTTTAATAGTATTTTATTTTACTTTTAAGAATCTTCACTAAAATGTAATAAAAAAATAAAATAATTATGGATATTTTTTTACATTCTGACAACACAAGCGCTGGGTCTCTCTGTCTCACCACAGGCTACGCTATGGCCGTATATTGTTCATATTTGATCTGAGACATAATCCCACCTCTTAAAGCTGCCAACACTTGATAGTAAATAACGTAACATAAGTATTTAGTGGGTAAATAGGCAAGATAGGTTAAAATATTTAGGGAATAGTGATATTGTGGGTTTTTTTTGGCTATTATGGGGAAATTCCAAAAATTTAATTTGTGACCCCAATGATGACAGAATCTTAACCTGACCGAAAATCAATTATTTGGCTTGGCAATTTTAGCTGTTTGCAATTAATGGCGACTCTTTTTGTCAAAAAATCGAATTCCAAACATGGTGCAATATTCGTGATTCGTGATACATAAATTGTATGAATTTAAAAACTAATTCGAGACTAATTTGGTCGATTAAAAGTAATAAAATCTGGAATAAAAATATATTGTAACTGTAAGTACTGAGTTACAGACATTCTTTTTTCAAATATGAACAGTTTGAGGTTAAGTTCTTACCTAACACTAAGTACATATTTCAGAGTGAATTAAATAAAACATGGATGAATACACGAGAGAACCTTGCCCATGGCGAATTCTTGACGACTCTGGTGGTGCTTTTATAATGGGCGCCATCGGGGGTGGTATATTTCACTCGATAAAGGGATTCAGAAATGCGCCCGTTGGATTCAGTAGGAAAATGGTAAGATCAAAGTTCCTTTAGTTCTAGAATATCTTGTCTGAGCCTATAATATCGGTACTGCTACATGATTGTTTATAGTTCGTTTAAAATTCTGTTGGCATTTGTCCATGTGTGTAACAAACACACTTGAAACTAATTTATGTATACTGTGTTACTTCACATTATACAATAAGAAAAAATAAGTATGTAACTAGTCATTATGGCCAATTCAATAAAAAACCTAACATGTCAATGATGTTGCTGTTTATGACTAACTTCTGGTTGCTCCAGTGTGTAATATGTTCTGTAATAAATGTCCCAAAGGGCATTCAAATTTATTAGGTTGACAGCCTCCATGTCGCAGTGGACCAGTAGCCGACTAAAGCGAGGGCGCGGGTTCGATTCCCACACTGAGACTAAAGTTTGTGTGATCCACAAATATATGTTTTGGGTCTGGATGTTTTCTCTCTAGAGAGGTTGACGTCAGGCAGACGAGTGGTAGTAAAAATTCCAAGCAAATACTTTCTATAGCATGTGGAAAAACATGTGCACCCCACTGCAAATGAGATAAAGGCAGGTGGAAGAAGAGGGTCAAAAATTGTCCATGTAATAATTTTTCATCATATTCCTCTATTCTAGCTGGGCAGTTTAGCGGCAGTTAAGGAAAGGTCGCCTATAGTAGCTGGTAACTTTGCCGTATGGGGAGGTATGTTTTCAACGATTGACTGCTCATTGGTATACTTGAGGCAGAAGGAGGACCCATGGAACTCTATCATGAGTGGGGCACTTACTGGTGGCATCCTTGCTGCTAGGAATGGTAAGTTGTAGTCAAATAGCTTAGTTACAAAGTACATTTAACCTTTTATTTACGTTTTATGTAATTTTTATCTTGGCCCTTATTGTCTATGACTGTACAAACACGTAATGCAACCATGTCACGCCAACTTCGCGAAATCTGCACCAAGTAGTATTTTTTAAGCTGATGCCAAAGGTTCATAACAAGCATGTAACATACCTCATAACATATTATAATAATTGTCATTGTCTTAGAGAAAACTATTTTATGCCAATTTCACGAAGTAATGTAACAAAATTATTTTGATAATTAACCTAACATGGGCACATTATGAATCCACATGTTTATAGAGAATAAAGCCCCAAGTGTTAGAAGTTATTAGAAATCATATGGAATACATGTAGAATTTCAAATAATCTTAGTAAATAAAAAAATCTGTTAAATATTTATATACAGTGAAACCTGGTTAAGTGAGACATCAAAGGACCTGCAATTTTGTTTCACTTAATGAGATGACATGTATAAACATGTTATTTTTTGTAGTCAATTCATTTAGTAATGATTATATTTCCTGTTTAATATCTTACATGCAGCTTATGTATCTATAGCTATGTAAACTTTGGATCACATTTCAATGTCAAACAAATTTATCTTACAGGTTTTTATCTGAGTATTCATGTATTCGTAACTTTTATTACATAACTCATACAAATGTCAATATTTATTGATTTTATACAAAAGCTACTCTACTTTGTTTTTTCATCATTATCAAATTTCATCTTTTGAGTCATGTTTGTTGAATTTAATTTATTTTTATACAGGGTTATTTTTAAAACACCAGCAACCTCGCAGGGGTAGATTCCTAAGGTTATAAGCTACTACTTTTGTTCTACGACTTTTGATAATTTGTTAGATTTTATTTTCATACAAAAATAAGTATTCATTTAATTTCCGTCTTGAATGTTACAACGCGCATCGCAGATTACGTAAACAAATACGCGAAGCGTGGGGAACCGGGCTAGCGCTTTTGAAGGTCAACGCCCGAACAGCTGACGGCCGCTTTTGTGTCGCGCGCGCACGCCGCGCCGCGCCGCAGTCTACGAAGAAAAACACGACACAACAAAAACTTGTAAAATCATGTTTTTTTTTAATATATTGAGTTATATCCAAACTCGTAGAACAAAAGTTGTTCCGTATGGGGTCAGCTATCTGGTCCTGCGAGATTGCTGGTGTTTTAAAATTAACCCTGTATATTGTGATTTGTAGAAAAGCCATATTTTATAAAGCACTACATCCAGTGAGTTTTAATTAACGAGATGATAGCGCGCGTCAAACACAACACGCGCATAAGCAATGCAAGCGGGAACTTATGTACCTTTGTGCACTTTATATTATTGAGACTCACATTTGTATTGCTACAAACGATTTAATTTTAGGGTGACGATACTTATTACTTATAACAAACGTGCGTCTTTAAATCTAAATTCGAATTGATATGAAGGTGCAGAAAATACGAGCTGCGACAGCCTGACTCATACCAATTTAATTTGCACTGGTATCTTTAAAATTATAATCCAATAATAATAATATGTATATAGGCCTTTATAACTGGTAGTAGTATAGTGTGTGGATAGCAGTAACAGAATCATATGATCCTCATCTGTATATGATCCGTAAATTCTGATTCGAAATAACTATGTTGTATGTATGTTGTGTATTATAGTTTGACAATCTTTGCACAGGTGTACCTGCAATGGCGGGTAGCGCGCTGGTCGGTGGCATCCTTCTTGCGCTGATTGAAGGCATTGGTATCATGTTCACAAGGATAACAGCAGAGCAGTTCAAACCGCAACAACCAATATTCGAAGACCCCTCGGTACTTGGCCAAAGTCAAGGGCCAACTCAGTCATACCAATAGAATTTGATAGTCTGCACAGGTTAACGTTTTGTGGTTTGTTATCGTACTTTTAACATATTTCTGTTTTTGTTTTTTCTTAAATATTAATTACATTGGGTTGTGTATCTATATTTTTCTTTTTGGTTCCTTGTGGAAAATAAATTCAACTGCAATTTTTTAAGAAACTCAAAACTTAATCTGAGCAGAAGTAATTATGTCTTGCCACCTGGCATTCTGTGTATTATAGATTACTGTTAAAACATAGATTGTGTAAAATCATGTGCTATCATTTTTTTTGCAACATATAAACCTCCTACTAAAGTATAATTTTAAATAGCTTATTAATGAATACTGGTTAAAGGTTGTTATTGTAAACTGAAAATACTGTGGGCATTTTTAATTTAAACATAAAAAATATTTGTTGTACCTTCATTATTGTATTGGTTTATTACTTACATAGTTTTAAAAGTGCTAACAGGGTGATATATGTAGGCAAAATATAAGATAGCAATCATACATAGGTATGTGACATGATTTTATGTAATTATTGATTTAATACAGTATATTATATGTTTAATTCAGTTACGGATCTTTGACAAGTGATTTATTTTGCATCTGTGATATATAGCAGCAATGTGCTGTTTGCATTAAATGTCACTAGTCTCTGGGGTCTCTTCAATGCACATGGTTTAATTCAATCCAAAGCTCAATGACATTTGTGTAAGGTTCTTTTTAGATTAGCAACCTGTGGTTTAGGAAGATTAAAACAACAAAGGATGAATATATATGTCAACAGATCTACTATTATGTTCTCAATTTTTTTAAATAAATAACATTGTATTTTATATTGAGTTAACATTAAAATTAATTATAACTGCTTTTAATTACAAACAGAACTGTACTATAACCATGAATTCACGTATTAAAGCATTTATATCATAAATGCTTAGAGTGGATTTTTTCATGTGGGAACCAAATTGCTAATCTGGAAAGAAACTACAATTTCACAGAATGTGACATGTTTGTCACTTACAACTTGATTATTTTTTCCCATATAGTTGTGAGTGACATAATGGCATTATTGTTAAGACCGGTTGTGATGATATTTGTTCCTTGGTCCAATTGGTTGTATATAATGCTAAAAAAAAATGAGTACTATTTTTATTCAACATGTAACATTCTGTGAAACATAATATTATCCTGTTTTATAGTATCAGAGTTAATAAAACGATTTTATAATAATATCAGTTGTTTTATTAATTAATATTACATTTATTTGAACATCATATATTTACATTTAAATTAGTATTTTTTTAGTATTAATTGGGGCAAGTCAGACTTATTATTTAACAGTCAGTGGGTTTTACATTATTAGATTATTAGTCATTAAAAACAAGAAACATTTTTGAGAATATTTGTGATTAATGATACTAAATAATTGATTCACATGTTTCAATTACATAAAAAAGAGATCAGCAAAGTAACAAGGTCAATAATATCTCTTTTTTTTATTATTCAATATTCATTTAAATCTGTTTTAGAAAGTAGAACTTATATTGGAAAATTAAATTCATGGACCAACATGATTTTTGGCTACACAGTGAATATAGAAAAATATTTTAATGTCAATTCCAATTATGCTGAGATGAGTTGATAGGACACAACATGGAAACTGTTTCATTAGAAATTAGTTAAATCAAGTAATTGTCAATATTTGATAGAATTATTCATTGGTATTCTATAACATAACAAAACATGAGGTTCTACAAATCTATGACATTTAAAGTCATGGATGTATATTACCAGTTTTATTTTGTACAGTGTTTTCACCCATTTTCCTTATTTCCTTGATGACATGCGCCAGTACTTCAGGGTCTATGCCCAGCTCACACAGTCTGATGCAAATGGAGAGAGTCTCAGCATCAAGTCCTGTACTCAGGAGTTGGGATATCTGATGCGTCAGTTGGAAGGCTTCCCGCGCTTGTCCCACTTGTGCGTTTTTCTCGGTCATTGTCTAGTCTACACACACTCTCATTACTATACAGTTTTAATGGACACAAATTATAGGTGTTAAAACTATTTTCTGGTGTTCTTGATAATACTTAAACTAATGGATTTGCCTTGCCTCTAACTATAATTCAATCAACCAAAATGTTGTTAATGCACGATATCCTGACTTAGCAATGGATTGATAAATTTACCTGAAATTGTAGCACGCGGGTCGTGTTTATGTATTCTTCATGGAAAAGCTAGGTTTTGTAAGAAAAACGCTTAAATTTTTCAACGTAAAAACAAATTACAAAATATATTTGTCAAATGTAGGGTCTCAAGGTTAAGTTTTTGAAATTCCCCCAAAGTAAACACAAAATTCACCAAAATATTTTTTTTACCAACTTTTCTCAAAATTGCTTAACCTATCTTATCTACCTATTCTTTAAAAATAATTTAAAACAGTATTTAGTATCAGTGTTTGTACCTTAATGAGATGGAATATCCGGGGCCGTAAAATTTTACATAAACATAAAATTTTAAAAATTTGTAAACAAAAATACATAGCCTGCCCCGACCAGACAGTTTTTTGTCTGCAGCATTAATGGGCCGGTTCGGTTAGGTTGTTACAACTATTTCACAGGAAACTGACGTGAAGCAGTAGTTGGATGTTCTGTTTTGTACGGTGACTGACATGTCTGGAGGCCGAAATCTCCCCCTACAATTATACCTTTCCTTCAAGGTCAGCAACGTGAACTTCAATCTCCTGGTTTTGTAGACGTCTCAGGGGCGATCATTTACCATCCTACCCCTGCAAAAATCTGGCTTTTGGGGCGCCATATTAGCTTTCTTCATAGATTTTTGATTGCTCTAAAGATTTACCACAACATTGCCAGGATTTATATTTTGTGGTGCGATTATCGATTTTATATGTGTCTTAGCAAAAATATCAAAGCGGACAGAGAATAATAAACAAAAATAGACCAAATACTACACGAGAGACGACAAAAGGAAGGTTTATTGATTTTTAGATTGATTTGCAAAGAGTGTTTCAAATAAAATATCAGAGACGGCACTAGAAGTAAGACTAGGCAGATAAAATACTTCCCTAATTTCCGAGGTACCGAAAATGTGTTCCCTAAAAATTTCCCCAAGGATTTAGTTTCCCAAACGTTTCCCATATAAAATAATTTTCCCCAAAATTTCGAAAATACCCCCTCAATTTTGCCACACTGGTTATGTGTCAAATTTTCTTTTTTATTTATGGCTTCGTATTATTATGCATTTCGCCAATGACAAGTATAATTTATTCTCAAGCCTCCACAAGAACGATGAAACATCGGCGTGGACGTTTTCAAGGCCTTGTTGGAGTTGTGGTGTGAATTCCTTTCAGTACGATGCTTAATTCACTTATTTCAATGTTTCCAAACACCGCTTATCACCGTCTATGTTTATTGCACAAATCCACACTACTTTTACACAATGAACACAACTTGAAACTAGTATTTGAAATAAATTAATATAAGCGATAAACCGCACTGTCAGTGTTCCCGCCAAAAACTCCTAACTGTATATTGGCGTAAGCGTTGACACTTGACAAGATAAATTCCGTTCCGCGCGGTCACATACGCTGCATAGGGTATAAGTAGTATTTAAATTAATTCAATTCAATCATTCTAATAACATTGAAATCGCATTCAACAGGCGCTACTTTTAATAGTCATGATATGTACTACTAGAAATATTGTACGTGTCAACTAATATGTTAAGGAGCACAAAATGGCTTTTGATATGAATGTTAAGTATTGTTAAGGATGCACTAGATAAGTATTTTTTTCATAAATTCAAACCTTATGAGGACTCATCAAATCGACATAATATTCTATCCTTGCTACCTCTGTTAGCTACCACAATAGAGAATTTTCGCATAGGGAATTGTTGGGCGTCTCATCGAAACGAAGCTACTCACGGAAAATTAGCTTGATAGTAATCAAGTGGAAAATGGCTCAGGGATCCCTGACTATAGGTTTGTGCAACCTTATAACTTTTTAGGTACTGCAATCTACTGTATGATAGCTGTTTTATGGAACTTATAAATAAAAATGAATGGCGTTACTTAACCCTTAAATTGTTTCTGTCCGTTTTATGTGACGTATTATAAAAACGCACACAAATGTGATTTGAGATGACGCTTGCACCTGTTACGTGGTACGTCGCGTCTTATAGGCTATTCTTTACGTACTCGCGTATTTGAATCGCTATCTCGATCGATAGATGCGTTGTATCGATCATTTGAAAAATTGCAATGGCGGACTAAGTTTGCACTCTTTAAAAATATTAATATTACGTAAGTATTTCTTTGTTTTATATCCTTTTTATGTTTAATTTAGTTAGAATAATGATTAATCGATAGTGTTCAATTGTTTTTATTACCGTAGTATTCGTATTTTTTTTTGGATATCTAATTAAATCTTAATGTCACTTGAAACTGACATTGCCAATTAGGTCTCATAAGGAGTGACTTTTATGTTTGTCCCTTATAACGGACTTTGCCTAAAAGTCCCACGAAGGATAGTTACTTATATTTGTCATTTGTAACGGACATTGCCAGTTAGTTACTAGTAGAATTTAACTTATCTATTTACATTATATCTTATACTAGCTTTTGCTCGCGGCTCCGCCCACGTGATCAAACAAACAAACAAACAATCAAACTCTATAGCTTTATAATATCAGTATAGATTTGACGGAAGAACGGAAGCCTTCAAATAATATTATTTGGGTAGCTTAGCAACGGAAGCCTTCAAATATGAATAATTTTCCCCGTTTTTGCAACATTTTTCACTGATGCTTCGCTTCTAATGGTCGCAGCGTAATGTTATATATCCTAAAGCCTTCCTCGATAAATGGACTATCCAACACAAAAAGAATTTTTCAATTCGAACCAGTAGTTCCTGAGATTAGCGCGTTCAAACAAACAATCAAACAATCAAACTCTACAGCTTTATTATTATATCTTATATAATATAGATATATATCACATTTTTACAATATAAGTTTCAGAATTGACGATTTTCATTTGAGTAATAAGGCGAGGAAAGTTTGGAGGTCTAAGCAAATACTTGCGCTATTACCTCCTTCTGATTCTGAAGATTCGGAGATTGAATCTGAAGATGATGAGGAGAGAAGAATATTAGCGCGTGAGTACTTCATAAACAACTACACTGACTCTCACACTTCTTCACCGGTGAGAAGTATATCGCCTGCTATTTATGACCTAATTCAGGATCTCAGTGACTTCGGAGAACCAGCAGAGGCAGATTTACGTAGTGTTGCCCAAATGCAAGAACAAGACGAGACTTAGCCAGTCTTGGTCTTGGTCTTGCGCCAATACACCTGGTCTTGGTCTTGGTCTTGGTCTTGCGCTCCCAGTCTTGGTCTTGGTCTTGGTCTTGCAGCAAGAGTCTTGCAAGTCTTGCAATTACCTATTAGTCTATTACTATTTATTAAAGTTTACTTTAAATCTTAAAAAAACGTATTAGAATTGGAACATTGTGAGCTTGAATTAACATAGCCATAGTAAAGATCAAGCAGATTAACAAATAACTGAAGATTTAATAAGAAATTCGAAAAATTAACTGACCTATATGTCGTTTTCCATGGAAGTAACTGTTTCTTAATAAACATTTATGATTTATAAGCTTACATTTGCTAAAACATGTAAAAAAACAAATTAATTACAATAACTTGACTGTATTTTAAAGAACAATACTTATCTGTCTAAAAAGAGATTGAACCCTCAACTTATAAGAAATTTAATAAAAGAGTTTTACGATTTATCATTTATTTGAACAAAAAATAAAATACAACACTAATCAACAGCTTTATCATTAGGTTATGATACTTTATATCAATTTTTTTGACCAACAATTAATACAAAGTAACCATCTGGCTGACTCATCATTTAACCTATTTCTATGTTTTCTAATTACTAATGATGCTTTAGAAAATAACCTCTCAGCAGGTACTGAAGTTGCAGGTATTGAGAGAAAATCACGGGCCATTTTCGATAAAATCGGATACTCTGTCTCATGCGTCCTCCACCAATCTAAAATGTCTTCCGAGCTGGCAGTTCTTGGTTTTCTCAGGTACTCCTCCAACTCGTCTATCACTAAGCCTTGAAGACAAGATCCAGATGACGTCGAGGGACATTCATAGAGTTTATCAAAGTCTATTACGTCTTCATCTTCATCACATACTTTATTTTCTTTTTCTGGTAATTCCAGAGATTTGTTCAGTGAGTGTAGATTTTTATATTCTTCATAAAGTTCATTGAACTTGCGCAGACTTTCTGTTTTAAGTTGCTTCCCCCACATTGTCAGGTCAAAAGTCTGAGCCTTATGCCTTGGGTCTAAAATTAAAGAAGTACAATAAATCCAGTTGCTCTTTTTGTAATGTTTAAGCATTTTGTCTCGAGCTGCTTGGAAAGCTAGAATGAGCCTTTCATCCACTTCAGATCGATTAGGTTTCTCATCTAACTGTTTTACCATAGATTCAATTTTATCTAGCAAAAGATTGAATGATACAATGACTAGCGGTAATGTAACATATTTGTCTCCACCAAGTTTTGTACTTAAAAGTTTAAAGTTTATTAGAAATTTATGTAATTTTTCGAGTACCTGCCATTCATTAGCTGTGATTTGAAAATCATTTAATTCGGTGACAGAACTGCACAATATGTCAATGCCCGCTCTCACTTTTAAACCAAATCCAATCATATCATGTGTGGAATTCCATCTCGTTGGACAGTCAAGAATGGCATTTAGATTTGATGGCACGCCAGCTGCTTCACAAGCAGACTGAAACTTCTTCTTCACTATCTCACTTCTTTTTATTTTACTGGAAACACTGCGTAACTTTGTTACAGATGTACGCGAGTCAGCAATATTTGGTGCAGATTCTTCATCTTCCTCATCCTCAGTTTCGTCTGCATAGTCTTCGTACTGCTGATCTTGCGCGTTAGTGTCAGACTCACAGTGTAATGCTAAGGTCTTTAATAAATCTTGTACACCAAGGTTTAAAATGTGAGCAAAGCACCGGAAATGTTGATTGTCTGAATCAAAGTGTGGCGGCAGCTGTTTGCCCAGTTCATACATAAATTTGGTATTTGCAGTTGCGTTGTCGACCGTGATACCTTGTATTTTATCAATTATGCCATATTCCAATAAACATTCATGGAAAATCGTTGCAATATCTTCCCCAGTATGTCGACCGCGTGATGGTATAAAATCAAGAACTACAGATTGATACTTCCATTCGTTGTCTATATAATGAATAGTAACCCCGTAGTAACTCCTACCAGCAATTGACGTCCACCCATCAATGGTAAAAGACATTTTAGATGATAATTGTTGAAGTCGTTCCTTGAGATTCAATTGGAGCTCTTCAAATCGCTCTTTGACTTTCCTTCTAAGTGTAGACCTTTTAGGAAACACCATATTAGGGCAAATACGTCGAAAATATACTTGTGTAGCTTCGTCATCGAAAAATGAGAAGGGAAGATATTTTTTCACCACCCAATCAACTGTAGCTGTCGTGATGTTGTCACTGCTGTTTTCCGACTGAAACAAAACAATAAATCTTGTGTTATTATTTAAAACATACAAGGTTTGAGCATATAAGAGGAGGAGGTATGTTGTTGTTAAATCGAGAAAATCGTTAAATTGATATTTGTTATATTAAGGTTGCACTGTACTGTAATTTACCAAAATAAAGTACTTAGTTGTTACTGGCCGATTAAATGAAAATATGGGTGTTTATAAAAAATATTTAAGACGATAATTACATACTTAATATGTCGCACCCCTAGATGAAAACACCACTAACTCAAAAATACTTACGTAAGTTAATGGCGTTTTTGAAAGTATCGCATGAATAGCTATGCAGAGTTAAAAAAATATTCTTACCTGTCCACTTCTTCCAGCGGTTACTAAAAAGCTTGTGATATCTCCACTTAATTTTGGTTTAACAGGAAGAAATATTTCTGATTCCTTTTTGTGGAAAGATATTAGATGTTTCCTTAAGCCTGAAGTGTTTCTGTTTTTCATTTTTATTTCAATCTTTTTATGTTGGCACAATTTACAGAAGGCAGTTTGGGATGCATGAATTATTTCGAAAAACTCTTCAAATTTGCTTTTGGGTCTTTTAGATCTGTGACTCAAACTCTCGTTACTCGGACTCGAATAATTTGAATCTTCGTCACTCATATTAAATTGTACACGTGATACGTTTTTAGAAAACAACAAGAATTAGTAAAAACAATTATTAAGTTAGACTCGAAGCACAGCTCAATTGGAAATGACTGGAATTAAAATAATTCCTTTATTTATAGTACGTTTCCTTGCTTTCTACCGCGCCGCCTCGCCACGTGCCGGCTCTATGAAAAGGATGCCGCCGCAAATCAAATAATGCCGCGTGCGGCGTACAAACACACACTAAATATTACCTACTTGTACAGACGCGACGCGTGAATAAAATATATATAAAGAATTAGTGAAAATCACTATTCTTTACATATAAGTGAATGTTTTGGCGTACATCTATACTAATATTATAAAGCTGAAGAGTTCGTTTGTATGTTTGATGACAGAAGTTTTAAAATAAATAAATAAGTCCTGAACGTCACTATACCTCCAAAGTTACTATTCCTCGTGGACGAAGTCGCGGGCACAGCTAGTAAATACTTACTCTCATCATCTCTCTCAGAGATATTCGGGCTGGTAAGTAATACAAAACTCTTATCGCAGGCTTTTTATTTTATTAGTAGGTAAGTACCTACGCTTTTTATATTATTTTATTAGTTTTGTAGAATTTTTTTACACGTTTCAAGTATATTTAAAAGTGGCTACAATATTTATTAAACGGGTGCGGGGTGATATTTGAACACTTTTTTGCTATTTTTTCTTGTAAAAACTTAAGAAATATAATGACTAAATGTACAATAATAGTACCTAAGTAATTAGTTTAAAACCATATAAGTAATCAATATTATAATATATACTTACTAGAATGAATTAATTTGACATCTACTACCTATCCTTACCATTTTATCCCAATCATAATACTACTTGCGTGATCAGTATAATGTATTCATTTTCATTCTAAGCACTCTGAAACTTATTTATTCTTTGGAACACCTGTAGGTACTCTTAAAATTCGAAATTATTTTGCACGAGTATACCTACGCCTACGCCCTATGGCGGCAATCAAATAGTGTCAAATGTTATGATTTCGGCGTGGCGGCAACGATTGTTTTAGATTTCAAAAGAAGCCGCCGGCGCGTGTATCGTAACCATGTACTTCCGAAAAGCGGCAAATTTCTTTGAGAAGTAAGTACAAAACCTTTGAAGCCGCATTATCAAAGTGCCGATGGTTAAAACATAACTATGCATGCACTCAGTTTGATTTTAATAGATAGGTCCAGTTTTTCATACCTATTCTTTGATACAGTTTTTTGCGTCTCATAGAATTTCTAAGCGTACCTACCTATACACCGAACTGTTACACCTAACTACTCAGTGAAATAGCGCTAAGTCCTAGCTGCAAGACGCAAGAGTCTTGCAGGCTATGTCTTGTTCTTGCTCAAGTCTTGCACGGTCAGTCTTGGTCTTGGTCTTGCTAAAAATACGCGGTCTTGTTCTTGGTCTTGGTCTTGCAAAAACGCAAGAACAAGACCAAGACTGCAAGACCAAGACTGAATTTGGGCAACACTAGATTTACGGGGATTTACATCAGAAAACCAAGTAAACCAAAACGAAACACCGCCTATGATATCAGCATCATCTTCATTAGTAACTAGAACTCAAGTTCTACCAGCTTGCGTTGTACCAGAAACCATCTACAACTTCCATAAGATCTCCACTGACACCAAGCACAGTCACAACACGTCGCCGTACTAGACAAGTCGCTAATATTGAATCGTCCCCAATGCCACTTCTATCCACAGAACTTGTTGCAAAAAACCGTAAACTAAAACAATTAGGATTTACATTTAAGAAAACTAAATATACAGGAGCCGTGGAAGTGGATACAACTGTTAGTTTTGCAGAAAAGTATCAATTACAATCTTCGCAGCAATATTAGCTGGCTATTGCATCGCCGTGATTGTATACAACTTGGAAACGAAAATATATTATCCCTAAAAGAGTTTCGCATAAAGGCTGCTCTTGCACTCATCAAAACCAACACCAAATCTCAATTCCAAAGAGGTACCCTTGAACCTGGGTGTGATATCATCACCAAGCCTTTCATACCCCGTCCCGTCGATGAATCACGTCTTGATTGTTTCGATCATTTTCCAGTTTACACGTCGCAGGGACGATGCCGTTTGTGTAAAAACGGAAACACGATGATCATGTGTTCAAAATGTGGACAAAGACTTTGTTTCACATAAAAAAAAATTGTTTCCTATTATTTCACAAAAATAAGTAAAATTGTTTTGTTTAATTTTGTGTTTAGAAGTTTATTTTTATAAGCAAAGGTGTATAGTTAGGTTTTGGTAGCAAGTTTTAAGTTTTTATTTTGTTAATTGTAATATTTATATATTCTATAGTTCCTAAATTTTTACTTGATCTCAAAATGAGTTATAAGCCGAGTGTTTTTTTAATAATTTTATATTACTTTGTATTATTTTGTTAACTAGTCAAACTGGCAATGTACTTTTTATGTGACATATATGCTGAGCTCAATTCTGTAGACTAGTTGGCAATGTCACTTATAAGTGACATTAAAAAAACCTGTGAAGATATAATATATTTGATTAATTTTCATATATGTTATCTTTATTTATCTCTAACAATATACATAATTTATAAAAAGTCTGAAAAAAATATCGGGATCAGGTACTGCCAATTTAAGGGTTAATGACTTATTGACGTATGCACTCTGTGCATTACATCCTTTATATCTTATTGAGTGAATTATATTATGTAAGTTCCCAATTATGTTGGAATAATTTGTTTAACAATGAATATAGACTTAAAATGTATTTTTTCAATGGAGTAGGTAGAGGCATTGGCCAATTGGGTGTTTAATTTAAATCCATATTGTTGTTAATTATTACTGTAGATAAGAAAATCGTGTACATGTTCAGATTTTTTCCAGCGACATACGTACAAAGTTCCAGGGACACGTCCTAGTGCCTAATTGATATTAAAATTTCAAAATTTTCATTAAAAAATGGGTTGTCTGTAAAGTCGGTTTACTGACGATAGTTGAACGTGATAACGTCTTAAGAAAATACTGATGGAATGGTAGCATTTTTCAAAAGAAAATTTTAATTTCATTTGTTTAATATTTGATAGTATTTATTGGCCTAATTATAACCTCAAAATCCGAAAGTATTTTATTTATTTTTCGGAATTCTCAAGTGTCCGTAGTTTTAATATAGTTTCAATCAAATATATACATTATCTAAAACCCAAAAAGTAAATTCACCTACCTTTTGGTTCTAATTCCAACTATGTATGGACGACGAACAATGTCCTTTTCGTAAATCTAGTTTTTAAAAAGCCCGCCTCAATGTGTTTGATATAGGAGAAAATGTTCCCTTTGACGGATGGCTGGTCTAACCTGTCATTTCAGACACGTTGTTGTGATATGTGGAAGATTTAATATTTATGTTTTAATTTTTTTAAATCTCGAACACTGCCGAACGCAAAGGCCGATTGTGCTTCTTTGTCGCTCGTTCCGCGCTGTCGCTTGCACTTCAAGCCTTAAATGGAACGTGACAGAGCGAGGTAACGACGCATGAGTCATGTTTTTTCGTGCGTGCAGCCGGCTCTATCGAATTATAAGACGTTATCACGTCAAAAAGTACCGGTATTTAATTTCTTTATATACCTTCCTTTTTCAGATAGCTACTATTAATAATCTGTGATATAGCTTTGCCTTAGCTTTGCCTGTGATATAACCTTACTTTGCCCAGGAAAGACGCTGTATCTGTGTCAATCTGTATCTTAATTAAAACGGGGAGGTTACGGAATGAGCTCTTTTTTTACTTGAAGTATTAATTCATGTTATTCGTACAGGATTACCTAAATGCCATCAGTACCGTGTTATTTACGATTATAGCGCCTTAGGAGGTAGCGGCGTTATTTTATTTATTCCACAAACACTTCCATCGAATTGCATATTAATGTGTTCAGTGTTACTTGAGTAAAAATTGAAATTCAGGCGGGAGCGTTTGAACATTCTACGCCGTGCATTAGATCGCTATTTTTATAACTCGGCATCGGCATATCCAAGAATAGATCGGTGTAGTTTGTGTCTTTCCCTCGGTACATACTTGTGTTTCGTGCTTTTCAAAATAATTAGCTTTGAAATAACGTTTTAATAAAAATGGTAAGTAGGTACACTAAAACCTTTTCCTTCTTTATTCGTTTTACTTTTTAATTATGGTGGCAAGAGCGAATTGCTTTTTAATTATGACGACAGACTTCAAAATGATGTGTTATTTGAGATACATGTCAATGTGATATTCATATAGGTATTTGGTAAATTTTTACGATTTAATATGAGATCCATATGGACTAGAGTGCGGGGATTTGAGGACATGTGGGTAAGAGTTGTCATAGCGAGCACATTGAAATCTCCAACACAACATATTTAGTTCCAATAATTGGCACGATAAAAGTCGGAATGATTTATTTTTCTTATAATAAAACGAATTGTTTTTAAAATATTCATGCTTTTATACAGATGACCAGATCAAAAATGAGAGTAACCGGTAGATAATTGTATGACATTATATATATGACTTTGCATAAACTAATAATAGGAAGCCAATAACAGGATACAAAAACGTCTTGGTTTACTTACGTACGTAGGAGTGCGTAGGAGTTTTTTTAATGCTGTTGCTTAAATTGAATAAGTACCTATTCTAAATGAGCACAGATTTCTTACATATAGAGTAAAATATTTGCGGTGAGTTGAAAGAATTGAATGATGGCACGCAGTACCTTTAAAATTAAATACATATTTGACTTCCTCGGTGGCACAGTTGTATTGGATACTCGGTACGACTGCTGTCCTGAGGTTGATCCCTGGGTCGGGTAATAGTGATATTAGATTTTTCAATCACGAAATGCTCAGTATCAGCCCAGAGTCTGGATATTGTGCCTGGTATGACAATAGGCTCGCCCGCTATCATATATTGGGGCGGAAATAAGCTCGGCGAAATATGGGTGTACAGGTTAGGCCTCTGCCTACGCCTTCGGGGATTACCTACAAGCAGGGACCGAAACCGGTATAAGAAATACCTTTATTTCTCGGTTACACCCTTTAATAATTTTACCAGTATTTATAACAGTAACCGTAATTTATTATTATTAAATTTCTCACTGCTTACCTCTAACCTAAGTGGTTTAATACCGGTTACCGAAATAATCATTATCTCTATCTTACACGTGTGGGCATAAGATACAGGACGGACAATAGGTATCTCTTTGTATTAAGGTCATTTTTGGGTTACCGTTATTAAAATGGTAACTTAAAACAGCGGTACTTACATGTTTATTTAACTTGGTTACCCAGATAGCGGTTACCTAAATCTTAAAAATAATCAAATTCTTCCTGGCGGTACCGTAATTTATTGGGGTTTTCCGACCCTGATTACAAGTGTGAGTGCGTCTGTATAGATATATATACAACAGTAGTATTGCAGAAAGTGTCATCAACTATACTAATTCAATTAAGATAATTAATTCTGGCCCGGGATCCGTTTGAAACAAATTAATGCCGTCCCACGTCGCATTCGATTCGCACGCCAGCTATAATGTGTTGTACTTTTGTTACTTTGGCGGTACCTTCAATTGACTTGAAGCGTCGTTGACTTTATGAATGTTAAATGTTTTCATTGCGCGAGTTCGTGATTGTTCTTGCGTTGGGTTACCAGATGTCAGGATTTGTAGGCACTTTTCAGGACTCCGACAGGTCTTGCCGTCAGGATTTTTGATTAATTAACATTTGTAATAAAAATCTCTTAAATTCTCTTAGGGAAAAAAAAACAAATTTAATTTGACTAAGTAATCAAGGGTTAATGTATATAATACTTATGATGAAAATGCGGGCGCACTTGTACTTATAGAAATCAAGCTTTTTGTTAGGATTTTTAAATTATTCATCTTGTATCCCTTTTCTCGCGTGAATATGAATATTTCTACAAGCTATAAGGGAACGTACCGATACTACGTGAACATGTTTTTAAGATTTTTCGACCCATCCTTCCTCTTCTTGACCAGTCGTAGTAAATGCCGTGTGCATGCTCTTGAGACTGGTTTTGAAGCTGTGAGTTTCGTCTCAGCATCTGTACCAGTTCCGGCTGAGCTATCACTGCTATGTTTACATATAATAATTTTTGTTAATGTATATATGTATCACCCGTAGATAGACAGAAGTTTAATGACGGTTCATTGAGATTATTTCCTTCCCATGATGAGAATATATCATATATCACCATATAGCATAGGCCGGCAAACGAGCAATTGGGTCACCTGATGGTAAGTGATCTCCACCGACCTTAAAGGAAAGGGATAATTAGGGATTGGGAAGGGGAGGGGATTTGGGCTTCCGGATATCTCACTCACCGTACGAAACGCAGCAGCAAGCCGATACTTTACGTCGGTTTTCTGTGAGACAGTGGTAACGACCCGGTCGGTGTAGACAAAACTGTCTACAGCATGACTCTACCACTCAAAGAATTGTTTATTGGACATTATTCTAATACCAGGCAACTTATGTATGTTTTTGAATCGAAAATTCCTAGATTTTCCTTGCCGACCTATTGTGCTCAGAATCGCATTAATTGCACAGTCTAAGTAAGAAGTCATTAAAAGATTACGATGTGTAAATAATAATATGTCTTTATATTTTTAATTACAGTCTGATTCAGTCCAGAGTCCAGAGGCAGGAGGTGGCGAGGGTGTTCCTGCACCGGCACCTCAGCCAGCCCCATCAGAACCAGCACCCGAGCCTCCTAAGCCCGTAAGTATTTTTTTATAGCGTAGGCCGGCAAACGAGCAAGTGGGTCACCTGATGGTAAGTGATCTCCACCGCCCATGTACGCCCACCACCAAAAGAATCATGGGCGCGTTGCCGACCTTAAAGGAAAGGGATAATTAGGGATTGGAAAGGGGAGGGGATTTGGGCTTCCGGATATCACACTCACCGTACGAAACGCAGCAGCAAGCCGCTACTTTACGTCGGTTTTCTGTGAGAGTGGTAACGAACCGGTCGAGCCAGCCCATTCATGCTGTAGACAAAACTGTCTACAGCGTGGCTATACCACTCAAAATTATCGTTACCTTAGTTAAAAACGAAGAATTATAGAGAATTTATCGAGAAAGGGCAAAAACGAAGAAGTTTCAGCAGTTTATTATCATACTATAATAGATCATTACAATATCAGTGTATATATTTTAGAATATGATAATACTATATTTGGTTTTAAGGTTGAGGCATCAGCACCAGCACCCGAAGTTAAAACAGAAGTTAAAGCTGAAGAACTTAAAGAAGTAAAAGTAGAACCTGAACCAAAAATAGAAGAAAAACCAGCTGAAGAAGTTAAACAAGTAACAGTTGCTACTAGCTCAGCAGATACTACAAGTGTTCCTGAACAAAAAACAGACCAGCAAACTTCTAATGGAGAGGTGAGAAAATTTCAATTAACTTCAAAAAAAGGAGGAAATTCTCAATTCGGCGTATATTTTTGCTTTTCTATATTAGATACAGATATGTATCACCAGGAATATTATCATAGAGTAAGTAAATGTGTAAGTGGGCTACCTGATGGCCTGGGATCACGACCGCCTACAACTGAGGCATTGGGTTTCCGGCAATTTTGGTACGAGCCGTAGGAGTAGAAAGAATTTTACGTCGGGTTTCAGTGAGATACACTATTGAGATTCTGTGCCGTGCTCAATTCGGTGATCGCGGTCTCGCCAAAGAGCGGCTTTGTCACTTGTATTTTTAATTCCAACTTTTAGCGAATAGCGTACAAAGGAAAACTTTTATAACTCGTATTACACGAATCGTTTCTTGTTATTAGTTACGCAGAAGTTGCTCGAATTTAATTATCTTGAAGACATTTTGACAAAAATCGGCTTTTGCTCTTACGCTTTACTTGGATCGTAGCTAAGTATTCCAAGGAAATTACGAGGTAATGGATGTCTATTAAATTGATGAGAAAATATCTCAGTACATAAAATAAATTGTTTATTCGTAGAAACGTTTCTAAGACATTTTCTTGAAGTTATATTAAGCGCTTGTTTGCAATTTCTAAGTAAGCGTTACATAAGTGTGCTGGTGGGAGGGTACTTAATCATTATTGTACCCGCATATATAGCGACCATCGTACACATGATGAAAAACTTAGCATAATAGCTCGTTCAGGCGAGTCGGGTTCCGGACTCAGCAAGTGTATATCCAGTAAATTCAAGCCAGCATCATTCTGCTGACCGTTGAGGGACGCAGTGTTTCTTGATGGTCAACATTATGTTTGGACTGCACTGTACTTAAAATCAAGTCAGTGTAGTCACTTGCCCGTGCCAAGATAAAAAAAATATAAGGCAGCAAAACACATGGAAGCACGTAACTATGTCAAAATGACTACTTCCAACATTGGCTCTCTAATTGGTTATCTGGCGAATAACAGTTATTCCCATATTGTAAAACAATATTGAATCATAGGTGTATTTATATATTTGAAAGGTAAATTATAGTCTTGGGGACGAAAACCCATTAGAAAAGAATATTAATTTTCATATTACAGAATACCTGGCAGGAAAGAGAAAAGCAGCTTCTCTTGAAGATTGAAGAATTAGAGAAAGTTAAAAATGAAAGGACAGAGGATGGGCTGAAATTAGAATTAAAGGCAAGTAACTTATAGAATATTTTAAAAACTACACATTATAAGTTTTTATTTATAGTTTATTCTTTAATAGGTTCGCGAAGAAGAAATCGACCTTCTAAAAGCCCGAGTAAAGAATTTAGAAACAGAATTGCAAGCTGCCATGTCTAAACCAGGTGGAAAGAATCAAGAGATGATTGACAAAATTAAGCAGCAGCATGAAGAGGTAAGCAGAGATTTACTGACTCGTTGTAATAGCTCATGTAGGTATCTAATTTAAATAATATTTATGCACTTCAACAATCTCTGCAGGAAGATTCGAAATTGAGTGGCGAGATTATGTAATCTCTACTAGAAAATATAAAATAACTATAAACTGAATATTAAACCTAAAAAGAATATTTTACGATATTCGAATTTCATGCAAATTGATTGCATGACACGTTGATTTTTTTAGTCGTAGTCGCAGTCGGCGTCACATTAGTCGTAGTTTATTTTCCAAGTAATCAATGTCGTTAACGGTGTAAGTACGTCAACATAATACACAAGTACAAGACAACAAAACGAAACACAAAAGATTGGTAAAACCTTTTTTCATTAATATAAGAAATTCTGCGAACATTTTTATAATTGCTTCGAAATAAAGGTTATTTTTCTTTTACATTGACCTTAATAGGATTGTTTTAGTGAACAAAATCATAACATTATCTTCATTATACTTAAACCTCTAAATTTACGAAGGGGTAGGCAGAGATAGGCACAGACTATGTATGGTTTTATTGGGCATAAATCGAATCCAAGAAGATTTACCATTTACGAAACAATTGAATTTTTTTATAAGTTAAAATAATGTTCATATTGTTTTTAAGCTATGTGAATTATCATTACAGTGTATGTTACAATAACTAATGTTCGTATGAGAAGATACACGTACATCAGCAACGTAACATATATCATCTTAGCTTAGTAGTTTTATGCGTGATATGATTTATAATGTAGTTCAAATTTACTCGTAGCTTCTAAGCAAAGCACGCGGCATGATCTTTGACAAGACGAAGATGGTAAAGAACCAGGAGCTGCAGATTGAAGCACTGACGACGCAGGTGGCGTCGCTCAAGGACATCAACCAGATCACAAAGGACCTGCTTGAGATTAGGAACAGCGAAGTGAAGGCTATGGAGGTAAGTGTAGCTTTGTGGATGGAAATGTATATCTGGATAATGTATTACGATGTAGAATTAAAGATAATTTAGTTAAAGTAGCGGCTTCAAAAAATCGGCGGAACTTCCGTTGCGAATTGTGGGGGTCAAACGTCAGACCTCCTCACACAAAATCAAATTCACCAAAATCAAATCAATCAATCAGTCAAATCATGATGGCAAAGCGAACTCTGTCATTAAGCCGCAATCACGCCAAGCAGAAGGAAAGCAGCTTTAAAAAATAGCGAATGTCTAACGGGAGTAGAATGGACTGCCGAAACAAAATCGCACATACCAGAAAGTTCTCAGAATAGAGAGGTGGTGTTATGTTAAGATGCTATGTATGTATTTAGTAATGAATTAGTATTCATGCTGGAAAACACTAATGGTGAATCGAGTTCAGTCCATTTACAATGACGACTCTCGGGAAGTGTTGCGGCACGTACGAAACGCAGCAGCAAGCCGCTACTTTACGTCGGTTTTCTGCGAGACATTCGTAACGACCCGGTGGAGCCGGCTCATTCATGCTGTAAACAAAACTGTCTACAGCGTGGCTCTACCAATCAATATTGAATTGAATCATGTATCGTCCTATCAGCAAAATGCTACTCGATGTCCGGTATTGGAACACTAATTTGGGAATATTCTTAGTAATATACAGTGTATTATATGTTTTGATCTTGATTTTAAAGAATAATCTTGTTCTAGGACCGCCTGCAAGTCATGGAGGCAAAGTTCAAGGCCGAGAAGACCAGGTACGACCTGGTGCTACAGCGTGCACAGACCAGCACCAACATTAATGACGACCTTCGCAAGGAGTACGAGACGCAGCTCGCCATATTCAAGGTAATATGGTTTACTGTGTAAGAGTCTAAACTTGTCCTTACTGACTGTTTAATCAATGCATAACCTAGAACTGGGGCTACAAACGAATTTTGACAGTTGATGCCTTTTATGTTGTACGCATCCATCAAGGAAGGATTTAAGGATATTCTAAAGAGGTAAAAAAGGGATGAAAGGTTGTATAAAAGTGTGTCGGAAATATGATGGTGCAGAATTTTACGCAGGCGGAGTTTCGAGCAAATGCTAGTCTTTGATAAAAACAATCTTAAACAATATGATTTTCAGTCCCACAGCATCTAGAGCAGAAACTAAATTTTTATCTTGGCTCAAGCCTGTACCTCCAAAAGACAAGACTGAGGTGCAGCTGGTGTACTTATGGTTTGAGGGATGCCCAAGTCTAGCTCGTTTCCATCCCATTATATCATAGGGGGCGAGTCATATCAGAAAACTGACGTAAAGTAGGGGCTTGCTGCTGCGTTTCGAACGGCAAGTGAGATATCCGGAGGCCCGAATCGCTCCTCTTTCCAATCCCTTAATTATCCCTTTCCTCTAAGGTCGACAACGCGCCCATGATTCTTCTGGTATTATGGGCGTACATGGACGGTGGAGATCACTTACCATCGGGTGATTCATGCGCTCATTTGCCGGCCTATGCTATAAAAAAAGTTACATAACATTGTCACATTTTCTTTGCAGTATTCAATATTTATTTTATTTTCTGATTAAAGTTTCACTCAGAAAAAACCTTGTGTTAGGACAATATTAGTCAATTTCAACCTTTCAGCGAGACCCTATTGAATTCCTGCCAAGTAGTGTGTGAAAAGAAATTATTTTATAAAGACTGGAATACAATCCCGCTGAGGCCGAGTCTTTATTGATGGGTGAATTTCGTAATAAGACATAATATGTCTGGCTAGTGGGTCTGGTTTTTGTCCCGCTTGTTTTTTTTTAATCCTTTCGGATGCGATATAATATGTCTGGCTAGTAGGGACGTTTTTGTGCCGCTTGTTTTTTTTTAACTCTTTCGGATGAACTTCACGGGTCCCTGCTAATGGGATACTGGTGACCCCTACAGTTTCTCATCCTTGGGGTTATAGGATTTGGGATGGGAGGGTAATAGGGGTGATAGGGAGCGGAAAGGGAAGGAAAAGGGAGAGGAATGGATAGGAAAGATTAGGCTTATGTTTAAACTAGCTTTTGCTCGCGGCTCCGACCGCGTGAACGTTTAAAATTGACAAAGTTTCATACAAACTTTCATCCCCTATTTTAAATTTTAAATTCTATCCCTTGGGGGTAGAATTTATCAAAATCCTTTCTTAGCGGATGCCTACGTCATAACATCTACCTGCATGCCAAATTTCAGCCCGATCCCTCCAGTGGTTTGGGCAGTGCGTTGTTAGATCACTATGTCAGTCAGTCAGTCAGTCACCTTTGAGTTTTATAATATATTTAGGTATAGTTTAATCGATTGATTAATTTACTATCGATTTTTCTATTTAGTAAACTTTATTTATGGTTTAAACAGTAGGCATAAGACGGCATAAAAAATATATTATCTCGCTTTGTCAATATGCAACGGAGAAGAATATGTCAAATTCATTATTCTTAAATTAAGAGTGTTACATTAAGTTTTTTCGGACATTGCAAAATCGGTTCTAAATTAATAGTAATATCATCCCTGTTAATACAGTACAGTGTAATAATTTCTGTCCCACTTTTGGACACGGGCCGCTTCTACGAAGGAGAGGGGTTAGGCCTTAGTTCACCACGCTACCCTAATGCGGGTTGGTAGACTTGGCACACCTTCGAAATTCTTATGGAGATTACTCAGGTACGTAGGTTTCCTCACAATGTTTCCTTCACGTTTATAAGAAGCGTTAAAATACACTCGTGACTATGTGACTTTCGTCTCGGCTGTCAAATTTTTGAACGGCTATGCGACATTGCTCTCTTAATCCAACACTGGATGGTGGCGGGATGACTAGATTAATATAAACTATTAGTCGATGATATTATTGCAATTTCAACGTCAAATGTATGTTATATTAGTTGTGGTTGCCTGCAACTCGGTAGCATGTTATACTTGTTTGTATATTTTAATAATGTTATAAATAAAATAAACAAATATGGTCACTGACCGACCGATTAACGAACCCGTGATCTATTTTAAACGTCGTAAAAATAATGATCAAGCCACTGGCGAAAAACTTTTTAGAAATGCCGTGGTTGAATTCTTTAAATTTATGTTGCAGGAACTTCGAGAGAAGTATGAGCAAAGGGTCCAAGCTTTAGTCGCAGAGAACAACAAACTCAAAGAAACCGCAAAAGAAGGCCCTTCTTCGTAACGAGAAATAATTGTTGATATAAATAAGACTGCTTTTCTACGTTTATGGTCTTTTAATAATGTATTTATTGTAATTATTTTTTTTTAATAAATTTTGACTTTTGCGTTCCGTTTTCATTTATGTATTTTTCTTAGAGAAGTGGTTAACATTTTGTACTAATAACCTTAAAGTTAAATTTAGTTGGTAGGAAGACTATGTACTACATAATTGTATGTAGGAATGCGGTCCTTGGCACTAAACCATAAAGCCAGGCAGTAAGAAAGAATGAAGTAGAGAGCATAGTTTACAATATACTCTTTGATAGGAAGTTTGATTTACGTTTGAACTAAGATTTTATTTCAGATTATTTTGCATTGATTTTAACTGTTTTTCGGATATAATTTTGTATGCTTTTGATTAAAGAACTTGGTGTCGATTGTGTTTGAGCCACTGGAAGTTCGAATGTTGTGGAGTAATAGAAAATTATAATAAGTAATTAATAATTTTACGAGATGTAAGCAAAATTAATCGACAGTAGTAAGAAATACTTATCCGTGGATATTATAATATAATTACCGTTATATTCACCACAATTGCGATTGAATATCATCATTAATTATTACATTAATATAAGTAGCTTCCAATATCAAATTGATATAAATACTGTGAACTCACTGTGATTCGCCATTTTGTTTGGGTGGCCATTTTGTGAAGTATCCGGCGTTATCCCAAGAGGATTTATTTATATGATGCGCGTTCCGTTCGACGCAGTATTATTCAGAGTTATCGTTACCGCTGGACGTGATTAATGATTTTTTTTATTTATTTATTTATTGTAAAAGTAAATATAAATGATGAATTGCCAGAAACGTCACGACTTTACGTTTGCTGAATTGTGTATTACGCCTGTCGTTATTGGTTAAAAATTACATATATTCACACTCACGCCTGTAATTCTTGAAGGGGTAGGCAGAGGTGTAACCAGTACACCCACATTTGGCCGAGCGTACTTCCGTCCCAAGTTGGTACGAGCTAGTTCTGGTACTGTGGGCGTACATAGGCGGTGAAGATCACTTACAATCAGGTGACCCACTTGGTCGTTTGCCGGCCTATGTTATAAAAAAAACCTACGATTCGTAGAGCCCTTTTCCGTCCCAATATATGACAAGTGAAAGCTATATCGGGTACAAATCCAATCGGTGCTCCCGATTGATTGATTAATCGTATGTTTTTCAAATCTTTTTCAAATCTTTTCTTTTTTATTTGAATGAAGAACGAGACGAGCAAGGTGCTCGCCTGATGGTAAGCGCCACGCCTGCCCATAAATAGAAGCAAGATTACACAGAACTTTCAATTATAAACCACTGCATGCCACTGAACTGCGCTCGTCACCCCATAAGATGTTAAATATCATAATGCCCAGTAATTTCACTGGATTCAATGTCCTTCAAACCGAAACACAACAGTGCTTATACACAATTGCTTGGCGGCAGAAATCGACGAAGCGGTGGTACCAACCCAGACGGCTTCTCGGATACGAGGGACCACCTTGTAAACCTCACACTTGATTTCCCTATCGAAGGTTGAAACTCGAACATATTGAACATTAGTACGTTGCTTGTAGACCAATGAGGCGATTGGTTTATCCAATAATCCTACAATTCCAAATCATGCGTTCGAGAATACAGTTTGCTAACATTGGAACATTCTCAAACAATGCATCGTATTGAGTAAGCAAGTGAGGGATGAAATCAAATTCATCGTCTAACCGAGTTATGTACCTACCTTTGTATCTGAAGATGTTATTAACCACACAACGCTTGTGAGCAAATCAATTATCGAGTTCAACATGAGTCTACATTCCACACTTAATATTATAAAGAGAAAAGATTTATGTTTTTGTATGTAACGAATAAACTTAAAAACTACTGGACCGATTTGAAAAATTCTTTCACCATTAGAATCCTACATTATCTCTGATGAACATAGGCTACTTTTTTCATCTCGAAAAAAGCAGATCACGCGGCCTGAGCCGCGAGGAAAATCTAGTATTAAATAAGAACGCATATTATTATATTGGTGAGTACTTATTGCATCGTTATTTTCTTTGCCTCGATGGCGCAGTTGTATTGCGTACGCGGTACGACTGCTGAGCTGAGGTCTCGGGTTCGATCCCCGGGTTGGGTAAAGTGATAATGGCATTTACTAACACGAAATGCTCAGAATCAGCCCCGAGTCAATATACAAACAACAACAACAGGAGCGCATAGCTGTGATGAGTTTTTCAAATTGATGAAGGTGAATGTCAGATATATGCAGGACATATTAGCGATAGCGGGTTAGGTTATATTGACTTTAGATATGGGATATGAACCGACATATCCCAGGAAACACATCCCTGAAGGTGAAGGTAGGAGACGAAGGAGGCCTGAAATGCCAGTTTTTAAAAGTCAACTTTTTTGAAGCCATGCATTGATATTTACACAGTCAGACGTAAGTAAACAGTAAGTAAGTACATAAGTACACAGCTATTAATACTTGTTCTAAAGCAAGGCAAGGCAATTTAGAAATTCTATAATTTCCAACACAATAAACTAAATAATAATGTTACTTATAATTTAGGTTGTGAATAAACAACAGCCTCTCACTGTAGAATTTAAGATACTTGTGAACCAATTTCCTGATTAAATCTATTTCGGAACCTTCCACGACTCGACTTAAGTTTCCGAGTATATTGGCTGATTATCTTCAACAGGGCTACCAAATGTTCACATTGTGTAGGTTTCAATTTTACGGTGTTACTTAAAAGTTGGTTAAAAAAGTACAATGTCTTAGGACTGTTTTATTTTTTATAGCATAGGCCGGCAAACGAGCAAGTGGGTCACCTGATGGTAAGTGATCTCCACCGCCCATGTACACCCACCACCAGAAGAATAATGGGCGCGTTGCCGACCTTAAAGAAAAGGGATAATTAGGGATTGGGAAGGGGAGGGGATTTGGGCTTCTGGATATTTCACTCACCGTATGAAACGCAGCAGCTAGCCGCTACTTTACGTCGGTTTTCTGTGAGACAGTGGTAACGACCCAGTCGAGCCAGCCCATTCATGCTGTAGACAAAACTGTCTACAGCGTGGCTCTACCATCAAATCAAATCCAATTAAAATAGTTTTTGAATGTGTAAAGTGTTAATATATCATTTAGATTCATTCAAATTTTAGCTCTCCCGCCAGTTTATGAGGCAATCATAAAGAAGACCGGGCAAGAAACTCTAGCGTTGCTCTTTTAACTGATTCAAAATATTTGCATTACATTTATTTTTTTACCATCCCTGTATTATACGTCATGTCCCCTTGCTGGGCTCGGGCCTCCTCTGCTGAATGAGAGGGGTTAGGCCTTAGTCCTTAGGCATTACATTAATACAATATATTTTGATATTGATTTGTTACGTTTACGCGAATGTTGCACATTGAAATAAAACTAATTTAAACGGAATCTATCTCGCTTTTTTATTAAATTTTGATCCCGACATTTTGAAAGATTTTCAAACATCGTGGTCATGGGGTGGACTCCACAATTTATCGGGACCACAATATATTTTGAGTAGGATATAAGGACAGACTTCCCAGTAATACCAGCAACTGATATAATTAAATTAATTTGTTTTTGTAAACCAATAATTTAGGAAGGTGATTACGGTGTATCCCAAACAATATTATTTGCCAGGACTGCGAGCATGGGTGTTGGGTATTATCAAAATGTATGCCATTGTTGGTTTACAGGTGTTGCAGTCGCGGGTACGAGGGCGGGGCAAAAATGACCAAATGGGTGTGATTAACGCTGCCTAGAGCACTCACAATACCATCCTAATACGCTTTTAGAATGGTGTGAGACATAGTTTAGTAGACGTAAAGCCTAACTCAGAGAAGGCACATAAAGAGACACATCTAGTCGGCGCCTCTACCCCGGATCGGTTCCTGGTGTGGCCGCTCCGTTGTTACTTGGCAGAGTGGCCCCTGAACAATACCATAATGGTCTAAGATCCCGGGGAACATTGACCTTCACCCATCTGTTTACCGGATGAAAATAATATTTTAGGGTATAAAATGTGTTGCTGAACACATACCAATAGAGTTGCCTAAAAAAATATGGCCATGGATATGTTTTACGAATTTAAAAAAAAAGAGGATATTATTTCACTGACTTGCTCACCAAATAAATGAACCTTCAATGAAAACCTACAATGTATACTACCTGCAAAAGCTAGGAGCTAGATGAGCGCAATGACCACTTTTTAGTTACCTGTTTGCACACGGCAACCAGGTGGTAGTGGCCAGAAAAAGGTAGGCAACCTATTTTTTGCAGGTAGTATACATATACAGTATACATTGTACACTTTTCATTGAAGGTTAATTTTTTTTGGTAAGCAAGTCAGGGAAATTATTAAAAAAAAAATTTGAATGTTAATCATTCCCCGGGATCTTATACTATAAGAATCGTTGTCATAAACTTTCACGATAACAAGAGAGAATAGATGTCAATTCAGCCATAAAAAGTCAAGTATCAACTATCCAATAGCAATAAACTATACTTTGATTCTGCAATATTCTTGCAAAATAAAAGATACAAAAATAAAAATAAAATGGCGGTTATTAATTCTAGTTACAGCTTCATGACTTCTAAATCTGTGTGTCATGAAACGCTGTGACCCTAAGGTACGACGCTGCGTAATTAAGTGTACTCAAGATTGTCTGACCTGATTGCTGTTGAAATTAGTTCAGTGAAGTGACTCCAAGAGCTAGAGTCATGCAGTATGTATGAGCTATTTGGTCTTTTCCAACAATGGTTAAGTGTCAACACTGAATCTGATGGTAAGTACGGTGCAGTATAGTTACGATCATTGAGAGGCCTTGCGTCTCTTGATGCTCATCAGAATGATGGAACAAGACTGGCTTGACAAAGCTACTATGTTGGGTACAAAAATGTATCAGGTAATTCCACCAGCTTGTCTTAGGCACTATCACTATTTTTTTAAATTTTTAATCAGATGTCCGGTCCGCTAGTCACTTCATTATTTTACATCGGGGGCTGGCAAACGATTAAGTATGTCACCTGACATTAATCGATCACCGCCACCCATTAACATTCATAACACGTAGATTCTTTAATCATTGATAATACCACAGCAATCATGGATGCGTTGTTAACATTGAAAGAAAGAAAAAGAAAGGATTTTCGGGAAATAGTTCAAGGTCTCCAGAAAATGATTTAAATATTTTGAAGGAGTTTTGTATCATATAAACCTATTAGTATTTTTATTATAAACACAAAGGTCAATTCCTAGCTAGCAATAACAATGCAAAAAAATACATTTTACTTAAACACACCAACTTCGGTGTTATCGTTGCCATCAATCATTGATAATATCAACAAAATTAAACTACAATAGCAATAAAACTATTTTAGATCATCAGTTTTTATCTAAGTTTGAAATTCACCGCAATTGCCCAACTCCTCGTCTAGCCTATCGTTCATGCTAGTTGGAGCACCGATAGTTCGTCAAAGTTAATCATTTACTGCGTCCCTGCGACGTCTCGAGAATCCTTACAATATCCCAAACAGATTGACTTCAATCGCATACGACTGACACGATTCCTTTGACCTTTCATCTACTGGATTGTGAAAGCATACATTTTGGATTTGCGTTGTTCAAAATATTAAATCATTTGTATTATATACTGGAACAAGTAGCTGTACGTGCAATCGCTACGAACCGCTTTGGTTTTAACCATATTTTAAAAAAATCAAACCCTATGAAGGCTTTATGACTGAAAAAAATTGTTGTGTGAATATAGAATTTCATTGGCTCAAGCAAAGAAGATTATATCAACGTCAATTAATTCAAAGAACATTCTAAAATGTTAGTAAATTCGTGCCAAATTATAAAGGCTTGTGTTCAGTTAACTAATTACACGTAATCCCGTGTAGGGTGTTCGTAAACAGCATCTATTTCTGCGAACCAATTAAGCAATTTAACGTGTTTACGACCTAGACAAATAACAGGTGGAGTGAAGATAATTCTACGTTCATTTTACACTTCAATTCAGTGATTTGAACTTGTCTTTGAAGTATTAAGTTGATTTAGGTGAAATGGAATTTTGCTTATGAAAATACAGACAATTCTGAATTCAAAACACATAATTACGTTTTATTAAAAGATTAAGAATTCTAAATTCAAAACTAAAATTTATTTCGAGTATCTATGAAAAATTATTAAACTAAAGAGTATTTATATAAATGCACATATCAATTCTCTATTCAACTGAATTTCAAACGGTGATCGCTTGTAACAAATGGTTTATTCCTCATGTGTTTCTTTGGGTTTGGTATTGACCTAGATAAAATAATTTAATCTATTCGCGTCGTTCACGGCCGGTGGTACACGCTGTCCTGCCGCACGGTCCGCTACGTCCGAATCTTGTTATGTGAGACATAGTTCAGGGTTATTCAGCGGAGCAATGATATAAAATCCTTGTGTTTTAATAAATTGGTATTTGGATTACAGGAAATGGAAAGTTAGAAAAGCGGAAAATTTGCTGATAGATTACACAAAGCACAAAGAGATCTTTGATGAAGTTTTGTGAGCAACTCAAAGCAAAATATTTCTATTTCGTAATCTAATCTGCAGAAGAAGCGTCGCCTTTGTTTTGTACAATTAAAGTTTTAATGATGTTGGTTTCATGTGTTGATTATAATTTCTAAGGAGTCATTCACCAAGCCTGTAATAGTCACAGCATAAAATTCTAAAACTGAGCATTCTGGTTAGAAATACTAAATCCGGCTGTAGGAAACTAAAAGATTATGGCACATAACAAAATTAATTTCGGAGTTTATGGCCGAGGAAATATAAAGAGCTTAAAATTAAATACACGAGAGCGAATCTTAGAGAAAACAACTAATTTAAACGGATTTTATGGCGGTTTTTTATTAATTTTGATTCCGACGTTTCGAAAGCTTTTCAGCCTTCGTGGTCACGGGGTGGACTCGGGGTCAGAATCAAAATTAATAAAAAACCGCCATAAAATCCGTTTAAATCCGTTTAATTTACTTCAAAATTATTTTTGTAGATATCAAAGTATAAAGATGTTATTTATTTCATATGTTAAGCGATCACAATTACTTTGAGTGGTAGAGCCACGCTGTAGACAGTTTTGTTTACCGCATGAATGGGCCGGTTTGACCGGATCGTTACCATAGTCTGACAGAAAATCTACGTAAAGTAGCGGCTTGCTGCTGCGTTTCGTAAGGTCGATCCAGAGGCCCAAATCCCCCTCTCCTTCCCAATCCCTTAATTATGCCTTCCCTTTAATGTCGGCCACGCGCCTATGATTCTTCTAGTATTGTAGGCGTTATGTATGGGGTGGAGATAAGTTACCATTAGGTGCACCAATTGCTCGTTAGCCGGGCTATCCAATAAAAAAAAGTTAAGCGGTATAAAGAAGACGCTTTTATAATGTGTGATTCGATAATGTGCTATATTTTTAGCAACCTATGAAAGTAAAGTATTATCAAAGCTTAAGACTTGTTTTGTTACAAATTCTGATTTCTAGAACTCATTCACATATTTTCTTTTAGAGACCTTAAGTAGCTGAATCAAAGGGTACGATACAATCACATTTGAAGTTAGAACATTTCTCTGTATCCAACCAGGGAATGACAAAACTATGTATATACTACAGTTTTACGACACGCCTCGAATGTCACTGACATTCGACATTTTAATTAAAAGTTCTCGTTGCTTTTTTGAGTCTGTAAAATAGTTTTTTGTAAAGTTAAGTTGGAAAGTTTTTTGTACGCAAGAGTGCCATTACAAATTAATTTTTTTTTTTTTTTTTTTTTTTTTTTTTTATAATAATAATAATAATAATAATTTATTCAAGCCACTAAACAAGGTTTACAGCTTAACAGCAGTTTTATGCAATACATATTTATATATATATATTACGATGACATTATTTTTATCGATAGGCTTTATACAAGGCGACAAAAAATTGAACTCCTGACCCTCAAACTAGGAAAAATCCTGTGACTCGAGGGTCAATTATTCTCACAAAAAATATCAATGACAACCTTTATCGGACATTTAAATACAAAATTAATCAAGTAACGCTACTTCAAAACTGATGTCATTCATGTATACGGGCAGTGGCGAATTTGTAACTACGGCCGTGTGTGTGTGTGTGAGTGTGTGTGTGTGAGTGTGTGTGTGTGAGTGTGTGTGTGTGTGTGAGTGTGTGTGTGTGTGTGTGTGTTGTGTGTGTGTGTGTGTGTGTTGTGTGCGTGTGCGTGTGCGTGTGTTGTGTGCGAGTGTATGTGTGATTGAGGATATGTTATGTTATTTAAGAATTTTGTTTATTCTTATTTATGAATTTGTCATTGAATTGGAGATGAAAAAAATTATTTATTTTAATAGTTCCTCTGTTTTGTCATAATCTAGGTTTTGAATGAATTGGTTAACTTTATCTTTCAATTGGTGTTTGTTAAGTTTATGAATATCTATTTGGTGATTGACTTTGTTATATAAAATCCCACTAAGGTAATAGTATTGACGAGTTGAAAATGCTGTTTTAATTTTTATCCTGGCACAAGGGGAGTTTTTACGTCGGCGGTTAGAGTTATGTTCTGGATCGCTTATAGGAACTAATCCATGCTTGCGTAATATAGTTTTGAGAACAAAGAGCTGTCTGACCGTTAAAAATTGAGTTTCAGAGTATAACTGATATGTTGGATACCTAAAGTGTTTGCGCATCATAACTTTAAGAACAGCTCTTTGTGCTCTTTCTAGTGATATGAGCTTAGTCTTTGCAGCTCCTCCCCATACTGGAATGCAGTATCCTAATAAGGATTGGCATAGAGCAGCATAAACCATTCTTAGAGTCTCAACGTCAGCCGACTCCCGAAGATTCTTCATTATATAAATAAGTTTCCCAATGCGAGCCGTTAATATTTGTATATGCTTATCCCAAGATAAGTGTTGGTCTAACTGTACCCCCAAGTATCTGATGTCCGAGGTCTTCGATATTTTAATGCAACTACAACTATCCGAGGCAGTTTCATTGCGGTGGCAAGAGTGGGCTTGAATGGTAAAATCGGAAGGTGGTTGCATAGGCTTACGAATGGAAAACGCTACAAATTTAGTTTTTTCTGTGTTAAGACTTAATTTGTTATCACTTAACCAACTCATAACAATTTTCAAGGCGCCCTCAGATAGTTTCTTTACCTGTGACCAGTCGGTGCCGTGGACAAGCAGAGCTGTATCGTCAGCGTAAGTAAAGATTCTACAGTTTGGTATACACAGCTTGCAGAGCTCGTTTACGTATATTTGAAAGAGTGATGGGCCTAATATACTTCCTTGTGGTATACCAACTTCAATGGCTTCTGCATCACTGACATGATGATCTATTTTAACAGATTGTAGTCGGTTTGTCAAGTAGCTTTTAAAAATATCCAATGATATACCCCGTACACCAAGATTCTCCATCTTGGATAGCAGAATGGGGACAGAGACAGTATCAAAAGCCTTGGACAGATCCAAGAATATGCCAAGACATTTTTCTCTACGATCCAGTTTCTTTACTATTTCATTAGTCAAATCAAGGACAGCATCCTCCGTAGATTTTCCTGATCGAAAGCCATATTGATTTGACGCTATTATATTATACTTATTAAGATATTTGATTAGACTGTTATTAAGTATTCTTTCCAAGATTTTTGAAACAGCTGGAAGTATAGAAATAGGCCTATAATTACTGACACTGTCTCTGTCACCACCCTTAAAAATAGGGAGGACTAAGGCTTTTTTCAAGGCGGCAGGAAAAACGCCGGTAGATATAGCAATATTGCAGATGTGAGTAATGAGGGGCACAAGGATATGCCGCGAGTTTCGTATTATTTTAGTAGAGACTCCATCCCAACCTACCGCGCAATTAGTTCGAAGACCAAGGATAATGTTATCAATTTCAATCTCATTGACTTCCAGAATAACTAATGAATTGCATTGTGTTGTACGTTGTGTAGAGGGGATTGGTTCATCAGTATTTCTAAATTTAGATGCCAAGGATTTACCAATGTTGACAAAGAACTTATTAACGTCGTTAGCTGAGCTTTTAGGATCATTATTGATATTTAGCAGTGAATTAGGGGAAGAGGAACTACGATTCATATGTGTAATACTTTTTATTGCGTCCCATGTAGCCTTAGGGTTATTTTTAGCTTTCTGTAACTCCGATTTTTCGTAATCTCTTTTAATTTTACGTAATAAGTTGTTACAGAAATTTCGGTATCGTGTATAACTTATTTTTAATATTAAGTCATCAATGTGGTTTTTCAATTTTTTGTGCATTCTGTCTCTGTTTCGGATGCACCTTAATAAGCCAGGGGTGATCCATGGTTTAATACTCCTGTTTTTCTTAGGAACTTTGACAACACGCGAACGGTTTTTGATGACTGTAGAAATATTGTGAAGTAACAAATCTGTGGCTATATCCACGTCGAATGTTTCCAATATAGGCGAAAAATCGATTTTTTCTATATCTTTCTTAATTAGCGCATAGTCGAATCTGTGGATATATGAGTCGGGATTATATTTTGAGCCAATTTGATCAATACAAACGATTACAGGGAGATGATCAGTTATATGAGTTTCTAAAACTATAGCGTAAGCTTTTTTTTTGGTCTTTAATAGCGCATGGTCCAAGCAATTGTCTCCCCTGGTAGGGTACGTATGACAGGGTAATAGACCATGTGATGCACTTAAGATTAAATATTCATTAGCGTTGGTGTCTGAGCTATTTGGTTTCACATCGATATTTATGTCCCCGACAATTACAATATTATGGTATTGCTTTATCGTGACAAGCAGAGCATCGAGACCGTCGACAAAGTTAGAAATATTTTTAACGGATGGCGATCTATATATTGCTACTAGTGCTAAATTGCTTTCTCCAACTTTACAAATTAAGCAATTTGCATCCTGATATGGAGGTTCAACTACAGAGCAAGGTATGTTATCTTTAATGTATAGGACTAAACCATCATTTTGGTTTTTTATGTTTTGAGTGCTGTAGATCGTAAAATTTTCTAATTTAGGGACGTAGGCAGTTTTACATAGCCAACATTCTGATAAAACGATAATATCAAATTGAACTTCAATTAAAGCTAAGAGAGCTCTGAATTCCTCAAAGTTTTTATTAATGCTTCGAATATTTAGATGTATTATTTTCATAAAATTACTCATGTCACCTAGGCTTAGCTTGTTACACTCTTCTATTGTACACTTATAAGATTCTGATATGTTAAGTTTCTCCAATTCATTATTTATTATTTCTGTATTAGTATTATTAGCCATTGGTGTAAATTATTTCCAAACTAAGGTCTGCATATTGCGGGATATGTGTATGTGCAATTAAGAATGATCGTGTATGAGTATGTAAGTGTTGTGCGTGTGTGTGAGTTTGTGAGTATGCTTGTGAGTGTACATCAGGGATTAAAAGAAAAAGTGCAAAAGTGTTGTTATGTAATAGTCATTCGGAATTCAGTTTAATTTTATCTAGACATTTTTCTGTTGTAATTATAAATGGTTTACTGCCTATAACCTTACGAAGGAATATTTTTGAATTCGAGATCCAACAAAACTTAAATAAATTTACTTTAGCAAATTCACGGGCCAAATAATACAGTCTTCTGCCAGAAGGGGATAGATGTTCATCAATATAAAATGGTAATTTATCTCCCGGAAGTCCGAGCTGCTTAGAGTTTAATTTTTCTTCTTTTGGACGTGATGAGTTGAATTTTCGTGCTGATGAAATAATGCTATTTTTGGTTTCAACTTTATTGAATTCAACGACAATGCATTTCGTAGTGCCGGGTTTTGCTGGAGCACGATATATATCACGGATATCTGGTGAATTTATGGGAGTTTCCAAGAGACTTCCTATGTTGGAGACAAGAGTGTTGAGGTCTTGGGTGGTCTCATTCTCTTTTTGTGGGATATTCCTAATTTCAACGGAAGCACTGCGATTGGAATGTAAAAGTTCTTGGACATTCTTTTCAAGATGAAATATGCACTCTTTATTTTCTTTTCTTTCTTTTTCTAGTAATTCTATCGACCTTTTCATGTCTTCGAATTTAGCGTTGAGGAAATCCATAGAATTTTTGATATCTTCTTTGATATTACGTATTTCACTACATTGTGATTTTAATTCGCCTAAGTCGGCAGTGAGTTTGGCAAGAGTCGAGTCATGACCAACTTTCCAGGAATTTAACATTGCTTTAATCTCCTCCTTGAATACTAGAAGTTGGTCTGTACTAGGCGAGCAATCTACTCTTGGTCGCTTGTGTCTTGTAGTGATCCTAGGAGTAGACATTTGGTCATCGTTGCCCGATGGGGCATCAGATTCAGATTGAGACTGCGGTCCCTGTTCTATAACGGACTTTGCAACCCTAGGTGGAGACCGCTCAACTCGAGGCATAGTGCGCGTAAAGAGCAATACTTATTTGTGTGAAATAAATTTGTTCACTTACACAGCCGTAAGTTCAGTGCTGCTGCGCGGCGGCGTCACACTGGAGTTCTTTAGAATTAATTATACAGAGTCCAACCTAAGGCCGCCGTTGCCGCTAGTGCGCGGCGGCTTCGCAGTGTCACAGTTTCCGATGCAGAAACTGTAGGGTATTTCTTTATAACTTAAAGACACTTATTTGCCAAAATGCCAGAATACACTTAGTTTTGGATTTTTTTAATAGTTATGTTCACTAATACAGATGCACTACAGTTATATAAGCACAATAAACTATAATTCACGACTGTTTACTTGCGATTGATACGTTAAATGTAATTAATTCACTGCAGCAACTACAATGCGACTGTGTCGTCCGATAGCGCGATCGCGAAAAATTAGTTCTAAAACAACAATAAAAGATAGACAGAGTGCTTTTTCGATTTAATAGAGATAATGCAGGTTTAATATTATTGTGGCTGAATGGTACCGAAGCATTTGTCATTAAAAAAAGGATTGCTAGTTCACCTATGTATACGTTTTTCAGGGTTTCCTAGGCCGATTGGATTAAATCAATTTAGGAGCAGTCGCATCGTATGGGAACCGGCCTTTTTATGATTGTGTACTTAAAGGGTGTGAATATCATCTAGGCTATGCCATCTATTTGTCTGACCTGACTCTATCTTTAGAACCGTAGCTGGTTGGAAATTTACCAAAATATGTGTTATGAAGCATTTACTGAGAAAATTAAACAAGAGATTAAGATTTAATAGGTGGTATGAAACCCGGCAAACAAGCAAGTGGATCACCTGATTGTAAGTGATCTTCACCGCCCATGTACGCCCACAATACAAAAAGAATCTTGGGTGCGTTGCCGGCTTAAAGGAAATGGATAATAAGGGATTGGGAAGGGGAGGGGGATTTGGGCCTCCGGATACCTCATTCACCGTATGAAACGCAGTAGCAAGCCGCTACTTTACATCGGTTTTCTGTGAGACAGTGGTAACGACCCGGTCAAGCTGGCCCATTCACGCTGTAGACAAACTACCACAAATACTGCTTACCATCAGATGACCCACTTGTTTGCTGACCTATGTAATAAAAAGGCTAACCTATCAGAAGTGAATTGATGAGTTACAGTTACAAAGCAATTAACAGCAGTTTGTTCTTGGGTGAACTTCAAAAGGTAATCAACTATGAAATTGTCCCTCGATTAATTGCAGCGAAGTTGGCTGCAGGTTGCGAAGTGTCGAAGACTCCACTCAATAACGTAGTTTGATCAGCTTTGGGAGTTAACGATCTAATGGTTCGCGTCCGTTGCCACTAACTAGAAGAAATTTTGTTTGTTAAAACGAAGAAGCTAATTTTTTTTCAAGACGAGCAAGTCGCTCGCCAGTAGGTAAGCGCCACGCCTGCCCATAAACAGAATCAACACCACACAGAACCTTGAATTATAAAGCACTTCATGGCACTGAACTGCGCTCGTCACCCCGAGACTTAAGATGTTAAGTCTCATTATGCCCAGTAATTTCACTAGCTTCAATGTCCTTCAAACCGAAACACAACAGCGCTTACACACTGTTGCATGGCAGCAGAAATAGACAAAGTGGTGGTAACAACCCAGACGGCCTCTCGCATACGAGGGACATACCACCTTCTAAAATGTGATGTGGTAGAGCTATGCTGTAGACAAAACTGTCAACGGCATGAATAGGCCGGCAAGACTAGACTGTTACCACTACCTCATAGATAACTGACGTCAAATAGCAGCTTTGCGTTTCGTATGGTAAGGGAGATATCTCGAGGCCCAATTCCATGCCCTTCCCAATACCTTAAGTATATTTTTCGGCGACGCCTCCATAATTCTTTGGGTATTAGGGAGCTTCAAGGATGGTAAAGGCACTTAATCGTTTGCCGGCCTTTGTTATAAAAAAATGTCCGTGGTCAGTAGTCTTTATCTTCCAATACTTGGGACCTTTAAATTAACCATGAAGGTATAAATCACCCGGTTTTCAGTTAAATATTGATACCATCTCGGTCAAGCTGGTCTATTCATGCTGTAGACAAAACTATCGACAGCATGGCCCTACGATTTAAAAAATAGGTGTTATAATACAAAAACTACATACAATGCTATCTAAATATTTCTCACAATATATTACCAATGACAATAACCTTTGTCTACATTACAAAGAGGAAAGATCTGATTTATGGTCTCGTCAAACAGCGGACGGGGCGGGATGGCAACGCGACGCTGACGGGACTGCGTATAGATAATCGAGCGTCGCGTCGCGTCGAGCGCGACGGTTCTGTGTGACATGTTCTATATTGACTAATGCATTACAACTGCTGCATGTCCCGTCAGCGTCGCGTTGCCGTCCCGTCCCGTCCGCTGTCTGGCGAAACCATAATTGTTTGCATTGAATAGGCTCTGAAACTACTGAACCGATTTGAAAAATGATTTCACCATTAGAATCCTACATTATCCCCGATGAACATAGGCTACATTTTATCCCGGAAAAAGCAGATCACGCGGGCGGAGCCACGAGGAAAAGCTAGTAAGTTATATAATACCAATCCCTTTCGAGTGGCGTGTATTATACAGCAGGTTTAAAGACGTGAGATCATTCAGACTGACGTGACTCAAACCTCTCTTCATTTGAAGAATATTTACTGAACAGTCCTAACTTTTGATGCGCGAAATCCATTACACACAACGTTAGCCGGATGGACGCTGGATTTCTACGAGAATACTCAACATAAGTCGTCAGATTTGAGATATTATGAGAGTGAATAAACATTTAAGAGCTCGTGTTTTGGATTGAGTTTCATTTAGATGGGGACTAGATGTGGTTTTATTGTATGAAATAGTCAAGGATATTACAGCAAGCTCTTGTTTACGATACTTATCCGGTAGATTTTTATCCGGGTAAGGCAAATTGACTGCACTACACCTGATGGTAAGCATAGTGCAGTCCAAAAAATCAGCGACCACCGACACGGCGGTAGTTTCTTAATACCACCTTACCGACTGATTGTCGCGAGAACGCGTTCAGTCAGGCGAGCAAACATTTGCTAGTCTACGTTTTAGGCCTCCAAGGTAGCCTGGGGTCCGTAATTACCTTATAAATTATTGTTTTCTGTTATCTTCTGGCCTATGTGGTATGAAAAAGTCTTTCTAACTAAATGTGGCTTAAAAAATGAAAAGTTCTTGTAGGCTGAGCGTAAAAGTAAAGCCTAATGATAAGATTGATAACAGTGTTTCTTAACCGACATAAACGCGTTTTTATAGCAATCTGGCAGTAAGTCACCTGATGGTAAGTGATCCTCACTGTTTATTCCATCTATATCGAATAGTTAATGGCTGACCAAGTGTCAAAAATCTCAGGCCATGCGAAGGCCTCCCTCCCGATTAAATCATTTTCAAACAAAAAAGAACATTCAAATATGTTCACTGATTAAGGCGCTATGGTAGTAGACAGATACACATACAGACAGAAATTGGGCTCAAATTAATCACACCTTTGTTGGGGGTTTAAAAATAGAAAAGAAAGCACGAGTCCTAAAACACAAGTGAAACGTTGTATATGTTATAGTTTGGGTTTTATTGAATAAGCGCCGACCCCCGCCGTCGAGTAAATGAAAAAACCAGTGAAGTAAAAACTCAAAGGGCCTTCAGGGTCCGTTTCCTGCCCCTACCGTGCGGGCCCTTCGACTTCACTGCATCCGACAACGTCACGTACAAAAATATATCATGTTATTTGTGTTTTATAGTGGTCTTTTTTTATTATTACTGAAGGAAATGGATACCAAAACTTAGGGATAAGGTTCGTCCACACTACCGTGACTTAACTCCGCATAGTGACGTGGTTGTCACACATACTTTTTTTGATTATACTTGGCCACAGTGGCAGAATTATGTGTGGACGGTTGCCAAACATTACTAATGTCATGGAGCGATCCGTTGTGCGACCCCGTAATATTTTGACCCGTGACATGAATTTTAAGTTTTATTCCTTTTTTTGAGGCAGTGCATGTTAAGACGTACACATTAACGTAACAGTCCACGCCTCTAGGTGCAGCGAAATCTTGCAATAAGCGCTAAACAACTTGGCCGAATTATTTTCGAAGACTATGGAAGATGTATTAAGTAGGTAACTTGTAATTACAGCAACAAGAGTCGTAGAGGGCGGGTAAAATCAGTAACTTCAGCCCATCGAAGTGCTTTTGTACACGTAGTGTGTCTGGGGTAATTGGAGGTCATTGACCATTTACAATCTTGATAAACTTTTTTAAAAACCAGTACATCGATACTTATTATTTACACCAATACTAATTTGATTTATTTTCAAAGCTTTCGAAACGTTGGAACCAAACATAAATTACAAAAACTGCGATAAAATCAGTTTATATCAGTATCATGCGTAGTATGTACCATAGTTATTAGTTGTTAGAATCCTAGCTTAAGTTTTTCTCATTGTCTCTCGATAGAAGCTCTGGTTTGTGACTGACACAAGCTGAAGGCAAAGGAGCTGTGGTTTACAGCCGGTCATATTATAACCAAACAGACGTACGTGTCTAGACTGGTTTCGAATCAAGGTAGGTACAAAATTAGATAGATACAGGTCTTTGAGACTGAATTAATTATTTACTAGTATTACCGGCAGTTGAAAATCACGTGATTTTAAGGAAACGGCAACAACGCTTACATGTTTTCACAAGGTGGTAGGTCCCTCGTATGCAAGAGGCCGTCTGGGTTGGTACCACCGCTATTGTTGTTCTCTGTGGTGTTGCTTCTGTTTATAGGTAAACGTGGCGCTTACCATCAGTCGAGCGCCATACTCGTCTCGTCATTCAAACAAATAAAAAAAAATGTTTACTTAAGTAAATAAACTACTATTTGAGAAATATATGTAATAAAACTTGTTAGAACATTTCAGGATATTTAGAAGATAAAAAGGCTTTGGAATTATTTATTGCAATAAATGTAGTAAATAAATCAAAAAGTATGTACATAGCTATTACTAATTTTTATTATTAGGATCTTTATATATATTTATGCAAATTTCGCCTTTTTATCCAACAATGGAGAAGCATAATTCTTATAACAGTTACTTATAACCTTAATTTCTTAGTTTAAATTTATTCACGGTACTCATGATGATCACTATAACCTAAATCTTTCTGTAACACCATAAATAACCGTTGCGCGAACTCTACTGCGAATGGGATAGGGGCAGGTGGATGAAGAAGAGAAGAGTTTTGAAAAGAGCAACATTAGAATTTTTATCCCGTTCTTCTTGAATAAGCCTTCCAAACTTCCTTCAAACTGGCCGTAGATTAAAATTTCACTGTATCTAGTGATAAAATTTTATGGATCCAATAAATATTTGATTTGACCAATCCAGACGGCATCTCGCGTACGAGGGACCTGGTAAAATCATTTACGTAACTAATTATTATTCCCTAGCTGTCACTGCCCTGCCCTGCTCCCAAGGGTCGGGTGATATACATATAAACCTTGCTCATGAATCACTCTATTTATTGCAGAAAACTGCATTGAAATCCTTTGTATAGTTTAAAAGATCTAAACGAACAGACAGCGAAAGCGACTTCATTTTATACTATGTAGAAGATGACTATTCATTGTTAATTTGTAAGTCGGTGTTTAATTTATAGTTAAACATATTTTTTTCAGTATTCGAACCTGCACGAAAAGCAGCGCCGAACTTTTTGAATAGACATACAATGCTGTTACCTAACTGAAGCCCTCCAAGTGATGTACATACTTACGTTACCAAGACAATAATCCTTTCTCGAGTCCGCCCTTGTGCTCTTAAGTTGTTACGCCGACGGCACTCGACGGCTCTTAAATCCTTAATGCTAAATCGAAAATCGACCGGCGACTAGACAGGCGTAGGACCCATAGTTTCAAGAGTTCTTGAAGTACTTTTCCTTTATTATAAATGGTATTATACGTTAGTATTTTATGAGTGGTACAGCCACGCTGTAGACAGTTTTGTTTATTGTGGATCGGCTCGACCGGGTCGTTACCACCGTTTCGCAGAAAACCGACGTAAAGTAGCGGGTTGTTGCTGCGTTTCGAGCAGTGAGATATACGGAGACCCAAATCCTCCTCCCCTTCCCAGTCGCTCAATTATCCTTTCCGTTTAAGGTCGGCAACGCACCTATGATTTTTCTAGTATTGGCGTACATGGGCGATGGAGATCACTTACCATCAGGTGACCCCCTGGCTGGTTTGCCGGTGTATCGGAGTTTAAATTTCTGCTTACTACGTCGGAATTGAAGCGTAACTGCCGTCAGCGATGTATCGTTAATTTTTAACAGCATATAGTACAAGGTGGTAGGACTCTCCAGTGCGAGAGTTTACCACCGCTTTGTGTATTTCTGCCGCCAAGCAGTAGTGTGAGCACTGTTGTGTTTCGGTTGGAAGCAGTTGAACCAACCCAGGCGGCCTCTCGCATGCGAGAAACCACCTAGTGACGTAAATAAACTCTGTTAATGCAGTCGTGCAAGACATCCTCAACAAAACGAACGTTTTGAAATTGAAGTAAGCGTCAGCTCTGCTTGGTTTTCTGCAATTGGTCTTGTTGGTGGAGACTGGAGGGGAATAAGCGAGGCGCGTCGCGGTGGGCGGGGAGGGGGTGGGGGCGCGACTCCGTGCGCTCGCGTTAAACGGCCCTTATCGCTCGCCCCTTGTACGTGCCTCATTAACTTTGGATGGGAGGTTCGATGAAGTATGGTGCAATGTTTTTAATAGCATAAATTGTCAAACATGCAAGTAATCTGATGGTAAGTAATCTCCACCGCCTGTATATGCCCATAAGTCCAGAAGATCACATGCGCGTTGCCGACCTTAAAGGAAAGGGATAATTAAGGGATTGGGAACGGGAGGGGGATTTGGGCTTCCGGATACCTCACCGCATAAAAAACGCAGCAGGGTAGAGATTAAACCATCGGTTTAGCGAGTTGAAGATGCTGAATGACCAGAAGGATGAAATATTAATTACACCCACATCACATTACCCCCCTCATTAATCACGATAAAGCTAAGTCCCTGTGTATATTATAAATAAATGTTTCAGCAGCGGAAACAAAACTTGTATATTCCCACGATTTTTACCCTGGCATGGTAAAGTGACTATATTGGATCTGATGCTAAGTACAGTGCAGTATAAAATTAATGTCGACCGTCAAGAGACAATGTGTCCTTCAACGGTCGCCAGAATTATGCCGGCCTCAAGTTACTATATATATAGACTGGCTGATCTCGCAACGAGCCACTATGGCGGGTTATTGACCACATCCAGTCGGGTGAAAAAATCAGATACCCTCTCACCAATCGTACGATATCCGGGCCTAGAAATCTTTCTATATGTTATGTTTATGTTACTGGTAGTTACTACTAGTGCCATGGTACTTTCCTTGGATAAATAATGGAAATATCTTCCAACATGTATAACTTTAGAAAAACACCCGTAATCGAAAGGAAAAGTAATTTTAACCGCTAACGTTTACGCAACAAAGGTGCTTGCTTAGTCATGTACACTTATAAAACCTTTGTACATCTTTGTCTTTGTTTTGTAAAACAATAAGGGAACATTTTCATAAAGCCTTGCTAGCAAAAACTGTGACGTAGTTAAATTATACAATGATAAGCTGTTTTCTCAGGTTAAATATGGAACATTGTTCTCTTACTAACTACGCCTTTATTAAATGATATCGGCACTGAAATTATGTGACCTTTCCTATAGAGCATTTTAAACTGTTTTTTTACGATAATTATTCATAATTATTTATATTAGGTATTTTTATATTTTTTTAATATTAGGTACATAATATTAGATTTACTGAAAATTACCGAGTAGATAATTATATGAAATGTTATCGTAAAAAACAATTTTAAATGTTCTACCTTAAAGTTCACATATTAGAGTTTTAGTATTTTTGCCTTTCCAATGACGATATATTGTGATTCTAAGGAGAGATAGATTTAAAGGTCCCGGCGTAGGCTCTGTGATATAATTCCATTGGCACCTTAGGTGTGGAACCCTAAAAAGAAAATTTCAGGCTTTAAAAGCACGCATTATGGTTTAGTGGGTGTGGTGTAATTTTCGGCGTTGTAGCGGAGTGGATCCCGTGGGATTTCGAGGTCTGATTCTATCTTCATCGAATCTACAGGCATACATAAAAGAGTTTGTATATATTCATGTCTACCTGTATAGGTACATGAAATAGTGTGTTAGTATGCGTTCTATAAAATGTGGGCATCACAGTAGGTTTCAAGTTTAATTCATTTTTAGCCGATTTAAAAAGGACGTTTTGTATTGGATGTGTATATTATCATAATATGTATGTTTTGTTCATGTTGTTAAGCAGCAATAGCTCAAAGGGGAGTAGTACATACTGTCGAGAAGAAGTCGCAGGTTCGAAACCAGAAGCATGCACCTCTGACTTTTATACCTGTATGTATTTATTGTTAATTATCGCTTGCTTCAACGGTGAAGGAACATGGTGAGGAAACCTGTTTATCTGAGAAGTTTTCTACAAGAATTTCGAAGGTATGGTTAGTCTGCCAACCATCATCATTCAGTAGAGGAGGCCTAACCAACAGTGTTTATAAAGGGCTACTTTTTAAATATAAACTACTATACTAGCATTCGCTCGCGGCGCCGCCCGCGTGAAATTCTGCACCGTTTTATTATCGATATCGCCTATGTTCATTAGGGATAATGTAGGATTCTAATAGTGAATGAACTTTTCAAATCGGTCCAATAGTTTCAGAGCCTATTCAATGCAAAAAAAGAATCAAATCTTTCCTCTTTATAATATTAAAATAAATAAGACGAATTAATTACATACAATAAAGCGTATCGCCATATTAATATTAACTGAAATGTATTAATGATAACTTTGTGCTCGGTCACATTTACGCGTATTATTTTGGGCGGATTATTGAATTTGAACCTCTCGATTATAGTGTAGTGTCAAATACATGATTAACGATATGATATTACGTAAATCATTCATTTGCATGATAGAGCGAAATTCTCAATATTGTGTACATGTTACAAAAACATGTGGCCATATTTAAGGGTCGTTATAGACACCTGACAGTAAATATTTACATACCTACCAGATCTTTGAGTGGTAGAGCCAAGCTGAGACCGAGTCGTTACCACTGTCTCACAGAAAACCGACGTAAAGTAGCGGCCCAAATCCCTTTCCCAATCCCTTAATTATCCCTTCCCTTTGAGCACGGCAGCGTGCCTATGATACTAGTTTTGTGGGCGTACATGGGCGGTGGAGATCACTTACCATCAGGTGACCCACTTCCGAGCTCCTTTGCCAACTCCCAGCATCATTAATTTTTCAAGGAGGATAAATACTCTTTCTCGTCACATTGTATAAAAATAGTTTTTATTCTAACTCTTAAATTCCTAAGTTGACACTGGCATAACGTCTCACAGATGCCATTCACAAAAAAAAACTTAAATTTATCGACGAAAAGTTGATACTTAGAATGTTGTAAAAAATTCTAAAAGAAATCATCGCTTAACGTTTATGCAAGTTCACGGACCCTTTTAACTCTCATCTAAGATGGAACTTTGTTGGGCAAGTATTTTGTTTCTCGGCCATTAGGCGGTGTTTAAAGTGGGTAGACAGGGATCAGTGACTTTTTAAAACTTATAATGGGGATGACTTCCCAGACGATGTTATTTTAATCCTCGTTTATCACAAGGTGGTAGGTCTCTCATATGCGAGAGGCCGTCTGGGTTGGTTCCACCGCTTTGTCTATTTCTACCGCCAATCAACTGTGTGTAAGCACTGTTGTGTTTCGGTTTGATGGACATTGGAGCCAATGAAATTAATGGGCATTATGAAACGTAACTTATGTCTCGGCGTGACGAGCGCAGTTCAGTGCCATGCAGTGCTTTGAAATTCAAAGTTCTGTGTGGTATTGCTTCTGTTTATGGGCAGGCGTGGCGCTTACCATCAGGCGACCGCCTTGCCCGTCTCGTCATTCAATCGAATAAAAAAAATATATACATCCACGTGTAAACATAGAAAATATTATTCAATAGAATAAAGATCCTCTTACAAGCTTACCCATTACATAAGATATTCAGGGTTCAATTAATAAATATTTCCTAAAGGCCCTGTCCCGTAGTCATTATAGATTATTACGGCCTACGGATAATTGCGACCCTACAATGATCCGGTATCTTAACCATTTCATTGATATTGGATAATGTCATACAATTATCTATTTTAGGAAGGGATCGATTTAACAGACTTTACACCATCTTATTTGACAGCCTCCGTGGCATAGCGCGCGAGTAGCCGGCTGTGATGCGAGAAGCCGCGGGTTCGAGACAAATGTTTGTGTGATCCACAAATATTTGTTTCGTGGTCTGGGTGTTGTGAGACCGAAAGTCTCTCGTAGTTCCTGATACCCACGACACAAGACTCGTATCTTACTGAGGGGTCAGGACTATGTATGTGACTGTTGGGTGTAAATTTATTTATTTTAGCAATGACAAACATGTTAAACTGCCGGTTAAGCAAAAAATGAGTTGCACCATTTGACAAATGTTATATGACGTCATAACTTAAGCTGTTAACCGTAACCATCCAAGATTCGATGGTTAAAGCTATTGTTTAAATTAAATATCTGTCAGATAGTTCAATTATAACCTCCATCCCGATATATCTCCTAAAGCGTCTGTGCTCCAAAATAATATTATGTCCCTACTTCTAGAATTAATCGAGGAATCTAGCAGTATCGGAATACGATGGTGCAACACATTTCGCAGTCAATGTTAAAGTCAGCTTTACTGTTATCGTCAAATTTTACGTAAACTTTAACTATAACTGCTATTATGGTGCAATCCAGCCTGATTAATGTTGGTACAGTAGCAACGTACTTAGATTGTGAAAGTTTTTACTTGTTGTGGTATTTTAATGTTTTTTTATCCGAGCACGGCAAAGCGACTGCACTACATCCGATGGTAAGCGTAGTGCAATCCAAAAAAATCAGCGACCACCAACAAACAATGATTTTATCGGTAGTCACCAGAGTCATACCAGCCTGTATAAATGCTTGTTCCCTCTCGAAGAGGTAAGAAGCAAATCGAGGGGCCTGCGATAGGACAGGCGGATGACCGATGCAGGCACAGTAATATAAGGATGTACCCCTATATCCGCCCCAATCAACCAAGTCATGTCGCAAGCCCCTCGGGAGGGGAAGCCGCCTTTCTGCTGTTTTTCTCATGATTTGTTGTGTCTCAAAAAGGCCCGAATAAATGTTTTTCTTTCTTTTATTCTATATAGTTCGAACAACTAGAGCCTAGAACTAAATAAATAACGACTATATTTATAATACGACTATAATTCGACACGCTTCAAAGAAACAACGTAACAATAGCTTGCCTCTTAATACTCGCAAATCGGGCACTTACAAATGGAGCTCCTTTGCCTATCCAGGGACGTATGTAGGATTTGGGCCCCAAGGATCTTATTATTTATAATACGAGCCAGTCGCACGAAGGTGATTTGCAAAATATGATTTTGGAATATATCATTTACCAGCACTGTATTACACAGTCACACTGCTGGGCGTGGGTTTCCTTTACGAATGAGACGGGTTAGGGTGGCGTAATGTAGCTTGACAGACTTCATATACCTTTCACAATCTCAAGTCAACAGGTTTCCGCACGATGTTTCCTTCAATGTTGAAGCAATGTTTATGCTCATACATGAGATCACGCCTATATCTCTGAAAGGGTAGCTATAGGTGTAACTAGTGCATCTACCTTTCACCGAGTTTATTTCCGTCCCATGATGTGAGTATATCGCCATATCGGGCACAAATTCTAAATATTGAACAATGTAAACATTTAAAAATCGAACAATAATTTAAGTTCTGTTTTTGAATTTTAAAGAGAAATTTAGAATTTTGTTATATATTTTTCGATGTTGCGGCCCTGGATATCTCTTCATATTTCTATTAAGCGGAACATCTACGGGAACTCTTTGAAGATTGCTTTATACAGAGTACGCTTCGGTTGCGAGGGTGGGGGCCGGCTGTAGAGGGGGGTTTGGAAATTTGTCATGAGCCTTTTCTTTAGTTGTATCACGATATTTATCTTTGCTTTGTTCGGACTTTTATTGTTATACCAGAGTTAGTTGGTGTTGCTAGCTGTCTGAAGATAATTGAACTTTGTTACGCTGTTCAGAAATGTTTGTATTGTACTTGGATATCCAGGTTATTTGATGAAAAATAAATTAAGACAATATGAAAGTGAAATAATTAATTAATTATATTCATATCCGCCCGAATAGCTACCACTGGTGACTCGATACACATGGTGTTAAAACCTGCCATAGTGACCCACACATTTATGGATCGCGTTCCAGGATTAGCCAGTATATATCCGGTTCTCCCGAGGGGCTTGCGACATGACTTGGTGGTTGGTTGGGGCGGGTATAGGGGTACATCTTTGTATCTCTATCCCTGCATCTGTTATCCATTTGCCTGTCCTATCGCAGGCCCCTCGAATTGCTTCTCCCCTCTTCGGAGTGTGAAGAAGTCTTTATACAGGCCGGCATGATTCTGGTGACCACCGATAAACTCATTGGTTGTCGATAGGCGCTGGCTCTTTTGGACTGCACTGTGCTTACCAGCAGGTGTAGTGCAGTCATTTTGACGTGCTCGGATAAAAAAATAAAACTCGATTTATAGGAATTTTAGAAACACAAAAAAACAAAAAATAAGCAAAGTAAGCAAGAACTAGGTCGAAAATATAAAATAGTTTCTATCCAAGACCTTCTTCTCTTCATCCAAGGTCACATCTTTAACTAAAACCTGTCGAGAAAAATATAATGAAATGTTTTTATCTTTATTACCTTTCGTTAATGAAATAAGCTTAGAAAAAATATTACGTGAGTCTCACTACCCGGTAATTAGGTCTGGGCCTGAAACACTCTTGAACCGCCATTTTGTTAACGTCGAGGGCGTAACACCCCCCATAAAATGTATTTATCTGCATCATACACAACCTTTTTAGGCTTCCACGCCGAAAAGGTCCCAACAGAATACTATTTCTTTACTAAGTCTAGGCCGTTTGTCTGAGTGTGTCTTACGTTTAAAGAGCTTTATCGTTCGATGATCGCCTTGTTGGTCAAGCAGCATATTAAGGCTAAGAGCCGAGAGGTTCTGGGTTTAATTCCCAGGTTAGGCAATCGCATTTGGTTTTCTAAGTGTAGAACGAATATACAGACTGAAGAGGCCGAAAGCGACTTTGTTTTATACTGTGTATTATATATTTTTTAATTTAAAATAGGCTTGCGTTTTGCCACTATCTCACCTGATGGTGAGCGATGATGAGGCCTTAGATGAAGCACGCTTGCCTAGCAAAAACCGATTCACTCGCGACGTAAAGACACCTATATAAAACATAAGACATAAACACACATAGCTGGGCGTTATCTTGAGACGTTAATTATTGCCAGCAGCATTACCAGTTGATGTTATTAAGTATACATTTTGCGCTTGGATGTTAATCTGTTAGCAGTAATGTCGTCGTTGTGATATGAAAATACGATGAAACGAAAAAGCGACAGTTAAAAGAGACAAACATATTCATAAATAGGATTTAGCCTGCGAGATAATGAGTTAGATTACTAGTATACTGTGTTTTTTTTTAATCTTCGTCTCCTATTTGTTTATCTCTTTCTCTTGTAGGCTACTTTTCTGAAGTTTCACTTCTGCCGTGTATAAATTGCACACACACACTTTTACATTATTGGATTGATGAAAATTCATAAGTTATTTATTTTAGGCACTTATTTTGATGAAGGATCTACGAGTTCTATCTTTTATTCCATTTCAAAATAACATTTTATATGATATTAAGTAATTGAATATTTTAAAAGGCATATAACAAACATTTAATACACTTTAATCTTATCAGATGTATTAAGAGGACATTCTGCGACGAAGATATTTCCGAAAGCAACTAACATGGCGCTTTGGCATTTTTATACTGTGACTTGATGTACTTGTAAACGAAAATTATCATCATCGTTTTAGAAAACAACAAAAACTTGTACCTCACAATTAGTCAGCCTAAGAATATTGCCGCTAGACTAGTGTTGATTGAAAAGGTTAAATATACAGGACAAATATATCTATAGCCAAAGTGGCCCTTCGGATTTTTCTAATTCTGGCAATACTGGCAATTTAGCTGGTGGTAGGATATTCATATCCGCCCGGATAGTGACCAACGTGCACATGGTGTTAAAACCTGCCATAGTGACCCACACACATTGTGGGAATCGTATTCCAGGACAGCCAGTGTATATATGGTTCTCCTGAAGGTCTTGCGACATGACTTGATGGTTGTTTGGATACATCCTTGTATCCCTGTACCTGCATCGGTCATCCGCCTGTCCTGTTGCAGGCCCCTCAAATGCCTTCTTGGCTCTCCGAAGAGAGAAAAAGCAATTATATAGGCTGGCATGATTCTGGTGACCACCGATGAACTTATTGTTCGTCGGTAGTCGCTAGTTTTTTGGACTGCACTACGCTTACAGGTATAATGCAGTTACGCTGCCGCGCTCGAATAAAAAAAAAAACAGGTAAAGCGCCAACTTAGTTGCGATACCTGGTTCCGGAGGGTTGCCGAGTGCGGCTTGCGTTTGTACTCCAGCATCAATTGGGCGGAAAATTCCCCGATCCTGTTTCAGATAAGACGTCGGATACACTCCATTGAATTTTCAACAGTATTTTTTTACTCCGATGAATAAAGTTTTCTCCGGATGATCCTTGGCTTTAATGGCGGAACTTTTGTATGGTACCTTTTATTTTCCGTGTTTTGTTTTTGTTTATGATTTTTTATTGGTCTAGTCATGGATCGCATTGTTGTTCTACTGTAACTTGTAGTTCGATACCAAAGCAATGTTTAGTGTAAACTTTTCGATTTGTGTTCTTGGAATTATCATAATAATAAAAAGTTAGTTACCATCAGGCCTTGCTTGTCTCGTCATTCAATTAAATAATAAAAAGAAAACTATTCTAGGTCTGCCATTTACAAACCAGAGTGGTAGAGCCACGCTGTAGACAATTTTGTCTACAGCATGAATGGGCTGGCTCGACCGGGTCGTTACCACTGTCTCACAGAAAACCGAGGTAAAGTAGCGGCTTGCTGCTGCGTTTCGTACTTTGAGTGAGATATCCGGAAGCCCAAATACCCTCCCCTTCCCAATCCCTAATTATCTTTTTCCTTTAGGTCGGCAACGCGCCCATGACTCTTCTTGTGGTGGGCGTACATGGGTGGTGGAGATCACTTACCATCAGGTGACCCACTTGCTCGTTTGCCGATGTATGCTATAAAAAAAATATATAAAAAACCAACATTTGACACGATCCATAGGATATTATATATCCAGGATATTATTACATTTATATTACATCACGTATTCAGATGACATTGTGTGCTATCATGGCCGGGAATATTGGCAGCGTTTCACCTTCATCTAACTTCAGGGTCATTCCTCACGTTTCCAGAGAAATTCTCTCACGTAGGCTTGCGTGACTTAGCGGTGCCTAACCTATTTGCATTTACGAGACATTTTCGTTGAGTATGATGTGGGGAGCCTAATGTAAGCCTTAAAGACTGTCTCTCGAGGTCCCGGGTTACATACGATGAAAGATTTTTTTAAGCGAGTAAAAAAGGAGGAGGTTCTCAGTTGGCGGGCAATTGTGGCCCGATTTTGTTGGTAAAAAGTCATTCGACTGAGTTTAGCTGCGATGTAGTCCCATATAAATTTGATTAAAGTCTCATAACGGAGTTGTTTTTTTTTTTTTGTTAAACGGAGTATGGAGTGAAAAAATGAACTTCCAAAAAGATTTTGTTGTGATTGATTTGTTGCATTGGAATTTACAAGGCATACTTGTATCAACCATCAAGAAAGAAAACATGCGTCGCTGACCTTAAGGGGAAAGGTTAATTTAGAGATTGGGACGGGGTCGGGGATTTGGACCTCCGGATATTTCACTCATTGTACGAAACGACACAGCCAGCTCTTACTTCACGTCAGTTTTCTGTGAGACTGGAAACAACCGGTCGATCCCATTAATGCTGTAGACAAAACTGTGTACAGCGTTGCTCTAGCATTTTTTTATTCTGTAAAAATTTTAAAACAGTAAGACCGTCACTGCTCAGGGTTACAAAAAAACATTTTACTAAAGATACCTAAGCCACCTCTAAGAAACATAAGTTCTAAGAGAGGATTTGTACTAAATATAAGTCACGGTTGAGCTTAATCCGCGCTCTGGGGCTTTAATTCATCGGATCCAGTTTTTCCAGTTCTTAAAAAGCTCGGGTCACCGGGATAAACTTTTGTAAAATAAATATCCTTTCCGCAATCTCCGTTTTCAGGTAATTTATAAATTTCAGGGATGAAAAGTTTGGGTCTACTTTATTAAAAATGTTTAAAAAGTTTTAACAAAGATAATTATATTTTCACTTAGTGCTTTTTGTACCACCTTCGAGTAGATGATTTTTTAAGTGATAGAGCCACGACACGAGACAACGGTAGCGGTATGATTTCTTAGGTTATTTTTTTTTATTGAATGACGAGATGAGCAAGGCATGCGCCTGATGGTAAGCGCCACGCCTGCCCATAAACAGAAGCAACACTACACAGAACTTTGAATTACAAAGCACTGTATGGCACTGAACTGCGCTCGTCACCCCGAGACATAAGATGTCTCATAATGCCCAGTAATTTCACTGGCTTCAATGTCCTTCAAACCGAAACACATCAGTGCTTATATACTGTTGCTAGGCGGCAGAAATAGACAAAGCGGTGGTGCCAACCCAGACGGCCTCTCGCATACGAGGTACCTACCACCTTGAAAATTAAATTAGGTATTATTTGTAGATATTTATTAATCATCGTTTGTTTATCAAACTAATTTCGTGTTTCGATGACGTGAAATTATAAAATATACATTTTAACAAATAGATTAGGATCGTGTCTCATTAAAGATGAACGCTTTGAAGGTCCAATTTTCTTTTGAAGTTATATTAAATTGTAAACTGGCTTCGTACTTAATCCCACATCTCGAAAACAACCCATTAATTGCGATAAGCGTTGTCCAAAATCTCACCTGTTAACCAGACGCGAGGAGCTCCATTGCGCATGTCTTGTTTGTAAATGTCGGGACAGTGCCGTGTCGGCGACGTTACGGTGAGCACACGTCACGTCTTTACCTAAGACAGCCGAAACACGCTCGCGAACCGAAACTAACACGCTTTCATGAATAAAACCCGTTTCTAAAATTAATTTTAATAACAGTACCATATCTCTTTTAACTTTAAATAAATTAAATCCTTTAATTTGTAGTGTTTTCTTATTGTAAATTATATTAAAATTTTGATAGTTGCCAGTTATTTTATAAACGTGAATTGAATATGCGTTTTGAAATTTGAATTTGGAACTTGTTCGTTGAGTATCTAATTGTAATAATCAAATTACGGTTGTAATTTATCTGTAATCAAAATGTGGTGGATACTGCGACGTGCTCGGCTCACCGGCGCCTCCCTCTTCAGTCAGGTTTCGGGGACCAATAACAATAACAACACAAAAACAGGTACAAATTAAAACAATTAATTGGATACAAATATTCTATGCAATAATATTTCAACAGAATATGTCGAGTAACAATTGAGATATTGATTCTATTTTGCTAATTTCAATAGATAGGTTAAATTCTGTAATTTAAATCATGTACGATTATGCAAAATAGAATGAAATAATTGATTTAAGTTAATGAATTTAGCAAGAGAAAATTAATATCAAAATTTTTACTTCATGCGGATTAACATGTTTTTACATATTGAAGTCCAACTTCTAACATTGTTTTCTTTGTACATTTTTATTACAATAACAGTCTCCTCTCGAATATTTGATATAGGCATTTGAATCATTTTAATTCTAAATTAGGCCAAATATCTATCTTCCAGGAAATTGAGAAATTTATAAAAACACGCTGTCAGATCCCTAAAACAACAGGCTTCATTTCCTAAAATTCCAAGTAATAATTTGTCCTGTTTTATTTAAATTCGTTGACATAATTTTAAGCCTGGAGATTTCGACGTTCATTTGGTATTTGCCTCTTACCAAGTACCGCGGCCGTCGGATTAACGTGTTCCTCGAAAGGATTTTCCTCTAGACATCTCCTAGGTATAATCGCTTCGAGCCTCGGAGCGAACGTGTTCAAGTAGTTTTACATAAGACCTGATTAAATATTCAAGAATTGTGATAGACAAAGAAGTTTGATTCAACGTTTTACGATAAGTTTAAATAGACTATAAAATATTACGACCGTTATTTCGGGTTTCATTGGCTTTAAGTGTACTCACGATAGGCTTAACTTTAGCCATGTTATAACTTACTGCTAATCCGAAATAAATCGACCAACTTGAAATGGCTTTACGCTGATACAGATAGCGATAGAAGCAAATATTGTTGCAAGATCAATTCAAATACGAATTAGAATTTTTGTTTTGGACTAAACTTATACTAAGGACGAAGTAACACAAGATATTTGCGATGACATCGATCATAAAGATGTTGATGTAACGGAAAATCAAATCCTAAATATGCACGTATGAATATGTCAAAAAAAGAATGACAAAATATGGATATTGAAGCGATGAAAAGATGTAATGCGAGGGAAAGATGTTGATGGATTAATACACGTCAACGATGAGAATGAATATTGAGTTGAGGTGGCAACGCGAGGAAAACATATTGTTGTGGCTTCACACCTGTATGTTATAAGGAAACATTGAATAGTATGTACATCTTTTAATGTGCGTCTCCACTTGTCATATTTGGCCGTACAGAAACAAAACTGACTGACTAGAGTGAAGACGGTTGGGCATGAGACCCCATAACGCTTGTGGCATGTCATTTAAGGATGTCCGATTTAAAGTCACAAAATTATGTTTAAAAGTACATGGGTTTTATTTCTATTGCCCATGTTGTTTAAGAAACCATTTATTATTATTCTGGTGCGTCATATTCCACTGCACCTGATAATAAGTACAGTCTAGTGAAAATAAAATGTCGCTCATCGAGAGACATTGCGTCTTTCGACTGCGCCAGAATAAATCGGCCTAAATTTACTGGTTATACACTAGCTAATCCCGGAACGAGGCTCGATGAAAGGAATTACTATGGTGGGTTTTTCGCGGCATGTTTGCTAGTCAATATCCAAGCGACTACTAATATGTTTCAGGTACGCTCTCATCAACCACTAAATGTTACACAAGATAATAATATCAATAGTTTTCTTACTTATGAAAGAATGGTAAACAAGCATATTTGGCTTTAGTGAGAATTTCTGAAACTTATACATTTCGTGACGGTGCCGAAACTTAGCATCCTCTGTCGCAGCATTCACCAAACACATACATACAAAGACTCACGCCTGTTTCCCAAAGGGGTAGGCAGAGACAACGGACTTCTACCTGCTATGATCCTTACACACCTCTATGGCCTCTTTCACTCTCATTATATTCTTTCAAACACATGCCTTACTTGATACTAATCAAAAGAGTAATGCAGATTTATGTTTATTTGCTCTCATTAAATGGATTCTTGAATAAATCGTGGTAAAATGTGCTGGTCCACTTATGACAACCGGAGAAAGATATCCACACGTTACTTTAGTCTTTTTGAATTGCACTATATATATTATGAAATTGTCACATTGCACAGACAATAATAGAACAGTTGGGACAAAATTGTGACTAAATGAAAAGGAATGGTTTCATCTGTGCAGGATTTTAACCACGATGGGTATTATTTTATCATTTATGATACTTGTATTGGTCTTGGAAGTACAGATTTTTATACGTTTAGAATTCTATATAGTTTATGTACGATAGTTACAATGATTTTGCTTATATATCGAATATTAAGATAGTATTATCTACATCTACGCTAATATTATAAAGAGGAAAGATTTGTATTTTTGTATGTAACGAACAAAAACTACTGGATCGAATTGAAAAATTCTTTCACCATTAGAATCCTACATTATCCCATATGAATACAGGCTACTTTTTATTCCGGAAAAAGCAGATCCCGCGGGCGAAGCCGCGAAGAAAAGTTAGTTATTCATAATTAAAAGTTCTGAGTGGTACTACAACTGTTCATGGGCAGGCGTGGTGCTTACCATCAGCCGAGCGACCTACTGAATCGTCTAGTTATACTGTTGAAACAAATAGTTTACTCAGTCATTAATTTTGTAGAAAATCACGAACAATTTACTTACATATACTGCATATACATTAACATACATTGACAGCCTCCGTGGCATAGTGGGAGAGTAGCCGGCTGCGGAGTAAGAGGCCGTGGGTTCGATTCCCCCACCGAGACAAATGTTTGTGCGATCCACAAATATTTGTTTCGGGTTTGGGTGTTGTAGGATCGCAAGCCATAAGGTTAGGTTAGGTGTATTAAGTCGGTTTAAAAAGTCTTCCGATTATAATCCCGCAAAAAGAAAACGCTAAAGATACCTGATAAAATTCACGCTAGCTTACCTGCAGAAGCAACTCCAAATATTTCCATATTTCTACGGATATGAAAATACACCTTCAACGTGCAGGCACAATGGCGTTACAGGGGAACTTTATTTGACGTTCTCTCGTCTATAAATCTCGTTGGAATTTCATTTCTGCAGATACCGCGGCTTTAAAGGTAGCAGAGCGAGGCTTTGTGTTTGTGATACTTATATTATCAAGTATTTGTAAGATTTTAGATAGGTCGTTTGTTACAAGAATAAAGGAGGCGTTTTAATGCGAATACCCGGTGTTATGTTGTGAGGTCGAAAAGGTCAGGTTTTACATCTGATTATGCTAAAATTTAAACAAAATTCTGCGATTTAATTTGGACTCTACGCTTTAACTTATGTGGACTTATTACAAAACGCCAACTTTATATCAATTAGTTAGTATGACAGACTCTGTGGCGCAATGGGCGCATAACCGCCGATTCGAATCCCGCATCGAGACATTTTTTTTATGTTAAGCGCCACGCCTGAAACGTTAATGTACGCTGAGTAATAAAGGTGTTTAAGTTAAATGTAGTCTCCTCTTCTTTTCCCTGATTAGCATTTACAAGGTGGTAGGTCCCTCGTATGCGAGAGGTCGTCTGGTTTGGTACCACCGCTTTGTCTATTTCTGCTGCCAAACAACGCCGAAGCCGTTGCCGCCTAAGCCAGTGAAATTACTGGCCATTATGAGACTTAACATCTTATGTGTCGGGGTGACGAGCGCAGTTCGGAGCCATGCACTGCTTTATAATTCATAGTTCCGTTTGGTGTTGCTTCTGTTTATGGGCAGGCGTGGCGCTTATCATCAGGTGAGCGACTTGCTCGTCTCGTCATTAAATGTCATGACTAAGTGGCCAGATTCTTCGATTTTTACAAAAATATAAACGGGATTTGCTATAAAATAAAATGTATTTTACTAAGTTATAACTGCAGAGAAGGGTGGGAAAGCGACAAACATTAAGGTGGCTTTCTTGTTGCACCAATAATATTTTATAGTAGCACGGTTATCGCTTGTGGACGGTTGCCACACGGAATGTAATGGCGAAGCTTACCATATTAAATTGATTTTTGATGCCCTGAAATTTAGGTCACCTCATAGCCGTGTACTAAGGCTTAGAACCTCGGTTTTCGAGGCCAGGAAATCAAAATTTGTGTTTCAGTTTTCCATTCGAAAAATCACAAATGAGTCTCCCGGTGTTAGAAATTGTGCCCGGTATGGCGAAAAGCTCGCCCCCTATCACATCATGGGACAGGAATAAGCTCGGTGACACGTGAGTGCAGCTCTAGTTGCACCTCTGCCTACGCCTTCTGGCATAAAGACTGAGCTTATGATATGAATGTTAGAAAGAGAACAAAAATAATAAGACTGTCGTATTAATTAGCTTTCATAATGCATAAAGGTTCTAACACATAAAGAGACTAGGATTTGGGCCTCCGGATATCTCATTTACCCTACTAATTGCAGCAGCAAGTCGCTACTTTATGTCGGTTATCTGTGAGATAGTGGTAACAACCCGGTTGAGTCGGCCGATTCATCGTAGCTCCGTAGCTCTGCGACTAAAAAGTCGCGTTTACTCGTTTCAGCAATAACAAACACAATCTGTGCTGATTGTTTATTAGATAAAGCGGAACTTTGGGCGGAGCTGAAGGGAAAACTGATAATGTGACATGAGACATAGGCCGTTGATGACTTCAAAGGAATATAGGTCACTGGGTAACATGCAAATTATGCGGTACATATGAGTACAGTACAGACTGGAGAGTGAGCGCCTTTGGTTTAAAGTGTCAGAACAAATGAGTAGGTTATTTTTATTATATCTCAAAGGTATAACATAGAATTCAATCAGTTTGATTGGTAGAACCACGCTGTAGACAGTTTTGTCTACAGCATAAATGGGCTGGCTCGACCGGGTCGTTACCACTGTCTCACACAAAACCGACGTAAAGTAACGGCTTGCTGCTGCGTTTCGTACGGTGAGTGAGATATCGGGAAGCCCAAATCCCCTCCCCTTCCCAATCCCTAGTTATCCCTTTCCTTTAAGGTCGGCAACGCGCCCATGATTCTTCTGGTGGTGGGCGTACATGGGCGGTGGAGATCACTTACCATCAGGCGACCCATTTGCTCGTTTGCCGGCCTATGCTATAAAAAAAGTTACATGTTTAATACTTAAATATTAAAATTTTATATTCCAGCTCGTCTTCCTAAATATATGCCCTAATAGAAGCACAATGCGGCATTGTACGACTAAGGAAAGAAAGAAAAATAAAAATTTACACCCTACTTAGATTTTTTTGAACACTACGCAAAAAGGCCCGATCTTGCTTAAGCCTTTGAATTTGTTTTTATTTGTCAGGCGACCGTCAAAAGCTTTAATGGCCTAGAAGTAGCCTATTTCGTTGAGAAACAGTGAGGGACTGGGTTTAAATCCCAGGATAGGCAATCACATTTTGTATTTGAGTTTGGTTGGAGTCTGTATCCGTATGGCGATAGGCTCGCCTCTAGTTGCATCTCTGCCTATACCTTCGTAGATACAAAGGCGAGCTTATGTGTGTAACAGGAGACAGTCAAAAAAGGAACTGGAATACCTGATATCAAGTGCTCATCGTAAATACTCACTAAGTTTCATTGGAAAGTTGGTAATGTTTTTGAGCTTCTGTCAATTTTTTATCTATGACGCGAGAACCGCCGGTTCGATTCTCGCATCATACAATTTTTTTTATTTCATTGAATGACGAGACGAGCAAGGCTCTCGCCTGATGGTAAGCGCCACGCCTGTCCATGAACAGGAGCAACACCACACAGAACTTTGAATTATAAAGCGCGGCATGGCTGAATTGAACGAACTGCGCTCATCACTCCAAGACGGAAGATAAGACTCATAAAGCCCACTAATTTCACTGGCTTCAATGTCCTTCAAACCGAAATACAATAACCGAAATAGTGCTTACACACTGTTGCTTGGCGGCAGAAATAGACAAAGCGGCGGTACCAACCCAGACGAGCTCTCGCTTACGAGGGACCTACCACCTTGCAACTTTACACTCAAATTTTAGCTTGACTGAGTCAATACCATAGTTTAGGTAGTTTGGATTAAGTACATTTGCAACACATTTTTACTGTGCCAATGATTTCCCTCATCGCTGGTAGAACGCTAAAATAACCGACACCCATTCCATTATCATTTTTGCATGTCATTCCTAGGATGCGCACTCTAACGCGTATTCAATTCGCGCCAATTCAGATTGCTTTTACAGCACGCTTTGAAATCCGAGTGCGACAAAAAGGGATCATTTGCATTAATAATGCTTACAATGTGGGGGTTAATGTGGATTATTATATTATTTTCTTTTGAGGAATAGCAGTATAATCTCTGAGTGTGCGAATTCTCATTATTATAACTGTATTACAGGGTCTGGATGAAAATCAGCGACAAGCAATTTATTAAATAAAAAACCGCGATAAAATCCATTTCAATTAGTTTTATTCCAAAACAATTTATGGTTTGGCATTATGCTGATCTAGATACTCTTGGTACTGTTGTGGTGAGACATATACCGTCCACACTTGTAGTTTTTTTTAATTTGTCTCCATATTTTGTTATAATATACTTATATTGTAAAACTTTTACCTCCCAATATTTGCCAATAAATATTTCTTTCTTTCTTTTAATGAACAAGAGCAAGGCTATACGGATTCTTTTTAGCTCTGGCACAGCATTGACACTGGAGCTGTTGTTAAGAACAGCGCAGTCCAAATTGATCTGGTCATTCAAGAGACATTACATTACGGTTATGTTACAGGATATACATTGGCTAACCCCGGATCGCAATAGCCACTATGGTTTTTCACTATGATGGTCGCTATTTAGTTGTGAACAAAAGTGTATGTATTTTTTTTTTATATTGCATAAGCCGGCAAACGAGCAAGTAGGTCACCTGATGGTAAGTGATCTCCAACGCCCATATACGCTCACCACCAGAAGAATCATGGGCGCGTTGCCGATCTTAAAGGAAAGGGATAATTAGGGATTGGGAAGGGGAGGGGATTTGGGCTTCCGGATATCTCACTCACCGAACGAAACGCAGCAGCAAGCCGCTACTTTACGTCGGTTTTCTGTGAGACAGTGGTGACGACCCGGTCGAGCCAGCCCATTCATGCTGTAGACAACACTGTCTACAGCGTGGCTCTACCACTCTTAATTTAATGCATGGGTCATTGGATTTTGGCGTCCATAGGATAGATACTATTATAACTTCTAACATAATAGATCGTATAACCCACAACGTTATTAATCCTATAAGACCCATTAAGCGATATCGGATTATAAGATTTTGGAAGTAAGGTTGCGTTTAATGCGCCAAGTAATCGTTTCTTGGTGGAAGGTTATCTAACGCATTATTATATCCAATTGGATAGCGTTTACCGTACACATGATAATAATATGGTATCCTAGCACGGCAAAGTGACTGTACTACACCTGATGGTAAGCGCAGTGCAGTCTAAAAAACACAGTGACCACCAACAAACGATGAGTTAATCGGTGGTCACCAGAATTCGGAACCAGGATCCCGAACCGGATATATACTGGCTGATCCTGGAACGCGATCCACACACTATGGCACTATGGTCACTATGGCAGGATTTAACACTATGTGTAGCTTACCTGCAGAAGCAACTCCAAATATTTCCATATTTCTACGGATATGAAAATACACCTTCAACGTGCAGGCACAATGGCGTTACAGGGGAACTTTATTTGACGTTCTCTCGTCTATAAATCTCGTTGGAATTTCATTTCTGCAGATACCGCGGCTTTAAAGGTAGCAGAGCGAGGCTTTGTGTTTGTGATACTTATATTATCAAGTATTTGTAAGATTTTAGATAGGTCGTTTGTTACAAGAATAAAGGAGGCGTTTTAATGCGAATACCCGGTGTTATGTTGTGAGGTCGAAAAGGTCAGGTTTTACATCTGATTATGCTAAAATTTAAACAAAATTCTGCGATTTAATTTGGACTCTACGCTTTAACTTATGTGGACTTATTACAAAACGCCAACTTTATATCAATTAGTTAGTATGACAGACTCTGTGGCGCAATGGGCGCATAACCGCCGATTCGAATCCCGCATCGAGACATTTTTTTTATGTTAAGCGCCACGCCTGAAACGTTAATGTACGCTGAGTAATAAAGGTGTTTAAGTTAAATGTAGTCTCCTCTTCTTTTCCCTGATTAGCATTTACAAGGTGGTAGGTCCCTCGTATGCGAGAGGTCGTCTGGTTTGGTACCACCGCTTTGTCTATTTCTGCTGCCAAACAACGCCGAAGCCGTTGCCGCCTAAGCCAGTGAAATTACTGGCCATTATGAGACTTAACATCTTATGTGTCGGGGTGACGAGCGCAGTTCGGAGCCATGCACTGCTTTATAATTCATAGTTCCGTTTGGTGTTGCTTCTGTTTATGGGCAGGCGTGGCGCTTATCATCAGGTGAGCGACTTGCTCGTCTCGTCATTAAATGTCATGACTAAGTGGCCAGATTCTTCGATTTTTACAAAAATATAAACGGGATTTGCTATAAAATAAAATGTATTTTACTAAGTTATAACTGCAGAGAAGGGTGGGAAAGCGACAAACATTAAGGTGGCTTTCTTGTTGCACCAATAATATTTTATAGTAGCACGGTTATCGCTTGTGGACGGTTGCCACACGGAATGTAATGGCGAAGCTTACCATATTAAATTGATTTTTGATGCCCTGAAATTTAGGTCACCTCATAGCCGTGTACTAAGGCTTAGAACCTCGGTTTTCGAGGCCAGGAAATCAAAATTTGTGTTTCAGTTTTCCATTCGAAAAATCACAAATGAGTCTCCCGGTGTTAGAAATTGTGCCCGGTATGGCGAAAAGCTCGCCCCCTATCACATCATGGGACAGGAATAAGCTCGGTGACACGTGAGTGCAGCTCTAGTTGCACCTCTGCCTACGCCTTCTGGCATAAAGACTGAGCTTATGATATGAATGTTAGAAAGAGAACAAAAATAATAAGACTGTCGTATTAATTAGCTTTCATAATGCATAAAGGTTCTAACACATAAAGAGACTAGGATTTGGGCCTCCGGATATCTCATTTACCCTACTAATTGCAGCAGCAAGTCGCTACTTTATGTCGGTTATCTGTGAGATAGTGGTAACAACCCGGTTGAGTCGGCCGATTCATCGTAGCTCCGTAGCTCTGCGACTAAAAAGTCGCGTTTACTCGTTTCAGCAATAACAAACACAATCTGTGCTGATTGTTTATTAGATAAAGCGGAACTTTGGGCGGAGCTGAAGGGAAAACTGATAATGTGACATGAGACATAGGCCGTTGATGACTTCAAAGGAATATAGGTCACTGGGTAACATGCAAATTATGCGGTACATATGAGTACAGTACAGACTGGAGAGTGAGCGCCTTTGGTTTAAAGTGTCAGAACAAATGAGTAGGTTATTTTTATTATATCTCAAAGGTATAACATAGAATTCAATCAGTTTGATTGGTAGAACCACGCTGTAGACAGTTTTGTCTACAGCATAAATGGGCTGGCTCGACCGGGTCGTTACCACTGTCTCACACAAAACCGACGTAAAGTAACGGCTTGCTGCTGCGTTTCGTACGGTGAGTGAGATATCGGGAAGCCCAAATCCCCTCCCCTTCCCAATCCCTAGTTATCCCTTTCCTTTAAGGTCGGCAACGCGCCCATGATTCTTCTGGTGGTGGGCGTACATGGGCGGTGGAGATCACTTACCATCAGGCGACCCATTTGCTCGTTTGCCGGCCTATGCTATAAAAAAAGTTACATGTTTAATACTTAAATATTAAAATTTTATATTCCAGCTCGTCTTCCTAAATATATGCCCTAATAGAAGCACAATGCGGCATTGTACGACTAAGGAAAGAAAGAAAAATAAAAATTTACACCCTACTTAGATTTTTTTGAACACTACGCAAAAAGGCCCGATCTTGCTTAAGCCTTTGAATTTGTTTTTATTTGTCAGGCGACCGTCAAAAGCTTTAATGGCCTAGAAGTAGCCTATTTCGTTGAGAAACAGTGAGGGACTGGGTTTAAATCCCAGGATAGGCAATCACATTTTGTATTTGAGTTTGGTTGGAGTCTGTATCCGTATGGCGATAGGCTCGCCTCTAGTTGCATCTCTGCCTATACCTTCGTAGATACAAAGGCGAGCTTATGTGTGTAACAGGAGACAGTCAAAAAAGGAACTGGAATACCTGATATCAAGTGCTCATCGTAAATACTCACTAAGTTTCATTGGAAAGTTGGTAATGTTTTTGAGCTTCTGTCAATTTTTTATCTATGACGCGAGAACCGCCGGTTCGATTCTCGCATCATACAATTTTTTTTATTTCATTGAATGACGAGACGAGCAAGGCTCTCGCCTGATGGTAAGCGCCACGCCTGTCCATGAACAGGAGCAACACCACACAGAACTTTGAATTATAAAGCGCGGCATGGCTGAATTGAACGAACTGCGCTCATCACTCCAAGACGGAAGATAAGACTCATAAAGCCCACTAATTTCACTGGCTTCAATGTCCTTCAAACCGAAATACAATAACCGAAATAGTGCTTACACACTGTTGCTTGGCGGCAGAAATAGACAAAGCGGCGGTACCAACCCAGACGAGCTCTCGCTTACGAGGGACCTACCACCTTGCAACTTTACACTCAAATTTTAGCTTGACTGAGTCAATACCATAGTTTAGGTAGTTTGGATTAAGTACATTTGCAACACATTTTTACTGTGCCAATGATTTCCCTCATCGCTGGTAGAACGCTAAAATAACCGACACCCATTCCATTATCATTTTTGCATGTCATTCCTAGGATGCGCACTCTAACGCGTATTCAATTCGCGCCAATTCAGATTGCTTTTACAGCACGCTTTGAAATCCGAGTGCGACAAAAAGGGATCATTTGCATTAATAATGCTTACAATGTGGGGGTTAATGTGGATTATTATATTATTTTCTTTTGAGGAATAGCAGTATAATCTCTGAGTGTGCGAATTCTCATTATTATAACTGTATTACAGGGTCTGGATGAAAATCAGCGACAAGCAATTTATTAAATAAAAAACCGCGATAAAATCCATTTCAATTAGTTTTATTCCAAAACAATTTATGGTTTGGCATTATGCTGATCTAGATACTCTTGGTACTGTTGTGGTGAGACATATACCGTCCACACTTGTAGTTTTTTTTAATTTGTCTCCATATTTTGTTATAATATACTTATATTGTAAAACTTTTACCTCCCAATATTTGCCAATAAATATTTCTTTCTTTCTTTTAATGAACAAGAGCAAGGCTATACGGATTCTTTTTAGCTCTGGCACAGCATTGACACTGGAGCTGTTGTTAAGAACAGCGCAGTCCAAATTGATCTGGTCATTCAAGAGACATTACATTACGGTTATGTTACAGGATATACATTGGCTAACCCCGGATCGCAATAGCCACTATGGTTTTTCACTATGATGGTCGCTATTTAGTTGTGAACAAAAGTGTATGTATTTTTTTTTTATATTGCATAAGCCGGCAAACGAGCAAGTAGGTCACCTGATGGTAAGTGATCTCCAACGCCCATATACGCTCACCACCAGAAGAATCATGGGCGCGTTGCCGATCTTAAAGGAAAGGGATAATTAGGGATTGGGAAGGGGAGGGGATTTGGGCTTCCGGATATCTCACTCACCGAACGAAACGCAGCAGCAAGCCGCTACTTTACGTCGGTTTTCTGTGAGACAGTGGTGACGACCCGGTCGAGCCAGCCCATTCATGCTGTAGACAACACTGTCTACAGCGTGGCTCTACCACTCTTAATTTAATGCATGGGTCATTGGATTTTGGCGTCCATAGGATAGATACTATTATAACTTCTAACATAATAGATCGTATAACCCACAACGTTATTAATCCTATAAGACCCATTAAGCGATATCGGATTATAAGATTTTGGAAGTAAGGTTGCGTTTAATGCGCCAAGTAATCGTTTCTTGGTGGAAGGTTATCTAACGCATTATTATATCCAATTGGATAGCGTTTACCGTACACATGATAATAATATGGTATCCTAGCACGGCAAAGTGACTGTACTACACCTGATGGTAAGCGCAGTGCAGTCTAAAAAACACAGTGACCACCAACAAACGATGAGTTAATCGGTGGTCACCAGAATTCGGAACCAGGATCCCGAACCGGATATATACTGGCTGATCCTGGAACGCGATCCACACACTATGGCACTATGGTCACTATGGCAGGATTTAACACTATGTGTACGGTGGTCGCTATCCGGGCAGATATAAATCTTACCACCAACAAGCATATGGCTGGTTCATGTCAGTCGCGTCCCGGGGTCAGCTGGTATTAACAAGTAACTTTAGGCTGCTTTTTTTTTATCCTGGCTGCTGTACAATATGTCCAAACATATTATGTCGGCCGTCAAGAGATATTAGGTCCCTCGACTAGTCCTAATGAGCCATTATGGCGGGTTTTCACTATGGGTACGGTAGTCGCTTTCCAGTTGGGTACAAAAATATCGGGTACCTTCCCACCAGCATACCATGCTGCAATTGTGGAAGGACGCAATTCCATTTTACTACCTTCAATTTTATCAAACCAAAACAAAGCGGTGTTTACACTCTGCTGATTGACGCCAGGAATAGAATGACATTGATTGACAGCCTCCGTGGCGCAGCGAGCGAGTAGCCGGCTGTGAAGCGAGAGGCCACGGGTTCGATCCCCACATCAAGACAAACATTTTTGTTATCCACAAATATTTGTCGCGGGGTCTGGGTGTTGTGAGACTGAAAGTCTCTCGTAGTTCCTGATACCTACGACACAAGACTCTTATCTTACTGTGGGGACAGGACTATGTGCGTGTGACTGTTGGGTGTATTTATTTAACTTGCCTCGGTGCTTCGCAGCCAGCTACTACGCCACAAAGACTATCATATTTTATTCCATGTCGTCATATTGCTCTAGGTCTATATTTTGTGGTAAATCTTATAGTGAAAACATGTCGTGCCGCCCGAGTTGGCGGTGTCAAGGTTGTACTAGTAACCGACTCGGCGATCAATGAGCTTAATATCATTTTAAACTGGACTGAACGTGTTCTAGTTAAAATTACGTAAGGGTATGTTACAAATGTAAAAATTATGATTATAAGCAGTTATACAGTCTTACATCCATACGTTCACGCCTGTAATCCCCGAAGGAGTAGGCAGGTGTGTAACCAGTACCACATTTCGCCGAGCTTAAAGTTTCCAGTATGTTCAAACTTTTCGGCCCATGGTAGGCAGGCGAGCCTGTCGCAATACATGGTACAATTCTAGACTCCGGACTGATACTGAGCATTTCGCGATAGAAAAACCCAATATTACTTTTATCCGACCTGATCGAACCCGAAACCTCAGCACAGCAGTCACCGCGTACGTATTACAACTGCGCCACCGAGGCAGTCAGATATACAATTTTGTTTTACATACCTAATGATTTCTTACGTTTACGTGAATATTACTCATTGAAATAAAGCTAATTTAAACGGATTTTATCGCGGGGTGGACTGGCCCCGTGACCACGAAGGCTGTAAAGTCTTCGAAACGTCGGGATCGAAATTAATCGATAATGCCTATGGTCCATATAGACGACCCCTCAAAATTTATGATGATTCTGGACTATTCCATAGTAAAAATATGGAAAAATAATAATTATAAATAGTTTTAGTGTAATTGCCGAGTGTATTTTGATGATGCTATGTATGTATGTATACATTAGTTGATACTGATTTCTATGTAATATAAGTTTCTTTTACTTTTGTACTGACTTGTCATAAGCGCTATTTCAATTGCCTACATGATTAATAAATGCTTTCATTCTTTCTTTCTTTCATTCTTTCAATAAAAATCCGCGATAAAATCCGTTTAAATTAATTTTATTTCAATTTTGTTTTATTTTTTGTCTATAAGCTCATATATTTATAAAGGAGTGGGTAGAGATTCAACTAATGCTACACTCATTTTTCACTGTACTCATTTTCCTCGAATCCGATATATTGTAGTGACTCTATCACCATACCAGGCGAATTAGCTCGCCATTCGATGCGGAAGGGTCACGCGGAGAAGCATGTGAGAGACACTCCTACCCCCTGACTGAGGTCTGGGCGGCGGACACGTGGACGTCCATCGGGTTGACCTCCTGAACGGAGTAATTAAGTGGTTGGAAAACTTTTATATCACCCACCGACCAGAGGCCCTCTATAAGGGCCGGCACCGTCGGGTCGGGGATCGGGATTAGAAAATGAGTAGAAATATGAGTGGTAGAGCCACGCTGTAGACAGTTTTGTCTACAGCATGATTGAGCCGGCTCAACCGGGTCATTACCACTGTCTCACAGAAAACCGACGTAAAGTAGCGGCGTGCTGTTGCGTTTCGTACGGTGAGTGAGATATCCGGAGGCCTAAATACCCATCCCCTTCCTAATCCCTAATTATCCCTTTCCCTTAAGGTCGGCAACGCGCCCATGATTCTTCTGATATTGTGGGCGTGCATGGGCGGTGGAGATCACTTACCATCAGGTGACCCACTTGCTCGTTTGCCGATCTGTGCTATAAAAAAAAAAACTATGCTAAGTATTAAAATTATTCAGTTAACTAACTGCCATAGTGCCGCAATCTCCTTCTGTAAAAGGAGTGGTAAGACAATGCGGAATTAAGTTTGAACATACTGCAAACTTTAACATTAAGTAAAATACATTAGAAGTAACAAGGTTCAGCTCACACAAAGGCCGAAAATCTCAACTCGAGCCCCGCTCACGGTAAATAAATATAATACAACGCCATTATGTGGTGCCTCCACCATTTCCTGCGTTGGTATATTTATTACGAGCTCAGTATTACTGAACCTTTCGCTTTGAGTAAAAACCCGGTTTTTCCTACAATGGAAACATTAACCGAAGCAAACTCTGTGTTTATTTTTCTTCTGTGTTTGTCAAACACCAAAGTTCTTTTGGAGTATGAAAATATTAAATAAATCCATATAATTACAGTATTCACTCCTTTTGGTCCAGTATAAAGAAGTACGGAAGGACGATGGGCGGAATTATTCTGACAGGAACTTTTGTGTGGTAGGTCCCTCATATGCGAGAAGCCGTCTGTGTTGGTACCACCGTTTTGTCTATTTGCCGCCAACAGTGTGTAAACGCTGCTGTGTTTCGATTTGAAGGACATTAAAGCCAGTGAAATTATTGGGCATTATGAGGCTTAACATCTTATGTCTCGGTGGGACGAGCGCAGTTCAGTAATATACAGCGCTTTTTAATTAAAGTTCTGTGTGGCGTTGCTTCTCTTTATGGGCAGGCGTGGCATTTACCATTAGGCGAGCGACTTGCTCGTCGCGTCATTCAATTAAATATTAAAAAAGTCATTGAGAGACATTATGTCTCTTGATAATCTACATTATAATTGAACTGCACTGTATTTATCGCATTTAAAGTGCCAGCTTCTGTCAGTTTTTAACTCTGCCGCCATTTCGGAAGGCTGTTTATACTGGAAAATAAAGGGCAATATTGAGAATTTAATTAATTTGGAACAGTTCATTCCGAAGCCGTTTCTTTGCCTCCATAATTATATATTTTACAGTAAGCTTTGTTTTGTAATATGTTTTATATCTCATAATAAAATTATATTAAAATTTTCCTTTTGATTCCTCGTTTATATAGGAAATTAACCAGTTTTATTTATTTTTCCTATCTTTTTATATTGATATTGACTAAACATACTTTTTATGCGATGACCTTCGTAATAATTATTGAATTCAGATGGTGTTAATGGAGCCTTAATTTTAAGAACAAAGACAGATTGCTTTTGCTATTGTTAGGGTAAAAGAATCGTTAAGTATAATCCTATCCTACTAATATTATAAACGCGAAAGTTTGTAAGAATGGGTGTATGTTTGTTACTCTTTCACGTAAAAACTACTGGATGGATTTGAATGAAACTTTACAATAATATAGCTTATACATCAGAATAGGACATACATATGCTACTTTTTATCCCGGAAAAAGCAGATCACGTGGGCGGAGCCGCGAGCAAAAGCTAGTCTTTAATATAAACACGCGAAAATTTATCGTATAATTATAATCTTTTAAAGTGATATCGCAAAAATTCGAGACAGCCTTAAAAATTCGTCCGAATCGCTCAATCTAATAATGTAGTACAAAAGATACGCAAAATTTCACCGCAATCATGCCAATTAACGCCTTAGTTAATTTGTTAATTTGTTTCAGGTACGCTGTCTCTTAAAGTCTAGACATTATGGTTTTTGGCGTCGAAACACTTCATTTAAATTGGTAAGTACTCTTTCCTCCGATAGTCACAAAAGCGTATTTTTTTCTGGCCTGGCAATATATCTAATGTATTCCATCAACTAGTTCCAGGAATGTAAACATTTTTTTATATCATAGGCCGGCAAACGAGCAAGTGGGTTATCTGGTGGTAAGTGATCTTCACCGCCCATGGACGCCCACAATACCAGAAGAATCAAGGGCGCGTTGCCGACCTTAAGGGAAAGGAATAACTAAGTATTAGGAAGGAAAGGGGGATTTGAGCCTCCAGCAAGCCGCTACTTTACGTCAGTTTTCTGTGAGACAGTTGTAACAATTCGGTCGAGCCGCTCCATTCATGTTGTAGACAAATCTGTCTACAGCTTGGCTCTACCACTCATAAACAGATATTTACCTATTCAAGTATCTACTGTGTTTGGTGTACTGACAAGTCCAAAATAAGGAATTATTTGTAAAGTGGATATGTGTTTACATGTCTGGAACACGTTTGGTGAATGGATTATACACTGCTGATGTTCACCAGAATTAAATCGTTCTGTTTTTTTTTATGATAACACCCAACAGTCACATATATAGCCCAGACCCCACATCACAATACGATTATCTTGAATTATGGATGTCGGGAACTACGAGAGACTTCCGATCTCACAACACCCAGACCCGAAACAAATATTTGTGGATGGTGCGGGGATCGAACCCGCTAATTCTGGTAAACTGAACGTAGAGCACAATTTTTTGTTTAATCTAGAACAAGTGCATAGCTTTATCGAGCACCGAGCGGCTTAAGTTAGTCTTTGTTCCACAATACAGCTGAATAAATCCGAAAAGGCCAATACAATGGGAACATTTGGCGACTCGGTTGAAAAAGCCGGGCCACCCTCTTTGCAGATCAATGACACTAGTCGCGATAATACTGCGGTAAAATGACCCTTTTAATTTAGCATACAGACTGTTATGTTACTTACGCTTGTATTTTCGAAGGGGTGTACAGAGATGCAACTAGTTTAACCACGTAATGATTTCTTACGTTTACGCGAATGTTACTCATTTAAATAAAACTAATTTAAACGGATTTTATCGCGGTTTTTTATTTTATTATATTAACCACGATTTATCATCTTAATTTCGTTGGAGGGGATCCTATCGCTATACCGGGCAAAATTTTAATTCTTGGCAATTCATGTGATCTTTTCATTTTTTATATCAAATAACTCAATCTTCATTTAGAATCCGAGGACTTTAAGGGTTCCCAATTGCCATTAAATTAATAAGACGTTTGCAGACAGTTATATATGTTTGCCAATGATAATAATATGTGTGACTTTTTTAATAGCATAGGCCGGTAAACGAGCAAGTGGGTGTGATGATGGTAAGTGATCTCCACCACCCATATACGCATACAATACCAGAAGAATCATGGGCGCGTTGCCGACCTTAAAGGATATAATTAGGAATTGCGAAGGGGAGGGAGATTTGGGCCTTCAGATATGGCACTCACCGTACCAAACGTAGCAGCTAGCCGCCACTTTATATTAGTTTTCTGTGAGACAATAACGAACCGGTCGTCCCGGCCTATTCATGCTTTAGACAAAACTGTCTACAGCTTGGCTCTATCACTCATACACTCCCTCTGAGTCTATAATCATATATAATATGCGGTTACCCACAATTAATCCTTTACTTACTGTCAACTAAGTAGCAACTGAGCAGCCCGAGCGGTTCGGGTCCTATTTGAAGCTAAAAGCATTTCGGGTATAAAAGATAAATATTTATTATCATTTTTTGACATAGATGGTAGAGATGTCGTAATGTTCATAAAGTTAAAATATTTTATTACAAGCCATATTATGTAACCTTCAAGCGTTGTTACCTTCAGCCACAGACATTCTGTTTATTGTGAGCCTTTTTAATTTATACATTAATAGCTTTCGCTGTTATGGAATGGAATAGGGTATTCAGTCAGAGTTCCAGAATAAAAAGGATTGAAAGCAGAGGAATGCATTTTTTTTTAATTTGATTTAATGACGAGACGAGCAAGGCGGTCGCCTGATGGTACGTGCTATACCTGCCCATAAATAAGAGCAACACCACACAGATCTTTGAATTACAAAGCACTGCGGGGCACTGAACAGCACTCCTCACCCGAGACATAAGATGTTCTCCCGAGGGTCTAGTGATTGTGACTTGGGACTTGATGGTTGGTTAGGGCGGATACAAGGGTACATCCTTGTATACCTGTGTCTGCATCGTTCATCCCCCGTCCTGGCCACTCGATTTGCTTCTTTCCTCTTCGAAGTGTGAAGAATCATTTATACAGGCCGTTATGATTCTAGTGACCACCGATAAAAACATTGTTTATCGGTGGTCGCTGGTTTTTTTGGACTGCACTGCGCTTACCGTCAGGTTTAGTGCAGTTACATTGCAGAGTCTGGATAAAAAAAAACACTAATATTAAGTAGATATAGATTCAGAAATATGAAAGATTTCACCAATATTAAAATTTTTGGTAGGTATATAATATCCCTTTGACCTTAATTTTAATCTCAATCTGTCCTAAAGTTCGTGTAACCGTAGAACTTATCAGAAGCCTTTGAAACTTTTGTTCTGAGTCTATTGTCTAAAAGGGTTTTGCTATCGTATAATTTACTTTCAAAAACTGGCAAAAGGTTAGGACGAAATATTCTTATGATATGATATTGGGGCGTGATTTATTTCGAAGTGTAGAATAACAGGTCTGGAAATCTTTGGGAGAGGCTTATGTTCAGCAGTAGACGTCCTGTGGCTGATGATGATGATTTTCGAATAATATTGATTGTTATTTTCCAATGTTCGCTTGTTTTGTCGCATTTTGTTTAATTTTAAGATCTATTAAAATGTTATACCTATGTTTACAAATAAATGATTCTGATTCATGTCTTTCGTTAAGGAACTCTATAAAATATAAATTACCATGACATCCGCACCAAGTAGCGTACCTAAGGGGGGGCGGTCCGCCCCGATGTCACCGGTTTTAGGGTGACACCCGACCCGCGTGAAAAACAATAAACGACAATTTCAATTTTCGGAACCCAAAAACCAATTGCCAGACCTCAAGACACTGTGATTTCTTGCTGCGTAGATCGGACCACTAACAAAATAATAAAAAATAATAATAATTGTAAACTGAAGGTAGATACTGTAACATTAATTTTTCTGGACATCCTACACCTCAGTTCACCCCGTGACCACGACGGCTGAAAAGCTTTCGAAACGTCGGGATCAAAATTAATAAAAAACCGCGATAAAATCCGTTTAAATTAGTTTTATTTCAATGAGTAATATTCGCGTAAATATAAGAAATCATTAGACAATTTCAATTTAATATCTCACTGCTTTTTTTGTTTACACCTGCCTTATTTATTCTATCACCACACAAAGATTGACTGGTAGAGGATACCTCAGGCATTGAGTCCACTCATATATACTTTATGTGTAAAGAGTAAATAAATAATTTGCTATTAAGAAATATATAGTGTGCTATAAACGTATGTTAAGATTCTGATTTCTATGTATCTTTTATCAAACCGCCCTAGAGCTACTTTTAAAGCGAAGGGGGAAGTCTCTCTATATACTGCACTAAGCCATAACAGGTTGTGAACAAGCTTTGCTCGTTAGTTCAAGAGGGTATTGTAAGGTATGCTTACCTCATCTTAATTACTTTCCAGGTGACGGTCTGTTAAGAGGTGTTACTAAACTCAAGATGTTTTGATTCTCTTATGCGCTTTTTCACCAGCTTTGCCTAAATTTAACTGAGCATTAAATATTTTTTTTATAGCATAGGCCGGCAAACAAGCTAGTGGGTCACCTGATGATAAATGATTTCGAAATACGCCCCTAATATCAGAAGAATCATGGGTGCGTTGCCGACCTTAAAGGGAAGGGATAATTAGGCATTGGGAAGGGGAGGAGGATTTGGGCCTCCAGATATCTCGATCATCGTGCGAAACGCAGCAGTACGCCGCTACTTTCGGTCGCTTTTCTATGAGACAGTGGTAACGACCCGTTCGAGCCGGCCCATTCATGGTGTAGCCAAAACTGTCTACAGCGTGGCTCTACCACTCAAAAAACATACCTATTTCGTATAAATAATACGGGATTACGCTCTGGGTTATGTGTAATTACATCATATTCAACGTGTACGCGCTGTCAACAATTTGCCGACTAACAATGTCACAATGCAGCGTCTCGAATAACCCGGGATGGCATCCCAGGAAAATTCCTACGAATCATAAACCCGGCGCAATTTCGCCTTGAAGGCGGCAGGTTCCCCTGGGAGAAGGCCCGGCCATTGCGCTCCCCGGCCATATTTCCCGGGTCATTGGTTCTGTTACTGGAAATCTAGAATTTTATAGTGTCGTAAAAATGTGGCACATGTTTTTGCTTGCGGAATCGTGATTTTTGAGTTCATGTGTGTTATGGTCGGGATGAGTTCGAGTGTGGTTATTTTGACGAGTGAAAGAATATGCTACTGAATTATTTCCCAATGTATATTGTTTTGTCTATGAACTGTAGTATTATGTATTATTTTTATAGAGGTTAAACTAGCGTGTGGATTACTTGGTAAGTGATCTCAATACATACACAAGAAGAATTATTGATGCATTGCCGATCGTAAAACAAAAGAAATAATTTAGAGATGTGAAAGGATAGGTTATAGGTTAGGGCGTATTATAAACCACAAGTAAAGGTTTTAATGGTTGATTATAAAACGTATTTAACTTTTAAACGGCTGATCAGATATTTGATAAATCATAAAATTATGTCGAATAAACCATCTTTCAAAAGAAAAACGCCGCAGGCAGATACTGATACGCAGAATTACTGACAGATAAAGGGGTGAAACTTCTCTCTTCTTTATTGTTAGGGGCTAAAAGTAGTCACACATATGAACTGCTAATGTAAAAAAAAATACATGTTAAACTGTATACAAAACAATGGCACAAAATAAATCTAATTCATATTAAATTAAAATAACGATCCATAAAAATATACACCTAATTTCAAATTAAAGATTTTTGCAATAAATCTTCATACATGGAGGATTATGATGAAATCCTTAGTTTACAATTTTTTTGTAATTTTACTGCGTGGAGCGCTTTTTAGCGCCATTTTGCAGCGTAAATGGCGTCTTAATAATTGAAAATAAATATAATTAAATAAAATAGAACATTAATTACCCAGAGGATTACTAATTCACAAAACTCATCAAAGGAGGTTAGAGCTCTTTGTAATTTGTTTTTTACTGAAATTTTCAAGAATAACATCTCAAAGCTTATTTCTCTGCTCTTTTTACGAGATCTTAGGGCATAATATTTTTAAAACTACATGTCATTGACTTGATCATTCAAATGTAAAAACAAATTACAGCCTCTGGCGTAATGGGAGAGTACCCCGCCGCGAACCGAGAGACCGTAGGTTCGACTCCTGCACCAAAATATTATTTTGTGTAATCTACAAATATTTGTTTCGGGTCTGGGTGTTGTGGGATCGCAAGTCCCTCGTAGTTTCTAATACCGATAGAGGTTAACCTATAGAGGTTTTAGGACTATGCGTGTAACTGTTGGGTGTATTTATTTATTTATTTTTGATACAAAACGTAAATAACCAAGCCGTTAAAACCACTGATCTGAGGCTGTAGAATTCTAATAAACCTCAAAAATCAGCAATACAGAATATTCAACAGTGATCGTACTTATTTACCCTCAGATGTCCCACTTACCCTTTTGTCCGTTCTAACAAAAAAAACTAAAACTTTTTGGGCAACGAAACGTGTTTCAGGGGTATTAACCCAAAAAACTAATGCTAATAGCGGTCTCTGCGCGAAACCCGGCCATTCTGTCATTTTACAACGCAAAATGTTTGAGTTAGTTTAGTTAAATTAAATAATATGGCTAAACGAAATTACTCGAGAGCATAAATTTTGTTGGAATCGGATTAACGAAACTCAATTTAAAGTTATAAATAAATAAGAGCCACAGTCATGAGAGTAGCCGGTGGGTCAAGTCTGTGTTTTAATTATGAGGATTTTCCATTAATATTAATAAATTCCATTTACAAGGTAAGTCCATCGGATGCGAGAGGCCGTCTGGGTTGATACCACTGGTTTTATTATTTCTGCCGCCTAGTCTGTCTAAGCACTCTTGTTTCGGTTTGAAGGACATTGAAGCCAGTAAAATTATTGGGCCTTATGAGACTTAACAACTTATCTCTGTCTTGCTTATATCTGGATGAAGAACTCATTCCGGTGCCTTGCAGTGCTTTGTAATTCAAAGTTCTGTGTGGTGTTGCTTCTGTTTATGGACAGACGTGGCGCTTACCATCAGGCGAGCGACATCCTCGTTTCATCATGAAAGCTGGTAAAATAAAAGAGAAGTTTCTAGCTATCGCTTTCATTAAATCAAATTAAATCAATTATTGAATCATTAAAATTTAAAAAATCATTTAGATTCAGTCAAATTTTAACTCCGCTCCTCAAATTCTAACCGCCAGTTCGGAATGCTGTTTCGTTAAAAAATAACGGACAAGAAACTCTAACGTTGCTTTACAATATTTGCATTTCTAAACTGATTTACAATATTTGCACTACATTGAAGTATTGATTTTTTTATTGACGCGATGCTGATACCCGACGCTAGTCGTCTGTTTTCAGCTTCACCGGACTTTTGGGTTAGCGATTTTGGCACTCTCAACCCTTACATTTAAGCGACTATGTTGAGGGTACCCCCTGTGGGGTACGAACCTCAGCTCAGTACGGTCGCTGGAATTAGATTATAATAGTTTTTGTACATGATCCTCTTCATCCTGATCTTATTATGCGTAGAATTGTTTTATGTTTTATGGCATGTTATCGAATAGTATTGGGTCCTGGAAAAACTGTACTAGCCTCTGGAATACAAAAATTCAAAAAAGGAACATTCCATCACGCTGTATAAAATTTCACACACACACACACGTCACACATCGCGTCGGTCTGTCGACCAATCAAATGCCACGAACGTTCGTGTCGTGTTTTTACGCCACATTCTAACCTTGACCTTGATTTATATGAAAAACTGTAACAATATGACTAACTGTAGATGGAGGCTCTACTGTATGGCGTAACAGTACAATACAAAACACTTTATTGCATAACAGAAAATAAGAAAAAATCACGTACAAATAAAAAACGCACAATGGGTGGTCTTATCGCTTTAAGCGACCTCTTTCAGACAACCTGTCACGGAGAGAGATGGTTTGATTTTATAACGGCGTGACGTAACGCAGAAAAAGAATCTGACAAATTGATTGGCGTGGTTTATTATGGCTTAAAACGTGATTTTTTAAATACTGCCTTTTTAATCCTTTTTTACCCTCTATTTCACTCCATCGTATTGTTCACATAATTTATATTTTGCTATGACTGACTTAGCTCGCTCGTCTGATGGTAAACGCAAGCCTGTCTAAAAACAGAACACCACACAAGACTTGGAGTTATTAAACTGCATGACATTAAACTGTGTTTACAACTGCTTGGCAGCAGAAATAGACAAAGTGGTGGTATCAGTCTAGTCGGCCTCTCGTCTACGTAGGACGGACCTACAATGGGGTAGTTGACTTGATTTTTTTAATATTTTAATCAATAAGTTACGTTACCCAAGACCTATTGCAGAAAGATTCTGGCTCGGCAAAGTGACTACGCTACACCTGATGGTAAGTGTAGCGCAATCCAAGAATAGTGTCGACCAACGATAAACAATGTGTCCATCGTAGGTCGGCAAGATCATGCCGGCCTGCTAAAGGGCCAAGGGAGAGGGGAAGGAAAATGGATGGGAAAAGGGTTAGGATCAAGGGGCAAGCCCCCTGGGGAGATCCGGATATACACTGGCTGACCCTGGAACGCGACCCACACAAGGTGGGCTACTATAGCAGGTTTTAGCACCAGTGTACGGTGGTCGCTATCCGGTCGGACACAAGTATACTCCCACTAGCAAATTTTGCCGTCTCCAAAAAAAAAAATTAGAAGTGATTAAAATCTGATGGCGGGGGCCCTTGTCAAATAACAGACGACTCAAACTTTGACGTCACCGTGGCTAATGGCCATTACGGTACATGCGTGCGAGCGAGATAGTGAGATGTCCCATTCTATAGTGATGTCAAGACACCACTATACCTTAAGATACACAGAACATCAAGCTATGTTCATACCTCCTATCCTCGAAGGGTTAGGCAAAGGTGCAACTAGTCCACCCACGTTTCGCCGAGCTTATTGCCATCCCATGTTGTGGTAGGAGGCGAGCCATCGCCATACCGGGCATAAACAACTGTGGTCCGATTTTTCTATTGTTCAAAATCAATTTAAATACATATTGTGATTGCCCGACCTGACTTAAACTCACGACCTCACCGTTATCAGCTTTAGTACGCTATCATTACGCCAATGAGGTGTTCTTTAACATAAGCTAAAGCAATAGAATAGTCTACGATTAATTAATATAGTTTTGCTCTGGTAAATTGAACCGTGCTTTAAACTTTCTTATTTGTTAATTAATCTGTAAACAATAAATTAATTAATTAATTTGTAAGCATCAAATCGAATTAATTTGTAAGAACGGGGTGAAGTTATGATGCCTTTAAGTAAATGTTTCATAAAATATTTTGTGCCTTCATAGACACGCTTGGAGTTCAGTTACAAAAAAGTTTTAAAAGCCTCAAATTAAAGGCCACATATGTCTAAAGGGAACAAAATAGAATATAACCACATGGCCAATTTAGATGTAGATTTACAAGGTGGTAGGTCCCTCGTATGCGAGAGGCCGTCTGAGTGGGTACCATCGCCTTGTCTATTTCTGCCGCCAAGCAACAGTGTGTAAGCATTGTTGTTTTTCGGTTTGAAGGACATTGAAGCCAGTGAAATTACTGGGCATTATGAGACTTAACAACTTATATCTCGGGGTGACGAGAGCAGTTCAGTGCCATGCAATGCTTTGTAATACAAAGTTCTGTGTGGTGATGTTTCTGTTTATGGACAGCCGCTTATCATCAGGCGAGCGACTTGCTCGTCTCGTCATTCAATTAAATAAATAAAATATATTATACCTTTATAATAATTGCTTTTTTGTAATTAATTTGATACTTTTTTAGATCAGTTTTAAACCCCTAACTACGAGTCTGTCATATCTATGTGATCAGTATCCCTAAGGGCATGGTTATCTTCAATTTTTATATTTTATTGGCAACATTTATTGGCCAAATAAACCGTATATATCCGGGATAAGTCAAATCTCCGACCCCAACTACATTATGATAACTGCATATTGGATTTATAAATGCTATCAAATACTGAATTATTTATATTCAATTTTAACTCGGATGTGGAATGAATTATTTATTTGGGACATAAAATGAAATAAACATTATGGATGAATAACTTAAAATGTCACATAATGGTCAGAAATAAGTGTATATAGCTAGTTTTGTCACAGCATTAGGCCGGTTTGTCATCACTGTTTCATAAAAAAAATCAACGTGAATTGGAAGCTTGCTGTTTCCTTTCCTAGTGAGTGAGATATACGGAGATGGAAAGATGGTAATAATGTTATTGGTCGATAAGATTTTGGGTCTTCGGGAGGCTTATCGCTGCTTTTAGGTATTATCCTAATAAAACCGCTACACCAAATTTGGGGAAAATGCCTTCAGCAATACATCGATTGAAGACTATTCATATAGATTCAGCCGCTGATTTGCAAGCTTCTTTAATTATTTTATATGATATTTTATCCTCACCGGAGGCTTTGTTTAGTGGCAAAGAATTAATAATATCCACAAATTTCTCAAAAGATGGAAGGTCCGAAGAAGGAGTATTCGGTGGTACCGTAGCCCACATCCGTATTTGTTTATGATACTCGTTATCACGCACTGTATCTTCGGGTATTTTCTCAATCTCATTAGTCAGACGTGTATAATACAGGGCTAGTATTATATATTCGAGGCTATCTACTCCCGTTCAGTATGTTAGTCGTGAAGTTACATTCAGCGTCAAGTGGGCCGAGTTACAAGTGTTATGCAGATATCTTGACAATATCGTGAAAGTTAGCCGTCAACGCTAGGGACGCGGCCACCAAGCTAAATCGGAATCAAATTAAACATTTTAATGTTACGTCAAATATCATGGTTGAATAAAAAAATAAATATATGTATTTTATATGTATTGCGTAATTGTGTCACATTCCTTGTCATACTTGATGCACCTACCTTGTCTATCTCTGCACCATCCTAAGGTTGACTGGTAGAGAATGCCTCTGGCATTAAGTCCGCCTATATGCATATGTGTATATGAAGTGCAAATAAATAAATAAATAAATATGTGATTAGCCATAAGTACTTTTAAACGGCTTTTTACCAGTAATAATCTACAGAGCTGAAACGTGGACACTGATTAGCGGAGTGGTCCAAAATTTCAAAGTCGCTCAACGTGCTATGGAGCGATCAATGCTTGGAATTTCTCTGGTGGATGAAATATGAAATTCAACCATCCGCCAGAGAACCAAAGTCATTGATATTGCTCGGAAAATGAGCAATTAGAAGTGAGCTGGTCATTTCTGCCGACGGACAGATGGTCGGTGGAGCAGACAGGTGCTGGAGTGGAGACTACGCTTAGACAGACGTACTTAGGGCGTCCTGCTACACGATGGACCGACAACTTGCAAAAATGGCGGGTAGCAGATAGATGCGGACTGCCCAAGACTGGGATGGTTGACGCTCACTTGGGGAGGCATATGTTCAACAGTGGACGGCAATAGGCTGAGATGATGATGATGATGACTTTTAACTGGAGTGATAAAAGCCTGCTTATGTTATGTCTGCATGTCAAACTGAGAAACCTTTTTTGAAGTTGTTTAAAAATAATTTCAATCCTTAGAAAGACATGGTTTTCGCCATCTGATTATTACATAACGCAACATACTGGTATTATGAAACTTGATACTTTATAGTTTTAGAATAATATTTCAGAACTATTCCATCATAAAAATGATAGCTAGTCACGCAAACCGCTAACGCAAGTTTAAGTGGTGATGTAACTTTGAAAAATGTAGAATCAGAATCGACGCGTAACAACCCTATCTGCAGTGGAGTGTGGAGGCGGTTGGTGGAGGGCGGAGGGCGCAGGGTTGTGCCGAGTCACCTCCTCATATAGCGCTGATGAAGCGATATTACAAAGCTATATTGTGGAGATAATGAGGAACGGGGGCTCTATCACTACAACTCCGCGTCTTGATTACAAAATGCGAGATTTTAATTTCAATATCTCTTTGATTGTTTTGGAAATTACTGGAATATTTACATATGGTAGAACCACGCTGTAAACAGTTTTGTCTACAGTATGAATGAGATGATGTCTCACAGAAAGCCGATGTGATGTAGCAGCTTGCTGTTGCATTTCATATTATATGTGAGATACCTGGAGGCCCAAATCCCCATCCCCTTCACAATCTCTCCTTTTCCTTTAAGATTGTCAACGCGACCATAATTTTTCTGGTATTGTGAGCATTTTTAGGCGGTGAAGATCACTCACCATCAGGTAACCCACTTACTTGTTTGCCAGCCCATGCCATAAAAAAGAAAGAAACGGAAGAAAGAAACAAATAGTTCGGTATAAATTTGCAAAATTGAAATTTTTTTAAATTCGTAATAGGCTTGCGTTTGGCCACTATCTTGCGTGATGGTGAGCGAATTATTATTTTGTTAAAGAAATTGCTTATTATTTATTATAACCATGTCTGTACACCAACCGTTGCACGCTTACACCGTGACAATTTCGTTTTCAATGTCATTGCTAGAACAAAAAATAATTTTAAATTAGTTGTTACTATGAAATACAAATTCATTATTCGTTGCCAGCTGATCGTAGAATACTCGAGAACTCAAAGCCTACCCACATCAGTTCCGTTGTCAGTTGAATTTAATATTCTCCTGTCAATTTGACGCATAATTTTTGCCTCTGACGTATGACAGCGCAAGCTGGGAATTATAATTTCCAATATGGCGGAGTTCTGTCAGAATATCATTTTTCACTTTAGTGGAATTTTTAATGAAACGTTTAGGGATAGTTTTCCAGTGAGGTTATCCATATGGCAACTGTATGTCGTTCTATCCTAAGCATAAGTGAGTGGTAGAACAGTTTGGTCTACAGCATGAATAGGCCGGCTCGACCGGGTCGTTACCAGTATCTCACAGAAAACCGACGTAAAGTAGCGGCTTGCTGCTGCGTTTCGTACGGTGAGTGAGAATATCCGGAGGCCATTCAACCCCTTCCCAATCCCTTAATTATCGCTTTCCTTTAAGGTCGGCAATGCACCCATGATTCTTCTGGTATTTTGGGTGTATATGAGTGGTGGAGCTCACTTATCATCAGGTGACCCACTTGCTCGTTTGCCGGCCTATGTCTATATAAAAAATGTTCGGTTTAGGATTAAAAACAATGTACCTAGTTGTTAAAACCCCCAACTTCAATTAGAAAAACATTTTTTCAACCAAACAAAAACCGTATTCGTATCAGACCATTTGTTTAGGTGCTATGATGCCCACAGCACACAAACGTAGATGACTTTTTATTAATTTCAGTAGTTAAGTATTATCTGAGTACTTAGTAGCTCGGAAAGATTTGAATACCATTTGCATTTGTGGAATGAGCAAGGAACTCAATTATTCGATACGAACACTCATCTAGGTAGGCTCACTTGTAGACTATAGAAAAAGTATAATCTTAATGGGGCTCATAAAGCTAGCAAAATTTCAGCCGCGCGTCCTGCATCACCCGCATGTCAACGTCGTATATGCCAAATGCTTTTTATTGGAACGAAGTTCCTTACGGCAGGCTTGGAGGGGATAGGGATTTTGCTGCGTGACCGAACTGAAAAAAATGTGATAGTAAAAAGCGTAAGAAAACAGCGTAAGAAAAAAGCGTTAAAAGCGCCGCATAACCAGCCAGCGTTAGTTCCTTTTTGCCTGCACCAAAATTGTGTGCGAATTTCAGCTCAATCAGTTTTTAAAATGAAATTCATTCAGCCAGTTATACTTGAAGTATTTTTATATCTCTTTCGATTTTTAAAAGATTACGCTAGCTCGTTATTATTTATAATTACATAAGTTGATAAAAAATGCTATACAATAGCTTTACCGCGGCAGTCTCCGAGTGCTACACGTCTTTTTTTTATTTTGTTATTTTAGTTGATAATTTGTATTTTTTACAATTTGTGTCGATTCTACATTAGCCGAAGAAACTTCGTTCCTACCTGGTGTCCCACGACACACACCAATTTTTTATTTTAAAATCTCATAATATACAAAATATTTTTGAAAATCAAAAAAGCCACTTTCTGAATCATACGTAAATAGTATTATTTATCTAATTTTCGGCTTAAAAATATGCACCATATTAGAAATAAATCGAAAATAGATAAAAAATGGAGGTGACTTTGTGATTTTTTTCTATCGAGAAAATTTTTGTATGTTATGTTTCTGTAAAACTTATTCGCTTGTAATTATAATGAAGTATCCATATACATAAGTTTGTTTAATTTAGCCATGAGTTACTAACTTAAAAATCAAATCTAGATTGATACTTTTGCTGTATGCGCCCTTTTAATACAGCCATAAAAACTCAGCAATATGATTCCAATTACTTTTCCAAGTAATGGATATTTCGGGTCTCCGATGTTAAGGAGCTTGGAAATTCGATTGATCTTCAAAATGATATGTTTTTTTATAAAAGCAAAATACAAGCAATTTGAAGAAAACTCGTTTATTAAAATGTGTGTTTTTGAAATAACAAGTTATCATGTTTTTTTTTTGTAGCAGACGCTGTTGTTATTTTTAATATGATCGGTGCTACATCATACGTGATATTAAAATGATATTATTTTCATTTCAAAGTATTCACAATACATTAAATGAAAACGTATATATTATAGCTTGTGAATTCAGCCCGGCCATGTTATTTTGAGTTTATTATAAGGCAAGCTCAAGGGTATAATATTATACAAAATATTAGATGTGGCCCGCGGCTCCGTCTGCGTGAGTGGCCATTTGCGGGATGAGAAATAGCCTATGTCCTAATCCAGGTCAGGTCATCTACCTGTGTGCTAAATTTCATCGAAAACCGTTTAGCGGTTAAGGCGTGATTGACTAACAAACATCTAAATTCGCAAAACTTGCAAATATCCAAACTTTCACACTTATGATAAGTATTAAGACTGACAGCTAAAAAATGATGCTAAAAAAAATACATATTTAAAAGAAAAAACAAAAGAAAAAGGAAAAGTATGCAATATATAATAATTGATGGCGAAAAAAATAAGCCCGGAGTTTCTTTCTGCCTTTCTTCTTCTTGTCGTCATCAGTAGGCAGCTAGAGAAAGGTTGGTAGGTTAGCTAGGCTAGGGATATTCTTGCCAGTAAGGTCCACGACACATCTTCTTACTCTTTAAACCCTTACAGATTTTATTTTCGGTAATTTACCCTACTCCTTCTTGCCCTTGTCCCGATTTCCATATCCTCCTATTCCGTGAATCCCTTCTTTTATTCATGCCCTCCCTTTTCCCATGCTTGTTGGTGTGCCTTTTCCTGCCAGCCTATAGCGCGGCGGTTATTCCAAAGTTCCCTTAATTTTTTATTTTAAGTTAGTCCTATTAATGACTTAAATGTTCTGTACTTGACCTGTCATAAGCGCTTTCTTAGCCTACATGATTAATAAAGATTTTGATTTTGATTTTGACAGCTTCAGTACCGAAGTGTGCAAGTAGCCGGCTGCGAAGCGAGAGGCCGTGAGTTCGGTTCCCGCACCGAGATAAGTATCTGTGTAACCCACAAATATTTGTTTTGGGGCTGGGTTTGTTTATATTTATTTATATGATGACGAGACGAGCAAGTCGCTCGCCTAATGGTAAGCGTCACAATTGCCTATAAATAGGAGCAACACCACACAGAACTTTGAATTATAAAGCACTGCATGGTACTGAACTGCGCTAGTCACCCCAAAACACAATCGGTCCATAATTGGCGAATAAATCGATGTACAGACATAAAAAAATTAAAAATAACACCGAATTGTGAACCTCCTTCTGATTTGAAGTCGGTTGAAATGAGATAATTACTACCCTTTCCTCTAATGTGGTAAACGTTTTAGATCTTAGAAAGAAAATTAAATGGCACATTGTGCAATTAGATGCAATTAGTATTTTAATAACGTGCACCGCTTTTGTTTTGCTGTTGTCTTAATGATCACCACTTTTATTGCAGTTGGATAATGTCTTTATTATTTTATAGTAGAGAGAGTAAACTTGTCTTGCTGCAGTTCTTGGTCACAAATAGAACTAATCTGATCAGCACATGATAACCGATTGAAACAGGCGAAAGGCCGTCTGGGTTGGTACCACCGCTTTATCTGCCCCCAAGCAACAGTGTGTAAGCACTTATATATTTATATATATTAGCTGATATTGATTTATACACAAAAGTTTCTTTTATTTTTGTATTGACTTGTCATTTTAACTACACACATGATTAATAAAGTATTAATTTAATTTAATTTCACACAGATGTACAAGCATGTTACTGTTAAAAGTAGCAATTCCCCTTGCAAGTTAAAATTGTTTACACAAAATCTAATCACATAAGATAAAACGTAACTGTTAAAGAACAAGATATAAAAGTAGACACGTTAAAGGTTTTACGAGGCACAGAGACATCGCAAACCACATTCCACACACGCTTACTGTCTCAGAACGTTATTATCTAATAGGTTTTTATTTGTTACGCCATTGTTTCCAATAACTTTTTTAATTCATTTTTGCTCGGATGAACGGGCAAAGTTTATAAGACTTGTTTCTTTTCTTATTATTGTTAATCGTGAAAGAACAAAGCAGCCGATGTTCAATTTATTTGATCAACTCTAAAATCTATAAATCGTGCATTGAACCGTTTAAGAACAGAATTTCAACTGAATTATTAACAAAAATCATGCAGGATTTTTCATTCAAGTTTGCTGATTGACAAAATTGAACGGTGTGAGCCCCCTATACGTCAGTGCAAGCTTCTTTTTTAATAGCATAGACCGGCAAACTAGCAAGTGGGTCACCTGATTTAAGTGATCTCCACCGCCCATGTACGTCTACAATACCAGAGGAATCATAAGCGCGTTGCCAACCTTAAAAGGAAAGGATAATTAAGGGATTGAAAAGGGGGGTTTAGGCCTCTGGATATCTCACTCACCGTACGAAACGCAGCAGTTAGCTGCTACTTTACGTCGGTTTTTTGTAAGAAAGTGGTAACGACCCGGTCGATCCGGCCCATTTATGCTGTAGACAATTATGGCTCTACGACGCATAAAAATACCTTTCATAAATAATTATTTCATCGTATTTATTGGCAAAGGAAACGGTTGAGAAAGGCCCAGCAAGGACATGTTACAAGAGATAACATGGGCCACAATATCCGGTGGTTGGCAGCAGTTTGGCCTATTTCCACCCCCCTCCACTAATGGCTTTGTTTAACTCTGTCGGGATCGATGCGTCGCCTTCAACTGAAGCTGTCCATTTTCTAATGGATTTCTATTGTTACCCGCTAATGTTATTAGAACTGCGCTAATGTGGAATTTCTGTCAATACTATTGACAGTACGAGCTATAGCTGAGTTTTAACGGTTAGGTATAATCTAAGGGTCAAGGGCCTCCGTGGTGTAGTGATAGAGTAGCTGGCTGTGAAGCAAGAGGCAGTGGATTCAATTCCCGCACCGAGATAAATCTTTGGGTATGTTGAAATAGAGTTAATTTAAACGGATTTTATCGCGTTTTTTTATTTTAATTTTGGTCCCGACGTTATGAAAGCTTTTAAACAATTAAGATAATAATTAAACTCAAACACTATTTCAACAATGTACAGTATCATCATCATCATCAGCCACGAGACGTCCACTGCTGAACATAGGCCTCCCCCAAATATTTCCAGACCGACCTGTTGGAAGCGGCCTGCATCCAGCGACATCCTGCGACCTTTATCAGGTCGTCTGTCCACCTATATACAGTATATCCACTTTAAACTTTTTACTAAATACATTCAATTTTACTTGTAAAGATATACACAGCACTAATGTTGCATACATGTAAATTATTAACATTATCATGTCGGTGACGCGAACCCATAACATTTTCCCCTACCAAAAAATCCTTAACGCGGCTAAAGAACTTTCACTTCAAAAAACTTTAATCAAACTATTATTAGATTAGATGCATTTATTCTCAGGTCTGTCTCTCGTTTTAGAAATATAGGCGTAACGGTATCCAAAAACTCCACCAAATCATTGCATACTTACTTTATACATGTACATTTTGTCCTAAAAACCACGGCCTATATATAAACCGGGAGGCCTGTTTATGACGCGAAAAGCAATTTACGCACCAATTCAAGGATGATTTAGGGCCTGGCAAACGTTAGGAAACCTACTTTTAAACTAGACTATGGAATTTGATATATGAGTTATATACATCCACATAATCTAGTCTCTGCATCACTTAAAGGTTTCTTTTTACCCGAGCACGGCAGTGACTGCACTACACCTGATGGTAAGCGTAGTGCAGTCCAAAAAACTAGCGACCACCGACAAACAATGAGTTCACCGGTGGTCACCAGAATCATGCCTCTCCGAAGAGGGAAGAAGCATTTATACAGGCCGAACTGAACTGCGCTCGTCACCCCGAGACATAAGATGTTAAGTCTCACAATGCCCAGTAATTTCATCAATGTCCTTCAAACCGAAACACAACAGTGCTTACACGCTGTTGCTTGGCGGTAGAAATAGACAACGTGGTGGTACCAACCAACCCAGGCGGCCTCTCGAATACGAGGGACCTTGCTACCCTACCTACCCCTTCGGGGATAACAGGTGTCAGTGCATATGTATATGTAAATAACAGTCTTTGCATACCACGATAGTCATGCCACCAAAGCAGGAAGGGTGTTGTTATTCTGTAATAACCTCTAACAAAAAAATAAGTGTGAGTCAGTGGCATGGTAGCGCTTTAACAAATGTACCGATTTTAATGCGATTTCTTTTGTTTGAAAGCTGATTTAATCGAGATGGTTCTTAGCTACATTTGAAGACAATTGTTTCAGTAATTTAAAAGTTACCGATGTTTTTCTAATAATAATCATTGAGGGTTATTAACAAAGATATTGTTAAATACATTGTTTCTTAACTTCAATGGAAGACTTATACAAGTCATTACTCACGTTAATTCACTCCACTTTGTAATCTCCGTTTCAAAAGATTGCTACTCAAAAGAATCTGCCACCAATCTAAAACACTTCATAACATCTTGAGAACTCACGAGACGCGATCTTTAACTATTCGCATAGCTTATACAAAAGTTTGATTTTCTCATCATCTTTATAGGCTATCTAGTTACAGTTTATAGAGGTTTAGGTATTTAGATACATATCTAAATTAATCTAAGATTTAATACCATTTTTTTCGAGACTTTTCTATGACGTGCTGTGACATTATTTGGAAATATACAGGTCTGTATTTTTTTATAACATAGTCCGGCAAACGAGTAAGTGTGTCACCTGATGGTAAATGTTCTCCACCGTCCATGTACGCCCACAATACCAAAAGAATCATAGGCGCGTCGTCGACCTTAAGGCTGCGGTTAGACGACGCGAAAAATCTCGTGCGGCCGCGCGGCGGCCGCGCGGTGACCGCGTACTACTGTTCAGTCATAGCAAATGTATGTTATCGAGTGATTTGAGCGAGGCGACCGCGCGGCCGCCGCGCGATCGCCGCGCGGCCGCAACGCGGTGGTATTCCGAGTCATATAAACGCGCCCTAAAGGAAAGGGATAATTAAGGGATTGGAAAAGGGAAGCTATTCTGCGCGTGCCTGCTTGATTAGGCCCAGAAGAAGCAAAGCTTACGCATGTGTCCCCAATAGGGTAGGCAGAGTGGCACTAATATATACACGGTTCCCCGACCTCAGATCTGAAGAAAACTTATCTGATATTGTTATTTCATAGCAATATTTAAAATCATAATTGCGGGCTTTTGAACCAATTTTGATTGTGTTTTTACAAAAGGGTTGTTTTCGTATAATTTTCTATTGCGTGTAAAACAATTTTAAAGATTTAGTAAAGTAAAATACCTTATTACAACAGCGCCATCGAGAAATTCTTTTCTTTTCCAAGTCGGTTGGAAATCAATGAGTGAATTTATTACAACATATCCATCCCTAGGGAGTTGTTAAAATATGTTATAGCCCAAGTACTATTCTGCCGATGTCCGTAGCCTCACAATTTAATACTTTGAACACGAGAGCGAAGTATAAACGAATAAATTGATGTAGGAATTTATGCTCGGTGAGGGAATCGTTAATAAAATTAGAGTGAAATAAAACGGAGCTGAATTTGTTCTGAACATTGTATATCATCAGACTACATCTGTCTATTGTAAGCCTAGTACAGGTTTCAATAGTTAGTAGTAGACACTTTCCATTGCCACTTCATACATCGAGTACAGGAAACCACTTGTTGTAGTTATTATGATGAATTGAAATAAAACTAATTTGAAGGGATTTTATTTTAATTTTAACTCCGAATAGTACTACTCTCATACAGTAGAGGAGGCCCGTGAGATATCCCACTTATGTCGTCCCATTATACATGTACATTACAGGGCTAGTATTATATAAAACTCTGGTCTTCGACTCTCGTATTCTTGATTTGATTTGATCTCACTCACTGTTTGAAACGCAGCAGTAACCCGCTACTTTAAACGTTTTCTGTGACTCAGTGTAATTATCTTAGTATATTTTATGTCAAATCAAATCAAATCATTTATTCTGTAAATTGGATCATAAATATCACTTTTACATGTCAATATTTTTTATATTTTTATCAGCATTTCGTGGCTAGCTATGAGAATAAATGCCGAGATAAACTCATGAGCTACGGCCTGTTTTAATGTCCAGTTATTGTTGTTTCACAATGCGAGTGTAATGTACAGAAATTCCTGGATTGGCCTTTTGAGGAAATAGCCCTAAGTATACCCAACATGGCACTCGCACTCACATATAAAAATAGAAAATTAACCAAATTAAAATTAATATTTTTCCTGAAAAATTCATGCGGGTGCTTTTAAACCTAGTTAAATAAATTGTGCTTTCAAATAAATATTGGTATGTAAGAAAAGTCGATACGCAATTTGGATAGCGTCGTTTCGCCATATTGGAAAGCGAACCGAGCGTTGGCGTTGATTTGAAATGTGTCGACCCAAAAAAAGTGAAAGCAATCCGCTAGAGCCTTCGCTGAAATGGCATAGGAATGCAGAAAATACTATTTCTGCAACGAAATCTATTAACAGAATCGACAAGTTTTTTTTATTTGATTGAATAACGAAACAAGGGAGGCGCTAGCTTGATGGTAAGCGCCACGCCTGCCCATAAACAAAAGCAACACCACACAGAACTTTGAATAACAGAGCACTGCATGGCACTGATCTGCGCTCGTAATCCCGAGACATAACATGTATATTTTCATAATGCCTAGTAATTTCACTGACTTCAATGTCCTTCAAACCGAAACACAACTGTACTTACATACTATTACTTGGTTGCAAAAATAGACAAAGCGGTGGTACCAACCCAGACGGCCTCTCGCGTATGAAAGACCAACCACCTTGTAAATGTTTAGACTCTTTTTTATTATAATTCTTTTTTATGAAATATCCCTGATATTACCCCCTTATTCATGAATATTACTATGAGATTTCATAGTGTTTACGAACGCATAGTGGGGATTTCTGTGCACGCTAATGGACTGTTCTGAGTGGTAGAGTCACACTGTAGACAGATCTTGGATCGCGATCCGCATAAGGTAATGGGTCATCATGGCAGATTTTAACACCATGTATACGCTGAAGTGGAAGTGGTCCGGTCATGTCTGCAGACGGACAGATGGTCGGTGGAGCAGGCAGGTGCTAGAGTGGAGACCACGCTTAGGCAAACGTAGTGTAGGGCGCCCGGCTACACGGTGGACCGACGACTTGAAAAAGATGGCAGGTAGCGGATGGATGCGGGTTGCCCAAGACCGGGATGGTTGGCGCTTACTTGGGGAGGCATACGTCCAACAGTGGACGGCAATAAGCTGAGATGATGATGATGATACGGCTATCCGGGCGGATATGGGAATGTCCTACCACGAGCAAAACAATATATTAAACCTATGTATCTCAATAGCACTATACATTCCCATAGCTACGTTACGTCCGTTGGGTACGGTTTCAATTACTGCCAGCATTGTTCCTCACAAAAAGTAAAGTGTAATGAAATTGTCTCGACGGGCACTACACTGGCCCGTATTCAGCGCGGTGTCGGGGGACCCGGCCCATGTTAGTTTAGCACAAATATGATTTTATTATATATTATGTTTGCTGTTTCAGGAAATTGCTTTGGAGATGTATTGTTTATTTAGGCTTGTGTATTTCATTCCTAAGTATAATTTTTTCGCGTTCCAGTATCAGCCAGTGTGTATCCGGTTCTCCCGAGCGGCTTGCGACATGACATGATGGTTGTTTGGGCTGGGTATAGGGCTACATCCTTGTATCCCTGTGCCTGCCTCGGTCATCCGCTTCTCCTGTCGCAGGTCCCTCGATTTACTCTTCGGAGTGTGTGTGTGCCCTTCGCATTTGTATAGGCCGGCATGATTCTGGTGAACATCGATAAACTCATTGTTTGTTAGTGGTCACTGTTTTTTTTGGACTAAACTGCTTTTACCATCAGGTGTATTGCAATCACTTTGTTGTGCCCGGATAAAAAAACCTTATACCCAAATAAGATACGAAGGTAAAATAAATCATGAATTAGAAGTTAAAAATATGGTCGGTCGTAAAGGAACGTTTAACGAAGCTATATTAAGTTATTGCCCTACCCAAATTAAGTGTATAACACCATTTAATATATTTCGCCCCCATAATAACACAGTACGTCCCTGTTTAAAGTTGAGGACCAATTTAAACTCGTCCCTCCACTTGTGTGCAATTTTTTTTCAATTTACCTTCATTGTTCGAAGCTGTTTGTGTAAGGTCACTTACAGTTTGTTTACGCTGTTCCACAAAAAAAAATGAAGAATATATCCCTCATATAAATTATTTTCAACTTTTGTAAGCGTTGTTAAAATGAAATTAGTGTGGTTGGTTTTTTCGGAATTTCTCTACGTGGTGTAATATTCTTTGTGTGCAAAGAACACATAATATCATCCTAAGGACTTTATGTGCTGCAGCTTGGTTTACTCGAATCTCTGAGATCCATGAGTACCTGAATATGATAACCAATGTTGAAGAAGCTAAAAATGACATAGGAAAATATACAGACATATTAGTTAAGCGGCGATAGCTTAGCGGGGAGTGGTATGGACTGTCGAGACGAAAGTCGCAGGTTCGAGACCAGCCCCAAGAGCATACACCACTGACTTTTCTAAGTTACGTGTATATTAGTTGTTAATTATCGCTTGCTTTAACGGTGAAGGAAACATCGTGAGGAAACCTGCATACCTGAGAACTCGATAAGATTTTTCGAAGGTATGTGAAGTCTGCCAACCCGCATTAGGCCAGCGAGGAGGCCCGTGCCCAGCAGTGGGACGTATATAAAAAACAGGGCTAGTAAAAAAAAAAAAAAAAAATTAGTTAACCACTCGAATCCCCTAACAAAAGTGCTTTTGCAAACGATTCCATTAAGGCGACAGAAATAAGCCAACTCCAAGCCTCTACAAGGTGGTACCACCGCTTTGTCTATTTCTTCCACCAATCAATAGTATGTAAGCACTGTTGTGTTTCGTTTTGAAGGACATTGAAACCAGTGAAATTATTGGGCATTAGGAGACTTAACATCTCATGCCTCGGGGTGACGAGCACAGCCTAGTGCTATATAGTGCTTTATAATTCATACTTCTGTGTGGTGTTGCTTCTATTTATGGGCAGGCGTGGCCAAATGTCTACAGCATGGCAGTGCCACTCAATCAAAACTGTATACAGCGTGGTTTTACCACTCAAATGGCTAAAATTCTAAATGACTCCTCCCATATTAAATACGGATTTAGTAAGCCTTGCAAAGTTAATCTTGGACATAATATTTAATTAGCTAAATGTATTTCGCGCGGGCGAAGCCGCGATCAAAAGTGGTATTGAACAAACTATAATATTAGTAGAGATTTTCATGTTTGCCCAAACCCGAGTGGAAAACTTCTCAAACAATCATTTTGAAGGAGTTGGTAATAAAGTAAATATTAGTTGTATAATAATTATATTTGGTGTGTTTAGGTCCACTGCCTATACGAGTATGTACACACAAACATTAGCGTTGTACTTGTCTTATTGTAGTAGGTACATTGCTTTCTAATAAAATATATATTGCGGGTATATATAAAACGTGTGTATTGCTTTGGTCAACAATACTAGAAGAATCATAGGCGCGTTGCCGATCTTAAAGGAAAAGGATAATTGAGGGATTGGGAAGGGGAGGGGGATTTGGGTCTGCGGATATCACTCACCGTACGAAACTCAGCAAGAAGCCGCTACTTTACGTCGGTTTTCTGTGTGACAGTGGTAAACCCAGTCGAGCCGGCCCATTCAGTTTTGTCTACAGCGTGGCTCTACCACTCACATTATTTGTAAGTTTTCATGGAACAGGTTACAATAAATTCAAATGCCCCGTATAGCGATACTCTCACTGCCTATCAAATCATGGGACAAAAATTATATCAGTGAACAGTAGATGCACTAGCTGTACTATCGCATACTCGCCGGATATATATGCGTGATATTACATCAAGAGATGTTTTAAGGATTTTTCTTAGTTCATTGCCCCAGGTCTGAAAAACATAGCTTTTCTATCTAAACCATATCGCTCTAGTTAATTTGAATAAATGCAAAAATATTCACCACATTTAACGTGTGAAAACGCGCCATATAAGTACATTTTCATTAAGTAGAGTTCAGCGGGAGTTGCCAGCAGGGAGTGCGCATTCGTTAATGAATGTAAGGCAAAGGAATTCACACATGCAGCCTGCAGGGAAGCTAAGAACTCAAAAGAGTTAAGAAATGAGTATGCACTTCGAGTCAAAGGTTCTACAAAATAAAATTGCGCAGCTTTGTGAACACGTTTGCGCCAGTTTAGGTTTATTACTAACTTGTAAAAGGAGGCGGTTCTTCTTTTTTTCAGGCGTAACTCTGTAAGTTGTGAATCGGTTTTTATTCTTTTTTATTGATAAGGTTTATTCTGATGGTGGTTATATATAGTTTGTTGAGATCTGATGAAGGCGTAACAGAAAATGGAAAATTTCTCAAAAGATAACATTAGATTAATTAACGTGTTGAAGTTTTTAATGTAGAGTCTATAATGGTTATTATAAGATACCAGATTTGGTGTATTTTAAGCTGAGCCACAGTGATACAATTTTTTAAACTTTATTGTGTTTGAGTGGTAGAGCAACGCTATAGACAGTTTTGTTTACAACATAATCTATACATCTTAGCCTATATCGTCCAGGAATGTCACCTTTCAACGTAAGTCACGGGTACTAATTTAATTCTAACAGATGGACAGTTTAGGAACTTACTTTGCTACCTGGGGTCATCCCGCGGACATTCACCCTATACCCGGAGTCACTAACGCTTAAGAAATTTCATTATTCTGCCGTTTTGTGCCATGACTTGTAATACCTTTTTTTTTTTTTTTTTTTTTTTAATGGCATCTGTTATACATTATGCCAGTGTAATACCTTTTACAAGAACAATGTATATTGTATTTTTATTTTTCACGGCTTTGGATATTGATCCTTTAGCTAACGTTTTATAATTTTTTCTTTTGCAGTACTTTAGATTATTTCTTCGAGTATCATCCTGATGAACTTTACGTAGTTGATTGGCAAAATCGTACAACATCCCAAATAGTATACATTCTCCTCTAAACTCATGCTTGTATACACAAAGGGGTAGGCAGCGATGCTATTTATGTACCCACGGTCCGGCTAGAATATTTTCGCCGCATGATGAGAGCAGCGAACGTATCGTAACACCAGGCACAAAATATCGGTCAATTAATTTTTCGAATCCCATTCACAAATTAAGATTGCTCGTCCTGAGGTTTGAACCCAGGACTTCATGGTCCTTATGATATGTATCGTGATTGTCATATATGTCAATAACGAAATATCTTTACACGGTATAAAATGAAGTCGCTTCCGCTGTCTGTTCGCTTAGATCTTTTAAACCATTCAACGGATTTTAATGCAGTTTTCAGCAATAGATAGAGTGATTTATGACAAAGGTTTATATGTAATTCACACTATGACGCACGGGAGCAGGGCAGTAAAATGCAGGTGAAACCGCGAGGGACAGCTAGTCAATTATAAAATTCTAGTAAGATCATACAATGCTGTGAAACGTCGGATTCAAAGTAAGTGCGTTATTGCGCGACGTATTTCGAGTCAGATGTATAACGACAGGGTACGAGTCCCGTAGGATCGGCTCCTCACCTTCCTTGACCTTGAGGAAGACGGACTTGGGTTCCTCGTGGGTCTTCTATAGTCTGAACGTTTAGTAGATGATTAGGACATTTTATTAAACTAGCATTACAGCTTTGGACAATTTATTTAGAAAATATTTTCTTCATGCCTATAATTTCGTAGTTCTAATACAGTACTAGGATTTAAGTTGTCTCCATCTATATTGAAAATAGAAGCGATGAACTAATGCAGACCTGTTACAATCTTTTCTTCTTCTTATACCTGCCCTTACCCCACTCAAACTGGGGGTGGTGTTTTTAAACACATGTTACAGAAAGACTTGGCTTGTAATTTTTACGACTGGCCGCCTGTCTGAGGTCAATCCCTTTGGGGTGAAACCACACCCAGAACTTAAACATTTTTTTCTGGATAACACAACCATTTAATTTTGTCTTGATGAGGGAATTTATATTTAAAATAAATATCAAAATGTTAACGTTGCCTTAAATACTAATAATGCGAAGGAGAAATTGGTATTTATTTTACATTGTAATTACAAGGTGGTGAGTCTCTCGTATGCGAGAGGCTAACTGGATCGATACCACCGCTTTATCCACTTCTGGCGCCAAGCAGAAGTGCGTTAGCGCTGTTTTGTTCCGGTTTGAAGGACTTTGAAGCCCGTGAAATTACTGGGCATTATGAGACGTAATGCCCAGTATATATGCCCAAGTATGATCTGGCACAATTAATAATATTACAATTTACCATACATACATAAAATAATGGAAATGGATGTAACTGTACATCATATTTAAGGGTCGTAGGACAGACCGGACGTCCTGCCAATGACCTCTATTGTTTTAGCTAATTGAAAGTTATAGCTTTAGCCTCCGTGTCATTAATCATGTTTTATGAGCCGTATGTGACGCGAAAAATGGGTTATATTTTGTAAATTATAGCTTTATGTAATTTATTATTTGCTAGGATTTTTGTGTCTTCTCGGGTTTATTTTTAATTGTAACAGGTATTAAATTAGATTGGGAGTTAAGTTGATAAATATTTTCTGTAGCAAAAGTCAACAAAAGGGCAAGTGGCACCTGATGGTAAGTGATCTCCATGAACATCCACAATATTTGAAGAATCATAAATGCGTTACCGACTTAAAAGGAAATGAATCATTAATGGCTTGGTAAGGGGAGGGGAATTTGCTCCCACGAACATCTCATTCACCGTACGAAACGGAACATACAAGCTTTTTTGTAATTTATTGAACGACGAGACGAGCAAGGCGCTCGTCTGACGGTAAGCGCCACGCCTGTCTATAAACAGAAGCAATACACACATAGCTTTGAATTACAAAGCACTGCATGACACTGAACAGCGTTCGTCACCCCGAGACATAAGATGTTAAGTCTCATAACGCCCAGTAAATTCACTGGCTTTAATGTCCTTCAAACCGACAGAACAGAAATAGATAAAGAGGACCACCTCTTGGTACCAACCAACCCAGACGGCCTCTCGCGTACCTTTGCCTCGCGGCCTTATTTATTATATTGTAGCTATTATTTCATATTGATTTTCTGCGAGACAGTGGTTAAAAAACCGGTGGAGCTGGACAATTCATGCTGTACACAAAACTGACATTTGACAATAGCGTGGCTCTGATACTTCTAAAAATATAATAATAATTATGAAAAGTTTTACTTATGACAGGCTCATCATTATAATATATTTTTTACACATAAATAAATAAATATTATGTTTTTTCTATTAAATTTCATAAACATAGGACTTGTCGCTATTGCCTGAGCAGCACCCCGTATATGTCTCGATCGGGCACCACAATTTATATTAACTGTTTTGTGCTTATGACGTTTGACTTACATGAAGTGCTAAAACATTTTATAAATGATTCAAATGTCTATGATTTCGCGATCGATCTATAGATACGGATTGAGATTGCTTATTGAAATTGGCCGTGAGTTGAAAGGACCCCAAACCTACATAAAATCCACACCTGTTCAATATAAAACAGAAAACACAGGCACAAAGCCGGCATTGTCCTCGCTTTTATGAGATTTCACCAGAATCGGTCGACTTGCCGAACGCTATTCGACTGTAATGTGAAAAGTTTGATTGTGTAAGAAATACGAATAAAGATTGAAGTTGTAATGTATTCCGTGTACCTGCGGCGGGTTCGTTACATGCAACTTTGTTAGTGCATGCGGAATAGTGCCTTGTAATTGTGTTGTTGTGAATCAGAACTAGGAATTGTATTACATATGGATGCAAATATGCAAAATCATTTCAACGCACATCAAGTAAAAATTGAGATGTTGATTTTATTATGCAAAATTTATTAGATTTGAGTAGTTTAAATACGTATTTTACAAAAACAAGTTATATTGAACATTTTCCACGTACATTATTATTATTTATATATATATTCATTATTATGCAAAATAGAACTTTATTATCATTGATTTAAGTTATTGAATATAGAAAAATAAAATTGACATCTCAATTTTTTATTGATGTGGGTTGAAATATTATGGCATATTTGCATCTATATGTGAATAATGGTATTGTATAGGACTATATTATTTATGATAAAAAATTTGGGGTTCTGTACATCAAAAGAGAACGTCATAGGATCAATTTCTTGTCCGCCTACCTGCCTATCGAAACATAATTTCTGAAGTTAGGTAGCGGTATCAAGTAAAGAAAAACAAATACTAAAGGTCTACGGTACTGTAATCCACTAATATTTGTTTCGGCTCTGACCCCGCTACGAGTGGGACAAGGGCATGTGGAAGAGAGACTAAAGGTATACGGTCCCTCGGAGATGTAATTAAAGCTTCAAAACTAACGCAATCAGTACATACGGCCATTAATTACTTGCTATTAATACTTTGATGCTAACAAACTCATTCATCAAAAACTACAGGGTAGCTTGGGAATAACTGTTCCCATTGACGCAGCACTATCAAATATGCGTACAACCAAGGTCTTATATATCAAGTAATAGACATCATTGGAAAATTGTTGATAAATGCAATTACAAACCTATATTAAGTTACAAGGTTAGTTATTAAGGTACAAAATTAAGTTTGTCCTTTAATGGTATCCACCATCCTGAGAAATCGTGTGATCACGATTTGTGCGGAACCCTCGGAGCTCGAGTCTCACTCGCACTTACCCGGTTTTTTCACTACAAAAATGTTCTCAATTTAGTTGGAATAAAAAAATTGTCTTCTAAAATATAATTCGTTCGACACAAAAGCATGGTTAAATAAAAAGTATAAAATTCCAAGAATATAAATGTTGACTAATGCAGAAATACTTAGCTTCAAACTCCGGGCCGCTGAATATTTCATGATGTTTCAGAAAGGATCCTTTTTAAACAGGCTAATTATTCGAATTCATCCTTGTCTCACGCCCATTGGAGTTATCAAACTTGACTGTGGTTTATTTGAACTTGGAAGATGTTAGGGATTTGAGGACCGTAAATAAAAAGTCTGCTATATGTTTAGAATTGTTTTTGCTATATTTTTGCTAATAGTACTGTAATAATTGATGATCGAGTCTTGTAATTAAAACATGATGTTGTTGTTGGTTCTGTGTCCTTTATTAGAATGATCCAGTTAATTGCAGAAAAACTTATTTATACATGTTATAAAACTGACGTTGCTTAACAACGTAATATTCATCGAAGACATATTTGATCATAATTATTAAGAAGTCCCAAATACCATGGGCTGGTGCAATATTCGCACAAGCTTGAGTTTATTAACTTATTTCGTAATATTACATTACAACTCCCCCGAAAAAGGGCCTGCTACCCTTCCCCATTTAAGGAAAGAGTATTTTTTAAGAAAAAATTAAGAAAAAATTCATAACTATTACAAACTGTTACTAAGTTTAGAATTTAACTTCACATATTTCTTTTAGAGTAACAAAGATAAACAAACATTAATAAAACATACAATAAAAGTACTTAATATTAACTAAAATATCTCTTAGTATTATTCTTATGTATAACATATTCTTTATTATCCTTTAAAATCTTAACATTAGGAGAAACTTCCTCAATAACTTCGTAGGGGCCGTTATAGATATTTTCAAGTTTAGTTCCAGATTGATTTTTTATAAGAATAAGGCCACCCTTTTTATAAGTTATGGAGTAAGTTTTCTTATCGTACATTAATTTTCGTCTTAATTATCTCTATAACAACTCTGGTTGACATCACACTGGGCTCGCTTTAAACGATAACGTTCAACCGCTGAGCTTGCAGTATTTGTTGTTACCATCGGCTCTTACGATGCGATTAGTCATTTTTATTATATTGCCATTGTTGGCATTTCTTAACGTTGAATGATTACATCATTCGTCATACCTGGTATACATATACCAGTAATCATATAATATGATTATTTTATCCTCGTGATCACTAATTCTTACAACATCGGTTGTAATTAAAATTCTAGGTACCTTTATATACCTTTATTACCTTCATATTTATAACCTTTATATATGCAACTTTTCATATAACTTGCAATCTTTTTTATATTCGTTGCATTTTGCCTATTCTTTATAGGTAATTAATATTTCATTAATATTTTCTTTTTCGCACATCAATCCTAAAACTCTCGCTAACTCCGTCGTGGTAGATTACGATCGAGTATTTAGGTAATAGTACAACTTGAAGGTACATACGTGCATTTCATTAATATTTTCTTTTCGAACATCGTTCCTAAATCTCTCGCTAACTCCGTCGTGGCAGATAACGATCGAGTATTTAGGTAAATATAATAATATAGTACTACGCGTATCCTCTATTCGAATAACGACAAATCCAATTCTTAAAATCTTTGTCATTAATAAAAGTCAATTCTGTCACATCAGTTTTTCAGAATTTCTACAGTCTCAGGTTGATCAGACCTGCTACTGGTAGAAGTCTGTTCTGTCAAATCATTGTTATCAGTCATGTATATCTGAGATTTCACACGTTTAGTTTGTGCTCTCGTCAATACAGAAACTACTTGTTCTCCAATAGATTTTAAATCGTCACACGTCATTGATACCGGGAGTCGGCTTAGTGCGCCTGCAGTTGCATTATTCCGATCCGGGATGTGCACGATCTCAAAATCATATTCTTCAAGGTATAGTCGAAACATAGTTAGTCTACTGAAAGGATCTTTTAAACTAAATAAATATACTAATGGCTTATGATCTGTAAAGATTTTAAACCTTCTGCCATACAGATATAGTCTAAAATGCCTTAATAATACCTATACGATAGCTAGTAATTCTAAATCTATTATCGGATAATAAATATATCGCGCCTAATCCTAAAATCCTAATCCTGATTTACAAGCATCGGTTCACAATTGAAAAATAAAATTCGTCTCTGAACATATAAGTATAAACCGTTTATAATAATTAGCGAAATTAGCAGTATCGCTTTACGTCATCCGAGTTCGATGACACTGGACACTGGCGTCTCAATTTTGCATTCGTCATGAAAAATGCAATTCAATGTTATGCCATGACCTACATAAATCTTATAACATCGCACCGAGGCGGTATCGAATGTCTGTTACTCATCATTACAACTTATTTCAATGCAAATATTTTAATTATTCTTATTAAGTTGTAATTAACTATCCTTATAATTAATAATTGCTTCATAGCACGTTAAAAATTATCTCCTAAGATTCCGTTTGCAGTACATGATATATTCTTAAACACAAAATATTTCGTTAACAAAATTATTAAAGTAAATTAAAATAGATATTGAACATAAAAAAATATAAAAAATTACATACTTTTAGTTAGCCTTACTTCAAACTTTGTTGGTAAGGAGCGCGTTGACAAATGTTGGCTGATGATGATGGCTTAGGGGCGAGCGGAGCTGGCGCAGATGTGGAGCTTGTACGGCATCGCTGCTGATGATTCGGCTGTAGTCGTGTGGTTGGGCCGGGCTATACCCTGGACTCCTCCAAACCTTCTTTCTTCTTTCTTGATAATTTCCTCCAACGCTCTTTATGGTTTCGCGTTGTGGCCGAAAACTGCTCCGTTGGCGTTGTATTTTCTCATGATGTGACTTTGATTTTAAATTTTCTTTCTTCTGTTTTTTCTTGATTTGATTTTTTTCTTCTTTTCTTAATTTTCTTCCAAAATAGGTACCAAAATAGGTGGCCATGGCCATAAGGCCATGTGGTATCCCATAATGGATACCGCTGGCAGGGTCGCCATGTAATAAAAAGGTTTGATATTAAAACATGATGTTGTTGTTGGTTCTGTGTCCTTTATTAGAATGATCCAGTTAATTGCAGAAAAACTTATTTATACATGTTATAAAACTGACGTTGCTTAACAACGTAATATTCATCGAAGACATATTTGATCATAATTATTAAGAAGTCCCAAATACCATGGGCTGGTGCAATATTCGCACAAGCTTGAGTTTATTAACTTATTTCGTAATATTACATTACAGTACATTTTTACAAAACTAAAGACCTTTGTCTAGGTTTTTTATAAATGATAAAATATGTTTAGACCCGGAAATTATACTCGTATGTGTGTTATGATTCTTTAATTAGAATTATATTTTTCTCGGTCCAATTTTTTATTTTTGATCTTCGCCGTACTGTATTTACCGATCCTATGGTATCTATCGACAAAGAGATATTGTGAAATATTTTTACGGACGAGTTAATAGAATTAAAATAAAAAATTAAAGATTATTAAAAACTGAGTGCTTTTTAATTATAAATTATGTAACGATGGCGCAGATAGTAATGCCAGCGTTCCATTAAGTGCGAGCTTTCTCAGAAGTCTATAATAAATTGAAGATGGTTTCTTTGAACATAAATAAATTTATTCTTTTTATTTACATATAATTTATATTGATTTACATTTTCTATCTTGAGAATATTTTACAATAGTCTAGTAATTCAAATATCTGTGTGGTGTTACTTCTACTTATGGGCAAATATGGCACTTAATATCAGGTGATTGGCCTGCTAGTCATCTTAAGCTATTAAAAAATCCTAATAGCTTATCATCAAGGGACCGAAGTGCTCGCTGGATTTCGGAATAAAAACATTAGGTCTGTTTGCTACATGTATCTCGGAGGAGCCTTGGCGTAAGCTATGTTTGTTTTATTAAGTATAATATTAGAGCGTAAAATCCTTTGAGAAATACACTAGTCTGTTTGGCTGGCAGCGTAGTGTTCCCCGGGGATAAAACTTGATTTTGATTGTGGTAAATATATTTTTTTTTTTTTTTTTTTTTTTTTTTTTATCCTGGCTCGGCAAAATGACTACGCCACACCTGATGGTAAGTGTAGCGCAATCCAGGAATAGTGTCGACCAACGACAAACAGTGTGTCTATCGTTGGTCGGCACGATCATGCCGGCCTGCCTAACTGCTTCTTCACACTCCGTTTAAAGGACCCCATATTATAGGAAGGAGGGAACACGTGCGCCGGCAAACTGTTCCACAGCTTAATGGTCCGGCAGAAGTAAGATTTAGCGAACTTTTTAGTTCGAGCCGAGATGGAGGAGACCACGAAGCTGTGGCTCCGCAAGCCAGCACGCGTGGTTCTGTTAAGGAAGGGTGAGGATGGGATAAGGTCAAACAATTCTTCAGAGCACTCGCCATGATACAAACGATACAAGACGCTCAGCGAGGCAATGTCCCTCCGCAATTGTAGCGGTTCTAAGCGTCTTGTAACGTCTGCATCATTCACAATGCGGACAGCCCGTCGCTGCAATCCGTCCAAGGCATCGAGTAGGTACTTGGCGGAACCGTCCCAAAGGTGCGAACAGTACTCCACACCCGGCCTTGCTTGCGTTTTGTATAAGCGGTAAAGCTGGCCGGGTGTAAAATACCGACGCACCTTGTTCAGGATTCCGACCCTGCGCGATGTGGCTGATATTACGCCCTCGATGTGGTTCCTTGGATTCAGATTGCAGCAAATATCCATGCCCAGGATATTTAGGCTATTCCGCATTGCGAGCGGGATACCCTGAAGATTGGGGAGGGGAGAGAACGGGGATTTTTTGCACGTGAACGCGCACACCTGAGTTTTCTTGGCATTGAACTCAACCAGATTCCTTGTACCCCATTCCGAAATGAGATCCAGGGTCCGGTTGAGCTCAATGACAAGATTCTCTCGCTGCCTCTCAGTGACTTCCCGGCAACCAGGAGGCTTACTGCAGTAACGCCCATGCACTGTGCTGTCATCTGCATAGCAATGGATGTTACCAAGTGGTAACATATCATTGATATGCAGAATAAACAAGGTGGGCGAAAGCACAGAGCCTTATGGGACTCCAGCATTAACTGACATGAGCCGTGAAGCATGCCCTTCAACAAGGACACGCATTCTACGCTCATGCAGAAAGCCGGAGATCCACGTGCACAGGTTGTCGGGGAGCCCATATGCCGGAAGCTTGGAGAGAAGACCACGGTGCCAGACCCTATCAAATGCCTTAGCAATGTCGAGGCTTACGGCTAGAGCCTCGCCATGCTTGTCAACCGCCTCCCCCCAGCGATGTAGCACGTACGCTAAAAGATCACCCGTTGATCGTTTAGACCGGAAGCCGTACTGTCGATCACTGATCAGCGAGTGATCCTCCAGGTAGCGGATCAGCTGTGCGTTTATGATCCGCTCCATTACCTTGCACATCACTGAGGTTATGGCGATTGGACGGTAATTGTTAGGGTCCGACCGATCACCTTTCTTTGGGATCGGTTGCACATTGGCCTCTCTCCAAGATTGGGGCACAATACCTGAGAAGAAGGAAGAACGGTATAGGCGCGTCAGCACAGGAGACAACTCGGCTGCGCACATTTTAAGAACCACCGCTGGGATACCATCGGGACCACTAGCCTTGCGGACATCGAGGGTCTGCAATTCACGCCGCACATCACAATGCCTGATACGAACATCCGGCATGGAATATCCGCAATCATTCATTCATTCATCAAGCATTCATATTGCAATGGGAGCGGACAGACAGCCCATTGTTTGTTGCAACTTATATGTTACTGAATTGTTTCTACTCAACTTTATGAGACATTTATGTGTTGGCAAAGTTGTGTTGATCTAAGACTCCAGTGGGAAATTTTTCTGCAATGTTTTTCGTATATTGACGGCATTTAGGTGGTAGGTCCTTCGTATGCGAGAGGCCGTCTGAGTTGGTACCACCACTTTGTCTATTTCTGCCGCCAAGCAACAGTATGTATGCACTGTTGTGTTTCGATTTGAAGGACATTGTAGCCAGTGAAATTACTGAGCATTATGAGACTTAACATCTTATGTCTCGGGGTGACGAGCGCAGTTCAGTGCCATGCAGTGCTTTGTAATTCAAAGTTCTGTATGGTTGCTTCTGTTTATGGGCAGGCGCGGCGCTTACCATCAGGCGAGCGCCTTGCTCGACTCGTTATTCAATCAAATAAAAAGACAAATATATATAGCATAGGCCAGCTTGCTTGTTTAGCTTGGGAATCACCTGATAAAGGATCTCACCATAAACACCTATGATACGAGAAGGTAAGGAATGGGGATTAGGCATAGGAGGAAGGATTTGGCCATCCGGTAATCTCACGAAATGCAACAGCAAACTTACGTCGATTTTCTGTAAGACAGTACCACTGTCGCAAGCAATACGGTCAAACCAGTCTATGCTGTAGTGTAGACAAATGAAGTGACAGTTAGTGACGTCAGGTGACTGTTTCACTGAAACTTAAAAGATTTTGCAGCGTTTTTCGAATATTGATATTATCATTTTACAATCGAACTGTATTTTTAGGTTTTTATATTTAAAGTATTTAGGTTAAAGTTACTGTTATAAGCAATGGTTGACGATATAGCTACAGATTTGGACATTTTGATGGTACTGAAAATAATAAAACCTTTAGTGTGGGTTGCAACTGGTAGAGCCACCAAAAAGAAGTGGTAGAGCCGCGCTGTAGATAGCTTAACAAAAATGTAAAAAGTTGTATTACAACATATCTGTATAAGTAAGTATGGAGACGTAATTGTAGAAACATACCGTGCATGGTGATATTAGCATAATGGTAATCCTGAGAGGGATGCCCTCAGGGATCGAGCGTTCTATATTGCTTTGCAATGCTGAGTGAATTTCAACAACCCTTAAAATACCGATCGTTGGGGGAGCAAGCAGATTGTCGTTACGAGAAGTAAAAATAATTATAAAGTGAAAGTTAAACATAATCCTTTTTGTATGTTGTCGTTTATTCAGCAATGGGGTCACAAAATGTGATTTTTACTCCTCGACAAGGACGTTACAAGTTTTAGCCTTTTTGAAGTAAAGGTATAATCAGTACACCCCAGATCGCCGAACTTATTTCTGCCCCATGATGTGATAGGAGACGAACCTATGACCACGCCGGGCACAAATTCCAGACTCCGGTTTGATACTGAGCGTTTCGTGCTAGAAAACCCCAATATCATATTTACCCGACCGGGGAATCGAACCCGAGACCTCAATACAGCCGTACCGCGTACGCAATACAACTGCGCCACTGAGGCAGTTAAATATTATTTTATTTGAAAGCTGGAATCTATCTGAATTCGAGAAGAATTTAGCTATATGAGAAAGAAAGAGAGAATAATAGTTTATTGCAACTACATAGCCCATGCAACTAACAACTAAAGAACAAACATGAAACTAAATTATACATAAAAATAATAGTTAAAAAAACTAAAAAACACGCGTTTGTAGAAGGTCTAACTAAAAAATAGAAAATAAATTTGAAGAAAAAAATGTATCTTATTGCAAAAAAGCGTGGGGCGCATGGTGTCCATAGTTATAAATATTTTAATGACAGATATGAGTAGAAGGATTATCATTTAGAAAGTATCTTAAAAAGCAACCTACGCTTTTTGGTGTCTCAGCTTAAACGAGCTTCTAGACTAATGAGGTGATATCCTATCCTGTTCCTATTACATCCCTGTCACTAAGAGTTTCAAAGTACACCCTTGAAACGCATTATACAGAACCGTGTTCATAATTTCAGATATGTATTTGAGAAGATTGCGACGAAAAAAGCTGATTCAGTAAAGAGCTCACGTAGCTGTGATCAAATTGAAATTTGAGTAAGTTTAGTTATTTCACGGGCCATTATTTTTTATAGAAAAGAATTATGAAGACTAATGTAATAGGACATGATGATCCAAGATTTTTTATGACACATAACTGTAGTTTCGCCTGTTTTTTTTTATAGCATAGGTGGGCAAACGAGCAAGTGGGTCACCTGATGGTAAGTGATCTCCACCGCCCATGTACACCCACCACCAGAAGAATCGTGGGCGGGTTGCTGACCTTAAAGGAAAGGGATAATTAGGGATTGGGAAGGGGAGGGGCTTCCGGATATCTCACTTACCGTACGAAACGCAGCAGCCAGCCGCTACTTTACGTCGTTTCAGAAGGATAAGGCGGTGCAACTTTTAAATCTTTTTTTTTAGTGGCCTAAATGACGAGATGTGCTGGTCGCTCGCCTAATGGTAAGAAAGTGCTAGCCCAGAAACAACACCATAAATTACTTTGCATTACGAAGCACTACATGGAACTGGGCTGTGCTTGTCACACCGGGACATAAGATCTTAAGTCTCACAATCCCTAATAATTTTTCTGCTTTAATGACTTTCAAACCGAAACTCGACGTTAATTAAACTCTGCTGCTAGTTGGAAATAGACAAAGTGGTGGTACCAATCCAGAGGGCATCTCGCATACGAAGAACCTACAACCTAGTACACCACCATATATTTGACAACAGTGTATCTGTCACAGCTTTTGGTGGGAATTATTCAAGAATGCAAATCCAATAAAATATTAAGAATATTCTTTGAAAACGGAGTTATTTAGGCATATTTTCACCACGATGGTAGACGTCCATTTAAACAAAAATAAGATGTTCATAACAAAATTGCAATTTCCGTGTAGTCGAATGTGCCACGTAGTCAACGAAGCGTATAGATGTGTAAATCGTGTAGTATGTGCTACGTCGCTACGGCGCTACAATGCTACGGTGCTACGCTTTTGTAGAATAGCATGTTCCAACCGTGATAGGATCCGTTAGTTCATGGTTCGTTGCGTTCGCTTGTTACGCGTTTAGCGAATTAAGTAGGAGACATTCAGTTGCTTTTGAATAAGGATTGTGTATATAAAAATAAAATACGTCTAAGATTTTAAAGTGTTTACTGTATAAAAAAATTAAGTTTAAATCATAATAATTATACAACATTAATAATATGTAAATAGAGTTTAGTTATAAGTAAATGGAATTAGTATGTATTGATTGAATAAATCTATTTTGAAACGAACTAAGTAAATTAAAAATTTATTGTCAAATATGATTGAAAGTAATGTGTAGACCGAGGTTAGATGATTCTTTTTTTTCGATAGGGTTTGGGTTTTGGGTTTTTGGGTTATGGGAACCCCATTCATCGCAGTATGGCGTATGTTGTAAAATGTAGGAGTGGTAAAGCCAAGCTGTAGATAGTTTTGTCTACAGCATGAATGAGCCGGCTCAACCGGATCGTTACCACTGTCTCACAGAAAACCGACGTAAAGTAGCGGCTTGCTGCTGCGTTTCGTATGGTGATTGCCGGCGTAAATCTGAAAGCCTAAATCCCTCTTCCTAATCCCTAATTATCCCTTGCTTTTAAGGTCGCCAACGCACCCATGATTCCTCTGGTATTATGGACGTATATGGTCGGTGGAGAACACTTACCACCAGGTGACTCATTTGCTCGATTGCCGGCCTATGCATTAAAAAATGTCCTAATTTTAAACTAGCCCCGTCGATCAAAAATGCTTTATTAAACTCTTTATTCAAGTTCAAATATTTTGTTATGAAACTGGCCATTAGTTTAATGAAAATAAATATCCCATGAGACGTCTAGGGTACTCAACACATCGAAGTGCTATACGGGGAGGTGATCTGTTTTACTACTAGCATTGGTTGTGCTATTCTCATTCAATAGTTATTGTTCATGTGCAATTTAACTTTATGTTCGTATCAAGTGAAGTAGAAACTATATTGTTGACTGTGGTCAGTATTTTTTCCTAGGAAATAATTCGATAACCATCGTTACTGAGCAGGTTTGTGAATAGGATTATTATAGATAGTTAATTTTGTGTTGATTTCTTCTACATAAGGGTTTCGTCAAACAGCGGACATTACATAGCATTATATTATAGGATCACAAACTTTGGGTTACCCAAAGTTGGTTCCAATTTAACATTAAGACACAATGCGGGGTTAAATTGGGGTTGAAAGACTAAAATTTCGGTCATACGTCGATTTTCATGATTCTTCCATTAAAAGTTGTAAAATAAAAACTATTAAAAAAAGAAAAAAAATCACTACTCTACAAATTGACTAATTATACTTGCGACTCGAAATTGGGTAACGTTATTAAAGGTTTTTAGTTTATGTAGAGTCTCTTTGTTATTGTTAATTTAATAAAGAATTTTTAAGGCATCTTAAAAGGCTTTCACTTGTGAATAGTTACTTACTTTTAGAATGAATATTTGTCAACCCAGCTTTGTGAATATATCATAAATCAGTAGGTACTCTGTTGGGGTTCGCGGCACAGCATAAAAATATGCTGAGTGGTCACCCACCTGTCACGGTCACGACATGCGACTACGTAATATTTAGCTAAGTTTTTTATATTTGACTAGCTTTTGCTCGTGGCTCCGCCCGTACAGCATTTTCCGGGATAAAAGTAGCCTGTAACCGTCTCCAGGGTCCCATCTGTCTCTGTAGATAAATTCATCAAAATCGGTTCAGTGATTTAGGCGTGAAAGCGTAACAAACAAAATCACTTTCACATTTACTTTCACCCCTTTTCATCCCTTAATAAATAAAATTTCCAAAATTCCTGAAACACGTATTTATTTGTTTTACGCCAATAACCGAAATACAAAATTTTGTTAATGTAACTTTCAAAATGACTGACTTTCATACATATTATCATCCCCTATTTTGACCCCTTACGGGTGGATTTTTCTAAAATCCTTTCTTAGTGGGTGCCTACATAACAAAATGAATATACAGTCCGAATTTCATGATTGTAGCCTTGATAGTTTGCGCTCGGCGATGATGAATCAGTCAGTCAGTCAGGACATGTTATTTTATAAGTATGTATAGATAAGTATAGATATTTTAAGCAATAATAATATTTTAAGCAAGGCGCTTACCATTAGGCAAGCGCCTTGCTCGTCTCGTCATTCAATTAAATAAAAAAACCTTAATTATATCAACCGATATTACTTCATGTGGTGTAACATTATAATTCAGTATATCTACCTGGACAACATCCCATGGGGTTGGTTATTTCGTCCATAGAAATTGGCTATCGATCGCGTTAACGTGGTAGTCGACGGGCTAATGGCTTTTGTCCGCGATTTGATTTAAATAAAAACTTTGTACGTACTTTATCGAGCTTAATGGAAAATTGCAGATATATATGTTTATAAGAGCAGCGCTAGTTAAGCGTGGATTGGTACGAACTGTCGAGACGAAAGTCGCAAGTTCGAAACCAGCCCCAAGAGCATACACCTCTGACTTTTCTAAGTCACGTGTATATTAATGGTTAATTATCGCTTGCTTTAATGGTGAAGGAAACATCGTGAGGAAATCTGCATACCTGAGAAATCGATAAGATTTTTCGAAGGTGTATGAAGTCTGCCAACCCGCATTAGGCCAGCGTGGTGGACTGAGGCCTAACCCCTCTCATTCAGTAGAGGAGGCCGTGCCCAGCAGTGGGACATGTATAATACGGGGCTAGTATTAATTAATTGACTAATTAAATATATTTTTATGCGTAAAATGTGGGTTTTATTTTCATTTAGCTACTAACTTAAATGATAGAGCCGACAGTAGACAGTTTTGTCTACAGCATTAATGGACCGGTTCGACTAAATTGTTACCACTGTCTTAAATAAAACCGGCGTAAAGTAACAGCTTGGTGTTGAGTTAGGTACAGTGAGTGAAATGTTGGGAGGCCCTTTAAGGAGGAGTTGGATAAGTTTCTATGATTCCTCTGGTATTGTTCATGGGTGGTGGAGATCACTTACAATCAGGTGACCCTTAGACTCGTTTGCCGAACTCTGCTATAAAAATATATGTTTTGATCACTAAAAATATTTTCCACCTAACGATTGTTTGCTGTTTAATTGGCGACTGTGCCTAATGATCCTAACCTCAGTATATTGTGTGTTCATATCGATTGCTCCAAAAATAACTAGATATTTTTAGAAATACTAAGTTTCATTGATTATTTATCCACGTGTATTGTACATCAATACAAAAACAAACCTAAGTGGTAGGTCCCTCGTATGTAAAAGGCGATCTGGGTTGGTGCCATCTTTGTCTTTTTCAGCCACCAAGTAGAAATACTGGGCTTTATGAGACGTAACATATTGTCATTAGGCGTAACGTTTGTGTGTTGCTTCTATTTATAGGCAGGCGTAGTGTTTCTCATCATGCAAACAACCTTCTCGTTTCGTCATTCATATAAAATATTAAAAAAAAACGAAATATTAAAGAACGAGAAGTAGTATCGAGGATTTAATTGGACGTTAACTAAATGTTTTTAATAAAATTGTGTTTGTGTGGGGTTAGGATTAATTTTTTTAGATGTAATACTATTTCTTCTTACCTGCAAGGGCAGGTAAGAAGAAACTTGCCCTGCCTTACTCGCACTGGGGTCGGCCTAACATGCCTACTTACACATGTTACAATAAGATTTGGCTTGTATTTTTACGACCGGCCACCTGCCTGACGCACGGAAATACGCTCGGCGAAATGTAGGTGTACTGGTTACAAGTCTGCCTACCCCTCCGGGGACTATAGGCGTGAGTGCGTAAGTACCTACATAAATTTTTGGGTAACCTTAAAACTTTATATTAGCTGTAAAGATAATCTGGGTTTATCGTTATTCATGGATAAGAAGTTAATTATTCGCACAAACTTTACATTTTACGCCGAAATGAATATAAATCTCATATTAATTCAAAAATTTAATCTTTAAACACACGTGTGTATCGCTGCATTGGAATTTATGCCTTATGGGTGATAGGCTTTTGATATTTATCTTCTATCTTTCTTCTTTTTAAGTCTTAGTAGTTTTTCTAGTCTTGCAAAAACGCCTAAGCGGTTGAACCGATTTCGACGATTTTTTGGTGTGTTTGAATGGGTCCCTGGATGGTTTAGATTCACAATTGGACCCGTTAGGTGGCGCTGCATTAGGGTTCTTGGTTCTTATTAATTTTTAAAATAAATCGCACCCACATCCTCAATATTTCAACCATAAATTTTAATTGTATGTTGCGGGTGAAACCGCGAGGAACAGCTAGTTTGAAACAAAATAAAAATAATTAAACTCAATGAACCGTGAAGGCACACTGCACAACACGCCTCTCCCTACTCCATCGGGGATACAAGCATTGTTTTTTTTTATCCGTGCACGGCAAAATGGTGGTCGCTATCCGGGCGGGTATGAATATCCTACCACCAGCGTTTATGTTATGTGATGTTAAAGAGAAGCGAATATTCAAGTGAAATTTCTTTAGAATTATTGTGATTTGAATTTTTCGATGAAACGAAAATGCGTCACGACAAAGACAAACATATTCATAAATAGGATTTAGCGTGTGAGAGAATGAGATAAATTACAAGCATGCTATCACGTGTTTGCGCCTGCGTAACGTGTTTTATTTTTTTGCATTTGCGTATTATAATTCGTTGGTTAATTAATTTAATAATTCTGAAGTTTCACTTCTGCCTGGATGTGTGACACACACACACTTTTTTATAAAATGATATCGATACTTATAATTAAACAACGGTATGATGTTATTAAATAAAGCAGCGATAGCTCAGCGGGAAGTGGTACGGACTGTCGAGACGAAAGTCGCAGGTTCGAAACCAGCTCCAAGAGCATACACCTCTGACTTTTCTAAGTTACGTGTATATTAATTGTTAATTATCACTTGCTTTAACGGTGAAGGAAACATCGTGAGGAAACCTGCATACCTGAGAACTCGATAAGATTTTTCGAAGGTATGTGAAGTTCGCCAATCCGCATTAGGCCAGCGTGGTGGACTAAGGCCTAACCCCTCTTATTCAGTAGAGGAGGCCCGTGCCCAGCAGAGGGACATGTATAATACAGGGCTAACAAAAAAAAATTATGTTATAATGAAAATGTCTTAAAGTAAAATTACTTAACCACAAATTTTATTTCAATCGAATATATTCATCGTTGGAAAATTTCGTTTCGCAATTCAAACAACTTTTAAAAACTCCGAGGCGCTATTTAATTAAAAAACTTGTTATTTTTCATTATTTTTATAATAAAAACTCTGAACAAAACAACCACAACTAGCGCAGCACTAAATCACTGTTAAATTAACCCTCAACCGCTGCCAAAGTTCCAAAAACAGTGTAATTTAGCGGCGGGGTATTTGTGAACAAACTGAACAAGGGTTAACTTGAAACTCTCCAGCAGGAAGTGGTTAGGAATACTAGACTAATATTGGTTGTCTCTTACTAAGCTTGAGTAATGAAGTGTTAAGCCTAGTTTCTTAATTGCAATTTTTGGGTGGCCGCCAAGATATGAAACTTCTGTAGAAAATTACATGTCGAAATGATAAGCTAAAAAAGTCGGGTTTTGTGAAAGGCTCTCGCTTAGTCGGAGTGATAGATCCACGCTGTTGATAGTTTTGTATATAGCAGGAATGGGCCGTCTCGACCGAGTCGTTACCACTGTCTCACAGAAAACCGACGTAAAGTATCGGCTTGTTGCTGCGTTTCGTACGGTATCCGTATCCGGAGGCCTAAACACCCCTCCCTTTCCCAATCTCTTAATTATCCCTTCCTTTTAAGGTCGGAAACGCGCCTATGATTCTTCTAATATTGTAGGCGTACATGTGCGGTAGAGATCACTTACCATCAGGTGACTCACTTGCTCGTTTGCCAGTCCATGCTACCAAATAATAAAACAATATAACATGGCGTTAGGCTCGCCCTCTATCACATCATGGGATATAATAAGCTCGGCAAAACGTGTCTCACAAGTTGTACCTCTGATTACCCCTTCGACGATAAAGGCGTGGACTTATGTGTGTATGTAGTTGGATTCTAACTCTACTGCAATTTGTAGCCACTCAACAAGCCACTCGAGCAAGTCTGAGTGCATCGCTCATGGCAATAATCTTCGGCTTTGCGCTTGCAGTATTGGATACAAATGATTACTAATCTTGAGATTGATTAATAAACTTGATCAGGTTACTAATTGATAGGCGTAGGATAATCAGGCTTATGTTAATGCTGATTAGAGGCTTATTTTTTATTTTATTTGATTGAATGACGAGGCGAGCAAGGCGCTCGCCTGATGGTAAGCGCCACGTCTGCCCATAAACAGAAGTAACACCCCACAGAACTTTGTATTACAAAGCACTGCATGGCACTGAACTGTGCTCGTCACTCCGAGACATAGTTAAGTCTCATAACGCCCGGTAATTACACCGACTTCAACGTCCTTTAAACCGAAACACAACAGTGCTTACACACTGTTGCTTGGCGGCAGAAATAGACAAAGCGGCGGTACCAACCCAGACGGCCTCTCCCATACGAGGGATCTATACATATATAGATACATTTACTCTTACATCAACAGTAGAGAATAGGTTTATAAATAGGTACGCCTGTACAAAAAAACATAATATTTCAAGTCATAAGGCACATTTAAAATAAACCGCAGTAATTTGAGAAAGTTTACGTTCGCTTTGACCGCAGGCACAAAAGGTAAATTTCGATTGTGCGCCGTCTCTATTGAAGGCACGCTTGAAAAGGCGCTTTTCTCCTTTGTTACGCCTTTTTTAATGATTTCTGCCTTTGTTTCACGCGTTTGATTGGCTTTAATAGATTTTTCAGAACTATTTGTTTAAGGATTGTGATTTTTATAGGTAGGCAATTAACTGTATTGTATCTTAAAATCGTTAATGTTGTAAGTATATAATGATTTCTTATGTTTACGCGAATATTACACATTAGATACAATTAATTTAAATGGATTTTATCGCGGTTTTTGGTCTGTAATCCACCCCGTGACCACGAAAGCTTAAAAGCTTTCGAAACGTCGGGATCAAATCTAATAAAAATCAGTTTTGATTTGTTTTATTTCAATATGTATACATATATTTTTTATTCACAATAATGATTGATAAGCTCATATAAAGTTGTTTTTTATTCACAAGAATGACGAGACGTGTATGTCGCTCGTCTGCCCTTTAACGGTTGCAACCCCACTTATAACTTTGAGTTGTGGTCCCAGAACAATGTACACCCAGACCCGAAATAAATATTTCTAGATCACATATATGTTTAATTTTGTCTGTGCGGGGATTGAACTCACGGCCCTTCGTTTTACAGCCGGTCACTCGCCTGCTAAGCCACGGAGGCAATAAAAATTCCCAGTAAAAGCAACGTTTACCAGCAGCTAGCGGAAGGATATCTGATATCTTTTGTACCTGATTGGATACATGGTGAAAAGGCAGCTATTGTGGCTCGTTTCAGCAAGTCACGCTCCGGGGTCAGCCATTGTATTTCCAGTAAATTCAGGCCGGCATAATTCTGCCAACCATCGAGGGACGCAATGTCTTGACGGTAATTGGAAGCACAGTATTAAACGTCAGGTCTAGTGTAGTCACTTTGCTGTGCCAGCATAGAGAAAGAAATAGAGAAAGCATTAATATAAACCAGACAGCCTCCATGGCGCAGGGGGCGAGTAACCGGCTGTGAAGCGAGAGGCCGCGTGTTGTGACTGAATGTTTATGTGATCCACAAATATTTGTTTCGTAGCCTGGGTGTTGTGAGACCGAAAGTCTCTCGTAGTTCCTGATACCCACGACACAAGACTCGTATCTTACTGTGGGGTCAGGACTATGTATGTGACTGTTGGGTGTTTAAAAAAAACCCAGACGGCGTTTCGCGTACGAGAGACCTAGTAAATATTATTACTTTTAAACTTAGATAAATGGCATTGTCAATTTCTGATTATCCGTCCATAAATTCCGAAACCTCCGAGGTCATCGTTTAATATTCCTTAGTCAACTCTTATGACCTTATCAATAAAGGTAGAAGGTGCGAGTTCTAATAGAAATATTCAGGAAAGGGTTCACGTTCCTTAAATTCCCTTTCTATTCATAAAGACCCATGGATCTATAGGATTCCAAGCGTCCGCCAAACGGCACTGATGAAGACCTTTTTGCCTCATCGCTTACAAGTCCATAGTCCTTAATATTTGAAAAATAAATTGCAATCCGAGAGTGCCGACAGAAGTGAAAACTTATTTTGGCGCAACATTAGATTTATTAAAAAGAATATCTATTAATCGGGAGTTAACAATTATTGTATTATCGGTTGTTTAAACACTAGGATAAAACAGTAGTTATAATTTTATAGCAATAAATGTTTTTTTTATTTATCTAGACGCGTTCGCGGTCTGCTATATGTACATGCATAAATGCACACACTATAGCTGTGTCTCGTAACGGTGTCGCGAGTCCAGAGATATCTCATCTAAAATATGCGCACCGCGCTAAAAGAAGTTTTCACTTCTAAATAACATTTTTAGCTGTAAAGCCGCACCTTTATGTGTTGTGGCTAAAACACCGATTTTATTTTAAAGTGTCAAAGTTATTAATTTGTGAATTGATGAGCCATCTATCAATATAACTTCATCATAAGTTCGGGGATATGTTATCATAATCGTTGTGGTAGTAGTGTACTTCGGCTGAGAAACCGTGAGGTCTTGGGTTGGGTTCCAATCCCAGATCGGGCAGTCATGATTTGTATTGTTTTTATTATATTTATTTATTATTTTATTCGTTTAGATCACCAGTTGTGTTAAGTGTTTCATGCTACCAAGTTACAGGCAACCACATAATTGTATTAATACACAAGGTAACATACATAATTATATTAATACACAATTTATTTCTTTTTGAAAGAAACGCGATCCAGTGGTTCAAATAAGTTCGTAATTTTTTTGATTTTAAATATTCGTATGAGCAAATATGAGACAATAGTGGGGACATTTCCTTAATGGCCCTTTAACACGCTACCGTCAAGGTTCGTGTCGTTTATCTTTTAACAAGTACCTATTCAGCTCTTAACTTATTTATTTTTAGACGGATTTATAAAACTCTTTCCGCAATCCGTTTTAGTTGAGGTAACTCATTTAAGTAATCAAAAAAATATTAAATATTCTTAATGAACGTCAAAATCATTTCATCAGGCATTTGTGAAAAATTATCTACGGTTATATGTACAAAATAATTTTCGATTATTGTCGAATTGAGACGTCCTTCGTTTTTGCGCTAAAAACAACATCTGATTGGCCTCAACCTAACTAAAACACAATACTGCCACCGTGAAAAAAACATTAACGGAAAACTTTTCTCCGAGTAATTCCGCACTTCAGTATTCAGAGGGGACTTCAGGGCATCCGACGTTGTTAATCTCTGATTCCACTATAGATTAAATCTACGGTGCAATAAATTTGTATTCAAGGCGTGGCTGAGTGAGGTTGGAAGGGAGTATTAATATCTCTTGGAGTATCGAATCAGGTGCTAGATTCATGCTGCCAGCACTTTTGTCTACAGCATAAATAAATAAATACACCCAACAGTCACATACATAGCCCTGACCCCCACAGTAAGATACGAGTCTTGTGTCGTAGGACTCGTAGGTATCAGGAACTACGAGAGACTTTCGGTCTTACAACACCCGGACCGCGAGACAAACATTTGTGCGCCCATGAGCCGGCATGATTGGGTTATTACCATTGAGTCACAGGAAACCGATGAAGAAGCGTTTCGTACCGAGGTTTCCGGAGGCCCAAATGTTCCCTCCCTTTCCCAAACCCCATTCACTTTCTATATTATGAACTATTCTTTATTTTCCTATGTCATCATTTTGGCTGGCATAGATTGGGTGCGGTTGATTTTTACCGGTTTTCTCATCTACGCTCACCTTGTGCCGCCACTCGCCATTTTCCACGGACCCATCCTTTCAGTATTTTTTTATTTCATTGAATGACGAGACGTGCAAGACGCTCGACTGATGGTAAGTGCCACGCCTGCCCTTAAACAGAAGCAACACCGCATAGAACTTTGAATTACAAAGCACTGCATGGCACTGAACTGACATAATATGTTAAGTCTCATAATGCCCAGTAATTTCACTGGCTTCAATGTCCTTCAAACTTAAACATAACAGTGCTTACACACTGTTTCTTAGCGGCAAAAATAGACAAAGCGGTGGTACCACCGCTTTGTCTATTTTGGTACCACTTACCAGTAATAGGTTACTATACAAAAAAATATAACAGTCCATGGAAAAAGTTTGAGAACAAGCAGAAAAAAAAACACTCAGCGCATATTTTAACGGTCTGTACAAGATAAAAACAATTTTCAAGAGTGTTTCCACGAATTTCCACGGGAATGTTCAAAAAGGCGAGTGAAAGGAAAATATTCATCGAGGATAATAAAGATCATTTGAATCTGAACCGATTCCAGCCCACTCAAATCCACATTAATATTAAGAGACGTGTTTAAGGATGTACTCCACGCCAATAACCTTGAAGATTTGTGACTTACAAAAATCTACCGGAATAGAGGTTTTGTGTGATCGTGTTACAGCTCGGTGACAACGTTTTTATAAATAATTAATTATTATAATGTAAACTAATATTATAAAGAGAAAAGATTTATTTCTTTGCATTAAATAGGCTTTGAAATTACTGGACTGTTTTGAAAAATTCTTTCACCATTAGAATTCTACATTATCCCTGATGAACATTGGCAATATCGATAATATAACGGTGCAGAAATTCTGCGGGCGGAGCTGGGAGCGTAGCTGTATAAACAGGGTATACAATGCACTGCCGGGCACAGACCTCCTTTACGAATGAGAGATGTTAGTCCACCAGGCTGGCCTAATGTAAATTAACCTAATTTTATGTACACTCTAAAATCTTATGAAGTACTTCACAGGTACGCAGGTTTCCACATGATGTTTCTTTCGCTGTTAAAGTAAGCGATAAATGAACAATGAATAATGAAATAAATATTGAAATAAAACTAATATAAACGGATTTTATCGCGGTTTTTTACGATCACGAGTATTAGTTTGGTTAAGGATATATTATATTAGAAATGTTACGTCCCATAATATAAAACAGCAGTAATTAAATCTTTTTTTTAAGTTGATCACACTTAAAATATTTGCTTTGACCAACATTTCCGTAAGCTAATAATAATGACACACAATTGACAGCCTCCGTCGCCCAGTTGCGAGCGTGGGTTATATTCTCGCACCGAGACGAATGTTTGTGTGATGCACAAATATTTGTTTCAGATCTGGGTGTTGTGGGCGCAAGTTCCTTGTAGTTCCTGATACCCACGATATAGGTTAACCTAGTGTGCCTAGTGTGGGGTCAGGACTGTTGGGTGTATTTATTTATATGATATATATTTTTTATACAGCGATTAGTTTAGCAAGTTTCTCAGAATTGACTTTAATACAACGTCATTTTTACGTTTTCACCTTAGTTACAGCCTTAATACAAGATGCTATTTCCAGCCAATAAGATTATGAAATTTTTACCTTGGCGTAGTTTGCATTCAGCAAATTGAAGCTAAGTCTATGCTGAGAGTGCTATAGTTATACTAAAGTAATATTCCACTCATGACAATAAATAAAATTATTTTTATTTTTCGACCAACTTACAAATATACATTTGTAGGAGTATTTCACATATGAGGACGGATGGTGACTTGCTGTAGATGTAATGCTTATATAGATAGATAGAATATTCTTTATTGTACACCAAATAAAGTAACTTAATAGTAAGGAGCTGCTGCTGGTGGTAGGATATTCATATCCACCCGGATAGCGACCAACAACAGAAGCAACACCGAACACAACAGTGCTTACACTGCTGCTTTGGGGGCAGAAATAGACAAAATCTCGCATACGAGGACCTACCACCATCTAAATATATGCAGTGGAATTGTTTATCGCAGAAGGTTGTCTGTGCATATGTATTAATTTGATTTTGTACGCCATGGAGCGCCTGAGTTTTATTGGTTAGCGAAAATAATGATTACACAGCAGAATATATTTCAATATCGTCTGAGTTGCTAGGCCAGTAGGCTGTTGACAGCTTAGTAGTTATCTAGACAACTATGGGTGAAGGCAGAAGTAGAATTGTCGAATCGCAGTATAAAACTGCGTCCATGTATGGGACATTTCGACGCATGATTTCTTGTGTCTGTCTTACGTACATCCTACGCTTAATAAGGTCGAGAGTTGTAAGATGACACAGCAAGATGTTCGATAGTTTCAAGGCAAGGTGTCAGAACAGATCACTTCGTGACATTAGATCGCAATTTCTGGCAACCGTCCGCATTCGTGTCTTTGTTATGCATATCTGACACGGTAACGGAGTCTTGGTATATCAAAATGTACAAATCTAGACGCACTTTTTAGTGGGTCGTTCGTTTAAGTGTATTGTGTATCAATGAAACGTGAGCGTCTTTTGTCTACCGGAGATGGATTTTATGCCTCATTATATTATGATATCGACTTAGCTTTGTTTACATTGTTTTGACATGTTGATTTAATTCAGTACGACGTAATGGTCTAAGATCGACCTTCGTAACATCGACATAATCGACATCCTAGAGTAACATCGACCTTCACCCATCTGTTTACCGGATGGAAAATATATTTTAAGGTATAAAATGTGTTGTTGAACACATACCGATAGGGTTGCCTAAAAAAATATGGTCAAGGATATATTTTTATTAATATATAAAAAACATATATAACTTCACTGACTTGCTTACCAAAGTGTAGAAGTATATGCGAGCCCAAGTAGAAAGGATAGTTTTGTTTTAAAACGATCTTACGCACGCGGCTTGGCTCGTGTCACAGTCTTTTTCTTGATTAAAATTGTATTTAATAATATGGCAGCAAAGACATCGATACATATAAATATTGAAATTTTTCAACATCCCTAATTTAGGCTAGTAGGTAAAATAAAAAAAAACATTACATAGCGCACGCTAACAACATCATATGTACGTAAAATAAATTATCCTGTAATACGAGTGAATCCCGGATTTCCGCCGTTATCTCCTCGACCGGACTCTTTACGACTCCCCGGCGTCTGGACCCGGGCAAGGCCGGGATTTGACCGGGACGCCCTATCGAGTGACTCCACTTGTTAAGGGATGGAAATATTTTATTTATTATATACGTGGGAGTAGTTTGGGCCATTTTCAATACGGGTAAGGTCGTGTCATTGAAATAGTGGTTTAGTTCTCTGAACTTATAAATAGTTTAAGCTCACGCCTGTATCTATCAAGGGGTAGGCAGAGGTGCAACTGTTACACGTTTCGCTGAGCTTATTTCTGTCCTACGATGTGATAGGGGGGGAGCCTATCGTTATAGAGTCACTGAATACATAATTAATAACGCAAATTGTGATTGTGATTGATTTGAACCCAGGAAATCACGGCTTCCAGGCTTAAGGACCGCAAGGCGAATACGATAATATTAGTCTCCGTGGCGCATTTTTAATATAATTATAATTACACTTTAAAATGATCAAGGTGATATAGATTAAAGTTTGTTTAGTTTCACGTATTTCCGCTTTGATACTGATTTCTATATATAAGATTCTTTTACTTTTGTACTGACTTTTCATGAGCGCTATTTCAATGGCCTACATGATTAATAAACTATTTCATTTCAGCATTTTTGCCTTTCCACTGACGATATGTTGAACACAACAAGCTTAGTATAACGAATAAAAAATACACAGTATACTGATTGAGCGCACGAAGTGGGTCAAGGTATTCGATAATGGGCAGATTAGGAGACGCTGCACTTTATCTCTCACCCTCGTTTCCAAGACATGAGGTTGGTCTCGTGTTTTGGAACAAGGACTCGGGATTAATGCTTTTTGTAGCAGGCATTGCAAAATTATACAAAAGACCGTACAATTCTCATAACAGTGTTTTTATTTTATACTGTTTTATTTTATTATTTTTTAGTTGAAGAATCATCAGAATCGGTGCATAAGAAAAGAGGTTTTAGTCTTTTATCGCCGATTTTATCTCCTTACGTTTCATTCTCATCAAATTTACATGCAACCACACTGGGAGTAAAGCTTATCAAATATAAAAAGATCTTCTAAGTCGGTCCATAATTTGCGGAGTTATACGTGATTGCTGGTGGTAGGATATTCATATCCGCCCGGAAAGCGACCACCGTACACATGATGTAAAAGCCTGTCATAGTGACCCACACTTGTGTGGATTGTGTTCCAGGATCAGCCAGTGTATGTCTGGTTCTCCCGAGGGGCTTGCAACATAACTTGATAGTTGGTTGGGGCGGGTATAGGGGCATATCGTTGTATTACTGTGCCTGCATCGGTGATCCACCTGTCCCGTCGCAGGCTCCTCGATTTGCTTGTTACCTCTTCGAAGAAAAACCCAATATCACTTTTATCCGACCCGGGGATCGAACCGGAGACCTCAGCATAGCAGTCAACCACGTGCGCAATACAATTGCGCCGCCGAGGCAGTCGAAATAAGGGATGTTTGGTGGAATTGGGTTAACTACATCGGAAAGCATCGGGGTAAGGTTTCAATGCCCCCCGAGCGGTTGTAAATCGCATCATTTTCCTCATTAGAGACACTCACAAACGTAATGTAGACATTTATAGAAAATCGTCTGAAGATAAGGAAAACATACGTTTTCAGCCTGGGTTAGTAATATTTTTGCTAAACCGTTTTCTTTTCCTATAGTATTAAAGTGCTTTTTATAATGAATCGCAATTCAAAATCAAATATTTATTGAATCTTAAAATGTCAAACATCATTAAGATTTAGTCAAATTTTAACTCTACCGCCGGTTCGGAATGCTGTTTCGTTAATACTTTTTAATTTTTGTTAATACGTTATACATATTTGCACTACATACCTTAAAGTATTATATATTTGAATCAGAACAGCTCATGCCAGTGACATGGCATGAGCTTTTAGTATCTGATGTAGCATTGAAAGGTTTAAAGCCGGCTTAAAACCCGAATCTCTTTCTACCGAGAGAAGCAACCCAACACTCTAAACATGTCATATAGTTTCATTGATGGTGGAAATGCAAAGTCGATTCAACCTGACTGCATGAAAGCAATCCGTTTCGATTGCTCCAACGATATTGGCCACAACCGAATCGAAAGAAATCCGTGGGCTTTACCGAAATGTTGTTAGTATCGAATATACGGTATCGAAAGAGATTTTGGGGTGTTTATCTTGTGATATAGCCTGTTAGTGAAGTTGGTTTAAAGATAGCTCTTATCTTAAATTAATACATATCTGGATGGAAATAATTTATACTGAGATGATCTCTTTACTTGCAAACTTTTTACCTAATATTTGCTTACACACTATTGCTTGGCGGCTGTAATAGACAAAGCGGTGGTACCAACCCAGACGGCTTCCCGCATACGGAGATCTACCACCTTGTAGAATAAGGCTTACCACCTACCACCTATTCCCTCTAAGGTCGTCATGGCTTTCATATTCTGATATTGTTAGGTGGAGAACACTTACTACCAACTAACGCACTGCTTGTTGGCCCACCTTTGCTATAAACCCTATATATATTTTAAAAAAGTCCTATTTACATACAAATTGGTAACAAACGCTTTAATCTTCAAGAACAATAAAAAGCGCGAATAGCGGACACATGCCTTTTTATATCGATACAAAAAGTTTTATGCCAAGGTATTGCAGACGAGCGACTTTTATTACCGCTTTATCTGGAAGTTTCACGGGATTGGGTCAATTTATTAGCAGAGGCCGGCGAGCGAGCAAGTGACTCACCTGATGGTATGTGATCTCCATTACCCTTGAACATCCATTATACCAGAGTAATCATGGATGCGTTGCTGACCTTAAAGAAAAGGAATTAGGAAGAGGTAGGGAATTTGGGCCTCCGGATATCACACTTCGTACAAAACGTAACAGCTAGCTGCAACTGCACCTCGATTTTCTGTGAGACAGTGGTAACAGCCCAGTCGAGCCGGCCTATTCATACAGTTGACAAAACTGTCTATAGTTATAGACATATAAATAAAAATCTGTAAAAAAGGAAATTAAGTAAATTTCCTGACTGAATCAAATTTTCTTTAAAACCCCGAAGCTAGCAGTTAACAGAAGTATTTGGAGAGTAATGTATTTTTATCAATCTCAACAAAATATAAAAGATATAATCAAATTTATTTTCTAAGAATTCGACCATATTTCACCATTTGGCGTGTAAACAAATCTATATTTAATATATTTTTCACTTTTTTTTATTTTCCTAAATTACCCATTTAATCAACGTAAAACCATTAAAAAGAGGGAAATTTCAATCACTAAAAAAAACGTTCGATAATAGTATACGGCTGAAATTAAAAGTAAAATGTAATTATCGAAATACATGTTACGAATAATTACTTTGATTTATTTATTTAATATTTATTATATAGAACTAAAGAATAAGTTGGTTTATTAATTTCGGCCGTTATCCGACTTTTAATCGCCCGTCTGACACTCACGAAATTGAAACATTTTGCGACGTACCCTCAATAATTGTATTTCTTATTTCATCCGTGGGATACGCTCGTAAAATATTTTAGGGACCCACATTTAAATATGAAAACATCATACATCCTTACACAGGTTTTTCTGTTATTTTGTTATGAATCATTTATGCGACCTTATTTTCGAGAACGTATAAATGTGAGTACCTACAAAAACAAGCGTTTATTTTTATATGTTTTTAGTCGTTATATCTTGAACATTATTTTATGATAAATTTATAAAATTGCCTTATCCTAAGCTATTAAGGTCGGAAATATATTATGTAATAACAAATCTCTATATATAAAAATGTCATATCACTTTGTTTGTCTGCGATGATCTGCGATGTCGATTTTAATAAAATTTTACAAACTGTGTGCTTTTGACTTGAGAAGTAAGACTTATAATTTAAAACAAAATTAGTATAGTCCATTTGACTTAGCTCTGGGTTGGTTACTTTTTGCGTAACTAGGTCCAATAATGTATCAAAATCTGCCTTCAGAATTCTTTATACTGACTAAAATTATTAAAACAATTCTGCATATTGAATACATCAAATTAATAGGGTTTCTGTTTATAATTTACAACCAATTGATATTCCCTACAGAACCATTCGAGAAACTTCGATAACGATGCCATGTTATTTACGATAGAAAATTGTAAACAAAAGAGCCGAGCATAAAACACATTCCTCGTGTTGGCAAAAATAGAAACAGTAACTTTTACTACATCGGGCCTAAAATTCGACCGGCCAATTCGATTTCGAAGTTTCGCAAGCGAAGCTGAAAAACATTGTTGTAACAATGTTATTTCAGTCAGAACATTTGGCAAAATTAATATCAACATCGATTTGTTATAACGAGCATTTGTTATCATAAACTCACAGTCAAAAACTGCGACGTCAATTAAAAAAACATTTGCAATTTTGAAACGGCTGAACATATTTTCTTCAGATTTAGCTAATAACCACCTCGATTAAACCAGCTTTCGACCAACAATATTCGAATCCATCCATTCTTTTAATTGATCTGATGCAACATAGATAAATACGCGATCCACACAAAGTGTGTGGGTACTATGGCATGTTTCACCACCATGTATACGGTGGTCGCTATCCAATCGGATACAAGTATCCTCCCACCAGCAAAAACTCCGTCGCCAATAACTCCAAAAACATAAATTCGGCTTTTTTATAATTGGAAGGAATATAAAAATAACGTCGCCGTAATGATTATCTTTTTGCTATCATATTATCCATTCTATAAATAACGAAGTCTTTATTAAAATTAATTAGCTTAGGTGCTTTGCTCGATTTTATTCGTACCAGATAAATTCGGTGTAATTAGTACGCTTTGATTTATAATACGGTCTTCTAAAGCCTTCTTTTAATAAATATGATAATAACATTAGATATTAATAATATAATAATGTAGATAGGATGGATGAAAGAAAATTGACGAAACAAATATATATGGCGAGTGTGTATGGTACAGTTGGGAGGGGAAGGCCTCGGTGAACTTTCTTCAGACTTAAGAATTAAGAATAATGAGGTAAGAAAGAGACAGAAGATGTAGTGACGAAGCTCGAAAAAGGAATAATGATATGGTTTGGGCATGTGGAGAGGATGATTGAAAGAAGATTGATAAAATAAATATACATGACGAGAGTGACTGGTACAGTTGGGAGGGGATGGCCTCGACGAACGTTCTTTGATCAAGTCGGAGATATTCTCGACAAAAGCCAGGTCAGAAGTACCCTAAACCGACGTGCATGCATGAAGAATATAATGAGAGTGAAGGAGGCCAAAGGTGTGTAAGAATCGTATCAGATGGAAATCCGTTGTCTCTGCTTACCCCTATAGGAAATAGGCGTGAGTTTATGTATGTATGTATAATAACATCAGATCTGTTTGCCAGCCTATGCTATAAGAAACTTGAGAATTTACAGAACATCCAGGACCTCACAGTTCTCGGCCTTAGTACGCTGCCACTAAACTTTACCTTTATAACCGGTTTAATCCGGCTCAGATTGGATTTAACCGGTGTGAACACGCGCCATGCCACGCCACGCCACGTCGCTTGCATAGACAATGTACATAAACGAACTGGTAATATATCTTTATTAAAACTTTATGCTACGTATTTCGTATATTAAAATTCTGAAATTCAGACACATTTTCGTCGGATCATTTGAATAATGGAGTTTTAACACGCGACGGAAGGAAGGGTTTTATGAGCGGCTACATGAATGGATTTGTGCTGGTGGTAGTATATTCATATCCGTCCCGATAGTGATCACCGTACAAGCGGTGCTAAAACCAGCCATAGTGACCCACACACCTAGTGTGGATCGCGTTCCAGTATCAAACAATATATATCCAGTTCTCCCGAGGGGCTTGCGACATTGTGCTCGACTTGATGGTTGGTTGGGGCGGTATAGAGGTACATACTTGTATCCCTGTGCCTGCAACGGTCACCGCCTGTCCTGTCGCAGGCCCTCAATTTGCTTCTTCCCTCTTCGGAGTGTGAAGAAATATTCATATAGGCCGGCATGATTCTCGTAGTAGCTGTTTTTTTTGGAATACACTGCGTTTGCCAACTAGTGCAGTGCAGTCACTTTGCCGTGCTCGAATAAAAAAACATTAAATAGTTTTCTATCCCCCACACAATCTCACACAGCACACACAACTCAATAAGCCCGTATTTTTCCGTATTAATTCAGTTCAGTTTTCACTGTGGCTTTGATATTTACTTTTGTTTGTTGTGAGTACATATACGGTTAGATTTTAGTTGATCATGAATCTAGGAAACTCACCTATGACACGAATATCAAAATTATATACTAAATATTCTGCTAATAATAAGGAATTAGTTCTCATCATTCTTTCAACATTTAAAAAATCTTTAATAAAAAGGCAAAATAAAAAAAATATATAAAAAAGTTAAAAAAAATAACAGATTATTATAAATAGTTGTTATTCTGATGAAGTCTTTTTTTGTTATTGTATATTTTCTTGGTCATACTGGGGTCATAGCATAGACCGATGGTAAGTGATCTCCACCGCCCATGTACGCCCACCACCAGAAGAACCATGGGCACGTTGCCGACCTTAAAGGAAAGGGATAATTAGGGATTGGGAAGCGGAGGGGATTTGGGCTTTCGGATATCTCACTCACCGTACGAAACGCAGCAGCTAACCGCTACTTTACGTCGGTTTTCTGTGAGACAGTGGTTACGATCCGGTCGAGCCAGCCCCTTCATGCTGTAGACAAAACTGTCTACAGCGTGGCTCTACCACTCACAAAGATCATCTGTTATTAAAGATACAATAACTTTAATATAAATAAAAAATTATAATAGGGATACTATTGTAATCTGCGTTGATGGTCCTTAAATAAATAAATCAACCAACTTGAGTCAACAAAAGATGTGTGGTTTGTTGATCAATTCGATTGAAATTCTATTCGGAAAGTTGAAATCGTATGCGGTTTAACAGTTGATGAACTAAAACCGAACCGTATAAACCCGGTATTAGTTGAATGGTGTATTGAACTTCGTATATGGTTGTCTATTATTTGAATAAATAGTATACTAGTAAAAATAAGTCTAAGTTTATGCCGTGTAAGTTTGCATGTATCCCCATAAAGAGATGCAATTAGTGAATCCACGGTTCACTATGTTTATTACGCTGTAATATTTGAACTATTTTGAGACTGACAGTATCTTCGTTATTTACATGTACACGTTTCTGTTAACTATTTTTCTCATGATAGAGATATTTATCCCGCCGCTTACATAGACATAGACTCACGCCTGTTTCCCATAAAGGTAGGCAGAGACAATGGACTTCCACCTGCCATGAAATCTAAAATCTCTTTTATCCAAACTATGAATGTATTAAGTGGGTAACATAATAAAAACTGTTTGTTGACAACTTGTTATAATTCTTAGCCTAAATTTAATTATAATTTAATATATAGTAAATTTAATAATTGTTTCCAAAGAAGTAATATTTGTCTTATTGAGAATATATTTTTTTAAACCTTAAACCTTAAGTTTGCATCCGATTTCTTGAAGCAAATATTTTTACATTAAAATAATTCAAGATGCGGCCGCGTCCCAGTTGTGAATTTGATTCAATTTGAATTATTCACGAGAGGAACTTCAAGGATCTTATTACGGCTGTAGGGAGATGCACACAAGTGCTTGTTACTACTAAGAGTGCACCTGCGCGCAGTGAAACATATGACGATCTTCGAAGAGATTCCTAAAATCTTTTAGCGTTAGGTAATGAGGGATTTATAAAGCACGACATATTGGGCCTCTCGTTAAAAATCAGCAGTGCTGCTAAGATCGTACTGCAGAATGTAGCTGAAGGATATTGTTGAAGCAACATGTTCTTTATTTCTTTTTTGACTAATATGTTTAATGTATTCTAATGGAGCTTAAGTGGGTCACCAACATTTCCACCACTGTCTCACAGAAAACCGACGTAGAGTAGCGGCTTGCTCTTACGTCACGTATGGTGATCGAGATATCCGGAGGCCCAAATCCCCCTCCCTCTCCCAATCCCTAATTATGCCATTCCTTTAAGACGGCAACGTGCCCATGATTCTTCTGGTTTTGTGGGCGTACATGAACACTTGCTCGTTTGCAGGCTTATGCTATATATAAATAAAAAACAGTTTTCAAACTAATAGATAAAATATATTTTACTATGGTAAAGTTTAGAACTGTTAAATATTGGGAAGGTGGGTGGATATAAGTCAGTCATATTATGTTTATATAATGGTGGGTGGGCTCCAAGATTGTAACCTACTATCTCTATATAACAAAATGTTTTACAAAAAACTTTATTTGTTCAATACCGGAGACTAAAATCGATATCAAACTTTAATCGCGATACCTAGTTATGTACCCTGCACCAGTTCATAACATAGTACCAACTTACTTGACATTCAAATGACCTTATTTACTAAACGCTCAGAAAGAAATTGAGGATCACACAACAGCTATGACTGAATTAATTGAGTTAAGTAAATATAATGCTGATAGGTTTGATTCCTTGCAGAACCATACAACTGTATGTTCTTGTACATGTCTCAGCGACTCACAGCTGGTGGGTGAACCCTCATTACAAACACCACCCAAGTCAATGCTTTGTGATAGCTTACATACAAGTAACTGTTCCAACAGCTCCCATGTTCATATGGAAACTAAACAAACCTCTCATGATGTTATCATTTACTGCGATGAGATAGGCAGGGACATGGGTCAATTGCTTGCTATGGACCTGGGAAAATTAGTATTTAATAACTGTATGCCTAATGCCTCATATCAGAATATAGTAAAGAGAATTTGCAACAGTCAATTCTCACCTGACACAAAATTAGTGTTATTTTTAGGAAACAGGGGCAATGTAAACAAAAAGCAGCTAGTGCAATGTTTTGACAAATTGCATGCTTTACCGGTAACTGAAATTGTAATGTTTACATTTCCTTATAGTAAAAGCTTGCCAGCGGAAGAAAATAATTTAAGATATAGTCTTAATTTGACAATGCACACTATGTCGTGCAATAATCATAAATTCCATATAATAGACACTAACAATTATGTTAGTAAAAAATATTTTTTGACAAGAGATAAATATTATCTGCCTTTATATTATAAGAGACAGATAGCTAATGCGCTATCTTATTATTTTATTATATCAGCCAAGAATTTGGCTAACAGACCTGCTTTTATTGAGCAGAATAGTAATGACTTAGATTATAGTAATCTGAAAAATTTGACATGTAATAATTTAAATTAAACCATAGGACAATAGAGACAACCTCTTGCTTTAATAATGGTACTGATATACAATTTAATTTAATAAATAAATGCAAGGACATCAAATTAGTACATCAAAATATTCAGGGGATCTCCAGTAAAAACCTTGAAATTGAATTGTTTATGAACTGTAATAACATTGACATTTTATGCATTACAGAACACTGGTTTAAAAGCCATCAGTTATTATTCAATTTCAATAATCATATGTTGGGTAGTTCGTTCTGCAGAGAAAATGCCATTCATGGTGGCTCATTAATATTAATTAACAAACAAATTACATTTAAAGAACGGAAAGATATTGTGAGCCTCTCTGTTGAGCGGATAATTGAGATAGCCTGTTTGGAGTTAGAGCGGCTTGTTGTATTGAGTGTATACAGACCACCATTGGCATTATATGATTCTTTTGAAAATGTCATGAATGAAGTGTTAGCAAAGATTTGTAAACCAAATAAAAATGTTATTGTATGTGGTGACTTTAATGTTAACTTGTTAGAAGAATCTTCCATGTGTCTTAGAATTAAAAAAAATTGTTTAACTCCTATAATCTCGAAAATATTTTCTTGGAGCCAACTAGGATAACTGCCACATCAGCAACATGTCTAGACAATATATTTACTAACATTGTTCCAAATATTAAACAAATTATTAATCAACTAGACTCGGATCATTGTGGACAGTTAATTACTTTTCGGAAAGAAAGTAAAAATATGGCAAATAATGTTATAACTGTGGTACCTAAAACTACAGGTCGCTTGGAGATCTTCAAAAGTAAACTCTTAAGTAAATTACCCTCTTTATTGTACAGTGACAATCCTAACCAGCTGTACAATTCCTTTTTTGAAATGTATTGCGCAGAGTTTAATTCTACTTTTATCCCCAAGAAGATCTCTGTTAAAGGAACTACAACATTCAGTGAATGGGCTACTATTGGTATATGTAAAAGTAGAAAAAGGCTTTATGACTTGTATGAAGAGAGACACTATAATAAGAGTGATGCCTTTTGTCAGTATGTAAAAAAATACTCTAAATTATTTAAAAAGATTTGTCATGTAGCAAAGTGTAATTATATAAGTTTTAAAATAAAAAATAGTAGTAATAAAATTAAAACGACTTGGGACTTAATCAATAAGGAGACTGGAAAAGTTAAACATCAAACGAAGGACTATAGCCTTGCTATTGAAAATAAGACTGTCACATCAGATTCTGAAGTAGCGACTGCTTTTGAAAAATTCTTTACTGACATTCCAATCTCTACCACAAAATCTTTGAATTCGTCCCCTACTATTGCTGAATCACTATTGAAAGAGAATATAGATTGTTGTAATAATATATTTAAATTTCATTATATTAATGACATAACTATTATAAAAACATTTAATACCCTTAATGTAAAAAGAACAGCCGATCTTTGGGGTAACTCGGTTGAGCTTACAAAATCTATAATTACCATAGTAGCACCTGAACTAGCCATAATTTTTAATAAATGTATCGACTGTGGCGTATTTCCTGATTTAATGAAAAGTAGTAAAATTATACCGTTGTTTAAATCAGGTAGCACATCAGACCCCACTAACTTCAGACCAATTTCAGTGCTACCCACATTTAGTAAAATATTTGAAAAATTACTACTTGATCAAATGCAAACTCCCTTTAGCATGAATAATTTGTTACACAAGAAACAATTTGGTTTCACAAGGGGTCGTTCAACCACCGATGCCGGGGTTGAACTTTTAGAAAATATTTTTAACGCCTGGGACAATTTCCACGACGCCTTAGGCATTTTTTGTGACCTATCAAAAGCATTCGATTGTGTTTCTCATGATACATTGGTCAGGAAGTTACATCACTATGGAATTAGGAATACTGCTCTGGATCTTGTTATTTCTTATTTGGATAATAGGATTCAAAAAGTTGATATAAATGGCCAGAGATCCTTGGGATCCGTAGTGACTATGGGTGTTCCGCAGGGTTCCATACTTGGCCCATTTCTATTTCTCGTTTATATAAATGATTTACCTCATGTTATTAATGACAATCAACAGATAGTGTTATTTGCAGATGATACTTCACTTTTATTTAAACTCAAACGACAGCAACCTGTTACTGACGATGTAAATAATACTCTCTTAAAAGTAGTGAACTGGTTTAATGTCAATAATTTACTTTTAAACGAGAATAAAACTAAATGCGTTAGATTTTTGACACCTAACGTTAGAACTATTAAGACCTGCGTTAGTTTAAATGGAGAAGAATTGGATCTTGTGGACACCACCAAGTTCTTGGGTATAACTTTAGACTCTAAGCTTCAATGGGGACCACATATAAACCAGTTGTCGAAAAAGCTTACCTCTGCAGCTTACGCAGTCTACAAAATTCGCCAGCTAACTGATGTAGAAACAGCGCGATTAGTTTATTTTAGTTATTTTCATAGTGTAATGTCGTACGGCATTTTATTATGGGGAAATGCTGCCGACATTCAAACTATTTTTGTGCTGCAGAAAAGAGCTATTCGATCTATTTACAATCTTAAACGTGGGCAATCTCTTAAGGATTTATTCAAAGAAATAAATATTTTGACTGTCGCTTCTCAATACATATATGAAAACCTAATGTATGTAAAAAAAAAATATTAATGTTTTTACAAAAACCAGCGACATTCATATGTTAAATACTAGAAATAAGAATAAACTGATATTGCCCAAGACCAGACTTCAAAAAATTAGTAATTCATTCAAATGTCAAAGTATACGTTTCTACAACAAAATTCCTAGCCATATTCAACAATTAAGTCTAAATAACTTTAAATTATTTATTAAACAGAACCTTTGCCGAAAAGGTTACTATAATGTTAAAGATTATTTGGAAGACAAAACGGCTTGGAATTAAACCGCTCACTCCATACAAAATATGGCTGTCCATGGTCCTCTGGTAAATTATTATACTTGACTGCTCTATTGGCGCATTTTTAGTATTTAAGATACATATGTAAAGTTGACATTTTTAATATTTTTTAAGAAAAATATTAAATTTAAATTTGTTTATTTCCATTTTTTTTATTTGTGAGTGCGAGTGCCATGTATGTTAGGTATACTCAGGACTATTTCTTTATAGTCAATCCTGGAATTCCTGTACATTATACTCGCACAAATCTAGTAAATCAATGTCTGGACATTAAAAGAGGCCATAACCCATGAGTTTGTTTCGGCATTTCTTCTCATGGCTAGCCACGAAATGCCGAAAAAAGAAAAAAGATAAACAAATGTATTATACTATAAAATTATTGACATGTAAAAGTGATATTTATGATCCAATTTACAGAATAAATGATTTGAATTTGAATTTGAATTTGAACTAAAGTAAGGGCGCTATCCATTGGAAATATGATACTCTTGTTTAGACTAAAGTTCTTGGAACTAAATGAAAACATGTTGACAGTAAAAGTGCTGACCTGGTGTCTAGCCGGTGACCTTGTTATGATCAAAATTCCTGGAGCTGGATACGAATTGTAAATAAGTTAGGAGTATAAATAAGGATAATTGTTCGATTTAATTTAGTCTAAAATAAATATTCATCATGAAGAGTTGGACTCTACATTTTTGATTCTTAAACCTCCTGACGCTCCCGCGTAACATTTATCTACCTACTGGTGTATTTACTATTTTGATTACTTCAAGGTAATGAAGTTGTTAAAGGAAACCAATGCGGCTTTAATTATTCCCAAAATTAATGATTCAAAACTACGCCTCCATCGTATCTCCATTATTCAAAGTTTACGCATTGAGTTCGTAGTTGCCCGGTTGTGATGTCACCAACATTGGCTATAACGATGCCTAAGTTCCAAAGTTGAATCTTTATATATACCTCCTTGGTTTATGGTTAACTTTACAAGTAGTGCATGCAGTGATTACTCAGTATTGCAGTTATTTTATTTGATTCAATGCTCACGGTTACTTGGTAGGCACTGTTTGTTTAAAGCGATGATTTCTGGATTTGGTTTTGCATTGTAATAATATAATATTAATAATAATTATAAAATGTATAATATATAAGTCCGACTGCTGGGTACGAGCCTCCTCTGTTTAATGAGAGGGGTTAGGCCTTAGTCCACGACGCTGGCCTAATGTGGGTTGACAGGCTTCACATACCTTCAAAATTCTTATGGAGAACTTAAATATATATGTTTCCTCACGATGTTATCTTCACCGTTAAAGCAAGTGATAATTCATAATTAACACAAACATAACTAAGAAAATTCAGAGGTGCATGCTCTTGGATTTGGTTTCGTACCTAAAACTTTTGTCTCGACTGTCTGAATCACTCCCCGTTGAGCTATTTCACTGACTTTAATATCCTTTAAATCGGAACACACTGCTGCTTTGGGGCAGAAATAGACATACAATGCATACGACGTATGTACCACCTTATATGTGTATTTTACGAAATGTTTATAAAGTGTAACCTAAGGGATTTTTTTTCTCCCACCACATGTCTAATTTCCCACAATAAACCTATCCTACTACCCCAAATATACTGCGTAGAGAGCCGATCACTTATTTATGTTTCCAACCAATATATAAAGTTCAATGTTATTTTATTGGCCGTTGTTTGCTCCTCGCACACGTTTCGTTTGTTTAGTAACAAACTATACTTTGGTTATCCACCTTTGTGGGTCAATTATTTGGTGGTTTAATGTTTCAATGTGACCTTATTGAGGTCCGATGGTATTAATATGTGTTTTTAGGATGAGCTAGTGATAAAACAAATTAGGATGTGGATGTAAATATGCAATAACATTTCGATAACATTTCGACCGCCATCAAGTAAAAATTGAGATGCAAATTTTATTTTGTAAAAATTCATTAACTTAAATCAATAATTTAAAGTTTTAATTTTCATTAATTGTACGTGGGAAATGTTCCATTTATGATTTTTTGTAAAATACGGAATTAACTTTCCTAATTTTTTTATTATAGCTTAGGCCGGCAAACGAGCAAGTGGACCACCTGATGGTAAGTGATCTCCACCGCCCATGTACACCTACCACCAGAAGAATCATGGGCGCATTGCCGACCTTAAAGGAAGGGGATAATTAGGGATTGGGAAGGGGAGGGGATTTGGGCTTCCGAAAATCTAATAAATTTAGCAAGATTAAATTAACATCTCAGTTTTTATTTGAAATGTTGTCAAAACTGTCTCATATTACTAAAAATCACTCCAAAACACCGTATATATTGTGTACCTACTCTCATCGACCCACCTAGAACCAACAATTATATCATTGAACCAACGAACAAAGAACCTTACCCTCCATTTATCTCTGCAAAGGTGTAACTTCAAATATTACCGTGTCTGCGAACTTTATAATTATCTACATTATTCATTTTAGTTTCCAATTGAAATTTATTCTAGATTCCCCGCGATTCGAAAATTGCGATGTTAGTTTTGAGTTTTATTCGTTTCAGTGCACTTTATTTTAATATGTGTAATTGCGACTATTCATCATTTCTATCAAATGATTAATTGCGTTGAATTAAATTGCTGCTGTCTTATGTGTGTAGCGATATTATAGTTTATTGCTACAGCAGAAAACCATGTTCAGACCAAAGTTTTCTAACCAGCAGACGAACTAATAACAGGACTGTTTTTAGGCTTCTGTAAATTTTTATCATAAAAAATAGGTTAAAAATATTCTACCTCAAAGTTTACGTATACTTTAGAAATGTTGTATATTTGTATGCAAATCTATCAAAACGTCAAAATGTTTAGATGACAAACATGCTTCTAACAATAACCAATTTTAACCCGAGGGAGGATACTTGTATCCGACCGGATAGCGACCACCGTACACTGGAGCTAAAACCTGCCATAGTGCCCCACCTTGTGTAGGTCGCGTTCCAGGGTCAATCAGTGTATATCCGGTTCTCCCCAGGGGGCTTGCCCTCCGATCCTAACCCTTTTCCCATCCCTTTTTCCTTCCCCTTTCCCTTGGCCCTGGGATGAGATACCGCAGGGTCTTTATATAGTCGGCAACGCGCCCATGATTCTTCTGGTGGTGGGCGTACATGGGCGGTGGAGATCACTTACCATCAGGTCCACTTGCTCGTTTGCCGGCCTATGCCATAAAAAAAAAGGTTAATACAACCCACTGTGAGTTATTTAGTTAAATATTTATTATTCGATAAACCCATTTTCCGTGTAAATATTTTTCCATCGGAATGATATTCGCTTCTCATCATGCTAAAAGCCGGGATGGCTTCAATTCAGTAAATAGTTGCAACTTGCAACGTTGTTTAATGCCAGGTTGGTTGGCGATGCGCCAAGCATTTTTTATAAGTTGGACAGAGTCAAGTTATTCGGGAACATAGATTTGAGAACACACTATGTGTAAGTAAACACAATATGTTTGAATTACAGTTGTATGGTTTAGTTACGGACATACGTAAGATCTGTATAAGTGGTTCATAAATACAACTGTACGAACTTCTAAATCTTAAATAACTTATAATTTATCTTGTAACATTTACATTAATTTATAGTTATAATTCTCTTTATATAAATAGTTTCTATAACTTACGTGAGTTAGCAATAAACAATAGTAGGCTTTAGCCATGAATCCTATAGTTCCAATACAAGATTTTTCGATACCTGTCCGAGAATCAAGTATGAAGTTAATACGGTGCCAATACTCGCTAGGGGCGCTGCATGTAAGGATCATACATAATTTTTAAAATACGAATGACGTAGAAAGCTATCGAAAAACTCGCACCAATATTTCTGGGTGAGAAATGATAACGTTATTGTTGATTTGTCAACCATATGAGGGTGAACCAGGCTGGGTGATTTGCACCACGTTCCAGATGAATCTCTGTCTTTAGCCTTTAGGCTCTTTGAGACGTCTTCCAAGCCACCTTGTCATGATCTGGCGTAACTCAATTCAGAACCTAGGGAATCCAAACTGATAATTGCTAAATATTTATTATTTATTTCAAGCTCGGCGAAGAACTAGTTGCACCTCTGTCTACCCTTTCAGTGATACAAGCATAAACTTATGTTATGTATTAATTATTTCAGAAATAAAAATGTAAATAAAATTTACGTTCATGTTTGTTTCAGGTATGGCAAAACAGCGAAACAATTAGATATACAAAATCATATGCTTTGCTGAATTCATCAGTTTTAAAAAAATCGGACAACATATTATTATCAGCATAAGCATCTAATTTTTATATCCTGGCAAACACAATGACTACACTGCACAAGACTGTAAGTACATTAATATCCAAGTATACGAGCAATGAGATATGTTACAAGAGGATAGTATTCTGTATTAAATTTTATATGCAACAGAAAATAATAATACGAACATTCTACATATAGATTTGTTAAAATACAAGATCAAACTAAAAATGAGCTTGCAATGAAGTTTTTAAATATTCGTATGAGCAAAAGTGGTCGCGTAGTGGGGACATCCCATTATCTCACTTCCACGCGCCTAAACCCGCCCTAACCAACCATGAAATCATGTCGCAGTCCCCTCAGGAGAACCAGATATACCCTGGCTGATCCTAGACCGCGATCTATACAAAGTGTGTTTAGATCTAGAACCTGTCGAAAAAAGTGCTAGGTCCTTCATATGCAAGTGCCGGCTGGATTGATACCACCGCATTTATTGTATTTGTATTAGAAGGACATTGAAGCCCGTGAAACTACTAAGTATTGTGAGATTTAATATGGTATGCCTCGGGGTGACGAGCGCAATCTAGTGCCACGCAGTGCTTTACAATTCAAACTTCTGTGTTGTGTTAATTCTGTTTACGGGCTGCTCACCACATCATTGAAGTTGATAAAAAAGTGTTTTTTAATACGATTTCATTAAATTTCTGATACGCAAGAAAGAATTTCGACGGAGATCGCGCCCCACTGCGTAGGTCTCAGTGAAGATTGAAATTTCAATTCGTTGCTTTATAAGACATTTGCATCATTCCGCTCGTATTACCTTTATTTGAGGTATTTTCTGTACGGATTTGATGTTTTATTAAATTTCACGTTGTAGAATATCGATAAATATTAACATGATAACTCTCCATAATAAGCTCAGTGCGATATACTACCGTAAGGTTCACATATTGGCGCTTTAGTTTACAAGGTGGTAGGTCCCTCGTATGTGACAGGCCGTCTGGGTTGGTACCACCACGCGGTCTATTTCTGCCGCCAAGCAACAGTGTGTAAGCACTGTTGTGTTTCGGTTTGAAGGTCATTGAAGCCAGTTGCAGTGAAATTACTGGGCATTATTAGACTTAACATCTTATGTTTCGGAGTGACGAGCGCAGCTCAGTGCCATGCCGTGCTTTGGTATACAATGTTCTGTGCGATGTTGCTTCTGTTTATGGGCAGGCGTGGCGCTTATCACCAGGCGAGCGCCTTGCTCATCTCGTCATTCAATCAAATAAAAAAAATGTTATTTTGTCTTTCCAGTGACGATATAAAGCAAGAACACTTAAGGTCGAAACATACTGATGAGACGCGACTTAGGTCCTTTCTATCAGTCGTGACTTATAGTTTGCATAGATTGTTTGATAGAGCCAGCCGACAGACGGTCGGTCTCACGCGGTGCGGAAACAAAATCGAATAAAATAACTTGGAATATGTTACCGGTGAGGCGAAATGTTGACGCTCCAGATTTCAGTATAGGGTTGGCAAGTGATGATTATTTCTACAAGTGGTAGAGTCGCGCTGTAAACAGTTTTATCTGCAGCAAGAATGGGCCGGTTTAACCGGGTTTATTTATTTTTAGGAATAGCAACAGCCTTAAACAATAATGTACATAATGCGTAATGAAAATAATGGAAGGCCAAACATTGCAATTTGCTGATATGAAAGATATCAATATCATTACATAGTTATAAGTCTTGACTAGTCTAGTAAAGACAGCGTTTTGACCATAGTTGGTCGAATGAATGAATGGGTTCGTACCACTGTTTATCAGGAAATCGCTGTCGCTATCCGGGCGGATATGAATATCTTACCACCAGCAAGGCTAGGATGAACAATGTATAACAGAGCTTTTTTCCTTTGTGACATAAAATATGTACAATTTCGTTATATATTCAACATGTTTTTTATTACTAAAACATTTGTAAAAACTGAATTCATGAGCAATCTCCACTGAGTTAATCGTCCGCTAAGATCTGTTTTGTTTCCATTCGCTACGTTTCTTCAGAGTTTATACTGAAATGCTATTCTATAAAGCTCTCTTTTATCACGTTATATAATTGTTTTAAACATAATGGAATGGCTTTTTCCATTCATTTTCTTTTCGCGGAGTTGTTAATATTATTAATTATATTCTAATAAACCTAAGTTCATATTATGTTCGACTAAATCTGATTTTTTACTATTTAACGTTTGATGTAAATGAAAGTAAATCATGCAAAGTGAATTAATCCACTTAGCAGTCATCTTTGTTTATATATTTTTATCCAGTTCTGTGGTTTTATTTTACTCACACTGACATTCTGATATTGTTTCATAATAAGGCTCACACGTCAACATTGAAATGAGCAGTTTTTTTACAATTTTCACCGCGCCTTTACTCGGATGAATCATTGGTTCGGGGAATTCTATGGTAATTTAAGTGGTAGGCCACGCCGTAGACAATTTTGCCTATAGTAATTTCACTGGCTTCAATATCCTTCAATCCGAAACCCAACAGTACTTACACACTGTTTGGTGGCAGAAATGGATAAAGTGGTGGTACCAACCCAGACGGTTTCTGGCATATAAGGGACCTATCACCTTGACAATTTTAGCCTTGTCCATACATAAATAATGTGGGGACAAATGTTCCAGTAAACACTATCCATCCATAAGGCACTTACCACGCATTTAAATTATATCATACCATCGACAACACAAATATCAATTTCATACATAAACCACAATGATTAAAATCCATTTTGTGGAAACCTCAGGATATTAATACGCGTGTAACTAGGTAGAACGCGAAATTCAAGTTAATTTGGCGTGGCGAAACACGTTCATACATTGTGTTAATTTTACTGGTACCAGCCCTGTGGTTTTACTATCATAGGGCTGCTGAGTTCAAGTTTTTACTTTATCTTGTATTAGATTTTGTCCGCGTGAATATCTTTTTAACACGATTAAATTATTCAATATTCATAATCCTGTACGCAAAATTTCAACCAAATTCATTCCGCCTTTGTGGAATCTGCTTTCACCTGCGGTATTTTCAGACAGATACGACTTAGGTACCTTCAAGAAAAGAGCTTTATTTTTCCTCAAAGGCAGGCTACGCACCGATATTTCCTCTGGTATTGTAGGTGTTATGGGCGGTGGTGACACACTTGCTCAGTGCCGTCAATGGTGTATGTTAAATGCATGCGAATTCAACAAAAACTTTCGCCTTTATAATGTTTTTTTAATGTTGCTGCTGACAAACGAGCAAGAGATTCATCTTTTGGTAAATGATCTCCACCGCCCATGTACGCCCACAATACCACAGGAATCATTGGCGCGTTGCCGACTTTAAAGAAAACGGATAGTTAAGGGATTGAAGAGGAGAGGGGCATTTGGCCCTCCGGATATCTCACGCACCATACAAAATGCAACAGAAAACTGCTAATTTACGTCAATTTTTTATGACACAGAGGTAACAAGTTGGCCCATTTATTAAAATCTATACTTCATTTGTAAAATTTAATTTTAAACATTTAAGACAAGACCAAGATTATACAGCCTTAAAAGCAGGGCTAGGCGAATGGGATTTCATTTTACTCAGTTGCCCATACGACAAGACAGTGAGTGTGGGCAGTTCTACCATTCTATGCCCAATAGTCGACAGCCCTAGTACACGTCTGACGCGTCGCGTTCGTTCCAATGTACTCAGTTACGTAACGCGGTGGATGCAAACACTACTTCCTACCGCGCATTAGTAAGACTTATAATAATTAAGCCAATAGTCAGGACAACCCTGGCACAGGGCTGACGCATCGCTTTCGTTCCAATGCACTTAGTTACGTAACCCAGTGAATGCAGACACCACTTGCAACCGCGGAAATTATAATAGTATTTAGGACATCCCTGACACGGCTGGCATGCTACGTTCACCGTTCGTTCCAATGCACTCAGTAACGTAAGCCGGTAAGTGTAAACACCTCTTCCTACCGCGGATTTATAACAAAGATCGTGTTACCCAAGGTATTTCAAGTTAACTTTAATCAAATCTTATTACGTGGAGTGTGTAATGTATTTAAAACTTCATGGAACGAGTTTTATGTACTGCAGGTGTGGGTATTGGATAATTGTGTTGGCAACCTGTATGTTGACCTTTGTTGGTGTAGCGGTGATTTATCCTAGCTTAAAAATTCAATTTGATGATGTCGTTCTTTTAAGACATCATTAGTCATCATCAGTCAACGTCCTTTTAAGTGGACTAAAAACATGTGCATAACGTTTTTTCAATAATTTTACTACGAATTCTGTCACGATGTTTATTTCTACAAGGAACCTTTAGAACCTTTTATTTATTTATAGCATAGACCGGAAAAAAAAAACAAGTTGGTCACCTGATGGTATGTGATCTCCACCGCCCATGTAAATAATAGAAGAATCATAGGCGCGTTGCCGACCTTAAAGGGAAGGGATAATTAAGAGTTTAGGAAGTGGATGGGGGATTTGGGCCTCGGGATACTCACCGTACGAAACGCAGCAGCAAGGTGCTACTTTGCGTCGGTTTTCTGTGAGACAGTGGTAACGACCCGGTCGAGCCGGCCCATTCATGCTGTAGACGAAATTGTCTACAGCGTTATACACTTTTCGTACCAATTGTTTAATCAAATATCATTCCTTGAATCGTTGCCACATTATTGTAATATTTTAAGGCACACAATGAGCCCATAATTAATTCATTTAGTAGTATAAACTCCCGAAATGTGCTCTTGGCATAACAAATTAAGATTTAATGAAACCACGCGTTTTCATATTACTTGATACTGTGTAAACATAGAAAGATAGAAGAAGCCTTCGCTTGAAGACGTTAAGATATCAAATATAATTTTCTTTAATTACGAGTACGTAAATTTATTAAATAAGGTTTGTATTTAATTAGCCTGCTACCAGCCAGCTTCGCGGTACGACTGCTGTGCTGAGGTCTCGGGTTCGATCCCCGGGTCGGGTAAAGTGATATTGTGTTTTTCTATCACGAAATGCTCAGTATTAGCCCGGAGTCTGGAATTGTGCCCGGTATGGCGATAAGCTCGCCCTCTATCCACATCATGGGACAGAAATATGCACGGCGACATGTTACAACTCTGCCTATCCCTTCGGGAGTTACAGACGTGAATGCATATTTATTTAATAAGCCGTATAACCGTATATAACTGTGCTAAGATAAAAATAGGTAAATAGATCAATTTTTATAAGTCCTCATTAATAAAGTATCAAAACAAGTGGGAGCCAAATAAATAAGAGAAATACCAGCGGCTTACAATGTCTGCATCATTATATGAGGATTTATTTCAACGTCCTTGAGGTTGGATCTGCTCTTAGGTAAGAGGTAGGAGGTTGGATCTAACCGTCTTAAAAAAGGAGAAGTTCTCAATTTGGCGAGTTTTTATGTATGTACAACGATTTCCTCGATTTTGTCAGAAAAAATTATTTGTTCGAATTTGGCTGCAATGTGGTCCCATATAAATTTGGTTAAGATCTGATGATGGAGTATTGAGTAAAAAAATGTAACTCTTCAACAAAAAACAACACACTCGTCGCGATTGTGTTAATGTGTTGGAATTTAGAATACCGATGTAAAGTAACAGCTTTCTGTTGTTTCGTAAGGTGAGTGAGATAACCAGAGACTTAAATCCTCTTCCCCTCTCAAATCCCTTAATTGTCCCCTTTCCTATAAGGTTGGCAACAGATCCATGATTATGCAGGTAGGCTTTAAACGTCCAGATAGATCACATACCAGCAATGTGATCCATTTGCTCGTTTTCGTTGTAAAAATAATATATTTCAAACAAGAGTAAAAAGATCCTGAATAACATGCCACATCTAAAGATTTTAATTACATACAGTACTCTTGTGAAATGTTCGCAGAAGGACGTTGGAATAATTAAAATAATCTTTGATTGTACTGTGTACGATAAACAAAGAGTCCAATTTTCTATTCGAAAGGCAGGAGAAATGTGGATTTATATTACAAAAAAGATTTTCCTTTAATCATATCTCCATTGAGATAGAGTCTATGCATGATACAGATGAAAATTCAAATAATAAAAAAAATACATCCAACAGTGAAACAAACATTCTTGTTAACGAGACTGCGTCACAGTTTGAAAAGAGGATCATATGACGTGGCCTCGTAAATGACAGTTTTTATCTCGACACATAAAGAAAAATGTTCTTAATTGGTCTGTATACATATGTTTTACGTTAACGCATAACGCCACCAAATTTAGATGACTTTTAATGTACTTGATCAGTAAACCCTACTGCTGTGATGGTCCCGTTTAAATTTGAAGAAATAATTTCACCTCAGGGGTAAAATCAGGGATGATGATTCTGGAGATTCTTTCATAAAAAAATGTGGAATAAAAACTTTTTAATACAAATCTCGTCACGTTCGTTTACTGTCTCGATGAATATGACAGTATGACTTTCAAATTAATCCAGTTTGTTTTGTTGTTTTAAACGGCACTTAGATGAGAAACTTTAGATTCGTGCTCTCACAGATTTATTCATAATGCCTCTATTGAATGTTGATGTTGACCCAAAAACGTCAAATTAAACACTTAGGGCCTCACTTATAAACTTTGTTAGCATTGCTTAGTTAAAATACAACTTTCGTTTCTTTCTAGCTACTTTGGCTAGTGGTAGGATATTCATATCCGCCCGGATAGCAACCACCGTACACATGGTGCTAAAACCTGCCATAGTGACCCACACACCCGTGGATCGCGTTCCAGGATCAATCAGTGTATATCCGGTTTTCCCGAGGGGCTTGCGATATGACTTGATGGCTGGTTAGGGCGGGTATAGGGGTACATCTTTGTATCCCTGTGGCTGCATCGGTCATCCGCTTATCCTGTCGCAGGCCCCTCGATTTGCTTCTTTCTTCTCCGAAGAGGGAAGAAGCATTTATACCGGACGGCATAATTCTGGTGACCACCGATGAACTCATTGTTTGTCAGTGGTCGCTAGTTTTTTTTAGATTGCACTACGCTTATTATCAGGTATAGTGCAGTCACTTTGCCGTGCTCGAATAAAAAAGAACTTTATAAATCACGTTGGCAGAAAGTGACAAGAGAGTGTTTCACTAAGCAATGCATAAGTAATGTTCATAAGTAAGGCGCTTAGTCTCACTAGTCTAATATTAGTGAGTACGATCCCATTAAGAAACGGGTTTATGTGGTTTTAAGCCGAAGAAAATTCGATTTAAGGAAAATCCTGTGAAATCCTAGGAACTAACTGTTGAAGATTGCTTTCAGTTTATAATAAACTTCCTGCAATCAGAAAATAGACTACATCAGCTGACTATAAACTTTCAATTATTAGATTCTGTTGCATATTGTGGAATTTAATTTCACCCTCATTTACCCGGGGAGAGTTATCGCATGATAGAAATGCGCCATGCAATTTGAAAACGAGAATTGTGGATCCAGTCTCGTAGAACTAAAACACGCTTTGCCTCCCTTTTTTGTTGTTGTTCTGTGAATTTCATTATTTTGTGCCTGGCTACAGCACTAGTAACCTAAAACACAAGCTAGCACAAACCGCGTGACCGATCGCGTCGTCGCAAAAGTCAGTTGGTAACGTGGTATTAAGAAAGTGACTGGTATTACATCAAACTTTGTAACAGTATTAGGTATAAAGAATAAAAACTGTATTACATTAAACTTTGTTATAACACGATATAAAACTAAATCTTTAATAGTTATTACTTAAAAAGAATATAATTTCGTTCCCTAAATCTAATTATCTATTCGTTTCTTCGCATAATATTATTTGTTTTTGTTTCTGAATAAATATTTTTTCTTTCTTTTCTGTCTAGATGATAGTTTAAAACCACCGAATAAATGGCGTTTGAGTAGACAGATTTAAGAGTGGTAGAGCCACTCTGTTGACAGTTTTGTCTACAGCATGAATAGGGCCGGCTTAACTGGGTCGTTACCACTGTCTCACAGAAAACCGACGTAAAGAAGCGGCTTACTGCTGCGTTTCGTACGGTGAATGAGATATCCGGAGGCCCAAATCCACCATCATTTCCCACTCCCTTAATTATGCCTTTCGTTTATGGTCTGCAACGCGTCTATCATTCTTCTAGTATTGTGGGCATACATGTTCTATGGAAATCGCTTACCCACTTGCGCGTTTGCCAGTTAGGCAGGCCGGCATGATCGTGCCGACCAACGATAGACACATTGTTTCTCTTTGGTCGACACTATTCCTGGATTGCGCTACACCATCAGGTGAACCATCACAAAAAAAAAAACCTCATTAAAATTCGTTCATTATAATCAAGCTAATAAGAACAGCTCGATTTATGCCAGTGAGGAATATTATAACATAAAATAATGAATTTATAATATCTTTACGAGTAAGATTAATGAATTAAGACTATGAAATAAAAGTTATAATAGCCTATTTATAATCACTCTGTTCATGTATTTCAATAAAAGTCTTACGTCGAGTCTCCATATCGCATAATCAAAGACCCTTGTCTTGAAAAGCTGACGTGAGAATAATAGAGGCTGGTTGCTAAATCTTTTGATTCCAGCGTACACCGAGACTATCAAACAGATTTTAGAAAGTACTAGCTTTTGTTCGCAGTCTTGTGTATATAAAATTGGTGGTCTGAAATTTTATAAAATCAATATTCAATATTACATCAGCAAAGAGTAAAGTTTGATTAACCTATAAAAGTTTAAATGCTTTTTGAGAATTAAAATATCTTAAATTATAATTGAACGTAGTTACGCAAAAAGGAACCAACCCACGGCAAGTTCAAATAGAGATACTGATTTTGTTTTACTAAATTCAATCATTTAAACTAATTTTATCTCGTAGTTTTTTAGAAAATCGAGCATGAATGTAATTCCATTTACGATTTTGCAAACAAATACGGCATTAAAATCAATTTAAATTAATTAATTTAGCAAAACAAACTCAGTATCTCCATTTAAACATATTGTTGTTTGGATCCTTCTTGCTAACTACATCAAATTATAATATTTTAGGACAATCTCAAGGACATTTAGAATGTATTATGTATGTTTCTTAAGTATTTTGATATAAATACTTCACAATGTCTGCTAGTTTATTGTCAGTGACAAAATTATTATTAAATATACCAATTTGAATCAAAATGTGTACAATACAGAGCCGAACTATAACAAATACTCATAATATTACTTAAAATTTATAGCTATTACTTAATATTTTAATTGTAAGGTACGTCCTAACAGTTTAAACTTGACTGGCACAAGTCAAGGCGACTTCTAAAAACTTATGTTACGGCCCGACTTAGTTTCTAAAGTTTCATTAATTTACTAAAATATTTGACTTGCTCTTACAATTTAAACGCTTTTGATCATTGTATAAATTGTAAATATGTCTTAATTTATTCTCTTTGTTTGCTTTGTATAATTTAATGTGCGCGTTTCTATTGTGAAATGATACCATTGAACTGCCTGACGCAGTATTGTATATGGCGCCGTTGTATGTTATGAATCGGCTGGCTCGACTGGGTCGTTACCACTGTCTCACAGAAAACCGACGTAAAAATCCGCTTAAAGGACATAGTTTTTCTTCATGGTTTTACTTCTTTCAACTTTCCACTTGTTATCAACATCTCATAGTACAAAATGCTAAACGCAAGCTACCAAGCTATAATTACATTGTCAATGCACTTTGTAGTACACAAAAAGCCTTTAATATTATTTTACACGAATATTTTCCGTTAACAAAATCCTTTAATAACCAATCGCAGTGCTCATGTGAGCTCAAATTATGCGAGCTGTTCGCAAAGCAAATTTATTAAGAGGCCAAGGCACCTCGCATACAGCATTAAATAGAGCGGGGGCACACGATGCGTTGCGGCGCCGGAGCGATGTCGCTGCGTCGTTTTACATAGAAATATTTGTGGCATGTTACACGATGCGCTCCGGCGCCGCACCGGACTTGCAACCACCGAGACGAGGCGGGGAGGGGTGAATGCGCTGCGACGTCGGAGCGGCAGCGCACAGTTGTCCATTTTATTAACAGACTGTCCAACGCTGCTGGGGCGACGGCGATGCTGCTACATAACAACGTTGCGGCGCCGCACCGCTCGTGTGCCCGCTGATACGGTGAAATCTTTGCGGTGCGGCGCCACAACGCATCATGTGCCCCCGCTCTAAGGTGTTCAGCCAACGACGCCGGGCGCCGCGCCGCGCCGCGACGCTTCCGATATTGGTTCATGTAATGAAATCAATCCACTCACCGACGGCATTTCCAACTTGATTGCTTTTTATCTCATATTTCCTTTGATACCTGGCTTATGTTAGGGTTGGCTGCACTAAAAATTATTATCTGTGGTTTAGTTTATTGTCTATGAGAAAGGTTTCTGATATTGAATGTCATTGTAGTGTTTCTGCAACCTCTTCTTCACTACCTTTAAGTTTTTTTTTTTTATGAATGTGATTTACGTTTGGATTTTTGAGAGTTTGTGTATTTTGATGTTTAATAATCAACCACTCCTTAACGTCTGAACGGATTTGGATAAAATTTTGGCACACAGATACAAAATTATCCTGGAAAAAGACATTTACGCGAATGAACCTGTGACCAAAAGCTAGTCAATATACATTCACACAAATAACATACTTAACTATCAGCTCTAGAATTATTTTCACCACCAACCCTGTGCATAATTATATAATGCCTCGACAGCGTCTCCGCGGCCTTGGATCCCGCGACATGTCTTAATACGCTATTCGTCATTTCGAGTACACTGTAAATAAAGTACATTCTTTTTAGCTATAATCTATAATTTCTGTCGTATTAAATTAACAAAACACTCATATAACGGCTTGTTACTATCTCGTATAGTGTACCGAATTTTTAAGCTATTGTATAGATTTTATCGCGGGCCTTGCGGCGAGACCGAATCCAGAAATTTCGTAACGAAAAAACCTAACACCCCCCTCCGACCAGCCAGCGTTAGCTGACATCCTTGGAACATCGATAACCCCCAGGTGGCGTCACACAGTGACCAGTCATGTTGGACCGGACTTTCACAAGACTTTGACCTTGAACCCAGACCGTGACCTTGACCTTGACCCCAACCGTGACCATGATCCCGATTTTGACCTTGACCCGACCTTGACCTTGACTCCGACCTTGACCTTGACTACAACCTTGACCTTGACCCCGACCTTGACCTTGCCCCCCCTTTTTACCTTGACTCCGACCTTGACCTTGACCCCGACATTGACCTTGACCCCCATTTTTACCTTGACTCCAACCTCGACCTTGACCTTGAGCCCAATTTTTACCTTGACTCCGACCTTGACCTTGACCCCGACCTTAACCTTTACCCGACCTTGACCTTGACACACCGTGACCCACAAAATTAAAATTAAAAACAAAGGGAAAAAATACTGCATAAATAAAATAAATAAATAATTATAATTACATAAGTTGATAAAAAATGCTATATTTACTATATTGACCGTGCACTCTCAGCCCTCTATCTCGAAAACGGTTCACCGTATGAAAAAAAGTTTTAAACAAAATTTTTAGAGAATTTTGTATTCTACAATATTGATAATGGATACAAATAGCAAAAAACCCATAGGAAATGAGATATTTACAAAAAAGCGATTTTTGTGACCTTTGACCTTGAAATTTAGGTAGTTGCGCACACCCTACCATATGTAGGTTTTGAGACAACTTTTAGGGTGTCAATATACAAGTATTTACAGACTTAACAGCTGAATTACTAAAATGACTGGACCAGCCGTACGCATGGTGTTAAAACCTGCCATAGCATCCACACACTTTGTGTGGATCGCGTTCCAGGATCAGCCAGTGTATATCCGGTTCTCCCCAGGGGCTTGCGACATGACTTGATGGTTGATTGGGGCGGGTATAGGGGTACATCCTTGTATTACTGTGCCTGCATCGGTCATCCGTCTGTCCTGTTGCAGGCCCGTCGATTTAGGCATATATTCAGGCCGGCATGACTGTGGTGACTACCGATAAACTCATTGTTTGTTGGTGGTCGCTGGTTTTTTGGATTGCACTACGCTTACAATCAGGTATAAAAAATATTATATTATAAAGATAAAAAAAAAATCGAAAACTTTTCTCCACGTACTTGTTATTCCGTCATAAATTATAGTACCTGGGTGACCGAGCTTTGCTCGGGTGAAAAAAAAAAAGTAGTATTATTATTCGCCAATAGATGTCAGGAATTAAGTCTAACCTCAAAGCAAACACTCATTGACTTAATTAATTAATTACTAATCTTAATCTAGATGACCCGGTGAACTTCGTATCACCTACATATATTTGTGTAAAATGTGGTCAAAACTTAATACAAATGTTTCATTTACATTAAATGCAATTAATGGTGCAGCCATTGCACCTGAGGTAGCCCGTCGCACATTTAATTAACTTCGACGACCTAAGTCAGGTCGTCTTCCACCTCCCCCCGGTGGGACAGTCCTGTCCCTGTCCTGTCCTGTCCCTGTCCTGTCCTGTCCTGTCCTGTCCTGTCCCTGTCCCTGTCCCTGTCCCTGTCCCTGTCCCTGTCCCTGTCCCTGTCCCTGTCCCTGTCCCTGTCCCAGGAACAGTTTGTATTGGAAAATTAAGTTGTCGTTTTTAGTGTTTTCCTTTACTTATTATATATGTTACTCATTTTTTCTCACCGGGTAAACCTTCCCTGAACTTCCACAAATATTTCAAGATCAGAATTAGCCAAATCGGTACAGCCAGTCTCGAGTTTTGGCGAGATACACGCACAACGATTCATTTTTATATATATAAATAATAATAATATAGAGTCATATTTTTCAGTTCAAATTGGGACTACTTTAAGTTGATAAAACACGAATAAAATGACATTTTCTAAAAATGATTCCTAGCTAGATCGATTTATCGTCCCCGAAACGCCCTGTATACCAAATTTCATGAAAATCGTTGGAGCCGATTCCGAGATTCCAATTATATAATTATATATATATATATATATATATATATATACAAGAATTGCTCGTTTAAAGATATAAGATTTGAAATACTTATTTTATGTGTGCATTACATACCTCTAATTTCAACTACTTTAGTTCAACAAAAGCCGTTTAACTTTATAATTACGAACAAAGCCACACGTGCAGCAGATGTTATTATATTTACAATTGAAGTTGGCTTGAAGGTACGCCGTCCCGGGAAATCAAATAAAAACTTCTGCCAGATGTAATTTCCACGGGTTATTACCGATCTTTATGAGCTACGTCTACTTAAATTGAACTTATTCGAGTGGAACTAAATTAGACACGACATCTAGACATTAAAACTGTAGCAATTTAGAAATAACTTTTGGTTAATGTTTAATGAAATACGTCTAATGAACTGTTTTTAAGTGTTAGAAAAAATGGCCATAAAATGTTAGTGTAAAATTAAGGACAATTAAGAGACAGTGTATAAGGTTTTTTTTTTAATTCTGCTGTGGTAAAATCAGAAATTAGGAGATCCGTAGATGAACGAAAGCTACCGGCATAGCCCAGCGGATTAGCAAGCTGAAGTGGCAGTGGGGAGCCCACTTAATTCACAGAACCCATAGCCGATGAGGCAGAAAGGTTCTGGAACATAGGCCTCCTCCAAAGATTTCTAGACCGATCTGTTGGAAGCGGCTTGCATCCAGCGACTTCCTGCAACCTTTATCAGGTCGTCTGTCCACCTTATAGGCGATCACCACATCCTACGTCCAAATTATTACGTACCTACCTATAACATTTTAGCTGGTGGGAGGATACTTGTATCCGACCGGATAGCGACCACCGTACACTGGTGCTAAAACCTGCCATAGTGGCCTACCTTGTGTGGGTCGCGTTCCAGGGTCAGCCAGTGTATATCCGGTTCTCCCCAAGGGGCTTGCCCCCTGATCCTAACCCTTTTCCCAGCCCTTTTTCCTTCCCCTCCCCCTTGGCCCTTTGGTAGGCCGGCATGATCTTGCCGACCTACGATGGACACACTGTTTATCGTTGGTCGACATTATTTTTGGATTGCGCTACACTTACCATCAGGTGTAGCGTAGTCACTTTGCCGAGCCAGGATAAAAAAAAAAACACGGCATGAAATTCTCCATGTTTTATTTAGAAAATACATAAAACCGATTCCCTAGATTTTGGCATTACAAAAGCAACAAAGAGTAACAAGAATCCACTATCTCCATCAGATATTACATACTTGGAAATGTTCCTTTATAGAAACTTTGCCTTTGAAACACTCAAAAGGTATTTAATTTGAATGCCATCTCGATATCTTGGAACGGGATTACGTTTGACGTGTTTAGGAAGCATAAACTCGCGTTTCGATTTTATTACTTTATCCAATCTCCGGCGGGGTCTATCGGTGTGATAAAATTGACCTACTTCGCGGAAAAGTGACGTTTTAAAATGTTGAACGGTTAAAGTTACCCTGCAAGGTTATGTAAGGGTTTCCATAGGAGTTTTGTGAGTTTCTTCAGAGTACATTTTTGTAAAAATTCTTTACAACAAATTATTTGTTTTGTTAATAATTTTCTGTAACATTGTAACTGTTATACTCTATGTAACATGTAACAGACAATGGTAACGACCCGATCGAGTTGGCTCATTCATGCTGTAGAGTCTACACAACAGTCTACAGTGTCTACAGTGTAGACAAAACTGTCTACAGCGTGGCTCTACTTATAAAACCGTCACTTCGTGATGTATAGCATTACAACAATCTAAGTACAAGCATGGAGTCCGTCCATCGCCTTTCACAACTCCTCGAAACAGCGATTATTAAAATATAAATCCTGCGTATTTTGCCAAAAACCTCAAGAATTTTATTCCAAAATTGTTCAAACTTAAACGTTCCAAAGGCAATTGTCTCTAATGGGAGGCGGTTAGAATATTACAACCGTATAAAATTATGTTTGACTGTACGTGGCATAACTCAGTCGTCTCGCGTCGTTTGTGTAATGTAGACAGACAAGACCCCTTTTATAATTTAGGTTATTTGAGTGAAACGTTTTATTAAACGTCCTAACATTATAAATGTTTATATTTTAATTCTCTTATTTCGCCCCCGACAAAAAAGCAGGTGTTATAAGATTAACTCCTTTGTCTATGTTTAGTGGAGTGCCTGGAGCATTCAAAACCGTAAAACCTCGGATTAGAGTTATAGTGAATGAATTAATATGATCGATGTGGGATATTGTTTTTTAAACTATAAATTGCAATGTTTACCCAAAAAAAAATTGTGCAAACCATTGTTTCATTGGTTAAAAAAAATATTATGAAAAATTAATGTTTGACCATATATTTTCACTTTAAACAGTTTTTTTTTATTTATATGTTAAATCTTACCTGAGTATTCTTATCTTATCTTATCTTATCTTGTGTTTTTACGGATTGATTTACACGACTCAATAAAAGTATTTAAAAATATCAATGAAGACCCCAATAATATATTGCAAGCAGGTGTAGCATGTATTTTGAGTTTATATGGAGCTCCGTCTAAAACTTATGATTTAAATACATTTCTTTCATAAAAGCAACAGCCAAAAATACGAGTGTTCTTTTGTCATCACTGCCTCTAACAACTGATGCAGCGTTTGAGCACCTTAAAAGAGTGTACCTACAAATTCAGATATGACTAGGAAATGACGTAGTTACTGAAAATTGGGGATGGAAGTATTCCAATAACATGTACATCCCAATAACAATGAATCAATTACCTGCTCCGGATAATTTATTACAAATGTTATTTTGTAATTGCAAAAAGGGGTGTGGAGCTGCGTGTGGATGCCGAAAAAGTGGTTTATACTGCAGTGTAGCATGTTTACAGTACAGCGGAAATAGTTGTTCCAATACTTCACCTATTATACAGATAGATGAAGAAGAAGAAAATATTTGATGTAGACAACAATCTATAATTATAAAATAACATGTCCTGACTGACTGACTGATTCATCATCGCCAAGCGCAAACTATCAAGGCTACAAGCATGAAATTCGGACTGTATATTCATTTTGTTATGTAGGCATCCACCAAGAAAGGATTTTAGAAAATTCCAACCCTAAGGGGTCAAAATAGGGGATGATAATATGTATGAAAAACCGTCATTTTGAAAGTTACATAAACAAAATTTTGTATTTCGATTATAGACGTAAAAAAAATAAATAGGTGTTTCAGGAATTTTGGAAATTTTATTTATTAAGTGATGAAAAAGGGGGTGAAAGTAAATGCGAAAGTGAGTTTGTTTGTTACGCTTTCACGCCTAAATCACTGAACCGATTTTGATGAATTTATCTACATAGACCGATGGGATCCTGGAGACGGTTACAGGCTACTTTTATGCCGGAAAATGCTGTTCACGCGGGCGGAGCCGCGAGCAAAAGCTATTGTAATATATTTAAATAAACTGATTTTGTACTAATAATTTTTTTTCTTTTCATTAGTCGTAATTAATTACCTTATTTTTTAAATGTACACAATAGAGTACGTTTCATTTATAATTAAACTGGCCGAGAAATTCCATTGTACATAGCAGCTGTCGCTCCGCTCTCCCCTCCACGTTTTTCTACCTGTTCGAGATCCCTACTGCTATTTTTATACACAGGTATCTTTGAAAAATGTTCCTATATGTCTACTCAGGTAAGATTTAACATATAATTAAAAAAAAAATACTGTTTAAAGTGAAAATATATGGTCAAACATTAATTTTTCATAATATTTTTTTTTAAACATGAAACAATGGTTTGCACAAAAAAAAATTGGGTAAACATTGCAATTTATAGTTTAAAAAACAATATCCCACATCGATCATATTAATTCATTCACTATAACTCTAATCCGAGGTGAAAACCCCCAGGCGCTCCACTAGTTAGCTACCAAAGGGAACGTTTATGGAGCCACGACAAAGCACATAGAATTCTTAAAGGCGTTTATTTTCCGAAAAATAAAATCAAATGCATTTACTAGAATTTTTACCCGGAACAGCGCGGCAGCCGAATCGTGATACTCGCATCGCACACAGATTATCGGCGGTCAATGAGGCCGGAACAAAAAGTATATAATGCGGCTCCGCAAAAATACTCCCACGCTTCGGCTATCGCGTTATTCCTAACAAATAACGTATTGTTAACCGTGTGTGTGTATTTGTTTATGGCATCATAAGGCCTAAAAGTTCAATTTGAATGCGGTTTTTTTGTTCGAAATCTCCGTTAAATCGCGATGGCTTTTAGCAATGCAAGAAATATTTCTAGCTATTTGAAAGTTACAGATGTTTTTCTTCTTATGTTTTGTAAGAACCGGTTAGGTTCTGGGTTTGACGTTTTATTTTTTTATAACACATAGTGGTAAATGAGCACGTGGGTCACCTATTGTAAGTGATCCCTCATCGCCTATGAACGCCCACAATTCCAAAAGAATCATGGACGCGTGGGTGGCCTTAAGTTAGTAATTAGTTTAAATTATTTTTATTTCAATTAACTAAACACATATAATTCATCATTATTGATTTTTTTTATATAAAAAAATACACGTGCGCAGCCTGTTACTGGACTTAGTGCCTAATATGATGATAGCCTCACCCCCTATCACATCACGGGACGGTAATAAAGTTGGCGAAACAGGGAAGTTTTTTCGTTAATATTTTGGTTAAGAAATACTCCCATAAAGGTCCATTTCCGTTTAAAATATACATAAATATGTACCCTTGTACATCCCAGACATTATTTAGGTAATTTTGCCATAAGCCCGTAGTGATTGTTTATGTGAAAAAAGACGTCAAGTGACGCCATTTTACCCTCGTCAAATGTAACCAGTTTCGGTTAACCGATTTTGTATTCAGAGCGTACCCTTAACAATGTTGTTTTTTTTATTCAGAACTGATTTCAATGTTTGAATGGAACAACGGTTTTGTATGTTTTTTTATAGCATAGACGGGCAAACGAGCAAGTGGGTTACCTGATGGTAAGTGATCTCACCCGCCCATGTACGCCCACAGTACCAGAAGTATCGTGGGCGCGTTGACGACGTTTAAGGAAAGGGTAAATTAAGGGAATGAGAAGGGAGCGAGGTTTGGGCCTCCGACTATCTCACTCACCGTACGAAACTTAACAGCAAGCCGCTACTTTACGGTTTTCTGTGAGCTAGTGGTAAAGACCCGGTCGAACTTTAATTAAAATTGATAAAAAACACGTTCCGCAGTTCATAGTTATTTTAATTAATATTGTTATGACCAAAAGTGAGCGCGTAGAGGGAAATCTCTCTATCTCCCTCGCACGCATGCATCGTAATTTCGTGGCCTGTCTTGTGACGTAATACAACATGTCGTGCCACCTTTTTCCGTTACTTGATAGTTACCCCTGCCAGCAGATTTAAATGGCTTCTAACTCATTTGTTTTTGACTTGATTTATATAATAGATATTGGGGAACGTAACTTAATGATTAAAACAATAGAAACATCGAGTCAAATGCCATATTGCTGGAAACAATCTCATATTGATAAAAAAGGTATGACGGCATCATTAAATTGCTTTAATGTGTGTGATAGACAAATAAAATGAACCTTTGAATTCCCTAATGAAATAAAGTGTGATGTCTATACTTACATACATCTTCGTAATTACAACGTCAAAGTAAATGATTTTTTTTTTCTTCGGACTCGATCTTACGACCATTAAGTAATTAAATTCTACACTGTGTGGCTTGGATGACATTTTAAGGTCAGCCGGGCCTATGTACTTATCACTGTCCATCTTAATAACCAGGTAGGTGTCTTGTGTGGGAGAATCCGTCTGAATGTGAATAGGTATGACCGCTGTGTCTCTTTCTGTCGTCAAGCAGCAATGTGTGATTAATGTTGTTTTCAGGTTTCAGAGACATTTTTTTTTTATCCTGGCTCGGCAAAGTGACTACGCTACACCTGATGGTAAGTATAGCGCAATCCAAGAATAGTGTCGACCAACGATAAACAATGTGTCCATCGTAGGTCGGCAAGATCATGCCAGCCTGCCAAAGGGCCAAGGGGGAGGGGAAGGAAAAAGGGATGGGAAAAGGGTTAGGATCAGGGGGCAAGCCGCCTGCGGAGAACCGGATATACACTGGCTGACCCTGGAACGCGACCCGCACAAGGTGGGCCACTATGGCAGGTTTTAGCACCAGTGCATTAAAACCAGTAAAGTTACATGGCATTATGAGACTTTACATCTCATGTCTCGGAATTAAAAGTTGTGGATGTGTCTTTGCAGTTTATGTGCAGGCCACAGGATAGGCTCATCTTATCAGTTTAAAAAAAATAGCTGAGGCTGACAGGCGAACAACTGAGTCACCTGATATTAAGTAATTTTCACCGCCCATTAACATCCACTTAACTAAGTTGCCGACCTTAAAGGAAAGGGGAAGGTAACTTGCGCCTCGGGATATCTCACTCACCATACGTATGCAACTCAATTTTCTGTGAGATAGTGGTAACAACCCGATTGAGCCAGCTAAATCAACTTCTGTGTACAAAACTGTCTACAAGTCTAAACTCACTTATAAAGTACGGATCAGACATTTCATGAATTATCACCGAACACGTTCACATCACTGGTGTGTTTTAAAATAGAAAGAATATTGAACGATCGGTTCATGAATATGCGATCCGGTGTCTCCGCATCACTGATAAAATGGATAAAATTGTCCGCGACCCGCTCTGTGTTCACGGCTTCCGATATTTTTCATATTGATATTTTATCTTTTCAGTACAATGTATGAAAATCTCGAGTTTCCGTGCTCGCATTCGTTTATCATTTATTTATTTAAATTTTCTAGTACACAAGGAGTACATGACACTAAAATATAACTAAAATGAGAAGTACAATTGACGGCCTTATCGCTCAGACCAATGTCTTACAGGCAACCATGGAATGGAGATGAAAGAAGGAGAAACACAGGGCAGTAAAGAGTGTGTGTTACCGTGTGTGTACGGATATCTCACTCGCCGTACAAAACGCAGCAGCAAGCCGCTACTTTACGTCGGTTTTCTGTGAGATGGTGGTAACGACCCGGTCAAGCCGGTCCATTCATGCTGTAGACAAACTGTCTACACCCTGACTCTATCACTCAATATTATTTTATATTTTTATATTTATTATAATCACATTAATGTTAATAAAGCTAATTCTAAATAATATGCTAAAACAAGCCCGTTAATGGAATAATTAACAAGTGAATGTTTCATCTGATGTATAAATAATTAGACACGCTTTAATTAATTAATTAATTATTTAAGAAAACTCTATTTAACATACACTAATGTAATTTCAGAGCAAATGTACTTCGAAGTATTATTTTAAGAAAAAAAACCTAGTTAATCTGATATATCTTCTCTTTTTTGTGCATCATTAAAGAATGTCACCACTGTTATAGGGTAAAGTAGGGTAATACCGGTCAGGTGACAATACCGGTCACCACAATATCTCCCTATTAACATTGTTTACGCACACGTACACCACACAGAGGATGGCGCGAGTGTTCCCGACGCCAACGCACCACCCCCCGCGCATTTGCGATCATGCGTTTTTGAGAATCGCACGTCAATTTATTTCGGGTCCATATTTTGTTATTATTTGGCCGCAGAATATAAGGGGTAAGTGTCAGTATTTTTGTGTTTCTTCTTTTGCCAGTGACAATTTTAGTTATTCAATTATATAGCTATTCATGTAATGATATATTTCAAGCACTTTGTAAAGGGTTTTTAAAATAATTATTGTTAATTAAGAAAATGTAGAGGCGGCTAATGCCGGTCACGCTGACCGGTATTACACGCAACGCAATCATTGTTTTTTTTCAGTTTTATTACTTTTGTTTTATTTTATCTTTCTGTATAGGATGACGGGAACTCGGAGAAGGAGCCAAGGATTGAATAATATGGACCAAGATTTGATTTGAAAAGGGTATTCAAACTTGTTGAAGATGGAACAGCAGTAAGAGAGGCAGCTCGGACTTGTGGCGTCCCATTTTCAACTCTCAAAGAAAGACTGAAACACAAGAACTGTGAATCACCATCTTTGGGAAGACATCCAGTTTTTACGAAGGAGCATGAAACGGAAATGGCAGACCAGATAAAATTCCTTGGTAAGTTATTTTATGGTTGCACTTCAATTCAAATACGTAAAATGGCATATGAATACGCAGTCAAAAATAATGTGAAGCATAATTTTAATGAAAATTTCGGAATGGCTGGAAAAAATGGTCTGAAGGATTTATCAAAAGAAATAACTTATCTGTTCGAAAAGCAGAAGGAACGAGTCTAAACAGAGCTACAGCTTTTAACAAGAATGAAGTTACTATGTTTTTCAAGCTGCTTGAGGATTTGCTGGATAAATACAAGTTCTTACCAAGGAATATCTATAATGTCGACGAGACAGGCATCTCTTGTGTGCAAGATCCAGGAATAATTGTCACTTATAAAGGTGAAAAACATGTGGGTTCTATAACTAGAAAGGTAAAAAAAGAGGTCTCTAAGATAAGAATAACTATCAATCTTCGTCAGACTCTGACATTGATATGGTTGATATGTGCGATGATGACGAAGATGTTGATGTCAAAGATGAGGAAAATAAATGCATGTTATGTGATGATTACGGCCAGAATAACGAGCTTTGGTACAGGTGAATTTAGTGTGGGCGGTGGGCTCATGCTCAGTGCACGGGTTTTGAGTCCTCCAAAGACTACGTTTGTGATTTTTGCCGCTAAAACGCTAGACCGGTATTACCAACCTGCCGACCGGAATTACCCGCCATATCTGGCAATACCGGTCATAACTATTTTTTTTTAAAACGTTCATTGTACAATTATTATTATTAATATTGATCTCTATGGTTGTGATTACATTAGAAGAATACTTTAAGTTTATATTTTATGTCAGATTTTATACTAAAAGTTGATTATTTACTGTTTAAAAGTTGATTTACCTTAAGTGACCGGCATTACCCTCTCTTACCCTACTAGTCTTTTTTTATCTCAGCACAACAAAGTGACTGCACTACACCTGATGGCAATCGCAGCGCAGTCCAAAAAACCAGCGACCACCGACAAACAATGAGTTTATCGTTGGTCACCAGAGTCAATACCGCCTGTTTAAATGCTTCTTTCCTCTTCGGAGAGGGAGCAAATCGAGGGGCCTGCGACGGGACAGTTGGATGACCAATGCAGGTACAATAATACAAGGATGTACTCCTATACCCGCCCTAACCAAACATCAAGTCATATCGCAAGCCCCTCGGGAGAACCGGATATACACTGGCTGATCTTGGAACGCGATCCGTAGATCACTATGACAGGTTTTAACACCATCCATGTACGGTGGTCGCTATCCGGGCGGATATAAAAACAGAAATTAGTGATGGTATAGGTTCTAGTATTGTTTCGAGCACATAAAACTCCAACAAAAATAAACAATTAAATATTTCAGACCATCTTTTGTTAGCCGAATTCAAAAGAAGTTCCCTAAAAAAGTAGAATTAATGTTGCCAACAAAAAAGTTTTTAAATGTGTACAGTACAAATCAACGGTGATTAATTGGCAATGAATCTTTACGTTTAATTTGCGAGTTCTCAGCGGCGTTGTTTAATGAAATTAATTATAGGGAACCGGGATCCAAATGGAATTAGTCCCGAGGCGTCGCGACGTCTTTGGTGCTCTTATATTTCACTAATGTTTCTGTTTGTGGTGTGAGAAACGTTTTATGGTTAATTAATATATTTTAGCAAAATTACCCCGACGTGATAGTGTATTTAGTGCAAAACTTTTAAGATTAATGCTTCGTGTAATGTTGTGTGTGATAAAGCCATGCTGAAATCTGTCCCGGGGTAGTATAATTGACTCACATGAAGCCAATATGAGTTTTATTGCCTTCATGTAAGTCAATGTCATGTAAGTTAGTTAGTGGCCTTTTGCCAAAAAAGGTCTGGTAGTTAGCAAATAGACAATAACGATGGATCTACTCAAACATGCAAGGTTTATACTATGGACTGTTTCAAATTTTAACATTAGAGCTTTATTGGACGATGTTCTCGCTGAAAGCCCTTTTTTGACAATTATATACATACATACGCACTCACGTCTATAATCCCCAAAGGGGTAGGCAGAGATGTAAACAATACACCCACATTTCGCCGAGCGTATTTCCGTCCCATGATGTGATAGGGGGCGAGCCTATCGTCATACCGGGCACAATTCCAGACTCCGTGCCGATACTGAGCATTTCGTGATAGAAAAACCGAATATCATTTAACCCGACTCGGGGATCGTACCCGAGACCTTAGTATAGCAGTTGTACCACGTACACTATACAACTGCGCCACCGAGACAATCTTTTGGAAATAAATTTAAAAAATAGGTTTTATGCGTTTGTTACACGAAATAAATAAATTCTCTTCCAACAATTACATAGTCGGGCATTAAAGTTAAATAACAACTGTGATAAAAATACAAACGTAAATATTAAAAGAAAATACAACACAAATGTAATGTACCAACCGCACTAATAAAGATTCAGAAAATATTCAGAGCATTTTGCACTCTTAATTATTTTAATGAAATCGTTGACCCCGGCTTGATAAGGCTAAAGTCATAAAAATCTACAACAAACAGGTATGCATTCCAGTCGTCCCGCAGTAGAAAATCTCAAATAAGTTTTGTCTCATAAACCACAAAAAATGTTAAATATTTTTGAGTGGTTGAAAGATATTGAAACTAGTGTAATTATGAGATTATGAGACTTAACATTTTTGCTGGTGGGAGGATATTTGTATCCGACCGGATAGCGACCTGTCATAGTGGCCCACCTTGTGTGGGTCGCGTTCCAGGGTCAGCCAGTGTATATCCGGTTCTCCCCAGGGGGCTTGCCCTCTGATCCTAACCCTTTTCCCATCCCTTTTCCTTCCCCTCCCCCTTGGCCCTTTGGCAGGCCGGCATGATCTTGCCGACCTACAATGGACACATTATTTATCGTTGGTCGACACTATTCTTGGATTGCGCTACACTTACCATCAGGTGTAATCATCATCATCCTGGTTCGGCAAAGTGAATAACTTTGCCGAACCAGGATAAAAAAAAACATCTTACGTCTCGGGGTGACTAGCGCAGTTCAGTGCCATGCAGTACTTTGTAATTCAAAGTTTTGTGTGGTGTTGCATCTGTTTATGGGCAGGCGTTGCGCTTACCATCATCGAGCGACTTGCTCGTCTCGTCATTCAATGAAATAAAAAGCACCAATGGGCCAGCTAGACCGCAACCGTCTCAAAGAAAACTGTTGTAAACTAGCGGTTTGCTGCTGCTTTTCGTACGGTGTGAGAGATATTCAGAGGTCCAAGACCCCCTCTTTTATGTTAAAGTCGGCAACGCGTCCATGAATCTTCGGGTATTGTGGACATTCACGGGCGGTGGTGATCACTTACCATCAAGTGATCCATTGCCTCGTATGCTATGCCGGCTTATGCTATTTTTATCATAATTTCAAGATGCGAAAACACAAAAAAAATTAGTAGGTTTATAGGGAATATAATATTGTTAGATTATTAAATACCATTTTTATAATACGTGGTTTTTAGCATGACCAAATATAATAAATCGCCCAGATTACATTCTAAATCTGTCCCTGGACGGGATTTAATATTTTGTTACTAAATTGTAGACCCGCTAATGAATGCGTCGAGTCTACCGTAGCGGAAGCGGTAGAGTTTATTAAAAAAAACCCTACCATAATCTTATTCAACTTGGTGCTCCTTATTAAAAGTATGAAGACAATGTTTGGACCCGTTATATATTGTTGAATTACCCATTGTAAAATATAGTACACTAACTTTGTACTCTTTACGACTTTTTAGAGGTTGTTTTTTAGAAATAAGGTTTTATATTATGAAATGGTACAAAATACACTAAAAATGTAACGTTATTCGTAATATAGTTTTAATAATTAATCTTCGTGTTATTAACTGGTGGGAATATAAAAATATCGTCAGTGGAAAGGCAAAAACATTAAGGGCCGGCGCTCATAGACGGCATGGCACGGCATGGCACGGCAGGTCATGCTGCGGCATCCCGCGGCGTCCCGTGGCATGCCGTGGCATCCTGCTGAATGCCCAGCCACTCTCTCTCTCTCGCGCACCGCGGCAATCCGTGAAATGAAACGGCATGCCACGGGACGCCGCGGGATGCCGCGGCGCGTCGCGTCATGCCACAGCATCCCGCGGCACGTCGCGGCACTGTGGTATTGAAATAAAGTAACGTGAATTCTAAACTCGTGGCAATAAGATTCAAAATAACTTGATTAGTAATAAAATCCTTTGCCATGCCATGCCGTGCCATGCCGTCTATGAGCGCCGGCCATAAAGCGCCAATATGTGAATCAAACCCACGGTCGCTCGATTCGCAGGCGTCTTCTCGCCCACTGCGCCACCGGGGCTGTCATTGTAATACATTTCGGATATTACCGTAATATTATGTTACGGTAAATCAAAATTAGGCATTTCTAAAAAAATACTATCATTCTATAATCAAATATAAATTACTTTCTAAGATAATTACGGATCTCAGGTATAGTTATGATTAAAACACACAAGTGAAAAATCAGTTGCTTTCTTCAATTCCACACGTCGACGTTCGAGTGTGTCCCCAGAGATTAAAGTCAGCAATTGTAGCAAATTCATATCTCTCAGGAGCTACAGTGACTTTCGAATCACCGAGTCACGTACTCTTTGTATCTGTACAAAGGTATGTAGTTTTAATAATGTTATTACTTGTTAAATTGTTCTATTGTAATGGTGGATGGTAGGAAGGTACTAGATAATTTTTGTCCCGCCTGGATAACGGCTACCGTTCACAGTGTAAAACACACGCAATAATGGTTCGTTTAATTTAAATGCGTTCCAGGATCAGCCAGTGTATTTCGGAATCATTAAAGTGGTTATTTTTTTTTATCCTGGCTCGGCAAAGTGACTACGCTACACCTGATGGTAAGTGTAGCACAATCCAAGAATAGTGTCGACTAACGATAAACAATGTGTCCATCGTAGGTCGGCAAGATCATGCCGGCCTGCCAATGGGCCAAGGGGTAGGGGAAGGAAAAAGGATGGGAAAAGGGTTAGGATCAGAGGGCAAGCCTCCTGGGGAGAACCGGATATACACTGGCTGACCTTGGAACGCGACCCACGCAAGGTGGTGGCCGCTATGGCAGGTTATAGCATCAGTGTACGGTGGTCGCTATCCGGTCGGATACAAGTATCCTCCCACCACTGAGTTATATAGTTCTGTGGCAAAAATACACAAAACGGTGGTACCTTCCTTAATGGACTTTCGAATACGTTACATCTACCAACTGGTTCTATCGCTCTTACTTACCGTGGTTTTTATTACCAACAATCCTAACTGAACTCGTGCCCCGTCAATCATCACACGAGCTTGTTTATTTACGTTAGTCAATCCGCGAGTATAACCTTAGGTATTTTTATCGCAGTATAATGCCTTGTACCACTTTAGCCACGGCGCCCCATGCGTGTTGTAGACAACCCTGGCCATAATCAGGATTTTTCATAATGAAAAATCCAAGTTAAGGATCCTTTACTACCTTCCCATCCCTGGGGAAAAAGAGATGGTTCCACTAAGCTCGCCGGGATTCCGACTTAATATTATAATCCGTGTGACTGATGGATCGGGGCCTTACCAATTTTCCTCCTTTTGACAGCCTCCGTGGCGCAGCGGGCGGGTAGCCGGCTGTGAAACGAGAGGCCGCGAGTTCGATGCCCGCACCGAGACAAATGTTTGTGTGATCCACAAATATTTGGTTCGGGGTCTGGGTGTAGTGAGACCGAAAGTCTCTCGTAGCTTCTGATACCCTCGACACAAGACTCGTATCTTACTGTGGGGTCAGGACTATGTATGTGACTGTTTGGTGTATTTATTTATTCTACATAGCTTAAGAACTCTTTTGCAGCCCGTCTCTAATTCATAAAAGGTCTGCCAAAAGGTAAAAGCAGTGAAAATCAACTCTACAAAGGAAAATACTGCGGATGAAACCCAATTAGAGCAACAAAGATGTTTATTTAGGACAGCTGTATTGATACACTCCTGCCGACCCTTTGTGACTACTCCGTGAGTATAATTGGTATTCTGTTAATATTTATATTAGTGATTGTGTTGTACACGCGTTTCAGGTATTAAAATGTTTTAGTACAAGGCCGGGGAAAATATGAAATTCGGAATATTTAGGTACAGAAAATTATACGTTACTAAAATATTCATTGTTCTGACTTCTAAATTCAGATTCTCTATTTTATTTCTTTTTTGTTTGGTAGAATGACGAGACGAGCTAGGCGCTCGCCTGATGGTAAGCGCCACGCCTGCCCATAAACAGAAGCAACACCACACAGAACTTTGATTTACAAAGCACTGCATGGCACTGAACTGAGCTCATCGCCCCGAGACATAAGATGTTAAGTCTCATAATGCCCAGTAATTTCACTGGCTTCAATGTCCTTCAAACCGAAACAAAACAGTGCTTACACACTGTTGCTTGGCGGCGGTGGTACCAACCCAGACGGCCTCTCGCATACGAGGGACCTACCACCTTGTAAGTCGACCTTGTGAATCGAGATATAACATCGATCATCAAGAGACATTGGGTCCCTCGATGGTCAGCGGGATTATGTCGGCCTGAAGTCACTGGATACACACTGGCTGATCCCGGAATGCGACTCGCCTGAATGACCCACTATGGAGAGTTTTTCACCACGTGTACGATTGTCGCTATCCAACTGGGTAGGTAATGCATATATCCCAAAATAGACTTAAGCTACATAAATATTGACAAAGTGAACAGGTCAAATCACCCAGCAGATATAATTAATCAAGTAATTAATAAACACGTCAAAATCCGACCAGTTTAGCTACCAATAGCACACAATATAGATGTGTGCAAATTGATCTGATCGGGTTTCCGTGTCCTCATAAATCTTCTCAATTATTTCTAGCTATGTACGGTTGAATTTTTGCTATCTATGATTACTGGCCTTTAACTCCGTAAGGAATAACTTGTTTTGCAGGATTTTAGAATTTTAATGGGATATAAAAAAGTGTGTGTGTTATTTACGGCAGAAGTGAAACTTCAGAATTATTAAAATAAATTAATTAACCAACGAAATTTTAATACTCAAATGCAAAATAATAAAACACGTGAATAATACACCACGTTGTTTAATACATTTTTCGAAGGCTTCGTTGTACGCAGGCGCAAAGACAAGTGATAGCATACTTGTAATCTATCTCATTCTCTCGCATGCTAAACCCTATTTATGTATATGTTTGCCTTTGTGACGCATTTTCGTTTCATCGAGTTTCAAATCACAACGATTCTAAAGAAGTTTCGCTTCAATAAAATAATAATTAACAATAATGATTGGAGTGTAAGTGAGCCAGAAACATCTTAGATGCAAAGGCTACCTCAGCTGCAAGTGGTACAGTCTGCTGATTGAAGGAAGAGGCGATGGCGAAACTTGGTTCCCTTTGCGGGTTGTCCGGTCGCCCCACTTAACACCAAAGTGCAGTCCAAACGTAATGTCGGCCATGTCAAGAGACATTGGGTCCTTCGACGGTCGGCAGAATTATACCGGCCTGAAGTTGCTGGATATACACTGGCTGATTCCTGAATGCGACTCGCCTGACTTGCTATGGTGGGTTTTTCACCATGTATGCGGTGGTCGCTATCCAGTCGGTTTTTTATTATTTATTTGATTCAATGACGAAACGACCAAGTCAGTCGTCTGATGGTAAGCGCCACGCCTGCCCATAAATAGAAGCAACACCACACAGACCGTTGAATTACAAAGCACTGCATGGCACTGAGCTGTGCTCGTCACCCCGAGACATAAGATGTTAAGTCTCATAACGCCCAGTAAATTCACAAAAAATAATAAAAATAAACCAGCAATTTTTCATTTGTTCTAACTAATTAGTATTAATTTAAAGCAAATGTTTAGTTAGTTAATTAGATATTAATGCAAACATTAGTTTGATATACAGCACGAACAAACCTAATGTGATATTTGAATTAATTTTAGCTGAAACTGTGTTCATGTCATGACCTTCATCCATTTCTCATTTTATGTACTCTGTCTGTGTAATATACATATTTTCATCTCGTTAGTCTAATAGCTATGTACCTACTTAGTTGGGAAAGCGGTTAGGTACGAACAATCTCAGGTCGAACAATCCACATGTAGTGTCGTGTCTTGTTTGAATTATCGTTTTTTAATATCAGATATGTTATTTTATTATAGCATAGGCCGACAAACGAGCAAATGGGTCACCATGGTAAGTAATCTCCACCGCCCATGTACGCCCACAATACCAGAAGAATCAACTTAAAGGAAATGGATAATTAGGGATTGGGAAGGGGAGGGATTTAGGCCTCCGGATATCTCACTCACCATACGAAACGCAGTAGTAAGCCGCTACTTTACACCGGTTGTGAGACAGGGGTAAAAAGGGTTGTTTTACATTTGACCCCTTTGTGATGTGTTGTGATGAAATGAATTGTCCGAACGAATGATTTAAAAGCGTTTTTTGTTTGAAATCCAGATGATTGTTAGCCATGTTTGTAGAAAATTTGTTCAGTCAAGGTTTATAGATTTTGAGTCGGTTGTATTTTAGTTTAAAGTTTTTAAGTCAATCATTGAAAGCGGCAACTCAATGATAAAAATGCATATTTTGCCAAATCATACCTTTAAGACCTGATTGACCTTAACAACAAAAACTAAGGTGAATGTGTATAAATACTGTTACAATGTTATCTGTCTTGTTCGAACAGCATCTAGATAAAGTAACTCAATTAACTGTAGGCTTAACTGAACCGTCTTAAACACTCGCCCCTACGGATCGGCGATTAAGACGAAATCACTACCTTAAATAGATTTAGTAGTTTGTGATGGACCATCAAGATTTCGGAGTTCATCAAATCATAGTATCGATCGTCAAGAGATGTTTTGTAACTCGACAATTGCTAGCATTATGTCGGCTTGCAGTTACTTGGGGCCGATTCGGGTTTTTGAAGTGAAAACTTCTTTAGCCTTTAGCATTTTTGGAAGCAGCGATAGCTCATCGGGGAGTGGTTTGGACTGTCGAGACGAAAGTCACAGGTTCGAAACCAGCCCCAAGACCATACACCACTGACTTTTCTAAGTTACGTGTATATTAATTGTTAATTATCGCTTGCTTTAACGGTGAAGGAAACATCGTGAGGAAACCTGCATACCTGAGAAGTGCGAAGGTATGTGAAGTCTGCCAACCCGCATTAGGCCAGCGTGGTGGACTAAGGCCTAATCCCTCTCATTCAGTAGAGGAGGCCCGTGCCCAACAGAGGGACGTATATAATACAGGGCTAGTAAAAAAAAACTTTTTGGTAGGGGATAAAATCTTGGTTTCGCATCACCGACATACTAATGTTAATTCAGACTATACACGTATAACACATCGTATATACCTGACCATGTGCTGTGCGCGTTAGACGCTTTTTGGATGGTTGACATCTTGTGAGCTCTGTGTATCTGTAGCTAAACAGGTGACGTATGGAGTGAGGAGTTGAGTTGAGTCTAGTGGAGTTAAGTTAAGAGTTACTTAAGTTATAAATTTTCACTTCTATCGGCAGTCCCTATGATTGCCAATTTTTTTTATAGCACTGACTGGCAAACAACTTAGGAATACTCTTTTTAGTTGTTTTTATGATCATTACAAAGTTTTGTCTTCGTTTTTGTAATCAATGTGGTCGATTGTTTGTGTTCATGTTAAAACCCTCTTATTAATAAGCGGCCTTCACAACATAAATTTATGTAGTAAATCGGAGCGTGTACATTATTTTCATATATACATAATATTCTATGAGCAGACTGAACGCGTTATAGTAAACATTTATTTTCACGTAATCGTTGTTGGATTTGTTCGTGTTTGTTCAACATTCAGACATATATGTATAAAGGCGTAAACGTTCGCTTTCATTGATGAGTGCTTTCGCCAATATTTGTAGTGATTATTTATATTCGAATGACTTTTATCGCTAGCTTTTACGATCTACTCTGTCTGGAAAAGTGATTTGAAACATCTATATTATGTATCCAATAATTGTTTCTTTCAGTTTAAATGAGACGAAAAAACAATTTATTCATAGCAATTTAAAGAGTTGGGCATCTATTCTCTAAAAAGCAACGAAGTTGCAGTGTTAGGGACTCGGTCCAGCGCGGCGGTCACCCGGACGTTTTACATCTCTCCCGGGCGGCTCAACTCTGGGTCGTAAGGCCGGTGGAGCCCAACATAACCGTTCCACCTCCCCCCCGGTGGGGCGGTAGCGATAAAACGGTTACCCCCAAAACAAAAAAAAAGTTAACTAGGCTAGAGATTCTGATTGGTATTGGTATTCCTATCAGTAAGGTCTACGGCACATCTCCTTACCTTTAAAATCTTAACAGATTATTGTTAATTTGCCCTATTCCCTCCTACCCTTGTTCCGATTGCGATATCCTCCACCCAAAGCCGTAAAACTCTACATATAAGGATCCCCTCCCTCTTCCCATGCGTGCTGGCGTGTCTTTTCCTGCCAGCCTATAGCGCGGCGGTTATTCCAAAGTTCCCATAACCTTAAGTTAGTCTTATTAATGACTTAGATGTTCTGTACTTGACCTCTCATAAGCGCTTTCTTAGCCTACATGAGGAATAAAGATTTTGATATGATTTTTTTGATTAAAAAAAACATGTTTAGTAGTAAAATAAGAATGGGAATCGTTGTGCAAGTCGGATTAAATCGTTCAATTCATTTTGAATATGCTATATATACCTACCCATGTCACAGTGTTACAACAGTAAAGACGCTAATAATCCTACATCCGTGACACGTCCTTTATACAATCATACGTCAACATAAAGTCTTTTTCGGTCCACATAATGGAAGCGGATAATGAGGACAAATAAAAATGGCGCCGGATTAATTAATTTAAGTGGCACAAGCCGCTTTGTTTCAGGAATACAAAAATTGGACCGACGAGCGACGCGGAATGTCGATGGCTTTATCTCGTTTTTTATTAGGGTTCAACAGCAAAGCCACCACTTTATATTGATTTTTTCTAAGACAGAGGTAACAAATAACCCAGTCGAGTAGACAAAAATGTCTACAGGGTGGCTCTCCGACTTAATCTCTATACAGGGTTATTTTTAAAACACCAGCAACCTCGCAGGGGTAGATTCCTAAGGTTATAAGCTACTACTTTTGTTCTACGACTTTTGATAATTTGTTAGATTTTATTTTCATACAAAAATAAGTATTCATTTAATTTCCGTCTTGATTGTTACAACGCGCATCGCAGTTTACGTAAACAAATACGCGAAGCGTGGGGAACCGGGCTAGCTCCTTTGAAGGTCAACGCGCCGCTCAGCTGAGCGGCGCCTTTGAGTCGCGCGCGCACGCCGCGCCGCGCCGCATACTACGAAGAAAAATACGACACAACAAAAACTTGTAAAATCATTTTTTTTAAATATATTGAGTTATATCCAAACTCGTAGAACAAAAGTTGTTCCGTATGGGGACAGCTATCTACCCCTGCGAGGTTGCTGGTGTTTTAAAAATAACCCTGTATATTATTTCTGAAAGGTCTTTTATGTTAGAACGCCATAACTTCCATCATTTTCCATTAAATTTAATGATTCAAATACCATTTTAAAGCTTATATTTGCCGACCATATATTATATAACCAAATGTTTTAAAGTTATAGATTTTGCAAAAAAATATGAAATGCTAACAGTGCCATCTGTTGACAGTATAGTAAACTAATGTGTTGTTTTGTTAATTTAAGACTACTATAACACAAATATTACGTAACTGACTACTATTAATGAAAGGTATTCGTATGGATCACCTAGTTTACTTTTAAAAGTTGCACCTATTGGTGAGCGTATTCGAAAAACGTGTATTTCGTGTCCGAAACGCGTTATTAGGGACCAGGCTTACATTGCTTCCATATCCATTCCATTATCTGTTCGAAAACATTCACAGCCGCAATCAAGCGCTTTAAAGCCAAGCGTAAAAAGCGACGGTTCATAAATATAAAACGCAATACAGCAAACGGTGTCGGTACGTCATAAAATCAAAATTAACATCGTATCACGTCGTTTCAGAATGCATAACACGTCGAATGGCACTGTAACGACCTATAACTTGCGTTTCTATGGCGTTAATTACCCATTAAACTTGCGAGATTATGTTTGTAATTGTGCCGTGAAGCTCGAAGCGGGGTTGACGGCGCGGTAGATGAGTGATTGTCAAATCGAATTAAACTTTAAGGCTGGATTGCACCATCTTACTTTAACAATAACAAACATGTTAAAATACCGGTTAGGCCTAGCACACACGGTGTAACGCAACTGCAACGAAACTGCAACTTCTAGTTACTTTTGAGTTTCATTTGAGTTTATGCGATAGACTCCAAGGAGAGACCGCACGTGACGCAACCATTTTTAAACCGGTTTGAAACGCGTTGCAAATCAGTTGCTATGAAACCGGCGTGCAGGAAACTGGTGTTTGCGTTCGTTGTGGATTTCGCGCCTTTTTGGTTCCAAAATGGCTGACGACGAAAATAAAAACATTCAATTTGTGTTGGAAGTTGAAAATCCATGAAATTTCTATCAGTTTGTTGTAATTCTTTGGCAGCCACAAACATACGGCAGTTGATATTTTTCTCAATGTAGGGATGTATCCACATGCTTCTTCTTTTACGCTTCCTTCTTTGTCGTAGGTACAAATATACAGGGTTATTTTTAAAACACTGACAACCTCGCAGGGCCATATAGCTGACCCTATAAGGAACAACTTTTGTTCTACGAGTTTGGACATAACTCAAAACATAAGAAAAAAAATGATTTTACAAGTTTTTGTTATGTAGTGTTTGTGTTCGTACGTCTACGTGTAGGTATTATCGATCGAGACGGCGCGGCCGGTCATTGAACTGACGCGCGCGGCCGCGTGTATTACGTAATCTGCGCGTAGGTAAAATTCAAGACGGAAATTAAATTCATAATTATTTTTGTATGAGAATAAAATCTAACAAATTATGAAAAGTCGTAGAACAAAAGTAGTAGCAAATGACCATAGGAATCTACTCCTGCGAGGTTGTCAGTGTTTTAAAAATAACCCTGTATAACCACAACGTCTTCGTCACTAACATTTTGTAGACGTCCGTTCTCAAAAGCGAAATGAGTATGACTAATTCCATCAGATTGTGGTTGCGGCGTGTGTGGAAAACGATTGAAACTGGTTTCAAACCAATAATTTCAAAAGGGTTTCGTTGCAGTTACGTTTCACCGTGTGTGCTGGGCCTTAAGCAAAAAATGCGTTGCACCATTTGACAAATGATAGATTACGTCATAACTTTAGCTGTTAACAGTAACTGCCAAAGATTCGCCGGTTAAAGCTATTGTTAAAGTTAAATAGCTGTCAGATGGTTCAATATTCTAAAGATGTTGTAGAATTTAAAATGTTTGCAAACAAGTTGTTTTCCATGGTTTAAAACAAATATTACCATACTCACAATTCACAAACACGTTATTGTAAATAAAACTTTTGCAGATATAAACACAATTACATGGAGCAAAATTAGTCAATTGACAGCGTCATTTGAATTTTTATCTAGTTATTGCCATATTTTTGTGAGTGGTAGAGCCACGCTGTAGACAGCGTTTTGTCTACAGCATGAATGGGCTGGCTCGGCCGGATCGTTACCACTGTCTCACAGAAAACCGACGTAAAGTAGCGGCTCGCTGCTGCGTTTCCTACAGTGAGTGAGATAACCGGAAGCCCAAATCCCCTCCCCTTCCCAATCCCTAATTATCCCTTTCCTTTAAGGTCGGCAACGCGCCCATCATTCTTCTGGTGGTGGGCGTACATGGGCGGAGGAGATCACTTACCATCAGGTGACCCACTTGCTCGTTTCCCGGCCTATGCAATAAAAAAAAAAAATATTTAAAAATATTTTTTGTCACTGATTCGGGGTAAATAAGATCTCATTTCACTTGTAACCCTGATAACTATAACTATGCCCAACAATACGATTGTGCAACACATTCCGGCCATTCCACAGTCATTGTTAAAGTCAACGTTAATGTTATCGTCAAATTTGACATAAAACTTAACTTTAACGGCTATCATGGTGCAATCCAGCCTTAAAGTGCGTCTCCACTTGTGACATTTCACCGCAGAGAGGGGCGTGACTGTGACAAATATATTTTTTTATTCAAGCACAAAAATCCGCTTCCAACAGGTCGGTCTAGAAATCTTTGGGGGAGAGAGAAATCTTTAGCAGTGGACGTCCTGTGGCTGATGATGATGATGATTATGACGGAAAGTGTATAACTAACTTATGGTAAACACAATGCAGTCTAAAAAACCAGCGATCACCAACAAACAATGAGCTTATCAGCGGTCGCCTGAATCATGCCGGCCTGTATAAATACTTCTTCACACTCCGAAGAGGATACAAGCAAATCGAGGGGCCTACAAAAGGACAGGTCGATGATGGATGCAGACACGAGGATGTACCCCTAGACTCGCCCCAAACAATCATCAAGTCATGTCGCAAGCTCCTCGGGAGAATCGAATATATACTGGCTGATCCTGGAACGCGATATACAAGGTGTGTGGGTCACTATGGCAGATTTTAACACCGTGTATACGATGGTCCCGACGAATATGAATATCCTGCTACTAAATGTACTAAACTGTCAAGTGTAGACATATAATAATCAAATAACACCCAACAGTCACACACATAGCCCTGACCCCACAACATACGAGTTTTGTGTTCTCCTAGTTCAAACGCATATGAAATTAAAACAAAACCAACAGTTACATAATCCTGACTCCACATTCTGTATCATGGTTACCAGGAGAAGGCTTTCTATCTCACAACGAGACAAATCAGACAGCCTTCGTGGCGCAGCGGGCGAGTAACCGGCTGTGAAGCGAGAGGTCGTGGGTTCGATCCCCGCACCGAGACAAATGTTTGTGTGATCCACAAATATTTGTTTCGGGGTCTGGGTGTTATAAGACCGAAAGTCTCTCATAGATCCAAGATACCCACGATACAGGACTCGTATCTTACTGTGAGGTGAGGACTATGTATGTGACTGTTGGGTGAAATTTACAAAAAAAAAACAAATAATTGCGGATCACCAAATCTTTTCTTGATGCGCCAATCGAATCCGCGGTTTCTCGTTTCACAGCCAACTACGTCACGGAGTATGTCATTAATTAATATAGCATAAACGTATAAATTGGAACTCGACGACTGACCGCAGACCACACCGACCGCCACATTGCCGCATAACCGCAGCACTGTTTTTTTTATTACTCTGAATGACGAAACGAACAAGCTGATAGCCTGATGGTAAGAGCAATGTCTGTCCATAAACAGAAGACACGAACTTTGCATTACAATGTATGTCACTGGAATTCGTTCCTCACACCGAGATAAAAGTTAAGTCTCACAATGCAGTAATTTAACTGGCTTCAATGTCCTTAAAATCAAAAAACCCGTGCTTACACACGGCAGCTTGGCGACAGGTGCACAATCGGTGGTACTAATTCAGACGGCTTCTCGCATACGAGGGACCTAACCTTGTAAAACTTATTTTATTTCCATATTGAACACAATATAAATTCAAAGAACAATAGCGATTGTTTGAGAACTTCTCGAATATATTTCTAGTTTTACGTAACATTTTTATGACGGTGGGACACATTTGTACCTTTATTTTAGGAAAGTTTTTGCCAAATACAAAAAAGTTCTTAATACTCTCTCGGGAATTTTTACGGGCAAGGCTCTCTCAGGGTCCAAACACCTGAGACCTAAATCATAAGGTACAGTAATAAAATAAATAATGGAACAGGGCAAAGAGTTATTTTTTGCTACTAAATAATATTGTGAGTAGACAAAATGTTTCACGCGTTGATAGCATAATATCAAATTGATAATTACGTCAATGGTATTCGAACTAACGACATCTATTAACTTTAATAGGGTATTTGACGAGATTATTTTTATTATTTCATTTCATACATTACGTTCCCCAAAAATGTTATCGAAAGAAATATATGAATCCAACAATAATAAATAATTAGAAGCCATTTAAGTCTGCTGGAACCCCTTCCACTGTCAAATTACGGAAAAAGGATGCATGACATGGCGTGTTACGTCACAAGACAGGTCTCACCATAACTGTGTAAGTGTGCGAGGGAGATAGTCAGATTTCCCGTCTATGGGCCCACTTTTGCTCATACCAATATTTAAAATATGAACTGCGGCCTCATTTTTTACCACATTTTTTTCCTCCAAACAATTTATTTTTCATTTTCTTGTGGATTGCAAAAAAATAATGTATAAAGTTAGACATAATCAATACATTGTCATTGTATTGTATTTTCATTGAGCTATTTCTTAGACACGGATAATTACCACACCCAGAGCAATTCAAAGTGTTATGCTCATATTGAATACAGAAAATGATTTTTGTTTCGAATACATAAATAATCTTGATTAACGTCTCTGAGCAATAATCGATTTGTATGAAACGAATTAATGGATGATGGATGGAAGACGACTTACGGAAGGTGTTTATCGTACGAATGTGAATGGAAGGGTCAGAGGAGGGCGCCCGAGGAGAACGTATGTCGATCAAATAGATAATCTTCTCCAAAAAGGCCAGTCACGCGTACCCTCATACGGAGAAAATGTATGAATGTAGAAGATTCAAAATAGGTGTGTAAGGATCGTAGCTTGTGGCACTTTCATGAAATATCGGCGAATGACGAGACGAGAAAGGCTCTCGCCTGATGGTAAGCGTGACGCCTGCCCATAAACAGAAGCCACAAAGCGGTGGTACCAACCCAGACGGCAGTGGTAGGTCCATCGTATGCGGAGAGTGTTCATGTATATATGATTAATTAATGACAAATAAAGTTAAAAAAATTGTCGCTGAGTATAACAGTAAAATATAGGTAATAAGTGTGCTGAAAATAGCATAAACGTACATAATAAATAATGCAGAATGTCAAATCAAAAAATATTTAATCATTATGTTCTGACATAATTTAAAAAAATATTTAATTTAAGTATACCCATGCGATTAAGATAGTTTTGTGATATTTAGCATGATTTCGGTCAAAAGAGGAATCGGAGGAGTGCTATCATACTACATCAATTCCAGGTTTTGCCATATTATCAGAAATAGCTGGCCAATTAAATTAGTCAACAGTTGACAGCCCTATTCTATCTGCAACTCCGACAAGAAAAATATCGTCTCAACAAGAAGAAAATATAATATAATCCCAATTGGATCTACCTCAAAATTGGTGGCTGTAACCAATTAATCGTACTAATTGCTTGTTCCAAACGAAGGTCCCACTTTTTCCATAAAAACATTCACAATTTGCTGTACGAAGCGTTTAGCCACCCGAATAAACGTCTAGTGTACAATTACTTTTTTTTTCAATTGAGTTATCGGAATTAATTTTCTTTTTTTGTACCAATTATGTACTTTTAAAGATATATTGTTAAACATTGTAGTCGGTTTACAGAATCCTATCAGGATTTTATTTATCATATTGGCGAAGTAACTACATTGTACCTGATGGATATTGAACTTCGGCAGACGTAGCGTCTCCTGATGGTCTCCAGAATTATGCCAGCCTAAAGTAAGGTGGTAGGTCCCTCGCATGCGAGGGGCCGTCTGGATTGGTACCACCGCTTTGTCTATTTCTGCCCCAAGCAACAGTATGGAAGCGTGTTGTGTTTCGGTTAGAAGGACATTGAAGCCAGTGAAATTACTGGGCATAATGAGACTTAACATCTTATGTCTCGGGGTGACGAGCGCAGTTCAGTGCCATGCAGTGTTTTGTAATTCTAAGTTATATTTGGTGTTGCTTCTGTTTATGGGCAGGCGTGGCGCTTACCATCAGGCGAGCGCCTTGCTCATCTCGTCATTCAATTAAAATTAATAAAAAAAATATATTTAATATTAAATTATTACGAGGCAAGTTCAGTAACGCGGATTTACTTAAATAGGTGAAGCTGTCAGTGCCAGACAATTACTTGGGGAAGCGGAGATCGCAGCTGCTGGATGTGCCGCGTGGTAGGACCAACTTGCTTAGCAACGCTCTTGTCACACGCGCATTACGCACGCTTGATGTCTTTTCGTGTACTCTGAGGGAATCTGCAAAAAATCGCTGTTTCTATGTTATAAATGTAGGCAAGAATAAAGATATAGCATAGTATTTTTAACGATAGTTACTCTACTGTAGATGGACTACTGTGGACTGTTTTTCATAGCATAAGACGGCAAACGAGCAAGTGGGTCATCTGATAGTATGTGAACTCCACCGCCCATGTACGCCCACAATACCAGAAAAACCATGGGCGCGTTGCTGACCTTAAAGAAAAGGGATTGGGAAGGGAAGGGAGTTTGGGCCTCCGGATATCTAACTTATCGTACGAAACGCCGCAGCAAGCCGCTATTTTACGTCGGTTTTCTGTGAGACAGTGGTAAGGATCCAGTCGAGTCGGCCCATTCATGCTGTAGACAAACTGTCTACAGTGTGACTCTACCACTCAAAAAACACGTTGTAAAAGCGCACCTTGTAAAAGTAGTTGTGTGGTAAATAAAAAATAAATAAAATTATGCTACTAGAGATAAATAATTCAATTAGATTTTTTTTTTTTTTTTTTTATAGCATAGGCCAGCAAACGAGCAAGTGGGTCACCTGATGGTAAGTGATCTCCACCGCCCATGTACGCCCACCACCAGAAGAGTCATGGGCGCGTTGCCGACCTTAAAGGAAAGGGGTAATAAGGGATTGAGAAGGGGAGGGGATTTGGGCTTCCGGTTATCTCACTCACCGTACGAAACGCAGCAGCAAGCCGCTACTTTACGTCGGTTTTCTGTGAGACAGTGGTAACGATCCGGACGAGCCAGCCCATTCATGCTGTAGACAAAACTGTCTACAGCGTGGCTCTACCACTCAAATTATTCTTCTTAGTACTTTATGTTATTAGCTGAGCAGTCTCCCGAGAAAGGCTAATGGCATTTGTGTCAACATTTTATGTCTCTGTAAGGTGCAGCCGTTAGCGTCAGCAGGCAGCAATATTTTTGCAGAAATGTATTACAATTATAAATCTGTTAATGGACGGGTGTCGTAACACGCACTGTGTCATTTTGCCATGACTTCCAAAAAATAAGAAAACTTCAAATGACATGTTACTGCGAAATGTTAGACGAGAGTCTAACATTAGAGGTCTCAGAGCGTAATACTCCGTGAATTAGGTCGTAACTTTTGGGAACCACATATGAGTTTGTCACGGCCATGCCTCTCGGTGTGGCGAAATGTCACAACTGGAGATGCACTTTAAGGTAGTACAGTAACGGTGTTGGTACAGTCCTGTACTTCATTTCCTGTATTCTAATAGGTGCGCGTGTCCGAATCACGCTTGACAGTTTTTTTTTTATGTATTGTTTACTGTTTGATAACAAATATAATAAACTAGCTGGCCCTCGCGGCTCCACCCGCGTGATCTGCTTTTTCCGGGATAAAAGTAGCCTAACAGTAGCGCCATGTGTCGAAAATTGATCGTACCCTCTCAGAAACCTTCGTGGGCTCATGCACAACAACTTTACTAAAGATCATCACATGATCAAATACATAGTTTTGTCGGGAAAGATTTGGTCGTCTTGGTCGCGGCATTGTTAATGATGATTCAAAGAGAAAACAAATTACTGATGATATCATCAATTACGTTTAGGTATCATTTTTATAATTGTAAATTTTTTTACCATACTTAACCAAAGACAAAATTACGTTTAGCTGTCATTTAAGTTTTGTTATTCCACTGTCATTTGCGTTTTTTGTCATGTCAGATGTGTTTTTGTTATACCACGTTTTATAATGACTTGACTGAAACGCGGTCGAACGGGATAAAAAGTATCCTATGTCCATCTCCTGGTTCTAAGCTACCTCTCCATCACACACCACACAATTTTCAGCTAAATCCGTTCAGCCGTTCTTGAGTTATAAGTGGTGTAACTGACACCACTTTCTTTTATATAATATAGATATTTTAGAACATTAAAACTTGTCTCCCGCAAATTCGAATAAGTCACGCGCAGCATCATTTCAATGAGTATAGATAAGCTAATATACATGTCTTAAACTAAACACGACCTAAAGTATTCCAAACTATCCAAACTTAGGGCTTAACTTAGCTCAAAGTTACCTTATGTGTTTTAAAGTATGCTACTTGGGATCCCCGGAGCTTTGTGATGTCAAACCAAACGCTAAGTGGTACCTCAGAACAAACTATTGACATGTGATCGGACTTAAGGACTAGAATTTTGAAATGGTAGAGCCACATTATAGACATTTTTTATCTACAGCAAGTAGCCGGCTCAACCGGGCTATAACAATTGTGTAGGAAACCGTTGTGAAATTGCGATTTGTGGTTCGCACCTTTACAACCCGCAATCCTTTCCTTTATAGTCGGCAATGCATCCATGACTCTTATGCTATTGTGTGTCTTTATGGACTGTGGAGATCATTTACCATAGGAAAGGGATAATTAGGCATTGGGAAGGGGCGGGGACTTGGGCCTCCGGATATCTCACTCACCGTACGAAGCGCAGCAGCAAGCCGCTACTTTACGTCGGTTTTCTGTGAGACAGTAGTAACGATCCGGTCGACCCGGACCATTCATGATGTAGACAAAACTGTCTACAGAGTTGCTCTACCACTCAGATTTAACTTTAAATATGTATGTAAAAGGGCAGCTTAACCTAACCAACCTGGATGATATTTACCCGAGACTCAAACTATAGCGGCGCATAGCATGACACGAAGCTGCACGCCGGTTCATCAATCAAGTGGCCTTATTAAACCCTATTAAAGTATGATATCCATTAGCTCAATCATATTACGGAGTTAATCTACATACCATAGTAGGTTTACCGTTTTTATAGACTATCCCGCCCACACACCCGCCATTGTAACCCCTGTGCACCAGGATCAACAGTGGCACGCATTTTTGTTGCCACCGAGCAGTGAAGCTCGGCGAGTCTCTGGGAATGCCTAAATGTTTTTGTCCCGCAACGAAATAAATCAGATAGAAGGTTAGGGAGAAGTTGGAAATATTAATTGTGGTTTACCGTTTATAAGAATTCATAAATAAATACAACCAACTGTCACATACATAGTCCCACAGTAAGATACGAGTCTTGTGTCGTGGGTATCAGGAATAACGAGAGAATTTCGGTCTCACAACACCCAGACCCCGAAGGACCTGTGTAGCTTATCTTCTTCTATACGCATCTCATACCCCATGCATAACTACAACGCCACGCTCGGATACATGTTCGAATTGGAGTCATATCGGATCAGCGTGCGGACCTGCATGCAACCGATACGGAAGGGATGCGGGTCCGTGGAATCGTGTGCATTCGAACTTACCCATCTTTAGTCCTGAACCCACAATAAGTGAAACTGTATAGTCAGCGTCAGGAACTATGAGGGACTTACACTCCCGCAACACCCAGACCCGAAACAAATGCACCTAGTTACGCAAAAAGGAACCAACCCAGAGCAAGGTAAAATGGAGATATTGAATTTATTTTACTAAATTCAATAAATTAAACTAATTTTATGTCGTAGTTTTTTGGAAAATCGGGCATGAAATATATTCCCCTTCGTAGACTCATTTGTGAGCTTATGTATATATGTTCAATATTCACGAATTGTTACGTTTTGCAATTCGGCGACAATAGTAATCATAAACATTAATTGTAACTGCGCCTCTGGGTGATGACATGCAAATGTATCTGACAAGCCTCTCGCATCATCTACCACGTCGACTCGATTCCGTCGAGTCGGCCGGCGTGCGGCGCGACGTCCCACAACTTGGAATTAAAATGTCTCTTTAAATATTTATATGGACGCTGTTATACGTGTTTGAATAACAGAACAGCGTTTAATGACGCATTTTATGGTATACAGGCTTGTAATATGCTTCAGTTTTGTTTCAACTTAACTAAAAATATACACGGTGCAATATCCAAATTATATTTTTACAAAAAATTTATACAATGCGGTAGGTCCGTCGTATGCGAGAGGCCGTCTGGGTTGGTACCACCGCTTTGTCTATTTTTGCCGCCAAGCAACAGTGTGTAAGCACTAAGCACTGCTGTATTTCGATTTGAAGGACATTGAAGCCAGTGAAATTACTTATGATTATGAAACATTATGAAATCAATGCATTATGAAACTTAACATCTTATGACGCGGGGTTACCATCGCAGGTCAGTACCATGCAATGGTTTGTAATACAAAGTTCTGTGTGATGTTGCTTCTGTTTATGGGCAGGCGTGGCGCTTACCATCAGGCGAGCGCTTGGCGCGTCTTGTCATTCAATCCAATAATAAAAAAGGTAGGTGTAGTGTTACTACCGTTTACAAGCGACCTGCAGTTTTTATTCAGTTGAATAAAAACATTTATTTCAAATTAAGAATAGCTCATCACATCCAGAATGAAACAAAGAGGTTCATCATACAAGACATGTTTATGAGATGTTTACTTCCCGGAATAATTACCTCTGAACGAGTTTGATGGGTGTACATAAAGGGCTATTATCCTTCGTTAGCAGGAAACCAATATTGCAAACATTATAAGGTTTTGGGTAATATGACAAGTAGAGTGGAACACTATTATATTCGTAAGGAGGTTCACTATAAAAAGAATCTGAATTAGATTGCGTAATGCTCGTGAACGGGTGCTGCTTGTGTGGACTGGTCTACTCAAACTCTTATTGCTTGTTTAGTTAATTTGTTCATATTGTTCTTGAGGATCATGCACAAAAAATATTATAATCTAATTATTTTATTTATAACGTTCCTCATTGGCATAAATTAAGCTGCTATAATTCAAATAAATAATACTTCAATGTACTGCAAATATTGTGAATCAGTTTAGAAAAGACCCTTTTATGAGTGGTAGAGCCACGCTGTAGACAGTTTTGTCTACAGCATGAATGGGCTGGCACGACCGGGTCGTAACCACTGTCTCACAGAAAACCGACGTAAAGTAGCGGTTCGCTTCTGCGTTTCGTACGGTGAGTGAGATATCCGGAAGCCCAAATCCCTTCCCCTTCCCAATCCCTAATTATCCCTTTCCTTTAAGTTCGGCAACGCGCTCATGATTCTTCTGGTGGTGGGCGTGCACGTGGAGATCACTTACCATCAGGTGACCCACTTGCTCGTTTGCCAGCCGATGCTATTAAAAAAAGTTACAGTTTCTTGCCCGTTCTTTATTAACGAAATAGCATTCCGAACTGGCGGTAGAGATAAAATTTGACTGAACTAAATGATGTTTGACATTTTAATGAAATAAGAAATATTTGATTTTGAAAAAAAATATTTAATACGAACAGTAGGTAACATTGTAGTAATCATACATTTTGGATTTAATACAACGTCGCGTGGCGTAAATTATACAATTTATGATTGTAATATAGTATAATATGTTAATTTAAATAATGTTTACAGGTACAGCTATATTGTAAAGTCTAGACGAAATTACAATACTCTACTTAAGTTCTGCTGTTGTTTGTATGATTTCAAGGGCGGCTCACGTTGTTTAATAGATAATAATTTTAAAGTGAGCCCGTTGGGGATTTTTTATTTTTTTATAGTATAAGCCGGCAAACGAGCAAATTTTTCACCTGATAGTAAGTATTCTTCACCGCCCATGTACGCCCACAATACCAGAAGTATCATGGGCGCATTTGTTACACTTTACCAAGTGTACAATGGTCACAATCCAGTCGGACACAAAAATTTACCAGGATCAAATGACCTCCCACTCAGTTGGGGTGCAACAATGACAAAAAACTACTAATATGTAGTATTAGGATCATATTATAGTAGTAGGTATTAGTGTAATCGCGTAGAGTTTGAAATTCGAACTATTCTTGAATTATTACGCCAGCTGAGAGTTTTAACATTTAGACATTATCAGTGTGAGTGTAATCAATTAATTTTATTTATTTATTTATTTAAACTTCATTGTACACAAGGAGTACAGTACATAACACTAAAATATAACTAATATAGAAGTACAATTGGCGGCCTTATCGCTCAGGGCAATATCTTACAGGCAACCATGGGATGGAGATGAAAGAAGGAGAAAGAAAGGGCAGTTTTATTTTAATGTTTTATTTTCATAATTCAATTTGTTTGGAACACATATTAATATAAATAAATAGCTTACAGGGGGCTTAGCATATGCTACGAGACATATCTGGCTTGCGAGAGAGTTAACTGTCAACGACAAAATAAATATCTCGGGTAAAAGTGTCAACATTCGATAAATTTATGTGATATTTATTATAATGACCATATTATGCTTTGAGTCCAGATCATTGTCAAACTCGATACCCGATTTTTTTTTCATCGCATGATCATTTTAACAAATGTAAATAATTATTTTTGCACAACATAATTTAAATAAAATTATATAATTAAAATAACATCGCAACTAAAGAACCTTATATACGATTCGCTTAAAGTCAAATTATATTAAAGGCCAAATTGCTTGATAACATAATTAACATAGTTTCTACGTAAAACGTACCGCAGTGAATATTTAAAATAAGCAATGTCACAGAACACACCTTTATATATATTACTAGCGACCCCTGCCGGCTTTGCACGGGTAAATATATGTTTTTTACGACATCACATTACAAATCTGTTTTTTCGGCTTTAATGTACTTATAAAATGTATGTATTATACATATAAACTTTCCCCGTGAATTACTATTTATTGCTGAAAACGAGTCTTGTGTCGTGGGTATCAGGAACTAAGAGAGTCTTTCGGTCTCACAAAACCCAGACTCGAAACAAATATTTGTGTATTACATAAACGTTTGTCTCAGTGCGGGAATCAAACACACGACTTCTCGCTGCGCAGCCGGCTATTCGCCCACTGCGCTACGGAGACTGTCGGTACCGGATTAGCGATCGTATTCTATGGTTTCAAAAGTCCGAAGAATTTAAAAATGACTGTCTGACTGAATTTGAATTTTGAATTTGAATTTGAATTTGAATTTTGAATTTGAATTTGAATTTGAATTTGGAATTTTGAATTTGAATTTTGAATTTGTATTTGGAATTTGAATTTGAATTTTGAATTTGAATTTTGAATTTGAATTTTGAATTTGAATTTTGAATTTGAATTTTGAATTTGAATTTTGAATTTGAATTTTGAATTTGAATTTTGAATTTGAATTTGACTGACTGACGACTGACGACAGACTGATACTCACAGCTCACAAGATTTCACCCATCCAAAAAACGTCTAACGCGCACAGCACACGGTCAGGTATATACAATGTATATGTGTATAATCTGAATTAACATTAGCTTGTCTCTGACGCGAAACCACAAGTTTACCCCCTGCCAAGGATGGAGAACATTTATGGGTGACCCACTTGCACGTTATCTGACATTCTGCGATAAAAAACTAGAAACCACACATTTTAATATTACAATACATTTTTAACGCCGAATTGTCTAATCATTATAAAATCAGTTTATTAAACCGTTACAATTTCCCCTACGAAAGAAACAAGGGCATCTACTATAAATATCTGATGCACTATAAATCCGGCATGAAGTTGCAACAGAGCTGTTGCATACTATATGCCAAGAATGCATCATCAGTTCTCGTCCGGTGACCAGCTGGCGTGAGTGGATTGAAGATAAAAAATGCATACGCGGTTGTATGCCACGGATTGGAAACTCGACTTGTGGGGCAATTCACAAGCGAATGCGTCAAAATATATGGATTTTGTTGTAAACGCAACAACACAAAATGAGCAGTAAGATCACTTGATATTCAGTTTTCTTCATCGCTTAGGAATACCCACAATATTATAACCCTTGTAGAGTTATAATATTTTTGATATGACAATACAAGTAAGGCAAGGTAAGGCAAGTACCTCGCAATTATTCTATCTTTAATTATCATATCCTGGGTATTAGGAACTACGAGAAATTGACTTACGGTCCAACAACACTCAGATCCGAAACAAATATTTGTGGGTAACAGAAACTTTTATCTACGACTTCTTGCTTCGCATCCGACAATACTCGCTATAGTCAAGCTTCGTGTTAAATTCCATCAAAACCGATTCATTGGTTTATCCGTAAAAACGTAAACAGATAATTAATTTCACATTTATAATGAGTATGGATGTTACCTGTGATAGTAGCAAACAAGTCAAAGTGAATGTAAATAATTTTTGTTCCAATATTTGTTCCACTCAAATTACCTTGATATCCCTTGAATTGATTTATGATCGTTTTAATCTTTTTTTCTTCTAGTTGAGTGCCCAAAGAATCGCATTAACATGGATGACCGATTTTTTCCGAGCCTTTCATTCATGTTTATTGCCCTAGTTTAAAATGTATTTTCCTATTCTAATAAATATTCTATTTCGCACACTAATTCCTGCTGTGTTATTTTTTTTTCGCGAAGTACTCTTCATTTATCTTCGTATTGGCTTACTCGATACTAGGGGTGATTGGCCACCAAAATCACCCCCCTCGCACTATTTACAAACCTGTTTAATTGGCCACTGGATAGACCTTTCATTGATTGATGTCATGCACGTAATGTGTCGATTTATGCCGTCAAGCAACAGTGTGTAAGCACTGTTGTGTTTCAGTTTAAGGACATTGAAGCCAGTGAAATTACGGGGCAGTATGAGACTTAACATCTTATGCCTCGGGGGGCAGGGTCGAAGGGCGCAGTTCAATGCCATTTAGTGCTTTGTAATTCAAAGTACTGTGTGGCCGAGCTAATTCAGATCCATGACATAACAGGTAGCTATCGTAAAACCTCTAGACCCGGGTAACTTATACCATTTTTTTAATTACTTTCTTTCTGCCTTGTGTTGTCCCGGATTGTTTCTCCGCAATGCACTCCTAAACTACTGAACCGATTTTAATAAAATTTTGTAAACTGTGTGCAGTTTGATCCAACTTGAGAGATAGGATAGTTTATATCTCAATAGACGCTATATTTTACATATGTACTGTATTGAATAGTTTACTACAATATAATTTACCATATACCTTAGCCACAGCAACGCGTGGCCGGGTCTGCTAGTAATGTATATATACGTACTTATACAGGGTTAATTTTAAAACACCAGCAATCTCGCAGGACGAGATAGCTGACCCCATACGGAACAACTTTTGTTCCACGAGTTTGGATATAACTCAACATATTTAAAAAAAATGATTTTACAAGTTTTTGTGGTGTCGTGTTTTTCTTCGTAGACTGCGGCGCGGCGCGGCCCGCGCGCACGACATCAAAGGCGCCGCTCAGCTGCTCGGGCGTTGACCTTCAAAGGCGCTAGCCCGGTTCCCCACGCTTCGCGTATTTGTTTACGTAATCTGCGATGCGCGTTGTAACATTCACGACGGAAATTAAATGAATACTTATTTTTGTATGAAAATAAAATCTAACAAATTATCAAAAGTCGTAGAACAAAAGTAGTAGCTTATAACCTTAGGAATCTACCCCTGCGAGGTTGCTGGTGTTTTAAAAATAACCCTGTATACAATTATAACTAAAAATATACATTACGCTATTCGCTTATCAATTGTGTCTGTATACATCCAATGGTGCCACGAAGCACTTCAGTGCATACGCGAATGGAATACTATCGCATTAATAATAATAATAATAATAATGCGTTTATTTGTATGAATACTGTACAATGATGTTACATAATTAGTTTTAGAGTCCAGAGTATTCTGCCGTTTCCAGCGTACAAATATTAATAATTTATATTATGATTACAGAATAAGATTTTTATAATTATTACATATTTTTCATCTATGTCTAATTAATGTATGTCATTTAGATAGATACAAATCTAAGTCAAATGCAGAGTCAATAATCTCTGTTAAAAATTCATTTGTCGAGTAATAGCATTTTTTAAGTAGGAAGTTAAATAATTTGCATTTGAAGATATTAAAATTAAGGGTTTTGAAGACATCTGGTAATTTATTATAAATTCGAATTGCCATGCAGTATACATTATTTGAGAATAAGTTATTATTTTGTTTTGGTACATATAGCTTATAAATTTTTCGGCTTGGTCTACGTACAACATCATTATGCATATTAAAAAGTAGTTTATGTTTATGCACAAAGATACAAATCTCAAAAATATATAAAGAAGGGAGTGGCAGAATCTTGTATCGTTTGAATAATGCAACACAGCTGTCCAGCGGTTGAGCGCCACTGATTGAGCGCATACATTGTTTTTGTGCTCGAAATGCTCTTAATATTTCAACGGAATTGCCCCATATTATTAAGCCGTATCTTAGAATTGACGAAACATAACCATGATAAGCACAAAGTGCTGCGTTTACACTAGCTACACACCTTATTTTATACAGGACAAATACGAACCTATCTACTTTTTTGCAAACTTCCTCAATGTGTGCTTTCCAGCTACAATATTTATCTATAACTATTCCTAGGAATTTAGTACTTTCAACCTCTTCTACAATATTAGTAGTGTGAGAGATAAGAAGTTGTGCGCGTCTACTATGGTAAGTTTGAAACTGAATTAATTTAGTTTTGTTAATGTTTATGCTTAAATTATTATGGGTTAGCCATTTAATTATTTTATTTAGTGTTTCATTTATGTCCCTTTCGTATTCTGTGTGGTTGTTATGATTAAATTCTACACTAAGCGTTGTATCGTCAGCATATAGTATACAGTTATGAGAAGTTACATTAGGCAAATCGTTAATATATAAAAGAAATAAAAGAGGTCCAAGAATGCTCCCCTGTGGTACTCCACAATGATTAGTCCGATATTGTGATCGATATACAATTTTCTCATTGGCAGTGCGTCTTTGTATCTCAACACATTGCTTTCTATTACTAAGGTAACTTTTAAGCCATTGTAACGCATTACCTCTAATTCCATATTTCTCTAATTTGTGAAGCAATAACTTGTGATTCACAAAGTCAAAAGCCTTTGACATGTCTAAAAATATTGAAGTTATAGGTATTTTATTGTTAAGACTAGTGGTAATTAGTTTTAGAAGTTCAAAGCAAGCTAGGGCTGTTGATTTATTTTTCATAAAACCGAATTGTTCTCTTTTTAATATAGAATGCTTTATTATAAATGTGTAAAGTTTTTGATGCATAACTTTTTCAAAAATTTTGGATGTCACTGGTATAAGCGTTATAGGACGATAATTATTCATGTCAGTCTTATTTCCCTTTTTATAAACAGGTTTTACTACTGAAAATTTTAATCTGGACGGAAACTGTCCTTGAGATAATGATAGATTTATTATGTGACTGATAGGGGATGATAAGATTTTCGAGCTAAGTTTTAGAATTTTAGTGTTTATGTCATCATAACCTGTTGAATTTGTGGATTTTAGGGAATTAATAATTCTAAGTATGTCAATATCATTTGTGGGAGTCAGGTACACAGAATTTGAGATATTTGTTAGGGTTGATATGTAAGAATAATTATTAACTAGATTACTAGAGTCAATCGTTTTGTTTGTCATATCTATAAAAAAATTGTTAAATATTTCTGCTATCGCGTCTGGTTGTGAATATATATTATTGTCAACATTTATTTGAGATATTTCTGGTAGGCTCTCTGCATCCAGACTATGAGTTTTGATTAATTTCCAAGCGGCTTTACATCTATTTTTAGACTGAAAGATGAAACGGGTATTATTAATTTTTTGAGCATTTAAAATACACTTTTTCAAAGTTTTTGTATAGTTTTTATAGATAGTATGCAAATTTTTACGGGAAGAATTTAGTCGGTATTTCAGATAGAGGCGTCTTTTATTGATACAGCATTTCTGTATACCTGTGTATTGTTTTAATTAACGACCCGCCGCACCGCCCTCAACCCTTTCACAAGTTTTACATATTCATTTATGATAATTAGCTCATGCTACGATTATTGATCTAATTCCATTGTCCGAGTCACATTTGCTGCATCTAATTTGATTAGCATCTCGGTAGAATATTCTGACGTCATTTCTTACCCGAATGCACCATCCTTTATCCCTCCATGTGCACCAAACTAAGGTCTGCCACGCCAAAAGATGTATGGCTAGGGACGACCATAAAGTTTATCGTAGACTTTACATATCTTCGAAATTCCTATGAAGATACGCATCCTCACAATATTTTTGTTCACTTTCAAAGCGAGTCACAATTAATAATTAATACACACGTAACCTTTAGAAGTCAGAAATGTTCTGGGTCTGGGAGCGACAGGTGTCTCGAGTCCGTTCCACTCCCCGCTGGGTCTATCATATACTTATTCTTTTATGATATTTATCTCGTGATTAAAAGATGATTATCCGACTCCATTGTACTTCATTTGCAATAGGTTTGCTGGTGGTAGGATATTCATATCCGCCCGGGTAGCGTACACATGGTGTTAAATCCTGCCATAGTGACCCACACACCTTGTGGATCGCGTTACAGGATCAGCCAGTATATATCATGTTCTCCTTGAGGGGCTTGCGACATAATGATGATAATTGATGGTTGGTGAGGGCGGGTATAGGGGTACATCCTTGTGCCTGCATCGGTCATCCGCCTTTTTTTTTTATAGTATAGGCCGGCAAACGAGCAAGTGGGTCACCTGATGGTAAGTGATCTCCACCGCCCATGTACGCCCACCACCAGAAGAATAATGGGCGGGTTGCCGACCTTAAAGGAAAGGGATAATTAGGGATTGGGAAGAGGAGGGGGTTTTGGGCCTCCGGATATCTTACTCACCGTACGAAACGCAGCAGCAAGCCGCTACTTTACGTCGGTTTTCTGTCCAGTCGCAGGCCCATCGATTTGCTTATTCCCTCTCCGAAGAGGGAAGAAACATTTATACAGGCCAGCATGATTCTGGTGAGCACTGATGAACTAATTGTTGTCGGTGGTCGCTAGTTTTTTGGATTGCACTACGCCTACCATCAGGTGTAGTGCAGTCACTTTGCCATGCTCGGATAAATAAATGGTAAAGCTGTCGAACATTACTTTACGAATAACTAAATTGATAGAATAGTGTTCGTTAATATTTATGAAAGTTAATAGTTAACAAGAACGCCATTATCATCAAAGAGACTGGCTGACGTTTATATTGTTTGACAAAATAGAATTTATAATAAGTCGTTTCAAAGTAGTCAAGAAAATGAAAGTACATTGGTGTAACAAAAACAGAATGTCATCAACTTACGATGTTTTTTAGAATTGGATAGAAATACATTTTTATGTCAATCTCAAATAATGATGGAATATTTTTCAATTAGGTATAAGGTGAAAAATAATATAAAAGAAATGTAGACAGAGGTAACTCTTCTTTCTTGAAGTCTATTTGCAGTTAAGAACTAAAATCGTCGTAATAAAATCTCTTTAAAATTCTCAATATGCCGTTTTGTTAAAAAAGTGTATTAAAAAATAACATAGTCCACACAGAGTTTCACAATATGATAATTACATTTTAAATGTTTCGCCAGCGCTTAAAGGGTCTTTGATAAGGGCACAATGTGTGTTGCTGAAGTAATTATTTTTTGACAGCTTTGTTATATCTCTGATTGTCCAAAACGCCCGCTTTATGTTGCAGGCTTTTGTTAAAACAATAATTTGTGAGAAGATAAAAATCAATACGAGAGTAATTTTGTTTTTATAATGGAAATAACTAAAAAGGAAACCTAAAATTTTACACAATTACAAAATAGCTTTCTTATACGTGCGAGTAGACTCTTCAACGATCTCTCAAATTTTTGCACACGGCAAGCAGGTAGTAGTGGCCAGAAAAATGTAGGCAACCTAGCTTTTGAAGGTAGTATACATTGTATACTTTTCATTGAAGGTTAATTTTTTTGGTAAGCAAGTCAGGGAAAATATTATTTTTTTAAATGTTAATTAATCATATATTAGACCACTAGTATATCTCAACAAAAATGTATATTTGTTAATACATTTTTTTATCGTATCGACGTTAGATAATTATTCTGATGCATTCTGTGAAAACTTTTAAATGGCCTTCTCATACCTACTAACATTTCTGTAACATTGTATTTATGCTAGCTGTAAGGTTTCCGAATAAAATAAAATATTATGTTTCCAATGTGTCTATTTTTGTGACCGAGGTCATTAATCAATATGATTTTGTACATCGTGGGCAGGGGTGGCACAAATCGAGCCCGCTCATTAGTGCCTGCCGATACGCGCACGACTTCTACCCCTATTATATTCACATCGCTACGACAACAGAGATCCATTAAGAAAGGTCAGAAATAAATTAATAATTTACTTCTGTTTGCACGGGTGGGAGTGTATATGAGCCACCAATATCTTAGGCTCAAAACGATCTAAAAAACTGGTAAACTAAACTTTTTACTGGTGCTAAAACCTGCCATAGTGGCCCACCTTGTGTGGGTCGCGTTCCAGGGTCAGCCAGTGTATATCCGGTTCTCCCCAGGGGGCTTGCCCCCTGATCCTAACCCGTTTCCCATCCCTTTTTCCTTCCCCTCCCCCTTGGTCCTTTGGCAGGCCGGCATAATCTTGCCGACCTACGATGGACACATTGTTTATCGTTGGTCGACACTATTCTTGGATTGTGCTACACTTACCATCAGGTGTAGCGTAGTCACTATGCCAAGCCAGGATAAAAAAAAAAATCAAACTTCACCTGCACGTGGTACATTGCTGATTAACGGACGAAGCACTGGCGAAACTTGTTTTCGTTGCGAGTTGTGGGAGTCAGACGGCGCGCGGGTCGCTACCACATAATGCCAAATCCACCGTCATGTCAAATGATTTAAGCCGGGTAAAAAACCTATTTAGGGGCGCTTCGTTATTTGCTACCATAGTGTTCGCCCCACAGTGCGCATCGACCAAGTGTTCTTTTTGGATCGGTTGTAATTTAATTAGGAAATATTATTAATAAGTATTAAATTGAAACTAATAAAAATATTATGTGTATTATTTTTTTTTTATGGAATAAGGGGGCAACCGGGCAGGAGGCTCACCTGATGGAAAGTGATCACCGCCGCCCATAAACATCTGCAACACTGGAGGGGTTGCAAATGCGTTGCCGGCCTTTAAGGAAACAATACGCTCTCTTCTTGAAGGTTCCCAAGTCGTAAGGGTTCGGAAAGAACGCCGGCGACAGCATTATTATTATTATTATAATAATTTTTATTATTACATTATTTATTTTTTAACGAACACAGTACAATGCCATGCAGTACTTTAATCAAAGTTTTGTATAGTATTACTAATGTTTAGTAGCAGCCGTAATGCTTACCATCATGCGTGTGACCTACTCGTCTTGTCAAGTGAATAAAAACAACCCTAATACGAGAGAAAAACGACCACAAAATTTAGTCGACTATTATCTAGTCTTATGTAACCATTAATCTAATTTAGGGCTGCCATACGCCCAAGTACACCGGGACGTGTCCCGGTTTGTGGCATTATGTCTCCACCAGTAATTTAATGGTCCCCGTTTGAAAATATAGTTGCTAAGCATTAGGGATGCCAACTGTACTATAAACATAATTTAATTTAACACTTTTGGGTACTGTCCTTGTCTTTAGGTATTCGTGGGCGGTGGAAATCATTTACTAACAGTTGACCCAGTTATAATGGAAAAGAATTATATCCACCCGGATACCCAACAGTCACACAAATAGTCCTGACCACACAGTAAGATACGAGTCTTGTGTCGTGGATATCAGGAACTATGAGAGTCTCACAACACCCAGACCCGGAAACAAATATTTGTGGATCACACAAACATTTGTCTCGGTGCGGGGATCGTACCCGCGGCCTTAAACGACGATTGCTCGTTTACCTACGTATTACCTACCTTAATATATTTTATTTATAACCGAATTAAAATAGAATATTCAACCCCAATTTGTTCAAAATATCCCGGCCAACATACTAACATTTATGTCGACCCTAATCTAATATCAAACCGAGTACTAAGCAACAAGAGAGCCTTAAAAGCTATTATCAAAGTGAAGTAGAAGAAATAAATAAAAATAAGAAGCTAACAATGTCGTGGGCGTCACCTGTCCCGCGCAGACGGTAGACAAATGAGCTGGCTGTATTCAGAACAGATATATACTGGAAAGAACGAATACTTGGCAGCGAAAGCAAAGTACATAATCTGTTTGTACAGTTATATTTCATCTTTACATAGTATAAAATGAAGTCGCTTCCGCTATCTGATCGCTTAGATCTTTTAACCTATTCAACGGATTTTAATGCAGTTTTCAGCAGTAGATAGAGTGATTCATGAGGAAGGTTTATATATATATCACGCTATGACCCATGGGAGCAGGGCAGTAACATGCATGAAGCGAGAGGCCGTGGCTTCGCTTCCCGCACTAAGACAAATGTTTGTATGATTCACAAATATTTATTTCGAACGTGTTGTGATATCGTAACCTAGTGTAGAGTCAGGATTATGTGTGCGACTTTTGGGTGTATTTTATATAAGTATATAATGCACAAAAAATAATATAATACTTTATAACGTTCCTCATTAGCATAAATGGAGCTGCTCTAATTCAAATAAATAATACTTCAATGTATGTAGTGCTAATATGTATTGTAAAACAGTTTAGAAAAGAGCAACGTTAGGGCGCGTTTATATGACAAGGAATCCCACCGCGTTGGGGCCGCGCGGCGGCCGCGCGGGCGCCCCGCTCGAATCACTCGAAAAACTAATGTAAACTCTATTGACTAAGCCATAATGTTTAATTCTTCGCAACGCTCCAACCACGCGGCAACTGCGCGATCGTGTAAACGCGATAAAAAAATAATAATATAAACAACGTTGTGTATAACGAGCTCCAAACAGTGGTTAGAATATAAGAATATCTCAGCTGCTGTGTTGAGAACCCTATCTATCGACGCATGCGCAATGGCTTAAAAAATTCTCACAGCTGACACTCGCCATCCTCGTCTAACAAGTAGCATTGCGCGATAACTCTCTCTCATTTTATCTTTGATACCTAGCATTTTCAACGGCTGGCAACCCTAATTTGCGGTGATTTTTTCACAGGCAGCGGTATGTCATGATAATTTAAAAAAATAAGCTTTAATTTGATGTATAAAACATGAATATACGTCATGAACGTATAAATACAACAAAGTATTACCTGTTTACACCTGGCTGCCAAGTAGTTGCGGCCGAGTAGGCAACGGCACCCATGGTTTTTTGAATTCTCTACATACATAGCTGTAATAGGAACAATGTTTTATTTAACTACACTATGAACGAAATTTTTTCCCAAAATGTAATTATATTTTTTTTAATTAAAAATATATGCGGGCACTTTTTGACTGGCACCCTATGATCAATGTATTGTCCTATTCGAAAATGAATGTAGCATCTACGTCATGAACGTAGAGATTCTACTGCCGGATCTCGTGCTATAAGTAATCATTATAATATAATATACACTCCTTTGCAAAAAAAACGGGCGGGTTTGATTTTTTAACATTATTGGTAATAATTTAGTTCTTCAGAGGTTTTAATAGCCAAACTATGTTACTGGCACTTAATAAAGAGTCTGGGTATGAAAAAAAGTTCATTCCAAATTCAAAACTTTTGTTTTTTAAATTATTAATCCCTTTTTCATTTTGTGACACTTTTCGCGGGTTTGCGGTTAAAAGGTTATCAAGCAACTAAAAGTAACTTTTCGTTATTTTTAGTACAACAATTTATGTTTATCGCATAATTCTGCCTTATTGTGACTTAAAACAGATATCTTTGTGTCTATCGTAATGGCAGAAAAAGCAATGAGAGCTAGTAAAATTATAGCGCTGCTGGAAGAGGGGTGTAGCCAATGTTACGTCTCACAGCGGTTAAACGTGAGTCGTTCAACCGTACAAAGAACCTGGACTCGATACCAAGAGACAGGTTCCGTTCAGAGAAGGCAAGGTTCTGGGAGAAAACGTTGCACACAGCCGCGAGACGATCGCTTTTTAGTGACTCAGGCGCTGAGGAACCGCAAATGCAGTTACATAGACCTCAAAAGAAACCTTGAAGAGGTACGAGGAGCACAAGTTAGCCTATGGACTGTGAGGAGAAGACTTTTAGCTGCTGATATACGTAGTCGACGACCAGCGCGGGCCCCCAAGTTACTCCGTGAGCACCGGATTGCGCGGTTGAGGTTCGCTAGAAATTGCCTATCTTGGACACCAGGTAACTGGAGTAGCGTACTCTTCTCCGATGAGGCTCGAATTTGTCTGCATGGTGAGGACCGACGTCGGCGAGTGTTACGAAGACCAGGGGAACGCTATGCCGATGTGTGTTTTGAAGAAATCACCCCTTATGGTGGAGGGTCCGTTATGTTTTGGGCGGGCGTAACTTCCAACTATCGTACCGAGATAGTATTCATAGAAAATGGCTCACTAAATGCGCATAGGTACATAACAGAAATCCTTTCTCAAAATGCACAACCCGCACTGACTGTAATTGGTGAAGATGCCATTTACATGGACGATAATGCTCGGGCCCACCGTTCTGGCGACGTAGATGCTTATATGCAAGAGGTCGGTATTCGTCGTTTGGATTGGCCAGCGCGGAGCCCCGACCTTAACCCCATTGAGCACGTTTGGGACCTCCTAAAAAGGCGAGTACGATCTGTCCAACCACCTCCACAAAACATCAGAGAGCTTAAACGTGTAATCTCGACTGAGTGGGAACACATTCCACAGGACACCATCAAAAGCCTGGTGGGAAGCATGCCAAGACGATTACATGCCGTAATCGCTGCAAGAGGAGGTCATACTCGTTATTAATTTTTATTTTTTAATGTCTCTTTTATTAAAATACCATAAAAATACTCGTAGTCTTAATTTCATTATACCCATAAAAATGTCCATTTTAACACGGCTCTCTGTTTACATTGACTAAAACACCGATACCAGGATAAAAGTGTTAAAAAACTAGATTCTCATTGATAATAAGAAATTTCTAGTCATCCAAGCTAATGACATACTAAAAATATAATAATATTTACCCATAGAAAAGCTAAGGTAAAGTGTGTGTGTAAGGTGCCCGTTTTTTTTGCAAAGGAGTTTAGTATGTTGTATTAATTTACGGGGGTGACATTGTCAAATGTGACAAAACCAATAAATAAAATATTATTTATTTGACGCGGCGCGACCGAGACAAGTGTTCCCAACGCGCGACCGTTTCCACAATTTCATACAAAGTGGACTTCTTGACGCCGCCCGACTCACGTCGCGCTTCGATCTCTACTTATGACGATAAATTGGCTCTCGACTTTGAATAAATTGAACGGAGAATAAGATTTTATATTAAATCACTCCAGTCTCAGTAATAAAATGGCGCCGATAAATAATTTCTAATAAGCAGGTTCGATCGTTCTATATTTTATAGCCATTTTAGGTATTCAATAAACATTATTTTATAACAGACCAGCAAACGAGCAAGTAGGTCACCTTATGGTAAGTGATCTCCATTGACCTTGTACGCCCACAATAGTAGAAGAATCATAGGCGCGTTGCCGACCTAAGGAAGGGATAATTAAGGGATTGTGAAGGGGAGGGGGATTTTGGCTTCCGGATATCTCACTCATCGCACGAAACACAGCAGCAAGCCGCTACTTTACGTTAGTTTTCTGTGAGACAATGGTAACGACCCGGTCGAGACGAATTATGCCGGCCTGAAGTTAGCTACTGGATGTAGTATATCCTGGTATATAATTGGTACCCTCCCACCAACTATAAGTACATAGAAAATTATTAAAGATTAATAGTAAAACTAAAATTAAGCTAACATTCATTTCATTGGAAATCGATATCTTTTATCCATAAATTCTTGAATACAAACACACACGCTAGAAAAATTGTTACTGCTCTCCGTCCTTCGTTCAAACGTCATTTGATCAATAGTTATAAATTGCGAAGCAATACAAATACGTATAAAACTAAACATATTCGCAAAACGTAGAAACACATGTTCCAACACGGCTATCCTTTCGATTCGCAACAGTACCAAAGCAATAGAAATAAACTAGCGTCTATAACGCAGATGCTCCGACAGATGTATTACCGAATAACAAGTAGAAACGTCGCCGAACACAAGTGGTCCCATCCATTACCGTCTGTCCGGCGAAAAGTCCGCACCAAAATAAAGATCACCGGGAGAATTGAGACGGAAAATGACGGACATTATCGAGGAAGGTCCGGGAAAGGACGCCGGCCCACCCGAGCAGACATCCGACTGTGCTTTGATCTTCAAATCTCAATTTAAGTTGTATAACAGAAATTTAAGGATGCCTTACAAGAGAACCAACGTTGTGTTAAGTTTGAAGTAGTGTTCTTGAATTTGAAGAATGAAAGTTTTACATAATTGTTTGTAAGAAAGGATCTCGCATTAGAAGATGTAGACTACAATCTAACTTTTCAAAGTAAAATACGAAATAATGCCTTATTAAAAAGTCTATCAAAAGAATACATTTAAAGATGTTTACGCCTAATGTTAAGAAATAGAAATCAATTTAATAGTAGGAAAAGTAGGAAAGTAGGTTGTTGAAGAAAATGAAGTTGTCAAGTATAAAAAGTAAAGCTATTGTTAGGTTATTTATTTCATTTATTATTTTTAGGTTATGGAACAGTTTGTTATTTTATATTACTCGCTGTTGCTCGCAGCTCTAGCCGCGTGGAAGTCTTTCAGGATTATATTTCCGGGACAAAAGTAGGCCATATCAATCTCCGACTCCTAAATTATTTCTACCTTTGAGAAAAATCATATTATCGATGCCTTGGTCCGTTATTGTGTACACAATAAATACAATTTTACAGTAGAATATTAGTAGAGGTGTTTCATTCAATGTTGCGATTGTATGGCACGTAAAATAAATAAAATTTCAATTCACAGACAATATTCCAGTAATAGTTCTTTAGACACGTAGTCTAATAAGACTTTACATGTTATTAACGTTTGTTATTGCTATTTTCAAGGTAAAATAGCAGATGTTTTAAAGAAATTCAGACTTTATTACAAGTAAACGATCCTCGCAAAATTTGAAATTGCAAAATTCATGCACTATTATTTTAACCAGACGTTTGAATATTATTTTGAGGTGAATATTTAATATCATGGCGGTCAATGTTATTACACAAGAACACGTACTTATGTTCGTACCTAAAACAAAATAAATACATTCAAAGAGTATTTTTTGCCGAAATGTTTGTTAATACGAAGCCTTTTATCGTAATAATAGGTAATAGGTAATTATTATATTTTTGTAGCGATTGCCAGTAATTCACTTATCGGAAAAGCCAAGTTGAAGGCCAAGTCGGGTGGCTTTAAACAATAAATTCTGTCAACAATTGGCGGAGAAATAGATGTGCATACATCACGAGCAAATACAAACTCCTAATTGGGAGCCTCCTCGTTTTTGAAGTCAGTTAAAAATAAAAATCAACCATCACCACTACAAAATTACTCTGCCTAATCCTTATAGCGTTGATTTTTATGAGGCAATTACAATTTAGTTATATCTTCGGCAAATTTAAAAATTCAAATACGGCTAGACTGTTGTATCGGTCTGTCTACAGATTACTTAAAAACACCTAGATATTATGTATCAGTGAGCATGCAGTAGTTATAAGAGTTAGCACTATGCGGCTGACGTAGTCGTTGTACGACTAAAACGCCCTAAAAAAATTTTGAATAAAAAAAAACAAAAATTATACTTCCTTTGGTAAACTCGAGAAGTGGCAGTTCCCACTTCGTTATTTGTACGTAGTTTCATCTAGTGTGATTAGCGTAGCCGACGATAAACCTGCCCCAACGCGATGGTTCGGCAATGTCCAGCAACGGTATCAAGAATATACAGCCTAGCACTGCGAAGCGTAGCTTTGCAATATTTTCACTTTTTAAATGTATTTATTTCGGATTTTTAACAATCTCGTATTTTGTAATACGAGAAAATAACGGTAAAAATATCAATGTGTATTTTTGCAAATATTTTCACTTGTTAACCTAGTCGTAAACCATCTCAAAAAGGTAGATATTTGTATAAATAACGTATAGAAAACTTGACTAACAAGCGCTATTACTTGGTATTCACTTAGCAACCTTAAATAAAACGGCTTCTCATTCAAATAAAGATGATGAGGATTGATAAATTATTCCGTATAAAATGTTTTCCTCAATAAACTCCAATTTCGCTGTGTCGGAAAAATATAAGTCGCCATGTTTACTCAGTATATTGCAACTTTTCGCCGCTAGAGGAGCCACTGGTATAAAGCCGTACAAAGCATTTTAATAATACTCTTTTGTGCTTCTTTAATAAATACGAATAAAGTGCCTACTGCTCATCATTTCGTCTACTTTCAAGATGGAAGATAAATTACTTTTTGATAATACAATAACCTACTTAGGAACTTTTATTACTTATTTATTTCTAGGGCTTTTTCTGGCCGAAATACGGCTTACAAATTATAAAAGTCGTCTGAATGTCAGGTTTTCTGTGTGTACAATGGACGCTATCCTTGAGGGTACAAAATACCAGGCACAAGGTGGTAGTTCCCTCGTATGCGAGAGGCCGTCTCGGTTCGTACCACCACTTTGTGTCTTCTGCCGTCAGTGTGTAAGCACTGTGTGTTTTTATTAGGTCATTGAAGCCAGTGAAATTACTGGGCATTATGAGACTTAACACCTTATGTCGTGGTGTGACGAGCGCACTTCAGTTCCATGCAGTGCTTTGTAATTCAAAGTGCTGTGTGATGTTGCTTCTATTTATGGGCAGGCGTGGCGCTTACCATCAGGCGAGCGCCTTGATCGTCTCGTCATTTAATCATATAAAACAAAACCGAGCCACGATGGAGTTTCACATGTGTACGGACGTACGGTGGCTGCTATTCAATCAATTACTAGTACACTACTTAGTAATCACTATAAATAATAAATAAATAAATAACACCCAACAGTCACACACATAGCCCTGACCCCACAGTAAGATACAAGTCTTGTGTCGTGGGTATCAGGAACTACGAGAGACTTTTGGTCTCACAACACCCAGATCCCGAAACAAATATTTGTGGATCAAACAAATATTTGCTCGGTGCGGGAATCGAACCCACGGCCTCACGTTTCACAGTCGGCTACTCGCCCACGGCGCCACGGAGGCTGTCAAATAATCACTAATCAATACACCATTAACTCAGCATAATTTTAAGGCGTTTTTACTTTAGCAATGGACTGAATAGACAATAATGATAGACTGTAACATAAAATATTAATTTTGCATCAACATCAGAGGAAGTTTAAGATATGTATGGCGACAACAGTGAGGCGGTGTAAAATGCTAATACCGTTCACACATACGTTTATTGCAGGAATATTCAGGATATTATACCAACACAACTAAATTACATTTGACTTTTAAAGTATGACATGCGAGGGTAACCATGTATTTATGATTTTTTTGCTTGATGAAGTAAGCATGGAAGAAGATGCGGTAAGCAATGGAATAAGGGGGAAACATTATAAACCCAATAATACGAAATGAATTATCATAAGTTTTCTTTTCATTCGCTATCCAGTCGTGTATAAAAATAATCAGGTACTAAGACAAGTTACGAGAATAAAAAAAAAACATAAATAAAGTAATATAATAAACCATAATATAATAATAAACCAACAAAAATAATGTACTAATACTTATATAATAAAGCTATTATATTAACATGACCATAATGTGCACACACGAGTATTATTAAAAAAACATAATTGCTTGCATTTGTCATTGGAAAAGGAAGATAACAGTGCACATTAAAAATATACGTGATACAAGTAAATTTTACATACTGGCAGTTCCGACTTTATTAGTCTAATAAAGAAGCCTTTGACTGATAAAAATGAAATAATTAAACCCAGTCCGTTTAGAAGTCTAAACAATAGTTGTAACTTAAAATGTTGTAATTACTTAGTTACAAGTCTTAGAAATAATAATCTTAGAACTGGCAATTTAGAATAGTGCTACTATTCTATTCAACCTGTGATGTTAAACGTAAATATTTTATCAACTGAGTTTCATTAATATTCCACAAGGCGAACGTTTCAGCGTTTTCTAAAGCAAATTGTTTACTTCCATGAATTCAAAGATTCAGGACGCGAGCGCCTTCATGCGATGAAAAGTGAAAACAATTAGCTCAAGAACAAACCGACGATGTGAGGAGCATTAGATATTGTCGCATAGATATACATCCGAGTAGATGCCACAAGTACTTCAATCTGTGTGAAAAGCGTAGCATACTTTTAGGAATCCGTAGTCAAAGGGTGCCAACAGATTCCTATTATAAAGTCTACGCCATATGTCTGTCCCTGTGATACCTTAAAGAGCTCTATAATTTGAACGGAAGAATCATGGGCGCGTTGCGAAGTTTAAAGGAAATAATTAGGGATTGGGAAGAGGAGCGGGATTTGGGCCTCTCTCACTCACCGTACGAAACGCAGCAGCAAGCCGCTACTTTACTTCGCTTTTCTGTGAGACAATGGTAACGACCCGGTCGAGCCGACACATTCATTCTGTAGACAAAACTGTCTACAGCGTGGCTCTACCACTCATTTATACCACCACACAGTTATACTAGCGTCGTCTGCTTAGGTATACGTCTGTGGGTTGCCAGTATAGATTTTCACAGTCAAAATATTCTATCAAACGTGATAAAATTATTTACGTCCTTGCAGCATTTATACAGACCGGCATGATTCTAGTGACCACCGCTAAAGTCATTGTTTGTCGGTTGTCACTGGTTACTTGGACTGCACTATGCTTACCGTCAGGTGACGTGCAGTCACTGCTGTGTCCGGATAAAAAAAACTAATTTTGTCTGACTTCATGTGTGCAGGTACAACGGCCGTATTATTAAAGTGCTTGCATAACAATGGCTCACTAGATGTACGGTCCTAGAAATGTGAATTTGCATTTCAATGTGCTTGCATGACGCCAGAGCATATATAATGGCTAGCTTAGCTTACGATGAGTGAATAGAAAAACCCAATATCATTTGACCTGACCCGGGGATCGAACCTGAGACCTCAGCATAGCAGTTGTACCGCGTACGCAATACTCCACCGAGGCAGTCGATAATAATATAAAGATAGTATACACAAGATAAACTCGCATTACATCTTTATGTTCAAATATTTATAGCTTTCCTCACACAAACACCTCGAGTTTCCCAAAGCAACGATAAATCTGATATCTATTGTGTAAGCTTAGTTACATAAAGATATCAGATTCGACAATACGATTTGTAATACGAGCCGAGATTTCTGTATATTTTATAAATACGACACCCCGAGGTTTGGGCACAATAGTCTAGTTAAATGTGTGTATTCATTGCTCGCTTTAATCTTAAGTGAAACATCGTGAAAAAATTGCAAATTGAAATAAAACTAATTTAAACGAATTAATTAATTTAATTTAAACGCTTCCAACAGGTCGGTCTGGAAATCTTTGGGGGAGGCCTATGTTCAGCAGTGGACGTCTTGTGGCTGATGATGATGATGATGATGAAACGAATTTTATCGCGGGTTTTTATTAATTTTAATCCCGACGTTTCGAAAGCTTTTCAACCTTCGTGGTCACTGGGTCTGGTCGGTGGATGGGTTGGACTCCATTAATAAACAACCGCGATAAAAATCAGTTTAAATTAGTTTTATTTCAATGTGTAATATTCGCGTAACCATACGAAAATGATACCTATATTATATTATAATACCTGAGATTTCTACAGAGGCCAGCGTGGCGGACTGCGGCCTTACCCCTGTCATTAGTAGAGGAGGCCCGTGCCCGGCTTTTAATATCACTTATATTATAATGTGATATGATGTTGAGTTTAAACCATAAGTGGCTGATTTAATGCTTCTAAGTTCTTATTTAAATTTGCGAGTTGGTAGGTCCCTTGTATGCGAAGGGCCGTCTGGGTTATTTACCACCGCAAAATGAATAAATATATTAGGGAAAACATATTTTTCAATAAAAAATAAGTTTTACTGAAAATTATTCAGAAGGCAAATTTATATGATTTTTATAGGAATAAACAACTTTAAAATGCTCCACCGTAAAGTTCACGTATTGGCGCTTTTTACTGACGATAAGTATGTATGTAATATTACTTCATAATACCTAATGTAGTTAGGGAAGTTAATAAACAACTACAAACGCGGAAACTATTCAAACAGCGCGACGAAAGTAACACAAGACAGCAATATATCACACAAAGTGGTCGCTAAATAAACTCATCGTGCAAGCCGCCACGGCGCGCCATATCTCTGAGTCGCAGCCTGCGCAAACGACACCGCCTCACTGTAAGGGCCGGGTACATTGTATAGCATTGTATAGTATTTCTCATCCCTGTCAAATGATGAAAATAAAAATGAAAAACTGAATATTTGGACATGAATACAAAACTGCAATATTTTTCACGTGACAACGTCTTATAATTCGATAGAGCCGGCTGCACGCACGAAAAAACATGACTCATGCGGCGTTACCTCGCTCTGTAGCGTTCCATGTAAGGCTTGAAGTGCAAGCGAGAGCGCAGAACGAGCGACAAAGAAGCACAATCGGCCTTTGCGTTCGGCAGCGTTCGACATCCGTCTCTCTCCTACTTGAGTGAGCGATGCGTCTGCGTGGACAGCTGCTATTGCTCAACGCACATTTATACTTGTAAAAACTATTAAATTGTAAAAAAAATTGACATAATTGTATTTATGCGTACAAATAAATCTAACTTGATCAATTTCATTGTGATTTCCAATGACCTCCTTCTCTATATACATACAAATCTATTAAACAAATGAAATTAAAATTTTCTTTTGAAAAATGCGACCATTCCATCAGTATTTTCTTAAGACGTTGTCACGTTCAACTATCGTCAGTAAACCGACTTTACAGACAACCAATTTTTTTTGGTAGGTACAGCTATGGCATATAAATTTCAATACAATAATACACAATAATGATGACTGAGCTGTTGTGCCTAGATGAGTTTAAATTTTTTACCTCATCGCAGCAAATCTCAGTCAAATAAAAAAAAAATGCCAACAAAATCCATCTACAAATGGCGGAGAAATCAGTGTACACACATAAAAAAAGAAAGAAAAAACGCACTTAATCCATTGAGGACAAACTCGTTTTTTGAAGTCTATTAAACAGTTACTACATGATATTGTTAACATAAAATGGTCAATGTAACGCATATAATTTATAAAACTGAGCTCTGTTTAATTGATTCAATAACTTTAGATCACGAAGACTGCATCGGATACTATATTGTATTATATACAATATTTGTTTATTCCCAAGTTGGAAAATATTTATGTAAAAATTGTTTTTCGGTTTTAAAGCAGTAGGCTACTAAAAAAGAAATGATCAAAAACCGTTCAGAAAACGTCGCGTCTATCCACTCCAGTGTAACGCATCCCTAACAATCCTGGCTTAGCGAGGCCGGAAAATTAATGCGACCGCGTACCTTTTGATCATGTTTATTACATTCATAAATTTAAGTGTGTAATCTGTTTAAAATAAGCCATTAAGGCAATCAGGTCGTCCTGAAATTAACGTTGGGCAACCTTTGCCTCATTACCTGAAAATTATCCGGTCAAAGACTCCCAGAGGGGTAGACTACGCCGCTCACACACCTGCCATTGCAGCTCCTGTAAACCAAGGTCAAAAGACCCAGTAGTAAAGCTGGCTGAAACTGAGACAGAGGTGCAATTAGTGGACCCACGTTTCACCGAGCTTATTTCCGTCCCATAATTTGATAAACTTATCGCTACACCGGCACAAATTGCAATCCCGGGCAACTCACGTTTGATTTTTTGTACCAAAAAGTCAAACACAAATTTGTAATATTTACTAACGTGAGTAAAAAGGGTGGATAAAACAGTGTTTCTTAGATTTCGAAACTGAATTATTTTTTCTTGTTAGCGGATATAATTTATCAATCTTTTGGAGCCCCTCTAAGGCCGATGGCCATGGGCACAAGCTCCGAGTGCCCATATCGTAAAGACGGATCTGCTCATAGCTATGCATGTGTGTGTTTACAAAACAAAAAACAAAGATGTCGATTACACTCTACAATGTGGCTTTACTCTATGACTTTACCAAAGGTGATTTATTTTAAAACGCTTTCTGTTTTTTTTCTTAGCCTACCGCAAACGCCCACCTGATGGTAAGTGGTAACCGTTGCCAATAGAGATCAGCAATGCCAGGAGCACAGCCACGTCACTGCCTACCGTGGAAGTACCAACTATGAAAGCAATTAAAGTGGAATAATAATTTACTAACATTCAAGCGTACTGGCCCAAATGTACACCATGGTATGATATCTATGATGTATCTTCCATTAAGGAACTTCCATCCATCGACATGTCGACTCCGGATTGATGTGTTCCGGCACTTAAAACAGCTAAAACCAGAAAACGTGATATTTCGATGGGTAACAATTTTTATACATTAATGTTTTTTTAAAATAAAACATTGTGACCGTAAAAAGAAATTTGTCAAATTATATTTACAAATTATTGAAGGTATAAATAACTCATATAAAACTAAATTATAGCGTATTTTGATTTAAAAAATATAATATCAATAAAATATAAGCAATTGAAAGGTTAATTTCTAATGTTTATAATTAACCTTTGCTTTCAACTTTCAACATATATCTCAATTTCCAATAATTTATAATTACTGTTTTCTATATTCCAATAAAAATAAAAATTGTCTGTGTAAAACCTTTTTAGTGTACCAATCCTTTCGTAACATTATCACGTCCGAACAAAATCTCCGAACTCTACATTTTACTTTTGAAGTTAGTTCTCAGAATATCCGTGGCAATTTGCACAGCGGTAATGGCGGTACCGGGTGCGCACATCACACCGTACCCGCCGTGTCCGTAGCAATGGACCACTTTCACACCGCCCACAATCTCCGGCTCTACCCGCACCGGAACTCTATGCGGCCGCAACCCTACTCTATGCTCTATGATTGCCGCATCCTTCACGGAGGGAACCAACTCGCAACATCTTTCAAAGATGGCGGCCGCGTCGTGTTTACAAACGTTTAAATTGTAACTGTCGTATTGTCTAACGCCTCCTAGGGTGGCAATACCATTGAATCCTGGTATAATATAAGTATCATAGTCTCCATAAACAGAGTATTCCAACCATGGCGCTTTGACTTTGATTACTTGGCCACGAATGGCGACCAGATCTGTATCGTTGCAGAGATATTTCGCGCCCATCCCGGTGCAATTGAATACCAAATCGAATTCGGTGAGTGATGCGAGAGAATCGATTCTGCGCTTTATAATATTAGCACCATTTTGTTTGATGATTCCCTCTGTCCACGGTAGATATTTATCACATTCTATTTTTAACGTTTTGTAAAACGACCCGTATTTCCAACCCTCACCACAGATTTTGAGCTCATCCTCCTTTACAGGCCGGTAAACTGGTACAAGGTCTTCAATCAAATGATTTCTCGTTGTATGGTAATTTTCCTTTGAGAATATGTAAGCGTTAAGTCGCATAATCCCGGCTTGAGCCGCCTCGCTCGATTTTAATATACCGTCAAAGAAATACCAAGAGTCGTGGATCCATTTCTTCGTAATTTGTTTGTTTGGTCCTGCGAAGCTTGGTCCAGGGCGGAAGATGCCGGCTGCAACGCAACTAGTTGTGTCTTCGCCAAAGAGATCAGCTATGATGGTTAGGTTAATATTTCTGACTTCTTCCTGCAGTAACCTCGCGACGGTGAGCCCGACCACTCCAGCACCCACGATCGCTATGTTTGTATTACCAGCCATTATGTTTTGACCTGGAATATAAAAGTTACATAGCAGCAAGACAAAATACATGTTTATATTGTGTCGTCCCACTTGATGTAATGTGTCCATAGTTTTTAAATATTCATAATTTGACCTAAATTTATTTATGTCTACGACGTGTGGCTTTTTATGAAATTAAATACATTTCAATTATTATATTCCATCATAACATACACGCTCCTGTAATCCCCGAAGGGGTTAAACAATTACATAATTTTCACCGAACTTATTTTCCTCCCATTATATAATATGGGGCGAGCCTATCGCCATATCGAGCACAATTTCAGACTAAGGGCCGATACTGAGCATTTCGAGATAGAAAAACCCAATCTCAATTTTACCCGACCCAGGAATAGAACTCGGACCTCAGCACAGCAGTAGTATTACGTACGCATTACAACTACGCCACTGAGGCAGTCCAATATACAAAATTGTATTTTTTCTTAATATTGACACGATTTATTGATATACTCCTGTTTATGGTGCTTGTTAGACGGAGGATGGAATAGATTCATGGAAATTTAACATTGTAGTCACTCGACTCCAGACTATTTTTTGATCTTCGTCTTAAAGATACAAAAAGGTCTATGATTGCAGAAAAGAATATATTTGTCACCGTTAATCAAAATTATTTTAAATAATAATAAAATACTTAGGGACGCTTAATTATTATTATTTCTAAATTATTTTTATGGACGGTGGAGGGCACTTAAACATCAGGAGTAAGTGAATCCACTTTTGCCGGTCTCGCCATTTGATATAAAAATATAACTGAATATTTCACGAGCTTAATTACTAGTTAATTGCAACGCATGTCAAGGGACCTATGAGTTGTGACATATTTGTGCAATTGAATTGCGTGAAAACATCATATCCTGTAAATTCAATGAGAGATAAACTCGTGAATATGTACTCTATCCCCCATCACTATTTGTATTTGGTTCTATATCACGCAAAGAACACTTTCAAGGGAATTTGAGATATATCAGAATCAAATTAACAATCCGTCATTATTACTTTGGCCTGCTAAAGTTAAGCGCATTTGCGTGACAAACACCCGGTTTATCAAAGGCTGACCAAATCTACATTCATTTAACAGAACTTTGATTTTAACAGCGCTATCAAATCAATTCGAATTTCCGAAACGTTATTTAGTAGAAAAATTAAAAATCTCCTAAATAATTTGCAAACATCGCTTGTTAGTAATTGACACACCATTTGATGATAGAATTATCTACGAAACTTCCAGAAACCCAAAATAGCGTTTGAGATATTACGATTTCTCTTATTTAGTTTAAAAGCCTTGTTAACTAACAGGTGTGTCAAATCAAAAGCGTTGACCACGCTTCTACCAACTCAATTTTAACTTGACATAAGTTTCAACAGATGATCAGTTAATCTTTACATTGATCAGCCTTTCCGAAATGGGGTGAATGTAAGGATCTGAGCAAGCTTGGGTCACTCAAAATTCCTGCTAATCTAGAAGTCTCTAACTATCTATTTGTACTCATAGTAGTCGGCAACAATCATTCATAATCTTGACAATTCAATGGTCATGTACATTACGTCCACAGTTACCAGTACCACCGATGATGAAAAATAAACTGAATCGCCCAAAGATGTTCACTTGCATCGTTGGCCGATATTTTGTTTGGTGTCACTGACCTTATGTTTATTATAGCACTGAGAAAAACAAAGTTGTTTTGTCCTTAGCATCGCGTATGCAAATCGACGCATCAAATGTAGAGTCACATTTTAATGAATCACGATTTTAACTAATTATGTTTTTTCTAATGCATCACTACTACAAATAACTATTATATTTGTATAGTGTACGAGAGTTAAAAAAATAAATACATACTTACATAATTTGATGACAGAAGTACTTGGCACAAATGAACGTGCTCTCTTTCCCGCGCGTTCTATACTATCTGTACGCTACTGCATTGAATTGTAGGTACATACTTGTACACTCGCTGTGACAGTATTCGAGAATAGATGATATGAATGTTTATAGCCCTTGTGGAACTAATTTGTGTACTTTTTAATTACTCGTATATCCAAAGTCATACAAGTTGGAATGCAAACATATAATTATGTTCCTCTTTCACTGAGTATTGCTACTGTAATTAGCATACTGATTTCGGTTTAAACTCTAGTTAGAATCCATTTATTTTTGTGACTTCAATACGATGGGAAGGAAGGGTATATACGTACATAATAATATACTTGTCTTTCGGCAATTAATGGTAAGCAAATAGTATTTATTTAAACAAGATAGTTATGCACCCTGCAGCAGTTCATAACATTATTACAATTTGCTTAGCATTCAAATGTCCTTATTTACTAAAGTAACGACTCTAACTCTATCCATTGAAAACATGATAATTTTTCGCTGACCAATGAATTTTGCAGGTGTTCATGTTTAGATTAAAGTTCTTGGAACTAAATGAAAACATGTTGACTGTAAATGTGCTGACCACTGTCTGGAAGGTGGCCTTGTTATGGTCAAAATTCCTAGAACTGAATACGCCTTGTAAATAAGTTTTAAGAGTATAAATAAGGATTATTGTTAATTTTAATTCAGTCTCAAATAAATCTTCATTGTTAAGAATTGGACTCTACATTTTTGATTTAAAAACGTCGTGACGCTCCCGCGTAACTTTTGTCTAAATACTGATAATAGTTAGTATGTTGTAAATACTGGACCATTGGTTTTAGACGAGGATATTTAGCATAATTGTTCGTCCCTGGCATGCAATAACCAATCAAATGCAAATAATGTTTGCATTGCTAAGTCACCACGTTGAAATTCCGGAGTGCATAAAATAATACTATAGCCCATCGAGACCCTATGAATTCATGCTACGTACCGAAACCATGCCGGACTTTAATAAACATTTTCCTGACAATATGATCTATTTTACTCGATAAAACGTTCAGACCTCAGGTATTGTATATTAATTGCAATGTATAGTTTTTTTTACCGGAAAGAAGGAATGAGCCATTAACGTTAACGTCTTATTTATTATAGACATTGGATTAAAAGCTTCCTTGCTCGGTCGAATCGATGGCAACTTAGTTGTAGCGATTAATTACCTAATGATTGAAAGACTTGGGTAAAAATATCGGTTCTGCAATAATATTTTTATGATCCGCCACCTTTTATACTCTTCTTTTCCCACCTGTCCTAAACATAATTGTTCGCAGCAGGATCGATTTTTGAAACAAGTTACAGAAATATATTGGACCTTATTTATAAACGTTACATAAAAAAGTTTATAAGGCCCATGCTTGTAGTTTTTACAACAGGCCGTTTGCCTGAGGTTAAACCCAGTGAGAAGCACCATATTAATTATTATTGTAAAATATAATCACACACAAGCAGTTATATAAATGCTATTTTTTCAAGTATCAATCGGCAAAATGACAGCATAAGGGCCGGCGCTCATAGACGGCATGGCACGGCATGGCATGGCAAAGAATTTTATTACTAATCAAGTTATTTTGAATCTTATTGCCACGAGTTTAGAATTCACGTTACTTTATTTCAATACCACAGTGCCGCGACGTGCCGCGGGATGCTGTGGCATGACGCGACGCGCCGCGGGATGCTGTGGCATGACGCGACGCGCCGCGGCATGCTCCGGCCAGACGTGTCATGCCGTTTCATTCCACGGATTGCCGCGGTGCGCGAGAGAGAGAGAGTGGCTGGGCATTCAGCAGGATGCCACGGCATGCCACGGGACGCCGCGGGATGCCGCAGCATGACCTGCCGTGCCATGCCGTGCCATGCCGTCAATGAGCGCCGGCCATAAAAGGACAATCTAAGCAATAAAACTCATAGGTTAACGGATCTAGTGCGTAAATTACCATAGAAATAGTTCTACGCCTACGCCGGACCCTATTTTCACGGGTTCGGATCGGATGTAGTGCGTAACCGCTGTAAGTGTGTACCTACGTGTGTTAAAGTATTAAGCGGGTAGTGGCTTGCTATTCTATAACTCTTCTTCAATATATGTCCTGCTGTACCCATACTTCTCTTTTTCAAGTCGATGGCTCTACCATGGTTAATGCACATTCTAAAGACCATAATATTCTGTATAAATCTCTTAAAATATTATAGTTAAGACACTTTTAACTAAAGCATAATGCGATTACCTACTCTAATTTTCTTTAATGAAAGTAGGTTTTATATGCAGATTTAACTTAAGGAGAGCTGAAAGGGTTTTATTTTGTTTCCAGAAGCGAGACCACCCCGTAAAAACTACAACCAACTCTCATCGAATGAGAAACTTAATAATAGACAAGCAGACGACATTCACATCGAGGAGGCAGAGGCCGAGTCCGACGCGAGCAGTACCGATGCAGACGAGCGAGACACACGAGGCGTGTGCCCGCCTTGTGCGCATGACCGATACAACAACAACGTGCGGCGACATACTCATGATGATTTCAGTGATGATACAGATTACGGTGAGATTGTACATGCATTTATTTCCTAACTATATTTTGTATTTAATAGGTCGCAACTTTTTTATAGCTTCGCACTTCTTATGCATAGTACCCAAATCCCTGTAGTAATAAAATAAAAAATTGTCTATGCTGAAGAGTTAAAATAAACATGGCATCTGTCAATTGACATCCAAATGCCAATTTATTTTATTTTATTTATGGCTCTTGCAGTACTATGCATTTAGCCAGTGTCAAGTACAATTCATTCCCAAGTAATTCTTACAAGAACGATGAAACACGGGTGCGGTCGATTTCAAGGTCTTGTCGGAGTTTTGGTGTTAACTCCTTTCAGTACGATTCTTAATTCACTTATTTCAATGTTTCCATACACTGTTCATCACCGTCAATGTTTATTGAACAAATCCATACCACTTTTATACAACAAACACAACTCTAAACTAGTTTATGAAATAAATTAAAATAAGCGATGAACTGCACTGTCAGAATTCCCGCCAAAACTCCCCAAATGCCAATGTATGTCACATTTAGCTATTGTAGGGATGGGCAAGTGAAAATATACATTAATATTAATCGTATCAGTATTCTAAGCAGTATCGATTATTACAAGTGAAAAATATGTATAAATTGTAATTTTTTGCATGATTATTCTTAAATTCTATTATATTCAAAACATTTGAAATTCGTTAAATACACTTGTCTCTATGGGCAGGCGTGGTGTTTACAACCCGGCGAGCGCCTTGCTCATCTCGTTATTCAATCAAATCTTTTCTTTCTTTCTGCCTTGCGTTATCCCGGCTTAGTGCCAGGGTCCGCCTTCCTACTTAAACGCCTCCACTTCGCCCGATCTTGAGCATCCTCTATAGTGAGACCATTGGCTCTCATGTGTCCCTCCAATACGTCAAGCCAACGCTTTTTGGGCCGTTCACGGGATCGTACCCCTGGTACGATCTGGCTCAGACACCTGCGACCGACGTACTCCTGTGGTTTCCTCAAAACATGGCCAAACCACCTTAAGCGACATTCTTGGAGTTTATCAGCCACGTCGCGGACACCAAGGCTGCCGCGGATGTACTCGTTACGAATACGATCTAATCGTGTAACATTGCACATCCACCGCAGCATCTTCATCTCCGCGACATGGATTTCTCCGACATGGCGATTTTTTTTAATCAATCAAATAAAAATAAATAAATTTTCGTAAAAAAATATTGATTATTATTATTATTATATTAATTTGAAATATTTTAAAACAAGTATTTAAAATCGATAAATCGGATTTAAAAAATATCGATTATATATATATCGATAGCCCATCCCTAAGCTATTGTCATTGATTGTCATTCTTCTGAGTTGAATTACTGTTTCACTGTTTAGAAGAGCTTATTAATTACGTTAAAATTACGTGGACTTCACACGAAGTGTAGTGAACACGAAAATGGCGAACCTAAAGTCGGATCTGGATCAATACTTGTTACAAAACGAGAGCCGTCGTAGTTATAAGTTTAGTTTGCCGTCGTTTTCAACTCCCAGTTTCTTGTCGCGAAGTAATGACGAAACTCCGAGCAGCACCACAGAGAGCTGGTTTCAGAATGTGCAGAAGGAATATTTCACACTGGTAAGTACGATTTGACTAGTAATTATAATATTAATTGTTTAATTGAATAAAAATACATAGGATGACCCAATTGGCATTGTCAATGATTATACTAGGATTTCCCCAACGTGTGTATACAAGATTACGTTTGGCATGACGCATATATACCTGTGGATAGACAATTCTGCAAACCTGTTTTGATCTTATTTGTTTACCATTGTCTGAGCTGAAATATATAAGCACTCACACCTGTATCGCCCTTAGAGGTAGACAGAGGTGTAACTCGTACGCCCATATTTCACGGAGCGTGTCTCCGTCCCAAGATGTGATATCGAGCACAATTCCAAACTCTGGGCTGATGCCGAGCATTTCATGATAGAAATACCCAACATCACTGTCACCTCACCCAGGGATCGAACCTAATACCTCAGCATAGCCATCGTACTGTGGGTGCTAAGAACTGAAATTTAAAGTAGTAATAATTTATCTAAAATAGTTTTAATCTAAAAAATTCCAATAACAAATTTGAGTAAGTCTGATTGTTTGTGCCTATATTGTTTAACCAATATCGATCATTTTTTGTATTGAGATAGATGGCAGCCTAGAGACAGTTATAGGCTACCTTTTATGTTTCTAATAAGTTCCAATTCATTTACTAAGATTATTTTTTATGGTGAATATTAAAGTAAAAAATTTGTTTTTCAGAGTCGAACCCAGCGGTTCATGGGATTTGGAGTGTGTATGTTCTTTGGGATACTTTGCTTCATACTGTCATTCCTGTACATTCCAGTGTTACTCCTCCAAGCTAGGAAGTTTGCCTTACTCTTCACATTGGGGAGCTTATTCTTTATACTTAGGTAAGTTGTGGTTTTGTTAGTTAGGCTGACTCTCTCAAAGATTGAATTTAACCACTAAATTTGTTTATTAAACAGCAAATCATGTAAAAATTTCCTATCAGTAAACATATGTAGCTAAATGCAATTAGTGATCATTGAATCGGACTATGTTTTTGTTTGTATAAAAAAACAAATGCATGCCGACATAAAAATTTTGCTGACGTTTATTTAGTATTGACAACAACAATAATATAAAATTTTATATTTTGCGGCATCTTACCATTTTTTTGGTATCTATTTCTTTTCTAGCAGATCTTTTAATATGTTGTAATGAGAAAATGGAAATGGTTGCTTGGTAAAATGTTGAATATCTTTAAACTAATTTACACATAGCACTATAAAAATGTATACATACACCTTGGACAGAATTAATAAAAAAATATATGAATAAGAAAAATATACAATAAGTGTATAGCTAATTTTGTTTTTCTTCTTACAGCTTCAGCTTCCTGTATGGCCCATGGGCACATCTCAAATCTATGTTCTCTAAAGAGAGGGCTCTCACCACATCATTGTACGGAATAACATTAGTAGCAACGCTCTACTGTGCCCTGCATCTACAGAGCACACCATGGACCATTGTATGTGCGGTGTTGCAAGTCATAGCCTTGTTCTGGATGATGATGGGATCTATTCCAGGAGGTTCCACTGGAGCAAGATTCTTCGGGAGCATGTTTAAATCCTCAGTGTCGAATACTCTACCTATTTAACACTTGATTAAGTACGAAAAGACTTTATGGTTCGAATGTGTGTTGTATGATTCTTCGTTTTTTATATCCATTGTAAGTGTTTTAAAACTCAAAATTGCGTGAGTTTTGACTTGGGTATTGGGCAGCAAATTACAGGCCTGTATTGTAAATATTTTGAAAAGTAACCAATAACCTATATTGGTTACTTTTTACACTCGTGATTTTTAATAAAAATATGTCTTAATGTATGGGATAGGATACAGCACAAACTTGACTGAATTTTATGAAACTATAATATTTATAATCATTATTCTAAAAAATATTCTTTTTATTTATTTCCTTTCAGCATTTTATAGCATTAGCAGGTACTATAGGAAAATAAGTATTTATCTAATTTTTCTCTTTTTATTTATTTATCTGAAGAGATTACTTAAATGCAGCCTTCCTAGCTGCATTTTTCAAATAAAAACCCTACAAACCATAAAAATGTCCTCAATAATGTTAATTCCTGGTTTCTATAGAATTTAATTTTATTTGAAGTCACTTGAGCGTTAAAAGCAACACTTTAAAATTAACGCTCGAGTTGTTTATTTCTATACAAATAAATATTCACATTTGCTATTTATTTTCAAGCAAATGCAGCTGTGCATGTTTGAATTCGACATTTTTTTTTGTAACGAACATGGGCGGTGACTTAACCTTGCTATAACCCAGTTGTTACAGGGTGGTTATTAAGCATCGCGCCAGGATCGCCCAATGTACACACTGGTTAATTAGTAGCAGACATTCGATTACAATTAATTCTCCAGCTAAAACGCAATTTTGGAGAGATAAAGACAGTACATAACATTTTGAATAGTTTTGAAATAGTACTGCAAAATGATAAAATGATTGTTAGTTGAATCTCAAACCACTAGTTTTCAATATATCTTGTACATTTGATTTTAGGTCTTCACCATCAAAGTTTTAACTTGAGAGCTTGTTTAACTAAAACCCATTAAGAAAACTCATAGTAGTTTAATAATAAACGGTAACTTTTATTAACATTCAATTTACAAACAGACATGCTAATTTACTATATTGATTGGTGTTGTTAATTATGTTAAAAGGTCATTATGCCAGTGACCTAAATACAGATGTTTGAGCATTTATCGGTAATTAAAGTGCGACAATTATAAATTGGCGGTGGAAAATTTTAGAATTAAAAATGTATAAAATACCGCACGGAGATAAATGTTTGTATGACCCACAAATATTTGTTTCGGGTCTGGGTGTGGTGGGTCCGTAAATCCCTCGTAGTTCCTGATACCCATGATACAGGTTTAACCTAGTGTGGAGTCAGGACTATGTGTGTTTATAAAAAAACTGTTGACAGAAAATCGACCAATGAGCGCTTCGCAATAGCGTCTCATCTCGCCAACTTATAGTTGTCGCACTGTACCGATGTTGTTGTAACGTATAAAGTTGTCATAAACTACGCACAATTGTTTTCAGCTGCGGTGTCAGAGCCTAGTAGTACATATAAATAGACATCGCAAGTGTACTTAGCTTGTCGAATATAGAGTAATTGTTAAAACTCCTTTATAATGGCATCACTAAATTCCTCTTGTGTTTCGTTATGGACACGGTTTCATGTAGTTCGAAGTGCATGAAAGTTAGAGTGCTTCCGATGTCTGTCTGTGATGGCATAAGTGAGGCAAGCGGAGAGAGCGACTCGGACGTAAGCAACTTGTCAATAGCGCACTCACCCTACGCTTATCGCTCAATTTCGCACTACTATAATCTATTTAGTATCAATTATTACGAGCTTTACGTGTCATAAATCGCGCAAATGCCAGAGCACTAGCCAGGTAACTGTTTTTGAAGTTATACTTCTTTAGGCGCGTTATGAAAAAATGATGAGAGTGAAATTTTAAGATGCGCGCGCACCTGTGACACAAAAAATTAACAGTATGAAGTTAGGCGCGTTAAGAAAAAATGATGATAGTGAAAGTAGCCGTAATTAATAAACAAATGACGATTTGGACAAAGAAAAACTCTTTAGGTTTTTTCTTATTCGGAACATGTTGCTGTAAAAAGTACCAGGCTCGCATAAACGCGAAGAGAGTAGAATGTACTTCTATCATGTCGAGTGGATATGTTGATATAAATTAAAATACTTTTATTTAATATAATTAACACTAAATATTATTAAATTATTAATGTTACGATATTTCATCGTTGTTGTGAAGACTTGAGAATAAATTACACTTGTCTTTGGCGAAATGCATAACAATGCAAAGCTTAAGAGTGTTGTTACAAAGACTTGGCTGTATGAGCTACAATACCTTTGCCTATTAAAAACCCGAATTTGAACCAAAAATTATAATACCGAGGACTATGACGGAAGTGAATACTTTTTAAATTGTTTTCGAAATTAATAAGTGTCCGTTCTATTGAAACTATGAATCAACACGCATGAAACATTTACTATAATAATAATTATAATGTACATTATAAATAATAATTATTATTATAGTAAATGTTTCATGCGTGTTGATTCATAGGCCATTTTTGACAATGTCCTTTATAATTTATATATGTGCTAATAAATTATATTCAGTAGTGATTTAAATTGAATATTTTGATTGATATTACTTACTATTTGTGAATATTAGTGAAAAAAATTGTGCTTATATACTTTTTCAAGTGCTCCAATATAATTGAGGTTAACTATCCGTATGTATTATTTATTGATATAAATTAAAATACTTTTATTTAATATAATTAACACTAAATATTATTAAATTATTAATGTTAAATACTTATTATTATTGTAATCAATTATTTGCATGCAATTAAAAACTATTTTTTAATGATGCCAAAGAAGTATAACTTCTCACGCGCGTACATAAGTACACGCACCCATTTTTTTTTTTTTTAACTTAACAGGATATATTTCAGGCAGACTTATGATTTGCGATGAGTAAATTGACGAACAAAGCATGAATATCGCTTGTTCTAAGTATGGAGTTGCCATGGGTACTTATTTCTTTGGATTTGGACTCATCTGTAAGGTGACCAAGACAGGGACGACAGGAAAATACCCTTTCTGGATGATATGCCACAGTTCTCATAAGTAAATGGTGAAACTAAATAATTGTATTAGGTGCTAATTAATATTTTAGTTCGAGTTAGTGAGTGGTTTGGTTAAGTAGACGTGTCTATGGATTTGGAGGTGCTATAATTTGGACACTATGTGACCAAATTTGTATGTAGTTTGATTTCTTGCCATTTTCTTTATTTCATAATAGACTCAGACTGTCTCACTGTTGGGCACGCGCCTACTTCACCAATGAGAGGTGTTAGACCTTGGTCCACCATGCTGGCCTAATTGCTACTTTTCCTTTGTGGTTGGCAGACTTGCAGACTAATAGGTATAGTAAAATAATTTAATGAAATCTATTCTTTGAAAATATTTTCAATCAGTAACATAAGTATCTCTATTTAGCAAACTTTATTGGTATAATCTTACATCGATTTGTATAAGTAATGAATTTGTTTTATTACGAGATTTAAAAATAGCCTTAAATTATAAACTTAACAAATCATTAGTTAAATCTTACTATGTGCTGCTTTACTAATTGTCTGCATATAATTGTCTAATTTAATATATCGTCCAGATGTTTCTTATGATTATTGTAAAACTATTGTTAATATGTAACATATTTATTCTCATTATAATTATGGTAATACGTTAAATATATAAGATATTTTAATATCGGCTACACGCTTGGAGAAATCCCTATAAATATGTCCACGGGTCACACTCGTGTGTGTCTTTCCTGTGTGTTTTACTTTGACGTGTTCCTCTACGATCATCGTGTAAGCAAACGCTGTCAGCCATCATACTTTTGCACAGTACTTGCAGTACAGGCTTTTAACTGAGGAAGACGCCATCGCACAAGTGTGGACGCATTGTGATCGTTCGGACCTGAACAGTTTTTTTAGTACAGACGTTCCAATTTACGGTTGGAATGTAGGTATGTAGTCATGAAATAACAGTTCAATTTAAATGATATCTCTGAGTCTGTGTCTGTCTGGTATTAGAACGTCTTATCACTATTTTATATGCATTTATTCTTAAAACTTTAAAACTATTGTGGATAATCAGCATTGTTCTTGTATACATGCAGGGCATATCAAATGGTGTATTTACGATATATTGTACATAAACTCGGTGACTATTAAATTAATTGGTTTTACTATTGTTGGTTTATATTTTAACCCCCGACAAAAAGAGGGATGTAATAAATTGTCCCTTTCGATAGTCTGTGCCGTTGTAGCACCTAAACGAATGAAACTACTGGAATACGGTTTTTTATTCTAATTGTTTCATTATCCTTAATATAGGTAGGAAATTATTCTTCTGCGACCTTTCATAATCGTACCAAAATATACTGCAGTGCTAACTTTCAAACAATTCAGTTCACGTCAAACTCTACGATCTCATTGTAATCTATCCATTCGCAATCCGGTACTATAAAATAAAGTTATCTACCCACTACATGGATGTAATCGTAATAGGCAATTGATGATAAATAGGTCTAAAAACACGGATGGTAACAAGATAAACGATCTCCTTAGTATTATACCCAATTTCTATACAATGCCTCATCGAAAAACGAGGTTTGGTACACGCGAATGAAAAAATGTTCGCTAATTCGGTAGCACACCCCCTGGCCTAGTAGTCAATGAAACTTTGATATTAACCATATCTCACAAGAACCAAGGCTAGGTACGTTAACTGAACGCAGCTTTACAATGCATCTTGACATGACCGAAGTCTTGGGTTCAAATCGATTTGTGTTGTAAGTTTTCTATTCGAAAAACCACATGCAAAAATTTCCCAGTATTTATGCTTGTTATATTGCTAGTCCTAAGTATATAACATCAAGGAACAGAAATAAGCTCGAGGTGGTTTACTCGCACCTCTGCCTAACCCATCGGGGATACAGGCGTGAGCTAATGTTTGTCATTACCGTTTGACTGCCCTAGCCTGATATCTACTTACCTTCTATGTCCTTACTAAGACACAGAAATATTTAGGAAGAGTGAATAAATTGGTTTAGCCGTATGTGCAGCCCAAGCACGGTCTGCAAACTGTCTAAGACAATAACAAGCAATATTATTTTCTGAATAAAATTTGCATTAAATACAGACTTCTACACATTGTTTATTGTCATATTTCAGACGAGGCGTTGACTTGCAACGTGTGCGATCGATCGTTTCCAACGCGTCGTCAGCTCGGCGACCATCAGCAGAAGAAACGTCACTTCGGGTGAGTTCCATTATGTGCCTTGATTTTGCCTTAGTTTTAGAGAACTATGTGCCTCAAAAGATGTTTACTGCGTGTTAGAGAACGCTCACTCAAGTTCCCAACTAAGAATTGATTTGTATCAAGCAATAGCATGATCAGGCAAAGGTCTATGAAGGAGACGGTACCTACAGACTGATGGGCCACCGATAAATGATCACCAATTATGAACACCCACAATACCATAATGTAGATGCATTGCTGACCTTACAGGAAAAGAACGGGTATGAGAAAAGGGCGAGGAATGTCTTTTATAATAATCGTTACATACCTCGACAAGGAACGGAATGGATACATTCGCGAAATACCTTACTAGGTACAATTAGATAAGAGTAGAACATAAAGATATCTACATTGTATAAAATGAAGTCGCTTCCGCTGTCTGTACTCTGTTCGCTTAGATCTTTTAAACTATTCAACGGATTGTAATGCAGTTTTCAGCAATAGAGTGATTCATGAAGAAGGTTATATGTATATCACGCTATGGGAGCAGGGCAGTAACACGCAGGCGAAACCGCGAGGGACAACTAGTTATATAATAAAACCGAATAAAACTAAATAATTTATTTCTATCATGCTGAATTTTTATATAGTAGTTTCTATGAATTGAGCTAGAATCGCCTACGTTGATGTTATAATTTTTTTATTTATTAAAATTTATTGTTGTATAATTATCAACAGATGCAGCGCGTGCGACAGCCTATTCCCATCGCTGATGGCGTTGGAACATCACAAGGAGGAGTTCCAGCACTGGTCCGACTCGTCGTACTGCTCGCACTCCGAGTCTGACGACAGCGATCTCGACACCTGCCACGAGGACAGGCATCGGCTGCTATAATGTCACCATCTCATTATTGCCGGGGAGAAACCCACCAAGCTGGGCACTTTTGTCTAATCTATGCTGACTTCTTACTAGAGCTGATGAAATGAGTCGTTTGTATATTGTACAAAATGGTCAACTAAATAAAAATTATCTGAAAATTGATACATTTATTATGCGAATTGTTGATTAACCATTATTTTCTCGTACAAAATACCGGGTGTAAAGGAGACCGCTTCCAAAGCCGAAACGGTAATGAAACTACCCTTACATAAACAAAAATCACCATTTTTTTGTATTATACTCGCCAATTTGAAAACATATACCCGCAATATAAAGCAAGCTAACGCTAAAGTCGGGGTCAATGATGCGAGCATTACCGCGCTCCAATACTCAATAGATACAACGCACCGAGCGTCGAGCCGCACAGCTGATTCCGCGCGTCAGCTGATATATTTGGTATACAAAATCCAGTACAATCAAACACTACACGATACGCAAACGACTTATTTCGTTAAGGGCCGTCCGTGAGCAAACGACCTTGACTGTCTCGCGCCATACTGAATCGTGTACTCGGCGAGTGCAGAATATGCACGTATTTAGCGAATAATTGATTTAAAAAATCAGGTTTTGGTCTTTTCGAAAATTTAAAACGGGCAAAATATTCGTTATTAAATTGCCTATCTAGTGATGTTAATCTCATTTGATAACATTCTGTACTTTAAAAGGAGACGCACGGAATCTTTGCATTTTTCCCATTTTTATGGTTCATTTATAACGACAATTTAAAAATATATATCAGCATTAACATGAATTTGAATCGAACAAAGTAAAGCTGACAGATTGTAAAAATATATTGTATATTTATTTAATCAATATTTATTTTAAGTAATGACTAGATAGCCTCTAAAAACCTCGATCGCGCGGTGTTTTGCTCACGGACGGCCCTTAATATAATAAACGCCAAATATTGTAAAAGATCTGTCATAACCTAAACTCCAGAGCTGGTGACAAAGTATTTATAAAAAAATTGTGGGACATGAGCGGAATGTAAGGTTTGACTGGATAGTTTCAGATGTGATTATGTAAGGTTATTCGATTTATAAATTTAGTCTAGGCATTTACTGGGCCTGTAAATACAGTATTATAGGATATATTCGGTATTTAGTTAGATATAAATAATTAATAAAATTTATAAATTAATTGCAACATTTTAGTGTAGGTACCAATACGTCGCCAGCTCTTGGGGACTTAACATGTGCAACACCAAATAATTATTTTGTCTACGCCTTTTGTCGTAAAAAAATTACAATTGCAGGCTCATTTTTAAACCGATTTTGACTGTGTTTTAACGAAAACGATTCTTATTCGTATAATTTTGTTTTATTTGTTGCGTATAAAATAATGTATAATATTCAACATAGGAAACTACCCTATTGTGACAACTTGAATTTGCTCCATATCATTATGGGGTCTCGGGTTGGATCCCCGGGTCGGGTAAAGTGATATTAGGTTTTTCTATCACGAAATGCCCAGTATCAGCCCGGTGGCCGGTATGGCGATAGACTCGCCCCCTATAATATCATAGGACGGAAATACGCTCGGCGGAATGTGGGTGTATTGCTTACACTTCTCCCTACCCCTTCACGGATTACAGACGTGAGTCCGTATGCAAGTGTAAATAAAAATACTAATTATAAATTGCAGAGGGTATGGCAGTTCTTTTTCTTACTATAGCTATGAATGTAATATACATTGAAACAGTAACAATTTTTACTAGCCGAGTCGATTTGTAAATTATTCACCTAACACCTCATTATTTTTACTTTATTTCGATGTATATTTTACTATGTTTACAAAACTGATTAATCGGTGTGATGCAGATGTTATAATAAGATTAATTATTGGCGCTATTGCAAAAGTTTAAAATATTTAATATTTTTGAGTATAATAGAAAAAGTTTTGGTTACATATTTTTATGGAGACAAAACCATTACGGGAAAAACTAGCATACTCGCATCAGTATAGTTTACTGTCACTCAATTTCCAAGCATGGCTAACTTTGTGACAATTAGCAATTTCTTAGAATTTTATTATTATTCAGAGATCTCGATTAAGACTATTTCTGTACACAGTAACTGAGAATTAATTGGATCTGTGTGGAATTAAGCGAATCCTAAGAAATTACCAATTGAGGAGTAAAAATCATTTGACATTACACAGTGTGTAAGTAAAACTAATCAACTAATCAATTTTATTTGTTGTAGACCAGGGAAATAAAATAAACGGCCTATTAAAATTAATATTCGAGATGAATTGCTACGAAAAAGGTGTTATGTTTTAAATTAATAAATCGGCATTGTGTAAAATAAAATAAAAATAAAGAAAATATTAAATGCCAATGGTATGTACCTATAATAGTTTCAAATTATAATTTTGTAATGAAAGTCGCCTTCCAAAGTAGATTCTTTATTGCATTTATTAAATTTTAATTGATATTGCTTGCACGACTCTATTATAAACTAGAACATATCAAGTTATACAAAATATCTATATATGTATAAAACGTATTGGAAGTACTATTTATTAATGATGTACCTAATTATTGTGTAAATGTAAAAACGGTAACGTAAACCTCATTATGAACATCAGTGTTGGATGGAATGGAAAACGACTAACCTTTCCCGCCAATTTTGCAAGGTCGAAGTATTTTTTCTACATACGTTTGGAAAGTGATTTCCAAACTTTCCATATTAGATAGGATTGTCATTTTGGATTATCAATTAGAGCTGCGGGCGCAGAAATTGTTTATGTGCAAACTGGATTTGAAGTCAAATCACTACATAGAATATCACCTTTAGACCACGTGAGACAACTTAGCAGTACCAGCTGTGCTATGGGAAAATTTTATTTCCTGCTAAACTACCAAGTGTCACGGGTATTTTTTCCTGCGACAGTAATAAATTTGTTGTCTTTTATTCTTGCGCTTACCTATCCGCTCTCACATTTATTTTTAATTAATGAAGTTCTAATGTAACTACGAGTATTATGAATACTATAATAGTCACAAGCTGTACCATGCATTTGTCACGACCCATGGGGGATTAACTGACTTTAAATTGTGTAGAAATTATCTGAATATTAGCACATTTACGAATTGTATCCAGATACATTTATCTGGGTGAACAATACATACAAAAATGATTATAGAGTAATATGTTACCATTTTTAAATTATTTATTTCATTATTCCATTATATTCAGTAATTTCTAATCGACCTAATTAGAAACCTGATTTTTCTAACTTGTACCATATCACATTATGTAAATACGATTTCTTAGTGATGTATGTCCCGGCAATAATGCATATCAGTGGTAAGCGATTATGACTGATAAATGTAAATAATCGTAGTTCCGTGTTACACGTTTAGGATTTTGAAAGTTGTTAGTGTCACCACAAGACCCCTTCCTGTCGACATTTAGTATTACTACACGTAAGCTTCTATGTAACGTTTCTAGCTGTACTATTTTTTATAATTAACTGTATGTACTATTACATTGTAATGAACACTGTCGCGTCCCCGTCTGTCGTTCGTTAACGTCCAGTGGTCGACAATGTGAAGCGCAGACGGGGGCGTGACCGTCTACGGAGCAAATATTTGTACAAATAAAAATACCATTGAAAATATGTACAGAAATGTTTATTTTATAGGAAATCACATAACCACAGAGTACAGGCTACGACACACGTATGTACTGCGCTATGTCCGATCTCCCATAAAGGTACCGAAAGGCCGCGATCGGCGCGTATCGTCCGGGGAGCGACGTACACATCTTTAATTTTTCATATTTATCGAATAATCAGGAATACAAATCACGAATCTCTTACAAAAGCATAATACGAGTAAGTCTAGTCTTGGCGCGGAGCGCAGTGGCGAGCTCAGGCGGGCGCGGGCGCGGGAGCGGTCCGGTACCGGCCGTGCCGAGCCGGGCCGGATACTGTCGGTGTCGGCGCGTACTCCGCCGCGTCTGTCAGTCCCGCGGCGGCGAGGCGCCCTCTTACGCGGTGCCGTTCAGCACCGGCTCCGCCTTGGGCTTGGCCAGGGGCGAGCGTCGCTTGTTGCCGCCGGCGCGCTTGTCGCGCGGCGCCTCCGTCACCGATGCGGACACCGCGGCCGTGGTGTCTGCAGCACCGCCGGCACCGGCAGCAGCAGCGGCGGCGGCGGCTCCGGCGGCGACCACAGGAGCGACGGCGGCGGGCGCTGCGCCCTCTCCCGCGGCTCCCGACACCGCCGCGCCGCCGCTCACGCCGTTCTTCCATCCGCCTCCTGCAACAGACCACATACCATGAACCGCACTGAACCGAACGATGGCCTAATGTTACTCGTTAGGGTTATTATTATATGTACAAAATTAAAGATAAATCTGAAAATCTTACGTCATGTGGCATACAAAGTTAATTTTAGGCATGCAATAAAATCACTTGTCTACACGGCTACATCACTCCCACACGTCGGAACCTATTTGTACGACATTGATCAGATAGCGGTTAGTAAGTAACCCGACGCTATATTTAGCGTGTGAACGCGGGATTAACTTCTGATCAACGATATACAATTAGACCCTGGCGCATATGACATAATAATACATTAGATCGCACAGCACATGCAGTGTACGTTGGGAGAAACGACTCTACGATTATTATAATGGCAACAAACACAAAAACCGAATGTACCAACGACTTATTTGTAGTAATTACTAGGACTATTTCAATAAAAAGGATCACAGTATAAAAATACTGTTTCAAGCAAACAGACAAACACGGCCCATCATATCGGATACACATCGAATTTTTGCATCTGTAATATGATGAAATACTAAAAGATCATGCAACAAATAAAATGATAAATGAGTATTATGTCGTAAGATTATGAAAACCCTTGACCATTGTGTAATAGCACAACCTAAAATATATTTATACTTTGGAAATATAACAGAAAGTACCATAAACTTTATTATATGACTTCGGTAAATAAAAAATAAAAGCTATAGAATCACGATTACAAATGAATCTTAGTAATTATGCTATAATTACAAACTCTGGTTATAAATTGAAATATATTTCTTTTCTGCCTCCTCTAATCTGCAAAGATGAATTGGTTAAAATCTAGCAAATGTGTAAGTAGATATGAATCCAATAAATAAAATCAATATGAATGATGCTGTTGCTATTTATTTAATATTTTTTTCCATATTCAAATCTTTAGTGTGTTATCAAAACACAATTAATTTCAAACAAAACTGGTTAATTTTGTACTATGGAGGATTAATACACTCTGAATCAGTATGAGAAAAAGTTCTAAATCCTATCATAGTATGATGCGAGATGAAATATGTGAAGTGTTCTTTGAAAGTACAGTAACATCCCAACAATACGCAATTTCATAACATCTTTGAGTGCCATCTCCTATCGGTGGTCGGCGATCATACAGGTTATTTTAATTTTGGAAGCTGCTGCTCGGAACAATGATCTTATGCTCATGTTGAACCATTGGCGAAGATTTTTAAGCCATGATATCCTCCTACGACCGGGCCTCGTCCTGCTCTTTATTTTCCTTTGAATGATTAATTGGAGGATTTCATAACATACAATATATTATTATAATATCTGGTTTGCCATTCAACCCTGTGCTGGGGTGTATGCAGACAAAGCTCAGAGCAACGAAGATTTTGTAATAATAGATAATTTTTGAATCTTGCATGCTGGGATACATTATAGTGTCACATACTGTAATATAATAAAGACATTAATTATATTTTCAAGTGTACTACTTGTTTTTTACTTACAATGAATATAAATTTTTCTTTATTTACGTTATTGTAGTTTGCTTATACACTTGTCTTGTTATACATTTTGCAGATTGCATTACATTACATGTGATGGTACGTTAAAATGACACGTATTGCCATTTCATTTTTAAGTTCTGCACAACCCGAATAAAAATATTTTTTTTGTACCTATTTATGTGAACAATTTAGTGATTAGAGAGACCCATAAACAGATTTTCCTATGGTGGTGGTGTAGTAAGGCATTTTTTAAATGGTTCCAAAGCTATGCGTTGGGTTACCGTGTTGTTGTAGTGTAGTGTGGTGTAGTGTGATGTAGTGTGGTGTAGTGTAGAGGTGTGGTGTGGTGTGGCGTGGTGTAGTGTTGTTGTGTTGTGTTGTGTTGTGTTGTGTAGTGGTGTGACGTGGTGTTGTGTAGTGGTGTACCTTGTCTCCTCCTGCGGCGGCGTCGCTGTGTGTGGTCGCGCGCGGCGCGTCCCTCCGACGACGAGGCGGACTCTGCACACACGCGCACACCGCTCACTGCACACGCGACACTACCCGCCACACACACACACACACACACACACACACACACACACACACACACACACACACACACACACGCACGCACTACCCACTACACTACACTACACAAGGACGTATAGTCGTTCGCTATTACATTCTCACCCCTTTTTACACGCGATAATAACGTTCAATTTGTTGTCGCAAACTAGACAAATATATAGCCAATTCACTCCGGTGGTGTTTTTTTTTAATCCAAGCATGGCAAAGTGACTGCACTACACCTGATGGTAAGCACACTGCAGTCCAAAAAACTAGCAACCACCGAGGCAAGAAGTAAATCGAGAGGCCTTGCAAACACAACAAGTGTATCATTTGATGCCACATTACCGCTACTCTTGAACTCACAATCAATGCAAGAAGAACCGCGAGTATATTACTGTGTTGTAGACAAATCTAATACGAAGTAAGGAACCAACAACCAGTATTGATATGTGTAAACTAAAAACCCACACCAGTAAACAATTAAAAAAGAGTTGAGAGATAGCAAACAACTATTCGACCCTGCTTTAAGAGATTTATAAAAAGAATAAAATTATATCCCATTCATACCTCTACAAAATATTATGTACTAATTAAAATGTATACAAGGGTGCAATATATATATAGAAAAAACTATAAGTAAACAAACACTCATAATGCGTATAGATACACTTCATACATGATAAACTACAACTACATTTTAACTAGCACATTCAGTAATATTTTCAGATTATCCTTGTTAATAAACATCTATAAAGTGCATCATATGGTCGGTATACAATCAATTTTATCCACGGAATTACAACAAATAGTACAAGTTCAAATCCAGTGTAGGCCAAATACAATGAATTTCATTTTAAATTAGTCTCGGATTCGAAATTACGGGGAACCGCGAAAGAGATTATTTTATTTTGACACTGATAAGCATTTTCATCCAGATTACTATAATTAATATTTCTTATTTATTTACTAATGTGTTTGCCGATCATTGATCTATCTATACTCATTATAAGAAACAAATACCATATAACTAGAGTGATCTCCAATACCAACTAATTATACAATATGTCCAACACCATTCGAAATTGATTGAAAGATTATTCGGTCGTTTTTGCCCGTTCCTAGAGCGTATTTGTTTTCGAATATCACAAAAATGTATCTTTGATCATCGTTGGTAGTGGAACGCCGTGTATCTTTCGTGACAATTGTTCAAAAGTAAATTATTCACTCAATAACGTTGAGCCAAAGCGACGCAGGACGATCCGATAACACATGCATCATATTATTATTGTTATCCAATTGCCTTTGCGTATCAAATTACACTCCCGATGGTCAAGAGTTAATTGTATGTGACGTGTCAATACAAAATATTATAAATGAAATACTACAATAGCTACACTCGCATAAATAAACATATAGAAAGCCTGAAAGTCTACAGAATTTGGGTATTTGACCATTACGATAATTATGATAATAATCAGCTTTATTTTTATATTCCTAGTTAACCTTTGCCATTCCCTAAACATGCGGCCACAAGATTTATTGAATTGCAGGTTTTACTAAATAAGATTTGATTTCTAACTATCGACCATATAACACATGATATTCATTTACATCTTAGCTAAAACTAAACATCCAATTTCAGCAAAATTGACTCAATAATATGCCAACATGATATTTATATCAAAATAAACTTAGTGGTACTTTTGAAATCAGAAAAAAAACTTTTGAGTCATCTTTGCTTGTATCTCACGTATGGGCAACCTTGTGTTTGGGTTTCAACTGTCCACACCTTGTGACCCAACAAGAGTTTCAAATGCAACTATTGCATATAAAAATAGTAAGGTGAGCAGATCAATTTGCATCATAATTAACTATACTCACCTCTATAATATAGATTCCACATATATTATGTGATTGGTTGGATTTTGTTTAGCACTAAAAAGGGACCCATCACGTGTTCAGAACATGCTATAATACGTCCATATACGCTCTGGGATGTTATTGTAATGTTTATGAACACTGGGGCTTTAACTTTTACAACAAATAACGCGCAATGGATTCCGTTTTGATGCCATTTTACGGAATGTAAGTAGTGTTCGAGCTGGTAAGTGGTAAGTGGTAATTGATTATAACGTACCTCTGTCTGCACTGGATACATCCTGGCTGTCTAGCACGGAGCTCTCATCGTCAGTTTGCCTTCGTCGGTCATCACGTCGTCTGCCGGTCTGTGTAAATGTATACTTTATTTTAAGATGTATTATTTGGCAAAATATAACATTTGGAACATTTAAAACACACAATAAAATCATATTGTGACCTTAAATAATTTCTGATAATGATGTCAATAAACTATCAACAAATTGACCTTGACCTAATGTCAAGCTAAGTTCAATAAATATAAATCAGCTGGTAAGTATCAGCTGATCTTAAGGTCACAAGCTAATTGATCCAATACAAAGTTTGAAGTGGCAGAAAAAATGTAGTCTACGTCATTTCCATCTCCATTAGTTCATTTTTGCATTCCTAGTTAGTTTGTCTAGCTTTTAATTTGAAACTAAAATAATTTGTACTAAGTGAGAAATGGCTGAGGTGAGTATAAAGTATCCATACCATTTGAAATTTAATTCTGTATCAAGCTTCAGTGCAAAAATTATTGTTGGATTTTAGAAATATGTGTTAGAAAAACTAACAGGCAGTTTTTCATTATTCGATTTTTTTTTGTCTGGGTTAATATTTGGAACTATTAATATGAAAGTTCTTTTGCTATGTCCCATTGTTTTTATTTGCTGTAATGAATAGGTCCGATTTGATAGCTATCAAGTCATGTTGTAATGTTGTAATATTTTTTGAGGATTTTATAGGACTATTAGATTGTTGAAAATATAATAAAAAAACACAATCGCTAAGCAACAAAAGATATATTTTATTGTAATTTGTTTGATATTGATTTTTGGGGGTATGTTTTGAAAATACGGATATGGAAAAAAATGATTTGAAAAAATCATTTACTAGTGGAACGTTACCTTATCGACAACAATTGATGTAGGAAATATTTTCTTGTAAATTGTGACCATGGTTTATAAGTATAAGTTTATAAGTATGGGACAGACACAGACAAGGGTAGGCGGAAGGAGTTCGATTATAAAATCGTTCTTCGAGCTTATGAATTTATTGATTATGAATTTCGAATGAAATTTAGAATGTAATTGTGTTAGTGTTTAAGTGTATGTGTGTACATACGGCGGCGTTGTGTCGTGCGTCGGGCCTCGTCCTGGGCCCGGTATGCGCGGGGTGCGGGCGTCCGTTCTCGACGGGCACGCGCCTGTCGCCCCGCTCTCCTCTCTCGCCCCGCTCAGCTCGCTCGCCCCGCTCGGGCCGCTCTCCCCGCTCACCTCGCTCGGGCCGCTCACCCCGCTCACCCGACCTGCAACATCACAATCAAATCACATATTAATCATAATAATATTCCTTACTGACAAATGCAGAATATATCATTCTTAATGTGTTCAATGCACGTAGAACATACTTCCACAACACATTGTCCATACGCACCATTTCAATTATGCTTTTAATCCCAAGAGATTAATGATCTTGGAAAAAATAGATGACAAAACAAAGCAACAGACATTTCTATCTACAGCTTAAATAGATCAATTTGATCAAATAATTACCACTATCTTACAAAATTACGAAACTGATTATTTTTACCAAAAAAAGTCCAACTAATGGAAATTTAGAGTTACAGAAAAAATCTCGAGTCTTCTATTTTAAAAAAAAAATTATTCAGATCGAAAATTCTTAAAAATTCAGAAATACATTAATCACTCGAAAACTATGAAAAATCACAAAACATACATGAGGGTAATTTGGGTGCCCCAAGGTATGCTCTATCTCTAAACCTCTGCTACCCCCGCTTCGTCCCATTTTTTTAGAACACCGGCATATGATAGAAGCCACTTAAGTTTAATTTATGCGAAAAAAGTTTCACGCACGATTAAAAAAAACAGAAATTTGACATTCCCAAAACCATTCCACGTAATTTGAAATTAAGGATTTTACAACATGTCTTAATTAATGTAAATTTTCTATGATATTCTATGTATATGATATATGCCTGTGACAATAAAACCACTCCATCTAAATGGAGCTTTAGCATCATACCTCTGTGACAAAAAAATATTATATTGGACTACATGACGCCAGAATGGAGTAATAGTAATATAAATATGTAACAGTGTTGTTAGACTGTACCTGTTGGCCCGCGGCGGTCTCGGCCGGGGTCGGAACCCGTCGCGCTCCTCGCCGCGCTCGGGCGTGGGCCTCCCACCGCCTGAACATAACATAACACCCAACACATTACACATCGCATTATACACACTCAACTATAATATAATAATACAAACTCTGTATTATACACATAACACTGCTGGGCACAGGCCTCCTCGACTGAATGAGGACCTCAGTACACAACTACACAATATATCTCAAATATTGAATTATAGTTTTTCATGATAAAATAATAATAGATCCCATGGTAAGGCAAGCTACCTGTCAAGTATTTCTACACGAGTTTATAATATCTTCTCATATTCACGATCTATTTGATACAGTTCCATATTTTACCATGTTAAAATATGTGACAAAAAAATTAATTTATTCTCTATTGAGTAAAAGTCTAAAATTATTACATAACCTACCACAATAATTATTCGCAATGTGCGTTAACGTCTTGCAATTATGTCATGCAGCTTTCTCGATGAATACAATCACTGGTTGCAATTAATAAATCATATTTATAGATAGTGTTCAACATTCAGTATCGTAACTAGTATTAAATTAAGACTAGTTTTTAATGTTTTACATTCGATGTTTACCGATGTAATGAAGCACCGCGCAACATAATATCTCTGTATTGTATAACATAGAACGGCGCATGTTGTGACTACGATAGATAAAAAATAACGTATTTAATAGTTATATCCAGATGAAGGCTATAGGATGGAGTGAAATGCAAATATAGTTTCGATTGTCTCATGTGTACTAAAACCCGTTCTAGTTGGTAGTGTATGTGTACATACCTGGTGGGTATCGTCCGGGTGGTGGTCGCGGTCGGCGCGGCCGCGTGGGCGGTGCGCCGCGTGGCGGTGGATATGAGCCCGCACCTCCCATCACGACACGTAGCTGCTGGTCTATCTCCTGCTTCTCCAACCGGAGCTGCTCCACCTCCTGCACCGCACAAGTAATACAGAGTGTAAGAAAGATTCTTCCCAAAACGACAAGTTATACCATGTATTGGTGTGTGGTGTTCATTTATTAAAAACAGTAGAACTAAAAACAATTATCCATAATTTCTTATTCGTAGTTGTAATTTAACCATATACACACATATATCATAAATTCAACATGTAAACAGTGGTGTAACTAGTGGTACACCCATGTTTCGATGTGCTTATTTTCACCCCTTGATACAATGGAAAGTGAATCATCACTATAATGAACACAAATCCTAATCCTCGACGGCCTATGTTATTTTTTTAATCAAAACCTCAAATCCAAATTATGAATGCCCAATCTAAGATTGGAACCTAGGGTCTCATGACTTTTCAGTGACCACTACAACCAATGATTCATTTAAATTTTAAATCAACACAATTACACAAACATAGTACAAATATATATCACAACCAGTTATTGACCATACCTTCAGATGTGCAATGTGATATTCGACGAGGACCTTCGCATTGGCTATGTTCTCCCTGGTGCCCACGAACACGAACGGGACCAGCCCCTCCTCGCGCGGCGCCGACGGCTGCGGGTCGTTGTCCCCCTCCACCTTCACCTGCAACACCCAAAACTACCACTTAACATCCTCACAGTGTGACGGTGGATGCGGCGCGAACATCGACGATACAATCCTAAACAACATCATTCTCACCCTGATGCTTATAGCATAACTGTATTTGTTTTTTATTAGTTTTAATGGTGAAACGAATATGTCGCTTGTGTGATGGTAAGCGCCACGCCTACCCATAAACAAGAGCAACACCACACAGAACATTCAAATCAGTGTTTCCCAACGTGGGGCCCACGCCCCACGGGGGGGCAATTTGATAGTTAAGGGGGGCAATCTAAAAATGGACTCGGCACGACTTTAACTATTTCGCTTTGGGTTATTTAAATGCAATGCTAGATATCCGTGACAAATTTAATCAAAACATGTTAAGGTAGGGCATGGCCTAAAAAAGGTTGGGAAACACTGATTTAAATACAAACTGCATAACAATGAACCGCGCTCTTCACCCCGAGACATGAGCCTCATAATTATAAGTAATTTTTTTCATTACACCCGCCTGCTTGGTGGCAGTAACGGACAGCACGGTGGTACCAACCCATACAGCCTATCGCATACGTACGTACAGGTCTGTGCAAGTGTAGAGTTCACACCGCACCTTCAAACGTATCAGCTCGCAAGGAATCCAATAGACCAAAGTGATTGCCACAGATGGGTTCTGCAATGCGTGAATGCGTGCTCATGTACGCTCGTCAACCATATCACATCTCGACCACCACCTATTCAAACAACAGCAACATATGCAAGTGGATCTGTTGATCATCGAATTATTTACACAAGCGGCTTGAGCAGTCACGGTATCCATGTTTGGTCCTTATTAATGAGCTGGTGTAAGTCCCGAGTCATATCTTTCATTATCGGTCATATTTGTAACATAAAATATAGCAATGATAGGTGGTTAGTGGTTGGACAAAACCGCTGACCATTTTTTGTCATTGCACATTTTGTTTTAAATTATTCATACATCAATAGTGTTATAAAGGTTGTCCACACCAGTGCGCTATTGAACTTGCGCCTTAATTTGACATAACTGTTTGTTGTAATTATTAGTTGCGCTTAAAAATCAACACCAAAACAGCAGCTCATGTTTATTAATAATGATTTTAATTCACTTGTTGTTATTGCTAAATTATACGATTAAAAAATCTATATATTAATGTCAATTTATTATATAAAAAAATTAAATGTTCAGGGCGGCAAACATACTGTAATAGTACTGTTTAGGCATGCGTCAAACAAAAATGCAAGAGAGAAGTGTTATAGACCAGGGCTGAAGCCTATGAAAATTGTAAAATTGAAAAAAAAATACTAGGATGAAACCCATTGGAAAAGGCAGAGAATATAACAAAAATTAAAGAAAATCCATTCCTATAATTCTTGTTATATTCTCTTAATTTTCCAATGGGTTTCATCCTATTATTTTTGGTTTCAAAAATTATCGACTCTGGCCTATTAGCGCACGAGTGCGGACAAAGCTTGGTTATAGTAACAGGTTAATGTAACAATGTAAAAATTAAGCTACAAACATAACTGGAACGTGACTAACACGAACGACGCCGCTCTTGTCGACGATCTCCTGTATGACCTTGCCGCTCCTGCCGATGACCTTGCCGACCAGGTCGCGCGGCACCTTCACCGACTCCTCCGCGTACTCCAGCAGCGACCGCGCCCGCCGCACCGCTTCCGTCGACTGGAAACAGACATCAACACACGATCACTATACACTGCTGCTTCAGTACACAATACTGCCCTGATAACAAAGAATGCAGTAATCGACATTTTAAGGGTTGAGAGCGCCTAAAGCGCTCGCCCGAAAATCCGGTGAAGCTGTAGAAAGCCGACTCGCGTCAGGCTAACAGTACAACGCCAAACGAAAAAAAAAAGAAAAAAAAAAAAAAAACGACATTTTTGAAATTTTCACTTTTTTTCAGAAATAGCATCCCAAGAGGTACATGTACATGAAAAAAAATATATTTTCATAAAAAAATCACTCGAAGTATGTTTTTATGTAATGATTTTCGCCGTACATGCAAAAAAAGAATATGTTTTTTGCGTTTATCTCGTAACCGCCATTTTGCGATTACTGCATTCTTAGTTATGACGGCAGAATATTACTGGGCTAACACCAACAAGAGCAACTTTCATTCATTTGAATAAAAGGTGTTTTTAATAGACCTCACTCTCGGATGTATTGCTAGCTTGGAGTAATAATATATAGGGAGTGCGCGCTCCATAAAGAAAAAGCAGTTCAAAATCTGTAACCTTGAGGCACATGAGTTAGTGTTTCTTCTCTTTCTAGTGCGACTATTTTCCCCAATGTTAAAAAGAGACAGCATACTAACTTGGGTTAACGATTTTATTGCTTTATGCACTCCCTCTATAGTATATTAACTCCATGATTGATATTTGTACATAATCTGTTTTATATGACTACCAATGACAGCTGACCCATCAGTCACACAAATCAAAATTACATCATATTTACAGGCTCACACACATATACACACATGCATGCAAAAATCACTTCTTATTTTTTAATACAAATGTAGGAAGCAGCCTTTAAATTGCAAACCATTCTGATTAACAATCTTCAATCTGATGCTTCCAGATAATGTTAGCACTGAGTTTGTCAGACAGTGAGTCGGCCGTCTAAACAAACTGAACATCAAACAGTACTTCAAGTTTAATGTCCTTTGTAAGTGCTACAATTTATTAGGATTTTGGTAGATGGCTATTTTATACATATCAACAAACGATTTTTGTGAAACAGTCAAACACTTCACTAGTACATAATAATGCCAATGAATGCTATAACGACTTAATTTCATTAGCATGCGAATTCTCGTGTGTTAGCACGCTAATACGAAGCGACGAACGAATGAATTCATACTTCACATAATTTCGCAACTGTATTTAATTTACGAAATGCTAAATGAGACTTCGCATGCTACAAATTAATGTGAATGCTTTTTGATCCAATACTACACTAGTAAAGCATAATCGATGTTGGTGACGCCGGGCACCTTGCGCGCCTGCTGTATGTGTGGCAGTAACGAAGCATGCCAACCGTACCTCTCCGCAGATCTTGAAGGTGCAGGAGCCCTCCTCCAGCTCGATGTCGGTGACGCCGGGCACCTTGCGCGCCTGCTGTATGTGTGGCAGTAACGAAGCATGCCAACCGTACCTCTCCGCAGATCTTGAAGGTGCAGGAGCCCTCCTCCAGCTCGATGTTGGTGACGCCGGGCACCTTGCGCGCCTGCTGTATGTGTGGCAGTAACGAAGCATGCCAACCGTACCTCTCCGCAGATCTTGAAGGTGCAGGAGCCCTCCTCCAGCTCGATGTTGGTGACGCCGGGCACCTTGCGCGCCTGCTGTATGTGTGGCAGTAACGAAGCATGCCAACCGTACCTCTCCGCAGATCTTGAAGGTGCAGGAGCCCTCCTCCAGCTCGATGTTGGTGACGCCGGGCACCTTGCGCGCCTGCTGTATGTGTGGCAGTAACGAAGCATGCCAACCGTACCTCTCCGCAGATCTTGAAGGTGCAGGAGCCCTCCTCCAGCTCGATGTTGGTGACGCCGGGCACCTTGCGCGCCTGCTGTATGTGTGGCAGTAACGAAGCATGCCAACCGTACCTCTCCGCAGATCTTGAAGGTGCAGGAGCCCTCCTCCAGCTCGATGTTGGTGACGCCGGGCACCTTGCGCGCCTGCTGTATGTGTGGCAGTAACGAAGCATGCCAACCGTACCTCTCCGCAGATCTTGAAGGTGCAGGAGCCCTCCTCCAGCTCGATGTTGGTGACGCCGGGCACCTTGCGCGCCTGCTGTATGTGTGGCAGTAACGAAGCATGCCAACCGTACCTCTCCGCAGATCTTGAAGGTGCAGGAGCCCTCCTCCAGCTCGATGTTGGTGACGCCGGGCACCTTGCGCGCCTGCTGTATGTGTGGCAGTAACGAAGCATGCCAACCGTACCTCTCCGCAGATCTTGAAGGTGCAGGAGCCCTCCTCCAGCTCGATGTTGGTGACGCCGGGCACCTTGCGCGCCTGCTGTATGTGTGGCAGTAACGAAGCATGCCAACCGTACCTCTCCGCAGATCTTGAAGGTGCAGGAGCCCTCCTCCAGCTCGATGTTGGTGACGCCGGGCACCTTGCGCGCCTGCTGTATGTGTGGCAGTAACGAAGCATGCCAACCGTACCTCTCCGCAGATCTTGAAGGTGCAGGAGCCCTCCTCCAGCTCGATGTTGGTGACGCCGGGCACCTTGCGCGCCTGCTGTATGTGTGGCAGTAACGAAGCATGCCAACCGTACCTCTCCGCAGATCTTGAAGGTGCAGGAGCCCTCCTCCAGCTCGATGTTGGTGACGCCGGGCACCTTGCGCGCCTGCTGTATGTGTGGCAGTAACGAAGCATGCCAACCGTACCTCTCCGCAGATCTTGAAGGTGCAGGAGCCCTCCTCCAGCTCGATGTTGGTGACGCCGGGCACCTTGCGCGCCTGCTGTATGTTGGCGCCGTGGGTGCCGATGGCGAGCCCCATCAGGTCGTCGGGCACCTTGAACTCCTCCGTGCACCTGCCCAACACACCATCCCTATACACTTTTGTGGTGCCTTCTATTCTAAAAGATTCAAGAACTATTGCATTATGTTTATTATCTGCTCGGATACAGGACATTGTCGTGTGCTCTGATCAGATGTATTTAAACTAATTATAATAACGAAGTCTTTATTAATTTGAAATAGGGATCCTTCCATGTTTGATATTATATTTCATTATGTTGGGAGCCTCACTACCAACACGCCTATAGAAATCAATCGATATTAAATCGATTATCAAAAAACATATTTTATAAAATGTCGATAAAGTCCCCGCCATAGGCGAACCTGTATCACAGGGACCGTATTCGCTAAACATGTTTAGTTATGTCAAGTTTTCATACGATTTGACGTATCTTAATCACGTTAAATGGCTAAATAGAATTTAAGGATCACTGTGCAAGTCAACCTAAATCAAACTGCTGGTGGTAGGATAATCATTTCCGCCCAGATAGCGACTATCGTACATATGGTGTTCCACCGTACATTCTTGTATAGATCGCGTTCCAGGATCAGCCAGTGTATATCCGGTTCTCCCAAGGGGCTCGCAACACGATTTTATGGTTGGTTGGGGCGGGTATAGGAAGACATCATTGTATCCCTGTGTCTGCATCGGTCAACCGCCTGTCGTGTCGCAGGCCCCTTGATTTGCTTCTTCCCTCTTCAAAAAGGGAAGAAGCATTTATACAGGCCGGCATGCTTCTGGTTACCACCAATAAACTCATTGTTTGTCGGTGGTCGCTGGTTTTTTGGACTGCGCTACGCTTACCATAAGGAGTAGTGCATTCACTTTGGTGTGTTCAGATAAAAAAACTAAATATTAATTTAGAAATCTATAAACTATCTCAAATTGTAGGAAAATACAGAAGTTGCATAAAGATGGTACTCACCCTCCTTGATTGTGAATTTTCGTGGACTCCAATTGCCTAGCTGCCTCCTCAGTCTTTTTGAGCAGCGTTAACTTTTGACTTAGGTTCCTGTAAATAAGAAACTAAATATTACCAATGAAATTATGTTGCCATTGGCAAAAAATAGATACTGATGTAATGCTCATTTCATCTACATATTATATTTATTTTTAGTAGACCCCCAACACCCAACAGCGCGACGTCGCAACATAGAAATAAACAGACATTGTACCACATTATTCAATGTATGTTGGGCGTTAGAAATCAACTTGAAGTTCAGCAAAAAATATCAGTGGTAATGGGCACTTAGTTCATCAGAGTGTTGTTTTTGTGTAACTTTTGTAGGAAGCCTCATACTACCATTCTGGTCAAAATCTCTAAACCAGTGGCCCTGTGGCTTCGCGATAATATTAGCACGGTGTTTGTTCGGACTGTGAGTCAGCAAGCCGAGCAAACCTGACACCAAATGAAAATTCACATTTGGCGTCAATTGTATGTGCTAGTTTTTATTAATTAACGAATTTTCATTCGTGGCTCCACCCGCGTGAAAATTTCTTTTTATGGCGACATGTTTCTGCAACAGTCGGTACAGTCAATTAAAATTATGCGCTTCGCCAATCTTTGAATATTTCCATAATATGGATGTGTGATGATGTGTTGTGTGAAGTGATGATGATAATCCAAAATAAAGGTGTGAAATTAGATTATGTACTTATTTTTCTTTCGAGTGGCATACCGGATCCGGAAGGCTGGGTCGGCACATATTTGTACTGATTTTTTGTAAACCGAACATTGCAAAAGCGCTTACTTTAAATCGCAGTACTACATGTATTTCAAAACATTCTTCCTATATGTATGTGGAATAATTGGACCTACTTACGCAAACAGGAACCAACCCACATCAAGTTCAAATGGAGATAATGATTTTGTTTCACTAAATTAATTAATTTAAATACTGTTTTTTTGTAAAATCTTACATGGCATATATTTCATGCCCGATTTTCCAAAAAACTACGAGATATAATTAGTTTAAATTATTTTTATTAATTTATTAACCACATAACCACTGACTTTACAGGTTAAGCCCTAATACACTAGAGCTACCATCCTTAAATATGCTATGCTATACTTTATTTTTACTAGAATACATTTATAACATATAAAAAGCGATATCTTTGCGAATTCCCTCAGAGTACACGAAAACACATCAATAGTATCGGCAACTTCAGTATTTCCATTTGAACTTGCTGTGGGTTGGTTCCTGTTTGTGTAAATAGGTCTAATTATTGATACATGTATGTATAGAGACTATCCCGCCCACACACCCGCCGCTGTAACTCCTGTGCACCAGGATCAACAGTGGCACGCATTTTTGTTGACACCGAGCAGTGAAGCTCGGCGAGTCTCTGGGAACGCCTAAATGTCTTTGTCCCGCAAGGAAATAAATCAGATACAAGGTTAGGGAGGAGTTGGAAATATTATATAATTAGTATATGTAGTCGATGAAGTACCAATACCTCCTAAGTGTTGAGAATCTAATTTTACATCAGACTGTTTAAAATAAGGTTTTCTTTTACAAAAACTGTTTAAAATAAGGTTTTATTTATTTTGATCAACTATTGATAGTAAATAGTTTCCAATACATTACCTTTTTATTATTTACTAAGGGATGTGGTTTATGTTTAAAAGTAATTTTGGACTAAATTGTCAGTTAGGAGGTATTGGCACTTCATCGACGATATGTATGTGTGTATATGTGTGTGTGGGTGGTTACCTAAAGTGCATCTCGTGCAGCATCTCTGCGCGCTTGCCGGAGGAGTCGCAGCGCGATATGACGGCGAGCACGGCGCGCTCGGGCACGTACCACACCACGGCCGCGCCGATCGCCTTCTGGAACTCCTTGTGCGCGTTCTCCACCTTCGCGCTGTGGATGTCGTGTAGGCTGCGAAACGTACACAACATTCTACTATGGCCCGTAAACACCAAACATGCCTCCAAGTATAATAAATGGAATAAATTAATCTCTATCCGAAGCCACAAATCGTTACCACAAATAAGTCAATAAAAATAAAGTATGAATGCTACGCCTGTCAATAACTTTGCTGACCTGTAGATAGGGATTGAGATTTTTCTTTATATTGTCTGTTAGTGAATATTTTGCTACAAGAAAAGGCATTTTTCTCTTATTGTGATAATATGTGTAACTTAAGTAGGTCCTAAATGTTGTGATCAATTCAGTATTTATGGGCACCCCGGGCATTTGCCCAGTCTCCGAGCTATGTATGGTACTTTTTTTTGGTGGGTCCCCGACGGACCTTATTATATGGGTATACTGACATAATATAAACATTCCTTAAAGCTTCATTAAAGTAATAATTACCTATTTTACAATATACAAATAATTGTAGGAGTCAGTTACCCACAGTAGGATATCCTGTACTAGGGACTGCTGACCCCCCCCCCCCCTTACGGAAAATTTGTTGTACAGAATTACCAAAGGTTTTATGAAACACTTATATCAACTACTATGGGAGATATAACACAGAGCCAAGATGAAGGAAAGAGCATGTAAAATATAACAAAAAAATGTAAAGACTTCACAATGTCTAATGAGTAAGTGACAATAGAACAAGACGTTGTCTTTAAAAATGGGCTAACTCATTCAGCATCGCATCAAAGCCACGCCCTATCTTTACACGGGGTGTAAGTACTTTGACACGTAAAGACAAAGCAATGTGCAACGTAGATTTTTCGACGTGCGATGAAGATGCCATTTTATTAGCGCGGAGAAAATCCAGTTTGCCTTCCTAACCCGCCTCACCAGCCTTTCTTCACAATTGTTTTTACACGGGAGGTGGACAAGTAAGTACAAAAAGTGGTTTACAAGGAGGGAAGAAAAGTTAAGTGCCATCATGAGACATGCAACTAGGGATTGCAATCCGGCGTCATTTTCAATCCGGCCGGATCCGGCCGGAACAGTGGAAATCCAGTCGGATTGATCAAGTCAGGATGATTTTCGCTTTTCGGTTCAAAATGAACTGTTAGTAAGTTAATCAAGTGTTATTGTGCTTAATATAGGTAGTTTATAAAAAATAAAACATATAAAATCAACTTTATTTCCAATCTAATGTTAAGATTCGACAACGAGCCAACAAATAAAATCTAGTAATGTAGGTAACTAGTAAAATTTTAACGATGAAATAAGTAGCTCAATCTTCATAGATTTAACTTTCACATATAGATCAATTATTTTACTAAATAACATTATAAAATCTAATATAATTAACCTTACGTAATTTATTGAGATGAGATCACAATAATTAATAAAGTATTTGAGAATGCTAACTATTGCAACAAACAAGTCTTATATTTATGAGAGACACCATCATGATTTGATGAATCTTTGTAATGAATGGCACAATTATTACAATAATGAGTTTGTCTTATAATTTCAACTTTTTAGTTTAATCAACTTACGAAAAATAATTATTTTAAGTAATAATTGTCTTAGTATTCATTATATTATATAGAAAATCAATGTTGATTTTGAAAAAATGATTGTAGAAAACAAATAATGTTAATTGTGTCATCTGCTAGTCGACTTTTAATAGAGCTGCATATATATGCAGCTCTATTAAAAGTCTATATAGCTATATAGCCTGCGGCCAAAAAGGTCCTTTCAGCTTCTACACTTGTCGGCTTTATTGTCAGCAAATAATCATAAATAGCAGACAAGTATTCTCTTCGAACTCCGTCAAAACTCCGTCCTTTCAAATGTAGTCATTTACTTTTTTAGTACTTTATGAAAATCTTTCTCTTTTTTAGTATGTAAACTATAACACATGGTTTCTTGCTCGATTTGTAATTGTAATTCTTCCTGTAATGTCAAATCTTTCTTTAGTGAGGGTGAATCTAAGTTCTCTTCTACTATTTCTTCCAAATTTTTCTTTAGAGTTTATCATCTAGAATAACTCTTTCCAAGATTTTTGTCATTTCTGATCGTATGACTTTTTTCTATGGCATAGTAAAGTACCTAATCATGCAACAGCTCTATTTAAATATCTAAAAATTGTAGCACCGGATCCGGTCGCCGGATCCGGTATATTGGTACCGGATCCGGTGGACGTTTAATGATGCCGGATCCGCCGGATTACCGGATCCGGTTTTCCGGATTGCAATCCCTACATGCAACATATATAATGCGACGGACATAACACATTTAATTTAAAATTAAAACGATACAATTGCATGTCTTCGCGATGACAACGCTTAACATACAACTGTGGTTATTGTTTAAACTGCAGTAGCAACTGAAAATGATTTTTTGCGTCGAAACTAACACAAGCTCGCGCATGTATCTCCGAAGGGCTATGAAGAGGCGCTATTAGTGTTCTCATGGTTTATTCCCATCCCTTAGGTGATGCGTCCCTAACGGCCCATATCAGGCACAAACAACTATACTCATCGCAAACATATTCATCACTTCACTTCATTTATTCATTCATCACTTTCAACAGTCTTGGTTGCATTACAATATCATTAAATCTAGTACATTTCACAATAAACCTAAGTTCCAATCAAGTGTCAGTAAACATTTGCAAACGTGCATTAATTTACATACATTACCGTTTGAATTGTGTCCGTCTAACATCGCCCAACTATTGTGCCATTTGTATCACTAATTTGACGTAAATTAAACGCAAACTGTAGGCCGCTTGCAATGGGATTTAGAAGCTTCCAAATGATAGCGTCGAAGGTTTTTTTTTACCTAAGTACAAGTAAAAGTAAAAGTCTAAGTCTAGACGCCAATTATAAAAACATCTTACTTTTGAATCACTAATCCGATCTGCTTTAAACATAGTAATAACCATTTGGATAAAACAATCTTTCGGATAAAAAAACATATGAAAATCCGTTCATTCGTTTAAATCCTTAGTTCCCAAAGTGGTCCAGGTGGACCCCCAAAAATCCACGGGAGACTCGTCGGGCGTCTACGTTGGCGTGACAAAAAATTGGGGGTTTACAATAATTGGTAAGCGGGGGACCACGAAAATTTATCTGATTTCGATAATGAAGAACTAAAATTTTGGCTTGACTTCACCTATCAATAATAGTAGGCACATAATATTTTAAGAAGCTCAGCGATTGTTATGTACTTGTAAAATCTTGCATATTTCAGTTTTGGGAATATGGTAGAAATATAGCTGCAGGGGTTCATTGGAACCGGCTAAATTTTGAAAGTGGTCTATAAGAAAAAAGTCTGGGAACCTCTAGTTTAAATGCTACATCACAGATAAATATACCACCATAGATTTTAAGGTGCCCCATCTGAGAACTTCACAGCTCGAAGAAAACATCTGTGCCAATTAATTTCACATAATATCGCACTATATACACCAATATTATACCTTAGTAAATAATACACTTACACTTTTCTTTAGATACTATCAGGTAGGGCATCGATAACTCTCCTAAAGCGGGCGGGCAAAAAAGAACATAACAATTCGATATCACAAAAAAAAGTTTTGCGGGGAAAACGTACACAATTCAAGTGGCGTTCACAAATACTTTAGTATCAGAAGTGTATGGGTTAGTGGCTAAAAGGTCGAGTGTCTCCTTGCCTCGATGATGACGTATGTCGGTAATAGATTTCTAAGTGGTAGAGCTAATCTGTAAATCCAGAGGGCATTGGAAAGGAAGCTGGTTGGAGTTACACTTAGAGATCGTAAGTCAAACATATGGCTCAGACAAGAGAGTAAAGTTGCAGATGCCATCAAACGCATTGCAAAACTGAAATGGCAGTGGGCGGGTCACGATGCCAGAAAACATCACTCTTGGTGCAAAACAGTTCTGGAGTGGCGGCCCTGGGGTGAAAAGCGCCCCAGGGGGAGACCGCAGATGCGTTGGAAGGACAACGTGAAGAAGGTGGCTGGATCAAACTGGATGCGAACAGCACAGGATCGGAAAGCGTGGCGGCAATTGAAGGAGGCCTACACCAAAATGGTCGAGAACGGCTAAGAAGAAAGAAAGAGAAGAAGAAGAGCTAATCTGTAGTCAGTATAATTGGGCCGGCTCCACCGGAACGGTACCGCTGTCCACGTGGAATGTCACCATCGTCCAGTCCAGTTTATTAATGAGATTGCTGTACTCCTCCCCTCCCTTCAATAGTCTCTATGCCCTCAGTCATTGTTTTGATGTACGGCATCGCATACTCAGGCATTGTCGGTGATCACAAGTGTGTGTTTGTGTGAACAATTGTTCTAAGTTAGTAACTTGATCACAAAAGATCACCACCGCTTTGTTAACGAGCATGTGCTCATTTGTTTGACCTATCATAAAAATCTTGAACAACCCCTACTTTACTACCACTCAACACAACTTAAGTACATAGCTATAACATTACTATTGTTTTTTGTATTGCAAACGATCAAATGGGTCACGTGATGGTAAGTGATCTCCACCGGCCAAGAACATCCATCATAACACAAGAATGGTGGACACGTTACCAACGATGAAGGAAAGGGCGGTAATCAGGGTAGATGGTATTAAAATGTGGCTAGGGAAGTTTATAATGACGCACTACATCAATCCTAGCACTATGTAATCTATCTTAGTCTCTAATCTATTCTAGTCTCTAGTCTAGTCTCTAATCTATCTTAATTACTATGCAATTTAATTTTATATTACACGATCTCTACAATATTATCTAAAACACTTTGATAAACTGACCGCACCCTTTCCTCTAACAATTAATTAACACTTATTGACCACCAGCCAGGATATTGGCGCAAACGATTTTATATTGTTAGACACCATGTTACACATTGGAGTGTAATTGGGGCTGGTACCAACAACATCTTAGGGCCCAAAGCCAGCCTTACTTACCCGTGGTATAAGGTCCTAAGATTATATTTTAAGAAGATTTACTTTCTAATTGCTAGCCTTATACAAATACGTTTATTTCAGTTTTTTTAGAAAATAGCTAAGAACCCCCATCGCTTTCAAATAAAAAAACGGAATTGCAAAATAGTCCACTTTTGAAGCTCTACGATGCCACAGACAGACATTCAAAGAAATTACATACAAAAAGACATACATAGATCAACTCTACTCTAAACACATTATATGATATTCTTGAAAACTATCATGAGGCTTTCCCTGAGGCTAGAGGCTGAATCATCAGCGAGTCACGCAGTTGTCGCCCGTTCTGCAGGTCATACCAGTATAGCGAACCTAATAGAAGCGTTGGCTCTTCCCCACAGCTGCGAATCCCTCGCTGCGTTTTTATCGCATAATCGTGTAAGGTCCCCACAATGTGTCATAACATAACACAATACCGCAGTCGATATTATCGACCGATAATATCGCAGCCGTAGAGGAGAGGCTTTATCAATGCAGAATCTAATAATAATTACGTTTATACTGATCTGCTTAAAAAAATAAAAAGCCCAGGTTATGTCATACAATAATGGATTAATTTGTATACACTGTCTGCAATTACTCCACCAATGTTTGGCTCTCCGGGAATTTATGTTATTTCAAAAGTCTATATTGACCAGACTATCTTGTGTTTATTTTTCTTCATAACCATTACACTAGCCATGTGCATCTCAGTATCACCCTAAGGTTGACCGGGAGAGAATGCTTATAGCATTAAGTCCGCCTTTATACTCCGTGTATATAAAGTGTAAATAAATAAATACTCCATAACGAGAATAATTAAACAATAATAACTCACTAGTCCTTGAGATAGTCAGGTACGTTGATTTCGAACTTGTGAAAGGTGTTCTTGTCGATGGGCGTCTTGGGAACCTTCACCCGAAGCCGGTCCTTTGGCACTATCTCAGTGTAACAGTTGTCCCACTCCGTGTATTCGATCACCAGAAAGTCGCCCCTCATCATCTGTGACGACAAACAGAAACACCTTCAACATAATGACATTTCACAATAGTTACACACACTAACACACATTTACTACTACTACTACTCAAAAATCCGCAGAGGAATCCCACATTTCGCCGATATTATTTCCATCCCATAATGTGATTCGCCCCCGAACCCATCGCCGTACTGGGCACAAATTCCAGACTCCGGGCAGATGCTGAGCATTTCGTGATAAAAAAAACAATATCACTGTTACCCCACCCGGGAATCAAAACCGAGACTTCAGTACAGCAGTCGTGCCGCGTACCCAATACAAATGCGCCAAAAAAGTACTTCAAATAAACAAATGAATTACACAGAAAATTCTAGAATTTGTTATAATGATAAATGATTTCAATAAACTTTCTTAGTTTGATTCTCCAAATGATCTCACAAATAAGCCAATCCGAATACAGTCTGAATGTGAGACGTACAAACTTACTTTGATTGGTTGATTTCCGGCATCTATCTGGATAATTAAACTAAGATCCTTCTTGCAATCGGCCGTTAAAATAGTTTTATTTAACATACAATAGATATGTGTTCTAAATGTTTAACATTCTGTAAAAGCACTGTGAATTGGTTATAGGGATCGTTAAAACCTTATAAATCAAATAACGTAACAGCCCACTTGGGAAGAACCAATTTAACGTATACTTTACTGTTGTATTGAAAAGGAGTTTTTTTTATTGGGTGTCTTATATTTTATCTGTTAACTAGCGTTTATGTGTACATGTCAATTTAATTCACACAATGTCATTCCGCCAACGCCACACCGTTTGTATGACCAACGCTTTACTAAAATATTATTTTATAATGTAAACAGTTTTATTGCATCTCAGCTTCGATTTGTATCGTCACCTATCCAATTGTATTGAGACAGTCGATGGAATTGGCAGCTTATGCCAGTGGTGTCATCGCAGCAGTTTACTTCAAATTCATGTCGGTAATAACGACATATATTTGATACAAGGACGACCACAAAAAACGACCAAGATATGAAACGAAAGAGTTTTTTTTTGTCCTAGCACGGCAAAGTGACTACACTGACTGGATCTGATGCAGTCTGTCAGTCAGATCTGAGCCCCTCAACGGTCGGCAGAGTTATGCCGGTCTGAAGTTACTGGATATACACTGGCTGATCCCGGAACGACTCGCCTGAATGAGCTATTATGGCGAGTTTTTCACCATGTATGTGTACGGTGGTCGCTATCCAGTCGGGTACAAAAATATCAGGTGCCCTCCCACCACTACCTCCCACATGTAGAGTCCTTCGACTGTAGAGTTTTGTCTGCAGCTTGAATGGGCCGGCACTTACCGAGACTTTCACTGTCTCACAAAAAAGGAAATTCTGTATTAATGAAGGCGTGTTCGCTATTTTCTTAAGACTAATTTTTTTTTTTATCAGATAACATTTTTAAACAATATTAAATTAACAATCAAAACTTAGGCCGACTTGCACAACGATCCTTAATTATTGTATTTGACATTTAAATATGTTTAAAAATATGTCAAATTGTATAAAAAATTTACAATTCTAAACAAGATTATTATTAAATACGTTTAAGGATTGTTGTACAAGTTAGCCTTAGCATCTAATGCCATATTCCTGCCGCAACGGTCGAGTAGTCTGCGAAATTATAAGTTGCAAGCTTGTATTGCTGCATTACACCACATAGTTACATAGTTACCTAAGCTTTTTCAAGGGTGGGCAACTTGATACAATTTACAATCCTGCATAAATAATACTCGGAACTGCGCGATCTGCTAATAAAAACAAAAGGTCGTCCGAATTTCACATCACTACACGCACGATGATGTAATATTTTGAACATGCATTTTTTGGTAAAAAAAGACCATCCAATTGAAAGTAGGTACCCTTAGTGAATTTTTGGTATAATCCTTACGACCTGGACATAAAATAATAACTTAACATGCTGTCCATATACACGGAGAAATATATGTCTTATGTATGTTTATATACAATAAAAAACATACACACAGACGTATTTAGAATCTCCTATTTTTCGAAGTCGGTTAAAAACATCTTATTTCCACGACCATTTAGGAAAATTAATTATTTTGACAATATTAATTAATACTCCTTTCGGAACTAGATGAGTTACAAGATTGAAAATGTGTAAAAGTTTTAACAAATCCTTGTTAATGATTACTCTTGTAATTAGCGCTTTACAGTTAAATTGGGCGTAGTTCCGCAAAAAGGAACCAACCCACAGCAAGTTCAAATGGAGATACTGATTGTGTTTTACTAATTTCAATAATTTAAACTAATTTTATCTCGCAGTTCTTTGAAAATTCGGACATGAAACAAATTCCATGTGCGTTTTATCATTAAAATACGGTATTAAAGTTAATTTAAATTAATGAATTTAGCCAAACAAAATCAGTATCTCCATTTGAACTTCCTGTGGGTGGGATCCTTTTTGCGTAAATACGTCCAATTATAATTTAAGATATTTTAATTCTCAAAAAGCATTTAAACTTTTGTGGTTTCAAACTTTACTCTTTGCTGATGTAATATTGAATATTGATTTTTATAAATTCTTAGACCACCAATTTTATACATACAAGACTGCGAACAAAGCTAGATTATCAATAAAATACGGTATTAAAATTAATTTAAATTACAGTCGCAGGAAGTCGCTGGATGCAGGCCGCTTCCAACAGGTCGGTCTGTAAATCTTTAGGGATGGCCTATGTTCAGCAGTGGACGTCCTGTGGCTGATGATGATGATGAATGAACTTAGCAAATCAAACTCAGTATCTCCAGTTGAACTTGCTGTGGGTTGGTTGCTTTTTGCGTAACTACGTCCAATTGATGTAGTCTATTACAGATTCCGCGGAGTATTTCACACGTCGACAACGATGTTTGTCATGCGATGTGTCAATGAGACAACACATTGTATTGGACATAGATTTATTAACTATTTTATAGCATAGACCGGCAAACGAGCAAACGGGTCACCTGATGGTAAGTGATCTCCACCGCCCATGTACGCCTACGATACCAGAAGAATCATGGGCGCGTTGCCGATCTTAAAGAGAAGGGATAATTAAGGGATTGGGAAGGGGAGGGGCATTTGGGCCTCCGGATATCTGACTCGCCGTACGAAACGAAGCAACAAGCCGCTACTTTACGTCGGTTCCCTCTGAGACAGTGGTAACGAACCGGTGGAGCCTAAATATTGCTTCTAGAAAACTATAAATATTGCGTCTAGAATTATTTAGTGTACTTGCGACTTATTTCTTCTGAAACTAATTTCATCATGGTCATTTATAGATATTGTGTCGAAAATAAAGTTGCAATTTTCAAAAAACATGGATTTGTGTGGATAGACCATACAAAACGTGTTAAAGATCCTTTTAAAGTTCATAAATATCTAAGTTGTATGAAAATAAGTCATAATCAATTGGCTGCCGAGTATTGTTTCAGTATCCGAGCGTGTCTCATAATGCACAGTAAATTATCTGTTTTGGTACCACGGCTTTGTCTATTTCTGCCGCCAAGGAACAGTGTGTAAGCACTGTTGTGTTTCAGTTTAAAGGACATTGAAGCGAGTGAAATTACTGGGCATTATGAGACTTAACATCTTGTGTGTTATGTCTTGGTGTGACGAGTACAGTCCAGTACCATGTAGTGCTTTATCATTCAAAGTTCTGTTTGGTTTTGCTTCTGTTTATGGGCAGGCGTGGCGCTTACCATCAAGCGAGCAACTTGCTCGTCTCGCCATTCAATAATATAAAAAAGTGATTAAAACTGAACTTCCGTCTTTATTTTGTAAAAATTCTTTGTAGGTTTAATGCATTTTAGATGATTTTAACTTTTTACAGAGCATGTTAATTCATTATCACTAAGATTTTACCAAGTCATTGTACTTGATGGGGTAAAAGAAAATGAATTATAACATAATATTTAGGTCCAATGTAGACATGAGTCATTATAATATTTCGTCGTTTTTGGCAACATTATTGAGAATTCGTTGAATATTATCTAAATGTTCAGTTTCGCATTCCTGAACGATAATGATAATTAGGATTGTGATTCAACATGACACAATTTTTATAGAGGATATATCAACAAATTATATTTTTAAAAGAATATGCAAAAATAGGCCGATAGGTTCGCCCCCTATCATATCAATAGGTTCGCATCACGTTCTATCTGATTAATTTCTTTGCGGGACAAAGACATTTAGGCATTCCCAGAGACTCGCCGAGCTTCACTGCTCGGTGTCGACAAAAATGCGTGCCACTGTTGATCCTGGTGCACAGGAGTTACAGTGGTGGGTGTGTGGGCGGGATAGTCTCTATAACATCAAGGGACGGAGATACGCTCGGCGAAATGTAGGTGTAACCATCTCTGCCTACCCCTTCGGGGATTACAGGCGTGGGTGTGTATAATAAGAGAGGATAGATGGTTTTTCTATTGCTGGCAATACACAGTACATTATATCGAATATTTATGTCTATGACTACTTTTTCTCGTGGCTCTGCCAGCGTGAATATCGTTACCCAGGATAAAAAGTTTTTATATCTTACTCTAGGTCATGGTCTACCTGTGTACCAAATTACCTCAAAATCCATTCAGAGTTTAAGGCGTAATGAATTACCAACTTTCACTATTATGTTAGTAATTGAATACTAATAATTTGCTGTTGCTGGTGGTAGTATATTCATATCCGCCCGAATAGCGACCATCGTTCACATGGTGTTAAAACCTGCAATAATGACCCACACCATGTGTGGATCGCGTTCCAGGACCAGCCAGTGTATATCCGGTTCTCCCGAAGGGCTTACGACTGGACTTGATGGTTGGTTGGGGGCTAGTATAGGGGTACATCCTTGTATCCCTGTGGATGCATCGATCATCAACCAGTCCTGTCGCAGGCTCCTCGATTTGCTTCTTACCTCTTCGTAGTGTGAAGAAGCGTTTTTACAGGTCGGTGTGATTATAGGGACCACTGTTTTTTAGACAACAATTGGACAAAGTAATAAATGTAAATATATTTCTATTTTCAATTCTAATCTTTGTAAACATTCTCCTGAATAATTGGTAAAACGCACTTACATCGTTGTTCTTATGTATGAAAGAGTTGTAAAACATAATGATTATGTGATGAGAACACTAAATACAATAGCTAGGTGGTTTCTCACACCATTTTTTCTATCGATTTTAAAAACCAATACTAAGGTCCTGTTCCACCACATTTCGGTGTAAATGCTTCTTTCTTTTTTTATTGAAGAGACGAGCAATTCGCTCGCCTGATGTTAAGTGCCATGCCTGCCCACAAACAGATGCAACACCATACAGAACTTTGAATTACGAAGCACTGCATGGCACTGAACTACGCTCGTCACCCCGAAACATATGATGTTAAGTCTCATAATGCTCAATAATTTCACTGGCTTCAATTGTGGATCATCACATTGTTGGTACCACCGCTTTGTCTATTTCTGCCGCCAAGAACAGTGTCTAATCACTGTTATGTTACGGTTTGAAGGACATTGTAGCCAGTGAAATTACTGGGCATTATGCTACTTAGCAATTAAAAATTGACAAATTCAAAAGGCACACTGACATATATACCAGCAGAAATACGACTTAGGAATTTTCAAAAATAGTTTCAATGTAATAATTGGTGGTCAAATCTACACTATTGAGCAACAGGGCTTAAAAAGTTTAATTTTAACACTATTGGCCTAGTTAGAAACATTACTTAAGCACCAATTAACTAGTCAAACACTCTTTTGTCTTTCTCTGTCAACATGATTTCTAGAAATGTGAAATAGAGACAACAGGAGGACAGGGATGATAGTCTTACAAAAATCTTTTTTTTTTAACCTATACATAATTTATAGCATATCAAGTGTAATACCTTATTTTAGCTAAAAATTAACATCATCCTAACTTCCCTCATTCATAGACATTAAAATGACAAATTACATGACATTGCAGTTTATTTTACTTTACTTTTTGAACATACATAAATTTCTTTATTGAATTAGTAAAATGATATAAAATCTGTTATTATTGTTAACATATCATTTGTTAAATCCAATATTAGTCCAATATTAGTTATTAATAGATTAGAATGTATTATACTAATTAAGGTGACATTAATTGATATTAATTAACAAAAAAAACTGATTTAACTGATCTGCAATCAAGTGTAATCACAATTAGCTACTTATAAATATAAATAAATTGGTGAAAAGAATTGATTATTTGAATTAATTTGCTAAAGAGGTGTGATAGGATTGCAGGAAGTAGAAGTCTGTTGTCTCTGCCTAACCCTATGGGAATCAGGCGTGAGTCTAAGTATGTATGTAATTTGTAATTTTTTAATATTATAATGTTTTTTCCGGGATGGTTGGCGCTTACTTGGGGAGGCTTACGTCCAACAGTGGACGGCAATAAGCTGAGATGATGATGATGATGATAATGTTTTAAGTGTTTATAAACAATAATGTGGATCTTTTGTGTTTTGTAAGTTATGTCGTTTTTATGAGTGCCTAGTGTGCCTCACTTCACCTAAGAAGTCTATTATTTTTAATATGTAAAAAAAAATCATTTTTTTGTTGTTTATGATTAATCACTGCCACCAGCGCCACCTATCCGGCACTAACAAAACTTTGTTCGTTGGAGTGGTCATGTCACCCTTTATAGGTGTGCAAAGTTTCATATCAATTGTGCTAACGGTTTGGTAGTATTAGGTGAACATACATACACACATACATTCTCTTTTATATATCATGAGTTATCAACAAAATGTAAATAAAAAAATTAAATGCATTCACTGGTAATATAAAATCTAGTGCATCATCTAAAAACATATAATTATGATTGTGTAAAACATAAATCATCCAAAGAAGCTTCCCATTCTAATATTAAGTCATTAAAATTTAAGTGTCATACCGCAGTGAAATAGACTTAAATCTCAACAACACTGAAATAAAATCCAGTTTATATCAAATTATAATTAGTTTGCTATTTACAAAGATGTGTCTATAACAAGTACCATCAGTAGCTTTGTGCTAAGTAGCAGCTGTCTTATTCAACACTGAGGGGTCAAATACTGGTTTGCAATTCTTATACACATATTTATTTATGCAAGAGGCCAACCTGTTTTTATTGGGGGTAGTTCGGAAAAAATAAATTCTAGAAAAATGTTAGGTCATGTGATGGATTGTAATTCAATACCTTGATATTAGCAGTCCACCAGCCGCATGCCTCCTTCTCGTTGGACCTCGCGTACACTTCCACTTCCTGGTTCTCAACGAACTCTGTGTGTTTGCCGGTGTCTTTCGGTGGTAAGAACACTTGCGAGAAAGGGAACTTCGACTCCGGCTGCCAGCTACAAAACGTATTACCGACACGGTAAATAAACCTTGACTTTGTCGCACATACCATAAAAACCAATCCAAAAATCAAACTCACTCATTTTCAAAGGCTACGAGAACCTCGGTGTCGAGCACGTCGGTGACAATGGCCTAAAAATAAAGAGATTTTAGCACATACAGACCATACATCAACTTGGTGATGCGCTAGAAATAAGTTATCTAGGTCATATACGTAAAAATGCGCAAATGTAAAAACGCCGCGCGCGACGCCCTAATTTCTAAAGTCCGCAATCGCGGCTAAAAATACAAAAAGCAACACAATTATTACAACACATGGAATATCACGCCCTGTCAGACGGACATGGCGTCCATTCCAGTCGTGATGATCTTCCCGGAAAAATATTTTTGTAAGTATGAGACAAAACTCGTTCCTGATGATTGGAATTCATTCATCAAGTGTTACACTAGACAATTTAACGTGCATCGATTGAAATTTTAGCGTACTTCACGATTTACAAACCTTATAATAAGCACCATTATCACCGTACACCTCGACCGACAAATCCTCCATTTTGGTTTGAAAGCGTATTTGGCGTTTTCGGAGCGAGAACGAATGCTCGTAGCGGTTGACTGACCAATCATTTGTAAGAATTTGAGCATAGACTAGCAGTTATTTATTTTTAAAAAATACCGCATTTGCCGGCATAAGTGAGTCATCGACATTTTTGAATTTGGAATACCTTGAGAGAAACTACGAGGAATCATCTGATTATCAGTGTTAAAATGATTGGTTACATATTAATGTTTAATTTATTTAGAGTGAAAATATTTTGTAAATATTGTGTTATTTAAATTCAAATATTTTGGCAACCGTTGCCAATGAACATCAAACTTTTTAGGATCTTCTGGTCGAGTAAAAATTATATTGGGTTATCTATTACGGAATGCTCAGTATCAGCCCGGAATCTAGTATTATTCCCGGTATGGCGATAGGCTCGCTCCCTATCACATCATGGAACGGAAATAAGCTCGATGAAATGTTGGTGTACTAGTTCCACATCTGCTTTTCGCGGATTACAGATGTGACTGCGTATGTATGTATATGTTTAATAACATTCATTCCATGATTAGACAGACTCCATGGCTCTGTGGTTAAGTAGCCAGATGCAACGCGGGAGGCCGTGGGTTCGATTCCCGTACCGAGACAAAAATATTTGTTTAGTCTACTTATATTTGTTTCGAGTCTAGATGTTTCTCCCCATATGGGTTAACCTCAGGTAAAAACTACAAGCCAAATCTTTCTGTTACATACGTTAAAAACATGTTGCAAGAAGGGATTGAAATGGAAGGATTCCATTCTACGATAACCACTATTACTTCATTAAAGGGTGTTTCAAAAGACTGAATTAGCAGATTTACAAGTAGAGTTTCTTGGTCCTTCTTGTCTAGTTAAACAGCCTTCCAAACTGGCTGTAGAGTTTTGACGGAATCTAAATAATGTATTGTAACATTTTATGGATTCAATAAGTATGTTTTTTATTTTCTATTATTAAATTAGTAAAATACTACATCAGCTTGCTTCAGATAATGGATTGAATATCAAAGACCATTCATATGAACATACCCACGATAGTTAAAGCGAATAAATTGAAATAATAACAAAAAAAGTTTTATTTCTTTCACCCAAAGTTAACCGAGTGCGCGGGCGGTTAAAACCTTTGTTAAAACCTTTGACAACCATACTATTGGAACTAAGAAAAAGCGAAACTTTAGCGGATCATAAACAACTATTTTACGTTTACAAGTCTATGGTTACAAAAACAACATTTACTCTATGGTCAACACTCAACATCCATAGACAATATTACAGCTGTTTTGACGTAGGACAGCTGACGTAGACGGCCGACGTTTGCCAATTTGACGTCTTAAAAATATTCTCAAAGGTTTTTGTAAATTCGTCGAAGGCATTGGTAAATGTTTTGAAAATTAAGCGAACATTCCAATAGAGTTCTTCAAATTAGGCACCGACGTCAGTAATTGTTATAGCCTTAGAACAATCTTTTCGGTTTGCTCAACGTTTCACGTGTGTATTTTAATTATATTTTTTCTAGATGGGCGACGAAAAGCGGGTGATATTAGTAACCGGTGGCTCGGGTTTAGTGGGACAAGCGATAAAAATAGTGGTTGAGGAAGAACAAAGCAAAGGAAGTAGTGATCCGTCACGAGAAAAGTGGATATTTTGCGGTTCTAAGGATGCCGACCTTCGGTTAGTGTTATCGTTTGTAGATAAGGTATACAAATAGTATCAAAAACACGGTTTAGTAATTAGCAGGTTGTATATGTGATATAAGTTTGATGTGTATGATAAAGTTGTATATAAACTGTGATAAGCACTAAATAATTAACACTAGATTTCTTTGGCCTAGGTTTAATATTACCAACAAATTTATATGTATTTTTATCCTCAACCAAACTACATATTAAGTCTGTTAGTTGTGTATATTGTAACATTTATAAAATCCAATGTCAATTAGTATAATATATGTACGTAATAAACAGCTAAACCAATATTCTTTAAGTATAGCTAATAAAGCCATTCAATAAATTGACTTGACACACACAAAAAGAGGCCCATTAAAACACACCTCATTTTGTGTAGGGTTAAAAACTGCACATAAATATACAGGGTGTAAGGGGACTGCTTTCGATTCCAACATGGTAATAAAACACAAAAGTAACATAAACTGTAAACTTTATTCCTTTTCTGTTTACTTGCCAGTTTGGAAACTTAAACCAGCAATGTAAAATGTACTAATGCTAAAGTAAAGGTCAAGGAACCATAAGCATTTGCTTCTATATTTATTGGAGACATCACACGTATTTGTAATATGTTGTTTACTATGCAGCTACAATTATGTCAAGAAAAGTCGCAACTTGAACAGAAAAAGAGAACAATTTATATTGAAAATCTTCTTTTACTTTACTTATTAACATAGGCAAATTATACCATAAATAGGTAATTGATATTTTTTTCCAGTGACAAAGCACAAACAGAGGCAATGTTCGAGAAACATAAGCCAACCCATGTGATACACTTAGCTGCCATGGTGGGGGGCTTATTTCACAACATGGCACATAACTTGGACTTCTTTGTAAGTGGCTTCTGTGCACATAGTTGAACTTTTTTTTATTATTATTAGTTATTCGTAATTATCGGAAAAGTAGTTGAATCAACTGACAAGTGCCTATATTTCAGAACATTTTGTCCCCTTTTCTCTAAGGATTCGGATCAAACATAGTTCCCAATTAATGTTAACGCTATTCGTGTATTCCAAAAAAGCGAATCGTTTTTCCAGTTCTAACCGAAAAATTAAGGACCCAATCACGGTCTGGAGTGTGTGGTCGGAGCGTGGAATTCATCAAGTTGACACATTCCAATTTTAAGTTGACGTTTAGAGTGACGCTTTCGGTTTTTAACCTGGAGATAGAACTTGAGACATCTGTAAATATAATTACTTTTTGTCCGCTATGATGAAGTCGATCTCGTTTTTTTATCACAGTATCAGGGCTCTACCAAGTCCATTATCGTCTGAGCTTCTTCTTATAAAAGAAGTTCATAAGGAAAACTCCCTCTTTTTCAAGAAGTTGACGAGCATTTCCCCCTTATAATTACTACTACCAAAACCGTGTAGCCCCACTGCCGGTTCGCTAAATACCTGTCCTACCACTTTACTGTTGAAGTCTCTCAAGAGAACATTGGCATGAGCCTTAGTGGTGTTATGTAGCACTCTTGATATATCTTCCTACATATCTTCTACTCATCATCCGTGTATGTCGATGTCGGTATGTAGCCCTTACCTTGAGCTCATACCTTTTGGATAACTTCAGAACAGGGTACGCAACCTTTGTGGTCACACTAAAGAATTCAATAATATTGTCACAAAGGACTTTATTGACAAACAACCCGACAGCACTGTGGGTATGGATGGTCTCCCTCTCCGAAATAAATTTGTCAATCTTTAGTTGTTCTGAAGTTGTCACAGTAGCAGTTTTAGCAGACTAAAGGGTGACGGGAAGCGTAGAGGGCGGGTGAAGTAACTTCATTCAGAGTGGAGTAAAGTTTGACGGGAGCTATACTACGCTTTAACTTGAAAAACTAAAATGAAATATACATTTTCAGAGGGAAAACATGGCTATAAACGATAATGTACTTTATGCAAGTTACAAAAACGGCATCAAGAAGGTGGTCTCGTGTCTATCCACATGCATATTCCCCGACAAGACAACTTATCCAATAGACGAGACGATGGTACATAATGGACCTCCACACTCCTCAAACTATGGATACAGTTATGCTAAGAGGATGATTGATATATTAAACAAGTAAGTTATACATATCTTATACCATACAAGCATTTGCTCGCGGCTCCGCCCGCCTGAAATTATTCACCACCATATTTCCGGCATACTTCTGTACAACCAGTCATCTCTCATTTTACTCTCTTAAACGTGGAATTCCCAAGATTCCTTAGTGGATCCTTACGAATTAAAAGGTATCACCTGCCCAAGGTTTAGGCTTTGTGGTGAGGAATTAGTCAAAACAAGTAAATAAATATATAATATACCCAACAGTCACACACATAGTCCTGACCCCACAGAAAAATAGACAAATGTTTTAAAAATATAGGTTTTGCCAAATAAAATGAAAAATGAATAGTGCCCTCTGCAAATGTGTAAGTTGGTCACCTGATGATAAGTGATCTCCACTGCCCATGTACGCTAACAATACTAGAAGAATCATAGGCGCGTTGACGACCTTAAAGGGAAGGGGTGGGGATTTGGGCCTCCAGATATCTCACTCACCGTACGAAACGTAGCAGCAAGCCGCTACTTTGCGTCGGTTTCCTGAGAGACAGTGGTAACGACTCTTTCGAGCCGACACATTGATGTTGTAATCAAAGTCTACAGCGCGGCTACAATTTATTAAAATACATAATTCATTACTTTATGTTTCAGAGGGTACCACGAGTCCCACGGGTGCATGTTCACATCAGTGATACCGTGTAATGTGTTCGGTCCCCACGACAACTTCAGCTTGGAGTCCAGCCACGTCATACCGGCGCTTATTAGGAGAATGGACGACGCCATGGAGAACGGTAAATATATAGTCAAAATGAGAATAATATACCAGCATTTGACACGACGTTATGGTTGGTTGGGGCGGGTATAGGAGTCATCTATCCTTATATCCCTGAGCCTGTATTGGTTATCCGCCTGTCCTGTTGCAGGCCCCTCGACTTGCTTCTGCCCTCGGTGGTTGCTAGTTTTTTTGGACTGCACTGCGTTTACCATCAGGTGGAGTGCAGTCACTGTACCATGCACCGATGAAAAAAATAATTAAATAATTTTTAAGAATCACAGTAATGGGTAACACAGTTCTAATCCGTGTTTTTTTAAAGCAATTTAAAGTGATCTCTAATTACAGGTGATCCAACATTCACAGTGATGGGCAGCGGGAAGCCTTTACGGCAGTTCATATACTCGTTGGACCTGGCGAGGCTCTTCATATGGGTGTTGAGGAATTATAATAGTGTGGAACCTATAGTATTATCAGGTAAAATATGTGTTTGTTATAACTTATTTTCTGCCCAAGGTCATCCCGCATTAGTGTCAAAGTCAACCTTTCTTAGATACTTCCACTTTGCTCCGTCTTGTAGTAAGATTCAGTGGCGTAACTAGCACGGGTGACACCCGGGGCGAATTTTGATGTTGCCCAAGATAAAAAAAATTAAATGGTATTTTTTATGTGTTTTAAACGATTTAAAAGATCGAAGAGCTTCTTAAATGAGAAGTTAATAATGCCCAATTTTTTTTGGCGGAAAAAAGAAAACAAAGTTATGAGTCTATTTTTTTTCGGTAGTATATGTACTGGAACACGAGCAGTAGAACTAGTGGCGTAAGTGAGTGTAAATCGTTAATTTTTTTTTCACGCGGGTCCGGTGTAACCTCAAAACGGGTTGAGTTTAAGGTTGTGTCCGGTATGGCGATAGGCTTGCCTCCGTCACATCAAGGAACTGAAATAAGCTCGGTGAACCATAGGTGCAGCGGTAGTGCACCTCTGCTTATCCTTTCGGGGATACATGCGTGGGTTTATGTTACGGAAGTTTTAATATTATTTTTATATCATTTTCAGTGGACGAAAAAGACGAAGTGACAATCAGCGATGTGGCAGAGTTAATAAAAAAAGCCCATGGTTACCAAGGACAAATTGTCTATGACACAACCAAGGCCGACGGACAGTACAAAAAAACTGCGTCCAACAATAAACTCAGGTCTCTATACAAAGAGTTCCAGTTTACGCCGTTCGAAACAGCCATACAAGAGTCTGTGAAATGGTTTAAGGAGAATAAAAAGAATGCGAGGCTATAGATAATAATTTTTCGTTGAACACTGACTGTATAAATGCTATAAATTAAAGTTGTAAGTATAGTTTAAAAAATATTACATTTATAAATACTTTCATGATATTAGGCGTGTTATGGTCGAACAAATTTCTGATTTTGCTAAGTTGGTCGCTCAACATAATAAAAAAAATGGGTGCGTGTACTTATGTACGCGCGTGAGAAGTTATACTTCTTTGGCATCATTAAAAAATAGTTTTTAATTGCATGCAAATAATTGATTACAATAATAATAAGTATTTAACATTAATAATTTAATAATATTTAGTGTTAATTATATTAAATAAAAGTATTTTAATTTATATCAATAAATAATACATACGGATAGTTAACCTCAATTATATTGGAGCACTTGAAAAAGTATATAAGCACAATTTTTTTCACTAATATTCACAAATAGTAAGTAATATCAATCAAAATATTCAATTTAAATCACTACTGAATATAATTTATTAGCACATATATAAATTATAAAGGACATTGTCAAAAATGGCCTATGAATCAACACGCATGAAACATTTACTATAATAATAATTATTATTTATAATGTACATTATAATTATTATTATAGTAAATGTTTCATGCGTGTTGATTCATAGTTTCAATAGAACGGACACTTATTAATTTCGAAAACAATTTAAAAAGTATTCACTTCCGTCATAGTCCTCGGTATTATAATTTTTGGTTCAAATTCGGGTTTTTAATAGGCAAAGGTATTGTAGCTCATACAGCCAAGTCTTTGTAACAACACTCTTAAGCTTTGCATTGTTATGCATTTCGCCAAAGACAAGTGTAATTTATTCTCAAGTCTTCACAACAACGATGAAATATCGTAACATTAATAATTTAATAATATTTAGTGTTAATTATATTAAATAAAAGTATTTTAATTTATATCAACATATCCACTCGACATGATAGAAGTACATTCTACTCTCTTCGCGTTTATGCGAGCCTGGTACTTTTTACGGCAACATGTTCCGAATAAGAAAAAACCTAAAGAGTTTTTCTTTGTCTAAATCGTCATTTGTTTATTAATTACGGCTACTTTCACTCTCATCATTTTTTCTTAACGCGCCTAACTTCATACTGTTAATTTTTTGTGTCACAGGTGCGCGCGCATCTTAAAATTTCACTCTCATCATTTTTTCATAACGCGCCTAAAGAAGTATAACTTCAAAAACAAAACAAAACCTCAGCCAATAAAAAAGAATATCTAACTTTTAAACGGCTGAATAGAATTCTTCAAACAGTAGGAACCATCTTGACTAACATAAACAACATAACAAGGTATCGGACATACACAGTGCATGATATTTTTATTATTTTTTTTTTTTATACTGGCTCGGCAAAGTGACTACGCTACACCTGATGGTAAGTGTAGCGCAATCCAAGAATATTGTAGACCAACGATAAACAATGTGTCCATCGTTGGTCGGCAAGATCATGCCGGCCTGCCAAAGGGCCAAGGGGGAGGGGAAGGAAAAAGGGATGGGAAAAGGGTGAGGATCAGGGGGCAAGCCCCCTGGGGAGAACCGGATATACACTGGCTGACCCTGGAACGCGACCCACACAAGGTGGGCCACTATGGCAGGTTTTAGCACCAGTGTACGGTGGTCGCTATCCGGTCGGATACAAGTATCCTCCCACCAGCGCCACCATATTAAAATAACCCTAGATACATAACAAAAAGTGCTTCAAAAAAATCCTCAATACACTATTATATTGTATTGCGGATTTCAAAGTCCACCAAAAACATGTTTTATTGTAATTTTTTTGTAACATGAGCATGAGATAAGTTGTCACAGATGTAAACAAAGTTTTATATTCTGAGTGCAACTTCGCTTACACAGATGTTTGTTAACCCAAACACGCTCGTTAATGTCGACTGAATTCATGGTAAATGAAAGTGTGTTCCTTAATATATGTTGTATTATATTTTTTGTTTCATTTAAGGTATATTAGTGTAAAAGGACATATAATATAAGGTACATAAGGTGCCAATAGTAAGAATAATATAATGTTGATAAAATTTCAATCGGAAAAATCTGTTCGACATTAATCAATTCAAATATCGAGAAATGTATGTATGAAAAAATAGCTTTACAGATATTGATATAAATAGATGACACATGTATTAAAATTTGTATGGAATATAATGGAAATAGCCTAGAATCACTTTTGAAAAGTAACAAAGCATTCAAGTTGTAAAATCTTGCTGTGATTCCTATTATTAAATAGATTGTAGAAAATTGATAAGACTAGATGGAAGAAGAATATATATCGAATAAAACTGCAATATATATTAAATTCTATTTATTACATAAACTGTATAGCAGTAACAAATGTAAAAACATAAATTAATGTACACTAATTTTGTCCATTTCGCTTACAAATCGTTTTTAGGCGACTAAAATGTGGACACTATGTACCAAATGATGTAGTTCTCATATAATTGATGAAAGAACGAAACTTCTTTATTGTATGCATAATACAGATACATGTACCCCGAACTAGACATGTCAGGAGTGCAAAAAGCATCGATATGTTATACCGTATCGATATTTAAAAAAGTAGATATTATTCATTCAAAAAATATCGATAAATCGGCTAGGAATTTGGACGATTTTTTAGGGCATTTGATTAATAAAAATGCTTTTTGATTTGATTTCGATGCTTGATAAAAATATCGACACAACATATCGAAATAAAATGTATCGTAAAAAGATATCGATGTTTATATATGTTTTATAGCGTTAAAAACATTTTAAACTCATAATTCTGTCGACCGTGATTTTGCCGTACTAAAATAATAAAAGCACCAAAGGAATTATTACAGCTAATGTCCATTATAGAAGATGCCCAAGCAGCAAATGAGGGCAGGATACGGGAGAACAAAGCGTCCGAGAATCTCAAGGAATAGACAAGAAGGATAGAAGGATAGAAGTGACAGAGTGAGCGAGGGTAACAGAGCTTCTAGAATACATATTGTGAGTGATGAGTGAGGGGAGAGGTAGAGCGTGAGAGAGAGAGAGAGCTTTGAAAATGGAAATTAAAGAAACGACATACGAACCAGAAGACAGCCAGTTTAAGAATAGAAAAAGGAGGCATTTATTAAATAAATAACACTCAACACTCACACCCGTAGGCCTGATCATACAGTAAGATAACAATATCTAGTATCGTGTATATCAAGAACTTCGGAATACTTTCCGTCTCATAACACCTAGATACGAAACAAATATTTGCCGTCCCCACAAACATTTGTCTTGAGTTGAGAGGGAGAGTGATAGTAGTTTTGAAAGCAACGTCAATAAGAGACCGCTGGCTGCCCCAATACATTCAAACTATTCCCTCCTAAAAGTACAATACCGAAGAGAGATATTAATCCCTTCAGTGATGTTCATAACGCCAATCCCATTTCGTCGTAGGTGACGAATATTTTCTCTATAGCGGTAATGTAAGCCGCTGTCCGCAGATCGAGTCCCAGGTTGTGCGCCTTCGCCGACCGCATCACGTTCTGTGGGATTTCAACATTTATATTGACGATGAAGAAAGATTTCCTAGATGGTAGACCCTTCACATGCAAGACGGGATTTTGCTAGTGGTAGGATATTCATATCCGGCCGGATAGCGACCACCGTACACATAGTGTTGAAACCTGCCATGGTGACCCCATACACCTTGTGTGGATCACGTTCCAGGATCAGCCAGTGTATATCCGGTGAAGAAGCATTTATACAGGCATGATTCTGGTAACCACCGAAGAACTCATTGTTTGTCGGTGATCGCTGGTTTTTTTGGACTGCACAGCGCTTACCATCAGGTGTAGAGCAATCACTTTGCCATGCTCGGATAAAAAAAATCTGCCAGAGTTGTAACCACCACTTTGTCTATTTCTGTTGTCAATCAGCAATGTGTAAGCACTTTTGTGTTTACGTTTAATGGGCATTGGAGTCAAATAAATGGGCATGAGACTGTCTCGGGGTGAGGAATGCAGTTCAGCGCCATGTGCTTTGTAATTAAAAAAAAATGTGTGGTATTGTTTCTGTTAATGGGCTTTTATGTCATGACGCTTACCATTAGGCGAGAGACCTGCTTTCCAATTGGAAGACATCAATTAAGGGATTATCCCTTCCCTTGCACGTCCTCTAATATACCGAACAAGAATTCCCATAGAACAATTGTGAAACCTGGCAAGCGTTAGTCATAGAGTACTCCAGTCCTGAGTTGACAATGTGTATCTCGCTGGCGCCCGACATCATCGTCTGGAACACCGGCGACGGCTCGATCTTCGCATCCACCTTGGCAGCCTTCAGTGATTGCTCCACCGAATCTGTACGAATCCAACCAATCGACTCAATTTAGTGAGACTGTTTTACTTGGAAGGAAAGTTATTGAGAATTTGATTTAATTAAGAATTTGCGTTACAAGTTCATAGATTTGCAGGGTTCGAAAATATCCGATATTTATTATAAATATCAAAATATCGGATATTTTTGATATATATCGGATATATATCAAGTTTGATATATATCAATTTTGTATGAAAGTCATATTATTATTTTATTGTATTATTTATGAATACTGTTTGCATATGTGTTACATACTAAAATTATAAAAAAACTCGTTTTTGGACAAGGCAAAATCAACTAAAAACCATAAACTCTTCTTTTAGGGCAGAAGTGTTGCCATTTATGGATTAGAAATTACCATTAGGGAGTATGTTTTAACTCTTCTTCCACGCCATCTACATTTTGGAAGTAGAAATACAGTAACAAACTCTAAAAATTACTTAATAACATTAATTTTTTAAACCATATTTGTATTGCAATATATTAAAAAAAAACTATTGATATATATCGTCGAACCCAGCTTGATATATATCGGATATATATCGGATATATATCTTGATATATATCCATTGATATATATCCTCGAACCCTGTAGATTTGTATCGATTATCATTATCGTCATCGCCTATTTATGGTTCACTCTTAGGCCTCTTTTGTCCTCTCTCATTCCTGGCGATATGCGCCCAACTCATTCAGTCCCGGCCTCCGTGCCTTCTGATGTCATCCACCCATTGTACTGATTTGTATACTTATTAATATAAAACCAACATATAAACTTCTAAAATGGAAATGGGCAGGCCATATTTGCAGAATGGACGATATAAGGTATAACATAATGGATGGAAAAAAAAGAAAAGGACAGAAGACACGATGGCGGGATATATTTACAAAGAGACTTGGAACGACCTGAATGCCAGTAAAAAACAGAAATCTTTGGGGAAGGCCCATGCCAAAGAAGCGACTTCTGCCTATATGTAAATTATTAGTGTTAAGAAAATGTAAATAAAAATAAACATAATGTACATTCTAAGGTAGCAGGAACAAAGGGTTTTATATTTTATAGTATGAAACTGGTAGTGTTTGAATGTGCCGGCTCAAAATACCAAAATACAGTATAGTTTGATAGCCTCAGTGAAGCTGTTGGTGAGTGCCAGGCCGTGAAACCAAAAGACCGCTGGTTCGATAATGTTTGTGTGATCTACAAATATTTGTTTCGGGTCTGGGTGTTGTGGGAACATAAGTTCCTCGTTGTTCATCTACCCACGTTACAGGTTAATCTAGAGAAGTCAGCAATATGTGTGTGACTGTTTGGTTTGGTGAGATGAAATATCTATAAAGGTATAGGTATTTCAGTGCATTTTCACACCTTACTAAGAAGTAAAATAATCTCACCCAACAACGCTGTATTGGAATCCCTCCAAAACTTGATGCTCAGCTTCCCGAAGCTGACGTGGTTGATGTTCTTCAAGTACTCGAAGTACGAGACTGTGACGCCGCCAGCATTCGTCAACAAGTCTGGTAGCGCGAGGATCTTCTTCTCTCGCAACACCACGTCTGCTGCTGGAGTAGTGGGACCGTTGGCGCCTTCGCCTATTACCTGATGAGGATCACGCAGGGCTTATAGATATCGACGGTCTTATTACAAACTGTTGTCTAACGACATGTAGATCAGTTCGGACATTACGCTCTAATTGTTCAAACTGGAACTTTATTTCTGCCGCCAAGCAACAGTGTGTAAGCACTGTTGTGTTTCGGTTTGAAGGACATTGAAGCCAGTGAAATTACTGGGAATGATGAGACTTAACATCTTATGTCTGGGGGTGACGAGCGCAGTTCAGTGCCATGCAGTGCTTTGTGATTCAAAGTTCTGTGTGGTGTTGCTTCTGTATATGGGCAGGCATGGTGCTTACTATCAGGCGAGCGTCTTGCTCGTCCCGTCATTCAATCAAATAAAATACAAAAAAATGTTGGTTGTTCAGGATTTATATTGTTTTACTCGAGGTTTTCCATATATTTTCACAATTCATTCGTCAAATTATTCGACACTTTATAAAAAGTATCGATACATCGAATCATAATATATCGTCCAAAAGTATCGAAGTATCCCAAAAAAAATATCGATATATTGATATTTTTACATCATTCCTACCTTACAGTTCAACTTGGCAGCGACCTCTGTGTTGATTGTTTTTTCCATGGCGGCCACCACCAGAATATCACACTTCTCGAACAATAGATCCGGGCCCGTCTCTTTAGCACCGGGGAAACCTTTCACACTACCCTTGTTCTTTGCTTTGTATTGCTGCAACTCCTGTGAATTAGGTACATGATAATTTTATTTTAAAGGTGAAGTGGCAAACGAGTAATTGGTTCACAGGGTGGTAAGTGATAACACTCGCCTATGCGTCCCATATTATAATGCGATTGTCTCATTGCACTTGTGGCCTTACTAAGGCTGGGAACCCTAAGATCCTGGGCTTTACTATCAGGTTAGGCATTCACAAGTTGTGTTAGAGTTTTCGATTTCAAAATTCACATATAAATTTCCCGGTATTGGTATTTGTGTCCGGTATGGTGACAGACTCGCCTCCTACAACATTATTTTTGTAACGCCAACGTAGACCCCCGTCGAGTCTCCCGTGGACCCCTGTGGGTCCACCTGGACCCCTTTGGGAACTAAGGGTCTAAAGATTGAAACGACAATCGAATGTCTTTATATCAATTGCTGAATGTTGGACCGTACCGTGGTATTGATTCCTTCAGGGTTATGCAGATTGCAGTCGATTTCCTGCACGCCGATGACCTTGACGCCGTTCTGCTGCAGGTAAATAGCTGCGTAACTACCCACGTTGCCGTAGCCCTGTATTATAGCTGTTTTGTCCTAGAACATGAGATATATTTTTAAAATCTTCAACGTATGCCACGTCTTGATGCGATAAAAACGTGTTATCGACGGACCAAAGGCCAAAATTTAAAAAATATTAGCTAAATCGGCCCTGCCGTTGTGTGTGTTGTGTGATGCTATGACCAACGAATAGAATTTAGTCGTTAGGGTGCGTAATAGACAATTTAAAAGTAAATATTCGTTAACATTTCTGGTAAAAGACTGGCGTTTATACCTACTTTAGTCTCTGCAGTGCTAAGATAAAAACTAGATAAAAGCCAACCTTGAACCCTGGCTCAATCCCAATCTCCTTCATCCAATACTCGTCGTGTATGAAGTTGCTGATGGTCATAAACACTCCGCGACCTGTCGCCTCCACGCGGCCGTGTATCCCTCCGCCGTTGATCGGTTTACCGGTGACACAAGCCGCGGCATTTATGTCGTTGTAGCCTGTAATTTTTTTTTTAAAGCGTAGGCCGGCATACGAGCAAGTGGGTCACCTGATGGTAAGTGATCTCCACTGCTCATGGGAAGGGGAGGGGATTTGGGCTTCCGGATATCTAAAATTTTCTAAACAGTTACTTCTTTACTCTGTGGTCATCCTCATCCGGTTGGTGCAGGTTCGACCTCCGCACCAACTCAAACATTTGTGTGATCCACAAGTATTTGTCTCGGGGTCTGGGTGCTGTGTGACCGAAAGTCTCTTGTAGTTCCTGATACCCACGACACAAGACGCGTATCTTACTGTGGGGTCACCGGTCAGTACTACTATGTTTGTGACTGTTGGGACTTGGGAGTTGGGTGTATCCTGTGCACTGGCCCAGGGCCCCCGGCCTGAAAGGGCGGCCCAACTCAGACCTTATGCGTGTATTTTTATTAACACGTGCACGAGATAAATAAATAGATTTAGTGTAATTGCCGAGTGTATTTTGATGGTGCTATGTAAATATTAATTAATATTGGTTACTATACATGTTTCTTTTATTTTTGTTCTGATTTGTCATAAGCGCTATTTTAATTGTCTCATTAACATCATCAGCCACAAGACGCCCATTGTTGAACATAGGCCTCCCCCAAAGATTTCCACACCGACCTGTTGGAAGCGGTCTGCATCCAGCGAGTTCCTGCGACCTTTATCAGGTTTTTAAATTGTCTACATGATTAATATTCATTTCATTTCACTATGGACTCCAAGCCGCACCGAGGCTGCTGAATTTGATTGGCACATCGAAGTTGATGCGATACAAGAGAGAATGTACATACCTAGTGTCTTAATATAGGTATCAACGACCCAAGACATCTCCCGCCCTGAGGTGTTCATGTCTGGAGCCGGTACATCGATGCCAGCACCTGCAACATTTCATAACGCGTAATCTTCTGGTGGGAGGGTACCGGATACACGTTTGTAACTAAGTGGATAGTGACCAACCTACATATTATGATAATAAAAAACCAAACATAGCAACTCGTTCAGTCAGGTCGCGTTGCGGGGTCAGTCTATCTATCCAGAAACATTAGGCCGTTATTCTGGTGACAGTCAAAAATCAAAGGACACAATTTCTCTCGTTGGTAGACATTTTATTTGAACTATACTTACCATCAGATGCAGTGCAAGCATTTTGTCGTAAAGTTTGAGGATTAGAGGCAGTGTTGGGACAATAGCAATAACCAGTTTTGTAGGTCAGTTGAATTTTATACAATAGCAGCTATCCCTCGCGGTTTCACCGCAGACATGTTAGTAGCCTGCTCCCATGGGTCATAGCGAGATATACATATAAACATTCAATGAAAAATTATATAACCACTGGTGAAAACCACTTAAAAATCAGTTGTTAAAAATGCTGTTGATCAGTTTTATCCTGGCTCGGCAAAGTGATTACGCCACACCTGATGATAAGTGTAGCGCAATCCAGGAATAGACAAACAATGTGTTTATCGTGGAAAGAAACGGTTAGCGAAGTGCCCATCAGATATTAATGGTTTCTAACTTACTTATTTTTGGATGGATTTGTAAAGTTCTTTCTACAATATGTTTCGGGTTTAATTGGGTGACTTATTGTATAAATAGCAAAAAAAAATGACAACCATGTTTTTGTATCTATTTACTTAGTTGTAGCCCTGTAGGATCAAAATTGAAGCCTCTAAACCTACCTATATAATTTTTCTTGGCCAGTTCCAAGGTGTAACGCCTTGTGATTCTTTGTAACTCAGCTATCGTGTACTTCTTTGGATTTATTGCAACACCTGTAAATTTTTATTAGACATATTTAATATATCGTCAATATCTACACTTATTATCAACATATTCAAATCCTTATTACATTCCAAAATAGCCATGTGATAGGGACAGTTGCTTTTACACGTTTCAGAAAAGATTGGGCTTAGTTTTTAAAAAGAAAGAAGAAAGAAATCGTCTCTCAAAGCGGAGGGAGCATGAAAACGTATCGCGTGACTGTGGTACATAATAATTGTAACATAACCTCCTTTCGAGCCTCCGAATGGAATACTAGAACAGGCGCACTTGTACGTCATCAGAGCGGCCAGCGCTTTCACTTCCTCCATGTTCACTTCATCGGAGAACCGTATACCTGGAATAAATGTATATCAACTTCAAACTTGTACCTCTGAACTGTTGGATGAAATTTTTAAAAGGGTCAAGGCGGTTAACTGCTGGCTAGTGTTTAATGGATAACGGGCGATTCTGGCAGGCGTTGAGGCGCTTCTGCTTCCCGGCTCATCGCTAACGCGCTGAAGAAGGCCACAGGGTTTTACTTGGTACCTATTACCGGTGTAGAATATAGTAGGGATATTAAAAAAATAACGATATATTGATGTATCTTTATTTTTTCGGCGATGCTTTGATATTTTTTGGCAATATATTTTGACTCGACATATCGATATTTCATCGAATGAATCGAAACGCAGCAGCAAGCCGCTACTTTACGTCTGTTTTCTATATGACAGTGGTAACGACCCGATCGAGCCGACACATTCATGCTGTAGTATTGCGTATTATTAATTAATGATTAATTACCTCCTTTACAAGGCAGTCGATGAACGCTGTGCTGAGAACGATAGCCGTGTATTATTTCGTAATCCCCATTCTTTCTTTGTAAAGGAAACTCGAACTGAAGTGAACTGTTGCATGAACCCATTACCTAGAAAAAATATATAAATAGTTCCTACTTTTTCTGGAGTTAGGTATCCATAAAATATATTATGTGATAGTTTTGTAACATGCGTGAGTTCATCTGGGTGAGTGTTTCGTCACTTGCTACCGCCAAGTAGCAATGTGTAAGCGCTGTTACGTGAACCCATTTACATATTTTTAAAGCAAGCTGGCCATCTGATGGTAAGTGATCTCCCCCGTCTGTGCACGCCTAAAGTACCAGAAGAATCATGGGTGCGTTGCCGACCTTAAAGGATAGGGATAATTAAGAGTTTGGGAAGGGCTGGGGGTTTTGGGCCTCCGGATATCGTTCGAAACGCAGCAGCACGCCGTTACTTTCTTTTCTAAGACAATGGTAACGACTCGGTCGACCCGGTCCAATTCTGCTCTATACAACATGTCTAAGACTTGCTCTACCAATCATATTTCAAACTCATTTTTCTCTAAATTACTGGCATTCTTCCATCTTTCATCATCCATCTATGTCTTATGGCGAAGAGCACAGTCTAGTACCATGCAAACGTTATCTAAAGTTTTGAGAAGTATTTGATGAATGTATGTCTACTTTCGCTTTAGTACTTACTTTCAAAATTCCAGCCACTCTCTGTTGCCTTTTCTTATCGGACAAATGCGTGTATTTCTTCAAATACTCGAGTAGACTGGCTTCGCACACTTTCACCGCGTGGTGGTAGAAATATTCCACCATCATATAGAAACTTGGGTTGGGATCGCACGCCACTTTACTAAGATGTTCTGGTATATTATAATACCTTACACATATTTGTAGTGGATTCAAGATTTTCGTCGAATAGCTTATAATGTTTCTACATATCGCAAACGACATTTTAATATTTTAAGATGCGAGTTTTATACTGTTATAATATGATTTTTTGAAGTGACACTTTTGTTTTTTAACCATGATTGAGTTGTCTGTCAAGAAACAGGTAGGTTTATATTATGGCGAAGATAAAGGTTGAATATGAACTTAGGATGGGCTGCACTAGGCCACAAAGTAGTTCGTAAATTTCGTAAATTACAATGACGAAATATGTCGAGACGAGCAAGGTGCTCGCCTGATGGTAAGCGCCACGCCTTCTCATAAACAGAAGCAACACCACACAGAACTTTGAATTACAAAGCACTGCATGGCCCTGAACTGCGCTCGTCACCCCGAGACGGCCTCTCGCATGCGAGGGACCTACCTTGTAAATATAAGGAATAACGTAATAACTTGGCAAAATCACGAAAAAAACGTGTATTACTTAGTTTACGAGAACATTTGGCGGCTTGGTGTAGTGCTATCCGTAACCTATTAGATATATTTATCGATATGCGATTAACTCTTCTTATTTAATTATTATTTCTTATTCTGGATGCAGGCCGCTTCCAACAGGCCGGTCTTTATTATTTTGTCTCCCGCTTTGCTATGGAGGGAAGTGGACAATTAATATTTCCAACTCCTCCCTAACCTTCTATCTGATTAATTTCGTTGCGGGACAAAGACATTTAGGCATTCCCAGAGACTCGACGAGCTTCACTGCTCGGTGTCGAAAAAGATGCGTGTCACTGTTGATCCTGGTTGGTGCACAGGAGTTACAGTGGCAGGTGTGTGGGCGGGATAGTAAGTAAGGTCGGTCTGGAAATGTTTGGGGGAGGCCTATGTTCAGCAGTGGACGTCCTGTGGCTGATGATGATTCAGTTATTATTCTTTGGCCATTGGTAAATTGCTAATGGCAGGTGAATGTTTGAGCCATGAAACCAACGCTCGAAGCAAATTCGGTCTGCGAGGTCAGCGTCGAACGACAAAAAGTATTTCTTTGAGCGTTGCCGCCCCGGGTAAAATTTAATGCTATTTGTTCGATGCAGAGGAACTGTTTGAGCATCCTCTGGATTTTTTTACTGACAGTAAAAAGTCAGTCATATGGTATTGAAATGGTTAAACTGCTTAGCATTTTTCGAGTTTAGTACCATATATTATTATTTGAAATTTGCCTAGTATGCAGACATTGCGGTCCTCGGCATCAGCTCGTGATATTTTCAGCATAAGTACCTATCTAACGTCAAAATCTTATTATGTGTAGTTAAACGTACCTAGAAGTCTAGTCTGCGCTGAACTAACTTCTTGTTAACCTTTTACTTAGTATATTCCCGGCCTAACCAATAAAACAGCTCAATCAATTTGAACAATATATTAACATTATTTATCGAGCCTGCATATAACACTGTTGTGGACCATCCTTAAGTCCACTTTGGGTCCCACAAGGTCCCTGATGTTGTTCAGATGGTACTTGATCATGGTGGGCCGCTCCAGAGACAATCCCCATGCTATAACGTTGACATCTTCAGGTAATCCCATGGGCAGAAGCATCTCTGGTCGGAATACACCCGAGTTGCCAATCTCTATCCATTTGTCAAGACCTGTCGAAGATTGAAGAAAAAAATGTAAGCGAATAGTTTTTGCAACACGGTATGTAATGGTGCTGCCACACCGATGTTATAAAATGTTTACAAACATTTTATAACATTAAATCTAACATTTTATAACATTTTATAACATTTGAAAACATGACATCGGCCCTTCTTCTTTGACGGCTTCTTTGACGGCGCCGCTCTCAAAAGTACCGCCGCCCGCGGTTAAAAAATGTTAACAAATGTTACAAAATGTTTACTAAATGGTGCTGCCACACCGCTGTTATAAAATGTTATATAACATTTTCTAACACCGGTGTGGCAGCACCATAATTGACTTGATTATTTTATTATTAATATCAATTAGTTATCTCCATTACTCAAATTTTGTTTAGAATTTTTGTGGTACCAACTTCGGAGTCAAACAACTTATACCCTATCCATAAAAAAAGAATTATCAAAATTGGTCTACGCTATAAAAAGTTGTGTGGTCTACCATAAAAAAATACGTGTCGAATTGAGTACCTCCGTTATTTACGTCAGTTAAAAAACAAAACTACTATAAATACTGACCCGTATGAAAAGCAAATATCTCCATGCTAGGCTCCGTGTAGGGATTGTACGCCGGCTTGAACTGAAGCTTGTCGAAGCCGAGCCGTTTGAAGAAGGCGTCGAGCACAGAGATCAGGTCGGCCAGCCCGAGCCCGCGGTCCGCGATCACACCCTCCACCTGGTGGAACTCCGCCAGATGCGTCGCGTCTAGCGTCTCGTTACGGAATACCTGCAAATATTGCAGGGTTCAAAAATATCCGATATTTATTATAAATATCAAAATATCGGATATTTGTGATATATATCCGATATATATCAAGTTTGATATAGTATATCCATTTTGTATGAAAGCCATATTATTATTTTATTGAATTATTTATGAATACTGGCAAAATCAACTAAAAACCATAAACTCTTCTTTTAGGGCAGAAGTGTTGCCATTTATGGATTAGAACTTACCATTAGGGAGTATGTTTTAACACTATTCCCACGCCATCTATATTTGGGAAGTAGAAATACAGTAACAAACTCTAAAAATTACTTAATAACATTAATTTTTTAAACCATTTTTGTATTGCAATGTGTTATAAAAAAAATATTGATATATATCGTCAAACCCAGCTTGATATATATCGGATATATATCTTGATATATATCCTCGAACCCTGAAATATTTATTTCATAACAGACACTGGTAAAACTTAGTGTCTTATAGTAATTCAGATAAGGTGGTAGGTTCCTCGTATGCGAGAGGCTGTCTGGGTTGGTACCACCGCGCCGTCTATTTCTAACGCCGAGCAATGCAAGTGTGTAAGCACTGTTGTGTTTCGGTTTGAAGGACATTGAAGCCAGTGAAGTTACTGGGCATTGTAAGATTTAATATCTTATGTCTCAGAGTGACGAGCCATACAGTGCTTTGTAATTCAAAGTTCTGTGTGGTGCTGCTTCTGTTTATGGGCAGGCGTGGCGCTTACCATCAGGCGAGAAAATTCATGACACCTCTACCTGGCCATGAGAAAAAAGTCTTGATAGACAGGCATACATGAACAACAAAGTGATCATATTATAAGGGTTCGAATTCTCCCGTTGAGGTATGGAACCCCAAAAACCATAAAAAGCATACATGTGTGCACAATCCGCGTTCTAATAACGTCGAGGGACACAATTTCCCAAGACGGTCGATATTATAATATTTAGACTGCATTTGTACTTACTAAATAAAAAATAACGAACTGACTGACTGACGGACTGAGGGCAGTCCCTCTGACTGACTGTATAGCTACAAATACTCGGGCTCACAAGATTTCACCTACCCAAAAAAAAGTGCTCAACGCAGCTAAAGAAGTTTTCACTTCAAAAAGTGATAACATAAATTTACGTTAACTTCTCTTTGGGGTCTCTAAACATATCTTATATATCTTCAAACCTTATCAATGCTGAAGTACTTCTGTGGCGTGAACTCTTTCTCCTGCGCCAGTTTGTACAGCATGCGAGCGCTCACCGCTGTCGTGTGTGTTCGGAGCAAATTCTTTCTAGCTTCCTCTATCTTCCAATTATATCTGTAGCCCTGGAAATCAACAGTATATGGTTAATATCATTTCGAAGGAAAGGCAATTAAACAAACCAACTTGTATTCAAAAAAAGTTATAACATTTATTTTGAAATAAAAATAGGAACAAAGTCTTCGAAAATATACAGGTGTGTATTTTATAGAAGCGTTATTATATGTTTAAAAAATTACAAAGTTAATTAAGAAACTCCTATACGTTTTTTTTTATTCGAGCTGGGCAAAGTGACTGCAATACACCTGATGGTAAGCATAGTTTTTTTTTTTTTTTTTTTTTTTTTTTTTTGTGGGGCTCTATGCCCCACTCTCGTGCCTCTGATACTATTTTTCAGAGTGTTTTTGGTAACACCTAAAAATGCACATACCTTTATTTAAAAATTGTATACATAAAATACTCTGTTAAAATCGCTTACTTAAAGCTAAGCTTGTCCAATCAAAAAACATACATGCGATTTGTAAAAAATCTTGTTATAACAATTTTAAAATCCTAAGTCTTTACATAATTTTACACATTTAATATTGTGGGCGTGCCTTCTTCACAAATCCAGCTTTTCCGTGGCAACTAGAAGCGTGTAGTCTTATATTACACGCTGTAGTTGCCCCGTTCATTTGTTCCGCTTCAAGACGCTACACGCCACATATTTACAATATTTTAAAAACTTAGGTCTAACATCACAGTTTTCCAACATACCACTTAGGTTACTACTATTTACACAGATATTATTTTCAATCTCGAAGTTTGTTCGCTCATACAGGTATATTGGGCATTCCGTCAACACGTGTAAAACGTCTTCGTTCTTCGCAGGGTCACAGATGCATGAGGGGCTCTCCTTGCACTTGAAGCGATTCAAGTACTCAGAGAATCCCCCATGTCCCGTGAAGACCTGCGTAAGAACGGTAAGCATAGTTTAATCCAAAAAAAAACCAGCGACCACCAACAAACAATGAGTTTCATGCCGGCCCCTTTGGAGAGGGAAGAAGAAAATCAAGGGGCCTGCGATAGGACAGGCGGATGATTGATGCAGGCACAGGGATACGTACTCGCCCCATCATACCATCAAGTCATGACGCAAGCCCCTCGGGAGAACCGGACATACATTGGCTGATCCTGAAACGCGATTCTCACAATGGGTGTGGGTCACTTTGACAGGTTTAAACACCATATATACGGTGGTCGTTATCCGGGCGGATATGAATATTTTACCACCAGCAATTGTTATGTTGTATTCGTATATTAGATTTGCACCACGTTCAAAATAGAAAAAATAGTATTGGTTAATATTAGTGTAAAATTAATTTTAAAATTTTTGTTCCCCTTTCCAAGACAAGTGTCCTGCTATAGAAACATACCACATATCAATCTTGGGAAGGAGGTATTGTACTCTGGCACACTTATGACTCAAGCGTTTCCAATTTAATATAGAAACGGATCTAAGGAGCGTGCATTATTTACTAAAAACCATATATAAATGTACATGGTCAATCCTAAACCCGGGCTCGAACCCACGCCACTCCAATATGGTTTTTGCGTGTTACCAACTAAGCTATAAACCCCACAATAATTTCACTGGAAATTATCCATTGTTATGAAATTCAAGCATGTTATTAAACCACAATTTCCACGCATTCTCATAAACAGAAACAACACCACACAGAACATTGAATTGCAGAGCACTGCACATCACTGAACTGCGCTCGTCACCACGAGACATAAGTTACGACGTCATCTAACATTTGTCAAATAGTGCAACTCATGTTTTGCTTAACAGGTACTTTAACATGTTTGTCATTGCTAAAGTAAGTTGATGTAACCCAGCATTAAAGTTATATAATGTGTCGTATCCATTAATCCAATTAGATGATGAGTGGAGCGCAAACCGAGGTACAGACGAAGCGCAACCTAGTCGTGTTGCGTGTACACAACGGCTTACATAGTTTATTCGGAGTGATCTATCAAAGCTTCAGTATTTTTGGAAGGCGCAGGTACGAAGGCCAAGGGCACACACCTCTGATGTTTCGAAGCTACATTTATTTATTACGAATGTATTATTTATCATTCACTTACTCATTTGCTCGTCAATGCTATAAAAAAATACTAACCTGTGATCCATAGCCACCTTCACTGTGAACCTTTTTGACCCTCTCCAAATATTCCATAGGGAATGTTTCCGTTGTTGCCGGAGTAGACATGAAGAAAGTATCGTGAGCATCTCTCGCAGGATGCTGTTGGGGTTGGAAGAGAGCGTCGAAGTTCCAGAAGGAGCTCTCTATGTACTGATTAGTAGGCATCTCCGTGAAACCCATTTCTAAGAATATCTCGCGGAATTCAGAACGGACTTTGAGTAAGGGATGAAGATGACCACATTCCGGTGGTTGACCTGTAAATTGGAGATGGGAAGTTAATGGCTATAGTAAATTAAACAATCTATACCTCATCACGATATAAATATTAGGAACATAATTTTATTTATGTTAGCTTTTTTTACGATGTTACATTTTGTATTAAAGCATGTGTTGCAATGATGATATATTTTCAAATATAGTATTTAACCAAGTTATTAATAGTTTTATTGTTGACAATAACCAAAGAAAAAAAAAACCATAACTTATAAGAATTCTGTATAGAAATGTTCTCAAACAGAGTGGTGTAGTAGGTTATATAGAACAGAATAAATAAACTATTTACACAGGGGTTGGTGGCTAAATATAGAGGAAATAGAAAAAGCATATAGAAAATGAAAAAATATAAAATATGCAAAAGCACTGGCAAAAGCTTTTATGTTTACGTAATATGTTTGTTACACCAAATAATTATTTTTTCAAATAAAGAATTTTTATTATGAGAGTGGAAGCAACAGAGCTCATTTGAGGCTTATATAGCATGAATGTTGATATAATCATTACATACATACCTAAGGCCTGGAAGTTATATGGTTTGAATTCTAAAGTCTTCCAAGAACCTGTCAACAGCATGTCACTAGTCAACTCAGTCTCCAACTTCTTAATTGTTGTCGCAAATTGCGGACCTTTTGACAGTTTGAAACTTTTTGTAGCAACTTCTTGCATTAACTTCCGTTTCTTGTAATCATTCTTGATATTTTGCGGGAGATTGTCTATGCCTTTACGTATTTCTATCAGGTGCTCTTGTACAGAATCAGTGATGGATTCAACTTTTTTTTTGACAAGTGGTGCTCCTCCTGACTTGTCTATGTATATCCAGCCTGATGACATGGCTTTGCTGAATCCCACTTTCACATTTGGTACAGTCTGCAAATAAAATTACGCATTTTTTTAGATATTACTACTTTTAGCCAACTGACAAACATTGTCCTAGATTTGTTTATCATCATCATCAGCCACAAGACGTCCACTGCTGAACATAGGCCTCTCCCAAAAATTTCCAGACCGACCTGTTGAAAGCGGACTGCATCCAGCGACTTCCTGCAATCTTTATCAGGTTGTCTGGCAAACGCAGCATTGGACGTCCACTTACAAGATTTGTTTTAATTAACTTGAATAACAAAATGAGCAGGTTGATCTGATGGCAAGTGCTACACCTACCTATAAACAAAAGCAATACCACACAGAACTAAGAATTACAAAGCACTGCATGACACTGGACTGAGATTGCCACCTTGAGATATAAGATGTTATCTCATAATGCAGTAATTTCACTGGCTTCAAAGTACTTTAAACCGAAACAAAACTGTTTATTGGTGGCAGAAATACACAATGAGATGGTCATAATGCATCTTCTTGTATATGAGGAGCATAGTTATGTGTTATCAGATTATTAAAGTTTTTAGACTGCAAAGAAAGAAAGAAAGAAAGAAACAATTTATTTGGTTTTTCATGAATAAAAAGAAATGGTACATTTTAAAAGAAACTTACTTAAAGAATGAAAAACCAAAATGGACTCGCCTCAGCTTCGTGCTGTAGCGTATAAGCTACAGCGCTGATTTTCAGCCGAGCCCATCCGTGATTCCATCCTTGGTATTAAATAACTATAAATACGACAAAAAATACAAACTAACCTAACTATATATTAAAAAGTATTAACTAGAAGCATTATAAATTAAAACACTATGACTACTCTACCACAAAAAGTACTAACAAATACAGCATCAAATACACCATAATAATACACCGCTATGGCTATCTAGAGTATCTATCTATCTATCTAGAGCAGTACTAACCCTATATAGTTCAAAACTTTTTTAAATTAAATGTCATAATCCAACAAACTACAGAGCAAAATGATTAGATGTCTGAACTACACATATACAACAATATAATACAACAATACAACTACATATGTACAATAAGAATCAAAACAACATAACAGATATGATGTGCTTATTGGAATCATATCAAATGTGTAAGATATTTTTATAACTTCTATTTCTTGATATAATTAGTTATATTTTGTGGAAGAATTTTTACATATAAAAAGAACTGCGAAAGTCTTCGATGGGGATGAATGGAAGGTAAGAAGGTAGACCCTTTGCCTGCAATGGGGTATATTAGGCTTAAAATGTGAATATGTGATAAATTTTTTTGGTGATCAAATAAATAATATAAAATAAAAAATACATTTTCAGACTTGATTAAACTGTTAGTATAGTTTAACAGGTAATTAAATAAATACCGCTGCTGCCAAACAGCAAAGTACTAAATTATTACCTACTTTCATAACCTCAGCCTGTGCCACCCCTCCCTCTGATATACTCCTGTAAAGTACGGCTTCATGACTGCCGTTATCGGCGACCTGCTGCCCTTCCTCGGTCAGCTCCCATTTAGTATGCGACATTGGTACCGAAGTCACCATCTCCAGTGCTTCCAAACTTTTAACACCTCCTACTACTTTTTGATGATCTTCGTTGAATTCCCTAGCTATTTCAATTGTATCGCCACTTCCATATTTATCTAGGTAGTGAAGAATCCTTTCGTTGAGCTCCATGTTTAACTTCTATAAAATTTTCTAGGTTATAATTATGAGTACCGTCGCGTCAGTCAGGTGTACTGACGTACTGACTACTGACGGTGACGTTTTACCGGGTGTATTTTTTATTAATTTATTTTTGTCCATGGATACAAGTCCTTCAGACCATTGACGTATAGGTTTTGCTTTAGACAAAAACATAAATAATGCCTGTTTTCCAATTACAGAGCATAATGCGACTCAGCGGCGCACAATGCCGAAGTGTGCTAAGTGCTAATTGGAACGTGAATTAGTTTTCTAGTGCACCAGCAGAGTGCGCCAAGTTCAGTGTTGAGAATAAAAATATAAATAGTCAATGTTTATACCTTCATCCATCCTTACATTTACTTTTTAACAGGGTCTGAATTAACTTTTGAATATTTCGAAAACACTACGATAAGACGAAAGCTTAAAAAAAATTAAATCAATGCCAACTTAAAGAAAAAACACTTGTTAATTTTCTGTTACTGAGTTGGTATCGATTGCATGTATCACCCGAAAGCAGTACTTTTGAGAGTGCTTGATTGTGCGTAGTGTTGCTGTAGTTGAAACATTCAACGTTGAGCATTATGCCGCATAATGCGCTCTAGTGCTGTAATTGGAAAACAGGCATAGTAAATCTATATATGCGTCTGAAGGACTTATATCCATGGACACGAATAAATAAAAAAATCATAACGTCACTTATTGCCGGATCTAGATTATGTCACTTTTGCCGGCCGGGCTAAAAATAATTTGTAATATTGGCGGCTGGCGCGATTATTGTAGAAGTGTCTATTGGGAGTGCTGTTAAAAATTTGTAAAAACATTCAAAGGTAAGAAAGTGATAGTTTTATTATTTGTATTAAGTGGCGTTACATCATAAATGTTTTTTTGTAATCCCCACAGTTTTATTTGTATAAAATAATTGCTAATATATCCTAAAAAGTTTTCTTCACCATTTTGTAATCAGTCCACATTTTAAAGAGGGTAGTTATTTTTTTTATGCGGTTCTTTAATAATTATTAGCTGTCCCTCGCAGTTTCACCCGCTTGCATGCTATTGCTCCGCTTCGCAAAACCCTTTGGATTTATATTTAAACTCTAAGTCGGTTCATTACCTACTTTATATATAAAAATCAATAAAATCTTGATTATCAATGTATAGTATAAAACAAAGTCGCTTCCCGCTGACTGTCCCTATATATGCTTAGATCTTTTAATCTACGCAACGGATTTTGATGCGGGTTTTTTAATAGATAGAGTGATTCAAGAGGAACGTTTATACGTATAAAACATGCGTAATATAGTAGAGAATTACTGATAATTTTAAAGGTTTCTAATGTGATGTCGTAAATAAACATATTTTTTGCGCTTACATTGCAAACGCTGGCTAAACCCTACGATCAAAATCACAATAATGTACTACTGTATTGTACACCTTAAAAAGGTCTACAAAAAAGTCTAAGGGTATATGTCTATCTCTTAGGGATAACCCACAATAACCATTTTTTTTCCTTAATTTTTTACGAGAAATAATGACTTATTTACGAAACGATTTTAAGCAATACAGTATTATTCCTTATCCAATTAAGTACCTTAAATACATTGTGCATTATTATGATCTATATAATAATATAGGTCAGTATATCCCTTTACAGCATGTAATTTAAATAAATATTTACAAAGATATTACAGATTTAAAATTCAGGGACAAATTAAAACATTATGTCAACATGCAGATAAATGAATTTCCTTATATATTATTTACAGATATTCTATCATATTGTGATTAAGGAAACTATATTATATATACCATGTTTAGTTTAATAATTAATTGATGTACTTTAAAAATAATTTATACACTTCCAATGAAGTATGTACATAAATCCATTAATAAAGGATAATCCCACTATTCCACTATTGTTATAAATGTGAAATTTGGATATTTGTGAGTTTGTGAAATTGGATGTAATCAATCAACTGAATGACATACCCGCCACCATACTAATTGGGTGGTATCCAGTTGGGTACAAAAAACTCTTGTATCCTCCCGACAAAATCATGCAAAACTACACACACTTGATAATGATTTAATTTGAACCTGTTACAACAGATTATGTACTTATTGTCCTGTTGAGCGACTGTTCGGACTGAGCTGAATGGCTGCCCATTCATTGCATATTTGTAATCTTATCTTACTATTATTATAAATGTGTTCCAAAGATGTTTCAGAAGTGTATGGAGCCTGGGCTAGGTCCTTGTACCCTTACGAGACTATCCCGCCCACACACCCGCCACTGTAACTCCTGTGCACCAGGATCAACAGTGGCACGCATTTTATCGACACTGAGCAGTGAAGCTCGGCGAGTCTCTGGGAATGCCTAAATGTCTTCCTGTCCTTGTACCCTTGTAGAAACGATGCTTAATAATATAGTTAATGATTTTATAATATAAAAAAATTCTCGCCATGCTGGCTTACTCAGTCAAGTCGCGTTCCGCTGTCGGCCAGTGTTTATCCAGTAGCTTCAGGTAGTTGTAATCCTGCCAACTGTCGTGGGATACATTGTCTTTTGGCTGTCGACATTCTATGTGTCACTGCACTGTACTTAATATCAGGTTCAGTGTAGTGTAGCAGTGTGTACTGGTGGTAGGATATTCATATCCGGCGGACATAGGGGTACACCCTTGTATCCCTTTGCCTGCATCGGTCATCCGCCTGTCCTGTCGCAGGCCCCTATACAGGCCAGCATGATTCTGGTGACCACCGGTAACCTCATTGTTTGTTGGTGGTCGCTAGTTTTTGAACTGCACTACGCTTACCGTCAGGTGTAGTGCAGTCATTTTGCCGTGAACGCAAAAACAAAAGTCATTTTACCGTACCAGGATAAAAATAAATTTCCGCAAAAAAAAAACAATATATTTGAAACAGGAAAAGTATAAGGAACATTATGCGATATGATGACGGAAATACAATTCTTCGTCGTTTGTTTCCATGGGTGTTTATCCTTATAGCTATCTATTACCATGGAAATAAAACTAATTTAAACGGATTTTACCGCGGTTATTATTTTATCGTAATTTTTCATTATTTCGTCGTCACAAAAATATGTATAATATTTGAACGGCTAAACAGATGTTATTTAAAAATAGATAAGATTCATGCCGACTAGACTAGATATCAAACAAAAGAAAACAGCATTTTAATCACATACAAGCACGCGAGCTGCCACACACACGCGCACACGACTTCAACACGCACGCATACACGCACGCACACCCAAACACAGGGATCAAACTCGTAACACACTTTGTCGGGGATTAGCACTAATCATCACTCAAGATACCTGCAATACCAAAAACTCTCCAAGTTGGTAGAATTTTCTAGCTAGATTAAAAAAAAATTACGTAGTTGACAGTAGCGCTTAGGCGTGCATCCGGCTGTGAAGCGAAACGCCTCATGTTACAACTCTTTATATAATACGTATTAAAAACCAGATAGGGTCAACCAGGATAATTGTAAACAGGGGTTATTGGAAACGACTCTCAGTAAACTTTTAATATTGTGATAAAGATGATGGGAGTGAAACAGAACATTATTTTATTTTATAGTCTATGTCTTTATATTTCAAATTTACTCTTGTCATAAAAAATAACGTCACTTTGAGCGCGACGAAAATTTGTCTGCCAAAATATTGTTTTTAAGTTTTCATACGAAGTTGATACCCAAAAGATTTTGTATAAAAAGTTGCCGGGTAAGTTCTTGATTGGTTTTTGCGGTCATTATAATGAAAATATCTTTGCATTTTTCTAATACTCTAGCAATAAAACCAAGCTAACAAGCATCTGAGTGTTGTTTACATTTTCCCATATGATAAAACTGGGCGGGGTAATAGTAATCGGCTAAAGGGGGGAATTGTAAACAGTGGGGTAATTGTGAACGTATATCATTTTTACTACTAACATGGTGATGGGTAATGGTAAACATTTCTTTTAGGTACATTTTCAACATGTCACGTGTTTACGTCCGAAAAAGGGAAACTTACATAGGGCTGTTAAGGCCATACAAGAAAATAAAACGACATACCGACAAGCCGAAGTAGCATACAACGTACCTATCTCAGTTATCTATCACCGAATAAAAAGTAGAATAGTAGATGTGAATAGAATGGGTGCTGGTGTGTCTAAAGTGCTGCCAGATCGCGTGGAAGAATACGTAGCCTCTTGTCTGAAAACTCGAGTCATCATCGGGTCATCCAGTAGTAAAAGAGGAATTAAAAAACCTAGTTAAAGATAAAGAAAAAAAACCTGACGTCGATTAGTACTTATATTTTGTTTTATTTTACCCCTTTAAAAATGTACAGGTTTATTTAGTTACTTTTCAAAATATTTACAATTGCCCACAGAAAAATTAAATGTTTCTAAATACCCCATAGTTTTGTCAATGCATAATAATAAAAACTAGATGATTTGTTTACATTTGCCCCTGTATATAGCTAGATGCTTATATCGAATACTTTCGTGTTTAAGAGACACTAAATAGTGAAAACAAGTTAGTTTCATTATAATTCTTATCATATAGGTATACATTAGCTATTTCCATTTACCCCAAAATATCAATTTTGAAAAAAAATCAGGGGAAATTGTAAACGCTTGATTTTCAGTGCCACCAATGCGCCAGCTAAAATAGCTGATTCTGAACTTATTAAATAATTTAATGCTTATTCATAGTAACTAACTACTTCCTTAAAGTCACCTATATATTTTTTTTTACAAAGCGCGAAACTATTTGTGTGCAGGTATTTTTCAAATGCGTTTACAATTACCCTGGTTGACCCTAATCAAAAATGACGTACGAGCAAGTGGGTCACCCGATGGTAAGTGATCTCCGCCAATGTACGCCCACAATATTAGACGAACCATAGGCGCGTTGGCGACCTTAAAAGTAAGGGAAAATTAAGGGATTGGGGATATCTCATTCACCGTACGAAACGCAGCAGCAAGCCGCTACGTTACGTCGGTTTTCTGTGAGAATGGTTAAACAGTTCCTCATTTATTAAGTAGTAAAATACCTATGCATTATTTACATTTATGACTTATCAGTGCACGGCAAAGTGACTGCACTACACCTAATGGTCAGCGCGAATACTAATATAAAAAAAATTGCGACTAACAATTTTTATCGGTCGTGACCAGAATCATGTCGGCCTGTATAAATGCTTCTTCACACTCCGAAGATGCAGGTACAGGTACAGTGATATAAGGATGTACCCCTATACTCGTCCAAACCAACCATCCAGTCATGTGACAATTCCCTCGGGAGAACCGGATATACACTACCTTGATCCTGGAACGCAATCCACACAAGGTGTGTGAACTACTATGGCAGATTCACCTGTGTACATGTGTACGGTGGTCGCTATACGGGCGGATATGAATATAGATAAGAATATTAGGCAACAAAATTAACTAATCGAATAAAATATTCAACACACGGAGAAGCGTATGTTAAATTGGTCGATTCAATTGGTATTTATTAGAATTAATTTATTCTGACATCGAAATTTTACTGTAAGTGACTTGTGACTTTACTGTTTAAATTATTAATTTACTCGTAAGTCCAGTATTCAATCTATACATATCTGGAACGCACTCCCACTCGAAATCAGGTTATGTACCACACAAGTGGCTTTCAAATTGCGAGTCCGTCAACTATTGTTGGGCGGACTAGCAGAATCACATTAGTTTGTATTAATTATATTGTATATATTATGTATTGTATGTATTATATTGTATTTAAGTATATATTAGCATATATTGGTATATTTATTCGGTATTTTAATTAATTATTATCATGTAATATTCTTTATATTATGTATCTTCTTATTTTTGCCCCTACTTCGTCCATCCCTGCATCATCTTAAACTTGACTGGGAGAGAATGCCTTTGTTATTAGGCGCGCCATTACACATTGTATGTAAAGTGTATATAAATAAATAACTAAATTAGTCACATAACAATGGGCGTCATAAAATAGATTGAAATGCATATAATATACATACTTTATTTAAATTGTAACTTCTCTTATCTGGGTTTTAATGTGGTTTAGATAACATAACTCTGCTGGTGGGAGGATACTTGTATCCGACCGGATAGCGACCACCGTACACTGGTGCTAAAACCTGCCATAGTGGCTCACCTTATGTGGGTCGCGTTCCAGGGTCAGCCAGTGTATATCCGGTTCTCCCCAGGGGGCTTGCCCCCTGATCCTAACCCTTTTCCCATCCCTTTTTCCTTCCCCTCCCCCTTGGCCCTTTGGCAGGCCGGCATGATCTTGCCGACCAACGATGGACACATTGTTTATCGTTGGTCGACAATATTCTTGGATTGCGCTACACTTACCATCAGGTGTAGCGTAGTCACTTTGCCGAGCCAGGATAAAAAAAAAAAAAAAACATAATGTTGAAAACATTTAAAACTGCAATTTTTAATGGTATGACTTGATGCCAAGCTTGCTATTTAACACTTGTATAAATACGTGCAATATAATTTGGCCGGACTAAAATTAGTCACTTCACCCGCCCTTTACCTTAATACCCATTAACACGGAGAGAGTTAATTGCATGCCAGGAGAAAGGATATAATAGAAAATGCCATGCATGCTTCACTTGATTTCTTACAAAGACGGGCTGTTCGAATCGTCCGTAATCCCGAACTCATGGATACCTTGGATCCTTTAGAACTGCGCAGATGCATTGGTTCCCTCTGTGTATTCTATCGGATGTTCCACGTAGTGTGCTACGAGGAACTATTTAAAATGGTAAAAACGTCGCCATTTTACCACCGCACCACCCGACAGCGCAGTAGAGATCATCCATATCACCTGGAAAAAAATACCAGCGTGCATTTCACCCATGCGTGTATAACTCCCAGCCTCGGCGTGTTTGGAACGCTATAACATGTCCTTAAGGCAGCGGCTTGGTTATAGCCTGGCATTGCCCAAGTGACCGGGGCGGCGGTGACCGCTTATCATACAGGCCGCATGCTTGTCTGTTTACTTTAGCAATAAAAAATGGAGTTTCAAAAACAATTGTATGACGCAGCCTCTTAAGTGACTCTTTTCTGTTATTCTTTCGCCTGTGGTACCAGAATCTCCATCTAAATAGGGCTTTTCTCTCTGAATAGCCACCACGCCATTTGCAACTGACTCCAGAGTTCAGGCCTGCGAAGAGATGTTGTGCATATTCAGCTTATTACCAGGATCTATAATAATATGATGGTTCCTGATTGGTTTCCTTATGACTTCGAAACAACGAGAAGGTCGTTCAGGTCGAAGGCGCCACACTTGGATGACGTGTCACTACACGTCATAAACATAACAATCAACATTTTAAATTACAAAGTAGTGCATTACACTGCACTGGGGTCGTCACCCCGACACAGAAAATTACACTTACTCACGCTCTGCCTTCAAATACGTAAGCAGGAGTTCATAGACCCACAGTTCCAATGAATGATAGTATTGAGCCAAGAGTCATATCGGGCACAAATCCATTCAGAAGCACATGGTATCGGGATGATCGGGATATGACCTGGGAATCGAAGACCTCGCGAAACGCGATCGGCTCGCGGCGATCGATTATACTAACATTTTGCACCTCTGCTTACATTCGTCAGGATATTTTTAGCATAAGCGCGGCAAACGACCCAATGGCTCAGTTAATGATCATCTCATATTTGTTACAGATGTCTACCTTGGATCTTGTGATATTCGGTGCCACCGGTTTTACTGGTAAACACACAGTCATAGAGACGGTCAGACTGTCGAAGAAATATCCTGGACTAACGTGGGGCGTAGCCGGGAGGTCTGAGAAGAAACTGGACGAGTTGCTGCAGGAGGTCTCGAAGAAGACTGGTAAGTTATCGGATAGTTTCTAGAACTAGAGGCCGTGGGCTCGATTCACGCACCGAGACAAATGTTTGTGTGATCCACAAATATTTGCTTCGGGTCTGGGTGTGTTCTCTCCCCAGAGGGGTTGACGTTAGGCAGCCGGCCGGTCATAAAAACTACAAGTCATATCTTCTGTAGCATGTGTTAAAAAGCACGCTGCGCCGACCCTACTGAGAATGGGGTAAGGGCAGAGAAGGAGAAAAAAATACAGGCGAATTGAGGTTCTCTTATTTTTGAAGAATTTCGGTTTAAAGTGCGATCTCTACCTACTCATGCGCGCGGCTTAATCAAGACTGACACTCGTTTGACCTTAGGCATGCTATTAATATCTTTATCAAACAAAAGAAGAGTTTTGTCAAGGTTAAAAAATGCGTCATATGTTCCTACCATTTTTTAGTTTTCAGTTACTTTTTATCCGTTTGCTTTGAATATCTTCTTTACATGTATAAAATAAAGTTGCTCCCGCTGTTCGCTTAGATCTTTTAAACTATTCAATCGATTTTAATGCAGTTTTTAGCAGTAGATAGAGTGATTGATTCATGAGGAAGGTTTATAAATGTATATTATATACGTATTATAAATTCAAAGATTTAAAATGCGATGTCGTAACAAACGCTAGTAATAAATAAATAACAGACAGACCCAACAATCGTTCACACAGTCCTGACCCACATTAGGTGAACGTGTAGCGTGTGTATCAAGAACTATGAGGGACTGGTCTGGACTGGACTGGAACTGGTCCCAAACCACACAGACCCGAAACAAATATTTGTGGATCACACAAACATTTGTCTGTGTGGGGATCGAACCCGCAGCTTCTCGTTTTACAGCCGGCTACTCAACCGCGTCATTTCAGTTTATATCCTTACTCATGAATTGCTCGGGATTGTAATTTGTGGCCGATATTGTAATCGGATCACCCACTATCACATTTTTCGCTTTTTCATCGAATTTTCAAATTGCAACGGTGCTAAAGAAGTTTTACTTAAAAAATTTGACGTGAGAGTGTCAACGCCACTTTTAAATGAGATTTCATGGGATTTTGCTAGACCCTACCCCCATTTTGAACTCACGTAAGTAATGGGTATCTCCCTAACGGCATAATCCCGGCGACGACCATCGGATAATATAAATAAATATTACGTCAAATTGAATTAGACTTTTCCAAGGTCGAGTTTCAGTGTTTGTATCCAGCGCAAAAAGTACAATTTATATTTAGATTCAGGTATTGTTTTTCAAGTAATTCTATCCGGTCGTTAAAGCTGTAATAGCTATTGTGTGTCGTCATTGTATCGTTTTTTGTAACACGCTCTGATATATGAGATACTAGTTTTTTCACTCGGCAGTGGTGTAACCCGTACATCCACATTTCGCCGAGATTATTTCCGTCCCATGATGTGATAGGGGGCGAGCCTACCTACCGGGCACAATTCCAGACTCCGAGTTCATACTGAGCATTTCGTGATAGAAAATTCCAATATCACTTTTACCTGACCTGGGGATCAAACGCGAGACCTCAGCACAGCAGGCGTACCGCATACACTATACAACTGCGACACTGAGGCAGTCATACCGGCTAATAAAAAAAAGACAAATGTATTCCCCTGTGGATCAGTATAGAATCCCAACAAATCTCTCAGTGGATCCACATTAACAAAATTATTCCCGATTAATCCCCCAGTGATTGCAAGCAAAGGGCATCTTCGGTAGCATAGCTAGCATTGGTGGCACCTGGGGCGGACTTAAGTTGGGTGTCACCCCAGGAATGAAAACATTAACATTAAACATATTTTTAATACATATTAACCGATTTCAAAAACGAAAGAGGTTCTCAATTTTTGAGTAATTATTTCGGGTTATTTGAGGTCGGGTGACACCCTGGGCCGACTGCCCACCGACCCTTGCTACAGTACTGGGTACCTTAGTGGACGTAGGGAAAAATTGGCTCTAAGAAATATTTTACCGTGTTATTGAACAACCCATTAACTTACGTATTTGCTCATAAGTTTTTTTTGTGTGCATTGCTGTTATTCCGACGCTTCCTGCCACATAATGACGGTTACCTTGAAATAAAGAACCTTGATCACAAAATTATTGACTCATCGTTAAATATTTATTAGTTTTTATATAAAACGCCATCAAAACTATCTAAATTCATATAAACATTTGAGTGGTATATGAATAATGATTAATTTTCCTGTTTATTGTGGTTTCCTAGAATATTTTTGTTTATGTGATGTGAAATGATTAAAAAAACGCTTAAACATTATAAAATATCACGTTGCTATAATAAATCATATTCATTCCCATTTATAAAACCTGTTTTTATCGACTGTTTTATTTTTGTCACAGTATTTTACATTATGAATATTATTATTGTAATAGATATTCTTTGTTACATTAGGTCTATGTTTTCTGATTTCGTCACTTCGTATAGTTTTATAGAATAGGGTCGAAGGTTTTATGTCGAGGGCTAAAATCATGCGCTCGGTCCATTCTCGTAACAACCAATTTTATTATTATTTTTATGTTCAGGGCTCAGTCCTTTTAGACAGTTCTGCTAATATCAAGTGAGGCAAATACACGATAAGATCTGAAGAGTTTAACCACACACCCGCGAGATTCCCAGTTGGTGCAGTTAATATAAATAAAACAAAGATTAAAATGCTACAAACAAAACAATTGCAGACACAATCATTCAATTCTATTATATCATACTCCAATTTATTCCGAAAAAAAAAAAAAAAAAAAAAAATGATCTGATGAAACCAGAAATCAGCACTCAATTTTACATGAAGTCTTAAAATTGAGTGGCGATGTGTGTCATTTTACACTGTCATTCTTTACTTAGCTCTATGATACGTGGAAAATAAGGAAATGATATCAAGTTATCCACATTAGGCGAGACGTAATGTTTTTTTTATCCGAGCACGGCAAAGTGACTTCACTACACCTGATGTTAAGCGCAGTGACACCCAACCAGCGACCACCGAGAAACTATGAGTTTATTGGTGGTCACCAGAATTACAACGGCCTGTATAAATGCTTCTTCACACTCCGAAGAGGGAAGAAGCAGATCCAGGAGCCCGAAGAGAGGCGGATGACTGATACAGGCACAGGGATACAAGGATGTACCCTATACTCGCCCTAACCAACCGTCAAGTCATGTCAAGCCCCTCGGAAGAACCGGGTATACACTGGCTGATCCTGGAACGCGATCCACACAAGGCGTATGGATCACTATGGCAGGTTTTAACACCATGTGTACGGTGGTCGCTATCCGGGCGGATATGAATATCCTACCACCAGCAAATACTACGATACGAGCGTGCGCGTATGGGCGTCCGTTATTTCTACAAAATTCCGTAGTATGATACATAGTTTGTGGGATGATGTCATCGTTTAATAAATTAATAGTTTATGAATCGATAATGTCATGAGTCAAAGTACAGATCGCAACACGTTATTATTGTAAACATTGCGTCAACTTATTATACGTTATTTAAATAGCAGGTAGCTCGTAAGTCGTATTCGAGGGTCCGTCTGGGTAGGTAATTACCACCGTAGGCCATATTAGTTGGTGGGAGTGTACCTGATCATTTTGGTACCCGACTGGATAACGACCACTGTACACATGGTGAAAAACCAGCTATAGTGGGCAGTGGCTCGGCACGGTCGGCGGTGTTTCGGAGTTTTGTTACCAAAATATTGAATTTACTTTTTTATACTGGCACGGCAAAGTGTAAGATAGAATATAAAATAGTATATTATATAGTGATGTAGCAGTATGTAATATTGTTGTAGCAGCGGCCGGCAAACGAGCAAGTGGGTCACCTGACAGTAAGTGGTCTCCGTCGCCCATGTATACCCACAATACGAGAAGAAGCATGGGCGCGTTGCCGAACTTGGAAGGGATCATTAAGAAATTGGGAGGGGAAGGGGAATTTGGGCCTCCGGCTATCTTACTCACCGTACAAAACGCAACGGCAAGCCGCTACTTTACGTGAGTTTTCTGTGACACAGTTGTAACGCCCCAGTCGAGCCGGCCCATTCATGCTTTAAACAAAACTGTCTACAGCGTGGCGTCTACCACTCGGTGTAGTCTCAATATAATGCTTTAGATAAACTAAATAGTGGTAGGTTGCCACTCACCATAGGTTGCGCTTAGTTTGTCGGCTCGCATGCGTTGTTTACCTTTTTGGAACGAAGTTCCTTACGGCAGGCTTGGAGGGGATAGGGATTTCGCTGCGTGACCGAACTGAAAAAAATGTGATAGTAAAACCGTAAGAAAAAACCGTAAGAAAAAAGCGTTAAATGAGACGTGCGCATGCGCGACAGTCGCATAACCAGCCAGCGTTAGTTCCTTTTTTAAAATTAAATTTATTCAGCCAGTTATTATTTATAATTACATAAGTTGATAAAAAATGCTATACAATAGCTTTACCGCGGCAGTCTCCGAGTGCCACACGTCTTTTTTTATTTCTATTTTTCTATTCTATTTCTATGTAATTTTATGTTGTCAAACAAAAATAAAGAGACATATTTTGTTATTTTAGTTGATAATTTGAATTTTTTGCAATTTGTGTCGATTCTACATTAGCCGAAGGAACTTCGTTCCTACCTGGTGTCCTACGACACACACCAATTTTTTTTTTATAGCATAGGTAGGGAAACGAGCAAGTGGGTCACCTGGTGGTAAGTGATCTCCACCGCCCATGTAAACCCACCACCAGAAGAATCGTGGGCGCGTTGTCGACCTTAAAGGAAAGGGATAATTAGGGATTGGGAAAGGGAGGGGATTTGGGCTTCCGGACCTGCATCCAGGGACTGAAAATCCCTATAAATTACGGTACCGGTATCGAAGAATTTGGGTTATTTTTAAGATCTAGATTACCGCTATCTGGGTAGCTAAGATAAATAAACATGTTAACCCTATTTTAGGTTACCATTTTAATAACGGTGACCTAAAAATGACGTAAATACACATAGAGGTATCTATTATCCGTCCTTTATCTTATGGCGTCGGCACGTGTAAGATAGAGGCAATGATTATTTCGGTAACCGGTATTAAACCAGTTAGGTTAGAGGTTAGCGGTGAGGAATATAATAAGCTATTATAAAAATGAATGTTTGTCTGTATGTCCTTTTTAGAATCGTAGACTATGCATTGGATCATGGGATGATCTTTAGCAATGTTGTTGTGCATGAGCCCACGAAGGTTTCTGCGTTGGTACGACCAGTTTTCGACAGACGGCGCCACTGTTAGGCTACTTTTATCCCGGAAAAAGCAGATCACGCGGGCGGAGCCGCGAGGGACAGCTAGTCTATATATATATAAAAATGAATCGCTGTGCGTGTGTCTCGCAAAAACTCGAGACTGGCTGTACCGATTTGGCTAATTCTGATCTTGAAATATTTGTAGAAGTTCAGGGAAGGTTTACCCGGTGAGAAAAATAAATAATAAGTAAAGGAAAATACCAAAAACGACAATTACATTTTCCAATACAAACCGTTCCTAGGTATGAAAAATTTGATGTCTTTTGTCATTTTAGAAATAAATTGACACTTGGTTGTCAAATATTTATAGGTGCGTTCAGAAATTTGTCTGTTTCATAGGTAATATGGATATATATGGTATGAGGTCCGATCTCTTTGGTCTGTTTTATTGGAATACAATACAGTTTTGTTTCAGAAATAAAAAAAGTGTAAAAGTATCAGTTGGTTGACGAAAAAAGAAAATAAATAAATAAATTTCAAGACATTATTATTAAAGACTATCATCAGTTTGTCAGTGCGCGAGAACTTTATTTACGGTACGGGCTTTGACCGGACTGTCCGGACTGGACCCGACTGGACCGAACTGGACCGGACTGGACCGGACTTTAACTGGACTGGACCGGACTGGGCCGGACTGGGCCTGCCTGGACCAGACTGACAGGACTTTGACAGGACTTTGACCGACTTTGACCGGACTTTCACCGACTTTGACCGAACTTTGTTAGGACTTTGACAGGACTCTGATCGGACTTTGACAAAACTTTCACCGGACTTTGACAGGTCTTTAACCGGGCTTTGACCGGACTTCGACCGGACTCTTACCGCCTTTGACTGGACTTTGATAGGACTGACCGGACTTTGACAGGACTTTGACTGAACTGTGACCGGACTTTGACCGGATTTTGATAAGACTTTCACCGGACTTTGACAGGTCTTTAACGGGGCTTTGACCGTATTTCAACCGGACTTTGACCGGACTTTGATAGGACTTTGACCGGAACTTGACAGGACTTTCACCGGACTTTGACAGGTCTTTAACCGGGCTTTGACCGGACTTTGACCGACTTTGACCGGACTTTGACCGGACTTTGACAAGACTTTGCTAAGACTTTGACCGGACTGTGACCGCGCTGTGACCGGACTTTGATCGGACTTTTGAAGGACTTTTACAGAACTTTGACCGGACTGGAGTGCAGTGCAGTGCAGAGCAATCCAATGAAGTGATAACTTCTTATGGGAGGGTAAACCGCTTCGTAACGTAACGCGTTACGGCGCCACTCTGTTTGGCTTCCCTTTCTCTCACGCATACGGCAGCAGTAGGCAGGCTTCTCCTCTCTCACTTTAACCCACATTAGTTTAAGTTATCACTTCTGTCGAGCGTCTCGAGAATCACACTTCTTTTATTATTATTTTTTGTCGCGGGGAAAAGCGTTTTGTCGTTACCGTCCCACCGGGGGGAGGTGGAACGGTTATGTTGGGCTCTACCTGGCTTACGACCCAGCGTTGAGCCACCCGGGAGAGATGGAAAACATCCGGGCGACCGCTGGGCCGAGTCCGTAACACTATGTACACCCTATGCCGGCAAATATCAACTAAAAACCCCGCGGTGGCAATATTCGGCCCCGGGTTCCCGAGGCGAGAAGTGCCCAGGCTTCAGCAGGAACCGCCCCTGCGCGGTGCCGCCTTGCGGCCCGTCTCCAAATGTAGGAGGGTTCAGATGCCCCCGCGCACCGAAGGAGAAGACGACCTGCCTTAGGTCGTCGAAGTCAATTAAATGTGCGACGGACTACCTCACATGCAATGATGCAGTACCTCACTTAATTAATTTTTTTATTTACATTAAGTGCATAACTGTGTTGCATTTAATGTAAATGAAACATTTGTATTAAGTTAAGACCACATTTTACACATATATATGTAGGTGATACGAAGTTCACCGGGTCATCTAGTAATAAATAAATTACGGTTACGTTTGTTGGTTGGTTGGTGTTGGTTGTGGGCTCCTTTCGCACTTAGCCTGTAAAAGTATCAGACCATTGTGCGTGATATGCATGCCGGCTATAGAACAAGCCAGCCTAACTCCGACCAGAAGCGCAGGATCTTCCTGGTTTCTCTACAGGCTTCTCGGAGTGACCCCGTACGGTTACCTTTAAAAACACCGGTAAAATTATTATAGGTTGTAACCGACAAATTAGGTATTTGCCATGCCGGTGTCGGTCCCTGGCTGGACCACTAGAATATCATTATGAATACGCAGCGCGCCCATCACTAAGCACTGAACGGCAAATTTGACATGTGCCTAGTTGTTGCGGTCGAACAATAACTGGATATACAGCAGTCGGGCTCTCAGCATCCCGGAAAAAACGTCGCTTGAACGAGCAAGTAATAATAAATGCACCCAACAGTCACACACATAGTCCTGAGCCCACAGTAAGATACGAGTCTTGTGTCGTGGGAATCAGGAACTATGAGAGACTTTCGGTCTCACAACACCCAGACCCCGAAACAAATATTTGTGGATCACACAAACATTTGTCTCGGTGCGGGGATCGAACCCGCGGCCTCTCGCTTCACAGTCGGCTACTCGTCCGCTGCGCGTGGCGCTGGCTGTCGGAGCGAGATACGGAGCAAGTATATTTGCTTTTCACCACATGTGCGGTAGTCGCTCCCACTCTGGTGTAAATATGTGTCGGTTACCATCCCACCATCATAACTCTTTAATCCTCAAGGCTCCGTACAAATGGGCACTTTGGTAAGGCGAACTTTGGTATCCTTACAGGTGAGGACCTATCTTCCATCAGGGTCATCATCGCCGATGTCAAGGACGAGAGCAGTCTCAAGAACATGTGCTCTCAAGCCAAGGTGCTGGTCAACTGCTGCGGGCCCTACAAACTGTACGGCGAACCTGTCGTGCGAGCCGCTGTGGAGGTCAAGACAAATTACGTGGACGTGAGTGGGGAACCGCAGGTATGGGTGTACTTAATGATTTCTTACGTTTAGCGAATGTTTTTTTTTGTACTGGCCCTGTATTATACACGTCCCACTGCTGGGCACGGGCCTCCTCTACTGAATGAGAGGGATTAGGCCATAGTCCACCACGCTAGCCTAATGCGGGTTGGCAGACTTCACATACCTTCGAAAAATCGCGAATGTTACATACTGAAATTTAAATTCTAATTAAAACGGATTTTATCGGGGATTTTTTTCGTTTTAATTTTGGTCCCGACGTTTCGAAAGCTTTTCAGCCTTCGTGGTCACGTATTCGAACCGGGGAACGAAGCAGAGACCTCAGCACAGCATATAACTGCGCCACTGAGGCAGTCAAAGGCTGAATGGTTTTGGATAAAGTTTGGCACAAAGGTAGTTGTTATGACCGGGATCAGGACATAGGCTACTTTTTAAAAGACCGTTCACGTGGGTGGAGCCGCAAGCTTGTACTAGTATATGCGGAAAATAACTTGGCCAGCCAACGCGCTTAAACATAAGGGCTCGAGAAATAATTATCGACTCATTTTCTCGCGTTATCTCTATTCTCTCCATGTCATTCGATGCTAACATACCTACCCGCTCGACATTCATGCCACGAAGAAATAGTGTTTCGTTTTATCGTATTATATCTATCACTCTTTCTATGTCGTGAAGTAGACCTTACGGTACACTATGCATCTTTATGCTATACAAAGCTTTTCTCTCGCGCGCTATACATATATCTCGTGGGCTTATGCTAAGCGGGCTGAAATTATTACGATACGAATGGTGTGACGTCACAGATATTGTTGTTCACACAATAAAGGGTTAAGTGGTGTGAGGCGTAGAGGGCGGGTAATGACTAACTCACGCGCGACTAATTTATTTTGCGCATAATAATTGGATGCAAATACGAAATAACATTTCAACCCAAATCAAGTTAAAATTGAAATATTGTTTTTACTTTGCTAAATACATTAAATTATGTAAAAAAAATATAAATTAAACATTCCCCATAATTCATCATCATCACAAATATTTGTGTGATCGACAGATATTTGTTTCGGGTCTGGCTGTTATGGGAACGCAAGTCCCTCGCAGTTTCGTCCATACCCACAATACAGGTTTAACCTAGTGTGGAGTCGGGACTATGTGTGTGTCTGTTGTGTGTATTTATGTATTATCTTATAATAGCTCTTCAACTATTTTGTAAAGGAGTTACTTCTATTACATCATCATACAACGAATGTATATTTAGATATAAACAAACGTTTAAAAGCAGATGTTTTGCTGTTTAATTGCAATGGTATGTGCAGCCCACGGTGCGACAGCGTGGCGTCGCAATTCCAATATATATCTAGATATCAATACTAAGTTGTTATGGCCGCCTACGTAATAGGCTAACAACCTAGGGAGGTCGCAGACAGATGCTTATTCATGGTGTGTTCACACGGTTCTATTTTAGTTGTTCAGTTGCTAAATCGCATGCGAATTGAACCGTTAGAACAGACTTCATCGAATTGAGCAACAAAAATCATACAGCTTTTGTTGATTCAAGTCATTTGAGTAACTAAAATCAAACCGCGAAATGCGTCATTTCTTTGACCGACAGAATTTATACCCAACGTCCACGATATCATAAAATCAAAATCAAAACCAAATCATTTATTGAATCATTAAAATGTTTTAAATAAAGTCCCGAGTTCATATCCCAGGTTAGGCAATCACAATATGATTCTGTTTGAGTTATCGATTCGAAAAATTACACATTATTCCCATGGAAATGGCCTTTTGTGCTCGGTATGGCGCCGACCTCGCCATCTATCAGGTCACTGGGTGAAGTTGCACTTCTGCTCACCCCGTCGAGGATACAGGCGTGACCTTACGCACAGTATTATTTTTGTGAGCAATCGTTTAATGCTTATCGTATTTATGAATGTGATATGAAGCCACATTTAAACCATACTGCGCTTGTTTTCGTATAACTGTAATCTCGTTAATGCATTATTGAATTATCGACACGACCGACCGTCTGGACGTGTCAATAAACAATATTTATTTTTAGACAGCTTGTTTGTAATAGACATAGTGTATAGCCGTACAGTTTCGAGATTCGAGGTCATGCGCCACTTGAATAGTTTGAACAGGTTTTTTTTTCTGAGCACGGCTAAGTGACGGCGCTACACCTGATGGAATGCGTAGTGCAGTCCAAAAAACCAGCGACCACTGACGAACAATGTGTTTATCGGTGGTCACCAGAGTCATGCCGGCTTGTATAAATGCTTCGTCCCTCTTCGGAAAGGGAAGATCGATCGAGGGGCCTGCGCTAGGACGGGCGGATGACCGATGCAGGCACAGGGGTACAAGGATGTATCCCCATACCCGCCCCAACCAACTATCGAGTCCTGTAGCAAGCCCCCCGGGAGAACCACATATACACTGGCTGGTCCTTGGACGCGATCCACACAGCGTGTGTGGGTCACTAGAGCAGGTTTTAACACCATGTGTACGATGGTCGCTATCCGGGCGGATATGAATATCCTACCACCAGCAACGGTTTTTTTATACATGTCACTAGCTTGATAGTACGCCTGCTCATAAATTGTAGTAGCAGACCACTCAGTATTTTTAATTATAGCATAGCAAATACGTTATGGCACTGCACTGCCTTATCATTTTCCAAGGTAGGTAGGTCTCGGGGTGACGAGCGCACTCCAGTGCCATGCGGTGTTTCATAATTCAAAGTTCTGTGAGGTGTTGTGAAAATAACAAACAGTGCTGCTTTGCGACAAAAATAGAAACGAAGCGATGCAGAAAAGTCATAGTGAATCTGATAATTCGCTAGATGGCGTTGCTTGAAAAATACATTGCGATGTCAAGATTCTCCAGCGGTTATACGGTACCCATGAGCTTTGTTCAACAATCATACTTACCTGGCGTAGGGGACACCGTGATCACGAAGGCGGTTTAGTGATGTTCATGTACAAAAAACATCGATATTTTTTCCGATATAATATATCGTGAAAAAAAATATCGATATTTTTTCCGATATAATATATCGAAATATTGTATCGATATATAGCGATATATCGGTCAAAAATATCGATATTTTCGATATATCGAATTGTAGGAAGGAAAAGAATTTCTTAGAAAATGATTAACAAAAATAATATCGAAGAGCTAAAAAAAAAAAAAAAAAAAATACTTATTCTGGTATTTGATGTTGTTTTTTTTTTTTTTTTTAGCTACATCCGATAGATTTTCTATTTTCCGATATCCTTAATTCGATATATCGGATAAAATATATCGACTTCAATGATTCGATAGTATCGCATTGATTCGATATATCGGATAAAATATATCGATATTATATATCGACTTCAATGATGCGATAATATCGCATTGATTCGATATATCGAATAAATGTATCGATATTTTATCACATATCGATATATATCGAGCACCCCTAAGGCGGTTCCCCCAGGGCGAGGCCTGTCCATTGCACTGCGGACGGGTTGACCCTTGCGATTACCCCTAATGTGGGTAACTCGGACGCGTAATTTTTGGTAGTGGGGACTGCGTACGCGCTGTCCCCCGTATAAATCTGATGTTATTATGTATTTAAGACCTATTAAACAATATTAGTGAGAAAATAGCAATGTTAGTTTTCTATATTAGCTACTCTCATTTCTGGTACAGTTTATCGTGATTTTGTCAGGTACCGCCAAGTACTCAAATCATTGCACACATTTGTTACGAACGTTTTTGGTATTTTTTTTTACTGCCTTGATAGGCAGACGAGCAAGCGCCCCGCCTGATGGTAAGCGGTCACCGCCGCTCATGGACATCGGCAATGCCAGGGGCACAGCCAAGCCGCTGCCTAACGACTATGTTCGTTGCTACCTTTTTTGAAGTGAAACTTTTTTAGCACTGTTGTGAATACACGCCGTGAATCACACAGGAGTCTGGAGGCCGCATTAAACGTAATGTTTTCTTACGACGCGAATGTTACATATTGAAACAAGCAGCGAAAGTCGCGGGTTCGAAACCAGCCCCATAAGCATATACCTCTCACTTTTCTAATATTAATACGCAACTTAGGCTGGATTGCACCATCTTACTTTAACAATAACAAACATGTTAAAGTACCGGTTAAGCAAAAAATGAAGTGCACCATTTGACAAATGTTAGATTACGTCATAACTTTAGCTGTTAACAGTAACTGCCAAAGATTCGCTGGTTCAAGCTATTGTTAAAGTTAAATAGCTGTCAGATGGTTCAATATTCTAAAGATGTTGTAGATAACTATGCCAAAGAATACGATGGTGCAACACATTCCGCAGTCATTGTTAAAGTCAGCGTTAATGTTATCGTCAAATTTGACATAAACCTTAACTTTAACAGCTATCATGGTGCAATCCAGCCTTAGTGTGATTATGTTATTGTTGACAGTTCATGGAGTCGATGCAGCTGAACTACGACGAGCAGGCGCGCGACGCCGGCGTGTACGTCATCAGCGCGTGCGGGTTCGACAGCATACCCAACGATCTCGGACTGGTGCATCTGCAGAACAACTTTAAAGGTATTTTTTTTTTTATTTTTTTTTTTATTGCCTTGATAGGCAGACGAGCAAGCGGCCCGCCTGATGGTAAGCGGTCACCGCCGCTCATGGAATGGTATTGATGGAACGAGGCCAAAAAAACTATGCTGTTTGACAAATCCTATGATATTGGTGAATGTAATTGTATACTTGCCTCACCTACATCTAAGAAAGCAAGATTGTTGTACAAAATGGTTCAGGAAGGTCTCCGAAGATAATACCTTTTGTCTACCAATGACGGTGACATAGTCATGACATGACTTCATGACGAAACCCTCGCTTAAAAATAAAGAGAAAAAAAACCTTTAAAGGTAACGTCGCTAGTTGCCAGCCCGCTTACCATGACCCCACGAGACATTTCGCGCGCGAGGGACTAGTTTCTTGTTTTTACCGTATCGCACAACCCACGACATAAAGTTATAGAGATAGCGTGAGAAAACGGCATAATATTTCCTCCTAAGTTTGGTACACCACCACGCGTAAATATTTTTCTAACTTATTCACGGACCACGGGTCCTACGGGACCACGCCTGACATGGTTTTTGTTGCATATTGTATAATATACAATATGCAACAAAAACCATGTCAGGCGTTTTAACTGTTATATTAGAATCGATATTCAAACCTAAAGAAATAACTCGCGTACTATGCGTGCCAAATAAGAATAGGACTGTCAAGACGCCATTTTGTTCAGCAATACGCGCAAACTTCATTACCAAAGTGTATGGTGTGCAAAAACAATATATTCAGTTTAAATGTTTAATGAAGGTTTTTTTTGGTATTTCTAATACATTTCACGCCAAATTAATTATAAATGAGTAGGATTTCAAAGAAAAAGCATATTTATAAAAATAACAATAACAAGGAAGTCCAGTAGGCAACATATACAGGGTTATTTTTAAAACACTGACAACCTCGCAGGGCCATATAGCTGACCCCATAAGGAACAACTTTTGTTCTACGAGTTTGGACATAACTCAATACATAAGAAAAAAAATGATTTTACAAGTTTTTGTTGTGTAGTATTTGTGTTCGTACGTGTAGGTATTATCGATCGATACGGCGCGGCCGGTCATTGAACTGACGCGGGCGCTGCGTGTAGTACGTACGTAATCTGCGATGCGTAGGTAACTTTCAAGACGGAAATTAAATTCATAATTATTTTTGTATGAGAATAAAATCTAACAAATTATGAAAAGTCGTAGAACAAAAGTAGTAGCAAATGACCTTAGGAATCTACTCCTGCGAGGTTGTCAGTGTTTTAAAAATAACCCTGTATAGGACACACGCGCGTATACACGAAAGCGTAGCTAACGGCACATTGGTAGCTTCTCAATAGCGTCACAAAATAGCGTCATATTAGGGTGACCAGTGGCATTAACTGTCTATTTGTTCATTTTTTAAACTGTTTCCTTACAGTTCCATAATTAATTTATCCAAAATTATCGATTAATAAAATTCAAGAATAGTGTTTATTGAATGAATATAATGGTTATACAATAATTAAATCTATATCTATTAACAATAAAAAATATATGAAATTTCTTTTTTGCACTTTTTTTTGCTAGCAGTACTACTTTGACAGTTATCGTGTGAAGTTGGCAGCAAACGCGATCCTATTCTTATTTGGCACGCATAGTACTAATTATTTATTTTTCAACTTTAATTAATTTATTTTTGTAAAGCGTATTTCAATTGACCTGTGCACAAACGAGACAGAGCGTAAAAAACAAAGTTGCGGCGTCTGCGTAGTATGTAGGTATCAACGTCAAACGCGGAGATGTAAACAGCATTTTCATCAAATCAAATCATTAATTGAATCAATAAAATGTCAAACATCATTTAGATTCAGTCAAATTTTAACTCTACCGCCAGTTCGGAATGCTGATTCGTTAAAGAAGAACGGGCAAGAAACTCTAACGTTGCTCTTTTCTAAACTAATTACAATACATATTAGCACTACATACATGGAAGTATTATTTATTTGAGTTAGAGCAGCTCAATTTATATAATAAATATCATAATGATATAAAATATCATAATATCATAATAAATGAGTTCATCTTGCTTTCGTTTCAAACTCAAATTCAATTTCTTTATTATGTAATTAGGCTGCCAAGGGAACTTTTACACGTAATTTGAATCGACCAGTACTTCGGAAATGCCCACTGGTCTGAGAAGAAGCATCAAGACACTCGGCTGTTGGTCTTTGTATTTTGTTTTAATATAGGTATTTCAATTTGGTATACAAATTGTTTATTATTATTTAATTTAACTTATTATATTGTGCGTCGCATATGTGGACCACGAACTAAGAAAGGCCAACAGGGTTTTTGTCTGTTGATTTCGGTTTGAAGGACATTGAAGCCAATAAAATTGCTGGGCATTATGGGATTTAATCTTACGTCTCGTGGTGACGTGGGCAGTCCAGTGCCACGCAGTGATTTGTAACTCAAAGTTCTGTGTGGTGTTGCTTCTGTTTATGGGCATGCGTGGCGCTTACCATCAGGCGAGCGACTTCCTTTTCTCGTAATTCGTTTTTTGAGTGGTAGAGCCACGCTGTAGACAGTTTTGTCTACAGCATGATTTGGCTGGCTCGACCGGGTCGTTACCACTGTCTCACAGAAAACCGACATAAAGTAGCGACTTGCTGCTGCGTTTCGTACGGTGAGTGAGATACCCGGAAGCCTAAATCCCCTCCCCTTCCTAATCCCAAATTATCCCTTTCCTTTAAGGTCGGCAACGCGCTCATGATTTTTCTGGTGGTGGGCGTACATGGGCGGTGGTGATCACTGACCATCAGGTGACCCACTTGCTCGTTTGCCGGTCTATGCCATAAAAACAAAAAAAATTCAAGCGAATTTTAACATTTCATTACCTGTGTTCTGTGAGTGTAAGCGAAATAAATTAGAATATAATGTATGTCGCTTTATAGGAACCCTGAACTCGGTGGAGTCGTACTTGAGTGTTCGTGTGAGTCCGGAATACGACGCTGAAGCGAGGAGGACCGGCTACTTACACTACGGCACTTGGGAGTCACTCGTAACCGGGTACTGTTGTCATTTATCATCCCCCTAATAATATTTGAGTGATAGACCCCACGACGACCGGATAAAGGTCGCAGGAAGTCGCTGGATGCAGGCCGCTTCCAACAGGTCGGGCTGGAAATCTTTGGGGGAGGCCTATGTTCAGCAGGGGACGTCCTGTGGCTGATGATGATAGACCCCACGCTCTAGACCAGTGTTTCCCAGCCTTTTTTTAGGCCATGCCCCACCTTAACATTTTTTTGCAAAATTTGTCACCGATATCTAGCATTGCATTTAAATAACCCAAAGCGAAAGGGTTAAAGTCGTGTCGAGTCCATTTTTAAATTGCCCCCCTTAACTATCAAATTGCCCCCCCCCCCTGTGGGGCGTGGGCCCCACGTTGGGAAACACTGCTCTAGACAGTTGTCTACAGCATGAATGTACAATACCTCCTTAGTTCATTATTTTGTCTCCCGATTTGCTGCGGAGGGAAGTGGAAAATTTATATTTTCAACTCTTCCCTATATTTCTATTTTATTAAGTTCGCGATATTTTTTTTTATCCGAGCATGGCAACGTGACTGCACTATATAGTGATAGTAAGCGCAGTGCAGTCCAGTGACCACTGACAAACAATGGGTTTATCGATGGTTACTAGAATCATGCCGGCCTGTATAATTAAGCTTCTTCATTAATTCCGAAGAGGGGAGAAGTAAATCGAAGGACCTGCGTCAGGACATGCGGATGATTGATACAGGGAACAGTAATACGTGGATGTACCATACCCGTACTGACCAATAAAGTCATGTAGCAAGCCCTTCGGGAGAACCGGATATGCGCTGGCTGATCCTGCAACGTGATACACACAAGGCGTATGGATCACTATGACAGGTTTTAACACCATGTGTACGGTGTTCGCTATCTGGGCGGATATGAATATCCTGCCACCAGCAAAAGGCTTACAGAAGTTACAGTGGCGGGTGTGTGGGCGGAATAGTCTCTACAGCATGAATGGGCCGGCTAGACCGGGTCGTTACCACTTTCTGGCAGAAAACCGACGTAAAATGACAGTTTGATGCTACGTTTTGTACGGTGAGTGAGATATCTGGAGGCGTAAATTATCCCCGTCCATTAGGACCATTAGGGAAGGATTACCTTTAATTATTAAAGTCGGCATCGCGGCTATCGCTTCTGGTGACCGTTCGTGACCGCCGGAGTTCACTTCACACGAGGCGACCCGCTTTACAACACTGCATCTGCTATAAAAAAATGCTTAAATTTTGCAGTCTGGCGGCCCGTGGTGATTTGGCAGCTTTGAGGAAGAAACTGTACCCAGAGAGACTGCCGTCATACAAACCGAAGTTGGAGAGACGGTAAGCGTATTTCAATATTCATAAACACTACATACTTTTAGTGTATTAATTATTGTATGTGAAAAAATTATAAAAATAATAAAGCGAGTTTTGTGAAGTGAAACTTCTTTAGCACCGTTGTGATTTGAAAATTCGATGAAACGAAAAAGCGACAGTAAAAAGAGACAAATATATTCATAAATAGGATTTAGCCTGCGAGAGAATGAGTTAGATTACAAGTATGCAATGTTTTCTGTAATCTTCGTCTCTTTGTTTATCTCATTCTCTTGTATGCTATTTTTCTAAAGTTTCACTTGTGCCGTGTGTGAATTGCACACGCACACTTTTTTTATTAAGCACAATGTGTCCGTAAACAGAAGCAACATAAAACAGAACTTTGAATGACAAACCACTGCACGGCACTGGACTGCGTTTGTTAGAATATTGTTATTAGTCTAACTGCCTCGGTGGCGCAGTCGTATCGCGTACGCCATAGATCCGTGCACTTGTTTTAATAACAGACGACTCAAATTTTGATGTCACCATGGCGAATGGCCATTACAGTGCGTGCGAGCGAGATAGTGAGATGTCCGTACTATGCGCCCACCTTTGCTCATAGCACTATTTAAAATCGTAACTGAGGCCGCGGACTCGAAGTCGTAGGCAAGCGGCGGCGGCGCGGGTGCGGTGCGTTCAAATGCATTGATTTAAATGGACCCGGTCTCTAAAGCCGCGGCGCGGCGCGGGCGCGTTGAGCGACGTACGAGCGGCGCTCGTTAGTCGAGCGGCGCCCGCGCATCTGCATTGACGTAGTGTTGTGCATTATCAAAATGCCCGCCGACGTGATGGAGCAAATGATTTCATTGATTTTTGATAGGACACCAATATGGAACAGCAAAGATAGGAATTTTTTTAGGAGGGTGATTAACAAGTTATGGGAAGAAATAAAAAACGAACTGAATATTGGAGGTAAATGAATATAAAAAAGTTTTATTGTCAATAAAGTAATTATTGTTTTGTTCATGTCTACGTAAATAAATAATTAAGCCTGATTAGTGGGTCCAATAAAAAGTAATCCATAAATATTACGATGTCTGGGAACTCAACTGTTGTAAAATAATTAAATTAATGCATAGATAGTTATGCATCCTCCACCTGTTTGTGAAGTAATAAAAACTTGTTGACTAATATTTTTGCAGATGTTCTTGTTGTGATTAAAGTTCATTCAAAAACATATTTACAATAAATGACCCGAACACGTGTTTCGCAGGTGCGCTTATTTTGATCAGAAATCCTAGAACTGAATACCAATGGTAAACAAGTATAGAGTATAAATAATAAAGCTTCATTGCGAAGATTTGTATTCTTTTTAAAAATCTTCGGCGCTCCTATAGAACTTATCTAGGTACAGAATTGTGTACACTCATTCGGGTATAGTCATAGAATTTATAGGGATATTGTCTCTGTTTTTCATAATTCCGATGAAACTCGCCTTTTTGTTTCCTTGCCTGGTTGTAGAAATTCACATCTTAGGTTACGAATAAATTTGTATCAAAAAGATATTGTCGTCGCTGTTTAGACATTTCGTTCGCGAACACTAATTTCTCATAGCACAACACTACGCCGCTCTAGCGCCGCGCGATCTGCCCGCTGACTTCGAGACCGTGGCCTGAGGGCCCATTTTTGAACCGATTTTGATCGTGTTTAACAAAACGGTTTCTTTTTCATATTATTTTCTGTTGCATATAAAATCTTATATATATAAAAATGAATGTTTGTCTGTATGTCCTTTATAGAATCGTAAACTATGCATTTGATCATGTGATGATCTTTGGCAAAGTTGTTGTGCGTGAGCCCACGAAGGTTTCTGCGTTGGTACGACCAATTTTCGACAGATGGCGCCACTGTTAGGCTACTTCTATCCCACAGCTTAGCCGAGTTAGTAATGTATAATAATTAACATAGCAAACAACTTATTCCAGTGCATTACTACACAAGCGCGACGACCATTGGTGTCTACCGTTCCCCGGCGCCGACGAATCGATCGTGTACAGAACACAACGATACCAACACGACAAGAACGACCAGCGACCGGTACAATTCAAAGCGTACGTCAAATTCGATGGACTGTTTAAGTCATTACTCACGATGTTCACCTGCGGCTTCATATATTTGATGTCGAAAACCGAGTTCACCAAGAAACTGTTGTTGAACCATCCGAGGTTGTTTTCTGGAGGTTTTGTGTCCCACGATGGTCCCAGCGAGGCTGTGATGGACCACACCCGGTTCAAGTTTGAGTTGTACGGCGAGGGATGGGAGGAAGGCAGCGATGTTGACGCCACGCCGCCCAACAAGAAGATGGCTGTGAAGGTATGAATTAAATGACTGGTATGGCTCACCCTCTTTTGTTCCATTGTGTGCGTAGGTGTGTCTTCCACACAACTAGTAAAAAAGTAAAGTGTATAATAGGTAATAAGCACCGATAGCTCAGCGGCCATGGCACGGACTGTCGAGACGAAAGTCGCAGGTTCGAAACCAGCCTCAAGAGCATACGCCTCTGACTTTAAGTTACGTGTATATTAATTGTTAATTATCGCTTACTTGAACAGTGAAGGAAACATCGTGAGAAAACCTCCATACCTGAAGACTAGTAAAGATTTTTCGAAGGTATGTGGAGTCTGCCAACCCGCATTAGGCCAGCGTGGTGGACTAAGGCCTAACCCCTCTCATTCAGTAGAGGGGGCCCATGCCCAGCAGTGGGACATATATAATACAGGGCTAGTATTATTATTATTATTAGTAGGTAATACTAACCTGTTACTAATATAGCATTCAGGTAAAATACTGATACTAACTTACTAACATCACTATGGACACAGTCTGAAAATAGATTTATATTATTATTAAATGAATCGTTCAAAAGGAATGTTTAATAATGGAGTTTTTTTTTACTAGCTTAAATATCGACTAATGCTCGACTTATGATAAGCATGCCTGCCCTTAAATAGAAGCAACACCAAACATAAATTTGAGTTCCTTTTTGTAGCAAGGCAAGCGAGCAAGTGGGTCACCTGATGGTAAGTGATCTCCATCGCCCATGTACGCCCACAATACTAGAAGAATCATAAGCCCGTTGTCGAACTTAAAGGAAAGGGATAATTAGGGATTGGGAAGGGGAGGGGGATTTGGGCTTCCGGTTATCTCACTCACCGTACGAAACGCAGCAGCAAACCGCTACTTTACGTCGGTTTTCTGTGAGACAGTGGTAACGACCCAGTCGAGCCAGTCCATTCATGCTGTAGACGAAACTGTCTACAGCTTGGCCCTACCACTCATACTCACACTCATGGTCCCGGTGTATTTATATTTGTTGGCAGGTGTCGGGTTCGAACCCGGGATACGGCGCTACAGTGGTCTCGTTGTTGTTATCGGCCATCACTGTGCTCAAGGAACATAACAAGATGCCCTCAACGTGAGTATTTACTTTTTAGGGCTCTGCATACAAAACCCACCCACTCGACTTTAATACTAACCTGGTATCTCTGAAATGAAATGAAATTAAATAAAATAGTTTATTAATAATGAAGGCAATTTAAATAGCGTTTATGACAAGTCAGTACTAAGATAAAACGACGTATGTATAGAAATCAGTATCAAGGTTGTAGGTCCGTCGTCAGCACTGTTGTGTTTCGGTTTGAAGGACACTGAAATCATTGAAATTACTGGACATTATGAGACTTAACATCTTACATCTGAGGGTGACGAAAACTTTGAATTACAAAGCACTGCATGTCACTGAACAGCGCTCGTCACCTCAATTTTAAGTCTAATAATGTCCAATAATTTCACTAGCTTCAATGTTCTTTATACCGAAACACAACAGTGCTTACACACTGTTGTTTGGCGGCAGAAATAGACAAAGCGTTGGCACCAACCCAGACCGCCTCTCGCATACTTGCCCACCCTATGACCACGAAAGAGCAGAACCGCGATAAAATCAGTTTATTTCATTATGTAGGGTAGACTGGGTACGATTGTGACAATTTTAGTTTGACCGCCAATAATTTTGTTAATTTACTAGTTGGTTGAGACAAAAATTACTTAAATCGTAGTTTGTACATTTGTCTACACAAAAATACTGAAATTTTGTCTCAAAATACGCTGTATTAGTTATAGCATCAAATTTATAAAAAAACGGAAAATGTCACAACCGACCACACCCCAAGGACGGTTGTGACAGTGAGTGGAATCAGTAGTGACAGACGTAAACATTCATTGAAATGGTTTATAATGACTTTTATTGTTAGAAATGTTTAACAAAACACAAAATACTTTTCTCGTACTGTTATCGTAACAACAACATGTGATTAATATTATGCATTTCCGCAGCTCTCCGTAAAGAAGTGCCACGTTTTACTTCATCATAAGCATTCTTATTTTGACAAATATCAGACCGCGCTTTTTCTTTTCTTTCCGCAAGCGTTTTCTGGGCATCTAAAAGCAAAAACATAAAAAAATATATGTCATACCGTACCCACTACATTTGTCACAACCGTACCCAACGCATGCTTCTGAAAACAATAAAACACCATGACTAAACTAAATTATTTATGTAAAAAGTAATCATTTGTTATTAACTACTAATATTCAATTCACAACAAAAAATATTTGCTATAGTATATCTGTATACCAATAAAAGTGAATATTCAAAGAATTTGATCAAAAAAACTTACTTTTGGCTGTTGAAAAGCAATGTGGCCTCCTGCTTTTGTTTACGTCGCGCACCGGCTAACGCAATTCTGGGCAACATGTGTAGACATGGATCGCGCTTCTTTTTCCCCTTACACTCTTCCCCGTATTCCGTATAGTTTCGCGATTATCACGACTGTCACAACCGTAACCTGTCACAACCGTACCCAGTCTCCCCTACTATTAGCATGAACATAAGAAATCATTATGTTATGTTATATTTTGACAGCCTCCGTGTCGCAGCGGGCGAGTATCCGGCTGTGAAGCGAGAGGCCGCGGGTTTGATCCCCGCACCGAGACAAATGTTTGTGTGATCCACAAATATTTGTTTCGGGGTCTGGGTGTGGTGAGATCGAAAGTCTCTCGTAGTTCCTGGTACCCACGACACAAGACTTGTATCTTACTTTGTATCAGGACTATGTATGTGACTGTTGGGTGTTATTTATTTATTTATGTAATCATTATTTAATTCCAGTGGCGGTGTGATGACAACCGGGGTCGCTTTCAAGGACACTGAGCTCGTCAACAAACTGAACGAAAACAATTTTAAATTCGAAATAATCGACGTTAAGTAATCCTCTATATTGTCACCAGAGCTATATAACATGTGCGAAGTTATTAATACTCGAATATATGTATTGTAGTGTTATTACAAAATGTTTACTAACTTTAATTTTGGTATATAATAATATTTCAACCCACATCAAATAAAAATTGAAATATGAATTTTATTTTGCTAAATTCAATATGTAACTTAAATCAATAATTTAAACTTCTATTTTGCATGGGAAATGTTCCATTTATGATTTATGAAGTGATAACTTCCTATGGGAGGGTAAACCGATTCGTAACGTAACGCGAGCAGTAAGCAGGCTCCTCCTCTCTCACTTTAACCCACATTAGTTTAAGTTATTATGTAATATAAATTGTCATTTCTATGTACGATAGTGTGTACTTTTACCGGACTTTGTTATGTAATATAAATTGTCATTTTTGTATACGATAGCGCAATAAATGAATATTGTGTTTAACCATATAAATGATCTCTTTTATACTGATAAATAAAGCAATTCGTGCGAAATTATTCCCTGACCATTCGAAAATATTCAAAAATGCACAACGTTAATGTTCAAGTTTTCACTTCTGCCGGCACTCCCGGAGTGCAACCCGTTGTTTTTTTTATACAATACGGAGTTTAACCTACTTAATTTAATGAATTTAGAAAAATAAAACATCAATATTTTTACTTGATGTAGGTTGAAATGTTATTGCATATTTGCATCCAATTGATATACAATACGTCCGAAATAATTTGTCCGACTCGTGATTAAAAACCGTTGAAAACATATATCGTCGATGAAGTACCAATACCTCCTAACTGACAATTTAGTCCAAAATTACAATAGACGTAAACATAAACCACGTCCCTTAGTAACTAATAAAAATGTAATGTATTGGAAACTATTATATTATATAGTTAATCAAAATAAATAAAACCTTATTTTAAACAGTTTTTGTAAAATAAAACCTCATTTTAAACAGACTGGTGTAAAATTAGATTCTCAACACTTAGGAGGTATTGGTACTTCATCGACGATATGTACCCTGTAATCCTCGAAGGTGTAGGCACAGGTGTAACCAGTACACCTACATTTCGCCAAGCGTATCCCCGTCCCATGATGTGATGCGAGCCTATCTCAATACTCAATGTGTATTCATTGTTAATTATCGTTCGCTTTAACGACTATGGAAACTTACTGAGAAAATCAACCTTTTTGTCTTTCGCTATTTTGGTTATCTGTGGGTGAAGTGGCGGACCGCAAATAAATTTGGTAAATGAGATTCAATTCAGTAGTAACGGAGTTTCGTAGTAGGGCTTAGTTTCTGCATCGGCCGCTAGATGACGTTACTGGTGTATTTATGTGCAATATTATAATTTCCACAGACCTGGAGCGGTTTAATTATAAACCGTATTATCTAAACTAGGATTATATAGATCAGTTTCTATTGGTTGCCATAGTAACTGTTTTTTTAAGCATAAGCCGGTGCATGAGCAAGTGTTACTTGATGGTAAGTGATACCCATCGCTTATGATCACTCGCAAAACTCGAATAATTATTAACATGCCGACCATAAAAGGAAAATTAAGGTATTGGGAGAGTCGTGTGATTATTTAGGCCCCCGGATAGTTGATATAAACGTAGTTTAAAGTTGGTCATCGTTTTATAGTAATACCTAAACTACGTATTTAAATTTGTATGAAAACTAAGCGTAAAATATATTTATTACGGGTCGGTGTCTATTTAAGATGATTGGTCTGTTGTTTCACTTTAGTTTTACGCCTTTGTTTTGTTTTTTGAACGTATATATTTATCACCGGTAAAAATTTTTGGAAAGCCAAAAGATTAAAATTGTTTGTTTGTTGTCTTACTTAACATAATCGTTAGATGGCGTTGATTATTGTTTTTTTTTCTATTTTTAATACTTTTAATAAGTATTTACTAATCAAACAGAAACAGTACCGACTCAAAATAAAATTACAAGTTGATTTTAATTATTTACGGTCTTTCAGTATTTTGAGTCGGTTGTGTTTTTGTGGAAATATTTTTTTGTTGTCGTTGAAGTTTTAATTGTTATAAACATAAGTTAAAACTACATTATACGCATTGTATTACATATTATATTATAAACATTAAATATCGCCTCATTCGTCTCGTGGCAGCCTAAAAAAGTTACCTAGTTAGTTGTACCTCTGCCTACTCCTCGGGAGATAAAGGCGTCAGCTTATGTGTATACCATATCTAAAATCTTAATCTCATGATATTCACGCATCAAATTTAATCTAGATGTAATTTAGGGTATCTAAATAGCTTTATAATGCATTTAATACACGGTCTGAAGATGGCCTTAACTGCTTTTTATAAAGTGGTTATAAAAAAATAATTATTTTTGTACACGTACTGAAGCTTTATAAATGATTTAAAATGATATAGCTTGTTTTATTTTTTCACTTGTTTTCCTATGGTAGACTTATCCCCGTGATACTACTGCATGGTACTACCAGTAGTGCTACATGAAAATTTCATTTTCATTGAAACTACCGGTACTACTGAGTTTGGGCATGTAGAGGATGTATGAAAGAAGTTTGACGAAACAAATATACATGGCGAGTGTGAATGGTACAGTTGGGAGGGGAAGGCCTCGGCGGACGTTCTTAGATCAAGTCGGAGATATTCTCGAGAAAGGCCAGAGTACCTTAAACCGACGTGCATGCATGAAGAATATAATGAGAGTGAAATAGGCCAAGTTGTGTAAGGATCGTAGCAGGTGGAAGTCCGTTGTCTCTGCCTACCCCTATAGGAAACAGGCGTGAGTCCATGTACCGGTAGTGCAATAAGTAAATATCTTTTCCTGTGATTTATTTGTACCCATTAGATACTCATTGTTTTTTTATCTCCTTTCTAACGCAACCTCACCTGTAAGTATGAACACGCGTGGCTAAAATCTAGTGTAGCAGCAAAAGCTACGTTATCCTTTGCACTACTGGTGTTTTCACAGAAAACATTTTCCAATACCACTACTGGTAGTGCCATGCAGTTCTCCTAGGAATTCATTTCTATACTGCTTGTTGATATTTCAGAATTTAATAGATAAAATTAGCATTTAACTGAAATATTAACCAAAAAAATATGAAATTCAAAAAACCATGGGTGCCGTTGCTACTCGGCCGCAACTACTTGGCAGTCAGGTGTAAACAGTTAATACTTTTTTGTACGGCAACTATGGTTTTTTGAATTCTCTACATACATAGCTGTGTAATAGGAACAATGCTTTATTTAACTACACCATAAACGAAATTTTTTCCCAAAATGTAATTATATTTAAAAAAAAAAAAATTATGCGGGCACTTTTTGACTGGCACCCCATTATCAATGTATTGTCCTATTCAAAATGAATGTAGAAATTTGAGCTTGAGCATCTACGTTATGAACGTAGAGATTCTACTGCCGGATCTTAGGCTATAAGGATGCCTAGTATATTTTTTGGAGTGAAAAGTTCTTTAGCCGCGTTGAGCACTTTTTGGTAGGGGGTAAACGTGTGGTATCGCGTCAGCGACATGCTAATGTTAATTCAGACTATACACGTATAACACATCGTATATACCTGACCGTGTACTGTGCGAGTTGGACGCTTTTTGGATGGGTGAAATCTTGTGAGCTCTGAGTATCTGTAGCTATACAGTCAGTCAGTCCGAGGCGATTTGAGTCGATTCGAGTTGAGAGTGAGAATTAAATAAATATACGTAAGTTATAAGTTTTCACTTATATCGGCAGTCCCTATGACTACCATTTCTTTTTTTTTCGTTATAGTTTTATGTTGGCCACTATCTCGCCTGTCGGTGAGCGATGATGCAGCCCAAGATGAAGCACGCTTGCCTAGCAAACGATTCACTCGCTTCTTGAGGCAGCCAGATTATATTTATCGGGGAACTGACTCCGGCCTTCCTACTCGTCGAAGAGTTATTATTGTTTTACGGCTATTTGTCTGACGGAACGTTTCTGGTACTGTCCCACTCCTATAATAGACAACAACGACAAAAACCGATGAGAATCAGCAGCCTGCTGTTTCGTAAGGTGAGTGAGATATCCGGATTGATATATTTTTATATCTTTCTTTAGAGGTCGGCGACGCGTCAATGATTCTTTTTTAGTAATTAGTGGTAGTGTTAATTTTGAGTTTTAAGTGGTAGAGCCAAGCTGTAGACAGTTTTCTACAACATGAAAGGGCCGGCTCGACTGGGTCGTTATCACTGTCTCACAGACAATGGACGTAAAGTAGGAGCTTGCTGCTGGTTTTCGCCAATCGGAGGCCCAAATTCCCGTTCCCTTCGCAATCCCTAATTATTCCTTTCCTTTAAAGTCGGCAACGCGCTGTAAACAGCTGTAGACAGTTTTGTGTACAGCTTGAAAAGGCCGGCTTGACCGGGTCGTTACCACTGTCTCACAAAAACCGACGTAAAGTAGCGGCTCACTGGCTTACCTACTTGTCCATACTTTTAAGGTCATCAACGCGCTTATGATTTTTTCAGCATTGTAGGCTTATATGGGCGGTGAAGATCACTTACCGTCGGGTGACCCATTTGCTCGTTTGCCGGTCTAAGCGATATAAAAAAAACCTTCAAACCGAAACTCTCGTACTTACACACTGGCGATAGACATAGACTAAGCGGTGGTATCAACCCTGACAGTCTCACATACGAGGGGCCTACCACCATGTAAAACCAATTTTGAGTTATTGCTTTCATTATTGACATATAACTGTAATAGATTAATTATTTACTGATTAGATAAGGACCTAATTGGACCTAGTTACGCAAAAAGGAACCAACGCATAGCAACTTCAAATGGAGATACTGATTTTGTTTTACTACATTCGTTAATTTTAATTGTTTTTAACGCCAATTTTTCTGCCATGCCCGATTCTCCAAAAAAATACGTGATAAAATTAGTTTAAATTATTGAATTTTGTAAAACAAAATTAGTATCTCCATTTGAATTTTGCTGTGGGTTTACTTTTTTTTTGGTAGTCACATATTCTGCTACAATAAAAAAAGGAGCAATAAAACTTCATATTGAAAATAGATACGTTAGTTTATTTAATGATAAAGTTTGTTACCTAGATTTAGGAATGTACACACGAAATGGATGCAAAACACCGCTATATACACATTAATTTCCAATTTGTACACAGGTATAACAAAAGACTAGTTTCATCGACGCTTTACATTTGTTACGATTATTGTAAGTAATTATCAACATCAAAAACCGACTTCAAAACTTTAATCTCAAGGTCCCTATGGATGTTAGAAAAAATCGATATCTTTTCTGCGATATTACGATATTTCTCGGCGATATATTTTAATTCGATATATTTGTGTATCGATTTTTCTTATTTAGTATCGAAGTACAACAAATTAAATTGTAATTAATTAATTACAACGATATTTTTTAAATAGCATGCTATGAAATGTGGACCACAAAATATTATAATATGTCAAGAAAGTTCATCCGAATGTCAAGCCTATATATCGATACATTTTTGCACTTTCGACATGCTTGTGTCCCAAATATGTAGCGTTTTTTTTATTCTATGGATTTACCCATTTTCTCTCATACTCCGTTATCAGATCTTGCCCAAAAGGGGACCAACGAAGAAAAAATCAACCAATCAAAAAGAACCTAATTGGTGAATATGTGTCGGAGTTATGCGTGAACAAGCATACAAAAGGAATAAAAAGACTAATTGAGAACCTCTATTCTGAAGTCGGTTAAAACGAGTTTAGCAAAGTCTTGGATTTTCTTTATTAAAGGTTTGATAAGTTTTTAAATATATTACCTAGGTTTAAAACGTGGACTATTTATTCAGTAGTTTTTAATTAAAATGCTTCATTTAAATATTATTCTTCATATAAAACATCCATTTGATATTTTATTAAATGTTATCAGTAGGTAAATAAGCATGTAAAAGTTTACAACAGTTTATACTTGTGAGACATTTGTAGCATAAACAAGGAGTAGAATCTTAATAATTTGCTGAACCTCCGTGGCGCAGTGCATGAGTAGCCGGCTGCGAAACGAGAGGCCGTGAGACAAATGTATGATCCACAAATAATTGTTTCTGGCACTGCAAGTCTCTCGTAATTCTTGATACTTACGATAAAGGTTCGCTTATGGGTCAGGACTATGTGTGTGACTATTGTATTTATGTCTTATAATAACTTAATACATATGTATATGAAATCTAGTACAGTTTGTCGACACATCGATCTTTCTGTGCTAGTCACCGTATCATTTGTTATTAATATAAATGAGCTTTGGTCTAAGAATAAGGGTAATTAAAAAATAAATAGAAAACACATACCAAAATCACTTAATATACATCCTAATAATGCAATTAAAACTGTTTCAAAATAAATGAAACTTTATAGAAGCAAATATTCTACAAAATCACGGGAGCTATGCTAAAGTCTATTTAAAATTTACAATTTAATCTAATTAATCTCTGTACGTTGACACATTTTTGATTCATCTATCCTTTTTTATTCTCGCAATAATTAATTCTAAATACGTATTCTATAAAACCATAAATTATTTTAGATACATCATTTACAATTTTTTAATGTCGTCTTTTTTTGTTTTTGCTATTTCGTATTTTCGTCTGGGGTAGTCTATAATAAAAGAGATGCCACTATATTTGGTATAGCTTGGTCTCTTCCACCCATCTATTAATTTTGCTCATCTTTCAAACAGAAAGATTTTCTAGCAATCATAATTGCCTCAGAATTAGCTTTCACCATCGATTTTCTCATGCTTATAGGTATGACTATTTCATAAGTAGCTACGACGGAGAATTCCACAGTTGTGTTCATTGTCTTCTGCACTAAAAATTGAGCAAGTAAAATGTAGCACGTTAAGACAAGCCTTCGAACATTTAAGGAATTCTAATCAGCAACAAACAGTTCTGCACTTATATAAAAACTATAGTCCACTTTGATGTTTATAAAACACTTTTTAACTGGACTCCCGGCTGTTTTCATTGGATCCGATTGCGCTGGTCTGCGTCGACGAGGTTGGAGTCACTTCAGGCGCCACGATGAGGCCCTCTTTGATCCGTTTCTTCTGTTTCATTCTTCTATTCTGAAACCATATTTTGACTTGTGTCTCATTCAGTTGCAGGGCGGAGGCTATCTCTATCCTTCTCGCTCTGGTGAGGTACTTGTTGAAGTGGAACTCTTTTTCTAGCTCTGTAAGTTGTTTGTTGGTGAAGTTGGTCCTGCCCGTGTTGTTGAGGTTGAGGAGGGGGTTCGCTAGCATCTGGCTGGCTGTCGGGGTGCGCATACCGTCCTGCGGGCTGCCGATTACACCTTGGCTCACGAATTCTGCTGGCGGGATCATCAGTTTGGGAGCTGAGGACAAAAAAGTTGATTTAAATTTTATAATTATAACAACATTTTAATGCTATTGAAACTATATTTGTGTTCCAATATGAATCACACATATTTTATGAATTCGCAGATAAGTTGAAAGCGGACACAATAAAATATTTGTACTTTTTTATTACGTGATATTTAATTATCTACATTCATTATACTTAGCACCTATTGGGATAGGTAGGTTGTTGTTGGTATGTATTTATATAGTCGGTGGACAGGCAAACATACTAAAGCTCCGATATGTTAACTTTAAGGAAGAGACAAGTTTTCTGTAGTTAAGTAATGTTTACTGCTCCACCTAGTTTTGTTATATTCCTATGATTTATTTGAAGAAAATAACTTAGATCTTTAAAATCCGTCGGTTGAGAAAAATGAAAATGTTAAATTCGTTAGGTAGTCAAAGTACCGGTTCAAATTCATAAAACACCTGGCAGCTGGGTTTAATTCTTAGGTCGATAAATATCTTAAGTTGTTATACTTATTATTCGTTGGTTAACTACCAGTCTTTATTTCGAATGATCAATGACAAACCTATGAAACACGTTCGGCGTTGGCGGTTTTCAAAATTCAACCCCTAAGAGGGGAAAAGGGGGTAGGAAAGTTTCTATGGGAAACTTGATATTGATATTCGACTTAACTAATAAAATACGTTCCTGAAGAATATGAATTAATATTATCACACAAAAAATTTGATGCGGGCCGCGACAAAAAGCTTGTACCTATGAGTAAAAAATGAATTATACTCTTTTTTATAATTATATTTCCGCTAAATACTTAACATTAATAATAGACATGAGAAATGTTTGCGTGTCAAGTCGCCAGTGCATATAATGTCACTGGGCAGCGGACAAAAAACCATTCAAACGTCAGGTTTTTTTTACAATCGACTGTAACTATCTAAACATGCATTGTTACACTTGCTAAAACCGCAGGTTTGTTTACAAAACCTTGCAGGATAATCTCACGGAATTCACCGTACTTCTGGGAGCGATGGTCCGTTTGACAGGTGTCACTTTTTCAATAAAAAGAAAGATAGATAAAAGATATTTCAATATTAGCCTAAAGAAGGTGCCCCGCTGCGAGGTCCAACTGACTATACTGAGCTTAAAATGTTGATGTATATTAGATAGTAAACATTGAGTACGCTCTCAGTAACTCGTTGTTTGGATTTCATGTTTTTTAAATATTGACCGCGTCTTGTGGGTTAAGTTTTATTAAAATTGTTTTTCTGGTCAAACAGGCTAGGCCTTGTCTCTTTGTTTATTTATCAATCAATGCATTGCTTAATGTTGATTATAGGAGTTCTGGTAATTAAAAACGCACGTTACTGAGTTTTAATTTCGTAATACAGTAAACTTAAACTAGGCAAAGTTGGTCGCATCGAGATTAATTCAATAATAAACAATAAACTAACACTGCAGTGTTAGTTCTTTCGAAATAGTTTGGTTTTAAGCCTAGAAAATATAATGATGCTAGCAAGTAGATTTATTTTTCCAATAATCTGTTTTCCATAATAAAATCATTATTGCTACCAACTAATCCTACGCACTTGATTGCTAAATATTATTTCTAGCACGTGCATAATTATAAGTTAAAATGCATGAGCGGTAGAGCCACGCTGTAGAGAGTTTTGTCTACAGCATGAATGGCTCGACCGGATCGTTACTACTGTCTCATGGAAAACCGATGTAAAATAGCGGCTTGCTGCTGCGTTTCGTACGGTGAATGATAGATATCCAGAGGCAAAAACCCCCTCCCCTTCCCAGTCCCTTAATTATACCTTCCATTTAAGGTTGGCAACGCGTTTATAATGCTTTTAGTACTGTGGGCTTACATGGGCGGTGGAGATCACAGTATCAGGTGACCCACTTGCTCGTTAGCCGATCTGGGCTATAACAAATATTGCACGTATTTTGCATATATGCGCATTATTATATATCTATTCCCGACATTATGTATTTTATTATAACTAGCAGAATTTATGATTGTCTCTGTTTGTCATTGATATACAATTTTTGTATATCAATGCTGTTTGTGTGTGATCTTCGTGACTTCGTAAGGATTTGAGCGATTACACCATCTATTTCTAGAGACTATGGTTCATAGAAAGATAGAAATAATTTATTTGAACACTAACTTGAGACATGAAAAGTTAAAAAAGACATACTTATGAAACTATGCATTATTATTATAGGTATAACTTCACGCTGTGAAGCATACGGAGCGGAGCAACAAGCACACGGGTGAAACCGGAAAGGGCAACTAGTAATCCTATAAAAGAAGAGTTTAATTAACGCAGGATTTATCGACATGCGTTAATTGATGACGTGGTATTATTTACTAATAAAACTCCCCTTCGTCCATCCGTATGTCCAGTTAATCCTTTCGACAAATGCGTGTGACAGTAATATTAATTTGCGGAAGGGATAACTTGGATAGATTGTTTTTATAACAAATGCTATTGTTTCTGCTCAACACTGGAAGCTTAAATGTCTTTTGTCCAATGACACGCCGAGAATTAATCCAATAGAGCCACGGCGAGGCCAGTTCTGTCTATAGTAATGGATCAAGGTGGAACTACAGTTTTACAAAATAGCGCTACGAAGTAACAGCTCTGCTGATTTGTTTCCTGAGGTCTAAGAGGTCTTGTTTCTTTTGCCTGACGACCGAGACAAGTGACATTAGGTGAGTGACCTGTTTGTTTCGTCATACAGGCTCGTTTACCGTCCTAGGCTACAAAAGTCTCTAGTATTACTTTAGTATTGTGATATTTATTCACAAGGCCTCTCAGCTCTACATGTCACGTAATATCGATGTAAAAGGATTAATATTCCCCCATTACTGCGTCGAATGACGAATCCGTTGTCTGACCAAACACGGCCATGTTTGTGCAATGATTGACCACTGAACTTGTGTCAATAAAGCTGTGCAAAGACTGTTTCCGTTAACACATACGACACGTAATTAAATACTAATTGTATAACTGTAGACAAATTGAAACTAGAAATTATATTATGTAATTATTTTGAGTGGCAGAGCCATGCTATAGACAGTTTTGTCTACAGTATAAATGGGCCGACTCGACCGGGTTGTTACTACTGTATCACAGAAAGCCGACGTAAAGTAGTTGTGTACCTACTTGTTCGTATGGTGAGTGAGATATCCGGAGGCTGAAATCCCCCTCGCCTTCCGAATCTCTTAAGATCTCTTTATCTTTAAGATCGGCAACGCGCCCGTAAGTGTTCTGGTATTGTGAGCGTACATGGGCGGTGATCATTTACCATCAGGTGAGCCACTTTCTCGTTTGCCGACCTATGCTATAAAAAAAGTTATGGCGTGCTGACAAAAAACACTATTGAGAAATAATATATAGGGATAGTAGTTTTGAAACGTTTCAATATAATTGCTGTTTGAATAAACACATATCGCGTGTAATAATGGACACAAAGTTGATCAGTAAAGACACAGTAAAGGTATAGTATGTAAAGATGCACGCATCCCTCATGCGACAATATTGACACACGCAAAAACGAAGACAAACTTAAATATACTTTAGTTATTGGAGTTCAATACGAAGTTGCACAAAATGAGAACTTATTTTTTTAAGTCGGTTAATAATTAAATAATATTCTATATGTGAATAAAATTTATTTAACACTGGTGTAGTTACGTATTTTTACGTGATTTATCCCTTGTAGCTAATATTTAGTGACCCTCATAGGGTTTTGGGCCGAATTTACTATAATGTATACTATCTTGCGACAATCGTGAAAAATATCCATTTTTATTTTCCCTTACAACAATTTGAAAATAGAACATAGAATGTGATAATATGACGTATTCATTCGCGATGTCTAATGTTCCTTTTTTGAATTTGCACTCAGGTGAAAAGTGACGTACAGCCACAGACAAAAATCTGGCCAGTGCAGTCCATAGTCGGTGATACACAAAGCAGACGCGTGTTTGCCGACTCGCAGGCCGGTAACATTACACCCAACGCTACAGCGCTAATCCATTACGCGACGCTACACAAATGTTTGCGCAAGCCGGCAAGCCACGGTTGCGCACCATTGTTTCATCTGTCTGTTTGACTTCACTATGCGTTTATGGGAATCGAGTTCCGTGGGTACTGGCTGGATTTTTGGAAGCTTTTTTTGTACCGGTTTGATGATGTAATGTAAGGAAAGGAGTATTTTATTCAATCTAGTTTGTCAAACCAAAGATAAGTATTCTATTTTTTGTTCTGATTTTAAATTATGGCTCCATGGATTTCGATAATTACGCCAATGTTAATAGCAATTACTAAAAATAATTGCCTTAATGACTGTCTCGGTGGCGCAGTTGTTTTGTGTATGAGATATGACTGCTGAGCTAAGGTCTCGGTTTCGATCCCCGGGTCGGTTTCTATCACGAAATGCTCAGCCCCGAGTATGGAATTGTGCCTGGTGTGGTGATAGGCTCGTCCTCTATCACATCATGGGACGGGAACACGCTCGGCGAAATGTGGGTGTACCCGTTACACCTCTGCCTACGCCTTCGGGGATTACAGGCATGAGGGCATATATACTAAAAATAAAGACCAAAACGTAGACATCACTGACCAATCAATATTACCAAAGTTAAATATCTAACTATTTTTTTAAGGTAGGAATTTAGTAGACTATTCTACCGGCATATATGTTAGAGTGTGACTCGTGTTTTGAACGTGTTATATTTGGTATGTATCCACCACTCAGAGGTGGTGAAACAGGCGCGAATCTTAGTTAATACTATCATAAAATATCTTATAATATAGGACAACGATAATTCAACATTATGTGAGTGCGAGTGCCATGTATGTCGGGTATACTCAGGGCCATTTCCTCAAAAGGCAAATTCGGAAATTTCTGTACATAAATCAATATCTGGAAATTAAAAGAGAGAGAAATTATGAGTTTTATTTTATTTTATTTTATTTATGGCTCTTGCAGTACTATGCATTTAGCCAGTGTCAAGTACAATTCATTCTCAAGTAATTTTTACAAAAACGATGAAACACGGGTGCGGTCGATTTCAAGGTCTTGTCGGAGTTTTGGTGTTAACTCCTTTCAGTACGATTCTTAATTCACTTATTTCAATGTTTCCATATACTGTTCATCACCGTCAATGTTTATTGAACAAATCCATACCACTTTTATACAACAAACACAACTCTAAACTAGTTTATGAAATAAATTAAAATAAGCGATGAACTGCACTGTCAGAATTCCCGCCAAAACTCCTACCCATGAGTTTGTTTCGGCATTTCTTGAATGGCTAGCCACGAAATGCCGATAAAAGTATAAAAATTATCTAGTATAAAAGTAATGACATGTAAAAGTAATATTTACCTATGATCTAATTTACAGAAAAATGATTAGAATTTTGAACATACATGTTATTATTAGAATAATAATGTTTCCGTACTTAAAATGTATAAAAATAAAATAAAATGTACGTATTTAAATGGGCATAGTCATTATGTTTAAAAAAGAAAAATTATAAGTAGATTATGTGAACTGACAGTAGTTCATAACTTATTTTTATTGTTTCGTGAACTAGTCCTGAGATGTGTTTGAAGACTTATCTTTACTTATACTTTCAGCAGTAACTGCATGAAACATTGTACTTTGTTCGAAATTCTTTGGTTTAATCCCAGACTTTAATTAAAGTTAGAAAAGTAATTAACGTTCCGTGTTACCTGTGATGTATTTCTTTAATATTTGTTGTATTGTATTGTATTTTATTACTAGTATTTCGAATTTTTTTCATAAAACCGTCAATCGCACTTGTATGATGTAGAACAAACTACAGCGTACGTAAAATGTCGCCGAGCTTTAAGACGCCTCTCCGCGTTTGAAGTAGGATATTGTATTGCTCAGTATAAAAAAGCTACTGAATGCAGTTACAAACTCATTTAAAAATCATATTCTACTCAACACTAGCAAGTTATGCAAATTATTTTTAACATCAGTTCTTAAATAATCGCTTCGAATTAATGAGAGCAGCGGTGTAATGGGTTTAAAATGTCTTCTTTCTTTCATTTTACGGTATATAGTTACTCATACAGCGATGTTTCACATGAACCCATTACATAGAACATCCCGCCACAGCCCGTCCACCCTTTATTTATCGCGTAACAATGCGGGTGGCGATCCATTAACTTACGTCGAGCTCCAAATTAACCATAATTCAATCAGTTCAATTGTACAAGACCGGCCATGTACAGATGCGTCAACGCCCTGCGTACCATCGCTGAACAAAAAAATAATATTCGAATTTCGAACAATTGACAGTCAACTGACAGCTAGGGGAGCGGGTAGCTACGCGATTGGTCGAGAATTTGACAACCCGGCAGATGCGTTTATTTTTTTCTCATTTTTTATAATCGGCCATGTTTGCTCAAATTCTTTACCCGAAAAATAGGTGCTTAAAAAGAGTGTATATACGCAGCTGACGTTTCAATTTGCCGTGAAGCGAGTTGACAGGAGATGCGAGCGATTACGCTCGCCATAAATATTAAATACACGACGATTATAAATAATGCAATAGAGGATACCCTTGGAAATGTTATGATCATGAGATATGTCGTGTGGATGTACATGATGTATCGGTCTTCCGTTTCTGTTTGGAATAACGTTTTAATTTTACAGCCGTGAATTCCGCGTAGGTACGGATGGTAATTTTATGGATTGTTTAAAACTTTTTTAAACAATTTATTTTCTGAAATAAATGGACGCCGTCTTGGTTGTTCGTTGACCACTGACCATTAAATTTATTTACAAATATTATTCAGAATAGATAACGCAAAATAACTGATCATGGAGATTTGCATTGCACCATTTTCAAAATTTGTGCACTCATCAATCTTAAAATTAAAATGCTTTATATATTACTATCAGGTTGTTATGACTTTTGTTTCAATCTTCGTGTTTGTGGTTTGTTATTTTGTTTATTTATATCAAGCTGTGGGCACTGACCAACTGCCAGCTACTAGTAATTTTGTCTTCGAAAATCGAGTGTACAATTTTAAGAATTATATTATTAGCCGACTTCAAAAAAGGAGAAGTTTCTCAATTCGGCGATTTCTTGTTTTCATTTTTGCGTTTTTTACGTATATAAATCAATTTCACCGCCAATTATGGATCAATTTTGTCGAAAATAACATGATTCGATAAAGTTTGGCTGCGATGTGATGATAAACTTGGTTAAAGTATAATGATGGAGTACGGAGTAAAAAAAATGATACTCTTCTACGGACAACAGCACACACTCGTGTTATTATTGAACATACATACCATAGTTATCGTAATAAAACAACTTTAAAACGCTCTACCGCAAACGTATTGGGCGCTTTAGTTTTTACCTTTCCAATGACGTCATGGTGTTGCTTGATCTCAATGGACGATCAAAGGCTGTTGAAACGTAATTTTTCATTGAGGTAACATATTGATGTAACATATCATTTTAATAAAAAGAATTGAATGTTGATAAGTGTTGCGTATCACTCCCTAAATTGGAAAGCAATGCAAACAGCGCTGGGCAATACACGTAAACCCGTAATCCGCGGCTCCCCGCCTATCAGATATAACGTATTACAGCTCGTATCACATAATGGGCGCTTGAGTGATGTTTACGATCATCGTGTCGACTGCCACAGTGGGAAGATACTTTTTTTTAAGTATTTCCGGGGTTGATTTTGTGCTATTTTTAAACGACTTCAAAAAGGGTGGTTTTACAATTTCGAAATTCTTTGCTTATTTTTCGTTTTTTTTTTAATGTATGTACATCGATTTCTCAGCCAATAGTGGACCGATTTTGTCGGAAAAAATGCATTCGATAGCGTTTAGCTGCGATGTGTTTCTATATAATAATTTGGTTGAAGAAAATGCAGAATTGGCCATTTATTGTCACCGCGAAGTTATGCAATTTCATTTTTATCTATTTAAGGTTATTTTTACAACAACAAGAGACAAGTACATCACATTCATAACCCGCGCAACCGAATTTAAACCTCCTAACCACGAATTGTGGTAGTACAGGTTATAAATCTCATATGATACTAAAAATATAACACAAATGAATGTCGTTTCGGTAGATATATCCTCAGAGAGGCGTGAATGATTTTTTCCCGCTGCTGGCTGGATGGCTGGCGAGGTAATCCGTCACAGAGCTGTCGGACACGCATAATGTACGATACTAGTACCGAATTATTAACGTGTGGGGAGAGGACTACGTGCATGGGTTACCTACGAGTCCTGAGATACGTAACTTATAAGTTGTAAATGTATGAAAAAATGCACAAAGTTTAGTCATTTGGAAAGTCTGAAATTGGGCAGATTTTATTACTTTGTCCTTAGTATTGACAGAAATTAAAGTCAGGGAAATTACTGGGTATTATGAGAATTAAAATAATCAAATCAATCAATCAAACAGAGTAATATGTAATTAAAATTTCTGAATGGTGTTGCTTCTGTTTATGATCAGGTGTGGAACTAACATGTTGGTTTGCACGTGATAGATGAGGTACACTGCTCATCTCGACATTTAGGATCATTAAAAAGAACATGAAGTCTCGTTAATGCCAATTATCACTAGATTCAATAGTGGAAAGCGAAATGATTAGAGCGCCAATACGTGATCTTCACGGTAGAGTATTTTAAATTTGTATATTTTGTTATATAAAAATTCATAATAACTATATTAGGAAAAAATGTGATGCTATAAAAGATAAGTTTTACTGACAATTATCCAGTGGGTAAATTTATATGATTCTTATCATAAAAACAACTTTAAAATGCTCTGGTAAAGTTCACGTATTGGCGTTCTAGCACTTACTTATGCCTGTTGCATTATGGTTTTTTAATTTAAATATGGAATGAAATATTTGGCATATGGCTGGTAAAATTGCTCTACATATCTCAAGATAAATCCGAGGCTTGTGAGCCCGTAGGAGCAGTTACTGCGGCCCTTCTCGTGGATGCCAAGTAATAATATTTGCTCTGTAAATTTGCCTAAGAGCACCGCAATTTTATACGTCAATGCACGCTGGGTAATCTAGATAATTCCTTTTTTATGTTGCGAAGTTAAAAAGTAAAACACCATTCGTTAGTGAAAAGGTATAAACATTAAAGTGCCAAAACGTGAACTTTATAGTAGGACATTTAAAGTTAAGTTTTAACGATAATAATTCATAGTTAGGAAGAAAATAATTTAATAAAATATAAGTTTTACTTAAAATTACCCATTACGTTAATTTATATGAATTTTATCATAAATAAATCGATAAAAAATCATATAAATTTACGTACTGTATAATTTTTCAGTAAAAATGATATTTTATTGAATAACAATAACACAATCGCAACGACTGAACTGTTGTCCGTTGAGGAGTTTAATGTTTTTACTCGGTACACCATCATCAGATCTCAACCAAACTTATATGGGACCATATCGCAGCTAAACTCTATCGAATAAAATATTTCCGATAAAATTAGTTCATAATTGGCAGAGAAATCGATGTACAGACATAAAAAAAGTAAAAACAAACTCGCCGAATTGAGAACTTTCTCCTTTTATGAAGTTGGTTAATAAAGAATCATCTTCTACTTACTTCTTACTAGTAATTGTCAACCATTCATCATTGACAGACAAATTACGCACTTTACGTGAATAAGTAGCCATTATTATTCCAGACAACTCTATTTTGTTCTAATAATAGCGTCACAACGTTTTCCCTCGAACATCCAATTCCGTAGCCGAGAAAAAAAATGTAAGAAATAAAAATAAAATGTTCGGGGAAACAAGGCACAACAGATCCCGGGGGAGGCGATCAATCGTGCGGAGTGACGGACCTGCTCCCCCCCATCCCGCGAGGGATGAAGCTGTCCTGCGTGACGTGTGCCGCTGGACCACGGTATATAACTGTTATTTATTTAGGTACCAATGTTTGTCCAACATGATTTTCTTCTATATTTCTTTACTAGCTGTGCCCGCGAACTTCGTTTCTTATTACTTATTTAAATTGTTATCACTTTGTCGGCAGATAGTCGTGATTTGTGATAAAGTGCACACATAATAACATATTGCACTTTGAAATCTGTGTTGTTCACTTTTATCCTAACCACAAGAATCGGATCCGATTACTAGGCTGTCTATTGTAGATGTATATCGCTGATACATTTTCTGGTTGGAGAACATTATCTGCAGGTACATTAACTTTTTTTATCCTAGCGCAACAAAGTGATGACACTGAATTTGATGTTAAGTACAGTGCAGTCTGTATTTGGACTGCACTGTATATCATCAGACCCAGTGTAGTTACTTTGCCGTGCCGGGACAAAATAAAATGTATATCCCCGAACTTATGAATTGTGTTCCTTTACATTAAATGTCGGAAATACTTTCATGACGCTGTGGCGTTGTGAGATGTTCACGGGCTGCGGTCACATAATATAAAGTGATTACTCGGATGACGAAACAAAAACACTTTGCTTCCAAAGTCGTAGTCATGATTTATTTATATACAAGGGGGTCCCTCGAATGCGAGAAGCCGTCTGAGTTGGTATCACCACTTTGTCTGTTTCTGCCGCCAAGCAACAGGTTTGAAGGACGTTGAAGCCAGTGAAATTACTGGGCATTATGAGATTTAACATCTTATATCTCGGAGTGACGAGCGCAGTTCAGTGCCATGCAGGGCTATGTAATTTAAAATTCTATGTGGTATTGCTTCTGTTTATGGACAGGCGTGGCGCTTACCATCAGGCGACCGACTTTCTCGTCTCATCATTCAAATAAATAAAAAATCATAGTCACGTTACATTTCATATCATTTTCCTATAGACAAAGATTTGACATAATATAGATTCTGAAGCGCGCTATCTCACCTCCTGTAGTATATCTCCTTATCGTAAAGATAGATTTGATTTTCTGATTTTATTTCAGAAATCCCCAACAAACGTGTATAATATGTTGTGATTTTATCTACCAGCCTTGTATGTTGGATTCTATCTCAGCACTTGTTGATAAAAATCTTGGCACTTGGGGAAATTTCACTTTACGTTTCTATTTTTGAAGTGATAACTTCTTATGGGAGGGTGAACCGAAACGTTCCGTAACGCGAGCGGCGGCGAGCGGAAGGTTCCAGAATATTCGAGAACCTTCTGTGAGACGTCACGCGGGCCAGTTGACCAGCCAGCGCTAGCCGGCTTCCCTGGAACTTAGATAATTTCGAAGTCCCAGGTCGCGTCACACAGTGACCAGTCGGATTGGACCGGACTTTCACAGGACTTTGACCGGACTGTGTTCGTTTTTTTTTATGGCGAATAGACATGTTACTGTAATTTTGTTTTTGATATTGATAAAAAAATGACGATCAATAAAGAAATACATATTTTACTTATTTTATAATAATTTGGAAAATGGTGCTGTAAAAAAAGTACTAGGTTCGCATAAACGCGAAGAGAGTAGAATGTCCTTTTTTCATGGCGAGTAGCCGTAATTAATAAACAAATGACGATTTAGACAAAGAAAAACTTTTTAGGTTTTTTCTTATTTGGAATATGTTGCCGTAAAAAGTACCAGGCTCGCATAAACGCGAAGAGAGTGGAATGTACATTTATCATGTCGAGTGGATATGTTGCCATAATTTTGTATTCTCGCATCTGGTTTGGTAAGTTTTCACGTCTGCCGGCACTCCCGGAGTGCAACCCGTAATTTTTTTTAATTCCGGAGATTTATATAATCGTGATCCTCCACATCTCGCAGGGCCGGAACCCTGAAGAAGGTGCGTAGGTTGGTCATCCGCCTGTCCTGTCGCAGGCTTCTTGATTTGCTTGCTTGAGGAAGCATTTATACAGCCGGTGACCACCGATAATCTCATTGTTTGTGGTAGCTGATTTTTTGGACTACACTACGCTTACTATCAGGTGTAGTGCAGTCACTTTACCGTGCTCGGATAAAAAAAATGAATAAAGAAAATACAAAGTGCAGGCACTGGCGAGTGTACTGTGGACAATTTTGTAACGGTTCCGCTATAACTTGCTCGATGTCTCTGACGGATGGTACTTGGTAGCGATGGGCTGTCCCCATTGTGAATGATGCAGACGTAACAAAGAACTTAGAGCCGCTGCAACTCCGTAGGTATTTTGCCTTGTTAAACGTCTTTTACCGTTTTTACGGTGAATGCTTTAAAGAATTGTTTGACTTTATCCCATATCCTGACCTTTCCTTAACAGAACTACGCGTTCTGCCTTGCAGAGCCACAGCTTCTTGGTCGACTCCATCTCGATTCGAACTAAAAATTTCGCAGTATCTTACTTCTGCCGGACGATTAAGCTGTGGTATAGTGTGTCGGAAAACGTGTGCCCTCCGTCCTATATATAAAGTCCTTATATCATATAATATAAAGTCATTTAAAAGTGCGTAAAGAAGCATTTAGGTAGGCTGGCACAATTCTGGCGAATATAATTATCTCGAGTTGCATAGACGAAAACACATTTCGAATACTTAAGTATTAATTTAGGTTATTTTATACATTTTACGTTCCATTCATGGTACCCCTTGGTATTTTATCGATTAAATAAACAGTAAAAGAACTGATTTGTAAAATATGTCCGATAGGATATCGCTGAGTTAATCTGCAATATAAATATGTGTAGTCAATGTGTATTACGTTTCACAATACAAACATAATATGGCGTAATGTTTGTGCAATCACTTCACTGGGCAAAATCTTTAAGCTGATTTCATAAAGTTGGGTTATACTAAAATGAATTGAAATGAAATAGTTTATTAATCATACAGGCAATTGAAATAGCGCTTATGACAAGTCAGTACAAAAGTAGAAGAAACTTATATAGAAATCAGTGTCAACTAATGTATACATTGCATCATCAATATGCACTCGGCAATGACACTAAATCTGTTTATTTATCTATTATTATTAATCAAACTGCTTTAATGCAATGTATATATTCACACGTTCTGTATTCATTCCATTCCATTATAATTAATATATAAGACTTTGTATTTCTTCAAAAAATTTGGACTGAAAGGCCGGACTAAAAACAAGCCCACTGAGTTTGTCTAGCTGAATCTTCTCAGGGCTGGGTCGCGCTGCGTTGAATCCAGTGGTAAAGGAAGTCCACTTGAGTTTGTTTCACCGGGTCTTCTCAAGATGAGCCGTTTTGGGTCCGTGTGGTAGTTTTGAAACACGTGCCGTTTCTGTAATGCCTATGGTCTATATCGACCGCCCCAAATATTTAACAATTCTGGACATTTACATCGCAAAAATATAGAAAAATTAATAGATAAATAATTAGATTTAGTGTAATTGCCGGGTATATTTTGATAATGTTATGTTTGCTATGTATACATTAGTTGATACTGATTTCTATACATAAGTGTCTTCTACTTTTGTACTGATTTGTCATAACCGCTACTTTAAATGCCTAGATGATTAATTGACTATTTCATTTAATTTCGACGGGGTAATTTACTGTAATTGTATTTGCTTTACCAGGGTGTCAGATTTAGTATTCGAATAACTTGCGATCTACAGACAATACCTATAACTGGCCTGAAGTTAATTACGAGCCTCGTCGCAACTATTGTTTTTAAAGATAAAAAGTCTATTGCAATAAATAATCTTATTCCGTACAGATCGATGCATAAATTCGGATTGATATTGTCATATACGGTCGGTATATGATGAAGTGACTGGCAAAGATATTTGGCGCGTATTGTATGTCTGTATTTAGGCCGTATGTTGCAGAAAAGCGTAGTTTTCTAAAAGAGAAGCAAATGTTTTGCGTATGTGTGTACTATATGCGATGCACGCTGTATACGAATATATGAGCGCATTTCATAAAATATTTCCTGCATACTGCTCTGGTCTGTGTTTATTCTGTCTGTGTGATTAATTTTATATCATATTAGTCGAATATGTTATGCGAATTCGAAAATTATGAACCGATTTTAATGCGTTGTTTTTTGTTTGAAAAATTAATCAAGTTCTAATGCTTCCATTCTTTCTAAACTATATTTGAAGAACATCTGTTCAGCCATCTCATTGACGTCAAGTTTATTTACAGGTTACTTATCAAGTGTACCTATATTTTAGGTTGTTATATAAAGTTTATGATAATTTTCCCTACAGACCTTATCAAAACATCATTCAAAACGTCGTATATGTGTTTGCACTTCCTAAAACCGAAAATTTCGCGTGATGTTTTGAAACACGATAACTGAGAAAATTTCCTGGCAGTATGTTATATAAGTTTATGTCCGCGTCACAACGAAACGTACATATTTTTGATAACAGGCCAGGGTTTAGTCCGCCAGCGACCAGTTCACACCAGCTGGTCGGACAGTGTGTCGTACATATCAATCATGTTATCAGTTAATTTTGTGTAACCGTCGTGTTGAGCTGCTGTGGTTTAGAAAATTCTATGGACAGTGTAGATTAAAATAATTTTTATACTGTCGAAATACCATGTTTATCAGGTTGTAGTTTAAAAAATGCGTTTACATTTGAAAGATATCTGATAACAATTACTATTGTAGGTAAATAAAGAATATATTATTAATTAATTACTGCCCAGTAATTATGAGACTTAACATCTTATGTCTCGGGGTGACGAGCGCAGTTCAGTGCCATTTTTTAAAATCATAAATATCATTTTTACACGTATATATTTTTATGCTAGATTACGTTGCGTCGGCATTTCGTGGCTAGCCATTAGAAGTAATTCCGAAACAAACTCATATTTTATTACCTCGTAATGTTTTGATCATTCAAGGGAATAAAGGGCAGGAGGAGGCCTGGTCGTAGGATATAATGGCTTAAAAACCTTCGCCAATGGTTCAACATGAGCGTAAGATCATTGTTCCGAGCAGCAGCTTCCAAAAATAAGATAGCCTGTGTGTTCGCCGACCTCCGATAGGAAATGGCTCTCAAATAAGAAGAATGTTTTGATTTTACAGTATTATGCGAGTGTAGTGTTTATAAATTCAAACATTCATGTTGTTTTTTCTGTTAGTAGTATTTTCTCGTGTATCTATATTTTACGTTATCTATGATAATCCTAAATCACAACTACATATATTACGTACCTATCAATAAAAAATCTCAGCATTGTATAATATTAATAGACGTATCACAAGTATTCTGTGATATTCGACGGATAAAATAAGAATGCACGTATTTTCGCTTTTCAAAAGAATCTTATTTATTTATAATTCTTTATTGTACATTGATACATGCTATATAGCAATACAGTTAACGACACAAAACAATTGGCGGCCTTATCGCTCAAGGCAATCTCTTCCAGGCAACCTGAGATGGAGATATAGTAGGAGCCAGAAAGGATAGGGTATCACAGAGGCAGATTGCTGTTGCGTTTTGTACGGTCAGTGAGATTACCGGAGGCTCAAATCATCCCCTTCCTATTGGTTTTGTTGATGTTAATGGGAAGTCGGAACTATACGTGTGAATTGGTCTAAGATCCCGGGGAACATTGACCTTCACCCATCTGTTTACCGGATGAAAAAATATTTTAGGGTATAAAATGTGTTGCTGAACACATACCAATAGGATTGCCTAAAAAATATAACCAAGTATATGATTAATTAACATTTAAAAAAATATAATATACAGGGTTATTTTTAAAACACCAGCAACCTCGCAGGGGTAGATAGCTGTCCCCATACGGAACAACTTTTGTTCTACGAGTTTGGATATAACTCAATATATTTAAAAAAAAATGATTTTACAAGTTTTTGTTGTGTCGTATTTTTCTTCGTAGTATGCGGCGCGACGCGGCGTGCGCGCGCGACTCAAAGGTGCCGCCCAGCTGAGCGGCGCGTTGACCTTCATAAGAGCTAGCCCGGTTCCCCACGCTTCGCGTATTTGTTTACGTAATCTGCGATGCGTATTGTAACAATCAAGACGGAAATTAAATGAATACTTATTTTTGTATGAAAATAAAATCTAACAAATTATCAAAAGTCGTAGAACAAAAGTAGTAGCTTATAACCTTAGGAATCTACCCCTGCGAGGTTGCTGGTGTTTTAAAAATAACCCTGTATATAATTTCCCTGACTTGTTTACCAAAACAAATTAACCTTCAATGAAAAGTGTACAATGTATACTACTTGCAAAAAATAGGTTGCCTACCTTTTTCTGGCCACTACTACCTGGTTGCCGTGTGCAAACATTTGATGAGCAAGTCAGGGAAATTATATATTTTTTTAAAATGTTAATTAATCATATCCTTGACTATATTTTAGAAAGAGAGTGAACTTCAAAATAAAAAGTGATTCTTGCGTTATTTCAAACCTAATATTATTTATTTATTATCAAAAATTACAAACACTTGAAACCGCCGCTTTTCCCTACCAGGGGGCCTAAATGGAGCATTAGGAAACTGAATATATACGTATACCTCTCATTTACAAAAAAATGTGATAGATTTTCCATTATGAAATTTGAAAGATTCGTTTTAAAAATCTTAAATTAGTTTTAGCCACATGTCAACAGAATCGACACGATAATATAGCTGCTCAAGTCAGACCAGTTTTTGTTCAATGCAACAGTTAGATCTCACTGGATCTGACAAAAAAGCAACGTTTAAACACGATAAAGGTACCAAGTTATTTGTATAATCAAAATGAACCGGCATCAGTGTATAAACACATATTTAGCAGAGGTTAATAACTTTTTAAAGAAATAAAGTTACAAAAAAGTTAAAATAACTAACAACTAAAAGCATTAAAAACACTTATTCTGTGCATGAAATCTTCTAACAAACATTTGTATAAGAAAGAGATTTCTGAGTGGCAGAAGCACACTGTAGACAGATTTGTCTACAGCATGAATGAGCCGGTTCAACCGGGTCGTTACCACTGTCTCACAGAATACCGACGTAACGTGACGGCTTGCTGCTGCGTTTCATACGGTGACTGAGATATCCAGGCGCCCAAGTCTCCCTTCCCTTCCCAATCCCTAACTATACATTTTTTATTTTGATTTTTTGACCTTTAAGATCGGCAAAGCGCCCGTGATCCTTCAGGTATTGTGGCCATGCATGGGCGGTGAAGATCACTTACCATCAGGTGACCCACTTGCTCGTTCGCGGGCTTATGCTATCATAGGCGCGTTGAACAAAAATAGTAGAATCATAGGCACGATTGTGGGACGGAAATAAGTTTGGCGAACCACACATACACACAGATTGTGTCTGTAGGTATCTTTTGGGAGTCGGTGCCGTCTAACTCAAATTGCACAAGTATAACACTAAAACTGGGGATATATTGTAATATTATTAGTGTTGATTTGTGTCTTCGACCTGTAGTTGAGAACCACTGCATCTACAGAGATATCAATGACTTTTTGAGTGTTGACAGTGTAAAAACGGATATACGGAAGCTATACTATAATTATAATAAACCGAATAACCGGATAGTGTTGATTGATCACCGCTGCATTTAATTGAACGTAAGAAACAAGATGGCGTCGGTGCCGCAACTGTGATGGCTTTATATTTCAACAATGGTCGCAACTGCAACTGTAGCCGTTTTTGTTTCTATTGTGGATTTTAATGTATTTATTTTTGGTCTTTTTGGTATGGCGTTTGGTTATTACCCAATCATAGTGCAACAACTTTATTTAGTAGTGCTGTTATATGCTCATTGGTCGATTTTCAGTTTTGATTTATGACGGTTTATTTATTACATTTTCAAATAATTCCTAAAATTACTACCACCAATTTATGCACTGTACAAATTAAAAAAAACATATGCGGTAAAAGTAATTAATTTCGCTGGTGGTAGGATATTTATATCCACCCGGATAGCGACCATCGCACACATGGTGATAAAACCTGCCATAGTGACCCATACACCTTGTGTGGATCGCATTCCAGGATCAGCCAGTGTATATTCGGTTCTTCCGAGGGTCTTGCCGGCCGGCATGACCAGCGATAAACTCATTGTTTGTCGGTGGTCGCTGGTTTGACTAGAGGAGCCTGTTTCGAACCAAAGATTTCTGTCACTACATGACAGTTTGAATTACTTCATCGTAAGGCCATTGCCGCTTCAAAACGTAGTACGGTTTTACAATTAATTTTAATAAATGAATAGAACATCCTTCCTTTTCCACACTGTGGGTACACGTGGATCTTGGCACTCAGAGCCGGATCTATGTGTGCCTTTACAGATCCCATAACGGGGATGACGAGACAACTCGGCTGTTTAATTATATCAGCCAGGCGACAGATGATGCGCTGGAGCAGTATCCGACAGCGGAACTGGTGGTCTTGGGGGACTTCAACGCGCACCATGAGCTGTGGTTGGGCTCCTCCAAGACTGACCATGCTGGACGTACTGCTCATGCATTTGCTCTGACTCACGACTTGTCACAACTGGTGAATCAGCCCACCAGAATCCCAGATGTGGCAAGTCACACGCCTTCATTGCTGGACCTTCTGCTGACGAGTCATCCAGCCGGATACAGTGTGTCGGTGGGTGCCCCTTTGGGTACCTCCGATCATTGTCTGGTGCTGCGCCTCCACCATCTGTAAAGATCAGGCGCAGAATCTGGCACTACTCGTCGGCAGATTGGGATGGAATGCGAGAATATCTTGCATCCATCCCTTGGGGGCAGCGCTGCTTTGAGGGCAACGATCCTTCCGTGAGTGCCGACGCTATTGCCGACGAGATCCGGTTAGGAATGGAATATTACATTCCTTCCTCGGAGGTCGTCGGTGGTGGTCGCGGACGCTCCTGGTTCAATCGCGACTGCGCAGATGCTGTTAGTGAGAAACAGGCTGCGTATCGCGATTGGATCAGGGGTCGCGCCATGAAGGATCCCAACATAAGTTCTCTCAAAGCGGCCTATAACCAAGCCACCAAGGCCTGCAAGAAGGCGTACGTCAGAGCGGATGCCCAGCGCATCAACAGGATTGGACGGACTTTGGCGGATCATCCGACGAGCAGTCGTGCTTATTGGAGTCTTGCCAGGGCCGTCCAATCTAATTTCTGTCGCCCCTCGTTGCCACCGCTGAGATATCCGGATGGATCCCTGGCCCATAGGCCGCAAGAGAAAGCCACTCTTTTGGCAGAACTCTTTGCGGCTAATTCGCGGCTCGAGGTCGGTAATGCACTGCCGCCCACGGTGCCTGATTGCGGATATTCCATGCCGGATGTTCGTATCAGGCATTGTGATGTGCGGCGTGAATTGCAGACCCTCGATGTCCGCAAGGCTAGTGGTCCCGATGGTATCCCAGCGGTGGTTCTTAAAATGTGCGCAGCCGAGTTGTCTCCTGTGCTGACGCGCCTATACCGTTCTTCCTTCTTCTCAGGTATTGTGCCCCAATCTTGGAGAGAGGCCAATGTGCAACCGATCCCAAAGAAAGGTGATCGGTCGGACCCTAACAATTACCGTCCAATCGCCATAACCTCAGTGATGTGCAAGGTAATGGAGCGGATCATAAACGCACAGCTGATCCGCTACCTGGAGGATCACTCGCTGATCAGTGACCGACAGTACGGCTTCCGGTCTAAACGATCAACGGGTGATCTTTTAGCGTACGTGCTACATCGCTGGGGGGAGGCGGTTGACAAGCATGGCGAGGCTCTAGCCGTAAGCCTCGACATTGCTAAGGCATTTGATAGGGTCTGGCACCGTGGTCTTCTCTCCAAGCTTCCGGCATATGGGCTCCCCGACAACCTGTGCACGTGGATCTCCGGCTTTCTGCATGAGCGTAGAATGCGTGTCCTTGTTGAAGGACATGCTTCACGGCTCATGTCAGTTAATGCTGGAGTCCCACAAGGCTCTGTGCTTTCGCCCACCTTGTTTATTCTGCATATCAATGATATGTTACCACTTGGTAACATCCATTGCTATGCAGATGACAGCACAGTGCATGGGCGTTACTGCAGTAAGCCTCCTGGTTGCCGGGAAGTCACTGAGAGGCAGCGAGAGAATCTTGTCATTGAGCTCAGCCGGACCCTGGATCTCATTTCGGAATGGGGTACAAGGAATCTGGTTGAGTTCAATGCCAAGAAAACTCAGGTGTGCGCGTTCACGTGCAAAAAATCCCCGTTCTCTCCCCTCCCCAATCTTCAGGGTATCCCGCTCGCAATGCGGAATAGCCTAAATATCCTGGGCATGGATATTTGCTGCAATCTGAATCCAAGGAACCACATCGAGGGCGTAATATCAGCCACATCGCGCAGGGTCGGAATCCTGAACAGGGTGCGTCGGTATTTTACACCCGGCCAGCTTTACCGCTTATACAAAGCGCAAGCTCGGCCGGGTGTGGAGTACTGTTCGCACCTTTGGGACGGTTCCGCCAAGTACCTACTCGATGCCTTGGACGGATTGCAGCGACGGGCTGTCCGCATTGTGAATGATGCAGACGTTACAAGACGCTTAGAACCGCTACAATTGCGGAGGGACATTGCCTCGCTGAGCGTCTTGTATCGTTTGTATCATGGCGAGTGCTCTGAAGAATTGTTTGACCTTATCCCATCCTCACCCTTCCTTAACAGAACCACGCGTGCTGGCTTGCGGAGCCACAGCTTCGTGGTCTCCTCCATCTCGGCTCGAACTAAAAAGTTCGCTAAATCTTACTTCTGCCGGACCATTAAGCTGTGGAACAGTTTGCCGGCGCACGTGTTCCCTCCTTCCTATAATATGGGGTCCTTTAAACGGAGTGTGAAGAAGCAGTTAGGCAGGCCGGCATGATCGTGCCGACCAACGATAGACACACTGTTTGTCGTTGGTCGACACTATTCCTGGATTGCGCTACACTTACCATCAGGTGTGGCGTAGTCATTTTGCCGAGCCAGGATAAAAAAAAAAAAAAAAAAAAAAAAAAGAACAGACGCTCAATTTTTGAATTGCCCCTTCAAATATTGTCGCGGCTACTATTTACTTCGGTCTTTGCCACATCCTGTTAAAAGATGATTTGGGATGGAGTAGCGTAAACATTTTAAGGTAACTCGAGTCCCGCAACCCCATCGAACAGTCAATAAAACGGTCAGTCCAGTATCCACGGCACTCGGCGCCACTGATTAGATAATCGGGTTGATTTGTAAAGGTACTTACATACCAACCGATGGGCGTGTTATCGCGTTACCTGTCTAATTTCACGATTATCGCTCCAGATACAACATCTTTGCGTTTTAATCCGTGACGCAAATTCAATTTTGATTATATTGTTATTAATTTGGATTCGGTAGTATGCAGATGTTAGGTACTTGTAAAGGCAATGGTTATAACAGATTCTGAAAAAAATTGAATATCTTAAACTACTTTTTTAGTTAATAAGTAAATTAATTGATTTAAAATTTTACAAGGGATCAAAGAAGCTTCTCTCTCTTCTTCTCTATGCTAAGTATTATTTAATTAAGCGATATCTTTTAAGAATGATTTGATTAGGTATATGATAAAAGAAGTTTTTGGTAGTCTTCGTTTTACTGCTATTTTCTCGTAAGTGATGTAATTAAAGGCGAAGGTACAAATGGTAATTATTTCACCTCAAACTATTGAAAATCAAATCAAAATGAAAATCGACAGTTATTCTTATTTCAATAAGCAAAAGGATTGTAATTTACACACTTGTAATTTATCTACGCTACATTCAAGAAGTCTGTAAGCGGGAAGTGGTAGGTACGGACTCTCGAGACGGAAATCGCGGGTTCGAAACCAACCAAAGGATACGCACCTTTGACTTTCTGAAGTTACGTGTGTTTAGTAGTTATTACTGGCTTTAATAATGATGAAGAACACATCGGGAGGAAACCGGCATGCTTGAGAATTTCGAAGGTACGTGAAGTCTGTCTAATGCATAAACAATGCCACCGAGCTCTCGTATTGCAAAATGCATTAGGCCAATGCACATGCACTGCAATGCACATTGTGAACTAAGGCCTTACCCCATTCATTAGTAGAGAAGGTCCGTGGCCAGCAGTGGGACATGCAGACAAACAACTAGTATAATCATGTTTCGTCGAGCTTAATTCCCATAATTTATTAGGGGGCGAGCCCATCGCCATACCGGGTATAAAATCCAACCCATTTGGGTGTGTTTTTATAGCATAGCCCGGCACACGGGTAAGTGGATCACCTGATGGTAAGTGATATTTACCGCCCATATACGCCCACAATAATCATGGGCGCATTCCCGACCTTAAGGTAAAGGAATAATTAACAGATTGGGCAAAGGAAGAAGATTTGGGCCTCCGAATAACTCACTCATGGTACAAAACGTAGCAGCAAGCCGCTACTTTACGTCGGTTGTCGGTGAGACAGTGGTAACGAACCGGTCGAGCCAGCCCATTCATACTGTACACAAAACTGTCTAAAGCGTGGCTCTACCATTCAAGAACTGTGTGATTTTCCCATTCATTACGCGGTTATTTAATTTATTGTTTGACACAAGAGCCCATGTCTACGAAGCAGTCGGTCCAAGTTCTAATCAGTGGGGTCAGTTCGTTGAACAAATAATCCGAGTATAACATCATTAATATAATCCGATAACACCATAATCGAACCACTAAAAGTATGTGGTCGTACTTGCCTCCCGCGGCAACGCTGGCCAATCAGATTTATATTAATAGTGGTTCTGTACTATACTTAAATGACTTTTGTTACCATAATGGCTGAATGGTGGCAAGATTTATTGTTATGCAAAATCGATAGGTTTAGTAGGTTCTATATTAGTCTAGGAGTGGTAGAGCCACGTTGACCGTTTTGTCTACAGCACGAATGGGCTGGCTCTATCGGGTCGTTGCCACTGTCTAATAAATAACCGGCGTAAAGTAGCGGCTTGCTGCTGCGTTTCGTACGGTGAGTGAGATATCTGGAGGACCAAATCCCCTTCCCTTCCCAATCCCCTAATTATCCCTTCCTTTTAAGGTCGGCAACGCGCCCATGATTCTTTTAGTATAGTAGGCGTACATGGGCGGTGGAGATCACTTACCATCACGTGACCCACTTGCTCGTTTGCCGGCCTATGCTATATAAAAAACCAATTATATTAGGAAAAATTATAAGTGATACTGAAAATTATAAAGTAGATATATATTATGTTTTTTTATCGTAACAATCAATTTTAAAATGCTCTACCGTAAAGTTCCCGTATTGGCTGCTGTTCCAGTGACGATATAAAGTTACTTACTTCACTTACTACTAACTAACTTAACTTACTTATTCATACACCTGTGGACCCCCACTTGTACAAGCAATTGGTAGACTCATATCTTCTCGTCTAAAGGCTAAACAATGAACTCTAAAAGTTTATTAATTATGATCTATACACCATTATTATAATACGTTGATCTGTAGGGTCCGCACTCCGCGTCCGTCCCACGCACGCTAATCTGTCCGGCCGTCCGTCCGAATGGACTAAGACAATGGGGTTTATCTTCAAAGTATTCGTCCATATCGGCTATAAGCATGTGAGTTAAAATACCTTTTGGAAATTCATTAATCGTTTATCTGTGAGATGAAAGGTTGTATAATAAAAGTGTGTTGAATTAAATTTATGTATTTATATTTTACGTAATCTATTGTATTTTTAACCTGAGCCATGAATTGGGTATAGTTAATTCGAATACACGACGCGGCACGTCTCCAAAAGTATGTAATTAATTTGCGAAAAATCTTAAAACAACTAATAAGAACCTAGAACCTGATTGCAGCGCCACCTATCGGGTCCAATTGTGAATAGAAACCATCCAGAGGCCACTCACACGCACAAAAAAAATCGTCGAAATCAGTCCAATTGCTTAGGAGTTTTGGCGAGACTAACAAACAGCATGATTTTTATATTAGGGTACACAGATAGATAGATAAATAGATAGATAGATAGAAGCTATGCATGGAAACAAAATAATGAAAGAGTCATGTCAATCCCCTCAATTCTTGAAATAGGTACCTATTTAAAAATTCTAAGATGGAACTATAGAACTAAAGTATCTCTTTAGGTTTAGCCAATAACCCATGCAAATTTATTTTCCACTCGGTTACAAAATATTGATTTTTTATACATAAAAACCTAATTAGGTTTTTTATAACTATAAACTTTTATTGAAAAATTATCTAGCTGATTATGAAAACCTCTTAAAAATCCGTTGCGTGGTTTTAGAGGAATTAGCGGATATACAGTCAGACAGACGCGGACGTAGAAAACGATACGGCGTCGTGCATACAAGTAGGTTGCGTTTCGTCGGTGGCTGCACTCGCGTTACCTCGTGTTGTATAACTGCAGTTTAGAATTAAATCTAGGTAGATTTATTAATAGAACTTGTAGATTATGCAACTTTACAAACATTCCATGTTGCACTTTCATATCAAACATATTAATCAACAAATATTTGAATCGTGGACCTTCTCTACCGTTCTGTAAATGTAAAGTTAATTTTAAGTTTATTCATGAAAAGCCTAGGTTTTATACTAGGGCGAAACCAGGACTTGCTTTAGGGTGGAGCGAGATTTGCTGAAGGAGCGACAACGCCAGGGAAAGTAAATCATGAATGATAGAGCCTCGCTGTGTGAGACTGTGATAACGACCCGGTCGAGCCGGCCCATACATGCTATAGACAAAACTATCTATAACGTGGCTCAACCACTCAAAAGAACCAAATTTTTGAAAGAAAGAAAGAGACGCTACGTTCATATCAAATAACATATCAAAATTCTACAGAAGTAATTTCATAACAAATCATGTCTACATAACCGAACCAATGTCCACTCAGTCTCCGTAATTATAATCATGATATATGTAACAATAGGCCGATTAAGAGTAAAATGATTACCATCATCAAGCCATGCAGGTTGATAACTGTGTCACCGACAGCCCACATACTTTACCCACCACCCACCTTATAGCATCCAAGTGTTATTGAATATTAATGAACTTATAGCTTATCCTTTTTTTGAAGAATGTCTTTAATTCTGGAATATCTTATGGGACTTAGTGGTGGCCTAATTTTTTTATTTTAAAATTATTATCGTTACAAAGATGTCAGTAATTATTCTGATATCGGTAATTATTCTGTTACATCCAACTATTTTTTAAGTGGTGGTGGTTAAGTGGTTTTAATTTTTGTAAGTAGAGCCACGCCGCCCTGTAGGCAGTTTTGTCTACAGTATGAATGGATCGATACCACTGTCTCACAGATCAAAGACGTAATTACAGATTTTAAAATTCAGATCATACTTTTGAAATTATATTAGAGAACTTCTCAGGCATGTAAGAAAACCTCTCATTCTTATGTGAGAAAACCTCTCACAATGTTTACTTCACCGTTATAGCAAGCTATAGTTAACAATGAATATACATGTGACTTAGAAAAATCAGGGGAGCTTTGAGGGCTGGTTTCAAATCTGCGACAGTTCGGCGCTGTGGTTCGACAGTCCGTACCACTCCCAGCTGTGGTATTACTATTAAAACTATTAATCGACTTTGTTGGTGACAACATATTTGCTACGAGTATCACTAATACTAGTGCAATTATGTTTCGACCTCAGAACAGAATGAATTTTAATTATCCCAATATTATAAAAGGTTTACGCTTTGATAGTCGTTTCTAATTTATATCTTTTCTAATTTATTTTAATCCTGAGTTCCAGGAAATAAAGTCAAAGGAAAGTCGAACTAATGTTACCTTAAAAGTAAGCTAAGACCCGTTTGTATTATTAGTTATTTTTAAATAACTCTTACTTTTGCTTTAATATATTTTTTATTTTTACGTACTTTTATACCTATGTATTTTATTTAGTTCGCTGAGAACCTGTACTGTAAAACGAATTATAAGATATTTTCACATTACCAAAACTCACATATTATCATATTTTTTTTTGTAATTTCTCAGTTATTAAAAATATAGTAATTGTACAGTTTGCGTTATCTAAACATGTCATCATATACACGGTCACAGAGCGTAGCGAGCGTAGTTTTTGCATCGCCAGAGAAAACTATTGCGATTAAATCTTTATTTAGCAAGAAAGTAATTTCGTTGGAGTCGTGTGATTTTTTTTAGTAAGAAAGTAAATACAATTATTTAAAATGAAAGAGTAAGTTAAAATAAATTAATTTGCCAGGGAATGTTTTAAAGTTTATTAAGCTTCAATAAAAAAAAATTGATTTAATGATTTCTTATGCTTACGCGAATATTACACATTGCAATAAAACTAATTTAAACGGATTTTATCGCGGTTTTTTACTTTTGGTCCCGACCCGACATTTCGAAAGCTTCAGTCTTTTTGGTCACAGGGTGGGTGAAAAAACTGATTTTCATGAATTACACAGTAGTTTTTTTATTTAGATAAATAGTTGCAATAACCAATTTGGACTGATGGATCAATAAGGCGAATTATTTGAGTCTCTTTCAGCGTCCTTGGGTTGAGAAACCGCTGAGGTTCTGGGTTTAACTCCCAGGTAGAGCAATCAGTGTTTGAGTGCTCCGTTAATAATAAACTCAAACTGCAGTGAGCAGTGGATGTATTAGTTGCTCCTCAGTCAAACTTTTTGAAGATACACATAAACTCACTCACGCCTTACGCTTATTTCCGTCCCATAATGTGATAGGGGGCAAGCCTATCACCATACCGGGCACGGTTTCAGACTCCGGGCTGATAATGAGCAGTTCATAATAGAAAACCCAATAACACTTTTACCCGACCCAGGGAACGAACCCATGACAACAGTACAGCAGTCATCAGTATCGTTGGTATCAGGAACTACGAAGGCCGTTTTTTTTTCTTTTTTTTATAGCATAGGCCGGCAAACGAGCAAGTGGGTCACCTGATGGTAAGTGATCTCCACCGCCCATGTACGCCCAGCACCAGCAGAATCATGGGCGCGTTGCCGACCTTAAAGGAAAGGGATAATTAGGGATTGGGAAGGGGAGGGGTTTTGGGCTTCCGGATATCTCACTCACCGTAGAAACGCAGCAGCAAGCCGCTACTTTACGTCAGTTTTCTGTGAGACAGTGGTAATAACCCGATTGAGCCAGCCCATTCATGCTGTAGACAAAACTGTCTACAGCGTGGCTCTACCACTCTTAAACCGTGCCAGCCTTACAATGTTCAGACTGGAATGTGGATAGCACAAGCAATTGTCTCATTACGGGCATCTCACCCGCGGTCTTTCCTTTCACAACCGGCTACTCGCTGCACAGAGACTGTCAAATTAGTTAACGTATATATTCCTGTAACCGGACCTAATTTTTTTATTTGATTGGATGATGAGACGAGCAATTCGCTCGCCTGATGGTAAGCGCCACGCCTGTCCATAAACAGAAGCAACACCACACAGATCGTTGAATTACAAAGCACTGCATGCCACTGAACTGCGCTCTTCACCATGAGATATAAGATGTTAAGTCTCATAATGCCCAGTAAATTCACCGGCTTTAATGTCCTTCAAACCGAAACATAACAGTGCTTACATACTGTTGCTTGGCGACAGAAATAGACAAAGCGGTAGTACCAACTCGCATACGAGGGACCTACCACCTAATAAATAAAGCACCTGCCCGCCGAATCACCCAATCTACAATCCAGTAATATCGCATTTTCAATTTCAACAATCAAAGACACTTAATAACGCGTGTATAAATACAAGAGGTCATTACCAACACAAAGCGGGTGGTTCACGTGACGCTTGCTTGGGTGCCGGGGTGCTGGGGTGGTGTTGCGTGCCAGATCTACGATAGCAGCCCTCGTGCTGGACGCCCGGAACTTAATCGGTTTACTGGCTCCGGCGACTTTGGTGTGTGCCGTCAGGGATGGGAGACAGCGGGTTCACGTATTTTATTAAATCCCGAGAAAAAGAGGGGCGTTATTATAGTTTGACTCTTATGCCTGTCTGTGGCTTTGTGTTATGTTTCAATCAATTTAGAGTTACATGATATAGGTTTTCTAGCTATCATCGATATGTTTTAGCATAAATGACGGTATGATCAAGATCGGGCTAATTAGAAGCGTTTAAGTAAGTGTCGTCGAACAATAAGGAAAGGGACGAGGATCGTCCAACGGCAAAGTGATTGCGTTGGACCTACAGTCCAAACATAATGTCGACTGTCAATAGACATTGAATCTCTTGACGGTTGGCAGAATTATGCCGGCCTGAAGTTACTGGCTTACACTGGCAAATCCCAGATCGTGACTCGCCTGAATCAGCGACTATGGCGGGATTTTTATCGTGTGTACGGTGGTCGTTACCCAGTTGGGTACAAAATATCACGTACACTCTCACCACCGCAGTCTTACTTTCTGTTAAGACTAACTTTCTAACTTTCTTTTGAGTGATAGAGCCAAGCTGTAGACAGATTTGTCTACAGCATGACTGGGCTGGCTCGACCGGGTCATTACTACTGTCTCACAGAAAACCGAGGAAAAGTAGCGGTTTGCTGTTGCGTTTCATGCGGTGAGTAAGATATCCGGAGGCCCAAATCCCCCTCCCTTTCCCAATGCCTAATTATCCGTTTTCTTTAAGGTCGGCAATATACCCTTGATTCTTCTGGTATTGTGGGCGGTGTAGATCACTTACCACCAGGTGACCTATTTGTTCATTTGTCGGCCTATGCTATAAAAAAAGCCAGTTGTAATAACCCGGTTCAGATACGGTAATACAATTTTAGACACGGTAACACTTATTACATTTTCACTTGTTCTATTATCACAAAACAAATCACGTCTAAATTCATCAAACAGAAACTCCAACCGCTTGTAAATTACACCAGGGACCACTCTCTCGCCTAATGCAGGTGACTTGCAAGCCCCACTTAATACGCCACTCGAAGCTGTGACCACTTCTAGCTGTATGGCTAATAACCCTTCTTACTCAGCCTCAAATCTGATAGACTTGGCTAAAAGCGATCGTTGTGAACACCGCCTTACGTGTTATTACGAATTATTCGGTTCAAATGATGTGGACCAGTTTCTTTAATGAGGTTTTGATCTATTTATTGTGTTTCGTTCATAAAGCGTGCTAATGCTACGCAGTCTGTTTCTCCTATTATATCTTTAGGAAGGTTATATGTTAAAAAAATACTATATGGGTTATCGCCGCGGATATTCTAAGAAATAATTAAACAAAGTCAAACAATGAAAGGTTTTGCGGAACCCTCAGTACAACTCGCATTTGGCCGGTTTTTAAAATACCTTTAGTCTAGGCAGACTTGTGTAAGGGTTAGTTGAAGTCATAGGAATAATTAATATTAAGTACGTATACATAATATTTTGAATTTATTAAATAAATCAATACGACCATTGGCTATTAGTTAAATATTACGTGTTAATATGTTTTACAAGGTGGTAAGCCCCTCGTATGCGAGAGGCCGTCTGGGTTGGTACCACCGCTTTGTCTATTTCTGCCGCCAAGCAACAGTATGTAAGCACTGTTGTGTTTCGTTTTGAAGGACATTGAAGCCAGTGAAATTACTGGGCATTATGAGACTTAACATCTTATGTCTCGGGGTGACGAGCGCAGTTAAGTGCCATGTAGTGCTTTATAATTCAAAATTCTGTGTGGCGTTGCAACTGTTAATGGGCAGGCGTAGCGTTTACCATCAGGCGAGCGCCTTATTCGTCTCGTCATTCATTCAAATAAAAAAAGTTGGAGGTATAATCCAGCGGTTAAAAAATCAATTAAAGGATTGGAACATCTGTAACTTTGAAATGACTATACAGTTTTTCTTTATATAGTTATAGAGTCGTTTATTAGGTGTTTGATAGCCAAAATAAAGTTTCTTTATCAACATTTACACATTGAATCAAAAAGTTTTGAGATTGACTTCAAACGCGACGCAAGCCAAGTGGAGAATGACATCGGAAAATACATTCGACGTTTCTACAATTTTACTTATGCAGTTTCCAAACCTTTACCTTGCCAAGAGTGTATCACGAAATAAAGTACACAAAGCAAATATTGGTCCGGATATAAGTTTGCGAACTGTTTTAAAGTTTGTTTTGGTTATGTCGACTGATATACCAGTTAAGGGCTGCATTGTGGTTGGTAAAATATAGATGAAATCTGAACAGCGTCTTTTGGCGTACATCACGTGTGGTCTTCTTACTTGTAACTTTAAAAAACTGCGGAAGTTCTCTATTCATTTGTTAATTAGTTTATTTTTATAGGTTCTCAACACTACATTATGTGAACTAATTTGGATGATTTTTTTAGTATAGTGCTTACTGCGATGACATTAAATATGTAGAAAAAAAAACACTCCTAAGTGAATGATATCGAGAAGAAAGACTTTCCAGGAAGAAGAAGAAAGATATTCCGAGATTAATGCTCTGATTTTGATCTTTCATAAAAAATTGTATTTTTTTAACAGAATATAAACCCGACTAAAAGAACTATATATACCTAATACCTGAAGAATCATGAAATAGTTTCCAAGCTAAAGGAAAAGGTGCTTGATAGATTGTATAGGATATTTGCAATGAGGATTTGAGCCTCCGGATATCTCACTCACTGTACGAAACCCAGCAGCAAGCCGCTACTTTACGTCGGGTTCTTTACACAATGGTAACAAGCCGGTCGCGCCCATTCATGCTGTAGATAAAACTGTCTTCAACATGGCTTTACCATTTGTATTTATTCACATACCGTTTAAGCTACCCTTTATATTGTAAAAAGAACGTGAGTCCAAACACGTGACATGGCAAATTGCTCCTCAGCTTAAACGGTGGTCTCAAATTGCCCCAATATATGAACTTGAGTTGACATGTGGTGCTACCGAACACCAAATACCCTACAATGTACCAAAACCACTGAATCACAAAGCTAATAAAACACTATTAGTCATGTCTGAGCCGTTGTGACGGTCCAATTGTCGAATCACTATGACTTGCATTTTCTTCTCTTGCAAATGTTGTGACACGTAGAATAGTAGAGTCATTTAGTATGTGATTATACGCAGATATTTAGAAGCAGCGATAGCTGAACGGGGAGTGGTTCGGACTGTCGCCTGATAGTAAGTGATCTCTACCGCCCATGTACAATCATCATCATCAGCCACAAGATGTCCGCTGCTGAACATAGGCCTCCCCCAAAGATTTCCAGACCGACCTGTTGGAAGCGGCCTGCATCCAGCGACTTCCTACGACCTTTATCAGATCGTAAAAATAATAAAAGAAATAGGGGCGTGTTTCCGACCTTAAAGAACAGGGATAATTAGGAATGGCGAAGGGGAGGGGAATTTGGGCCACTGGACATCTCATTCACCGTACGAAACGCAGCAGCAAGCCGCTACTTTACGTCTGTTTTCTGCGAGACAGTGGTAACGACCCGGTCGTTATTATGTAATTAATTTGATTGGTAGAACCATGCTATAGATAGTTTTGTCTACAGCATGAATGGGCTGGTCCACAAAACTGTCTACAGCGTGGCCCTACTACTAGACAACCAATATCCAACTGTTTGAAAATTTAAACTTGTGGTAACATTGTAAATATTATGAAACTTGTTAAAAAAAATTAACGAGGCATCCTAACAATTACTTTGTAACAAGTAAAGTGTAAAGTGGAGTTATTCCGAGTCGTAAACTTATTTGATTGCCTTCATGTGTTATTAAACGAAGTATGTGTATTTTATGGGAATAGTAAAGTTTTTGCGTGGCCTACAATGCTCACATGCGGGTTTTATTACCGCTTACATGGTATAAATGGATTTTTTATACCGATATTAATAGCGGCAATAGCCTAGCAGAAGTGGGCAGGCTGCTGAGGAGGTATCGGGTTCGATTCCAGGGCACGCACCCCTGACTATTCGAAGTAACGTTAACATAAAGGTACAAGTTGGAAGCGGACGACATGACGCAGCAGCAGACGACGTGTCGCAGCGACACTACTGGTTTCTATGTATTTCTATGAAATTACCTCCGTAGTCAGCGACACGACCGACGCCAGTGTCGTCCGACCGCGGATCAGTAGTGCCGCTGACGACGGAGCAACGACACGTCCAGCGAGTTTCTTTTCAAAATCAATTTCAAGATTCAAACGACAATACTGTCTGAATTCTTTAATATCGCTTTCCAAATGGTTTTTAATCAATATTGAATAGGTTCCCTCACTTGTTCTGCATTTAAGCATAGGGCGTATGGCTTCTCGTCTTTTTCTGTACAAGTACAACAAAAACAAGTCATCATCGTCTTCTTCCTCTTCTAATAAAAGATATAAAAAAATGCATCTTGTTTCACGGAACACTCGGTACCAACTGGATTCCATCTGCTGTTGCCGTCTGCAGTCGGGTTCGAAATCATGACTGCAGCGACACGTCGTAACGACGTGTCGTAGCGACATGAAGCGACTACACGTCGTCTGCTGCTGCGTCATGTCGTCCGCTTCCAACTTGTACCTTTAGACTTACATCTACCTTGTAAGTACCCACGATACAGGTTAACCTGGTGTGGGGCCAAGACTATGTGTGACTGTTAAAAAATACACCCGACAGTCACACGCATAGTCCTGACCCCTGAAAATTTTTATTTTTATATCATAGACAGGCAAACGAGCTAGTGGGTCACCTGATGGTAAGTGATCTCCAACGTCCTAGAAGAATCATAGACGCTTAGCCGACCTTAAAGGCGAGGGATTATTAAGGAATAGGGAAGGAGATGGGGCTTTCAGCCTCTGGTATCTCACTCACTCTATGAAATGCAGCAGCAAGCCACTTGTTACTTTACGTCTATTTTCTGTGAGACAGTGGTAACAACCCAGTCTAGCCGACCGATTCATGCTTCAGACAAAACTGTCAACAACATGGCTCTACCACTGACGAAATGTTTCATAAAGGCATTTTTTTCATAGTAATTTAAATCTCTTACCGAAACTACTTGATAGAAAAGCCATATTTACAATTTGGAGTATAACCCCGTACCCCTCACCCCGCAAGTTGCGTGCCAGCCTACAGGCAATGAGTACAAGAGAACGTGGTAAATATGTTGGATTAACTGTATTGTAATGGGACACCGTCACCATCGCGTGACATTTATTATGACGTGTAATACATACATACGCTCTCCTGTAATCCCTGAAGGGGTAGGCATAGGTATCAGTACACCCACATTTGACAGCCTCCGTGGCGCAGCGGGCGAGTAGCCGGCTGTGAAGCGAGAGGCCGCGGGTTCGATCCCCGCACCGAGACAAATGTTTGTGTGATCCACAAATATTTGTTTCGAGGTCTGGGTGTTGTGAGACTGAAAGTCTCTCGTAGTTCCTGATACCCGAGACACAAGACTCGTGTCTTACTGTGGGGTCAGAACTATGTGTATAACTGTTGGGTATATTTACTTATTTCACCGAGCCTATTTCCGTCCCACGATGTGATAGAGAGTGAGCATATCGCCATACAGGGCACTTGTGACTCCGGGCCGATACTGAGCATTTCGTGATAGAAAAACCCAATATCATATGACCCGACTCTGGGATCGAACCCGAGACTTCATTACAGCAGTCGTACCGGGTGCGCAATACAACTGCGCCACCGAGGCAGTCCTGTGACGAGGCCGACGTGTAATAACAAACTATTATTGAAGTCAAAATGTATAATCTAACGCTAAAAAAACAATTAATAGTATAATCCATTAATTCACATTGGTAACTTTGAAATGACTGAACAGTTTTTCTTTATACATAGTTAAGTTTAGTTTTAAGTGGCTTGCGACATGACTTGATGGTTGGTCTGGACGTGTATAGGGGTACATCCTTGCATTACTGTGCCTACATCGGTCATCCGCCTGTCCTGTCGCAGGCCCCTAGATTTGCTTCTTGTCTCTCCGTAGAGGGAAGAAGCATTTATACAGGCGGGCATGACTCTGGTGACCACTGATACTCATTTTTTGTCGGTGGTTGCTGGTTTTTTGGACTGCACTACGCTTACCATCAGGTGCAGTGCAGTCACTTTATCGTACTCGGATTAAAAAATGTGTCTAATACGGGGCTATATATATTATATGAAATAAATATCTCTACGTTAAATCAACTCTATGCAGCATTTAAAAAACCTTTTCATTTCTGTTAACCGCTGTAATACCAACAAATCATAATAATTATTTCTTCTATTTTTTAATCTAACAAGCGGCTGACAAGTTTGACAAACACTAGTGTTGTGCCGTACTGACATCGCGTCAAAGTCATACGTCAAATAAAAGTCTACGCGTCAGTCAAGCTGAGTGACGCAGGTCGCGGCGTAACCTCTGACTTCGACCTTACTGGCCTACTGCCACTTGGGCCAACTATAAACATGCAAAAATAAGGTGTTTAAATCATATGTTTTAATGGGACTGACCACCCAAATTGTGATAGAAATGAGTGACATATTATTTAAAGTTTTACTTAAGGAATTAAAAAGGGTTTGCTTGTTCTTTAATGTTAATATATTTTATAACTTTATAGGAACTTTGTTGTGTATTTATTGGTATTTTTTTATGGCATAAACCGGCTAACAAGCAAGTGGGTCACCTGATGGTAAGTGATCTCCACCGCCTATGTATGCCTACAATACTAGAAGGATCATAGGCGCGTTGCCAACCTTAAACGTAAGGGATAATTAAGGGTTTGGAAATGGGAGGGGATTTGGGCCTCCGATTATGTCACTCATCATATCAAAGAAGCAGCAAGCCGCTACTTTACATCGGTTTTCTATGAGAGATTGGTAACGACCCAGTTGAACCGACTCATTCATGCTGTAGACATTCTATAGCGTGGCTCTACCACTCATACATTATAAGCAATATAATCTTTTATTGGGATGTGACAAGTTAATCATATTAAATACGAAAAAGTAGGTTATAAGTATATTATGTTATAGGAAATTAGTTAGTTGCCAATAATTTTAATTCTGTGGTTTCATTTTTAAAATGGAGTAGAATAATGTTTTTGTGATGATATTGTATTTAATGGTAGTCAATTATAGAATAAGGTTTATTGAATGTGTTCATAACTATATTTTTTCGGTAATTTGATCATAATATTCGATATCTAGCGTCATCTTGTAAACAAACTGTAAATAATTCTCTCAAAACAAGTAAAATAATCTTTTTACTGCCCTCGCTTACGTTTATATTTACGAATCATATCTATAGTAATGTTATCGATCAACAGACACACAAACACAATGATTTATCATATACAATAAAAACTCAAAACAATAACTATTTATAGCAGCGATAGCTCAGCGGAGAGTGGTATGGACTTTCGAGACGAAAGTCGCAGGCTCAAAACCAGCCCCAAGAGAGCATACACCACTGACTTTTCTAAGTTACGTGTATATTAATTGTTAATTATTGCTTGCTTTAACGGTGAAGGAAACATCGTGAGGAAACCTGCATACCTGAGAACTCGATGAGATTTTTCGAAGATATGTGAAGTCTGCCAACCCGCATTAAGCCAGCGTGGTGGACTAAAGCCTAATCCCTCTCATTCAGTAGAGGAGGCCCGTGCCCAGTAGTGGGACGTATATAATACAGGGCTAGTAAAAAAAAAACTATTTACTCACCGGCCGGTTTCGGTACATTCCGTTTAACTTGCATCCATTTGTAGGTAGGCACTGTGGCATGCGAGGGATGACCCTGATGTCCTGGCATGTGACCGTGCGCCTGCACCTCCCCCTCTCGTGGGAACTCCCGCAACCCCCCATACTCGTCCTTAGGTTGGTAGTGGTCGAAATCAGTGCACGGCAGCGGGGATCCCGCATGGTTATATTGCATGCTTGTCTCATCCACGAAATGCATATTGTATTTCGTCTCCAGGTAATGATTGTCAAGCTTGTGTTCGTGCATGTGCATCTCCTCTGGCCTAGGCACTTCATCTCGGTGCTTGAACGGCTCTGTGTGCGGTGGTAATGCGTGCAGGGGGTAGTTTGGCTGCAGTTCGCCATAATCCAGGTTGGTATAGCACAGTCCAGTGTCTGTACTGATGACGGGTGTCGGTGGATGCTCGTGCGTCGTCTGCCCATGCAGCAGTGGCTCGTAGTAATGAGACGTGGGTTCGTAGTAACCCTCGTGGTAGCTCTCGTAAGGCGGCTGGTAAGAGGTTCCCTGCTGATAATACTCGGCGCCACCGTACCCGTTCTGCTGGTTATTGTACATCCCGACGTCCATAGTCATCATGTTTGTCACGATCACCGTGTCTATCGATAACGACAATACGGATTTTACATCACACACATCACTATGCCGGCGGGATCAAAAGATCGCGCGCCGCCGATTGGCGTCCCGGAATTCGTAGCGTTCGAAATTTAAACGGGTTAGTGCCGCACAGCACCGCGCCGTGACGTTATCGATCGCGCGGCCGCACGTCAGGTGTGCCGACGAACACTGATCGCTGCACCGACATCGACATAATTTTTCTTAACCACACCTAAAACTTGGACCTTCCGTCTTTATCCCGCTCGCGACGATTCTCGCCAGCGTAAAGGGGACGGATTTATCACCGACGAATTTGTTGATATCAGACGTTGATAAGCGAGTGAGAATCGTGATTTTTGGTCAGAAACACACGTTTTCCAGTTTAGTTGGAGCGTTTGTGTGTAAAAATGCGTCGTACGTGAGGTGTGCGGATCAGCTTGCGTCACTTTGAACAGGTAGAGCCGTTGTGGAAACTTTTCGCCCACGATGGGCGGAGCGTACGCGCTGGGTGGAGTTGGGGCTTGTCCGTCCAATGGAGACGCTAGGCGCCTCGCTACAGTTGTTATTGGCCATGTCGAGATAATAGTGCGAATCTCGGAGGCTGGGAGCTAGCAGTGGATGTTTTTTATTTACCGTGTAGTGCCCTGAATGGCTCGCCACTCCATTTACAGGGAATTCTTAAATTTATCCCACTGACGTGAATCAACTCGAAGGTGGGAATAGTTGCTCTCGTTCGTTTTGCTTACCGCCATGTTTCTTTCTACTAGTTTCTTTTGAAAGCTATGTACGGTGTTGGGCGTTAATAATTGTTTCTTACAATTATATTTATCTTGGGTTTCGTTATGATTTTTTTGTGTATGAAAAACAATAGCGCTACTTTTTATTCAAATTCATTTAATATTCTCAGTAAATGTTTCAATTTATAAATATGTTCTAGGATTAACATTAAATACTTTAGTCTATTTTTGGAAAATAATGTCTAAAGATCAACGAAGATTAAATATTTTTAAATGTGTTCATTTACATACATAGTTATTATTGTATTTAAGTATACGATATGATTTTTGTAGAGTTATTTTTTTCCGTGCACGGCAACGTGACTGCACTACACCTGATGTGATAAACGTAGTGTAGTCCAAAAAACTAGGGACCACCGACAAACAATTAGTTCGTCGGTGGTCACCAGAATCACGACGGCCTGTATAAATGCTTCTTCCTACTTCCAAAGAGGGAAGAAGCAAATCGAGAGGCTTGTGGCAGGACAGGCGGATAACCGATGTAGGCACAGGGATACAAGGATGTACCCCTATACCCGCCCTAACTAACCATCAAGTCCTGTTGCAAGCCCCTCGGGAGAACCGGACATACACTGGCTGAACCTGGAACGCGATCCAAACACGGTGTGAAGGTGTGTGGGGGTCACTATGGCAGAGTTTAACACCATGTGTACGGTATGCATGTCGGCATGACGTAGATTAGCTTGTACTTAGTGGCAGAATGAGTAGAGAGATCAAGGAAAACATTTTGGATATTCTACAAATTTCTAAAGTATAAATAAATAAGTCAAAAATAAAGTCCTGTCGTCACACTAGGATAACCTGAATCGTAAGTATCTAGAACTACGAGGGATTTACAGTCCTGTAAAATTCGGATCCGAAATAGATATTTTTGGGTTATACAAACATTATTTTGTTTATATTTTACAATATCTATCGCGTACTTTTTTTTAATAGCATAAATCGGCAAACGAGCAAGCTCATGTACGCCTACAATACTACAATCATAGGCGCGTTGCAGACCTTAAAGGGAAGGGATAATTAAGGAATTGGGAAGGGGAGGGGGATTTGGGCCTCCGGATATCTCACTCACCGTACAAAACGCAGCCGCAAGTCGCTACTTTACGTCGATTTTCTGTGAGACAATGGTAATGACCCGGTCGAGCCGGCTCATTCATGCTGTTGACAGAACTATACAGCGTGGCTCTACCACTTATAAAATTCTCGAACTTCATTGATTGAATGAATTATCCTATCAGAGCATCGCGTCGCCGTTATATCGTCAAGTAAAAGATAAATTAGAAAAGAAAAAGAACTAGAAAAATTGCAATATTAGACAGGTACCTAGGCGTCCCACGTAGGTCTTAAGCAATGAGGACCTGAGACTTATATAATCCGGGAAGTAGGTATATTAACATTACAATTATCAATATTTGGACTAATATGTTTTTCATTAGCATTAATGTCGAGACGAGTCAGTTACTCGCCTGATGGCAAACATCACGCTTGCCTTACAGAGGCAACACCAATCAGAAATTCGAATTATGAAGATACGAAAACGTAGCTAGGAAAAAATAAGTAGGTACATAATATTAGATATATTAATTACACGTTTCTCTTATCTTTATACCTAATGCTAATAATCCGGAAGCTCGTCTACGTAGCTCATTAATCACCAAAGATTGCTATCACTGATGTTAAAGTAGTTGGCTTTTTCTGCCTCGCACAATCACTCTGTCGAACCAACTGTCGCCGGCGGTCTTTCTGAACTCTTACAACCTTAAAGAGGAGAGCATATTTTTTCCTGAAAGAATATGCTCCCCTGACAACACTTTTGCAAGTTTTCCGGTATTGCAGATGTTCATGTGTGGCGGTGATCACTTTCATCATTCTTTCATCATGATCATTTTCCATCACGTGAGCCTCATGGCCGTTTTCCACGATTTTCCATAAAAAAAATATAAATTCTAGCAATATTGATATACACTGTTCTGTCATGTCCTGGCACGTATTTTATCTATCTTCTACTTCTACCTGCCCTTATCCCACTTGCAGTCGGTACTCGGCAGGTCCGAGCAACATGCTTTTGAATACATGCTACTGAAAGATTTGGCTTGTAGTTTTTACGACCGACCGCTTGCTTGACGGCCACCATTCAGTAGAGAAATACAGGCCCGAAACAAGTATTTGTGGATCTCATAAACTAGATAGAAATAATCATCAAATCCGGTACATAAAAGTAAATACATATTATTTTGTCATCCCTAATTCTTTCGATGGATTATTTCTTAAAAAATGTGATCTAATTTGGGGTTTACCTTGTTATAAAGATCATCAACATTTTATCATTATGTGAAAAGTTATGTGTGGCTGTACTTAAAACTACTAGATACATGTCAAATTGCGAATCTCAAGAATGTTAGTAGGTTCATGGATCTAACGCCACTTTTTACAAGCCCCCTTTAATTGTCCATCCTTGTATCTTTGTGTCTGCATAGGTCATCCACCTATGCTGTCGCATGTGGCCTGTCCATTTCGAGTTTGGACAAAACTTAAAAACCGACTGTTTAAAACAACACTGAAAGTACAAAATAATCATTTCTACAGGTTCTTTGGTGTCGGTGCAATTTTAGTTGACCGGCGGCGACACAGGCACCGACTCCAAAGAGACCAATTGAAAATATTATATTTAACTTGTCAAGTTTTATTTTGTTGTTAAAACTAGTTTTATTTTACAACTTTCAGTGTTAGATACAGCTATCGTTTGTATTTTCCAGCACAATCACATAATTGCGACGAGAGAGCCATTGTCCGTTTTTTTTAGGAGTTCCATTTTTCATTTTTCTGAGTTTCATTTATTACTCCATTATCAGATCTTAACCAAATGGGACCATATCGCAGCTAAACTAGGGAATGATTTTTTTCCCAACAAAATCGGTCCATTGATAAAAAAGCAAATAGAAATTACGCGTCGCATTGAGAAACTTCCTTTTTGAAGTCGGCTAAAAATAAGTACCTACTATTGGATTTGACGCAATACGCGTCACGTTTCATCGCATCGCATTGCTTTTCAATAGTGTGTTTCCGCCTTTAGGTATCTAGAAAGGATATTTGGATATTTGTACATGGCTGTGAGTTTCATAATAAGTCTGGTGATGTTAATGTTCTGAAAGGAGCGTGTGAGTTGCCACCGTAACCATCAGTAGTGATGGGACATTACGATATCGATAAAAAATATAAAATACAAAAGTTTTATTACATTGTTAGCTTTTTGTTGTTAACAGATTTAAACAACAAAAACAGGCATCGTCAATAAAATTGGTCGCGATACATTAAGGCTAAGGCTGTCAAAATAATAACAATAGGCTACATTTTTTATTGATTTGTAGGTCATATTTTAAGCCTTGTTTAAAATAGAACAGGTCATAGAATACTAATTTAGTCTTGGCGGGTATTCTGACAGTGCGGTTCATCGCTTATTTTAATTTATTTCAAGAACTAGTTTAAAATTTTGTTTGTGGTATTAATGTGATGTGGATTTGTGCAATAAACTTTGCAGGTGATGAATAGTGTATGAAAATATTGAAATAATTAAATTAAGTATCGTACTGGCAGGAATTCACACCAAAAGACCTTGAAAACATTCACACCGATATTTCATCGTTCTTGTGAAGGCTTGAGAATAAATTATACTTTTTATGGCGAAATGCTTAATAATGCGAAGATATAAATTAAAAAGAAGAAGGATACTAATTAATCGATTAAATAAAAGAAAATCGAAAACATGTTTAAGTTTAAATATATCATTCAATACAGCAATAATATTTTAGGTTTTAGATAAAAAATCATGAATGAAACCTTGATTTATTGTGTTATATTGCAGCTTATAGATAATAAACATAATCATAATTGCATATAAAACGAACGAATTATATTTGCGTATTCAGTTATTCAATATATTTCAACAAATACCGGAATTATCGTCAAAGAAAGTCGGCGCACCCCATCTCTACTCTCCCTCGCTTGTTTTCAATTAAGTTGTCGAGTGACGCCATCTATCCCGCTCTAACTTACAGTACCCTATATATTGCTGTCTCTGTCCGTTCAAGTAACGGAAGCCGTCTGGTTGCTAACCAATGATTAACGGTGCGAAGGGCCACGCTCCTCGTAATCTCATTCTATTGTACACTACGATATGCCTGCGAGTTAGTACGAGGTGGTTTTTCTAGTATCTGACGGAAAACGCGCAAGTGAGTCACCTAATAAAATCAGCGCTGCAGTATTGCCTAGGACGTACTGCATCTAGCCGAATAAGAGTACTCCTTATTGGAGCTACACGTTTTTAAATTGTATCGTTGAGAACTTACCTACTGCTGTAATAATAAATGTGGATTTTGAGTGGTAGATCCACGCTGTAGACAGTTTCGACCTCAACACGAATAGGCTGGCTTGACTGGGTCATTACCACTATTACACAGAAAACCAACGTAAAGTAGCGGTTTGCTGGTACATTTCATAGGGTAAGTGAGATATCCGGAGGCCCAAACTCCCCCACCTCAATCCCTTATGTATCCTTTACCTTCAAGGTCGGCAACATGCCCATGATTCTATTGACATTGTGGCCATATATGGGCAGTGAAGATCACTTACTATCAGGTGACCCATTTGCTCGTTTGCCTATGATATAAAAAACTACCTTTTTCTTTCTTCTTTTCAATCTTCATCTTTCGATTTTTTTATAAATGTGTTCCCTGTCTTAAACGAAATGAACTGGGGAATTTGGGAAAAGGGGACGGATTATTTGGGTCTCCAGAAATCTCAGCCATTGAATAAAAGGCTTACACTAAATAACAGCACGCTGGCGCTTCACGGCGGTTTTCAGACAGTGGTAAGAGCTATCTCGTTCTGCTAGTGATCCTCAAGTTAGCTAGGTTTTCATAGACTATCAGAACGGTTAGCGCTACATTAAGAAATATACAAGCTCGATCCCGCGGCCTCATTTCATTGCACCATATTCATATTGGATAAAGTATAAAACAACAAAATAGAAAATAATTATTTACCTGGCAATTTTTAAAGAAGTGAACTATGTCCAAAATTTCCTTCTTAAATTAGATTACTTGTACTTATACTTAAATCTGCCTGAAACATAATTAATCAGACATTGTGAAATAGACCCTTAGAATTATAATTTATTGTTATGATGTATCATAGTTATCGACTTTTATTGTTAATGCTGTACCTACACTATAACCAGTACACTTAATCTATACATTTTGATGAATAAAAATGATCTTCATGTGAAGTCGCTTCAATCTGAACCATAACAAAACAAAAAAACATTGTCATTTCAATTAAAAAAGAAATCCAGCACAGGCTCACGTTAAAAGCATAACATGTTACCTACATCAACATTATTATAAAAAAGTCACCAAACCGTACAAGCGTGCTCCATTATTAATCAAACTACAAGTCACAACACTACGATATCGTTGCTCAATTAAAACCCGTTCGGCAGTACCATTAAATCTCAAAAATCAACTTTGTACACTCGAATTTAGAACTTATTATCTGGCAACACACGTTTGACAGATTTAACGTTTCAGTGCCATGCCATAATCGACTATTTTAACGAAATATCGACTTTATTTTACAATCGAGTGGATTTATTTTTGAATTAAGAACGATGCTGGATGTTTTAATGGCATGTCAAATGATAGGGGCATTGTTTTTGTGTTGTATGAAGACATCGGCTGTCAAGCTGTTCTCATTGTCCTAAAGTCGATAACGATTGCCTCACTTTAATGTACGCTGTGACTTTTTTTTTGTAGATCGCGATAAAACACGTCATTAAGTCAGCAGTGGAAACAAGGGGTTATTTCAATATATCGCTGATCTGTGATCTGACATTGAATCTGTGAAAGTCAAGGCCAAATGTCGGTGTAAATATAGTTGCCTCAATTATGCACACTGTACGCTCGTGTCATTTTATTTGCCGTTTGATATTTTTAAACAAAAACATTGTATTAATAATAATACTAGCCTTTTATTATATACGTTCTACTGCTGGGCACAGGCCACTCTTGCGAAATCACATATTATTTTCACAATATTTCCTTCACCGTTAATGCAAGTGATAATAACAATGTATATATACGTCACTTAGAAAAGTCAGGGGTGCATACTCTTGGGGCTGGTTTCAAATCTGCGACTTTCGTGCAATCCATATATTTGCTGAGGTAATCGCTCTTCTTGTAAGGTTGTGTTATGCTTTACTCTAGTACATAGATACCTCTGTATCTACCTCTGTATCGTGAGTCTCTACTCACGTCTGTTTCCCATAGGTGTAGGCAGAGACGACGGATTTCCAGATACTACGATGCTTGCGTAACTTCTTGTACATTTACGTTAATATGTTTACTTATTACTTATTTATACACTTTGTCTGTTTACAATTATGAAAGTTCAAGAACAAAATGAATTCCCATGTCTCTTTCGTATAAAAGACTAATTGTTATTTAGAGACGTCAACTGATATTACATCAGTAATTAGTAATGGAGCGTAAATAATCTGGTTCTCAATGTGGAAATATTAGTTTTTTTAAATGCGCACGGCAAAGTGACTGCACTACATCTGAGTAAGCGCAGTGCAGTCCAAAACTGGCGACCACCGACAAACAATAAGATTATCGGTGGTCACCAGAGTCATGCCGGTCTAATTGAATCGAGGGGCCTGCGACAGGACAGGCGGATGACCGATTCAGGCACAGGGATACAAGGATGCACCCCAAGGATATACCCGCTCCCACCAACCATCAAGTTATATCGCAAACCCCTCGGGAGAACCGAATATACACTGGCTGATCCTAACACGATGTGTGCGGATATAAATATCCAGCAATTACTATAAATTTACAATACAACTTAATTAACGTATTGATGTGTGAAAGTAAGATTGTTAATTAGAGACATGAATCCGTTACTATATCATTAAATAGGTAGGTAGAGATGGTTAAGGTCATAGACAAGGGGGTGGTAAATATGATATAAACACAAGACACGACACTACAAGCATATAAGTTCCTCGTAGGACGGAATGAAATGCACACGAAATACATTCGCACTGACGCCTGTAATCCGCGAAGGGGTAGGCAGAGGTGTAACTAGTATACTCACATTTCACCCAGCTAGTTTCCATCCCATGATGTGATAGGCTGTGACTCTATCGTTATACCGTGTACAATTAATTCTGACTCTTGGCTGGTACTGAGCATTTTGTGGCAAAAAAACAAATATCATTTTGAAATACATAAAACTAATTTAAAGGGATGGACTGGGTGTGGGGTGGACTGTCCACAGTCTACTCTGTGACCACGAAGGCTGATAAGCTTTCGAAACGTCGGGACCAAGATTAAAATCAAAAACCGTGACAAAATTATTTCAATGTGTAATATTCATAAATATACATGACGAGTGTGAATGGTACATTTAGGAGGAGAAGGCCTCGGCGAACGTTCTTAGATATAGTCGGAGATATTATCGAGAAAGGCCAGGTCAGAAGTACCCTAAACCGACGTGCATGCATGAAGAATATCATGCGAGTGCTTTCACTCTCACTTTCACTCAGGCCAAAGAGGTGTGTAAGGATCGTAGCAGGAAGTCCGTTGTCTGCCTACCCCTAAGGGAAATAGGCGTGAGTATGTGTGTGTAATATTCACGTAAACATAAGAAACTAATATCATTTACCCGACCCCAGGGTCGAAACCGAGACGTCAACGCACAGTCGAAATCTCAAAGAAATGTCACGAATGAAAAACACGTATTAACAATTTTAATCAAACATCTATAAATAAATTAACAAGGTACAATAATGTTGTTTGAGACCAGTGTATATGAGTTTCCGTACCGGTTTCATGGTTGTGTACATTTTTGATACGCGCTAATTGGTTCATGACATGTTATAAAAAGCGATTTGTTGAAAAATGCGCTGCCGGTTTTGGAATTAAATATCGCCTATATGTAAGTGATAATGTTTTTTACATAATGTTATATAGAGCACCGAGAAGTGGTAAGGATTGCTGAAAGGAGTTTTTTTATTTATCCGAGCACGGCAAAGTGACTGCACTACACCTGATGGTAAACATAGCGCAGTCCAAAAAACCAGCAACCACCGACAAACAATGAGTTTATCGGTGGTAACCAGAGTCATGCTTGCCTGTATAAATGCTTCTTCTCTCTTTGGAGAGGGAAGAAGCAAAATCGAGGGACCTACGACGGGACATGCGGATGATCGATACAGGCGTAGCAATATAAGGATGTACCCCTATACCCGCCCAAACCAACCATCAAGTCATGTCGCAAGCCCCTCGGCAGAACCGGATATACACTGGCTGATCCTGGAACGCGATCTACACAAGGCGTGTGGATCACTATGGCAGGTTTTAACACCATGTGTACGGTGATCGCTATCCGGGAGGATACGTATGTAGTCGCTGGTTTTTGGACTGCTTTACGTTCACCATCTGGTGTAGTGCAGTAACTTTGTCGTACCCGAAAAAAAAACTGGAAATGTTGTGTAGTCTGCCAACCGCGTCAGTCCAGCGTGGTGGTCTAAGGCCTAATCCCTCTCATTCAGAAGAGGAGGCCCGTGCCCACCAGTGGCAGGTATATAATACAGGGTTAGTATAACAAACATTTTTTGTTCAGGTAAATAAAAATATAAAATAATCTGAAATAAGACTGATTCGGTAACACAGTTGCATTGCGTACACGGTATGAGTATAACTGCTGTGCTGTATCGGGTTCAATCCCTGAGTCGCGTAAAAGTGATATTGGGGTTTTCTATCATGAAATGCCCAGTAGCCCAGCCCAGAGTCTGGAATTGCGCCCGGTATGGCGATAGGCTCACTTTTATCACATCATAGGGCGGAAATGAGCTCGGCGAAATGTGGGTATACAAGTTACAACTCTGCCTTACCCTTCGACAATCACAGGTGTAAGTGTGTATGTATTAATAGTAAATGAATGTTTAGTAACTTTCAACTCTACAGAGTATAAAACCGCGTCCCGATATCCAACCAATGTGAAGTGTTCTCAACATTTAAACGCGGCTGAGGCAATTAGTCAAACGCTAATGAATCGTGTGACGCTCCATCACTCGTTGACAGCTGCTAACTGTCAGTGTGATAGCTGTCAGCGGTGACGGCTCAAGGCCCGCGGTTCAAGGGTGGACGGGTGACGAGCCTTCCGGATTTCACTTTAACCCTAATTTTTAATTAGTCGATTGATTTAGTGCCTCGACGGCGCACTTGTATTTCGAACGCGGTACGACTGCTGTGAGGTCTCGGGTTCGATCCTCGGATAGAGTGATATTGGGTTTTTCTCTCACGACTCTGGTGACCACCGATCAACTCATTCTTTGTCAGTAGTCGCTGGTTTTTTTGGTTGCGCTTACCATCAGGTGTAGTGCAGTTACTTTGCAGTGCTCGGATAAAAAAAAACTAATATATCCACATTCATAACCAGATGATTTACGCTTCATTACTAATTACTGATGTAATATCAATTAACGTCTCTAAGTATAACAATTAGTCTTATAATAATATGAAAGAGACATGGGAACTCATTTTCTTCCTGAACATTAAACACAAGTAGTGTATAAAGGAGTAACTATATATTAACGTAAATGTACAAGAAGGTGTGTAAGGATCGTAGTTAGTAGAAATCCGCTGTCTCTGCCTACCTCTATGGGAAACATAATCTTTCCGTTACTACCGTGATGGAACACCAAAGTTATTAACCTCTAAGTTCCCACGGCGCTAGTCCTTATTTTTATTGCTTTACAACGTACTAACGCAGCGAAGATAAGGAGATAAGGTTGGTTTATTGATTCCTTCAAAACAATAGCCTCCTTGTCACCGGGAGCGGAATGTGGAAGTTGGCTGGAATGTATGGTATTTGGGAAATTGTGGTAATTTATAGGTTAAGGTTGTTTCATGGTGGGTTAAGGAAATGACGTCCCGAATAGAAAGAAAGAAAGAAACCTTTATTACCAACATGAAAACATGCAATTTAAATATGATGTACGATTTTAATAATAAATAATTATAGTTAGGCTAATAAGTTGCACGTCCTCACGATAGCAAAAGGTGGCATGCTCAGCAATGCTGTGTTGTGGTGATCCACGTAGTCCGAATAGTCATAATGGTGATGAGGGTCGTGATCCCTGATTAATTAAGAATAGGATGAACATTAAAAATTTATACTAGCCTTGTGTACAAGCCCTGCTACGTGCTACGAGTCTCCTTTAATAAGAGGGTTTAGGCCTTAGTCTAGTCGTTAGCCAAATGCGGATTGGCAGACTTCACATAATTTCGAAATTCTTATGAAGAACTTCTTAGGTATTCAGTTTTCCTCACGATACTTCTTTCACCATTTTTTTTTATAGCATAAGCCGGCAAACGAGCAAGTGGGTCACCTGATGGTAAGTGATCTCCACCGCCCATGTACGCCTACCATCAGAAAAATCATGGACGCGTTGCCGACCTTAAAGGAAAGGGATAATTAGGGATTCGGAAGGGAAGGGGATTTGGGCTTCCGGATATCTCACTCACCGTACGAAAGCCGCTACTTTACGTCGGTTTTTAGGGAAGACAGTGGTAACAACCCAGTCGAGCCAGCCCATTCATGCTGTAGACAAAACTGTCTACAGCGTGACTCTACCACTCATTAAAGCAGGCTATAATTACATTTCATACATAAAGTCCAAAATGCATGCTCTTGTTCTGGTTTCGAACGTGCACTTTTCGACAATCGCTCTAGTTATAGCTAGTTCAATCCCCGGGTCGGGTAGAAGTGATATTGGGTTTTCTATCACAAAATGCTCAGTATTAGCCTGGATTCTGTCCGGTATGAGGAGCTCGCCCCTATCATATCATGGGACGGAGAAACGCTCGGCGAAATATGGGTGTACTGGTTACACCTTTGCCTACCCCTTCGGGGATTACAGGCGTGAGTGCGTATATATGTATCTATACTAATATAATAAAGCTGTAGAGTTTGATTGTTTGTTTGTTTGTTTGTTTGTTTGAACGCGCTAATCTCAGGAACTACTGGTTCGAATTGAAAAATTATTTTGTGTTGGATAGTCCATTTATCGAGGAAGGCTTTAGGCTATATAACATTACGCTGCGACCATTAGAAGCGAAGCATCAGTGAAAAATGTTGCAAAAACGGGGAAAATTATTCATATTTGAAGGCTTCCGTTGCTAAGCTACCCAAATAATATTATTTGAAGGCTTCCGTTCCTAAGCTACCTAAATCTATACTAATATTATAAAGCTGTAGAGTTTGATTGTTTGTTTGATCACGTGGGCGGAGCCGCGAGCAAAAGCTAGTGGTATAATATACAGCGTATTTAACTTATCTTTACATAGTATAAAAAGAAGTCGCCTCCACTGTCTGTTCGCTTAGATCTTTGAAACTATTCAACGGATTTTAATGCAGTTTTCAGGAGTAGATAGAGTGATTCATGAGGAAGGTTTATATGTATAATACGTACATATTATAGTACAGAAAAGCCGAAAAATTCAAAGATCTGAAATGTGATGTCGTAACAAACATATTTTTACCCGTGCCAAGCCGGCGCGGGTTGCTAGTTCCATATAAATCGTTTATAACGGTTTTGTCACAGATGACATTCATAAAACAACTTTGATAGCAACTTAAAAATTTTCGACAAATCATATCTTTAAAATGTAGTTCCCACGTGACAGGAATTTGAATCGTCCCGTCGCCAAGCAGGCATGTCCAATAATTCCTTGTACCGTATACCTGGGGTCCCGGGGGACGTGTCGCGGCGAGGCCATCCGTCTTGCCGACGCGACGTCCCCGGCCCCGACCGCGCAAACTTGCCACTAAACGTCGGGAGATCTCGCCACTCGATGTGAGAACGAATTTGTGAGATTTTAAACAGTATTATGTACTAGCTGTCCCTCGCGGTTTCACCTGCATGGTACTACCCTGCTCTCATAAATCATAGCGTGATGTACATATAAACCTTCCTCATGAATCACTCTATGCATTGCTGAAAACTGCATTAAAATCCGTTGAATAGTTTAAAAGATCTAAGCGAACAGACAGCGGAAGCGATTCTTTTTATATTATGTAAAGATTTTGCAAAAATATCGTTTGAATCGTCAGCTGCTACATACATATTGCATCTTACGAGGTAGGCAGGGTAATAGTAAGCAGTCGGTACTGAATTGACCGGCTCAAACTATCAAAAAGAAAGAAACTTGTTTAAAAAGCCAAACCCATCCCCTTCCCTATCCCCTAATTATGCCTTTTATTTAAGGTCAGCAGCGCGCTTGTGATTCTTCTGGTACTGTGGGCGCACATAGGCGATGGAGATCACTTACCATCAGGTGACCTACTCGCTTGTTTGCCGGCCTATGCTATAAAAACATTTTAAAAAATCTCTCTCCACGATAACACTTGAAAATGTAACGGACAATTATGTTTATACATCGTCATTACAGTATTAATTAAATTATTGATGTATTTTTTTGGTTTCCGGATTTTTTTTATCCTAGACGGTAAAGTGTCTACACTAATTGATGTTAGAAACAGTGTAACCCAAAATAATGTCGCCGATCAAGAGACTTATTTGTTTGAGTTTATGTCCTTCGGTTGCCCGCAGAATAATGCCAGCCTATAATTAGTGCACGTCAGGATTTGCCTGAATAAACTTCATATATGTTTGTTTTTTGTGTACGGTGGTCGCTATCCAGTCGGGTAGAAAAGTGATCAAATTTATAGATTTCCCGTGGGTCTTTTCCAATTATACATTTTTTTTTCCAATAATAGCTCATCACGACTCACTGAGTAGTTTTAAATTAGGTTTTTGTCACGTGGATAATTTTCAATCTTTCGTTATTTTATTACGACTATATAAATCCATGTAATACGTTAATGGGCGTAAACTTGATTTTCTTAGTATAGTTGGCTCATGACTGTGATGGCCTATGAAAGGCGGAAGCACGTCATCCGATATCAGTGATAAGCTACTGATAACAGCCACGTGACGCTGCCTTGCCGTCCGTCGTTTGGTTCAGTTTTGAAAATATTATCTTAAGACAAGAAAGCAAGTGTAAGGTGTAGACGCAAATTATTTAATAAATAATCTATAGATTAGGATCTACGCTTTTTTATTTCAAATAATAAGTTTTAACAAAACTTAAAAACCGATGTTAAAAAAATAGCACTGACAAGTCAAAAATAACTGTATAGGTTTTTTTTTATTTGCATACTGCGCTCTTCACCCTGAGATGTAAGATGTTGTCTAATAATGTCCAATAATTTCACTGGCTTCAATGTCCTTCGAACCGAAACACAGCAGTAGACAAAGCGGTGGTACCAACCCAGAAGACCTCATATATGAGGGACCTACCACTTTGTCGCCAAACAATGAGTCTGTTAGTTGCAACTCTGCCTATTTTCTCGGGGATACAGGCGTGAACATATGTGTGTAATCAAAAAAATCTGACGACAACATTCACAATTATCTATCATACATATTCATTATGATCCTAGTCCGATCGTTCGTTAAGTATGTTTTGACAACTATAATTGATTTGCATAAAAACTATTCTAATTTGAATAAATAGGTATGTGCAGATTCATAAGTGGCAGCTTCGTTAAGCCAATCGTTTGTTTAACCGGTTTGAAGGACGTTGAAGCCAGTGAAATTAGTGATAATTTCTTCAGATCAAGTGCAAATCTTAAAATATTTTCATGAATCCTGAAATTAATTAAAAGTTATAATATTATAAAATACTTTCAGTTAACCACTAGCCTATTCGTTAATTAATTAATTTATAAATCGATATATTCGACATCATAGCAACAACACAAACTAGCGAGTTTACAAAATACGCCCCGTGTCACTAAGACAAAAGGTATCATAGGATTGTAAATTTGTATTCGCGAAAGTATCCATGTGCGAGAGAGATGGCAATATTAAGTACGCGACAAAGACAAGCGGTGATTACGGGTCGTTCATCGTTGGCGTTGTGCGAATTTCTTTTCGGTTCCCCCCCCCCAGACCCTAGTACCGGCCCGCGAGCCGATGATGACTAAGTAGTTTTAATACTTCCCCAAACCAATAATCGCAGATGTCTCTGCCCTCCTCCAGTGGCCGTCCTGAGCCGAGGTTCGTACCCCAAAGGGGGTGCCCTCAGCGTGGTCACTTAAAGTCAAGGGTTGAGAGCGCCTAAAGTGCTCACCCGAAAGTCCGATGAAGCTGTATACAGCCGACTCTCGTCAGGCTTACAGCAAGTGTCAACACAAAAAAAATTCTGTTCCGCGACCGTACACGCATGAGTACAGTAAAGTACCCTTTTTTTATCCGAGCACGACAAAGTGACTGCACTACACCTGATTGTAAGCGTAGCGCAGTTAAAAAACCTAGCAGAATGTTAAATGGTCGTAGAATCATGCCGGCCTGTATAAATGCTTCTTCCCTCTTCGGAAAGGGAAGATGCAAATCGAGGGGCCTGCAACAGGACAGGCGGATGACCGATCCAGGCACAGTGATACAAGGATGTATCCCTTTACCCGCCCTAACCAACTATCAAGTCATGTCTGTCATCTGTCTCGGGAGATCCGGATACACACTGGCACATCTGAAGTCAGCAATATAAACGTGCAATAAATCACTGATACGCGGATAAACTGGCGTAGAGATACAGATGGAACACGTGCCTTGATAATAGGCGTCATCTTTTTATGACGTTTCTGACATTCTGACATCCTGACGATTCGGTTTGAGTTGTTAGTGTAATGGCCGGCGCGCATAGACGGCATGGCACGGCATGGCATGGCAAAGGATTTTATTACTAATCAAGTTATTTTGAATCTTATTGCCACGAGTTTAGAATTCACGTTACTTTATTTCAATACCACAGTGCCGCGACGTGCCGCGGGATGCTGTGGCATGACGCGACGCGCCGCGGCATCCCGCGGCGTCCCGTGGCATGCCGTTTCATTCCACGGATTGCCGCGGTGCGCGAGAGAGAGAGAGTGGCTGGGCATTCAGCAGGATGCCACGGCATGCCACGGGACGCCGCGGGATGCCGCAGCATGACCTGCCGTGCCATGCCGTCAATGAGCGCCGGCCCTAATTGTCCAGAGTTCTGATAATATTATGTATACATTTTGATATGATTTCTGATACTTAACTTAATTTTATTTATTTTCTTGTACTGACTTGTATTGTCTTGAACTTGAAACTGAAGTTTAGTGGTATTGCATATATACATATCATCATCATCATCATCAACATCACCATCATCAACATCATCAGCCACAGAACGTCCACTGCTGAACATAGGCCTCCCCCAAAGATTTCCAGACCAACCTGTTGGAAGCGGCCTGCATCCAGCATATTATATTTATAAGAATAAAGACAAATGATTTCTACTTGCAATCTTTGAATTAAAAAACGAACTATAGTCTAATTTATTTCAAAGTATATCAGAGCCACACTGTAAGACAGTGGTCTAGTCAAGGGTCACATACTACAATGTGTGCTATCACTGCTGGCCACACATTCGTGTGTTGTGTAGTTGACCCCATCTATCAATTGATATACACGTTTCCGTCTCGCGTTCTTCCATTTAGCTAATTTCATGTGTTTTTTCGCCATGGGTCGCACAAATATCGTCCGCGGGTTGCAGTTTTTTATAGCATAGGCCGGCAAACAAGCAAATGGGTCACAGAAGGGTTCAGAAGAATCATGGGCGCGTGGCCAACCTTAAAGGACAGGGATAATTAGGAATTGGGAAGGAGAGCGGGTTTTGGGCCTTCGGATATCTCACTCATCGTACGAAACGCAGCATGCAGCAGCATGCCACTACTTTATCGGATTTCTGTGAGACAGTGGTAATGACCCGGTCGAGTCGGCCCATTCATGCTGTAGACAAAACTGTTCACAGCTTAGCTCTACCACTCATTAACACGTTTACTTTCATCAGTTTGACGACCACTGCTGTGGAGTGTAAACAGTTTTGTCCACAGCATGAATGCCACACGGACCCGCGTGTGACAGTAAGCCGTGTTCTATATATACGGAATGTAAAGTAAATATTTATCTTGTAAGGTTACCGATACGACGTTCCCCACTTTAGAACCAGATATTGATTAAGATTTTGATTTTTATAACATGCCCTTATCGGAAACTTATCTTAATCTTTTCAAGTTCGTGAGATATCGTGCGTTGTTTGAAATATATAGATATGTGATTTATGGTTGTATAGAAATCTGAAATCATATCTTACGAACTATTTTAGGGAATATTTTTGTTGATAATGTTAGTCAACCAAACGACAAGTATACAAATGTAAACATATTACATGTCTACAATACTTTTTGCAGTGGTCACTTCTTATGGGAGGGTGAACCGAAACGTTCCGTAACGCGAGCGGTCCATTGAGCAGCCAGCGTTAGCCGACCTCCCTGGAACATTGATAATTTCTAAGTACCAGGTGGAGTCACACAGTGACCAGTCGGCTTGGACCGGATTTTAACACTACTTTGACACGACTTTGACACGACTTTGACACGACTTTGACACGACTTTGACACGACTATGACACGATTATGACACGACTTTGACACGACTTTGACACGACTTTGATACGACTTTGACACGACTTTGACACGACTTTGACACGACTTTGACACGACTTTGACACGACTTTGACACGACTTTGACACGACTTTGACACGACCTTGACACGACATCGTAACGTAACGCGTTAAGGCGCCACTCTGTCTGGCTTCCCTTTCTCTCACGCATACGGTAGCAGTAGGCAGGCTCCTTCCGCTCTCACTTTAACCCACATTAGCTTAAGTTATCACTTCTGTCGAGCGTCCCGAACGCACATTTTTTTTTAATTCAATGACGAGATTAGTAAGGCGCTTGCCTCGGTAAGCGTCACGCCTGCCCATAAACAGGAGTAACACCATACAGAAATTTAAATTATAGAGCACTGCATGGCACTGAACTGCGCTCGTCACCCCGAGACATAAGATGTTAATTGTCATAATGCTCAGTAATTTCACTGGCTTGAATGTCCTTCAAACCGAAACACAACAGTACTTACACATTGTTGCTGGGTGGTAGAAATAGATAAAGCTGTGGCACCAACCCAGAAGGCCTCTCGCATACGAGGGACCTATTAGTCATTATTATCAGCTTAAGTGACTTCAAATAAAAAAGTACTGTAATTTATATATCAAAAAACCGTTAAAAAAAAATGCATCAATTCAGTCCACTCGCTTATGCGCTTCATGATGACACAAACAACCTAAAAAATCTAAAAAATGATAAACAAATATTGTATTTCCAGTGTCCATATCCAGTTATACCATAGATAAGATAGACGCAGTCTATGCAGAATCATATTCTGACTTTAGTCAGATTTATCTAGAACGAACTCATTTTATTTGCAAATCATTATCTCTGTTTCTAACCAATCCTGAAAGATTACAGAAAAACTAAATTTAAATATCAATATCATAACAAAAATTGGATTTGTCAGACAAAAACTCAGACATGAGGATTTAGAGTAACTGTAATCCTATTTCTGATAAAGATATTTCACATAAGAACTAAGGATTGTATGTAAATATAGTATCTAATATAAATATTTGTATCTAAGCGATTTGTTGCGATAGTATATTCTATAAATTGTTATCTTTAAATATCATTTTTATATGTTTGAAGGCCTTATCCAAGCTCGTGTAACTTTTGTTAGCGTCATTTCCAATATAACACTACTAATACAACTAATAATAATTTTTTTTATAGCATAGGCCGGCAAACAAGCATGTGGGCTACTTGATGGTAAGTGATCCCACCGCCCATGTACGCCCACAATGACTGAAGTATCATGGGCGCGTTGCCGACCTTAAAGAAAATGAATAATTGAATTGAATAAAATGGATTTGGGCCTCCGGATATCTCACTCACATTACGAAACATAGCAGCAAGCCGCTACTTTACGTCGGTTATCTGTGAGACAGTGGTAACGATCCAGTCGAGCCGGCCCGTTGATGCTGCCGACAAAACTGTCAATAAGCGTGGCTCTACCACTCGAAAATTAGTCATAAAATTACTCGAACATAAGAGTTGAAATAAAAATAATTCAAACAGATGTCATCGCGGTTTTTTACTTTTATTTTGGTCCTGACGTTTCGAAAGCATTTTAGCCTTCGGGTAATGTCTTCGTGAAAGGTTTTCCATTATTAACTGATGAAAAAAGAGAAAGTGGTTATTTTTATTTTAAGCTTCTTAGTTTTTCAAAAAATATAAAACTTTGTGAATTATCTGGTACTGGAACAAATAAAGCGATAGGTATCACGGGTACTCTAGCTTTGTTAAAATGTTGGAAACATACACTAGATATTATATTTTAAACTAGACAAACTCAAATTATTTTATATTTGATGAAACAACTGCTGGTGGTAGGATATCCATATCCGCCCGGATAGCGGCCACCATACACATGGTGTTAAAACCTGCCATCTTGACCCCACACACCTTGTATGGATCGCGTTCCAGGATCAGCCAGTGTTTATCCAGTTCTCCCGAGAGGCTTGCTATATGACTTGATTGTTGGTTGGGGCGGGTATAGGGGTACATACTTGTACCTCTGTGCCTGCATTGGTCATCCGCCTGTCCTGGCGCAGGCCCCAATTGATGCTCGTTCTTGCCTCTTTGAAGTATATAAAGAAGTATTTAAAACTGTGAAGTAGTCCTGTGCTAAATTATTTTAAGTGATTATATTATTGATTATACAATAAAGAGTTTTTGTGTTGTGTTGTGTTTTTTTATACAAGACGGCATGATTCTGGTGACCACCGATAAACTTACTGTTTGTCGGTGGTCTCTGGTTTATTTGGACTACACTGCCCTTATCCTGAGGTTTAGTGCAGTCACTTTGCCGTGCTAGGATAACAAAATAATCTTTGTACCGGACTAGTTAAGTTCGTTTCCGCACTTCTTCTCATGCCTAGCAACGAACTGTCGATGTAAACATACTATAGCTTATAAAAATATTTGAAATGTAATAGTGATATTTATGATCAAATACAGAATAAATGATAAGATTTGATTTGATAGCGACCACCGTACTAGTCATGGTGAATCACCCACCACAGTCGTTGGTTCTTTGAGTCACGTTCTGGGGTCAGCCAGTGTGTATCAGGTCTTATGCCGCCGACCTACGAGGGACAATTGTCGAGGGGCAATATTTCTCCACCATCGACGTTAAATACATCCAACAGTCACACACATAGTCCCGATCCCACACTAGGTTAACCTGTATCATGGGTACCAGAAAGTACAAAGACTTGCAGTCCCACAACACCCAGACCCGAAACAAATACTTGTGTAACGCACAAATATTTGTCACGTTGCGGGAATCGAAACGCCGGCCTCTTGCTTCGCAGCTGGCTACTGACCCATTGCGCCACGGAGGCTGTCAATTGTATTTTGAACAGCATAGTAATTACCACAAAATGTAGTGCATTCAAATTGCCTTGCCAGAATAAAAAATCTCTTCAAAAATGGTCACATATAAAGCATAATTTTATTCTCTAGAATTACCGCTTGATTGACTTCTACGAGATATGTTATTGGATGTGTAAATAAAATATATACCATACAGAATTATACGTACTGTCTCTGTTGCATGTTAGTTTAGAAAGTAAATTGTAAATCTTTAATTGGCTGAAGATCTGTTTATTTGTTAAGTATAATTATCTGTAAGAGCTGTGGATTTTGTTAATAAATAAATAACATATTTATGTATAGAGTACAGATATTTTCGTAAATACAACATAAATAGATTGTAATCATATTGTGGACGTGACAAAAGTGTTGCAAATTTATTGTTATAAATATAAATAGATTGACGTCATGCAGAGATAATTCGATTAGTTCTGGCATTTCATAAGTAGAAACAAGGCGATATCTATACACGTCTTATCATATCAGTGTAACGTTTGCCAACAGCCACAGAAATATTACGGTGCGCCAGTAATACTAGTGTTTACACCTTGCTTTCAACAACAAAAGTTTTCGGCCGCGCTGCATGCCGATATGCATGAAACCCGCGATAAACTCGGATCTTACGTTTATTATTTTTGTTTGATTCAATGACGAGACGAGCAATGCGCTCGCCTGATGGTAAGCGCCACGTCTGCCCATAAACAGAAACAACACCACACAGAACTTTGAATTACAAAGGGCTGCAATGCACTGAACTGCGCTGGTCACCTCGAGATATAACTTAACTCTCATTATATCCAATAATTTCACTGATTTCAATGTCATTTAAACCGAAACATAACAGTGCTTACACACTGTTTCTGGCAGCAGAATTAGACAAAGCGGTGGTACCAACCCAGATGGCATCTCGCATACGAGGGACCTACCATCTCGTAAGGTGGTTTAGTGGCTTTATCATCATTAGGAGTTAAAAAAACACAAATTAAATTAAAAATACACGTTACATTCCTCGACAATTGCCAGGATTATTTCCGCCTTGTTACTGGATATACATTGGCTGACTTCGATACGTGACTCGGTGGAACGAGCTACTATGGGGTATACCATGGTTGCTATTCAGTCAGAGATAAACATGCTTCCAGTCCATCCCGTCAGGAATTTGAATGTAGATTAATAATTAAATTCTTTCACCTGCCCATATACCATGCCCAGTGGGGTTGCCGCATGCTTTTTAACACATGTTATAGAAAGATTTGTCTTGTAGCTTTTACGATTGGCTACCTACCTCACGTTAACCCCCTCTGGAGAGACCCATCTCTAGTTCAATAATTAAATTATTAAACAAAATGATTTTTTAATTCAGGAGCATTTATAACATCGTATATGTTTTGAATGCTCTTGAGATCCCTATCGATGCAAATGGCGTCGTCCAGATTTCCTCACAGATAAATTCGGGCCGATAATACTGATAATCGGAATAAAATGTATCGGACTCGTGTAATGCGATTGTGGTTGGTTTTAAGTAGATTTATAAAAGCGGTAATAGTCTTACTGGGAGTGTCGCTTGTGGGTTCGAATAGCTAGTGGTAGGATATTCATAGCCGGATAGCGACTACCGTTCACATGGTGTTAAAACTTACCATAGTAACCCACACGTCTTGTGTGGATCACATTCCAGGATTAGCTAGTGTATATCCGGTTCTTCCGAGGGGCTTGCGACATAACTTGATGGTTGGTTGGGGTGGCCTTGTATCCCTGTGGCTGCATCGGTTATCCGCCTGTTCTGTCGCAGGCCCCCCGAAATACAACAGTGCATACACATTGTTGCTTAGTGGCAGATATAGACAAAGCGGTAGTACCAACCCAGGCGGCTTCTCGCATACGAGGGACTTCATCATCATCATCATCAGCCACAGGACGTCCACTGCTGAACATACGCCTCCCCCAAAGATTTCCAGAGGGACCGACCTGCTGGAAGCGGCCTGCATCCAGCGACTTCCTGCGACCTTTATCAATTATATAACTTTATAATTATATTACGAGGGACTTACCACCTCGTAAATATGTCGCGGGCTGCGCAAATGTCTTGATGGGCCGCAGTTTGTAGACCACTGGTTTAGACGTTATGATCCTACACACATACGCTATACAGACAAAATCATCAAACCTATAGCCTCTTCTTTGTCGGGGTTTATAAATCCGAAAAATGATTTCATTACCGGATTTAATTGACATATAAATCAGTAAAAGCTTGCAATTACCGAGATGTGTCATAATAATTACCAGTACATGTCAACAATTCTATCAACGACTATGTCGTGTCACAAACTTATCTTTTACCATCCATCAAACTGTTTCACACTAAAATCTATAGACATAAGGGTTGTTATAGCGTGCGTTGATGGTAAATATACAGTGGCGTAGATAAGGGTATGTTCACATAATATATCATGGTTATCTCCATACAAACTCGGTAGCTGGCAATTATTTTAGATTTCATCGGCAACATTTGGGCGCGAGCGTTATCTCTTATCTACATTTATTTTGGTGCACGTTAATTCCTTGTGTACGGTTGTGTGATTGACTAGTTATTGCATGCTGGTTCGCTCGCGGCGACGTTTTTAATTGATAGATTTGCGCAGGTGGATGTATGTCTATGTTTCAGGCAGTTGTGCTGTTTATACTGTGTAGATCAAGATAAATATTTATGCTGATCGTTAATTAAACTATATAGGGTATAGATAATTCAGAACATTCTTGCACGTCTTGCTATGGGTGCGTGTTTGTATCACTGTGTGTGCCTGTCATTATTATTCACTTAAACCACATTACCTCTATCTTCGCTGGTGGTAGGATATTCATATCCACCCGGATAGCGACCACCGTACATATGGTGTTAAAACCTGCCATAGTGACCCACACACCTTATTTGCATCGCGTTCCAGGATCAGCCAGTGTATATACGGTTTTCCCGAGAAGCTTGCGACATGACTTGATGGTTGGTTGGGGCGGGTATAGGGGTACATCCTTGTATTACTGTGCCTGCATCGGTCATCCGCCTGTCTTGTCTTAGGCTCTTCCCTAGATCCGAAGAGGGAAGAAGCGTTTATGCAGGCTTGCATGACTCTGGTGACCACCGATAAACTCATTGTTTGTCGGTGGTTGCTGGTTTTTTGGACTGCACTACGCTTTCCATCAGGTGTAATGCAGTAACTTTGATGTGCTCGGATTTAAAAAAAGTTAAGCAACCCTTGGCTTGGATGACCGCTTACCTCTAAGCGTCTCCGTCCTTAGGAGAGAATTTAAGAAGTGACAGACGGGACCACTGTCTGTTATCAACTGACAGCAGTCGTTAAGCCAAATCGGAGGCCTTCGGGCGGCTTAAAATCTTTCTCACTAGGTTAGCCACTAACGATTCGATATAGAATAGAATAGACCCATTTATCTGTCCGTCTGTCTGTCTGTGACGTTGTAGTACCTAAAGAATGAAAGGTATTGAATGCGTTTTTTTTTATTTGAGAGCTGGTGTATTCTGACATGACGAGAGACCTTCTGTATCTGACGAGATGTTTCTTTGCTAATTGGAGAAAATCAGTTCATCAGTTTAAAAATTACAGTTTTTTTAATAATATCGAGTTCATTTACCGATTAGGCATCCTTAAATGGCAGGCAAAGGTGTAACATATACCACATTTCGCCGAACGTATTTCCGTCCCATAATGTAATAGGGGGCAAGTCTATCGCCATACCAGGCACAATTCCGATCCGGGCTGAAAATTTCGCGTTAGTGATTAAACGATTATACGTTTTACTTATTTATAAGTCACGGTCATTTCCCCACTGTATATCTATGGGCAATGTCCACTAATATTATTTCTGGCTACAAATCCGCCACTCGTGCATATCTTATCTGGTCGGTAGCTAATCTTGGTAAGCCTGTAACACCGGTGGACAGATATATTGGCACGTATTATTACTTTTCCCTACACACTGCCACTTCGTAACGGTGTAATTAGATGTTATCAGTGTGGACTCGGGTTTAGTTGAGAGGTCGATGGAATCAGGGATGGTTATAATTTTTTTTTTTTTTTGAATGACGAGACGCCTGCCCATAAATAGAAGTATCACCACACAGAACTTTGAATTACAAAGCACTGCATGCCACTGAACTGCGCTCGTTACCCCGAGACATAAGATGTTAAGTGTCATTATACCCAATAATTTCATTGGCTTCAATGTCCTTCAAACCAAAACACAACACGCATACGCGGGACCTACAACCTTGTATCCAAATGTGTGGATCGCGATCTCATTATCGCAGGTTTTAACACCATGTGTACGGTAGTCACTATCTGGGCGGATATGAATATCTTACCACCAGCAAAAACTTGACTTGACATGGTGTGACGTGGTAGTGGTGACGTGGGCACAAATTGGTGTCCCGAACCTCCGTTCGGTACGGTCTCCAGTACCGAAATCATCAATTTTTTTTTATAGCATACGCCGGCAAACGAGCAAGTGGGTCACCTGATGGTAAGTGATCTCCACCGCCCATGTACGCCCAACACCAGAAGAATCATGGGCGCGTTGCTGATCTTAAAGGAAAGGGATAATTAGGGATTGGGAAGGGGAGGGGATTTGGGCTTCCGGTTATCTCACACACCGTACGAAACGCAGCAGCGAGCCGCTACTTTACATCGGTTGTCTGTGAGACAGTGGTAACGACCCGGTCGAGCCAGCCTATTCATGCTGTAGACAAAACTGTCTACAGCGTGGCTCTACCACTCAAAATTGTTTGTAACTAAACTACGAGCCTTTAAGGCCGTCGATGATAACAGAGCGAGCCCATTTAAACATATTGGATCGCATTAATTTACCAAAAGATCTGAATGTTTAAAAATCATTAAAACTGATAATAAAAATGGCAGTGTCACCGTCAAGTCATATTTCAAAAACGACCATGGTAAGTGGTCGAATTAAAGGTGACAGCCTAATTAAAACGAACATTAGACTTTAAGTTCTTCTTATTGAGGTTTAAAGTCGGTTAAATTCTATATCAGCGGACCAATTATGATCCTTACTAATATTTTAAACATGACATGTTTGTTTATCCATAAAATAAAATAGTTTTAGAACTTCAGAAAAACATCAATTTGTTTTTTTTTTACATAAAACAGATTTGTGAGGTCGTGTTTCTAGCACTAATACGTTTAAAAAAAATAAAAAACAGAACTATTATATGTTTTTAATATATTTAATAACAGTCCTTTTGACGTTTTTGTTTAAAATACTAGTACCTATTTATTATATTTAATAAAGTTTATATAAATATAGTGTATATTAATTGTTAATTATCGCTTGCTTTAACGATGAAGGAAACATCGTGAGGAAACCTGCATATCTGCATACTTAATAATGAGATAAGATTTTTTGAAGCTTTGTGAAGTTTACCAACCCGCATTAGGCCAGCGTAGTGGACTGAGGCCTAACCCCCTCATTCAGTAGAGGAGGCACGTGCCCCACTGTGAGACATGTATAATACAGGGCTAGAAAAAAAAAAGTTTTGCCCCCTCTTCTAATTTGTGTCCCTCGTCCCTCTACCCGTACCTTATACCATTTTATGCCGGCTGCGAAAAGCAATAAATTGAATTTCATAGTATAAAAGAAACGCACGCGAAGTATTAGTATTTAATAAAACCTCCTAATTACTTAGTGACGCGTCCCTCCCGAGACAAACACGGTGCATCCGCCGTCCAGACGCGGTCGGTAAAAAACCAAATACCCGCGCAATGTCATCCTTATCAAGATTGAGGTTAGGCTTTTGGTCCTTCGAACCGTCGAGACACTGATTTGCGATACATTCTGATCGGACATGAGTTGACAAACATGATGTTTATAATATTTTAAATATGCGAATGTGTGTGAGTCTGCATCGAGGGAAGTATTCAGACGAAAGATACGCAGTAAGATACCGTGGATTGATCCCGCGCTAGGGATAGGGATTTAAGTTAATACATTACGAGGCATTTTAGAAGTCATTAAAAATATATGTATATATCCTATTTTATATGAGCTTGAATGCCGAGCAGGTCGCTCGAGAAGAAGAAGATACACCACACAGGACCTTAAATTACAAAGCACTACATGGCATTGGACTGTACTCATTCCGAGATATAAGATGCCTCATAATGCTTAGTGATTTCACTGGCTTCAATATCCTTCTAGCCGAAACAAAGCCGTGCTATGTTTCGGCATATTCGTGTTAACGCATACGCTTGGAGGTAGAAATAGACAAACCGGTGGTACCAACCCAGACAGTCTCACATAAATGACGAACTTACCACCTAATATACTTATAGCTTAGCTGGTGGTAGGATATTCAAATCCGCCCGGATAGCGACCACCGTGCACGTGGTGGATCGCCTGCCAGTGTCAGCCAGTATATATCCGGCTCTCCCGAAGGGCTTGTGACATTACTTGATGGTTGGTTGGGGCGGGTATAGGGGTACATCCTTGTTATATTGTGTCTGCATCGGTTATCCGCCTATCCTGTCGCAGGCCCCTCGATTTGCTTTTTCCCTCTTCGAAGAGGCAAGAAGCGAATCGAATTCATTGTTTGTCGGTGGTCGCTGGTTTTTTGGACTGCACTACACTTATCATCAGGTGTAGTGTAGTCACTTTGCCGTGCTCGGATAAAAAAAAACTTTGATAATTTTTGACCCGAAATTATATACGCGTACGCATTACAACTGCGCTGGAACGATAATGGAGGCATTATATATTCTTTAGGTACATATTGGTGTACGTATAGTATACAAGAAACGTGTAAGTATAAGTGTATACAAGAAAGTGAAGAGGTCTGTGGTGTCAAGTGTGAGACTGTGAGAGGTGTGAAATCGATGTATCCGACAGTCGACACGGCTCTAATAAAAACGTTTCCTAGCCATTGGTTCACTCACGTCGGCGCGACGAGGATAGATCAACGTTGGAGATCCGTTATAAGGTTTATTAAATAGGTAAGGTTTCTTAATCTCCATTTTAAAACCAATTTTTACAAATGGTAGAGCCACACTGTATATAGTTTTGTCTGCAGCATGAATGGGCTGGCTCGACCGGGTCGTTGCCACTGTCTCACAGAAAACTGACGTAAAGTAGCGGCTTGCTGCTGTGTTTCGTATGGTGAGTGAGATATCCGGAGGCCCAAATCCCTCTCCATAGCTCAATCTCTAATTATCCCTTTCCTTTAAGGTCGGCAACGCGCCCATGATTCTTTTGGTATTGTGTAAAACATAACTATTTTGTGTCTAGTCGAATAATACATTTCTTTTTTTGTTTCTTTCTTAATTTTTTGATATTAATCCATCTTCAGTATAATTATTTCTGCCACCAAACAAGATGTGTCACCACTGTAGTGTTTCGGTTTGAAAGACATTGAAGCCAGTGTAAATACTGGGCCTTATGAGACTTAAGTTCAGTGCCATCCAGTGATTTATAATTCAAAGTTCTGTGTGGCGTTGCTTCTGTTTATGGGCAGGCGTGGCGCTTACCATCAGGCGAGCGCCTTGCTCGTCTCGTCATTCAATCAAATATCACAATGATACGGATCCCTCCACCCATAAGATGAATACAAATATTTTTTCTACAATCAATTTGGTAATCCAATCCATGCGGTCGTGTTTTTGTGGATATGTTACATGGTTTGTGGTGGGCGACACGCGCTCTGTCTGTCCGTCTGACGCACTAAACAAACATCCGAACGTATTAGCATCATGCACTTCGATGTTTTAAATCAACTGTGGTTTGGGACGGTTCCAAACATTATTCTCATGAATCAGAATATTAAAAACCCCGATGTCATTAAAAAATCATTAGTGATTTTAAATTCATTCAACTGTATTTTTGAGTGGTAGAGCTACGATGTAGATAGTTTTGTTTACAACATGAATGGATAGTCTCGATCGCGAAGCTACCATTGTCTTACAGAAAACCGACATAAAGTAGCGGGTTGTTTCTACATTTCGTACGGTGAGTGAGATGTCCGGAGACCCAAATTCCTCTCTCCTTACCAATCTTCTTATTATCTCAATTGGCAATGCGCATTTGATTATTCGGATATTGTGACTGAGTGATAGGCAGCGCAGATCATTTGCCATCAGGTAACCCACTTCCCCATTTGCTGGCCTATGCTTTACAGTGCTGAATACATTTCTTCAAACATAAGTATGAACCGCCCCGATTAAACCAGTTTCAAACAAAATAAACCGTATTCAATTTGGTCCATTCGCTTAGGCATTATAATATCACAGAAATATATTTTGGTGGTGGGGATACTTATACCCGACCGGATAGCGACCACCGTACACTGGTGCTAAAACCTGCCATAGTGGCCCACCTTGGGTCGCGTTCCAGGGTCAACCAGTGTATATCCGGTTCTCCCCAGGGGGCTTGCCCCGTGATCCTAACCCTTTTCCCATCCCTTTTTCCTTCCCCTCCCCTTTGGCCCTTTGGCAGGCCGGCATGATCTTGCCGACCTACGATGGGCACATTGTTTATCGTTGGTCGACATTATTCTTGGATTGCGCTATACTTACCACCAGGTGTAGTGTAGTCACTTTGCCGAGCCAGGATAAAAAAAAAATATACCCAAAAACAAATACAGAGGTCAAACTTATAACCTTATTTATAAGGATCAAAAATCATAAGCCATTTTTGGCTGTGCCATTGTAAGATAATAAAATAATTGAATCGAAAATCTGTATTTGATAATCTTTTAATTTTAGAAATCAGTGTTGTGGACTTTATAGTCCCCGAGATTTTGATGACTCAGTGCGTGAGTGTTTCGCTTATTATATCTAAAGATACGTCAAAAACGTCAATCCCAACAGTATCCTCACTAGTCAATACCAAAGGATATTTTATAAAAGTAACAGATAAACCCACAAATACCATAAATGCGAAAGATAAAGGTATAGTTTGATTCCCGAGGGAAGAGCAAAAACATGACGCGACACCAACTTCCGAAGAAATTATTTTGCAAAGTTAAATGCATGTTTGCCAAATTATACTTCATGCAAATCTGACACTTATGGCTATTGCAATAAAGATGTGCTTAATGAAATTGAAGCTGTTTGTAAGTTTGTACATTTGTATTAAGACGGACACGCGCTCACAGTTGGTGGTCGCAAATGATTGTTGGTTTTAAAATGTTTATGTCTTTAGAATATCACGCACTTATCTCAAAATATCAACAAAGACGTTTGCAAAATTGTCTGAGACGTCGGAGCAGGATTTTCTGAGACGAGATCCAGGTAGATTCACGAATGATTATTTGAGATAATGCAATTCTTTTTTTGTGTTTTGCGACTTGCGACAACATTGTGTGTTAGCTCACTAATGGACAAGTCACCAAAACCAAAGGCCTATACTTTGTTAATCATGGCATTAAAAAAACTGCGTAACAATTTGAGCCAAACACAGACAAATATGTTTGCGATAGACCTTATGATATGTTTAGTGTAGTCAAAATATAATGGGACTGTCAACTTAACGTTCGACAGAATTATGCTAACTTGAAGTTACTGGGTAGTGATGGATCAGAATCCTGGGACACGAATCGCCTGAACTAGGCACTATAGAAGGATTTTGAACATGTGTATGGTGGTCGCTATCCAGGCGTAGTGTAGCATAGGCGTGTTTCAATTCTAGCAATTACTTTTCATTCAGCTCCCCGAAGGGGTATGTAGAGATATAACTAGGGCACCTAAGGTTCGCCACGCTTAACCATCCCACGATATTGAAAGGAAACTATCGCCATATCGAGCACAATTTCCAATGCCAAGCAATTCATGTGCGTGTTACAAATTTGAAAAACACAAATTCTGATTGGTCAACGCGATAATTGAGCTGCAATCTCACTGATTTGACGGCCTATGTGCGATGTCGCACTGGACCAATAAAACGATCATTTAAAACATTAAGAAATAGGGTAAATTTACTTAAGACTCGTATGCAGTGCCGTCGCGTCGCCTTACTCTACTAACCTAAAACCCCTTTTTGCGCAAGACAAAAGCAATAAGAACCTTCAAGCTTGCCTTCTATCCCATATCACTCCCCGACCTTGCGAGTAATCGGAATGAACGGAGGCGCGTGATGCGAAGGTGTTGCGATAACAGATAAGCGGTGGCGACGGGGCAGGAAATTGCATGTAACACCCCCCCCTCATAGGTAGGAATTGGGCCAGATAGCTACCGTAAATATTGCGGAGTATAGTCTTAGCTGAGGAACTAAGCAAATAATGTAAATAGACCTAGAATCGTGAGTATAGTCTGAGTTGACAGACTTTAGAGAGCATGTAAATAAAACTATGACTAGTAAAGTTTACAAGGTGGTAGGTCCCTCGTATGCGTGAGGCCGTCTGGGTTGATACCACCGCATTGTCTATTTCTACCGCCAAACAACACTGTGTAAGCACTGTTGTATTTTGGTTTGAAGGAAATTGAAGCCAGTGAAATTACTGGGCATTATGAGATTTAACATCTTATGTCTCAGGGTGACGAGCGCAGTTCAGTGCCATGCAGTGCTTTGTAATTCAAAGTTATGTGTGGTGTTGCTTCTGTTTATGGGCTGGCTTGGCGCTTGCCATCAGGCGAGCGCCTTACTCGTCTCGTTATACTATCAAATAAAAAAAACTATGATAACAAAAAACGTTCTAGATGACTTAACTTTACGTCGTGGGATTAGCGTGTAGGATAATTGCATATGTTTGAGCAATAATGTGGCCAAGTCTCAAAGTTCACTAATTTTAATCCAATAATAATCTATATAATAATATAATCCTTTTCTGATCGTCATAATTTAGCCATTGTCTGTAAATACTTTTGTTTACATTCTTTTTCTTTTCTTTTTTTTATAGCATAGGCCGGCAAACGATCAAGTGGGTCACCTGATGGTAAGTAATCTCCACCGCCCATGTACGCCCACCAACAAAATAATCATGGGCGCGTTGGCGACCTTAAAGGAAAGGGATAATTAGGGATTGGGAATGGGAGGGGATTTGGGCTTCCGGATATCTCACTCACCGTACGAAACGCAGCAGCAAGCCGCTACTTTACGTCGGTTTTCTGTGAGACAGTGGTAATGACCCGGTCGAGCCAGCCCATTTATGCTGTGGACAAAACTGTCTACAGCGTGGCTCTACCACTCCTATATAAAGTTTGGAGGGACAAAATATAGTTCACCAGCGTTTTAGTAACTGCAAATCGTACAAATGTCTTTAAATCTTGGCTTTCATAAAATTTTTACAATAAAAAAACTTGGATCTTGTGTTATTATTTTAAAATTGTGTGAATTTATAGTTTTTAATATTTTGTGCCACCTATTATTGTATGTTTATTTAATTGTATGACGAGACGAGCAAGTCGCTCGCCTGATGGTAAACGCCAGCCTGCCCATAAACACTAAGCAACACCTCACTGAACGTTGAATTACAAAGTACTGCCACTGTCATGTCACTGAATTGCGCTCGTCATCCTGAGACATAACATATTAAGTCTCATAATGACCAATAATTTCACTGGTTTCAGTACCCTTCAAATCGAAACACAACAGTACTTACACACTGTTCCTTGGCGGCAGAAATAGACAAAGCGATGGTACCAACCCAGGTGGCCTCTGATATACGAGCAACGTACCACCTTGTAAGTAAGATTACGTAAAATCTTTAGACGTTTCGTTGATTCTAAAATGCAGTGTGTTGTCACAGGCAGTTACGCAAAAAAATAATAATAAAATGAGAATAATTTCCCATCAAAATTATGCGCATGATAAAACATCGCATGTCGCTGCCAGTATGTCGGCTGCATTAACACTACCTGCGTTGTCCGAAGCACCGGCGAAGTCTGGGGTTCGAGTCCCGCGCGGCGACACACACAGACCGAGCGTCGAACCGTCCCGTTCGTTGCGACGGACACGGCATGCCGATGCCGATGCCATTCCGAATCATTGAACGATTGACGTGTGGCCACCGGCCAACAACATTTATTTTTAAAATTTTTAGGCTTTTTTAGACTGCATGCCCCAAAATTTTCATGAAATCAACTCATTGGCCTAGTATTGACGCATACTTTTGCTGGTGGTAGGATTTTCATATCCGCTCGGATAGCGATCACCGTACACATGGTGTTAAAACCTGCCATAGTGATCCACACACCTTATGTGTGTGTGATCAGTGTATATACGATTTTCCCGAGATATGATAATAATACTGTGCCCGAGAGTCTTGCGATATGACTTGATGGTAGGTTGGGGTATCCACCCCATGGGCTATCCGTGTATCCACACGGATACATCCGTGTATCCTTGTGCCGGCATCGGTCATCTACCGGTCCTGTCGCAGGCCTCCCGATTAGATTTATTCCTCTTCGGAGTATAAAGAAGCATCTATACATGCATGCATGATTCTGGTGACCAACGATAAATTCATTGTTAGTCGGTGGTCACTGGTTTGTTTTGGACTGCACTACGCTTACCATCAAGTGTAGTGTAATTCAAATAATTTGTTTTGTACATATACAGTTTTGGTGTGTAGTGCTCTCAAAAACTCTGTTGCTAATTCAATGTGTAGTCATGATAACCTGTAATTGGATTTGTAACAGTATGTAACTTAACTTCTTATGTATACCATTTTGTCCAAATGAATAAATATACCAAATTAAAGGCAAGGGGCCCACATTCGGATCTTGCTTCATCCGGTAATGAGATTTGGGCCAGCATTGGACATGGATATCGTTCACGGGGCGTTGTCAGCTAAGTCAGTAGATATATTGAAACAATTTTAATCTAATCAGATCAATTACCTGAACTAAATCAGATCTTTTAAATCAATATAATAGCTACTGAATTTGATTTTAAACTGATATTGATAGCTTTGATAATGGTACATTCCGTTTTTTATAGCAAAGACCGACAAATGAGGAAGTCACCTGATGGTCTCCACCGCCCATGTCCCACAATACTAGAAGAATCATAGGTGCGTTGCCGACCTTAAAGGGAAGTGATAATTAAGGCACTGTGAAGGGGAGGGGGATTTGGGCGTATAGTACCTACTTATTTGTATATATGTATCTCAATTACTTACTTCATCTTTTTTCTTTCTGTTCTTCTCCAAATTATTTCTTATACGTTTTAATATTTACAATCAATCGTGATATTATTAATATTACTTATTAGTTCTCAAATATCACGTAAATATTTTTTTTGTATCTCAGTCAATTAAGAGCCCTGCCATATTAGAATGCAAGGAACGCCGCACCTTTTTCCATTGTCATATTTTTGTACGGGATAATTAAAAATGTGTGACTTATTTATTTATTCAAAGGTACACCAACTGTGTTCCATACAGCATTCCTTAAAATCTAATTTGCAATAAGCGTTCTTATGTATACACCAAATTAAGATGAGCACATAGTTCAATATGCAACTGACATTATTCGACAATATATAGATAACTTAAGAGATCAGCAAACTTTTTACCATCTCGTTAAGTCCGGACAGACAACAGAATGTGTAAATAATAAAATATAGTACCCCACAGTAAAATACGAGTCTTGTGTCGTGGGTATCAGAAACTACAACTACTTTCGGTCACACAACACCCAGACCTCGAAACAAATATCAATCATCACTATTTAGTAAGGTAAAATTTTTAAAAAGCCACTAGCAGCCATCGACTTTGTCACCCGCAGTGCATAATGGTGAGTAATATTTTTTTTTATCCTGGCTCGGCAAATTGGCTACACCTGATGGTAAGTGTAGCGCAATCCAAGTATAGTGTCGACCAACGATAAACAATGTATTCATCGTAGGTCGGCAAGATCATGCCGGCCTGCCAAAGGGATAAGGGTGAGGGGAAGGAAAAGGGTTGTGATCAGGGGGCAAGCCCCCTGGGGAGAGCCGGATATACACTGGCTGACCCTGGAACGCGACCCACACAAGGTGGGCCACTATGGCAGATTTTAGCACCAGTGTACGGTGGTCGCTATCCGGTTGGATACAAGTATCCTCCCAACAGCAAAAGTAAGTAAGTGAGTAATATTTTAAATGTCGCAGAGGCCCAAATGTTGAGAGCCCGTGGTGTCCGACGATGCACGCGACAGGTTGTGGTGTTGTGACAGCGCGCTGGGACGTCCAGTAAATACCACTAACAATATAATAACGTGCCTGTCTGTACGTCACACGGACTTTGGACAATGAGGTGGAAGTCCTTAGGGATTAACTTTAACAAAAGAAAAAAATCTCACTAATAGAATTAAAAGAAGTTTTAAAACCGCCTATAATTAGTGCGATAGGATCAAAAGTATATTTTTGTATCAGCTGCGGGTAAATAAGCAAGTTATTTTTTATGATAGATGGGGCAACCGAGCAAGCGGGTCACCTGATGATAAGTGATCTCCGCCGTCTATGGAAATCCGCAATACCAGAAGAACTATTATCATGGATGAACACAGGAATGGATATTAAGAAGGGGGACAAAAATATCACGTAGTCACCCTCCAGCAATCATGCTTTCAAACGAAATAATAAGGTAGTGTGTGTAGAAGTGTGTAAGGACTGTTATGTTTCGATTTGAAAGACAATGAAACCAGTGAAATTATTGGGCATTATGAGACTTAACATCTTATGAGTGACGAGCGTAGTTCAGTGCCATACAGTGCTTTGTAATTCAAAGTTCTGTGTGGTGTTGTTTCTATTTATGGGCAGGCGTGTCACTTACCACCAGGAGAGCGCCTTGCTCGTCTCATCATTGAATTTAATAAAAAAGTAGATATTATTATAATTTTGGTTTATTCCACGAAGCAGTCTAAACAGAAAGCGTAGCTTGTATAATAGTAGAAGCGTTTTCAACAAGCAATAGAGTGTTAAACCTAATGTTATGGAGTTTTTGGCATCATTTAGAGTACAGGAACAATATATACGTTTTTTCTAGAACCTTCTGTCCACAGGCGGACCGAGTCAAATAATTTGAAGGCGCCACACAACCTAATCATTCGCCCGCTATCAAACACAAAAAATCAGCTCCCAATCTACACAATACACCCGATAAGTACTCGGACGCACAAAAATATTGATTAATTACCAATAAATTATGATACCGACGACGTTTCGTATCAATGATAAGCGATAATCCGATTTTAACATCACCTTTAACTGTTCGAGATAACGTGATTTCTTTATAATAAGTGTTACGCAAGGCGGGATGGTTCTCGTGGCGTAATTTAGGCCACGGCTCTTTATTTGGGGAATCAGGTTATTTTTATTTGATTAAATAACGAGACGAGCAAGGCGCTCGCCTGATGGTAAGCGCCACGTCTACCCATAAACAGAAGCAACACCACCCAGAATTTTGAATTACAAAGCATTGCATGGCACTGAACTGCGCTCGTCACCCCGAGTCATAAGATGTTAAGTCACATAATGCCCAGTAATTTCATTGGCTTCAATGCCCTTCAAATCGAAACACAACAATGCTTACACACTGTTGCTTGGCGGTAGAAATAGACCAAGCAGTGGTATTAACCTCTCGCATACGAGGGACCTACCACTTGTCGGCCAATGTTATAAAAAATGTTACTCATTTCGAAACAATAGCAGGACACTGGTAGTAATCTGGTTGAGCCGGCTCATTTATGCTGTAGACATGACATTTCTATAACGTAGCTCTAACAAAAAAACAAACGTTAAGGTGACTTGATAGGTACTAAAAGGGCAAAATATGACAAGCAAACTCAGAAAATAAACTACAAAAATTGCAATAAGTCTTCGGAATAACATTTCATTCAAACATAATTCAATATCCGAGATATGTATCAATAACAAAGGATCGTGTCCCGACTTGAACCCGTGTAAAAACGATAGCTAATCCGAAGGACCGCTTTAACAATATCACCCACAACAAAAGGTCTATCTTTAAATCTACAGTAGCCTTATAATGGGCTTAAGACCTTTACGTCTTGACGTGGCAGATCGACTTTTTGTGATGCGATCTTGTGTCATTTGATAAAAAATAGCAATATGTTATGTGTTGTTGTGCTATGTAGGTTTTGGTAGGCGTTTTTTTAATATCATATACATACGCTCTCACGCCTGTAATCTGATGTCTGTATTCGCCTGTAGTCCCATGATGTGATAGGGGCAAGCCTATCGCCATACCGGGCGCAATTCCAGACTCCAGGCTGATACTGTGCATTTCGTGATAGAAAAAACCAATATCACTTTACCCGACCCGGGGATCGAACCCGAGACTTCAGATCAGCAATTATACAACTGTGCCACCGAGGCAGTTTTTATGACTATTTTTTTATTAGTCTCAATGACGAAAAGAGGTAGCTCGCCTAATTTTAAGCGTTACGCCTGCCCATATACAGAAGTAACACCATACAGAACCTGGAATTACATAGCACTGCATGACATTGGACTGCGTTCGTCATTTAAATTAAATCTCATAACGCCCACTGGTTTCAATGTCTTTTAAATCGAAATACAAAAGTGCTTTCACACTATTACTCGGCGGAAGAATTCGACAAATTGGTGGTACCAAATCAGACTGCCTCTTGCATACGAGGGACCTTATAGACATAGCAACGATACAGGTTTAACCTAGTGTGGGGTATTTTTATGTATTTTTTAATTATTTATTATAACTTTAACAAAAATATTCTAAGAATATATAATAGATAGAAAAACATCAACCATTTTTTCATATACGTTTATACTTACAAATTAATCTTTATGGCAGTAATTTATATGAAAAATACTATTTATTGTAATGGCTATTCTATATACCTATTTTACTCAATGTATATTCTATATAGAACTTCGTTGCTTCGTTTCGAATTTATAGAATAAGGGCCCAGGACTATGTGTGTGAGTGTTGGCTGTATTAATTTATTTATGTATTTATTTATTATAATTACTTCTGATACCCTCGACACAAGACTCGTATCTTACTGTGGGGTCAGGTCTAGTATTTGTCGATAGTTGCAGGTTCGAAATCAGCCCCATGATCTCAAGAAGCCTCTGACTTTTCTAAGTTACGTATATAATAATTGTAAATATCGCTTGCTTTAACATTGAAGAAAACGCCGTGGGGAAACCTGCATACTTGACAAGTTCTCAATAAGGATTTCGAAGGTATGTGAAGTCTGACAATCGGCATTATGCCAACATGGTCGACTTAAGCATAAAGACTAACCCCTCCCATTCAGTAGGGGTCATCATGAAGTCTGAGAATGGACATATTAAGGCGCCTTTCCCAAGGGGGAGCATCTAGAGCGGCCGCTCTTTTTACCATAATAGTATAGATCACCATAGCTCTTTTTTACCGCGGGTAAAGCCCCGTTTAGTATGTACCCTTTCCAACTCCAGAGGAGGTAGAATGGTTATGCCAGACTCATCAGCCGTACTCATCAGTGTAGTGAACGTAGGATCAGGCATCTAATCAAAAACCTACCTATAACCTAACCTACCTATACCTAACGGGCTGTAATTATGCCTTACAGCCCGTCTCGTATGGGACTCAGAAGCCCAGGCCTACGGTAGCTTGGCCTTGAATTTTATATATATATTTTGATTACTAGCCCTGTAATATAAATGTCCCACTGCTGGGCATGGGCCTCCTACTGAATGAGAGGGATTATATATGCAGAGGAAAAATAAAAAATGGTTTAGTTTAGTAGTATTATTATTTTTAATATAAATAAGTTTATTTCGGTAGAAAGATGAGGTACGCTCAGTGGTATTTACAATATGACATTATGAAGATTTATATACTAAGTTCCGCCCGTTGACTTCTTCGCGCTTATTCCCGAAGAACACCGGACGGTTTCCTGTAAAAAAAATGCATCATATAATGCCCAAAGAATTGTCATGTATTTTATAGCATTAATACGTGAGGAGTAAAATTTGTACCCTTTTTTTAAGTATATTACCCGAACGGAGGTGTGTGAGATTTGGTATAGATAAAGTTTATATGGCCACGGGAAAGGCACAAATACTAAAGCACGCAAGGCGCTCGCCTGATGGTAAGCGACACGCCTGACCATAATCAGAAGCAACATCACAGAGAACTTTGAATTACAAAGCACTGCATGTCACTGAACTGCGCTCGTCACCCCGAGACATAAGATGTTAAATTTCATAATGTAGTAGTTTCACTGGCTTCAATGTCCTTCGAACCGAAACCGTTGCTTGGCGGCAGAAATAGTCAAAGACCACTTTACTTGACTACCAACCTAGATGGCCTCTCGCATACGAGGGACCTACCACCTTGTATAAAAAAAATATAATGCTCTACCGTAAAGTTCACGAATTGGCGATTTAGTATTTTTGCCCTTCCATTGACGATATGGTTAATTTACTATAGTCCATATAATAGTCAATTATTTCGTTATTTCACAGTATTTCATTGCTGTGCAATGAAATTTACTAATATAAAAAAAGAAAATTCAGTATGTAAATATCCGCAAAAAAGCAACGGACACGAATAGATATCTTTTTTTCCTTCGGATTTCCCCGGATACGGATGCGGATATCCGGCACACCACTATGGTTAACTCTATTAACTTACACTAGAGTTAATGATATGCGCTGGTGCGTTGCACGGTGGCACGGAAACCTTTATCACCTGCGGTATAATGTATCCACAGTTTGTTGTAAGAATATTATTATTTTAATTGGTGGAGGCTTGTAATTAGCTATTAGTTTATACTATAGTCTATATTATTTATCATAATTGTTATTAGTCTGTAAGCTTCCCTAAAATAAAAATGAATCGCTGTGCGTGTGTCTCGCCAAAACTCGAGACTGGCTGTACCGATCTGGCTAATTCTGATCTTGAAATATTTGTAGAAGTTCAGGGAAGGTTTACCCGGTGAGAAAAAATGAGTAACATAAATAATAAGTAAAGGAAGACACTAAAAACGACAACTTAACTTTCCAGTACAAACTGTTCCTGGGTATGAAACACTTGATGTCTTTTTGGTGACAGGACAGGACAGGACGGGACAGGACGGGACGGGACGGGACGGGACGGGACGGGACGGGACGGGACGGGACGGGACGGGACGGGACGGGACGGGACTGGGCGGGGCGGGGCTTTGCGGGGACACGGACCGGGACATGGACGGGGACACGGACAGGACACGGACAGGAACCGGACTGTCCCACCGGGGGGAGGTGGAAGACGATTAAATGTGTGACGGGCTACCTCACGTGCAATGGTGTAGTACCTCACTTAATTGCATTTAATGTAAATGAAACATTTGTATTAAATTTTGACCACATTTTACACAAATATATGTAGGTGATACGAAGTTCACCGGTTCATCTAGTAAATTAATAAATTAATGATTTCTTATGTTTACGCAAATATTACTTATTGAAACAAAACTAACTTAAACGGATTTTATCGCGGTTTTTTCGAAGACTTTTCAGCCTTCGTGGTCACGGGGTGGAATAATGGGTGTGACCGCGAATGCTGAAAAGTCTTCGAAACGTCGGGTTCAAAATTAATATAAAACCGCGATAAAATCCGTTTAAATTAGTTTTATTTCACTAAATTACCTTACGCTAGAGTTACTGGTATGCGTTGGTGCGTTGAACGCTGGCACGGAAGCCTTGGTGATCGTCTGCGGTGTAGTGTACCACGCGTTGCTTGCCGTCAGGGTCGATGAAGCTGTAGTAGCCGTGGACAGTGCCTCCTTCTCTGGTCTCATGAGCTGATTTGGAATCGCCGGTGTCTTTATCCTGGAAATAATAATAAAAGATACATCACTCGGTGTAGAAGTGTTGAAGAGTCTTTGAGGACAAGAGTATGGTAGAAAATTTGGGCTTGCTTAAGAATGCATACATCTGTATACTGCCAGACCTGGTATTAGAACCGAGGACCTCACGGTTTCTAAGCCTTAATAGACTGCCATCAGCTAAGAAATGTCACTATATTGAATATATACAAAATACATTATTTTATACGCAACAGAAAATAAAATGAAAAAGAAACCCTTTTGTTAAAACATAATCAAAATCGGTTCAAAAATGATTTTAATATTGGTATGAGCAAAGGTGGGCGCATCTCACTATCTTGCTCGCACGCGTGCACCGTAATGGCCATTTTACAGAGTGACGTCAAAGTCTGTGTTGTCTGTAATTTGACATTACTAACCTATCAGGTTTTAATGGCTTCTGATTATTTTTTTTATGGACAGATTAAATAAATTCTTTCTGCGATATGTTTTGGGTAAAAAATGCTACTCTATTGTATGAAAAATTTACATTAGTAAATATATTTCATTGTTAAATACGATTTAAGGATCGTTGTGCAAGTCGAAATTAGATCACAACTTATTAAATCGATATTTCACAATATATTAATTGTATTACAAAATTACATGCATTTATGAGGAGTCGGGTTTGAGGTAACAAAGGATTCGTGATAAACAAAGCTTTTGAAATGTCAAGCGTGACTTACATTGCTAAATTATAATATAAACTTGTAAATCGCCTCATTATTTTAGTGGCGGCGTACTTAGGGCCTATTATACAATATTTAAGTTAGAATAAATAAATACACCCAACAGTCACACACACAGTCCTGACCCCACACTAGGTTATCTTCGGTATCATCAACTATGAGGGACTTGCGGACAGGATGAAGGACATTGAATCCAGTGAAATTACGGGCGTTATGAGACTTAACAACTTACGACTCTGAGTGACGAATGCAGTCCAGTGCCATGTAGTGCTTTGTAATTCAAAGTGTTGTTTGGGTTGTATGTTTATGGGCTTGACACTCACCATCAGGCGAGCTACCTCCTCGTTTAATCAATATAAGATAGTAATAAGGCTTAATGTTTGTGTGATCCACCAATATTTGTACGGGGTCTGGGTGTGGTGAGACCGAAAGTCTCTCATAGTTCCTGATGCCCACGACACAAGACTCGTGTCTTACCGTGGGGTGAGGACTATGTGTGTGACTATTGGGTGTGTATTAATTAATTCATAAAAATTAATAAAATGTTAGAGTGTAGGTATGGAACTTTCGCCGAACGAGTTCCCCTCGAACTTTACCGGGTTTTAATAAGACGTGGAGGAATCAGTCTTGTTCAGAATAGTGCACTGATAAAATAAAATGATTATGATCGTTTTTGGAGTGCAGTAACCTCACACTAAATAGTTATAGACACACCCAAAGCGCTGTCTATTCTAAATGCAAAGTAAATTGGACGGAGTTACGCAAAAAGGAACCAACCACAGTAAGGTGAAATGGAGATACTGATTTTGTTTTGCTAAATAAATTAATTTAAATGCCGTATTTTTTTGCAAAATCGTGCATGGAATATATTTCATTCCTGATTCTCCAAAAAAAATACGAAATAAAATTTGTTTAAATCATTGAATTTAGACAAAGAAATAGTATCTCCAATTTAACATTTTTAATAGCAGAAATCGGAAAACGAGCAAGAGAGTCACTTGATGGTAAATGATCTCCACCGCCCATGTAAGTCTAGTACTAGAAGAATCATAGGCGCGTTGCCGACCTTAATGGGAAGGGATAATTGAGGGATTGGAAAAGCAGGGGGATTTGAGCTTCTGGACTTCTCACTCACCGTAGGAAAGGCAGCAAGTCGCTACTTTTCATCGGTTTTCTGTGAGGCAGTGGTAACGACCCGGCTGAGTCGGCCCATTCATGCTGTAGATAAAACTGTCTACAGCGTTGCTCTACCTCTCTTACCTTGTGGGTTGGTTCCTTTATGCGTAACTAAATCCAATTGATAATTCGAATATCGGTCAATGCTAATTCGTGAGAGATGTCAAATGTCTAGTTATTCTAGTATGTCTGAATGTAGACTAGTGATCTGATAGGTCACACGTTCAGGGTTAATTTCGCAAATTGATATCTAGTCAATTATTCATGTGTGATAGGAATCTGAGTTGTGTTATGAAAGGATTGCGAGGGAGATCTATATTTACAAGGTAGGTCCCTCGTATGCGAGAGGCCGTCTGTGTTGGTACTACCGCTTTATCTATTTCTGCCGCCAAGCAACAGTGTATACTCTGTTGTGTTTCGGTTTGAAGGACTTTGAAGCCAGTGACATTACTGGGCATTATGAGACTTAACATCTTAAGTCTTTGGGTGATGCAGTACAGTAACATGTAGTGCTTTGTAATTCAAAGTGTTGTGAGGGGTTGTGTCTGTTTATGGGCAGGCGTGGCGCTTACCATCAGGCGAACGATTTGTTCGTCTCATTATTAAATTAAATAAATGAAAAAAATAGGCGTCCATATTTACTGAGTACGGGTATGAAGACAATCTTTTTTTATTTGCCAGAATGATGAGACGACTCGATGGCGTCGTTGTATTACGCACGCGGTACGACTGCTAGGCTGAGGTCTCGGGTTCGATCCCCGGGTCGGGTAAAAGCGATATCTGGGTTTTTGTATCACGAAATGCTTATTATCAGCCCGGAGTCTATAATTGTGCCCGGTATGGCGATAGGCTCGCCCCCATCACATCATGGGACGGTGATACGCTCGTCGAAATGGAAAGTGTACTAGTTACACCTCTGCCTACTCCTACAGGGATTACAGGCGTGAATACGTATGTATGTAGTTTCCTATTAACAATTACCGACTATTTTACATCGTTGGTTGAAGTACGAGGCATGTGCAGAAATTGTTTTTGTTTAGCCTTGAATTACTGTGATTTACTTTCAAGTTTTGACCCTTACTGTCATTGTTTTAAATGTCAAAACATCAAACAATACTGACATGTGAATGACAAGGCTAACGTTGTCGTTTGACTCCTGGTTATAGTCGATCATAGGAGCTGGTGGTAGGATTCATATCCGCCCGGATAGCGACCACCGTACACGTGGTGTTGAAACCAGCCATAGCGACACGCACACCTTGTGTGGATTGTGTTCCAGGATCAGCCAGTGTCTACCCGGTGCAGTTGCAGGCCCCTCAATTTGCTCCCGTTTTCGGAATGTGAAGAAGCATTTGTACAGGCAGGCATCATTCCTGCGCTACACCTGATGGTAAGCCCAATGCAGTCTAAAAACCCGGCGACACACAGCTTACCATCAGTTGTAGTGCAGTCATTTTGACGAGCTCGGATAAAAAAATATTCATAAATGAGGCTGCTAGAACCAGAGTGGCCTAACTGCATTTTCATGACTTTTGACCTATTTGAATTTTCATAATTTAAAAATGTTAATCTACAAGACCAGACCGGCCTAAAAATGGTAACATCATCTTGACATGGATGGCAGTACAAGTCCATTTCGGCCGTGGTTTAAATTGACGAAAATACAAATAGGTCAAAAGTCATCAATATGCAGTTAAGGCACTCTGGTTCTAGCAGCCTCAAATATGGTTTTATTTGCCCATTCAACCACGGAGGTTATTCACAGAATGTTGACATTTACATATTTTGCGAAGTTAATGAACAAAGACCTGACCACTAGGATGTTAATGCAGGAACTGTTTGAACGTCGTCACAGATTCGTTACGGCACAAAGCTGACAACACATTTATACATTTCTATTTAAACATTCGATTGTCGTGATAATTTTTTATCATACAATAATACTAGTCATCGCTTTTTAACGTAACAATTTTATTATTAACAAGTTTAGAGTTCTGGATAGATTTTGATCAAAGATAATATGTTTTTTGAGTGGTAGACACGCTATAGACAGTTTTGTCTACAGCACGAATGGTCCGGTTCGACCGGGTCGTTACCACTGTTTCACAGAAAACCGCGCAAGTAGCGGCTTGCTGCTGCGTTTCGTATGGTGAGTGAGATATCCGGAGGCACAAATCCTCCTCCCCTTCCCAATCCCCTAATTATCCCTTCCCTTTAAGGTCAGCAACGCGCCTATGATTCTTCAAGTATTGTGGGCATACATGGGCGGTGGAGATCACTTACCATCAGTTGACCCACTTGCTCGTTTGCTTGTCTATGCTATATTAATATTTCTTCACCCGCTCTCTACCTTCCCATCACTCTTGAAACTATAATTGCTACGTGACTCGAGACAACTGGACTGTCTCGGTGGCGTAGTTGTATTGCGCCCGCGGTACCACTGCTATGTTATGGTCTCAGGTTCAATTCCCGGTTCGGGAAAAAGTGATATCGAGTTTTTCTATCACGAAATGCTCAGTATCAGCTCGGAGTCTGGAACTGTGCCCGGTATGGCGATAGGGTCGCCCCCTATCACATCATGAGGCGGAGATACGCACAGCGAATTTGCACCTCTGCCTACCCCTTAGGAGATTACAGGCGTGAGCGTATGAGTATGTGTGAGCATTATCATGTCCGTTTTAAACCATACATTACAACTCTTATTTGAGATAATTAATCCTATTATACTATGATACAATCTGAATGGAATGTCATATCTTTTTGATTGTCATTTCAACGTAGATAAGTAACACTTAACAAGGCATTTGCATATTATTATAAGACAATTATGCCATTACGACTCTTACTTCAACGATAACAAGTATTAGTTATGCATAGCATTTAAATTATTGCAATAATTGAGATGAATTATTTTGAGTGATACTTATTTTTTAAAAGCAAAGGCCAGCTAACGTGTAAATGGGTTACTATTTTGGCGAATATTTTACATTTGATAGGATTTAAATCAATTTTTCGCTAGGCAAGCGTACTTCATCCTAGGCCACATTACTACTTACCATCAGGCGAGATAGTGGCCAAACGCAAGCCTATTACAAATAAACTCTAAGGAGGGACAAGGAGCAGGGGGAACCTTGAACTCCCTGAAGGGTGGGTGGGAGGTAGGGAGTACGAAGAAAAATAGAAAACGCCTCAAGATATAATAGCAAACGCAATGGTATGTAGGCGGTTTTTTTAATACACCCAAAAGTCACACACACAGTCCTGACCCCACAGTAAGATACGAGTCTTGTGTCGTAGGTATCAGGAACTACGAGAAACTTTCGGTCTCACAACACCCAGATCCCGAAACAAATATTTGTGGATCACACAAATGTTTGTCTTGGTTCGGGGATCGAACCCGCGGCCTCTCGCTTCACAGCCGGCTACTCGCCCGCTGCGCCACGGAGGCTGCCACGGTTTACAAGATAACTTTTTAATTACACTTACGATTATATAACTAGCCTGACTGGAGTCAAATCTAGAAAATCCTTGACACCATGATCACATTATAAACCGTATTTGTAAACATAAAACGATATTTGCATTAAAATAAATTTATCGTTAAAAAATATTATTAATATCGCGCGGCACTGTACAATGCATGGCATTGCTTGACGAAACTTTCGCTACGTGACTCGCACACCGCAACGATACACTTTCACCGTTTATACTTGACCACCCGTTGACCATTATTACCGTTTTTTACTGTTGATCGCTTAGCACCAAGTTATGGACATATTCTAAACAAGCTTTTGCTCGCGGCTCCGCCCGCGTGATTTTCATCCTCTATTTTATCCCCTTGAGGGTAGAATTTATCAAAATCCTTTCTTAGCGGATGCCTACGTCATAACATCTACCTGCATGCCAAATTTCAGCCCGATCCCTCCAGTGGTTTGGGCTGTGCGTTGATAGATCACTATGTCAGTCAGTCGCCTTTGAGTTTTATATATTTCGATTGTGAAACTTTTTACTACCCGATGGTTGCCAATAAATGTGTCTTTCTTTCAGAAAGCGGACGTATGGTCGACTATATATTTATTTAATTGCATACAAAGCAAACGTGTCGCGCGTCGCCATCCCTTGTCTCGGTCGCACACCTCAAAAAAGACCTTGAGGTTTAAATATGACGTTGCCAACAAGTGGACTAAAATAGATACAGCATAATTACGATTTTAAGGAACTTGCGTGAACAAAATATTTTAAATCTTAAAGTAAGCGATTATTCTCTCGTAGTTTCGCTTGAAAGTATCACGACAAGATCAAGGTAAACATAAGGTTAAATAAATTGCTTTGGGTAGTTCAGAACGGTAAATCTTTCGGTGATATAATTTACGATCACGCTTGTTTCTTATTAAGAGTAGACAGAGAGATCATGGTGCCCTTCTTTTATTTTTATATTTATAGCATAGGCCGGCAAACGAACAAGTGGGTCACCTGATGGTAAGTGATCTCCACCGCCCATATACGCTTACAATACCAGAAGAATCATGGGCGCGTTGCCGACCTTAAAGGAAACGGATAATTAGGGATTGGGAAGAAATCCCTCCTGATTTGGGCTTCCAGATATCTCACTCACCGTACGAAACGCAGCAGCAAGCCGCTACTTTACGTCGGTTTTCTGTGAGACAGTGGTAACGACCCGGTTGAGCCAGTCCTGTAGATAAAACTGTCTACAGCGTGGCTCTACCACCCAAAATTTGAAAAACAAAAAACATTTTTGACCCTTTTCTATCCATCGATAAATAAATACATTTAGTGTAATTGCCGACTGTATACATTAGTTAATACTGATTTTTATATGTAATTTTCTTTTATTTTTGTACTGACTTATAATAAGCGCTATTTTAATTGCCTACTAGATTAATAAACTATTTCAATTCATATAATTCTCCAATTAAGTAATTGAAGTCTGAACGCATTACGTATGAATAAAAAAAACTCGCCTAATTGAGAACCTCCTCCTTTTTGAAGTCGGTTAAAAATATGTTGAATCATTTAAAAGTTACAAATGTTTTTTTCTAATTGACTGCCGGGGATTTAAATGGCTTGGCAAAAGAAAAGAAATGGATCGTGATTTTTGCAGTAGCCCAATTACTTCTTAACATCTATTATTAAAATACATAAAACTATGTGATTATGTACATATTTTTTACAGTGCTCATGATTACCACAGGCATCGAACCGGTAACCTCGCACTACTGCGCCGAAGGAATGATATATACGCGCACGCGCTAATAGCAATTAAGTTTAATGATTGTATAATTACGTTAACTTACGTCTTCGTGTAGTAACGCTATCTATAACTGTAACATTCACTGTGTTATACAATATGTTATGGTTAATGGTGTAGTCATATTTAAGGGTCTTTTTTATTTGATTGGATGGCGAGACGAGCAAGTCGCTCGCCTGATGGTAAGCGCCACGCCTGCCCATAAACAGAAGCAACACATAACTTTGAATTACAAACTGCGCTTGTCACCCCGAGACATAAGATGTTAAGTCTCATAATGTCCAGTAATTTTACTGGCTTCAATGTCCTTCAAACCGAAACAGAGGAGTCCTTACACACTGTCGCTTGGCGGCAGGAATAGACAAAGCGGTGGTATCAACCCAGACGGCCTCTAGCATATGAGGGACCTACCACCTCATAAAATAGACGCACTGCAAGCAGATAATTATACATTAACTGCATAGAATTTTACTGAGGTTTGTGTTATGAAGAAATCATTTATAGAGTTTTAACATGTAGGGTCTAATTTTATAGTTAAAATATTTATTATTACTCGTCTGCTATATAATTTACTTTGATTCCTCCTCAATCAATCACCAAATAACTGGTTATAATATTTTTTAGTTAATTATAATCGATAGGTTACATCCGGCGGCGTGTCATAACACACCCAAAGTTTGCGAGAATTAGCAAATGAATGGAAAGCAATATCGTCACACACCAGCGCCAGCGACGCACGAGGAACCGAATATTTGCAGCATGGGTTTGAGACTATGAGGATTTTATTATTTAGTAATTCAGTATTAGTCGCAGTGTTGTGGAGACGTAGTCTTTTTTTTTTCGAGCACGGCAAAGTGACTGCATTACACCTGATGGTAAGCGTTGTGCAGTCCAAAAAAACCAGCGACCACCGACAAACAATGAGTTTATCGGTGGTCACCAGAATCATGCCAGCCTGTATAAGTGATTCTTCACACTCCAAAGAGGGAAGAAGCAAATCAAGGGTTCTGCGAGAGGACAGGCGGATGACCGATACAGGTCTGTGCCTGCTGTGCCTGCTGTGCTCCTGTGCATTCAAGGGTCTAGCCTTACCCGCCCCAACAAACCACTCTAGCACACACACACACACACACACTATACACTAGCTGATCCTGAAACGCGATACACACAAGGGTCACTATGGCAGGTTTTAACATCACGTGTACGGTGGTTGCTATCCGGGTGGATATGAATATCCTACCACCAGCAATATGGAGGATGATGAAGAGCATTGTGCAGGGGTCTGAGTCGAAAAGCGTACCGTGACACTAAATTAATATTTGTTGTGGATTCACATACTTAATCTACGAAAAGATTACTTTTTCATTGAAGAGATTCATAATTCTGCGATAATAGTTTCCTTTCGTATGTATTGTTATGCATTTGGCAGTGGGAAGCAATATTGATCATTTTTTTTATTCAAAGTTCGTCCCGAGTAGAAATAATTGCGGAATGTAATCACCATTGTAACATAGGGTCGAAAGAACGATGTTATGATATAGTTTAATGATTTAGTATAGATTTGTTGCTAGCTGTATATTTGGATACTATACATTAAAAAAGTTGTGGATAATTTAGAAAAAAAAAACGATTTGATTTACTATTACTGCTAGAAGACAAATAAATTCACTTGCATTTTTTGGCAAGTGTTTCAAAATATTTAAATATATAGTTTTTATCTTGACTTATAAATTTTAATGAATAATTTATTCAATGCTTTAATCAATTAAAACATTACTGCGTCTTAATAAGTCAATGCTTACTCTATATTTGGAACACTTTCGCGAAATATCGTTCGTTATTACCACACTCGACCTTGTTCCTTCATTCTTCAAATTTTTCTCACGGTATTGAAATTTCACACTGGTGTTCGAATGAACACCTACTAAGAAACATCAATTTTATGCTGGATTTTATTGGTTTGCTTTGAATGGGGTCAGGTCTATTCATCTAAATATAGTACGAAGTTTCAATGAGTAATAGGCTAATAAGAATAATTAGGCTTTTCTTTCACTTTCTATAACCGAAGGAAATAAAGTATTTTATTTTCCATAATATTTTTCAAGCTGCGGTTACACATACATGTCCTAGAATCTAGAATACCTTTATACTAAATTTATTGTTATCAGACGAATATAATGCAATTTGAAAACAATTATCTATTTTATTTCCAAGATTATAAATAATAACAGAATTATCAAAGGAATGCGTTACTGGGGCATGTGTTTAAAAAACATCATTATCATCTTCAACATGTTTGTTTTTGATTAACAATAGAAAGTATCCTAAGATGATTGTGTTTGGAGTTGTTGAACTACAAACTGATGACGAATTTAATCGGTTTGTTTAATGAGATATTGTGTTCCAATTTATTATATACTAGCTTTTGCTCGCGGCTCCGCCCACGTGATCAAACAAACAAACAAACAATCAAACTCTACAGCTTTATAATATTAGTATAGATTTAGGTAGCTTAGCAACGGAAGCCATCAAATAATATTATTTGGGTAGTTTAGCAACGGAAGCCTTCAAATATGAATAATATTCCCCGTTTTTGCAACATTTTTCACTGATGCTTCGCTTCTAATGGTCGCAGCGTAATGTTATATAGCCTAAAGCCTTCCTCGATAAATGGACTATCCAACATAAAAAGAATTTTTCAATTCCTGAGATTAGCGCGTTCAAACAAACAAACAAACAATCAAACAATCAAACTCTACAGCTTTATTATATTAGTATAGATATTTGTTAGTATTTTTTTTATTTATTATACAAAGAGGTTTCTTCCGTGACACTCACACAAACGGCCCAACGGAAGACCAGCGCTGGCTGTACTGCCAGCTTATTACTGAGTTGGAGCCTTTTTGAAACAAACATAGTTTTAAGTGTTTTTTGTCTGTATTATTTTATACGTGTGTTTGTGTTTGTTGCAAATAAATTTAATTTATTTCTTTCTTTCTTTCCTTCCTTCTTTCTTTCATATATAACACGAACGTTACACTAATAATTATGTTTCAGAAATAAGAGCATAATATTAACAACTAGATTTTGCTCGCGGCTCCGCCCACGTGATCAAACAAACAAACAAACAATCAAACTCTACAGCATTATAATATTAGTATAGATTTGGGTAGGTGGTGACAGTGTTAACAACTTCAACGGAAGCCTTCAAATAATATTATTTCGGTAGCTTAGCAACGGAAGCCTTCAAATATGAATAATTTTCCCCGTTTTTGCAACATTTTTCACTGGTGCTTCGCTTCTAATGGTCGCAGCGTAATGTTATATATCCTAAAGCCTTCCTCGATAAATGGACTATCCAACACAAAAAGAATTTTTCAATTCGAACCAGTAGTTCCTGAGATTAGCGCGTTCAAACAAACAAACAAACAATCAAACTCTACAGCTTTATTATTAGTATAGATAAAATTTGACACCGTCGCGTTGTACCGCACCATAAACATTACAAAAACAATTCAGAGTACTTACATGAACTCCATACGAGAACGTGTATTTCGGATGACTAAACTGGTCTTGTGGTTCGTAATCTGGATCTCTTGTGTAATGGGCGACGCTCAACGGACTTCCCTTCACCGTCTGGAATTTGTGCAACCTATACGGCTCTGAAGGTTTCTTCTCATATTTCTTAAATAGACTCAAACCATCGTCTTTATACGCGGAAAGACCAGGACTTGGCTCACTTTTTTGGAAGTATAGAGGCACTTTCTTCTCTACGTATACCGGTCTGATCTGAGGACGTTCTGGTTGCTTGTACCCTGTGTATTCTTCAACTGTTTTAGGAAGAAACCTTTCAATCGGCTGGCCAGGGTAGAACGCTTCTGGGTTAGTCAACTTCTGAATGGCTCTCTGCCGGTCGTTCTCTGACAGTTTGGTGTCAGGGTCATCGAGGTAACCTACTAGAGCGTCTTCCAGGTTTGAGTAGGTGTTGTACGCGTATTCTGGTTGTTTCGCCCCCGGTCCTGTGTCGTCATAATTGTTTTCGATGGCGAATTTGATCTGGGACTCTGATGCCGCTGATTTGTACTGTGGTGAAGCTGATCTTATGTGTACTGAAGATGCTGTCGCGAAGAGTGTTAGTGGAACCTGAAAATAAAAAGAATATCGTTGTAACTAATACATTAATATGTGGTAGAATCATGTCATAGTTAGTTTTGACTGAAGCTTGAATGGATCCAACCGTGCGAAATATACTTTTGTTGGTGGGAGGATACTTTTTTTTTTTTTTTTTTTTTTATCCTGGCTCGGCAAAATGACTACGCTACACGCCCTCTGATCCTCACCCTTTTCCCATCCCTTTTTCCTTCCCCTCCCCCTTGTCCCTTTGGCAGGCTTGCATGATCTTGCCAACCAACATGGACACTTTGTTTATCGTTGGTGGACAATATTCTTGGATTGCGCTACACTTACCATCAGGTGTAGTCAATTTGCCGAGCCAGGATTAAAAAAAAAACCGCTTGATAGTAAAATTATTGCATGGGCCATAAGTATGATATTCCTGCCCTGTAGATTTGTATACAATAAAAATACAACTGTACCACTGAGGCAGTCACAAAAAGAAATATAATATAATAATTAGACACTATTTTATAAGCGTCATTTTTAACCGCTCCCATACCTGATCGTTTTACATATTAAACCTGTTGGGATCATATTCATATATCTGATGTATTTTAGAGTAAATGTAATGGATACTTGTAATTCTAAACTATGATATTAGAGTAGAATAATAAATTATGTTGTTAATAATAACCTTGGAAATATTTAAAATTAACAATGATTTAAAGTTAGCTTTACCTTTACAGATACACGTTACCCATTAAATGTCATTTTGTTTTTGGTTTTGTTAACATAATGTAGGCTTTGTTAATTTAATTGTTCATTTTGTTTATATACTTTTAGTATTAACTTTCCGTGTAATTATGTAATGTATGTTTTCTTATTGTGCTTTGTGTGTTTCATTGTGATGTGTTAAATTAAATGTATTTCTTTCTTCTTTTCTTTTTTTCCAGATATGAGTGAGTGAACACACATTGCATTAAAAAGGGTCCAATGGCGTAAGTGGTTATTTTAATACCGATTATATAGGCATTTATATAACTGAAGACCAGTATGCTAGAGTCATAGTAATAAACAACAAAACAGTTGAACAAAATGTTTTGTTTCATGTGTTTAAAAATTCAAATGAAATATCTTTGCTGGTGGGAGGATACTTGTATCCGACCGGATAGCGACCACCGTACACTGGTGCTAAAACCTGCCATAGTGGCCCACGTTGTGTGGGTCGCGTTCCAGGGTCAGTCAGTGTATATCCGGTTCTCCCCAGGGGGCTTGCGCCCCCATCCTCACCCTTTTCCTATCCCTTTGTTCCTTCCCCTCCCCCTTGCCCCTTTGGCAGGCCGGCATGATTTTGCCGACCAACGATGGACACATTGTTTATCGTTTGTCGACACTATTCCTGGATTGCGCTATACTTACCATCAGGTGTAGCGTAGTCACTTTGCCGAGCCAGGATAAAAAAAAAAAAAAAAAAAAAAAAATCTACTGATACAATTGATGTTAAAAATATGCGTAAAATATGTTCGTTAATTGACCGCGATATACTGACACGTAAACTACTGCTTGCAGCCGACGGTGTATAAAGAACCGGACACACCAGAGGTATTAAGTGGATGATCGTTAATCGATCGATTTAAATTTTAGTAAATTAATGTTCCATTATTGGCAGAAAGCAGCAACTCGAATTGATTATTATTCTTTTTATAATATTACATTTGTGAGTTCTTTTTTTTATATCACAAACCGGAAGAGAGTAATACGACGAGCAAGTAATAGAAGAATTATAGGCTTATTGCCGAGCTCAAAGGGAAGAAATAATTAAGGGATCGGGAAGGGGAAGGGCGATTTGAGCTACTTTACGTCGGTTTTCTGTGAGACAATGGTAACGACCTGGTCGAGCCGGCCCATTCATGCTGTCTACAGCGTGGCTCAAAGAACAACTCAAAGGATTTGAAGAAGGAAGAAGAAAAATTATTGAATTTTGGTTAAAATATAATGTATGAAAGGAGTCAGTGTGTACGGCGCCTGAATTTTTATTAGCGTAATATTACGCTACCTACGTACGTACTGCGTTTTTTAGGTTGAATTGCGTTAATCAGGTTGTTATTGTAGAATTATTTGTTTGTACCAGGAAGTTATTCATTGTATTTTAATATTTATTGACTTATATTTTAAACTTGTTTACCTTGTTTTATTTGATTGAATAACGTGACGAGCAAGGCGCTAGCCTGATGGTAAGCGCCACGCCTGCCCATAAACAGAAGCAACACCACACAGAACTTTAATTACAAAGCACTGAATGGCACTGAACTGCGCTCGTCACACCGAGACATAAGATGTTAATTCTCATAATGCCCAGTAATTTCACTGGCTTCAATGTCCTTCAAACCGAAACACAACAGTCCTTACAAACTGTTGCTTAGTGGCAGAAGGAGGACAGAAGGAGACAAAGCGGTGGTACCAACATAGACGGCCTCTCGCATATAAGGGACCTACCGCCTTGTAAAATTACCTCTGCAATTGCCCGATCTGTCTGATCTGATTAGGCTAGAATCATGCCGGTTTCTCTAAGTACGCTACCAGACCAATAAAGGGATCTTGAGTAGAATAGCCTTGAGTGGGAGAAGATCGGGATGGTTTAGATTCACAATTGGACCCTGAAAGGTGGCTCTGAAAAACTTTTAATTATATTTTACGGGGGAAACCGCGCGGGAAAGCTAGTCATAAAATAAATATTTAAATTAGTAAAATGTATATCTAATATATAAAATTCTCGTGTCGCGGTGATTGTGGTTAAACTCCTCTGAAACGCATTGACCGATTCTCATGAAATTTTGTGTGCATATTGGGTATGTCTGAAAATCGGACAACATCTATTTTTCATCCCCCTAAATGTTAAGGGTAGTCCACCCCTAAATTTTTTTTTTTTAATTTTTAGATAAATTTTATTTTTTTATTATATTATGATACAGCTTTAAAAAATACATACAGCCCTAAATTTTTACCCTCTTATCACCAACCCCTATTTTTTAATAGCCATTTCAGTAATCTTTTATCCCGGAAAAAGCAGATCACGCGGGCGGAGCCGCGAGGGACAGCTAGTTTTTGTATAAAAAAGTCATTGCTCTTTTGCATTGTTACAGTGCAACACGGAATTGAATCTTGAACGAATATTGATGCTAATCGGATTGCGATTACCGTAGGTGACAAGCCGGAAGGCCGGTATGACGATCTTTACTGGCCTTCCTTTCACGATGCGTGTATTTTAGTAACCTAGGAAACGCATGATCTTAATCAAGGAATTTCTTAGTAAGAAGTTTTATATGCGCGATATGACGATAGGTTCAGCAACTATCACATCATGGGACGGAAATATGCTTGGCGAAACGTAATTGTAAAAGTTACCAAGTTGTCTGTTTCTTCGAGGATACAGGCGACTTTTATTTTTTATTTGATTGAATGACGAGATGAGCAAAGCGCTCGCCCGATGGTAAGCGCTACGCTTGCTCATAAACAGAAGCAACACTGCATGGCACTGAACTGCGCTCGTCACCCCGAGACATAAGATGTTAAGTCTCATTGAAGTAAACGTAAGAAATCATTATGTTAAGTCTCATAATGCCCAGTAATTTCACTGGCTTCAATGTCCTTCAAACCGAAACAGAGCAGTGCTTACACTCCGGCATAAAACGGTGGTACCAACACAGACGGCCTCTCGCATACGAGGGGCCTACCACCTTGTTAAGTAATAGTACCACCTTGTAGTGAACGCTTACCATCTGACGAGCGAACTGTTTGCCTCGTTATTGTCATCGATCCTTGGTAAGTATGCTAAATTTCATCCGACTTTATCCGATTTAATCCAACGTTTTGAAGGAGGTCAAAATCATGTTCAAAGATTCCGTTACATATAAACATACTAACATACAAACATATTAACATACGTATGAAGCTAATAAAAGCGTGTTAAAAACGTCGACATTTTTGCATCCCTATTGACCTTTTAACACTGGCGCTACACTTCAAGTCATACCCATTGTCTTTAGTTCGCCATGATCAACAATTATCAGCCATAACCTTTATTCCTTAGCGCAACAGGTTTATTACTTCCCGCGCCTCGTTTCCATCTTATTGTTTTGAAACAGTATCTTAATATAGTCTGTTAAGTTATTAATTGAAGATGTATTGTGTATAACATGTGCATAATTTAACCTATATGCAAATGAGAAAGCGAAGGTTCATTATACAGTTATTATAATTGCAGTCCCCTCCCCTTCCTTTTTGTTTTGTCTACAGAATGAATGGGCTGGCTCGACCGGGTCATTACCACTGTCTCACAGAAAACCGACGTAAAATAGCGGCTTGCTGCTGCGTTTCGTACGGTGAGTGAGATATCCGGAAGCCCAAATCCCCTCCCCTTCCCTTTCCCTAATTATCCCTTTCCTTTATGGTCGGCAACGCGACCATGATTCTTCTAGTGGTGGGCGTACATGGGCGGTGGAGATAACTTACCATCAGGTGACCCACTTGCTCGTTTGCCGGCCTATGACTAAAAAAAAATATACTTTATAATTCAATTTCACGTGGCCAATTAAGATTTTAGGACGAAGACACGGCGATTGAAGGTATTGCCGCCATAAATCTCAAACCAGTCGGGAAACTTTCTTAAATTCATCTCAACTTATACGTTCACGTCTTTTCGATTCTTATGTAAGAATGACATGTATTGATTTTATATTAATTAAATTTGGTGGCCACCCGAATCATGTCGGCATGTATAGATGCTTCTTCCCTTTTCGGAGTGTGAAGAAGCACAAGGATAGGATATTAAATCGAGGGGCCTGCGAGCCCAAACCAACCATCAAGTCATGTCGCAAGTCCCTCGAAAGAATTGGACATACTGGCTGATCCTAGAATGTGGTCCATAGAAGGTGTGTGGATCACTATGGCAGGTTTTAAGAACATGTGCTGGTGATAGGATTCTACCTTCAGCATACTCTGCATGCTCTTAGGGTTTTGAACCTACAACTTTTTCTCGTCAGTCCGTACCACTCCCCTATATGCGTGAGTCTAAATTAATATGTTACATTAATTAAAAGGTAAAACCTAACTTGAATGCGAAAGCCGCACCAATTTTATCGCACTACTAAGTAAATAGGTTGGATGTAAAAAAATGGAAACTAATGTAATGTTTCATGAATATTTACAATTTCAAAATGATTTACAAAAATAAATTGAATTCACATTGTCCCCACTCCACATTAGGATAAAGGAGTGATAGAGCCACTTTGTAGACAGTTTTGTCTACAGTATGAATGGACCGAGTCGTCCGGGTCGTTATAACTGTCTCACAGAAAACCGACGAAAAGGAGCGGCTTTGCGGTCCAACACCCAGATCCGAAACAAATATTTGTAGATCACACGATTATTTATCGGGTGCGGGAAACGAACCCATGGTCTCTCGTTTCACAGACCACTACTCGCTCGCTGCGCCACAGAGACTGTGCTGTACTGACTGTGTATTTCGTAATGTGGGCGGAATCGAACACAGACTGGAGCATTCATTAACTACAGAACAATTAGCGTAGCTCATTATAACACAATATTACTTACACAACACTTACCTCAGGATATATTTTCCTTATTTGTGATTTCTTTCAGATAACTCTATAAAGTTACGTACAGTTGCAAAATACGCCATAAAATTTCGAGATATTTATTTAATTTTATTAAATTCATTAAATTAATCAATAATTGAGTTCTATTTAGCATATCTATGATTAGATAGAATCAAACAATAAAATGTTTCATTTATTATTAAAAAGAAAGTGTGTGTGTGAAATTCATACACGGCAGTAGTAAAACTTTAGAATAAATTTAATTTTAGATAATTTATATAAATAAAATCAAATCATGTATGTATTGACTCATTAAAATGTCAAACACCATTTAGATTCAGTCAAATTTTAACTCTACCGCCAGGTCGGAATGCTGAATGTCGTTAAAGAAGGGTGGGCAAAAAAATAAAATGCGTGAATACACCATGTTGTTAATGACACATTTTCCGAGGGCTTCGTTGTACGCAGACGCAAAGACACGTGATAGCATACTTGTTACCTATCTCATTCTCTCACAGGCTAAATCTTATTTATGAATATGTCTGTCTCTTATAACTGTCGCTTTTCCGTTTCATCGAATTTTCAATTCACAACGGTGCTAAAGAAGTCTCACTTCAAAATTGTATTATATTTTTTTGTATCATGGACGAAGATAATCTCGGCGAAATGTGGATGACACTATGTTGCACCTCTGCTCACCCCCATATAGGATCCCCGAACAAGGCCGTGTTGACAACACGCACACGCATGCGTACAAAGAGATATGTGGTCATAAGGTGTTAGGTCCCTCGTATGCGAGAGGCCATCTGGGTTGGTACAACCGCTTTGTCTATTTCTTCCGTCAAGCAACAGTGTGTAAGCACTATTGTATATCAGTTTGAAGGACATTGAAGCCAGTGAAATTACTGGGCATTATGAGGCTTAAAATTTTATGTATGTGACGAGCGCAGGTCAATGCCATGCAGTGCTTTGTAATTCAAAGTTCTGTGTGGTATTGCTTCTGTTTATGGGCAGGCGTGGCGCTTTCCATCAGAGCAAAAATATATATCATATAGGTTTAAATTGTTCATGACTTTATTGATATTTGATATCCAAACGATTACACGGTATTAAAAAAAAACAATTTGTATCATGAGCATTTTGAAAACAGGGAAGTCAGTTCAATGTGGAAACGTATAAAGTTGGAATTAAGTTAAATCTACAGACCATTTTTCCGTTTCAATATAGTTTGTAACATATATCCGTGATAAGAATAATAATTCGTTTTATTACTTGAAAGTCATGAATGTAAGTTGAAGGATACACTTCCAAGTTAGAAGTTTACAAAATGTAAAGGTTGGCTGTCGACAGTTTTGTCTACAGCAAGGATGGCGGCTCCACCGGTGTGATGCTTCTTATAAAAAATCGGCGTGAAGTGTCGTCGAAGCCGTTGCGTTTCGTACGATAAGTGTGGGTTTGATGCCTCGGAGGCGCAGTTGCATGTTGTCGTACGCCGTACGACTGCTGTGCTGTGGTCTCGGGTTCGATCCCGGGTCGGGTCTGATATTGGGTTTTTCTATTAAAAAAATCTTAGTATCAGCCCGGAGTTTGGAATTGTGCTCGGTGTGGTGATAGGATTATAGGCTATCACATCATGGGACGGAAATACGCTCGGCGAAATGTGGGGGTGTTGGTCTCTCTCTCTGTCTACCCCTTCGGGGATTACAGGTGTGAGTGTGTGTGATATGCATGTGAGTGTGATATTCAGGGGTCCAAATCTTCTTGCCCTTTTCAAACTCCATTCCCTTCCTTAAAGTTGGGCACCACAATTATGAGTTTATTTATGGGCTTTGAAGATTTCTTTTTTATTGAATGACGAGACGAGCAAGTCGCTCGCCTGATGATAAGCGTCACGCCTGCCCATAAACAGAAGCAACAACACACAGATAAAAGATGAATATATAAATAAATATAATCTAGTATAAAATTATTGACATGTAAAAGTGTTATTTATGATCCAATTTACAGAATAAATGATTTGAATTTTGAACAGAACTTTGAGTTATAAAGCACTGCATGTCACTGAACTGCGCTCGTCACCCCGAGACATAAGATGTTAAGTCTAATGCCCAGTAATTTCATTGTCTTCAATGTCCTTCAAAGCGAAACACAACAGTGATGACACACTGTTTCTTGGCGGCAGAAATAGACAAAGCGGTAGTAGGTAGTACCCAGACGGCCTCTCGCATACGAGGGACCTATCTGTCATTAAGAAAGAAATAAGATTTTAAATATTCATCAACAATTTTGCTGTCATATCGATTGCAATTATGCAAAACTGATAATTGCTTAATATTCCAAAGCTAAATACATTAGTATTCCTTTTTTATACCGCAGGTCAACGAACGAGCAAGTGGGTCACGTAAAGACAAACCTGTCTACAGCGTAGCTCTGCTATTTGTTACACCCACATCGCATCTGCATCGGTCATCCGCCTGTCCTGTCGCAGGTCTTGCTTCTTACCTCTTCGGAGTGTGAAGCATTTATGTAGACTGGCATGATCCTGGTGACCACCGATAAACTCATTGTTTGTTGATGGTCACTGTTTTTTTGGACTGCAATGCGTTTACCGTTAGGTATAGTACAGTCACTTTGTCGTGCTCAGATAACAAAAAAATAAGTACTTAAGCAAGAGGGAGGGAAAGGTATAACCAGTACACCATCATTCCGCTGAGCTCATTTCCATCCCATGATGTGATAGGGGGAGAGCCTATCGTCATACCGGTCACAATACCAGACTCCGGGCTGCCATTGAGCATTTCGTGATAGAAAAACCCAATTTGGCTTACCGGGCCTGGGACTCGAAGCCCGAGATCTCAGCACAGCAGTTCTACTGTTTACGCAAACAACTGAGCCACTGAGGTAGTTACCAATATGCAGTCATAATAATTTGTGCATTTGGCTGACTCCATGGCACAATGGGCGATTAGTTGTCTGCAAAGCTGATCCATTTATATTTGTTTCGGATCTGGGTGTTGTGAGACCGAAAGTCTCTCGTAGTTCCTCCTACCCACGACACAAGACTCGTATCTTACTGTGGGGTCAGGACTATGTGTGATATCCTAACAAATAATATAAGGAGCATTTAAAAGATTGAGGGTATTTCTCGGTGCGCGAGTTTAGCTCGAGCTTGATCGTTTTTTTTTTATTAAAACTCCCTATTGAGCCTATTTACAGACACATGAATTTTTGGTTAAGCAGGGAAAAGATAACTTTTATTGATTTTAACCGTAAAAAGCAAAACGTACCTATATAAATTGCAGTACATTCATAGCAAAAAAAAACGAAACAATACAAAACTTACCAGTAATCTATACATCTTTCCACACGGTGGGCACTATCACTATTAAAAAACCGTTATAATTTTTTTTTTAAATATTCAAATTAAGAACGCGAGCAATCGACGCAGCCGTGCGTTGTCGAGTGACGACTGACGACCGACCAAAACAACGCACGCGGCACGCCAACTATTTATTATAATGTATGTAACACCAGATTATTCTAAGGTGGACAACTGGACAGCATCAATCAAACGTACGTTCGGAAATCACATACTTAATGACTGGTTCACACAATCTCAGTATTTGAAGCGTTAGATTCTAATCTAGATTTATGTTTTGAATTTGCTTTCTAGCCCTGTGTGACCTTGGACTTAATTTGACAGGACTTTTACGAGGATTTGAATGTGCAGTTCGCCTCAGACTATTATTACAAGGCAGGTAGGCGGCTATCTAAGGCTCTGTCAAAGTAAAAGTAGACCCAATGAAATGCTTGGACATTAAGCTGTAAAGTAGATTTGTGACAAGGTTCAGTTTTGAAATTTCCTTTTCTTGGGTGCCCCAATAGATGTTTAATATCTTGGATTGAAATATTTCTTGCGCATGAAATTTTATTAATTAATTATTTTTTAATTTACTGTGATTGTTCAAGTAATGTATTGCCAGCCTTGTATTAAGCTATTCCCTCCTGGGCACGAACCTACTCTTGGAATGAGGGACTAGGTCTTAGATCACTACGGCTGGCCTATGGTGATTGACAAACTTCAAATATCTATCTTAGAAATTCTTGTGAAGAATTTCTGTATTCAGCTTTCCTTACAATGTTTCTTTCACCGTTAAAACAGGCGATAATCTACAATTAATACACACATTAGAAAAGTCAGAGGTGCATTCTCTTATCCTCTTCTTTTTCTCTCATTCTCTCTTGGGGTTTCGAACCTTCGACTTTGATGTCGTCAGTCCGTCTCCTCTGTGCTGTCACTGCTTTTAACGGTTCATCGTTAAAGCAAGGAATAATTAACAGTACACACATGAATTTGAAGGGTTAGTTGTCTGTTTGGAGTTTGCGAGAAACCTGCGACACAAGTCCCGACAGCCTGTTTCATTTTCGGTTATGATGTCGCCACGTATGTTAATTGGAATCATCTTTAATGTGTTGCCGATTTTTGTTTTTATCCTAGCACGGCAATGTGACTGCACTACACCTGATGGTAACCGCAGTGCAGTCCAAGAAAACCAGCGACCACCGACAAACAATGAGTTTGTTGGTGGTCACCAGAATTATGCCGGCCTGTATAAATGCTTCTTCACACTCCGAAGAGGGAAGAAGTTAAACGAGGGGCCTGCGTCAGGAGAGGCGGATGACCGATGCATGCACAGGAATACAAGGGTGTACCCCTATACTCGCCTTAACCAACCATCAAGTCCTGTCGCAAGCCCCTCGGGAGAACCGAATATACAATGGCTGATAATGGAACGCGATCCACACAAGGTGTGTGGGACGGTACGGTGGTCGCTATCCGGGCGGATATGAATCCTACTACCAGCAATTATTGTAATCGACGAATAGTCGTCTCATAATACTAGCCCTGTTTTAATATAAGTCCCACTGCTGAGCACGGGCCTCCTCTACTAAATGAGAGGGATTAGGCCTTAGTCCGCCACGCTGGCCTAATGCGGGTTGGAAGACTTCACTCACCTTCGACAAATCTTATCGAGTTCTCAGGTATGCAGGTTTCCTCACGATGTTTCCTTCACCGTTAAAGCAAGCAATAATTAACAATTAATATACACGTAACTTAGAAAAGTCGGAGGTGTATGCTCTTGGGAGTGGTTTCGAACCTGCGACTTTCGTCTCGACAGTACCATTCCCCGCCGAGCTATCGCTGCAGTCGTCTGATATTTAATGATTTTTAAAACGAGAGCATTCGTCCGGAAATACGGTGATGTAAATATATTGTTCACTACAAAGAGGATTAGAATATTTTTGATCGTACGTAACCAGGTAATTTATTTTGATAGTGTAGTATTGCCTAACTTTGCGGGTGAAATTTTATGTTTATCAGTTAATCTGACATCATGTGAATTTAAACTAGGCGTTTGTTGCTACTTGTATCTTATTTCGTAGGAAAATCACCAAGTATTACGCTTTCGATTACTTAATAAACCAAAGAATAGCTTAGAATATTTGCACATGTTCTACTTTTTACCTTAACTGCGGCCTATTTACATAATTTAACTTAAGCTCACATTGTTCTCGAAGAGGTAGGTAGAGGTACAACTTGTATCACGGTTCGTTAAGCTTGTTTTCGTCCCATGATGTGATAGGCGGCGAACATAAACTCCACGACAATAATTGTGAATGCCCAACCTGGGATTTGAACCCAGTGTCTAACAGATTCTCAGATAAAAAACGCAGCCAGAAAACTAATAAGGAGTCCTATTGAAGACCCACAGACTATCGTCCATTGGTCTGCACCGTGCCCAAAGTCAATCAATCGCTTGCAAAAACATAACGAGCGTTGCAAACAGAATGGACCTTATTTAGGATTGATTAACACGTCTTTCTCTGTCAACATAATTTATAAATAGGCAAGAGAGAGACGAAAACAGTGTTTAATTAATGATTGCCTACGAAAAATCTCCCTGTCCATGTATACTACTACACACAATATAGTATATAGTACACAATACTGGTAGAATCACAAGCGCGTTACCGACCTTAAAAAGGGATAATAAAGGTATTGAGAAGGGGAGGGTTATCTGGTCCTCCAGATATCTCGCTCACTGTACGAAACGCAGCAGCAAGCCGCTACTTTACGTCGGTTTTCTGCGGCACCGTGGTAACGACGCGGTCGAGCCAGCCCATTCATGCTGTAGACAAATCTACAGCGTGGCACTAACACTCAAAGTAGTGGCTTTACAAACAGATTTGCTTATTACAAATTTTGACAGATCTTTCATATAAAACGTGTCAAAAATTTACTGCGTACTGGCATATTTGTTAAATTCATTCATCTCACTTTATAAGTATTACAAGTGGTTATAATATAACAAGAAGTTTCTTGAAGTCTAGCCTTTAAATCTCTTTTAAATTGTAGAGCTAAGTTTCTCTTCACAGCCGGCTACTCACCCAATGTGGCACGAAAGCTTTTCATACTGGCTTATGCTATAAAAAAATCTCATAACTCATTTTAGTGCAGTAAAGCTGAGATAATATAGACGCCCACGCAGACAAATCGTTCCGATTACTGCATTGCGATCCGACAAGGACGGTGGGGCGGTGTCTCGTGATCAATCGGGTCACGGTGAATTATAGTAATTATACATGAGCAAATAACTACAACTATCGAATAATTAACGTAAACTCATTTACAATCAGCCGACATTTTGCTAAGTACGGAAATGTTACGTTATGTCCATATTTTCCGGGTTTTTGGGGCACCGTAGTGAACCTTGTTTACAAACATACGATATCACATAGCCTGTTTTACATAGGATTAGACAGAAGAGAACACACTTCCACCTGCCAGTCGTGTGAAAATTTTGAAATCATTGGTATTTGGTTAATTTTACTGTGGTATGATATTCGTATCCGCCCGGATAGCGACCACCGTACACATGGTGTTAAAACCTGCCATAGTGACCCACACGTTGCGTGAATCGGAGGATGGATTCGAAGGGAAGAAGCATTTATACAGGCCGGCATGACTCTGGTGACCACCGATAAACTCATTGTTTGTCGTTGGTTGCTGGTTTTAATTCCATGGGCGGAAAACGAGTGATTTATTTGAAATAAAACTAATTTAAACGGATTTTATCGCGGGTTTTCATTAATTTTGATCCCAACGTTTCGAAGACTTTTCAGCCTTCGTGGTCACGGGGGTGACAGTCCACTCCGACAATTCAATGAGTAATATTCGCGTAAAAATAAGAAATCATTAGTGATTTGTTTTTCGAAATTCATGTCAATTATGGGGATAAGCTTGCCCCTTATGACATTATGTGACTGATATAAACACAGTAAACTATGTGTGCAGTACTTGCTCCTCTGCCTACTCTATAGGGGACGCAGGTGTGTACTTATGTATGCATTTACTAGCTGGTAAGCCATTCCTATGCGATAGTCCATCTGGGTCTGTAGACACACTTTGTCTATTTCTGCCGTTAAATAGCCGTTGCAAACCCAGTTGTCTTGTTTGAAGGTCATTGAGGTTAGCGAAATAACTGCGCATTATGAGACTTAACATTTTATGTATGAGGGTGAGAAGCGCCATGCAGTGCCATACAGTATTTTGTAATAAGAAGCTCTTTAGTGTTGGCAGTGCTCATGCGCAGGCGTGGCTCTTACCATCAAGCGAGCAACCTCCTCGTCTTGTCATTAAAGAAAATAAGAGAGTCGAGTGGTAGAGCCACGCTGTAGACAGTTTTGTCTATAGCATGAAAGGGCCGGCTCGACCGGGTCGTTACCACTGTCTCATAGAAAACCGACGTAAAGTAGCGGTTTGCTGCTGCGTTTCGTACGGTAAGTGAGATATTCGGAGGCCCATATCCCCCTCCCCTTCCCAATCCCGTTATCCCTTTCCTTTAAGGTCGGCAACGCGCCCATGATTCCTCTGGTATTGTGGGCGTACATGGGCAGTGGAGATCACTTACCACCAGGTAACCCAATTGCTCGTTTGCCGGCCTATGCTATAAAAAAAATGCAGTACAATCAATGGGGTGATTTATAATATTAAACGATAAAAGGTGTATTTATTTGAAATCATACAAGCTACGTCATCGGAAGTACAGTAAATTTTATATTTCGGAACAAAACTTGTTATGGACAATGACCCTTAACTTGTAGGTAATTTATGTACCATTAAATCTGACATTACCAGCGAGGTCGAAGAAATGTCACTTCCTATTGGAGCCGCTTTGATGTTTCTTCCCAATGATTTTTGACCCTAAATTACTTCAATGTATGATCTGGCTGATCCTGGAATGCGATCCACTAAGGTGTGTGGGTCACAATGGCAGATTTTAACACAATGTGTACGGTGGTCGCTATCGAGGTGGATATGAATATCCTACCACCAGATAGCCTGGGTGGGCCTGTCCTCACCAATGATCTCGATGGCTCACAACCCATGTAGCCATGTCCTAGATAACTTTATCTACCTCTATATTGGTAACCGGGTGCAGTAATTTAAAATCTGGCCCACCCCAGATAAAAGTATTCTGATGGCGTTGTCAACGGACACTTTTCGAAGACATAATATCCCATGGCAAAGTGTGTTGGCCAGTGTGCTACAATAGGCATATGTATAGTGCAGTCTATAGTATATAATTTCGGCTATCAAGGGATACTGCGACCCTCGGCGTTTGGCAGATTTATGCCGGCCTGAAATTAAAGGAACCGGACTGGCCTGAACCAAATTAAATCACTTATTCTGTAAATTGGATAATACATTATCCCGGAAAAAGCAGATCACGCGGGCGGAGCCGGGAGGGTCAGCTAGTAGTAAATAATTATTTATGTAATCAGCGAATCCATTGTGTTGATTGATGATCACTTTCTATTCAGTAGCAAGTGTCGTTTAAGTGCGAGTTCATTTCCCGGGTCGGTAATTTGCCGGCCTTGAGTCAGATCACGGATGTAAGCGCAGCAAGGTGACGGCCGACCAGCTGACATTGCAATAGCGTCGCATTTAAGACAATGATTAACTCGTCACACACTCGTCTAGCCCTAAAATTAACTTTGCAGCCTGGGCTACTAAAGGCATTCGGCGTAGTAGAGATATTTTATATGACTTGTACGACAGAAGGTCCTATACACCTGATGTCAACTTTTCAACCTACGTCAAAAAATATTCTAAAATATTTAAAAAAGTATGTTTGCAAGCTAAAGCCGCACATATTAGTGAAAAGTTAAGACTATCAAGCAACAAAATAAAAACTACCTGGCAAATAATTAATGCTGAAACTGGTAAAAATAGAATTAGTGACAACTCGATAACTTTACTTATAAATGACGAACTAGTTTCAGATAAGCTCTCTGTTGCTAACTACCTTGAGAAATATTTCACTAACATACCCATAGAGACTACTACATGTCTACAGTCATCGGCGACTTTAGCAGAATCATTGTTATCAGAAAATGTCAAAGGAGTTATGCCTCATTTTAATTTTGATACGATATCTCATTGTGAAATAATTAAAGCATTTAAGAAACTTAAAATTAAAGGCACCGAAGATCTATGGGGGTTATCTGTTAAAGCTTTAGAAGCTATTATAATAAATATTGCTCCCATTTTAGCAGATATTTTTAATTTTTGTGTTAGTGACGGTACTTTTCCCGATTTAATGAAAATTAGTAAAATTGTGCCCATTTTTAAAAAAGGCTGTGTAAATAGCGCCTCGAACTATAGACCTATATCTATATTACCAGCTCTTAGCAAGGTTTTTGAAAAAATAATGCTGGACCAAATGTTGGCGCATTTTGATAGGAATAGGATATTGCATAATAAACAATTTGGGTTTACAAAGAATCGGTCTACTCAAGATGCTGGATCTGCCTTAATGACATCTGTATTGGAGGCATGGGAGGGATCACAGGATGCTCTTGGTGTGTTCTGTGATCTCTCCAAGGCTTTTGACTGCGTCGACCATCAAACCCTTATTGCTAAACTCAAGTACTATGGATTTTGTGGTACATCTCTCGATCTTGTGATATCCTATTTATCTGGTAGGGAACAAAGAGTGTCTATTGAAGGCGTCACTTCAGTGGGATCCACAGTTAAAATAGGGGTTCCACAGGGTTCCATTCTGGGCCCTTTTCTGTTTTTAGTTTATATTAATGATCTTCCGTACATGGTAGAAAAGATGACAGACATAGTTTTATTTGCTGACGATACATCTTTAATATTCAAAGTAAATCGCAAGGATGAAAATCTAGTTACACCCAACAACATTCTAAATTTGATATTAAATTGGTTCTCTGCGAATAATCTTTTATTAAATGCAGGTAAAACAAAATGTATCCGTTTTACATTACCAAATGTTGGAAGGGTGAAGTCGCGCATAGAATTAAACGGAGAAATATTGGATCTAGTCTCTGCAACTACTTTCCTAGGTATAACTATAGATAGTAAATTGCAGTGGGACCCACAAATTGAAAAATTATCCGGTAAATTAAGTGCTGCAGCTTTTGCTGTTCGGAAAATAAGACGCTTGACTGATGTTTTAACGGCTAGGTTGGTATATTTCGCATACTTCCACAGTATTTTGTCCTACGGCATTCTATTGTGGGGTTCAGCTGCTGATATAGACACTATATTTATATTACAAAAAAGAGCAGTTCGTGCTATATATGACCTAAGTAGCCGCGATTCCTTACGATCTGTTTTCAAGGATAGTGATATACTGACTGTGCCGTCTGAATACATCTATCAAAATATTATGTATGTTCGTAAAAACCTCAATAAATTTAACAAAAATAGTGACATTCATAGTATAAATACGAGGAACAAAAACAAACTCGCTGTACCTGCCTTTAGAATAGTCAAGACTAAAAAGTCATTTATGGGTAACAGCGTTAAATTTTATAACAAGCTCCCCAATAACGTAATTAATATGCCCGATAAAATGTTCAAGGCACACATTAAACGAGTGCTCATGTCTAGGGGCTACTATAATGTTAAGCAATATCTAGAGGATAGACATGTTTGGCGTTCGGTTCCTTCCTGCATACTGCGACCTCCTATGGGCCCTGTAGCTTAAACTATGTAGGGAATAAACTCATAAATTTACCCTAAATAATTAAATATGTTGATCTTTAAATAACTGCAATATAATACGAGCAAATTAAATAAATAAATTTTAATAAAAACTACAATAAATTGAATTAAAGACGACCGATCGTGTAACAAATAAAATACCTACGTGAATATGGCAATTTTTTAATCGACAAGTCATTATTTTCGAAAATAGCTTAAGCGGATCAAAAACAAGCCCACTGAGTTTGTTCGCCAGGTCTTCTCAGGCAGGGTCGCGTTGGATCTGGTGGTAGTTTTAAAACAACAATCTGGAGATACACATGATCCGTATTAATCTGCCTTATAATTAATTATATATTTAAAAGGCTTTGTATTTCCGCAATTAATTTGGATTGAAAGACTGGACCAAAAACAAGCCCACTGAGTTTGTCTAGCTGGAACTTCTCAGGGCTGGGTCGCGCCGCGTTAAATCCAGCGGTAAAGGAAGCCCACTTGAGTTTGTTTCGCCGGGTCTTCTCAAGGTGGGTCGTTTTGGATCCGGTGGTAGTTTTAAAACACGTGCCGTTTTCGATAATGCCTATGGTCCATATAGACGACCCCCCAAAATATATGATGATTCTGGACTATTCCATAGTAAAAATATGGAAAAATAATAATTATAAATAGTTTTAGTGTAATTGCCGAGTGTATTTTGATGATGCTATGTATGTATGTATACATTAGTTGATACTGATTTATATGTAATATAAGTTTCTTTTACTTTTGTACTGACTTGTCATAAGCGCTATTTCAATTGCCTACATGATTAATAAATGATTTCATTTCATTTCATTTCATTTCACACATATAATTATTGTTAGGCTGCGGACTCGAAGTCAGCGGTTGTGGGGCGGCGGCGGCGGCGACGCGGGAGCGGCGGAGACCCGGTCTCGAAGCCAGCGGGCAGATCGCGCGGCGCTAGAGCGGCGTAGTGTTGTACTATGAGAAATTAGTGTCTGTTCGTGAACGAAATTGATGTGAATATGATGTTCCATATCAAAAATCATTGAAATAATTTGCCAACACCACACAGAGCTTTGAATTACAAAACACTGCATGGAACTGAACTGCGCTCGTCACCGCGAGACATAAAAATGTTAAGTATCATATTGCCCAGTAATTTCACTGGCTTCAATGTCCTTCAAACAGAAACACAGCAGTGCTTCTGTTACTGTACATTGTTGCTTGGCGGCAGAAATAGTCAAAGCGGTAGTACCAACCCAGACGGCCTCTCCCATACGAGGGACCTACCACCTTGTAGGTTGTATAGGTTTTGCTTTCTAACTGTTCTAATGGGTTTCTAAGGCTAACTGATCAAATTAACTCAAATCAAGCATCCGTGTGCAAGCTCCATTCACACTTGACCGGTTGTTATTTTTTGCACTCGCCTACGCTCGAACGTTTCTTGCTTTTAGTGAAGTGCCTAATTGCGGTATTTATTTTAATGCTTTAATTCATTTTAATTCTAAGGTATCAATTTATTCGTAGACCTCGACATCGCAGTGAATGCATTACCTTGTCGTCATAGCTTGTAATTGGAAATTCCAAGAAATATAAGCTTGTTAGAATTGGCACGTTGTAAGTATAATGATTTGTTTAATTTGGTATACATACGTCTGTATCCCAGTAGGCGTAGTTTTAATTTTTTAATTGATTGAATGACGAGACGAGCAAGGCGCTCGCCTGATGGTAAGCGCCACGCCTGCCCATAAACAGAAGCAACATCACACAGAACTTTGAATTACAAAGCACTGCATGGCACTGAACTGCGCTCGTCACCCCGAGACACAAGATATTAAGTCTCATAATGCCCAGTCATTTCACTGCCTTCAATGAAGGCGTACATAAATAACGAGTATATACATAGCTGATCATATTTCTGTCCCATGATGTGATAGATTACCGTCCTAAGCGACAGCCATTGGGCGAGTAGCCGGCTGTGAAAAGAAAGGCCACGGAGTCGATTATCGCACCGCGACAAATATTTGTGTGATCCACAAAGATTTGTTTCATGCCTGAGTGTTGTGGGATCGTAAGTCCCTCGTATTTCGTCATACATCGTCATGATCTTATTATTGTTTGTATGTGATGATGATGAATGAAATGAAAAATTAACAAATCTGTTATTTTTTTTTATTTGGGATAACAAACAGTTACATAAAGGCAGTAGCTTAAAATTAATTAACAAAAAAAATAATCATAATGTAACCATTATATTAGAATTAGATTGTGTTCCACAAGACCGTCTGCGTTGGTACCATCGATTTGTCTATTTCTGCCACCAAACAGCAGTGATGTGTTTCGGTTGGAAAGATATTGAAGTCAGTGAAATTACTGGGCATCATGAGATTAAACATCTCGTGGTGATGAGCGCAATTCAGTGCTATGCAGTGCTTTATATTCAAAGTTCGGTGTTGTGTTACCATCAGGCGCTTACCATCAGGCGAGCGACCTGCTGCGTTCCTCATTCAGGAAAAAAAACATAAATTATTAAACATAATTTAGATTCAATCAAATTTTTACTCTACTGCCAGTTCGGAAGGCTCGCTAAAAAAGAACGGGCAAGAAACTCTAAACATTGCTCTTTTCAAAACTGATTTACATTTGGAGCTAGTTACGCAACAAGGAACCAACCCACAGCAAGTTCAAATGGAGATACTGATTTTGTTTTGCTAAATTCATTAATTTTAATACCGTATTTTTTTGCAAAATCAAGCATAAAATTAGTTTAAATTTAGTAAAAAAAACCAGTATCTCCATTTGAATATGCTGTGGGTTGGTTCCTTTTTGCGTAACTAGGTCCATTTGCACTACATTAATAATGCAATCAGTAATAACACCAATCGTGCTAAAACTCTTTTAAGTGGATTCTTTAGTGATATAAATATTCATTATTATGATAATTACTACGTACCTATCCAATATATATACCTATCCTACGTACTAATCCAAAATGTCAACCGGTTGGTTCACATTTTATGTATTTTTGAAGGTTTCAGGCAATATGGTTTTTGTTGACTGCCTCGGTGGCGCTGTTTTTTTTAAACAATCGAACATAGTCCTGACCCCACACTAGGTTGACTATTTGTTGATCACACATACACTTGTCTTAGTGCGGGTATCGAACCCACTGCCTCTCGTGGGTTACTCACCCACTACGCCACGGAGGCTGTCTGCTGGATCGATCCGTGGGTCGGGTAAATGTGATATTAGCTTTTCTATGACGTAATGCTCAGTATCAGCCTGGAGTCTGGATTTGTGCCCGGTATGGCGATAGGCTCGTCCCCTACCACATTATGGGACGGAAGTATCGGTGTACTGGTCACACCTCTGCCTACCCCTTCAGGGATTACAGGCGTAAGTGCGTATGTATGTAGCCTGATCCGTTTAGATAGTATTGTTGGTTTAGACAACATAGTCTATGAGATTGTGACTGTGGGTTCAAAGATCACGTTACCCAAATATTTCCGAGTTGCTAAATCAAAAACATAATTTGATATAGGTTGGATTGGGAGATACGATTTTACAGCAGCTGGTAGACGAGAGATCACCTGATGGTAACCACAGCCCATTAATATCCACTGTGTCAGAGAATTGTAGGGGCGGTGTTGTGGTGTATGAAAAGGAATTAGAATTAGAAGCAGAGGTACGCAGTTTTATCTACAGCATGAATGGGCCGACTCGACCGGGCCGTTACCACTGTCTCAAGTTGCTTGTTGCTGCGTTTCGTACGGTGAGCGAGATACCTATATGGAGGCCCATATTTACCTCTCCTTCCCAATCTCTTAATTATCCCTTGCCTTTAAGGTCGGGAACGCGTCCATGATCCTTCTAATAATGTGGGCATACATAGGCGGTGGAAATCACGTACATAAGGTTGCTTGCCCCGTTGCTGGCCTATGCTAATAAAAAAAACACATATCTGAACTACCAGCATGACGAATTGATTTTTCTATTGTAAATTATATTGGTATGTTATTTAGAATTAGCTGTCGTTGAAAATGCGTTGAAAATGTCTCATCTCTGCAAAAAAAACCGTCTAATTCTGTCAGGGCCGGCGGCGGGGTGCGGGGAGGGGGGACGCGGGCCCGATCCATCACCGACCCTGTCACGTGCCATTAGCAAGGCCTATAATGTACGGACAGGAGAAATTTTGCAGGATATTTTTCGACAGCCTTCGTGGCGCAGCGAGTAGCCGGCTGTGAAGCGAGAGGCCGCGGGTTCGGTCCCCGCACCGAGACAAATGTTTGTGTGATCCACAAATATTTGTTTCGGGGTCTGGGTGTTGTGAGACCGAAAGTCTCTTGTAGTTCCTGATACCCACGACACAAGACTCGTATCTGGGTGTATTTGTATTTTACAAGGTGGTAGGTCCCTCGTATGCATGAGGCCGTCTGCGTTGGTACCACCGTTTTGTCTATTTCTGTCACCAAGCAACAGTGTGTAAGCACTGTTGTGTTTCGGTTTGAAGGATATTGAAGCCAGTGAAATTACTGGGCATTATGAGGCGTAACATCTTATGTCTCAGGGTGACGAGCTCAGTTGAGTGTCATACAAGGCTATGCAATTCAAAGTTATGTGTGGTGCATCTGTTCAGACGTGGCGCTTACCATCAGGTGATTCGCAATCAATCCTAGTGAAAATTAAATATCGTTTGCGAGATTAAAAGCCAAGGAAACAAGTGTCGCCAGCGTAATCTGTCATAATTATAGTTGTCTAGAAGCATTTAGTTTGTATGTCAGTCAAACGATGTTGGAATTATGTATTTCTTGTTTCTATATAGGTTAATTGTTGCTTCACTGTTAAATACCTACTGTCTAACAACGAAAGTGTAACTGCAAGAAAATGCAGGGCTAGCTTCTATAATACCTAGAATTCTGGACATGCTTTTTTATAACATAGACCGACAAATGAGCAAGTGGATCACCTGATGGTAGGTGATGTCCATCGCCCATATACGCCCACAATACTAGAAGATGGTATGTATATTCGGTTCTCTCGAGGGGCTTGCAACTTGACATGGTTGGTCGGGGCGGGTAGGGGTATATCCTTGTATCCCTCTGCCTGCGTCGGTCATCCGCTTGTCCTACCGCAGGCCCCTCGATTTGTTTCTTCCCTCTCCGAAGAGGGAAGAAGCATTTATACAGGCCGGCACGATTCTGGTGATCACCGATGAAGTCATTGTTTATCTGTGGTCGCTGGTTTTTTGGACTGCACTACGCTTACCATCAGGTTTAGTGCAGTCACTTTGCCGTGCTCGGATAAAAAAAAAGTACCTAAAATTCACCACCAAAGGAGTTTAAATACTTTCGTGTGTCCGTACCGTAAGAAAATTCTCACAAATAAATGTGTAAACAGCAAATATCTCCATCCGATTGGGGCTTAGCCCAACGCACACACACATTCATAATGTATAAATTATATTAAATGTATCCCCAAAATAAATTTAGCTATATTTAGGCATGTTTTTCGTGCGCCGATTTTTCAATCTCAACAAATAAATATTATAAAAACTTAGATACCGACTTAAAAAAAAGTACTGAAAAACCAAAAACAACAATTGCTATGGGTCTCATGGTTATCGCTATCGTATGGCTGTTTGGAGTCGGTGCCTATGCCGCTGTCGGCCAACAAATTGTAACGTCTCCAAAAACATAATGGTTTCTTATGTTTACGCGAATATTACACATTGAATTAAAACTAATTTAAATGGATTTAGTCAGTCCGATCTAAGCAGAAAAATCACTAATAAATAAAAAAAATAACAATAATTTAACAATAATTGTAATCTGATGGTAGACATTGTAACATTAACTTTTCTGGACAACCTGCACCTCAGTCCATCCCGTGACCACGAAGGCTGAAAAGCTTTCGAAACGTCGGGATCAAAATTAAATAAAAATCCTAATAAAACCCATTTAAATTAGTTTTATTTCATTGTCTCCGATAGAAATACTTAGTTATTTTTTTAAGTTTTGTTAAGACTTATTTTATTTTTTAATTTTCAGTGTTAGGTACAGCTATGGTATGTAAATTCCAACAATATAGTCGCGACGAGTGAGGGACTTAATGTTTTCAAACTTTATCGAATTTTAATTTCCAACAAAATCGATTCACAATTGGCGGAGAAACCGATTTACAAACATAAAAAAGAAACTCGCCGAATTGAGAAGCTCCTCTTTTTTTAAAGTTGTTTAAAAAGGAAAAATACGAAATTACCACCTTGTCAAGTATACGGAATAGCTTACCTAATCAGGTATCTATACTTTAAATTAGCTGTTTATTTCGATAAAAATATGATATTTACATTAATATAAAACTTATAAAATAACAATACAAATAGTTCCAAAGTAACCTACATTAAACCCCAGTTGACAACTAAAGTAAGATTAAATCAAAAGTTTAAACCCTCGTTGACTCGGAAGCTTTTAAACAATGTGTCCAGAAGGGTGCGGTGTAATTCAATAGAGTGTATGGGAGGATCAAACCGCCAATTGTATGGATCAGTGGGACTTTAAAGTGCATTGAAGGGGACTTGGCACGTCTTAATAAAGAGATTTTTCAAAATGGCGCCGATTTTTATAAACGTGTATATTAAAACTGATTGTTTGCTTGTTTGTTTGTTTGAACGCGCTAATCTCAGGAACTACTAGTTCGAATTGAAAAAATATTTTTGTGTTGTATAGTCCATTTATCAAGGAAGGCTTTAGGCTATATAACATTACGCTGCGACCATTAGGAGCGAAGCATCAGTGAAAAATGTTGCAAAAACGGGGAAAATTATTCGTATTTGAAGGCTTCCGTTGCGTGCGCTGCGTACACGGTTCAAGCTACCCAAAAATATGTAGGTATGAAAGAATGATTCCTCTTTAAATGATCTAAAAAAATGTCCGCGGCAGTATATTATATCTATTCGGAGCCGTGAGCAAAAGCTAGTTATAAATAAACAAATAAATACATCCAAAAGTCACACACATAGTCCTGACCCCACACTAGGTTAAACCCATATAGTGGGTATCAGGAACTACGAAGGACTTGCGGTCCCACTACACCTACAACCGAAACCAATATTCGAAATATCTTCGAAATGTCTCGGTGCGGGAATTGAATCCGCGGTCTCTCGCTTCGCAGCCGACTATTCGCCCACATTATATTCTATTCTATAACCTTGTGTAATGTAACCTTAAACTTTAAAGTGTATACGTGCGTAATGTGGCGTACCTACGCATGATTTGATCAAATTTAATTGATTCTACGCCGCGTATTGAAATGTGTTACTTCCGAGTACTTAAAAATAATCATAAATTATTTTTGGTATTGCCGTAACTGAATTAATAAATTTATTGGCAACACTAGCATTCGCTCGCGGCTTCGCCCGCGTGAAATTCTGCACTGTTATATTATCGATATCGTTTATCAGGGATAATGTAGGATCCTAATAGTGAAAGAATTTCTCAAATCGGTCCAGTAGTTTAAGAGTCTATTCAATGCAAATAAATAATCAAATCTTTCCTCTTTATAATATTAGTTTAGATAATATATGGATCAAATCCCAAGGCAGGCAATACTTTATATGAGTTATTTTCTGATATTTCCCCAGAGGTTTTTTATAGTAGCTGGCAAACAAGTGGGTTATGGTAAGTGATCTCCACCCTCCATACCAGAAGAATAATGCGTTTACCCTAAAAAAGATGGTATTAAGAAGTTAATTGGTCCCTTCCCTCACCGTAAGAAACGCTCAAATTATCACTTCATGTCGGTTTTCTGTGAGTATCCCGGTCTAGTCCGCCGACTCAAGTTGTAGACAAAACTTTCTATAGCGTGGCCCACAAATACATACAAATACTCCTTAACAGAACGCGTGTGCTGGCTTGCGGAGTCACAGCTTCGTGGTCTCCTCCATCTCGGCTCGAACTAAAAAGTTCGCGAAATCTTACTTCTGCTGGACGATTAACTTGACGAATTGACGAGAAGACGAATTGAATTGACGAGAAGAGAATAGTTTCTGACAGACGTGTTCCTTCCTTCGTATAATATGAGGTCCTTTAAACGGAGTGTGAAGAAGCAGTTAGACAGGCCGGCATGATCGTGCCGACCTACGATAGACACATTCCTAGATTGCGCTACACTTACCATCAGGTGTGGCGTAGTCACTTTGCCGAGCCAGGATAAAAAAAATAATGTCAACTTTTTGTACTATTCTAATATTGACTTGTTAGTATTTGAAAAGAATCGACTCAGGATAATAGTCCATTCGAGGTCCATAACATAAAAATACACAAATGATTAAATTAGTGATGTGTAGGAGCATCTAAGCGTCAAATTGACATTTCAGACAAGTTTTTGTCAGTTTATTATGTTGGAACACAGAACACTTCCAAAGTTGCAAGTTGTTGATCGATGGACCGAAACTTTGGAGTTTGGTCCTCGATACCACGCGTTGGAAATATACTTAACTTTGTGAGACATGTCTATTAAAAATATATATAAACACCACCGTACACATGGTGTTAAAACCTGCCATAGTGATCCACGCGACTTGTGTGGATCGCGTTCTAAGATCAGCTAGTGTATATCCGGTTTTCCCGAGCAGCTTGCGACATGACTTGATGGTTGATTGGGGCGGGTATAGGACATACATCCTTGTTTCACTGTGCCTGCATCGGTCATGCGCCTGTCCTGTCATAGGTCCCTCGAGTTGCTTCTTCCCTCTCCGAAAAGGAAAGAGGCATTTTTACAGGCCGGCATGACTGTGGTGACCACCGATAAACTCTTGTTTGTTGGTGGTCGCTATTTTTTTGGAGTGCACTACGCTTACCATCAAGTGTAGTGCAGTCACTTTGCCGTGCTCCGATAAAAAAAACAAATTGAGAACCACGAACGCCTTTTAAATTCGGTTAAAATTATATTTAAAATCTCTGTGTTCAGAAGCACTGTGCTACCATACGCTTAGTGCATAGTCACTGTTTTACAATTTGCATTATTACAAGAATAAATCCTTCCACCGTGACATTAAATTAGCGAGTTTCGTGCGAATCGGTCGATCAATTTCACGAAGAATCAACGCAGGCACGATACGACGCGCGCGATAAATTCGCAGAGAAACGCGCTGCGACGCGACAAAAATCCATTTTTATTATTAGCACATATAATATGAGCGCTAGTGTTGTGACACTATCGATATTTTTTACTACTACTATTTGTTTATTTAAATGAAACCTTAATTTCTGTATCATTCCTATATTAAGGCTTAATTTTATTTATAACTCGAGAAAGTATTGTTGTGTCTTATGGCAGATCCGCCGTTGTCCAAAACTGAGTAAAAGTCCTTCTCGATATTCTTTTTACGAATAAATTTGCTTACTGGCAGTTAATTTTTGAGAAATTTTGTATGGAAGGTCAAAGCACAACTAATAGTAAGTAAATTTGTCTAAAAATAGATTATAGGAACGACCTTAAGTGTACGTATACCATCTCCATTTTATTATTTAATTTTATAGCAGGCTGGCAAACGAGCAAGTGGGTCACGTGATGATAAGTGATCTCCACCACCCATGTACGCCCACAACACCAGAAGAATAATTGGCACATTGTAGACCTTGAAGGAAAGGGATAATTATGGGATTGGGAAGAGAGGTATTTGGGCCTTCGGTTATCTCACTCACCGTACGAAACGCAGCAGCAAGCCGCTACTTTACGCCGGTTTTCTGTGAGACGGTGGTAACGACCTGGTTGAGTCGGGCCATTCATGAAAAACTGTCTACAGCGTGGCTCTACCACTCAGAAAACCTATATCGTGTGGACCAGGACTACAACTCCCAGACCCAAAACAAATAATTATGGATCAGTCAAACATTTGTCTCTGTGCGTAATCAAACCCACCGCCTAGTGCTTCACGCTGGCAGGCCGTCTTTATAAAATAGTTTGCTTTGTCATTGGAAAAGCTTACCTTACTTGAATAACGCAACGTTACTATCGAATATCGATAATTTAATCGCTACTAACTTTCACATCACTACATATAGGTTTATTCACAAAAATCTGTCTTCCGTTGTCCCAGCGCAGTGATGGATCACCGCTCGAGTCCACATTGTGGGGTGAGCAGAAATTATACTTTCATTCACTAATATTGAAGGTTGACATTTTCGGTGGCTCAATTTTTTCCCTCTCCAACGTGTCAACGGCTTTGTTTGGGATTGAAATGTCTGTACATATGTATTGACGGTTTATATAGGAGCATAAATAAGGCAAACAACATTTTGCCGGGCTTATTTTCGTCCTATAGTATGATACCGTATGAGCCTATCGCCGTACCGGGTACAATTCCAGACTCTGGGCTGTCACTGAGCATTTTTTTATTTTTTTTTATAGCATATGCCGGCAAACGAGCAAGTGGGTCACCTGATGGTAAGTGATCTCCACCGCCCATGTACGCCCACCACCAGAAGAGTCATGGGCGCGTTGCCGACCTTAAAGGAAAGGGATAATTAGGGATTGGGAAGGGGAGGGGATTTGGGCTTCCGGTTATCTCACTCACCGTACGAAACGCAGCAGCAAGCCGCTACTTTACGTCGGTTTTCTGTGAGACAGTGGTAACGATCCGGACGAGCCAGCCCATTCATGCTGTAGACAAAACTGTCTACAGCGTGGCTCTACCACTCAAAATTCATTTCGTGATAGAAAACCTTTTTGATCGAATTTCGGTGTCAAACCCTCAGCACAACAGTCTTACCGCGTACGAAATACAACTGCGCCACCGAGGCAGTAAATTATGTATTATATTTCCGAGCGAGACAACTGAACTCACTCAACGTGATTTAGTGTTACGATTTATTATGACTATCAAAAAAGGTTTAAAGCCACAAGAATATTTTCAACTTTTAGCCACCTCTTTTGGTGATTTTGGTTGTTCAGAAGCTATAGTTTTCAACCGATTTGCTGAATTCAAAAGAGGAAGAAGTTATGAAGATGAACCTGACTAGGTCAACCGTGGTTACTCAAAATCACTTTCACGCTGTCCAAAAATATATTCGTTTACATAAGTAGAGCTTGCGCAAAAACTGAGCGTTGGGTCAGCAACATTGCAAACTGTTTGGACAACAGTCCCTTAACCAAACAATCCAATCCAATCCAAATATAATGTCAACCGTCACGAGACATTGCGCCCCTCAACGGTCGGCAGGATTATGCCGGCCTGAAATTACGGGATGTACACTGGCTGATCCCGGAACGCGATTCGCCTAACATGTTGACCCCCAGACATGTTTCTAAGTCTCATAGTATCTAGTAGTTTCACTAGCTTCAATGTCCTTAAAACAAAATAGTACTTAAACACTGCTTGACGGCAGAAATAGACGATACGGTGGTACCAACGCAGACGGCCCCTCGCTTACCTACGAGGGACCTACGCCTAGTAAATGTAGACCATTATAGCAATGTAAGACTACTGAAATATTATGGTATATCGGTCGGAAATCTCATGTCCACGGGGCACGGGCCCAAGCGATCCATCAAGCTGTCATCGTCGGCCGGCTGGCGCGCTCGGCTAACGCATCCGCTATTGTATACGGTTTTTTTGTTTCATTGTGACGCTAGTTTACGCTACTGGTCGAGTATCGGGGATTCTGGGAGTTTTTGGTGAAATTGAAAAATAAAATTTAAATATAATTGTCCGGGCTGACTGATTCATCAATGAAGAGCCTAAATCGCTGGGGTTACACTTGACATTTTGGCGGTTGATGCCCTCTATGTTGTAAGCATCTATTAAGGAAGAATTTTTGGAAATTTCAGTGATAAAATATGTTGTATTGTATGGAATTATGCCGGAAATATGATAATACATAATAATGCCAGCCCCGTATTTTTACGTTGTACAGCTGGGCACTGGCCTCCTCTACTGAATGAGAGGGGTAAGGCCTTAGTCCACCACGCTGGCCTAATGCGGGTTGGCAGACTTCAAATACCTTCGAAAAATCTTATCGAGTTATCAGGTATGCAGGTTTCCTCACAATGTTTCCTTCACCGTTTCAGATTGAAATGTTAAATGTATGGAAGTGCCATCTAGCGGCAGATTACCAGTATTATTTTAACGTCAAATCTTACTCGTAATCTGCCGCTAGATGTCTTTTTAGTCTTGAGTTGACTACCCTGGGCTACTGGAGCTACCCTGTAGATAGTTTTGTCTACAGCATGAATGGACCGACTGGATCGGGTCGTTATCACTGTTATAGAAAACCAACGTAAGGAAGCGACTAGCTGCTGCGTTTCGTACAGTGAGTGAGATATCCTGAGGACCAAATTCGCCTGCCCTTCCCAATTTCTTAATTATTTTTTTAAGGTCCGCAATGCGCCTAGTATTCTTTTAGTATTGTAGGTGGGCGGTGGAAATCACTTACCATCAGCTGACCCACTAGCTCGTTTACCGGTCTATGCTATAAAAAAGTAAGGAATTTACAAACTAGTTACACAAATATCACACAGTTGACATAAAATAAATAAAACTCAAAATTCTATTAACAAAATTATCTATATCAACATTTATTCCATCATTAATTATACTATACATAAATCACATGGCGAAGCAGAGTGCACAGTGCACTGCGATGAACAGACGGAAATGTTAAAAATAAATAAATATTTACAATTTATCTAGTTTAAAGGCATTCTTTGAATTTAGATTTGGAGATTCCGGAATTTATTGACTCTGCTGCGCTTCGCTGATTCTGAAAATAAAATAAAATAATAAAAATATATAATCGAGATCGAGATGAAAGTCGCAGGTTCAAAACCAGCCCCAAGAGCATACACCGCTGACTTGTCTAAGTCACGTGTATATTAATTGTTAATTATCGCTTGCTTTAACGGTGAAGGAAACATCGTGAGGAAAGCTGCATACTTGAGAACTCGAAAGATTTTTCGAAGGTATGTGAAGTCTACCAACCCGCATTAGTGCAGCGTGGTGGACTAAGGCCTAACTCCTCTCATTCAGTAGAGGAAGCCCGTGCCCAGCAGTGGGCCTTGTAAATAAAGTACTTAATACAGGGCTAAGAAAAAAAAAATCGACATCGAATGTATTCAAAAATTGATTTAAAATTTTTGATTATTGATAGTCAATTCGGAGACACCATTTAATTAGAAGTGCGTATGTGGTCTATATAGATTTGTTGTCTGTGGGCAATATTATATGGGGAAGTGTTCATGACGCAGACGGTTTATTTACACAATATTATAAGTATGTTATTTCTAGGAGTGGTTTTTATCTTTATATATATGTCGGATCATGAAGATAAAGATGTTCTACAGTTATTAAAATAAGACACTGATTTGACCATCGTTTAATAAATTAGAATGTTTTGCCATTTTTGTAAACACGAATAATTGGCGCGAATGGCGTACTGCCGTCACACTCACTCCTGTGTGTCTAGCTCGACGGTACATGCTACATCGCTCGCACCGCGCGCAGCGGTGGCGCCAGAGTTGTTGTCAAGGAGACACTAGAGCCGTAATGGCGGCCTAAAGCTACGAACATTAATAATAGTAGTAAACATTTCATAAAGTTTATTAAAGCCAAGTCAAGTCTAGTTGCATCCACGTGTCGTAACAATAGGAAATTGCTAAAACTATGGCAAACTAGTGTCATTTAAGTACAGTGTTAATTAGTTATTACAATTGATTGTCAATGTTGTGATTTTATAACCGCGAAGTGTGTGTGTTAAAATATCTGAATATTCTAAGCATTGTTACGGGTGGATTTTTCTGTCGCCGTTCTTTTTACCACCTATGATTATATTTCCGAGCCGGCGGTAGCTTAAAAGAGTGAATAAACAATAATGTGATAATCCTGTGTTGTTATTACTGAAACTTATGCGTCGTTCATCTTGTCTACAATGACTAAAGAGTAAAGGAGGATTATCAAATCCCTCCTCTGACACAACTCCATGGAGTACACCGCGAAATATATAATTCTTCTGTGAGTGTGTATGTCACTGAACTTCTCTTAAACGACTGGACCGATTTTGATGAAATTTTTTGTGTGTGTTCAAGGGGATCTGAGAATGGTTTAGATTCACAATTTTGTCCGCTGGCAATGTTTTTTTAATTAATTTTTAATTTATTAGTAGTTGTTGATTTTGGAATGTTTTACATTGATAGACAGGGACAGGACAGGGACAGGGACAGGGACAGGACAGGACAGGGACAGGGACAGGGACAGGACAGGACAGGACAGGACAGGACAGGGACAGGACAGGACAGGGGCAGGACAGGACAGGACAGGACAGCGACAGGGCAGGACAGGGACAGAACAGGATAGGACAGGACAGGGACAGTACAGGACAGGGGCAGGACGGGACAGGACAGGGACAGGACAGGGACAGGACAGGACAGGACAGTGCAGGACAGGGACAGGACAGGACAGGGACAGTACAGGGCTGGGACAGGATAGAACAGGGACAGGAGAGGACAGGAACAGAACAGGACAGGACAGGACAGGACAGGGCAGGACAGGACAGGGCAGGACAGGGCAGGACAGGACAGGACAGGGACAGGACAGGGACAGGACAGGACAGGACAGGGACAGGGACAGGACTGTCCCACCGGGGGGAGGTGGAAGACGACCTGACTTAAGTCGTCGAAGTTAATTAAATGTGCGACGGGCTACCTCACGTACAATGGTGCAGTACCTCACTTAATTGCATTTAATGTAAATGAAACATTTGTATTCAGTTCTGACCACATTGTACCATACCACCATATATAGGTGATACGAAGTTCACCGGGTCATCTAGTTTTATTATAATACGAAAGTATCCTTGGTAGCACACTTGTATTGCATACGCGGTACAAATGTTATGCTGAAGTTTCGGGTTCTATCCCTGGGTCGGGTAAAAGTCATATTGGGTTTTTGAAAGAAAGAAAATGAATGAAAAAAGTGTGGTAATGAGCTCGCCTCCTATCACATCATGGGGCGGAAATAAATTTAGCGAAATGTGCATGTACTGCTCTTATACTTTCCCTTATTCCTTCGAGGATTAGGAGGAGGCAGGCCTAGTATCAGTTACGTTAATATAATATAGTTCTCGAATTTGTATAAATTATTTAATTCTAAAATCTATTCAAACTAGTAATTTATACTGTAAAAAAGAAAGAATCGTTCGAAAATTACTATTTCGTATACGATTAATATGATATGAAATTATAATGTATCATCGTTTTGTCTAGTGGTTACTGTTACTTGATGTATGGGGAATAAATGAAAAGTGTCATTATTTTACAAAATTCCCATATCTTCTACTAGGCTTACGATGATTTTAAAATATCGATAATATATTTGGATAACTTTTCCTGGCATCTTAAAAAAATATGGTTCACATTTCATGTCATACCATGTGATTTAATGTATGCAAATATTGATACTTTGATATCGTCGATGAAGTACCAATACCTCCTAAGTGTTGAGTATCTAATTTTACACCAGACTTTTGACGTGATAACGTCTTATAATTCGAAAGAGCCGGCTGCACGTACGAAAAAACATGACTCATGCGTCGTTACCTCGCTCTGTCACGTTCCATTTAAGGCTTGAAGTGCAAGCGAGAGCGCGGAACGAGCGACAAAGAAGCACAATCGGCCTTTGCGTTCGGCAGCGTTCGAGATTTAAAACATAAATATTAAATCTTCCACATATCACAACAACGTGTCTGAAATGACAGGTTAGACCAGCTTTCCGTAAAAGGGAACATTTTCTCCTATATCAAACACATTGAGGCGGGCTTTTTAAAAACTAGATTTACGAAAAGGACATTGTTCTTCGTCCATACATAGTTGGCCTAAGAACCAAAAGGTAGGTGAATTTACTTTTTGGGTTTTAGATAATGTATATATATTTGATTGAAACTATATTAAAACTACGGACACTTGAGAATTCCGAAAAATAAATATAATACTTTCGGATTTTGAGGTTATAATTAGGCCAATAAATACTATCAAATATTAAACAAATGAAATTAAAATTTTCTTTTGAAAAATGCTACCATTCCATCAGTATTTTCTTAAGACGTTATCACGTTCAACTATCGTCAGTAAACCGACTTTACAGACAACGATTTTTTTTAAATAAGGTTTTATTTTACAAAAACTGTTTAAAATAAGGTTTTATTTATTTTGATCAACTATTGATAGTAAATAGTTTCCGATACATTACCTTTTTATTAGTTACTAAGGGATGTGGTTTATGTTTACGTCTATTGTAATAAAAAAGTAATTTTGGACTAAATTGTCAGTTAGGAGGTATTGGTAGTTCATCGACGATATGTACTTAACATCCCTACCCTACAGGTGTGTGTGTGTGTAGTATAGATACTGACACGTTCCCGAGCACGGCGGTGACGGCTGCCATCACGTCAGGCGCACGCGGCAGCGCCCTGGTCTCTAGCTCCCGCGCGTACGGCATGGGCACGTCCGCACCCGTCACTCGCCAGGCGGGCGCGTCCAGCTCGAAGAACGACGGAGACTCCATCACGCGCGCGCAGATCTCCGCGCCGATACCTAAGTAATGGAATATAGTGTAATGTACACATTATAACATTTATTTATTTATTTACACAATCTATAACATCAATTACAGTTGCCACCAATGCGATGTTACAAGTAATATATTATGGTTAGCTATTTTCTACGCACTTATATGTAGCTTCAGTGAATTTCGGTAAACTACAATTAAATATATCGATATCTTGTGAAATAAGATTCAAAGATCTAATAGCCCGTGTTAAGGGAGCGTAGTGAGATAAGTTAGTTCTGCCCGAAGGCGCAAGAAACAACGGCGGACGGTGACGAGAAAAGATGTAACCGTTGGGTACACACAGTTTAAGCTCTACGAACACCTCAGGTTGGTGGGCCGACCCACGCAGAACCTTCCACAGATATTTAATTAGAGAAACTTCTCTTCTCACTTCCAACTTATTATACCCAACCATACCCATTACAAATAAGCTCGGATACATAAGAGGATAGTAGGGGTACACTCCAAACTGTTTCAATAACTTTGAAGTGATAACTTCTTACGGGAGGGTAAACTGCCTCGTAACGTAACGCGTTACGGCGCCACTCTGTCTAGCTTCCCTTTCTTTCACGCATACGGCAGCAGTAGGCAGGCTCCTCCGCTCTCACTTTAACCCACATTTGTTTTTTTTTTATAGCATAGACCGGCAAACGTGCAAGTGGATCACCTGATGGTAAGTGATCTCCACCGCCCATGTACACCCATCACCAGAAGAATCATGGGTGCGTTGCCGACCTTAACGGAAAGAGATAATTAGGGATTGGGAAAGGTAGGAGATTTGAGCTTCCGGATATCTCACTAACCATACGAAACGCAACAGCAAGTCGCTACTTTACGTCGGTTTTTTATGAGATAGTGGTGGACCCAGTCGCGCCGGCCCATTTATGCTGTAGACAAAACTGTTTACAGCTTATCTCTACCACTCATATCGTCCGAATTACTCACCCGACTGTGGCCAGCCTTGTTCAACGGTGACGAGATGGTGTGTCTTGGAGATGGACTGTGCTATCGTTTCGAAGTCCAACGGCCTGATGGAACGTAGATTGATCACTTCGCATTCAATACCTGCGATGACAGATAAATACACGGTTAAGTTATAAACTCACTGTCTCAGGTTTGATTCTAGGGTCGGGTCAAATGTTATTGGGTTGTTCTATCACTAAATGCTCAGTATCAGCTCGGACTTGGGAATTGTGGCTAGTACGGCTATAGGCTCACTCCCTATCGCATCATAGGACGGAAATATGCTCGGCGAAATGTAGGTGTGCTGGCGCCTCCACCTACCCCTCTTCAAGGAACACAGGCATGAAGCGAATTTAATAGAAAATATTACCATACCCGGGTATCGAACCCGAGACCGCAGCACAGCAGTCGTACCGCGTAGGCAATACAACTACGCCACCGAGGCAGTCTTGCCTATATGGTTATTATATATTGTCTATGGTCGTACCTTGTCCAGCGAGTTGGTTGGCAGCCTGCAACGCTGTGTCGGTTCCTCTCCCTGCGCATACCAGTGTGATGTGATGTCCTGGCCTCTCGATTTTAGCTTTACCTGTCAAATAAAAAAAAAACCTAAGTCCTAACCATTCAGTAAAAACAATATACTATTTGTTAAGTATGGTTTTAAGAGACAACACCTACACGCAGTGGCAAAATAGCCGTGTCGTAAAACGAAAGGCAGCGGATTCGATCCCCGTGCCGAGTCAAATGCTTGGGTCATAGATTACAGATAATATTATAGATGGCGTATATAAAACACATGGCGACATTTAGACCAACGTGCACTAATAAGTTAGTTGACTTGTTTTTTTATTAGTTAAATAAATACTTCACGTTACCCAAAAACTATTGCAGAAAGAATTGCATTAATCCGTCCATAAAGATTAATTAGAAGCCATTAAAATCTGGTGGAGGGCATGGTTTTTCTTAAATAACAGACGACGCAAACTTTGACGGCATGTAAAAATACAAAAAAGTACAGAGCAGAGTGGTCTTATATATATGTCTTATATGATATAAGATTTCTTCCAGAAAACCTTTAGTTGGACTGGATTTAGTAGGAGAAAGAGAATCATCATCATCATCAGCCACAAGAGGTCCACTGCTGAACATAGGCCTCTCCCAAAGATTTCCAGACCGACCTGTTGGAAGCGGCCTCCATCCAGCGACTTCCTGCGACCTTTATCAGGTCGTCTGTCTGAAAGAGAATACGATCGTCAAAATAAAGGATTTCTTTACTCACCAATAGGCAGTACAAAGTCTGGTGAGAGCGCCTCGTCTGACATAGGGAATGGTACACCGTACATGATCTCGTCTTCCAACATCACTACTGGGTCATTGTCCCTGATGGCTGCCTTCAGCAAACCTACAATTTTACATAAACACTTATTGAAATAAAAATAATTTAAACGGATTTTATCGCGGTTTTTTATTAATTTTGATCCCGACGTTTCGAAGACTTTTCAGCCTTCGTGGTCACGGGGAGGACTGAGGTGTAGGTTGTCCAAAAATGTTAATGTTACATTATCTACCTTCAGTTTACAATTATAAATTTTTTATGGTTTGGTCCGATCTACGCAGAAGGAGCTCACAGTGTCTTGAGATCTGGCAGTTAAAATTAGTTTTATTTCAATGAGTAACATTCGCGTAAACGTAAGAAATCATTATAAACACTTATTCTTATTTGGATGCAAATATGCAATAACATTTCCAACCCAATCAAAAATTTTTTTTTGAGTAGTAGAGCCACGCTGTAGACTGTTTAGTCTACATCATGAATGGGCTGGCTTGACCGGGTCGTTACCACTGTCTCACAGAAAACCGATGTAAAGTAGCGGCTTGCTGCTGCGTTTCGTACGGTGAGTGAGATATCCGGAAGCCCAAATCCCCTCCCCTTCCCAATCCCTAATTAGCCCTTTCCTTTAAGGTCGGCAACGCGCCCATGATTCTTCTGGTTGTGGGCGTACATGGGCGGTGGAGATCACTTACCATCAGGTGACCCACTTGCTCGTTTGCCGGCCTATAAAAAAGAAAAAACTAAATTCAGTATCTTAAATCAATAATTTGAAGATCTATTTTGCATAATTAAACTTGGAAAATGTTCAATTTGTGTTTTTTTTGTGTATCTTATTTCAATAAATAAATAAACCAAAGTCACCTTTAGCATCCTCCGAGGAGTAAGGCATGAGGACTTTAAGTCCCGGGCAGTGGCTGTACCAGGCGCCGAAGCACTGCGAGTGTTGTGCCGCCACTCCTGCGGCGGCGCCGTTCGGTCCGCGGAACACTATCGGAACCGGCACAGCACCAGCTGACATGTAGAATGTCTTCGCTGCTGAGTTTATCACCTGGAATTAGGTTCAATGAGTTCATGTGGGTTCGATCCCCGCACCAAGACAAACATTTGTGTGATCCACAAATATTTGTCTCGGGGTCTGGGTGTTGTGAGACCGAAAGTCTCTCGTAGTTTCTGATACCCACGACACAAGACTCGTATCTTACTGTCGGGTCAGGACTATGTATGTGACTGTTGGGTGTATTATTTATTTATTATTTATGTAAGCTGGATATTTAGTATTATTCGCTTGAATGAGGAGCTCAACTGCATGTCTTATACAATGTTATTCTAAAAATAATGTGTAACCACTGGTGTTTTCCGGTTCGACATTTAAGGCGGTGAAATTAATGGAACTATGAGACTTAAGATTTACAAGGTGGTAGGTCCTTCGTATGCGAGAGGCCATCTGGGTTGGTACGACCGTTTTTTTCTATTTTTGCCGCCATCCAACAGTGTGTAAGCACCATTGTCTTTCGGTTTGAAGGACATTGAAGCCAGTGAAGTTACTAGGCATTATGTGACTTAACATCTTGTGTCTCGGCGTGACGAGCGCAGTTCAGTGCCATACAGTGCTTTGTAATTCAAAGTTATATGTGGTGTTTCATCTGTTTATGGGCAGGCGTGGCAGTTACCATGAGACGAGCGCTTTTCTCGTCTCGTCATTTAATCAAAATAAAAAAAATATTTAATGTAACGGAAAGACAAGCACATGCTATACTCAGTAATTGAAGTTTCTGTATGGTATTGCTTCTGTTTATGAGCAGGCGTCGCACTTACCATAAGGCGAGCGAAATGGTAGTCACATCACTCAGACGAATAGACGAAACTTAAAATTAATACACGGCCGGTTTCAATAAACGATCTTAGTTAATTCTCATGTGTATGGTAGTCGCTATCCGGAATATATGAATATCCTGCCACCAGAAAAAGTTAACAATTTTTTTTTTCAATAACATAAAAAACTATTCAATTCACTATCTAACTAAACGGAATTATTTATTTTGCTCCAATGTTTGTTTATGTATTTCATATCATATACAGTCTTCACAAGTCGAGCCCAAGATTACTCTTGTTATCAAAAAGATATGAATGTCTCCAAAATAAATCACATAGAATGTTATCTTTACGAAAATCACAGAAAAATATTGTAGTAATTTATCTTATGATATCTATTTTTATCTTAATACTATTATGTTCCTTGACATACAATACTGTAGAAAGTATTTGTATTTTAAAATCCCGTAATTCCTTTATAAGACTACCGTATGACGTGTTTTTCCGCATTGAATATAACCGAATTGTGAAAAATCTAACAACATTAATTAAAAAAAGATTTGTAATTTTATTTTTCAATTTTCTAAAAATCATATAAGTTTTTTAGCCAACCGCTAACCATTTTTATTTTACACTTAGTTTTTGTTGGTGGGAGGGTACCTGATATTTTTGTACCCGATTGGATAACCGGATTGGACGACCACACATGGTCAAAAACCGGCCTTAGTTGCTCTTTCAGACGAGTCACGTTCTGGGATCAGACAGTATATCCAGTAACTTTAGGCCGCCATAACTCTGCCTACCGTCGAGGGACCCAATATCTCTTAACAAATTTGGACTGCACTAGACTTAACATCAGGTCCAATATAATCACTTTGCCATGACAAGATAAAAAAAAGAAAATAACTTTTATTAAAACTGTTAACCTTTATAAAAAAATGCTGAAAATAAAATATTTCATTATAATAGTTTCCCACCACCAACTAGGGTCAATACAATGAGTTTTTTTTAATCCATGAATGACATACTAGATCAAAATCCAAAAAGTGGGCACACACGTGAATTGGACATATGTGCATATTTCACTATTTCCTCTGTAGTAAATACTCACATGATCAATAGCCTGCATGGAGAAATTGAAGGTCATGAACTCGCAGATCGGCCTGAGTCCCGCGAACGCCGCACCCACAGCGATACCGGCGAAGCCCGCTTCTGTGATGGGTGTATCGACCACCCTTTTGTCACCGTATTTCTTCCATAGGCCTCTGGAAATATAATGTAGTTGAGTTTTACATTTTTATTTAATGAGTTACTTAATTATATTTTGTAATACGCGCAAAACAATTTGGCTGAACTGAATTAAGACACGAGCACTGCAATTATTATATTAGACCGATGCATTTATTGTTAAACACTAAAGGGTTACGGGGAGACATCGAGGGTGGCTTAAGCAATTAACTTCAGTTGGGCAAGTTATTTTGCTCATATTCTACAGCATCTATAAAACCACAATCCTGTGATACCACACAGTCTTCATCAACAGATTAAAAAATACCATTAGAACTAAGTAAGTTATGAAAGTAACATAAGTTTGTTTATGTAACTATGTTATACTTTTTTGCCCTAACAACCAGTGGAGAGCTTCTGGAGGTGTTGTAAACATGTTAACATGTTATTGGTCATAATAATGTTGAGACCGATAATGTCTTGTTTCTTTTATTGTTTGATTTTTTTGTATTGATTCAGCTTCCTCATTATTTTGATAACAATTAGGCCTCAAACTTTGTTTTTATCTTAGATATTTGCAATTGTATAAGACCCTGGTATTATTTATTATCATATGGAATTAAGGAATGACACAAGTTTGTTGTTTGAAAGATTTGTAGTTTACGAACATCTTATTACAACTCTTTGGAGGAGTTTTTTGTGTGGAGGTTATTAATTATTATTAATGGGCATGATAGAGCTATGTTGGAGAAATTGTTTTAACATTGTTAGCATGGTAAAGCCATGCTGAAGACAGTTTTTAATGCAGTATTTATAGGTACAGGTACGGTGGCAACACACCCATAAATCATATAGTATTGTGGATATCCATTGGGGTTGGGTGAAGATCACTATCCAGGTGGCCTACTTGCTGGCCTTTGTCAGAAAAAAAAATTCAGGCATTCATCCAGGCAAGTCACAATCCCAGATTAGCCTATTGTATATTCAATAGCTTCAGGCCAGCATAATTCTACTGACCACCCATTATGGGTTCACACTATATTTGGACTATTCTGTACCTAACATAATGTATAGTGTAGTCGCTTTGTTATGCCAGGACAAAAAAAAAATGGTTTCAAATATAGCAATATTGATTCAACCTTTGGTACTGCAAATTGAATTAATACACTAAAATAATAGTTAAAAAAACTAAAATACACGCTTTTATAGAAAATCAATTTTTCTTTTGGCATTTATTTGTTTTTTATCACACATTAAATGTTTCAAAATCTGAAGATATTACCTTTTTCTATTACATTAAAAAGTATCAATTTCATAATTTCACAGTAATACAAGAGGCACAGAACAACTTGGCTGGCCTCAATGTAATCACAGTTTAGGACCTATTGTTTTCCTAGATAAAAGGGTAGTGGGGGGCATAGAGGCAAGGAAGCCCACTTGAGTTTGTTTTGCAAGGTCTTCTCAAGATTGGTTGTTTTGGTGGTATTGGTTGGTTTGAATCCAGTGGTGGTTTTAAAACACATGCCCTTTTGGTAATGCCTATGGTCTATATGCCCCCCCCCCCCCTTCCCCCCAAATATTTAACAATTCTGGACTTTTCCATTGTAAAAATATGGAAAAATAATAATAATTGATAAATAAAATAAATAGATTTTGTGTAATTGGCAAGTGTATTTTGACATGTAAAAGTGATATTTATGATCCAATTTACAAATGAATTAATGAATTTGATGATGCTATGTATATAATAATTAATACTAATTTATTTGAATTTTTGATTTATAAATCAAAAATCATACACAAATTACTCAGAATTGGAACTGTACATGATATGGCTATAGGCTCACCCTCTATCACATCATGGGACGGAAACAATTCGGCGAAACATGGGTGCAGTAATGGTTGCATATCTGCCTACCCCTTCAGGAATAAAGGCGTGAGCATAATGATATGAAATGAGAAACCTGTCCAATATGTTTTGGGCTATTGACAGTGAAGGCTAGTGTGATAACACTTTCACTGTCACAAGATAACACTGAACTTGACATGTATCAGCATAAACTTGAATGTTATGTAATATTGGAAACATTTTCCTAAATAAATATTTTAATAATAGTTCAGTAGACCTACACATTTTTAGTAAAATGATACCAATTGATATCAATTAAATTCAAATCAATCATGTTTTTAATTGTCGACACGCACTGGTACAAGGAAATAAGGTTATACAGCCTGAAACTAACCTGGTAACTTTGTAAGCACCATCGTATTGAGCTACTTCCTCGCCCATTACAAACACCCTTTCGTCTTTTTCCATTTCCTCGTCGATGGCCTGGTTCAAGGCATCACGCACGGTTACAGGTTTCGACGCCAAAGCCTTTGATGTTGAAAAACTACGGCGAGACAGCCGCGCTAGAAGACCGAATACAACCGGCGATGATTTCAACGCCATTTTCAGTTCGGATACACTTATAAACTAAATAAGGGACACTAAATAACCTTCTAGTAAGGTTTACTTGTGCTTTTCCTAGTTAAAACTAAGTGAAAATGGAAATCGCATATGATACGCGACGAAGGATGAATGGAGGTCGTATTGTATCTAAGACGTACAGTGTTACCAGTGCCCGATAGTCAAAAGTTACTCAGTTAAACTCAAAAGTAATATTTGAATCACAAAAATAGATAACGTAATCTAATCTTATAACATAGATCTAAACGAAGAAAACACATTAATCGAATTCAAAAAGAAGGGTAACAATTCGATGCTTATTGTTTTTGACTCCTGTATGAATTAATCTTCTATTAAATGGTTTTGATGTGTTGTTTCGATATGATTTGCCTGCCATTTGGGGTGACTTGCACCAGTGTATAAGTCATATTCTTAATTGTATTTAACCGCGAAACATTTTTATTATTGTTAACTTTCATACGATTTAACGTCTCATAAGCTACATGGTTAAATAATTATTATACAATATAAATTCATAAACATAATCCCAAAAAAATCCATCTCCAGTAAATTCTGCGTAAACATATTATATGTTACGTTTAAAACAAACTAGCCTTGATCCTTGTATTAATACGTCCATGTCAGGGCGCAGACCTCCTTTAATAATGAGAGGTATTTTAAGATGTAGTACATTACTCTGGCAAACTCCACATAACTTCGAAGTTTTTATGAAGAACTTCACAGATTACCACGATGATTATCACGATGTTTCTTTTATCGTTACAGCAAGCAATAATTGTTCTCAATCAATGCAAAAATGACTTAGAAAAGTCAGAGGTGCATGCTCTTGGGGATGATTTTGACCCTGCAACTTTAGATTCGGCAGGTAGTACCGTATCGTATGTACATATATTTGTTATACTATTTTTTAATCAATTGGTTTGATAAAGTGACTACATTAGACATGAAGGTATGTGCAGCGCCGTCCAAGAATGGTGTCGATCAACGACAGCTGACGCGTCTCTCACAGGTGGCTATAATTATGTCGACATGCCTAATTTCTTCTTCACACTCTGTTTAAAGGACACCATATTATAGGAAGGAGGGAACACCAGTTCTGGCAAGTTATTTCACCGCATAATGTCCGGCAAAAAAATATGGCATTCTGAGTTCAAGTTGAAATGGGGGACTCTACAAAGCTGTGGTTCCGCTAGCCAGCACTCGAAGATCTGTTAAAAAGAGAAATCATTTGTATGCAATTTCAAAAGAATTAGATTTTTTACAAATGTATTGTTTAACAAAGACTAAATACATAACGTTTCAATACATAACATAACCTCTAATAATACACAAAACTAAATCTATAAATAATTAGGCATAATAATTGTCAATAATGTATCTTTTAAAGACCATATTGTACAGCTTGTCCAAAAATAAGAAAACTTACTTACTTATTTAAAAATCTTAGGCACGTTACAAATTGGAAATGATCGAAACTGTTTACGAGTCCCTTTGTCAATCAATCTTATCTTACGCCATCTCTGTCTGGGGAGGCTCGTATAAAACAAATATTCGAAGCGTGGAAAGGGCTTAACGGCTGATATTAAAAGTTGCACTGTTTAAACCACGTACACTTAATGTATCATGGCATCAAAAATAACACAATATGTTATCCAAAAAATGCACTGGCAACTCTGAAGTGGAGTGAAGTTTGAGACGTCAGACAGACGTGTCATTGTCACCCACTGTCACTTCAAGTTGACACTTGACGCAGTCAGTGTTGCCACCTAGTAGAATTTTCCCTAAAACTAGTGGTTTAGTTCCCTCTTTCAGCGGAGAAATTTTGTTTTTAGTGGCTAATGGTTTTTGCTAGTGGTTTAGTTTATAACATTTACTAGTATGCGAGATATTCATCCACCAAATAAAGAAGATAATGGAGTTGATTATTCTGGAGATGACGTATAACTATCAATATAATACTAAATCAAATACTATATATTTTTTTATTGATGATGATTGGTTAGTGCGGGTATAGGGATACATCCTTGCATGGACGCCGCACCACCAGGATTGCTTTCAGGAAGGTGTATCTGCATCTACACATTATACTATTAACTAATACAAATAATGACATGAATACTGTCAGTGAAGTAACAAATACTGCTGGGACTACAAAGGACATTATAATTTTTTTTCAGTCACTTTGCCGTTCTCGGATAAAAAAAAAGAATTTTGGCCTTTCCAGTGACGATATGTTTGTACCTATATTTTTTACGACAATTATTTGAAAGGGATGTGCAGGAACATCCTTCAGTCCACACTGATATCCATTGTTATACAGGAGACCAATGCTATTTTACGATTTCTAGTGTATGTTAAGCATAGCATAATTGTGAGGAGTTTTATTGCAGTATATCCGGCGCTTTATGGGAAAGGTCCTTAATGACGCTAAGTCGTGACATCACGTCGTTTGTTCACTAGAGAAGGTTACGCGGGGTAATAATTTTCAGGAAAAAGTGCATTTCTTGAGTTACGATCTTCGTCGTTAGCATAGACAATAGGAGGTAAATCTAATGCATTCATGTGGTAATGCCAAGTGCCAATTATTAATTAATTGTGAGAATTAATATCATAAAATGTCTCGGAGCGTAGGTTAATCATATACTTACAAAAAAAAAAAAACTACGCGTCGAATTAAGAACCTTCGCCGTTTTTTTCATCGCGTAATTAATAATAGGCGATGGCCTTGCGAGGAAAGGGACAGACTGCCGAGACAGAGGTCACGTGTTCGATCCTGAGTTCCTTAGTCCACATCTTTGACTTTCGAATTTTCGTTTGTTCAATCTTTGATGGTGTGGTGACTACACTATATCTGATATTAAGTACAGTGTAGTCTAAATATAATATCAACCGTCAAGAGACATTGTGTTTCTGGATGGACGGCGGAATTATGTCAGCCTAAAGTTACCTACTGGATATACACTGGCCGAGCCTGGAACGTGACTTTCCTGAATAAGACATTATTGCGAGATTATCACCATGTGTCCAGTGGTCGCTAGTCAGTCGGGTACACGAATGATTAGGCACACTCCCAACAGACAGACTTAGTCTGCTATGTGCATCGAGATTTTTATCATACACACGAGGTGTAGAGTTTTTGAAGTGAAACTTCAGCGCCGTTGTGATTTAAAAATTCGGTGAAACAAAAAAGCAGCAGTAAAAAGAGACCAACATATTCATAAATAGGATTTAGCATGCCAGAGAATGAGATAGATTTCAAGTATACAGTGTTTTCTGTAATCTTCCTCCCCTCTTTATTCGGGTTTTCGTAGTCACCCCACTGTTGTTTTTACTAGTGTGGAAGCTATGAAGGAGCAAACACAGGTACTCATATATACAATATTGGGTTGTATATACCACATGTGTGTTGTGTGGATCTTCGTGTTACCGAACTGAACCGAGAGAAAAGGCGTCGTATATACCTAATACTTGCTTCGGCCCAAGCGGTCTACGTATATATGTTTGTACGTATGCTATCACGTGTCTTTGCGCCTGCGTACAACAAAGTCTTTGGAAAATGTATCATAAACAACGTTGTGTATCATTTACGTGTTTATTTTCAGAAGTTTCACTTCCACTGTGAGTGACATTCACTTGTTTTTTGAAACTCGGTCACAGTATCATAACCTTCATAATCACATAACATACTTTCTCGACACCATGTTAAACAGCCACAAACCCGTGCCTGAATCAACGGCGACTAATCATACAGCCGGAATCTTGGGCGTCATTAAAGATTCCCAAGGGCCGAATACCTGCCCGCCTCGTAAATAAACTAATAAAGCCCGGGGGTCCGGGGTTCGCTTTCAAAAACCGGCGGTCATTAAATCTTTACAGTCTATACCTTGACCCAGTTTGGATGGACTTTTGGGTCGTTTGAGATGTAAACTTGATATATCTTCGGGTTTAAAAGTTTTATCGGTTATATCTTTATCGGATTCGACGTGGGATGAGTCGAAGTTAAAAATATATTTATTTATATTTATATATTTATTTATTTTTAGTTCACTTATAATTTCTTAAGATGATGTAAGGTTGTCTGGAAGAAATTGCCGGTTGCGATAAGACCGCCCATTGTATCACCCTTACTGTATGATCCTTACTTTTAAGTTACTTTATTTGGTGTGCAATAAAAATATGCTATTCATCTATGTTCTGGCTTATTAATATATAATTAAATATAATTGAATATTGTTTGCTTGGAGAAGGTATCTAATGCTGTAAAGAAATCCCTGTAGCACACTAGGTGCGTAGCCATCTGTGAAACAAGAGACGGCGTGCTATATCCCAGCATAAAGATATATTTTTATAATAAGGGTCAGACACCAAGCAAGTGGGTCAACTCATAGTAAGTGAATGCCCTTCACAGTCTATAAACTACAATACTATAAAAACGCGTTGCTAATCTAAAAGGAAAAGGATAATTAAGAGGTTGAGGAAGGGAGGCGGAATTTGAGTTTCCGCATGTATGATGTCGGTTTTCCATGAGACAGAGGTATCGACTCGATCGAGCTGGCCCACTCTGGATCGTAGACGCATCTACAGCGTGGCTCTACCACTAAGTAAACGTTTGTCTGTATAACTTAACTGCGCTAGTCACTTCGAGACATAAGATGTTAACTGTAATGCCTAGTAAATTCACTGGCTTCAATATTCCTCAAACCGAAACACAACAGTGCTTACACACTGTTTCTTGGCGGCAGAAATAGACAAAGCGGTGGTACCAACCCAGACGGCCTCGCATACGAGGGACCTACCTACCTTGTGAAGTTGTGAATTATGAGAAGCTTCCTCCATGTTCGTCCGTTAATTTTCTCCTATAAATTTTATCTAGGTTTAAATAAAAGTAAGCATTGTGATGTTATAACCTGAAATACAATTAATTATCATGATAAATGTATATAATACATACGACATATTTGGGCGTGTCTTCACTTATCCACTAATGGATTTAAAAATAATGTCGTTTCTACAACTTTTAACCAGACAGATTTATTAGAGATGATTGCTTTAAAATGTGTTCTTTGCCATTTTCGTTGAAAAATCATAGACGATGTCATTACATTTGACTTCTATCAATTTTGATTTATAGAGTGGAGGGAACAGTGTGTATGTATGAATATAAGGACAACGAGATGAACTTATCAAAATAAAGTTATAAATGGGTGTTTTTTTTTTTGCATAGGCCGGCAAACGGGTCACCTGATGGTAAGTGATCTCCACCGCCCATGTACGCTCACGACCAGAAGAATCAAGAGCGCGTTGCCGACCTTAAGGGAAAGGGATAATTAGGGTTTGGGAAGGGGAGGGGATTTGGGCTTCCGGTTATCTCACTCACCGTACAAAAAGCAGCAGCGAGCCGCTACTTTACGTCTGTTTTCTGTGAGACAGTGGTAACGACCCGGTCGAGCTACGGCAAAGTGACTACATTACACATGATGATAAGCATAGTGCAGTCCAAAAAAACAGAGACCAAAGACAAACAATGAGTTAATCGGCGGTCACCAGAGTCATGCTGGCCTGTACAAATGCTTCTTCCCTCTTCGGAGAGGACTTCTTTCCTGTAGTGGCATCGCCATGAGAAACTTTCTCCATCTGAATGAGGTTAAATCGTTGGTGCATTGTAACTGAAAATGCAACATAAAAGCAGACACTTTATGTCAATTTTCTGTTGTTTTCTGTAAGACGCTACATCACATCAAGCGGGCCCATTCATGTGGAACTATTACTATACCCATGTTTATATGTTAGTACACGAACAAAGGTCTACGCCCTGTACCAATCTGTTGCAGATCAATGTACTTTAAACTTTTTTAATACAAGTACGATGCAATTTTCGCGACTAGAGATTAAACTCGCCGAGTGCCATTCAAGTATAACGCTTGTAAACTCGAATGACGTACGAAAACTATTCTCAAATAGCTCAATTTTTTGTGCAATAAGGTCCAAAATAGAATTGTAGAGCGCATCAGTTTAGATTATACAAAACGTTTCATGGATGTAATTGAGATTTTCGATTAGTACAGCAAGGTTGCGGTCGATGTTCCCTTAGTGCATAGGTTGCAGGCAGAGTAAACTTTTAGGGCTTTTGTGAAAAAGACTACAATAAATAAATACACCCAACAGTCACATACATAGTCCTGACCCCACAGTAAGATACGAATCATGTGTCGTGGGTATCAGGAACTACGAGAGACTTTCGGTGTCACAACACCCAGACCCCGAAACAAATATTTGTGGATCACACAAACATTTGTCTCGGTGCGGGGATCGAACCCGCAGCCTCTCGCTTCACAGCCGGCTACTCGCCCGCTGCGCCACGGAGGCTGTCAACAAGTCTACAAGGTAAAAATCATCATCAAGGTAACAACTGGCTCTGGTTGTTATTAAAATAAATACATAGATGCATGCCTGTTTCCTATATGGGTAAGCAGAGACACCGAATGCAAGTATTACGATCCTTGCATACCTCTTTTTTTTTTATTAGCCCTATATATTATATTCGTCCCACTGCTGAGCACGGGCCTCCTCTACTGAATGAGAGGGATCAGGCCTTAGTCCACCACGCTGGCCTAATGCGGGTTGGCAGACTTCACATACCTTCGAAAAATCTTATCGAATTACATGCACACCTCTTAGGCCTCATTAATTTTTATAGTTTCAACTATGCTGGCAATATACCGCCCATGAAAATCCATTATAAGCGAAGAATCATGTATACATTAACGACTTTAAAGAAAGGATTAATTAAGGGATTAGGAAGGGTGAGGAATTTGTGCCTCCGGATATTCACTCTCTTATATGATGTTACAAAGTAAATGAATTGAAATACAACGAACTTGATCTTTTCCATATATTTGGGCAGAGTAAAAGTTTATATTATGTCTTTCAACGACTGAACGCTGACAATAATTATTCTATCTCATACCTTTCTATAAATGTTTCCAATTAGTAATTGTATTATTACTGAACATGTTTAAACAGACATTAATAATGTTTATAATGTAATTTATTTGCACACGACTATTACACGATTTATTTGAAATAGTTATAATTACTTAATATATAAATTAGAGATTATCATAAGTTTAATCTGCGATATAAAGCGATACAATCATAGTGACGTCATAACCGTGGTGCGACCATTTGGTGTTTGTAACAATAATGTAATGCTTTATTATTGCACACACAATACATAAAGACAGTAAAAAATTAAAAAAATCTTCTTTTCTTCCTGCTTGGTGCTATACCGGCTTAATGCCAGAGTCCACCCGTCATAATTAATTTAATTTGACAATGGGATAAGTGGGGCGATCCGCAGCCGTCTGACCCATGAACCCGCAACGGGAAATAAGTTTCGTCATTGCTCCATCCGTCAATCAGCCGAGTGAACCACGTGCTCGATGCTGGCCTTCTAATAAAAAAACAGATGTTTCAAACTTAAACTGAAGTTTATACTTGAACCGTGACATATGCATGAATCAAGTGATTAAAGGCCGTGTGAACTCCCACATAGATTAGTTTGGGCCTAGGAGGTTGACGGTGGTAATTAATTGACTGCCTAAAAATATTTGCACCGTAATTGGATGACTTTGATAGGCAATTGGTGGAAAATCTTTTTTAAATGTCCAATTATTATTTTAAAAATTGAAAATATTTTAATTATCAAAATTTACTTAAATTAGAAACAATCGTAAGAGGTTTTACGAAGAAGGAAGAAACTCTCTTCTGTAAAAAGTGGAGGCGCCTTAGTAGGAAGGCGGATCCTGGCACTAGCCCGGATAACAGCCACGCTGTAGACAGTTTTGTCTATAGCATGAATGGGCCGGCTCGAACGGGTCGTTATCACTGTCTCACAGAAAACCGACGTAAAGTACTTATAGGGTATCAACGCAACCTTATTATGAAGCCTACACAGTCTCCCTGACACTACTGCTATCAGTTGATAACAGGACCGAGTTATTACGTGCCCTCTAAAGCAAGAATACTCAGTTGAAATACCACTAAGCGGTCACCCATCCATATACTGACCGCGACAAGGGTTGATTATCTCGATAATAGCTTACCGATCAATGAGTGCAAGTAGCTATGAGCGAATCAATATAAAAAAAAATAGAGTCATCAGTGCACGAATCCGTCTCACACTTGGCCGATGTTTTCGTTCCAAGATAATAAGTTCTACTGTATTTAAATGAAGTTTTAATAAGAGCCTGTAAGGTTCGTTCGTAAAATCCCTTAAGAGTGTTAATAAAAATAAGTTTATGGGTGATAAAAACGACTTCACCATGAAGGGTGGTGACGGGATCTCGCTGTGATAGGAAGTGTTTTACTGATGGCGGTGAGGCAAGGAGCTAGAAATGTTTGAGAAACATTACGCTAGTACTTCTAGAAAAAATATACACCCAACAGTCACATATATAGTCCTGACCCCACAGTAAGATACGAGTCTTGTGTCGTGAGTATCAGGAACCACGAGAGACTATCGGTCTCACAACATCCAGATCCTGAAATATTTATTAAATATATATATTTGTGACACAAACATTTGTCTCGGTGCAAGGATCGAACCCGTGGCCTCTCGCTTCCCGAAACCGTCTTCAAAAGGAGAATGCTCCAATAAATACATACATGCGCACTCACGCCTGTAATCCTCGAGGGGGTGGGCAGAGGTATAACCAGCGCACCCACATTACGCCGAGATATTTCCGTCCCATGATGTGATAGGGGGCGAGTCTATCGCCTTACCGGGCACGGTTGCGTAAATTACAGTTTTCTTTTTTATCACGGCAAAGTGACTGCACTACACTTGATGATAAGCGCAGTTTTATAAGAACTACTGACAAACAATGAGTTTATCGGTGGTCACTACAATCATGCCAGCCATTATAAATACTTCTTCGTACTCCGAAGTGGGAAGAAGCAAATCAAAGTTTGCTGATAGTAGGATATTCATACCCGCCCGGATAGCGACCACGGCGCACATGGTGTTAAAACCTGCCATAGTGACCCACACATCTTGTTTGGATCGCGTTCCAGGATCAGCCAGTGTATATCCGGTTCTCCCGAGGGGCTTGCGACCTGACTTGATGGTTGGTTGGGGGCAGGTATAGAGGTGCTTTTATGTATCCCCGTGCCTGCATCTTTCCTGTCGTCACAGTCGTCATTTATGATCTGTCTTTTAACTAATATGAAGTAATTTACTTAACAAAATATTATAAAAACAAATTAACAGCCCTATTTAAACTACAATAACTACACATTTCTCCATCCTTCGCGAATATAAAACTTTTTCAATTGCCCTGAAGAATTTATCCAATATAAATTATAAGTAAGCGATGTATCGAAGTGGCCCCGATGTGTATCTCCTGTACAAACGTCATCAGATGTTTGGAGGGTCGTAACTGAGCAGCCGGCCGACGACCCCACGCGCCAGGGCTGCCACGCGTCACAATCAACCGGACAGCATTGATTTACGATGTGTGTATCTTGTGAATTATGCGAATTTAGTGGGCGTTACTCTCTAAAGAAGTTAATCGTTTTTAATTTTACGGTTTTCTTTGCAATTTCACTATGCGCCAGTTTCATTAGCTCTGAGTAAAGGCCCATTTACATGATGCCATTTTCTTGTACGTACAAGGGCAATAATTGAATGCAATACATTACGCGCAATAATTGATCTTCAAGAATTGTAAGCAACTGTTTACACGCGGGTATAAGTAAAAAAATGGAATGCAATTATTGCATGCAAGTATTGACATAAAATAATTGCAAATGTCTTTTGTTTACACCAATACAATTATGTTTAGGCGATTATTGCTTACAAGTTTTGACTTGTCTAAACACAGGCTTGTACGAGCGTGTACCATTTATTAGCGGGTAGCTTCAAGTATTGCACGTATTTGCGTTGGCAAATTTTTCATTCAAGTGTTGAACGTTTTAGAAACTGTGTTTATTGAGAGGTATGAGTCAAAAAGTGTTTAAATTCGGTTCTGCTGATTTAATCAAGTTCATAGAGCTTTATCGCAAACATGAGTGTTTATACAGGGTTAATTTTAAAACACCAGCAACCTCGCAGGACCAGATAGCTGACCCCATACGGAACAACTTTTGTTCTACGAGTTTGTATATAACTCAATATATTTAAAAAAAAATGATTTTACAAGTTTTTGTTGTGTCGTATTTTTCTTCGTAGCGTTCGGCGTGCGCGCGCGACTCAAAGGCGCCGCTCAGCTGGCTAGGGCGATGACCTTCAACGCTAGCCCGGTTCCCCACGCTTCGCGTGTTTGCTTACGTAATCTGCGATGCGTGTAGGTAACATTCAAGACGGAAATTAAATGAATACTTATTTTTGTATGAAAATAAAATCTAACAAATTATCAAAAGTCGTAGAACAAAAGTAGTAGCTTATAACCTTAGGTATCTACCCCTGCGAGGTTGCTGGTGTTTTAAAAATAACCCTGTATATTTATTTGACAGCCTCCGTGGCGCAGCGGGCGAGTAGCCGGCTGTGAAGCGAGAGGCCGCGGGTTCGATCCCCGCACCGAGACAAATGTTTGTGTGATCCACAAATATTTGTTTCGGGGTCTGGGTGTTGTGAGACCGAAAGTCTCTCGTAGTTCCTGATACCCACGACACAAGACTCGTATCTTACTGTGGGGTCAGGACTATGTATGTGACTGTTGGGTGTATCTATTTATTTATGGGAAATGTGTTTCTCAATATTTCTTGCCTCAGAAGAGCAGCAACGATTAATACACCCTCACTCACTGCACTCATGTTTGCAAATGAAGAGAGAATCCAATTGAATACAAGAATTGCTTAAGAAATTATAGCATGTGTTGTTTACACCAATATAAGTTTTGATACAAAACTTTTATAGCAAATCAAGAATGTTTCGTTTTGTTTAGACCATGCAAGTCAACTATTGCTTCCATTTAATTGTATGCAACAGGCAAGAAACTTGCATCATCTAAATGGGCCTTAATTGTTAGTTACCAAATAAAATATGACACGTTTATATACAAAAGTCACACTCTGACATATGGATGGAAATGTGCAATAACATTTCAACCTAAATCAAATAAAAATTGAGATGTCAATTTTATTTTACTAAATTCAATAACTTAAATCAACGATTTAAATTTCTATTTTACATTATTGTACGTGGGAAATGTTCAATTTATGTTTTTTTTTGTAAAATACGGAAGTTAACTTACTTAAATGTAATATTTTTTGCAAAATAAAATTAAATGTTATTGCATATTTGCAAGTGAGTTGTTTGAAGTCGGTTTTTAAATGTGGTAAATATTATCTTATTTTTAAACTTTCAGTGTCAAATTCACTTAGTTTTTCAATGCCTTTAGATGTAAATTTGCCACAATAGTGGTAGAGCCACGCTGTAGACAGTTTTGTCTACAGCATGAATGGGCTGGCTCGCCCGGGTCATTACCACTGTCTCACAGAAAACCGACGTAAAGTAGCGGCTTGCTGCTGCGTTTCGTACGGTGAGTGAGATATCCGGAAGCCCAAATCCCCTCCCCTTCTCTATCCCTAATTATCCCTTTACTTTATGGTCGGCAACGCGCCCATGATTCTTCTGGTGGTGGGCGTACATGGGCGGTGGAGATCACTTACCATCAGGTGACCCACTTGCTCGTTTGCCGGCCTAAGCCATAAAAAAAATAAAAAATAAAAACTTCACAAACTGGATTAAGCAATTCTGCATTTACCCAACATAGAAGAGTATATGTAATATTTTAGCGATAAAAAAATAGATATTTTATAGAGTATATCGCGTAATAAATTACTCACATTTTTGCAAGTGTTGGCTCTAAGCCCAGTTTCGTAAATTGATAATTATCTTTGCTTATATAAAATTGAACAAATGTTTCTAAACGATCTGTATTAACTGCAATTATTTTGCTCAGTTATGGAATCAATAATAAAATGGTTTTGTGAGTGGCAGAGTGAAGCTGTAGAAAGTTTTGTCTACAGGTTGAATGGGCTGGCTCGACCAGGTGGTTATCATTGTATCACAGAAAAATCACAGGTTCACAGGAATTACACCGCGATTCGGGTTTTAAAGTTTTTTTTTCAGTTCCATATTACTAAATCTATCAATTGACAACCCTACTGAACACCCGCGTTACAATACTCATTACGCATATTTACACCCCACGTCTTCGTGTTTATGATCAGCGAGTTCGTTCACAGGTGCCGAATCATGGTTCTATCAGGTTCTTGTTTCTAAGAATCCGCTATGTTCAGATACTGTGAAAATTAAAAATATTTTTTTTTTTGTATTCAAAGCCGGCAAACGAGCAATAGGTCACCTGATGGTAAGTGATCTCCACCGCCCATGTACGCCCACAATACTAGAAAATTATAGGCGTGTTGACGACCTTAAAGGAAAGGGATAATTAGGGATTGGGAAAGAGGAGCAGTTTAGTCTCCGGATATCTCACTCACCGTACGAAACGCAGCAGCAAGCCGCTACTTTACCTCAGTTTTCTACGAGAGAGAGGAGAGTCTCGTAACAACTACTGTAAATAATATGTTCTTTGAATCCACATCGTTTAAATAAGTTTTCGTTGGCCATACATCATCCTTATATCTAATTCAATTTGGCAATGACAATGAACTTAGCTCTCAACTTAATTAGTGAGTGAATCTTATGACTGATTGCTCCGATATATCTTACACTTCCCAGTAACTTGAACCCGGGGCTACGACCTGCCGATTGTTTACTGTTTCCTCCACAAACAACGTAAGTGCTTTCGTTGTAGAGGATTTAAAAGGTTGTAAATATGATCTGACATTACATGGCATAAGTTTATAAGTGGAGTTATGCTGTAGACGTTTTTGTCTACAGCATAAATGGGCCGTCTCGACTGGGTCGTTACCACACAGAAAACCGACGTAAAGTAGCGGCTTGCTGCTGCGTTTCGTGTGGTGAATGAGATATCCGAAGGCCCAAATCCCGCCCCTCTTTCCCAATCCCTTAATTGTCCCTTCCCTTTAGGATCGGCGGTGCGCGTGTGATTCTCCTAGTATTGTGGGCGTGCATGGGCGGTGGGGATCGCTTACCATCAGGTGACCCACTTTTACGTTGGCCAGTTTAAAATATAAGAAATATAATATAGACAGAGCATTCAACGTTATATTATTCCTTTTTGCGGCGTAGGTTTATAAACTAATCCAGTAACTATTTCGTCTTTCACGGTCATCAGCCTTACGTATAAAAACCGACGCAGACCAGTTCCCAAATCCTTTCAATTCTCAAAAACGCATCAAACTATACCTAAAAAAACTTCATGAATTCTTAAACACCACTCTGTAAAGTAAATAAAAACTTCAATCTACTGCGGGTAGATTTAGATCCGTGACAACGCAATCCCAGTGTTGTTTCTAAGCCTCGGACGTCGGGATCTGAACATCCTATTATAAAGATTTTGTGTCAAAGAACTTACGCTGTGGCGAATGATTTACTTTTTTATAGCAGAGATCGATAAACGAACACGTGGGTCACCTGATAGTAAATGATCTCCATCGCCCATGTATACTCATACTGCCAAAACCATGGACCCATTTTCGACCTTAAAGGAAAAGGCTATTTTTAAGGGATTAGGAATTTCTCTTGGGCTTTGTTTGTTCTAAATGTGAAAGCATTAATTGCTAATTTTGTATCGTGGATTAATGTTTTTAATTTAATACACTTTAAAAAACACACACACACACACACACACACACACACACACACACACTACACACACACACACACACTTACACTTTTTTTTTTTTACTTTTTTTTTTTATAAAGGCGTCTAGAGAAGGACCTAATGACCATGGCATTCTCTCTCAACTTTTTGTGGTGCTGCGAATAAACAAGACAGCCATGTAATGTAACAAGATATATGTTTTATTGCTATAGACATTTACGCTTCTTTGCGTGAACAGTGTGTCATCTCAAAGACGAACGTCGAATGTTCGAAACCAGCCCCAAGAGCATACACCTCTAACTATGCTAAGTTAGGTGTATAATAATTGTTAATTATCGCTTACTGTAACGACGAAGGAAACATCGTGAGGAAACCTACATACCTGAGAACTCGATAAGATTTTTAGAAGGTATGTGAAGTCTGCCAACCCACATTAGGCCAGCGTGGTGGACCGTGCCCAGCAGTGGGACATTTATAAAAATACAAGGCTAGTATTATGTAAAAAGACACACCAACATTTCTGTCCGCTGGGGATACATTTTCACACATTATAATATGTTTTTAGTCATTTTATGTCACACCCACGTAAAAAGTACTATTCATTTTAAGTAGAAAAACGCAAAATGAATATTCGTATATTAAAAGATCATCCTCTTTTATCTTGACATTTAAAATTTCCTATCCCAGAGGAATTTACTGACTTTTAACAAGAATTATTATTGATAAATAAATAACTAGACGAAAAAGGATTTTAGTCACGGAAATCTAGAGTTCATTGAATTGCGTAAATTTTGTATCCAGCATGAATAGACCGGCTCCACCGGGATCGCATCACTGTCCCACAGAAAATTGAAGCGATGTGGTAAAGTAGTGTTGCGTTTTATACGGCGAGTGATCTTTCCGGAGGCCCAAATCTCCCCTTTCTCCATCCTTTCTCCATTTCGTTTGGATCTATCTTCTTTTTAGTTAAAGTAATTCATATTTTAACGAGTACGATATGTAAATATTAGTTTTTGCTCGCGGCTTCGCTTGTGTGAATTTCTTTTTCCGGGATAAAAAGTACCTAATTCAGGTGATTGTCTACTTGTGTGCCAAGTTTCATCCAAACCTGTTCAGCCGTTAAGGCATGAGTGATTCGGAAACATCTAAATTCGCATTAGACATATTTTTCTTGGTATATTGCGGGGAGTGGTATGAACTGTCGAGACGAAAGTCGCAGGTTCGAAACCAGCCCCAAGAGCATACACCACTGACTTTACTAAGTTACGTGTATATGAATTGTTAATTATCGCTTGCTTTAACGGTGAAGGAGACATCGTGAGGAAACCTGCATACCTGAGAACTCAATAAGATTTTTCGAAGGTATGTGAAGTCTGCCAAACCGCATTTGGCCAGCGTGGTGGACTAAGGCCTAATCCCTCTCGTTCAGTAGAGGAGGCCCGTCCCAAGCAGTGGGACGTATATAATACAGGGCTAGTAAAAAAAATTGCTTGTTTTTACAAAAAGTATGGCTGCTGCCTGGAGTACAAGGGTCCTTTATAACTTCATTATAATATTTTATGTTTTAATTTTGTAAGATCTGCCTCGGCGGTGTAGTTGTGTTGAGTACGCGGTACGACAGCTGTGCTGAAGGCTCGGGTTCGATCCCGGAGACGGGTAAACGTGATATTGGGATTTTTTATCACGAAATTCTCAGTATTAGCCCGGAGTCTGGAATCGTGCTTGGTATGGCGATTAACGATATCACGACATGGGACGGAAAAAAGGTCGGCGAAAATTGCAAATGTGCAATTACACTTCTTGTGTTGGCCAATTCAGGCTGTAGACAAAACTGTCTACAGCGTGGCTTAGCTCTAGTGTGTTCAATATGCAATATTTATACTCAATTTCAGAGTCGTATTCCATTACATACAAAAAGTTCAACCTCCCTTTTTACCTTTTGAATTTAAATTTCCTAGTCCTTTTTTTGTGGATACCCACATTACACGAACTATCATCGGAATCAATTTCACAATCCTAACTTTACTAGTTTTTGATATATGGTGATTAATCAGTGAGTGAGTTTTAAATACACTCAACTCTGACCCCACAGTAAGATACGAGTTTTGTGTCGTGGCTATCAGGAACTACGAGAGACTCGGTCGCACATCACCCAGACCCCGAAATAAATATTTGTGGATCATAATAATATAAATGTTTTGTCTCGGTACGGGGAGCGAACCCGCGACCTCTCGCGTCACAGCTGGTTACTCGCCCGCTGCGCCACGGAGGTTGTCATTAGGTATTTCGTTTTTATAGATAAATCTTTTTCTAATTTATGTCAAAGCCATGTTTATCGTACACAATAAAATGAATTTTACCATCTTATCAATGGAATTAAAAACCGTAATAACGGAGACAAAGAAAATTCATAAATTTTACGATGTCGCGTCACGGCTTCTTAACTGTGTACGAATCCGGAGTCATTGCTCTAATATTTCCTAATACCAAAATATAATAAAGCTTTCATATAAATATGAAACAGATTAAATTTTCAGACTATATAACGCTATGTATTCACTAGCAATTTATAGGCGCAACGCCGCAATATTTCCGAGGCAGGTTGCGACGCGTGATGCAGGTCAGGACATAGCGACTAGTCCACTTTGCATGAAATTATATGGAAACGGTTTTTTTTTGATCCAACCAGGACAAAGTAACCTGATGGTTTTTTTTTATAGCATAGGCAAACGAGCAAGTGGGTCACCTGAATGATCTCCACCGCCCATGTACGCCCACCACCAGAACAGTCATGGGCGCGTTGGCGACCTTAAAGGAAAGGGATAATTGGGATTGGGATTGGGAAGGGGAGGGGATTTGGGCTTCCGGTTATCTCACTCATCGTACGAAACGCAGCAGCAAGCCACTACTTTACGTCGGTTTTCTGTGAGACAGTGGTAACGATCCAGTCGAGCCAGCTCATTCATGCTGTAGACAAAACTATCTACAGCGTGGCTCTACCACTCAAACCTGATGGTAAGCGCAGTGCAGTCCAAAAACACCAGCGACCACCAACCAACAATGAGTTTATTGGAAGTCACCGAAATCATGCCTATACATTATTTTAGTATATTACAAACCCGAAAGCAGTGTGTTCAGAATTAGTAGCACAATCCATTGCACTAATTTTTGACATATTATGTTATGTTTATCCCAAAAACATATTAAAATTTCGTCAAGCTGGTTATCTAGTTAACTTTTTATGACCTTTGCAAGCCCAAGTCAGTGCATATAGTCTCTTCTTGGCTGCCTCGCTTGGCAATCGGCGTACTTCCTGTGATTTAATTTTGTAAATCGTAAGCAGAATCATCTACAAAGTCCGCATTTTGCATCGCTTCTTCAAATTGACATTGGCATACAGTGATAGGCTTGTCATCATCACATCATGGGCAGAAATAAGGTTGGAAAACTGTGAGGGCAGGACTAGCTGCATCTCTGTCCAACCTTCTGGGTTACATGCATGGGCTTATGTGGGTATATTAATAAACTTCATTGCTTTCTTCCTTATGTAACAGATGCCAAGCAATAGGACTAGAAGTTCTAGATTACGCGGAACATAACGGACCTTTAAAGTTCTGCGTCACTGCTATATTCAGCTTATTTTTATTTATTTGATTGATCGACGAGACGAGCAAGGTGCTTGGTTGATGGTAACCACGCCTGCCCGTAAACAGAACCAACACCATACAAAACTTTGAATTACAAAGCACTGCATTGCACTGAACTGCGGTCGTCACCCCGAGACATAAGATGTTAATCTCATAATGCCCAGTAGTTTCACTGGCTTCAACGTACTTCAAAACGAAACACAACAGTGCTTACACACTGTTGCTTAGCGGCAGAAATAAACGGCGCGGTGGTACCAACCCAGACGACCTCTCGCATACGAGGGACCTACCACCTTGTAAAGCTTGGCTACTTGTTGATCAACATATTGCGACAATTGTCATCTAGTGAATACACGGCTGTAAAAATAGCTTCTAAAATATTGCACCCTTTACTCTTTGCGCGGTAGGGGACACTTGTTATTTGATAGGGGTGGCTCGGTGATGGGTTAGGCCGCCCTAGGTAGGTAAATTAATCAAAAGGGAGTTTAAAGTCGTATATATTCTTGAACATTCTGAAACTGCGTAGTTCATAATTATAATCCGCGGACGTGCATTTCCCAAGTAGTATGAGGAATGCATAAACCTATGATGATGATGAATTACTAATGATTGTATAGGGTATAATTATCTGTCTATATGTATAATGCTGGCGTACTCAGAGACGCAATTAAGATTTTGTTTACATAGGCTGGTAAATGAGCAAGTGGGTGATAAGTGATCTCCACATCCCCTGAACGCCCACAATACCAGAAGAATCATGGGCGCGTGGACTGGCCTTAAAAGAGAGGCATAAGAAGTAATTGGGAAGAGGAGGGGGATTTGGGCCTGCGGATGTCTTACTCACCGTACGAAACGTAGCAGCAAGCCGCTATTTACGTCGGTTTTCTGTGAGACAATGGTAACGACCCGGTTGAGCCCGCCCATTCATGCTGTTAATTTAAGCATTAACTGAAATTCGTTTATCTATACTTATAAAATAACATGTCCTGACTGACTGACTGATTCATCATCGCCGAGCGCAAACTATCAAGGCTACAAGCATGAAATTCGGACTGTATATTCATTTTGTTATGTAGGCACCCACTAAGAAAGGATTTTAGTAAATTCCACTCCAAAGGGGTCAAAATAGGGGATGATAATATGTATGAAAGTCCGTCATTTTGAAAGTTACATAAACAAAATGTTGTATTTCGGTTATTGACGTGAAACAAATAAATACGTGTTTCAGGAATGTTGGAAATTTTATTTAATTAGGGATGAAAAAGGGGGTGAAAGTAAATGCGAAAGTGAGTTTGTTGTTAGGCTTTCACGCCTAATTCACTGAACCGATTTTGATGAATTTATCTACAGAGACAGATGGGATCCTGGAGACGGTTACAGGCTACATTTATCCCGGAAAATGCTGTTCACGCGGGCGGAGCTGCGAGCAAAAGCTAGTTATGTAAATAAAGATGATTTCTGTATCTAGTAAAGCACAATGAAAGATTTTATGCATTCAATAACGGAACATAAATCTTTAACTGTTATCTATTGAGAGGGGAAATAATAGTTAAATGATATCTGGTTCCCGTTGTGGGTTGTTGAGGTCACATGGCAGGTCTCCCCACATAATACCAAAGCCACCGTCAAGCCATAATGGGAAGGACGTCAGTTTTCCGTGAGGCAGTGGTAACGACCCGGTCGAGCTGGTCCATTCATACTGTAGACAAAACTGTCTACAGCTTGGATCTACCACTCAAAACTGTGATTGGTGATTGTAAGTTTTTAGTACAAGCATCTATGTAGAGTCTAATTGCCATAATTGTTCTTGTAAACAATAATTCCTTTTATAGGAGCTGTTAATTACACTATCCATAATGTAGATTATTTTAAAGTGGTTAGATATTTGATAGAGGATTAATCATTTGTTTTAAAACCATAGTTCATGAATTTGCCACCCACTCGACTGGTTTCAATAGAGCTTTCCATCGGATGCCAGGGGTCAGTAATAAAATTTGCAGTTTACAGCCTTTGGCACTATTGTGCGCCGGTCGTTCACCCCGCATTGTAGTCTACCTGACGAAAAATTACATTTATCATACCTCATTCTGTTTTGTGTTGCCAAAATATTTTTCGATAAATTTTTATGACCCGGTCTTTGAATGTATAAGCCTTCGGGAGTCATAAAGTTCCCATTGTTCTCGGTAGATGGCGTTATTACGTGTTTACTGGTCAGTGGACCTTCGGTACTGGAGAATCTAAAAACTGATGAGATATAGAGCCTTATTTATAAACGTAACTCATGCATTAATAACTTAAACATTCTTTGTCAATGTAATTTGTAAAGTAGAAAGAGGCGAAAATAGTTTTAACAAATAATTGCTTAAAAAAGTTTATATGTAAAGCCCTTAAACTTTAAATTTTATAAACAGCAGGGAATATTACCACTTTTTTATAGCATAGTCCGGCAAACGAGCAAGTGGGTCACCTGTATGTACGCCCACGATACCAGAAGAATCATATGCGCGTTGCCGACCTTAAAGGGATGATTAGGGATTCGATTTTTTCCGACAAAAAAAAGCAAACAAATCTCGCCGAATTGAGAACTTCTTATTTTTAGAAATCGTTTAAAATGATCAACATAAAATACGTTACGGAGGTGAGCGTGGCACGAAGTCGAAGCGGTGTGGCGTGGTCCCCCACGTGACACAGGGCTGATGTGGGGCTGAGAGATATTTATATACTGCGTTAATATTATCCAACTGAGAATAATATTGCTGCATTGGTCTTGGCAGTATGCTAAGCCTAAGGACCGTAAGGTTCTGGGTTCAATTCTCAGGTCGGGCGATGACAAATTACCCTGATTGAAATTTGTGGCCAGTATGGCGATAAACTCGACCCCTTACATCATGTGACGAAGATAAGCTTGGCGAAATATGGGTGCGCTATTTGCATTTCTGCCTTCCTTTCGGGGATACGGGCGTGATCTTATGTTATGTTATAATATGTCATATCCTACTTGCTTTTGCTCGAGGCGTGACGTTCGTGAAGTTAATTTGACCGAAAAAAATATTTTTCAAGGCTAGGTCCCTCGTATGCGAGAGGACGTCTGGGTCCGATCTTTGTCTATTTCTGCCGCCAAGCAACAGTTGTGTTTCGGGTTGAAGGACATTGAAGCCAGTGAAATTACTGGGCATTATGAGACTTAGCATCTTACGTCTCGGGGTGACGAGCGCAGTTCAGTGCCTTGAAGTTCTGTGTGGTGTTGCTTCTGTTTATGGGCAGGCGTCGCGCTTACCATGTGGCGTGCAACTTGCTCGTCTCGTCATACAAATATGACTAAGTTACGTATTTTTCTAAAAGCAATACCATTCTTTTCATTGATTTTACATAGTCAATAATTTGTTTTTTTTTTAAAGACGAAGTAAGAAGCGATTTAATTTTCCTAGACGTTTTTTCTACAAGCGAATTTATGTGAAATAAAAAAGTTTTCGCGTGTAATTGCGTGATCCCAACTCAAACAATACGGTGTGGCTTCTTTTTATTTTGTCTGCGAATGGATCCGAGAGCTGTCGACGATTTAGTGCCAGCTATTTATAGCTTTATGCTTGTGCGAAAACTGAAAGTAACTTGAATGGATGAGATTTCTAAAATATGGTTTAAAAGTTCCTCGATAATCCTTTTACAAAAAATTGGAAGCTTGTTTCAAGAAGAGGGTGAAAGATGTTTTTTTTTTATCCGAGCACGGCAAAGTGACTGCACTACATCTGATAGTAAGCGCAGTGTAGTTAAAAAACTAGTGACCACCGACATACAATGAGTTTATCGGTGGTTACCAGAATCATGCCAGCCAGTATAAATGCTTCTTACCTCTTCGGAGAGGGAAGAAGCAAATCGAGAGGCCTGCGACAGGTGAGGCGGATGACCGATGCAGGTACAAGGATACAAGGATGTACGTCTGCACCCGCCCCAACCAACCAACAAGTCATGTCGAAAGGCCCTCGGGAGAACCGGATATACACTGGCTGATCCTGGAACGCGATCCACACGAGGTATGCGCGTCACTGTGGCAGGTTTTAATACCATGTGTACAGCGTTCGCTATCCGGGCGGATATGAACATCCTACCACCAGCTATTCAAAGGCTTGACTTCACAAAGTACATGTATAAAAGTATGGACGCCTAAATAAACTAAAGTGCGAGACTTAAAATATGACGGGTTGAGTGGCGCTGTTATTACAGGCTCATTGTTCGATTTTATTCATTTTAAAGACTATTCTGTACATTTTCAATTCTAAAATTGGCCACCACCAATTACTACATTGTTTCTTTAAAGCCCATTTGCAAGACGATTCTAAATCAGGTTTAACACACTAAACCTGTTTAAAAACGTCAAATCGTATGAAAATGTAACATTAATAAACAAGTTTACTCGTTAAATATGTTTAAGGTTAGTCGTGCAAGTATCCATAAACGTTTAAAAAAATATATAAATGGATGCAAATATGTAATAACATTCAACCCACATCAAGTAGAAATTTAGATATTGATTTTATTTAGGTAAATTGTGTATTTTATAAAATAAAAAAATGGGTGCGTGTACTTATGTACGCGCGTGAGAAGTTATACTTCTTTGGAATCATTAAATAACCAATAATAAGTATTTAACATTAATAATTTAATAATATTTAGTGTTAATTATATTAAATAAAAGTATTTTAATTTATATCAACATATCCACTCCACATGATAGAAGTACATTCTACTCTCTTCACGTTTATGCGAGCCTGGTACTTGTTCCGAATAAGAAAAAAACCTAAAGAGTTTTTCTTTGTCCAAATCGTCATTTGTTTATTAATTACGGCTACTCGCCATGAAAAATGGACATTCTACTCTCTTCGCGTTTATGCGAACCTGGTACTTTTTTTACGGCACCATGTTCCAAATTATAAAATAAAAACCGCATCTATATATAATTATATATATATATATATATTTATATTTATTTATTTATATTTATTTATTTATTTTTTTATTTCACTCATCATTTTTTCATAACGCGCCTAACTTCATACTGCTGGCATAATGTATAACAGATGCCATTAAAAAAAAAAAAAAAAAAAAAAAAAACTTCATACTGCTCTCACGCGCCTAACTTCATACTGTTAATTTTTTCTGTTAATTTTTTGTGTCACAGGTGCGCGCGCATCTTAAAATTTCACTCTCATCATTTTTTCATAACGCGCCTAAAGAAGTATAACTTCAAAAACAATCACAAAAAGAAATCTCATGTTCAATTATGCAAAATAGAACATTAAATAAATTATTTCAGTTGGTAAATTTAGCAAATTGTGGGTTGAAATATTATTGCATAAATATAGGTAAGTTTTTTATAGCATAGGTCAATAAACGAGCAAATAGGTCACCTGGTGATAAGTAATCTCCATCGCCCGTGGATGAATATAAGAAGAATCATAGACACGTTGCAACTAGCTGCTACTTTAGGTAGATTTTATGTGAGATAGTGGTAACGACCCGGTCGAACCGGCTGGAAAAACTAGGTATAATCGTGGTACTTTTTGGTATTTTGTGGTATGAGCTTACTGGACTGGTGGCGTCTGTACGCCACCTTAGGTAACCACTGAAAACCAGTGCTGTCCCGTAACTTGAGTCACAATACAGCATTATGCTGAGTTGGATACATAAATTATTTATATCAATATTAATTAATACATAAGGTGGTAGGTCTCTCGTATGCGAGAGGCCGTCTGGGTTGGTACAACCGCTTCGTCTATTTCTGCCGCCAAGCAACATTGTTTAAGCACTGTTGTGTTTCGGTTTAAAGGACATTGAAGCCAGTGAAATTACTGGGCATTATGAGACTTAACATCTTATGTCTCGGGGTGACGAACGCAGTTTAGTGCCATGCAGTGCTTGTAATTCTGAGTTCTGTGTGGTTTTGCTTCTGTTTTTGGGCAGGCGTGTCGCTTGCCATCAGGCGTACGCCTTGCTCGTCTCGTCATTCAATAATTTAAAAAAAAATGCTGTGTATGTGTGCAGTATTTCATACTTAGTTTGTATGTATATATGTAGGAATTTGTAAAATATTACTGATGCACGTGTACCTACTAATTTTACAATACATCATTTCTTTCTTTATTTCTGCAAAAATCACTTCCAGTAAACATAATTCTCCGCGACTAAAGAATGTTTGCTTCCGAGGTTATTGATTCGAACGCCGACATTTTATGAGACAGCTCAATGGCTCGTTATACAAATAAGACATCAGCATTTAATACACTATCTACTTTGATTGGAATTCCACGAGAAATATATTTGTAATGTTCACTATTATTGCCACTATCAGCTATATCTTGGATGGGTTATGGATCAAATAATGGAAGGTATATATAGGCATAGATATTACTGATTATTGTTTTATTGGCGAGTGTGAATGGTACAGTTGGCAGGGGAAGGCCTCGGCGAACTTAGTTAGATCAAGCCGGGGATCTTCTCGAGCGACCGACGCGCATGCATGAAGCATTTAATGAGAGTGAAGGAAGCCAAAGGGTATAAGGGTCGTAGCAGGATGACGTCAGTTGTCTCTGCCTACCCCTATGGGAAACAGGCGTATAATAATTAATACAAAATAAATACATACACACAACAGTCACACAGCCCTGATCCCACAGTAAGATACGATTCTTGTGTCGTGGGTATCAGGAACTACAAAAGACTTACAGTATCACAACACCCAGACCCCGAAACAAATATTTGTGGATCACACAAACATTTGTCTCGGTGCGGGAATCGAACCCGTGTCCTCTCGCTTTACAGCCGGCTACACGCCTGCTGCGCCACGGAAGCTTGTAGCCTGAATAGCCTGGAGGCTGTATGTATGTTTGTATTGTTTTATTGTAGCAAAGGTCAATAAACAAGCATGTGGGTCACCTGATAGTAAGTAATCTCCACCGCTCAAACACGCATGATGCCTTAAGAATCATGTTGTGCCAACATAATGGAAAGGGATCATTAAGGGATTCAGAAGGGAAGAGGGATTTCGACCTCCAGTTATCTCGCATTCACTGAACTCGCATTATGAAACGCAGCAGCAAGCTACTTTACATCGGTTTTCTGTGAGACAGTGGTAACAGCCCATTCATGCTGATGATGCAGGCGGCATATTCATCCATATTCCCAAAACTCTTACGAAGAAAGCTTACGAATTGTGAACCCTCATTTTTTTGTCACGCCAACGTAGACCCCCGTCGAGTTTCACGTAGATCCCTGGGGTCCACCTGGGCCACTTTTGGAACAAATACTATAGATGAAACTGTCTACAGCACGGCCGTCCCACTTATTAAAAAAAATTACCTCTGTGAACTCTGCAGGCGCTAGTAGCGCATTTGCTTGTCTTTTCGATGACATTGTGAATCTTATTTTATGCTATCTAATTATTAATAGTTTGTACGATGTCTTTAAAACTAAAATTTTTGCTGTTTTATACTGAGAAAACATATCATCACGTTATTTAACAGCCTCCTTGGCGTATTGGATGAGAACCGACTGCGAATCGAGTGGACGTGGCTTCCACACTGAGACAAATGTTTGTGTGATTCATAAATATTTGTTTCTGGTGTAGGTGTGATACCGCAAGTCCCTCGAAGTTTCTGATACAGGGTAACCTAGTCAGGACTATCTGGGTGAGAGTTAAGTGTGTTTATTTATTTATTTATGAAGTTCGTTTAACGACCTCTTGCAATATATATATATATTTTTTTCACCCAACGATCACACACATAGTCCTGACCCCACAGTAAGATACGAGTCTTGTGTCGTGGGTATCAGAAACTACGAGAGACTTCTGGTCTCACAACACCCAGACCCCGAAACAAATATTTGTGGATCACACAAACATTTGTCTCAGTGCGGGGATCGAACCTGCGGCCTCACGCTTCACAGCCGGCTACTCGCCCGCTGCGCCACGGAGGCTGTCAAAATAAGTATATAAAATGTTCGCATCCGAAATTTAAGCAACTGCAAAGCCACGCCCATTCTGATTAAAACCCACAGGTCATCAACTTTAGTAAAGATAAAAAGAAAAATAAAATCCAATTGTCTATAGGAGTGAATGATTTTTTTCAATACAAACTTTTAAAATCTTTCTATTATTTTCCGATAGTTCAGTCTAGACTGATTGTTTCGTTGTCATATGTTTAGAGTTTTGTGAAGTGACTGGCCATGAATACTATTATTTATCATCCATTACAATAGCTTTGCGCCGAGCGACATGCGTGTTTTTATAGAAGAGACCGAAAAATGAGCATTCATGCATGCAGTCTGTATGGAAGTCCCCATCAGACAGACTTAACCATATATTTCATGGATTATTGTTTATTAAAGAGAAAAGTGAATTTTGACAGCCACTGTGGCGCAGTGGGCGGGTAGCCGATTGTGAAGGGAGAGGTCGCCGATTCGATTCCCGCACCGAGACGAATGTTTGTGTGATCCACAAATATTTGTTTCAGCGTCTGAGTGTTGTGAAACTGAAAGTCTCTCGTAGTTCCTGATACCCACGACACAAGACTCGTATCTTACAGTGGGGTCAGGACTATGTGTGTATTTATTTATGTATACGGCCTGTTATCCCGTCAGGTACAAACATAGTACACATAGTACACCAGCATACACAACACCTTCACAAATTCGACAGCCGTATCAACTAAAATGATATAAATGGCAAATATTAATCCAAAGATCAAATCAAATCCAATAATTAGAGAACTTAGACACGTCATGTACTTTTGGCCTACCTAATTTTTTTTATAGCATAGATCGGCAAACGAGCAAGTGGGTCACCTGATGGTAAGTGATCTCCACCGCTCATGTATGCCCACAATATCAGAAGAACTATGGGCGCGTTGCTGACTTTAAAGGAAAGGGATAATTAGGGATTGGGAAGGGGAGGGGTACTTGGTCCTCCGGATATCTCATTCACCGTACGAAACGCAGCAGCAAGCCGCTACTTTACGTCGGTTTTCTGTGAGACAGTGGTAACGACCCGGTTGAGCCGGCTCAATCATGCTGTAGACAAAACTGTCTACAGCGTGGCTCTATCACACTCATAAAAAAAAGGAGGTTGGAGTGTTTCATTATGCCGTTTTATTTTATTTTATGTTGCTTTGTCATCATGCGTATATGTGCAGGAATCATTTTATTTCATTTTTTTCTAAATCTAGTTCAAGGCCAGGCGGTTCCCTCTAGAGTGATTATCATGAATGTAGACGTCCCGTGACTATCGGAGCGGAAACAAGATCTATCCCGCTCCCTGCGTGTTACGAGACTGTTTTGCTTGGATTCTCTAAAGGGCTTGATTCTAATGATTTCTTACATTTACGCGAATTACATTGAAATAAAACTAATTTAAACGGATTTTATCGCGGTTTTTTATTTTAATTTTGATCTCGACGTTCGAGGACTTTTCAGCCTTCGTGGTCACGGGGGGGACTGAGGTGTAGGATGTCCCAAAATGTTAATGGTTACACGTGGTGAAAAACCCGCCATAGTGGCTCGTTCAGGCCAGTGGCGTTCATGGATATGCCAGTGTATATCCGGTAACTTCAGGCTGGCATAATTCGGCCAACGATCGAAGGCCCCAATGTCTCTTGATGGTCATGATAATGTTTGGACTACATTGTATCATCAGGTCCGTTTAGTCACTTTGCCCTGCCAGGATAAAAAATAATTGTTTCTAATTCCATATTCAAATATCCGACTCCGGCTGTATGTAACATAATGAGCAGAAATAATGAGCTAAGAAAGAGGTGTGGTGTGAGTGAAGATGTAGTGACGAAGATTGAGAAAGGAATACTGAGATGGTTTGGGCATGTAGAGGATGGATGAAAGAAGATTGACGCAACAAATATACATGGCGAGTGTGAATGGTACAGTTGGGAGGGGAAGGACTCGGCGAACTTCTCAGATCAAGTCGGAGATATTCTCGAGAAAGGCCATTTCAGAAGTACCTTAAACTGACGTGCATGCATGAAGAATATAATGAGAGTGAAGGAGGCCAAAGAGATGTGTAAGGGTCGTAGCAGGTGGAAATCCGTTGTTTTTGCCTACCTCTATGGGAAAAAGCCGTGAGTCTATGTATGTATGAATGTACATAATGTGCTTTTAAACTTTTTTTTTCTCAAGTAACTTAACATTCCGATTCACATTAGTATGATGACATCCGAACTAATGGAAAAAAGCACTTTATAACTCGCTCGTTTTTATTAATTGACCATTCATACTTTTTATTGAAAAACGTCATACGTCCTTATAATGTTATACGTTATTCCCTATGTACTGTGTAAGGTCGCGGAACCATTCCTACGTTGTGCATCGAAACCAAAACAAAAAATAATTCCATTACCCTGAAACATTAGTATGCATGAAATGTTGGCGTTATCGGCCTCACTGGTGCATTTTCGTCGACCCTCAATTTGGCAGTAATACTTCCTTGTAAGTTGACACGGCATTATAATCCTTATTAACACGGAAGAAAAGCTATAGGAAGAGCACGGGTCGGCTCAACCGTCAAATGCACATGCGTCGACCGGGCCTACGCGGCCCGTAGCGTCGTAGAGGCAGACGGCGCGAGACCGCCGCGGGACACAACCGTAGACCCGCTACGAGCCGCCGTACATTTCTCACGGAACTTTTCACACTTTTTCTAACAGTTTGTTTCGATAAGTTAAAACTTTTGATGTGTGTGATGTGTGCTTTGTTTTAAATATGGCGCCGTTACGTTTGCCGTCGAGTGATTTTTACACCGAGGACTTTTTGAACTTTTCGACACAGAACCCGGGGCACGAGACGCGCCACCACTGGCGGCACCACAACCGGTCCCACACGCGCGAGCATAAAAACCACGTCGTGGACCTGCTCTCGAATTCCTTGATGGACGTTATGAATACGAGGTTGGTGCCTGACAACAGCGTGTTGCCTGACTTGGAGCCGTTGTCTACTCACATGGAGATGGAGGATGGACACTACCCGTTGAGGGTGAATGCTACCTTCAACAGGTCGGATTTGGGTGGGTTCAGTGAAGAGTTCATGTACCGTCACAGTGGGGCGATGACGGCTGTGTACTGCGTGGCGTACCTGCTGGTGTTCGTGGTGGGTCTGGTGGGGAACTGCTTCGTGATCGCCGTGGTGTACCGCTCGCCGCGGATGCGAACTGTTACGAACTTCTTCATAGTGAATCTCGCTGTTGCTGACATTTTGGTGATCGTGTTTTGTCTACCAGCTACTCTGATGTCCAATATATTTGTCCGTGAGTACCATTTTTAATTATATTTTTAGCATATTGTGCCGTTTTTCTTGTTTTAATGTTTTAACTTAACAGAGGTTTCTGTAAAATGTGTGACGATTTTTATATCAGGTCTATAGAATGAATAAGGGCGTTTTTGTCGTGGAAATCAACGTTATTTCAATACATTTGTCACGCAATAAAACTGTCTCGGGTTCGTATCTAACGACGTGTCGATTTCATCAGCAATTTTAGGTCGAATTGAAATTGGCAATTTCGCTGTGATAACTATAACATTTTATTTGACAGGTAAGTTCAGATATTACTTTAGGGGACATTAAATTATTATATTACTTCTCACGTCGATAAATATATTTTACGGTAGACAGACAGCAAGATTACAAATAAAATTTATGTAAAAAGTATTTAATTTAAGTGATTAATGAATCGTTTAGTAAGGGCGTTGTCTTTTATTTCTAAATTAAAATAGAATCTTAATAAAAGAATACAAATAATTAATAATTTATTAATTAATTATTATTAATTTTTTTTTTCTTAATTTATTTACTTAATCTTAATTATATTCGCAATTCGACTCTTTATTACGATTCTAATCATTGAAAGTTCTTATTTCGTTTTTATGGTTACTCTTTTTATTATTTTGAAATTGTTAATTTATTGAAATAAAACTAATTTTAACGGATTTTATCGCGGTTTTTTGTTTTAATTTTGGTCCCGACGTTTCGAAGACTTTTTAGCCTTCGTGGCTGAAACCGCAATAAAATCCGTTTAAATTAGTTTTATTTTAATGTGTAACATTCGCGTAAACGTAAAAAATCATTATTGTTAATTGAGATAAGAATTCTTACTATTATATGGAAATAAAATAAGATATTGTACGGATTAAGTTTTTATTAGTTAAAAAGGGAATCGTTATGGAAAATTCTAAAAGATGTGATAAGAATATGTAAAGTTTACTTTTAATAAAATACCCACATAACGATATTTTATAATATATTTAAGAAGAAAAATGTTAGTCTTTTTAAGCCTAAAGTCAAGTCATGCGTGTAATTGGATAAAATTAAATTGCCCAAAATCTTTAGTAAACGCATTTCTTTTCTAGGGAGTAGGGTGCGCGTTTAAAATTTCTAAGGACTGATCAGATTCGGTACGACTTTTATTTTGAATACTATTACAATTATTTTTCTTAGAATAATTTTAGAATGGTAGAGCCACGCTGTAGACAGTTTTGTCTACAGCATGGATGGGCCGGCTCAACCGGGTCGTTACCACTGTCTCACAGAAAACCGACATAAATTAGCGGCTTGCTGCTGCGTTTCGTACGATATCCGGAGGCCAAAATCCCCCTCCCCTTCCTAATCCCTTAATTATCTCTTTCTTTTAAGGTCGGCAATGCGCCCATAATTCTTCTGGTATTGTGGGCGTACATGGGCGGTGGAGATCACTTACCATCAGGCGACCCACTTGCTCGTTTGACGACCTAGGATATAAAAAAAAGAATACCATTAATACACCAGTCAATAATAATTCATTCGTTTTTGCATATTTTTATTTTCATTCATCACTCTATTTAATGGTTTCTTACGTTTACGAGAATGTTGCACATTGAAATAAAACTAATTTAAAGGGATTTTATCGCAGTTTTTATTTTTGGTCCCGACGTTTCGAAAGCCTTTCAGTCTTCGTGGTCATGGGGTGGATTGTCCATCACACACAATAATTCCGTTGAAATTTGTTTTATTTCAATGAATCAATTTACTATTACAAACCTCCGATCGCAATTAGAAAATCATCTATAACATGTGACAACATCTGTGACGTAGACGAAGAGTTGGCTGTGAAACGAGAGGCCGTGGGTTCGACCCTCGCACCGAGACAAATGATTGTGCGATCTCCAAATAATGTTTCCGGTCTGGGTGTTGTGAGACCGAAAGTCTCTCGCAGTTCCTGATACCCATGCACAAGACTCTTATCTTACTGTGGGGTCAGGAATATGTGTGTGACTGTCGGGTGTATTTATTATTATTTATTAATTACTTAAACATCTGTAAGTTTTCTTTAAACATTGCTAAGAATTATTATCAATTAAACCGTATTCAAATTGGTCTATTTGTTGAGGCACTACGGTGTCAGACCAATACACAAACAGACAGACAAAGTGGTTAAACTGACACCCCTCTTTTTGTCGGAGGTTAAAATAACTACAATGGGCTTTACATAATAAACGTTTTAAATGTAATTAATGTTATCTAAACGATTATAGATAATACGCACTCACGCCTGTAATCCCCGAAGGGGTAGGCAGAGGTGTAACCAGTACACCCACATTTCGCCGAGCGTATTTCCGTCCCATGATATGATAGGGGGCGAGCCAATCGCCATACCAGGCACAATTCCATACTCCGGGCTGATACTGAGTATTTCGTAATGGAAAAGCACAATATCTCTTTACCCGACTCGGAGATCGAACCCGCGATAACATAGCAGTCGTACCGCGTACACAATACAACTGCGACAGCGGAGCAGTCATCATCATCATCAGCAACAGTCCACTGCTGAACATAGGCCGCCCCAAAGATTTTCAGATAGAGCAGTCATATTAAATAATATTAAATATAACATAAATCATATTTATATAAATGATATGCTATTTCTTCGAAGACAAGTTTGTTTCTATATTTTGACCTGAAGACGTATGAAATATCACCGAAATTATGCCTTATAAATATCTAAGCGCTTTTTGATTGTATGTAAATAGTATTTTTTCTCAAACTTCAAAGCCTTCCAAGTTTTCCGTTTTTACAAGTATTACTTTTTTGTTATATAAAGAAACTGTATTTTGATGAAATCAGGCGAAGATGAAAGCCTAGTAATCGACTAGAAAGGCAGATTTTTTTGGATTGTTTTTTATTCAAGATAAAAGAGTTGTGTTTTAGTTTTTATATATTTTACAAGGAGAAAAAATACATTGAATATTTTTAACTAACGACCAATGACTAGGTGGTAGGTCCCTAGTATGTCTGGGTTCGTATCACCGCTTTGTCTATTTCTGACGCCAATGAACAGTGTGTAAGCACTGTTGTGTTTCGTTTTGAAGGACATTGAAGCCAGTTAAATTACTGGGCATTATAAGACTTAACATCTTATGTCTCGGGGTAGCGAGCGCAGTTCCGTGTCATGCAATGCTTTGTAATTCAAAGTTCTGTGTGGTGTTGCTTTTGTTTATAGGTAGGCGTTGCGCTAATCACCAGGCGAGCGCCTTGCTCGTAACATATAGGTTAGCGATTGGAAGTTGTGTCCTATATGGCGATAAGGGTAAACATTATGGGACAGAAATATGCTCAGTGTACTGTTGCACTGGTTTCACCTCTGTCTACCCTATGGGGGTTACCGGCGTGTTATGATTTTTTATGCAACCTATACACTGTATCGTTGTTAGGCACGGCCTCCTTTACAATTGAATTGTATCCAAATATTACCCCCATTAGATTCAAGCAGGGGTTTCTAATGAACGGACAGGTATATTTAATAACACTAGCATCTTACCCGTATGTGCTTGGAGTGACGTAACACAATGTTACAGGCCTATCATGTTGATGGTTTATAAAAAAGTAATAAAATCTCCTTAATAGCTTAGTTAAGATAACCATCGGATAGTGGTACTTTTACATTGGTATCGCAAAACGCGGCGTTTCTATTGTTTGATCGAATAACATTTTAGGAGTAAAATAATATAGATTATTAGTCTTGTCTTTAAACTTAGAAGTGGATAGATAAAAATGATTTACGCTTTTAGATTTTTGAAAAAAATCCAAACAAAAATTGAGATTTCTTATGCTTACGCGAATTGAAATAAAATTAATTTAAACGGATTTTATTGCGGTTTTTTATTTAATTTCGATCTCGACGTTTCGGTGGACCATCCACCCCGTGACCGCGAAGACTGAAAAGCTAGCGAAACATCAGGACCTAAATTAAATAAAAACCGTGATAAAATCCCTTCAAATTAGTTTATTTCAAAAATTGAGATTGTTTGACCTGGTAATTGAACACAGAACGTTACAGTTTCTCAAGCTAAGTAAACGGCCACTAGGCCAGTGAGGTGGTAATTAATTTAATAGTCAAAACACCAACATCATTCAATCTACACCATCTCTCATAATTTATCAGACATAAGTATGTTTTCGTATCCTTACTAATTAATTTAAAATGCGGGCTCTCTCATAACATTTTACTTAATTATGTCAGCGTATTACAAAAACAACTTTAAAATAATATAAATTTCTCTCCACGCAACCGCAGCGTTTTGTATGTTAGTGTATATTCTACTTTAGGATATTCTCTGAAAACATTTTTACTACCGTCTCTATTTTCCGCATTTAATTTTCTAATGTAAGATAAACGTTACATATTGTCTACAAAGTAAGGATTGAGTTGAAATAAAACTATTTTGAAAGCTTTTTAGCCTTCGTGGTCACGAGGTGGACAAACCACGAAGGCTGAAAAGCTTTCGAAACGTCGCGTCGGGACTAAAAGTAAAATAAAAAACCGCGATAAAATCTGTTTAAGTTTTATTTCAATGTGTAATATTCGCGTAAACATAAGAAATCATTAAGCATTGAGTTTTTACATAAGTATAATATACCGTAAAGCGGTGATAGTTCAGGAGTGGTATGGGTTGCCGGGACAAAAGTCGCAGGTTCGTAACCAGCGCTAAGAGCATTCACTGCTGACTTTTTTAAGTTACGTGTGTATTCATTGTTAATTATCGCTTGCTTTAACGGCGATGGAAACATCGTTGGGAAATCTGCATAACTTAGAATTTTCCAGAAGAATCCTGAGTGATTGTAGTCTGTCAACGCGCATTAGGTCAGCGTGGACAAGGCCTAACATTCGTAGAGGAGACCCGTGCCCTGCTGTGGGACCAGTATAATATAGAACTGATATATTTTTATTATTTACGTACTAATTGTAACAAAGTGAGAGATCGCTTTAACTTGTATAAAAATATGAACCTGCATTTATATATCCCATGTTTTTATTGGCGGCGAACTTGCGACCTTAATTTGAATTTTCGTGATATTGATAATATATTATTATGTTTTAGATTAGCAGTCAATTAATTTTGAATCAACTATGCTAATATTAATATTCATAATCGGCAGTTTATTGCTCTTTATGATATGTATTTAGCCAAAGATTTAACTAAACATCGATAAAAATTAAGCTGTTTTGCATATTAAGGGATGAATGGTTAATCAAGTTTTGTGTTTATATTTTGAAGCTTATCTGAACGACGTGGATAAATATTAAGCAAATGTTAATAGGTATATAAAAAAAAATTAAAATATAATAATAGGTATTATTATAACTAATTTTATATGGGTACCATTTCATGACAAGTGGCCAGTACAGTGTCAGATTTTTTATTGTCCGTTCTCGAAACATGACTTGTATTTTTCGAATTAATCATTAAAGCTTTCGTTATTTGTAGTGTTCGGTGTTTGTGGTGTATCTATCTAGCCTGAAGTCCCTTTAGTAGGACTCGGACAGCAAATTGCTTGTGAACACTCTTTATACACACATGGATAACACTCTGTCATTGGTACATTAATACCAAATCAGTCGGCAACTGGCCTCTCTATAGTGGCGAGTGTATTTATAAGGTGAGAAAAAAGAAGTCACACACATAACACCCCCCTTTTTGAGCAGGTTGAAAAATAAGTCATCTTAATAGATTTAAATTGGATATTGAAATGTAAAATTTCTACCCTATGGCTATTTATTAGAACTGGCGGGTTAGTTAGACACAAAGGAATTTGAAGTTTGAATTACCAAATGTAATTATTTGTTTCCGGCCAGGAGCGCGAACTTTACACATTGCAGTAAAGGCGTCAATTAACCGAGCTGGTGGTAGGATTCATATCCGGCCGGATAGCGACCACCGTACACATGGTGTTAAATGCCATAGTGAATCACACACCTTGAGAGGATGGCGTTCTAGGATCAGCCAGTGTTTATCTTAGACTTTTATTTTAGGCTTGCGATAGGACTTTATGGCTAGTTGGGGCAGTGGGTACATTCTTGTATCCCTGTGCCTGCATGGGTCATGGGTCGAATTGCTTCTTCCCACTTCGGAGTGTGCAGCAGCATGTATACAGACCGGCATGATTCTGGTGACCACCGATAAACTCATTGTTTGTCGGTGGTCGCTGGTGTTTTTGGACTGCGCTTACCATCAGGTGTAGTGCAATCCCTTTGCCGTACTCGGATAAAAAAAAGAGTCACAAGCCAGTCAACTGACTTAAACGTGTTTACATTGTTTGCCCATGAATATGCATGCGAATATTTTAGCATTTTAGTAAACGTTCTACATCAACTCGGCAAGGTTTAAGATGAGTGAACTTTGAAGTACAAATTTTCATCGTGTACATTAGTTCTTCTAGACGCTGCTCGTATAGACTACTACTAATTATTGTGTGAGGTTAAAATTAAGATCTTCATCAATCCCAACAATTGCGTATGTACTTGTGTTCATTTGTGAGTTTCATTTCAAATCGGACAATCTCTACTTAACTTTCCTTTTTCTCTACTTAACGTTAACTTTACTTTATTTAACTTACTAACTCGGTATTTTAGATTATTTAGGATCTTTGGTAGTGAAACTATTCACAATATGCGCGTCGTATTATTTACTGCCTATGGGTATGGGCTTCTCCTTAGAGGTAAGCATTAGTACACCACATTGGCATAATGCGGCTTGGTCCTCTACAAAATTTGACGTAAATTTGATATGGTGTTACAGGGAGATGGTATCAATGAAAATCCACATACTGTATAGTGATTTAAAAAATAATTGTAAGGATAAGTTTCTTTGGCAGATTATATAAAAAATATCACTGTTTTAACATTGCGAACTTATAATCTTATTGCGACTTAAAACATCTATTAAAGTACCTAATCATCGTATACAATTAGTTAAAATTCAACAGCTGATCCAAGGGTGATTAATTGATTGTTTTGATATAAATTTCATATCTATTAATCTTACTGTAAAATTAACGATTTTTTATTCAACCATAAATTACCAATAACTCACTATAATTTTAGTCATTATTGATACCACCTTACTGCAACAGCCTGTATACTGTAATTTAAGGGTGATCTAAATTTTAAATCCTAATTAATCAGGAATTCTAAGATTTAAGTTTTTTATTGCTACCGATAAATTAACAATAATTCTCTATAAGTTTAGTTATTGTTGATACCATATTTCTGCAACAGCCTGTATAATGTAATTTATGGATGATCCCTAAACAGTGTATATTTCGATGTCCAGACATAAATTACGTGACAACATCAAGCTGTCATCTGCTGGCTGCATGCGGTTCGATGGACTCTATGAAATATTAATATAAACGTCACTTGGCGATTTAACCGTTTTTTAGATGACTTCGTTAATTTGAGTTCGTTTGCTTTATTTGTCTAGTGCTGAAGCTGAAAACTGATGAGGTCTGAGGTTCGATTTTTATATAAAATATAAATATTTTATCCCTAATGTCATAAAATAAAACTCCTATAGGTTTTGTGGTTTTTTTATATAATTGAATGATGAGACGAGCAAGTCCTCATAGTAAGCGCCACGCCTGCCCATAAATAAAAACAACACCACACAGAACTTTGAATTATAAAGTACTGCATGACACTGAACTGCGCTCCTCACCCCGAGACATAAGATGTTAAGTCTCATAATGCCCAGTTATTTCAACGCCTCCAATATCATTCAAACCGAAACCCAACAGTGCTTACACACTGTTGCTTGGCGGCAGAAATAGACAAAGCAGTGGTACCAGCCCAGACGGCATCCCGCACACGGGGGACCACCTTGTTAATTGTAGTATGTGTTGAGGTATAAGAGAACTCAACCACAAAGTTAAATTTCTCGACCTGGGGTTTGATCCAGGACATGACGGTTTCTCAGACTCAGACTAATGAGGCGTGAAAAAATATATTTTATTTGCTGCCTTCGATATTAAAGGCACGTATAGCCAGGTCGACCTTTTGTCATTAGATCGTTGACTCTCTGCACATACCAGGCCTGTTGCAACGTGATATTTGTAAAGCAAACTTAAACATTCCCCACGTTTACTAAACACAATTTAACTTGTGTAGTATTTGGAAAAATACTATAATTTAATATTGAAATTAGTTTTCTTAACCAGGTTTGTTTATTATGGCTTTGTATTTGCTGCGTTTTATAGGTGACTAGCATTCGTTCGCGGCTCCACACACGTGAATTTCTGCACCGTTATATTATCGATATCGCCTATGTTCATGAGGGATAATGTAGGATTCTAATGGTGAAAGAATTTTACAAATCGGTCCAGTAGTTTCAGAGACTATTCTATCTATAGAGGAGGATTCGTTTAGAGGAGGTAGGTCCCTCGTATGCGAGAGGTCGTCTGGGTTGGTACCACCGCTTTGTCTATGTGTGCCGCTAAGGAACAGTGTATAAGTACTGTTGTGTTTTAGTTTGAAGGACATTGAAGCCAGTGAAATTACTGGGCATTATGAGACTTAACATCTTATGTCACGGGGGTCACGAGCGCAGTTCAGTGCCATGCAGTGCTTTATAATCCAAAGTTCTGTGTGGTGTTGAATCTGTTTATGGACAGCCGTGGTGCTAACCACCAGGCGAGCGACTAGCTCGTCTCGTCATTCAATTAAATAAAAATAAGGCCATCTTGGTTGGTAGTTTCGCTTTGTTGATTTCTGGTGCTAATACTGAACAGATCTTCAGTATCATTGATCAATAAAAACACAGCTCTTGTTGATTCAAGCCAGTTGATCAACCAAAATGGAACTGTGTGGACCCGCTGTAACTACAACGCCACCTGACTCATTACAGTAGATAGTTCGAAGTTTAATTAAATTTTTTTCTTTAGAAACTTTCTTAAAGGCATTTCAATTTGTGAATTTAGCCAGACTGCTTGATTGCAAGGTTTTCGGTAATATGTTCAGTGGGGTTAATGGCCTTAAAATATAAAAAAAAACTAATAAAGAAAGAAGGGTTTATTGCTATCATGATAAAAATATATTTAGGCATTCACAGAGACTCGCCGAGCTAGACTGCTCGGTGTCAAAAAAATTGCGTGCCACTGTTGATCCTGGTGCACAGGAGTTACAATGGCGGGTGTGTGAGCGGGATAGTCTCTATCAGGAAATATAGCAACATACTTATCTATACATACATACGCACTCACACCTGTAATGCCTGAAGGGGTCGGCAGAGAGGTAACTTGTACACCTACATTTCACCGAGGGTATTTCCGTCCCATGATGTGACAGGGGGCGAGCCTATCGCCATACCGGGCACAAATCCAGACTCCAGGCTGATACTGAGCATTTTGTGAAAGAAAAACCCAATATCACTTTATCTGCCCCGGGTATCGAACCTGAGACCTCAGCTCAGCAGTTGTATTGCATACGTAATATTTTTTTTTATTTGAATGACGAGACGAGCTAGTCGCTCGCCTGATGGTAAGCGCCACGCCTGCCCATAAACAGAAGCAACACCACACAGAACTTTGAATTACAAAGCACTGCATGGCACTGAACTGTTCTCGTCACCCCGAGACATAAGATGTTAAGTCTCAAAATGCCCAGTAACTTCTTCATTTTCTGGCTTCAATGTCCTTCAAACCTCAACACAACAGTGCTTACACACTGTGGCTTGGCGGCAGAAATAGACGGCGCGGTGGTACCAACCCAGACGGCCTCTCGCGAGGGACCTACCACCTTGTTAATAACTATAATAATATAACTGCGCCACCGAGGCAGTCTCTTATATTATGTCTTATCTACTTATAAATACACAAAATTAAATTGAAAAAATAGCCACCGTTAAAAATACCTTTGAATATGTATTTATTTAAACTTTATTCACATAACATATACACACGTATAAAGGCGGACTTAATGCCAAAGGCATTCTCTATCAGTCTACCCTTGGGTGAGGCAGTAACGAGGTAATAAATATTCGATAGTACATCGACTAAAACTCCGCTTCAACAGCGATTATCAACTTCATTGGGGTCCAAAAACACTTTACCCATGGATAGATATTAAAAAATAAATAAATAATAATAATAGTCACAGATCGCAGGAAGTCGCTGGATGGAGGCCGCTTCCAACAGGTCGGTCTGGAAATCTTTGGGAGAGGCCTATGTTCAGCAGTGGACGTCTTGTGGCTGAAGATGATGATGATGAATAGTCACACATAGCTCTGACCTCACACTAGGTTATACCTGTATCGTGGGTATCAGGAATTAGGAGGCACTTGCCCCACAACACTCAGACCCGAAAGCAACATTTGTGGATCACACAAACATTTGTCTCGATGCGGGAATCGAATCCACAGTCGCTCGTAGCTGGCTACTCGCCCGCTGCGCCACGGAGGCTGTCAAATTTATCAATATTACATACACTGTAAATCAATAGTAACTTTTTAATAAAAACATTCAACCGACGAAAAATCTGAAAAGCAAAAATAAAAAAGGTTTTTCTATTAATAAGTAACTTCTTAAACTAATCTAATATATACCTAAATAATTGTGAGTCGGCGCCAAACGTTTTTCGAATTCTTCGCACCTGCGATCACTGTAGCTGTGACCTTGTTTGCCAAAAGACACTTGTTAAATTATGTGACTCTGACTTTAAACGAGGAAATCTATTATTAGATCAACTTTGAATGGAGATCCGGGTTCGAAGTGGGTTCGGGTTCAAAGCCCTAACAATGGGACTAGAAAATTTTACGCTCAACCGGCTACAAATGTAAGAAATTCATCTGTCCCTTGCAATTTGGGACAGGTTGGTTGATTGAAAACAATCTTTTAGTACAAAGTACAGGAAAACAATATTTAAGACGACACTTCGACTAAGTTTTGCTTGAAAATAATCGTATGCAAGGGAGGCATTGGTCAATCTGAAAAAATGAGTAAGTGGTTAAAACAATCGTTGATGGAATAAAACAATGACCATCTGTGACGTCACGTGTTAGGCGGCTATCTAGGAGGTAGGTCTGTTTTATAAGTCTGTCTGGCATACCACCACCACCATTTACCAAGGGATGAGCAGCGTGTCTTCGAAAACGTTCTAGTTGTGCATTTTACCAGACTACTACTATATAAAAACAAATTCCTCGAGGCTATCCTATATAAATGTTTATAAACCGATTTATACTTTGAAATCTGTCTCGTTTGAACGAGGTAACGTTTTTACATTTACGACCAGCTCTCGGTTCTTTAGTACATATTTTTATTTAATGCCTTTCCAGTGGTTAAGCCTTACTTATCCTACATTTTATTTTATTGCAATATCTTTATGAGGTTAGCTTTATTGAGTGGAATAATGTCGCAGTTTATTCCTCCTGTTAGTTTTGTTTGATTAGCCTGTTAGAGTTATAATTTTCAGGCCAAATTAGCCGTTTTTGCATATTGTTTTTTGGTCATATAACCATAAGGCGTTTAAAACTTTAGGTCAAAACTTGGAAGACAATCAGGACTTTGAATCAATGTTTAGCTGGTGGTAGGATATTCATATGCCCCCGGATTGCGACCACTGTACACATGGTGTTAAAACCTACCATGGTGACCCACACACTTTTTTGTGCATCGAGTTTCAGGAACAGCCAGTGTGTATACGGTTCATCCAAGGGGCTTGCAACATGACTTGATGATTGGTTGGAGTGGGTATAGTTTATAGGGTACTTCCTTGTATCCCTGTGCCTAAATCGGTTATCCGCTTGTCCTGTCACAGATGAACTTTTCGGAGTGTGAAGAAGCATTTTTACAGCCAGTGATAATTCTTGAGTAATGATAAACTTACTACCATCATGAGTCACTAATAAAATACTATAAAACATGAGTATTTTTTATCAATTGCATACACAGTGTTAGTGCATTAGTTCAGCGTGGTGGTCTAAGGCCTAATCATTCAGGAGGCCCTTGTCCAGCAGTGAGACGTGTATAATACAGGGCTAGTATTATTATGAGGCATATAACTTGTGGTCGAAAAATGACCATAAGTCAGCATAATTTACTATTTCTACAGAACATTATACTATTTCTAGAACCATTAATATTTTCTCCAACTACATTAATAATACGGAAAATTATCTGCAGAGATTGCAAAAAATAAACATTCAATAGTTTTCATTCCGTTCTCTCACGTACTGAGTTCTTGTTAATATCTACAGGGAAGTACTCAAGAAGACTAGAAGGTGCGGGCCCCCAAATAAATGTGTGATAGCGCTATGTGTTAGATTGTAATTGTTGCGTTTTTATTTACTAGCGTTTTTATTGTACGAGGATAAGCGTGGATTGTTTCGGTTTGTTGCACATTGAAGCCAATGAAGTTACTGGTCATTATGACACGTAACATCCCATGTCTCGAGGTGACGAGCGCAGTCTAGTGTCATGCAGTGCATGCATGCTTTGTAATTCAAAGTTTTTTGCGGTGTTGTTGCTTCTGTTTATGGGCAGGCGTGACGTTTACTATCAGGTGAGCAACTTACTCGTCTCATCATTCAAGCAAATAAAAAAAGCTATGTATATTGCTTTACTAACATGCCAAGAATGCAAATCACTTTGTATTAGGATCACATTCAAAGTCTGAATGCATCCCTGCACCCACACAACGTCCACTTAACGCAAGCACTCGTCGTCCTGAAACCACTGCAAATCATTTTTTACATTTTACCACAAAGAAACACTAGCGATACCTTTCATTATCCAATAACGGTTTTGGATCTTCGTATATCTTGTAGTTTATATTACTGTCTGCCTCGGTGGCGCAGTTGTATTGCACATGCGGTACGGCTGAGGTGTCGGGTTCGATCCCCGGGTTGGGTAAAAGTGATATTGGGTTTTTCTATCACGAAATGCTCAGTATCAGCCCGGAGTCTGGAATTGTGACCGCTATGACGATAGGCTCGGAGGTACGCTCGGCGAAATGTGGTATGGTAAATAGTTCCACCTCTACCTACCCCTTCGAGGATTACAGGCATGAGTGCATTTGTATGTAGTTTATAATGCGATGTCATTTCATTTAAGATTTTAAGTTCGACAACCTTAAATGGTTAGTTATACAAGTTGTAGATTTTTTACGATATTTCATTTCATTGTATTTTATTGCGACCGTGATTGAGCTACAAAAAAATGACGGTATTCCAGACTTTATGATATGTGAAATGCGCCCTAAAAGAAGAACTTAAATTATTTTTCATAACCATTGTGTTTATAGTTATCTCGTAAATTTTGACTTCTGGAATAGTTTCAGGAATCACTGAACCTAGAATAACGACAATATACTTTCTTTTTCCTTTTTTTATAGCATAGACCGGCAAACGACAGTGATGTCCACCACCGAAACGCAGCACCAAGCCGCTACTTTACATCGGTTTTCTGTGAGACAGTGTTAAAGACCTGGCCCATTCATGATGTAGACAAAACTGTCTACGGCGTGGCTCTACCACTCTTAAGCATGGCTCTATCACTCTTAAAACATAAATAATGTTTCATTTGACTTCAAAACTAAATTATTGTACTTTACAAAAGAATTTTTTAACATTTATTTGTTCCTTAAATTAACCTCCATTGAAAACAAATATCCCTGGAATACGAATTTGAAAGGGTGAATTGAACTAAAACATTTAATTTTGTAAATGTAATTTAACTTTCATATTTCTCTTATACAAATGGTGTCACAGCTATCGAAAAAACTCGCACTATGGCCAGCGACACTGTAAAAGATTTCAGCTAGCACAGGAGTTAGGGTCTTTCAGAGATTGTTGTAATATTGTTACATTTAAATCTACACTAATATTATAAAGAGGGAAGATTTGTATTTTTGTATACAACAAATAAACATAAAAACTACTGGACCGATCTCAAACATTATTTTGCCGTTAGAAAGCTACATTATCACTGAGTAATATATGCTAATTTTTATCCCGAAAAAAGCAGATCACGCGGGTGGAGCTGCGAGGAAAAGCTAGTGCCGAATAAAATTGTTAATTAAAAAACCTTACAGTCAACCTGGGTAATTTTGGCTCACTTTAGAGGTAATTTATAGTAGTACGGATTTAATTTTATTGTTATTTGTCATAAATGAGTGTTTCTAGTGGGATATTGGCCTTTATAATCTAAATTTCTGTGTTATTTATCAAAACGATAAATAAAAGACCCTTAAATTACCAAAAATTTGGTGAGCCAAAGTTACACTGACATTTGGGTAACATTAATAAGTATGAGGAGTTGATGAAGAAAATCTCTAATTTATGTAGTTTTTTTTACTCCTCGGTAAGATTAGCTTGTCATATTGATAAAAAAAATACATTTCGTTTATATCACTATCTCCTTTTTAGTGGCAACGTAGGGTTGCCATATTAATACAATATTAAACTGCCTGGTTTATCGAAATCAACTTCTATTTAATGGACCTCTTAAATCAAGTTATTATTGTATTAATCAGGTTTTGATGTACTTATAATCATTGAGAAATGTCTAAAATAATAAAAAATAATAAAACAAACTCAATCACATATAAAAAAGAAACATAATATCGGCTCTCAATTCCCCCATACCATGTGTAGAAATTGATCATCAATCGCATAAGAATCGCCTCGTTTTGTGATTTTAGATCCTCCAAATCGACTAACTATATTTCGGGGGTGACAATTAAATATGTCAAGCTTTGATGGCCACTTCCACCCTTCAAAACTTTTTTGCATAATTTAAATTTTCACGCATTGTCTGTCCTCGCCCCGAGCTAATGTTACCCCAAATGGTCTGAAAATTAAACGGATCGAAGATTAATTAAAGATTTTTTAAAAAATCTATCAATATCGCGGGATATTAAAGTGTTATTACATAAACAACATATGATTCTTCAACATAAAACTGAACTCGCCTTCTGTAGTTCTTCTGTAGTAACTGCTATACACAACTTTTTAGCAAGTTTATTTTTAACTCTATTTCCGCCAAAATTTTGAATGATGAGAAATAAATATATATTTGATAAATGTCAATTGTCACTGCTGGTTTCGTTTAAAAACACTTTTTACTTTCATAAATTAAACAACTTATTATTATACAGAGATTCAGTAAGAAGAGAAAAAATTAAACGTTCAAATACAAGTTAGTGAGTCAATGATACATTGAAAGCTAAAGTTACCCAGGTTGACTGTACTACAAACGTTTATTTAATTAAAAAAGTCTTGGTGTAATCCTCCTTAAGTTGAATATTTCAACTTCCCTACCTACGGTACCTCGTTAGCCGCGAGTCGCGAACATCTCAATTAACTTCATTAACAACGATTACACAAAATTAAAAGTATCAGAGTAGGAGCTCTTTTAAGATACTTCAGACATTGCGTTGTAGACAGTTTGTTTGTTTGTTTTTGTTGTAATGGTTTTCTGGTATGTGAGAGTTTATCGGCAACGGTAATCACGTACCATCAGGTGACCCACTTACCTGTTTGTGAAGCGATACTTTAATTAGCATAACGACAAAGTAAACCTAGTAATCTAGTTAAATTAAAAATAAATCTCGATAAAATCCGTTTATATTAGTTTTATTTTAATGTGTAATAATATACGCGTAAATAAATAAAATAATAATTATCGCTTGCTTTAATGGTGAAGGAAACCTGCATACCTGAGAGGTTCTCCATAAGATTTCGTAAGTTTTGTAAAGTCTACCAACCCGCATTAGGCCAGCGTGGTGGGCTAAGACCTAAAATTAGTAGAAGAGGTCCATGCCTGGCGGTAGGACGGACAAAACTGGGTTGGCATTGTATATTCATTATTTATGAGTAGAGCCACGCTGTAGACAGTTTTGTCTACAGCATGAATGGATTGGCTCGACTGAGTCGTTAGCACTGTCTCACAGAAAACCAACGTAAAGTAGCGGCTTGCTGCTGCGTTTCGTACGGTGAGTGAGTTATCCCGAGGCCCAAATCCTCCTTCCCTTCCTTAATTATACCTTCCCTTTAATATCGGCAACGCCCTTATGATTCTTCTAGTATTATGCGTACATGGGCGGTAGAGACCACTTACCATCAGTTGACCCACGGTACCGGTCTATGCCATAAAAATATTTTATGAAAACAATTGTACTGGAAACTTAATTCTCAAATACAAAGGTTGTAATAAAACTCGGATTGTTATTGTAATATTATCCCATCTATTGTTGATATCTAAATCTCGAGGACACGTCTTTATTACGCTCCTCACAACTCAAACAACAAAGCGGTCGACGGAAATTACCTCATCCGGTGAGGGACGGTGAAATTGTAAATTCAGTCTTTTGGATAAAAGGTTGGAAATAAATATTATATAGATTTATTTATTGGTAACAATTTATGTAGCAACCTATTAGAGCCAACTACAATTAACGATGATAAATGGAGAGGAAATGTGCATATCTGAGAAATTGTCCATAAGAATTTCGCAAGTATGTGAAGTTTGCCAACCCACATTAGTCTAGCGTGCAGGACTACAGCCTAATCCTCAGTCAGTAGAAGATGCCCGTGGGATGTAAAATACTGGGCTATTATTATTATAGATAAGGTAACTACTCGTTTGATGAAACCTATGAGCTATGCACAGTCTTAGACAAAGTCACAAGTCATTCTGTGTTAAATGAAATATAAAAAATGTAACCAATATTATAGCCGGATATGATACCACGTTTAAATGCCACGTTTTTAAATCTAGACCTTTTCTTAAAAAGCTATTTGCTCAAGCTACATACGACTTATCAATATGAATCGTAGCCCGCGGCTTTAGATTAGGGGTTGTTGTTTGTGACTGGCGTATTATCATAACAAACTACTGAAATTGAAATCCGGTTGAATATTATTTAATAAGGACTAGTAATTGGCTCCACGCTTATAGCTGTATTATATGTTGATATATTGCTAGTGGTAGGATATTCATATCTGCCTGGATAGCGACCACCGTACACATGGTGTTAAAACCTGCCGTAGTGATCTACACGCGTTGTGTGGATCGCGTTCCAGGATCAGCCAATGTATATCCGGTTCTCTCGAGGGGCTTGCGACATGACTTGATGGTTGGGGTGGGTATAGGGGTACATCCTTGTACCACTGTCCGTGCATCGGTCATCCGGCGCTCCTGTCGCAGGCCCCTCGATTTGCTTCTTCCCTCTCCAAAGAGACATACAGGCCGGCATGACTTTGGTGACCACCGATAAACTCATTGTATGTCAGTAGTCGCTGGTTTTTTGGATCGCACTACGCTTACTATCAGGTATAATGCAATCACTTTGCTTTGCTCGGATAAAAAAACCTTGTTTTTTGCGTTACCCATTATAAGATATAATGAATTAAAACCACAACGTAATTTCAAAATTATGTTGTAAGAAACTAAAAGAAAACTGCAATAAAAAAACCATAAACATAAAATAAATATCAATTGCCAAAATTTCTTTTTTTTGCGTCGGCGGTTTAGACTCTGCGTTGATGAAACAGACAGTCAGGGCAAGTATATATATCGATGTCATCAACTGACCAACGAACTCTGGAGACCCTCATATCTTCATATGACAATCTCGTACACGAAAGTGTGTCTACACCCTGCGGTGACCCATAAACAGGCAAGGGATCATAGTATGAGGTAAATAGATTATAACATACCCTAATTTCCCCAAAGTTACCCGACACACATCCTGTTAATATTTCCTGAATGGGAGCTTCCGGCAAGAGCGGAGCTCCGGATATGTTTTAATTCCATTATTAAATACACGTTTTCAACTTAATTACTTGATACAGGGTCTGAAAGTTAATTTCTGGGGCATTGTAAGAGCTTTGTTTAAATTTTAATGAGCTTTCTGTGTCGATACGTATACACAAATTGTATAAAGGTGCGTCTCTACTTGTAGTATTTCGCCGAATTGATGTTAAATGTTACAATTTAATGTCACGGAGCAATCTAATCTGAGACCGCTACTTTACGAAATTTTCTGTGAGACGGTGGTAACGACCCAGTGGAGTCGGACCATTCATGCTATAGATAAAACTGTCTACAGCGTGGCTCTACCACTCAATAGATCGTGGCTTAATACAAACGTATGAAATTAGCAATAAAATATACCTAATTAGTAATTCATTATATCAATAATTTTATATTCTTTTACAAAGACCAGATCATTAATTTTAAATGGATTTATCCACATGTTGATTTAAAAAAAAAAACATAACAATCTTGTAACAATCCCAAAAACTATTCTAAAGCCGAAGTAGCTGCTATAAATTCGATTTTAAACAGAAATACTCTGCCAAATGCTGAATGGAAAAGTTACTGAATGGTTGACAAACGCACAAGATCCGGGGAGACGAAGTTTGTTGAAACTTGTTCATAGCCCTGATGCTAGTTGAACAAATTGCACAAGTTTCTAATGATGCAGGCTTGAGGGCATTAAAATGTTTTAAAGATAAACGTAGAAGTAAAATTAGTGAAAATATTGTAAATTATAAGTTTGTAGTCTTAAAAGATTTTTGTTTTAATATAATTTAAAAGGAGTGCAAGTGGGACCCTTACTTACAGCTTAGACCTAAAGCCAACCTTATCTGCACGTGGTACACTGTGCTCATTTATGGACAAGGCAATGGCGAAACTTGGTTCTATTATAGGTTGTGAGGGTCAGGCGCTGGGTCGCTCCACATAAAACCAAATCCACCTTCAAATCATGATGGGAAGAAGAAACCTGGCATTAAGCCGGGATAGATAGAAAGAAAGCTAGACTATAATTTAAAACGGCTTTCGACAAATATAGTAAAGAGCTGTTAAAAATATCAGGTTACAAATAACAACCTACTACTATTATAAATGTCAATATTTTATGTTTGCGATTTTTCATTTTGGATGTTTGTTAGTTAATCACGCCTTAACGGTTGAATGGTTTTGGATGAAATTTAGGACATAGGTAGAACATGACCTGGGCTACGATCAAAAATTTTATTTTTATCTCGGAAAAAACATTTCACGTGTTCGGAGTCGAGAGCAAAAACTAGCTATTAATACTTTTTATAAATGTTAGAGTTTTTCTGCAGCAGCTATTGCAATCGGTTTCACGGCTGGTCCAATAAAATTGAAAATACTTCTGAAAGAACTGTAATATATTCGTTTTTGAAACTGTATAAATAGAGGACGGCTGCTTGCGAGATTAATCAAGTAATAGCGACGAGTCCTATAAGTATGCAATTATTGGAACGAAAATTTCGAATGGTTTTCAGTATCAGTCATATAATAAGTGAAATCAACAACTAAACGACGGTACAAAGGGACTATCACCGACGATACACTCATGGTGATGGCCCTAAGAACATTTTCCAAAACCTTAAATTCTTTTGTCACAAAAGTATGACATGTCCAGTTGGAAAAGCTAATGAAATACAATCTAAATCGGTCTAGTCTAGACGATACTAACACGTAGTTATAAATATTGAATGCTGGAAGCTCTTACGTTACGATATGTCGGTAGTTTCACAAGCAGTTAAAATTGACATTCGGTTTGAAGATGCGTGGGTGGATTTTAAAACGTTGGCTATTTATTGTTATAGTTTGAGTGGTAAACAAAATTATGGGGATAATTTATACCCTACTCAAGCAATCTCCAGGGTATCAGAAATTACTTACTGACTCCATATCTGAACCGGAATAAGTATTCTTACTTACTTACTTGATAAAAACATTACTTTAACTATGAATGAAAAAAAATATATATTTAAATTCACTTTTTATAAATACGTGACCGTCAAAAAGTGTAAAACCTTTTTTACAACGAGTCATAAAAAAGGTGAAATAAACATATATTTGGAAGTTAAGACCATTAATTTGTACAAAATAAATATCATGTGTATATGTTGCACACCCATATTTTATTCCCCTATTTTTTTATCACGTTCATATCTGTAAGAGCATAAGGTTTTTTCTGCACGGGAAAATATTTATTTATTGTATTTTATTTTATTTTATTTGGGAAACAAACAGTACAATGACAAATATAACAATAATGAAAGCGATACCAATACTCAAACCAGTAAAGTTTCCACACACAGATACACAAAACACCGCAATATAAAATTAAATTAAAAGCAAAACAAGTAAGTATGTAGTAAGTAACATTAAGATTAGTGACATTAAAAAATTACACAACATTAAAACTAAATACAGTCTACTATTCCTTTTTTAAATTCTAAGAAGGAGCCTACAAATGGGTCCACATGTGAAAACCTTCCATTATACTCATTACAGACTCTACAGATGAATGTGTTTTGAGCATAGTTAGTTCTCACATGGGGCAAATTAAACAAGATTTTTTTAGAATTACGTGTACGTAAATTTGGACATCTGAACCTTAAACAGCTTAACAGATATGATGAATCAATATTGTTTCTTAATAATTTAAACAAAAATAATTGATCTCTCAGAGTAATTATTCAAATCATTCTTTATGACTTCGTTATCGATACCTATTGGAAGCCCCTCCTTCCAATAGGTATGATTACTAACCAGCTGATTTTTTTGTTTTTACTTAGTTAATATTCATATAATTTAACAGTCATATTGTCCTACAAATAAAATAATAAATTTTTGAGTATCATCAAATCGAAATATTAAAAAGTTAGGCCATTGGCTCTCACATCTCCCTCAAATACATAAATCCAGCGCTTTTTGGGGCGTCCGCGGGATTAGACCCCTGGTAGAAACTGACTCAGTCATTTACGACTTAGATGACATTCCTGAAATTTATTCTCATTTGTAATCTGAACAATTTTACTTCAGTGGTCGCATGGGTAGCATACCAATAACAGAAACTAATATTTTATATTTATGTTCCTTGACATTTTAATGCAGCAGAACCGTCGCGACAGATATTCAAGTTTTATTGAGTGTTGAATGTAAAATCCGTTTATAGCTCTCGTATCTAAGTTTTAATGTTTTTATCGTTTGATAAAATTCTTCATCCACCTTCGAGACGGAATTTTCATTTATTTATTTATTTATTTATAATTCTTTATTGTACATTGGATTACATACATGCAAGAAAAACAGTTAACAATACAGAAGTACAATTGGCGGCCTTATCGCTCAAGGCAATCTCTTCCAGGCAACCATGGGATGGAGAAATAGTAGGAGCCAGAAAGGGTCCCTACCCTAAACGCAACAGCAAGCTGCTAGTTCACGTAGTTTTCTTGTAAGACGGTGGTAATAATCCGGTCAAGCCGGTTAATTCATTTTATAGACAAATCTGTCTACATCTTACCTTAATATGTCTATGTTTATTAAATGTTTATCTGGTTTTATAATAGTATACTTACCCTGAGATTGTCACTGATCTTAGTGCTTCTAAACTAAGTAGGTTCATGAAAGATTTTGAAGCAGTTTTCGTTATTATGGAGTTTTAAGAGAAAAAATATTTGTGGAGATACATTTACCCTATAGGAAGTTTAAGTATAAGTTAATAATTTATGTATAAAATATAGGAACTAAAGAATTATTATCGTTCTGAAACCATTTGGATATATAAATAGAAGCAGTTTCGAAATGGGACAATGTCGTTACCAACTCATTATTTAAGAATGTTCTTTATATGCGAACCTCGTAATAATTCAAAGTTAATATTCGGGACTACAGCTTAGCCTTTGTGTTAAGGATCAATGGAACCAATTTATTTGCGAGGTAATTTGTGAACATTTTCATCTTGAATTGGGAATTTCTATTGATTGGTGATAAAGATGCTTGAAGATTGATACTGAATGATCCTTTTAGGAGTTATTGGATTAAACGAGTTGATTATATTTGATTGACTCTAAGCTTTTCAGCCACTCCTACTTCCCTTGTATGCTGTTAAATAATAATATGTAAGGTGCTAAGTGGAGACGGTAGATTCGCTTCAGGCTTACGCCATACTACTGCATATTAAATACTAATGATATTACATTTTTTGGTGTAAGAAATTTCAATAGTTGTTAACTAAATATTTCAAACATTTTATGTCCAATTCTATTAAAATAAAAGGGTTATTTTGCCCTTTTTCTGCTCCGTCGGAAAATAGGGATCAGGACAATTCTGGTTGAAGGTGACTTTACTGTCATTACTCGAGTGGAGGTCTTTTGCATCTAACATAGCACTGCAGTACGCCTAATAGTCGTTTTTGTTTTTTCTCCAGACATCAAGTAGCTGTAGCCACTAGTGGGAACTATGATAAATTGATGGCATGATTAATTTTATATCATACTAGCTTTTGCTCGCGGCTCCGCCCACGTGATCAAACAAACAAACAAACAATCAAACTCTACAGCTTTATAATATTAGTATAGATTTGGGTAGCTTAGCAACGGAAGCCTTCAAATAATATTATTTCGGTAGCTTAGCAACGGGAGCCTTCAAATATGAATAATTTTCCCCGTTTTTGCAACATTTTTCACTGATGCTTCGCTTCTAATGGTCGCAGCGTAATGTTATATATCCTAAAGCCTTCCTCGATAAATGGACTATCCAACACAAAAAGAATTTTTCAATTCGAACCAGTAGTTCCTGAGATTAGCGCGTTCAAACAAACAAACAAACAAACAAACAAACAATCAAACTCTACAGCTTTATTATTAGTATAGATTATTCGAGTACGAAAATAGTTTTCGAGCGGTTCTTTCCTTTTTACAGTATGAATTACTTGGTTTGGCACTTCGGCAATGGTAATTTTATACGTATTCGAAAACTGTGAAAGTATTTGTAACGTGTACTAAACCTACATACTGTACAGAGCAGGATGAATATAATGTCATCCGTGGAGAGACGAGGGAAGGTCTTCGACGCAACGGTCGCCAGAATTATGCCAAGTAATCTCTCTTTTCTAAGACATTTCTCAAATTTTAGCAATTCGTCGAAATAAATGAAAAGTTCAGTTTACCCTTTGACAATAAAATTGGCATGAAAATAAATGACCACAAGAATATATGTCACAATCTTTTATCTAAATCTGCAATAAATTCAATTATAAATCTGCCGAAATTAACTTTTTTGCCGACGTTATTCACTAAGCAAGTATTTTTGTTTATAAAAACCACGAGAGGTCCAAACATATTAGTGTTTAGAGATAATCTAGACACATGATTGTGACTGCATTGAATACTAACAGAAATTAGGTTTTATGGATAGCAGTAATTTAAATTTCTAGGCGGTATTGTTACTGTATATAGCTGGCGTGGCGCTTACCACCAGGCGACCGGCATGCACGTCCCGGTATTAAGACGGAAATTACCTCTGAAAGAAATATTGTTTGAAAATTTACAAGAATAATCTGCAAGTCATATTAAAAACACCCCAAGAATTCCTTTGTATTATTGTTAAAACACAATTTGATATGCTTAATGGAATTATACAGGGTTAATTTTAAAACACCAGCAACCTCGCAGGACCAGATAGCTGACCCCATACGGAACAACTTTTGTTCTACGAGTTTGGATATAACTCAATATGTTTAAAAAAAATGATTTTACAAGTTTTTGTTGTGTAGTGTTTTTCTTCGTAGACTGCGGCGCGGCACAGCGTGAGCGCACGACATCAAAAGCGGCGGTCAGCTGCTCAGCGGTCAAGGTCAAAGGCGCTAGCCCGGTTCCCCACGCTTCGCGTGTTTGTTTACGTAATCTGCGATGCGCGTTGTAACATTCAAGACGGAAATTAAATAAATAATTATTTTTGTATGAAAATAAAATCTAACAAATTATCAAAAGACGTAGAACAAAAGTAGTAGCTTATAACCTTAGGAATCTAGTCCTGCGAGGTTGTTGGTGTTTTAAAAATAACCCTGTATAACAATAATAATTGATCATACGATAAAACGTCAAAGTGAAGTCACGTAGTCCGAGTGCCGTATTGTTTCAAATAGAAACTTTATTAATTGAATTTAGTTTGAGGTTTGTTTGTTTTGATATGGCTTGAACTGTGCCTTTGTGAATGCCTTGCATTCGCAGTGAATGGAAATTCGTGGTTTCTATGCGACAATAAGTTTTACTGTTACATCAAACGATTTGTTGAAAACAATCGAGACTTTCGTTCGAATGCACAAAAGGTGCATTTATACTTCCATGACATTTCGCCGAATCGAGAGCCGTGGCTGTCCTTGTTACGCTAATATGGACGGAAAATGTTGTTTGTTTTTGTTTGGAGCATAAAATTGAATTGTTTGCCTCGTATAAATTATGCATTAGAAAAGGTAGTTTTTTTCTTTTGTACCTAAATTGCATAACTGAGTAAAGATATCGATTAACTTTTAAAATAATGGTTAATAGCATCAAATAAACGCAGTCAGAATTTGCATATGTACTGTGATTTAACCAGTAGAGCTATGACTTTTAAAAATGAAGATAGCATAATACAAGTAAATTTTATGATCAGTTGGTAAATTTTACCATTAAAATTATGAAAAATATATTTCTGTCTAAATTATTGCAATTTTCTTTATGGCGGTCAGTAAACGGGCACGTTGGTCACTTGATGGAAATTACTTCCCACCCGTCATGAACACCCGCAATACTATCCTTTGGTTGATTCTTCTAGTATTCTAGGTGTTTGTGATTTTATTTTCAAGTCTGTTTTGTCATCATTAAAATATGTGTCGTTATTTATAGAATTTTTTTACTGTAGCAATTCATAATATATCGTATGCCTTACAGGCATTGCTATTGATGTATTGCTTCCTCCGCGATACGATGGGGGCGTTAGATGACTATTTCTGTCGAATTTACGAATTGGAAGATAAAGTGCTCTTGAATCTGCTTTAGCTTTAAACGCTTAGGTTTGGAAAGAGGTATTTTTTCCGGATATCTCACTCGCGCTATGAAATCTTCACACGTGTGAATGAATAGGAGCAATTGTGTCGGAATATTAAATTCGACACTCGACCTTCTTTAGTTTATGGATCAGTTCGCGGGAGTCACATGCGGTCCAAATACCGCTCATATAAGGTTATTGCGCCTACCCCCGTTTCTAATTGTCACACTTCCATATTTGGGTTAAGGGTTGTGGCGTATATTGCATACTCGTATGTTGAACCGTTTATTGCGCTTTTTTCAGGTTAATAGCAATAATGCCTTTGGGACAAAGCTTATGAGATATTTAGGTTTAATTTAACCTTATAAAATGAATCAGTTAGATCCATTTGTTACGAGGTGGTAGCCTCTCCTATACGTTTGGGTTGGTATCACCACTTTGTCTATAACTGCCGCCAAGGATTAGTGTGTAAGCACTGTTCTGTTTCGTTTTAAAGGATATTGAAGCCCGTGAAATTACTTGGTATTATGAGACTTAACAATTTATGTCTCGAAGTGACGAATGAAATCAAGTGCATAGCACTGCATAAGTGCTTTGTAATTTAAAGTTATGTGCGTGCTGTATCTGTTTATGGGCAGGCGTGGCGCTTACCATCAGGCAAGCGACCTGCTTGTTTTTTCATTCAAACTTTATAAAAAAAACACCACAATGCATAGATACACACACATCCTGCAGACAAAGGGGTTAGCGTTATAACGCTCCACTTTTTTGTCAAGGTAGTAACTTTATTTACTGATTAAAATAAATGGAGGCGGTTCTCAAATTTTTTCGCACATTTTCTATTATTTATACGTTTAAAATGTTTGACTTTACAAAATTACTTTAATTGTTGTAATTATACAACATTTTTGGATTTGCTGTTTTGGAATCGCAAATCCCTCGTAGTTCCTGATACCCACGATACAGGATAACCTAGTGTGGGGTCAGGACTATGTGTGTTACTGTTGGGTGTTATTGTCAAGCCTAGTCAGAAATTAGTGAGATTCACACACAATATGTGGATCGCGTTCCAGGATCAGCCAGTGTATATCTGATTGTCCCGCGGGCTCGCCTCCTGTCGCAGGCTCCTTGATTTGCTCCTTCCCTCTTCGGAGTGTAAAGAAGCATTTATACAGGCCAGCATGATTCTGGTAACCATTGATAAACTTATTGTTTATTGTGCGTGCGTTTTTTGGACTGAACTACGCTTACCATCGGGTGTAGTGCATTCACTTAGCCGTATTCGGATAAAAAATAATAATAACCTCATAAAACAAGTCATTTAGCTAAAAAATGTCTACGTCTTTTGGATTAGTATCTTTTAGTTCCAATAACTTTATTATGAAATCTCTTATGTCATCTTTAAAATACTTCTTATTTATACTTTATTGTTATTTATAGAAAATGTTTACTGTAGCAATTCATAATATATCGTATGCCTTACAGGCATTTCTATTGATGTATTGCTTCCTCCGCGATACGATGGGGGCGTTAGATGTCTATTTCTGTCGAATTTACGAATTGGAAGATAAAGTGCCATTGAATTTGCTTTGGCTTTTTTATAAATTTCATTAAAATTGTAGCACTATTTTGCTTGTGGTAGGTATATCCGCCCGGATAGCAACCATTGTATACTTGGTGTTACACCTTGCCATAGTGACCGACAGACGCAGTGTGAAGAAGCATTTAAAAGGCCAGCATAATTCTGATGACCACCGATAAACACATTCAAAGTAACGGAAATCTTCGTTTTTAACAATCTTTACAAATATGGAAACAAAGGCTGGCTTTTTGAACCTGCCTTTGATTTGAATAATTCACATTTCAATTACTACCTTTTTGAAAGGTGTCTGAACTGTATTTAATTAGCGGTGAGCCGTTCGTCCATCACAAAGAACGCAGCGTTTGAAACAGTGGCTAGGTGTCAGGCCTTTGACCTCGAATTAAAGCTGGTGCGGTTGCTTCCTAGTCTATAACGAGGTCGGAGAAATTGTGCCAGTTACGGATTTTCGGTGTCGGAAATATAAACCTGACTCATATTAAGATAAATTAACTGACGAAAAATACGGAGGTTTTCAATTCAAGTTTTTTTTTTATCCTGGCTCGCCAAAGTGACTAAGCTACACCTAATGGTAAGTGTAGCGCAATCCCAGAATAGTGTCGACCAACGATAAACAATGTGTCCATCGTAGGTCGGAAAAATCATGCCGGCCTGCCAAAAGGCCAAGGGGAAGGGAAGGAAAAGGGATGGGAAAAGGGTTAGGATCAGGAGGTACCCCCCTGAGGCCAAGGGGGATGGGAAGGAAAAAGGGATGGGAAAAGGGTTAGGATCAGGAAGTACCCCCCTGGGGAGATCCGGATATACACTGGCTGACCCTGGAACGCGACCCACACAAGGTGTGTCACTATGGCAGGTTTTAGCACCGGTGTACGGTGGTCGCTATCCGGTCGGATACAAGTATCCTCCCACCAGCAAGTTTAGGTATATATTTTAGGAAATTTTTGTGAGTGGTAGAGCCACGCTGTAGACAGTTTTGTCTGAAGCATGAATGGGCTGGCTCGACCGGGTCGTTACCACTGTCTCACAGAAAACCGACGTAAAGTGGCGGCTTGATGCTGCGTTTCGTACGGTGAGTGAGATATCCGGAAGCCCATATCCCCCCCCTTCCCAATCCCTAATTACCCCTTTCCTTGAAGGTCGGCAACGCGCCCATGATCCTTCTGGTGGTGGGCGTACATGGGCGGTGGAGATCACTTACCATCAGGTGACCCACTTGCTCGTTTGCCGGCCTATGCTATAAAAAAAAATGCATATCTGAGAATATTTTCATAAGAATTTCGAAGGGTAGATAAGTTTGCTTAAGTTCTCTATTCATGTTCATTGTAGTTCATACTACTGGGTCCCTAAATATAAATAGCTATGGGTCATAACTATTTCTGAATGGAGCGGTTTACAAAGTGTAGCCAATATCCCTACAGGAACCAATTATAACTTAGCCGGAGTTCGGATAAAAGGTAAATGAACTTTTGTGCGTACATTCTTAGAAAAACCATTACGGGTTTTCCCATCACATTGAGAAATTTATAGGATTATCGCATTGAGTATCTTTGGGTTTCCTTTGTTACAAGGTGGTTGGTCCCTCGTATGCGAGAGGCCGTCTTGGTTGGTACCACTACTTTGTCTAATTCTGCAGCCAAGCATCAGGGTTTAAGCATTGTTGAGTTTCGGTTTATAGGATATTGAAGCCAGTCAAATTACTGGGCATTATCAGACTTAACATATTATGTCTGAGGGTGACGAGCGCAGTTCAGTGCCATGCAGTGCTTTGTAATTCAAAGTTATTTGTGGTGTTGCTTCTGTTTAAGGAAAGGAGTGGCGCTTACCATCAGGTGAAAACCTTGTTCCACAAAATCAAATAAAAAAATAAAAAGAATAATTTTTAGAAGTGGTCTTTATAAATCTTTCTTATCAGCTTTGAGCTATAAATCCTTTTTATTAAAATGATTGATCCTAATTGATCCACGTATCCGTAGTTATAATACAAAAAATCGCTTTGAATTATGAACCACCACCGTTATTTCTCATCAGTTAAAGAGAATCATCAAAATCAGATCTTTGCCTAGAGTGATGTGTGACTAAACATACAAAACAACCACGTCCAAGTGAGAACCTCTTTTGAATCGTTGTGATTTGAAACTCGATGAAACGAAAATGCTTCATGTCAAAGACAAACATATTCATAAATAGAATTTCGCCTGCGAGAGAATGAGATAGATTACAAGTATGCTATCACGTACAACGAAGCCTTCGGAAAATGTGTCATAAACAACGTGGTGTATTATTTTTTTGCATTTACGTATTAAAATTCGTTGGTTAATTAATTTGTTTTAATAATTCTGAAGTTTCACTCCTGCCCTGTGTGAATTGCACACACATACACTTTTGTTCTTCGGTCAAAATATTGATGCTCTTTGGTTCAAACCCACGTGGAGTTGATAAAGCTGTGGCTTTGTAAGCCTGTAAGCGTGCTTCTAAGAAAGGTAAGACATTGCCCTGTGACTTATAGCATACGTAGAATCCATAGTAAGAGGCTGAACCAATGTAATAAAATTACGAATTTGGTCTTTGATAATATTGTGATATATAGAAAGAGTAATTTGTAGGGATTCCTTTTTATTACGCATAACACGTAATGCTTTTATTCTTTTATTTTGTAAAAATATATTTTTTTGTATTTCAATGAACTATGTTTAGCAGCGATAGCTCAGCGGGGAGTGGTAGGGGCTATCGAGACGAAAATCGCAGGTTTGAAACCAGCCCCAAGAGCATACACCACTGACTTTTCTAAGTTACGTTACGTATATTAATTGTTAATTATCGCTTGCTGTAACGGTGAAGGAAACATCGTGAGGAAACCTGCATACCTGAGAGAACTCGATAAGATTTTTCGAAGGTATGTGAAGTCTGCCAACCCGCATTAGGCCAGCGTGGTGGACTACGGCCTAATCCCTCTCATTCAGTAGAGGAGGCCCGTGCCCAACAGTGGGACGTATATAATACAGGGCTAGTAAAAAAAAAATGTTTGCAAATTTTGTGTAGGTTATTCGTGTAATAAGAGTAATTTAAGAAACAATTTTAGTATTTAGCAGAGAATAAAAAAAATGGTTTTTATTGACTGTCTCGGTGGCGCAGTTGTATTGCGTACGTGATATGACTGCTGTACCGAGGTCTCGGGTTCAATCAGAATCGGGTTCAGCAGAATATACAATAAAATAAATTTTAATAAAACTTGAAACCTATTTTTTATTTTATTTTTTAATTTTTTGTGTTAAATACACCTATGGTATGTAAAATTCAACTCAGTATCACAATCGTGACGACTGAGCTGTTTTTTTTACTCCGTATTTTATCATCAGATCTTAAGAAAAGTTATATGGGACCACATCGCAGCTAACCTCTATAGATTTTTTTCCGACAAAATCGATCCATAATAGGCCGAGAAATCGATGTACATAAATAAAAATTAACTCTCCGAATTGAGAACCTCCTCTTTTTTTTGGAGTTGGTAAAAACAAATGTTTAATTCACATGAATGACGAGACAAGTAGGCAACTTGCAAGATGTTGGGAGCTGAGGCTGCCCACATCGTATTTTTTTTTTCTTAAAAAATAAACCGTTTCACTATTCACAGAACCATCACGTTTTCAAGGCCAAACTGTATAGCTACACTAATGTTACCATCCAGACTGTACACAAACACTCCACCGTCCTAGTGTCCTCACGCGGTAATTGAACTTGGGACGTTTGCGTCACAAACCGTGCATTAGCTGGTCATCGATGCGAATGCGTAATGTTTACTTTTTAATGTATGGGGTAACTCGTTATGGGATAATGGGGATTTGTTCATGGGCTTTTTTAAATTAACTAGTTTTTATCGCAGCTCCTTTTGTATGATTAGATTTATTGATATCGTTGAGACGAGGTGGATTTCTTTATAGCATAGGTTGGCGAACGAGAAACTGGGTCATTTGATGGTAAGTGATCTCCATCGCTCATAAACGCCCACAATACCAGAAGAGTCATGGGTATGTTGCCGACTTTAAAGGGAAGGGATAGTTAAGGAATTGAGAAGGGGAGGGGGATTTGGGCATAGAAGCAGCTAATTTTCGTCAGTTTTCGTTGAGACATAGGTAATGGCACGGTCAAGCCATCTCATTCATGCTGTAAACAAAATTATCTGCAGCATGACTCTATTTTTAATGTACAAAATAATTTTCTCAATAAACTTTTAAAGAAAATCAGCAGCAACTTTGTTCTTAAAGACGCAAATCGATCCGCCTCTAAAGTAAAGAGGCTTGGAAAGCGGATACAGACGTCGGTATGATAGATAGTTTAAGAGAAAGTGATCCCGCCTACGATGCCGAAAATTTGCCCTCTATGCCTACAAAGCACTGATAGTTCAATACTTCGCTTTTGTTGGGGTAGTTATATGTTAGTTTAAACGAAAGGGGTAACACGTTATGGGTAATTTCTGCTTTGAAATAATCTTCTTTTTTTATATAATTATAATATGCAGCTAAATATTTACTTATAAGTTCACATCTATAGAGGTGAGCACAGGTATAGAACAAGAGCTGAGAGTCTAGTCTGGGAATTTTATAAATGAATAAGGCTCGTTACTTTGGTTAGATTACTCTTTGAAAAAAAAATTGACTTTGTTAAAAATACAACAGAAAATATCACACAAAGTTTGATAAAACTTATAAAGTAACTCCTATAATCCTGTGTAAGATTTCGCTTATTAAGAAATGTACCATTTCGCAAGAATAAAGACGCTGTAGCTTGGATAAAAACAACCTACTCAATTTTCTCTTAACATTTTCTTCTGTTTTTTCACACAAGTAAATTTTGTATAGGCCTATCTCGCTCACTCATTTAGGCCGTATTATCTATTTGTCTAGCCTTTACGATGCTCTCAAAGTAACTGCGGTCTTTGAACATATAATTCTACTACATTTAGTTAGTATGGGGTAGTTTGTTGAAGGCAATATTAGGTTATCATTATTATGATCAGTATCTCATCGATAATGTTAAAAAAAGTACTTTGACACATATAATACGAGGTGGTAGGTCCCTCGTATGCGAGAGGCCGTCTGGGTTGTTACCACCGCTATGTCTATTACTGCCACCAAGCAATAGTGTGTAAGCACTGTTGTGTTTCGGTTTGAAGGACATTGTAGCCAGCGAAATTACTGGGCATTATGAGACTTTACATCTTATGTCTCGGGGTGCCATGCAATGCTTTGTAATTCAAAGTTCTGTGTGGTATTGCTTTTGTTTATGGGCAGGCTTGGTGCTTACCATCAGGCGAGGGCCTTGCTCGTCTCGTCATTCAATAAAACAATAAAAATAAAAAGATAGAATATAATGAATTTAAGTAGCATTTAGATAGTTTATACTACTTTTTTCGGAAAGTATCTTAAGGTTAAATGTAACTCCAATCCGGATAATTCCGTCGACTGCCCAGGGACGTTATGTTCCTCAAAGTTAAGAGACAGTTATAAATCTGTTTGTTATACACTGTTATATTATTATGCGATAGAGCTATGTTGTATCCAATCTGTCTACATCACGAATGGGCTGACTCAACCAGGCACTATTGTCCCGCAGAAAACCGCAGAATTTAATCAAAAATGTATGCGACTAATTTTACACCTGATGTAAAACAGTAACACTTGTTGCGTATCACCCCATTAAACACCAAATTACAAGGGTTGCGCAACCACGGCATGCCGTAGCACCCCGTGACCTAGATAAGGGGTGAGCGAACTGCCCCATACCTGAGGATTTCACCCCGTAACGTCTTACCCCATACAATAAAACGGACGGATTGTACAAATACTTGGCTTTTTTAGAGAATTAACGGTTACTGATATTAGTAAAACATTAAAATTATTATTACACAGCATTTTTAAAATGACTGCCTCCGTGGCGCCGTGGTATTGCACACGCGATACGACTGCTACGGTCTCGGGTTCGATTCCCGGATCGGGTTAAAGTGATATTGGGTTTTTCTATCACGAAATGAATTCGACATTCTGCTGTATATAACAAAAACTAAAAGGCTAATAAACTAAACAATTTGAGTCGGTGGTACTGTAGTTTACTAGCCAATGATCGATACCACTGACTCATTTTTTTTACTTTAGGCTTTTAGTTCTTTTGAGTCAGTTTTTTTTCGAAAAGGTCTTATTTTACTATTTTTAGTGAAAGAATCATCAAAGCCGGTGCATAAATGATGACGTTTGAATCTTTTATTCCTAATTTTACCCTCTTCGGGTGAATTTGTTATTTATATTTAAATGAACCAAGAACAAAAGAATCATTGTTGCTTTGCCGACCTATGGATAATTTTATTCAGGGGAAAGAGAGGAGGATTTGGGCCTCTGGATATCCCACTCACTGCAAAACAACAGCAAGCTACTACTGCACATTGATTTTCTGTGAGACAGAGGTAACTCGTCCGAATCCGTCCATCCATGCTACAAATAAAACTATAGTGTGGCTTTACCACGTATCATATCAAAAGTGCTTGAACTAAATAATCATAAAAAATCGTTTCCATTTCACGACAAGTGACACTCGATTTTAGGCAAATGATATCCAAAAGTCGCATTGTATGATATTCACATTTTAAGGTCCAATAAACACGATTGAACAGGGTGGAGTGCCCTACGATAAATTTGATTTTACTGCGACATATTTAGTAACGGGTTCGCAGTACTGGATCTGGGTTAGTTGAACCGTTTTAGGGTTTTGCTTCTTAGAATCGACTGCGACCTATGAGTTTTGATACCTGCTAAAAGTGGGGTTATAAGTTGGCCCCTTTGTCTGTGTGTACATCTGTGGACTGCAGCTCCTAAGCGAATGGATCGTTTTGTGTTTTTTTTTTGTTTTAAGGCTAGTTGAATCACGTATATGCTATATAGATGTCGGTGATTTTAACGAGTAAGTTATTATTGCTGTTCTGAAAAATCTTAATAGATTTTGTACAGCATAGACCAGCAAACGAGCAAGTGGGTCACTTAATAGTGAGTGATCTCCACGTTCACAATACCAGATGAATCATGGACGCGTTGCCAACCTTAAATAAAATTCATAATTAAGAAATTGGGAAGGGGAGGGGAATAATCCTACAGATATCTTACATACTGTACGAAACGCAGCAGCAAGTCGCTAATTTATGTTGGTTTTCTGTGAGACAATGGTAAAAATCAGGTCGAACCAGCGCATTCATGCTGTAGATAAAAGTGACCGAGGAGAGACAACTATTCCATAGACAATCTATGGGAAGTGGCGACTTACTGTAGCGTTTTGTACCATAAGATTTCGGAAGGCTCAAATCCTCTCACTTTCCCAGCCCTCATTTCTTCACTTTGAGATTGGCAACGCATCTATGATTCGTCTGTTATAAGTGCAGATGTCCATGTGCGATGAAAATCATTTACCATCAGGTGATCCTCTAGTTTGCCAGGTCCTAGTATAAATTAACTTCAGATCACACATTATTAATTACTTTTATCCCTTTTCCGAAATTGACGTTAAAACAATTTTCGCTACCACTTCTCTCTTCTTCTCTTTCCTCTCTTCTTCTAATTGTGTATCCCGTCATCACAATAAATATCCTTGTAATGTAACAAATTAGAATTGGATTGAGTTCAGATAATTCTTGAAAATATAAATTAAATTAACCTATCTTTTCCTGTACAAAAACTGTTTTATATCCTTTATAGGATTTCAGATTATCTCTGCGTGTTTTAATAGAATCTCTTCATTGTTTTCGTCCTGAAGGCATTATAAACAGTAATTTTCACATTTTCTAGATAAGTTTGACTGGACGGTTGCAAAGGATATGTCATAGTTAATCCTTTTAGAATTAGCATATAGTCCAGGCAGTTCAAACTGTGATGCATGAGTGCAACGAACGCAGGCTGGTATCGAGCGGCGCGGCCGATGACCTGCTTCTCAGCAGATTTGGGCACACGCCCTTATTTTACTTGTTTTATTATGACTTTTATCCGTAAGGTGTGTAAAAAATGGCGATGACTGAAGAGTTCTCCCGCAAAGAGGTCTCGACTCATTAAAATATCCATTGTTTCCCTAACAATAATGCCAAACACGTTTTATTTTCTGCTTTTGTTGAATTGTGCAGTTTTTTTATTGCATACAACTGCAAACGAGCAAGTGGGTCCCCTTGATAGTAAGTGCTCTCCACCGCCCATGCATGCCCACGATACTACAATAATAATAGGCGCGTTGCCGAGCTCAAAGGGAAGGGATAATTAAGGGATTGGGAAGGGGAGGGGGATTTGGGTCTCCGGATATCTCACTCACTATAAGCAGCACCAAGCCGCTAATTTACATCGGTTTTGTGTGAAACAGTGGTCACAAAGTTTGGAGTAGAGCGTTGAACGTTAACGCATGGCAAGTCACTATCATTAATCAACTGTATGTCATTTGCTGCCAATACCATAGTGATATTGTCAATCTGTCATTTACTGTCAATACTGTAGCGATTAATGTTTGTGTCAATGTCAAAGCTATTCACGAAAATTGTGACAGTCGAAAATTATCGATACTTTTTCTTTATCCGACCACGGCAAAGTGATTGCACTACATCTGAAGATAAGCGCAGTGAAGTTAAAAAACCAGCACCGATAAACAATGAGTTTATCAGTGGTCGCCAGAATAATGTCGGCCTGTATAAATACTTCTTCATACTCCGAAAGAGAGGCTTCGTGGGGCCTACATCAGTCAGACAGATAACCGATGCAAACACAGGGATAGAAGGATGCACCTATACCCGCCCCAGCATCATCAATTATCAAGTCATGTCACAAGTCCCTCAGGAGAGCCGGATATAAACTGGTTGATTCTGGAATGCGATCCAAACAAGGTGTGTAGGTCACTATTGCATGTTTTAACACCATGTGTACGGTGGTCGCTATCCGGGCCGATACGAATATCCTACACCAGCAAAACCTTTCTTTAGACAAATAATTAAAAAAAAAATACTCGTCTGTTGGTCTTATCAGTATTCATTCCCATGATTTATTCAAATTTCAGTATTTTGTATATTTGGTTCAAAATATTAGAAGAATATACGCCTTGGTTATTAAAATTTACATTTTAAGCCAAATATTATTTAAGAAAACTTTGCAGTGACTTTGGGATGGTCGTGTATATTTTCTGATAGAGTTAACACAATATATTGATCTTTGTGAATTCGGTGGTAAATGGAGCGATGACCTATAATAAAGATATTTAGGCAGGGTTCCTTAGACATAAATTCATCTGTATCGCATATGAATAAGTAGTAGAGCCTCACTGTAGACAGTTTTGTCTACAGCACAAATGGGCTAGCCCTGGTCGTTACCACTGCCTCACAGAAAACCGTCGTAAAGTATCGGTTGGGTGCTGCATTTCGTAAAGTGAGCGAGATGTACGGAAGGCCAAATATCCCACCTCTTTCCAATCCCATAAGCAGAAGCAACACCACACAGAACTTTCAATTATAAACCACTGCATGGCACTGAACTGTGCTCGTCACACCCAGACATAAGATGTTAAGTCTCATATAGCCCAGTAATTTCACTTGTTTCAATGTGCTCCAAACCTAAACACAACAGTTCTTACACACTGTTGCTTTGGTGGCAGAAATAGACAAAGCGGTGGTATCAATCCAGATGGCGTCTCGCATACGAAGGACCTACCTCCATGTATAAATATATCGGGATATTAATGGGTGAGCGCTCCAAGATCGTTGACAGCTGGTTTAAATTTACGGTTGTTTTAACCACAACATAAATAATGAAGGAATTAATTTCTTTTTAATAATATTTTACGGAGTTTGTTAAGTTTACAAACAGTTAATTAAGCAGTCATCGACATAGTAGAGAAGAAAATGTAAATAGAAAATAGTCATTTTAAAATTTTATATTTGCAATTTGTTCCTACACTGTGGACATGGTGTTATAACCTGCCATAGTGACCTTGTGTGGATCGCGTTCCAGAATCAGCCAGGGTCTATCTGTTTCTCTCGAGGGGCTTGCGACATGACTTGATGGTTGGTTGGAGCGGGTATAGGAGTACATCCTTGCATATCTGTGTCTGCATCAGTCATCGGCCTGTCTTGTCGCAGGCCCCTCGATTAGCTTCTCTCGTCTTCGGAGTGTGAAGAAGCATTTATATAGCCCGGCATAATTCTGGTGACCACCGATAAACTCATTGTTTGTTGGTGGTCACTATTTTTTTTAGACTACACTACGCTTACCATCAGGTGGAGTGCAACTTAGCCGTGCTAGGATAAAAAAAAAAACATTAATAGTAGGAATAATTCATCTTAAATACGAAATATTTGAATTTAAACAATTTCACAGATAGATTCACCGATATTAAATTTAATTATATTTTATTTGACGTTTAATTACTTTAAAACTAATTTACAGTTTTTGTTTAAATTGCAGTAGGTAATCTATACTAATAATAAAGCTGTAGAGTTTGATTGTTTGTTTGTTTGTTTGTTTGTTTGAACGGGCTAATCTCAGGAACTACTGGTTTGAATTGAAAAATTCTTTTTGTGTTGGATAGTCCATTTATCGAGGAAGGCTTTAGGCTATATAACATTACGCTGCGACCATTAGAAGCGAAGCATCAGTGAAAAATGTTGCAAAAACGGGGAAAATTATTCATATTTGAAGGCTTCCGTTGCTAAGCTACCGAAATAATATTATTTGAAGGCTTCCGTTGCTAAGCTACCCTAATCTATCCTAATATTATAAAGCTGTAGAGTTTGATTGTTTGTTTGTTTGTTTGATCACGTGGGCGGAGCCGCGAGCAAAAGCTAGTGTTCAATATTGATAACGCTACTGAGCCGTATTATTAGATATTAGCCAGTGAAGATTGTATCGTAACACTAACAGCTTTCGTGGCGCAGTGGGCGAATAGCCGTCTGCGAAGCGAGAGGCTGTGGGTTCGATTCCCACACCGAATCTTATGTAACCCATAAATATTCGTTTCGGGTCTGGGTATTGTGAGACCGCAAGTCCTTCGTAGTTTCTGATACCCACGATACAGGTTTAAATGAATGCGGGGTCAGACCTATGTATGTGACTTTTAGGTATATTTATTACTAGTTTTGCTCGCGGCTCCGCCCACGTGATCAAACAAACAATCAAACTCTACAGCTTTATAATATTAGTATAGATTTGGGTAGCTTAGCAACGGAAGCCTTCAAATAATATTATTTGGGTAGCTTAGCAACGGAAGCCTTCAAATATGAATAATTTTCCCCGTTTTTGCAACATTTTTCACTGATGCTTCGCTTCTAATGGTCGCAGCGTAATGTTATATATCCTAAAGCCTTCCTCGATAAATGGACTATCCTACACAAAAATAATTTTTCAATTCGAACCAGTAGTTCCTGAGATTAGCGCGTTCAAACAAACAAACAAACAAACAAACAATCAAACAATCAAACTCTACAGCTTTATTATTAGTATAGATAGATATATACTAATACTAGCTTTTCCCCGCGGCTCCGCCCGCGTGATCTGCTTTTTCCGGGATAAAAAATAGCCTATGTTACTCAGTGATAATGTAGCTTTCTTACGGCAGAATTTTTGAAATCGGTCTTGTGGTTTTTAAGTTTACAAAAATACAAAAATAAAAATCTTTCCTCTTTATAATATTAGTGTAGATATCAAATGTAAATATACTAATACATTTAACCAAGACTACATACAACATATTAAACTCGTAAATTAAGCTATTTAACCTTCGATATAATTTCACTTGAGAATGGAGTAAACAACATTACTGTTACAAAGGTCAAAAACCCGCCAAAATTGTCCGGGTCATTTCATTTGAGTTAATTAACAATTCTCTGTGAAAGATTTCCTTCGCCATTGTCAGTAGCTTCCCAAATCTTCTGTTTAAATTAGGCAGTTAGCATGTTAATCAAAGGGAGGTAAAGACCTTAGTATCTTTAACTTACAGTTTATGGTTCAATTAACAATAGATTTGACAGCGTTAAGTTTTTAACTTTACCCATTCTTTCGAGTTTCTCTTGTTGTGTTCATTATTTTGAATTATTACTTTTATTTACTGTCTAGTCTAAAGTATAATTTATGAGGAATCTTAGAAGCATTAATATTAATTACAATCATCGTAGTATTTCTAATATCATACCAGGTTATCTTAATATGTTTGTAGAAATAATAGAAAGTAGGTAACATTAATAATCAAATTAAATAATTTTAGGCTTTCGCGATTTGTGTACATTTACATTTATTTAATCGTGTCTTCATCGCGTAATATCTGAAGGTATAAATAAATATAAATACCTATTATTACCTACCTTTTTTACCTTTTACCTATTTCTTTCTCGATGTTTCGACTGAGTTGCATCGGCCGTGGTCACATAACCACGTGACCCGTTTAAGTAAATATTATAAAATGAAATTAACTTTATTTCATAGGTCTGTAGGGCCCTTAAAAATGTACGCATATGTGAGAATTCTTCATAAAAATGTTTAAGGTATGTGTTACTGGGCATTATGACCCAACAGTCATACACCTGACCCCACAGTAACCTCTATCGTGGGTATCAGGAACTACGAGGAACTTGCAGTCACACAACACTGAGACCCGAGAAAAATATTTGCGGACCACACAAACATTTGTCTTAATTCGAGCACCGAATCCACGGCCTCTCGCTTCGCAACCGGCTACTCGCCCACTGCGGAGGCTGCCAATTCTTATAATTCACTGACTAAAACTCTTGAAATACTACTAATTCAACTATCCAGAACATTGTATTCAGCACAGAGGGCACATTACAGCAAAAAAACAATTTCGTTCAATTCGGACCGCTATCACGTCTAGAATCTTTCCACTTTCACTATTTGTTTTTTCTCTGGTTTTTCGCAACTACTATTGTTAACTTAGACGTAGGTAACACTGAGAGTAACTGTTCTAAACCTTTTATGTGCCGGGAATTGGAGATTTTTAGGGATCCGTAGATATAAAGACGAAATCGTTTGTGTAGATTTGAGAATGTATGCATATGTGGTCTTAGAAACAACTCAAGCAAATATTTTATTAGTGTTAAAGCTACGCTGTAAACAGATTCGTCTACAGATTGTATAGGGCGACTATATCGGGTTGTTACCAATGTCTTACAAAAACCAGACGTAAAGTAGCGGCTTGCTGCTACTATGGTAAGTGAGATATCTGGAGGCTCAAATTACCCTCTCTCCAATCTCTTAATATTCCTTTTCCTTTAAAATAGGTAATGCGTCCATGATACTTCTGGTATTATGGGCGTTTATGGGCCGTAAGGACACTTACTATTAGGTGACCCACTAGTTCCATTACTCGCCTTTTCTATAAAAAAGTTCCTTTATATTGATTGTCTTGAGGAATAAAATAAACATGTTAATGACGTTTGGAAAAGTAAAATTATGTTACAAACATTAATTAAAACATTGTCTTCGCTGACTAAACAATATCTTTACATAGTATAAAATGAAGTCGCTTCCGCTGTCTGTTCGCTTACTCCTTTTAAACTATTCAACGGATTTTAATGCAATTTTCAGCAATAGATAGAGCGATTCATGAAGAAGGTTTATATGTATATAAGCTATCACTGGCAGTAACATACAGGTGAAACCGCTAGGGACATTTAGTCATTAATAACTTTTAAACCTTATATAAAATACTCTTTTCTATGGCGGAACCTTGTAACATTATTTATTCTTGCTTGACTAGTTTTTTTTAGCGACAAACATGTTTTCGGGAATGGTTTCTTGCTGTAGCGTCTGATGGCAATTACCGTTTTACTGGACAAGCCAGTACTTCATCTTTTTGGATGTAGAAAATTTTATGGGACTAGTTCAAGGGCACCTTTAAAGGTTAATCACGGGTTGAACCATTACTGGGGAGAAAAGTGGGTTCTGATACATTTAATGAGCGGATGGAAGGATACGCATTATTTTGGTCTTTCGTTTAATTTGGTGGTAAGTTATTTTGGATAAAGCGGCAATAGCCTAGCTGGTAGTAAAAAAAACAAGTCAGGGCTTACGGGTTCGCAATATTTTTTTTAGTACAAACGGGCAAACGTGCAAGTGGATCATCTGATATGTGAACTCTACCGCCCAGGAACAACCACAATATCTGAAGAAAGTAAAGAGTATATTATTTCCTCAAAGACCGGCGACGCCAGCCGATTCCTCTGGTAGTGATGGTGTCTATAGGCAGTAGTGATTATTTGCCATCAGGTAAAAGGTTAGCTGTTTTGGCTCTCTTTAAAAAAAAAACCTGGACCCGTGTTGCCAACTTCAAAGGAAAGGCATAATTAAGGAATTGAGAAGGGGATTTGAAACTCCGGTATCTTACTGACCTTACGAGATCCAATAGCAAGCTGTATCACTTTGGTTTTCTGGTATACATTGATAATTCTGTCAAGCCGGCCCATTCATGTAATAGACAAAACTGTCTACATGGTGGCTCTACCACATCGGAAACTTTTATCATTTGCTTACATCAAAAGTCGGCAAACGAGCGAGTAGGTCGACTGATCTTCACTGCCTATGAACACCAGCAATAAAATAAGAATAATGGTCCCATTGGGATAATTAAGGAATAGGGTACCTAGCCGACTAGATTTTTTTTATTATTTAAATCAATAAAAACATTACTCAAAACGTATTATAAAAAGAATTTTATAAATCCGCCCAAAAATATGTTAGAAGCCATTCTAATCTGCGTGAAGGGGTACTTAGCAAATGACAGACGACGCGAACTTTGACGTCACTGTGTAGACTGATAATTGTGGTGCATGCATGCGAGCGAGATAGTAAGATATCCCCATCACGCACCATCCTTTTCTCATCATCATTATCATCATCATCAGCCACAAGACGTCCACTGCTGAACATAGGCCTCCCCCAAAGATTTCCAGACCGACCTGTTGGAAGCGGCCTTCATCCAGCGACATCCTTATGATCATTATTATTATCCTTTTGACATCCATCCTTTGCTCATACTTACATTTAAAAACATAATTGCGGGCTAATTTTTCAACCCATTTTGATTAACTTTTAAAGTAAAATCGTATTATTTTCTGTTGCGAAAAAATTGTGTATAACATTAAACATATTTAAGACATTTTGCACTCGGCCTACGTAACAGCATACTCTCAGCGTGAAAATAACGTGTTCCGACACGTTTTCAACGATTTAGAAGAAGCCAACCAGCCAACCAGAGTGTAGCCAGTCGTCGATTAAGGGATTATCGTCCACAGACATTTGCAATATTTAATGCTTAGGGTCTATCGGCCCTGTAACTAATAGAATTACGTAATGGGCTGGCGCTATCTCACCACATAATCCGAGTCAGGCCTCTATTGATTGTGTGAATTTTGTTGCTATGGGACAATGGTAACTACTAGCTTTTATAAAAATCGAAGATCGTGAATCATGTTTAATTGTATGCTGGTGTGATTTTACAAGGTGGTGGGTTCCTTTTATGTGAGAGGCGTTTGGGTTGGTTGGTCTGTGTCTATTTTTGCCGCCAAGCAACAGCGTGTAAGCACTGTTGTGGTCCGGTTTGAAGGACATTGAAGCCAGTGAAAGTACTGGGTATTATGAGACTTAAAATCTTATATCTCGGAGTGACGAGCGCAGTTCAGTGTCATGTAGGGCTTTGTAATTCAAAGTTCTGTTTGGTGTTGCTTCTGTTTATGAACAGGCGTGGTGCTTACCATCAGGCGAGCGCATAGCTCGTCTCGTTATTCAATCAAATAAAAACAGGCACAATTTGTAGCTTAAATCACATGGTTAACAATTAATTAATTAATTCATTTTTATTTTTTATTAATAAATTAATTAATAGCTTAACAATAAGCAGTTAGATAAACAATAAGTAATTGAACAATAAGTAATTTGGCTGAGATCAATAAGGTGGTTTTACTAAATACCTATATTTTAGACATTTCGACTACATAAGAATCTGAACAGAGAAACTATTGTGTGTGATCACTTACCATTAGCTGACCCATTTACTGATTTCCCGACGTCTGTATTAAAATATGATATACTATATTTTAGCGTTGGTTAACATAATGATATTTGGTGTAGAAGTATATATGTATAGACTAGTGTTTTTCATACTCTGTAGTGCTATTACACTAAAAGGGTTTAATAGACCAGAAAAGCTCGCTTTTAAAGGCTCGTGTGTGGCAAATGTCCGTAATTGACAATAACCGCTTACCGACTGTACGTTTTAAGGGGGTTTGTGGATCATTATAATGTATTTACAAGGTGGTAGGTCCCTCGTATGTGAGAGGCCGTCTGGGTTGGTACGACCGCTTTGTCTAATTATGCTTCCAAGCAACACTGTGTAAGCACTGTTGTGTTTCGGTTTGAAGGTCATTGAAGCCAGTGAAATTACTGGGCATTATGAGACTTAACATCTTATGTCTGAGGGTGACGAGCGCAGTTCAGTGTCATGCAGTGCTTTGTAATTCAGTTCTGTGTGGTGTTGCTTCTGTTTATGGAGAGGCGTGGCGCTTACCACCAGGCGAGCGCCTTGCTCGTCTCGTCATTCAATAAATTAAAAACATAGTTTTTTTTTCATTTGCGTTAATCTATGTCCAACAAAAGATAGCTGCGTACAAAAGTGAAGTAATAATAAATCAGTTCAACAAAGTTGTGTTGTATTTACTACCTTTAGGATTTAGAGATTAACAAGTCTTAGCAAGTTACAGAATAATAGGATTTGCTGTTTACAAAGTTACTAACTTCAACGAAAGTACGTTGTTTATTTGTTAAGTTACATGTGTATGTTTAAGGACATGTTATTTTAGTTTATAAAGCCTCATTTACCTCCCATAGTTGTATTACGTCTGCTGTCTCTCTCTCTCTCGGGTAGAAAGTTATATTTAGTTTTTCTATCACGAAATGCTCAGTATTAGTTTGCAGGCTGGAATTGCAACCGATATATTTTTTTTTAGATTGAATGACGAGACGAGCAGGGCGCTCGCCTGATGGTAAGCCACGCCTGCTCATAAACAGAAACAATGAGCAATCGAGTGCGTATGTATATTTTATTAGGGCGATTGTTGTTTATCATTTTTGACAATTAAGTTCTAGGAGACCAAGTTTTTTTTATTCACGGACACTATAATATATTATGATAGATTTATTAGAAATGAATTGAAATCTCAGAGCTGTCCGATCTCACATCCTGTAGCTGAACATTATTGGATTTGTAAATCCTTTTCTCAAAATAACGTAAGGTATTTTTTTTATTTCCCGCGAGCCTGAAGGTTACGTTGTGGAAGCGTTACCCCTATTTAATTTATCAAAGGAATACGAGCTGTGGTTACTGATATTTGTTTTTATCTGGTGCAGCAGGCGAGTAGCCGGCTATGAAACGAGAGGCCGCGGGTTCGATCCCCGCACCAAGACGAACATTTGTGTGATCCACAATCTCGGGATCTGGGTGTTGTGAGACCGAAAGTCTCTTGTAGTTCTTGATACCCACGACACAAGACTCGTATCTTACTGTGGGGTCAGGACTATGTGTGTGACTGTTGGGTGTATTTATGTATTTATTTATCAACTGACGAAAAACACGGAGGAGGTTCTCAGTTATGCTTTTTATTCGAACAAATATGAGGTCTCATTTCAGCCTAAACTGCACTAAAGCCCTCTCATTTAGGAGGTACGTGTCCAGCAGTAACAATAAAGGGCTATAATAATACAGGGCTATAATACAGGGCTAGTATTATTTACATCCATTCTGTTAATTTTAACAACCCAAGCTCCGACACTTATTATCCAACACAAAAGACATTACGTCGCATGTTTAGTTATGTTAAAGTGCTTTCCATGTAGAAAGAAATAATGAAGAGAGCTGGCGGCGAGTCGAGGCGAGACGACGCGCATTTCTGAATATGCATTTTGTGGTTGCGTTATTACGTCGCAACTTCAGCTTTGTGTTACGTATTTCCTAGAATCTAAACAGTTCCATTTTGTCGCTCGTTTTGCTATGTAAATGGATAATTTTAATATCTTTATATATAAATACATTCGTGTCACGTTGTTTGTTCGCGACGAACTCCTAAACTACTGAACGAATACCTCGAAAATGGTGTGGTTAAAAGGAGCTTAATAAGGAAATTGCTTGGTTATTCAAATAAGAAACGGAGTAATACATACATACATAGATTTACGCCTGTTTCTCAGAGGGGTAGGCAGAGATAACAGACTTCCATCTGCTACGATCCTTACATTCAATCAGAGTAATTTAGAGTTAAAATTAAATTAAGTTTCATATTTAGTTCTTTAGCATTATCTTATTGCTCTAGTGGCAGCGTACTCAGGCTGAGTACCGTGAGGTCCTGGTTTCAATTCCTAAGTCGGGTAATTACAAATTGTGTTTGATATTTCGATTTGATAAATCACAAATGATAATATCGGAATTGGAATTTGTGCCCGGTATGGCGATAGACTCGCCATCATGGGACGGAAATAAGCTCGGCGAAATGTGGAAAAGCACTAGTTGCACCTCTGCCCACCCCTTGGGAGAAAGGCGTGAGCTTATGTTATGTTATATCTTTCGTAATTATATTTCTTTTTCTACAACGAAATAAAAAAATTGGAAAGGAATATTTTTATTGGTGTGAAACTGATTAGAATAATCGGCCATAATTTCTGTTATATTCGTTATTACAATCTTTATCTGAACCTACGTTCAAAACTTTTCTATATTCTCTTGGGCGGTTCTTAAATTTGTAACTCGGATGGGTGCCTCTACTATCTTCATAGCACAACATTTCTCGCAGTTCCCGCGTATATCATAGGTGCATAGATATTTTTTTTTACCTTTAGAAACGAGCTTTTGACTTGGAAAGCTCTCTCTTGAAGGCCAGCCCAAGGCCAATGTCGAGAGTGTTTAATGCACACCGTATTATTCAACGTTTGCATTTTAAATTTCAAATAGTGGTTTGTGAGTAAAGATTTAAATGCAAAATGATAATGAATATTCTGGGGCTATGAGCAAGAGTTGGAGAATGGATTTAAATGGTCGTGTGATTTTATTATTATTTATATAAAATTGTAGAGTAAAGGAGCAAGCTTTTTTGAGTGGTAGAGCCATGCTGTAGACTGTTTTGTCTACAGCATGAATGGGCTGGCTCGACTGGGTCGTTACCACTGTCTCACAGAAAAACCGACGTAAAGTAGCGGCTTGCTGCTGCGTTTCGTATGGTGTGTGAGATATCCGGAAGTCCGAATAAACCTCCCCTTCCCCATCCCTAATTATCCCTTTCCTTTAAGGTCGGCAACGCGCCCATGATTCTTCTGGTAGTGGGCGTACATGGAGATCACTTACCATCAGGTGACTCACTTGCTCGTTTGCCGGCCTATGCTATAAAAAAAAACAGAAAGGTATGGTTATATTTAAGGGTAGTTACATACACTTGAAAGTGAATGGTTATGTACCGGTTCTTATCGAAATCTAGACATCCTAAAAATTCACGCTAATTTAATAATTTAACACGTGTACTTAGGACTCTATTATTGGAACTTAAAATAATTCGATACAATTTAGGACAACAGCAAATTTCTCATTTTTACACGCTTTTTATTAACTTCACCTGTTTGTTTGTTTGTTTGTTTGTTTGTATGTTTGTAACCGACTCCTTTGGGCGCGATTTTGACCCACTTTAAACGGCCAGATTTCCTTCAAACTTTGTAGATTTATCGAGGACCGATGACACTACAGTAATTTGATAAAAAAAAATAATAATTTAATAATAATAATAATAAAATAATAATTTAATTTAATTAATTATTGATATTCGGGTTAGGAATTAAAATTGTACTCTCTGGATCTTCGTTAATTATAGGGAATATCGTAGTATCTAATAGTGTCAATAGATGGCGCTTTTTTGATGTTCGGGTTTAAAGTTAAAATTATACTCTCTGCTACAATATATTAAAAACTAAAAAATTAAAAATAAATAATAGTTTAAAAAAAACTAAAAAACACGCTTTTATAGAAAGTCTAACTAAAAAAATTAAAATAAATTTGAAGAAAACAATGTATTTTATTGTAAAAAAAAGCGTGGGGTGATTTTTAAGATACTATCTAAATGATAATCCTACTCATATGCACCCCACGCTTTTGTTTACAATAAAATACATTGTTTTTTTCAAATTTATTTTCAATTTTTTAGTTAGACTTTCTATAAAAGCGTGTTTTTTAGTTTTTTTTAATTAAAATACTAATACATCTGAAATGTTTAATCTGAAATGCGGGTGATTCCAAACTTTGCTATCGAGCTCTATAAAACAAAAAATAATAATATACAGAATTAAGCCTTATTTGCCAAATTAAATTTAATTATACGATCACTAATATTTTAAATTGATCCATAGACGATTTTCAAAAAAGTGAAAGAAAATCTATCGTAAGCCAAAAAAGATGCTTACAATATTTAGCATTTATTTCTAAAAAAAATTTGAAATATCTCGTCTATTTAGATGTGGCTTTTGTGAGAGTATCAAACATTCCCTCGGGTAATCAGAGGCGATTATCAGTCACTAACAAAATTTCATTTGCTTACAAGTCTACGGGCAATATTGTGGTTGTATATATCACGAATATTTTGTTAATGCGTTGTTTTCATATCTTTAGTGATTATTGAAGTCCCTTAAGTAAATAAGTTGTAATCGTTCTCGTCAAGGGACCGACTTTAAGTACAAATAACTTAGACAACGTACAGACAGTGGTTAAATCTAAGTAACATTTAGTGTCCGATGTATGATTTTATCTAATGAGAAACAAATCTATATTGGATTTAAAGTTTTGGACAACACCAAATGATAAATAGTTGAGTTTTTGTCTCACGCCTTCATTGCCAATCTCGATCACGCACCGAAATTAATTTGTAAGGGTGTGATCGGACTTATCAATCGTCTTGAACGAGTGATTAAAATACGTGAGAATTCTATATAAAACTCGTGAAATTTCCAATTTTGAAGAAGTTTACCTGTTTACAGTAAAGGGAGTAAAAGTGCGTCCACATAACCGTGAGTGACATTTAATTTTCAAGACACCATAGTCACTTAAGAGTTTGTCATACGTTTTTGTCACAGTCATGACTATAATTACAGCTGAAATGTCACATGTAGAGACGCACTTTAAAGCCTAATCTTCATCCCTGCAGGTGAACAGAATAATTTTTATAGCATATGCTGGCAAAAGAGCAAGTGGGTCACCTGAAGAACCATAGACGCGTTGCTGACTAGAAGTGTAAGAGATAAGGACTAAAGAATTTGGCAAGTTAGGGGGGGGGGGGGATTTAGGCCTTCGGACAGCTCACTCACCATATAAAATCTAGCAAGCTGCTACGTCACGTTAGTTTTTTGTGAGACAGTACTAACAACCCCGTCGAATCGGTCCATTCATGTAGTCAAAACTGTCTACAGAGTGGCTTTACCTGTTTAATTCGGTGTGCTATATATTTTCAAGCTTGACTTAACTTAGAGAGCAGCGGGGCACCCTATTATAATCAGATTACGGAGACAACGCCCAGACAAAGTAAACCAGATGTTGTGTCTTTGAACTGTCTTTGGTTAAATCACAAATGGAAACAGATGTTGATAGAAAGGTAATGATTTCACGTGCAGACAGCAAACGTAATAACAAGAAAGACATTTACATGGTCCCTTGTATGCAAGAGGCCGTCTGGGTTGGTACCACCGCTTTATCTATTTCTGCCGCCAAGCAACAGTGTGTAAACATTGTTGTGTTTCGGTTTGAAGGATATTGAAGCCAATGAAATTACTGGGCATTATGAGACTTAACATTTTATGTCTTGGGGTGACGAGCGCAGTTCAGTGCCATGCAGTGTTTTATAATTCAAAGTTCTGTGTGGTGTTGCTTCTGTTTATGGGCAAAATTCAAAATTATTATTTTATATATGCTAGAAATATATATCAGGTAATTAACATAAAATTATTAAGTGACCACGTTTAATAAATTATAATCAGAGTGATTACGAAGAGGTGATTGGAGGACGTCAAGTAGAAAGCAGTAATCCATTGTTAGTTTAAGTGACACGGACTAACCAGTAATCTTCTAGGGACCCTAGATAAATGTTAGGCTTTGCGGATTACGACAATTGATATCCCTAGAGCACTTGTTTACAACTGTTTGCGATTACGGTTTTTGTTACATAGCAAAGTTAGCATTCGTTAACCCATTTTATGGTGAAATTATAAGCTATCAGTTTTATATTGCATAGACCGGCAAATATGCTTATGGTTTGACATCAGTTAAGTACAAGTGTAATAGGCTCTATTACAATCGTAATACACTACTACTACTTTGACAGCCTCCGTGGCGCAGCGGGTGACTAGCCGGCTGTGAAGCGAGAGGCCGCGGGTTCGATCTCCGCACCGAGACAAATGTTCGTGTGATCCACAAATATTTGTCCCGGGGTCTGGGTGTTGTGAGACCGAAAGTCTTTCGTAGTTCCTGATACCCACGACACATGACTCGTATCTTACTGTGGGGTCAGGACTATGTATGTGACTGTTGGGTGTATTTATTATTTATTTATTTACAAATAATTGTCGCCGCTATGCTTACTTTATATGTCTAGGAATTTTGTATGACACGTGAATTTATTGCGTCTGGCAAGCAAAATGTGTTCACATCAGAAGAAATATTGCTACAACTAACCTACTTAGCTGTTGGGTGAAGTTAATGCGTGACGTAGGGTCCTGAGGCCGAAGCCGAAATAAAAAAAAGACAATATGTTTGCCGTAAAAATATAATCATTGTCGTATAATATTAATTGTAAAGGTCATTTAAATAAAATTCTTTTACGAAATATAAAACCGTAAAAAATTTAAAAATAAAACCGAAAAAAATGATGTAGTTATTGCAGTACCACCGATTCAGGTTTTATTCATTTAAATTGTAGCTCAATATTTTTATTAATAAACTTAACAATGAGTTTATTTATATGTATTTCCCAAAACCGAGGAACAATCATAAATACGATAGAATAAAAAAGAGATAATCTATCAAACGTATTTAGGTTTCTAATATTGTGGTGACCTGATGGTGAGCGCAGTGCAGTCCAAAAAACCAGTGACGAACAAAATATGGCAAATAATATGTTTATCGGTGGTCACCGAAAAAAATCGAGGACGCGACAGGATAGGCGGATGACCGTGCAGGCACAAGGATATAAGGTTGTACTCCTATACTCGCCCCAACCAATCATCAAATCATATCGCAAGCCCCTCGGGAGAGTCGGATATACACTGGCTAATCCCGGAACGCGATTCACACAAAATGTGTGAGTTTGATATGTTTTATTGTATACGGTGGTCGCTATCCGGGCGGATATGAATATCCTACCACTAGCGAAAGATTATTGTTAGATTTTAATTTTACCATCCCGTTTGTTGTCTTACCTCAAACCGAAAATCACTCAAACCGAACGCCCGAAACCGAAAATTATTACCCACACCCCTATGCCCTAAAGGTTTTAGTAGCTTTATACCGCCAGCCGTTTGAGTTGCGACCTAATTTCTTGTCGCACAACCAAAAGCTTATTTAAATATAGCTGATTTCAATTTAATTTTCAGCGGTTTTTCTAACCTAATGTGGAATTATTTTTATCTATAACATTTTTTATGACATCGCTATATGTATATTTTATTCAAAATTTTTACATGTTTGAAGTTTGCTTTACAAATCTATTTATTTATTGGTCCATTTTGGATCATTGCTCGTACTATAAAAAAAATCATTTTTTGAGAACTGAATTTTTTAGGGAAACTAGAATTTAAATCTAATCTGGTCGTTAAACAAAACTTAACACTACAATATATAACATTATTTTATACCTGTATCCCTGAAAGGATAACCATATGTGGTACTAACAAACTATAGTTCGAGTACTGAAACGCAATTCAAGCATATTTGAAACATGTTGAGACCCTCTTAGCTGTTAAGCGATATCTCCATCAAACATGGATTGGATACGATTCATTATATTTTTTTATAAAGTACGTGGCAATATGGAGTACACCGGAACAATTAATCATATGTTAAAAAGGCCAAAATTGCCTAATCTGAATTGCGGTACAATCATTTGTTGTTTTCCATTGAGAAGTAGTTGTATTCTGCGTGGTAATTTGCCGAAAAGTTGTATTTATTTTTCCGCGGCAGTTGAAAAAAATGAATTCAGAGTATTTGTAATCGGAACTCACTGCAGTGCAATCAACTTACCATATTTTGGGCTGAAGTAACTTAATCTAGAAAATAAAGTTGATAAATTTATGTTACGGGTCGGATTATCAAACCGAGTGCCGTGCTCATAATATCAGAAAGTAGATAATATAATATAAGAGCTTGGGTAAAAAAATCGACAGAATATAGATGAAAATATTACGTCACAGAATGGACATCATGTTGTGTATTGAGTATGTTACTTATCAGAAATGACAGGCTTAGTTGAAGGGCCAAGTGTCCCAACATCTCGCTGTCCTTTCAGGAGTCTATACTAAATAAATTTTGATTCTAGAGAGCCTATATCTCACTTTAATATCTCTATATGAATATCTATTTGTTTCTGGCTTCAAAAACTCTGATTTTAAATTCAAAAGTATGTTTCAGAATGTTTTTATTTTGATACTCAACAATTAAATGAACAGGACAGTATATAAAATTCTCATTTATTCCTTGGACATTAAATGTAATACCCATTTTGATTATTTTCTATATAATTAGAAGATGTATAAATATTTATGGATTAGTCTACTTATGTAATTGCATTTTCTTTATTCCTTCGTTAGCTAGTTTATTCGTTAATTTCACATCACCTGAAGTAATTTTGTGGTATACAAGATTCGACCTTAGACTAGGTCTCCATATACAAGAATATCACATCACCTGAAGTAATTTTGTGTTGTACGAGATTCGATCTTGGACCAGGTCTCCATATACAAGAATATAATACAGCCTGTACTCCTGTATGAGTATGACACGTGGCCTGTCCTGAAACGTCATCTTAAGGAGATCCAAGTCGCGGAGGTGTAGATACTGCGGTGGAGGTTCAACGTTACACGATAGATGGTGTACATAATGAACACATCCTCGGCATGTCGGCAGTGATGTCCACGACATAGCAGATGAATTCCGCGAATGTCTCTAAAAAAACTATCGGAAGACGGTGGTCGTAAAAGTTTGTCACAAAATGTACCAGAGGTAAGAGAGAAAGAAAGAAGAAAGAAAGAAAAATTTATTACTCAATGCAATCAAAACAACAATCAAAGGTACAATCCTGCAGGCCGACCAAAAAGTCAGTCTTGTGTCAGAGGAAGATTTGAGAGTCAATATTCTCACTACTGAGGATGCTCAGGATAATGTGAAATATAAACGTTTAAGAGTGGACCCTGCTAAAGACTGGAATAACGCTAGGCAGAAGAACATGAGATTAAATACTAGATCCTTTGGAATATAGACAGTAATAGACACCTCAATTATACACAGACTCCAAGCCTTTTTATTGCAGCAACGTCGTTTGAAGCAAGCTTCTCATCCAATTTTCATCGAAATTAACCATTAAAATAAACCCTAATACCATTTAAATGATCTTATCTAAAATTAATTTGGGGAGTTGGTTTGACGATGGATCCCGATATAAATCTCTGATTAATTTTAAAACGTTTGATCAACTGTACTATTATCTGTACAACGTTCTAGCCGCTTTGACAGCGAGGTTTCTATTGAAAATGCTTATTTACTTTATGGCTATATTTAGCTTTACAAGGTGGTAGGTCCCTCGTATGCGAGAGGCCGTCTGGGTACCACCGCTTATTTATGGGCAGGCGTGACGCTCACCATCAGGCGAGCGGCTTGCTCGTCTCGGCATTCAATCAAATAAAAAAAAAATACATAAAAGCGGAATTGCACTAATGTGTATTACCTTCTAGAAGTTCACTTCACATGCTAGCCTTTTTGAAGTTACGTATGCTTTCATTGTAAATTATCGTTCGGTTTAACGATGAACGAAAACATTGTGAAGAAACAAGAAGCAAAAAGGCCTAACCCCGCATATCAGTAGAGGACGCCCGTGCTCAGCAGCCAGTATTTCTATTATTATGTATTATACTCGCTGTATTAAATCATGGGATAGAAACAAGCTTGATAAATAGTGGTTGCAGCACAATTTGCAATATCCACCTACCCCTTCGAGAATTTGGGCATGTCATACTGAAATCAATATCCACCGCAAACCCAGCACCTAAATTAACAATGACAAACGATGGTTAAGGAAAAATGGAACACGATTATACCAAATCGATCGGTCCGTAACTGCATCGGTCGATATCTGAAACCGGGGCAGTCGGTCGTTCAACTCGAGTGCAGTTTGCATCACCACACCAATGTTTGTGCGAATACCGTGTTTGATGTAACGTTTTATTGGTACTATTGTTTGCTCTTTGTGTTTGTATCATATTAAGATCAAATTTTTGACTTACTATTGTTTGACAGCCTCCGTCGCGCAGTTAGCGAGTAGCCGGCTGTGAAGCGAGAGGCCGCTGGTTCGATCCCCGCACCGAGACAAGTGTTTGTGTGATCCACAAATACTTGTTTCGGGGTCTGGGTGTTGTGAGACCGAAAGTCTCTCGTAGTTCTTGATACCTACAACACAAGACTCGTATCTTACTGTGGGGTCAGGACTATGTATGTGACTGTTGGGTGTATTTATTTATTTATTGTACCTTGAGAAGCAATAGCCCAGTGGTTTGTTTCGAGTCTCAACGTAGCGGGATAGTAACTCTGTTAGTTCCTGATGTATAAGACTTTTATCATTGTGGTACTATGACCATATTATTTTACGAAAAATTTGGAGGCTCAAATCCCCCTCCCCTTCCCAATCTCTAATTATCCTTTTCCTTTAAGCCGGCAATGCGCCCACGATTCTTCTGGTCTTGTGGGTGTACATGGACGGTGGAAATCATTAACCATCATGTACCACTTGCTCGTTCGTTCGTTTGCCGGCCTGGTGAAAAAAACTGGTGATATCAATCCCATTGCATACGAGGAACCTACCACTTTCGTATCAACAGTCCGTACTCCTCGCTAAACCACCGTCGTTTACAATACTTAGAAACAGCTAGAAAAAATTAGCTAGCAACCAATAACCTAGATGTGATGAGTGCACTTCTCTGGGCTGATTTCCCGGTCATCAGGTCAAGATGCGATCTCCAGTCGCGCCCGCTCATCAGTACGAGTCGATGACATGTAAGGGCCGGGGCCGCTAACAGCTGATTGCCTTTATATTCTGTAATAGTTTGAGGATATATTATTGTATTCTGTTTTTTATATATATCACAGATCGGCAAACGAGCAAGTGGAGTCACCCGATGGTAAGATTCTCTAGAAGAATCATAGGCACGTTGCCGACCTTCAAGGGAAGGGATAATTGAGGGATTGGGACGGAGAGGGGGATTTGGGCCTCTGGATATCTCACTCACCGTACGAAACTCAGGAGCTAGCCGCTACTTTACATCAGTTGTCTGTGAGACAGTGGTTACGACCCGGTTGAACCGGCCCATTCATGGTGTAGACAAAACTGTCTACAGCGTGACTCTACCACTCAAAAAAAGTTAACAAGAGATGTGTATAGGTTAGATCTCTAAATCTATAAATATAAAAGCGAAATACCACTCACTCACTGCTTAGGAAATAGAAAATCACGATCAATAGATCTTTTGATCGTGATTTTTCACGATCAATTCGATCAGGATATCTTTAAAACTACTGCAACTAGCATCATGCAGTTCGGTCAAATTTTTGTGTAATATAAGGGCCGGATAAGAAAAGATTATAGGGTATTTACATTTTAAAGAGGGAAAGAGGGGTTCATTCATTTTTACTAGCCCTGTATTATATACCTCCCACCGCTGGGCACGGGCCTCCTCTACTGAATGAGAGGGTTTAGGCCTTAGACCACCACGCTGGCCTAATGCGGGTTGGCAGACTTCACATACCTTCGAAAATCTTATCGAGTTCTCAGGTATGCAGGTTTCCTCACGATGTTTCCTTCACCGTTAAAGCAAGCGATAATTAACAATTAATATACACGTAACTTAGAAAAGTCAGTGTTGTATGCTCTTGGGGCTGGTTTCGAACCTGCGACTTTCGTCTCGACAGTCCATACCTCTCCCCGCTGAGCTATCGCTGCTTAACCAGCACTATATTATATTTATGAATTTCATTTGCTCATTATAGTCACTGGACAGCGTGATTATCTCATATTATTAAATACCTTTTCTAAATATTTGATAAAACCTAACATATTATATATTTCAATATTATATTTTGTTCATAGTATAAGCCAATTTATGGGTTGCATTTCTCGATTATTCTCATCTTATCACTACATTATTGACTAAGACGCATTATGTGAACTGAAAATGCCACAAAAGGAAACTAACACTGGTAGTCAAACTCAGAGCCTAACGATCTGAACTACCACTAGAAACCGTGGTACTAACCACAAAGCATCATGCGGTACTAACCACAACGCATCATGCCCACAAAACAAAGCCCGGGTCGATACACAAACAAAATTAGGTCACGGAGTATGCACGTATTGTAAGCCGTGAATGTTAAATATTCATTCAACTGACTATTCTCAGAACTACTTGGTTTCACAGTTAAAATGGTAGACGACAGAAGAACAGTTTATCTTAGACATGTGGCTATTGAAAAATGTATTTATACAACAAACCTGGTGGGAGGATACTTGTATCCGACCGGATAGCGACCACCGTATACTGGTGCTAAAAACTGCCATAGTGGCCCGCCTTGTGTGGGTCGCGTTCCAGGGTATATCCGGTTCTCCCCAGGGGGCTTGCCCCCTGATCCTAACCCTTTTCCCATGCCTTTTTACTTCCCCTCCCCTTGGCCCTGAGATGATATACTGCGGGGTCGCCAGTATTCCGTTAGCAGGGACCCGCAGTTCATCCCAGGAACTTTGGCAGGCCGGCATGATCTTGCCGACCTACGATAGACACACTTTTAAATATAAATACACTTTTCTGTAATACGTTGTATAAAGATAAAGTAGATGACCTTCCCAATGTCATGAAATAACAATGACCTTTGATAACGTAAAAATAGTGTTTGAAAGAAACCTTTAGAATATCATATTACATGTCACACCGTTTCGGAATTTCTTTTGATCACTCAATTCCATATAAAACAAGTAAATTCGAAGAAATAAGCGAGTATTATCACTTCAAAGAGATGCTATAATTATTTGTTGTGTTTATGAAGGTAGTTAGATCTGTGGAAAGGTCAGCTATGAGTAGCGTCATCTGTCGTTGGCCGTTTTAAATAGATTGTATTTTGAATCAAATTACGTTTTGATTGGTTTACCGTATTATGAAATATATTTGTGAGAAATTAAAAGTTAAATTGGATTACAAAGTTTTTGTCTAAGTTGGTTAAAATTAGGGTCCTGAGAGACTGATTGGCACCTTAATTAATCGAGGTTATTTGTGGTCAAACAAATAGTTTTAGCCAGTCTGCCAAGCTAAAGACACGAAATGCGGCTCAGACCCTATGCAAAATAATATTTTTCTATATGGAAGCTTTAGCATTTGCGAACTGTGTGACTGATGCCTAAAATTAATTTAATAAAATAATTCCTTGTGATTTCGAATTGAAAACGAAACTTTGGATTTCGTAACGTCTGCGTCTATTAAGACGCAAAAATTAATACCCACCTACACTTAAAACGTAAATTTAAACGACTCTTAAGAGTGCCTACGGAATGTTATTATTAATGAGCCTACGCCCTTTGTTTGTCCCACCTTTAATGTTTTTACACGCTGTCCCCAATCCGGTCTGAATAAAAAAAATGCCGGTCCGAAGTAGAATACTATTTTGCACGAGGTTACAAGACTGGATCTGAATTCCGATTTCAGATGTCAGTTTTTTTTTTTATTTATTTTTTATTTGATTGAATGACGAGATGAGCAAGGCGCTCGCCTGATGATAAGTGCCACGATCTGCTACTACCTTGTAAATTTTTCAGGTTTCGAGGATTTTCAGGTTTCAATTTCAAGAGCATAATCGTATATTGGATGCAGTCATCATCATCATCATCTTCAGCCACAAGACGTCCACTGCTGAACATAGGCCTCTCCCAAAGATTTCCAGACCGACCTGTTGGATGCAGTGCGTAAATAAATTTAAACGACTGTTTATTTAAAGCATAGGCTGGCAAATGAGCAAGTAGGTGATGTTTAGCGGTTTTTCACCAGTCATAAACATCCACAACACTAGAAGAAATATGGACTCGTTGCCGACTCTAAAGGAAAGGGAATAAATAATGGATTGGAAAGGAAAGGAGATTTGGGCCTCCAGATCTCACTCGCCGTACGAAACGCAGCAGCAAACTGCTACTTAACGTCGTTTTTCTGTGAGACAGTACTAACGACCCGGTCGGGCCGGTCCATTCATGTCTGTTGTCCATTCATTCTGTAGACAAAACTGACTCACAAACTTACTAAAAACTAAACTTGTGAACTATAGTAGGTAGCAATCCATGACAGTTTTTTTGATTTATTGAATATCCAAACCGGTAATAAAAAAGGCAATAATAATGGGGATATTGTACGAAACCCTTTATGCGCAATCCGACTCGCACTTGGCCGGTTTTTCACCAAATTGCAAACGCTTACCCAAATTCAACAAACCCTGGAAATAAGGTCCTAAAATAACGTAAAGGGCCATTTGACCTTGGCTTTACCCGATGAAACAAAAGGAAAATTCACAACAGGGTAGGTGCAGGGTTAAGTTATTACAATAGTAAACTTTTGGGAGGGTTTCGTTACTCCATCACGGGCTCAATAGGCCTTTGTAGTATCGACCTTTAATCTGTTTAAACTACTATTCGACTTCAAAGTCGTTTTTGGGATTTGAAATGTAATTTGCTATTGACTGATAATTTTAGTAGAGAAATTACGATTAGAATATTGTTTTCAGATACGCATTCACGCCTGTAATCTCCGAAGGGGTAGGCACAGGTGTAATCAGTACACCCACTTTTTGCGGAGCGTATCTCCGTCCCATGATGTGATAGGGGGTGAGCCTATCGTCGTACCGGGCACAATTCTAGACCCCGCGCTTGCTGTGTATTTCATGATAGAAAAAAACCAATATCACTTTTACCCGCCCGGGGATCGAACCCGAGACCTTAGCATAGCAGTCGTACTACGTGCGCAATACAACTGCGAATCCAGTGATAATTAACAATGTATATACACGTAATTTAGAAGTCAGAGGTCTTTTTATTAGAAAGTAATTTACATAGATTTTTTTGTCGGGCGCAGTGGGTTAGTTGTGGTGGCAAAGCGAGAGGCCGTGGGTTCGATTCCCGTACCGAGACAAATGTTTGTGAGATTCATGAATATTTGTTTCAGGTCTGTGTGTTTTGGAACCGCAAGTCTCTCGTAGTTCGTAATACCCACGATACAGGTTTAACCTAGTGTGGGGTCAGGACTATGTGTGTGACTGTTGGGTGTATTTATTTATTTAATTAATTTTCCTCTATTAATAATGTTGTTAAATGATTCAAATGCAGGTTCGTCACCTTTACTGTTATAAAATCCAGGATTTATGAGTTCTACAAAAAAAGTTCCAGAAAATTAATTTGCCGAATTTTCTTTTAAATGTATTATGCAAATAAGTGGAACTAAATTAAGGTTGCAGACTTTAGCACTATAAAAGCTATTTTTACGATTTCTTTAAAAGTTTTTAACATTTGACATTTGGAACTAATTATAGCCAATCCTGTTTACGATCTTAATAAAATATTTTCCTAAAAAATCCTAATTCATTCCTTTTCTTATCCTAGGACTACCCAGGGTACCACCTGCCTACTGAGGTCCCTCGTTTGCGAAAAGCCATCTGTTATTACTATTGTTGTATTTTAGTTTAATGGATATTGATGCTAGTGAAATTACTGGGCATTATGCGACTTAACATCTTATATTACGGGGTGACGAGCTCAGTCCAATGCTCAGTGCTTTGTAATTCAAGGCTTTGTTTATGGGCTCGCATGGCGCTTACCATCTAGCAAGTGACTACGTTGTTTCTTCATATAGACTAATTTTTTTTTTTTTACAAAACTTAAATACCTACATCAAAAAAATAATACTGACAAGTTAAAAATAACAATTGGGGGTCAAGGCGCCTCAAGGGAGCCAGTTTGCCAAGCTGGTCTAATTTGGCATATGGTGAATTATTATTCTTCCTACAGATCATAATACAAATTTCTATAGGTCTCTTTAGAGTCGATGCAGTTTCAGTTAACCGGTAGCGACTATTAAATGATTAGATATATTGAATTTTTCGAGAAAAGCGGTCCACAATTAGCCGAGAAATACAGTACATACATAAAAAAGTACAAAAAAAATAAAACCTCCTTCTTGAAGTCGGTTTAAAGAGCAAAACACGGATTTTGAAGTTTTTTACTTACGACTATTCGTTGAGGTGTACTCCATATTGCTTTGTATTCCATAAAAAGAATCATAATCAATTCACATTTGACGGAGATATCGCGTAACAGCAGCCAAGAGGACATCAACGTGTTTTAAACGATCGTATTTGAATAGTAGCCAGAAAAAAATCTCGCTGAATTGAGAACCTCCTCCTTTTTTAAAGTCGGTCAAAAAATTTCTGCTTATGTTATTTTGCGAGTATTTCATGTTTAACATAATCCAGACTTTATGCAACTTAAATAGTTAGTGTTGAGTAATTTCGTTAATATTTTAACTGTAACACTGTATTTTGTTAATGTCTGAGAGGCTAAATTTCATAGTTACTTTTCTAGGATCAAAATCTGAGCTGTCCCTAGGGTCTGGTTTAAATACTTTAGCCGTTAAATTAGTAATCATAAAGTTTAATTATTTATCAGCGTTATTTTGTATGAAATATAAAGTTGATTTAATATTTTCTCAAAGTTAAATGTAAGATGGACATATTTGTCCTAACTTAATATTATAAATGTGAAAGTGAGTTAGTGTGTTTGTTACACTTTCCCGACAAAATGACTAAACCGATTTTGAAACCGAGCAAAAGCTTTGCCATCTGTATTCATGTAGTTTATAAAATGCAGGTGCTGCATTTTGCTGCTTTTTCTGGTGGTGGGATATTCATATCCACCCGGATAGCGACACCAGATACACTAAAACCTGCCATAGTGACCCACACACCATATGTGGACCGCGTTCCAGGATCAGCCAGTGTATACCCAGTTCTCGCGAGGGGCTTGCGACATGACTTAATGGTTGGTTGGGGCGGGTACAGGAGTACATCCTTGTATCCCTTTGCCTACATCGGTCATCCGCCTGTCCTGTCGCAAGCTTGTCGCTAGTTTTTTGGACTGCACTACGCTTACCATGAGGTGTAGTGCGGTCACTTTGCCGTGACTGAGATATCCGGAGGTCTAAATCTCCTTGTCCTTCCTAATCCCTTAATTATCCATTCCCTTTAAGGCCGGCAACGCGCCTATGATACTTCTAGTATTGTGGGATCACTTACCATCAAGTGACCCACTAGCTCGTTTACCGGTCTATGCTATAAAAAAAACATAAATTGGTATTTCGCGACCTGGAAATTGACCGCAGGACCTCAAATTCTCAGCCTTACTACGCTGCTACTAAACCAGTGATGCGAGGATTATATTCTTAGATTTAATTATTCCACTGTATATCTCCCAGTAATCCCTAGTTACCTAATTTTAGATTATCTTGTTTTCCATGCAATTACAACGATAATGAAGTAACAAGAACCCATTAAAGGATTTCAGTTGATTCTTAATCGAGATCAGAGAGTAATGGCATGGATTATGTTGTAATTAGATTCTTAGCGGCGAAATTTATGCGGTTTGTTAGTTTAGGAGAATTTATTAAGTAAGATGCACTTTTAACTGTTTTTATAACAAAGACCAGCAAACGGGCATTTGAGTTGGTGGAGTGATCTCCACCGCCCATCCATCTAGCACAGCAAAGTGACTGCACTACACCTGATGGCAAACGCAGTGTAATCCAAAAGAACTAGCGACCCCCGACAAACAATGAGTTTATTTATAGTCACCAGGATCATTTCAGCCTGTATTCAAATTCTAAAGAGGGAAGAAGCCAATTGTGGGGCCTGCGACAGGACAGGCGGTTGACCGATGCAGGCATAGGGATACAAGGATGTAGCCCTATACCCGCCCCAACCAACCAACAAGTCATGTCGTAAGCCCTGCGGGAGAAACGGATATACACTGGCTGATCCTGGTACATGATCCACAAGAGGTGTGGGTCGCTATAGCAGGTTTTAATACCATGTGTACGGTGGTCGCTATCCGGGCAGATATGAATATCCTACCACCTAAAAACTTTAAAATAGATACATATTCGATAAAATAATCATAAGGTCCGACCCACATTAACCACACAGTCGGGTTTGTTTTCTGAAGTTAGTGTAAAGTCATATAATAATATTAGTGAAGATTAATAGTTTGTGGGTCGTGGTTTAAAGTGAAGTTATAGTTTAATATGTTGAGTATTATTGGTATATTTAAGTTATTAATTTGATATTGTTACTAAGTTAGCTGAGTGACCACATTTTAGTCTCGAGGTTCCATTATTCAGATAAAATAAAGCAGATTTTGCTTTATGTGAAATACAATGGCATTGATGATAAATGAATATGCACATAAGATATCTAGTGATGTCATGCTTAGAGTAAAACATTTGAAAAACGACTTCAAAAATCAGTCATCGAAAGTTAAAAATAAAAAATAATGACTACTACTCTAGTGGTCTGCTTATGCTCAGAAATCGTGAGATTCTGGATCCAAGTCTTGTAAACAAAACTGTTTACAGCGCAGCTCTACCACTCAAAAATCCAATCGCAAATATCGTTACATAAAGCAGAATAAATTGAAGTGGTGAGAAAAATGCCACGTGAGCAAACAGCCGCGTGATCACAGATCGATGTGGGTCGGCAGTCGGCACGTGCACTACTGACCTCTAACATGGACCTTATTTAATGAAGCAACGATTACTTTAGGTATTTTTAATGTAGTTGGGTGGAGAAAATGTATACTAAAAATTATATTTATAAGCAGCAGCTTCAATACCAAGAGATTTTACAAGGTGGTCCCTCGTATGCGAGAGGCCGTCTGGGTTGGTACCACCGCGTTGTCTATTTCTGGCGTCAAGCAACAGTATGTAAGCACTGTTATGTTTCTGTTTGAAGGCCATTGAAGCCAGTAAAACTACTGGGTATTATGATTAACATCTTATGTCTCGGGGTGACCAGCGCAGTTCAGTGCCATACAGTGCTTTATAACTTAAAGTTCTGCATGGTGCTACTTCTGTTTATGGGCAGGCGTTGTGCTTACCATCAGGCGAGCGACCTGCTTATCTCGTCATTTCAGAATAAAATAATGTGATAGAGATAGGAGAGTTCAAGACGCGACTATTCCCATATTTTTTTATATAGTGCGGTCTTGTTACTATCCCCTGACTTGTTACGCATTGCGATCTCTGCCTCGGTCGATTACCTTAAAACAGGCTATAATACAAGACCGAATACAAGCTATAGGAAGCCAACAAAAATCTCGAGACATTATGAACCCTTTGTACTAAGTTATATTTCTTTTACGCCACAGAGGCGTGTGATTTATGCCTTACCGCGATTATGCGAGGGGCGTTAATACGAAACGACTCGGCGGTAAATATCTCGAAGGATAAATAAAAATAAGTGTTGTATGTATTTTGAGGTACAGGTGACATTCCTTAGGGAAAATTAATAAAAGAATAATAGATACTTAAAACTTAAAATCACTAAAATCTGCCTGCAAGTATGTTGTGTGGGATAAACAGTCATTAAATTGACTTCGTTTTTGGAGAAAATCGCGATCGAAATTACAAATTTTTATTTTTCATTGAATTAGGAGACGAGTAAGTCGCTCGCCTGATGGTAAGCGCCCCGTCTGCCCATAAACAGAAGCAATACCACACAGAACTTTGAATTACAAAGCATTGCATGACACTGAACTGCGCTCGTCACCCCAAGACATATGATTTTAAGTCTCACAATGTCCAGTAATTTAACTAACTTCAATTTCCTTCAAACCGAAATACAACAGTGCTTACACACTGGCGGCAGAAATAGACAAAGCGGTGGTACAAACTCAGACGGCCTCTCGCATACGAGAGACCTACTAAAACATACATACAAATGAGTCGAACACATAACCTCCTTTTCAAAGTCGGTTAAAATTCCCCAGAAGACAATGAGTAGGAATATTCACAACAGTCGTGTAGTCGTAGAAAGGCTATAGTGTAGTAATTTTATCGTGCATGGATAAATAAATATGCTTTAGGCTGTAACTTAGTAACAATTTGTTATTCATTGTTTTTATTGAACTTACGGCCTTAAGAGCTTCAGGGACGATCGTATCTCTCGCTTCACTGGCAATTGATGGACCATACTAACAACGTGATATGAGGGAGTAATAAAATGAAGGCTACTAGACTGAGAGATGGTATTTTTTTTACCATATAACCTTCAATTAAAGTCTGAGGCATAAAAACAATGTTTTTTATCCGAGCACGGCAAAGTGACTACACTATAGCTGATGGTAAGCGCAGTGCGGTTCAAATAAAACCAGTGACTGCCAATAAACAAGTTTATCGGTGGTCACCAGAATCATGGCGGCCTGTATTAATGTTTTTTCACACTCCGAAGAGGGCAGAAAGCAATCGAGGGGACGACAGGAGAGGCGGATGTCCGATGCAAGCACAGGGATAGAATAATGTATCATGTATGTATTTTCTGGTGGTAGGATATTCATATCCGCCCGGATAGCGACCACCGTATGATGATGACTTCTTAGCCGGTTTCGGCCACAGCGACTGTTTCAGGCTCTAATTACTGAAAATATACAAGGTAAAAAGGTATACAAGGTGTTAAAACCTGCCATAGTGACCCACACATGTTGTGTGGATCGCCTTCCAGGACAAGCCAGTGTATATCCGCATCTGTCTAGGGGTTTTGACAGGACTCGATGGTTGTTGGGGTGGTTGGGATGGTTGGGGCGGGTATAGGGCTACATCCTTGTATCCCTGTGCCTTCATTGGTCATCCATCTGTCCTGTCGCAGGCCCCTCGATTTGCTTTTTCCCTCCGAAGTGGGATGGATTTTTATACAGGCCGGCATGACTCTGGTGACCACCGATAATTTCATTATTTGTCAGTGGTCACTGGTTTTTTTGGACTGCACTACGTTTTCCATCAGGTATAGCGCCGTCACTTTGCCGTGCTCGAATAAAAAAAAACCGGTCAAAAACAACCCCATTTCTAAGATTGCATTATTCAGGTTAGCACTAAAATCATTTATCTTCTTCAATACATTTATTACCAATGATTACTTAACACTCGGCATCCTTGCTGAGTCAGTGGCAGGAACTTAATATAATGAAATTGGACCTCGTCCAAATGATGTAAGAAAGGCTCAAATCATTCATTCGGTAACCCACATATCACAGATCCGCAACTAAGCATTGTCACAGAGACCTTGTTAGGAATTAAGGCCAAAGGTCGGTGTAGACCTTCGAGGAGAAATTGAACATGTTAGTGTTTGGATAAGGACCTTTTAAGGATGCAAGACGATGATTTGATGGTAATCAGCAGGGCAGGTACAAGTTTTGATAGTTTTCTAAAATGATGGTAGTTTTCGTTTTTTTTCCATACATCGAGTAGCAGTAGCCACTAGTGGGGACTATGATGAATTAAAATTGGCAGTGTGATTACTTTTATATGTATAATTACGATTATAAGTATGATCATATAAGTTGAATAAGAAATTAGTTTTCGAGTGATTTTTCCTATTTTTAACCGATCTTCAACAAAAAGTTAGCAGTTGTCGATCGATTTTATTTGGAAAAAAAATACGTACCATATTTATCTTAAGAATAAGATTTGATGTTTGAGTATACAACACGACACATAACTTTGAATTACAAAGCATGAATTACTGAACAGGCGAAAGATGTGAGGTCTCATAATGTCCAGTAATTTCACTGCCTTCAATGTCAATCCTTCAAACCGGAACACAACAGTGCTTACACACTGGTGCTTGGCGGCAGACATGGGCAAAGCGGTGGTACCAACCGAGACGGCCTCTCGCATACGAGGGGCCTACCACCTTGTAATTTATTAAAATAATAAAAAAAATCAAGTCAACTTCCCTAATGTATTAGAGATTATATGCACATACGTGCGTAGTTTTTCACCAAATATGTGCTGATCATGTTTTCTAGACCTTGAATTTAGCAGCTTAATTACAATAAAATGTAATGTGGCGTAAGTTTGTCGGAAAAGCGGACGAGCCGTGATGTTCGGTTTAATATAGTGGAAAATTGAAAATTGGCTCCCAACTTTTCTTACGAGCGTGTAATTTTATGTCAGGAATCTTCGGGAACAAAGTTTAAGATCAATCATAAGACATATTGAAGAGTAGGTTTGCTCGTGGCTTCACTCGCGTGAAAATCATTCTTAGGCCCCTTTATCCGAAGTAATTTTATTTTAATTTTTGATTGAATGGCGAGACAAGCAAGGTGCTGATGGTAACCGCCACGCCTGCCCATAAACAGAAGGAACACCACACAGAACTTTGAATTACAAAGCACTGCATGGCACTGAACTGCGCTTGTCACCCAGAGACGTAGGATATTAAGTCTCATAATGTCCAGTAGTTTCACTAGCTTCAATGTCCTTCAAACTGAAACACAACAGTGCTTACACACTGTTGCTTGGCGGTAGAAATAGATAAAGGGGTGGTACCAACCCAGACGGCCTCTCGCATACGAGGGGCCACCTTATTAAATTTTGACAAATACTAAAATACGTGTTTCAATATGTTGAAGATCATTAACTAAGATTTACCAGAATTGATATTCAGATTTGACCGAAACTTATTATTTGCCATACAAACCTGTAACCCGAAGGTATAATTCTTGCTACGCTCAAGGTTCACCTAGTGTATTTCCGTCCCATGATGTGATGAGGGCGAACTTATCAGTAAAACCGAACAATTTCTAGAATGTGGACAAGAATATGAATGTGACTGTTGGAGTATTTTAATCATATGAGTTTTTGAAATCTAAACACTTACACAATGATTGCCCGACCTGGGAATCGAATCAAGAAAGTCACCAAGTTTACAGCCTAAGTACTCTGGCACTATACTTATGAGATTATAGTTAACCGACCATAAAAAATGGACGTGACTTAATTTGATATGTATCTTTTGTTTTGTTTAGAAGCACGTTTAACATACATTTACATAATTTCTTGAAGTGATCTGATTTTGATATGTCTTTTCATTCGAAAAGGTCAAAGTTCATCCCATTTTAATTTTAAGAAGAAATTCCAGTCGTCGGTCGTTAAATCGTAATTTTCTTAAAAAGTTATTAAGTTAGACACTGCATCAAATGTCAGCACATGCAACAAAACAAATATTTAGTCGAATTCAGGATTTGCTCATCTTGAAAAAAATTACACGTCAAGCTTACATTCATGCTCCAGAAGTTATGACCTTCATATATCACTCATAATTTCAGCATGACCAACCCGACCCTTGCATGAGATGGCGTGAACGCATTTCCGATGGACTATCTGTCTAAGGAACCTTCGAACACGCTTGGTGGGGTTCATATTTCAACTCAAGGACGAAGCTTGAGGCCTTGCAAGTGTAGATATAAAAGTTGGTAAAGTGATTTTTGATGCGGTTGATGTTTTGCAGTTTTTACGATATTATGGAGTAAGAAAATGAAGGATTTCTTTTGAATTGTTCTTAGCGGATGATGGATTATGGTTAATTTTATGTTTTTGTTGAATGATGCAGTTTTGTGTATACATTTTAGTGACATATTTTTTGAGTGGTAGAGCTACACTGTAGACACTTTTTTACGCTGTAGACAGGGTTGTTACAGAAAACCGACGTAAAGTAATGGCTTGCTGCTGCGTTTCGTACGGTGAGTGAGATATCCGGAGGCCCAAATCATGCCGGTCTGTATAAATGCTTTTTCAAATTCCGAAGAAGGAAGAAGCAAATCGAGGGGCCTGCGGCAGTACTGGCGGATGACCGATGCAGGCACAGGGATATAAGGATGTACCCCTATTCCCGCCTCAAACAACCATCAAGTAAAGTCGCAGTCTCCTCGAGAGGACCGGATATACTGGTTGATTCTGGAACACGAGTTAGTTATAAGAAACCTAGTTTCTAGTTAGTATAAGTTTTGTAATAAAGCCCCATATGTTTAAATTATCAAAGCCATCTAGTTCTATTAATAAATACTAAAATAGAAAACTCTTATGAAATTCGTAATATCCTTCGCTCTTCCAAGTTTGAATGCGATGATATTAAATAATACTGAAGGCTGTTTGATTTATGTCCACATTGTATAATTTGGAGCAATATAAATGCACATATTTTGATATTAACTATGAAATAAGATGTCATCATGTTATATTATTCGATGTTAAGTCTATACTTGTTACAGTAAAAAATCGAGTGTCATCTTTCATCCACATAAAAAAACAAAAAAAAAGGTAATACATTTTTTTTTCATTGCCGATACAAGTGACCGATGTCTTAATTGTCTATTGATGATCTTAATTGGATTCTTCCTTTCAAATATCAATTGATATCAGCGACCATTTTCTATCACCCGAAAATAAAACGTAAGAGCTTTCCTTTCTCAGTTACTCTATGAGTTGCTCAACGGAAAGCGTCAGATAAAACAAACACTTCCGAAATAATTTTCCTCGTGGAAACGGTAAAATGTAATATTCCATAAAATTGGTACACAAAATCGGTAATTATCAAATCCTTTTAGGTTTTGCTGATGATCGAATTTTTTTGCAATTAATGAATAGTAAATTATAATGAAAATACTGTAAGTAATAAAAGCGTGTTAAAAATAGTAAGGTATATTTCAATGAACTGCGTAGGTTGGGGGTGGAAACTAAAATTTTTTCATTAACTAGATTTTAACACTGTCCCTTAGGAATTTAATTTTGTTTCTGCTTTTAGAGTGTTTTTTGTTATAAGGTGAAGGTACTTGAAATCCTTTTAAAAATATCCTATATTTTATATCACGGTATTATCCACGTGTATTTATTGTTAATTATCGCTTGCTTGCCCGGTGAAAGAAACTCTTCTTCTAAGCCATTCTCTACCATTTGGGTGTAAGCCTCCATCAATTGCCGCCACGCATCTCGATCTTGCGCTGTTCGCATCCAGTTCGATCCAACCTTCTTCACGTTGTCCTTACAATGCATCTACGGTCTCCCCCTGGGGCACTTTTCACCCCAGGGCTGCCACTCTAGAACTGTTTTGCACCAAGAGTGATGCTTCCGGGCAACGTGACCCACCCACTGCTATTTTAGTTTTGCAATGGTGAAGAAAACATCGTGAGGAAACCTGCATACCTGAGAAGTTTTGCATGAGAGTTTAGAAGAAACTTAGCAAATCTCATTAGGCCAGCATTGTGGACTAAGGTCTTGACCTGTAGGGTCTTGACTATTTTATACAGGGTTATTTTTAAAACACTGACAACCTCGCAGGGCCATATAGCTGACCCCATAAGGAACAACTTTTGTTCTACGAGTTTGGACATAACTCAATACATAAGAAAAAAAATGATTTTACAATTTTTGTTATATAGTGTTTTTGTTCGTACGTCTACGTGTAGGTATTATCGATCGAGACGGCGCGGCCGGTCATTGAACTGACGCGCGCGCCCGCGTGTATTACGTAATCTGCGCGTAGGTAAAATTCAAGACGGAAATTAAATTCATAATTATTTTTGTATGAGAATAAAATCTAACAAATTATGAAAAGTCGTAGAACAAAAGTAGTAGCAAATTACCTTAGGAATCTAGTCCTGCGAGGTTGTCAGTGTTTTAAAAATAACCCTGTATACTTGACCTGTAATAAGCGCTTTCTTAGCCTACATGGTGAATAAAGATTTTGATTTATTTTTATATTGAATAATAAATTATGTTAACGCGCAATACATGGAGATTACATTCCCCTGACATCCACATGACAAACTTTATTGCGAAGGGTAAAGTTGGGGCTGCAGTATGAGCGATAAGAGTTTTTTGAATGTATTGATTTGTTAGGTCACGTGTGATTACAAGGTGGTAGGTCCCTCGTATGCGAGAGGCCGTCTGGGTTGGTACCATCGCTTTGTCTATTTCTGCCGCCAAGCAACAGTGTGGAAGCACTGTTGTATTTCGATTTGAAGGATATGGAAGCCAGCGAAATTAGTGGGCATTAAGAGACTTAACATCTTATGTCTCCGGGTGACGAGCGCAGTTCAGTGCCATGCAGTGCTTTGTAGTTCAAAGTTTTGTGTGGTGTTGTTTCTGTTTATGGGCAGGCGCGGCGCTTACCATAAGGCGAGCGCCTTGCTCGTTTCGTCTTTCAATCAAATAAAAAAATATGCTGTAAACAAAACTGTCTGCAGCGTGGCTCTACCACACAGAACTCCAGTTTGCAAGTCAGGAACGTACCTGTGATTCTTATTTTCGTGAGCAATAGAGACCATTGACCCATCTGAACTATATGAACGTTTATCACAAAAAGTGTTATAGAAGTTACAAATAATATCAAATTGCGCTCGATAAGGTTTCCAATGAAAAACTAGCCTAAGTTATTTTGTAGTGTTTAAGTGTTTACTCAAGTTTCCGACGATACTTTGAGCTCTTTATACAGTACATTGATCGATTTTTTTTTGGAGTCTTTTATAATGCGAGATTCAAAAAGTTTTTCATAGATGTAACAGCTGTGAACTAAGGCTGAATTATTTTGTTCTTTTGTGTACAAAAAACTTTATATATACTTCATCGATGTTTAAAAATATGGTTTTGAAATAAAAAAAACTGGGTTAAATTACTTTATAATAATAACCCTGTATTATGTTAATTCAATTTTGTACGGGTTGGCCTGGCTTGCGACACAACTTGGCGGTTGTTTGGGGCGGATATAGGGATACATACTTGTATCCCTGTCCCTGCATCGTTCATCTGTCCTGTAGCCCCTCGATTTGCTTTTTCCCTCTTAGGAGTGTGAAGAATCATTTTTATAGGGCGCCATGATTTTCGTGACCACCGAAAAACTAATTGTTTGCCGACAGTGACTGGTTTTTTGGACTGCACTGCGCTTACCATGCAGTTCAGTCACTTTGCCGTGCCCGGATAAAAAAAAGAAGTCTATTTTTAACGGTCTCTCCCGCTAATCGCTGTCACTGGCGCGTCGACTCGCTTCTTCAAGGTCTACAACGTTAATCTTGTGCAGTGATTTGACAGGGAGGCTGCATTGTTCCTCCGCCTGGAGACATATATTAAGATTTTGTCACATTTCCCTCCATACCGGGTCAAGGTCACAACGTTATATTGCATTTATTGGCGTTATTAAAAAAGGGATTGAAATCTTTCTTTCTTTCTTTCTACCTAGCTTTATCCCGGCTTAGTGCCAGGGTCCGCCTTCCAACTTAAACGCTTCCACTTCGCCCGATCTTGAGCATCCTCTCTAGTGAGACCATTGGCTCTCATGTCTCCCTCCAATACGTCAAGCCAACGCTTTTCGGGCCGTCCACGGGATCGTACCCCCGGTACGATCTGGCTCAAGCATCTGCGAACGACGTACAAAATAAACTATTACACGTACGTATTAAATAAACTATTTAATTTCGATGAAGTTTATTTGGTGTTTCGAAGAAGACTGCCTCGGTGGCGTAGTTTTATTGTGTACGCGGTACGACTGTTATGCCGAGGTCTCGGGTTCGATCTCTGGGTCGAGTCAAATGGTATTGGGGTTTTCTATCATGAAATGCTCAGTATCGACCTGGAGTCTGGAATTGTACCCGGTATGGCGATAGGCTCGGCACCTATCACATCATGGGACGGAAATACGCTCGGCGAATGTGGTTACTGGTTACACCTCTACCTATCCCTTCGAGGATTACAGGCGTGAGTGCGTATATAACTTTGTTTGGTTTGGAGTATTTTTATTCATGTTTTTATTTATTCCTTTTTATAAAAGTGTTACATACGATGGGAAGATTAGTATGCAGTTTTCAGCTTTCTGTAGCGTGAAAAATGTACTTCGAGGCATTAAGGAATTTCATATTTAAGTCGCGATTTCATGGAGGTGATAACGTCTCGTAGCTTATCATAAATCATAAGTTCCTTCGTTTATTGAAGAATCTATTTTTTTTAATTTTCTTTTATCCAAGTTCTGCACTGTGACTGCACTACATCTAATGGTAAGCATCATCCACCCATCAGCCTAGATTCGTCCACTGCTGGACATAGGCCTTTCCAAGTTCGCGCCACTCTTGACGGTCCTCCGCCTTCCTCATCCAGTCGCTTCCCGCTATTTCTTGGTATTTTTTATTTTATGGTAAGCATAGTGCATACCAAATTATTATATACTAATTTACTTTATCTACAATAATATCGTAAAGAGGAAATATTTGTATTTTTGTATGTAACGAATAAACTTAAAAAACTACTGGACTGATTTCAAAAAATATTTTTGAATGAGCCGGCTGAACCGGGTTATTACTACTGTCTCACAGAAAACTACGAAGTCGCAGCTTGCTGTTGCGTTTCGTATGGTAAATATCTGGAGCCCAAAATGCCCAATCGCCTTTTCAATCCCCGTTCCTTTCCTTCAAGGATACCAATAAATCCCTGATTCTTATGGTATTTTGGATGATTTTTTTTTATCGTGGCTCGGCAAAATGACTACGCTACACCTGATGGTAAGTGTAGCACAATCCAGCAATAGTGTAAACCAACGATAAACAATGTGTCCATCGTAGGTCGCCAAGATCATGCCGGCCTGCCAAAGGACCAAGGGGGAGGGGAAGGAAAAGGGATGGGAAAAGAGTTAGGATCAGGGGGAAAGTCCCTTGGGGAGAACCGGATATACACTGGCTGACCCTGGAACGTGACCCACACAAGGTGGGCCACTATGGCAGGTTTTAGCACCAGTGTACGGTGGTCGCTATGAAATGTTGTAATAAAATAAAATGTTGATGGTTGAGTGGAGTTTTCATACCATAGGTGACACACTTGCTTGTTTGCAGTCAAACAGTCAAGCTATATACTAGCTAGTTATCCAAATCTTAAATTAATTGCCATCTATTAGCATCCATAGCCTTAATAGATCAATTGGAACTTACGCCAAGTGGACCAAACTCACAGCAAGTTCAAATGGAGATACTGATTTATTTTTGCTAAATTCATTAATTTAAATTGATTTATATAATACTGTATTTTTTTTTGCATCATCGTACATGGAATATATGTCATGCTCGATTTTCCCAAAAACTACGAGATTAAATTAGTTTAAATTATTGAATTTAGTAAAACATAATCAGTATTTGAACTCGCTGTGGGTTGGTTCCTGTTTGCGTGAGTAGGTTTATTTTTTTATTAGAACTGTCATAATTAATAGGAATTAGTTAATTTGACTGCTATTAAAACTGACGTAGGCCATTATTCACAATTGAAAGTGACATAAATACTACGGTATATTTAAGCACTGTAATAATAACTAGTGGTCAAAATTTTACTGTAATTCTTTATTTTTTAAGTCTAAACGTTATTCGGATACTTTTGTCAAAGAATATACTTCAATAATTATTTTTTTCTTTTGTTTTATTACGTCAGTTGCAAGCGTGTATATACGTCGCTAACGAGACAATTATGCTATTATGTGTTTGTCATTAACAGTACGAATGAGCGAAAACAATAAATGTATTGTTATATTTAATGTAAAAGAAACAAATAACACCCAACAGTCACATACATAGTCCTGACACCTCAGTATGATACGAGTCTTGTGTCGTGGGTATTGGGAACTGCGAGAGGCTTTTGGTCTCACTACTCCCAGACGAATTATCCGATTGTACATAAACTCAATGCATCATAAAATATAATAACTGTGTCTGTGTCTGTACTTACGTCATAAAATGAAATTGTTATGTGTTTAGAAGCATTTAAGATTTCATCATGAAAGTAGTGATGATATTTCAGTTAATATTTACACGTTTTGCTATGTATGTGCGTAATGTGTTTAAAGATAATGACTGAGTAAGTCTGTCTTCTCTGGTGATAAGATATTCATATCCACCCGGATAGCGACCACCGTACAAATGGTGTTAAACTGACGCACACACTTTGTGTGGATTGCGTTCCAGAATCTGCTAGTGTATATCCCGCTCCCCCGAGGGGCTTGCGGCATGACTTGATAGTGGTTTGGGGCGGGTATAGAGGGGTACATCCTTGTATCCCTGTGCCTGCATCGTTCATCCGCCTGTCCTGTCGCAGGCCCCTCGATTTGCTTCTTACCTCTTCGGAGTGTGAAGAAGCATTTATATAAGCTGGCATGATTCTGGTGATCACCGATAAACTCATTGTTTGTTGGTTTCCACTGTTTTTTTTAACTGCACTGCGCTTACCATCAGGTGTAGTGCAGTCATTTTGCCGTGCCGTAAAAAAAGGCGTGGATAAAGTGGTCGTGACACTTAGATATATTTTAAAAACCTACTTTAAATGAGTAAATAATCATAATTTATTTGAATGAAGTTTTATGTAAATTCTAATAATGGACATAATTGACATTATAAGACCGCCTTTTCTCATTTGTCTTTACATTTTAGGCATTTGGGACGAGCATAGAAGACACAAAGAACTTTATGTTAATCAAGAGTGGTTTAAATTTCGAGAGATTTCACTTTTGAATACTTTAAAATAATAATATAAGAATAGTTAATTCCATGAATATAGTCTGGTTATTATGTAAACTAGTTTCAATTAGGCTTATAATTCTCTCTTTTACAATTCAAGCTGTTTAAATTGGTAATGTAATGTTATATTAAATCATTAAAAGAGTTTGTTATTAAAGAGTTGAACGCACAGTTTGATAATTCTGTCAAAGTTCTGTGTGGTATTGTTTCTGTTTATGGGCAGGTGTGGCGCCATCAGGCGAGCACTTTGCTCGTCCCGTCACTCAATGAAATAAAAATAATAACATGCAACCATGCTAGCTTCAATAAATATTTAAAGATAACCAGATAAAACTGTTTTTCCACGACTAAAGTCGACAAAATTATCTCGTGTTGCATATGCTAAGGCCCCTGGCGAAATTCCCACCATAGCGGCTTATTCAGGCGAGTCGCGGACCGACGTCAGCCAGTGTGTATCCACTAACTTCAGGCCGGCATATTTCTACCAACCGTCAAGAGAAGGAATGTTTCTTGAAGGTTGACATTGTATTTAAACTGTACTTAACATAGACTCCAGTGTAGTCACTTTGCCAATCCAGAACAAAAAAGAAAGTAAAAAAGAATCAAATTAAGAACCTATTTCTTCCTTGATGTTTGCTAAAAATAGACTTTACCGTATCTACCAGTTATAGAAATTGAATTTTATTCACAGACCTAACATATCTACAAGAAATAAAACATTGGCTATAAGAATGTCCACTAGAGATGAGAAGGGAAAAATACGTTCGGAAACTAAGTTAGGGTCAAGCGCCCTTAATAAACACTCAATTAACCCGGTAACCCTCTGTCCTCCCAACTTATAACTAGGTTTAGATGAATTGGGCCACAGGGCATTGATTGTTTAACGTTGAGGTTTTCACCTGGATCTATCTCAGAGATAAACTTGTAAATGTATTTTTTATCAGAGCATAGTAAAGTGTCTGCACTACACCTGATGGTAAGCGCAGTGCAGTCCAAAAAACCAGGGACCACTGACAATCAAACAGTTTATCGGTGATCACTATCATGACGGCCTGTACAAATGCTTCTTCACTCTCCGAAGAGGAAAGAAGCAAATCGAGGGGCCTGCGACAGGACAGGTGGACGCCTCGTGTGATGTCGATGTACCCCTATACTCCCCCCAACTAACTATCAAGTCTTGTCGCAAGCCCCTCGGGAGTATCGGCTACACACAGTTTAGCACGGTGGACGCTATCCGGGCGGATATGAGTATTCTTCCACCAGCCGCTGTAGCCCCAGTAGCCGGCTGTGAAGCGAAAGACTGTGTGCTAATGTTGATATGTGTATGTATGTACCTAAAGTCTAAAAATACTAAACATAATTAACGCAATTTTCTTTCAAATTAAAAAAAATCTACTATTCAATAAGTCGTCGTCGAATGGGTCGGTTCAAACGGGTTGTTGCTACTGTCTCACAGCGTGAAGTAGCAGCTTGCTGTTGCATTTCGTACAGTGAGAGGTATCCGGAGGTCCAAATCCCCATTTTCCAATATTTAAATTTCCTCTATTCTTTCAAGACGGCAACGCGTTCATAATTATTTAGGTATTGAAGACGTCCATATGTCCTGAAGATTACTTACAATCACACTTGCTCGTTTACCCTACTATCGAATAAAAAAACAATCATGCCTATGTCTAGGGAAAACCTAATATTTTTTTTATTCAACGCACCTGGCTTATGAGCGGTAGTACGGAGCTTCTGTCCCCCCCCCTCTCCGTCCCTCGCCGCACCCCCCGTGTCCCAGTTCATCGGCCTGACCTACTTGCAGGAAGCGCCGGCCACCGCCCGACTATAATGCCAACGCCAGGAGTGAATCGGTGATTTTTTTAAAGATGGTTTTATAGCGGAATCAAGATTTAAATAGGTTCGAATGTGGTTATACAATTTAAAACAATATTAGCGAATGTTGAAGAATAATTTTCGAGATTTTCTGAAATAATGATTATGTGGACTCGACAATAAGATTCCTGTAATGATAAAACCTATGTCATAAGAATATTTTTAGTGTGTACTTTAATTCTTTCTGTGGGAGATGGGTCTTATTCGAGCGCGAAAGTTGTGTTTCGATGCAAAACAAAATATTCTTATTCAATACAAGCACGTATGTAGGTTTTTATTAATGCTCCATATTTAATTCTTTGCGGACGAGAAATCGAATGCTGCATTAAAGAAATTTTATTTGAATTTTAGAAAGAAGGAAAGAAGACCTGGAAGACACCTGGCCTTAAATAGTAGCAGAACTTTGAATTACAAAGCATTTCTTAAATCTTTCCTATCACATTTACCGGACAAAAATACTTTAATGTCACTCTCGTCGATCCCTTCCCTCTTTAACCTGTAAGAAAGAAACCATCGAATATATTTTCGCATTTATAGTAAATGGCTCCTTGATATCATTTTCTACATATTATAGACCTTATACTTAACAGTATGCTAATTCTATAATCTATATAAATGGTTAATGGCCAACCCAGTGTCCAAGTTTTTAAACTTTAAGGCCTCTGAATTCGCTTAACAACTGCTGTCAGTTGATAAAAGTCGGGACCAACTTTATACGTACGCTCCGAAGCACAAAGTCTATTTAAATACCATTTAGCGGTCACTTATTCTTGACACGGCACTACGGGTTACTTAGCTATTCCTTTACCGTTTAGTGAGTACAATTGGTTATGCGCGCCTCAGTATGCGAATTCTATGTTAATACGTACAAGTTGATAGGTTCCTCGTATGCGAGAGGCCGTATGGGTTGGTACCACCGCTTTATCTATTTTTAACGCTAAGTGACAATTAAATTACTGGGCATTATGAGACTTAACATCTGTCTGACGACCGCAGTTCAGTGCCATGCAATGCTTTGTATTTCAAAGTTCTGTGTTGTCTGTTTATGGGCAGGTTACCATCAGGTAAGCGCCTAGCTCGTATAAAAAAATTCGTTTAAACCAATAAACACAAAGAACGCAACCCGGAATAGAATTGACAGCGGCCATAAATTCAGATATGAAGAGGTACTGTGTCCCTGTGTCCCAGATGCATAATTTTACAATACTTTACTACGTCTCAGCACGGTATTCGCGGGTCAATTTCGTCTGAATTGGGTCACGCATGAAAGAATCGATGGTATTGGAAGTTTAGTTTGATAATTAGCTGTGAATTTTAAAAATATGTTCACCTCATTGGTGTAGTGGCCTGAGAAATGTGAGTACCTAGGCTGCTTGAACAATCATAATTTGTGTTTACGATTTGTTATGAGATGACTGGAATGGAATGAATGACAGGAAGTCGCTGGATGCATGCCGCTTCCAACAGGTCGGTCTGGAAATCTTTGGGGGAGGCTTATGTTCAGCAGTGGACGTCCTGTGGCTGATGATGATGATGACTGGAATGGAAATTATAAATATACCAAGAAAATAAGCGAAACATGGTTGCAACAGTAATTCCACCTCTGTCTACCTCTTCAGTGGTAAAGACGTTTAAATCTCATGGTAGTGGACTGCGCTAGTCACCCCAACGTAAGATGTTATGCTTATAGATTTTTTTCTCTTCTTTCTAAGTCTCATACTGCCTATTTCATTGGCTTCAACGCCCTTCAAAAAGGAACACAACAGTGCTTACTCATTGCTGCCTAACGGCAGAAATAGATTGGCTGACATCACATACTATCAAAATTATTATGGAAAACTTCTCAGGTTTCGTCACGATATTTCCTTTACCATTATGGCAACCAATGAAAATCAAATCATTTACATAATATTGAATCATTAAAACAAACGTCATTTATATTCAGTCAAATTGTATCTCTACTACGAGTTCGGAATGATGTTTCGTTAAAGAAGAAAGGGCAAGAAACTCCAACGTTGCTCTTTTCTGAACTGATTTACAGTAATTGCATTATATCGAAGCATTGTTTATTTGAATTAGAGCAGCTCAATGTATGCCAATGAGGTATGTTATAAAGTAAAATAATTAGATTAGAATAGTTTTCGTGCATGATAAAACTATAATAAATAACAATGAGTATACATCTGACTTTGAAAAGTCAGAGGTGCATGCTCTTGGGGCTGGTTTCGAACCTTTTTTACCTTAGCACGGCAAAGTGACTGCACTACACCTGATGTAAGTGTAGTGCAATCCAAAAAACCAGCGACCACCAACAAACAATGAGTTTATCGGTGGTCATCAGAGACATGCCGGCCTGTATAAATGCTTCTTCCCACTTGGGAGAGGGAATCGCCGCCCCAATCAACAATTAAGTCATGTCGCAAGCCCCTCGGGAGAACCGGGTATACACTGGCTGATCCTGTAACACGATCCACACAGGAGTGTGGATCACTATGGCAGGTTTTAATACCATGTGTACAGTGATTGCTATCCGGGCGGATATGAATATCCTACCATCTGTGACTTTTGTCCCGTCAGTCCATACTACTCCTACTGAACTATCGCAAAATAATCATACATAACTCTTTTGTAACTTATTCCTAATTTTTTTGTGTCAGTTCTATTTTTTATATTTTTACACGCTTTTTATTAACTTCACCTGTATGTTTGTATGTTTGTTTGTATGTTTGTAACCGACTCCTTTGGGCGCGATTTTGACCCACTTTAAACGGACAGTTTTAGTTCAAACTTTGTAGATTTATCGAGTACCGGTGACAATACACTAATTTGATAAAAAAAAAATAAAATTAATAATTTAATAATAATAGAATAATTATAATAATAATTTAATTTAATTAATTATTGATATTCGGGTTAGGAATTAAACTTGTACTTTCTGGATCTTCGTTAATTATAGGGATATCGTAGTATCTAAGAGCGTCAATAGATGGCGTTTTTTTGATATTCGGGTTTAAAATTAAAATTATATATATACTCTCTGCTACAATATATTTTTATTTTAACTAAAAATGAAAAATAAATAATAGTTTAAAAAAACTAAAAACACGCTTTTATAGAAAGTCTAACTAAAAAAAATAAAAATTTTTTTTTAGGAAAACAATGTATTTTATTGTAAAAAAAAGCGTGGGGTGCTTTTTAAGATACTATCTAAATGATAATCTTTCTACTCATATCTGTCAATACAATAAAATTAATTATAACTATTGACACCATGCACCCCACGCTTTTTTTTACAATAAAATACATTGTTTTCCTCAAAATTATTTTCTATTTTTTTTAGTTAGACTTTCTATAAAAGCGTGTTTTTATTTTATTTTGCAACTTTTTTTCTAATCTATCGTTAAAACCAGGCGTAATTCTTCATTCATTATCTGGGCTACATTGCACTTACTATCAGGTGCAGTGTAGTCTTTATCATGCCAAGATTAAAAGTAAACCAAATCAAAACATCCAAATTAATTTAAAATTGTGGTTTGAAGCGACCAAAAATAACTAAATATAGTGAGTTCAAATTGTAGTCGTCAGTTAAACGAATTAAAAGGGGCTCCGCGAACGCTTAACTTGTTAATTGAAGCAATTATCCGACACCCCTGTTTAAGTGGAACTGTTAAAATAAATTCCTGTGTTCCGTTTTGTAGTTATGATGTTTTTATGTTACTTTGAAACGATTTAACGAGTTTATATTATCTGTTTCATGTATAATAATAATATATCACTTTATTAGTATAGGAATCAAACAGCACAATAGAAAAAAAAGACATTATTAATATGTATGTGTTAAGATTCCAACTTAAAAAAAAAAGATTTTTGAAAACGTTATTAAAACTTGTTTTTGAGATTAGAGGCCGACTCGACCGGGTCGTTACCAAAGTCTATCAAACAGACGTAAAGTAGCGGCTTGCTGCTGCGTTTCGTGTGGTGAGTGATATATCCGGAGGCCTAAACCCCAATTTCCTTAATGATCCCTTTCCTTTAAGGTCGGCAACGCGCCCATGATTCTTTTGATATAATGGACGTCCCTACATGGCCGGTGGAGTTCACTTAGCTTCAGATGACCCACTTACTCGTTTGCCGGTCTAAGCTATAAAAAAAGTAAATAAAATCTCTGTACACAACCAACTACTCTTGATTTTTATACTCTGTTTTCATCACCTTCTTAAAGAACATATCTTTAAAACAACATTAAAGAAGACATGAAAATCCCTTTAAAACGAAAAAAATTCTCACCGGATTTTTAACATAATCCAAAACAATCCGAACTGGGCCAAGGTTTCAAGAGAATACCTTCTTAAATCCTCAGTTATTAAAAAGAAATCATTTATTCATTTACAACTCTTCGGAAAACCTGAATTGCGTCATGCAACTACCAACCTTAACACACAGAGCCAAAGTCGTAAAATTTATTGTACACATCGCTTCCTACTTGTGTAGAAATGCGTGGCGGTGGTTAGACAGGGATGTGTGTATGGAGACGTAGGTAGGAAAGAAAGGGACGGCAGTTAAAGGAATGCAAGGCTATAGGGTCACAGGTGGTACAGTGACCTGACCTAGTTTCGAATGCAGGGTAAATATTGATTGCGAACTGTGCCACTTGTTGAACGCAGGTATGCTTGGAGATGCCGTCAATGTTTCGCTTTATGGGGGTATGTTGAGGGTTGTCTGACAATTCAAAAGGGGAGTTCTGTAAGATGTCACAGCGAGTCATGTTCTGAGATTAGGAAATGCTTTGCTTGTTTTAGAAGGAGTGTGGGTTGAACTGGATTCCTGGGTAGGATTTTCGGATACACTGGACATGTCAGCTCCATATGGATGCTAATATGCAATATCATTTGAACCCACATCAACTAAAAATTGAGATATTAATTTTATTTAAAACTTAAATTAATATTTCTGCAGCATCTAATGTCCGTGAAGTGGAAACGAATATGCAAGAAATTAAACATAAACGTCTAGAAGGTGTTACTTGCAAAAAGAGTAAATGCACAGGAGCAACCATTGCACCGCGTTCCGGGGTCAGTCAGCGTAGATACAGTAATTACAGGCCATAATAATTTTACCATGTCTTTTGACGGTTGAAGTTATATTAAATAATAAATAAATAAATACACCCAACAGTCACATACATAGTCCTGACCCCACACTAAGATACGAGTCTTGTGTCGTGGATATCAGGAACTACGAGAGACTTTCGGTCTCACTCTTCATATATTACTACATAATTTTACTGGAGTGCACTCTACTTAGCATCAGCTCCAGTGTACTTTGGCTTGCCAGGTTAAAAAAAACTGTGTGTGTGCAAGTCACGTAAGGCAGAAGTGAAACTTCAGAATAATTAACATAAATTAATTAACCAATGAATTTAATAAGCAAATGCAAAAAAACAAAACACGTGAATGATACACCACGTTGTTTATGACACATTTTCCGAAAGCTTCGTTGTACACAGGCGCAAAGACAAGGGATAGCATACGTACAAACATATTCTTGTAATCTATCTTATTCTTTCGCAGGCTAAATCCTATTTATATATATGTTTGTCTCTTTTTACTGTCGCTTTTTTGTTTCATCGAATATTCAAATCGCAACGAGGCTAAAGAAGTTTCAGTTCAAAAATATAGAAAAGAAATATTTAAATAAACTATGTCTCCTTGTTGCAGCTTGGGTGCTTGGCTTTTTGATGTGCAAGACGGTGCCTTACGTCCAGGGACTGTCAGTGGCTGCGTCAGTCTACAGTCTAGTCGCTGTGTCATTGGACAGGTGAGTAATAGATACAATTTTTGCTTTTACAGGATTTACTGATTAATATGGATTGCATTATGTGGACGGAATTAATTTATAATAACATATCTTCTCTTATTTAGGAGGATGTTCACTAAAATAATAGCCGCTGTGCGTTAATTTTGATTTTAGGCTCATTATTAGCATAAGACTTGGAGTTTTATAGTCTTCCAGGTAACTGATATTAACATTATTTTCCCATAATTTCATAGCACCTGAATTTGAAAGATATGTAATTATGAAATAAGCATATTACTGTTATTATTTTTGAAATGTTATTTTTCGAAATGCTATACTGTATCTTTTTATTGCCAGTAAAAAATAGGGCCATCAGTGCTCGTTACTTACATCTAATAATTTTAAAACATGAAAAAATGAGACAAAAGAATGATCTAAAGAATATCATATTTGTATATTCAGTTTTAATTTTACGCTGTTTGTGCGTTCGAGTTTGACATATTATATTAACAACTTCCCATAAGGTTTTTTTGTTGTATTTTAACCGTATATACTTTGAACCATTGCAACATATTATTATAAAATAGTTTATAAATTTACGCACCAAATAATCATACACATAGCCCTGCCCCACTGTAGGTTAAACCTGTACCGTGGGTATCAGGTACTACGTGGAACTTACGGTCTCCCAACACCCAGACCCGAAACAAATATTTGTGAGTCACACAAACATTTGTCTCGATGCGGAAATCGTAACTCTCGCTACACAGCCGGCTACACGGCGCTACCGAAGCTGTTAAACATCTTCATTATTAAGTTAATATTTGAACCCAAACAAAATGAAGCCGTCATTATTTGCAAAATAAAACCACGGATGCCAAGTACTCGACCGAAACATCTTGAAAATTCACCCGGAAGTCCCCAATTTATTGCTCCTCGAAAAATACATTGGAATGCATTCAAAAGATGGTTGGCTGTGACCCAAAAACACCTGCGCCCTTGACCTGATGGTAAGTTAAACGATTTATAAGGAGGACGGGCGTGCGTGGTGCAAATTTGTCATACCAACTTCAGGGGTCTTTGATTGATTACTATAGTTTGAAGGCGGTTTTGTTGGGCTTCTGAGTTTGTGCCAGGGCTCAGGAATCTTAATGATATATCATGATTAGTCAGCGATTCTTTTTTAAGTTTGACAGTTTTCAGCCTTCTTAGTTGGTGTTATCAACTAGTTGGGCCAGCATGCGTTGTTGCTCTTTTTATTTATCTAGGTACTTAATTTTTTTTTTATTTCACCTCTATTAAAACTTTCCCAGGCACTGGAGTGAATGGTAATAGGTATGCGTATAGGATAAACAAACATTAATTATTATATTTATGAAATAATATCACAAATATATTTACGTTGAATCTAGTACTCAATCCGTTGAATAAACCTTCAATATAAGATGGGACTTGACTTTATAAAATTCTTTTTTTATTATCTTGAATGGTGAAACGAGCAATTCGCTCGCCTAATGGTAAGCTTCACATCTGCTTATAACCACACACAACATCCCACAGAAATTTGAATTATAAAGCACTACATAGCACTAGACTGCGTTCATTACTCTGAGATATAAGATGCTGAGTCCCATAAAGCCCAGTAATATCACTGGCTTCAACGTCCTTCAAACCGAAACACAACATTGCTTACATACTGTTACTAGGCTGCAGGAATAGACAAAGCGGTGGTATCAACCCACCGCCCCTGTAGACCCACAGTACCAAGTAATTCTAGCCACGTTGCCAAAAGGAAAGGGATAATTAAGTGATTAGGATGGGGAGGGAATTTAGGCTTCCAGATATCTCACTCACTGTACGAAACGCAGCAGTAAGCCGCTACTTTACGCCGGTTTCTGTGAGACAGTGGTAACGACTGCGTCGAGCTGGCCCATTCATGCTGTAGACCAAAACTGTCTGTGTACCTACAGCGTGGCTCTATCACTCAGTAAACTTGGCCTAGACCCCAAGCAATGTGATAATTTTCAGATTAAGAGAGTTAGAGCTGCATTATCCTATTTACATCTTACGTGTCATTACGTCTAACTATTTATATACTTCTTACAACTTTATTCATCACATTTACCCAGAAATTAATTCTAGATATCCTAGGTGTATCGTCTGTTTCACAGTATCACAGAATACCCTTTTGTTTCCGATTCACAATTGACCTGTCAGTTACAACTAAATTATCTTCTTTGGTTATGATTTCTAGACAAATTACATCAGCCTAAATTTCTCAAGGACTCATCGACCTACAAATATTTGGGACGTTTAAAGTTTCCCTTTGAGTGTTATTGATGTCCGTTTATTTGAGTTAAGTAATTTGAATTTATATGTTGTTAGTTTGACCTTAATGTGAATTTGGTATGGTTTAATGGTCGATGAAATTCGAATACTATATGGGTTATGAAAACAGACGATGGATAAGAATTCCAAAGAATCCTTTTGATTCTTGGTGAATTTTATTGAAAATATTTGAATAAAGGTTTTACTTTTTATGATATTTATTTTGAAGGACTTTATCTTCTATTTTCATGACGACGTCAGGTTTGAACTGAACATCAAAAAAGAAGGAGTTTCTCAATTCGGTGAATTGTTTTAGTTTTTTTATATATGTACATTTCTCTACTAATTGTGGACCGATTTTGTCGCAAAAAATATTCGATAGTGTTTAGCTGCGATATGATCCCATAATAATTGGTTAAGATTTAATGATAGAAAAAAGGGAATTCCTAAACGCACAACAGCTCAGTCGTCGCAATTGTGTTACTGAGTTGAAATTTACATACGATAATACTGAACATTGAAAATTAAAATAACACTGAAAAATCATAAATAAATTTAGGTCTCTTTGGAGTCCGTGCCTGTGACGCTGCTGTCGCTTTTATTAACATCAAAGGTTTAATAGAAAAAATACATCTTAAAAGAAGGCCATAATAAAAATCAGTTTTACTGCTAATAGAAGATAGTGACAAACAACTGGTTCCAGTTTTCATTGCTGGAATCCAATTAAACAGGATCTATTTAAAATAGAGTTATTAGCAATGACAGCTCCTAGGGTATTGGAAAGCGTTTGAAACTGTACTGCAAGGTTTAAGTGTTTGCAATTGGAAAACTGCAGTGTTTCTAGACTTTGTTGGTTATTTAGGTACTTGTCATTGGTCATTTAGGACTTAGTTGGTAATGAAGGCCACGACGCGCGTCGCGAGTCAAGCGACAGCGAACGTTTGATATGAAATTGTATGACAATGGTCGTTCCTATCTCAAACGCATGCTAGGATATGTTACTCGATTATTTCTATTAATTTCATTAAAAATTTACATTCCCCAAATTCTATCATCGAAATAATTAAGTAAATCAAAAAAATAAGTAGGTTAGAAGCCATTTCAATCTGCTTGAAAGGGTAGTTGTTAAATAATAAAAAGATGCACGACATGGCATTGTTGCTGGTGGTAGGGTATTCATAACCGCCCGGATAGCGACCACTGTTAAAAATTATCATACGTTCGAATGCCGGCTCATGTTATAAACACAACTTAATATAATTTGATTGTTGACCCACTTGCTCGTATTGCCTATGCTATAGAAAAACTTTCAAGGCACTTAACCATCAACAATGCTAAACACATATCTCCTAAAACCTAATAAAACATTATTATAGTTCCATATCCAGAAGTAAAATCAAAAGAGACCATTTGCAAAGTTTTATGGGAGGCAACATGTCCCAATGGCGCCCATTAGCATAATGTGTAAAACAAACCGTTTGGGAGGGTATTTGGCAATGTTTTGAACGTATGGTGTTCTGTCCTTGGACGGTTCCTTGAGGACGCATTCCTTTAAACCCTGTTAATGCTTTGACAAGGTTGTGTAGATGGAAATTAGGGGCGGCGCGCTCTGTAACATAATACGGGTAAATTAAGGTTGATAGTAACAATTATATCTTCGTGGCGTAGTGTGCGAGAGCTGCGACACGAGAGGCTGCGGGTTCAATTTTCGTACCAAGACAAATATTTGTGTGATGTATTGAACTGCGCTCGTCACCCCGGGACATAAGATGTTAAGTCTTATAATGCCCAGTAATTTCACTGGTTTCAATGTCCTTCAAACCGAAACATAAGTTCTTACACTCTGTAGCTTGGCGGCAGAAATAGACAAAGCGGTGGTACCCACACGGATTCTCGGATACGAGGGATCTACCACCTTGTAATATAATGTATGTTAATCGTATGTTAATGTGGGATCTGGGGTTTGTGTATTATTGTTGGGTGAATTTAATTATTTATTGATATCTAACTTGAACCCTTGGTGGTGCAGTTACATTGCGTACGCGATACGACTTATAATATTTAAAAACAAAATTCATGTTTAATATTTTAAAACAAAATTTTGTTTAGCACTAAAGTTTGCAATTGACCTGAGTATTTTAAGAAAATGAATATTTTTAACAAACTACTTTCATAAAATGTTGACTAGACTAAATATTTTCATAATATAAAACGGCTTATTTAGAGTTGCTGTTGTTAACTTATTTATGATTAGACTTTTGACCTCGTTAGTTGTACGCGTAAGAAAATGATTATTTCAAAAATAATTTTGTAATTTTAATTTGTCTGGAATCTTGTTTTAATATCTATAATAAGTGAACAGACGATTAATTTCTGTTAAATCATTATAGCAATTTATACGCTAAGTTTTTTTACCATATTCCTTAAAACATAAGTCATTACGTAGTTAGGCTGTAAAACCGGTGAGGGCCAGGGCTCGGTTCCCTACGGGCAAACAAAGATTGTGCAATTTTTTTTATGGAAAACGGGGGCAAATGGGCAGGAGGCTCACCTGATGGAAAGTGATCACCGCCGACCATGAACACCTGCAACACCGGAGCGCTAATTAATGTAACTTTTCGCATCGAAACCTCAAACATATAATTGTGAACAGACAGATGGCGTTGACTCTATAATAGAGCTCCGAAGACAACCCTTGGGGTACGCCAAAAAGATTAATATATAAAAGATTCAAGGTAGGTAGGATATTCAAGGTGGTAGATCCCTCGTAAGCGAGAAACCGTCTGGGTTGGTACCACCGCTTTGTCTATTTCTGCCGCCAAGCAAATTGTGTAAGCACTGTTGTGTTTCGGTTTGAAGGACATTGAAGCCAGTGAAATTAAGGGGCATTATGAGACTTAGCATCTTATATCTCGGGGTGACTAGCGCAGTTCACTGCCATACAGTGCTTTGTAGTTCAAAGTCCTGTGTGGTGTTGCTTCTATTTATGGTCAGGCGTGGCGCTTATCATCAGGCGAGCGTCTTGCTCATCTTCGCATTCAATCAAATAAAAAAAAAGATTTCTCCTCAAAACTTTTTAAATATAAGGCATATTCCAAACACTTGCCAAACTAAACTTTGATAAAACGCATTAAGTACAATCAGATAGCGCCGACAGTTGTCCCTCGGTAGAGTTATGGAATGGACCTTGAATAGGCGAGGACGCATGGATCCTCAGAGGGGCCCTTCGACATTAAAACTGATGTATGAGCATTAAGACTGAACGGAAACTTTTTGGGAACCTTGAAAACAAGGGTTACGATGGAGATATGGGATTCCTAGCGCAGTATTATGTGGGTTTTGTTAGTAGATCAATACTATTTTAAAAATGCAGTGCGATTTTATACTTGCGTTTGTCTAGCAGTGTACTTATGCTGTATTGTGAAGCTATTTCCTGACTTGCCACCATTCGAATACGAGATTTTTTATAGCATTGACCGGCAAACAAGCAAGTCACCTGATGATAAGTAATCTCCACAGCCCATGTACGCCCACAAAACTAGAAAAATTATAGGCGCGTTGCCAACCTTAAACGGAAGGTATGATTAAGGGGTTAGGTGGGTTTCACAGGCTCAAAACAGGTACATTTTTACGATTTTTTTAAATTTAACCAACAAAATATTTCGTTCCATCAGTTTACCATATAGAAGATATATATATATTTCATAAGTAGTTTGTGAAATTTTCATCGAAAAATATTAAAAATTAAAGCGTGGACACGCCGTCTCCTGTGACCCCTTAAAAAAAAAGGTCTCTCGGCGTAGTCAGGATAACTCATGACAGATTCATCTGAAATGCAAAAACTAATAAAAAAACTGTTAGTAGATGCTTAAAACCCGTGCTTGAACGAAGGAAAAAAATAAAAAACAAAAATTGAATTTTTGGCGGCGTTGAGAACAAAAACCCTTTTTTTGAGTAAAATTTGCCTTGAAAACTCACTTAAAATAGAAAAAGAAAAAAATCATTCGTTCAAGCACGAGATAATGTTATTTTGAAGAAGTGTGCATAATTTTGAATGCCTCTACCATATTAGCCATCGAAATAAACGGTCAGCCACTACTTGTACTTCAGCTTACCCCTTCAGTGACGCAGACGTCAGCATAAGTTAAGTTGTACTAGATTTTATTACTTATGAAGAAAATAACTCGCAAACAATACGATACACAGAAGCTATACAAAACTCTTTTTATTGGCGAATAACATATTTGCTACGATCCTTATGCCACGCAAACTTGACTTTTGCAGTAGTTTAGTTTATTTATGTTTCTCTAACATCCGGCTTCTCAAAGGCTGATTCAATAAACACATTCAGTAGAACTTTGAATTTGACGTTGTCAAATCAATTCAAGTTTAAAAAACTTTATTTAGTGATAAATGTATTATTCTCTGATTTAATTTGCGAACAATCGCTTGTTAGTAATTGATACACGACAGATAAAATTTTCTATGAATCTTCCAGAAACTTAAAATAGCGCTTGACATACCAATTTTACATATTAGTTTCAAAGCCTTGTTAACTAACTGTGTCAATTTAAAAGCGTTGACCACGCTTCTAGAAACTCAATTTCGACTTGACATGAAATTTAACAAATGATTAGTTGATTACGACATTGACCACAGCTTTTCAGAAACTGAGCGTTAGTAACGAAAACTAGAAATAATTTTTTCACATCTTGACGAGTGCCGATTCGGAAGATAAAACTATGTAAATTTGATTCACATGGTTCGCATACAATTTGAATTGTCTGATCGGACTTTAAATCGATCTGATCAACAATACCCTTATAGCTTTTGTGGATCAAGTCTCTTGATGGTAGCTGCCAACGCTAAATACACCGACAGATCAACGTTACAGCAAAGAAAGCTGTTAAGTAAATTATCTGTGAAATAAAAAAAAGCGCCCAAAGTTGTTATTAAGGCGCTAATATATCTCGAAAGGGTCGAACCATTAACACCCCTCTTTTCGGTCACTGAATAAATAATATTATTTTTAATAACATCAGGACAAAATAAAATAAATTATACAAAAAAGGAATGGAAAAACTCACTCGACGAATAACAGGCCCATCGGAAGTATTTAACAATTTAATTCACCATGTATAATGCAGCGGAATTGTCCAAAAAAACTGGGTTAGGACGGCCTTGGTCCTTCCCGTCCCGGGCAGCGACGACCGCCTTTCAGGGAATTAAACATGCGCCCTTGAGCATCCGGGGCATATCTTGACTCTTTGAAATAAAGGGTGAACATCATAATAAAAGTCTATTTCTGCCGTCAAGCAACAGTGTTTAAACACTGTTGTGTTTCGGTTTGAAGGACATTGAAACCATTGAAATTACTGGGCAATATGAGACTTAACATCTTATGTCTCGGGGTGACGAGCGCGGTTCAGTGTCATACAGTGCTTTGTAATTCAAAGTTCTGTGTGGTGTTGCTTCTGTTTATGGGTAGGCGTGGCGCTTACCATTAGCGAGCGCTTGGCTCGTCTCGTCATCCAATCTAATAAAAAAAAAGCTATAACATCAAAAAAATATTCGTATTAGAATTAATCTGATACCATCTTATTATATATAATCTTGTCTCCAACCGACTCAGTTATATATTTTCTTATTATCACTAAAGAGGTAGATTTTGTTGGCTAGTATTATTATATTACAGTAGCACCGACACAGCATAGTTCAGTTTTATTTTTCGGTTTTAAGTATTTTAGCGTAGGTTTTATGTTTTGTTAAAAAGTATTTATGATAGGCATTGCGGCCCTCATAGTCGGTTGCACTCATTATCATCATCATCATCATCAGCCACAAGACGTCCATTGCTGAACATAGGCCTCCCCCAAAGATTGACAGACCGACCGGTTGGAAGCGGCCTGCATCCAGCGACTTCCTGCGACCTTTATCAGGTCGTCTGTCCACCTTGTAAGTGGACGTCCAACGCTGTGCTTGCCGGTACGTGGCCTCCATTCCAGCACCTTTCTGCCCCATCAGCTATCAGTTCTACGAGATATGTGGCCTGCCCACTGCCACTTCAGCTTGCTAACCCCTTGAGCTATGTTGCACTCACTGATCGGTAAATGAAGCAACCTTCGACGCGGTCAGTCTACGGATTGATGACTGCTTAGTGGTATTACAACTGAGCGTCTCCGTGCTTCGGAGGGCACGTAAAAAGTCGGTCTGGGATGCTATCAACTGATAGCTGCTAAGTCGGAGTCCTTCGGGCAGCTTGAAAACTTATACTAGGTTGGCCACTAACCAATCAATATAGAATAGAATACCTTAGATGGTGACATGGATGGCCATATATCACAAATCCTTAAACTAGGAATATTTCGCCTCCGTGGCGCCGCGGGCTAGTAGCCGACTGTGCAACGAGAGGCTGCGGGTTCGATCCCCGCACCGAGACAAATATTTGTGTGATCCACAAATAATAGTTTCGGAGTTTGGGTGTTGTGAGACCGAAAGTCTCTCTTAGTTCCTTGATACCCACGATACAAGACTCGTATCTTACTGTGGGGTCAGGACTATGTGTGTGACTGTTGAGTGTATTTATTATTATTATTTATCATATACGAATACATGAAAAACATTTTGATACCATCTCATTGACGTCATGGGATATCGCACACACTTCGATATCAACAACGCAATAAATGTGGGTTGTTTTGAAAACTTCATCCCAAGATTATATCTTTACGACATGTACGGATTAATGGTATCATAGCGTATAATGTACTTAAGAACGGGCCGAATTCAGAATTGTCATAGGTGGGTCTATTGTGGAATGTGGAATAATTGACAGATTCTGTGGCGCATTGGGCGAATAGCCGGCTGTGGAACGTGAGGCTGTAAGTTTGTTCACCACACGGAGACTTATGATTTTGTATGATTCGCAAATGTTTACTTTGGGTTTGGGTATTGTAAGACCTTAACTCCTTCAGTTCCTAATAACCACCGGAAAGGTTACTTTGGTGTAGGGTTAGGACTGTGTGACCATTGGATAAACCAATTTATATTATATCCTATTTTATGCTAAATTTCACATAAATCTGTGCAGTTTCTTCTGTTCAGCTGTTTTTAACAGGAGGTGGGTCCATTGTATACGAGAGGCCGCCTGGGTTGGTACACTTGCTTAGTCTGTTTCTGCCAAAGCAGCAGTGTATAAGGGGTTCCAAGTGATAATGTCACCCGCTTTTTTTTGTGTTTCCCAACCATTTTTGGACCATGCCCCACCTTAACATTTTTTTGTTAAATTTGTCACCTATATATAGCATTGCATTTAAATAACCCAAAGCAAAAGGGTTAATGTCGTGTCGAGTCCATTTTTAATTGCCCCCCTTAACAATCAAACTATGGGGCGTGGGCCCCACGTTGGGAAACACTGCGCTGACCCATCGACCGAATTCGCGCCTGTGCAAGGAATTGCCATACGTTCGGAGTTTGGAGAACTCAAATATTTGTTAAGCTACATAATATTTTGTAGCTAGCATTGAGGTTGGGTGGTAAAGTTGTGATATATATGTACATGTTTTAGTATATGTTTATATGTTCCTTTAGTAATTAAGTTTCGAGCATTATGAAGATGGTGCTTTGTAACTTACTAAAGTTTAGTATTATAGAATTACGCACGCTTGTAGCGGGAGCTTATGTTATAGTTTACTAAGCCCTTTTACTAAGTTGTGAAGTTACTGCGAGTCACTTGATTATTGATAGATAGCTTTTGCCGGCCGCTCTGCATGCTAAGTTAAGATCTTTTTCCGATGTCTTTTGCTGATATATCGATGATTGGACTCATGGTGTTAATGCCTGCCATAGTGAACCACACATCTTGTGTGGATCGCGTTCCAAGATTAGCCATAGTATATCCAGTTCTTTCGAGGGGCTTGCGACATGTCTTGATGGTTGGTTGGGCCGGGTATAGGGGTGCATCCTTGTATCCCTGTGCGTGCAGCGGTCATCCTATCGCAGACCCCTCGATTTGCTTTTTCCTAAGTATTTATACAGGTCGGCATGTTCTTGGTGACCAGCGATAGACTCATTGTTTGTCGGTGATTGCTGTTTTTTCTGGACTGTATTGCCACATACATGTAGACTTCACATACCTACGAAATTTTTATGATTTTTTTCAGTTGTGCCGGTTATTTCCTTCACCATTCATGCAAGAGTTGACAACGAATACACACTGAAATTAGAAAAGTCAGAGGTATATGCTTTTGCCACTTAGGACTTGTTTCGAACATGCGACTTCTGTCTTAGCAGTCCCTACCAATCTCAACGTAGTTATCGCAACGAAAATATACAAGTTTTCTCTCACTTCCCAGAACCGGTACTCATTAATAGACAAAAAAGCGATTAATAAAGGCTGTCCCCTTCGCAATTATCCTTGAAGATGTCTTATTAAGGGTCGAAAAGGCGGGAAACCTTCAAGGTTCTTTATCAAGCCCGGTCTTATGGGATTACGGAGAAGGAGCTTATTATACGTTCGAGTTTTTTTTAAATGAGGTTTGGTTGTGGATTTATAATGTAGTTTTTTATATTTCGTTATAGTCATTTTGCATATTTTTTTAATTTAATATTTTAAATTAAAGTTAAAGTTCTTCTTTACTAGTATAAAATGAAGTTGCTTCCGCTACCTGTTCGCTTAGATCTTTTAAACTATTCAACGAATTTTAATGTAGTTTTTAGCAATAGATAGAGTGATTCATGAGAAAGGTTTATATGTATAATACATACATATTATATATAATGCATACATATTATAGTATAGTACAGAAAAGCCGAATAATTTCAAAGATTTGTAATGTGATGTCGTACCAAACATATTTTTACCCGTGCGAAGCCGTCGTGGGTGGCTAGTAATATATAAAATGTATATATAAAATATGAGGTAACGCTCATTATTTTATCAGACATTAAAAGAAGAAAAAATAAAATTCTGTTGTTATTTTTTGTAAACATTAAATTATAAAGTAAACATAATTTCGGGAAATAACGAGGTGATAAAACCATCCTAAAAAGAAAAAAAAATACTAAGTTAATTAAGTTAAGTAAATTATGTTACTTGTCACATTTTAGTGTTACTTCTAGTTAATTATGGAAGGTTGGATAGTTTTATTATTTTTACTTTTTTTGAGTGGTAGAGCCACGCTGTATGTATTTTTGTCTACAGCATGAATGGGCCGGCTCGACCGGATCTTTACCACTGTCTCACAGAAAACCGACGTAAAGTAGCGACTTGCTGCTGCGTTCCGTACGGTGAGTGAGATATCCGGAGGCCCAAATCCCCCTCCCCTTCCCAATCCCTAATTATCCCTTTCCTTTAAGGTCGGCAACGTGCCCATGATTCCTCTAGTATTGTGGGCATACATGGGCGGTTGAGATCACTTACCTTACTTGCTATAAAAAAAAATAATTAGCGTGAAAACAACAAAAAAAATTGTTGAGAGACTTTGGTTCGAATCCCAGATCGAGCAATATTTTGTGTTACATACGCAGTGATAGAAAGACTACTTTTCCTGTGTGAGAGTCCGCCTGTATAGGTATTACCGCTTTGTCTATCTCTGTCATCAGACAGCAATATTGTATTCCAGTTTAATCACATTAAAACCGGTGAAATTACTGGGTATTATGAGACTTATGTTTCTGTGTATGTTATTTCTGTTTCTGGTCAAGCGTTGCGCTTATTATAAGACGAACGAGTTGCTCGTGTTATAAAAAAGCCATGGTTGCACAATTCTAGTGGAAATGCAGTTTTAATTTTAAATATTTATAGCTACAAACAGCAAGCCAAAGTGATATGTAAAGTTTCTAGCAAGTGGAAATCCGTTGTTTCTGCCTACCCCTTTTAGAAACAGGCGCGAATTACTGTATGTTTGTGTTTATAGCCGCCATCATTACGGCGCCATCTATTAACATTCATTAAAACTAATCCAAGTACTCTCGAAACGTAGTAATTGTTTATCCGATTTCTTAAAATAGATTAAATAGCAGCGTTTCGTTTGACGGCCGTCTGATAAGTGGACGGGCTATTTTTATGCCTGTGTCATTGACATGTCCCTGGAGATGGAACAGGGAATATGATATAATTTTTTTACATTTAAATAGGTTTTTCATTTAGGCGCTCCTTTTTATCCGAGAAAAAAAACCACGTATGTATATTAAATAATTTTATTCACAAATCACATTCAATTTACATACATATTTAACTTTCATTTACAACCATTTACGAGTATCTCTGACTACCCCTAATGATGGACCAGGATGGGAGAATGTTTAACAACTGGGACGACGGGTGCTGCGTGTACCAGGCTCGCAGAATGCACGACAGGTGCTGCGTGGACAATGGGTGCAGCGTGGACGACAGGCACAGGGTGTACAACAGCGGTGTGGACCACTGGATGAGCGACCACTGGGGCGATCACGCCGGCATGGCTGACCGCGATCAGAGCGAGGAATACTGCCTGTGGATGAAAAAGATTTTTTTATAACATATTCCGGCAAATGAGCATTTGGGTCACCTGATGGTAAATGATCTCCAACGCCGCCCATGTACGTCCACAATATCAGAAGAATCGTAGGCGTGTTGCCGACCCTAAAGGAAGAGGTTAATTAGGGATTGGGAAAGGGAGGGGATTTGGGCCTCCGAATATCTCACTCACCATACGAAACGCAGCAGCAAGCCGCTACTTTACGTCGGTTTTCTGTGAGACAGCGGTACAAACTGGTCGAGCTGACCAATTCATGCTGTAGACAAAACTACCTACGGCTTAGCTCTACCACTCATGAAATAATTAATTTGAGTTCAGATATTGCATAATATTGCCTGGAATAGATCGCTTCTAAAGGCCTTGTGACACATTTTAGTTTATTGTGGTCAATTTTTAGTTGGTCTACAATAAAGAGTTCTTATCCATTAATTTTAAAACTATACATTTTATTACGATATTAATTCGTAAACACGTAAAAATATTAAGTAAAAAATTACGGGCTTATTTAAATGAGATATCTAGGTTATCTTAAACTTTATTTAACAAAAAACCTTTTAAATGATATTATGATTTATAATCTAGTATTTTTTGCACGCATAGGCGACTCTTTATATCTCGATCTGTATAATTTAGCATTAAAGATTTGAACGAAATAATTTGTAAATGTAAATGAACAAAGCAGTGATTTAAATGTTGCAGTTCTAATTCATGGACCCTGTTGTACTGGACCACCTGATTGTAAGTGATCTCCACCATCTTTGACCACCCATAATACCATAATTATTATGTGGAGGTGATCCCGACCTTAAAAGTAATGAATGGAGATTGGGAAGGGGAGTAGTATGTAAATACAATTGGGTTTCAATTTGAAGGAAATTGAAGCTAGTAAAACTACTGGGCATTATGAGACTTAATAAGTTATGTCTGTACGCCCACAATACCAGAAAAATCATGAGTGCGATGCCGACCTTAAAGGAAAGGGATAATTAGAGATTGGGAAAGCGAGGGGATTTGGGCCTCCGCATATCTCACTCACTGTACGAAACGTAGCCGCAAGCCGCTACTTTACGTCGGATTTCTGTGAGACAGTGGTAACGACCTGGTCGAGCCAGCCCATTCATGCTGTAGACAAAACTGTCTACAGCGTGGCTCTATAACTCAGAAAGCGTTCTGTTTATGGACAGGAGTGATGCTTGCCATCAGGCGAACGACCTGAAAAAATATTTTACATCAAGTGAAAAAACGCGCGAACTCGAAATTAGCTTTCTTTTTTTTAAGGTAATTTAAAAAACTGATTTGTGAACTTCTTTGATCATCGTTATTTCTCAATATCAATGTAAAGTGATATCGGTTTGAAAATTATTTATATTTATAATTCCCAAATAAAACCTTATTACCAAGTCGGTGAATGTTTTTGACTAGTTATTGATGGAATTTCGTTACGATGATTAAGTTATACGTCGCGATTGAGGCTGATAAATTATATAATTTTAACCGACGAAAAAATGGAGGAGGTACGACGCGTATTTTTTTGTAACGACGCATTAGTTTTTACAAAGTGTGTGATTGATGATACTTGTTTCATTCGAAAGGCTCAAAGTTGGGTTACAAAACAAAATTTAATCCCTAAGGGAGCTAAATCGGGGATGACCGACAAAAACTTAGACATAATATATGCACCGATTTTGATAATTCTTTGATAAAATGTTGTATAATGGAATCATTTTCGTAAAAGTTAAATCGAATTAACAAATTTTGCGAGAAATCTGATTTTATTTATTTATTTTCAGTGCGTTTATCTTAGAAAACACTAGTTTTTATATTAATGATACCATATAGAGAGCAGTCATAATTATGTATAATTTACTTATTTTTATAAGGCTGTCAATTGGGAGGCTGTGACTCTCGCACAAGATAAATGTTTCTATGAGACACAAATATTAGTTTCGGGTCTGGGTAAAAACTACCAGCCAAATCTTTCTGTAACATGTGTTAAAAAGAATATTACGCCGACCTCACTGTAACTGGGATAAGAGCAGGTGAAAGAAGAAGAAATACAGTACACAATTGGTGGCGAAGCATGCATATACAAAACATGTAGACGAATAGAAAACCGCCTTCTTTTGGAAGTCAGTTAAAACAGTTTTTTTTATATTCATGTACATATCTAATACTTTCTTTCTTTCTGCCTTGCGTTATCCCGGCTTAGTGCCAGGGTCCGCCTTCCTACTTAAACGCCTCCACTTCGCCCGATCTTGAACATCCTCTATAGTGAGACCATTGGCTCTCATAATGTACATATCTAATACTAATATAATTAAATATTATGAGAATAATTTTAATGTAATATTACAACTCACCAGTTTAAACATAATGTTGTTTTTAAAACGATTTGTTGTGCGTCCGTCGATGCAACACGAGCACTTACTCAGACTGTCTAGATCTAGTCCTTTTATAGGTCTGAGTCCTACGGTCTAGGCTATGCATCTACTTGTAATAAATCAAGCTATTAGCGAATAATGCAACCTGAGACAATCGTGTTACAGTATATTAAGCAAATTGTTGCGAGTTTCAGAAATAGATACTGTTTTGAATAGTCTTTGTCATAGGTTTAGTGGCTGGATACTTTAGATTAACCGGTAAGGTCGTAGACTCTAAACCCAGGACTTTTTTTTGATAACTTGAATGACGAAGTCAGCAGGTCGCTGATGGTAAGCGCTAAATCTCACAATACAACTAACTACAAAAAAGTATGGTAATTAACTAAAACAAAACTCTTAAATTGCCTTGTTATATTTATACTTCTGTAACACTGTATAATTAGGTTAGGTTTTCCGACTACACTAAAATAAAATAATCCAATTAGCTTATTTATTAGTTTTATATGTGATATCAACATTAAAGAAGACGGCAAATCCAACCTAAATCAGTATAAATATATTTTTTACCTTTCTCGGAACTTAAAGAATATTTATAAATGTAAATGTTTTAGGAATTTTTTCCTCGTTCCCTTTTTACAACCAAACCATATTAGCTTCCGTCATGTTCGGTCATGCGGAAAGGTCTAAAGGTCCTTCACATTACATCTACGCTTGAAATAATGGCCGGTTATGTTCACATATAAAGATTTTATCTGCTAATACGAGTATGTAAAGAGAATGTATATTTTCCCCAAAAATTTGGAGGAAAAAGGAGCTATGATGAGGCTTGATTTGTCTACAGTATGAATGGGACCGGATGGTTATTTTTTATTGTAGTAGCCAGTGGCCAAATAATTTTGAAATCGAAATTGAAAATTGAATTTTAAATTATTTTATATCCAACTAGCTTTTGCTCGCGGCTTCGCCCGCGTGAACAGCATTTTCCGGGATAAAAGTAGCCTGTAACCGTCTCCAGGGTCCCATCTGTCTCTGTAGATAAATTCATCAAAATCGGTTCAGTGATTTAGGCGTGAAAGCGTAACAAACAAACTCACTTTCGCATTTACTTTCACCCCGTTTTTCATCCCTTATTAAATAAAATTTCCAAAATTCCTGAAACACGTATTTATTTGTTTTATACGTCAATAACCGAAATACAAAATTTTGTTTATGTAACTTTCAAAATGACGGACTTTCATACATATTATCATCCCCTATTTTGACCCCTTAGGGGTGGAATTTTTTGAAATCCTTTCTTAGTGGGTGCCTACATAACAAAATGAATATACAGTACGAATTTCATGCTTGTAGCCTTGATAGTTTGCACTCGGCGATGATGAATCAGTCAGTCAGTCAGGACATGTTATTTTATAAGTATAGACAAATAAGAAAATAAAAAAATCTTCCGTGAAAACAGCTTTAAAATTGATTGTAAAATGAAGCAGATTTTAATATTTAAAGTATGTGTGTAGGCATGTATTGGGAACATACAGATATCTCCCTCGCACGTCCACTGGCTATGACAGTGACGTCACGCTTACAATAACTGCATCGCTACCATTTGACAATTGCATCTTCCACTAAAATTTAATCCATGCTAACTTATTTATTTTTTAGATGATTTATAAAATTCTTTCTATTTTGCATTTTGGATAAGTTATAGACAACATTAATAACGTAGTAGCTTTATCAATTTTGGACACCTTTATCACCTGTTTTCAATAAAGACTTAGTTATATATTGTCGTCATTTGTATTCATTCGATGTTTCCAATATTCGTCTGCATTGTAAGTGAAAGCGCGGCCGAAAGTACGTCTCACATAAAGGTCCCGAACCCCAGAATCTCATAAATTCGTTACGCTCTCGCCGAAACATTCTCACCAGATGAACGAAGAACAGATGTTGTACAAATGTTTTTATTTTCGAAATGTTTTGTTTATTACGTTTTCTTTTCGCAAGGATGGGATATTTTTAAAGCCATCCAAAGGATTTTCGCTAGATTACCTTTAAGCAAAATGTTTTCTTTTTTTTAATTTTGTCACAGAGTAGTGACTTTACTGCAGTTCCTGTTGTTGCATCTCACAAGGATTTCAATAATTATGCCGGCCCAAAGAAGCTAGATATATTCTGGCCTAAACCAGAATGCTGGTCTCAAGTTTTTTCATGTAGCTATTAAATCAGTACAGTTTTTAAGAGCGGTAGAGCCATGCTGTAGACAGTTTTGTCTCCAGCCTGAATGGGCCGGCTCGACCGGGTCGTTACCACTGTCTCACAGAAAGCCGACGTAAAGTAGCGGCTTGCTGCTGCTTTTCGTACGGTGAGTGAGATATTTGGAGGCCCAAATCCCCCTCCCTAGCTGCGCCAAATCAGTCGCATTATTAACACCGTAGCATTGTATTGAAAACATAGAAAACTTGTACTTCGAAATGCAAGAATATTTTTTAGCCTTCCAGCCTATGTATTACACATAGGCCGGAAGAATAAATATTGAATACCAATGACTTGATAACCTTCATTACACTGATTGCAAATTTAATAGGAAATACCATAGAATATAAAATGTTGTCAGTTTTATTTAGCAATCAATGTACAACTCACGCGATAGTTAAGCAATCTCCCCAGCAGAACGTATAACGATGGTATGAAGAGTAGGTTTTTGCCAATAAGAAGCATAAACCTGATCCAAATTTTACCAATCTATAATCGACATTATAAACTCTGTAAGCTGTAGAGTCGGCACGACTGACCACTGGCACAGTCTTGAAGATCGATGAAATGGCTGTTCGCAGTATCGAGAGTGAGATAACTGGAGGCCCAAATTCCCTCACCTCTTCTCAATCCTCATAGTCGGTAACGCATCCATGGTTCTTCTCTATTATGGGTGTTTATCGGTCAAAATCAAAATCTTTATTAATCATGTAGGCTAAGGAAGCGCTTATGACAGGTCAAGTACAGAACATTTGTCATTAATGAGACTACCTTAAGATTATGGGAACTTTGGAATAACCGCCGCACTATAGGCTGGCAGGATAAGACACACCAACAAGCATGGGAAGAAGGATGTAGAAATTCATCGGTGTTGCTTGAATGCGTTGTTTGATTAAAAAACTTGACCTTAAAGTATTTAAAGAAACTGCTAGAGACTGCCTCGGTCGTGCAGTTGTATTGCGTTTTCGCTTCGACTGTTATGCCGAGGTCTCGGGTTCGATCCCCGGTTCGGGTCAAATGACATAGGGTTTTTCTAACACGAAATGCTAGGTATCGGCTCGGAGTCTGGAGTAGTGCCCGGTATGGCAATAGGCTCGCCCCCAATCACATCACAGGACAGAAATACGCTCGGCGAAATGTGGGAGTACTAGTTACACCTCTGCCTACCTCTTCGGGGATTATAGGCGTAAGTGCGTATGTATGTATGTATGTATATGCTAGGGACTTTAATATCAGAACACACAAGAAGGCTATATATGGATTCAAATCCACAACTCTTCGTATCTCAGCTGACTAATTATCAGCTCCGCTATAGAGGTCAAGTTTATCTAGTATTTTTATACTACATATGAATATTGACAGCAATTGGTCGTAGTTACGCAAAAAGGAACCAAACCCACATCAAATTTAAATAAAGATAATGATTTTTTTAAAAAAATTCATTAATTTAACTTGATTCTAATACCGTATTTTTTTGCAAAATCGTATGTGGAATATATTTCATTATCGATTTTTCAAATTTTAGTAAAATAAAATCAATATCTCCATTTCAACTTGCTGAGGGTTGGTTCCTTTTTGCGTAACTAGGTCCAATTGACAGCAAGGTTGTTATAACACAGTGTAGTTAAGCTTTGTCACATTACTTATTCCACAAGGTATAATAGTTATACCTGTTTCCGAATATATACTCGTACATACTTTTTTTATAATCCCTTTTGTATTTAATAAAATTGGTAAAGGAAATAATAAAAATTTGATATATGCTTACAACATGGATATTAGACATGACCTTCGTCTTGTTCGTGTTCATGTCGCCTACAAGGTGGACAATCGACCTGATAAAGGTCGTAGGAAGTCGCTGGATGCAGGCCGCTTCCATCAGGTCGGTCTGGAAATCTTTGGGGGAGGCCTATGTTCAGCAGTGGACGTCATGTGACTGATGATGATGATGATGTAGCGATTAGACTCCAAATTAACTTTAATTATCACTTGCTGATCTATTGTATAACTTTTTATAAAGTGTTTTTTAATTATTGTTTTTGCATCCACTAGGTTTTAAGTTCGAAAGCTGAAAGATTTAATCCCATTTCAATTTTAAGAAGAAATTCCTTACAAAGGTGATATCGTAGATAAAGACATAAACTTCGATACTTATGCACCGATTGTGATGATAGTTTCATTATAAGATAGTAAAACTTTACCGACTCGAAAACTTAAAATATAATAACTAATTTAGAGTCGGTGGTATCATGCTATGACTAGGACTGTAATGCGATACCAAACAGATCGATAGACTTCTAAATGTTAATATGAAATTTTGTTTCTAATTCTGAAATTACCTTAAGGCTTTTTTTATCCGGGCACGGCAATGTGACTGTACTATACCTGATGGTAAAATCTAAATCAAAATCTTTATTAATCACGTAGGCTAAGAAATCGCTTATGACAGGTCAAGTACAGAACATTTGTCATTAATAAGACTAACTTATAGGTAACCAATATAACCGCAGTACAGTCCAAAAAAAAACAGTGACCACCAACAAACAATGAGTATATCGGTAGTCACCAGAATCATGCCGGCCTATATAAATGTTTCTTCACACTCCGAAGAGGAAAGTAGCAAATCGAGGAGACTGCCATAGGATAGGCGGATGACCGATGCAGGCACAGGGATACAAGGATGTACCCTTATATCCCCCCAAACAACCGTCAAGTCATGTCGCTAGCTCCTCGGGGGAACCAGGTATACATTGGCTGATCCTGGAATGCGATCCACACAAGGTGTGTGGGTCACTATGGCAGGTCTTAACACCATGTGTACGGTGTTTGCTATCCGGGCGGATATGAATATGCTACGACCAGCCAAATGTGTATTGTATGCCCGAAGGGGTAACCTAAGGTGAAACTAATTTATCGAGCTTATTTAAATCAGGAGGGGCGAGTCTAGTGAAAACAATAAAGAAAAACATTTTTTAATACGAATTAATATTTTATATAGTTAATTAAGCTTATTGACTTTACAACTTTATTTACAATGTTGTAAAGCTCTTTGTTTGAAGAGTATTAACTAGATTATCATTTAAAATAATAGGAGCAGTAACATGTCAATAAAATTACATAGGACTGGCTGAATCAATAGGCCAACCTCAATCAGATGACATATTGTCTGTAGTGATTATTAGGGGCAAGGTAACACTTGATAATTCGTGTTTCGGGTTGAAACAATTATATTGTACCAGATGTTGCTCGCTACTTCACCCGTATGAAACTCTCAGTATTTTTGATAGGTTGATTTAATAGAAATACTTTCTTAGCGGATGCCTATCTTCTATAAGCCTAGGTTGCTTTTCAAGTGAATATGCCTGAGATTCTGAGATATGATTTTTATACTGGTATCGCCAAGTGAAAGATAGCTTGTTCTTTAAACGGAGTGTGAAGAAGCAGTTAGGCAGGCCGACATGATCTTGCCGACCTACGATAGACACATTGTTTGTCGTTGGTCGACACTATTCCTGGACTGCGCTACACTTACCATCAGGTGTGGCGTAGTCACTTTGCCGAGCCAGGATAAAAAAAGAATACAATGGACCTGATAGTAAACATGGTGCAGTCAAAATAAAATTTAGACTGTCGAGACGTTAGGTCCCTGGATCTATTTTCTGAACTATAATAGACAGCTGGATGAAATTGTCACAGAATAAGTGCTATTATGGCGGATATCCTGACAAAGAATAAAAAGTAAATTTTCAACAGACACGTAGCCCTGACCCCACAGTAAGATACGAGTCTGTGTCGTGGGTATCAGGAACTACGAGAGAGTTTCGGTCTCACAACACCCAGACCCAAACCAAATATTTGTGGATCAGACAAATATTTATATCGGTGCGCGGATCGAGCCCGCGGCGGATTTCACAGTCGGTTACTCGCCCACTGCACCACGAAGCCTGGTAAATTCCAATTAGTGTATGGATGAGCCTCGGTGCGTGTGTCACACTAGTTGTTAGCCGGTTTTTCACCATGTACTCGCTGTTGATTAGGGTACAAAATGATGAGGTCCCACCAGTCAAGTAGGTGCTATAAGAACTTAGAACCTAGAGGCATGCTGAAGTTCCTTGCCCTACTGCTTGTCTAGCATAGCACCTCTTGTATAGCAATTTGGTAAAATAACTCTTCTAAAATATTATAATGTAGTTTTACTTTATACTTTTATGTATGTTATCATGGTCGACTGCTTGTTCAAATATTTTTTGTCCATCCCGATCTTTCAACAAAAAATATTTTAGTACTCCATGCGATGCGACGTTACAAAAACATTTTGCAAGGCGCATTTAATTTTACAACAATTGAATCATTTGAAATTGAAGTAAGAAGTTAAGACTCTTATAAGGGTATTTTATAAATATAGGTAATTTGAACTGATATGTATCTTTTTTATTATTATTTTTATCAATAAATAAACCCAATCTTGAGCTGGGGTTCAAAAATTCTGCAAAGAATATCCAAATAGTCATGAAATTTAAATTTTTCATATCTAGCAATAATAGGTGACTGCAATATGAAATATTATATTAATGACATACAATTCCTAAATTTATTAACAACACATATTAACCCAATAAATATATTAGATTTAATGTCAAGACCTCAGTACATGACCTTATATTCATACAAGTTATAGGCTATTGACTTGCAAATACCTAGCCCTTGGGACACGTAAGGTAACAAACGCATCAGCTGTTTCTACGTATGTAATATAATAATAAAAATACACTCATCATTTATTGGACTGTTTATAGTCCCGTATTTTCATCAAAAAAATAATGGAAATTTAAAATTAGAGCATTTATAAATTACCTTATGTAAAGATATAACATAATATGCATAATATGTTACGTCTTGCAATATTACGTGTTCCATATATTTTTTTTTACCTTTTTTCTCCCCTTTGGGATTGAATTTTGAAAAATAGAAAAAAAGGTATTTTAGCAATTGTGTCACAAAGAACATTAAGCGAGAAAAATAATCAATTTCTACTACATACTAAACAGCGTGTGTATGTAAGCTTGTGTTATGTTCTGCTGGATCAATTATCTCTTACAAACTCTCTACGTATAAACTTTTTTGGCATTGCTTAGTTAAAACTCTATTATCGCCTTTGTCTACCCTCTTGATAAATCTCGTTCACAGAGAGAGACAAAAGAGTGTTTAAGTAAGCAATGCTTAAGTAACATTTATAAGTAAGTCAATATATTTATTTTATTTATTAGGCATACATACTACAGACTAGACAGCGTTAGATCTAGGTTTATATAAAAACTATTTAAGTATGAAGTCCACTTACAACTATACACAGCGACAAGTCCGTACAGCGTACGGTAACATCGCAAGGAAATGAGTGTAGTCGGTCTATATTAAAAAAAAAAGAAAAAGGGTTGTATTACAAATTTTGAAGAAGGGATATATGTTTAGACTCTTCAGATAATAAGCGCACTATTTTTTGCATGGCACTAATACATTAAGGGTTAATACGTTTATACATAGTGATAGTAACTGAGCATCAGTTGAATTATAATTATATTAGTTCTAATTATAATTCAACTGATGGTCAGTTCAGATGGACTTTTAGAAGAATAAATCCTTTTGATGCTAGAGCTCTCTCCATCTCCAACCCATTCTATATGCGTCAATCCAACCTTTTTATCTTCAACTCTCGAATCCATTCTCATTATTCAACTGAGCTGTCATCAACCAGCCAGAAGTTAAATCAAATTAGTAGATTGAACTGAAGTGTCTACATTGAAATTATAGACCGGGTTAATAAACTTTGCTTGGGAAGTTCGTAGCGATTGACTGAGACCACTTTGAAATGTAGGTTTGTTTTGTTTTAATGGTTATCATGATGATTTGGATTAATCTGAGTAGTAAGTCTCGATATGGAGGATATCCAAGCCAAAGTGTCTAAATGCAGACTATGAAAAAATGCTATATGGCGTGGTTTTTGATAAACAGCAGCAAGGAGTGTCGTTTAAAAGTTATCGTAATAATATGGAAAATTGACATACGAAAGAAGGACCTGGTATACATATTTATGTTTGTACTCTGTATGCTGCATACGACCACCGAACACATTATTTTTTATTGTCTGAGCACTGCAAAGTGACTGCACTATACCTGATGGTAAGTGTAGTGTAGTTCAAAACACGAGCGACCACCAATAATCAATGATTTCGTCGGTCGTCACCAGAGTGATGCCGGCCTCTATAAATGTTTTTTCCCTCTTCGGAGCGGGAAGAATCAAATCAAGGGGCCTGTGACAAGACAGGCTGATGACCGATGCAGGCACAGTAATACAAGGATGTAGTCAAGTCATGTGGCAAGTCCCTGTGTACGGTGGTCGCTATCCGGGCGGATATGAATATCCTACCACCAGCATATGGTGAAAAACCAAACACAGTTGCTCATTACGACGAGTCACATTCCAGAGTCAGTCGGTATCTATCCAGGTACATCAGGTCAGCATACTACTGATGACTGTAGAGGATGGAGGGACGCTACACTCTTGACAGTCGATATTATACGTGGCATGCAGTGTGCTTACCGTCAGATGTAGTGTAGTCAGTTAAACTTGTTTTGATTTAGTCCACTTGATCATTTCTTTCCTATTCAGATTCAGATATAATTAGAGATATAATTTCCTTAATTAGGGGGTAAGGGGGTATTTATTTGTCAATTAGAGGGGTCAAATTTTGTTCGACTTTACCTTTTCATTTGATTAAAAAAAGGGGAAAGAGAACTGCACACGTCGCCTCCTGAATACGTCCTATCATATAGTTGAGATTAGAGATCTAAACTATTACCTATTTAATGTCATTCATTACCCAGGATAAAAATGTTTTTGGCTCAGATGTTGTACTTATTACCAATGGAACCACAAATAATGTGTACGAGTAGACATAAGAATCCACTCACAAAATTAGCACATCTCTAGAAAAGGATCGTGTACAAAGCGATGTAGAACGAAAGTAATATATCTCATATTTTACCGTATTGTTACGAATGGACGGTGGTAAATATCTTTTATACACCGAAATATGACTGACCTAATTTTCTTCTACACATAAAATAGAAACAATCAATCATACGAGGTTCGGAAGGTCTCACGGCATACTTTCTAAATGTGTTAAGGCATTTATTTGTAATGAAGACGCTTTTGTTTATCACGAATATTTTTAACTTAAAAATAAAGAAAAAAAGTGGAGGTGCCTAATGCAAAGAGAATATTTATTATAATTATAGGCTATAGTGATTGTGACTAAAGATGATTTAACTGTGGGTGAGGATAATGATTGAAACCAACTTAATTGACAATAATAGCGAATTTGGGAACAAAAGATTAGAAAATATATATCTGTCAAAAATCCACGTGTCTTCTATAAGTTGAGTTAAAGATTTCATAGTTTAATCAATGTATTTGATAGCATTATAACCTCACCTAGTAAGTGAAGATAATTCAATTTAATTCCATAGTATGGGCAAATCTAAACAATATTGTTTTTTCTTTAGAACACATCGCCTATACTAATAAGATCAACTATTAATTGCCTTTTTTATTTCTTTAAAACTTCACATTCTTCTTCATCTTCAGTATAAACGAAATAACTATCAAAATCCACGATACAATAAAACTAAGTAATTACCAAACTGTTTTATTTCCCAAACACATGGTAAGTCTTCACTTTATGCTTCACAATGGGTATTGGGTGTACAGCGTGAGTCACAGGTACTGCATACACACTGTGGATTGGCGCATGAACTGCGTGGACCACTGGCACCGCGTGTACGACTGGTGCTACAGGCACTGGATGGTACGATGTATGGAAGTGCAGTCCTGGGAGTGCTAATGAGGCTGCTACGAGCAGTGCCAGTATCTGGAAAAACCGAATAGAGAACATTGGGTATTAAGCATTACACAGCGATAGCCTAACCGGCAGGGGCAGTTTTTTATTTCTACATCCAGGATATATTCAATGACTTTTCAAATACACTCACGGTTCGTCAAGATTATTTTTATCCTATGATGTGAAGAGGGCAAGCCTAGATAAACTTTAATTTTAATTTTCTAAATGTCAATCCCGGGTTATTTTTCAAATCGGAAAGTCAAACACAAATTGTGATTCCCTGATATGGTATTTTAAGATTTCTTAAATACTGTGCTACTAGGTTATATTCTTCATGTTCTTATTGACTTAGAGAAGCAGGGTCTACATTCGTCTCGTATCTGAGTTTATTTGCGATATTCTCAAATCTATTTTGATGAATGTTTCCTTAACGTAATCTACATACTTAGAGCAAGGTGTTAGTGTATGATACAATAAGTTGTTTTCTTAACATCTTTGACTGATACTAGTCTTTCTTTCTCTGCTTGGCGTTATCTCAGCTTAATGTCGGGGTCCGCTAGCTTTATCATAATTTCAAAATGAATTTGGTATTATGGCTGGCGACCCGCCGTCTGACCCCTACAATCCGCAACAGCAACCAAATATCGCCATACCCTCATCCATTAATCAGCAAGTGTGCGTCTTGACTTTAGGCCTAAGATATTGGTGGCCCACTTACACTCCAACTGATACAGAGTCTATAAATATTTATAAATCGGCGACTCATTTAGATTATACTTTTTATTTAAATTCCAAGCGAAGGCCTGAGTCTGCTAAAGTACTTTCGATTTATTTGCTCTATTTAAATGTATTTGATTCATCAATTCGTGTCGTATGCATGAACTAGAAATATTTTTAAAACTGGATTTATTTCGTGACTTTGATTTTGAAAATATATTAGGATCTTGTTTCGTAATAGAAGTAATCAAACTTAACTTATGCCCTACTTACTAGTAGATACGCATGATTTTTTTATTTGTGTGAATGAAGAGACACAACAAACTCGACTGTTTTTAACGCCTGCGAAAATTTTCTGTCAGTCTGTCTGTCAAAACGTTTTAAATTGTTTCTATATTTATGTTGGTAGGTGGTTGCTCATATGATTGATACCAATGTTTTGTCTCTTTTTCCCGTGAAGCAGCAGTGTGTAAGCACTTTTCGTTGGTTCGAAGGACATTGAAGCCAGTGAAATTACTGGACAATATCACGCATCAACCTAATAAAGTATAAGAAAAAATTTATCATTTATAGATATGGCTGACGACTATATAAATTCCCGATTAAGAGTTCAGAGTGCCTAAAGAGCTCACCCAAAAGTCCAGTGAAGCTGAAAACAGCCGACTCGAGTCGGGATATGAGAATAAACGCTAAACAAAAATGAATTCCCCGTTATTCTACATTCACAGGCTTTTTTACTTTTGAGAAATACAAAGTTCCTGCTTAATTCGTGTCAGCAATCATTCAAACTGTTAACATGCAGCAACAAAAATAAACCATACTACCTCGGTGGCGCAGCACGCGTGGTTCTTTTCACCTCATTAGGAAATATATTAGTTTTAATATAATAAATAATAAATAAATACACCCAAGAGTCACACACATAGTCCTGACCCCACAGTAAGATACGAGTTTTGTGTCGTGGGTATCAAGAACTACAAGAGACTTTCGACCTCACAACACCCAGACCCCGAAACAAATATTTATGGGTCACACAAACATTTTTCTCGGTGCGGGGATTGAACCCGCGGCCTCTCGCTTCACAGCCGGCTACTCTCCGGCTACGCCACGGAGGCTGTCACATAACATTACACGATTATTATAATTTGTTTCATCAATGACGAGGCCCTGTACCATTGCCCTTATATTTATTGTAATTTATTTATGAGATTAAAAAAGAAAATGTACCATTAAGTAATTTTATACCATTTATTCATCTAAATCACATGATAAAAAAGACTTGTAATTTATAACCGACTCGAAACGAGGAGGTTCTTGATTCGACGGTTTTTTTGTGGTTTTATGTATGTATATCGATTTCTCTGTTAATTGTGGGTCGTTTTTCTTTTTCGTTTACCTGCGATGTTTTCCCGTAAAAATGTCTGTAAAATCGTAACGCTATGTTTTGTGAAATCTTAAAAGTGTTCAAGTTGTCAAGGGAGGTTGTAATTGAGTTAACATAATTCTCATTGACTTCGCTAATTCAACTCATTTATTCTGTAGATTGGGTCATTAACATTCGTTTTACATGTCTATTATTTATTAAGCTGGATTACGCCGGTATTTCGTGGCTAGTTAAGAGAAGAAATTGAATTATAAATACACCTAACAATCACACACATATTCTTGACCCCACACTAGTTTGACCTGTATCGTGGGTATCAGGAATCATGAGGAACTCATGAACAAACTCAAACAAACTTTTTTAATGTCCAAACATTGATTTTACAGAATAATAATGCGAGTGTAATATAGAGCTATATCTGGAATGGCTTTTGGGGTACAGCACGTATTGTACGCGGCTATGTGGTAGGTCCCTGGTATACGAGAGGCCATCTGGGTACATAACAACGCTTTATCTATTTCTGCCATCCTGAAGCAGTGCGTAAAAACTGTAATGTTGTAGTTTGAAGCACATTGAATCCAGGGAATTGACTGGGCATTATGAGACTTAAAATCTTATGTCTCAGTAACGAGGGCAGTCCAGCAAAATCTGTGTGGTGTTGATTTTGTTTATGTCAGTTTTATGTCAGATTTTGTCAGTTTTATCGCCCGGATAGCAACTACCATTCATTTGGTGTCAAGACCTGCCAGTGACCCACTCACCTTGTGGGGAACGCATTCCAGTATTAGCCAGTATATATCTAGTTCTTCCGAGGGGCTTGCGACTTGACTTGGTAGTTGATATCGCTATATTATTCTATCCCTGTGTCTGCATTGGTCATCCGCCTGTCGAGTCGCAGGCCCTTTTACTTGCTTCTGTTATTGTCGGAGTGTGAAGAAGCATTTAAACGGGCCGACATGATTCTGATGACCACCGATAAAGTCATTTTCAGTGGTCGTTGGTTTTTGGAAAAGCATCACTTATTTACAGCAGCGCCTGATTTTACCATCAAAAGTTTGCCTTTAGATATAAAAGCAATATTAATAAATGTTTACTCAATAACCATACGAAAGACATTAAAAACTCACCAAGAGGATAATTCTGGCCATGTTGTTCAACCACGACTATACGTAGTCACATAAGGACATGGTATTTATAGCCTTTATCACCATAACCTGATGGATAAATCGGTGTGTTGCGCAACATATTGTATATGCATTGTCTCTTATGCGATGGACAATAAGATTTAATTGGAAGGAAGTTCTCATACTATGGGATAATGTGTAGGTTGTATGGATGTTTAACTAAAAAAATTGCTAGTGAAATATTATATGAATTGTTAGATATAGAATTGCTAGATACCCTATGGTTAAAATTAATAATAATTAATACACCCAATAGTCACACACATAGTCCTGACCCCACAGTAAGATACGAACGGAAGCTATCTGAAATTAAATATACTATTGAGTGGTAGATCCACGCTGTGGTTTTGTATCCAGCATGAATGGGTTGGCTTGACCAGGTTGGTACCGCGGTCTCACCGAAAACTTATATATAGTAACAACTTTCCGTTGCGTTCCGTGTGGTGAGCGAGATATCTGGGCGCCCATATTTTCCTTCCCCATCCCAATTTCTTATTTATTTATGAGGTGTTGACGGCTTATGCTATAATAAAATAGTGTCCATAGATAAATCCTTATCTCTGTCTCTGACATGACGCCATTACAAGCAACATTACTATAATATCCCATATATGATAACCAGACACATATTTTGTTCGACAAAGGTAAGACCTCCACAATCTAGTGCTAGAGTAACAAGGTACCTGATGGTAAGTGATCACCGCCGCCCATAAACACCATCAATACCAGAATAATTATCGGTATTTTTTTTTTAAACACCCTACAGTCACACACATAGCCCTGACCCCACAGTAGTATACGAGTCTTGTGTCGTGGGTATCAGGAACTACGAGAGACTTTTGGTCTCACAACACCCAGACCCCGAAACAAATATATTTTGCTCGGTGCGGGAATCGAACCCACGGCCTCACGTTTCACAGTCGGCTACTCGCCCACTGCGCCACGGAGGCTGTCAAAAGTTGTCGGCCTCTGTAGGGATTTATCGTTATAAAACAAATGCAATTTCTATTAAATTCTATAACACGAAGGTCAAGCGCAACTGGTTTTCATCCCCGGCGGCTTGTTCCGATTTGATAAAGTCAATGTCGCGGCAATAAGGCTGCAGCTCGCAATGCGGTCACGATCGAGCCCACGACACGCTGCTACTGTCGAGTACTGGTCGGTGGAACGGGTTTTGATCAATTATAATCGCATTTTAAACCGATTTATTTTATTTTATACAAGGTATAAGATAAGGTAAGCAGGATTCAAGGTGGTAGGTCCCTCGTATGCGAGAGGCCGTCTGGGTTGGTACCACCGCTTTGTCTATTCCGCCGCTAAGCAACAGTGTTTAAGCACTGTTGTGTTTCGGTTTGAAGGACATTGAAGCCATTGAAATAACTGGACACTATGAGACTTAACGTCTTATGTCTTGGTGTGACGAGCGCAGTTCCGTGCCATACTGTGCTTTGTAATTCTAAGTTCTATGTGGTGTTGTTTATGTTTGTAGGCAGGCGTGGCGCTTACCATCAGGCGAGCGCCTTGCTCGACTAGTCATTCAAAATAAAAAAAGGTATATCTGTATTTGACCTGTATGTATGTATGTCACTTTGTTCACGATTATTTCAACAACAAATTACTCTATTTTGATTGTCGTTTTACGAATATATTCCACATAGTTTTGGAAGGTTTTATAATAAAATATATGAGGTTATCATACGTACATTAATGTTAACAATATTTTAGTTAATTAATCTAATTAGGGCTCGTGTTTATTAATATGATCATAAGTTTGGTGGTTTATTGAGCATAAATTTAATTATATTATAACACGGTCACCTTGTACTTTAAAACTTAGTAATGGATTTCATGCCCCGTTATCTGGGAATATTTGTACCGTTGACTATTAATTTAATTTATTACATTCGACATAACCTAATCCCACACTTAGGTAGAAATCTTTTGTCGTGGGCATCAGCAACTACAAGATACTTTTGTTGTTATAGCACCCAGGCTCGAAACAAATAATAAGTGCGACATAAAAAATTATTTCAGTGCAATAATCGAATTTGCGGCCTCTCATTTCACAGTAAGCTATTCGTTTACTGCGCTGTTAAATGCGATATTTTTACAAAATAGCTGGTCTAGTGACACAGAGATTACCAAGAATTGTGGCTAGATCTGAATATTTTAGCATATTTCTTATACGGACATTAAATCCGTCTTGTTCTAGTTTTGTATATCTACAATAATACTCTATTAGATTTTGTTTTAATGTGGATTAAATGATGATGATGATGGACGAAACGAACAGATTATTTGCCTGACGGTAAACCCCACGCATGCCCATAAACAACTAACACAGCACATAACTTTTAATTATAAAGGTCTGCATTGCACTGTATTGCGTTCGTCACCCTGAGACTTAAGTTGTTAGACTCATCATATCCTCCTCCAAACTGAAACACAACAATGCTTACACATTGCTACTTAGTCATAATATACTATGCTGTGATACCAACCCAGACAGCCGCGGCGTCTCGCCGTCGTTAAATTATAAAATAACATCACACCATTTGTCTCCGCGACTGTACAATACCTTTAAAGACATTCGTAGCGTACAGGATTTATAGGATGCATGCAATTGTCTGGCATTGCATTTCGATCGCATCTAGACTGGCAACACCGATGTATCAATATTATAGCCAGACATGTACTAAAATGGATAAAGATCGTAGTTTTTTTAATCGCTTGACCTTTGTGACATGTAGAGTGATGTAGAGACATATTAGGGTTGATAGTAAATAGTTAATGTTAATTGCTTGATGACAAACATTTTTTCTATATTTATTTACAACAAAATTCATACAATTATAATAATCAATAATAATCAATTATTCATGAAGCATACTGAAACCAGTGAAATTACTGGGCATTATGAGACTTAACATTTTATGTCTCAGGGTGACGCGCGCAGTTCAGTGCCATGCAGTGCTTTGTAATTCAAAGTTCTGTATGGTGTTGCTTTTGTTTATGGGCAGGCGTGGCGCTTACCATCAGGCGAGCGTCTTGCTCGTCTCGTCATTAAATCAAATAAAAAAAGAAACAATTGCGGGTAACTCCCATTTGTGATATCAGGAGAAACCCCAATCAGTACGACCGCATATTGCTTATGTAATTACATAATAATATTATGACCTCGAACTAAGCAGCGGTACAGATCGAACTTTGTCTATTTGGTACGATTTTTTCGAATTGCAAAGCGAATTTATACGAAATTGCATCCAATGTGTGGCCTAATAATTACATTGCAGTAAAAAAAGTAATCATTTCACATTTATTTTCATTCAAAGTACAATTTATTTTACGGCACATAAAATTGACAAACATTATGAGAATCAATAAAACATAATACACTCTGTTAGTATGACATCTATAAATAGAAAATAAGAGACATCGTAAAAATATAATTTAACACCCATAAAATGACAATCAAATGAAAATAAAACCATACGTTTGTAAAATACTTAGGCCGACTTGAACGACGAATGTTAATACATGTTTACACATATATGTATTGTTATTTATTTAAATTGTGCTGGTGGGAGGATACTTGTATCCGACCGGAAAGCGACCACCGTACACTGGTGCTAAAACCTGCCATAGTGGCCCACCTTTTGTGGGTCGCGTTCCAGGGTCAGCCAGTGTATATCCGGTTCTCCCCACGGGACTTGCCCCCTGATCCTATCCCTTTTCCCATCCCTTTTTCCTTCCCCTCCCCCTTGGCCCTGGGATGAGATACTGCGGGGTCGCCAGTAATCCGTTAGCAGAGACCCCGTAGTTCATCCCAGGAACTTGGCAGGCCGGCATGATCTTGCCGAACTACGATGGACACATTGTTTATCGTAGGTCAACACTATTTTTGGAATGCGCTACACTTACCATCAGGTGTAGCGTAGTCACTTTGCCGAGCCAGGATAAAAAAAAACTTTATTGTACACAAAGAATACGGGACGGAACACTAAAATATAACTAAGTTGAGAAGTACAAGAGACCTTATCGCTCAGGGCAATGTCTTACAGGCAACCATGGGATGGAGATGAAAGAAAGAGAAAGAAAGGGCCACCAAATATCACACCGGCTTGTTCATCACGGCTGATTTGATATATAGACACTACGGTCCAATTTTCGCAGTTCATTCCCACTATCGCCATCTCTAAATGGCCTGTAATGCGGTCTGAATATCAAACTAGATGCCGCTCGTGTTTGGTTAGTAGGAATGTCGGGTGAAGGTACTATTATGGTACAGTATTTTAATTGAGGGAATTATTTTAATTACACTTTTAGGAGCGAATACCATGATGATAATTTTAAGTGTATTTATAGTCGAATAATCCTCACAGACATGCATGTAGCATTTGAAATTCTGCTCAGATGTGAAATTTTATGGATATTTTTACATCTGAGTTAAATATTTTTCGAGATGTACAAATATTTGTTTCGGGTCTGGGTGCTATAGGACCAGTAGTCTTATGCAGTTCTTGATACCTACGATACAGGTTATGGTAACTATGTGTGAATGTTGGGTGTATGTATTTATGTGTTTATTTAATTAGCAGTCAAAGTTCATCAGAATGAATTTACGTGTTCCCTTCTTCTAAGCCCGAAAAAGCACCCGTGCTTCTTCTAAAATTGTGAACGTTCACAGGCAGTGGACATCTATTACCATCAGGTGACCAACATACAGTTGCCGATAGCTGTTATAAAAACATAGATCAATTTTCTTTTATTTGTCCTCGTTCCATTTATTTGACCATTTACCCCGACCGCATACGTTAGATGTTTGAATTCATAAGCAGAAGCGCACAATCACGTCATCATCTTAAATGCTGTGTAATGGTGGGAAACAGTACTTGATGAAAAAGAATCCTAAATATTTAGGTAACATTAGTGTTTACTCGAAAGCCTGTAGCGGAGTACCTCTGAGCACACGCAGGCGACGTTTATATGGAGGTAAACAAGGAGGCTTACTTGAAATCTATATGTATAAAAATTAATGTTTGTCTGTATGTCCTTTATAGAATCGTAAACTATGCATTTGATCATGTGATGATCTTTAGCAAAGTTGTTATGCATAAATTGCCGTGATAGTTCGTGATAGTTAATGATGACTCAAAATGAATTATTTGTGTAATATCTTTGGTTAATTTTTTTTATTTGGGGGCGTAGCACCGCGCGCATCCAAAAATAAAAAACACTCAATTTCACAAGGTCCTTCATATGCGAAAAACCGTCTGGGTTGGTACCACTGTATTGTCTATTTCTGCCTGCTGCTGCCGCTGGTTTAAAGGATATTAAAGCCAGTGAGATTACTGGGCATTATGAGACTTAACATCTTATTTCTCGGGGTGACGAGCGCAGTTCAGGGCCATGCAGTGCTTTATATTTCAAAGTTCTGTGTGGTGTTACTTCAGTTTATGGGCAGGCGTGGCGCTTACCATCAGGCGAGCGACTTGTTTGTCTCGTCATTCAATAAAATTTAATGAAAGTAATAATTTGATAGGATTTTTTCCTCCCTAGCGACGTTGATGTCAGGCAGGCGGAAGGTTTTTTATTATCTATACTAATAATAAAGCTGTAGAGTTTGATTGTTTGTTTGTTTGTTTGAACGCGCTAATCTCAGGAACTACTGGTTCGAATTGAAAAATTATTTTTGTGTTGGATAGTCCATTTATCAAGGAAGGCTTTAGGATATACATATAACATTACGCTACGACCATTAGAAGCGAAGCATCAGTGAAAAATGTTGCAAAAACGGGGAAAATTATTCATATTTGAAGGCTTCCGTTGCTAAGCTACCCAAATAATATTATTTGAAGGCTTCCTTTGCTAAGCTACCCAAATCTATACTAATATTATAAAGCTGTAGAGTTTGATTGTTTGTTTGTTTGTTTGATCACGTGGGCGGAGCCGCGAGCAAAAGCTAGTAATAAGTATAATAATAATATAATTAAAAATTATGTCTGATTGTGATGAACAAATGCCACTTAAACAGTTTTGTTTTAATTATAGATTGTGGTTTTAGCAAATTTATTTACGCAGTGTGGATCAGAATGTCAATATTTATGTCAGAATTAATATTCACATTACACTCAGTGTTGCAAGATGTACAACTCCTGATCAGCTGTAACCCAATAAAGCCCATCCCTACATGGAAACTTGCAATAATGTCGATTATTTGCATTTTTGTTCACATTGGTACTGATTTATTATGATGTCACATCATAAAAATACATTGCCTTGGCCCTACAATAATAAAACCCGTGTTGTACAGACATACACGAGACATTTGAGTGGAAGAGCCACGTTGTTTTGTCTACAGCGGGTGTGTTGGCGGGATAGTAAAAAAAATACCCTTTCCCTTCGCAATTCCTTAATTATACCATTTCTTTAAATCGGCGACGCGCCCATGATTCTTCTGAATATTATTTATTTATTAAAACTTTGTACATAAGGTATAGTGGCGGACTATAATGCCTAATAATATTACTAACCATCAAGTGACCCAGTTGCTCGTCTGCCGACTTTTGAAAAAACAGCCTTTTTTGTAGTTTTTCTAGTTCAACAACATTTCGGCTTCCAAATAATTTACCACAGCGTCGATATCGTAAATATTAATTAATTTCTAATTATTTACTCGTAGTTTTTTATTAATTGCTTCTAGTTATTGAGTTAGCAACTCTCCTTTTTAAACGACTTTAAAAGGGGAGGCGATCCTCAATTTAGCGAGTTTATTATTTTCATTTTTTATGTGTGTACATCGATTTCTCCGCAAATTGTGGATCGATTTATGTTGAGAAAATTCATTCGATAGAGTTTAGCTGCGAAGTGGTCCCATATCAATATGGTTAAGATCTAATGATGGAAAAAATATAATGAAATATTTTAACACAACTTAAAAACCGACTTTAAAAAAAATACTTCTGTAAAGTCAAAAATAACAATTGCCTGTACCGTTGCCAATCTACTCAAATTGCGCCAATTCCAAAAACACCTATAAAAATTGTTATTTTTTACTTAAAGTGTTATTCTTTGAAGTCGATTTTAAGCTTTGTTAAAACTTTTTTTGAATCTGAATTATAGGTATGTGCAGTTAAATAACTTTCCCTACAATGCGTGTACCTTTGTATGTGTAATGTGTATATGCGCATATTTTTTTGTAGCTAGGGACTACATAACTAGTAGTGCTTTGTAGTGTTGTAGTATGATAAATAGCATTAAAAATCTCAAGAAGAGCGAAGTTCAAATAATAATAACAACAGCCCTGTGTTATATCAATATGCATGGGCCTGCTGTATAAATGAGAGGGTTAAGGCCATAATCCGCCACGCTGGTTTAATGCGAGTAGGCTTCATATACTCTCGAAATTCTTATGCAGAATTCTCAGGTATGCTGGTGACTTTACGTTGTTTCGTTAAAGTAAGCGACAATTAACAGTGAATACATAAAACGCTTAGAAAGTTAGAGGTGCCCTTAGAGGCTGCAACTTTCGTCTCGACAGTTTGTACCTCTCCTAGCTGATTTATCACTGCTTGGAGGTCATATAAAAGATTAAAAACAAAAATAGCAGATTACAATTTATTTAAAGCCTCAATGATGGACAGCGACCAGGGGAACAGCTTTGACGACTGGGGTGTGGTGTACAACCGAGGAACTGTGGGCGATCGCAGCGGGGGCAGTCTTGACTACGACTGGGGCGGTGTGGACGGCATGGACAACGGGCACGGCGTGGACAACTGGGGCGACGACTGGAGTGTGGACGGCATGTACGGCGTGGACGACTGGGGTGCCGTGGTTGACGACTTGGCTGCTCCTAGTGACGGTGGTTTTGGCGGCGACTACTGGCACAGCGTGGACGACGGGGGCGGCGTGAACGACCGGGGCGGAATGGACAGCCACCACGGGCTCGTGGGCGACCAGGAGACCGGGGGCGGCGGCGGCACAGGCCAGAAGGGCGGTGAAGGCAACCTGGAATAAAGTATTCGTTAAAATTAGATGATACCTTTTTAAAAGACAAAGATAGAACGACGTTCAAATTAGATCCAATCAAATAGTCTTGAAAGAGAATCATGGAAGAGATATTTCTTTTGGAAGAAAACATGGGTATTTAACAAAATTTGCACATTAGCTAAATATTCCTAAATAGTTTATAATTAATTAATTAATCCTAGAATTTCTCAGAAATCTTATAATAGGTATTACTGGACTTTACAACACCCAGATTTAGATTATTTGCAGATTAGTTTCAATGAGAGAAACCGAACTTTCTAGAATCTCAGCTGGCTGTCTTTTGCGCTAGAGATAGCCAAGACACAATTTACTTCCCGAACTCTATAATTGACTCTATCAACCTTTAGATATGTAATTTCCGCACCATTAAGTAACTTTAAGTTTTAAAAGATCATTAAAGATCGTTTTCACCTTTAATTGACCCCTAAGGTCCAACACGCATTACAATAATACGACGTCGTAAATTAAATAGAGGCCGACATCACTCTATATATGCACACGAGTTAAGGGTCAACAATATTTAAGCAAAGGTCGGTGAAAAGGGGCAATAGATACCTAAATCCCGAAAATATTTATGTAAGTTAAACTTTTCAAATTTAAATTTTACTTAAGAAAGAAAGAAAAACAATTTATTTGTCACAGATCACAATAAATTTTACAGTGAAAATTAATGGTTTTGATATTTGCGCGTCGTGACTGTGACAGGTAGGTGACCACTCAGCGTATTCCTGTGCAACACAGCGCTGTTTCAGTGGTCACCTTAGTAAAAATTAATATCAAATTTCCAATAAACTTTGTAACTGTAAACTTACAAAGGTCTGCATGGTTGTTTGTTTATTAGTTGTGTTCAACAGAAGACACGAGAGTTATCTAAATACGAACGGCAAAGGCTCGCCTTTTATACTGGACCACCGCCGAAATATTATAACCGGTGCATGCAATAACCGTGTACTTGAATCTTATTATTTACCGAGAGGTAAGGACGTTTAGGAGAAGGCATTTTGGGCGCCACGCAGCTCAGCGGCGTATTTTTTTCCATTCGGTAAAGTTTTTTTTGGAGATGTGGTTGATAGAAATCCAACATCATATTATATTTTTTTGTAGCATAATTCGGCAAACGAGCAAGTGGGTCACCTGATGGTAAGTGATCTGCACCGCCCATGTACGCCTACAATACTAAAATCATAGGCGCGTTGCCGACCTTGAAGGGAAGGGATAATTAAGGGATTGGGAAGGGGAGGGGGATTTGGGCCTCCGGATATCTCACTCACCGTACGAAACGCAGTAGCAAGCAGCTACTTTACATCGGTTTTCTGTAAGACAATGCTAACGACCCGGTCGAGCCGTCCCATTAATGCTGTAGACAAAACCGTCTACAGCGTGGCTCTACCACTCATAAATATCATATTATGTTCGATAGTGAAATCACCTTAGAATAAATTTGTATAAACACACATAAAATGTTAACAAGTCGGTATATTTCAGTCTAAACAAAAAATAAACTTGGAAATATTTCTTTGAATAAATTACATTTTATGTTTCATATGAAATTATATTGTTCCAGAAAATAAGTTTTATTTTGTTATAGTGAAGTTGTTTTTAGTTAGGCATATAATAAATAGTATTAAAGGCCTAGCAATATTAAAAATATAATTTAGCCATTGTAAGAAAAATAAGAAATATAATAAATATTCCATTTGATGGAGTACAATGAAATATCTAAAAATAAATACCTTAATACAATTTTCTTAGAAGCACTATAATATCTCAAGAAAATGGTTATTTACATCAGGTAGATATTTGAAAATATCTATTTTATAGTAGATCACCTGATGGTCAGTGATCTCCACGGCCCATAATTATCCACAATACCATAAATCATGGATGCATTGCCGACCTTAAAGGAAAGGAATGGGGACTAGAAAGCCCTTCGCTTTTTAGGCCTCCAAAAATCTCACTCAGTATGAATCAGCAGTAGTAACTTGGTGGAGCCAACCTATTCATGTATTAGACAAAAATATCTATACCATGACTCGTCTTTTTAATACGATCATCGCTAGAATTTTTACATCACAATCCTGCTAATATTATAAACACGAAAGTTTTTAAGGATGGATGGATGGATGGATGTTTGTTACTTTTTCACGTAAAAACTACTGAATGGATTTTAATGAAACTTTACAATAATATAGCTTATACATCAGAATAAGACATACACACTTTTTATCCCGGAAAAAGCAGATCACGCGGGCGGAGCCGCGAGCAAAAGCTAGTAATAGAATAAATTACATTAAAATCCCTACCGGTGCTTCAGAAATGCCCACTGGTCTGTGAATTAGCACCAAGAAACTCAACAGTTATAGGTCTTTTGTGTATCATTTCATTGTATTTCGATACAATTATACTGAGCTTACTAACTACGCTCAATCCACTCAATACCACATCGCCTCAGCTTTCACCTGTCGCCCACATCATGCTCGTTCGAGATTAATGAATACGCACAAGCCGCGCATATTTATATTCAGTTTTATGTATCTAGGTTGATGCCAAGTTCACTTACATAATTGGCATTAGTTGTCACTCATAATGTGTCTTAAGGGAAGTAGTATGGACTGTTGCGACAAATTTGTAAGTCTGAAACCAAACCCGAAGCATGTTCTGATTCTAAGTAATCCTACTTCCTATCCTACTAATATTATAAACGTGAAAGTTTGTAAGTATGGATGTATGTTTGTTACTCTTTCACGTAAAAACTACTGGATGGATTTTAATGAAACTTTACAATAATATAGCTTATACATCAGAATAGGACATAGGCTACTTTTTATCCCGGAAAAGCAGATCACGCGGGCGGAGCCGCGAGCAAAAGCTAGTGTTTAAATAAATTGTTAATTATCGCTTGCTTCAACAGTAAAGAAAACATCGTAAGGAAGCTTGCATACTTGATAAATCTGCATTAGAATTCGAAGGTATGTGAAGTCTGCCAACTAGTAATAGGCCTAACCCTTCTCATAAGTGGAGGAGGCCCGTCCCTAGCAGTGGGATAGTATAATATAGGGCTAATAATTATGTTTCTAACTCTTGTTGGAGGTTGGTTTTACCTGACTTTTTTAATAAAATTTATATTAGAAATATTATTGTGACGGATATTGTATGTTACATTAGGTCTACATTTTCGAACTTCTTCGATTCTTATCGTTTTATGGAATAGGATCCCTGGTCCAATGAAGTCACCTTGCTGTGATAGGATAAAAAGAAAACGGCGTTAATTTACAGCACTTGTAGCAGATGAGCCAATATTCAATATTAAATTTCACAACGCAATTTCGGATGCGGTGACAATAATATTGTGTAATATAAACATTTATGTACAGCTACTTATTTTTTTTATACACCCAACAGTCACACACATAATCCTAATCCCACAGTGAGATACGAGTCTTGTGTCGTGGGTATCAGGAACTACGACAGACTTTTGATCTCACAACACCTAGACCCCGAAACAAATTTGTGGATCACACAAATGTTTGTCTCGGTGTGGGGATCGAATCCGCGGCCTCTCGCTTCACAGCTGGCTACTCGACAGCTTCGCCACTGAGGCTGTTATTATTGTACCGAATTCACTCTTTGAAAGTCTTTATTTAGGTTTAAATGTAGTATCTTTAACATATAATAATTTGTTCCAGATAATGTGCTTAAAATATTTGTAAATTCGGCATCGGTATCCGTTCAATTTATGTGATGCATTTACTATTTTTTTTAAATGTATATAGATTTTATGTGATACAGTGAAACCTGGATTTTCGGGAACTGGATATTTGAGAAACCTCTGTTATTGATAATTACAATGAGGTCCCGACACTTTTGCATTGAAATACCTCTGTTACTGGGAATTTTGAAACCTTTGTAACTGAGACTTGATTTCTTAGATTTTTGCGATGTTTACCTCTATAATAGGAACTTTGTAGCTCAATAGCCCGTATAAGTGGGGCAATTCATCAGTTGTACACAATTTTGATGCGTATGTTTTGAGAAAGAATTAGACTGTTTACTAACGTTTCGACCTCTTGTGATGGGACCCTCTATAAATAAGACAGCTGTCAGTCCAGTCAAGTCCAGTAACTTCACTGGCTTCAATGTCCTTCAAACCGAAACACAACAGGGCTTACACACTTGCTTGGCGGCAGAAATAGACAATGCGGTGGTACCAACCCAGACGGCCTCTCGCAAAAGGCCTACCACCTTGTGAATTCTTACAATTTTATATAAAAAGGAGTGTGCAGATGTCATAATGCGTTATATACCATGCGTACTTGAGTTCAGTCTGTCTCTGGTTTAATCAGAATAGTTATTTGTTGAAACGAATGGACAATTCTTTATGACACAAATGTAAGATTCATGAGATTAGTTTGAGGCTGAAAACACTTGCACACTCGATTTATTTTAATTTATAGACAAATCAGATGCTGTTCAGGCTATTCAATAGGGAATGTTTTGTAATAAAAAGTTTGAAGTGCACGCAATTAATAAAGTTTAGTTTAGTGATAAAACACTGCCAAAATTTAACAGTGATAAAAGTGACTTTGTAATCGTAGATACAAATATTGTTTCTGATATAGATAATTAAATATATAGACTTTAGCTTTTGCTCGCGGCTCCGCCCATGATCTGCTTTTTCCGGGATAAAAAGTAGCCTATCACCCAAGTCAGCTTATACCCTGTCCGTATACCAAAGTTCATCAAAATCCGTTCAGTATTTTCAGCGTGATTAATGGACAAACATCCGAACATCCAAACAAACAAACTTTCACATTTATAATATTAGTGTGATTATAGACTCACGACTGTAATCCCCCAAGAAGTAGGCAGAGGTGAAACCCGTACACCCACATTTCGCTTATTTCGGACCTATCGCCATACCAGCATTTCGTGATAGTCAACCCAGTATCACTTTGACCCGACCCCGAGATCCAACCCGAGACCTCAGCACAGCAGTCGTACCGCGTACGCAATACGACTGCGCCATCGAGGCCGTCTCTAAACACGTTCTGAGATACAAGACCAAGACATAAGACCCTATAGTTCGACCACAGCGTCACATCCGCTTTCTACGCAATTACATGGGTACGTGTTGAGGAATCCCACCAGGACAGGACACCATGGCATGCGAATAGGGATGTAGAAAAGATATCGATTTTTGCGATATATAGATATTTTTTTGGCGATCTATTATGATCCGATAATTGATATTTTTATTACGAATCATAATCATATCTTAAACAATATGTTTTTAATATTTTTTTAAATAGGGATTTCTAAATTTCAAGCCTATAACATCAATATTTTTCTTGATTTACCAAAATCGATAATGATAATCAATTTATCAATCAATTTATTAAATCGCTACTTTTATGTACTTTCGACATGTCTACAGGTGAACGTATCATATAAAACGCACTTGTCGCTACCGCCTGACTGGCGTCACTTGTCGCAGTCTCCTGCTTTAGTCGCGTACCTCAAAGCGTGCCTTAAATGCATTATTATACCATAAACATAATACCAATTATCTTTAAAACTAAAAAATGTTAACAACATTGCATACTCAGCAATGATATGCCTTTTGAAGTTATCACGAGAGATCTGTTTGTGATGAAATCGTAATAAAATAGCTATGTTTTCTTTTTATCTAAGACTATCTACAAGTGTTGCAATATAGAAAGAGGTAGGTACCTTGTATGCGAGAAACCGTTTAGCCTTATCCCACCGCTTTGTCTATTTCTATTGACAGTTCGTAAGCACTGTTGTATTTCGGTGTGTAGGACATTGAAGCCAGTGAAATTACTGAACATTTGAGACATAACATCTTATGTCTCGGGATGACGAGCGTAGTCCAATGCCACGCAGTGGTTTGTAATTCAAAATTCAGTGTAGTGTTGCTTCTGTTTATGGGCAGGCATGGCGTTGGCGCTTACTATCAGACAAGCGACTTGCTCGTCGCACCATCCAGGTAACATAAAAATCAGGAGTAATCTTACATTTTAAATACATGTTAATTTTCTTGCCCCTAATGTTTGCGTATGATATTTTTATGATAACTTCGGAATTAAAACAGCCTTCGTCAGGAAAGCCTCCGTGGCGCAGCGGGCGAATAGCCGGCTGTGAAGCGAGATGCCAGGGGTTCGAATCCCGTATCGAGACAAATGTTTGTGTGATCCACAAATATTTGTTTCGGGTTCTGGGTGTTGTGAGACCGAAAGTCTCTCGTAGTTCCTGATACCCACGACACAAGACTTGTATCTTACTGTGAGGTCAGGACTATGTATGTAACTGTAGGGTGTATTTATTATTATCTATTATACTGTAATATATTTTGTCCCAAGGCACTACAAACTCCTCCCTCCTCTTCCAAACTCGTATCATAAAAGGTATTTCAAAATCGGTTGAGCCGCTTTCAAAGAGCTGATAAAATCTTTCGACATTAGGTCACTATAGTGACCCCTGAGTCAGCACCCTGCCAAACAAGGCATCCCATATTTTGGTGCAAATAGAATTGCGCAAGATTATGTTGGGAGATAATGGGAATTTATTGCGCGTGCGCAATGGTATTGTTGCCATTATGTCAAGTTCATTATACTTGTGTGCGTGAGAGTTTGTTTGTGTTGTATATATAAGTTCACGCTTGCATCCTCGCAGAAGTATACACAGATGCAAGTACACCCACGGTTCACCTAGCTTATATGCGTCCCTTGTGAATTTGTTTATAGCATAAGCACCTAAACTAGCAAGTGGTTCAGTTGATGGTAAGTGATCACTGCCCTTGAACATTAACATTACGGTCAGCTATCCGGTCAGATATAAATCCTACCATCAGCAAATAGTATAGCGTAGGCTCGTCCCCTATCACAGCATGGGACGGAAATACGCTCGGCGAAATGTCGGTGTACTGGTAACACTGTCAATAACAAGTCGCTGGCGACTTCCTGCGAGGAGTCTACAGCGGCCGCTTCCAACAGGTCGGTCTGGAAATCTTTGAAGGAGGCCTATGCTCAGCAAAGCACGTCTTGTGGCTGATGATGATGAAATGATGAATTTGGCATTGAATTGTATCCAGGGAGGATTATGTCTCAACCGACTACTTACTGCTACGCTAGAGGCAGCAATTATATTGTACTTTGATCCGTCAGTCAAACTAAATTATAGTAGTTAACTTCAATATTTTTTATTGCCCAATCTCGAGATTAAAGCCTATCTAAATATATTGTTACTAGAATTACGAAGCGACCTCTGAAATATTAGCTTTTGATGATCACATAATATGTTGATAAGACTTCATTTAAAATATTTATTTCATTTTTGCTAATGATCGTCAAAAATGTCATTAATTTTATTGGATATTTACCTCTTCCTTTGTTAATAGCATAGTGTATGTCACGTCAAAGAAGAGAATTATTTAAATTTAGATATGTCACTTGTCATTCTTTGATAGACTTGAAATAAAATGGTTTATTATAAATAACTAATTTCTCGTATTTATTAATGGCGACAATGGAAGAAGATTTGAGTACACTCAAACGTTCAAGGAGTGTTATTAAAGGTCAATTAGCAAAACTATCCAACTACTTACAAACCTTGAGAGAAATTTCGGATGTCGAATACAATTCACGACTTACGTCACTTCAAAAAAATGAGGAAAAATTCGACACTTTACAAGAGAAAATCGAAATTATCACTCAAAACCCCCAAGAAGAGATTGACCTTCACTTTGAGGTAACACAAGAAATCATAAACTTAAAGATATTATTACACAATCTACGGCCACCAAGAACTTCAACAGCATGCACTCATGACGCAGCTCCACCTGCTACGATAGCAAGTGCGAGCACTACAGAGAGCAACACACGGTACCAGGTACCTAAGGTTAACTTTCAACCATTCCATGAAAAGGAAAGTTTCAAAAATTTCGTAAAACGACTGAAAACGTATTTAAAAATGACAAATTGCAATGATGATCATATGATGACTTGCGTACTACTTAGTTCCTTAAGCCCAGAGTTACATGAACGGGCATGCGACTTATGTGCACCGGAAGATCCATCACAAATTAAGTTTCAGATACTAGTAGATTTGCTGGAACAATACATAGACCCTAAACCCAGCATTTGGGCACGACGTCATAAGTTTATAACGCGTATACAAGCTGAGAATGAAACCGTAACCAATTTCAGTACAGAATTGAAACATCTAGCACACGATTGTGAGTTTAGCTGTGAACATTGCAAAAAGTCGCTAAATGAGAACTTTTTATCACTACAATTTATCAGAGGCGTTCGAGATGGCGAAATTAGAACGAAAATACTGCAAGACAACAAAATAGGTACATTTAAAGAAATAGTACAGATGGCGACAGCAAGAGAAATAGCTAAAGCTGACAATGACTTCATGATAAACAAACATGATCCAAACAACGAAGTACCAGTACATTCAGTTCAGAATAAAGGCAAACCCGTGGTGAAACCACTACCAAACCAAATCACTTCATTCAAAGATATGCAAGGAAGATGTTTTCGCTGTGGGGATGTTAATCACAGAGCCAATAAATGCAAACACATCAACTCCAATTGCATTAAATGCGGAAAGACAGGACATTTAGCTCGTGTTTGCCTACAGACATTAAAACACAATACAGCATACCAGGTGGAAGAACTGAACTCAGTTGACGATGAAAACATTGGTGATATCAATGCCGTCAACACTATTGGTTCAGACAAGTTTATGGTTGACGTAACTATTGAAGGCAAAAAGGTACAGATGGAACTAGATACAGGTGCAGCACTTTCATCCATTTCGTTGAGAGACTACAGACGGTTCCAATTAAACAAACAGATATTTAAAACAACAGTAAGAATGAGAACATACACAGGTGAACTTATTACGCCAGTTGGAGTTATATACGTCAAGTGCAACTATGAAAAGCAATCTTTCTATGGAAAACTCTTTATTCTCAGACAAAACGTCGACGCCATATTCGGAAGAGCTTGGATTAGAGAAATCAATATTAATATAGCAGACATGAAGAAAATATCATTAGAAAGGGCCGACAACTCACGATTGGACAATATCATTTCAAAATTTTCACCAGTCTTTGATGGCAAACTGGGATGCATTCCAAATTACAAAGGGCATTTAACTTTAAAGGAAAACACTACACCAATTTACATTAAGCCCAGACGTATTCCCTACGCATTGAAAGAAAAGGTTGATAAAGAAATAGATCGTCTGTGTCAAGAAGGAGTGATAACGAAAATAGATAGCTCAGAATGGGGAACTCCAGTCGTACCGATCGTGAAACCTGACGGAAGCATACGTCTATGTGCCGATTATAAAGTCACCCTAAATAAAGTAATTAAAGATGAACAATACCCGATTCCTATCATAGAAGATATCTTTTCAGAGATGAACGGTGGTGAATTTTACTGCACATTAGACATTTGTCGAGCCTACCTTAATATGCAAATGGATGAAGAAAGCTCTATTTTACAGACACTTAGCACTCACAAGGGCACATTTAAGGTGAATCGTTTGATGTTTGGGGTAAAGGTGGCCCCAATCTTGTGGCAAAAATTTATGGATAAAATTCTTCAAGATATACAGGGTGTGAAATGCTTTTTTGATGATATTATTATACAAGGATCGACAGAACTACAATTACAACAAAGATTAGAAACAGTGTTAGGAAGATTACAAGAACACAATCTCAAATTGAATAAAGATAAATGTCATTTCTTCAAAACTAGTATAAATTATTTAGGCCATACAATAGACAAGCACGGACTACACAAAAATAAAGATAAAATTCGAGCCATACTTGAAGCAAAGAAACCCAACGATGTAAATGAACTAAGAACATTTTTGGGTATGAGTAATTACTATAACAAATTCATACCTAATCTTGCAACGATTACTAGTCCGCTCAACCAATTATTACAGAAAAACACGAAATTTATGTGGTCAGAAGCCTGTGACAATAGTTTCAAGAAAATTAAAGAAGAAATAATTAGTGAACGAGTCCTACTGCATTTCAACCAAAAGAAGGCCCTGGTCCTCGCTACAGATGCTTCACCGACCGGCCTGGGTGCCGTGCTCTCACATCGATTGGCTGATGGGACCGACAGACCAATTGCGTTTGCATCACGTTCACTAACATCTAGCGAAAAGAAGTACAGCCAAATAGATAAAGAAGCAACAGCAATTTACTGGGGAGTAAAGAAGTTCTTTCACTATTGTTACGGAAGGAAATTCACGCTTATTACGGATCATAAGCCTTTAACGTCCATATTCCACCCACACAAAACCTTACCTGCAATGAGCACGATGCGGTTGTTTCACTATGCACATTTTCTTTCGGGATTCGACTACAACATTGAATACAGAAATTCAGCGAACAACAGTAATGCAGATTATCTCTCAAGATTTCCAGTGGAACGAATTTCGGAACATCATATAGACCAACACAGTATATTTCAGCAGAACCAACTTAATGTACTTACAATTAACCGCAAAATAATAGCGAAGGAAACAATGAACGATCCAGAATACAAAAATATAATATATAAACTAAGGAATGGACAGATTTTAAGAACATTGGGCTACGGTGACAATGAAATAACAATTGAAGACGATTGTCTTCTTAAGGGAATTAGAGTTATGATTCCTCAAAATCTCCGACACAATATATTGAAGGAATTACATACAAGCCATACTGGTATACTAAAAATGAAACTTTTAGCGCGGAGTTATGTATATTGGAAAAATATTGACAAAGATATCGAGGAATTGGTCAGCAAATGTCGTGAATGTCGTTTCAAACAAAACGAACCAGAGAAAGCCCCATTACACCACTGGGAAGCACCGACAGCGCCCTGGCAGCGTATACATATTGATTTCGCGGGTCCAGTACGCGGCTATTATCTCTTCGTAATAGTTGATGCAATGTCAAAATGGGTTGAAATAATTCCAACTCAAACAACCACAAGTAAGTGGTGTATCTCGAAACTTAGAAATTTATTCGTTGATTTTGGCTTACCGTACGTTCTTGTTTCGGACAACGCCAGGCAGTTTACATCTAATGAATTTGAGTCATTCTTACGTGAGAACGGAGTGTCTCACAAAACTTCGGCTCCATATCACCCAGCCACGAACGGGCAAGCTGAACGATTCGTCCAGACAGTAAAGAAAGCTTTGTATAGTATGGATAACGAATCTGGCTCAATATATGAGAAAATTTTAAAAATCAAATCCCAACTGCGAAGAACGCCCTCTAGACAAACTGGGGAAAGTCCTTACGAACAAATGTTTAGTGGGCGGTTGGTGAGAACGTTGTTCCACGCCATGTTCCAGAAACCTCAAGCGCAGATAGCACAGTCCGTCTCTCCCACTAACCAGACTGGACGTGATCTAAGAACATTCCGTTCAGGGCAGAGAGTTCAACTACGAAATTATAGTGGGAAGAAGAAATGGGAATTTGGCACAGTGGTCAAACGCTTGGGCCAGCTACATTATGAGGTTTTAACGGATTCTGGTGCGACGTGGAGAAGGCACATTAACCAAATGTTAAGCACCTCAATCGACGGAGCTATAACGCAATAATTAAGGGCGGAGACCTATTGGATATTTACCTCTTCCTTTGTTAATAGCATAGTGTATGTCACGTCAAAGAAGAGAATTATTTAAATTTAGATATGTCACTTGTCATTCTTTGATAGACTTGAAATAAAATGGTTTATTATAAATAACTAATTTCTCGTATTTATTAAATTTTTTTATCTCGACAATAAAGTCATAGTCAAATTAAAGTATAAAGTTAGCGACAATAATTGCTTAATGAGAGCATTTAATAATACATTAGCCACTTTGTAATAGCTTTTCATAATAACCAAGCCATGTTCGCTGGCCGATAGACTGATAAAAAATCTAATGGTTCTGATAAACGGCGCTTACTAGCGCGAGCCAAGCCACGAACGGAATTTCATATTGATTTTTACTAGGTGGTAGGTACTTCGTCTGGGTAGGTAATACCGTTTCGTCCATTTCTGAGGGCAAGCAGCAGTGTGAAAGCACTGTTTGTAGGACAGCTAGAAAAATCACTGGGAATTATAATAATTATAACACTTAACAACTCATATATCGGGTCGACGGAAGCAGTTTAGTGCCATGCAGTATTTCATGAATCGAAGTTATGAATGCTGTTGCTTCTGTTTATGGTGAGGTGTGACGCTTACCATAAAGCGAGTGACTTGTTCATTGAGGCTAAGTAATAAATAAGGAAAAACAATAAGCGATATTCGGCGTCGTGTACACCAGTAGGCTGCGCTTCGTGCGTAACTCAGCTCGCGGTTTTACGCGTCGTTTAACTGAACCTTATTTTTGATAAAGTTGATTTGTTGTAGAATTGTCTTATTGCGAATAAGGAACACAGAAATATAGTTGTAAATAATGTTCGACGAGTATCGCAAGTTCTATTTTAATGGTGAGGAACTCCGTGGCGTAGTGACCGACTAGCCGACTCTAGAACGAGGGACCGCGTGTACATTCCCTGCACTGATATACATTTTTGTGTAATCTACAAGTGAATTATATAAGAATAATATGGATTACATAATATATGACTGCCTCGGTGGGGCAGTTTTAATGCGTATATGACTGCTGTGCTGTCTCTGGTTCGATCCACGGCTCGGATAAAAGTGATAATAGGTTTTTCTATCACAAAATGCTCAGAATCAGCCCGGAATCAAGGACGCGGTTGGGCGATGGGCTCGCCCCCCTATCGTATTGGTTACACCTCTGCTTACCCCTCAGGGGATTACAGACATGAGTGGGTACAAGATAATGGAGACACCGGCCAGGGGAATTTGTTTTGGGCCTCCAAAAATCTCAATTACTGTACGAAACGCAGCAATAACCAGTTTTATGAGAAACTATTTCATGTGAGGTACTATTCCAGCCAACCGAGCCCATTCGGCTCTGCCTCACGAGCTGAATAAATTCAATTATGATGCTTGTCGCAAGTCAATCGCTGCCTCAACATGCGATCTAATAATTAAAGTCCACCTTACGTCTTTATTTGTAATGTAGAGTGCACAAAGACCTTTGTTATACCACATTAATCAATGGTTATGAAACCATTTCATCAGGACAGGTGATGAAATGATCCAGCATGCGATCTCAAACGGAATTTATGTATGTATTAAGGTTTAATGTTTAAAGAAATTTATCTAAACTAAAATTATAAAGACGAAAGATTTAATTGTGTGTTTGCATTGAATAGGCTTTGAAACTACTGGACCGATTTGACCGATTGGCGTAGTCATTTTGCCGTGCCAGGATAAAAAAAAAAAAAAAAAATTAGTGGTGTCGTGGGACACCAGGTAGGAACGAAGTTCCTTCGGCTAATGTAGAATCGACACAAATTGCAAAAAAAGTCGTGCTCAATTTTATGTATGTAGGTTTTCTTGATTTTTCTCTTAAATTTTGCTGATTAGTTTTTATTTAAGTACAAGAAAGTATTTAGGAAATTCAGTATTTTAGGATATAATAAATTACTTAAAATAAAAATCATCGTAATTCAAATTATCAACTAAAATAACAAAATATGTCTCTTTATTTTTGTTTGACAACATAAAATTACATAGAAATAGAAAAATAGAAATAAAAATTGGTGTGTGTCGTGGGACACCAGGTAGGAACGAAGTTCCTTCGGCTAATGTAGAATCGACACAAATTGCAAAAAATTCAAATTGTCAACTAAAATACATAACAAAATATGCCTCTTTATTTTTGTTTGACAACATAAAATTACATAGAAATAAAATAGAAAAATAGAAATAAAAACTTATTAATTTAGACTTAGACTGGCTACTAAACGGTGGACGGCCGTGTTCTATAATCAAAAATTCAAATTCAAATTTCAAACCGCGTCTACATTTCCAAATGTCATAAGTTTCACACCCATCTGTTTTATTAACGGAATTTCGACTTTAACTATTATCAAACTGGTTATGCGATTGTCGCGCCTGCGCACGTCTCATTTAACGGTTTTATTCCACGCATTTTTTCCCACGCATTTTTTCCACGCATTTTTCTTACGGTTTTACTATCACATTTTTTTCAGTTCGGTCACGCAGCGAAATCCCTATCCCCTCCAAGCCTGCCGTAAGGAACTTTGTTCCAAAAAAAAGAGGGAGAAAGAGAAAGGTATTATACACTACTCGTCTGTGTATGCAACTGTCGCGCCTGCGCACGTCTCATTTAACGGTTTTATTCCACGCATTTTTCTTACGGTTTTACTATCACATTTTTTTCAGTTCGGTCACGCAGCGAAATCCCTATCCCCTCCAAGCCTGCCGTAAGGAACTTCGTTCCAAAAAAAAAAATTGGTGTGTGTCGTGGGACACCAGGTAGGAACGAAGTTCCTTCGGCTAATGTAGAATCGACACAAATTGCAAAAAATTCAAATTATCAACTGAAATAACAAAATAGGTCTCTTTATTTTTGTTTGACAACATAAAATTACATAGAAATAGAATAGAAAAATAGAAATAAAAAAAGACGTGTGGCACTCGGAGACTGCCGCGGTAAAGCTATTGTATAGCATTTTTTATCAACTTAAAAATAACGGACGGCCGTGTTCTATAATCAAAAATTCAAATTTCAAAACGCGTCTACATTTCCAAATGTCATAAGTATGTCACAACCATCTGTTTTATTAACGGAATTTCGACTTTAACTTTGTGTGCTAGATATCAAATTAAGTTTAAAAAAATTATGTCGTGACAAAATTTTTCGTGCCAACTTTTCGTACCAATTTTTTCCGTCTAGCCCCCTTTCGCAACGCGCGATAAGGAACTACGTTCCAAAAAAAAATTTGCTCGCAGCTCCGCCCGCGTGAAATTCTGCACCGTTATATTATCGATATTGGGGATAATTTGCATTCTAATGGTCAAAGAATTTTTTAAATCGGCCCAGTAGTTTCAGAGCCTATTCAATGCAAACAAATAATCAAATCTTTCCTTTTTATACTGTTAGTTTAAATCAGTGTTGGCTGACTTTACAGACAGTTTTTGACAGCTTTTACAGACAAAGTAAATAGATTATTTGATTGAAAAATGTAATAATCAAATTAGCAAATCGGTATAGCGGTCCTTCAATAGTGTCAGAGAACCCATTTTCCAGATACAGTGTGAGTGGTATTTTGAAACATTGCTGACGGCTACATGTAGATTGAACTAAGGATGGTCTCATTACGTTAAGTGTCATCCACACGTACATTCACATTACTAATGACTCATCAACTTTTAGCCTTACTGTCTTTACAGCTTAGGGATGGGATAGGGTTTCGTTTAAGCGAGGTTTCAGTTTAAACGTAACGCCAGGCGCTCATAGTCAATTGCACTCACTGATCAGTAAACGATTAGCGAGTTAAGCAACCCTTGGCGTGGTCAGTCTATGGATGGGTGACCGCTTAGTGGTATTTCAACTAAGCGTCTCCGTGCTTCGGAGGGCATGTAGAAAAGTCTATCCCGGCTATTATCAATTGATAGCAGTTCGTTGAGCCAAGTTGAAGGCTAACTTTGACACTAGTCACTAACCAATCGGTATATAATAGATGGTCTCCATTGCCTATGTACGCCCACGATAACACTGATAACTGAAAGCGCGTTGCCGATCTTAAAGACAAGGTATAATTGGGGAATCGGGAAGGGGAATATCTCACTCAACGTATGAAATGTAGCAGCCGCTGTTTTACGCGGTTTTCTGTGAGACCATGATAACGACCCGGCGTGGCCGAGCCGGACCATTCATAGTGTAGATAAAACTGTCTACAGCGTGGCTCTACCACTCAGGCTGACTATGATTAAGAACTATGTAATATTTTGTCCTGCACTTAAATAGGACGGAAAATTAAATATTTATAAGAATATTTTTTTTATGACATCCTTTGAACTTGAAGGTAAATTCCCACAGCCTAGTAATTCAAACCTGTTCTCATTTAATGAATGGTATATACGTAATGTAATTCAAATAACCATTGAATTTGTATATTATAGGCGCATTAAGTATATTAAGTTGTAATAATTATTAGGTATAAATAAATTTAAATAATTGTAAATAAAAATGCCTATAAACATTTTTTATGATTGGACTTATTAGGTACTTTGTAAATATAAGTATGTCTTAATAATTTTTTTTTAAATGTATTCAATCCGGTATTTCAGAATATTATGATTAATGACATACTTATTGATTTCCTATTACAAAATATTATACTAATTAGTAGCTTTTTTTTATAGCATAGGCCGGCAAACGAGCAAGTGGGTCACCTAATGTTAAGTGATCTCCACCGCCCACCACCAGAAGAATCATGGGTGCGTTGCAGACCTTAAAGGAAAAGTATATTTAGGGATTGGGAAGGGGAGGGGATTTGGGCTTCCGGATATCTCACTCACCGTACGAAACGCAGCAGCAAGCCGCTACTTTACGTCGGTTTCCTGTGAGACAGTGGTAACGACCCGGTTGAGCCAGCCCAGTCGTGCTGTAAACAAAACTATCTACAGCGTGGCTCTACCACTCACTAAGTAAATTAGTAGCTTTTCCGTGCGGCTTCGCCCGCGTAAATGGCTTCTAGGATAAAGTCAGAAGTTCGAATCAGACCATCGTCATGCCAGTTAGTTCCACTTGTTACACTATCATTACCTTTATACTTTTTAAACGACCAAAAAACAAGGCTATCAATTTTTTGTGTATTTTTCAAATTTGTTTTTACCCTCTACATACGTATTATCGGGACTCGTCTGTTTACCCATCTAAAGCAATTTTATAGACCCTCACTTACGTCAAGATCCTTTCACGTTAATTGCCGTGAGTTCGGCGTACTTTTGATCGCATTAACGATATCGCCGGCTGATTTACTCATTTAATGTTACTTGTTAGCATATCTGATTAAGTGACAATCAAAACCTTTGTTTTTAACATAAGTGTCTTTGCTGAGATTAATATCTCATTAGACTTTGAGAAGTCACGACGTATTGGAGTCATTGTGACATTGGATGGCTCTTCAATTTTTATTATATCAAAGGTCTTAGTAAGTTACTAGGTAATATCAGGCTGGCGATGGCTCTTAAAAACTACAAGCCTAATCTTTCTGTAACATGTTAGTCATGTTGCGTCGACCTCACTGCGATTAGGATAAGGGCAGGTGGAAGAAGAATAAGACTTATTAAATTCTGAGATATTGCCTAACTGGTCTTACTCAAGATTTAAATGGAAAACCCTCACACAAGTTTTGGTTGAGCGACACGGATCAAAAACAGGTTCCTTATAGACTTTAAAGCACTAGTGTTTAACATATCACGTGACGGAAATAATCCTAGCAAAATAGTGCCTAGTAATTAACAGGCGTGTCGAGCTAACAAAAAAATAAAGTCAGTCAGTTATAATATATTCTTATGATAATAAATCATTTATTAACATTCCTATGAGAAACATAAATTATTTGAATAGATAAGTATTCATTAAGACTTTGATTTATTACAGTCTTTTGGGAATTTATAGTACTGGATAAGCCTATAGACTTAGTTTATTAAAAGAAATTGAAGTCTATGTATTTCGATGAACAACAGTCACCGTGGCACAGGGTAAGTAGTTTATGCAAAAAGAGACAACGCGGTTCTATACCCGAACTGAGAAAAATGTTTATGTATCTACAAAATTAATATTGATTCCAGGTTTGGGTGTGGTGTGGCTTATAAATCTCCTCATGCCCGTTACAAGATTTGAAGCCCATGTTGATTTGTAGTGTGTTCCTATTCTATAGTTGAGTGGGTTCCTATTATATTAATTACGATTGTTACAATTTTAGTATTTTAACATAATCCAGAGACTTCGTCTCAACCAGAAATCCAAATGTTTACTAGTATTTGAGTGGTAGAGCCAAGCTGTAAACAATTTTGTCTACAGCATGAATCGGCGGGTTCGACTGGGTCATTATCACTGTCTCACTGAAAAACAACGTAAAGTAGCGGCTTGCTGCTGCGTCTCGTGAGATGAGGGAGATATCTGGTGGCCTGAATCTTTCTCCTTTTAGGGGTTAATCCATTAATTATCCCTTTCCTTTAAGGTCGGCAACGCGACTATGTTTTTTTTGGTATTGTGAGCGTACATGGGCGATGGAGATCACTTACTATCAGGTAACTTACTTGCTCATTTGCCGTCCTATGATATAAAAAATAATATAGAAAACAGTCAACGTATTTTAAAGTCTAGGAAAATATTTCATAATAACAGAAATAAATAAGGTTAAGAAGCTATTTGGCCATACTTCGGAAGTCAAGCTCGCTCGCCTGTGTCTGATGCCTTTCCAACGAGGCCATAGCGATCCACTAATTACTACACTACTAATATATAGTACACACATTCACGCCTGCATTCCCTGGGGGTTGGCAGAGACTATCGAGTTCCACCAATTCCGATTCAGACACACATCATTTGCTTTCTCATATATTTTCACCAGCTATGAGTGCTGAATAAGTTGAATAATATTACAAGACCCTTCTTCAAAATATCGTCTGTTCTTATCAACGAGAGGTGATGTTTATGAAAAATGCGTTGATTTAAATAAATAATTTATTCAAGCTTAACGATGATAATACAAAGAGTTCACAAGAGGAACAGTTTCGTGAGTCTCAGAACTATGATGGGACACCGCTGAATCTCCACTCTTCACGAAATACGGCGACGAGTGGTACACCACAGGTGAAGAATGCACAGAAACCACTGGGGTATGCACCACTGGATGGGAGATTACGTGATCATAATCCATTCTGGGATATTCGTAGTGGACTGGCGTGTGAAGGACGGCAGTGCCACCATGGTTGACGATTTGGTTACTTTGAGTGATGGTCTTCTTGGCGGTTCCTATGGTGTGGAGTACGGGAACGGCGTGGTAGGTGCTGCCATGGTCGACGAGCTGGGCGGAGTGGGTGATTGTGGATTTGGCTACTGGAACATGCAGGACATGTTCATCGATCAGGAGTGGTGCAGCTGATGTCAGAGCCAGCACAGCTGATACGGCAATCTGTAAAAAATCAAATTAAATAATTTTGAGTATCTATCATTGACCATTAAACTCAAATAACAACACAAAAAAAATTGGTTATTTTAGTTGTTTGTTTTTTTGTTAATGAAGTATTAACACAAAAAAGGAGGTGGTTTTCAATTCAACTGAATATTTGGAGATTTTTTGCGATATCTCCCTCAAAATATAATCAATTTTGATGATTATATTGGTATTCTATATGGTTTATCTCGAGAAATTGTGTTAAAATTTTATGACGGAGTACGAAGGAATCATGGTGAAATCCTAAAACGGATGCACTTAGAAATTACTAGGAAACTGCTTAAAATTTGGGCTATGCAGCTGGTTGTTGCGTTTAAATTAGATTACCAACCCGCAAAAAAACAGTGTGGTAAGTTAAAAACCAACCCCTCTAAAGAGAGGAGCCTTCTCTACTAATATGTAGAGGAGGCACGTGTCTAGAAGTAGAATAGTCTATTACAGGGCTGATATCTTTAGTTAAGCTTAAGATTATTTAAGAATGAACATTAAGACTAGCCCGCGAAATTCATTTAATTTATGTTTTGCAACTAGATCATTCGATAAATTATCCATTAAAATAGTTTTTCGACATATACATATCATACCTAAATGATAAGTTTGAGAAAAAAAATCAAAACCAATAAAAAATAATTTCGAGAACTTGTGCTGATGTCTGACCATAAAAAATATATTTCCCCGACTTACAATATTTCTGAACATTGTGAATGACATGTCACAGCTCGTTCTGATGGGCTTCTGTCCTGCAGCATGTATATATACTGGACAATCATTACTGATTGCGACAATTACTCAGCGCGCACTTGAATTTCTTATTTATTTCGCGAAAAGTTCGTCATATGGTTGCGTCATTAGAACGTTTTCGGACCTTGTCGGCGAGATTTGTTGTTCCAAATCTCATTAATGTGTTTATTGTAACAAGCTAATTCTAATTATGTCAATTAAAAAGTACATGCAAAAACAGGCTCCAAGCCGGCTTATCAAAACGGCTGTGTGTTGATTGATATTAATTTGTGTTGTTTCGTAGTCTGGTATTGCAAATTTGTGTTTCTTAATTCGGTTGTTGTTGTCACATGTTATATGTGTACTTAAACTTCGACGCTTGTAGACTTTTTTATAGCAAAGGCCGGTTAACGTGCAAATGGGTCACCTTATTGTAAGTGATTTCCATCACAACAGTCACACACATAATCCTGATCCCACACTAGGTTGATCCGAATCATGGGTATCAGCAACTAGGAGATTTGCGGTCCCACAACAACCAAACCCGAAAATAATATTTGTGGGTCACACAAACATTTGTCTCTGTGCGGGAATCAAACCTACGGATGGATTTTCGCTTCGCAGACGGCTACTTGCCCACTGCGCCACTTGTATTAACATCGTGTTGCGTACGCGGTACTACTGCTGTACTGAGGTCCTGGGTTTTATCCTTGGGTCGGGTAAAAGTGATACTGGTTTTTGTATAACGAAATATAGTATCAGCACGGAGTCTGGAATTGTGCCTGATATGGTGATAGGCTCGCCCCCCTGTCAATGATGGGACGGAAATAAGCTCGGCGAAATGTGTGTGGTTATACCTCTGTCTACCCCTTCGGGGATTACAGGCATGAATGATGCATGTATTATCGCCGAAGCAATAAACACTGTACAAACTTCTAACATAACCCATTGTTTTTTTTTACCGAGCACGGCAATGTGACTGCACTACACTAGCTACTAGTAAGCGCAATATAGTTCAAAAATAACCAGCGACCACCGACAATGAGTTTATCGGTGGTCACCAAAATCATGCCGGCCTGTATAATGCTCCCTCACACTCCGAAGAGGGAAGAATCAAATCGAGGGGCCTGCGATAGCACAGGCGAATGGTCGATGCACGCACAGGGATACAAGGACGTTCCTTTAACTAACCATCGAGTCATGTAGCCAGCCCCACGAGAAAACCAGATATACACTGGATGAACCAGGAACGCGATAGGACAAGGTGTGTGGATCACTATGGTTTTAACACCATGTGTACAGTAGTCGTTATACGGGCGGATATGAATATCCTACCACCAGCGCCAGATTGTAACAAAAGTTCATATTTAAACATAAACGTTGATATTTATTTTATTTTCACACTTCATTTACGTCGAGTGAGGTATAAAAATGATTGATTGAAGAAATAAAAGTGTGTGACCAATGAGCTGTTTTACAAAGAAAATGTCAGATCAAGTAAATGTCGGTCGACGCTAAATGATACATCGAAGCTTGAGTTTTATTGTTATTTATTTATAAATAAACGTTCATAATTGTATAATTAATATTTATAAGAAGCGATAAGTCAGTAAAGATTGGTACGGAATACTAAGACAAAAGTCGCAGGTTCGAAACCAGTCTCATAAGTATACACCTCTGACTTGATGATGATAATCGCACCGAATCGTACTAAAGTTGAAAAATCGTCCAAGTTCTAAGTTCAAATCTATGTACCAGCAACTACAATTTGTATTTGAGTTTCTCGATTCTAAAAGTCAAGTCAAATAGGTTTGGTAATTGTGTCCGATAGGCAAGTCTCACATCCAGACACAGGATGGAATTCAGTTTGGTGAATTATGTTTTTTTTTATAACATAAGCCGGCAAACGTGCAAGTAGGTCACCTGATGGTAAGTGTTCTCCACCGCCCATGTACACCCACAATACCAGAAGAATCACGGGCGCGTTGCCGACTTTAAAGGAAAGGGATAATTAGGGGCAGGATTCCCTCAGGATTTGGGCCTCCGGATATCTACTACGGTACTAACCGTACGAAACGCAGCAGCAAGCCGCTACTTTACGTCGGTTTTCTGTGAGACAGTGGTAAAGACACGGTCGAGCCGGCCCATTCATGCTGTAGCAAAACAGCGTGGCTCGACCAATCGAAAAAGCATGTATGCAGCATTAGTTGCATCTGTGCCTATCTCTTCAGGGATAAACGCGTGAACATACATAAATAAGTATCATGATCATCAACATCATCATTAGCCACAGGACGTCCACTGCTGAACATAGGCCTCCCCCAATGATTTCCAGACCAACCTGTTGGAAGCGGCCTGCATCCAGCGACTTCCTGTGACCTTTATCAAGTCGTCTGTCCACCTTGTAGACGGCCAGACGACCTGATAAATAAATAAGTATATATCAAAATAAACCAACAAGCAAAATGTTAATTATCACTTATTGATTCGGATTTAAATATATATGTTAATCAACGTGCTGACAGCGAATTGGTTTTAAATCAGATCTTATACGAGATAAACTTTTTTTATATTGGCTCGACATCATTACTTTGACTAAATCTCAAATGCGACGCAAAAAGTAAACGGTCACTGAATATTTCACTCTATGTTCATATCTAAGACCGTGCTATTAAGGTACATTTTGGAGTACGCGATCGAAATAAAAGCAGCGTTCTACCTATCGCATATTTTCTATCGAGAAATTTATTTAATAATAACAATAAAACCCTTTATTCAGAGAAGTTTATAATAATGTTTCATACTTAACAACTAATTATTGATTTATTCGACATCGACAACTTTGTCTGTTTACCCAACTTTGGCAAAAGGCCTCCTCCATAATTTTCCATTCCACTCTGTCGCTTGCTGTTCTTATCTGTAGATTCCTTACTGTCTTCTTCTGTCTTTCTTCTGTCTTTGTCTGTGTTTTCTTTATCTCGTCTGAACTGCACTAAACCGCTCCATTTCCACATAAGTTTTTAACCTTTGTGGTCACTCCTTTTAATGCTTCTAATAGTTCGTTTACGTATTCTTTGAGACTTTTTGAAGTGAAACTTCTTTAGAATCGTTGTGATTTGAAAATTTGATAAAAGGAAAAAGGCGTCACTAAAGAAGTTGGAAAGAAACAAGATCTCAAGTATGTAAATATATGAAATGAAATATATCGCATTAAAATTTTAAATAATTTTATACTTGGTAAAAGTATTATAAAAATAATAAACCTTTTAATTATCCTAATACCCCTGATACTCTATTTTTATGTCATTCTCTTGTAGGCTACTTTTCTGAAGTTTGACTTCTGCCGTGTGTGAATTGCACACACACTTATGTTTTTTTAATTATTTTATTGAATGACAAAACGAAGGTGCTCACCTGATGGTAAGCGCCATGCCTGCTCATAAAATAATACGAGTATAACTATTATAGTTATGGTACAGCATTATTTGAAATCCATGAGTTGCAACTTACTACTCCTTCGAAACAAGTTGCCCAAATAAAATAATAACTAAATATATAATGAGAGGTTATTGAATAAACTATTTTAAATAAATTACACAACGCAATTATAGTAAGGTTTACAAATAAGATCAAGATAATAGAAGTTATATCGAATGAGGAAACAACAGCTCTTAGCGTTGACCCCCACTTCATTAACTCTTTGTAGATACAACTGATATATAATTATAAATATTAATTGTTATGTATGTAATTCTGGTTGTATGTTACATGTTTAATAGCTTAGCATCAATATAATAGTGGATTCTGGTATGGAGAAAGCTATAACGACGTCACTTTTAATCCTAGAACATTACTTACAAGGGTAAAGTTATTAACAGACGATTATAAATTATTGAATGGATTTTAATTACTCAACGCGTTGATAATAATGAGGTTTACAAATCAAACCAAAATATTGAAGTTAACGAGGACTTTACTTTAAACAATAGCTCTTTGTGTCGACCCTCAATGGATTAATAACTCTTTGCAGATCTAGATTGCTAGTAATATAATTAATTTCGAATACAACATATTCACATGCCTGTCAGTTACATATTTACCTATAAATTAAACCAATTTGAATAACATTTCTTAATGAGATAGTTATAAAAGGACAGAAGATTCAATTTTTGAAAGATCTTTCAAAGAAGAATAACCAGGTGGCAAGCTTGTGATACTTATTGAATGAAAATATAAAAATAAATTACCCAAGTTTACCCAACACGTTGACAGCGGTAAGGTTTACAAATAAGATCAAGATAATATTGAAGTTTTATTAATCGAGGAAATTGAACAAAGGCTCTTTGCTTCGACCCTCAATGCATGAACTGTTTGAAGATCTAAGAGATACGCACAAGGTGATAGATTACGGAACCTTTGTGGAGAAAGGTTAAAAATCTTTAGTAAGGGTCAAGATTTTATTGATTCGTTGTTTTTAAGGCTAAAATCATTCTAATGTCTGTATGTATTTAAAAAAATGCAATTTAACATAAATGAATTCATTCTACTGATATTATATGTGTTTGTATAAACACGATAACTGTATGCCTATCATTAGGTATAGAATGACTGCTAACGCGTTAATCACGCGAATCAAAACTAAATATGTTTAAACTCACGCACGCATAATAAGACGTGCACAGACGGATCGAGCTATAACAACAGCCCGCTTAACATAACGCCCAGAGAATATTGTTTTCGACTACTATTCCCATGCTATCTGTCGAGAAATGAGAGAGAGACATGTCGATGTCTACCAAATTTTATATGGTTTTACCACGTTATCTCTGTCGCTCTCTATATCGTAGAGTGCATGTTACGCTACCAATGAGAAACTATTCTCTCATGCATAAGGTATCTCATGTATATTTGTTCGTCCTGTTGTTTTCCATATTTTATTGTACACCGCTGTCTACTTCTCTTCTTGTTAATTGTTTTCATATTACGGTTGTCTGGAAGAGATTGCTTCTAGCAATAAGACCGCCCATTGTCTTCCATAAGTTTAGCACCAGCTTTTTAGTTAAAATTACTTGCTTGTAAATTGTTTTCAATAAAGAGTTTTGTATTGTATCTCATAGACCCATGGATGGAGTAAGCAAAGTAACCTTGAACGGTGTTGTTAATTTCACCAAAAAATTTACACATCGACACATCGGTAACAGCTTATTCGAATCACGAATAACGGATACAGCCGTCGGTATGTCGTATTCAAAATAATTGCCACCTTGATTCAAAAATCAATGTATTGCCCAATCAATGCTCACTTCATTTAACACTTCAATAAATCATTTCTTCCATATTGTGTTGAATGGCTGAACTTTCATATAATTGCTATAAAATTATGAATATAAATTGATATAAGAATTATGTCATCCCCTTTAGTTTTATATCAGGTGTGAGCTAGCTATTGATTTTGTTATTTACATTATTCATTCTTGGTCTATGTTAGTATAACAAACTACCATACATTTAAAGAAAATATAATTTTAAGACTCAAAAAAAGAAAAAAAATAAACTTTTGCTGGCATAAATACAGATTTGAAGTAGGACGTTAAATGAATAGAATTTTCAAATTATTTTAGTATTTCATAAAAAATCCCATATTATCCCTCAGAAATAAAGATTGGCGTTGAAACTCTCTGTATTTTGTGTGGTGTATTTGCAAATTTGTTAGATAAAGTATATAAATAAACTTGTAACCAGGAAAATCATAAATTTATAATCGTTTTAATTGTTACTGCTTATTAGCTGTAACAATTAAAACGAAAAAAATTATTAAACCTCAAAAATTGTCGTCATCCAGTCCTACATATTATTATAATAATTAACAACTTTCAAATCGTAGTCAGACCTCTTAAACTTAAACTGCTATTACAGAATATAATAAGTGAGTAATACAGGAGTCAACATAATTATGCTTTATGGGACAGCTAAAATTGACAATCAAATCACTGAAAATTAAATCTTAATTTAAGAGAGATAAATAATAAATTGGCATGAAACTAAACACCCCACCCTCCTCACGTAGCAGCGATACATCATAATAATGTCATTAATAAGGCATACAGCTGTTTCGTATAATTAAAAGTACTTTAAGAGATTCCTGATAAGATTTATATGGAAGTGTGGTATGCAATAAATACTGTTTGGCGTTAAATGTTCAGAGGTAATTAAAAATATTGGTCCATGCAGAGAAATTCGCCTTGAATTAAAAAAAACATGGGACTATTTGATTGCAATCTACTGACTTGATGAATCAAGTTGTAGAATATGCATAAATAGCCTTTTAATAGTTGAATGATACCTTACCAGAGTGAAGCATTCAAATTGAGCGATCAATGCCCCGAATCGTATTGTCTAGCAGATTCTCGTAGTAAGGAGCCCAGACCAACATCTGTTACAGCTCTCAGTTCTTTAGGTCAAAAGCGTGTTACAGTATAATAATACTCGACATGATATACATTCTGAAGAGGTTTCTTGTGCGAGGATCCCACAATTAGCTGGGTGTTAAACGAAATGGTGTTCCTACATTTTGATAAATGATTGTGTCTTGTAACATTCAAAATTAACGTGACTTTTTTATGGTCTAATTTTCCCTTCAGTACTTATCTGTCTTCTGGCCTTATTACATCTATAAAAAATATCAAATCTCTTTTCAAATCAACAAGGCTTTTATGATTCTTCTAATATCGTCAAAAATTATTGTCATTTTTTTCTATAGAAGTCCGGAAAATCAGCGAGTAGGTTATCTGATTGGGAAAGTGAAAAAGATACGGACCTCGGAATATCTCATTCACCATTCGAAACGTAACAACTGCTAATTCATGTCGGTTTTCTGTAAAACAGTGGTAGCAGATTGGTAAAGCCAGCCCATTCATGCTGTGAACAAAACTGTCTACACTGATCGAACGGCGGCGTTTAACATCAGATTATCCACTTACTAGTTCGTCAGTCACTGCTACAAAAATCTAACAACATCTTTATTACCTTTATTACTTCAATCAATGTTTATATTTTGTGAGATGAATATAAAAAATCACCGCGATTTGTTGCTGTATAATTTTTGCACGAAAATTATTCATATCACCTTCAGTTTTAATTCCTTCAATATCCTCGTAACTTAGCTTCGGTCCACCACGAATTTTAACAACCGATAAATTCATATTAACGTAAATCGAAAGCCATTAATCTGTACGTAGAATCGAACTTGCGACCGTGACATTAAAATTACTTTACTGAGCCACCGGTTAATGTATACAATATTTTATTGAGATTCGCATAAACTTGACGCTTAATAGTTATATATTTTGTTTATTAAAGTTTACAATAATTTAATTTGTTGAAGAGTTATTTTATGAGTGGTAAAACCACGCTGCATATAAGTTTTGTCTAGCATAAATACGCAATAGCAATAGCAAAAATTTGGCAATTATGGCAATATTCCCATTTGGCATTTTGGCGCCCCTTGCCACCTAGCGCCTTGAGCGACCAGCCCACTCCTCCACTCACACCCCTATGGTTGGCGCTGACTGATTAAGATCAACGTGAAATTTTAATAAGGTTCGGTACATAAACACTCCCTATCAGATGTATGTAACAACCCTTGAATATGATCACACTTTTCTGTTGTATACCGACAACAAGATGTCTTCTAGAAACTTCCAGAAATTCGAATATTGTGAAATAACGCCTTAGTATCGTAAAGAGTATGACAAAATTAAATAATCATGTGACGATAGTGAGTCAGGCTGTTCCATTTTCTTTAGAACGATATGATTGCGCTAAACCTGATGCCAATTTAATTTTAGCCCAAAAAATACTATAATTGGTCAACGCGACGCGAAAAAATCTTATCAGTAGTAATCGCGTTAAAAACTTGATATTAAGGAATATTTTTCCTTTTAAAGTTTGGAAGGTTATTTACTGAATAATACCGTAATAAGAAATAAAATTAGCAATTTTACATACACATGTAAGGTCACACCGTTATTCCGAAAAGGATGGTACAGGCGCCAGTGCAATGCCCACGTTTTGCCGAGCTTATTTCCGTTCCATGATGTGATAGGGGTGAACTACATACTGCAAGACATATATCTTCATAAATATATGATGCAACAGCGCACCTATTTCACATACCACGTTCGAAAGTGGCGCCAGTTTTGACAGCTTTTAAACATGCCTATTTGTCAGGAATGTGGTTCCCCTCATGTTACTCATGTTAATGATAAAATTGAACGTTCTGTACAAATTATCGTTTTTAAAAATGGGCATAATAGGAAACGAGCTTGTCAATAATTTATTAATAAAATTGGCAGATCACGTAGGTGAACCGATGATTAACTATCGGTACACTGAGAGTGATAAATTATTGATAATCGATGTTATTGCTTGGTAGAATTATGGATTGTAAAGAACGAGAAGACAAGTTTAAAGGGTAATTAATGGAGGTCTTGATTCTTAATTGGGATTGTGTTATTTGTACAGCTCATCGGCAAAAGGCCTCAAGAGGAGCTTAGAGGGCTTGGTACCGTAATCGACCATTGTGGTCCAATTTGGGTTACCAGCTGAGAGTGCTGTTTGTGGGATAGTTCGACTCCCGGCGTTGTTGGTCCTGGTGGTTATGTCCTTTGCATACATCCCAATGACAGAAAAGATAAGTTTTCGCAAAACCAAATAATTCAAAAAGGTAACAAATTAAATTTCAGCAGAATCTTTTTGAATTGCAAGATCGAATTCAGGATGTATGTTATATAAAAAAACTATTAAAATCAATGGCAGACTGAGTAATCATTATAAGCTAAAACCTAAATCGATGCATCTCCTGTTATCCGTCAGCGTTTACCATTTTCTCTCCTTGTACAACATTATTCTTAACCAAAATTGTATGGATTTTTCCTGTATAAATAAAGAAACATCAAAATATAGTAATGTAGTATTTAAATATTGCTGTTTGTTCATTCAATTATAAGTGGTAGATCCACGCTGTAGACAGTTTTGTCTACAGCATAAATGGGCTGGCTCGACCGGGTCGTTACCAATGTTTCACAGAAAACCGACGATAAGTAGCGGCTTGCTGCTGCGTTTCGTACGTTGAATGAGATATCCGGAGGCCCAAATCCCTTCCCTTTCCCTATCCCTTAATTATCTTTTCTCTTTAAGGTCGGCAACGCGCCTATGATTCTTCTAGTATTGTGAGTGTACATGATTGGTGGAGATCACTTATCATCTGGTGACTCACTTGCTCGTTTGCCGGTCTATGTTATAAAACAAATATGATTCTAATTGACCCATGACAATATTAGGGATTTTAATAATAACATTACAATAATATGTACTTATCTTAAGGATTTTTTTAGCCTCATTTCTGAGATATATGCTGTTTGTTCGTCTCATGATAAGTGCCACGCTAGCCTAAAAAGACTAGTAATAATCTCAGAACTTTGACCTACAAAGTAGTGTTTAGCACTGTAATATAAGTAGTGTCATAAGTCTTTTAATGCTTAGTAGTTTAATTGGCTTTAATGTTATTAAAACCAGAACTCTAAAGTGCTTGCTCACTGCTACTTCGAGGCTAAATATACAATCCCGAGGCACCTGTCTAGACAGACTCTCCCATAGGAGGGACCTATAACGCAGTGAAGAGTAAAGTGAAGGGTACTCTAGTCATGATATTGAGAGAACAAATATCAGTACCTCCTGCGAGTAGGTATCTTATTTAATATATCTATGTGACTTTTAAACAAAAGATGTTAAGTTTTGAAACTAAGCCCCTTTATCATTGCAATTATAACTCCTTACCAAAATAAGGGTTCCCAAATGTTATAAGTTTGACCCCGTGTGCGTGTTTGTGCATGAGATTATCTGTCTGTCGCATAGTAGCAGCAATGCTATTCTTTTACTTGAAATCTGGTTTAATCGGGATAGTTTTTATGCTGTATTTGAAGAAGTTGCGGATATTTTTCTAATTGATGGAGTTGCGTTAGGAACGGTTAGGTTCTTTACTTTCTCTACTGCAACTTTGATTTCTTCTACAAAAATAATAATTTCTTCTTGATAAATGATTTTTTCTTCAAACAAATCCGGGTAAACAACTAGTCTGAATCTGAGAACTCACGTGCAACTGACCAAGATATGAGCACGACTAATTTACTTGTTTTTAAACGGTCGAGAAGCGTGATTTATGGTTTTCTGCGCGCTTAAAAATTACTCTCCGCAGTTTGCGTAAGGAGCATGTTTGGCATTGCTTTATGATAATTTCTGATGCAAACCTCAGGCGACTTGTGAATGTAGGATCAAGGTGCGTCCTTCAAGAAAAGTGGATTATTCCTACAGTACCACCATAATTGGTGTCATATGTTGGTAGTAAATAAGAAGTAAATTCGACACTCGCATCAGAATTCATAATATTAATTTACAAATCGCAATATTTTGTTTTGGGTATTGTGGAATTATTGAACACTGTTCTGGAGCCGATGGAATTTCTAATTATAGAATACTTGCTATCGGCCTTACATAAAAACTTTTTGATGTAACGTTTATAAGCCAGGCGCTTTGTTATAATTTGATGATTTTCGCCTAATTGGCCCAGGCAGCGTACTTAAGCTGGGGTAAGGTCCTAGATTTAAATATGAGTTGCCTCGGAACGTAACATACATACGAAATTACGCCAGTAAATCCCGAAGGGGTACGCAGAGGTGTAAACAGTACACGCACATTTCGTTAAGCTTATTACCGACCCATAATATGATAGGAGGCAAGCCTATCGCCATACCGAGGACAATTCCAGACTCCGGGCTGATACTAAGCATTTCAAAATACAACTGCGCCACTGAGACAGTAACACACGATTCAACGATGTTACACACGATTGTAACATACCATTTAAAGCTATAGGCTCGCCGCGTTTAAAACATCATGGATCGGAAATAAAGGTGTATTAGTCCTTTAGGGGTATAGATGTGACGTTATGTTATTTGGTATTTATTTTATATTTATTCAATTGGAATTAAGCAACGAACAAATGAATAAGTAAATAAGCCAATGACATTTATTTCTCAATCAAAAAATTTCCTTAATAGTTGTATGAATTCCCTCGATAGTTTTAAGTACTTAAGTAAATGTCTTGTATATTATTATTTTCCAAAAATCCAAATTAGCATCAACACCAATGTCAACATAATTCTGAATTATGCCCATTATTCCCTAAGTGAAACTTGTATATTTTCTTTTTGGTCATAGTGATAAAATGACGAGTCTTAATGCAGAGGCGCTATGGCGCATGTGATGGGAGTAAAATGTCAATGGGTGATTAAAACATACTGTCAGCGATACTATCATTCGAATTATGTAAGACGAAGACGATTTATAAGTCTCCATTTCGTTTGTAATTACAGAATATGCTGATTAAATTATATGTTCGGCTTCGGTTGATGAAGACTTCGATTTTTTGTAAGGGTTTTGCAACACATTGTCAATATATGTACATACATTAAATAGATTGTCTGACGACTGGGTTGGTGTTGTATCGATTACAATCCTCTTTTAATGTGGCACAATCCAAATTTGAAACTGCTTTTCTCAAAGTGATAATGGCTATTGGAACTTTAGTAGATTTGTTTGTATCGAGTCCCGTGTCATGCAATAAAGTGTTCTTTAAAACACACTAATTTAGTTACTTAGTTATCTCTCGATCAAAACATCTATCCATCATTGTCTTTTAGAGTATCTCGAAGTAATGCTTAATGATTTCTTTTTTTGCGTATTTACCAAGAATATTTGTACCCCACTCGATAGCGACTATAAAGGCCTGTTCCAGCGAAACATGTTCCGGGGTCAGCCAGTATATATTCAATAAATTTAGGCCATCATAATTCTGCAAACTGTCGAGGGATGCAATATCTCTCGAGGGTCCAGGTTATATTTGCTTTGTTTCTTGTCGTAATGTCAGATCAAATACTGATCTAAATATCTGACTTCACCCTTTTATATTTTAAAGCAAAGCATCATATTTTGTAGACGAGACATCCATACATCTCTACATAATAAATGCATTTCAAAAACTATTCAGGTGTAAGTTCCATGAACTCTTCAACACTCTTTGTATTTCTTATGTTTCCATCAAAATCTTATGTTGGAAGGTGAAAAGATGCACGCTGTATCTATATTATTTTATAGCATCTATAAATCATCGTGTAACTGGCTTTTGATTAGAAACAAGAAAAGACGTGACTCTTCAGAGGTAATGCGATCCAAGCCATCTCGTATCATGTTTCGTTTATTTTTCTGAGAAGTTACCTGATTGATTGTACGCTAGAAAATGCACGTGTAAAATGGATATTATGAACAAAGAAAAAGGTAGAAAAAAAGAAATTCTTTGGTGCAGAGTTCAATGACGATATCGAAATGAAATTCGTCTTTTTTATATTTTATAATAATATATTTATAAAATCAGAATCAGAAACGTACATTAATCTCAGAAAAAAATACTTTGTTGATAATGAACTGACTCTAAAAAAACGAGGAGGTTCTTAATTTGATAGCAATTTTATATCTACGCTAATTGTAGATCGTGTTGATTATTCTTATAGTCATTAAGGTTTACCTCGAGGTTGTTCTACTATTAATGTTATTAAGATCTGATGGGTATGAATAAAAATGTAGAAAGCGTAACGAATTCGGTAAAATCATCATAATTCCGGATTTGATGTCGGGTTTTTTTAAGTTAATTGAGATTATGTCATTGTTGTCGATCAGTCTCAGATATAATAAATACAGATTCTACATTCACTTAGGTAAGCAACGATAGCGCAGGGAAAGTGGTATGGACTGTCAAGACGATTGTCGCAAGTTCAAAACCAACCCCAAGAGCATGTACCTCTGACTTTTCTACGTTACGTTATTATGTTGACTACGTTATTATACTGACTTTTCTACGTTACGTAAAATATAGGTGCTTTAACGATGAAGCAAACAAACCTTGAGGAAACCTGCATACCTGAGAAATTCTCCACAAGAATATCGGTATTATGTGAAGTTTACCAACCCGAATTAGGCCAGCGTTGTGGACTAAAGCCTAACTCCCCTTATTCAGTAAAGGAGACATGTGCCCAACAGTGGGACGTGTATAATACAGGGCTACTATTATTTTACTTTCACTAATAAGATACAAGTGACAAAATCAATGCACATTAGGAACTCAAGGTCAAGGTCAAGTACGTAACTAATGTACATATCAAAAGTAAGACCTTGTCGTCGTAAGCCAACAAAATAATTTGACACCGACATACGGATAGCGGTCACTAACCATCTGTTATGAATTGACTTGTCAAGGAGACTACAAACTGTCTGCGCATGGTACATTGAATTAATTAGTTATATTTTTGTTAAATAAATTAACATAATACAAATGCTCAAGCCTGTATGCCTGATGGGGTAGACAGAAGTGCATTTAGTACACATATGGTTTGCGGAACTTATTTCCGTCCTAATGTGATAGCAGATGAAACTATCATCATTTAACTTGTGTGTATACTAGAATAAAAAACTCAAACAAAATATGATATGGTGTTTTTTTTTTTTTTTTATGGTATAGGCCGGCAAACGAGCAAGTGGGTCACCTGATGGTAAGTGATCTCCACCGCCCATGTACGCCCACCACCAGAAGAGTCATGGGCGCGTTGCCGAACATAAAGGAAAGGGATAATTAGGGATAGGGAAGGGGAGGGGATCTGGGCTTCCGGATATCTCACTCACCGTACGAAACGCAGCAGCAAGCCGCTACTTTACGTCGGTTTTCTGTGAGACAGTGGTAATGACCCGGTCGAGCCAGCCCATTCATGCTGTAGACAAAACTGTCTACAGCGTGGCTCTACCACTCATAAATGTCCGATCCGGGATTTGAACCTTGGATCTTACTGGTTCCTTAGCCTAAATCTACTGCCACTAGACTTTGTTTTCATCCGAGCACGGCAGTGTAGTGCAACCTCATGGTAAGCGTATTGCAGTCCATAAACCAGCGACCACCGACAAACAATGAGTCTATCAGTGGTCGCCAGAATCATGCCGGCCTGTATAAATGATACTTAACACTTCTAAGAGAGAAGAAGCAAATCGAGGGGCCTGCGACAGGTGGATGACCGAAACACGCAAAGAGAAATAAAGATGTACCCCTATACCCGCTCCAACCAACCATCAAGTCATGTCGCAAACCCGTCGAGAGAACCGAATATACACTGGTAGATCCTAGAACGCGATCCACACAAGGTGTGTGGGTCACTATGGCAGGTTTTAACACCATATATACGGTGATCGCTATCCGGGCGGATATGAACATCCAACTACCAGAAAGCAGCGCTCAATTGCTATTTCCCTATTATCTAACGTTTATTCCCGCAGCTATTTGTCTATTCATTTTCGAGGTGACTGCTCGTTGATGAGTTTGCCATAAATTGCCATTTTTGCATTGATCTCTGAACACCGCCTTGTCTTAAAGGGCGTTCACCTTAACGGGGCTGACACGCAGGATTTCATTGTTTATAATTGCCTCGTCTTTCTCTCCAAGTTTGAAGACCCCTTTTTATTGCCCCTATTTTTAGAATTGGAAAGTGAAAGCTTTTGGAAACCTCTTTTCTGATTGTAGATTATCTTTTTGGTGAGACAGTAATGAGATTTTTTTGCTATAGAGCGAAAATGAACTAGTATTGTTTTATAAGATTTCAATCAATCCTTGTCGTCATAAATTGTTAATGATTAATATTCTCATATTGATATTTTTATCTAAACTAGAATATTATAAAGAGGAAAGATTTGATTGTTTGCATTGAATAGGCTCTGAAACTACTGGACCGATTTGAAAAATTCTTTGACCATTAGAATCCTGCATTATCCCTTTTTAAAGTAGGCTACTTTTTATCCCGGAAAAAGCAGATCACGTGGGTGAAGCCGCGAGGAAAAGCTAGTATATTTATAAAGCCACGTCTGTATCTCTAAAGGAGTAGGCAGCCATGTAGTTCACCCACGGTTTATCAAGATTATTTCCACGGGTGCGAGCGTATCACTAAATAAGACATGAATTCCTGTCCTGTGCAACTTGTGTGTGTTTCTTAAACAATAAACCTTATTTGCCAACCCCAGGAGTTGGACCACCACGACTAGTTGGTCGGGTTTTTTGCGGGAATTCTGACAGTACAGTACATCGCTTTTTTTTTTTTCATAAACTAGTTTAGAGTTGTGTTTGTTGTATAAAAGTGGTGTGGATTTGTTTAATCAACATTGACGGTGATGAACAGTGTATGGAAACATTGAAATAAGTGAATTAAGCATCGTACTGAAAGGAGTTAACACCAAAACTCCAGCAAGACCTTGAAATCGACCGCATCCGTGATTCATCGTTCTTGTAAAAAGAACTTGAGAATAAAATATACTTGACACTGGCAAAATGCATAATAATGCGAAAGCCATAAATATAAAAGAAGAAGACCAGTTGGTCACCGGTTTTTCTGTCTGAATACGCTGCCATTATTTTATTTCTAGATTTGTTAGTATTATATTGTTAACATATTATAAACTATTAATTGAAAGTCTCCGTCACGCAGTTGACGAGTAACCGGTTGCGGCAATTAAGCAGAGACCGTATATTCGATTCCCGCACCGCGACAAATGTAATAACAAAATTTGTTTTGTGTCTGTGTGTTTTCTCTACAAAGGGGTTGACATCAGGTAGGCGTCCAGTCGTAAAAACTACACGCAAAATCTCTCTGTAACATGTGTTTAAAAAGCATGTTGCGAACCCCACTGAGAGTGGGATAAAATCAGGTGGAAGATTCAAACTCATAATTGTATTTGTGCTGATGCCAAATATACCTAACAAGCGTAATAATAGGGCTTTAACGATTACTTCGATAATACGAGCATTTATGAAAATGCCTATGGATTTCGGACTACAATATAGCTGAATGATGTTATTGCTCATATCTTCATACAAGGAATATTTTAATAAATATTTTATTTTATGTTCAATATAATATGGATTTCAGATTGTACTTTTTTGTAGGCCGGCAAACGAGCAAGCGCGTTACCTGATGGTAAATAGTCTCCATAGCCCATGATCGCCCACAATACCATATGAATCACGCACGCGTTGCCGACATTAAAGAGAGGACTAATTAAGGTATTCGGAAGGGGATTTGGCCCTCCGGATATCTCACTTACTGTTAACAACGCTGCAACAATTCGTTACTTTTTATCAGTTTTTTGTTTACTCGAATGATGAGGCGAGCAGGTTGCTTGCCTGGTGGTAAGCGCCACGTCTGTTCATTAATAATAGCAACAACACCTCACGCAACTTTGAATTATAAAGCACTGCTTGGAACTGGACTGCGCTCGTCACCCCGAGACATAAGATGTTAAGTCTCAAAATCCCCAGTAATTTCATTGGCCTCAATGCTTTAAACCGAAACTCAACGGAATTAAATTATAATTTTCAGCAATGAATACAGTTACGAATTAATCTTACGAAAGTGTTTTTAAAACACTTATAAGTGGTAGAGCCACGCTGTAGACATTGTCTCACAGAAAGCCGATATAAAGTAGCGGCTTGCTGCTGCGTTTCGTACGGTGACATATCCGGAGGCCTAAATCACCCCCCAATCCCTAATTATCCCTTTCGTTTAAGGTCGGCAACGCACATACGATTCATCTAATATTATGGGCGTACATGGGCGGTGGAGATCACTTACCATCAGGTGACCCACTTGCTTCTTCAAATATTTCAAAGTCACAATATTTCTTGCTTCTTTTAAATATACATCTTATATAATCATATATCTACAAATGGAGCGAAATTTTAATTATATTTCCTTATCGATTTAATTTTGACTCCATTACCCATCACAAAATTTCAACTCGACAGTTATTTACGCCCTCACGATCTTGGCCTCTTGTTTTTCTGTTACTTAATCCATCAGACTGTATAATTTCGCCAGCATCTCCGGTTTCACATCCAACCGTTGTTTGGGACTTGTAATTTGAGGCAAATTGTTTCTAACTGCAATCTAAGATGGCTGCCCCAGAGATCTTATTAAGATACCTCCCCTTTGTGATGGAGTGTACAAAAGGACGCGTTTAGTTTAGTGGAAATGATTTTTTGTTTTCTTTACTACTTGTGTCGTGACAGAGTAATAGCTTGATTTACAATGTATTAACATCAATAAATGTTTTAATGTCTCTCGTGTTAGTAAAAATTCAAATTGGGAATGAATGTGACACGTAATACTGAATTTTTCATCTCATAAATTACCTTTACTAGGGCACAACGGTTAAACCACTTCTAAAATATGTAAACATATTCGTTGGTCTCTAATCCCATTATTTATTGTGCTAAAAATTTGGAATCAAATTCAGGCCCTATTTAACCTACAATAATATTTTAAATACATTTAATAAGAGCCAATTTGATAGAATAGTCTTTAGCAGATTGATAATATTTCTTTTTCTTTACAGATTCCTGGCAATATGGTGGCCGCTGAAACTGCAGATCACGAAACGCCGCGCCAGAATGATGATCGTCTTCATTTGGATTTTCGCCATCCTCGTCACTACACCCTGGGTCTTCTTCTTTGACCTCGTCGTAGTCTTTGAAGATAACCCAAACGTACGACTCTGCTTGGATGTCTGGCCAAACCCCCTCAGCGAGATTCTGTACTTCGTCATAGGAAACCTCATCTTTTGCTACATTCTCCCCATGGTTCTCATCACCATGTGTTACATTTTAATCTGGATCAAGGTCTGGAGGCGATCTATCCCCACGGACACGCAGGACGCCCAAATGGAGAGAATGCAGCAGAAGTCCAAAGTTAAAGTTGTAAAAATGTTGGTTGCTGTTGTCATTCTATTTGTTCTGTCTTGGTTCCCACTTTACCTCATCTTCGCTCGCATAAAACTTGGAGGACCAATCCAAAAATGGGAGGAGGATATATTTCCCGTAGTCACACCTTTAGCCCAATGGTTAGGATCTTCCAATTCATGCATAAATCCAATCTTATATGCTTTCTTTAATAAGAAATATCGCAAGGGTTTCGTAGCAATCATTAAGAGTAGAAAATGCTGTGGAAGGCTGCGGTATTATGAGACCATTGCGCTACAGTCTTCTAGTACGTCAACAAGGAAATCTTGGCATTACAATAATAATAATAACCCGTCTATCACTAGGAGATCACCTCCTGTAGACAAGAACGCAGTCTCTTTTATATTTAATCATACAGGAGTGTAAATTTGTTAAAAGATGTTATGAGGTGAACAATGATGCCGCAATTCGCGCAATCTGGTCAGCTGAGGACCACAGAACACAGCATATCTGACGTTTTAAGATGTTTTTGTATTATTTAATTTTAGACGTTTAAATGTGGGGAATATCCAATCAGTATGTAAAATATCGGCGTCTGGCGCTGATATTTTCGATGCCGATTTTTTTAAAGTAGGTTTTTAAATTAACTTTTATACGTAAGTCGGGTTAACATGTTATAAGGAGATTTTATTTTTACACAGACAGTAATTTAGAAGCAGAAGCAAAACGCACATTGAGCACAAATAAATAAAAAATCCTTTCTTTACATCTTTGTATTTTATTTGTTTTCAGCTTTTTTGTGAATAAAAAATATTTTTCCACTAAAAGATTATAGTCTCTTAACGTTTTTGTACTTTTAAAACTAATATTTTGATATAAAAATAATAACTCAAATAAAAAGGTATAAATTGTCATGATAATGTGGTAATACAGTACAAAGGTTACATGAATAGAGTATAAGAATTGGTAATAGTGGGCTTGCTCTTTGCTCCTTTTTGTAGAATATTTGAATGTGTATAACATTTTGCATTTACCTATATTATATTTATATAGAAAATTAATTATATCTCCAAAAAAATTTAAAAATCATTATTTCGTATAAGAAATAGAATTTGTTGTATATTCAATATTGATAACATCCGCATGCAATATTAAAATACAATATAAATTATGCGTACCTTAGTAAATGTAGATTTTTTTTAAATGACGAGCATGAAATGCTTGTGTTGTCTTTTTTATTTAAATGTGATTTCATCTTAGTTTTTAGATTTAAAGTAGTTATTGCAATGGCAATACCATTTATTTGGAGAGGTCAGTAAAAATGAACGTAGGATGGATTAAATGCACAAATTAGACAATATTATCAACAACTGAAGTGGTTCATTTTTGCTGATCCTTCATCGAAAAACCATCGCCCTAGGCGGTATGCCGCTTAATATGCACAAAATATATAATAAAATATTTATATACGATAAAGAACTATAGGAATATATGTAATTACATGTTGTATATATGTCTATCTGAACTATATACATGTTTATGGTAATATAAAATCTCATGTTAAACTAGACAAGTTAAAGCACACATAGGATATAGCGAATTTATTGTTTTAATGGTTAGAGAATATTTTTCTACAATACGAATATCTAGTGTGATTGTTGAAAGTGAGTGATTTCTTTTTTCCAATTTTTTTAAGGATATCTAATGTAGCTTCGTGGATCTTAATCATATTATTTTGTTTTAATTAATAGATTGATATTTTGGGGATTAATGAATTTAGACAGACTTGCATTACGATCCTTAATTGTTTTTATCTGCTAAATATGTTTAGTAATGTCAACTTTGACAGCCTCCGTGGCGCAGCGGGTGAGTTGTAAAGCGAGAAGCCGCGGGTTCGATCCCCGCCCCGAGACAAATGTTTGTGTGATCCACTAATATTTGTTTCGGGGTCTGGGTGTGAGACCGAAAGTCTATCGTAGTTCCTGATACCTACGACATAAGACTCGTATCTTACTGTGGGACTCAGGACTATGTTTTATAAAACTTTCATACGATTTCACGTTTTTTAAACATAATTAGTGGTTAATATGTTTGAAGGATCGTAGTGCAAGTCGCCTTTAGTAATTTAATACAAGCAAGATGTTTTAATTATTTAAACATCGGTTACGTAAACTATAATCTTGAAATATTAAGTATATTAGTTTAGCAAAATATTTTTTTAGTTCCATTAAAAAAAATGGTTTGCTGGTCCACTAAGCTACATTTTTATTTTTCTTTCTGCCTGGCGTTATCCTGGGTCAATGCCAGGGTCCGCCATCCTACTGAAACGCCTCCGCTTCGCCCAAACTTAAGCATCCTCTGCAGAGACTACTGGCTCACTACAGAGGATACTTAAAGCTTTAGGCTACATTTTTACCACCAACAATTAATTTTCCGGAAAAATTAATTCGAAAGCATTCTGAAATTCATTTAGGTTTAGTCCAATCTGACATAGTCGACGCTTGCAAGACTGAAATTAATTGCGTGAAATTCCTTCAAAAGGATCGTTTGTGTGATAGGAAAAAGGATTTTGAATTCGACTATTTTTGTATACCTTACGCTTAATACTAAGCTTAAAAGATATTCTGTCATGAATTTTCTGTATTTTTCATTTCTGTATGATTGTCCCGTCTCCATTTATATTTAATGCAGGTGACCTTCATAGTAGATAGATTTTATGGCGATATATAAATTAGGTGACTTAGTTTGAATACTTGAATACATGTTAAAGTGATTTGTCTCCGACTTTAATTCTCGCTGCTGGCAGCCGGTTATTCGGAAGTTGTATCAAAATCAGTCCAGTAGTTTTAGAACAATTAGTAAAATTATTTTTATTAGTGAAAATCATTTAGATGCTTACAAATTATTAGTCACTTTACAACATTTTTATTCGTTATTTATTTGTAGTTGGGTATTAGACATTTTGTAATTTTTCTTAATTTCATAATATTATGTCAAAGCCATATTTTAATGTTTATAAGAGTTTCCTAATCTAAATATATTAATAAGACATGTTCAATAGTGGAAAACAAATATGTATCATAAAATATATGGGTGATAATCTAATACATTTTCATAATGTTTAAAAATTGATTCATAATAAAAAAAATATATAAAAATTTCTACGATGATCGTGCAGTTTCTTACAACAATGTTCATGTTTGTAAATAATTGTAAATGTATTAGATGTAGATGATTCGATTTTTTTTCATGAGAAAAATATATGCATTTCTGTAACATATGCCTGTTGTTAATTTGCTGTGTTTGGTGTCTTAGATGTAATATTAACGACGCTGAATTTGTATGAAATCTTTTATAAACGGTTCTCTGTGATTAAATAGCCTTGTTAAAATATACACTTTATTTAAATGTGAATAAAGTTGTTTGTCGATTTACCGGCTGGCCGTCACAAGTTTTCATACAAATACCGCAATAGATATAACAATGTGAGACCTGATATTAGACATTAATGAAAAACATTTTCATAATTGATTATTCTTATAATCCTTAAAATTAAACACAATGTTTGATGTTACGATGGGACATACATAGATATTTCCTGAAAAAGATTTAATATTGTAGCATAGAATATTCAGGGCTTGTAGTATAGTTGTTTAAATGAATTTGTATATGTAAATGATATGTAACATATGAAATATAGTAATTTGATGTGTTTAAGCAATGTTAGTAAAATTTTAGACGCTGAAGATTCTGTTACATAGACGATGAAAAGCGAGTTATATTTACTTTAAGACTTTAAATGCAATACTCCTTCCTATAATATGGGGTCCTTTAAACGGAGTGTGAAGAAGCAGTTAGACAGGCCGGCATGATCGTGCCGACCTACGATAGAAACACTGTTTGTCTTTGGTCGACATTATTCCTGGATTGCGCTACACTTACCATCAGGTGTGGCGTAGTCAATTGCCGAGCCAGGATAAAAAAAAAACTCAAATGTTTTATTTTGACAAAATACCAGTGCCGGATAGTACAATGGGTAGATTATCATGGTGTCACTATCACGGATGATGCTCAAAATGTGACGAAGGGGGAGCTTTTAAACCGGAGGCGGATATTAGAACGAGAGTGGGATAATGCCAGCCAGTAAAAAAGAATTCGCAAAGTAATTGTTACCATTTTACATATATCCAGCTGTCCCCAACTTCCTTAAGCCTTTTACAAAATTGAATATTTATGTATTCAATAAAAAATAAACTTTGGAAAAAGCTCATAATTTTCCGGAGCTTATTTTCCTAAAACCAACACTCGCCATTTTGAGACTCCGCAAACGAGTTCTCGTGTGAAAGTTAGACTTATAAAGATATCGATGACAAAGAAGCTTCGGTCATCCACCCGAAAATATGTAAACAGAAAAGTTCAATGTAACAAAAGGAAAACAACACAATACTAATTTCCTGCGACAATGGAATGTCATGTTCGAATTATTAAACAGGCCTCATAGTTTCACCAGATCTATTTTTATATTATAAAAGCTATTAGACTTTATGTGCGTGCCAGTTCTGCATGAGTGATAACGTCCTATTTACACGGAGAGTTTACGGCATGCCCGAGGCAAAGATTTAACAGAAAACTGACATAAACGAAGCGTCAGGAAATTTAAAATTGGAATAAAAATAGTGATAGCGGATAGTGGTAGGGACTTTCAAGACGAAAGTCGCAGGTTCGAAACCATGTCATCCGCTTGTCATGTCGCAGGCCCCTCTATTAGCTTCTTCCCTCTTCGAAGTGCGAAGAAGCATTTATATAGGCTGACATGATTGTAGTGACTACCGATGAACTCATGGTTTGTCGGTGTTTGCTGGTTTTTTGGACTGCACTACGCTTACCATCAGGTGTAGTGCAGTACTTTGCCGTGCAAATAAAAAAAAAATATATATCATTATTTTGTTTTTTGTATATAATTTGTAAAAAAAAATAACTCGTCTATGTAACAGGTGTTCGGTGAGCTTTTTTAGTGAAAAAGTTAATTTGATTACGAAAAATATTCTGCATATTTTTTCTATAGTGATTTTTTTTAATAAGCGTCGTGTAACTCAAATATAGTTAAACCATATTTTGTCCTGCTATATCGACGTCAAAAAAAGTCGAGAAGTCCTATGAGTAAAAGAGCCACGCAGTAGACTGTTTTACCTGTCAGCACGAATGAGCCGGTTCGACCCGATTGTTAGCACTGTCTCACAGAAAATCGACGGAGAGTAGCACCTTGCTGCCGCGTTTCGTAAAATGAGTGAGATATCTGGAGGCCCAAATCCCTCTCCCCTTCCTAATCCTTTTCCTTAATGTCATGATTTTTCATGATCATGATTTTTCTAGTTTTGTAGGCGTTCATGGGCGGTGGGGATCACTTACTAACAAGTGACCAAGTTTCACGTTTGCCAACCTATGCTATAAAAAATGTCGCTTGATGAGACAAAAAGGGTATAACTACACAAGAATTGTACAACGCTTATTAAGGCGATTATTTTCGTAATCAAATTGAATATAATAAACTTAATAAAACTGTTTCCTACTGCAAACAGAAGCAATTTTCATACATATTAAAGAAAACACTTCAATTTAAATGTGTCCGTACAATTTTCCAACATATCAATGGATATAATCACTTTTTATTATTTGCCGTCGTTCAAAAAATTAAAACATTCTATATTTATCTTTTATTTTATTGTATAATTTAATGATTTATATTTTAATATTTTTTATCAATGGAAAATAATTAATGTACAGAAAATAATACATTGATGTATACGAAAATAAAATTCTAATTATCTTGTCATGATCTTGTCAAAAATCTATTTTTTTTTGTTATAATAACTTATTGAACACGTATTTTAAGCAGCACAATAATTTTACTTTAAAACTTTTTTGTGTTTTTATATTTTTATTTTATTTTATTAAGTAATCGAATTTTCATAGTTTATTTTACAGTTTTGGTATTTATATAGAAGTAATGTTTTTCGTATATTACATTATGTTTCCCAAAAAAAATATTTTGTTTATAAATTGTTAAACATTTCTGATAATTGGGTTTTTACTTTTTTCGGATTTTGAAATTGATATTATGGTTATAATTTGTTCATATTTTTTTATTTAAATATTAGTAGTTTAACAGACAACTCTTTAGAAGTCAGTGAGTCATAACATTAATTGTGGAACTGTATGCAATAATTTTTAACAATGTTTTATTCAAAACAAATGTATGCGATAATGATATCAATTAAGGCCACCTTAAACGTTTTCAGTCGATATAAATTACTGTAAACATTTTTATTTATCAGTAATTGGCTTCTTGATTATTAACAAAATGCGTCAATAAAGTCACTAATATACAATAAAAAACGAGTAATATATTGTAATATTTTGAACGTATGGGAATAGAGTCAGATATTTTCAAGCTGCATGCTTTCTCTCTTGAGTTTACGACTGATGCCTTGACAAAGGATTAACAAGCTTTCTAAGGTATGAACATAAAATTTAAGGACCCAATTCTAAAATAGTAAGGAACGTACAAGAACGTCAGAAACTTATTCACCGTCCGTACGTCCATAAGTCATGCTGCAGTTCTGCTTAGGTCGCACTGCAGCATGTAGTTGGATGAGGGAATCCATTGTTGAAGCAGCATGTACTTTCCCTTTTTATTTTTCAGTTTTTATTGTGTTCTATGTTGTTCTGCTAATAAAAGTCTTTTATTTTCTCCATTCTAAAAGTATTGAGGATTTTATGATCAGATTATTATTTATTTATTTTATCACCACTTCAGACAACGTTTGACGTAAGTTCACCTTTCTTGATTATAAAATCAATAAATGGCAGCATTTCTGCTATTTATGATTTATTTTTAATATTAAATAAAGAAAAGTAATCCCTTGATGATTGATACACAGGAATGGAAAACAGATAGTTTAAGAGGGCCTTAATATGATTTAATATCAATAAATTTTAACAACAATATTTTATTAAAAGTTTATTATTTGATTGGTAAAAAATAAATTACGAGAAATATGTGTGACAAAAATAATATAAGGTTGCAATATGTACAATTATGTATTTGTTTTAAAAAAATAATTACTCTAAAATATTTTTTGTAACTGTTCCAAATTTAAAATAAATTATATTTAATTATTTTCATTGTCAAATTGTCATCTTAGTAATAGTGGTTTATTTTAGGACTGTTGTTGTTATATTTATAAATAATTACAATTTAATTCTTTTAGTTATTTTACATTTGCTTAGATAATATGATTGAGTGCAACCGAACAATATTGTACGTAAAAATAAATAAACTGATTGTAAAAATAAATACAATTGTTTTATTGGTATCCCTTTATTTAGAACACCTGGCTAATTGATTTAAATCTTACACAATCTCTCTGGTCCAATTTCTCTGGCAGCCTGCCCCAGTGTTCGTTATTATAAAATGTATAATTTGATAAGTTTGATAAGTGAGTAATAATTTATTTATATTTCCACAAGGTAGCATTACAGCCGAAAATAAAGCAATGAATGGAAATTGAAGGTTTCTATTGATATTTTGTTAGAATACACTATATGAATATTTGCAAAATAAGTATAGTTATTAAGTAATAATTATTTTTTTTATAATACTTTTACCAAGCTTAAACATTATTTAAAATTTTAATGCGAAATATTACATTTCATATACACTCCTTTGCAAAAAAACGGGCGGGTTTGATTTTTTAACATTATTGGTAATAATTTAGTTCTTCAGAGGTTTTAATAGCCAAACTATGTTATTGGCACTTAATAAAGAGTCTGGGTATGAAAAAAAGTTCATTCCAAATTCAAAACTTTTGTTTTTTAAATTATTAATCCCTTTTTCATTTTGTGACACTTTTCGCGGGTTTGCGGTTAAAAGGTTATCAAGCAACTAAAAGTAACTTTTCGTTATTTTTAGTACAACAATTTATGTTTATCGCATAATTCTGCCTTATTGTGACTTAAAACAGATATCTTTGTGTCTATCGTAATGGCAGAAAAAGCAATGAGAGCTAGTAAAATTATAGCGCTGCTGGAAGAGGGGTGTAGCCAATGTTACGTCTCACAGCGGTTAAACGTGAGTCGTTCAACCGTACAAAGAACCTGGACTCGATACCAAGAGACAGGTTCCGTTCAGAGAAGGCAAGGTTCTGGGAGAAAACGTTGCACACAGCCGCGAGACGATCGCTTTTTAGTGACTCAGGCGCTGAGGAACCGCAAATGCAGTTACATAGACCTCAAAAGAAACCTTGAAGAGGTACGAGGAGCACAAGTTAGCCTATGGACTGTGAGGAGAAGACTTTTAGCTGCTGATATACGTAGTCGACGACCAGCGCGGGCCCCCAAGTTACTCCGTGAGCACCGGATTGCGCGGTTGAGGTTCGCTAGAAATTGCCTATCTTGGACACCAGGTAACTGGAGTAGCGTACTCTTCTCCGATGAGGCTCGAATTTGTCTGCATGGTGAGGACCGACGTCGGCGAGTGTTACGAAGACCAGGGGAACGCTATGCCGATGTGTGTTTTGAAGAAATCACCCCTTATGGTGGAGGGTCCGTTATGTTTTGGGCGGGCGTAACTTCCAACTATCGTACCGAGATAGTATTCATAGAAAATGGCTCACTAAATGCGCATAGGTACATAACAGAAATCCTTTCTCAAAATGCACAACCCGCACTGACTGTAATTGGTGAAGATGCCATTTACATGGACGATAATGCTCGGGCCCACCGTTCTGGCGACGTAGATGCTTATATGCAAGAGGTCGGTATTCGTCGTTTGGATTGGCCAGCGCGGAGCCCCGACCTTAACCCCATTGAGCACGTTTGGGACCTCCTAAAAAGGCGAGTACGATCTGTCCAACCACCTCCACAAAACATCAGAGAGCTTAAACGTGTAATCTCGACTGAGTGGGAACACATTCCACAGGACACCATCAAAAGCCTGGTGGGAAGCATGCCAAGACGATTACATGCCGTAATCGCTGCAAGAGGAGGTCATACTCGTTATAAATTTTTATTTTTTAATGTCTCTTTTATTAAAATACCATAAAAATACTCGTAGTCTTAATTTCATTATACCCATAAAAATGTCCATTTTAACACGGCTCTCTGTTTACATTGACTAAAACACCGATACCAGGATAAAAGTGTTAAAAAACTAGATTCTCATTGATAATAAGAAATTTCTAGTCATCCAAGCTAATGACATACTAAAAATATAATAATATTTACCCATAGAAAAGCTAAGGTAAAGTGTGTGTGTAAGGTGCCCGTTTTTTTTGCAAAGGAGTTTATTTATATACTTGAGATCTTGTTTCTTTCGAACCTCTTTAGTGACGCCTTTTTCGTTTCATCACATTTTCAAATCACAACGATTCTAAAGAAGTTTCACTTCAGAAATCCCCTTTCTTTTAAGGTTGGCAAGGCACATATGATTCTTCTAGTATTGTGGGTGTACATGGGCAGTGGAGATTACTTACGATCAGGTGATCCGCATGCTCGTTTGCCGTTCTAAGCTATAAAAAAATATCGACAGGTCAGGAAGCACATATGAAGATTGAGTCCACTCAATCGCTCTAATTACAGCACCCTATCCGGAGAGATATGGCCAGAGAAATCATGCAATGCCATTAAAAATTACTACTACTAATTAATACTATTAACAAACTATTAATAAACCATCTCTAGACAGGATAGTGTAATAAAAACAGGGAATGAAGGTACGTAGAATTATAATTTTTAAATTTATCCAACTTCCATCGTAGGTACGACGCCATTACTATAGTCCCAAAAATATTTGCCACAAAAATTGAACCTGCGACGTCTCGATTCATTATGACCTGGATGGCTCGACGCCGTTCCGGAACCTTAGGCAATAAACACAACTGATTGTTATTTGGACAAACAATACGGTCTATAAAATAGTGCCTTCTAGAATATTCGAGGCAAAAATAACACAACAATTTTATAGGCGCTTGAAGTAAACATGTTTTGATTATTTCACTAATAAAATAAATCACGTTAAATTAGGTTGAATGACAGGTTGGTGGTAATTCTACTAAATAAAAAGTGCGATGACTTTAAAAAAAATTACTAGCAATATGTTAATGTCGTGTAAATATGAATTTTCTGTTATCTAATTATTTTTTTGTTCGTATTTTGATGAAAAATTATTGATTAAAAAATATCATAGCTATAAATCGACTGTGGGTCAAATGTTTGTCTGCGTAGCCAGAGGCCGTGAGTTCGATTCCTGCAACGAGATAAATATTTGTGTGATCCACGAATATTTGTTTCGGATCTGGGTGTTGTGGGACCGCTAGTCCCTCGTTCCTGATACCCACGATACAAACCTAGCGTGGTCAGGACTATGTGTGTGACTGTTGGGTGTATTTGATTTCTATACATATACATATAATAAAAATTTAAAGATATAAGATGTAACGGATCGCTGTCTGTACATGGAAGATATAGGAGAAAAAATACTATTGGAAATTTTATCAACGCAATAGCCCCTCATACAATTATTGTTAGCATTTTTGTCTGTGCGTTTGTGTTTGTCTTATGTGTTATGTGCCTTTGTTGCCTTGTGATGTGCCTTGCTTTATGTCTTAGGTAGTGTATATTTACATTACTTAAATCTATTACCAAATTGTTTAAGCCAAGTGCGAAATAGTGTTTGCCGAAAATTCAGTACTTTGCGTTTTCAACAAAATGAAATTTGCTCTCTAAGTGCACACCACTTAGAGGTTAAAAATTGGATTTCTCTGCACTGGCGATAAGGGCATGTTCACATTTGGGTAACAGTTAGCGACAGACTGAGGCACAACTTAGAGCGTTCATACTGCGTAACCAACACCCAGTTTATAGCTTAATGCTCGCCGACTTGTTAACCGACGCAAAAATGGAGGAGGTTCTCAATTTGACGCGTTTTTGTATGTACAACCATACACAGCTCTGCTATATGAGAACCAATGTGGATAATTATTTCCTCAGTCTGCTGATTTTCACAGTAATTATGCACGGAAAGTTGTCCAGTCGACTGAGATATGGCCGCTAGTTAATAATTGTAGGTAAGGTCCGTTTCAGTTAATAAAAAAAAATAGTAGTGATGACTACTATTTGTACTCCAAAAACAAGTTACCCATAGATAGAGAAAAAAAAATACGGGTTGCACTCCGGGAGTGCCGACAGAAGTGAAAACTTACCAAACAAGATGCGAGAATACAAAATTACGGCAACATGTCCACTCGACATGATAAAAGTACATTCTACTCTCTTCGAGTTTATGCGAGCCTGGTACTTTTTACGGCAACATGTTCCTAATAAGAAAAAACTTAAAAGTTTTTCTTTGTCTAAATCGTCATTTGTTTATTAATTACGGCTACTCGCCATGAAAAAAGGACATTCTACTCTCTTCGCGTTTATGCGAACCTAGTAATTTTTTTACAGCACCGTTCCAAATTATAAAATAAGTAAAATATGTATTGCTTTATCGATCGTCATTTTTTTATCAATATCAAAAACAAAATTACGGTAACATGACTATTCGCCATAAAAAAAAACGAACACAGTCCGGTCAAAGTCCGGTCCAATCCGACTGGTCACTGTGTGACGCCACCTGGGACTTCGAAATTATTGAAGTTCCAGGGAAGTCGGCTAGCACTGGCTGGTCAACTGGCCCGCGTGACGTCTCACAGAAGGTTCTCGAATATTCTGGAACCTTCCGCTCGCCGCCGCTCGCGTTACGGAACGTTTCGGTTCACCCTCCCATAAGAAGTTATCACTTCAAAAACTCGTCACCAAAAAACGCCTTGGTAATATAAAGAACAAAGTTATTTCGCGGCCGTACCAGGCTCACAATTTAACCACAATATTGCATCTTTACTGCGTGTTTGAAATGAATTTGTAATCACTATTATTTCCAATTAAAACATTCTCCCCAGAAGGGTTGCCATCAGGTCGTAAAAACTACAAGCCAAATCTTTCTGTAACATGTCTTAAAAGATATGTTGCGCTGATCCCACTACGAGTAAGTTAAGGTGGAAGAATAACATTAAATTCAATTACAACGAAGTATTAGGCGGTTTTAGCCGCTCACTGAGTCACAGTCGCGGTTTAAGCCGCTGATTATGAGAAGTGAAAGCAGTGTGATTTGATGTTCATAGTCGCGCTGCGGAAACCAGACAGTACGCTGCTAACTGTGACCTTAGTGTAAACACGCCTCAACCCCTATTCAACGCTTCTTGCAAGTGAAGGTTTTAGTATGGCTATATTTTAAATCTAGTATTTTTTCCACCACATTTATTCCTACCTTCTTTAACGCCGAACGAAATCTTTGTCGTCATCTCAAAATTATATTGGTAAGATGTGTCTGTCTCAGATAAATAAAGAACAACAAAAGAATCGAAGGGTCTTTTTAAGAGGGAATTGCCTTGTTTATCCTGGTTTGGCAAAGTGACTACATTGAACCTGATGAGTACTGTCTAATCCAAATGTAATCTCGACCGTCATTGGGTCCCTCGACTGTTGGCAGAATTATGCTGGCCTGAAGGTATTGGATATACACTGGCTGAACCCGGAACGCGAATAGCCTGAACAAGCCACTATGGCTTGGCTTGGTTTATGGATTTTGAACATGTGTACAATGGTCACTATCCGATCAGGTTCAAAAATGTAAGGCGACCTCTCACCAGCAATGCACTACAAAAAAAATGAATGCTTGTCATAATTCATTTTGATTTTAATACAATTTGTATACGTGATTTACTTAAGGACAATCTTATATGAAAATCTATCGGGCACAATTCCAAAATTCGGGCCGATACTGAGCATTTCGTGATAGAAAAACCTGATATAATTTGACCCGGGGTTTGGACCCGAGGCCTCAGCATAGCAGTCATAACCGCGTACGCACAACTACGCCACCGAGGCAGTCCGGAATTACTACCTAATAAATTTATAACTATTGGGATCGAACTCCGTTTTCCTAAAAAGCATCATACCAAGACTATAATAAAGGTGTAAAGCATCAAGTCCATAATTCCATAAAACTATACGGTCCTATAAAATTCCGAGATGCAATTTCTAAAATACAAAATCTGCATTTCAAGTTTATTCTCGAGACGACAATGTTTATTACTCCATTGCAATAAAATCTAACGCCAACCGAATCGACTCATCAGTTTCGGCTGATTTTTATTTTTCCTGCCAACTTCCAGTGCAAATGAAGCTTAGGCCCTCTATAAATCTTTAGGGTAGAATTAAGTCTGTCAGCATATTTACATAGACTATTGGGGAAGGATTTTTTTTATAGTCTTGTTTGTCGAAATCAGCTACAGATTTGAAGATTAATGTAGGAGTACGTCTGGAGTAGTCTCGAAGGGTTGGTAATTGTTTTTTTATAGGTAGAGGATCAAGCGGTCCGCCTGATAGTAACCACTGCTCATGGACATCGGCAATTTTTATAGACTAAGCCGGTAAACGGGTATGTGAATCACCTAATGTTAAGTGATCTCCACCACCCTTGTACGCCCACAATACCAGATGAATCATGGGCGCGTTGCCGACCTTAAAGGAAAGAGATAATTAGGGATTGGAGAGGGGGATTTGGGCCTCCGAATATCACACTCATCGTACGAAACGCAGAACCAAGCCGCTATATTATGTCTGTTTTGTTAGACAGTGGTAACGACCCGATCGAACCGGCCCATTCATGCTGAAGACAAAACTACAGTTTTTCTCTTTGCTCTAGGCGCTATGGTGCCACAGACAGATAATAACACCACAGACAAAGGGATCAACCTCATAAAACCCTTATTTTTGTTGGAGGTTAAAAAGTACGATTAGAGCAACAATAATCAGATTATAATACAAAGCAATACAATTATAATGATTTATAATCAATTACAGTGAATGAATGGACTGCCTCGGTAGTGCAGTTGTATTGCGTACGCGGTACCACTGTAGTACTGAGGACTCGGGTTCGATCCCCGGGTCGGCTAAAAGTAATATCTGGTTTTTCTATTACGAAATGCTCAGTATAACCCGGAGTCTGAAACTTGGGCCCAGCATGGCGCTAGGTCCTTCCCCTATTATATACGACGGAAATAAGCTCAGTGAAATGTGGGCGTACGGGTTACACCATTGCCTACCTCTTAGGGACTTAGGCGTGAATGTGTTTGATCTCCAATCCTCATTTCATTCGATAAGTATTAGATACAGAAATATCAGTTTTAATGTGGTATTAAAGGGAGTGTCTGAGAATGCAATAAAAGCGTGTAAGGTAATCAGATAGCATTTGGATGGATGGAAGTAACCATATCGCCGACCTTGAGATGAAATAGGCGCAGTTAAATACAAATTGGTCAGGAGTATGACAGTCGTAACTTATAAGGGAAATAACAAGGCCATGAAACATCCTGTCGCTGGAACAAGCACAGGACAGTATAAAAAATCTTGTTTATAATAAAATTGAAGGACATACGAATAATTTAGATCTTCTTGACGACTCCCTTGTCATAAACAAGTGGAGTTAAATAATTTCTTATTAAGCTTTTGTAAGTTTATATTTTTTTGACGATCGTCAATGTAATACGCTTGATTTAATCTAAGTTCTAATAGGTAACAACTTATTTCATCTACTGCCTACTTTGAAAATTATAAATTTTCTAGCGCCTTCCGAAATTACTTTAAATCAAATACACTATTTTTATTTCATAAATATATTATTATATCAAATATATGTTTGACAGCCTCCGTGGCATAGCGGGCGAATAGCCGGCTGTGAAGCGATAGGCCATGTGTACGATTCCTGTACCGAGTTAAATATTTGTGTGATCCACAGACATTTGTTTCGGGTCTGGGTTTTGTGGAACCATAAGTCCCCCGTAGTTCTCGTACCTACGATACAGGTTTAACCTAGTGTGGGATCGGGACTATGTGTTTGTTGAGTGTATTTATTTTTATCGTGATGCCGTCAAACAAGCACGTTCGGCTGATGTTTTTTTTGTTTATGAAAGAAGAGGAAACCGAGCAAATGGGTTACCTGATTGTAAGTGATCACTACTGCCTATAGACACCATCAATACCAGAGGAATTGAAGGTGTGTTACCGACTTTTGAGGAAAGAGTAGGCTCTTTTCTTGAAGGATCCTAAGTCATATCTTAAAAGCTGATTCTACACGCCGTACGGGGAAGAAAACTTCGCGTAAATCGCACTGTTGAGGAACTCCAGCCATCCAGATGGTGGGGACGGAATCCCAACTTGTAGTGAAGCATCTATCCATCAAAATCCATGATCCACCCAAATCAGCCAAAACAATGATTATCGAATCCATACGTCCGTGAAACCGCCAGGCCGCTCATTGAACGCTTTTTAGGTCAGTGGTGCAAGGGCAGTGCACCGAGGTAGGCCTTATTGATACAGTTTTATTTGTCGAGGATTTCCAGGGTTGAGAATTATCAGGTAATCTGTTAGAATGGAAGGTTGGACTCACTGGATACACAATAGGGGTTTACCCGCTCCAGTAATTAATTTATGCCCCTTCCTTGAAGGTCGGGAAGACAACCAAGGTTCTTCTAGTGATATATTCTTCTAGTTTCATTTGTACTGGTGATCACAATCAGTTCCTTTTTCCTTGGTTCTTAATCACCAAGCCTAAAAAAACAGTTCAAGTTAAAGTGTATTTTAGCTAATTTTAATCACTTGCTTAAGAGGACACCCATATATATTGTGAAATGCGTGAGCGAGAATAAAAATGGTGAAATAAAAAAAGCTCAGCGGTTTATGATTCAGTGTTGGATCGGATGTCGACACGTTATTCATTCGATAATAAAGAAAATGCTTTATTTATGTAATAACACAAGAACAATGTAGTAGGTACCTCATATGCGAGAGGCCGTCTGGGTTGGTAACAAAAAACAATGTAATCGGATGTGGTACTACGTGGAGTGCAATACTTACATTCTATACGTTGCTGTAATTTGACTACACCTTTCTGTGACACGCTGTATATGTTAGAGTGTGCGTTATGTATCCGGACGTGTCATATTCTATCTTAGTATGGCATCCATTCGAAATAAAATACGCGCTTAGTTATTTTTTGTATTTAAATAAGTAAAAAACTACTACTATGGAGTTTCGCCCACAACACCAGAAGAATCATGGGCGCGTTGCTGATATAAAAGAAAGGGATAATTAAGGGATCGGGATGGGAAGAGTGATTTGGGCCTCCGGATACCTCACTCACCGCACGAAATGAAATAAGCCGCTCGGTTTACCTAAACCACGCAACGGATTTTTAAGTGGTTTTGACCATCAGTTTTTTTAAGGTCACTCACGCTATGACACATGGGAGTAGAGCAGTAACATGTCTGCGGTGAAATTTCGAGCGACAACTAGTCGCTAGTTAGTAATATCAACAATTTTTATGATTGCTCTTAAATTAAAAATAACAGTTTTAAGGGACCTTTTTATAGTATAGACCGGCAAACGAGCAATTGGGTCACCTGATAACAAGTGATCTCCACCGCCTATGTATTTAATACAAGAAGAATCATGCACCTTAAAGGGAACCTATAACGTGTCTCACTAATTTGTAAGCATCTTGAGATTCTTCAAAATTAAATTTGCAATTAAGATTTATACTTTCTTTCTTTTACGCCAATCTCGCGTCTTTCCAGTAATAAATTGAATCATGTCTGCCAGTCTATCTCGAGTTCAGTCTTTCAAATTGCCTGTTATTTAGTAACGTTCTCTCGGGAAATATTCATTTCCTACCAGAACCATCTTGTCAAACGGAGTGATTTGGTCGGTGATTTGAAATGAACGAACTTTTTTATTTTAATTATGTTTCGTATAGTGGCTGGCGTAGTACACTTATTTTCGAAAAACTTTCACCCATGCAAACATGGATTGTGCCAAAAAAGTTGGCGATTGAAAAACTGCTAAATGAGTTTTTTGGTCATAGTTTTGTAGTCAATTTTGTTGTAGGTTTGTAAAGTATCAAATACATAGATATATATGCACTCACGCCTATAATCCCCGAAGGGTTAGGCAGAGATGTAACCAAGCAAATTTCGCCGAGCTTATTTCCGTCCTGTAATGTGATAGGTTTCGAGCCTATCGCCATACCGAGCACAATTGTACTCTACATAGTACGAAATACAACAGCAAGCTGCCTCAATATCACAATATTAAGATTAGCTAAGCACCATAGGTAAAAATCTAGTTATTTAGTAAGCACAATCAATCCCTAATGCAGCTACTACTGCTCCAGTACTTGGATAGGTCAGGGTTTGGCGCTTTATGCTTAAAAAATCTTAATGATAATTATAAAATAAACATATTTTAACCTGTTTAATAAATTTAGATTAATAACAATTAACTAATAACAATCTACAAGATGGTAGGTCCCTCGTATGCGAGAGGCCGTCTGGTTTGGTTGCACCGCTTTGTCTATTTCTGCCGTCAAGCAATAGTGTGTAAGCACTGTTGTGTTTCAGTTTAAAAGACATTGAAGCCAGTGAAATTACTGGGTGTGAAAAGTACTCGGGGTGACAAGCGCATTTCAGTGCCATGCAGTTTTTTGTAATTCAAAGTTCTGTATGATGTTGCTTCTGTTTATGGGCAGGCATCAGGCAAGCGCCCTGCTCATTTCGTTATTCAATCAAATAAAAAAAAATCATAGTATAAATGTATTTTTAGATTTGGATTTTATTTCACAAAATACAATAAGCATTAACTTAATTTGAAGGCAAAAACACATTGTCGAATATATAATTCGGAAAAATAATCTGATGTAGGAAGACAGGTGTGCAGTGCGGTGCCGTGCCGGGCCCTGGCCTTGGCCGGCATTTGACCCAAAACTGCTGGTTCAAGGGCGTCGCCCCGATGCCACGCTCCTGTTGCATCCATCGATGCTCCGTAACGGATTTCGTTCATTACAGATGGTTACTGGTCATTAATTGTATTTAGCCACTAAACATGTATAGTTGTGTAAATGTTTCATACGATTTGACACACCGTAAACATGTTTAATATGTTTAAAATAAATTTAATATCTAATCGGTGTAGAAGTATTCCCTAGTAACTAAGTTTGTTTTTTTATTTCTCGTTTTGCAATACAACCCTTGTGACATTGATATTTCCTCAATTGTCATTGACTTTTATATGCTGTTATAAAATTATTTTTATTTTTTTTTGTTCCATGTATGGCATAGATATCTCAGCGCCACTTGGCACTTTACCTGTCTGTGTTTGGGTGTATGGAATTTATTTTTTCTTTCTTTTCTTGACTGCTTCGCTTGTATTACGCACGTGGTACGACTGCTGAGCTTAGGTCTTAGGTTCGAACTCCAGGTCGGGTAAAGTGATAATGGGTTTTCTATCACGAAATGCTCAGTATCAGCTCAAAGTCTGGAACTGTGCCCGGTATGGCGATAGGATTGCACCCTATGACATTAAGGGACAGATATACGCTCGGCGAAATTCAACTATGTAAGATTCTTCAGATACAACCTTAGCTTAGCAAAATGGTTTCCTCGGGGCGATTGGCCTCTAAATATATCAAACTAAACTTTACTAGAATACGTAAATAAGAGTCAATCAAAATGCAGTTGCCTCCCGTTCAGAATCTTATCTGCCAACTTATCTACCTTTAGGATTCAATTAAAATCGTCGCATAGACAAGAAATGCTATTAAGTTAAGCATTATACGTGGAATCGATTTTCTATCTCATTCGATTATTGAACCGACTTCCATTGTGCAAATTGAATGGAAGCTCCTGAATTGTTCGAGGATTTACCTTTATACTCGTATATCAAATCTAACATAATCACTCGAGCCGATCACGCAATTAGTAACAAAGGTATAATTGAGTTTTATCCTCATTTATTTTAAGTGACTTCCATTAAAAATATCTTCGTTAAGCCCACATTGCTTCTATGCTGAAAATAATTTAACTCTTCGTTTTTAAAATACCTAATTTAGCAGGAGAGGATGAATGTATCGGTAATGAATACATATTATTTTAAGAGAATCTTGAACTGGATAATGAAAGTCAGATATTTATAGGATTTTATTTAAAAGAAAATGTATAATGTAGGTTCGCTATTTGCTACCTGTTAAGTTATAATTATGTAATTGTATGCTTGAGGGTAAATCGTATTGACGACAAACAAAATGAAATTCAATATAACATAACTTCAGAGAAGGATATGGAAAGATGCATTTTAGTTGATAATAATATTGTTTAAAAGCTCCAAATAATGTTACTACCAGCCGCGCAAAGGACATAGCCTAATGATACGAATTGACCCAGTTTCGGTGCAAGCCGAAAGCAGTTCAAGGTTGGTGCACGCTGCACCCGGACCGTGTCACATTTAATCGATACGAGATTTACCGGCCGCCAGCCCCTGTTCCCTAATGCCAAGGGTAAATCTAGAATTTTGTGAGAATTCCAGGATGCATAAGATGTAGAGCCTCCCTTTAGAACTTGTCTATAACATAAATGGGTTAGCTTGCTCGGACCATTACCACTATTTCGTAGAAACCCAACGTCAAATTGTAGCTTGCACTACAGCAAGCACTACTGTTTCGAACAGAGTAAGAATTTCGGACCTCCAAACCTTCCCTCTTCTTTCCAATTCCTTTCCCTTATGATAGGCAACACATCCATGCTTCTTCAGGTATTATGGATAATCATGGACGGTGGAGATCATTTGTCATTAGATGACGCATTTGCTAGTTTATAGGACTATGTTATAAAAAAATAAAATAAGAATAGATCAAAATGATACGAATGTGACACATCTCATAAATACTACATTTAGCGTCTGCCACATACGTTCCCTGAAGCAAATTGAAAATATTTCTAAGAACCTGAATAATATTGTATGTGATGTTCTTCGTTTAGGATATTCAAGAAAATTACGGATTGCTTTGATTGTAAATTATATTACTACTAGTGAATATTAATATTATCTATTTTAATTATAAGTGAAGATACGATTCTGTTTTATTATTGTGAAATGAATCATATTTAGGTGGGTAGAAGGAATACAAAGGTTTAATAAATTTCATGGTTCAGTTATTATCACTGACACCCTTTTGTGTCATTGATTGCCTTCAACTATAAAAATTGTAGGAGGTAAACAAAACAGCTGGTTTGATACTGTATATTTGATTGTGATCATTGCCATCATCATCACCAAGAAGATGCATGCTACCGACTTGCATAGTGTTAAAAATGTTAATATTTTATAGCCAAGCAATAATGGCAGCACTATTACCTAACTGAGAAGAAAGTCGTGGGTTCAAACCAGCTCGAAGGCACCACACCTCGGACCCTCGAAGTTGTATGGTCCCTCGTATGCGAGATGCCGTCTAGATAGGTACCAATGATATCTACACACTGGAAAATTCTCCAAGAGAATTTCGCAGGTAGATGAAGACTAAGTCCCCTGTCATTAGAAGAGAAAGCCCATCCCCAGTAATGGAACAGTGTACTGCCCCCTGGATTCTGGGCACGTTTTAGGCCTATAACAGTCTGACTGACCGCATGAATAGCAACACTAAATCTGTTACTTCACGAAAGCTTGTATACAAGAGAATGTTAGTCTGACTTAGCTATTCATACAGTGCTCAGAGAAAATTGCTACAATCAACAAGTCCACTTCCAAAAATGATATTCCATCTTTTCCCGAAATTAAATGTAAAGCTGTAGACAATATTCGACATTTCATTTTGAAATCTACGCAAGCCACGGAATTAGTCTCGTCCCGCTTTCTTCGGTTCATTGTATCTTTTCTGTTTACATATTTCGGGTGGACGACCGAAACTTCCTCTTCGATATCACTTCATTAATTCGGGTTCATTGTTATTGATACACCGTGTTTTCAGGAGTTACTTTTTGGTGCATTTTAATTGAAATATATTGTTTTATTATTATTTTATTTACAGGCCACATAGCTCGCAGAACCGATAACCGATGGGGCAGAAAAGTTCTGGAATGGAGGCCACGTACTGGCAAGCGCAGCGTTGGACGTCCACCTACAAGTTGGATACTGATAAAGGTCGCAAAAAGTCGCTGGATGCAGGCCGCTTCCAACAGGTCGGTCTGGAAATATTTGGGAGAGGCCTATGTAGAGCAGTGGACGTCTTGTGGCTGATGATGATGATGATGATGATGATATTGTTTTATTCAATTATAACGAAATTAATATCAATTATGATTGTTTATGTATTCGATTTACTTAGATGATAGCCCCATTTAAAATTCCAGAAGAAATTTTATGCATAAGAGGGTGAAATCGGAGATGAAAGGTTCAACCATAATCATTGATGTACCAATTTTGATGAGTATTTCACTAAAAATAGTAATATAAATACTTTTTAACAATAAATAAAACTGTATATAAAAAGGCAAAAATAAAACAACAATTGTGAATCAGTCCGTGGTTTCAATCATTACCTATTAAACTAAAATAGGTATCACCGGCGCAAAATTTATAAAAAATATTAACTTTTTAATGGCATTTTAGGCGTTATTTTGTTGAAAATAATGTCCAAGTTACGCGTGTATTCATCGTTGATAACGCTGGTTTAGATAATGAACACAAACACGACGTTTGTTCAACTTCATTCAAATGCTGTTTCACACCTTTATATAGTAAGTTCACTAGTATGTACTGAATATCTTATAGAAATATATTATATATTTTAACCGGTTCTGCCGAGGGGCTTGCGACATGACTTGATGGTTTGTTGGGGCGGGTACAGTGGTACATTCTTGTATTATTGTGTCTGCATCGGTCATCCGCCTGTCCTGTCGCAGGCCCCTCGATTTGCTTCTTCCCTCTCCGAAGAAGGAAGAAGCATTATACAGGCTGGCATGATTCTGGTGACCACCGATAAACTCATTGTTTGTCGGTGGTCGCTGGTTTTTTGGACTGCACTACGCTTACCAGGTGTAGTGCAGTCACTTTGCCGTGTTCAGATAAAAAAAAATATAGCGCCCATAATTCTTCTGGTATTGTAGGCGTATATGGGCAGTGGATATCATTTATCACCAAGTAATTGACTCGGTAGCGCAGTTCTCTCGGGTTTGATGAGGTCTCGGGTTCGATCCCCGAGTCGGGTCAAACGATATTGGGTTTTTCTATCACGAAATCCTCAATATCGGGCCCGAAGTTAGGAACTACGCCCGGTATGGCGATAGGCTCGCCCCCTATTACATTATGGAACAGAAATACGCTCCGCGAAATGTAGGTGGGCTGGTTATACCTCTGCCTACCTCTTCGGGAATTACAGGCGAGAGTGTGTGTATATGTATAATAATTTTAAAAAAATCGAACCTTGGAAACCATCTACTCATTAATAAGCAAAAATAAAATCTCCAAGCTACAAAGTATACTATTTTGTGTTGTTCGAGAGCCGTGAACATTTCTACAAAGGTCATCACACTGACTGAATGTCAGTAACCCTGAACTGAAAGTTTAAAGATACATTCGCAACAATTGGATGACCGGATATACCCGAATAGACGCTCCAACTGTAAATAAAACTTAATGGAAAATAATTCGTTCATACTGGCTATTTATCTTTATTTGTTGCAATACATTTTCAGATAATAAAATGCATAGGACAGCCTCTGCGGCGCAATGGGTGAGTAGCCTGTGAAGCAAGGGGCCGTGGGTTCGATTCCCGCTCCGAGAGTAATGTCTGTGTGACCCACAATTGAATTACAAAGCACAGCATGGCACTGAACTGCGCTCGTCACCTCGAGACATAAGATGTTAAGTCTCATAATGCGCAATAATTTCACTGGCTTCAATGTTACTCAAACCGAAACACAACAGTGCTTACACACTGTTGCTTGTCGGCAGAAAAAGACAAAGCGTTGGTACCAACCCAGACGGCCTCTCGCATACGAAGGACCTACCACCTTGTAAAAAATTATAAAAAATCATGAGAGATGTTTTAAATAAAAAATTATACGCAAATTTTTATTGTCCTTTTCAAGATAAATATTAAAACTGTTAAAACCCCTTTTATTATAATAATAATGGACTCAAAATGGTTTTGTTTTAAAGTCTCTTTGAAACATTACCCTACTTTAAAGAACTTTCTTATTACTTAAAATTGCTTTTAAATGGTTCGTTGCATTTTATCAAATAAATTGGCTTAAATATGAAACGGTAATTGAAAAGCGATGTGCGATTTCTGTCCTCGAACGATGTTAGGGCGTGGTGCATATCATAGGAGTAGTGCATATTTTATTTAGATAATTTGTTTTTTTTTATTAGCCATCGAAAGTCCACACAAGGCGTGTGGATCACTATGGCAGGTATTAACATCATGTGTATGGTGGTCGCTTTCCGGACGAATAGGAATATCCTACCACCATCAATATTTAATTTAGGACAGTTAATTTTAAGTGATCACCGTTTTAATCCTCGAGAAAAAGAGGGGCGTTGACCCTTTTCCTTATCTAGTGAATAAATTTGAATGCTTTTTAAATTAAATATTTGTAATCTGACGACGTTTTTAATGAAGATTAGCTCGTGGGAGGGTACCTGTTTATTTTTACACTCGATCGGATATAAACTACTGTACACATGGTGAAAACTCCGCCATAGTGGCTCGATCAGACAAGTCGCCAGAGTAAGTCAGTGTTTATCCAATAGTTTAGTCTGCATGATTTTACCCACAATCGAGGTAGGCAATGTAATAGTAGTATGTTTAAACTATTTCCTCTGCTCCTTGGTCGCTCTTTACCTTCATACATGTGTATACATGATTCTACACTGCGTCATACAGACTATGCACTATGTATATACAGGGTTATTTTTAAAACACTGACAACCTCGCAGGGCCATATAGCTGACCCCATAAGGAACAACTTTTGTTCTACGAGTTTGGACATAACTCAATACATAAGAAAAAAAATGATTTTACAAGTTTTTGTTACGTAGTGTTTTTGTTCGGACGTCTAAGTGTAGGTATTATCGATCGAGACGGCGCGGCCGGTCATTGAACTGACGCGCGCGCGCGTGTATTACGTAATCTGCGCGTAGGTAAAATTCAAGACGGAAATTAAATTCATAATTATTTTTGTATGAGAATAAAATCTAACAAATTATGAAAAGTCGTAGAACAGAAGTAGTAGCAAATGACCTTAGGAATCTACTCCTGCGAGGTTGTCAGTGTTTTAAAAATAACCCTGTATAAAGAAACCTCGGAGAGACTGTGCACTCACCACATACAATTTTAATGTTTATTTTACTCTACCAATAATAACTGAAGACTAAGGCCTAATCCCTCTCATTCAGTAGAGGAGGCCCGTGCCCAGCAGTGGGACGTATATAATACAGGGCTAGTAAAAAAAATAAAATTAAGTTTAATATCAAAGTACTTTATATAATTGTAGTATTTTAGTTAGTGGCAACGCTCAATTATAAGTAATGAATCTATAAATGCCAGTAGCTTGTTTCTGGTTGTCAAATAAAACAAGACGGCGTATATTTCTGTTTATTGCCGATTTATCAATAATAATATGCAATTACTGAGCTATACACTAAAAATCAGGTTACACTTTTTGATACAATATTGAAAAAACAACCGACCAAGAAAGACTGATAAAGGTCGCAGGAAGTCATTGGATGCAGGCCGCTTCCAACAGGTCGGTCTGGAAATTTTTGGGGGTGGCCTACGTTCAGCAGTGGACGTCTTGTGGCTGATGATGATGATGATTGAAAAAACCGTCTATATTGCAGAATTGCATCGGTAATGCATCCGCTGTCAGCTTTAAACATGATCCGGCATTTAACCTCGCATTACTCTGTAGTGGTCTTTATTAAACCCCTATCGATCGAGTCACCGCGTTGCAGCGGTTTTGGCCAGCTATCACGACCTTTTGTAAATCTAGCCTATTTCCCATAGCAATAGATTTTACAGGCCACCTGTACTGAACTAAACTGAGCTTAGAATTTGAGATTATTAATTATTATACTAGATTTTGCCCGCGGCCCCGCCCGCATGTCGGCCTTTGCGGGATAAAATGTATCTATGTCCTAATCTAGGTTATTTTCTATCTGTGTGCCAAATTTCATCCATAACAGTTCAGCCGTTAAGGCGTGATTGACTAACAAACATCCAAATTCACAAACTCTAACATCCAAACTTTATAATAATAGTAAGATTTTTCTTTGTAATGTTACTCAACAGTACTAAAGTTAAATGTGAAAGCTTAGGTTTTGTTAGTTTAAGAATTAGGATGTTTGTTAACCAATGACGTTTAACAATTGAACAGTCTTTTATTAGGCGTTCAGGTAGACATGACGAAACAAATATACATGGCGAGGGTGAATGGTACAGGTGGGAGGGGAAGGCCTCGGCGGACGTTCTTAGATCAATCGGAGATATTCTCGAGAAAGGCCAGGTCAGAAGTATTCTAAACCAATGTACATACATGAAGAATTTAATGAGAGTGAAGGGGGCCAAAGAGGTGTGTAAGGATCGTAGCAGGAAGTCCGTTGTCTCTGCCTACCCCTATAGGAAACAGGGGTCAGTCTATATATGTACGGGTTGACCTGCATTTTATCACGAAAAATATATTCACGTCAGCGAAACGAGTTACACCCAGTACTGGTTAAACCTTCAAATGAAGTAGCTTTAACTCAAAACTGAAATTTCAACAATTGATAATAGATGTTTAGACAAACTTTTGCTCACCTCCGCGATTCGGATTAGCACAAATGAACACGGTTCAGGACACACAAATAGAAATAGGTCATGGAACTGTGCTCGGCTGGGTTTGTTTAATTAACTATGTTCCTAATAACGAATGTACTAGTCGTCTAGGTGTAGTGGCGTTGTTCTAAGGTTGAAAAATCGATGATGTCCTGGTTCCAATGGCCAAGTTGGATAGTCAGAATTTCAGTTAGCAAGTTTTAGAATTAAAATATTACACATTATTTTCCCCATCAGTAAAAGTGGGGTTCGAATACCACACAGAGAGTAATGTTTGTGTGATCCAAGAATATTTGTTACGGGTTTAATAACGAAAATGAGATCAGTGAATATGATAAAATTTTGAAAACTGCTAAAACATATGTAATTTGAACCGAATAGACTTTCAAGCGAATAGATTTTTTATAGCATAGACCCGCAAACGTGAAAATGGGTCACCTATTAAGGGATCCGGAAAGGGAGGGGGATTTTGGCCTCCGAATATCTCATTCACCGTACGAAACGCAGCAGCAATGCGCTGTCTTACGTCGGTTTTGTGTGAGACAGTAGTAACGACCCGGTCCCATCGGCCCATTTATGCTGTAGACAAAACTCTACAGCTTGGCTCTACTACTCTTAAATAACATTATTACTTGATTACAGGTTTTGTTGATTCAAGTCAGTTGATCAAGGAAATTCGACCCATATGAACCCGTTATAACTGACGAATTAACACACTCAGCAATGCAACCTTGGTCTAGTATCCAGGTCAGGCCTTTGGATTCATGTCACCTGCCTTCAGGAAGCGGTGGTGATAAACTATGTGGGTCACTCGCTTCCTGCGGCCTGCCAAACCAATCTGGGCGGCGAAGGTCAGGCGCCGGATGTGCAGCGGCCTAACAATTTACATACATACATAAACTCATCGTCGCATCGGTTTAGTGGTAGCGTACTTACGCTGAGAAACCGTGACGGGTTCAAATCCAAATGGGAAATTAATCCCCGAGTGGTATCACGTTGTGAGGCTGTTTCAGCATCGTACGTATCGTACCGAAACACAATAGTGCTTACACGCTGTTGCTTGGCGGCAGAAATAGACAAAGAGTGGTACCAACCCAGACGGCCTCTCGCATACGAGGCAACTACTACATTACTTAAGTTCCTGACCGATTTATAAAATTTTGACCTTACTTAAAAATTTGTTTTTTTTTTACTTTATGTTTATTACTCGTATAATATAAATTTTTGGATCCAGGAAGTATCTACACAATCATTTTTACATGATTTTTGGCAATATGTTTCACATTACTACATTTTTTTTATAGCATAGGTTGGCAAACGAGCAAGTAAGTCACCAGATGGTAAGTGACTTCACCGCCCATGTACGTCCATATCAGAAGAATCATGGACACGTTGCCGACCTTAAAAGAAAGGGAAAGGAAGAAGAAAGGGATATTTTATTCACCTTACCAAAAACACGCCGCTACTTTACGTCGGTTTTCTGTGAGACACTGGTAACGACCCGGTCGAGCCGACCCATTCATGCTGTAGATAAAACTGTCAACAGCGTGGCTCTGCCACTCAAAAAACATCATCCACATAGTAAAAAAAAGTAATCTTCCGATATATTTCAAGAACTCACAAATAAAAACATATATATAAATATGTCTATAGCATACATGGGGGATACATAGAAGTTCAATCGGTAGGTATTAAATTCTTCCGTGTAAGTGTAACTTATAACTCGTCAGGATAACTTTGCTGTACGTCCTGCGACAGAACTTTTATGTCTAAATTAGGGCTAGCTAGCCATATTCGCTCACATCATTAAATTCTTCTATCAGCCTGTTTCCGTTGGTCCACTGTTCTTATCACATTCTGTAAAAAAAATCCTCTGTGCAGGAATCGATCTTACCGCCTTTCGTCCCGCAGCCGAACACTTCACTGTGCCTCTGAGGTTGTGAGTCTCAATGAATTGAAATTTATAAGCGCTACTAATATTTCCACCTCTAAAGCACGTGCAACAAAGGAAAAGATCGATTTGACTAATGGTAAAACATTTTTTAATATTTATTTTCTTATATTTACGCGAATATTACACATTTAAATAAAACTAATTTAAACGGATTTTATCTTTTTTTTTTCTCGACGCGACGTTTCGAAAGCTTTTCAGCTTTCGTGGTCACGGGGTGGACTGAGGTGTAGGTTGTCCAAAAAAGTAATTGTTAAAGTGTCTACCTTCAGTTTACAAGTTATTGTTAAAAAGTCCAGCCCATGACCACGAAGTTCAGTCCACCGCATGACCTTGAACACTAAAATCTTTCGAAACGTCGGGATCAAAATCAACAGACCACGATGAAATCCGTTTAAATTAGTTTTATTTCCACATTTTTTAATCATAAAACATTCCTTCCATCATATATTATGTCCGACGTAATTTCGAATAGCACTTTGATAATTGACACCTATACTACATCAAACATTTACGTAGCATTTTTATACGGCGACATACATTGGTTTTCAGAATTCTTTGAAACTTTAATGGAATATATAAATTTTACATTGACTGGTCTTATTGAATGCATGTAAATCTGGGTGATGGATCGGATAGACTTTTTTTATTTGATCTAGATTTGTCCTTTGACGTAATAAATCTTTGCATCGGTCACTCGTTGATATTGTTGAAGGACTAACATACATTTTTGATAATAAGAAATCTTGTCCAAATATTTTTCTTGAACATTACATGAGATTTGAAAATATTATTCATGTTTAATGTTTGAATCGGTCATGTGAATATGTAATAACATTGGTTAATGTATTATTTATGTAGTGTATTATACTGGTGTGACGGTGCCCCGACTGGGCAACCAACTTTGCTGGTGGTAGGATATTCATATCCGCCCGGATAGTGACCACCGTACAAATCGTGTTAAACCTGCCATAGTGATCCTTGCGCCTTGTGTGGATCGCGTTCCTGAATCAGCCAGTATATATCCGGTTCTTTCGAGGAGCTTGCCACATGACTTGATTATTGATTGGGGCAGTGGTACATCCTTGTATCACCGTGCCTACCTCGGTCATCCGCCTGTCCTGTCGCAGGCCCTTCAATTTGTACCTTCCCTCTCCGAAGAGGCAAGAAGCATTTATACAGGCCGGCATGACTCTGGTGACCAACGATAAACTCATCGTTTGTCGGTGGTCGCTGCTTTTTTGGACTACACTACGCTTACCATCAGGGTACAGTTACTTAGCCGTGCTCGGATAAAAAAAAAACCATCGTATACATAATGAAAAATCCGCCATAGTGATTCGTTCAGGCGAGTAGCGTGTCAGGTCCGCCAGCGTGTATCCAGTTACACAAGGCCGGCATAATTCTGCTGACCTTCGACAGACGCAAGTATTTTGATACAAGTGATTTATATTACATACCTATATAACATTACATTTTTATTAATTAATCGTCTTGAAAAGGAGTCATTTTATTTATACAAGTAAATGACGAGAGGAGCAAGCCGCTCGTGTGATGGTAAGTGACACGACTGCTCTTTAACAATTGCAACACGACCCAGAATTTTAATTAACAACGCACTGCACTGCGTTCGCCATCCTGAGACATCTTGAAAGAAAGAAAACGTACTGTCGGAACAATGCAATTTACATATTAATAATAATTAAAATATAACATATTGTTACATTCAGTTAGATGGTTTGTCTCAGAATGTCCAACAATTACAATTTATTAAAAACAAAAACAAGGTATAGCTCTGCGAGGAGTGGTACGGACTGTCTAGACTATAGTCGCAGGATCGAAACCAGCCTCAAGAGCATGCACTTCTTTTTATAGAATTTATGTAGCAAATTCAATATAAAACTCAAAAGCAAAAGTTAAGTGCGTAATACTAAAGCCATCGAAGGTTTGAAATGAAATAGTTTATTAATCATGTAGGCAATTAAAATAGCGCTTACGACCAGTCAGTACAAAAGGAAAAGAAACTTACATATAGAAATCAGTATCAACTTACACACCACACATAGCATCATCAAAATACACTCGGCGATTACACTAAATCATTTTATTTACTATTTATATTTCGTTTGACTAAAATAATGTAGGACCATATAGTTTTCCGTACACTATTTAAATCTTAGTTTTGTTACATGTATCTACGATTTTATATCAGTGTTTTCAAATAAAATATACATACAAATATTTCGCGGGGCGTGCTGGCATAGTTTTTAGAATGTTCTTGATTTCTTAATTTATATTTATATTAAAAAGTTTGAAATGTAACATGCCTTTTTTTAAATGTCACAACATTCATTTAATTACCTACTATCCACGTGAATTTGCAAGACACGAGACAATTTGCATAAATAACTGGTATAACATGATTATTTTTTAAGATATTTTTTACATTACTTGAGAAATACATACACAGGCACTTACGACTGCAATCGCCGAAGGGGTAGGCAGCGGTGTAACCAGAACACCCACATTTCACCGAGCGTATTTACGTCCCATGATGTGATAGGGGGCGAGATAATCGCCATACCGCACATATCACTTTTACTCGACCCGGGGATCGAAAGCGCGACCTTAACACAGCACTCGTACCGTGTGCGCAATACAACAGCGCCACCGACTCGAGTCTAGGGAGTTATTTGTGAAAAATTATAGACATTTTATCGAGGCGGTTAGTGATACCATTCGATATGCCTATTTGCTACTAGATGACGAATAAATCTCTCTAAAATATAAATACGAAAATGATCTTTTCAAAGTAAAAAGCATATTGAGGCCAGTGAAATTACTGGGCATTATGAGACTTAACATCTAATGTCTCGGGGTGAAGAGAGCAGTTTAGTGTCATGTAGTGCTTTATTTTCCAAAATTCTGTGTGGTGTTGCTTCTGTTTATGACGTGGCGCTTACCATCAGGTGAGCAAGTTGCTCATGTCGTCATTAGATTAAATAAAAAAAAAAACAAATAAAAATATATTAATAAAAAATACATTAAATCAACAAGTATTAGAATAATAGGAGAACTAATAGATTCTCCTTCCATGCTGCCTGGTCTGAATTTTAATATTAATTACAGATGTCGCAAACCAAATGTTTTCTCTCTTAAAATATTCCGCAATAATACATCTTATTTCAATCCCATTGTTCGGATGTGTCGATTCAATGAATTCGTCGATTCAATGAGTTCAATGAATTAACTAACAAAAATGCTTCAGTAGACATAAATCATAATTCAATAATGGCATACAAGAAACAGATCCGTAATATTCTCAATGACTTATAATTTGCATATTTTATTAGCTTTATATGTATTTACTTCTATATTAAAACACCTCATTGTAATTCTTGGAACAAATGCAACTTTTGTTTATTACTGTTTTTTATATTCTGATATTAACCTGTTTTGTGTTTAAATAAATAAATAAAAAAATAATATAAAGTATTACAAGGTTTATGTCCTTTTGCAAAATCAGGTATATTTTTAAGTTTTTCCTTTTAAATGTCAGAATTTAACAAGGATTGATCTTATCAAAAGTTTCGTATCATGCATCCTTGTTTTTTATTTAACCGACTTCAAAAAAGGACTTCAATGCTTTGAGGTTATATTATGTATGTACATTGATTTCTCCGACCAATATGGACCGATTTCGTTGGAAATTGATTCGATAGAATTTATGTGGTATCATATAAATTTGTTTAAGATCTGATGATGGAGTATAGAGGAAAAAAAAGTCATACAACAGCACACTCGTTGCGTGCATTTAACATACTTTAGCTGTACCTAACACTGAAAATTGAAAAATAAAATAAGTTTTAAAAATAAGTTTCTATATTATTTTTGTCTTTCCTTTCAATGGTATGTTTTTGAAGTAGCTATTTAAGTTTTGTCCATACTTAATTTATTTGCTAGGATAACCGCCACAAATAGTAACTATTCAGTGAACATTTCCCCCGGCTATCTTAGACTCAAAAGTTCCATTACCTTTAACACAGACAAACATGTTAATGTTAAATGTTAAACATGTGGACAGATAGAAGGCGCATGCCTAGTAACAGGGTTCTGTGACAACCTTTGAATGCGGAACACTTCTTTCTTTCTGCCTTGCGTTATCCCGGCTTAGTGCCAGGGTCCGCCTTCCTACTCAAACGCCTCCACTTCGCCCGATCTTGAGCATCCTCTATAGTGAGACCATGTCTCCCTCCAATACGTCAAGCCAACGCTTTTTGGGCCGTCCACGGGATCGTACCCCCGGTACGATCTGGCTCAGGCACTTGCGACCGACGTACTCCTGTGGTTTCCTCAAAACATGGCCAAACCACCTTAAGCGACATTCTTGGAGTTTATCAGCCATATATTATATATTCATTTTTTATTTAGTTTATTTATCATTTATTTTATTATTTTAATGCGGAACACTAAAAAAAAAAAACAAGTTTCCTATAAACCTTGTTTATTTAACACGGTTTTTATACAAAATATAATATATTGAATGTGACACAAGTTAACGCAATAAATTTTAAGAAACATAAATATTTACAATGTCTTTCGACTAACTTAAAACAAACACATTTATTTACAAATTCTTGTTCCTTTTTAATATATTTAAATTATATTGTATAAGTTTTTGTCTATTTCGTTAACTTAAACCATAATTTAGATACTAGAGGAAGATCTCGTAATAAATATTCAATACTGAAGGCGAAAATTAAATCAAAATATCAAAAAAATTGGTCCATCTTAGAAGCTGTACGAATGATGCGGAAAATTAGAAAGCTCCTTAATTAACTCATAGTTACAAAGCTTTTAGATAGCAATATAGAGTTTGTATGCTCCAATACAATCGTGGATTTGTCAATCATTTAATGTACTTAATAAGCTTATGGATAATTATTTAGGTTGTATATTTAGCTACTGATTTGTAAAAATCGTTTATTTTCTTATAAAAATTCACTATTTTATTTCATCTATCATGCGTGTTGTTGGAAAATAGAAGAGTGAGCGTTATTCCAAAATAACACAACTATATTTGCGTCACATGGCCATATTATCATTAAAGTGTCTGTATAATTTATAGAAACAAAATTAAAAATTCTTCTCAGACATCAGTGTCACGGTCTCTTTACGAGATTTGGGTTTAATAGATTTAATAGGTCTTTTCATAGATTCAGCAATTTCTTGAAGGGTCTTATCTTTAGTTTCTGGCAAATATTTATAGAGCAAGAACGTTAAAATTGAAGACGTTATCGCAAAAGTAAGAACTGCACCGTGTAATCCGAATGTCTTAAAAATGGATGGTGCGATCTTTAAAACTGTCCCTATCATTAATTTAGCCGATACCGCTATAATACAGACTGCTAAATTTCTAGATCTAATTGGGATCAATTCACCATAAACAGATGTAGACATTATAAGTGGACCACAACTCACAGATATCGAAAATGCTGTCAATAATAGTATAGACACATACGTATTCTCATTTATGAACATTAATTTAATTAAGTATAAATATGCAGAAAGTAAGAATAAAAATAATATTCCTACTGATGTGGCTGTTAGTAATAATGTTCTTCTCTTTAATATTTTCGATAATGCACACCCGATATACATGCTGAGTACAGTAACACCATCTAATATAAGCATTCCTGAATATGCTGCATTTTCACTATTGGTGATCTTCTTTATTATATCTATGGCGTAAATAGTAAACACTAATTTCCCAGAAGTCATACTCAAACATCCAGTTGTTATTGAAATTAAAATGGGCTTGTAAAATTCTTGAGACTTTAGTGTATCGTATAAATCCTTTATTTTTTCTTTCACAGTTATATTTCCTTCTATATTATTCTTTTGATATTCCTTTTGAGTATTTATTAAATTTTCAAGTTCCTTTTCTGATTCATCGTCACACCCTTTGAGCCAGCGATGGGCCTTAGCACATTGCTCATACTTTCCTCGACTTGCCAACCAATAAGGTGATTCGGGCCATATAATTATTGTTAATAAAGTGTATAAAGAACACACTATGCCAAAAAGGCCTATTTTCCTCCAATGAAAGAACGTTCCAATAGCATTGGAAGCCCAGATTCCCCAATAAAATGTTGCAACCTTTAACGTAAGGAATAAACCTCTATATTTTGGGGAGGTATACTCTGTAAGAACCAAGATAGATACAACTATCTGAGAAGCACTGAACAATCCTTGCATGATTTCACTGATGAGGATATGTGTTATGTTGGTGCTGCAGTAAAAGACTATGAAGGCGACCAAGGTATCAACAGCTACAATGGTAAAGGGCAGTTTCCTCCCGATGTACCTTGTGCATATGCATAGAACGAAGACCCATGGAAAAGCACTTAAGCTGATGGTGCTAGCTGTGAAAAGAAATAAAAGATTTGATTATGTTGTTACATAGTCATAGTTTTTTCTTAATATAATACTTGTGAGGCAAATTTCATTTCCCGCAAAATAATTTCGCTCAAATCAATAATTCGAGTCGGTTCTCTGTTGTAAAATCTGATTATTTCTTCGATCGTTGAAGTATATTTCACGAATCTTGTACTAACAACAACTCGTTATAGGAAATGACTAATAAATTGGTTTATTTTTCATCAAATATAACAGTTGCTAGGAAATAGCTTAGAAATTTGTATTCGTCAATGAACAAAATATCTTCTAGCTCTTTGATCCCTCAGCCTAAGAACTGCAAGAGGTTTCCTTCTCAATGACTCGTGCAATAATGGAAAAGATCCATTTACATAACTAATGATATAACTATATTTCATCCATAAATTACTCCTTCAATCATTAATTCGTGACATTATTTTTTTATTAACGATATAGTACTTATCTAAGTTACTACAATATATTTAAGCTTTCAGTAATATTTTTGCATAACATAAGCTCACGCTTTTATCTCAGAAGTAGGCAGTGGTGCCACTAGTGTTGCACCTACGTTTCGCCGAGTTCATTTCTGACTCAAGATGTGATAGGGGGCGAGTCCATACCGGTCATAAATTCCAATTCCGGACAATCACAAATTGTGGTTGCCCGACTTGGCAATTGAACCCAGGACCTCTCGGTTATCTATCTTAATTGTCAAGTACATGTAATATTTATAATTTGTAAAATACGAAATATTTGTAATATGATAGATAGATAGATAGATAAATAGTAACTCTTTATTGTAGACACACACATAAAAAAGAAAACAATAATAGACAAAAATAACAATAAATGTGCCACAAGTGGCGGCCTTATCACTAATATGATTGGCTTCCAGATTTTGTTTAGGACATACATTGAATTAATAAATTTTGCAGTGACTGAGTGGATTCACAACTTGATGAGTCAGAAGTTTTAGACCCGTCTAGAATTTTCTGAATCCGTTAAAACATTACTTACTTAACCAGGAAGCCATTTCAATGGAAATTATTTCTGTGGAGTTGGCTTCCTTTCTGATCTGCGGAATGAAGACTGTGGGTGCTCCCGTACATAGTCCATACACGAAGTAGGACGTCCATACTCCCGTGCAGACGAGGACCTGGAACAACGATTTTTGTTTGTAAAAAGTAGACTTATTCCGCATGCCGCTGTAAACTTATAACACGTCAGTTGTTATCGGTATTTAAAAATTATAATTTTTTAAATATTTTTTTAGGTTTACTATTAGAGGAAGTCAAAATTTACGGAGTCTATGTATCGGCAGATCCATTCGATTGTCAAGCCACCATAAACAGCAAAGTGTGTGTCCGAAATTTGGCTTGGCTTGTGTAGGCTTGGAACCGCTATTGCCGCTGATCTGAATCATTCTGATTGAGTATTAGTTTTTCATCACTATTACAATTAAAAGAAGTTTGTGTGTACTTGGATTGTAGGAATTGCTAGCAATTAAAGCTTTAATTCGTCGTAACTTAGTTCCCGTTGCGGGTTCAGACGGTGGGTTGGCTCATATAATAGCCCCAATAAGAGGTTACAAAGAAAAATCAAGTAACCTTCCTTGAATAAGAAAAAGCGTAGGTGCTTGAGAATACTTTCCACAATTATTTCGCTTTGTTCTTTTACACACGTACGAAATAATTAAGTTATTTAAATTAAATTACAGTGGTTTGTTATTTTATTGGCATGCATTTCCGTGAACTGAGACATTAAGAAAATCAAGTTTTATTTCCTTGAAATTAAAAATACAATTTAATAGTAATAGTAGTAAGTATTTTTTTAAAAACGATAATAAAACACCTAATTTACAATACATTTATAAGTTATTATGTTGGCATGCATTTCTGCGAACTGTTACATTAAGAAATACAAGATATTTATCGTAACTGGAATTAATTATACAAAAATAATATTATCAACATAAATATGCAGTATAATTATTTTTTTATGTGTTTGAATGACGAGACGAGCAAGGTGCTCGTACAACATAATAAAACCTCAACGATTTGAAGTCTATTTTTGAAGTCAGTTAACTAAAAAACAAGAATGTACAATCAACTTTTAATCAGATTCATCCTTATTAAATTACATCTGACATTTAAAATGAAATACTTAAAAATTTACCTGATTTTGCGAAAGGGTATAATCCTTATAATACTTGTTGATTTAATATAGTTTTTTTTATTTAACTGAATAACGAGACGACTAAGACGCACGCCTGATGGTAAGCGCCACGCCTGCCCATAAACAGAAGCAACACTACACATATGTTGAATTACAAAGCACTGCATGGCACTGAACTGCGCTCGTCACCCCGAGATATAAGATGCTATGCCTCATAATGCCTGGTTTCAATATCCTTTAAACCGAAACAGAACAGTGATTACGTACCATTGTTTGGCGGCAGAAATAGAAAAAGTAGTGGTACTAACCCGGAAGGCCTCTCGCATACGAGGGCCTTTCGTACTAGCGGTAGAGTTAACTGCATCCAATTACACTAAACTTTAATTATCATTAAGTCATTTCTTAGAACTTGATTATTTCTTAGAGTTCTCAAGTCAATTAAGTTTTACTGTACTTAGTAACGGATAATAAATCATTTTCTATATTCAGTAAAGGAATGTAGGGCATTTACTGGCTGCGAGTGTGAAAATAATCGAATAATAAGAAATAACTTAATGACGATTTAATTATTCTACGTTTCTGAGTGCGGTAATAAATCCTGCGGTCAAAATGACAAAATCTTGAGTGGTAGAGCCACGCTGTAGACAATTTTGTCCACTGGGTCGTTACCACTGTCTCACAGAAACCCGACGTAAAGTAGCGGCTTGCTACTGCGTTTCGTACGGTGAGTGAGATATCCGGAAGCCCAAAACCCCTCCCCTTCCCAATCCCTAATTATGCCTTTCCTTTGAGGTAGGCAACGCGTCCATGATTGTTCTGGTGATGGACGTACATGGGAGGTTGAGATCACTTACCATCATGTGACCCACTTGCTCGTTTGCCTGCCCATGCTATAAAAAAAAATGTGTTTCCCTAGAGCAGTTGACGTCAGGCAAGCGGCCGGTCATAAAAACTACAAGCCAAATCTTTCTGTAACATGTGCTAAAAAGTATATTAAGCCGACAACACTGCGAGTGGGAAAAGAGCAGGTGGAAGGACTGAGGACAGAAAATTCTTCATGCTCGGTTACTGAGTAGAGAATTACTCTTTATTGTCATCTCTGAGACTGCATTATTACCGGAGGTTCCTCACTTTGGGGTCCTAACCACCAGTGGCTTGGGTCCTAAGCCTCGCCATTAGAGGCTTATATTTATTATATTTTTAAATATTTTATAAATGTTATATTTAAAAATGTAAAAAATATGAAATAAAAGAACTGTACATATTTCTAATATAAAATGTTGTAAGTAAAATAAAACAATCAGTAAGAACATATTTATAAAGGCGAATATGTTCTATCATTACAAAGTATTATTGCAAATAGGATGTATTTTTAGTTCTTATTTATCACTTAAACAAAAATATTCTAGAAAGCCACAATAAATATGAAAAATATTTTTTTACATGCGTTTTTACTTTCAAATTAATCGTTATGGTAATTTGAATATCGAAAATATTAATATTGTAGTGGCGATTTTATGCCTACTTTACTCTATTTATGCTGGTGGTAGGATATTCATATCCGCCCGGACAGCGACCACCGTATACATGGTGTTAAAACCTGACATAGTGATCAACCATAGTGATCCACACGCCTTGTGTGGATCGCGTTCCAGGATCAGCTAGTGTATATCCGGTTCTCCCGAGGGGCTTGCGACATGACTTGATGGTTGTTTGGGGCGGGTATAGGGGTACATCCTTGTATTACTGTGACTGCAATGGTCATCCGCCTGTCCTGTCGCAGGCCCCTCGATTTGCGTCTTTCCTCTCTGAAGAGGGAAGATGCATTTATACAGGCCGGCATGACTGGTGACCACTGATAAACTCATTGTTTCTTGGTGGTCGCTAGTTTTTTGGATTGCACTACGCTTGCCATCAGGTGTAGTGCAGTCACTTTACCGTGCTCGGATAAAAAACAAATATATTCCGAACTTACTTCATTTCGGGTCATAGAAAAGGGGCCCAGATCTAGCCAACGTAACATTCATTACCTGTCTTAAAAACGGCTTCCAGGAAGTTTTCCGTCCTCTCTCACCATTTTCATCAGTAGTAACTCCCTTGTAAGATAACGAAGTCATTTTCACAATATTATATCGTTAATTAATCACCTTTAAAATGGTATAAATGTTATTCTTAATGAATTATTTATTATATAATAAATGATGTCCAAACGGTCGTCACAATATCCATTTTTTATTTATTTTACCATTCACTTTGTAACATAAAAATATTGCGTAACTTAGAAAAGCTTTTAGCTACTTTAATATTATAAACACAATTTTAAATTAAATTTGATTATAATTTATTATCTTTAATTTAATTAAAATTGAATAATTATTTCACTGCTTCTCCACGCGACTCGGTATCTTCAAGTCTTCCAACTCACTAAACACTACAAGTGACGAATAAAATACACGCAAGTATAATATTATGTGTGAAACAAGATTGTGTTTATCATTTCCAAACGTCACAATAACTTTGCAATTAAGAGTTGTATAATGGCGTTTTATACAATCACAAGACCTTTGAAGCTAAAAAAAAATAAGCCAAGTGCGACTCAGACTTGCACTAGTTTCCTCTTATATTTGAACTTATTTTTTTTTAATTCTCGTACGGCAAAACAATTACACTAGACCTTACTTTAAGTACAAATATAATGTCGAATGTCAAGATACATTGCATTTCTCGATGATAAGTAGAATTATGCCGAAGCAGAAGAATGCCTGAAGTAACTGGAAATACACTGACTGACCCCGGTACGCGACTGCCTGAACGAGCCACTTTTTCACCTTAACGTGTACAGCTATCGTTTTTTAACCGAGCACGGCAAAGTGACTGCACTATACCTGATGGTAAGCGTAGTGCAGTCCAAAAAACCAGCGACCATTGAAAAACAATAAATTTATCGGTGGTCACCAGAGTCATGCCGTCCTGTATAAATACTTCTTCCCTCTTCGGAGAGGAAAGAATATAAAACTTTATAAGTTTTATTACTAAATTATAAAATATATTACTAGTAAGTTATATTCTCTACAATTCCTTAATTTAGACCCATTATTATATCATAAAGAAGCAGATCCCGTAAATTTTAAACAAACTTAGAGAATCCCTGAATCACTGGACCTATCCAGCATGAGTTTGAAGTAGGGTGAATGTCCGCGTCCGACACGAAAGTAATTAAACAATCCAGAGACTAACTTTGAAGTGAAATATCGGTATTTTATAACAAAAAAAACTTGGTAAAATTTATTCCCATTAATAAACCTCATAGGTCTAATAGATAATAATTGCTGGTGGTAGGATATTTATAACCAAGGGCCCAAATCCTCGTCCCCTTCCCAACCCATTAATTATCCCTTGCCTTTAAAGCCCGCAATGCGCCTATAATTCATTTAGCATTGCCTACAGGTGCATAGGCGGTGGAGATCACTTAACATTAGGTGTAAGTAGACACGTTTGCCGGTTTATGCTAAAAAAAAGAGAAAAGCTACCATTACTTACCTACACTTACATTGCCTTCTAATATAAAAAAGATACTCAGCAAAACCTTCTCCTTTTTAGAAGTCTGCTAAAATATTTACGGGAGTACGGCTCTGTCAACAAACAGTGATGATTTTAATAAACCTGATAAAGTCGTGAACCCTGCCGCGTTTCTCAGCCCTATTGTCGAGTTTTTACTAGTCAACACATTTTCTGGTCATTAGGCAGCCCTGTTTGAAATACCAACGATCTATAAAAAGTTTTGAAAATGGAAATTAAATCTTTTTGCGTTATTTTTAGTATTGTTTTTAATGTAATACTTAATTGCTAATGGATATAAGCTGTGATTTTTTAAATGGACAATACGAATAAAAAATATATTGTGTTTAGCTTACACTATTTTTTCGTATTGTATTGGTTATTTATTAACGTAAATATTGTCTCTAAATAATTCTAATATTAGCTGTTTACATCACCAGCTATTTTATGGGATGATATTTTGTTAAAAATGTTAATAACCTCGTCTGATCCTAACTGACATTTTTTTTTTTTTTTTTCGGTTTGGCGTTGTACTGTTAGCCTGACGCGAGTCGGCTTTCTACAGCTTCACCGGACTTTCGGGTGAATGCTTTAGGCGCTCTCAACCCTTACATTTAAGCGACCTCGCTGAGGGCACCCCCTGTGGGGTACGAACCTCGGCTCAGGGCGGTCACTGGGGGAGGGCAGAGACATCTGCGATTATCATTTTAGGGGAGGATTATAAACTACTAATTATCATCATCGGCTCGCGGGCCGGTACTAGGGTCAGGGGGTTGCGGGGGACGCGGCGCGGTCCTCGACGGCGAGGACGATATGACGGTTTTGTGGAGTGTGCTTTAATGTATTCCTCTCTCCTTCGGATGGCCAGAGTGGTCGCATCGTCGGGATCGGTGAGGACGCTACGCGGTCGTCTCCATTTCGCGCGGTCGAATGGACCTAACTGACACAATGACTCAACGATTTATAGAAGTCTTCGACATTGCATTTGTCAGCGAACCCGAACAACTGTTCGAACTTCTGTTTTTCGGTACACTAATCTATCGAGATGGCGCGGCGTCTCTACATTTCCCACCGATGCGCCGGCTTAAACAGAATTCTAAGCCTTTTAAATGGCAACTTTGAGCTGTTTGCATCCAATTATTTACTTGATTAGAATAAGGTAAGTTCAGGTTAACAAAATAAGTTTTCAAAAGAGTAATTGTATGTTTCTGTTACCTTTTTTTTTTTTTATGGCATAGGCCGGCAAACGAGCAAGTGGGTCACCTGATGGTAAGTGATCTCCACCGCCCATGTACGCCCACCACCAGAAGTATCATGGGCGCGTTGCCAACCATAAAGGAAAGGGATAATTAGGGATAGGGTAGGGGAGGGGATTTGGGCTTCCGGATATCTCACTCACCGTACGAAAAGCAGCAGCAAGCCGCTACTTTACGTCGGTTTTCTGTGAGACAGTGGTAATGACCCGGGCGAGCCAGCCCATTCATGCTGTAGACAAAATTGTCTACAGCGTGGCTCTACCACTCATAGTCGCCATAGTTACCTTTTGAGATCTAATTTAAACAATATTATTCTTAGCGAGTTAGGCAATGTTTACAGATAGGTATGCGTGTGTCGTTTATCACCAGGCGAGCAACCTGATCGTCTCGCCATTCAGTTGAATAAAAAAAAGTAAACGAAACTTTCAGTAACAAAAAGCTGTTACGCTAAACTCCATTTGCAAGTTATTAAAGAAATATTATGTACTGGGATACAACGACATTGAAGAATATTACACGATTGTTCAAGTTTTATGTTCTTTATAGCATGCGTCGGCAAACGAGCAAGTGGTTCACCTGATGGTAAGTGATCGCCACCGTCCATGTACGCTTACAATACCAGAAGAATCATGGGTGCGTTGCCGTCCTTAAAGAAAAGGGATAATTAAGGGATTGATAAGGGGAGGGTATTTGGGCCTCTGGATATCTCATTCACCGTACAAAACGCAGTCGGTTTACGTCGGTCCATTCATGTTATAAACAAAACTATCTACAGCATGACTGCTACTCAGATATATTATCATAGATTATGTATCCTAAGTCGAGAAAAGAGTTTTTATTGACATTATTAATTTTAGTGAATTATGTTCATGTATGATTTCTTTTATTTACGCGAATATTACACTTTGAAATAAAACTAATTTATACGGATTTTATTTTACGTTTCTTTTTTCACTAGGACAGGCTGAAAAGCTTTCGAAACTTCGGGATCAAAAATTAATAAAAAACCGCGATAAAATCCGTTTAAATTAGTTTTATTTCAATTTTGTGAATTTTTTTAGTGTTTTTTTTTTGTTGGCCGCTCTGTGAATGATATGCTTAGAGTTGACCCAATCTAATCGCTAGTAAAGCAATATACAATCAAGATATTCCAATAAACGTCATGAAAATGACACTTAATTACCTCTTGCCTTCCACCGACGTGACTTTGACAAGGGGACGAATTTACACGAGAAATGAACGATAAGTCTCGTTAAATTGCCATAAAAAAGGTGTTACGCATTCTCAAGGCTGTTCCGCGCCGAGGGGTCGATGTCCTGAAGGATTTTGTAATGTGTAGCTCGTCATTCTGGTGTAGGTGTATAAGGAAAACGAAATTCGCGTATATAAATCTTTTTACTTTTAGTATTTATTTACTGATTACACACAATTTGCTCATTTAGGGAAATCGTCTTTTAGCGACTTTTTTTTTATAGCATAGGCCGGCAAACGAGCCAGTGGGTCACCTGATGGTAAGTGATCTCCACCGCCCATGTACGCCCACCACTAGAAGAATCATGGGCGCGTTGCCGACCTTAATGGAAAGGGATAATTAGGGATTGGGAAGGGGAGGGGATTTGGGCTCCCGGTTATCTCACTCACCGTACGAAACGCAGCAGCAAGCCGCTACTTTACGTCGGTCTTCTGTGAGACAGTGGTAACGACCCGGTCGAGCCAGCCCATTCATGCCGTAGACAAGACTGTCTACAGCGTGGCTCTACCACTCACAAAAACCGCTTATCCGCCGCAAGACTTATCCGCTTTGACTTAGGCTTAGGATTTTAATATTCTAAATCTTATCCTAATTCCTTCTTATTTTATAAATATTATGTATTGCGGATGTCTAGGTTTTACTATGAATTTACGTTCACCATAATGTATATGAAGTCGATGTGTCTGAGGGGTAAATCATCGTATCCCTGCGCCTGCATCGATCATCCGCCTGTCCTGTTGCAGGCCCCTCTATTTGCTTCTTCCCTCTCTGGAAAGGTAAGAAGCATTTATACAGGCCGACATGACTGGTGACCACCGATCAACTCATTGTTTGTTGGTGGTCGCTGGTTTTTTGAATTGCACTACGCTTACCATCAGGTGTAGTGCAGTCACTTTGCCGTGCTCGGATAAAAAAGCAAACATTCAAATTCACAAAGTCACAAACATCCAAACTTTCATGTATACAACAGTATATATAGATAAATAATATAATTAAAACGTAAAACTCCGTAAATAGTTATTCTCCCCGGGAAAAACAGTAAATATTCTATAGCATTTACTTACAAGAATACAAAATTATACGAACTTCCTTCCATGAGCGATAGTCGTCGTAAACGTTTTCCATTTTCTCTCCAGCTCTACGGAAACCCGCTCCATTTGCCCTTCCTATTTGTGAAATATGATAAAATCTTGGCACGGTACAACTTGACTCGCGCTTGATGTGAAAAGATTTTTTTATTGTCCAGGTAGACGAGTGTGCTGCCCGCCTGATGGTCACCACCACCCATGGACTTTATAACTACAAGGGCTTAGTTGATGCTTATCAAAATTTTTATAGTTAACTTTAATAGATTTATATGCACATATAATACTGATTTCTCGGATTGTTTATAACAAACTAAATATACTATTAAGACGAATATCAGTGGATTTATTCTCTCATTTAAATTTTATGCACCAAAACTTCACGAACGCCTTGCTCGTCTCGTCATTCAATCAATTAATAAAAAGAAAACTCAGAAATATTCGTTATCTAAAAAATGAATGACAATAAAAAATTGCGGTTCTCTGAATGCTGCATTAGTATAGTAGTAAGTAAATAATACACATACAGATATATAACGCGTCTAATCGATCCCTAATAAATTATATCTTGATATACTTTAAGAGTGGTAGCGCCATGCCGTAGATAGTTATGTCTACAGCATGAATGGACCGGCTTGACCGGGTCGTTACCACTGGCTCACAGAAAACTGACGTAAAGTAGCGGCTTGCTGCTGCGTTTCGTACGGTGAGTGAGATATCCGGAGCCCCAAATACCCTCCCCTTATCAATCCCTTAATTATCCCTTTTCTTTAAGGACGGCAACGCACCCATGATTCTTCTGGTATTGTAAGCGTACATGGACGGTGGCGATCACTTACCATCAGGTGAACCACTTGCTCGTTTGCCGGTCTATGCTATAAAAAAATATTCGTGTAACTATGGCAATGTTATAAAAGGTAATACAGGTTTTATTGACGAAAAATTTTACGGGCCGGCCCATAACCGTAAAATATGGAATGTTACATTTAGCGTCACTTGTGCGTACAGATTTATTAGGCGTGATTTTGATTTCTTTGAAATTGGTTTGATATCTCTCTTTGTTAACATCAAAAATAGATTTTATATCGATAATTTTTCATGTATGTTCACACAATTTCAGAGTGGAATCACGCTATAAAGCCGCCGGAGCCGCTCACTCCTTACAAATTATGGTTGTCTATGGTCCTCTGCCAACCCGCATTAGACCAGCGTGGTGGACTAAGGCCTAATCTCTCTCATTCAGTAGAGGAGGCCCGTGCCCAGCAGTGGGACGTATATAATACAGGTCTAGCAAAAAAAAATGGTCCTCTATACTATTATAATACATTACTTTACAATTCTTTTGCGTATTATTAGTATTTAAGGCAACGTTGATATTTTACCGATAACCAATGGGGCAGAAAAGTTCTGGAATGGAGGCCACGTACTGGCAAGCGCAGCGTTGGACGTCCACCGACAAGGTGGACAGACTACCAGATAAAGGTCGCAGGAAGTCGCTATATGCAGGCCGCTTCCGACAGGTCGGTCTGGAAATCTTTGAGGGCGGCCTACGTTTTTTTTTTATCCTGGCTCGGCAAAGTGACTACGCTACACCTGATGGTAAGTGTAGCGCAATCAAAGAATAGTGTCGACCAACGATAAACAATGTGTTCATCGTAGGTCGGCAAGATCATGCCGGCCTGCCAAAGGGCCAAGGGGGAGGCGAAGGAAAAAGGGATGGGAAAAGGGTTAAGATCAGGGGGCAAGCCCCCTGGGGAGAACCGGATATACACTGGCTGACCCTGGAACGCGACCCACACAAGGTGGGCCACTATGGCAGGTTTTAGCACCAGTGTACGGTGGTCGCTATCCAGTCGGATACAAGTATCCTCCTACCAGCTAACCACCAGCTATGTTTAGCAGTGGACTTCCTGTGGCTGATGTTGATGATGACATTTTCATTGTTTTTCTAAAAAATATTAATTAATTTGTGTTTTGTTATCATTCTTTTGTTTATATGTGAGTTCGAGTGCCATGTATGTCAGGAATACTCATGGCTATTTCCTCAACGGGCCTATCCGAGAATTACTGTACATTACACTCGCATAATTCTGTATAACCAATATCTGGACAATAAAAGAGGCAATAACCCATGAGTTTGTTTCGGCATTTGTTTTCATGGCTAGCCACGAAATGCCGATGTAAATGTAAATATAATCTAGTTAAAAAAGTTAGTGATATGTGAAAGTGATATATATGTTTCAATTTACAGAATAAATGATTTGATTTGATGTGAAAGAAAGAAAGAAAGAAACATTTATTCGGCCTTTCTTGAGACACTGCAAAAAAAAAAAAATAATTGGTGTGTGTCGTGGGACACCAGGTAGGAACGAAGTTCCTTCGGCTAATGTAGAATCGACACAAATTGTAAAAAATACAAATTATCAACTAAAATAACAAAATATGTCTCTTTATTTTTGTTTGACAACATAAAATTACATAGAAATAGAATAGAAAAATAGAAATAAAAAAAAGACGTGTAGCACTCGGAGACTGCCGCGGTAAAGCTATTGTATAGCATTTTTTATCAACTTATGTAATCTATCTATATATATAAAAATGAATCGCTGTGCGTGTGTCTCGCCAAAACTCCAGACTGGCTGTACCGATTTGGCTAATTCTGATCTTGAAATATTTGTGGAAGTTCAGGGAAGGTTTACCCGGTGAGAAAAAATGAGTAACATAAATAATAAGTAATGGAAAACACTAAAAACGGCAACTTAATTTTCCAGTACAAACTGTTCCTGGGTATGAAACACTTGATGTCTTTTTGATGACAGGACAGGACAGGAACAGGACAGGACAGGACAGGACAGGACAGGACAGGACTGGACAGGGACAGGGCAGGGACAAGACAGGACAGGACAGGACAGGACAGGACAGGACAGGACAGGACAGGACAGGACAGGACAGGACAGGACAGGACAGGACAGGACAGGACAGGACAGGACAGGACAGGACAGGGACAGGACAGGACAGGACAGGACAGGACAGGGCAGGGACAGGGCAGGGACAGGGCAGGGACAGGGCAGGGACAGGGCAGGGACAGGGCAGGGACAGGGCAGGGACAGGGCAGGGACAGGGCAGGGACGGGGACGGGGACGGGGACGGGGACGGCCACGGGGACAGTACAGGGAGAGGGACAGGGCAGGGATAGGATAAGACAGGGACAGGACAGGGACAGGGTAGGACAGGACAGGACAGGGCAAGGACAGGACTGTCCCACCGAGGGGAGGTGGAAGACAACCTGACTTAGGTCGTCGAAGTCAATTAAATGTGCCACGGGCTACCTCACGCAGTACCTCACTTAATTGCAATATATGTAAATGAAACATTTGTAGTAGGTTTTGACCACATTTTACACAAATATATGTAGGTGATACGAAGTTCACCGGGTCATCTAGTATATATATAAAAATGAATCGCTGTGCGTGTGTCTCGCAAAAACTCGAGACTGGCTGTACCGATTTGGCTAATTCTGATCTTGAAATATCTGTGGAAGTTCAGGGAAGGTTTACCCGGTGAGAAAAAATGAGTAACATAAATGATAAGTAACGGAAAACACTAAAAACGACAACTTAATTTTCCCATACAAACTGTTCCTGGGTATGAAACATTTGACATCTTTTTGATGTGAAACATCTATAAGCGCAGGTATAAACCGGATTGTTGGCGTTGCGAAGCTTGCAGTGGTGACGGGTCGCCACGCTATACTAGACAGGACAGGGACAGGGACAGGGACAGGTACAGGGACAGGTACAGGGACAGGGACAGGGACAGGGACAGGGACAGGTACAGGGACAGGTACAGGGACAGGGACAGGGACAGGGACAGGGACAGGGACAGGGACAGGGACAGGGACAGGGACAGGGACAGGGACAGGGACAGGGACAGGGACAGGGACAGGGACAGGGACAGGGACAGGGACAGGGACAGGGACAGGGACAGGGACAGGGACAGGGACAGGGACAGGGACAGGGACAGGGACAGGGACAGGGACAGGGACAGGGACAGGGACAGGGACAGGGACAGGGACAGGGACAGGGACAGGGACAGGGACAGGGACAGGGACAGGGACAGGGACAGGGACAGGGACAGGGACAGGGACAGGGACAGGGACAGGGACAGGGACAGGGACAGGGACAGGGACAGGGACAGGGACAGGGACAGGGACAGGGACAGGGACAGGGACAGGGACAGGGACAGGGACAGGGACAGGGACAGGGACAGGGACAGGGACAGGGACAGGGACAGGGACAGGGACAGGGACAGGGACAGGGACAGGGACAGGGACAGGGACAGGGACAGGGACAGGGACAGGGACAGGGACAGGGACAGGGACAGGGACAGGGACAGGGACAGGGACAGGGACAGGGACAGGGACAGGGACAGGGACAGGGACAGGGACAGGGACAGGGACAGGGACAGGGACAGGGACAGGGACAGGGACAGGGACAGGGACAGGGACAGGGACAGGGACAGGGACAGGGACAGGGACAGGGACAGGGACAGGGACAGGGACAGGGACAGGGACAGGGACAGGGACAGGGACAGGGACAGGGACAGGGACAGGGACAGGGACAGGGACAGGGACAGGGACAGGGACAGGGACAGGGACAGGGACAGGGACAGGGACAGGGACAGGGACAGGGACAGGGACAGGGACAGGGACAGGGACAGGGACAGGGACAGGGACAGGGACAGGGACAGGGACAGGGACAGGGACAGGGACAGGGACAGGGACAGGGACAGGGACAGGGACAGGGACAGGGACAGGGACAGGGACAGGGACAGGGACAGGGACAGGGACAGGGACAGGGACAGGGACAGGGACAGGGACAGGGACAGGGACAGGGACAGGGACAGGGACAGGGACAGGGACAGGGACAGGGACAGGGACAGGGACAGGGACAGGGACAGGGACAGGGACAGGGACAGGGACAGGGACAGGGACAGGGACAGGGACAGGGACAGGGACAGGGACAGGGACAGGGACAGGGACAGGGACAGGGACAGGGACAGGGACAGGGACAGGGACAGGGACAGGGACAGGGACAGGGACAGGGACAGGGACAGGGACAGGGACAGGGACAGGGACAGGGACAGGGACAGGGACAGGGACAGGGACAGGGACAGGGACAGGGACAGGGACAGGGACAGGGACAGGGACAGGGACAGGGACAGGGACAGGGACAGGGACAGGGACTGGGACTGGGACTGGGACTGGGACTGGGACTGGGACTGGGACTGGGACTGGGACTGGGACTGGGACTGGGACTGGGACTGGGACTGGGACTGGGACTGGGACTGGGACTGGGACTGGGACTGGGACTGGGACTGGGACTGGGACTGGGACTGGGACTGGGACTGGGACTGGGACTGGGACTGGGACTGGGACTGGGACTGGGACTGGGACTGGGACTGGGACTGGGACTGGGACTGGGACTGGGACTGGGACTGGGACTGGGACTGGGACTGGGACTGGGACTGGGACTGGGACTGGGACTGGGACTGGGACTGGGACTGGGACTGGGACTGGGACTGGGACTGGGACTGGGACTGGGACTGGGACTGGGACTGGGACTGGGACTGGGACTGGGACTGGGACTGGGACTGGGACTGGGACTGGGACTGGGACTGGGACTGGGACTGGGACTGGGACTGGGACTGGGACTGGGACTGGGACTGGGACTGGGACTGGGACTGGGACTGGGACTGGGACTGGGACTGGGACTGGGACTGGGACTGGGACTGGGACTGGGACTGGGACTGGGACTGGGACTGGGACTGGGACTGGGACTGGGACTGGGACTGGGACTGGGACTGGGACTGGGACTGGGACTGGGACTGGGACTGGGACTGGGACTGGGACTGGGACTGGGACTGGGACTGGACTGTCCCACCTGGGGGAGGTGGAAGACAACCTGACTTAGGCCGTCGAAGTCAATTAAATGTGCGACGGGCTACCTCGCGTGCAATGGTGCAGTACCTCACTTAATTGCATTTAATGTAAATGAAACATTTGTATTAAGTTTTGACCACATTTTACACAAATATAATATGTAGGTGATACGAAGTTCACCGGGTCATCTAGTTATAAATAAAAACTTATTAATTTAGACTTAGACTGGCTACTAAACGGTGGACGGCCGTGTTCTATAATCAAAAATTCAAATTCAAATTTCAAACCGCGCTACATTTCCAAATGACATAAGTTATCTATCTGTTTTATTAACGGAATTTCGACTTTAACTTTGTGTGCTAGATATCAAATTAAGTTTAAAAAAAGTCTCATTTAACGGTTTTATTCCACGCATTTTTTCCACGCATTTTTTCCACGAATTTTTTCCACGCATATTTCTTACGGTTTTACTATCACATTTTTTTCAGTTCGGTCACGCAGCGAAATCCCTATCCCCTCCAAGCCTGCCGTAAGGAACTTCGTTCCAATAAAAAAAACAAGCAGAAAATAATAAAAAAAGCAACAAGTACCTAGGCTAGCATTCATTTTGAATTTAGACAAGGTGGTAGGCTTCTCGTATGCAAGAGGCCGTCTAGGTTGGTGCAACCGCTTAGTCTATTTCTGCCGCCAAGCAATAGTGTGTAAGAACTGTTCTTTTTTGCTTTAAAGGACATTGAAACCAGTGAAATTACTGGGTATCATGAGACTTAACAACTTATGTCTCAGGGTGACGAGCGCAGTTCAGTGCTATGCAGTGCTTTGTAATTCAAAGTTCTGTGTGGTGTTGCTTCTATTTATGGGCAGGCGTGACGCTCACCATCAGGCGAGCGCTTCGCTCGTCTCGTCATTCAATCAAATAATGTAAAAAAAAAAACGCTATCTTTATATAATTATGCACCATCGGCGAGAAAATATTAAATTATGAAAAACAACTATTTATAGTTCGTATAGTTGTATTGCACCTGTTACTATTTATAGTTGTATTGCATAATTTAATTGTATGTTTACATAGAGATAAATATGCATTTACATATGTAAACATTCAAAAACAAATACCAATAATTCGATGTTTATTTATAACCCGTTCTATAATATTAATTTGATTGAACGGGTCTCACTAAAGTAGTATTTGAAGTCATAAATACCTATGTATTTCCCTACGTTTCGACCGAATTACATTGGTCGTGGTCATTGTTTTAACCTATGCAATGTTTATTATTTATACTTTAAAAAAAAGTTAGGATACTTATATCCGCCCGGATAGCGACCACCGTACACATGGTGTTAAAACCTGCCATAGTGACCCACATACCTTGTGTTGCTCAGCCAGTGTATATCCGGTGCTCCCGAGGGATTTGCGACAGGACTTGATGGTTGGTTGGGGCGGGTATAGGGGTACATCTTTGGATCGCTGTGCCTGCGTCAGTCATGCAACTGTCTTGTCGCAGGCCCATCGATTTGTTTCTTCCTTCTCCGAAGAGGGAAGAAGCATTTTAAAAAACCGGCATGACTCTAGTGACTAATGATAAACTCATTGTTTGTCAGTGATCGCTGGTTTTTTGGACTGCACTACGCTTTCCATCTGGTGTAGCGCCGTCACTTTGCCGTGCTGGGATAAAAAAAGAAGGATCTGTATTCGATTTTTAAATATAACCTACGATAGACACTTCATCTGTCATTGATCGATACTATTCTTAGATTGCGCTACAATTACCATCAGGTGTGGCGTAGTCACTTTGCCGAGCCAGAATAAAAAAGTACATAATCTATCTAAGAACAAGCAGTTTTTCAAAAATCCTGACTATCATTAAACATTTTTATTGTCGGGTAAACGGGCATGCGTCCTGCCTAATGTTCATCACCTTCCATGGCCTTCAGCAATATCAAGGCATAGTCAAGCACCTGCCTACCTATATATACAATGTAGGCTATTCAACATTAGGGTCATGAGTCTGGGTTTCTGGATGTTCATGAAAACTCACTTGATCAGGTGACTTGCGTGTTTGTCAGTCTACTGCTTTAAACAAACGACATAGTGCAATTCGGATTCGTGCACCATGGGTTCCGTACAAATAACGGCTGAACGGTTTTGGATACAATTTTGCACACAAGTAGACCATCATAATACTACTTTTAACCAGGAAGAGGGCGTGAACGCGAGCACAGCCACGAGCAAAAAAGTGCCAAGTAAACGGTGAAAAAATATTTCACAGAATGGTGTTCTGTCCAATGATATAACATAAAAGGAAGGATGAAATGTCGTGGCGTAGCTCGTAAAACAGCGATAGAGACACAAAGATGGGAAGGATTCACTCAATAACACTCCGATACTTGCGTCGTTTCATACCAATTTGTCAAGTTGTCCAATTGATTGCCTACTTTTATTTAATTCGTACCCTTGTATTCATAAACGTTACTATGAGACCTCATAATGAGCTCGAACGCATAGTGACGATTTCTCTAAACGTCATTGGTAGGTTTTTGGCGCTAAATAAAAAAATCTTTTTGACCACACCTTTTTGTAACACACTATATATACATCACTAGCTTTTGCTCGCGGCTCCGCCCGCGTGATCAAACAAACAAACAAACAATCAAACTCTACAGCTTTATAATATTAGTATAGATTTGGGTAGCTTAGCAACGGAAGCCTTCAAATAATATTATTTGGGTAGCTTAGCAACGGAAGCCTGAATAATGTTCCCCGTTTTTGCAACATTTTTCACTGATGCTTCGCTTCTAATGGTCGCAGCGTAATATTATATAGCCTAAAGCCTTCCTCGATAAATGGACTATCCAACACAAAAAGAATTTTTCAATTCGAACCAGTAGTTCCTGAGATTAGCGCGTTCAAACAAACAAACAAACAATCAAACTCTACAGCTTTATTATATTAGTATAGACAATGACTTTATTTTCGGTATTGTACACTTGACTGCCCGGTATTTCTCATTTACTTGCCTCCATCCCATGGTTGTCTGTAAGAAATTGCCTTGAGCGATAAGACCGCCATTTGTAATTTGTTTCTATGCCTTTTCTGTTTTGTTTTATATCTCTGTATATATTTGTGTACAATAAAGGATTAAATACATAAATGTATATACTATCCACTTACTAAAAGTTGTTTTAATAATTTAATGTATTCTTAAAACTGAAATGTATCAATAATAAATCGTCTAAGCAATTTCACATAGTCCATTCAACGCCCTCTCCCAGCCTGTTCTATATTTATTGCTTTTAAAGTCGATTGTTTTCGAACATTTCTCAGCTGTGACATGTCACGTCAGGCCGTCACGTTTGCTGCGTGACAAACGGCCTCCAATCGACGCGGCCCTCTGCGCCGTCTGATGTCCGGACCGACAGATCTAAGTACAAGATGTAATAGGTAGGTCCCTCGTATGCGAGAGGCCGTCTGGCTTAGTACCACCGCTCTGTCTATTTCTGCCACCAAGCAACAGTGTGTAAGCCCTGATGTGTTTCAGTTTGAAGGACATGGCAAAGGCCAAGGCCGGTGAAATTACTGGGCATTATGAGACTTAACATCTTATGCCTCAGGGTGACGAGCGCAGTTCTTGTACTTGTGTGTACTCTTGTATGTACTTGCTGGGCTTTATGATTCAAAGTTCTCTGTTGTGTTGCTTCTGTTTACTGGCACGCCTGGCGCTTACCATCAGGCGAGCGCCTTGCTCGTCTCGTCATTCTGTAACATAAAAAAATATTTTTCATCAAGAATTGCTCCTGTGACGTCACAGCAAGTACAGCAGGCCATATTTTCATACACAATTAAATTGTTGCATCATCTGCTTTTTATCGCATAGGCCGGCAAACTAGCAACCTGGTTACCTGATGGTACACTTACCAGCGCATGCTTAATACAACTGCGCCACCGAGGCAGTCAGTTAACTACAAATAGCAAGAAATATACATAAATCTATTAATACCTTAACAAATATGTATTTCTTGTTCCAATTATTTATCAATAATAAATATAAAAGGTTATTTACTGATTGTATTTAAGGACTGACGTAAATAAATAATGGATGGAAAACACTGAAGTATATGTTACGTACTAGATCGGATATTGTGGATATTTGTGCGCTACTCGTTGCGGTACAGCACCTCAACGTTATTCCGTATATTGACATTTTTAAATAAAACTAATTTAAACGGATTTTATCGCAGTGTTTTATTAAAATTTGGTCCCGACGTTTCAAAAACTTTTATTTAAAAAGGAGGTTCTTAGTTCATCTGTATATATATTTTTATAGCATATACCGGCAAACGAGCAAGTGGATCACCTGATGGTACGAGTCCAGTGCAAAATCATGTTTCTAGACTCTTTAGCTATACCTGTCAATCAGTGTTAGTATTTCAAATAGTTAAGTAAAGATCATTCTACTGGAAGCGTATGGAATTGACTTAGCAGTTGCGGTGCAGCACCGCAAAACGTGGCGCACATATTTTCATCGCAGTGTCTATTCTAGTCCATTCTATAGTTCCATGATGGAAATAACAAAACGATCTCCAGAATATTATTTTTGTACAGTTGCTTCTCAAGTTAATTGTGGCGTAGATACGAATTTTGATGTTCTCAGAAATAAAACCATTTAGATTATCTGCTTATAGTTTTGTCTGGCGTTGTAAGTAATTTACTAATAGGTTGTCTTGAAATAGCTATAAATACTTTGTGGTCCTCTTTCATGACATTTCAATAACATTAAACAATTAAAATAATACAATAAAAGCGTACAATATAGCTACTCTTATACGTACCTATTAGACATAAGATGTTAAGTCTCATAATGCCCAGTAATTTCACTGGCTTCCATGTCCTTCAAACCGAAACACATCAGTGCTTACTGGACGGCCTCTCGTATACGAGGTACCTACCACCTTGTAAGATGTCAGAGCTATTCTGTCATTTGTCATCGCTTATTTTAATGTCAATAACATTATACAAAATACATATAAACTCAATCTAAACGCGATTTTAAAGATACAGTTCACTGAACGAGTCATAAATTCGTTTGTCTTTGAAAATATCATATTTGACAAGTTTCCTCTCCATATAGCCAGTATCGATGCTCTCAATCATTTAAAAAAAAAACTAAAGTGTCAAAAACTGTATAATAGTTTTTATAAGTGAAATTGGCTGAGTCTAGTGATAGCGCGGTGCATTTTCGTAAATTTGGCTCCAGCGTGGCACTGCTAAGATATAGCTCAAGTAATCCTAGTTGTTGAAGTTTCCCTGACTAAGTAAATTCAATTTAACTTCAGTGATTTTTGAAAAATATCGTTCGTTCACACGGCAAAAAATTATGCATCCATTTTCTCTTTTTGGTAATAGTGATTTTGATGGACAGGGTGATTGATTGTGTATAAACACATTATGTTAGATTTAAGTCTTAATTTAATTACTACTTAATATTTTTTTTATTGCATAGGCCGGTAAACGAGTGGGTCACCTAATGGTAAGTGATCTTCACCGCCCATGTACGCCCACAATACCAGAAGAATCATGAGCACGTTACCGGCTTAAAGGAAAGGGTTAATTAGGAATTGGGAAGGGGAGGGGGATTTGGACATCCGGATATCTCACTCACTGTATAAAACGCAGCAGCAAGCCGCTATTTTACGTCGGTTTTCGACCCGGTCGAGTCGGTATATACACGCTGTAGACAAAACTGTCTACAGCGTGGCTCTACCACTCAAGAATGGTTTGATTAATTGATGATTTGATAATTGATGGCTATAACTACGAAAACAAACGTTAGAATTATTTCGGCACAAGTTTCATATAACTTCATTCATAACTCCGTCAGAATGAAATTATATGCTTATTTTATTTCCTTCAAAGACATTTTGCAGCACATCTCGATATAAACACAAAGCTGACGTCACACCGTATCCGGCCGTCAACCTGCCTATAATGCCAGTTCAACTCAAACCCCCCCCTATTTAAATAGGAATTTATTGTATAAATTATATTTTGTTTCCTTCAAAATTCATACAGAAAGGCAATGTCGGACAAGCAATCCGAGCCCGACTAATTGTAACTAAAAAAATTCGAAAAAATAGCGTCATAGTTTTATGAGCATCGTTTTTAAATGTCTATCAAAATTTATATAACCTAAATAGCACAGTAGGTACTAATATTTCAGTAATATTTAACATGTAAGATTAGTTTGAAATGTGTCTCCACACTTACTTTAAGAGCAATATAATTGAGACATACATCTTCATTTGTTTAGGAATTAGTTAAATCAAACGGAAAACTCATTATGGTGATGATAAACTATATATTTAATAAACTATTATATTTACTCCTCTTTACTGTTCTTCTTCGAACAAGAAAATACTTTTCTAGTTTGCATAGCGGAATAAAAGCTAGATAATAATAATAATAAATACACCCAACAGTCACACACATAGTCCTGACCCCACAGTAAGATACGAGTCTTATGTCGTGGATATCAGGAACTACGAGAGACTTTCGGTCTCACAACACCCAGACCCGAAACAAATATTTGTGGATCACACAAACATTTGTCTCGGTGCGGGGATCGAAACCGCGGCCTTTCGTTTCGTAGCCGGCTATTCACCCGCTACGCCATGGAGGCTGTCAGATGAGAAGAAAGATAGTTTAACGCACATTCCATTTATGTAATAAAAAAAATATTAAAATCTGGCATACTGCCCTCTCGATTACCAAGGCAGTGTTGTATACATCTATAAGGATTCTAATCCCACGTCAAACAGAACCACTACGTAATGACTCGTTGGTGTTGTCAATTAATTGTTCACGTGTTTTTCTAAATTGGAAACGTGCAATGTATATTTTGATTTACAAAATATAGGTCTTCCAAGTACACGTGTTTTCTTGAATATTTGCTTTTAAATTAGTAAGTCAATTGAGGTGAGTGAAATGCAAATTTGTTCTATAAAAATGGCAAAAGAATGGCTCTATTTATTTTATTTTATTTAATGACAAGACGAGCAAGGCGCTCGCCTGATGGTAAGCGCCACGCCTGCCCACCTGCCTTAGTCATAAAGATATTTAAAAAATCCAAATTAAAATCTAAAAAATAGAAAAGGATTGAGGCATGAAAATTTATCGATATTTTAGTTTTAATAATACAACTCGATATTTAATCCCGTATTTGACTTTCGTGTCAAAATTAATGTCACTGGGACGAATAATTCAATGATCCTAAAAAAATAATTTATGTTCCACATATAAGTTATATTTTCTTTTATTCGTTTGGTGGTAATTTATATTCATTTTATTAGAATATTTTAATTTATTTCATTAGCATTAAAAATAATAGTTGAATGGAGTCGAACAAGAATACGACCGGTCATAAATAATTATTTTTTATAGCAGAAAGCTGGCAAATGACAGAACCTGATGCGAAATGATCATCACCGCTTATTATTATATATTTTTTGTGAGCCTAAATGACGAAACGCGCAGTTCCAGGTTCCAATTCTATAAACGGATACGACACGGCGATGTTCGAAAGCGTATACCTAAAGATGCGATTCCACCAGTGTGCTGAACTGTGCGGCACAGTAACATCTTTATATATAAACATTACGTGTCTCCTAAACGACTGAACCGATTTTAATAAATTTTGCAAACTGATTAACAGTTAACTCTATTTCCTGTTAGAAACTAAGTTCGCGTTGCGTTTCGTACGGTGAAACTATTCCGCCCACACGCCATTGTAATTCCTGTAAGCCAATATCGACAGTGGCACGCAATTCGACGTCGAGAAAATTAAATGTAACTCGGTGAGTCTTTGTGAATACTAACCTTTTTTTCGTACCTGTAACATTTCATTATTCTTAGATTGCACTTACTTACAATTCAGGGTACCGCAATCACTTTGAAAAGGCCGGATAGAATATAGAGAGAGATAGCATCCCCCCACCCCTCTTTTAACTCCCATTCTTTCCCTCAAAGACCCACGACACACATGACTCTAGTTTTGTGAATATATATGTGCGATGGAAATAATTTACCTTTAGGTGACTCACTTGCTCGTTTGCCAACCTTTTGCTATGTAAAAAAGTGTAACTGTAATTTGAAAGCCTCCGTGGCGCAGCGGGCGAGTAGCCGGCTACGAAAGCAAGAGGCCGTGGGTCCGATTCCCGCACCGAGACAAATGTTTGTGTGACCACACATGTTCGTGTCTGGGTGTTGTGGGACCGCAAGTCCCTCGTAGTTCCTGATATCCAGGATACGGGTTTAACCTAGTGTGGGGTCAGGACCATGTGTACGTATTTATTTAGTATTGGGTGTATTTTATTATCAAAAAGTAACCCTCAAACTCTCGCTCTGAAGCAGCAACAGCTCAACGGGGAGTGGTACGGACTGACGAGGCGAAAGTCGCAGGTTCGAAACTAGCCCCAAGAGCATACACCTCTGACTTTTCTAAGTTACGTGTATATTAATTGTTAATTATCGCTTGCTTTAACGGTGAAGGAAACATCGTGAGGAAACCTGCATACATGAGAACTCGATAAGATTTTTCGAACGTAATATGTGAAGTCTGTCAACCCGCATTAGGCCAGCGTGGTGGACTAAGACCTAACCCCTCTCATTCAGTAGAGGAGGCCCGTGCCCAGCAGTGGGACATGTATAATACAGGGCTAGAAAAAAAAACTCTCAAACGCAATCAGTATATTGTTCACCCTAAAAAAATCCAACCCTGACTACGACCCTCTGATATCCAATACATTTGTTCACAATTAACGAGCTTTCCACTAAATTAACGCAAATTTGGTTAATAGCTTTTCAACAAAGCCGGGAAAAAAGCTATTTAGTGATAATTAAGTGGGAGGGAGATTTATTTACGGACAATTCGTTACACACTTTGTCGGCGGAGGAAAACTTTAATAAATCTGATTACAGTTAATTTATGTTTATCACTAGACATAATCGATCTTACTTATAAACTTTTTAGCACTGCTTAGTTAAAACATTATTTTCGTATTTTTCTACCCATACCTAACACATGGTGGTAGGCTCCTTATATGCGAGAGGCCGTCTGGGTTAGTACCACCACTTTGTCTATTTCTGTCGCCAAGCAACAGTGTCAGCACTATTGTGTTTCGGTTTGAAGTACATTGAAGCCAGTGAAATTACTGGGCATTATGAGACTTAACATATTATGTCTCGAGGTGACGAGCAATGTGCTAGTGGCACTCACATTGTGAGTGCCGTGCAGTACTTTGTAATACAAAGTTCTGTGTGGTGCCTCTGTTTATGGGCAGGTGTGGCGCTTGCCATCAAACGAGCGAGCAGGGCGCTCGTCTCGTCATTCAATTAAATAAAAATAAAAGCAACTAGGTCAAAGCTATACAACACAACATTATACAAAAACGTCGACGATCGAAACGGTCGTTAACACTGTGTTATAGAAAACTGATGCAAATTAGCGGCTTGCTGCTGTATTTCGTATAGTAAGCTAAATATCCGGAGGCCCAAACCCCCTCCTCTTCCCAATCTCTTAATTATTTATCCTTTCCCTTTAAGGTAATATAGGTGAGGCAAGAGGGTCAGCTAATGTTAAGCTTTATGCAACGCGCCCATGATTTTTCTGGTATTGTGGGCGTACATGGGCGGCGGAGATCACTTACAATCAGGTGACCCTCTTGCTCGTTCACCATCCTATGCTATAAAAAACTTGTTTAGCAAATAATTACGACTAAGTATGGTCGTGCAATTCAGCCAAAATTTTCTTTAAGCTATCTATAATCCATTCAAATTAGCACTAAAGTCTAGTGGACATCCAGCGCTGCATAAAAACGAATTCGTGTCCATTTTGTCTGTAATATAAACCGCCCCGACAGTCCCGATTTCCACAGTAGCCGTAAACCCAAAAACCTGTCGTAAATTAAAGACGGGGCGGCCGGCCCGCCTATAATATTTCCCGCCCGCCCTATAAATGCCTATTGAGGTTCGTAAAGTTAATGCGATAGCAACAGACTCTTGACTGGATATTATACCGATATTATTTGATTAACAGCTTCTTCCTAAACTTCCCATCGTCAAGAGCATATTTTTATAAAGGTGGAGCTAATTATATATTTAATTTTATTATATTTTCTATGGAAACGTTAAGTTTGTGCGTGAGTCCGTCTGAGTTGGTACTTTGACTTTCTCTGCCGCCGAGCAGCAGTATAATATCAGCAGTAGCAGTTTCAGGTAACGAGCGCAGTCCAGTGCCATGTAGTGCGTTGTAATTCAAGATCATGTGTGATGTTGCTTCTGTTTATTGGCAGGTGTGACCTTTACCATCAGGTTAGTCACTTGCTCGTTTTATCATGCAAGCAAAAAAAATGTGTGTGTGTGTGCAATTCACACACATCAGAAGTGAAACTCTAGAATAATTAACATAAATTAATTAACCAATGAATTTTAATACGCCAATGCAAAAAAATAAAACACGTGAATGATACACCACGTTGTTTATGAGACATTTTTCGAAGGCTTCGTTGTACGCAGGCCCCAAGACACGTGATAGCATACGTACAAACATATACTTGTAACCCATCTCATTCTCTTGCAGACTAAATCCTATTTATGAATATGCTTATCTCTGTTTACTGTTGCTTTTTCGTTTTATTTTGAAATCACATCGGTGCTAAAGAAACTTCATTTAAAAAAAATAACAAGTCGGAATAACCCCAGAAAGAATAAAAGTACTCATTAAAGACCTTAAAATATTGTTCAGTCAAACAAATTATCACATTACTCAAACAACATACCAACCTCCGGAAAATTCCCGAAGATAATCGCAAAAGCTAGATTTGAGAAGTGCGTCGACCTCCCGTATGTAGACTGACCACACGGCATCCGGGACGGGGCGAGTCTGGATTAAACTGACAGAGATTAATTACACTCTACAGTTAAACGTAGATTTTCATTTAAACACAATGTCAAATGAGGTTTTACAAGGTCATATGACTTCTTATGTAGTTTTAGTACGGGATTTTTTTTGAAGTTATACTTCTTTAGGCGCGTTATGAAAAAATGATGAGAGTGAAATTTTAAGATGCGCGCGCACCTGTGACACAAAAAATTAACAGTATGAAGTTAGGCGCGCTATGAAAAAATGATGAGAGCAGTATGAAGTTAGGCGCGTTATGAAAAAATGATGAGAGTGAAATAAAAAAATAAATATAAATAAATAAATATAAATATATATATATATATATATATATATATATATATATATATATATATATATATATATATATATAATTATATATAGATGCGGTTTTTATTTTATAATTTGGAACATGGTGCCGTAAAAAAAGTACCAGGTTCGCATAAACGCGAAGAGAGTAGAATGACCATTTTTCATGGCGAGTAGCCGTAATTAATAAACAAATGACGATTTGGACAAAGAAAAACTCTTTAGGTTTTTTCTTATTCGGAACATGTTGCCGTAAAAAGTACCAGGCTCGCATAAACGCGAAGAGAGTAGAATGTACTTCTATCATGTCGAGTGGATATGTTGATATAAATTAAAATACTTTTATTTAATATAATTAACACTAAATATTATTAAATTATTAATGTTAAATACTTATTATTGGTTATTTAATGATGCCAAAGAAGTATAACTTCTCACGCGCGTACATAAGTACACGCACCCATAAATTTTTTTGTGGATTCATGAGTCTTTTTAGAAAAGGGGTTTTTTGGCAGTATTATAGAAAACTCACAATTTTAGTCGTGTCTACACCATGGCTCGACCGGGTCGTTACCTCTATGTCACAGAAAATCGTCGTAAAGTAGCGGCTTTGCATTTCGTATAATGAGAAAGATATCCAGATGTTTGTGTGATTCACAATTATTTGTTTCGGGGTCTGGGTGTCGTGAGACCGAAAGTCTCTCGTAGTTTTCGATACCCACCATACAAGACTCGTATCTTACTGTGAGTCAGGACTATGTATGTGACTGTTGGGTGTATTTATTTATTATTTATATCCAGAGGTCCAAATCCTTGGCAATCCCTCAATTATCCTGTCCTTTAATGTTGGCAGCACGCCCATGGTCCTTCTGGTATTGAGGGTTCATGGGTGGTGGAGATCATTTACCATCAGGTCACACCCTTGCTCGCTTGCAAACATTTGTCTTAATGCAGGAATCGAACCCATGGCCTCACGTTTAACAGCCGGCAACTCGCCCACTGCACCACGGATACTATCTATAATTACATAATGGTATTAATTGCATTTAAATCCTGTATTTTCTAACAGTATTGTCACATACGCAGATGTAGCCGATTTATCACGATATTTGGTAAACATTCATAAGTTTTTTTTGTTAGCCAACGAATGATTTCGTTTATATATACCTCTAAAAGGACTGTTGGAGAGACACATTTGTCTCGACATACAGGTCACTTGGTTCTATTTGTTTTGTCATATGTTTCTTAATATTATTGTTGGCACTTCTTTTTGTTCTTATAGTTTGGCTATTGCTCTTTTCTGTGTACATTAACTCACTCTGATACTGCTGAAGGAGTAACAAAACTTAGAATTAATAATATACTTAACGATTTGTCGATCAGTTTGTCGTCTTTTTCTGTCCCATTATGTGATAGTGAGCGAATGTATTGCCATTTTATACAGAAATAACATGTGTTTTTTTTAAATATGTGCTGTTTTTGGTTGCTTAATCTGCCCAAAAGTTGTTTGCTTATGATTTACTAACATAAATGAAACGCTGCAAAAATAAATAAATCAAAATAAAAATCAACTAAATTTATTTCTTAACAAACAAACGAGTATTTACAAGTCTCAAAAACAATGCATTTTTACACAAGCATAACTTTAGAGGTGGTTACATATTTACCATACAAACTTTTCGTCGAAGACACTACCCAAATGGCACTTAATAACTGAATAAAATCACCCATTTCTTTGGACATTACGGCCAAATAAAGCTCAACATAGGCAAGATAAAATCCAACTTTACAATTCTATTTACAATTATACATTCTTACATAAATACATATTTTTACAAATTAAATTTAAGAATATAATAAAGTTTGTCGTCGTCTAGCTATTAATCTCCAATGTAAATAAATTACGCATTAACGTTTAACACGTTTAAAAATCTGATTTATACTCAAATAACTATCAATTATCTCTCGACTCCAATTGACTTTAATTTATCGTTATCAATTTATCAAATTACACAAAGACTTATAGTCCTATTTCGAATAATTTTAAAGCAGATTTTTTTTATCAAATTTCAGTATTGTCTCAAATATTTAAAGCGAAATTGGCATCAAACTTTTAATCTTATAAAATATACTATAAAGGTCTGGCAAACATAATTCTTTCGCTTCCTTGCCGCCTCATCATGTCGGCTGTTGCAGGAGTAGCAACAAACACTGCAGGCTGCCCTCCAAAATCCATAAACTTCCCTCTCTTATGTTTTGCACTCGCTTTTCTCTCTAATATAGTGTCAAAAACATCTTCTCCTTCACTATTATCATAATCCACTACGGGTTCGTTCAAAACCTCCTTTCTTCTTGCTTCTTTTCTTTTGTTCAAGAAATAAGATTGGGTGAGATTAGAAACGTTAGGCGTTGAGATTTGCTTGGTGATTCTGTTGGTAGAGCCAACTCTTTCGAATGGTACGAAGTGGCGCTGCATGTTCTCTGAAAAGGACTGTCTTCTGTAGTGGAACTGCCTATCCAAAGGCTGCTGGTGGGCGAAGGACGCCCTTCTCATGAACCTCGGCTCCTCTTGACAGTAGGGCTTATTTCGGACTTCTTGATTGTTGTTAGATTTCAGCGAGTCTTCGTAACTGCAACTGTAATCATAGTAGTTACTGAAAATGGAAATAAAAATCTGTATGTCCTAAAAATTTAAATTTTTTGCTGAATTTTGTTACCATGATAAGCAGGATTCTGTTTTACTTTATTAAGCTTTTAAAATAATGAAATGTTTTCGACATGCGTTTATGTCTTAGACCAGTCATATAATATCTTTGAATTTTTTAGCGAAAATAAAATAAAAGCTGATATAAACAATTGAATTAGATAGCATGAATATCTACGAGTCGTTTTTATTTTCAGGTGATAGTCGTATTTCTAGTAATTTCAAATATTTTTATTTAATTGCATTTCTAAAAAAGATAAATTTCAGATTTAATCCTCTAAATAGTTATTATAGACTATTATTTTTATCCTAAGTTTAAACAACAAGGGCAAATTTTTCAATGTTCGACTAAAGTGTTACTACATTAGAAAGCCAATTTAAGAATAACTAAATTCACATATGATTTATATTTTATATGACAAATTACATTTACTAGAAGATTGAAAAATCAGCCCTACATAATATTATATCAAAACCATCAGTTTCCCGCTATTTTCAAAGACGAAGCGCAACCTAACCACGGTGATGCATTAAATGCCATATTACACAAATCCTTCAGTGATTTATTACCTTGTGATATCCCTTCACCGTAACATGATTGCTTATCTACATGGAAATTCATAATTACATATTCACACAAAGGCTATTCAAGCCATGTTTTATATTAATGTTTGTATAAATTAAACATGTCTAGATGGATTGGGGCTAAGAGCGAAGTACAAATTAGTAGCTAGCTTATTGCTGGTAGCCAGAGACTCTTTATTTATTCTCATTATTAAATACTTTTAGTACACACAACACGAGTTTATCATTGAGCAACCTGCTCGCCGAGCAGGTTGCTCGCCTGATAGTAAGCTTCACGCCTGTGTGTAACTATGAATTACATGGCACAGGCCGCGCGCTCTTCACCCCCTGATATAGGTTGTTAAGTCTTATTATTAAGAAACACAATAGTGTAGTACCGGTGTGTAACGCTGCTTGGCGGTAGCAATGGACAAATTTAATCAAGATGGTTCTTAGTTAAGTTCGAAAAACTATTCAGTAATTTGTCACCACGCACCTGACTGGCAAAAACTGTAGTGTAGGGGCCTGCTAGTAAAAGATTTCTAGAAATTTAAATTTTAAGGAGGAAGGGGCGGCGGGTGTGCATTTTAAAAGGGGTTATACCTTATATAAAACTGACAAAATATAAAAAAACATCTGCGAAATTGAGTACCAGTATTGGTTATTAAAAATAATTAGACAAGTGTCGCACGCAGGCGGAGCCGCATGTAAAAGCTATTATTAAGTAAGAACAGTTTTTATAATAATTCATTTCGGAGGTTTTTATTTAACGTTATAAGGAATAAACTTAGAATTACTAAAAACGGATATTTAGAAGCCTCTACCGTAATATACACGTTTTCGGATAAATCCACTCACCCGCTGCTCTCTTCTGAAGTATGATGACTGGAGTGACCACATGGGCACCTCGCCTCGGCGATGCCCGAGTCCTGGCCGCTGGAATTCACTGAAGTTATCGATGTGTCTTGCCCCTTCCTATTCGGATGCGTTGTGTTAAATAAGTATAAAAATGTTGGTGTTAATGTTTACGCAACAATGTTGGTTAGTGTGGTTTTTGTTTACGTAATAATGTTGGTTAGTGTGTTATTGTTTACGTAACAATTTGAGTTAGTGTGGTTATTGTTTACGTAACAATCTTGGTTAGTGTGTCGATAATAATCTTGCTAGTGTTGTTAAGGTGCCTTCCTACCGAAAAAGTTGACAATTTCTGAACATATATTGATTGTAAGGGAAATGCTGAGACGGGTGGTAGTTAGTGTGATTATCTACATAAAAATTAAATATATTATCTACAACATATCATGGGAGTATTTTTCTTTGAATTTCGTTTGAACGGAAACATGATTTGTCAATACTTATTTGTTTTTACTTTTTTGACAATATAAGGCAATTATAATTTCCTTTTTTATATTGGCAAAGTTAGTTTCATTTTATTTTGTCATGACAGCTAATGTTATACTGTCGACTAACGCGAGAAGCCTCAAGTTCCAAAGATTATCCCAATAACGCTAGACTATCTGCCTGTCATATGCCAATATGGTGGGCCTACAGGAGGTCAGATGATTTTTATCCAGTAGATATTCTTCTAGCCAGATTCTTGATTGTTGTTTACCAAGGTTATAAACATAATTAGGATTTTACTTGCTTTTAACATAAATGTAATATTGTGCAATATGTGAATAAGTCGATATCAAGTATACGGCTTGCGCAATAATCCTCAATAGTATTTAGTGACGTGTTTATTAATTGAAATAAAACTAATTTAAACGGATTTTATCGCGACTTTTTTATTTTAATTTTGGCCCCGACGTTTCGAAAGCTCTTCAGCCTTTGTAGTCACAAATGGACTGAGGTGTTGTCTAAAATATTAAATAAATGTTACATTAGTTTAGTTTCAATGTGTATCATTCGCGTAATAAATAACGTAAAAGTTTCATAAGATTTGTGGTTTTTTAAACACGTTTTGTTTCCAAATACGATTTAGCATCGTCGGGCAAGTCGGCTTTATTAATTTAAATATTACGGAAATAAATTACAAAAGATGTCACAGCCGTGGGATAGATGCTTATTTTTAAACGTGAAACTGGATTCTAACTAGATTCGATGCCACATGGACTTATAGTGAATATTCATAAGATTTACGACACACATTATTATTCTGTTAAGATAAAGCGCTTTATGAATATACATACGTTAAAGAGACATGACATGAAAAAAATAAATGTCGAAGTTGTTTAAATTTTATTTTATAAGCACAATATTCATTTAATTTATTGATTACGGGCTTCCTCAATTGCCAACAACTATATAGATTCTACCACGTTGGCTTAGGCAAGGTGGTGCAATTAAATGACCCTCGAACATCTTAGTGAATTTTAATTTACGCGGGATTCCGTTACAACGTTTTCATTCACTCTTAAAGCCAATTTAAATGAGCAAGTGTTCAATTAAATTAAAATATTATAAAAATATGGCAAAATTTATGAAGCGGCAACATTTTGTTCCGTTTCTGAGTGACGCTCCCTTTTCTAAATATCATTGCCTTTTTTGATAATTTTCATATAGGTACTACTTTGAGTGGTCAGATGTTTGGAGTAAAATTTAAAGTGTTAATTGTAATAAATGTTGCGTAATATTGTTACAGATTTAATTTATTAAAGTTTATTTCGATTCTGTAACTTATTATTATGTGGAAGCAGGAAACAGAAACGGTATTAGCTAATAACTCACTCAATTTGACTGTTGAAGTATCAAAAAGGTTTTAAGGAATAGAAATAGATTGTAAGCATACTTAATAAGCGGTACTAGATTAATTTTACGAAGTATATCTATACAATAATCAAAATCTATAATATGATGTATTTCTAATTGTTTACATTACAATACTCAAAATGAAAGGATTAAACTCGGGAGAATATTTACGAGAAGGCATTAGTTAGATAGAATTTACAACTAAATTAGTCAGTGTAACAACAGAAGTAAAAGCTAACAAAACCCTCACCTCTTCTGAAGAGGACGCTGGTTAAACTTAATGCACATCCTTTCGTGTTTTTGAGCAAATGTCTCTGCCTCCCCAAATTGATTCTTCACGCATTTTTGATGGGCTTTGCCAAACTCCTCGACAGAGTTGCCATGGGGGCACACCTTCTTGGCATTGTGGCTGATCACGTCGATGTAAGAGTCTGCTTCGCTGTAAGACTGGTTCAGTTCCTGGCACTGATTCCCGCCGGAGGGGAAAAGGCCACCATATTTAGTTAGGTGCTCAGTAGAGAAAGCGTTAAGGCGTTGCTGCGTGTAGGGTTTGTGTCGTTTTCTGTTAGATAAAAGTTTGAAGGTTATTTGTATGTATAAAGTTCTGTTGTGAGAGAATGTACAAGGTCTTGGGATTTCGCAATACAACGACGAATAATGAAAGACATCCACGTTTACATAAATAGGTGCGTCATCCGACGATAAAGTCGAAAGTCTACATTAATGACAAAAATCTTACGATAAATTGGCTATAAAAAATTTATGGGACATAAACTTAATTTGTGTATTATTTAATATATCATTAACTTGGAGATGGCACTAGTTTAATTATGCTGTTTCTTTTGCAAAAACCCAAGATAATCATGAATTAATTAGATAAATATAGATACAATATTATTAGGTCATTTTATTTTGTAACTTATGTAGGTATGGTCGTATGAATAATTTAATTTGTACAGAATTATTTCGTATGTAGCGTAGTGACGTCTCCAGTGTGTAGAGAGTTATAAACCTATGTATCGTTACTTTATATAATTCCTTTACATGCCTAGATTTTCTTAATTCTAAATTCCCGTGTGTTATATTTGAATCATCATAATTTTAGTACGCGTTCCACGGATTTTTTTATGAAAAAGTTTTATTCAAGGATAGTTTATCTAAATTTATTCATCTATCCATTCCGTTATATATTTTGTCTATTACTGGGTGGTGGATCTTTCGTATGCGAGGCGCCTGGTTTGGTACCACCGCTTTGACTATTTCTACCGCCAAACCACAACATGTAAACACTATTGTGTTTCGGTTTACAGAACATTGAAGCCAATGAATTACTAGGTATTATGGCACTTCAGACAGTGCCATGCAGTATTTTGTAATTTAAAGTTCTATGAGGTGTTGCTTCGGTTTACAGGCAGGCGTGGCGCTTACTATCAGACGAGGGACCTGTCCATCTCGTCCTTCAAGCTAATAAAAAAGTAATAGAATCTTCAATTTTACAATGTGGTAGAAAATGTAAAGAAGAAATGTTGTCAAATGTTACAGCGATTCTTGTAATATGATGAAAATATTCATTTACAAAAGAAATAAGAAAAAGTAAGAAGCTGTGCTAGGAACATCTAAATAGCGAAGCAACTAGCTAACCTGTACAAAGGTTTCAAAAAACAACATACAGTATCTACCAAGTAAGTTTATTTAAAAAATTAAACAAATCTAATATAAATAGAATAAAAGCTTTGGGAGAAGGTAAGTGTAGTTCTTCATAAATATCGCGTGACGTGCTTTCTTTGGTGGTGGTGATGATGAGGTCTGAAAGTGAACATCAAGAAGACCAAATGGAAGACATGTTTGACAACACACAAAATACAACTACGATTAATATGGAATATTTTTAACAAAAGGCCAACAAATGTGAAAGTGGGTTAATTAACATCACTGAAGATCAATATGCGAATGTTATGAATGAACACAATGACAAGGGTATCGTTTCACTTCTTTTTATTAATCTTATGCCACATAAAGATATAGATAAAAAAGGTTGCGCAACCCGTGATGTTTATCAATTTGCCAATGTTAGACAACAGTACGCAACTGTGGCAGATGATGCCCAACATGATGCGACGTTACCTATTGAATACATAAATGTAATAATAAAAAATTATAGTCCTGTGCAAGTTCCAACTATTGTATTTAATTGTGCAATAATTCCAGTAGATCAATAAATAAAAAAAGTATAAAGCATGATACTAAACTCTAGCAAATTTGAAGTGATTTACGAGTAAGTTTATTTATAGTAACAAGAACATTAATAAAACCAGTTTTTTTTGTGGATCGCACCGCAAAAATATAATTAGTTTTATTGATCTTATTGAAGTTACTTTTCCAGTCAATTTTGAAGATGAACCTTTAGATATTTGGAGCTGTATACATCTTAATTAACCTTGATCTAGTGGGATAGCATCACACACGGAAAACCGATGTGATTTAGCAATTTGCTGTTGCGTTTCGTACAGTAAAGATTTTTAACCAAATCCTCCCACATTCTGAATGACTTCTTTGAGATCCACAACGAATTTATGATTCTTCTAGTATTGCGAGTGTTTATGAGAAATGGACATTACTTACCATAAGTTGATCCACTTGTACGATTACTTTATTATTAAAAGCGGTATAGATTGTTATATAAAATATGACGCCATTTTTTTTATAACATAAGCCAGCAAACTAGCAAGTGTGTCACCTGATGTTAAGTGATTTCCACCGCCCATATACGTCCACAATACTAGAAGAATCATGGGCGCGTTGTCGACCTTAAAGGAAAGGGATAATTAGGCATTGGAAAGGGGAGGGGGTTTCGGGCCTCTGGATATCTCGTACGAAACGCAGCAACATGATGCTGCTCATTTGCGTCGGTTTTCTGTGAGACTGTGGTAACGGCCCGGTCGAGCCGGTAGACAAAACTGTCTACACTTGGCTCTACCACTCATAAAAGAACTCGTAAAGAATGTTTGATAAAACATCGTACAGATTACAGCAGAAAATGAATGATTTCGATCAAACTTCTAACTTTAACCCTATTTATTACAAGGGCTTCAAAAAAATAATTTCTTCAGCAAAAATGGATGATTAATTCCGTTGTACGCTAACAGATTCCATTATATTCCTCATCAAAACTTTTCACAAGTCAAAAGTTTTGTTTTACGACCTCTTAAATGAATTTGCATTCATTGAGATCTCCCTTTTCCTTACACGCCAGATGAATTTGATAAGTATTCTAATTCGGATTAATGTTTTTCACCTAAAGTAATATAGCCATTAATTTTAAAACTAGTTCTGCCGGCCTGCTGGCCGTCGTTTATTAAAAGGTTACATCCATGACTATTAATAGCAAAAATAAGTGTTTTGTTTTAAATGTTGCGTTTATAGTGGCTAAATGTTGTAAAATAATTTTATACAAAAAACGCATTCTTACAACGCCAGACTGATAAAAACGGCGTTATCTAAGTAAATCTGCTACATTGAACTATCCACTATTACTCGTGCTATGATACAAAATGGCAAAAAAGGCGTTACTGTTTATAGTTTGTATAATATATCGAGTTGTTGCATTTGTGCATATATTTACCCCTAAAATATGCACTACATAGCCATACTTAATAGAATTACAGTGTGAAGTAATCGTGACAGCACACAATCACAGGGTCACCACTTTCCTCTTCGGATTTTGAAAAAGCATTAAACAGGCCCGCATGATTCTGGTGACCACTGAAAAACTCATTGTTTGTCGGTGGTTGTTGTTTTATTTGGACTGCACTGCGCTTACGATCAGATGTAGTTAGTGCAGTCACTTTACCGTGCATGGAAAAAAAGGTTGTGAAATACACAAACACACTCAAAGTTTATACATACCTTCTACTTCTTCTAACGCATAGTATGCAAACTGCAGTGGTACATGCACCTACGAAGACAATGCACCCAAGTGCTACCACGCTGATCTCCATGGTAGTCAGCATTCGACTGCCACTCCTAGCTTGGACCATGGTAGTGTCACCGACTTCCAAGACCCGGAACCCTGCGAGATCGTGTCGGAGTTCTGCTTCTCGTTTCATTAATGACCTATGGAGTAACAAATTGATGGAATAGTGAAGCTTGTATTCCAGCTCATTGAAATTTTGGTCCATAACCATGTTGGGTCTAGGATGTAATTTTTTTATTATTTTGACACGGGGAAAAGACTATGCTGATGGAAATAACCGTCTAAATATAACGATGATCAGAGAGATAAATTGTCTATCTAGGTTAGCAAGAACATTGCTGGCCTGTCTCGATTCAATTTAAAGTACGCATTTCAATCGGCTATTTTTTATATGCCACAATCTTTCTCTATAAAATCTATATTTTTAATGATTAGTGACATGGTCTATCAAACATACAATAATACATATAACTATAGTTAAATCTAGCAGTATTAATTATCAACTGTTACAAAAACTACTAACCTCTGCAGCTCATCCATATCTATAATAGCATTTGATAGAGGATCCACAGCATAAATGTACATGTCAGTTCTGAAATAAGAAAAACGTTTTAAAAATATTGATGGATGACGGCTTTTTCGGTTCTTGATGGATTCTCATGTCCCTTAATAGTTTCGGCAAAACAAGCTAGAACGATTTTATCATTATCGAAAATAATATTAATGATAACAGCTTGTAGCGCAGTGGGCGTGTTGCCGGCTGTGAAAAGAGAGGCCGTGGGTTCAATTCCCGCACTAAGACAAATATTTGTGCGATCTACAGATATTTGTTTCGGGTCTGCGTATTGTGGGACCGCAAGTCCCTCTTAGTTCCTGATACCCACGATACCGGTTAACCTAGTGTGGGATCAGGACTATGTATGTGACTGTTGGGTGTATTTATTTATAACATAACCTCACGCTTTTATCCTCAAAGGAGTAGGTAAAGCTTCAACTAGTGCTCCACCCACGTTTTGCCGAGCTCATTTCCGTCTTACCATGAGGGGGTAATCCTATTGACGTACCGGACACAAATTCCAATCCCAAGCAATTCATGTGTGATTTTTCAAACGAAAACTCAATAAAAATACTGATTTCCCAACCTGGGAATTGAACCCAGGACCTCACGCTTACATGCTGCCACTAAGCTCATGAGGCGATTATATTATGATATTAGTAATAATAATAGTATAACAAATAATTTCTGATAATTCTTTTTGGTATCCATTTACTTCCTCGTTGTTATCTAAGATTTTGACCTTGAATTAATCCCAAGAAATTTTAGTATAATATTTGTTTAAAACTGAGAATAATGATTTCTAAGAGCGGGAATTATTTTTCATCACCATTTTTTGCTTTTTTTATGTTAAGTATTTAGCTGGAAACTCTGTGACACCAGTTACATTCTCTCAAAATGGAACACAAGAGTTAAGCCTTAACTGCTCCATGAAGAGCTGCTCCAGAAATAGCTATATTAATAGTATCTAACTAGATTGACTCTTGTACATAAGATTCTTACAACTTAGTAAAGCATATTGAATGCCTCGTAAATTACAAATGTCAAACAACGATGCCCTTGTTGTCAAACTGTTGATTCATTGATTAAAAATATTATGTGTTCTTGTACTCACGCTTGTCCATCCATGATAGCCTTCGTATTTGCTTCCAGTCTTCTTACCCTGATGTCAAACCCTGTCATTCCGGTAAGCGAGCGAGTGATGTTTTCTATTTCTCTTTCTACTTCCATGGGTTTTGCACCTACTACTAGTACTAATTGCTTGTTTTCGTCTAAGACATAAACCTGAGAGATTAAAATAAGAGTTAAAAACTTGGTGGTTAGGTTGGTGAGGCTAAGCAATTAAAATTTGTTATTTAATGACGGTTTCTGTCGATTCCAAAGAGGCTTACATATTCTTATCTCTATATTAGTTCATTTTTATAGTAATATAAAGCATACTTACAAAAACATTTGCTATAGCAGACTTGCCGTCATCGGCACCTTTCTTATCCGTTGCTTTTACATCAAAACCGAACACTCTTCCGGCGTCCCTTGTAAGTGCCGATACCACTCGCACTTGTCCCGATACTGGATCTATCGCAAACCGAGGTGCTTGTTCATTGATTATTTGGTAGCGAATGTCTGCATTAACACCTATGTCAGCATCTGTTGCCTGTAGTATGTAAAAAAAAACAGTCGAATAAAGGCCGTAGTAGTCTATATTATGTATAATGTTTAAATTTATTAGTAGGTTTCTTAAAGTATATATATGTCAAGTGTCGATTACATCTACAACCGAAAATCACTATTGCGGGATCAAGTCTCAAATGAAATGAATGAACATGAAAACAGTAGAACTGTTCCTGATTTTATCACTGGAAGTTTTAATTTAGATCCTAATTGTAATATTTGGTAAATCAAAAGTGACTTTCCTTTTTCTGAGATTAAGAAGCCTTCTATCAAAAGTTAAGTAAATAAAATGTTAAATGATAAACATACCACCAATTGCATAACTTGATACCCAAATGGCGCAGTAGTAGGGATAGCGGTTACCAGCGGACGAATACCGTTCGTAAACTTCGGGGCATTATCATTCACATCTTTTATTCTTACAATTATTTTAACGTCGTATTTCGTCATTCCTTCTAATACATCATCAGCTACAGGATATATCATATGGGGTAGTTCTCTGCTGATCTTTTGCCTTTCTGCTCTTACTACCACTTCATAAACATCTTTCACTTCTCGATCAGGACTCCTTACTAAATAAAGAGTACCATTTCTTGGATCTATCACAAATGTTCTTTTAATATCAGAGTCATTTTCATTGAATATGTAATATTTCATTTTGAAATTCTCATAATATTCTGTTAGGTTTAGTGTAACTAATTCTACAGGTGTGTTTACGTTTTCTTCAATCTCTAATTCATAGTATCGGGATATGAATACTGGTTTATCAGAAACCTCCTGTTCATCTGGCACGTCAGTAACTGTCAGCATTAATAATGCTGTTGAGCTTAAACTAGGTGATCCTAAATCTGATGCAACAATTGTTACGTTATGTACTGTCTGACTTTCATAATCTAAGCGCCCAGTTGTAGTTATTATACCTTCTTTGGAGTCTATAGTAAAGAGATTTAATTGATTTTTCTTTTGAGGAAGACTGTACAAGATTAAGCCGTTGCCATTGCCAACAAAGTCTGAATCATTAGCGTAGACTCTAGTGACTGTCGTGCCTATTGGTGCATTTTCTTCTAGAGTGGCCTTATACACTGGTATCATCATTACTGATTCAAAGTTATGATTAGATAATTCATCAGCTTCAGGATGTTTCCATTCGAGAATTTCATCAAAACCAAAGAACTTTGGTGCGTTGTCATTTATATCTAAGACTTGAACTTCAACACTTACAGATGATGACAATTTCTTCTCCTGACCATTATCTCTTGCTACTACGGTAAGAATATATTTATCTTCTTTTTCTCTATCTAATTCTCCATTTACACTCAATACTCCACTTAAAGGGGATATCTCAAAAGGCAAATCCTCACTAGACGGCTGTAAAAAGTACGTCAAGTTAGCATTTTGGCCAAAATCGGCGTCAGTAGCGTCAACTTTGCCCAATACTCGTCGGGTATATTGTGCTTCTTCGACATCAAAATTGTACCAAGATTTTTTGAACATTGGAAAATGATCGTTCACGTCCTTTACAAAAATTCTTACTAACATATGATCACTTAAGTCGCCCCCATCTAAAGCAGACATATTAAGTCTAAATTCAGACTCAGGAGGTAATGCTCTTGCAACCATTAGATTACCATGTAGTTCATTTATAACAAAATATTTTTTTGCCGATAAAACATCCGATGGTGAAGTGTTTGGTGGGATGAAATCTATGGACACAAAGTCATATTTAACTTGGCCGTTCACACCACTATCTCTGTCAATAGCATTCACTGTTAATATAGTAGATCCTACAGCAACATTTTCGGGAACCATAAATAACGGACCTAAATTTTCAACGTTAAAAGCAAACTTATTTTTAGGCATTGCCTCAACTTTTGTTTCTCCAGAAGTTCCGTTAGGATTTCTTTCTTGATATATTTTCACGTCCCCTTGTTCATCGGCTTCAATTAATTCTACATTTTCTCCTAAAGGAATGATGATTTCACTGAATTTTGGTGCATTATCATTTACATCAACGATAATCAAAATTAGTTTTGCTTCTGAACTCAACCCTCCCCTATCTCTTGCTACTACTTTAAGAGTATAACCGCTTTTTTCTTCTCTATCTAATGTATCACCAACAAATGTGACAACTCCAGTATTTTCATCTACTTCAAACAATTCGTGGCCTTCTCCTACAAGAGTATAAGCGAATAAAGCATTTTGGCCTTCATCTGCATCTTTAGCTTTTATTTTAGTTGTCATATTAATTTCGGTGCCCTTCTCAGAATTTTCTTTAATGAACCCTTCGTATGCTGAATACTCGAATATTGGAGGATTATCATTATCATCATCGACATGTATTGTTACTTGATATATTCCAGCGCCTGATATAACACCTTTGTTGAATTCTGCTATAACTGTCATTCTATATGTGTCTCTAGTTTCTCTGTCTAATGGTTTTTGTGCGTAGATGGTTCCGTCTTGCGCTGAAAAAAAGAAATAATTGTTTATATACTCGTGTAGACAAGATTTTTTTTAAAAAAATAATTGAAATAAACTGATGTTGTATTTATTAGTCGAACCGGCTCATCAACATGTAAACTCACCTATGGCAATATCGTCTGTCACATCTTGCTGGTTTGCAATCAAAAATCTTATATTACCAGAACTGTTATTTGAAATAGAACTCATATTTAATTGGAATATTTGTCCCACGGTTGCTCCAGCTATATTTTCCTTAACATGGAATACTAAAGGAGAATGAGCACCCCTGAAAAAAAAATATCGGTAAGCTAAAAAACTACTTTTCTGGATGGTTATAATTTTGTCTCAAATACTTTCAGGATCAAAATTTGCCTTATTTCGTCACTTGCGGAATAGAGTAAAACACATCATCCCTATTTTAATTATACCAATTATATATTTTATGACATCAGGCTTTGTATGAATTTGTGATATTATATATATAATATCACAATAAACCTACAAAGTTTCCTTATAAAACAAAAACCAGAGGAATTTATGGATGTGCCCCAACCTTAAATAAGAAAATAAGAATAAGGATAAGGCAACCTTAGTAAGGCCAAGAATAAGGCAGATAAAGGTGAAACCATTTAAGTCTCTTGAAATTCGCAGTCACCTTTGCATTGGAGACACAACAGCAAGCTATACATTCACGTTAGTTTTCTAACAGATATTGGTGCTACCTCGAGGCCGACTTATTCATGCTGTAGTTAAAACTGCCCATAGCGCCACTTTAACACTCAGCAGAAGCAAAGCGGGCCATCAGCCAAATCATCTGCTTGCATTACCTGTATACATAAATGATTACCTTAACAGAACCCCTCTTTCATCATTCACATCCACGACGTGAACAGTAGCATTGGTAGATACAGAGATGTTGGTGTTCTCCTTTATAGCAACAGCCTCGAAGTCATACATCGGCCGGTCGTACTTAGTTAACTCATCAATCACTGTGATTACTCCAGATCTCTCTTCTACTGCAAAGGGTACTGCAGAAATACAAAACCAAGATTATCAATTTGTAAGAACGTCTAAGTATACTTGATAGTATAAGATCTAAGAAGTATATATGTGAGCCCTGTTGTGTTTTGATTTGAAGGATGTTGAAGCCAGTGAAATTACTCGGCATTACGAGAGTTAACACCTTATGTCTCGGGCTGACGAGCGCAGTTCAGTGCCATACATTGCTTTATAATTCAAAGTTATGTGTGGTGTTGCTTCTGCTTATGGGCAGGCGTGGCGCTTACCATTAGGCGAGCGACTTGCTCGTCTCGTCATTCAATTAAATAATAATAAAAAGGTTTGAATATTGATTCTGATATCACAGTTAAAATACCCAGGGTATGCCGGGTTTTTATTACATATTGTATAGAGAGTAGTTAAGAAGCATTTATATGTATATGCCGGTATATTTATGGCGACTACCCATAAACTTATTGTTTGTCGGTGGTCGCTAGTTTTTTTTGGACTGCACTGCACTTACATCAGGTACACCTGCACTACAGTACAGTCACTTTGCTGTGCTTGGATAAAATAAATCGTAGCCAAATTCACTTTCGTTATAAAAATGATTAAGTATTTTCAGAAGTAGAAACATTTTATTTCTAAGTCCTCCCTATCTTTTCAGTTGATTGATTTTCTAGCGAGATAAAGACAACTTCGCTTTCTGAGAGACTGACTGACTACATTGTTTAATGTAGACAATTAAATATGGGAGCCATTAAATCTTATAAGACTTTCAGTGGCGGGTATTTCACATACAGATGGTAACTATACCATCTATTCCCAGTTTGATCCTAAACTAATTTTGAACATGTCTCACGACTTACGTACCTCCCTCCTCGTATCCGTGAAGTAAGTCATAGGAAATCTCACTTCTATCTAGCGCATCATTCACACGTATTTGTCCAACACTGGTTCCAATACCAACATTTGAACCAACCCAAAACTCGTACGGAGCTCCGATAAAGTCAGGTATATCTGGCTTGTTGCCTGTAAAATATGAAATAAATATATGCATCTAAAAATTTAAAATTTTATTTTTATTAAATTTAAAATATCTTTCAAAACTAAGGACTCATCAATTAAGATGATTACATCTTCTAATGATTGAAATAGAGGTATAGTAGTACATTATATTAAAAGATTATGAAAATAATAAATAGAAAGTTTTCTTTATTTTTTTTTATTAATATAATATTTAACTTAACTATTTTTCACTACGTTAGATGTAATCTAGGAAAGGGATCACATGAAGAGACAATAACTTATGATTTTGTAATAGTACTGATTACCTTTAGTTGCCCTCGTGACATCAATAGTAACAACAGCTAAGGAATATCTTCTTTCACTTGGATTAGCGGGTTGATCTGAAGCTTCTATAAATAATGCATGTCTCCCTTCAACTATGGGTGATTCTGCCACACTGACATCACCAGTTTCAGCATCCACTTGAAACGGGGACGTTATAGTTAAGTTACTAGTCCTTTGTAAATCGTATAAAACCATACCATTCCTCCCTAAATCAGGGTCAACTGCCTTTACTTTTCCAATAAAAGACCCTACTTTAGCATTTGATTTTATTGTGAATTCGTAGAGATTACTTGGTACGAATGCTGGATTGTTATCGTTGGCATCTAGTAGAGTAACTTCTACTTTAACATAAGACATGAGTTCATCTTCAAGGTATTCTATATTTTCTCTCTTAGGTCCGAGTTTGTCTGGAAAGACGTAAGTTGTTTTGTCTGTTGGTGCTGGAGATCTGGTGGTGGTGGGTTGGCGACGCCATTTTGCCAGACGTTGTTTGTCTAGGAAAGTACCCACAACGCTAGGATTCTTCTCTTTTGCGAAGACTTTCATTCTTATTGACGAATGGACTTCTCTATCTAATACGGACTGAAAATAAATAAAAAACTCAAAAACATTGTAGCATGGGTTAATGTAATTTTTATTAGTTTTATAAGAAATATAAACCTATGGTTCATAGTTTACTAGGTCGTAGTTTAAAGTAAATATATTATTAGATGTAATGTGTGATCAAGTTATTTATTTTAGATTCACCTGATTCCTAACAGTAAGCCATCCAGTTCTAGGGTCGATAGAGAAAGCTCCTTCTTGATCACTAAGTTGGTAACTGAACTCTCCATTATCACCTTGGTCCTTATCTGTAGCCATTACTTGCAGAACACTGAAACCTGAGATGTGCCATTTAGGAAAATATAAATAGTTAAATATATGGATTGACATCAGTTGTGATTACTGTGTCGGGCAATTTGGTTTAGCTATTTGAGTCATGATTTAAAGTAGTAGAGCACCACTTTAGACAGCTTTTTATTCAACAGCCAGCTCGACCGTTGAAGCCTTGCAGACTTTATTCGATGTGATGTGGTTGCTTGCTGTTGCATTTTGTACAGTAATAAAGGTTTCCAAACGTAGAAATCAAAATCTCCCTCCTTCTTATAAAGTTGGCAACTCATCCATAATTCTTCAAGAATTGTGGATGTTTATAGTCGGTAGAGATCACTCATCATCAGCTGAAGTACTTCCTCGTTTGCTAGCCTTTGTTATTTAAAAAATAATTTAGTAGATTAGTTTTTATTTCTTCATAAGTACATTTAAGGGAAGTAAATTCCAGCAGTTTATAATTAGAATCGTTAAATTTCCCACCGGATATTCATTATTTGCACGTAGTAGTCGCTGTTTTTTTGGACTGCACTTCGCTTACCATCTGGTGTAGTGCAGGCACTATGTCGTGCTCGGATAAAAAAAATGAATGAAAGCAACTTTTATTATGATATCGTTTTATATAGTTCATGGACTAAACATTGCAGTATAATATGTCAAGGCATCATATTAAATAAAGTATCCGACATTTTCAGTTTAATTAATCGAACCATGATCGAGTTTCTTTCATCAAGGCCCTTTAGCTTGCAGCGTTGAACTATTTATATTCTTATACATTATAGAATGAAATACTCCAGGGGATCTTATTATAATTTACTACAAACAGATAAGTAGAAATTGAAGAATAAACTTATGATAGCGCCACTTACGTGCCTAAATTTATTTATATGTTCCTAAAAGATATGATAAAAACGATTCTTATAGTAGTAGGTAGTAAATTACCATGTTGATTACTATACTGTTATTGCTCATTTCTGGGAATTTCAAAGGATTCGAGGATGCTTTAACTACATTTAAGGGAGTCAGCCCTTCAAAGTCCTCTAAATTTATAAAGTAAGTAAAGCTGAACAAACCATTTGGAAGGTTTTCCACAATGCTGATATTATAAAAGTCCACTTCAAATTCCGGCAGATTGTCATTGAGATCCAATATTTCGATTTCTACCCTAGCATGTGCAGTCTTTAACGGATTATCTACTTGTGATGCTTGTATTTGTAGAATAAATGTGTTTCCTGAAAGAGAAAATAGCATCAAACTATTTTTTTCAACCCATCGGTCATGTCACAGTGAGATTAAATCGTCGTCAGTGTCAGGTCGTCCAACACCCGTTTGGCATTTAAAGTGATATTTTAGAAGCTGCTGGATGGAATGGCAGATTAGCAACATTAGTTCATTATGGTAGGGGAGCCCACGATGCTAAATGGGGATTTACTCGAGCGTCGTAGAGACCTATTGGGATGCAAAGCTTAGATGATATGAAGAAAAAAATGTTATATGATATATACCTTTACATCGGTGGGGGAAGCGGCTATAGATTTTTAAATATGTAAAAAAAAACTGTTGCATGGACATCCTCGAGCGCGTCAGATATTGATAGCATCAATGCCCTACGTATTTTTAATAATGTACGTATGTTAATCTGATCGTTTGCATGATGCGGGTGGTTGTATTTAAGAGTTGAAAATGAAAAAAAAAAAAAATTAATCGAGCGCGTCAGATTTTCTAAGGGAGTGTTAAGTGCACCAAAAAAAAGCTCTCATTCACTAATCTGATGATTTCGATGGGACGCAAACTCGCGGCCATTTTCATAATGTGCAAAAAAAATTCGCCATTTTGAAATACTCAAGCGCGTCAGATTAAGATATACATAGTTCATCTTTATGTTCCAAACGTACTGACTCATAATCTGACGATTATCTAGAGGGATTGGCCTGATCTGACAAAAAAAAATTAGAAAAACGGTTCACCTTAAAGGCCATCCCTGCAACTTCCCGCTAATTCCATTCCTGGGCTCTTAAAATTGTACTTATGACGTTTTTGAGCTCAAAATATAATTTATGTGATATTTTGAGCTCGCTGAGTTCAAAGAAATAATATTTCTATGCATTTGAGCTCTCCCAGCTCGAACACTATTTTTGGAATTTTCAAACCGCAATAACTTTTGAATGGATCAACCGATTTTCACGCGGTTGGCGGCATTCGACGCAGTTTTATCATCCTCATAAGTTGCAATTTTAATTGATCGAACCACAAATTTCGGAGTAATCCCGAAAAAACACTTTTTCGGGTTTCTTTCGTTCACGATATCTCTCGAACGAATCAACCGCTTTTGACCAGCTTGGTGGCGATCGACGTGGTTTTTCAAGCTCAAAGGCGGATTAGTTTTTGAAGTTGATCGATAAAGCCGGTTAATAGTTATTCCAAAAATTATATTGCAAACACGTTGTAAACAGTATGCCACGAGTCTTTATGATCAATGATGGCGTCATGGCAACAGAAACCAGAGTGGGGACGGAGTGAGAGAGTAATAGATAGAGAAAGAGTGAGAGAGGAATAGAAACGCGGAGAAGGAAATGTAGGCATCACGCAACTGCACGCATTTAACTTTATCGACGAATTTTGTTATTTCGGCTTGCGGAAATCGTCAGATTATATATTTTTCATTATTCTTGAATTATTTCCTTCAAAATAAAAAAAAATTTTGCTACGCTCGAGAATGTCGAGATGACGTTTTTTTTTTACAACTTTGTTGCCCTCCGCTTTTTTTACGTCACTCTCAAATTGTCAGATTAGTGGAATATACACTTTTTAGGATGTAATTAACTCACCCTACCTTAATCTGACGCGCTCGAGAATTTCTGATGGTCAATTTTTTTTTACTAATCTGATCCTGTATCCTTCACGGGCGGCCTTATATATGGGCCTCATGTTTTGTGGAGGTACTTAACCGGGTACAAGGTATCCCCCTGTATATTAATCTGTCGCGCTTTAGTAAATCCCGAAATCCCCGCTTGGGCTCCCCTACCATTAGTAGTATTTATTTATATGTACGTATATATCTGGATATATGTATCTATACTATTTTTTAAAATATTATATTTATGTATGCATGTTTTTCTAATTTATATCCTTCTTGCACCTTGTTCGTTCTGCATCACCCTAAGACTGACTGGGAGAAAATGCCTATGGCATTAAGTATGCCCTTTTACCATTTATGTATATAAACTATTTATATAAATAAACACTTTATATCACCCTCCCCTTACGAATCCTTAATTATCCGTTACCTTTAAGATATCCGGAGGCCCTCCCCTTCCCAATCCATACTTTAAGCTGGCAACGCGCCCATGATTCTTCTGGTATTGTGGGCGTACATGGGCGATGAAGATCATTTACCATCAGGTGACCGATTTGCTCGTTTGCCGGTCTATGGTATCAAAAACATTTATTAGATTAGATTTATTAGATTATTCTTTTACCAGGTAATCCATTCTCGGCTTCAAGATCTATTTCCTTTTCCAGGAATAGCGTTCCATTTAAAGGATCTAATGCGAATAAGCCTCGTTCATTTCCAGCTAACAATTCATATCTTATAGCAGACCGCACTCCTACGTCTTGATCATACGCCCGAATTGGTTCCGGGAATAGTAGCTCTCTGTGAATGCGTTTGCCCTGAAATCCAATATTTTTACACATTTACTAGCCGACAAAAACGGAGGAGGTCCTGAATTCGACGCGTTCTTATATATCTGTTTAACGACGCATAATTCTCTGAGGGTAAAGAAACATTTATACAGACTATCATGATACTAGTGACCACCGATAAAGACATTGTTTGTCGGTGATCGCTAGTTTTTTATGGACGTCACTGCGCTTACCATCAGGTTTACAGCAGTCACTTTGCTATGCTCAGACAAAAAAAAGATAGTGATTTGATTTTACATATATGTATGTTCCAGAATGACAATAAAAGCAGGTAGCTCACGTGATAGTAAGCGCCACAGGTCTTATATAGACATAACACGCCACAGAATTATGAATTATAAATCACTGCATGGCACTGGCCTGCGATTATCATGCCTAGATATAAGATGTTAAGTATCATAAGGCCCAGTAATTTCACTGGCCGCAATGACCTTCAGACCGAAACACAACACGCTGCTGCTTTGCTTGATATTGAGGAAGCGGTGGTACCAACTCAAGCGCTCTCTGGATACGAGGAATTGCTTAGTGGATGCTCGATGAGAAAATAAATAACACCCAACAGTCACATACATAGTCCTGACCCCACAGTAAGATACGAGTCTTGTGTCGTGGGTATCAGGAACTACGAGAGATTTTCGGTCTCACAACACCCAGACCCCGAAAACAATATTTGTGGATCACACAAACAATTGTCTCGGTGCGGGGATCGAACCCGTGGCCTCTCACTTCACAGCCGGCTTCTCGCCCGCTGCGCCACGGAGACTGCCAAATATAAAATAAAATAAATATGTCAATTACCAGCAAGGGATAGAACTCCGGAATCTGAGTTTTGTAAACATCCAGAGTGAATTTGGGTGGCAGGTCATCGTTGTCTTGAACTACAACGTGGACGGTGGTATTGGAGCTACGTGGAGGAGAGCCACGATCCTGAAAAAAAAAGTGTATGTTTATGTCATGTGAATGTTAACGAAAGATATTTAATCAAAGAGGACAAATAAGTAATATTTTGTACATTTTTAATAATAATTATCTGTACTCATTACGAAAAAAAAATGGTGAAAATATTGGTTTGCAAATTTATTCGGTCACTAATGCCCAGTAATTTTACTAGCTTCAATGTCCTTCAAACCGAAACACAACAGTGCTTACACACTGTTGCTTGGCGGCAGACAAGGCGGTGGTACACAACCCAGACGGCCTCTCGCATACTACGGACCTACCACCTTGTACAGTTCGACGGATTACTGATACATTGAATATTACTAATATCTTAACAAATACTAATATTTCTTTTTTTTTATCCTGGCTCGGCAATGTGAATACGCTACAGCTGATGGTAAGTGTAGTGCAATCCAAGAATAGTGTCGACCAACGATAAACAATGTATCCATCGTATCTGGGATGAACTACGGGGTCCCTGCTAACGGAATACTGGCGACCCCGCAGTATCTCATCTCAGAGCCAAGGGGGAGGGGAAGGAAAAAAGGATGGGAAAAGGGTTAGGATCAGGGGGCAAGCCCCCTGGGGAGAACCGGATATACACTGGCTGACCCTGGAACGCGACCCACATAAGGTGGGCCACTATGGCAGGTTTTAGCACCAGTGTACGGTGGTCGCTATCCGGTCGGATACAAGTATCCTCCCACCAGCAATATATTGGTTTCATCTCTAGTAGTACCTCTCACTTTAGGGATAAAGGCAAGAGCTTATGCTATATGGCATTATATCCACCAGAAACAGATTTATTAGAAGTATGATTAATTCATTATACATTCTGTGTTAGAGATTTTAATTAGAAACAATTTTAGTTTTATGAACCAAAATAGAAACAGTTACAGAGTGCAAAGTGCCTTCTTAAACGAATAACTTCTTACTAAACTATCTAATTCAGTTACGTGACAGCGTGATGAAGGCTGCCGATTTAGTTAGGCTCTTAAACTAACTAACAGTGAAATTGCAATTAACATTCCAGCGACGCGTTATGGATGTGCCTGCAAAGCTAAATTCCATCAAAATGTTGCTACTTTGGTATTAGAAGGTCACATACACGTGCTTATGTTTAATAGATAAATATTTAACGAAGTTTGGACTGCGTTTGTAATCCTCCTTCCATATTTTTTTATAGCATAGACCAGCAAACGAGCAAGTGGGTCACCTGATGGTTAGTGATCTTCACCGACCATGAACACCAACAATACCAAAAGAATGACGGACGCATTGCCGATCTTTAAGAAACATTAAAGGATTGGCAAGAGAAGGGGCCTCCAAATATCTCACTCACTATACGAAACGCAGTTGCAAGACGCTACTTTACGTCTGGGGTAACCGGGTGAGCTGGCCCATTTATGCTGACCAAACTGTCTAGAGCATGGTTCTACCACTCATTTACTCTTTATTTATTTCCACTTCCGGATAATATTCTCATAAGAGAACAAGTACATCATCTAAATAATAATTTGAGTTGTAAACAGTCGGAATGTAATCATAAAGTATTGCAAGTTACCAACAATGTTTCATAATGTTGAAAGGGAATATTAGTACGCTATAGCAAACTTACGTATTTGCTTTATTCGCTCTTTGATAATAATTAAGAATATTAATGTGCTTAAGTCTGTGGAAGTTAAGACAGATTATTTGGTTTCTTGCTGAGTCCTTTTTTAAATTAATATTTGTTCAAGACCAAAAAATTAATACGGTATATTATATGAGTTATTTTTTAAATTAGTATTTGTTCAAGACCAAAAACTTAATACTGTATATACTGAATAAATACTGAAACGTAGCGTCACTAAAATATGTAGATTAATATTCAAGGTTTACCTGCTAGAATGATTACAATCATATAAAAGGAGGGAAAAAGAAGCCTAAACAAAATAAGGACGCATTGTGTGAGATAAGATATTAACAAAAACTGCTGTTTGGAAATAGCTGCAGGGGAAAACATGCTGCACCGATCCATAAATTATAATTATATCCCGACTAGATAGCAATCAATGTATATTGGTGAAAAACCTGCCATAGTCACTCGTTCAGGCGAGTCACATCCCGAGGTTAGCCAGTATATATAATCCAGTAAATGTAGGCTGGCAAAATTTACGAGAGACAGTTAACACTAAGTCCAATGTAGTCGCTTTACCAGGCCAGGTTGAAGAAAAGTATGAATTAGGATCAAGACAGAAATATTTTGAATTATAACAATCAAGAGAATTACTAGTTTTCTGTGAATATGTTCTAGGACAGAAAGTAGTCTTACGCAATAGCAATAAAAATCGATGCATATCAGCACGTCTTGGATGGCCAATTTGCCTTCATTATTATTAAACCGTAACGAAGATTTGATGTATAGGCTGTTTTTAATCAAATGTTATTCGGCAATATTTGTTGCGTTATAAATAATAACTCTAGCGGAGTAATAGAGCATTTAGAACAGATTGATTTATTGTGTCTTATTAAGCAATTTGCTAATAAAATACCTTTACACAAGCTAATTGCTGAATCAAAATATATGTGGCTGGTGCTGGTGATTGCAAACTTGATACCACTAAAAAAAGTGTGTGTGTGCAATTCACACACAGCAAAAGTGAAATTTCATAAAAGTAGCATACAAAACAATGGGATAAACAATGAGGAGACGAAGATTACAGAAAACACTGTATACTTGTATACTTTTTCCTTTCATCTAATTTTCAAATCACAAGGATGCTAAATGAGTTTAACAGTAATTTACTGAACTACATAAACTTATCAGCATTTATTATCATACCTATGTATTACTTTTGTTTATCACGCAATATGAAGAAATTATTAACCAAATACAATTAAATTAGTGTGGAGCTCTAAAGACGACTAGAATTAATAACTTTTATTTGCAACCATTTTTTTTTAATTTGATAACTCATTGACTAACGAAAAGTACATAGTATAATCAACAGTTTTAGATCGAACACTTCTAAAAAGCTAGTATAGTTTACAAACACATCAATAGACAGCGCTACAACGAAAACTGATCGCTGACCGCGTTATAGTTTACTTAACGTTGTGTATACATAAATCTTTCTTTTCTTACTTCAATATGAGAGCGCCAAAAGCGCTTACCCGAAAGTCCGGTGAAGCTGAAAACAACCGACTCACGTCAGGCTATCAGCATAGCGTCAAACAGCAAAAAAGAACTTCAATACTCTTAATTATTCCCTTCAACTATACTCTATATCTTTAAATTACTCACCGAAGCCATAATCACGAGTCTGAACTCCTTGTCTCCAGCATCATAGTCCAACGGTTTCCTCAACAGCAGGGCTGGTTTATGCGAGCTCTCCAGGGCAAAATGGCCCTCATCGTCTCCAGAAATTATGCTATACTGGACATCTGAGTTTGGTGTGTTTGGCTTATCACGGTCGAATGCGCGTATCCCTCTGAAGATTGTCAAACCTATGGGAACACAAGCGATTTAAATTTCAATAAAAGTTTGTTAAAAATAAAATTATTACGTCTTTTTATTAGTAAAAACGATGTCAGTCCTTAGGGACTGCCCTTTGTTATCATTTTTATTACCACTTGTAGTCATCTGAAATGTATAAGATTTCTAATGCTAACTTCATATTTCGGAGCCAACACTAGTAATTTTAAATGAGATTTTATAAATGTATTTCTGTAGTACAATCTGCCTTACGCTCTTTTCTGTTTTTTTTAAAGTGTAGACCGGCAAACGAGCAGATGGGTCACCTGATGGTAAGTGATCTCCACCGCCCATGTACGCCCACAATACTAGAAGAATCATAGGCGCGTTGGCTACCCTAAAGGAAAGGAATAATTAAGGGATTGGGAAACCAGTGCTTCGAAAATGCCCACAGGTCTGAGAAGAAGCACTAAGAAACTTAGACACAGCAGTATACGTCAATCATTACTTTCCAGTCTGTACTGTCACAATTTGGACCCTCCCTTGAGTCTAGCTATATTATTGTCGTTAGCAAGCCAACAGCCGACAGCTACTGGTGTTTACAAGTACTCTAGGGCATACGTAATCAAAGTATTTCTAGTGGAAAGTGAAATATGGTTATAATTGGATTGGTTCGGAGTTTTGAGTGGCAGCTCCCGTGGGATTTGTTAGAAGAAGGTTTTCGTTAGATGATTGATGGGTAACAGAACTGTTGGATGCACAACTATCGAAAGGCAGTTTGTTTTTTAGTAGAAGTATCATTACATTAGATTTTAGAAAGATATAGCTGTCCCGCGCGGCTCCGCCCGCGTGATCTGTATTTTCCGGGATAAAAGTAGCCTAACAGTGGCGCCATCTGTCAGCAATGTGTCACGCACCGACGCCATCTACTTAAAATATTGGTTTGTAGTACATGCTATGTATCAGAGATGGCGCTGTATTTAAAAAATGATTTTCCCTATTTTCCCGCTTTTCTATTGAAATTCTTCCTAGATTTTCGTTGCTATAAACCTCACGGAGCCCGAGACCTTTCCAACGAATGCAAAACCGTGGAAATCGGTTCGTGCGTTCTGGAGTTATATCGTCAGGAAGGAAAACCCGACTTATTTTTATATAATAGATTTATGGAAACTAAGAGTGGTAGAGCCACGCTGTAGATAGTTTTGTTTACAGCATGAATGGGCCGGCTCGATTGGGTGGTTACCACTGTCTCACAGAAAACCGACGAAAAGTAGCGGCTTACTGCTGCATTTTGTACGATGATTGAGATATCCGGACGCCCAAATACCCTTCGATTTCCCAATCCCTTCCCTTTAAGGTCGGCAACGCGCCTATGAATGTTCTAGTATTTTAGGCATACCCATGCGGTGGAGATCACCTAATATCAGGTGACCGAGTTGTTCGTTTTCCGCTATATGCTATTAAAAATCTATAACTTATTAGTAACATTTAGGTGCTTATTCTATTTTTGTATTCATTGCTCGCTTTAGTAAATAAGACTATGGAAGCATCAATGAAATAAATATTTACCTGTAGGAGTCAATTCATCCACAGTAACATGGTACGGCGTGTCCAGGAACACTGGGATATTGTCATTCACATCTTCTATGTACACCGTTACTGATAAATAAGCTGATATCTGAAAATAATAGAACATCATGTTAAGGTTATAAGTAAAGAGACGTATTTACAAGGTAGTAGGTCCCTTGTATGCGAGAGGTCGTCTGGGTTGGTACTTTGTCTTTGTCTATATCTGCCGCCAAGCAACAGTGTGTAAACACTGTTATGTTTCGGTTTGACGAACATTGAAGCCAGTGAAATTACTGGGCATTGTGAGACTTGACATCTTATGACTCGGAGTGACGAGGGTAGTTCACTGCCATGCAGTGCTTTATAATTCAAAGTTCTGTGTGGTGTTGCATCTGTTTATGGGTAGGCGAGCGATTTGCTCATCTCGTCATTCAATTAGGTAAATAAAAAAAAGAGAAGAGAAATTATTATTGACGTCGAATTAATCAACAAAATGTTTTGGTGCGTTTCTATTGCAGTTATTCGGCGAACAAATAAGTTGGTCATGTTATGGAAAGTGATGATTACTTTGGTACATTTAAAAACTTGGAGATAGTAAGTACGAGTCATCACCTACCTTTTACATCTACAATATCAGGTATATTTAATAAAGGTGCAGTCCGCTAGGTGTAGAAAATGTTTCTTACTTAACTTATAGGTACAACAAAACACTTTAGCACGATTTCGTATTAAGTTTAGTGAATAGGAGCTGCCACATACATATTCTGTATAAAAGTGAACCTAATGCAATCTTTATTAATTCTAAAGCCATTTTACCTATGAACCTTTGAGGGATTAAACACTGATAGGTACGTATTAAGGAAAACGTTAATAACTACTATGAGCCTACTCTTAAATAGCAGGCGTAAATGAAAATGAAATTGATAATTTTTATTAGACGGAGTCAAACTCAATCTAGCAGATGAACATTTGTCACAATCAATCACATAAAGAATATACATTAACACTCAGTCTGTTTCTACCTCTCTGCCTACTGTCCGACAAGTGTTTAAGGACTATCTACCACCCTGCGGTCAAGGAGAGTCAATAGTTACGTAATGAGGAAACACACGAAAGTGATAGTGGCCGAGCCAGTCAGTGCGTTTTTCTATTTAAAAATGCAGTTCTAGCCTTTTATGTCACATTCACTCTTGCAGCAACACTTCCTTTATTATTTCCTAGATTTTAAATTACTAAGAATTTTGAAAGTTAAACAGACATTATGTGAATTACAAATACGTGCATCTCGTTTCATATTTGGACGTGTTCAAATAAAATTGCAATGTGCTATTTTAAATTGAAGACATATTGTATTAAATGGTAAAATTTGTGGTATCCGATCGAAACGGAAGACCGGAAGAAGGATGAAGATAAATTTGTATATCATTGTACGGAAACTGTCGCTCGTCGTGCTTTGGACGGATACCTCAAAACATACCGATACAAATGTATAAAAAAAGGACGTGTCGGTATTTCGCAAGTCACCACACGCATACCTCAAAATCAGTCAGATGATGTGGAACATGATGTGTATCATTAAATAGATCTTTGTTCAACAAACCGCACTAAGTGATCCCTCGTATGCGAAAAAACTGTCGGCGTCATACTAAGCAACAAAATTATAACAGGATAACAAATGGTTTTAGTCTGCGAAATTATGCATTTACTACTTATATTGCTATAAGCTTTAATTCATTTGACGCCACTTATTAAAGACGAAATATAAAGATAATTTCTTTTCATGAATTCGAAACAAAAAACAGGCTAAGCTATCAAATAGATACTGGCGGGTAAATGTTATCTCGAAATGGTAACAATGAGAACAATACTGAGGCCAGAGAAGTACAAATTAAAAATGTCATAATAACAATTCATCTAGACTGGGAGAGATATCCCGCGGGAGAGCAACGATTTCAGTTTAAAAAGTATTAAAATTGACCGACAAAAGTATGTGGGTGAAGGACGACCCTAACTATGGGTCCATTGAAATTTGATTTCATTTAAATTGATAAATATATTCTCAGTGCCATTCTCATTTTAACCACTAAAATATTCAATCATGAGTGAACTATGATACTCTACTGCTATTGTGCATTCTGATAATAAAATTACTTTAAAATTATGCAGTTAATCTGGAATACATGAGTTTACATTAACAAAAGATTTATGAGTTATATAAAATGGCTTAAAATAGAAACGGGCTGATGAAATTGATTGAGTAGAAGTTGATGGATTAACTAGATTCCTAATTGGACGGGAACAACAGGAAAAATAAAAAGGGTATGAACCATGGAGCGATGAATTGATAATAATAAACCAGCAGGAAAAGAGTGAGGTACTAAGACAATCAATAAAATTACTTCAATAACAATATAGTATGTGGTAATACAGACACATATATATTATTCTCTAAGCGAGTAGATTTAGAGAATATGTAGTAAGGGTCTACTTGAGACGATCAGATGCGATCGTGAATACTTCCAGCTCATTGTTTGGCGTTTTTAAACGAGGGTTATTATACGCTGCTTTTAACAATACTTTTGAAAAACCGCCGTTAAATAATTGGCAAAATGTTTTTATTTGTGCGTTTTTATGGTGTTGAGTTTTAGTACTGGAATGAACAAACTGTAGTATCTCTATTAACGTCAAGAATTTATCTTTTTTGAAAAATTGAATGAGAACAAAACTATTAACTTTGGATAAAACAATTAGATTGCTTCTCAATATAAAAATCGTATTCAACTACTCCATTTAATTTTCTATTCACCTCCTTTGACCATAGTTTCTGCATTTTATGAAGATTAGAACTTTACCCGCTTGCGTGTTACTCCTATTGTATGTACCCCAATACGACTAGTCGTGTTTTTTATTTACTTGAATGACTATATGAGCAAGTCGCTCGCCTGATGTTAAACAGAAGCAACATCACACAGATATTTGAATGACAAAGCACTACATGGCACTAGACTACCGTCGTCACCTCGAGACATGAGATGTTAAATTTTAAAATGCCCAGCAATTTCACTGGTTCCAATGTCCTTCAAACCGTGCTTACTCACTGCAGCTTGACGGCAGAAATAGAGAAAGTGGTGGTACCATCCCAGACGGCTTCTCACATACAACAGATCTACTAAATCACGTGATTCCGAAATCACGCATATATATCGAAAGTGTTGATGCTAGGAATATGCCCAGCTCTGCAAGTAGCATTCCTTTTTTTCTTATTATATATTACTAGCTGTGCCTCGCGGCTCCGCCCGCGTATGTGCTTTTTCCGGGATAAAAGTAGTCTAAATGAGAAATGATTAAATTACTAAAATGGCTATTAAAAAATAGGAGTTGGTGATAAAAGGGTAAAAATTTAGGGTTGTATGTATTTTTTAATGCTGTATCATTAAAAAAAAATATATCTAAAAATTAAAAAAAAAAATAGCGGTGTACTACCCTTAACATTTAGGGGGATGAAAAATAGATGTTGTCCGATTCTCAGACATACCCAATATGCACACAAAATTTCATGAGAATCGGTCAAGCCGTTTCGGAGGAGTTTAACTACAAACACCGCGACACGAGAATTTTATATATTAGATTAGACTGGCAAAGGAGCAAATGGGTCACCTGGTGGAGAGTGATCTCCACAGCCAGTGTACGTCCACAACACCAAAAGCACTAAAAGTATCATGGGCGCGTTGGCGACCTTAAAGATAAGAGATAATTAGGTAAGGGGTTGAGGCGTGGAGGGGGATATGGGCCTCCGAATATTTGACTCACCATACGAAACCCAACAACAAGCCTCTAATTTACGTCAGTATTCTGTGAGACAGTGATAACGACCCGATCGAGCCGGCCCATTTATGTTGTAGACAAAACTGTCGACAACGTGGTATCATCATTAATCATTCGAAAAACAAACCAAATCGTCTCCAGCATCGAAGTCACATCCAAGCCTGAACTTGACGACATTCTGGGGCGAGTCGCTGTCCACGAGGGTGTCGACGCTCTGCGCCAGCACCACGGATATATGGGTCCTGTTCAGGTCTCTGTATGTGAAGAGATGGGCGTCCTCTTCCTTGTCCACTGGCTGGAGGCTTAGGTTTTTTCTGGAATGGAAATATTTTTTGGTTTAGTCTTTGTTACATTAAAGATCATGTTGGGCAGGTCATCTGTGCTATTGGTTTTATTTTATTTTTATATTTGTGGAGCCCTCCTCCCCTCCCTAGACATTACTAGTGTCTAGCACCTCTGTTACACTGAAAATCGGCGTCAAGTAACATAGCTATGATAATGTGCTTCGAGTAGTCACTAGGATTGTCGAATCCTAAAACTTTCAACGGCAACACAACCACGATCCATTCATATTGTGGATATTTATGAGTGGTGGTGATTTACCATCAGGTAACCCACTGGTTCGTGGGCTTCTGCTAGAAAAATATTACAGCGCCATCTGTTAATCTCATATGTATACTATAACAACTTGGAATAAAATAAATTACTTGACCACACTTACACACATTTTGTAGACAAAAATGTCTATAGAGTCACTCTACTTCTTAGTAATTCTGCTATAATAGTAAAAATTAAAAACAGACATTCTTTATTTTAAATTGGTCTAATTTTGTCAACGGGCGATAATAGTTTTTCAATAATACAAGAACAGTTAAAAATCTATAACAGTGACATCTCTATAATGTTAATGAAAACTTACACTATGAATATGTAGCAGTTGATACGAGTGTTGTTTCTATAATTCGACACTAGATGTCGCAAATATAAATATTTATAGCGGCGACAGCCTAGCTGGAGCTTATTAGGACTATGAGTTGACCACAACATCGCATCTGTGGTGTTGCTGCTGTTTTTGGGCAAGCATGGCGTTTACCATCAGGCGAGCGATTTGCTCATCTCGTCATTCAATAAAAAAAATGTAATGTTAGTAATTTAGCTAAGTAACCGCTCATTTAAACTAATTAAGTGAAACACATAAAAATACATTAACGGCACTTATGCAACAATTTAAAAGGATTAGAACCGACGACCTCCGTCATAAACCACGACACATTACGCTCACATGAAAGAGTTAACGGTATGGCCTAACTTCTAACTAGGGTTGGCAACATTAACTAAAATGTAAAACCCACTTACAAAGTAAAAGGTGTTATTACTAAACATATTCTTACTTAAATCCAGATTTCAATACACTTACTGTAGTAACCCATACAAAAGGGCCAATTTAAACTTAGGTTAAAGTTTTTTATAAGACCTAAATATATACTTATACTTCGGCAATCTTGAATTTTAGGGTTCCTTACCGAGATGGCACCAACGGAACTCTAATACAAAGCCTGCATCGTCTGTCTTTTCTATCTCCGTTCTCACATTTACGTTTATGTTTGTGTTTTTTTATATATTTTTTTTGTTATTTTCATTACGAAATCTATCATATTAACACATATTCACGGCACAACTCCTTACCTTTAAAATCCTTACAGATTATTGTTTGTATATTGTTCATATGCCCTAATGCTTTCTGCCCTTGTCCTAATTTTAATAATAATAATAATAAATAACACCCAACAGTCACACACATAGTCCTGACCCCACAGTAAGATACGAGTCTTTTGTCGTGGGTATCAGGAACTACGAAAGACTTTCGGTCTCACAACACCCAGACCCCGAAACAAATATTTGTGGATCAGACAAATATTTGCTCGGTGCGGGAATCGAACCAACTGCAGCTACTCGCCCACTGCGCCACGGAGACTGTCATATTCTCCATAATTGCCATATTGTTCGCCCTACTATGTGAATCTCTACAGTTAAGGGTCCCCTTCCTCTTCCCATGCTTGTTGGTGTGCCTTTTCCTGTCAGCCTATAATGTCAGCCGCGCGGCGGTTATTTCAAAGTTCCCATAATCTTAATATAGTCTTATTAATTACAAATGTTCTGTACTTGACCTGTCATAAGCGCTTTCTTAGCCTAAATGATGAATGAAGACCTACATTTAATTTTAATTTATTCTTTTAAATTTTCATACAGCTACCTATTTACACTGACATGTTTCTTTAACGTGTTAAAATTTATATTGCGCCGAGCCCACTGCGAGTGGGACAAGGGCAGGTGGAAAAAGTAGTTTTGTAGTTAGCAGCCCTATTTTGGCATAATCTTTTAATTACAAGTGCTCGAGAGTTAATGTGTTGATGTAATTATATAAGATTTGCGGTTCTCACGTTGCGTCGGCCGGAAGCCGGATGCATTGAGCAAATCTCTATTGTTTGCTTAATTTTGGTTTTTGTGACGAATGTGGGTCATTATTGGTGTAAAGAATCAAAGAAGAGTAGAAATATTAACTATTATTATAACCTCACACCAACATCCCTGTAAGGAAAGCGATGTTTAAGGAATTGGGAGGAGGGGCATTGGGGCCTTCGGATATCTCATTCGCTATAAAAGTGGTAGGTCTCTCGTACGCGAGAGGCCTTCTGGATTGGTACCACCGCTTTGTCTATTTCTGCCGCTAAGCAACAATGTGTAAGACTGTGTGTTTCGGTTTGAAGCACGTTGAACCCAGTGGCATCACTGGGCATTATGAGACTTACCATCTTAAATCTTGGGGTGACGAGCGCAGTCCAGTGCCATACAGTGCTTCGTAATTCAAAGTTCTGTGCGGTGTTGCTTCTGTTTATGGGCAGGCGTGGCGGTCACCATCAGGCAAGCGCCTTGCTCGTCTCGTCATTCAATCAAAAAAAATTAAAAAAACGAAACAGCAAGCTGCTACTTCATGTCGGTATACTGTGGTACAATGGTAACAACCCGGTTGAGCCGGCCCATTCACGCTGTAGACAAAACGGTTAAAAGCGTGGCTCTACCACTTTAAAATTACTTGAATTAATAATAACTCGTCCCGGATTTAATTTTAAGAATGATGGCAATGCCGACAGGTGAAGTCCGGGCAAATATTTATGACTGATTGATCTAAATAATATATCACCTAAAAAACTTAAAATTTATATTTCCATATAAACATGTTATAAGTTTTGGGTCATTCGAAACTAATAAGGAAGCCGGTGAATTCATAAATAAAATATCATTAAAAAAAGTTCCGACCTTGGCACGTAAATTGATGAGCAGTCAGTCTGTGGTATTTGTAACATATACATGTTTTTCATTCGGATATGTTTATAAGGTAATGACGACTATCGACCCGCGAAAGATATTTCTTGGATTCAAAAACATTTCGTAATAAAAAGGAAAGCAGCGAATTTCACGAGTTCAAGCCCAGCCCTCAGGGCAGGCACCTTTGACTTTTTAAACTTATGTGAGTATATTTAATTGAGATGTGAAGGAAACCTGTATAATTGAGAGCTTCTCTAATTGAATTTCAGAAGTATGTGAAGTCAGTCTACCTGCATTAGGTTAGTTCGGTGGACTAAGGCCTAACCCCTCACAGTTTGATTAACGGAGCCCCAAACCCGTCACCCCTTCTCAATCCCCATTATGTCCCTTAAAAGTCGGCAACGCATCTATGACTTCTAGTGTTTATGGGCAATGGACATTTACCATCGGGTGACCCACTTGCATCTTTCTGACTTCTGCTAAAAAATCAACACTGCATACACATAATGAATTACATAATGTTACCGCATCAAATATTTAACATATTCGCTTTCGAAACATATCAAAATTGTTTCCACAAACAGACGCACCTTCAAATTAATTTATTACACGCGTGGATTTATTCTAATTACGACAGATCGTCCGGAGATTTATCGATAGATTCATAACTGGTGCAATCGAATATTCGTGTGGAGGAAAAGGTTCCGTAGGTATAGCCTTCGAAAAAAAGGTGTGTAATATGACTGTATGTATATTTATCTGTGACATAGTAGCGTCAATAAAAAAACAGATTTGAGAGCATTTTTTTGATGTGGTTTAATCTACACAGTTTTTAAATAAGTTTGAAGAGAATGTGTTCAAAAATCGATTAACTTTTACTAATAATTAATATTGGGGGATTTAACGATTATGTTATACAAATATATTTTAAATGGAATACATAATATTTATCGTAAAAGCAGTTTTTTTGAAAGCAGAGACCGGCAAACGAACAAGCCGAAAGCATGACAATAAGTAACCCCTACCGTCCAATCACCCTTAATACTTGAACAATGGACGCGTTGGCAACCGAAAGGGATAATATAAGAGATCTGGGGAGGGGTTTTCGGCCTTCTAAAACTTTATTTTTTATTTTTTTATAAGATTATCTTGATATCAGTATGATTTATTGAAAAGTATTATATTAGAAAATAGGTGTAGTTTTATTTTTTTTATTGGTGTTTGTTAACCACCAGTAATGACCTGTAGATCTCTAAATTAATTCGATCGAAACTCGATCCGACCTTGCGATGATTTTCAAATGTCATAGTATTATTTTACGTAACTTATTAGTGGATTAGGCTTTATGTTTGCTTAATATATTTGTGGTTTTTAAATATATTTGTTATGTACAAATATATGTTTCCCCAGTGGGGTTAACGTCGATTAGCCGGCTCGTAAAACTACTAGCCAAATCTTTCCGTGTGTTAAAAACATTTTGCGCCGACCCCACTGCGAGTGGCATTAGGGCAAGTGGAAGAAGATAACAATTAATAATAAATACACCCAACAATCATACGCTTAGTCCTGATCTCACCGGTTAAACCTGTATCGTGGGTATCAGAAACTACGAGGGACTTGCGGTCCGACAACACCCACACCCGAAACAAATATGTGTGATACACAAACATTTGTTTCGGTGGGGGAATTGAATCTGCGGCCTCTCGCTTCACAGCCAGCTACTCGCCCACTGCGCAACGGAGGCTGTTAAGATGTAAATACAATATGCATTTGTGTTTTTTTATAAAATATACCGGCGAACTAGCAAGTGTGTTACCTGATGGTAAGTGATCTCCACCACCCATGTACCCACACAATACTAGAAGAATCAGGCGCGTTGCCAACCTTAAAGGAAAGGGATAATTAAGGGATTGCGAAGAGGAGGCAGATTTGGACCTCCGGATATCTCACTCTCCGTACGAAATGCAGCAGCAAGCCGCTACTTTACGTCAGTTTTCTGTGAGACGGTGGTAACGAGCCGGCCATTCATGGTGCAAATAAAGAACTCTCTAGAATTCGAGTTCGCATTAAGAGCAGTATCTTTTTTCCTCAACGTACAGTAACCTTTGAATGAGTACTTTATTTATTATTATCTGCATTTCTCACGCCCTGTTACTGCTCTTTATTTGGACCTGACGATTATGAACATAATGTCACTTACATAACCTTAAAAAATGCTGTGTCAACCACTATTGCATAACATATATGCTTAAAGGTAGACTTTGAGGTACGCCCGCGACAGGAGACCACGACGCGGAACGACAGTGACCCGTCTATATTGTACATATATACTTTTGCTAGTGGTAGGATACCTATCCATATCTGCCCGGATAGCGACCACCATACACATGGTGTTATAACCTGCCATAGTAACCCACACACCTAGTTTGGATCGCGTTCCAGGATCAAGCAATGTATATCCTGTTTTCCCGAGGGGCTTGCGACATATTTTGATGGTTGGTAGGGACGGGTATAGGGGTACATCCTTGTATCCCTGTGCTTGCATCGGTCATCCGCCTGTCCTGTCGTACGCCCCTCAATTTGCTTTTCTCCTCTTTGGAGTTTGAAACAGCATTTATTCAGGCTGATTCTGGCAGCATGATTCTGGTGACCACGGATAAACTCATTGTTTGTCGGTGGTCTGGGATTTTGGACTGCACTGCGCTTACCATCAGGTGTAATGAAGTCATTTTAACTGCTCCCGTAATAAAAATACGCCTGTGATTATCCCCTTTTTTAAGATCGGCAACGCGCCAATGATTCTTTTAAAATTGTAGGTGTACATGGGCGGTGGAGATCACTTAGGATTAGGTGACTCCTTGCATGTTTGCGGATTTATGTTTAAAAAAAAATGGGTGCGTGTACTTATGTACGCGCGTGAGAAGTTATACTTCTTTGTTATTTATTCAATTTAATAGCAAATATTAAAAATTAATATTATTATTTGATGTTCAATTTTAATTTTTATCACAAACTTTTTATTAAATGTTTTTGAAGTTATACTTCTTTAGGCGCGTTATGAAAAAATGATGAGAGTGAAATTTTAAGATGCGCGCGCACCTGTGACACAAAAAATTAACAGTATGAAGTTAGGCGCGTTAAGAAAAAATGATGAGAGTGAAAGTAGCCGTAATTAATAAACAAATGACGATTTGGACAAAGAAAAACTCTTTAGGTTTTTTCTTATTCGGAACATGTTGCCGTAAAAAGTACCAGGCTCGCATAAACGCGAAGAGAGTAGAATGTACTTCTATCATGTCGAGTGGATATGTTGATATAAATTAAAATACTTTTATTTAATATAATTAACACTAAATATTATTAAATTATTAATGTTACGATATTTCATCGTTGTTGTGAAGACTTGAGAATAAATTACACTTGTCTTTGGCGAAATGCATAACAATGCGAAGCTTAAGAGTGTTGTTACAAAGACTTGGCTGTATGAGCTACAATACCTTTGCCTATTAAAAACCCGAATTTGAACCAAAAATTATAATACCGAGGACTATGACGGAAGTGAATACTTTTTAAATTGTTTTCGAAATTAATAAGTGTCCGTTCTATTGAAACTATGAATCAACACGCATGAAACATTTACTATAATAATAATTATAATGTACATTATAAATAATAATTATTATTATAGTAAATGTTTCATGCGTGTTGATTCATAGGCCATTTTTGACAATGTCCTTTATAATTTATATATGTGCTAATAAATTATATTCAGTAGTGATTTAAATTGAATATTTTGATTGATATTACTTACTATTTGTGAATATTAGTGAAAAAAATTGTGCTTATATACTTTTTCAAGTGCTCCAATATAATTGAGGTTAACTATCCGTATGTATTATTATATTCAGTAGTGATTTAAATTGAATATTTTGATTGATATTACTTACTATTTGTGAATATTAGTGAAAAAAATTGTGCTTATATACTTTTTCAAGTGCTCCAATATAATTGAGGTTAACTATCCGTATGTATTATTTATTGATATAAATTAAAATACTTTTATTTAATATAATTAACACTAAATATTATTAAATTATTAATGTTAAATACTTATTATTGGTTATTTAATATTCACAAAATAAAGAAATAAATTTAAATAAAAAAAATGGGTGCGTGTACTTATGTACGCGCGTGACCTCCTCCACCGCCTCTCGCTTCGTAGCCGGCTACTCGCCCGCTGCGCCACGTAGGTTGGCATCAAATATACCATCCCGCATTAGACCAAGGTGGTGGATTAAGGTTTAATTTATCTCTCTAAATAGTAGAAGAGGCCGTGCCCAGCAGTGCGAGCTATACACTATAGGGCCGGTAATTTTCAGACGTTTAATTGATTAATTCGGTTGGCGCTAAATAATTATCATTCGGATAGATTTATTATTCTACATCGAAAACTATAAAATATTTTAATTAAAACTCCTCTCATTTAAGACGGTTTCATCCTCCTATTATAAGTTGTTATTGATGGAAAATTAATTAAAATATGTTAATTCAAATAGGATATTACCCAACGTAATGTTTTAATGTGCTGAGACGAATTATTGCATAAAGCATACGTTAATTGTTACTTTAGTTAAGGTTCTAATACCTGTCGCTAATCTCGATTCAAGTTTTCAAACAAAAAACCGTATTCAATTTGGTCCATTCGTTGGCGCTAGGATGCTTTGAGACATAATAAACAAAGACAGAAAAACTTATGCCATCTCTCTTTTACTGGGATTTAAAACCACTAGTAAATTCAAGACTCCAAATATTTCCCTAGGCCATGTGCATTTATTCTACTTCTTGGCCGTGGCCGTCTGGTTGGTACTACCGCTTTGTCTATTTCTGCCGCCAAGCAACAGTGTGAAAGCAGTGTTGTGTTTCGGTTCAAGGACATTGAAGCCAGTGAAATTACTGGGCATTTTGAGACTTAACATCTTATTAAAACTAATTTAAACGGATTTTATCGCGGTTTTTTATTTAAATTTTTGGTCACGGAGTGGACTCACCACCACCACCCTGTGAGCACGAAGGCTGAAAAACTTTCGAAACGACGGGACCAAAATTGAAATAAAAAATCCGTTTAAATTAGTTTTATTTCAATGAGTAAAATTCGCGTAAACGTAAGAAAATACTTTACATCTTCGGGCCAATTCTGGTAATTAAAAATGTTCAAAATATCATTCCGATCTAGTTTCAGTGCCAAGAAAGTTGCAAGTGGCATTCCGTAAACCATTAAAACTGTAATGCAATCAAAAGTATATTGCAAGTTGACTGAATTGACATCGCAATGTAACTGAAATGATATTGTGAATTAACTAAAATATAGTCAATCATATCGATATTTGTTTATATGCATGGGTAATATTCTATGTAAATATGTAACAATCAAATCACAAAGTCGTAAGGAAACATTATATATTAACAATAAAAATACAAAACACTATTACATACATACACATATTACACATTGCAGCTGAATCCATGTTTTTTGCACTGTGTGAACATAACTTTTTGGATAATACACTGTCCTTCCTCCTTCAGAGTCGGCTCAAGGCCTAGAATTGGTGATCCGAATTGCTTCAGTGAAATCCACAAACAGTTTTAATTGTTTAGTCATTGTTTCACCAACACTTTACTAACAGTCCACTAATAATTAACTCACGATATTATTTCAACTTTCAATTAGTATTTATCGCGCGCATTTGATAATCATAATTAACTTATTATAGAAATTGAAAGATACGTACTTAAATAACATACACAACAAAATTAAATCACGGAACAATAATAATAGACATTCTTTTTTAATACATTTTTTACGGCTCTCGATCTTAGTACTTTGAGCCTGCAATAACAAAGATGTAATCACTGGGTGACCCACCACGACAATAAATTACGCATATGTTTTCACTCACAATTCACAGAAATCCGAAAAAAACGGGTTTTCAATTTAGGGGAAACATTAGAAATTAATTACCTAATCAATTAATAAATTATAAAATCTAGTAATCAAATTTTAAATTAATAACTTCGTGCTAGAGTAATAACTTTTCCATCCAATTCAAATCGCCAAAATTACTCACAATGCCAATATATTTTGTCCGCTGGTAACTTTATTATAACATTCGCTTTACATTTTTACATTTTAATCTGTGGTGGCTGACATTAGTTTGGAATTGAAATGATATCAAATTGACATCATAATGCTACCGGAATGATATTGGAACTTTATGCGGAGCAGAATGCCACATTTTATTCAATTCGTAGTCTAATCTCAGTTTGGTTAAAGTTCAATCTCAGTTAATGTTAAATACGAGAATTGGCCCGCTTATGTCTCAGAGTGACGAGCGTTGTTCAATACCATGCAGTGCTTTGTAATTCAAAGTTCTGTGTGTTGTTGTTTCTGTTTATAGGCAGGCGCTTACCATCAGGCGAGTGCCTTGCTCGTGTCTTCATTGAAACAAATAAAATAAAAGGAATTTTTTAATTACATTTAAAGGGGCAACAGGGGTTGAACTTTGTATAAAACTTTTTTATAAAATAAATTTCAAACAGGCGAAGCCGTGAACGAACAAAAGCTTGTTGTCTTTATAACAGTTTGTAGCGATACCAAGTCAAAATAAAGTCATACGATCAGAAACATTGATAAATATTCAAATTTATTTGATGTAACGATAATAGAAAGTAAAAGGAATTTGCAAAGCGTTTACAGATAATTTCCTTTGGAAAAAAATCTAAACAGATAAAAGTGAAAACGCTGATCAATGGATTTATTCAATCATCTAAATTGGTTGTTATTATTTTATCGATTCTAGATTTTATTGTACTGTTTAGAAATTGGAAAGTAATTAATGCTGCGCTGATAAAAACAACGTTTATTATTTTGTTTTAATATTTTTTTTATGGCATAAAAAAGTCAGTTTCTGTATCAGTAATACATGATAATACATGAAGTTTGGATTCTTTCTACGACAAACTTAGATTTAGGTCTTAGTGATTAGAATCATAATTACCTCTGACACTATATCTATCTGTTACTGAAAGGATGCAGTATCGAAAATCAACAAAACCTCAGCATTTCTATACATGTATTTAATATAAAGCATCTAAAATAAAATAATTAAAATATAGGAGTAAAAACTCTTACACATATAGCTACTTATGCTTAAATTTCACAATCCTTCTATTATGTTTTGCAATCTCTTCTTTTCACGTATACCTGCCTCAAATTGCATTTAATTGAGACATTTCCTTTTTCATAACATTAACTTTGTCAGACATTTGCGACGGTTCATTTTTTGAAGTGATAACTTCTTATGGGAGGGTGAACCGAAACGTTCCGTAACGCGAGCGGTCCATCGACCAGCCAGCGTTAGCCGACCTCCCTGGAACATCGATAATTTCGAAGTCCCAGGTGGCGCCACACAGTGACCAGTCGACTTTGACACGACTTTGACACGACTTTGACACGACTTTGACACGACTTTGACACGACTTCGACACGACTTGGACACGACTTGGACACGACTTGGACACGACTTTGACACAACTTCGACACGACTTGGACACGACTTTGACACGACTTTGACACGACTTGGACACGACTTGGACACGACTTGGACACGACTTTGACACGACTTTGACACGACTTTGCCATGACTTTGGCACGACTTGGACACGACTTTGACACGACTTTGACACGACTTCGACACGACTTCGACACGACTTCGACACGACTTCGACAAAACTTGGACACGACTTTGACACGACTTTTACACGACTTTTAAACGACTTTTACACGACTTTGACCCGACTTTGACCCGACTTTGACACGACTTTGACACGACTTTGACACGACTTGGACACGACTTTGACACGACTTTGACACGACTTTGCCATGACTTTGGCACGACTTGGACACGACTTTGACACGACTTTGACACGACTTCGACACGACTTCGACACGACTTCGACACGACTTCGACACGACTTCGACACAACTTGGACACGACTTTGACACGACTTTTACACGACTTTTACACGACCTTTACACGACTTTGACCCGACTTTGACCCGACTTTGACACGACTTTGACACGACTTTGACACGACTTTGCCATGACTTTGGCACGACTTGGACACGACTTTGACACGACTTTGACACGACTTTGACACGACTTCGACACGACTTCGACACGACTTCGACACGACTTCGACACGACTTCGACACGACTTCGACACGACTTCGACACGACTTCGACACGACTTTTACACGACTTTTACACGACTTTTACACGACTTTTACACGACTTCGACACGACTTCGACACGACTTCGACACGACTTCGACACGACTTCGACACGACTTTGACACGACTTTGACACGACTTTGACACGACTTTGACCGGAGTTTGACCGGACTTCGTAACGTAACGCGTTAAGGGAAGCCAGACAGAGTGGCGCCGTAACGTAACGCTTTACGGCGCCACTTTGTCTGGCTTCCCTTTCTCTCACGCATACGGTAGCAGTAGGTAGGCTTCTCCGCTCTCACTTTAACCCACATTAGTTTAAGTTATCACTTCTGTCGAGCGTCCCGGGACGCACACATTTTTTTTTTTATCCGAGCACGGCAAAGTGGCTGCACTACACCTGATCGTAAGCGTAGTGCAGTCCAAAAAACTAGCGACCACTGACAAACAATGAGTTCATTTTTCACCAGAATCATACTGGCCTGTATAAATGCTTGCCCCTTCGGAGCGGGAAGAAGGAAATTGAGGGGCTTGCGCCAGGGCAGGTGGATGACCGATGCAGGCACAGGGTTACAAAGAGTACCCCTATACCCACCCCAACCAACCATCAAGTCATGTCGCAAGCCCCTCCGCATAACCGGATATACACTGGCTGATCCAGAAACGCGATCCATATAAGATGTGTGAGTCACTATGGCAGGTTTTAACACCATGTGTACGGTGGTCGCTATCCGGTTGGATATGAATATCCTATCACCAGCAAATGTTTCATATACCTCTCCCTGTATAAATCTTCAACCAGTTCTTTGATGGCCTTCAATTCCTTCATAGTGAGTAGGAGTTTAGTCTTCTATTGAGGAGAAATGGCCTTGCGAATCATTATTAAAATTTCACTTTAATAAACGTAAACACGATGGAGTAATATGTAGTTGATCCAAGAAAGGTTCGTTAATCAAGAGCCAATTTAACTATAAAATTAGCTTTAAATGGTTATACCAGTTACGAAACCTTGTTTAAATATAGCTTAATTATTGATACTGTAAGACACAGATAAATGAATAACAATTTGAAGACAACAGTTTCATAATTTAACGTTTTCGAGGTTATCTGCTTACCAGTAGTCACTTTATTTACAAAGTAGGTCCCTCGTATGCGAGAGGTCGTCTGGGTTGGTACCACCGTTTTGTCTATTTCTGCCGCCAAACAACAGTGTGTAAGCACTGTTGTGTTTCGGTTTGAAGGGCATTGAAGCCAGTGATATTACTGGGCATTATGAGACTTAACATGTTATGTCTCGGGGTGACGAGCGCAGTTCTATGCCATACAGTGCTTGAATTGAATTATGTCAAATTGAATTATATCAAATTTGAATTATATCAAAGTTCTTTGTGGTGTTCCTTCTGCTTGTGGGCAGGCGTGGCGTTTATCATCAGGTGAGCGACCTGCCTGCCTGCTCGCCTAGTCATTCGATTAAAAAAAAAAACTTGCCGGTTGAACTTCTTTTTCTATGTGTTCAACTTATAAATATTTGATCAGCTCAATAACACCTACGTAATTAATTGGGAAAGGGCCGTAAATATTATTATTATACAAGTAACCTTTGAGACACGACTTTGAAAAATAACTGTTTTAAACAGTGTTGCCATTCGTGAAAAAAAACGTCTAAAATCCTCCCCCCCTTATTCCAATTACCTTCTTTAAAGGTTGGCAACGCACCCATGTTTATGGTATCGTAGGTGTTTTATGGGTGCTAGCGATCACCCACCATCAGGTAACCCAATTGCTCATTTATGTGCCATAAAAAGTATCCTAACACCATACCAGGCACAGATTCAAATTTTTCTACAGCATGAATGGTTCGGCTCGACCAAGTCGTTACCACTCTCTCACAGAAAACCGACGTAAAGAAGCGGCTTGCTGCTGCGTTTCGTACGGTGACTGAGATATTCGGAGGCCCAAATCCCCCTCCCTTTTTCAATCCCTAACTATCCCTTTCCTTTAAGGTCGGCAAGGCGCCCATGATTCTTCTGGTATTGTGGGCGTACATGGGTGGTAGAGATCACTTACCATCAGGTGACCCACTTGCTCATTTGCCAGCCTATGTTATAAAAAAAAATCAAAAAATCTATGTAACCTGTAAAAAAGTCAGTTATCTAATTAAAACAAACATGGAGACGGCTTGATCGTTTTTTTTTCTCCTTGAAGTGTAGCAACGCATGAAACGTACCTATAAAAAGGTTTTAAGATGCAATTATGTACTATAATACCGCGTTTTATTTGCAAAAAAGTGACAAAACACACAAATCTAAATCATTTTAGACGACTTAATATGTTAAATTGTCCGTGGAAATTGACTATTGTCTCACCGCAGCCTACGACATTTACGTAATAAAAACTATTTTAAAATTACATAAACCTAAATGACATTGCAGTGTATTTGCTATACAGCATAGTTTTTAAATTGCGGTTTAAATTTAAAAAAATGATAATCAGTAGCAAAACTATCATCTCCCAAGAATACAGCCTTTTGCATAGTTTTTGAGCTTTTGAGGAAAATATACTAATTCTTTGACCCATATTTTTATTTATTATTTAATGGAATGATTAGACGAGCACGGCGCTCGCCTGATGGTAAGCGCGACGCCTGCCCATAAACAGAAGTAACACCACACAGAACTTTGAATTACAAAGCACTGCATGGCTCTGAACTGCGCTCGTCACCTCGAGACATAAGATGTTAAGTCTCATAATGCCCAGTAATTTCACTGGCTTTAATGTCCTTCAAACCGAAACACAACAGTGCTTTCACACTGTCGTTTGGCGGCAGAAATAGAGAAAGCGGTGGTACCAACCCAGACGGCCTCTCGCATACGAAGGACTTACCACCTTGTAAAGATTGTATTATAGATTTGTGTTGTAGAAAATCCGATTCATTTAAAGGCTGGCATAGCGATAGCAACTGTTCACAGATCACCCATGTCCTTATTGATTACATAAAGGCTTACCGAATATACAATGAGCTGTTAATGGAACCTATGTTGACGACAAATGGCAGACTAATGCAATGTAATGACATGCTTGTATTCAGAAGCTTATTGACATTCAAAAACTATGTACACGAGCGATTGTTGAAATTACATTAGGAACATCCGTTTTAATTCTGATGATGACCAATATATCGTCAGTGTAATTATCTAAGAATAAAATTATTTAAAAAAATGTCTACAATGTGGACAGACGACCTGATAAAGATCGCAGGAAGTTGCTGGATGCAGGCCGCTTCCAACAGGTCGGTCTGGAAGTCTTTGGGGGAGGCCTATGTTCAGCAGTGGACGTCCTGTGGCTGATGATGATGATGATGATGATAAAAATGTCTTACCATATCTCGGGACTATAGATCCTGGACCTTTGATAGGCATGCGTGGGGCCGAAGCCAACACGTAGAGGCCCGTTAGACAAATTTAATCTAATATTGTGATGTGACACCGCTCGGTGGCTATCCCTGTACACACTATAAAAGTGTACCCAAGGATCGCCCCCGGTCGGTGTAGGACTATTGTAGCGATCGACATAAATCTATACTTGTTTATTGAGGTGAGGTGTTATTGCATTGGATAACTGGGTCTATGGAAATGACTATAGCACCTGCCTGACTAATGTAAAATCACGGATAAAATATGCAGGTGACTCGCTAACTTAGGTAGATCGGCTCCCCAAAATAGTCGTGACAAAAAGTGACAAGGGAGCAACACCAGGTGAGTGGCTAAAGGGTGGGGACGTGGGCTTTAAACAATGATCATTTGCTCTCTTAGGGTCCCATCACGTTGCCCACTAACCACTTACGTTTGTCAACCCTCGAGCAAAAAGCTATCGCGACTTCACTCTGGCCGGCCAATTAAAATTATTTATTATTATGAATACACATGATATGTGTTATTCCTTCATGTGCCGTGACAATGTATCAGATCTAGCGCATAATCCTGCGCACGTGTATTTCATTGCCCAAATAGACCGACGAGTGCGCGGCTTTCCTTATGGTAATCGGTCACCGCTGCTTCTTCCTTCTTCGAACTTATATCACAGATTCTAGTAACATCGTGGTAAGATAATAATGACAGCGATAAAATCATGATAGATACGAGGAGCACGTGTGGCGGTCAGTAAACCGCGCGCGAACCGCTTGATCGTAACGGTACAGCCGACCATCACACTTTTACTATCGACGTTGCACAATCACTCATATTACGTAATGAAAAGGTTCATTATGTCAAATAAATTTAGGTGCAAAAACTTGGCGGTACATCTTTAATAGGTACTAGAATTGGTAATTTAAATAATGTTGTTACAGATAATTGCTTTTGTTCTTTATGATTATATTTTATTTTGCTGACGGTGGGATATTGATATCCTCCCGGATAGCGATCACCGTACACATGGTGTTAAAACCTTCCATAGTGGGTCACTACACCTTGTGTGGATCGCGTTCCAGGATCAGCCAGTGTATATCCGGCTCTCCCGAGGGGATTGCGACATGACTTGATGGTTGGTTGGGGCGGCATAGGGGCAATTCTTGTATCCCTGTGCCTGCATCAGTCATCCGCATGTCCTGTCGCAGACCTATCGATTTGCTTCTTCCCTTCATAGTAGGGCGTACATGGGCGGTGGAGATCACTTACTATCAGGTGACTCACTTTCTCGTTTGCCAGACTATACTATAAAAAAAAATATATATTTGACTGTCTGACCACTAATTTTGCTACTATATTATACCGAATGATTTTTCTGCTAGGTCAGTCGTAATACGGTGTTGCTAGTCACAATACTAATGCTTTTTTAAGCGGCTTCATTCATAATTTTGTTTAAATTTTATCCACCAGATAACGCATAGTCAATTAAGGAAGTTGCGATAATTCATACGTTCTTCGTATATCAACATGCATGATCGTGTATGCTGCTCTCAGATAAACTACTTAATAAATTTAACTTGGTGTTTATGAAATGAGTCATTAGTGTAGTAATCATTAACTACGGCGACGAATATCTCACTGACGGATACTCTAAAGAAACTTTCAAAGAACAGGTTATTAAAATCACCATAAAGCGTTAGATGACTCCAAAATAAGTGAAAGAAGCTAACATTAAAGCCATCAAGGCTGAGTCTCGAAGTTGAGCAATTAATACATTTCTCAAATATAAAAGTGTTATATCTTATTTTAATGGCAACATTTTATATAAATGTCTGTGTTTTGTGAAGTGTTGCAAAAATAATAATATGTGATACATTCTCAAAAATAGGAACAAGGTTGTAAGGAGGTCGGGTTTTTTAAATTTTGATAGATAAGTTAAGATAACGTTATGTAAAAGTAAAGAGACAAATGTAATTCTGGTGACCACCGATAAACTCATTGTTTGTCGGTGGTCGCTACTTTTTTGGAATGCACTACGCTTACCATCAGGTGTAGCGTAGTCACGTTAGCGTAGTCGTGCCCGGATAAAAACAATGTATTTCCAACTTTCAGGACGAAAACGAAGATAGTTGTTCTAGTATTTTGGCCGTAAATAGGCGGTGGAGATTACTTACCAACAGGTGACCCACTTGCTCGTTTGCCAGTCTATGATATATAAAAAAACACTTTGTCATGCTAGGATTAAATAAAACCTCATCCAACATGTTATTTTTCTGTAATAGTTATACCCCGATCAAGCTTAAACTTTACCTTGATAAGTGCAATTTTAATTATATCACACCCAAATTCATTAACGTTATTATAAGGTTTCATAGTGTGCGTAAACACATAGTGGATTTCTGTATACGTGATAGGTCCGTTCTTGACGCTAAACAAAATGGGACCAATCATGACGTTAACAAAAATCGACACTTGGAAGCCTACTTTTATATTGGCCTTCAAAGCCAGACTTGCTGACATCCCATGTGATATTACCTATTGACAATAGTAATGCTAGAGGTACAGCCAATATCCCGCCTACTGTAAAAATATTTTTGTAAGCCTCGTTTGATAAAGGACATGTCATAACGCTGAGGAAATATCACGGAGGGAAGTTCATTCTAGAGTCTGCAAGTGACTAAGTGTTGTTTGTAAATACGGGCGTATTTCTACTTTCAAAGCTGTTGCTCAGTTCGTAAATCATTAGTTCCAAGGTCTTCATAGAAGGGGAGTAAATCAGCATTTTAGATTCTCAACCAATTGTTTTACATGTTAATAAAAATTTAATACACTCTTGACATTTTGTTTTAATGTGAAGGATTAGTTGTATCCAAATTGTACATTATTTTAAGAAATCTGCTGAAATATATTTAACAGTTGCATTCATTCATAATCTCTATGATTGCAACCGAATTGAAAAAAATGGAGGTTTTTATTTTTGCAAGTCGATTTTTTTGTATGTATCTCTCCGCCGAGAGTGTGGGTACGACTTTGATGAAATATTTTTGTTAGATAGAGTTTACCTGTGATGTGGTCCCGTATAATTATCTTGTAATTATCCCGTATAGCGGAAAGTCAGTACAGGAACAAATGAGCCTGCCCTATTCGTTAATACCCGCGATGCCATAGGAATCGTGTCTGCATTTCCGGCTTAGGATTTAAATCGGAAGAGAGGAGGTTTATATCTGCTACCATATCGTTAACCATGTGAAACTCAAGAGCAAGTCTTCTCTGGTTTCCGTGAAATAGTGGTACCAGACTATTAATGCTGTAGAAACAGGTGGCTATGCAACGGCTCTACCAGTTGGTGTTGGTGGATACGCAATATGTGACAACAATTTAGATAAAATTATTTTAATGATTTCAAATTGCTACAACAACCTTCGTAACGCAAGCCGGAGTATTTTGATTTATTGTTTATGCCAGCATCTGCACTAAATAAAAAAAAATTACATAAAGTAAGCTTACGTACATAATTATTGCAATGCGCTGACACTTTACTACATAAAAGCTATAATGTCATGTCAAGCTATAATGAGTCTACGTAAAGATTTAAATTCATTGTTAATTATCCCAAATTACATCCACATAATTGTGAATATAAATACCCATGTTGATACAAATATTAATTTTGTTAAAATAATAATCTAAAATATTCATCTGGTTTTGAACTTTATTAAAATTGAATAAATCAAGATATCATATTTCATGCTTGTTTTAAAATGTCAACAATCAATATGGGTATGCTAAATTAAAATCCTCCATTTGATCCGTAATAAATTCTTGTTTAAACGTGTGAGACAAAATTGTGAAAGAGATTAAATAAAAATTAATGCTTGTTCTCTATGTGTGTCACATTCATCCGATCGTGATTAAACTTTAGTGAGTTGGGTTATTTACGTCAGGGAAGGTTTTAGTGAAAAAAAGAAAAAAAATATAATTACAAAATAAAAGAAGCATTCACACGTATGCCGAGCACATCTAGTCCTTAAAACATATCAGATCTGTGTTATGAAGTCCAACATTATAATGTTATAAGGTGCAGTAAGTAATGAGAGGGATCAACTTTAGTTACATAATGTGAAAGAAAAATATTGATATAAAAGAAAACAAGAAGTAGGGCATGGATTATCATCCGTGATACAGATGCTACGATGATGGATGGACAACCTACTGGAATTAAACATTTTGCAAAATCTTTTGTTAAGTGACTGTGTTCTTCTAAACAGTAAGCACGATAAATACCTTTATTCGCTTCAACCTTATTTCAAAAATGGACAACTGGAAACGTATGTTTACAATACTGGAAAGCTGATCATTTATTTGTTTATTTAGTACATGGATAACTTACAGAAAACAGAATCAGACAGTAGTAATAATATAGCTGATAGAGAGCTAATAACAAGTTAGAATGAATAGAAACACATTAGGTTTATATATTTTAAATGTGAACCAAGCATAAAATCTATGAACTTTCAAAATTAATGCATCAAAATAATAATCAAGGTAAACACATTAAAAAAACTTGCTTGTTGAAAGAAACTAAGATACACTACACGTAAAAGGATCGACATCATGTTGTTTACATAATACATTAAAGTTTCTGCTTGCACGCACTAAATAGCTGATTTGCATATAATTATATCATCTAATACAGACGTATGAGACGTACCTATACAGCGTTGGACGTCTGCCTACAATCTTGTCTACACAACACAGACGACCCGATAAAGGTCGCAGGATATCGCTGGATGCAGGCCGCTTCCAACAGGTCGGTGTGGAAATCTTTGGGGGAGGCTTATGTTCAGCAGTGGATGACCTGTGACTGATGATGATTATGATGATGATGATGATGCTAATGATGATGATGATATCATCTCATACCAAAAAAACCGATAGAGATACGCTGGCCAGAATGAGTAGTGTCTTGATCTTACAGAAAATCAACGTGAACAATTTCATTGTTTCCAAGGCATCACTTTACTCACCTCAACCATCAATCAGGTCTTGAAACTTTAACAGATTATACAAGCCGGTTTTTTTTATTTCTTACGGCACCTCAAAATAAAAGACGACCTAGATAGTCATATTTGACATAGCCCTTAAACGCTCAAGTATTTACATTTTCGTTTAAAATAGTCCAAGGATGAGCACGTTCTAAAACACAAGACATTGCTATCCTTTTGAGGAAGCTCAAGGTAAGTTCTAAAAACTGACATGATAGATATTCCAAATTGTCGAGAATGTATTACCGAATAAGTGATCTCTAATTAAAGATAATTAATTGTGGACATATTAATTTAAATCTAATCCAACAGTCACACTCATAGTCCGAACCCCACACTAGGTTGTATTATGGGGGGTGTTCTCCACCTTTCATGAAACTTATGGGAGATTGGAGGAAGAAGTTCTATTCTTATGGTTTTACTCTTATATCTGATGATGTTTCACCTTCGTATCTCATACATTAAAGTCAATATATTATCGTAGATAACATTGCGTAAAAGTTATAATTTTAAAGTAAAACACAATCCATTTAGAATTCATTTCCAATCCGTTTGAGTTTTATTCTACCATTTTATACCAATACTAATATTTTAGCCAACAAGAAAAATAGAAAGTATTATTACATCTACAAGAGCTATAAGCATACTGATGCATACACTTGAATCCAATTAGTGAACATTAGTTAAAATTCATCTGAATTCTACATTTGTAATGTCAAGTGAAACTTATTCTGGTTTTATTTATAGCGATGGAGATTATGATGATCATCTTCTAGTATTTGATTTCGTACATATTAAAGAATGAGGTATTGGGTTGCAAACGCAATGCAGTGCAACGAAATACTTTGTAAATTAAAGTTATGAGTACTACGAGTATTGATACTGTTTATAGAGAGACGTGGTGTTTGCCAACTAGCGAGGCACCTGATTGTCTTTCGAAACAAGTTTGAATAAATATGACATTTATCTTTGTAAACTCTTCTCGCCTTTAGGAAACTAAATACATAATTTCCATCTTATTAACTTTGTTAGATGAAGCATTATATCACGTTCTGCGTTTAGTAATGTTGACATAATCTACAATGTATTTCTTATGTGAATTAGACTATGCTAATTAATTGCCACCAGTTATAATATTGCTCAACATCTTAATATCATTTGCATAAATATTTCTGACTAAATCTTCCAGCATCATCTTTTCATCATTTTCATCATTTATTTTTTACGGACGAAATTTTAGAAGCTTTCAGATTTTTAATAACCTTCATTTGATTATATCTGCTGATCGGAAGTTATTTGATGTTTTAAGTAACCGAATTAATAGCGACCACCGTATACACAATAGAAACTCTATTCCAGATTCAGCCCGTGAACATTTATATAAATAGCAAAATTCTCGCCCTACCAGAGCACGTCAGCATATGCAACGTCTCCCGTTGATCGATAAAACATTCGAACTGCAGTACATTACTTACTATAATAAAAAGATCTTACCTCGGATGCACCTCCACTCTAAGCACTTCATCTCCAACACTCAAGTTCTCCGGTATCCTCACGAATTTCAAATATTCTCCAACTGGATAAAAGTTGCAACCTGCAGAAGAAAAAAATTTGATTTAATTTTCATATAAAAATCCTACTGCTCCTGCCTTAATCTCCGAAAAGATTATTTGCATTACTAGCCCTGTACTATATACGTCCCACTGCTGGGCACGAGCCTCCTCTACTGAATAACTGATTAGGCCTTAGTCCACCACGCTGGTCTAATGCGGGTTGGTAGACTTCACATACCTTCGAATAATCTTATCGAGTTCTCAGGTATGCAGGTTTCCTCACGATGATTCCTTCGCCGTTAAAGCAAGCGATAATTAACAATCAATATACACGTAACTTAGAAAAGTCAGTGGTGTATGCTCTTGGGGCTGGTTTCGAACCTACGACTTTCATCTCGATAGTCCATAACACTCCCCGCTGAGCTATCGCTGCTTTTTCTTCGAAAAGATAGTGTGCAATATAACCATAATTTGTCGGCGACGAAACGGTATATTAGAGAGCCTGTCAGACACATCATACTGGACATAATGTCATTTTGGGGCAAATCAGAGGCATACAGTAAGTGAAAATTCGGTACTTTGGGAACTGTTTGTATCATGTGTGTGATCATGTTTGTACCAGTCTCGATAGCTATCACCGTACGCATAGTAAAAAACCCGTGATGGCTCATTCATGTATTCCAGGGTCACTTACTGTATATCTAGTAACATCAGGCCGGCATAATTCTGCCGACCGTGGAGGGATGCATGTCTTTTGACGGTCGACATTAAATTAATCAATTAGTTTCGATGGTCTTCGATTACTAAGAGTAAAGAGTCATTAAATAGAAAACCCGTTGATTTGAGTATTTACTGATTTCTAAGTAAATAAATAATGGCACCCGGTAATCTTTTAATAACATTGTCCTTTTAGTGGTGTTTGATCACGGTGAACATTTTTTCTTCACTTTCCGATATACCATTTAAACCATATTTTGTTATGCGGCTTTCGACGGTGGGTAAATTTATACCGGTATGAAGTTAACAGATATACTAGGGTTTGGGCTAAGTAACCCCTGTCCCTGCTTATCACCTCTGTCTTCTACCAGAAAAGAAGCAGGGGACTATATTATTAAATCCTGGTAGAGTGTGAGAGTGGCTTAACCTCAATTGGCTGACTATCTACACGTTTTATGGTAGCTGCGGTGTCTGTCTTATCTGTTTAGCCTTTATTCCTTCTGCCGACCCCATAATATACCAGTTATGATATATCTCGTGTACATGCAATACAATGACCATTATACTATAACGAAACGAACAATGAACAAGTAAAACATTCTCCCATATAGAGTATGGAGTAGTACGAAATGTAGGTTACGAAATAATGAACACAAATAGATCAGTTCTATTATTTCAACTGGCCTATTGTCGGAGTGATTAAGTTGGGACTGAAGTTGATATATTTTTGATAGCCTTCGTGCCGCAGTGGATGAGTAGCCGGCTGTGAAGCGAGAGGCTGTTGGTTTGATTCCCGCACCGAGACAAATGTCAAAACAATGAACAACACATATTTGCTTCGTGTATGGATGTAATCCCCAGAAAAGTTGATGTCAGGTAAGTGACTGGTTGAAAGACTGACTGAAGACTGAGTGAAATAGGTGGAAGAATCTGCAGTATAACCGAGAATATCCCATATCTCAAAAACTATACAATCTATATAATTAAAACAAATTTTCTTTGGAAGTACCTTTTAAGTAATATTTTCAGAATATTCCACTTCACATTTTTTACGACTTTGGATACGCATGTCGCTCAAACTAATGACATAAAAAGTCGTTTAGCTACCTCTATAGTCTCCGAGTAAAATTGCTGCGACGCAACGTACGAACGTGCAGACGGACATGACGATATTACAAAGGATTAAATTTTTGCCAATTGGCTACTTAACCCTAAAAACAAACATTTTATTCATCGTAAATGATCACCGCTGACTATGAAAACTCATAATGCCAGAGGAGTTATAATAGGAGGTTTAGGGAGGCATATGAAAGAATTTAGCGATTATGGAGCTTCCAACGATTACACTGTACAAACGAAACGTGACAGCAAGAATCATGTCCAGTTGAGCTATTTTTATAATACATGAAACTAGAACATGGAAATAAGATGCAATTTAGCAAATTATAATGTTTGGTAAAATAGGATTCACATAAATGAGATAGAAAAAAGTCTTTACATGAACCTTTAAATTTCATAGCACCATCATAACTATTAACAAATCGATGGGATTCCATGGCTGATGCTTCGGTTCACAAGCAATTTGTCTCAGAGTTGACAAAATTGTTTCAAAGATTTGAAATAGTTTAGCAATTTTGTTGCAAATGCAATTTTTATGATTTTTGTAATCTTTCAAGTATTCGCAAAATTTGAAACGGATAGTCATTATAGAATGTTGAAATGTTAAGTCCTTGGAGAGTTTACCTACCTAATAACTCAGACAGCACTTAGCTGAGCCACTACCTTTTGCCTTTTTTATTTCCAAGTATTTTTGTCTATTTTTAACTTTGTAATAATCTTAATTATGGCAATAAATGTTTTTATTGGTTTTAAATTGAAACCCGTCGTTTATATCTGTTTCCTGTGTGACAATGGTGCCACCATTATCGGTCCATTCATGATAGGGAAAAAATTGACCGCAGCACAGCCTGGCATCTTTTTTCATTACCCCAATATTAAATAAGGAAATAATTATTAAAATGTTTGTAGAGTTATTTAATGCATCATTTGTACGATAATAAAGGATTATCATTACCATCAATATGAAATTCGCTCAAAATTCTGCGAACTCGAAACAAAATTTGATTGTAATAGTGTCTCCATAAACACGATTGCCGGACGTTTTTACGTTCATTTGATCAAGTTCGGATAAGTGGGCCAGTAAAAGGCTTAATGTTTATTGCGTGTTATTAGGCAAATTTTAGGTAACCGTAGTCCATGAGACTTGGTCATCGAGCATGTATTGGCGGGGAGACCTTATGAGAGAAGAATTTAATATTTCAGTTTATAAGTAGATGGCGCTTATAAAGCTTTAAGGCGCTATCTGCAATTAACAATTTGTTTATTTGTATAAAATATACACGAAAATTATCTGGAATTGGAATTATGCCCGGCTAGCCTTCATCGTATTATTATAATGGGACATGAATAATCTCGATTGGTTGCATTAGTTGTGTATAGTGTATATTTCCAAATCCTCCCTATGTTCCTATTTGATTAATAGCGTTGTGGGACAAATATAGTTTTCCATTCCGAAAACCTCGTCGAGCTTCTTTGCTCTGTGTCAAAATATGCGTGCTATTTTCAGTCCTGGCTTACAAGAGTTACACTGGTGAGTGTATGGGCGAGATGATCTCTAGTTGAAAATCTACTTAGCATTTTGAGTATACATTTAGGCATGAGCTTTTGTCATCTATATTGAAATATGAGAAGTGGAACTAAGTATCAAAATAACTTCTATTTATTTCAGTTTTAAAAGCATTATCTTGTTAATTATTTTTTCTGATCGTTCTTAATAGATCACAATGGGATTCCCAAGCTATAATGGGATGGCGTGAAGATTAACATGTACCGTAACGTTGACATGCCCCGTAGCGGAATTTTATCTATTATGGGAACTGCTACCAGATTAACTCATTATTAATGGTACAATTATGATTATATCTTACACTTATTGACAGCCTTCGAGGCGCAATGTGTTAGATATTTACTTTGAAACGAGAGTCCGCAAGTTCGATCTTCGTCCGACACTAATTCTATAATATATCTAAAAGAATAATAAGTCTTTCGTAGTAGTACGCACGGAACAAGATTATCGTATCTTACTATGTTTGTTACTGCTAGCTGTTTATTTATGTCGTTGATAATTATATCCTTTATTTTTGGAAGTGATCTCCATTGCCAATACTCATACTACTATCGTATTTGCGGTAACATTGCTGACCTTTAAGGAATGCGTATTTTCATGGTCTTAAACAATCTCACATATCAAACGACAGCAAATTTGAAAATTCCCATTGGTTTTTGTAAAACTTGCTTTAGCTGGTTGCAGTTGCTGGTTGAAAGAATCAGATGCTAGGGTCAGTGAGGCTCTTATCTGTCAACATGAAGAACAAAGTCACACTGTGCCTAATAGTGACCACAGTTCAATTTTATTTGATCAACTGCAAAATCGAATACAATTTAAAACGGCTGAGCAGACAATTAAATTCTAGCAACCAAAACATCTTGTTGATTCAAGTGTTTTGCTGAGCAATTTAACTCATCTGAACCTGACATTATTACCGCCAGTGTCGAAAAGTCTTCCATAGATTTATATAGTGCGTAGTACTCTTGCGCAGACGACGCGTCACTGATATCTGTGTCAAACGAGCATATTTATGCGGCATTCGAAGCTGGTAATAAATTAGCACTAAAATATATAAATTCAAATCTCGTCCGACTGTAATAAAGACAGTATAAATTGGAAATTAAAGAACCGATTTGAAATCTCAAATCGCGATAGTTTCCTATTTTCCCTCATGACCTGTTATCAGATCTTAAGCAAATTTAATGATTTCTTACGTTTACGCGAATGTTACTCATTGAAATAAAACTAATTTAAACGGATTTTATCGCGGTTTTTTATTAATTTTGATTAAGCAAATTTATTTGTAAACACTATCTATAGGATACAAATAAAATCATGAAAATCAGTCCATATTTGGCTGAAATATCGCGTAACAAACATAAAAATCACAACACAGAATAATTGAAAACCTCCTCTTTTTTAAGTCTATTGAATGTGAATATTCGTAACACAGATAAGAGCTTTTAAATCAAACACTGCGGAACATAATGTAGTCTTTAAAATGATTTCAATCAGCAAAAAAACAAGAACAAAGTGTGGGAACTTGATATGATTGAAGATCATTCTGATATTAAATATCTTTATGATATAACTTCCTCTGAAGCTATTGTTTAATATTTTTAACGCGCCAAATAACAGTGAAGGTAACGAGTAAATGATGTAGGAAAATAAACACGTTTAATGAGTTATTTTAGAGATGTTTTATATTGTCATCATTGTCTAGCCTCCAATCTAGCAAATCGAAGATACATGAAAAGTAATCTCTACTGCCAGAACACAAATTATAGAAATTTGAGTGATTTGCCGATATAAATAAAAATAATTGGGGAGGAAGGTAATTTTGGAGACTGGTCACCTGACTTATCACACGAACACAAAAAACCAACCTCAAAGTCAGCTGTGACTTAATATAGGCAGAACTAGCTACAACGTGGCACTACAAGTACAACTCAAATTCTCTTATTTGAATTCGCCTCATAATAATATAATCCCGTAAATATAATACAGGGCCACTTCAGATGATCGTAAGAGTTAGTTTCTGGCGTAAATGGCGCTATCGTCTACCAACACCCTACTAATTACACTTGAAACACCGCGTCTCATCGAATTTAGTTTTATCTGATGAACATCTGCCCCCGGGCAAAGACCTGCTGTGGCCACTGCTTGGCCACTTGGCAGACATTATATCGTCTTCGTACCGGGGTGCATCGCTGTACGAGAAACATGTTAAGGATATTCATCAAAGCACGATAGCGACTGTAGTATTCGAAAGCAAAACATGCTGCACTTTCATACGTGCCCTCTGTGCCCTACCATCAGTACAAGTAAAGATCTAAAGATACTACAGACGCCGGCTGTAAGTGCAACAATATTAAAGTGGGAAAATACAATCAATAAATAAAGAAATTTGTATAGCAACATGTAAAGCCATTCATAACCAGATGAAGAAGAAACCTTCTAATTTTCAACGTAATACCTAGTGACGCTACTGTCGAATGATCTCTCTAAAGTAGATTTACCTAAAGAGTAAAGTAGTAAAGTAAAGTAGTACTTACGTACAGACGCGACGTCACCGATGCGCCCATCCCAAGCCGGACTAGAATAAGCAATAATTGACTAATATTATTTATTTCCTAAACTACCACTTGAAAACTTCTTACACAAGAAATAGAATTCATAAAATTACATCAGATATGCAAATCATACGTAGATGATATCGAAGCGATGTTTCACAGGCTATTATGCGGTAGATACAATGCTGCTATCAGATGACCTTGATATTTCAGATACATTCAAAATTAAAGGTGTCAAAAACTTACATTGTATACTAAAGTTTTATATACTAGTAATAATTTATGACCGCGGATCCTTTATGTGGACTTAAAGATTAAGAAATTCTATAAATAAATACTCTTAACAATCGCTCACAAAGTCGTGATCCCACGGTAAGATAATATGATCTGCCGTTGATACCAGTAATAAAGAGAGATTTTCAGTGTATCATCAGACAAAAATCTGTAATATCTAGATTACTTCACAGATTTTCATCTGAAATTCCTATAAACAATACGTATCTTGACTATACAAACTTTCCAATAAAAAGAAGAAAAAAATTTGAAAAATATGTCAAAACAGGCAGCATATTATCCTTTAAACTTATAACAAATCTTTTTTAAATTGCTGCAAGAAATGTTTTCCAAATCAATTCACGACTGAAAGCCGGCTTCATCAAGAGTCCTATTTAAGTAAATTCTAGTGTAATAGAAGGCCCATTTACCGATTCGTATCTCTGCAATGAAATATCTGTCAATATTGTGTTGATGTTAGGAGCTTGTCATGATGGTGGTTGCAACATGATTTTATACTATTTAGTCGGTTTTCTTTTTATTTAATTGAATGACGGGACGAGCAAGTCGCTCGCCTGATGGTAAACGTCACGCCTGTCTAAAAACAGAAGCAACATCACATAGAACTTTGAGTTATAAAGAACTGAATGGCACTGAACTGCGCTCGTCACCCCAAAACATAAGATGTTAAGTCTCATAATGCCCAGTAATTTCACTGGATTTAATTTCCTTTAAATCGAAACACAACAGTGCTTACACACTGTTGCTTGGCGACAGAAATAGAAAAAATAGTGGTACCAACCCAGACGGCCTCTCCCATACGAGGATCTTACCATCAAATATCTTGTATGCGTCCAAGTGGGTAGGTATCACCACTGATTTCTCCATGCCTGCCATCAAAACTTCATTTGAAACGTGTTAGCAGTAACCATTACATGGATGACGAAATTTTTGACCATATCATTGGTTAAAAGTATAACTTTATGTGATGCATATATTAAACGCCTTTCACTTAACACCTGCCACCTTCTTAATTAATCATGATATTCTGAGAACGAGTTTGATTAACTGTTTTTAGAAACCTAAAACTGGTCCCGCGACTGTAGATTTGAGTACATATAATTAGATAGGAGGCTGCCTGAGTTTGTACCATCGCTTTGACTATTTCTGATGCCAATCAGCAGTGTATAAGCACTCTTTTTTTCTGTTTCAAGGACATCTAAGCTAGTAAAATTAATGGGTATTATAAGATTTAACGTCTTATGTTCCAGGGTAATGAGGGTAACCCAATGCCATGCAGGGCTTTGGAATTCAATAATCTGATTGGTGTTGTTTCTGTTTATGAACAGGCGGGCGCTTACAATTAGGCGACTTAATTTAAAATATACATAATTACTGAATTTTAAAGACCTCGCAAATCGCAAGACGGGGATTGGGAATACTAAACCATCTAATAAATTGGATTAAGACAAATATACGTTAGAAATGAATACACCTAAAATTATGTAATCAGTACTAGGTTTTAAATGACTCCATTTGTTAATAGTATGCAACTATTAACGAGTCCAATCTTGGAACTGAATATTTAAAACCAATCCCACTCAACCTAATGAGCCCAAATTTTGCACACACTGATGAAAATACAATCTAGTAGGAGTAAGCGATTTATTCATAAATAATACTAGTATTATTATATTATATACCCACTGCCTCAGTGATGCAGTAAGATTGCTGTGCTGAGATCTCGTTTTCTGTCCCTGGGTCGGCTCAAAATGATATTGAATTTTTATATCACGAAATGCTCAGTATCAGCCCGGAGTCTGGAATTGTGCCCGGTATGGAGTTAAGCTCGTCCCTATCACATCATGGAACGTATATGAGCTCAGCGAAATATGTGTACTGATTATACTCTGCCTATACCTTTGAGGGTTTCAGGCGTACGTGTTTATGTACCTTTTGTATAATACCAGCCCTGTGAGCCACTACCCGGGACGGGCCTCTTCGACTAATAAGATGGGTTAGGCCTTAGTCCACCATGGTTTAATGCAGAGTCTTCACATATCTTTAACATTCCTTAGAAGGATTCTCAGGAATTCAGGTTTTCATAATGTTTTTCTATACGTCGATAATGATTCACGATGATTTTCTCTTACTACAATTTTATTAAGATCATTAATTCGTCAGTAAGTCTAGCTCTTAGACCATAGTTTGTAGTGTATAATCTTTTAAAATAAAGCCTGGGGTTTGCTGTTTTATTATTTAGGTTGCAAACGGTACCTCAGATAGGCCCTTGTTAATGAACAGTTGCGCTGAGTGCGAGATTCTGATCCGGGATATTTTAGTACCGTTTTTGAAAAGGCAGGTCTCGAATTATGTTTTGGAAATAAAGAGAATTTCCTTAATTTTGAGAATGGAATGGAATTTAAGAAAAAATGTATAAATTGTAATATAATCTGCGAAAGCATCGTTGATAGGAAGGTATTATTCATCTATAGTGATAATTAAACTCATATGTAGTCATAAATTTCAGTTGAATACATTTTAGAGATGCAATTCAAAAAAATATATAAGTAGTCAAAAATAACATTAAAACGTAACAGTATGAATGTCTAGTCAGGTGAAAATGCTGGGATGGTAATATAGAAAGCTGAGTTCTAACTTGATCCCTGACCTACAGAGGCGACTTACAGCAGGCTAGTTTCAGAAAATAACAGAAAAAGGAACCTTCTTGTAAAAATGGGACCAAAATTGGTTAAAATTTTGATTCTGTCATTATCTACATCACTCGTAATGTTACTTTAGTATCATATATCATTGACCCTAATAGTCAAAATGGACGTTGACATCAAATTATTTTTTTCTATTAGCTTTTAATGGCTACTAACCTATTTATTTTTCAAAAGATTTACAGAATTATTTTGAGTACTTAACGTATTTTATTAATGTTTTTAACAAAAAAAATCAGTTATATAATTCGCTCAGATGGGTTTAGTCATCATTTATTTTATTTAATGTATTATGTTCTTTAAGTGGAATTATTTTTTCCGTTCACGGCAAAGTCACGGCTCTACACCGGCGACCACCAACAAACAATGAGTTTTTCGATGGGCACCAAAATCATACCGGCCTATATAAATGCTTCTTCGCACTCCGAAAAGGGAAGACGCAAATCGCATATGTACCTGTTGCAGATGTATCCCTATACCCGCTCCAATCAACCATCAAGTCATGTCGCAATCCCCTCAGAAGAAACGGATCTGACTGATCTTGGAACGCGATCCACACAAACTGTATGTTGACATCATGTGTACGGTAATCGTTATCCGTCGGGTATGAATATCCTACCACCAAATATGGAACTCTGTAGATGAGCTTATGATATTCTTTCAAAAATTTTTAGACCTTAAGATTATGAAGGATACCATTTTATTTATTGCTTAAATTTACTGGTAGATATTAACTATATCATATTTTTCCTTTCTCTATTTTGCCACCAAAACAAAAAAATACCATACAAATTTAAATGGATATTCGCTCGAAATTATTTCATTACTCACTACATTTTTATGATACATAAGGAAGCTATAATTTTGTTTGTTACATAAACTTAGTTAGTACTCAAGGCTTTTATTATAAATTCAAGAGCCGAGTCATGGACGCGTGACGCAGCCTACTGGTATAGACGTCGCGTCGCCATGAATTATATTGGGCTGCAGTGTTGAGTACACTACAGGGTAGGGCATAACTGTGTAGGCTCCTGGAGCAGTAGAGCGATGTGGGAGAGGTGTGGTGACGTATGTAGGTATATACACTACACCACCAAAAATTAATATAATATGTGTAGTGCGACGATTTTTTTTTTTATCCTGGCTCGGCAAAGTGACTACGCTATACCTGTTGGAAGTGTAGCGCAATCCAAGATTAGTGTCGACCAACGATAAACAATGTGTCCATCGTAGGTCGGCAAGATCATGCCGGCCTGCCAAAAGGCCAAAGGGGAAGGGAAGGAAAAAGGGATGGGAAAAGGGTTAGGATCAGGGGGCATGCCCCCTGGGGAGATCCGGATATACACTGGCTGACCCTGGAACGCGACCCACACAAGGTTGGCCACTATGGCAGGTTTTAGCACCAGTGTACGGTGGTCGCTATCGTGTCGGATACATGTATCCTCCCACCAGCAAACAATACTGTTACCTTCTTATTATTATCACCTCTTCTGCACCTCTCCATGATTACAAGAATCTACTCAGTACTGTGTCCCTGAGTTTGGCTCGCGCTATCACGCGTAGTTTAACTGTACCATTATATGTCACAAGCAACTTTTTAATGCAAGTGCAGTCATGCATGGAAAAGTAAACATTGCATGGCAGTACCGTTTATCAAATTATAGGCATTAAGTCTGACATCCTGAGATGTAGGAAACTAACTGTTTACATACTGGTACTCATTGGTAACGAGTTCGGGCCGTAGAAATCGAAAACGTTGTTCCTGTACTGTTTATAACCTGGTGACATGTACCAGTTATAGGTTGAGTTTAGTATTTATCGAAATAGAATTTGTTTCAGCGCATTTAATTGGAATATTATTATTTGTTAAACCTAGGTAGACTAAAATATAGGCTTAATATTTATGAGAGTAATAGGAAAAATTGCAATGTATGACAATATAGTCATAAGATCTAGTGGATACTAGAAGGATTTTCCGTGCATTCCGGCGTTTTTGCTATAGGTACCTTTTTTCTCTAGCCTGATGGAGAGCGATGAATGTGATATTATTACTAAAATACGAGTATATAACCTACTACTGGAATCAAGAATTAAGTTACCTCGATCTTATACTGCAGCGACTGGATCCAGTGCTTTAAAATTTATTGGACCTCGCAAATTTAGGTTACTGTAATTTTAATTTTACTATGATTAAGTATATAATTATACAGTGTCATTTTGACACCCTATACTTAAATGAAACCATGTGTAGTGTTCGTTAATATAAGTACTTTGAGCTAAGACACTTTCTTATTAAAGTCAAAATAAAAAAATTATATTTCCTAACAAATTAAATGCCGTTAACATTAGATTAATTTTAAACAGTCTGTATACGCGTGCACACACATATACAAATCAACATACACACCCATCATCGAATGAATGAGACACACACACATACATTACCATTAAGCATGGATTACATGTTGGACGAGCTTAGGCTAACACGAGTGTAGGTAAATTAATACAAGGCAAGCGCTAGTGCCTAGACGTTCGGCAAGTTTATCGAAAACCAATCGAGTAGCCGGCTGTGAAGCGAGAGGCCGCGGGTTCGATCCCCGCACCGAGACAAATGTTTATGTGAACCACAAATATTTGTTTCCCGAAACAAACCCAGACCCCGGTCTGGGTGTTGTGAGACCAAAAGTCTCTCGTAGTTGCTGATACCCACGATACTATCCTGATACCCAAATATACTATCTATACGTTAGTATTAGTCATCACTCGGCAACATGTATTGCGGGCTTTATAACGTCAAGGTCAGTGTAACCGTTTTATAAAAACGCCAAGCGTACAGAAGGCAAACGGCTCAAAATAGTAATTTAGGAATTGAAATAAATATTAGATTACCCTATGAAATGTAATAAAATCCCAAGTAAAATCGAATCTTGTAACTTTTGTAATGATTATTTGTTTTTAGTCAAATTTGTGTTACCTATTTATAGGTATGTGCATTTCCCAAATACATTTTTTTTTACGTTTTGTCAATGAACATTACTTTGTTCATATACTGTCGCAACTTTTTCAGTGAATGTGTCGAGAGCGTCTTTGTGAGTCTGAAACGTATTTTCATATGTATGGAGTTGCCCTTCTTAAGCGTTTGTGTTTTATAATAACATCGTCAGCTGTGACATTTTATTCAATTGAGTTAAGTGCAAAAACCGTACAGCATGATTTAAAAGGCTCAAAACTTAAATCACGTTTTTGGCAAAACTACTACAAGCTCAAGCCTCATGTTTGGTACAAAGTAAGCAGAGGCGATGCCGAATATGTGGTTTCATTTAGTAACAGGGTGTCAAAATAACACTGTATATTTACAAATTCTACTCATTTGCAAGTATCTACAATTTTACAGCCTTAAGCGGAGTACGTAGGCGGGTGTTTGTTAGTTAATGCACTAGTTAGTTAAACTAGGTATTTTGCGACATTTTATATCGAGTATATATTACATAAAATAGGGCTATATTAATTTAAATTTATAATCGAGAAATATACAGGGATTTGAAAGTTTCTCTGTGTGATTTTTGAAGGACTCTAAAGGACTATGTATTTACCACATTGTGTAGTACTTTCTTGAGTTAAAGACGGAAAGAGACTGCTTGGACAGAAATCACCAAATTGTGTTCACGGATTAGATGATTTATATTGTCATCACTAGTTGATAGTCTCAGCCCGACATAGATCTCTCTCAATCGAGCCCAATCCTTGGCTCTTTGTATCCATCATTTATTATATAACAACTTTTTCAAAATTTGAATAAAAGTACTTCTATTTGTGTATATTTCTGCATACACAGCCCTAATTGCAAAGTAACGGTTTCTGTGATGTCAGTTACGGGTGATTTGGTTTTAGCTTCGGTCTTTAGGAACAATAGCACACAATATTATTTTTGTATTATGAACATGATGGTTACCATCAGGTGAGCGATTTGTTCATTAGTGTAATTATTTTAATTCTATTTTACATAATGGTTAGGGGTCAACATATTCGCAAAGTTTTCAAAGCTGTTACGACGACCTCCGAGTTGGCTTGACGACTGCTGTCGATTGATAACATACGCTCAGATAAAATACCACTAAGCTTTCACACATCCATAATGACTGCGGTAGTTTTCTCACTAATCATTTACCAATTCGTGAGTGGCACTAGTTCAAAGTGCTTATTGTTTTAATTTATTAGTACGATAATTACAAACACGTAATAAATTAATGAAAAATAAAGTTCACGGATCTATTTTACAACCTGCCTAATTCCTACACCAATAATATTAATGTCATCAACTACTCTAAGCGGCCTTGTTAAAATATATATTGAAGAAATCGTGGGAATTCTGTGATTGGTTTTTGGTAAGTAATTAAATAAAACGCGTAGCGCCACGGTCGGGCGAGATCGGTTTTCAAAACAATTATGTAAGTACGAGGTTTTGCTTCAATTTGTGTGTTCTAAATGCATAATCTACTTGAGATTCAATGATTGAAATCCCAGCTGCGTGGGAAATTTTCGGCGTATAAATTAGTATGGAAGTATCAAAACTTGTATAAACACTTTTGAAGTAAATCTTTCTTATTATAGCATAGGCCGGCAATCGAGCAAGTGGGTCACTTGATGTTTAGTGATCTCCACAGCATGTAAGTCTACAATACCAGAAGAATCATGAGCGCGGTGTGGACCAAAAAGTAAAGGGATGATTATGGAATCGCGAAGAGGAGTGGGATTTAGGCCTCCGGATACCTCACTCACGTCACGTACGTACGCAGCAGCCAGCCGCTATTTTACGTCGGTTTAATATGACACAGTGGTAACGACCCGGTCGAGCCGGCCCAATCATGCTGAAGGCTAAACTGTCTACAGCGTAACTTTAAACTCAATTATTTATTATTGCACTTTATAAACATTTAACTCCGAGGCGCAGTGAACGAATAGTAGTAGTGAAATGAAAAGCCACCGTTTCCATTCACGTACTGAGACAAAATATGTTTGTGTTAAGAAGTGTTAAGTGGGGTTAAGACTATATACAACATTATGACAGTTGGGTGTATTTATTTATTAACAAAATTAGTAATTTAAAATACAAACTTATGCAACCGAATTCGTCAAATTTCTTTGTTCATCGTTTCGTTGACCGCCCGCCACATTTCACCTGTTCTTAACTCAACCTATCCATTATGCTAAGTTGTGAATATAATTAAATTAGACACAAATAAATTTCTTTTATGTAACTCACCGACACCGGCCGCTTGTTCCGACTTGACCAGTGGAAAAAAACGAAAGTGGTCACACAGGTTTACCACCGTAATCTTATTCATGAATCGTAATGGGAGGAGATTTATGTTAAATAACTTTTGCTTTGACTTTGTGATTGTCGCAATTGCGCTTTCTGCTGTGATGTGGTTTATTTATTTATTTATTTATTTATTTATTTATTTAAACACAAAACAGGTTACAATCAGAATATTAAATCAGTAATTAACAAAGGTTGTTTGTACATAATTGCAACCCAAAACATGTGTTCCAAGAATTACAATGAGGTGTTTTGCTATAGAAATAAGTACATATAAAGCTAATAAAATATATATATATATATATATATATATATACATATATGTGAGTATGTATGTGCGTGCATGCATGTACATATACATATACACACATACACACACACACACACACACACACACATATGTATGCAAATTATGAGTCATTGAGGATATTACGGATCTGTTTCTTGTATGCCATTATTGAATCATGATATATGTCTACTGAAGCATTTTTGTTAGTTAATTCATTGTACTGTCGACACATCCGAACAATGGGATTGAAATAGGATGTATTATTGCGGAATATTTTAAGAGAGAAAACGTTTGGTTTGCGACATCTGTAATTAATATTAAAATTCAGATCAGACAGCAAGGAAGGAGAATCTATAAGAGAATGAACTATTTTATACAAGTAAATGAAGTCACTGATGAGTCGCCTGGATTCTAATGAGAGCTCGTGAAAGTGCGATAACCTGCTATTGTATGAAATCAAATTTCGCTTTAAGTGATATCTAAAACAAATAATTTTGAAACATGTCTTTTGAACTCTTTCAATTCGATCGATGTGTACGCGGTAAAAAGGAGACCAGATAACAGCACCATATTCTAAAATAGTTACTTAGTTACTTAGTTCCTTACTTAGTTCCGGGAATTCCCAAATTCTCAGTATAACGGCAACTCTGAAAGTGGCGAGTTTCTTGGTTCGATCTTCAGCATCATTGTGAGATTCGAAAAACACAATTGGATTTCCTGGGATTTAAATTTACGATACGCTCAACACTTATCTCCATTGCTATCTTTTCGGAGTACAAGGAGTAGTATATTTAAAATGTGTGTCCAAAAATAATGAGGATTAGACCATTGCTATCTAAATGATGGAATATAAAACTTATTTTAAAATAGATATTATCAACCTATTAAAGGATCCATTGAACTTATCAAAATATTTATCATTACTTATGCATTAATTAGTTAAACATTCTTCTGTCTTTCTCTCTGATATTTTTTGCGCAATAGATGTTGAAGATCAGATTTCAATATCATGTTCTGTACATTAGAAAGTGATCATAATAATTATTAATATAGAAGAAAGGTCTTATAACAAACAACTTTTCTCTATTTATTTAATAACTTTATAATTTTTTATTAAAGGTCTACATTCTACGGGTATACGGTCTAGCATTTTGTTGTGTGCTATATTAAAGAATCTAGTTTTTGTTTGGATTAGATCATTTCCAAATATATCTTGATATGCTAAGCTAACATCTTAAACCTAATTTGATATACTAATATATTTGTCTAATTAGCACATAAAAATGTAAATAATAAAATTAAAATTCAATTTAATACAAAATAAAAAGCTCTCTTTATACGCCGCATTTAAACCGAAGCTTAAATATATTACTGTCGCATATTAAACTAAAAAAACAACACCTATTCTATTCCAGATCCATTTTGAGGTTTGTAAATCATAATTCTTTCAGTATTGTAATTGTTAATGGGCGGTGGTGAACATTTTCCAATTTCTAAAATGAGTTGGATTAAAAAAAAAAGATATATATTTTCATGAGTACCAAATGACAAACCACTAATTTGCAAATAATAACACTGTCATGACATCACTTAATCCTTTCATATATGGCACACATATTAACTCTATACATTCTAATGGTCTAAGATCCCGCGGAACATTGACCTTCACCCATCTGTTTACCGGATCAAAATAACATTTTAGGGTATAAAAGGTGTTGCTGAACACATACCAATAGGGTTGCCTAAAAAAATATGGTCAAGGATAGGTTTTGCGAATTCAAAAAAAAAAAAGAAGATATTATTTCACTGACTTGCTCATCAAATAAATGAACCTTCAATGAAAACCTACAATGTATACTACCTGCAAAAGCTAGGAGCTAGATGAGCGCAATTACCACGTTTTAGTTACCTGTTTGCACACGGCAACCAGGTAGTAGTGGCCAGAAAAAGGTAGGCAACCTATTTTTTACAGATAGTATACATTGTACACTTTTCATTGAAGGCTAATTTTTTTTGGTAAGCAAGTCAGGGAAATTATAAAAAAAATTGGTGTGTGTCGTGGGACACCAGGTAGGAACGAAGTTCCTTCGGCTAATGTACAATCGACACAAATTGCAAAAAATTCAAATTATCAACTAAAATAACAAAATATGTCTCTTTATTTTTGTTTGACAACATAAAATTACATAGAAATAGAATAGAAAAATATAAATAAAAAAAAGACGTGTGGCGCTCGGAGACTGCCGCGGTAAAGCTATTGTATAGCATTTTTTATCAACTTATGTAATTATAAATAATAACGAGCTAGCGTAATCTTTTAAAAATCGAAGGAGTATTTTTATATACTTCAATTATAACTGGCTGAATGAATTTCATTTTAAATATGTCTCTTTATTTTTGTTTGACAACATAAAATTACATAGAAATGACTGACATTAAAATTGACACATTGACTGTCGCGCCTGCGCACGTCTCATTTAACGCTTTTATTCCACGCATTTTTTCCACGCATTTTTCTTACGGTTTTACTATCACATTTTTTTCAGTTCGGTCACGCAGCGAAATCCGTATACCCTCCAAGCCTGCCGTAAGGAACTTCGTTCCAAAAAAAATATATTTTTTAAATGTTAATTAATCATATCCTTGACCATATTTTTTTAGGCAACCCTTTTGGTACGTGTTCAGCAACACATTTTATACCCTAAAATGTTATTTTGATCCGGTAAACAGATGGGTGAAGGTCAATGTTCCCCGGGATATTGTACTATAACGACGAGATCGTCTTTTAAGATGGATGAAATCATGTCATCAAGTAATTTCCAATGTTTTTGCTCCGTCAACGCCGTATAACGTAGTTCCCGACGTGTGCCCGTGTTGCTTCCGCTGTTTTTGCACCGAGCCAATGAACTGTGGGTGAGAATCAACTTATGTTGCATGTGCAATGTTAATTATAAAGGTAGAATATTTTCCTTAACTCATTCCGTTATCAGATTTATGGTAAGCTTTCACTGTAATGTTATAATAATATAAGCTTACTCTTGTATTCTCGAAGGGGTAGATGCAACCGATGCATCCAAATTACCATATAGGAAACAAATATTCTGTTTATTATAAACTAATCGGGTAACGAACCAAGTGTATCGGAACAAAGAAATATATAAAAAATTAGACTGCCTAACATCTTCAAGGCCATAATACTTTTGTAAACCTAATAAAAGGAATTCGACGCTAATTTAGAATTCAAATGCTTTAATAAGATATTCTAGATCTAACAGATATGAAACTATTAATAGCGATAGGTATATCTCCATAACAACTAGATATCTTGAGATTACAACCGCTCAACTTAATCGAATTTAAGCTAGACTTATATTACAAAAGTGATGACTTCGATAAACAAGTATAATTTATTATGATGAAATAAATTATATGAATGAAGTTAATACAGTGGAGTACGAAACATGAAAAGACTAACATCTAGACTATAATGAGCTAATTCTCATGTAATGGTATATGTATATTGATTTTAAATTGCTGAGTAGCTTTTGATGGAAACTGATGAGTTGTTACTAAAATGTGAATCGCGATTATTCCATTTTGAATGGTTTAATTTGGTATAATTTAGACTCAGTTGTTGTAGTCTAAAGTACTACTTCCATCTTTAAATCAACATAACATAGCCCTGACATTCTGAATTGTAAAGTTTGACTACATCATCAAGCTTTGGATCTTTGGTTTTTAATCTAATTTTAATTAATGAAATCTTATTTCAAAATATTTCTATATTGACTTCATTAAATGTATTTATGTGAAATGTATGGTAATATTCACCAGAAAATTAAAATTTTAGAAACTAACACTTTTGGTTTTTAACTAGGCGTAGCGCGGTTATTGTGGGTCAGGCTAAGACTATTTATTAATGAAATCTTATTTCAAAATATGTCTATATTGACTTCATTAAATGTATTTATGTGAAATGTATGGTAATATTCGAAAGAAAATTAAAATTTTTGAAATTAACACAATCACCAATTACATTATCAGTTGCAATATCGCCTACAATTCAGAACTATGTTATTAGTACTCAATGCTGTCAGATGTAACGTTTAACAATTTATTATGTTACACAATATGTATACAATACATTATTTCTCTATGCAAATTGCTAGATTAATTAATTTTATGTTATCAGATGTATCTTCAAATATAATTGCCATACATTTTTCTATGTCAGTCCCGAACCATACATCTTTTATGTATCTTACATCACGAATTTTGCAACAACCATTATTTTTGAAATATAAATAATCAAAAAGTTATTTTACAGATACTTTAAATGAACGGATTAAGGTCGTATCGTTCCTCTATAAGAGGATGACGTTGCTAAGTATCTTTAAGTATTGATGTTTGGAAATATATTAGCCCTTTCTATTGAGACATCTTTCAAGGGAACTGTGGTATAAATGTCATGTTAAATTAAGCGGGTTTCATCATTTTCTTCATTTCATGAAGTAGAGTTTGTGTATTTAGTAGGTGGTAGGCCTCTCTTATACTGGAATTCGTCTAATTAGGTACCGATCTTTTGTTTATTACCTATGAGTACCACTTTTTTTTGTTAGGAACTATGAGACTTAACCGTATATGTATCGTAAATGACGAAAACAGTACATGATAGTGCTTTGTAATTTAAGGTTTAGACTGTTTATAGGCAAGTGATGCTTGTTATAAGGCAAGCAACCTACTTGTTTCTTCATTTAGGCCAATAAAAAAAACATTTCTGTATTATAAAATTTGACTCAATATTCCATTGGCCAAAGAAATCGATAACTGGCCATTAGTTGCATCATGATGAGCTTTTAGTTTATTTTTAGCAGACTTGGTCATTAGCCTATTTAACCAGTTTTATAATAATGACCTCTGACGCTTATTATTATTCCATGGATTATTTACTGCGGATTTCACCAAAGCGAATGAATTAATTAAGTCGAAGAAAAGAGGCAGCGTGTCATCACTTCGCGATACAAACCGTTTAAAAGTAGGCTATAATTTCACAATCATTTATACCATTCAATTTCATAATTATCTACCTTACATCTTTGTAATAAGGGTTAACAAAACTGCTGCAAAACTAGAAATACAAATAACACTTCAACATAACAATTAGTACTTTATGCCGTGATGATAGAATTTAAAATGTCTTGATGAAGTTGTGAAGCTGGTCGTGGGATTCAACTCAGATCGCGCACAATACTTAAAGAAACGAATGAAGTTGGATTGTGGTACGATTTCTTATGGGATATGCTCTATTGTCACCTGTGAGGAAGTGTTGCAGCGAAATTACTTACGTCGGCGGATGGGAAATTGAAGGATTGTGAGAATAACTTTAGAGTGTTTTAGTAAAGCGTCTTCGCAACACAGACCAAAGTATTGGTTTATATTTGTTGTACTACAAGATAAAAGCCATATTACACGTAGAAGAACATTCAAGTGACAGTAATTTTGATTATTTGGAGAAATCAGGTAAAGGTTTGAAGAAACCGCAAGAGTAATTCGGTCGCAGACCCTCCAAAAACCGTGAATTGACGTATTAGAGGGAGACATGTCGAGAACCAATGATTTCACTACGGAGGTTATTCAAGATTCCTATAATACGATCAATACTTCATTTATGTCATGTGTAGAGTGCCTTTGTACAACACTCTTATTGCTCCCTATTTATAAGTTATGTATATTGTTCCCTTGCATATATCTTACTGAAATGTATTTTTCTAAAATTCGTTATTATTATTTATGGGCGTAATGGAACCTTTTATGTACGAGGGTGGACCCTCGAACTAAGTCGGAACAATGGCAGGTAAAAAATCAGAAATAATCTGTTCTATGTTAGAAACATTAAAATATTGCAACCTGGTGTTGATGTATCAAAAGTCATTAATGTTTCATAATCAATTTCGATCCCTCTTCCTAACAGAAATGTAGCAACTATGTAAAAGACTAACACAAAAACAGATTCCTCATAAATAATCACTTTACGCTATAACATTTCAGAGAAGAATCGTTGCAATAATCACAATAAATCTACAATAAAATTAAAGCAAACATCCGACACTCTGATAGCAATCGGCGACGTTGTGTGCTTTTGCGTAATTTAGCAATTTATTTACATACTTAGAGCTGTTTTATGTAACTATGAAGTATCATCATGGTATACTACGTAATTTATGGAGATATTATACTTAATTTTTGATAAAATGGAGTAGATTATGAAATATAGCATTATCAATATTATGAAAAAGAAACTCGTAGTTCAGCTGGTAACAGAACAGATGGTTAGGTAATAATTTATAGAAATGTGGGTTTGAAACCCGAATGGAGAACATGATAGAAAAATGCCTTCATGCCTTATGTATCCTTCATTAAACCCGTTTACTGCATATATCAGCTATTAAGTTTTCTAAATTTACGAGTTTAGATAATTCAAATTATTCTTGCTTACTGTGTTTATATAGAGACAATGACTGCTTATTGTCAATATTGACTTAAATTTATGGGATGACTATTGACTGCATGCTTGATGATGTAAGAAACTCTAGTAAGTTAGGCAAAAATTAATCTGAATTTTCATAAAATGTAATTATAATAAATCATATTACGTTGTCTCTTAACCATACTTAAAATTCTAACATACCCATCTTTTTTCTGCTTATTTATATGATATGCCGGAACTCAAAATGTCCATAATCCAATAGAATCAAGATTTACCTCCCAATTACTAATTTCTTATATTTATTGTACAATTGAATATTTAGTAGTAGATCCACGTTGCAGACAGTTTTGTCTACAGAATGAATGCGCCCTCTTAACCGGATTGTTAGCACTGTCTCACAGAAAACCGACGTAAAGTAGCGGCTTGTTGCATTCCGTATCGTGAGTGAGATTTCCGGGGACCGAAATCGCTCTCTTCTCAATGTCTTAACTTTCCCATTATTTTAAGATCTAGAAACGCATCCACGATTCTTCTGATATTGTGAGCATTCATGGGTTGTGGAGATCACTTACTATCAAGTAAATGTTGCTCGTTTGCGGCCTATGCTTAAAAAAAGAATGCCTTATAAATCTTGTTGTAGACAACTATCAGTCTACGTTGTGGTTGTTAATGTTGATTCAGATCTAAGCATTTCGGATTCGCTCTGAATGACAGTAAATTGTAACGAGACACGTCTGTAAACAACTTATTCATTATGTATGATATAGTCTGTAAGTAGTAGCCACAGTATAATCAGTTTTTCCAGAGGTGAAATGTCAGTTTGAGGTTAAATTTCGCACAAGCGCATCGCCGGTTGACCAAAGATCCCTCATATGAAAGAGGCCGTCTAGGTTGATCCATTGCTGTCTACTTCGGTTACTAAGCAGAAGTGTGTAAGCATTGTTATGTTTCGGTTTGTTTGTTTAGAGCCAGTGAAATTACTGGACATTATAACACTTAGCATCAGGGTGACGACCGCAGTCAAGTACCATGTGATTGTTTGAAAATAAAAGTTCTGTGTTTCTGTTTATGGGCAGCTGTAGCGCTTAACTTCAGGAGAGCGACCCGTTCGTTTCATCATCCAAGTTAATGTAAATAATACAAAATATAAACCAATACGTTATATTAGTATTGTCTGAGGTTATCATGTTATTATATTCGAGGTTAATTATCTTTCAGACTAATATTTATATTACCATCACGACACTTAGTCTTCAAGCTAATATAACATCTGCGGCTGGCACGAGGGCAAGAGTATGTCTCTAGTTCACCTCTATCTCCCCACTCTGCAGTTAAGAGCACTCTAGTGGTCTAAATTATCAATTTGGCACAGAAGTTTGAAGATGCTTGTTGACCTGTGATCTCACACATAACACAAAAGCCGCTATAAAATTATGATTTAGTTTAAAGTTCAAGACTCTCGCTTTCCAAACTTTCTCTAGCCGTAACTATTTGTTTTTAGTTAAATGAACTCGATTTGTTTCGTGATAAACAGCGACGTCTTCATTTGGAATTATGGTTGAAAATTTACGTAATTTTGTTCCGAAACTTGTTGGGTTTTGAAATTTTAGATTTTAAGTAAATTAATGACCGTAATGTTTAGATTTTTCATCGTCAGACATAACGACAATAATTCTTCAAAATAAATAAACAATAATATCTATAATATTACCACCTAATTACGTTGGGCCGTCGTTGAAGATGCAAAAAAAATACGATTTAATTTCTTACAAACTAATTTATTAATTAAAAGTTACAATTAAACTACATGCTAAAGGGTTGACTCCCCGTCAATGTTAGAGCGAAAGAGTGCTTGAAGCCGGGCTACGGTATCTAATATATCTTTTAGTTTCGCAATCATCAATGACGCGACGCAGGTGCTACCGAGTTCCACTCAGTGCAGGTGTTGTTGTCATCCATGGGAAGTGACGAATTCTTGGTAGGTGGCGAGGTGTTGTAATACGTCATCCAACCGCGCGGTGGGTCCTTACTTAACATCTCCCTCCGCAAGATCAGCATCTATTTGTAGACTTTTGTCGAAAATAGTGCGGATAGAGACAAGGGATCTCCGGAGCTGCTATCCATGGCTTCTTGACCATTTTGCGTTTCGTTGTCATTAATCTTCAGCTCATTCCTTTGTAACTTGCGGCGTCGCATGAATACTGCTAGGATAATTAGTACTGATGCACCGAGTATCACGTAGACAGGTATGGTAGTATGATAGATAGTGTTCACGTTCGTTGATTCCAAAGGCATTGATTCTTGTACTGTTATCCTGGAGTTAGTCGAGTGTAGATGACTCAGGTCAATGGTATTCAGTTTTAAAATTTTCTTTGCAGGTACTTTGTATGAGTTCTTGCTAACTGCGATATTTAAATATATGTCCTTTAACTTGATCGTGATAGTTGTGCGTAGAAAATGATGGGGCGTGTAGGGCGAATCCTTTGGAATGATGGCCAAATAACTTCCTTGCAACATTTCATATTGGTCTTGAGAACAGGTTAAGTGAACTTTTGTTGGGCTGGGAACGCTCAGCACGTAGTGGCGGTCGTCCAATTGTTCCATAGCTTCGGAAGACAGGATTGCTGAAGTGAAGCGGCAGGACTCGTGCATGTTATGTTGTAGTATCAGCTGATGGATGCAATTTGATTGTTCTCCAAAGTGGTGGCTTAAGTTGTCCTCGCAAAAGTGATCGTGGTAGTACTTCGGACATTCTGTCTCTATGTACAATAGACCTTTCTCGTGGATTGCTACAAATGGATAGGCAGGTATCAGGATTTTACTATCATGATTTGGAGCTAAGGATAACTTGTATAGGATGTAGTTAGTGGGAAAGACAATTGGAAATTGAACTACCAAGATTATATATCCTAGTTTTATTATATCGAAATATTCTCTGAGGCTAACGTTTAAAATTACATCCTTATTATATAAAGTGCTTAATCTGCCTAACATATCTTTAAAAGTAGCTGGGCTAAATGAAAATGTCATGTCAGATTCGTGTTAAACATCACTCTGTAAAATAGAGTTGGTAGTTTCTTCTAACTGTTTTTTGATTCGCAACGATATTACTCGTGACGTTTGAATTATCCGAAACCCACTGCTTGCTTAAGCTGATTTGGTTATTTATTGGCTAGATTGTTCTCATTTCGTTTCAGAACTGCAATGGCATAATCATATTTAAGTCTATCTGTATAGTCTAAATTCCCGGATATGCTTTTTTATCACAGATCCAAGACCATATAAGATATAAGACCTCTTTTTACGCGCCTTGATTCAAAAGTAGCTAATTGATCTGAAATTCTTCTTAATTTAATTTCTAAGTATTTAATGTGAGGGGCGTATAATGATGACGTTTTATTATTTAACTGCGGTATGAGATCGAGCAACTGTTCTTTAACATAATTTACTTAAGTACGAGCATCATCTAAGTGTATAGTTCGGACAAATGAGTGGTAGTGTGAGATAACTCTAGTGGGTCCTAAGTTGAAGGGAAGGATACCAGGTCCATCTTATAGACTTTCAAGTGTTATCTTGTCCGCTTGGGCCAGAACGAGCACTTTTCGGTACCTGTTTTAGACGAGACTTGGGTACAAGTCCGTGTTTTTCTTAGTATAAATGTGAATTGGTAGATCTTGTAAAAACTCTAACGTGCAGCAATCTTTTGCCTATGAGCCAAAGGGTTTGATATAAAGATTTGTTGTTCGGGTGTATGAGTCTGCTCGGGTTCGCGATCTTTATTAATGTTCTCGGTTATCATTGTGCGATTATGGAGTGAACTTACGTTAATTAATTCGTAGACCATCGACATGCACTTACGATGTTCCTGCATATATCCTTATAGCAAATGCTCAGTTATGTTTATGTCTAAGAGATCTCTAGGATCTAGATGGCCAGTTATCATATCGATCGGTTGACATTTAGTAAAGCTATGTATCGAACTATTGTAGGTTAATATGGCGTACGTCATAAGATTAGAAACTGATTCTTTTCGATGTTCGAGTTTTAAAATACGTAAATGCTCCAACAGAGTAGAATGTAGACGTTCTACCTTTCCATTCCCTGTGTATTGGGGCATGTTCTATGATAATTTTAAAATGATAATTTTATGCAATCTAGTGAAGTCTAGGAAAAGCTGGTTTGTAAGTTCTGGGCCATTATCGGTGACGTATCTGAGAGCCATACCGTGATGCGATGAGAACTTTAATAAAGCCTGAACTACACTAACGGCTGGAGCATTTCTCAGTGGATACGCTTGAGCGTACTTCGAGAAAGCATCGATTATGGTTAGGTACTTTTGAGTCTCTACATTAAATAGATCTAAGTGCACGACTTCAAAAGGCTTCGTTGAAGGTGGTACAATTTGAAGTCTTGGTCTAACTGGATTACGGTCGTATCTAGCCTGTCCGCATATACAGCATTCATTGATGTATTTTGTGACATAATCTTTCATTTTCGGCCAATAATACCTATGTGAAAGAGTAAGATAACATTCATTAATGCCTCTATGGTTGGCCTTGCCCTCGTGGTAATTTTCAATGATTGCTTTAAATAATCTTTGACGTTCTCAATTTCATTTTTAACTAAGATTAACTTCATTGCCGAATTTTTGAAGGTCCTTTGAATAACTAGTATTATAGAGTACATTTAAACTAAGCGTAGGGACACACATGTAAAGTAGTTAAGTATAAGGAGTCGCGAATAAACCATGCTACTCAATACTCGTGTATAATTGCCCAATCCTCATATTAGGTATATATATAGGTTAATAGAACCCAACCTATTATTAACTAAACTTAGGATTGATTAAAATTCCTGTCTTTACTTATAATGTGTCCAAGATAAGCTGTCTCTAATATCAAAGAAATCTGATTTATCCATCTGAATTTTAAAATTAGACTCGCGTAGTTTTCCGAACACTTTTTGGAGGTTAACTATGTGCTCCTGAAGGGATGTCCTGAACACTATATATGTCATCTAAATAGACTAGGAATAGTGGCAGTTACCTATGTATGGGAACTCCATGCGGAATTTGAAGACCTAATTATATCTTGTTCTAACATTTTACCAATCTGTTCCTGAACCTCTTATCTATGAATATATGGATATCTGTAACTTTTGGTGTAAACTGGAATTTCGTCAGTGGTTTTGATTGAATGCTTAATTTTATTTGTGAAAGTTAGGGGTTCACCGTCTAAGTAAAATACGTCCGCGTACTGCGCGCAAAGCAATTCTGAATTAGTACGTTCTTCCTCATTATGGTGGTTTGTTCGAAGGCGTGAGAGTACTTCTTTAACGCGTTGATGCTGTTTTTTTTGTGAGGTACGGTCTCGAAGTTATACATCTCGGCGGAAATCGGTCTGTCCATCGAGAATATGATGTCACTTCGGCTAGGTTTGGTGATCTGAACTATGCCTCTCCTATCTGACATGCTAGTTAAACACTCTTCTATCGTACAGTTAGAAAAGTTTTGTCTCGGTATGAACGATTCTCTATCATGAGTGTTAATTAGAATTCTATCCAGTTTCTATGAATTTGCCGGTATAATGTCCTCATATAAGTTCGCGTTATGTGAATCATACACTTGGATCGGATTCGATGCGGTTTTAGTTCTGAGAATCTTATTTTTATAATCAATTACTGCTTCTCATTTATCTAACAAGTCCGTTCCTATCGGAAATCCCATATATAGTATCCTATCTTATCAGATCATCTAGCTAATCATGAAATTTGTAGATGAAAAATGTCGTACACCGTTATTATCGCTGAATTTGTTAAAACTAGGCAACGTAATCGAATAATACAACAAGGCTTAAAAATGACTGATTTGCACCGGTGTCTATTAAAACTTTAACGGCGGTGATGAAATTTGAATAAAAGAAAGTTGGCGTTGCGTTTGCAAATTAATTTCTATTTTAAGGTGTCGGATTTCTGATCCCGTTGAAAATCCTGTTCCTTGCTTGTCACATCTTCAGTTTCAGCAGAAGGCTGTTCTGAAGGATATTCCTGAAGGGAGTATTCGACTGGCTGAAATTTTGCGTACTCATAATAATCATCGAAGTATGGTTCGTAATTATATTCAGGATAATACTGTCGTCGTAATTAGAATTAGTGCAATCATTAAAGTTCATTCAAGTTCAAGTTTCGTATTACATTGCTAGGAGTAAGCACCTGTGATATAGGCGACAAAGGTCGCGTGACGTAGTTGCTTACGCCACTCACTGGATGCGCATGATTCACCTGTTGAAAACGGCGCGGCGATATTGAAAATGCCTGCATCGAATAATGTTCGCGTTCGCTCGGTCCTTTATAAGCGTTAATAAAATTGTTAGGCGTTGGCACTTTCTTATCAGGCAACCGATTGTTCCTACTTTGCAAATACATCGCGTTTGTCTCTTCGTGAACAAATCCTAACGCCTATTCGATGGTTTCGGGTCGTGTGCACCGAATACGAAAGCCTAAAGGATCGTTTAATCCTCGCACATATGCCTGTAGCGTTTATTTTCGGTATAAGTCACTCTTAGCGGCGACAGTAGTTCTGAACTGAGTCATGATGGTACTAAATAAATTTTGAAACTTTTTGTAAAAATCCTGAGCAGAGCTAAACCTGAGTTAAAAGAGCCAAATCGTTGTAAAGAGCGGTCTTATCTCTCTGATCTGCGAGATTATTAACTAAAGCGTTACGAATGCCATTCCAGTCACTAGGGATACCATTAGAATATTAAGCGAGCAGCAGATTCTACTACTTTATTGAGTATACCGTTAATTAAGGCGCACCTGGCTAGCTCATTACTTCCTTGTCCACAAAATTGTCATACAAACTGCTATGTGATTAGGTTTTTTAAAAAAACGTGTTAGTACGTTCGGATTTCCAATAAACTGCGGTACTAACCTAAGTAATTTATATAATATATAGATATACATTATATTTAGATATTTTATTATAATATCTAACTCAGCCATATCGGTTTCTTCCTCTATGACACTATAACCTAACACTAACTTATAAGGTTTCTTAAACTATCACTAAGTTTCTGTCTACTTATTGTAACTAACCTAGGGTCCAACGTTTTTTCGCGATGAAAAATCTTGGCATTTTATAACTACTAAGTTTCTTAAACTATCTACTATTTGTAGCTAACCTAGGGGTCCAAAGTTTTTTCATATTAGTTGAAAATCTTGGTAATTTTATAACCACTAAGGTTTCTTAAACTATCTACCATTTGTAGCTAACCTAGGGGTCCAAAGTTTTTTCATATTAGTTGAAAATCTTGGTAATTTGATAACCACTAAGTTTCTTAAACTATCTACTATTTGTAGCTAACCTAGGGGTCCAAAGTTTTTTCATATTAGTTGAAAATCTTGGTAATTCATATTAGTTGAATTGGGAAAACTTACGGCTAGGAATGAGCAACCACTAAGGATCTAGTGTACTCACATTAAATCGCCTTTTTTGCGTTATCAAGGTTTGGATACTTCTCGGGCGGCTCCACACGTAGATTCGGATGCTTCTTGACGCGGCGTAAAAACCACACGACCGGCGACGTTGAAGACGAAAAACGGAAATCTTCTTATAACGCGTAACCGATCGCGAGCATCCTACCGACTGCGCCAATTACGTTGGGCCGTCGTTGAAGATGCAAAAAAAATACGATTTAATTTCTTACAAACTAATTTATTAATTAAAAGTTACAATTAAACTACATGCTAAAGGGTTGACTCCCCGTCAATGTTAGAGCGAAAGAGTGCTTGAAGCCGGGCTACGGTATCTAATATATCTTTTAGTTTCGCAATCATCAATGACGCGACGCAGGTGCTACCGAGTTCCACTCAGTGCAGGTGTTGTTGTCATCCATGGGAAGTGACGAATTCTTGGTAGGTGGCGAGGTGTTGTAATACGTCATCCAACCGCGCGGTGGGTCCTTACTTAACAACCTGCCCTTATCACACTGCAATATGGGGTCGACACAACACACTTTTGCAGCATATAATAGAAGAGATTTGGATTATTTTTTACGACTGGCCGCTTGCCTGACGTCAACTTCCTCTGGAGGAAACATTTGAATATTAAACATTAAAACAAAATATTTACTGTTGAGGCAATAAGGAAAATAAGCCTAATGAACATAATGAATTAATACATAAAACTAAATTACCCCAACAATATTATACAACAATGTTTGAAATCCCATAGGCGATTACTTATGTAATACAAACAAAAACTATATTATAGTTTACACCATTATAATGAATATTCGTATTAACAGCTGTGCAAACAATATGGTCCTTCAAACAGGATCAAAATATTTTCCTAACCTTTCGCTGGTGTTCCTCACAAAACTCCACTCAAACAATAATATCAACCCTGTATTATACATATACTGACCTCATGCCTTCTCTGTCAATCGGGTACTAGGTCAGTAAATTAAATACCGTCGACATTCATCCACAAAGTAGTCAGATATTTAGGTATTCAGATTTTTTTTGTGTGGTAAAGCCACTCTGTAGACAGTTTAGTCTACAACATGAATGAGCTGGCTCAACCGGGTCGTTACCACAGTCTCACAGAAAACCGACGTAAAGTAGCGGCTTGCTGTTGCGTTTTGTACGGTGAGTGAGATATTTGTAGGACCAAAACCTCCTCCCGTTCCCAACCCCTTAATTATCCCTTCCCTTTGAGATTGGCAACGCGCTTGTAATTCTTCTAGTGTTATGGACGTGCATAGGCGGTGGAGATCACTTACCATCAGGTGACCCACTTGCTCGTTTGCTGACCTATGCTATAAAAACCCTCCACCGTTATACCGATAACAACGATAATAAATAATTAATTCTGAACTTCAAAGAGCCAGACGCGTGTTATGGTACTTATTATTACAAAACCGATCAAGTTCGAGTTTTAGTCGCGTGTTAACCGCATAAGCCGATTCGTAACGTCATCCGTGTGTACGTGACGAATCGTAGAATGGTGAGCACGCGGCTTGAACAGGCGATGGGGCTAGTCATGAGAAAGATGGCTTTGAAGCATCACAAAGCAACTGCGATGTATTTGAACTAAGAGCGGGCTAATTTGAAAAGTATTTCAGAAAAGTACACATTGATATCTTCTCTAGTTGCACAATTTTATTTTTGTTTAACACCTTTAACCTTATCCTTATTCTCCTGTAGTCAATCGATAATTTCGATTGCTGTAACAATTACAAAATGTTGAGTTACTTACATATTGCTTCCTTCAGCACTGCTGAAAACACCACCAGAAACACAAGTCTTGTGATATACATTGTCACTTGTGCTGTATGCACGTTACACTCGCGTATTCACCACATGCATCTTGTCACACACTTGTGATTCACGAGCCACGATTTGATGGGATTCTGAAAAGAAACAAAAATAGTTTTGTATATTCATAATATAATATAAATAAAGTTAAAACAAATATTACGATTTATTATCATGTCTTCAACAGTAACGAAACTTATGCCATACGAAAGGTTTGCACTCGAAGGTCACTTTAATTACTTAATATATCATTGACTCGAAGTGATCCAAGCTATAACGAAATAAATATTACACTAAAACTTTCGTATGACATGAGTTTAATTACCGTTGAAGACTTGATGCAGAGTCCATACAAAAATCCAATAGATTAATAATAAAATGCTCAGCCGAAGCCGAGCTCTGTAAAAACTGTGGTGTGTACATGATTAGATTGTATTGATTACTCTGACTTATGCCTCGTAAATCAATAGCTAATGAAAATAAAAATAAACTTTTGAAACTAGCAATCAGCCAAATCATGTAATACATCTACAACCATTTTGAAAACGTCTTTTAAGGACCATATTAGAAATCTGGACAAGTCGATACGAATATTCAATAATAAATGTTTTTAATATTAAGGTACAAAAAACATCTAGATACATGTTCAATTGGTTGAATAGACGACGATGCATAGAAGATTCTTCTTTGTACAAAAACAGTATATTGTATAACCGAAAAATTATCTTTTTATACATAATGCAGAAATATTTGCAGAATGCTGACACGAAACGAAATGTCAAAGTTGCGCAACAAGTGATAGTGTGTCGGCAGGAAGATCGTGTCAAATCGGTATTAGATAATGTTTATGGTTTTGAAATGTCAATAATATCGGTTAACAGTTTTCGATTTAGCTTCGTACATGGTTTTGTTCATGTGAAAGATTCAGCTAAGTTTCAAAAATACAAAGTAAAATATTTTAAATTAACCTTGATGAATGATGGTAATCAAGCCGTTTCTACAAAAACAGTATTTTTAAGCAAATAACAGTAACTGAGCTAGGTAATAACGTTAAATGATAAAAAAACTTGTTGAGATGCTATCTACTATATTATAGCATAATACGGCAAACGAGCAAGTGGATCATTTAATAGTAAGTGATCTCCACTGCTCACAATACCAGAATAATCATGGGCAAGGGATAATTAAGGGATTGGGAAGGGGTGTTGGTATGGGCCTCCATATATATCAATCACCGTACGAAACGCAACAGCAAGCTACTTTACGTCGTTTTGCTGTAAGACAGTAGTAACTATCCATATATCAATGTAAAATTAAATTACCGACGTGGATCGTTCTCATCCATTGCCTTACTGGGTGAAATAAGTTTAATAACAAAAAAGTACATGCAATCATTTACGCTACGTATTACGGAATAAGCCACTCAATATACTGTTGTTTTTATTTTTTTGTTCATATGAAGTTAATTTTAAATTCAGATTTATTATTTCTCTACAGCACTATAAAAGTGTAGATTATACAATTTGAAAGTGGCAGAGCCGTGGTGATAAATTTCTGATCAGCATGAAAGGGCCAGCTCGACCGGATTGTTACCAATGTCTCACACGGAACTAACGTAAAGTAGCTGCATGCTCTTGCTTTTCTTATAGCGCGATATTCCGAAACCCAAATCCCCTTTATAATTATTCCATCTACAGTGCGGCTTTTCTAAAATATGTAGTAGTTGATAAGAAAACTTGTGGTTTGTTTCTGCTCTACCTACGACTCTTTATGCTTAAATTATCAACTAATAGTTATTTCAGACTTATTTCATGCGATGACGAAACACTAATAGCATTTTGTAAATTTTTACGGAGTCTATACAGCATTTTATAAGTACCTAAATCACTTGGCCTTGCCTGAGTGGATGACGATGACCATATTTATGTGGAACACTTTTCTATTAAAAGCAATTATGACCTGTAAAATAGTAAAACACTGTAACGGCTCAGTAGAACGACAACAACGTAGACGGTCCTAGAGTAAATAAAAAAAATGTAGAAAAGAGGGGGATTTAGGCTTCCGGATATCTCAGTCATCGTACGAAACGCAGCAGCAAGCCGCTACTTTACGTCGGTTTTCTGTGAGACAGTGGTAACGACTCGGTCGAGCCAGCCCATTCATGCTGTACACAAAACTATCTACAGCGAGGCTCTACCACTTTAACGGTAGGTATAAAGAAACAAGTGTTAATATTGCGTGTAAATTCCTATATTTATACCCAAATGGAACGTGTGTGCTTTTATTTGTCAAAGAATTTTTATTTGTAACTTACAAACCTATATGGGTCCAAATAGTAGCTAAATCCTATCGAATAAAATCGGTTAAAATTGGTCCACATATAATGCTAAAACGGATAAAAAGAGTAAGAACATACGCATTTAATTTATAACCTCCTCTTTTATTGAAGATGTTTAAGCATATGATCATTGTACTATTTCGAAACAGGAATTGATACGGTTTACTTACTGTTATGTATTTTGTGCACCACAGTATATTTTGATCAAAATTTTAAAACTACGACAAGGCGTTCGAAATTAACCCAACATTGTTAACTCCCGTATGGTCTAGTGGCTAGGATACCTGGCTTTCACCCAGGAGGCTCGGGTTCGATTCCCGGTACGGGAAATCTTTTTTTGAAAGGTCCGTCTTGAAACGGATTTATTGATATTTTTAAAACTACATTCTTTGATAATTTCATAAATAGGTCACCTTTTTGTTTTTATATCAAATTTTACTTTTACAGAATAGCGTCAGCGATATATTATGTTAGTAAAGTAACAGTAGCGTTGCGATTAGGGTTGCTATAATTAAAAAGATTAACAGTACCCAGTATTATATTTAATAATATTTTCTACCCAATAGAGTATTCTCAAGCAGACATCTCTTGTCTTTCATTTACAATTATTTATGATCTTTAACTAGCATATTAATTAGAAACTAGTTAAAAAAGCTGCGTTTAAATCGTTACATTTATTTAGATTATACGATGCTAAACACAGATATGCACACATACAGACAAACAAACTCATAACACTCCTATTTTTGTCCGAGGTTAAAAAATGGAACTTTGGCGACGTCTAATGGGCGTCAGATCCAACGTCATAGCACTACGTGACGTGACACTGAAAGCAGTCTTCCGATGGTAGGGTTGACTACAATGACACTCTCGATTGTTAACACCCTACTAATTTATAGCTTGATAACTAGTGACGCTATGCATTAATTTCGCTATCGTCAAATATTTCTTTTTTATAGCATAGGCCGGCAAACGATGATTGATGATAAGTGATCTCCACAGCCTATGTACGTCCACAATATCAAAAGAATCATGGGCGCGTTGTCAACCTTAAACGAATGGTCTAATTATCCCTTTCCTTAAGGTCGGCAAGGATTGGGAAGGGGAGAGGGACTTGGGCCTCCAGATATCTCACTCACCGTTTATGACACGTTACGTCGCTTTTTTGTGAGACAGTGGTAACGATTGTCGGTCAATTCGGCCCATTCATGCTGTAGACAAAACTGTCTACAGCGTGGCTTTACCACTCGAATATGGTGTCATCCATAGTGCATTACGCGTAACGCGACCATCGGTAGCCCTAGTAACTAGGCTTTTTGATAGCTGTCGCATCCGCGTCTTTGGTATACGGGAAATAGTTTACATGTTTCCAATACAATCCACTAGGGGTGTTATACGAATCTAAATTCACATTAAAAACGTCACAATTCTCGAATATCTCGCAAAATCTTGCTCTACGGGCACAGTACGGACCATCGCCTTAACTCATTTTACACACACGAAATTTTATAAAAACGATTTAAATATTCGACCATGTAGTAAAAAGTTGGCTGCCTGCGTGCGATAGTTATTTACTTTCTATAATAACTATTTACCATTACTGGTTTCGGTGCAATGGATTTGCTTTCCTTGAATGTCAGAAACGACACTTTCCCAAGCATACGATATCATTAGAGCTTTGGTGTTACGTAATTTCTGTATTTTATTGACTAGTCTGATGTTTATTTAATTCAACTAGTATTAAATATTGGAAAGCTACGTAATTGCCGTTGTAATTTTAGATAAGATCGTAATAAAGATCGAAAATTCACGATCGATAATTAAAACTTACGAGACTATTCCGCCTATTGACGCATTTTGTTGACACCGAGCTTTGAAGCTCGGCGAGGCTAAATTTTCTTTATTTATACTTAACTCCACTAATTTTTTTGCTTGTGGTTGACAGTTTTTTTGAAAAGGTCTCAAATATGGAAAGAAATAAAAAAATCGATCACAAGGATTAACATAATTCCAACCAGGTTAAACTCATTTGTTGAAAATGGTTAATTATTGCTAGGGTAATAAATCCATATTTATTTTCATATTTTTGAAACGCTTTACCTATTTTCGAATTATTTGATCCTGAAACAGCAGAGCAGAACAGAATACCTTCATGTGATTTTGAAGTTGAATTAATTAATGAACATAGCTATATTTATTTTTCCAGAATAATAATAAATAAATGTATAATCTTGAAATATATGGAATATACTTTATACCTACCTATTATTTCCCAAATTGATTAAAGTGCCAAAATAAATTAAAAATTACACTAATTTACTAGCCAATCTAATCTAAACTCTACGTTTTCATGCAACTGAAAAGATGGGCAAAGATCATCATAAATTAGATGCGATGGTCATTCAGATACATTCAGATCTGAGAATATTGTTGAATTATAGTATTAACTATGGTATTAGTAGATTATATAATAAATTTAAAGCAAATGAGAGACCTTTACCCATAAAAAAAACCCTAAAAATAATAATCCTCACCGTAAATCCCACAATCGCATCCAAAACAACATCACAAAACACTAGTCAACAAAAAACTTGACAATTTTTTTTATAAAAAAATATAGTCAAATTCGAAAAATGTTTTCCAAAACATACGCGGGTGTCGTACTGCGGTGCGCGTGCGCAGCCTCCGTACTTTGGATCGCGACTAAGGTTGGATGAACTTTACGTCGCCGACAGCGCAAAATATGCGAATATCATATGAACTAGCGGTACGCGCGGCTACGCTCGCAGGGACCGTAATTCTGATGGCGATACGCTTGAGTAATGGGACTGGGGGAATAAATTTAATGTTATGTTGGACGGTTATTGTGAAGACATGAATGAATCTTAGACAAGTTAAAACTTTAAAATCTACTATCTCACAAAATCTTTCTATAATATTGGGTCTGTAGCGAAGCGTAAAGAAAGAAATAAGCAGTCAGACATAATTATTGTGATCGTCAAGATGCACTTGTGCCTTGTTAGTAAGCATCTTCTAAGTTCACGGTCATCAATATCGAGTAATAATTTAGTGGACTACGTCACGTTAATACTCTCTGAATTAGATAAAAATACACCAACATGACGAGAGGAAAATCTGGAAAAAATACTATTTGAAAATACAAATCTTTGGAAATTAGTTCTACAACACCAATCAATAAAATAAATTTTACTATTTCCACAGTATTTTAAGTGGGAATTTACTACATAAAAAACCATAAGAGATGCTTATCAATCCTAGAACTTAGGTAAGGTAACTTACCTTTGTACAATCTAGCTACTTAAATTTGGTTTATTCATTGGTGTTGTAGAACCAATTTCCAAAGATTTTAATAAATTTTATTTTTCCAGATTTTCTTCTCGTCATCTGTATTTCTATCTAATCGTCGTTTTATAATCCTAATTAAAAAAAAAACACTTTATGAATAGTCATCACTTTCTTCATATTATTATTTTGTTTTAAATTACCATTGGTTATATATGCTCAATTATAATTAATTGCCATGATTTTCATATTTAAATAATAAGCTACGATTTCGTAAGCCTTTGTAAGTTCATTTTAACATGGTTGTTGTATTGTGTAATAAGTGCTACCATTGCGCGTTGATTAGAAGGTTCAAATTTTGAAGGTGAAAGCCTAATTTTAGCAATCGTAGACTTCCCTATCGTCAAAAAGATGAATATAAAGATATATGCTAAGCTTCAGTTTTTTTAATAGTATATATTCTCAAACATTCTACATTATGATATTAGCTGTACTAATAGGATTTAATCACCGGGAAAACAATTTGTTGGTTTGTGTAATTTCCGACAGTCTTCATAATCGTTAATAATCACGGACCTCTTCAATTAATATACATGTGTAGTATGTAATGTCCTTAGTTGTTTTAGACTTGAAACTATAACGTGGTTAATATGGCTAAAAATTTATTATAATGTCAGCCTAATCCGAAATGTAGCGCTAATGGTGTTTGCTGATGAACGTATGCCATAACGCATAATACAGTTCTTTATTTAATAAGATTTCAGGCTGGTATAATTCAGCCTACCGTCAAAGGACGCAAAATTTCGTCATGTTTCACATTATATTTGAAATGAATTGCATATCAAAAGTCTATACGATCCTTTAGTTTCCTTGATTGATAAAAAAACTAACTTTTTTAATTTGATTGAATGATGAGACGAGCCAAGCGCTTCCCTGATGTTAAGCGCCACGCCTGCCCATAAACAGAAGCAACACCACGCAGAACTTTGAATCCCAAAGCACTGAATGGCACTGAACTGCCCTCGTCACCCTGAGACATAAGATGTTAAGTCTCATAATGCACAGTAATTTTGCTTCAAAGTCCTTCAATCTGAAACTCAACAGTGTTTACACTATTATTTCAAGAAATAGACAAAGCGGTGGTACCAGCCCAGACGGCCTCTCGCATACGAGGGACTTACCTTGTAAAACTGATAAATATTACAATTACTCAACGCAGTTTTATTGGAAACGTATCAAGATATCGAAATAAAGATATTTACGTGTTCATATACTCGGCTGATAATCAGACCGTGAGGCGCGGTCGGCAGAGCGGCAGACCCTGGATGTCGGCCGTTATCACTCGCTGCACTTTCTACGCGCAATTTGATTCTAAATAAAGAGGGAAAGTGAGATTTTCTTTAAGGAATTCACCATCTGAGAATTACCATGGTATAACAAATCGTGCTGATTCTAATTCTGTCCATTTAGAGGATTATGTAACATTATACATACATACATAGACTCACGCCTGTTTCCCATAGGGGAAGGCAGAGACAACGGACTACCCCATGCTACTGTCTTTACACACCTCTGTGGCCTCTTTCACTCTCATTACATTCATGCATGTACGTCGGTTAAAGGTACTTTTGACGTCTCCTTTCTTGAGAATATCTCCGAACAATGTAACATTAACATTACATTATCTATCTAACATTATGTATAGTCTAAAGATGTCCGGTTAAACATCGAATACGCTGACAAGATGAATATATTAATTTTTCTACTACTGTCTTCTTCTATGGTCAAGGGAACAGTTGAAGTTTTGGGTTCCTTAGTAGATTTAACTGGTTCGTTTATTCTTTCTGTTGAAGACATTTCTTAGCTATTACTCATTTATAACAGTGTATTACTGGTAATGTCCACCGTTTCAAAAATTATAAAAAGAATCTAGAAGTAAATTCAGAGCCTCAGTTGGGTAAGAATTGGGACGGAGAAAGCACTTATTATTTACAGAAATATTACTTTCAAAATGTGGATGATCCTTATCCAATTATTGAAATTTAAAATTATTTCTTTTAATCAGCTACTTTAATATTGCTGTCCATCATATGTGTATACATATTACCCTATTATCAAATGTCAGTTGGAAAAATAAATTACAAAGAATCAGACCTAAATAATGTAAGTTACATAAGAGATCACGCTATGTTTATTCGGGTATGACAAACACATTTCTAAATACATCAAGTTGTACGAGTATATTGTAGTAAATGCATAAGCTATTAGTATTTATGGGCTAATCGACACACGGAAAATTATATGCGGTCTAATTAAACATGACTTTTCTTTTATTACCACTCATAATCTTTACTTTTTATAAAGCGTTGCGAATGTATATTACGAGATGGGGAGATAAGTTGTTTATACTATATTTGTGAATATATTTATTTATTTTACACTTTATATACACTGTATAAAGGCGGACTTAATGCCAAAGGCATTCTCTCCCAGTCAACCTTTGGGTAATGCAAAGATGTACAAAGTAGGTGCAAAAAAAAGATGAAGAAGAAGATACATAATATAAAAATATTATTACATGTTTGGTACATTAAAGTACCGAATTAAAATATATTACAATATAATGTGGTTTTATGTAATTCTATATTTAATAATTTAAGTGGAGCTACACTATGGACAGATTCATCTACAGCATGAATAGGATAACTCGGTCGAGGAAGTACTATTCTATCACAGGAAATTAACGCGACGTAAAGTGATTGTTTTCTGTTGCGTTTTGCACAACGATATTCGGATTATTACAGCTGTTATGATTTTTGTTAAGGTTAAAGTTTATACGGAAAGAATAGAATTAAAAAGGTCTTATATTAGTGTCACTGAAATAGGGACACTGTACTACGGCACTATAGAAAATTTAGATTACTGTTTTAAGACCTTTTACTTATGAGATATTGTTTCTTCAATAGTACGTTATTATTGTGGAGTTTTCAATTATTTATGGACTTACATTACATAAATTCCAAGAAATTTCGTAGGGGCATTGGCTACTGTTATGAAGGTATTATTACTCAGAGATCTTGCGTGGAAAAAAGCTGAAAAATTGGATGAAGAAACTAGCGGTTGAGATTATGCAGAAAACCAATTTTAGGCACCGCTCAAGGCCGTGTTCTGTGGAATATAAAAAAAAAACAAGTTCACCCTGAAGGGACAGGCAACTAGTATGTTTAGGGTCCGCTGAGCTGTTATCCATTCCACGTAATGATAGCTGGTATACTAATTTGGGATTTTTCAAAGCGCAAAGTCAAACACATTGTAACTGCCCGACCTGTAAGTTGCATCAAGACTTCAGTGGTCTCTCCGCCTGAGTACGCTGATACGCAAATTGAAGATTTAAATAATCAACATTTCCAAAAGGAAACGTCAAACTCGGGTCACGTAACTAATATCGCTAAAGATATAAATGATTATGACTTTTAACATAACAAAATACCCAAATTATTTAATAGCAGATAACTCTCACCGATACACCGTGACTAATAAATCATTTTCAAAAACTTGTTCAAATAAAAAAATTGAATTATACCAAACCTGTTTCATGATAAATTTTACATTGAATATAACATTCGCCGACGTAAATTAATTTAGAGAAATTTTTCCGAATGCGTTTCTAACCAAAATTCAAATTCTGTAACTTTTACGTAATATGGAGGTGAATATGCGGGTTCATTATAATTCATTTATAAATGCATAGATGGGTTTCTACTTTGTAAATGAAACTGCAATACAAAACTCCATAGGCGAAAATATAATAACTTAACCTAATATGAACTCTAAATTTACTCATAATACTTACTGCCCACGGAAGCGTAGCTTTAGTACGTTTAATGTAGACTGCAGCGTCTGTCGGTTAACTTTAACCTACACTTATTTGTCACTGCTTGTACGTCTGCTTACTGCCTTTTTTATCCTAATATGACAAAGTGTCTACACTAGACTTGACAGTAAGTACAATGTAGTCCAAATACAATGATGACTATTGAGAGTCATTGTTTTATAGAAGATTGCCAGAATTATGCTAACATGTTTATCGAGTGGTAGAGCTATGCTGTGGACAGTTTTGTCTACAGCATGGATGGCACGGCAGCACGGGATGTTAAGGACGTTCATAATGTGTTAATGATACGTGAATAAAATATTTTGCAGATTGACAATTAATAAAATTAACAAGCCATTAAAAATAAACGAGCTACTGTCTATGACAACTCCACCAATGATGCAATAAAAGCATTCTATATTCGGTTATTAAATAATTAGTGGCCATAAATTGTATGCCCAAGAAAATATAATGGGCTCAGCCGCATATCATTAGCATAAATATATTTGACGATGGAATAACTTCTATTATAATAATTTATATATTTATTCAATACCGAATATCATTTTAAAATTTGTGAAATGATTTTCTTTGTTTCTTTCTGCAACTTAATTGGACGGCCTCGTTGGCACAAATGTATTGCGTACGTGGTACGACTGCTGTGCTGAGGTATCGGGTTTAATCCCCGGGTCGGATAAACTGATATTGGGGGTCTTCTATCACGAAATGATTAGTATCAGCCCCGAGTCTGGAAAAGTGCCCGCTATGGTAATAGGTTCGCTCTCACATAATTATTTCATTAATCGTTACATCGTTCATTATTTTGTCTCCCGCTTTGCTATGGAGGGAAGTGGACAATTAATATTTCCAACTCCTCCCTAACCTTCTATCTGATTAATTTCGTTGCGGGACAAAGACATTTAGGCATTCCCAGAGACTCGCCGAGCTTCACTGCTCGGTGTCAACAAAATGCGTGCCACTGTTGATCCTGGTGCACAGGAGTTACAGTGGCGGGTGTGTGGGCGGGATAGTCTCTCACATCATGGGACGGAAATAAGCTAGGCGAAATGTGAGTGTACTGGTTACACTTCTGCTGATCTCCTCGGGGATTATAGGCATGAGTGCGTATATTAATTGAAAAGTTTAACTCTTAGTAAATGGGTAAAGGTATTCGTAATTATAATATAATTTTGAATTATGCTACCTTGAAATATTTTCCTATCTTATCAGAATGCAAGCAAACGAACAAGAGGATAAGTGATCACTTACACATAATAATCTCACTGCCAGAGACATTCCCACGACGTCGCCAACCTCTAATTTAAGGCCTGTTATGGGGAAGCCGGGGTTTGTTGAGATTCAAAAAAGATAATCATAAATTATGTAATGCTGTTACTTTACGTTGTTCTTCTCTAATACCATGGTATCATCTCGGTCAAGCCGATCTAAACCTACTCTAGACAAATCTGGTTTTAGCATAGTCCTATGACTTTTATAGCGAAGGTCACGAAGAAGACCTAACAAAAAGTAACTAGATTTATGTGCTTGAAGTGTTGTAAGTTTCAATATCACCAGACAGATTTATCGACAGATAGATCTCCTTTCGTTTTCCATAAGTAAGTGATTCTTGCTCAAGAAAATAACTTGCAATTTTTATAGCAGATTCAACTTATGCGTTTGCTCAATTCATACTGTTTCGTAATTCTAATAGTGTTACAAAAGATGCTCCACTTGTTAGTGTTATGCAAAAATATGCATCGTCATTTAATTATGAAGTTATCCAATACTTAGAACTATCAGAAAAGTGGGTATCGGTTATATCACTTAAATTTTCATATATTAATCCATATTAATGTTTCTTGTTTTAAATTCTTCATATGTTAACAATTTAACACCCTGGATACTTTAAGTAGGAAACTTTATTATAGGATCAGTAACAGATCAAAGTCTACTTACTTTCTTGGCAATAAATGGATCAATGTAAAGATTAGCATTTTGACCAAAAGGATTTTGAAACAATAGACTCAGTAGGAGAATAGATTCAAAAGCGATAAAGAATACGGAGTTAGAAGAAGCTCACGTAGACCAAATTGAAGGGATACAAGGGACACGTGAAATAAGTCCAGACATAGAACTATGCCAAAAGGTCGACAGCACTGCAAAAGCTCATCCCGTTAGCAACATCTGGGCACGTTCGTTGCCAGTTGCAATTTGGATCGGTATTTATTTTGTGGTCACGCAACGCCGCGCCGTGGTTTATTCGATCGTACGCCAAATTGCTATCAATTTTTCTTTCCCTTTGTATAGCAATGTCGGTATATTTCTAGCCCTTCTTTGGTATAGTTATTCAATAAGTGATTAGGAATATTTCTGATAAAAATATAGAATAAATTAAACACAAAATATGTGCATTTTTTTTATTTAGTTAAGGATTGATTGTCGTCCGCTAAAGTCACAGTCTGAGAAATTGGAGTATGTGAAAATTTTGCAGTATGTATAGTATTTTCATAAGCGCAAGATAGCTCATGTAGATTGAGTAATCTGCTAATTAGGATTATGAATAACCAGAACAAACTAGAGATTTTGTATTAATGTAATTTTCGACCACTATTTTAGAACATTCAGTGATTTAATTAATATGAAATAAAACATATTCGATATGATAATATTTCCTTAATCCATCATTAAACTAAGTTCTTGGATTCAAAATCTTGAAGACAGTTAGTCATTTGACACTGTTGAAATACGATTTGAAAAGCCAAATCATAGCATAATGTTTTTGAAAGTAGATCGATGAAAGGGAAGGCCACAATAGCCTATTTCGAGAGCATGTTGTGAAGATGAACATATGTAATGTTCACACCAATGTGCTATGAAACGCAGAGGCTGTATTACGCGGCGCACGACAGTATATTTGACATGCTTGTCAATGTTTGTGAAATGTGCTAGCATTTACAGAGTTGTTTACAGTAAACATATTTATTTATCTTTAGTTGAGTTCATTATTATATGCGGTGCAGGTCTTGATAAAGAGGCTCTAAATAGTTGTATTTATTGCTATCCTGATATTCAAAAATAACTGGAATGAAAAATACGTGAACTGGACATCGACTTTTTCTTTTTCTTCATTAATGGCACATACTAGGGTACTGGGATACTGGTAGACTACCTTGGTGGTGTAGTTATATTGCTTACGCGGTACGATGGCTCTGATGAGGTCCCGGGTTCTATCTCCGGATGAGTTTAAAGTGATATTGGGTTTGCTATCACGAAATGTTCAGTATCACCCCGGAGTCTGGAATTTGTGCTCGGTATAGCGATAGGCTTTACCCTTATTACATCATGGGGTGGAAATAAGCTCAGTGGGTTTCCGGTAAATAAATACGGGTTACACCTCTGCCTACCCCTTTGGAGATACAGACGTGAGTACATATGTTTGTAATAGGAGAATACAAGAACCCTGATAACAAGCTAAAGAAATAGAAATAGTAACTCCTTACGATCTCGGAATATTCGATAAAAATATCATGTCTAATTATGAAGCGAGTTTACTTACGGATAATAATAGGTTTTCTTGAGAACAACTCTATATAATTCCACCAAGCTATAAAGAAGGAACGGCCTGATATCTGAAAAGCGTTGCAACACAGCAATACAACGCTGATGTCTCTGAGCCGTGAAATTGGATCGCGCAAATAACTTCGTAAGAATCCACTTTGTAAATATTTCCTGCATAACTACAAACTAAGGTTTGACTTTTATAGAATACTAGCTTTTGCTCGCGGCTCCGCCCGTATGATCTGCTTTTTCCAGGATAAAAAGTAGCCTATCACCCAAGTCAGCTCATACCCTGTCTGTATACCAAATGTCATCAAAATCCGTTCAGTACTTTCAGCGTGATTGACGGACAAACATCCAAACAAACAAATTTTCACATTTATAATATTAGTAAGATAGCTCACCTGCACTTGGTAAACTCCGATGATTAATGGACAAGGCAATAGCGTAACGTTGCAGGGCGTGAGCGTCGAAGGTCGCCTCATATATTACCAAATCCACCAACAAGTCATGATGAAGAGAGAATCAAGTCTTGAGTGGTAGAGTCACGCTGTAGACAGTTTTGTCTAGGCATTTTTTACGTACGTGCACAGCTATATAGTAGTGTCCAGTAGACGTTACCGCATAAAAATGTGACACGATTCGATCTCATATAGATTGAAGTATCTAGGTGACTATTTCTATAGGTTCATGCAACACCAGGTCCAAGAAAAAATCATGCAAAAAAGGATAACTTGTGAGACGATGCTAAAAAAATGAAGCAAATAAATATAAAACATTGACGGTTGATGAGCTAAATAGATAAATTAAAATATATGATAGTTCATTCCCATCATCGTCATCAACTAATCTAATTACGTGATTAATTTATTATTCATTATCGTACTTAGCAAATGACCCAAAAAACGTTCCAAGTTTTTGTAGCCATGATTTATAATTCCATTTCACAAGTTTTTCCACTCCTCCCACATCGTTAGCATTATCCAACGCATTATCTAATATTAATAAAAATACACGTGGCATTGGTTTAGATAAGACACGACAAGCTTTCTCTGTAATATTTCTAACACCTACACCATGATAGAAGTCAATGGTTGTAAGACGGGTTGCACTGAGAGATTATGGTAACTGGAAAAATATCTGTATTTAATGTTGTTATGTAAAGATAACCTGTTGGAGATTAATAGAGACTGTCAAATATGGAAATCGTATTTCGGAACTAGCTTCCGAGGTACTTCTGAGGAAGTTATATGTTTATTGTTAATTATTGGCCGCAAGTACAGTGAAGGAAAACATCACGAGAAAATATTCATACCTGAATCTAAATACTGATTTCGAAAGCATGTTAAGTATTATGCCAGCTTTGTGCACTAAGGTCTATCCACTCTCATTTTCTTGTGTCCAGCAGTGAAATATTATTTAATAATAATAGAGGACTAAGGCTAAAGCCTAACCCCTCTCATTCAGTAGAGGAGGCCCGTGCCCAGCAGTGGGATATGTATAATACAGGGCTAATAAAAAATATTATTAATAATAATAGAGGACTGATTAATGTTGTTAGTATTTTTATCATAAAGACATAAATTAATGTTTTTATTATGTTTGTATATTATACAGACCGGAGTGTATGTAGGCTATCTCCACAGAACCTGATGATCTTTACAGTCAACGAAACACCCACCGTATCAAAACCATCGTGGGTGCGTTGTCAACTTTAAGGTAAAAGAATAGGCAGGATAGGGACATTCATTAGGATTCTGAAAATACCACAGAACACACGAAAGGCAACAGCATGCTGCAATTTCACGTCGTTTTTCTGTGCGACAGTAACACTAACCCGGTCAAACCAACTCATTAACGCTGTAGACAAAATGAGCTGCATGACACGGTTTTACCACATATACCTTACACTGAGTCGTTAGACACATTTGCTATACATTCAAAACAATGATAGCAATTTTAAAAGCAAATTATGACAATTCGTAGATATAATTCTTTAATGGCACGAAATCTGCAAATGCATTTGTTACTAAAATGACACATAACAGGTAATCATCATTAGCATTACCCGACGGATGTAATAGTCTATCATATGCTATAATCTAATATGAAATTACTGGTTTTCTTATTCCGGTCGCGATATCAAACCCCAATGTGCCGGATGTTGGGTTAATTTCATATCCACCAGTGTACCAACACCGACGATGTAACTTCCCAACACGCCCTTGGCAGTTGCTAGTTATATTTCGTACTTGGTTTTGCTTACAAATTTCTAGACATACAAGATGGTATGCGAATTTTTTTTAGGCCTACAAACGAGCAAGTGGGTCACCTGATGGTAAGTGATCTCCACCGCCCATATACGCCCACAATGCCAGAAGAATCATGGGCGCGTTGCCGACTATAAAGGAAAGGGATAATTAGGGATTGGGTAGGGGAAGGGGATTTGGGCCTCTGGATATCTCAGTCACCGTACGAAACGCAGCAGCAAGCCGCTACTTTACGTCGGTTTTCTGTGAGACAGTGGTAATGACCCGGTCGAGCCGGCTCATTCATGCTGTAGAAAAAACTGTCTTCGGCTTGGCTCTGCCACTCATAAATCATAAATAATCTTGGAATGGCAGATGGTATCGAGAGTTCTATCTTCAGCATAAATAAGCTCCAATTGGAGTAATACCATTGTCTCACAGAGAACCGATATGAAATAAATAAATATATAATAAAAACACCCGTCAAACATATAGTCCTGACTCCTCAGTAGCTTAACCTGTATCGTGGGTGTCAAGAACTACGAAGGACAATATGTAGACCAGGAATAAATATTTGTGGATCATACAAACATTTGTCTCAGTGCGGGAATCAAACCCGCGGTCTCTCGTTTCACAGCCGGCTACTCACCGGGTGTACCACGGAACACAATATGGCGTGGCCCAAATCGTACCCTCTACTCCACATTCCTCATTTTTCCTTTGAGTTCTGCAACAAGTCCATGATAATTTATTGAAGGTGCTCATGGGTTGTAAAGATCATTTATCTTACAAGGTGGTAGGTCCCTCGTATGCGAGAGGCCGTCTGGGTTGGTACCACTGCTTTGTCTATTTCTGCCGCTAAGCGACAGTGTGTAAGCACTGGTGTGTTCCGGTTTGATGGAAATTGAAGCCAGTGAAATTACTGGGCATTATGAGACTTAATATCTTATGTCTCGGGGTGACAACCGCAATTCACTGCCATGCAGTGCTTTATAATCCAAAGTTCTGTGTGGTGTTGCATCTGTTTATGGGCAGGCATGGCGCTTCCCATCCGGCTTGCTCGTCTCATTATTCAATTAAATAAAAAAAAATATTCAGGTAATCCACTTGCTTGACATCCTTTGCTGCTAAAGGTACTTTAATATTTTTTAGGATTCACCTACTGCCGTAAGTTAGAAACTTAACTTCATACAAACAGATTTTCCTATATTTAATATCCTATATTTAATGTAATATTCATAGCATAGAACGCGTTTTAAATGGCTCCGTCACTTTATCGACTGTCTATCGCCTTTCTGTGACATTTAAAGTTCTATAATACTGACATATCCGGCGTCAGGACAGAGAAAACAGTTAAAGTATTAACGTCTAATACCGGTAATATTTCGCAGCAATTACCTTAGGTATATAAAGATAGATATATATGCATACCAATTTCCGCTTAGTCTATTTCTGCTGCCAAGCATGTTTCGGTTTGAAGGACATTGAAGCCAGTGAAATTACTGGGCGTCATGAGACTTAACATGTCATGTCTCGGAATGACGAGCGCAGTTCAGTGCCATGTAGTGCTTTGTAATTCAAAGTTCTGTGTGGTATTGCTTCTGTTTATGGCCAGGGTTGCTCGTCTTGTCATTCAATTAAATAAAAAATAAAAAAGAACTAGACCTAAAGATGCCTTGTATGCATAAATAAATTGAGTTAGACCTAGCTCAGCTGTCGCCTAAGCCACCTACCAAAAGGCCTCAGGTTAATAGTCCCACTTGACTTATATAAAACAGGGCTTGCTGACTCAGTACACTTTGTTTTTATGCTCAGTATCCAACTCAGTTTCATCAGAGACTTGTTCGAACAAATGTGTCTCATAGTTCTTTACGGAATATACAAATGATTACAGATTTGATATTTCCGGTGACGCAATCAAAGTCATCATTCTATAACGTATGACGTCGAGGCCGTTCACAATCAGTCGCCGATCGGTCATCAACATAATCGCTCATTCAATCGTTCATTCAATCATAATTATTATGTTGAAAGCTTTTACTTTCACTCATTCTACATGAATGTACAGCGGAGCGTTAGTAATGGATAAGATGTTTGTTTTTGAGATTTCAATTGTAGAAGATAAGCTAACGAGTGGCTCTTGTGGATCAATTGCTGATAGTGAGAGACCACCATCGTTTAAGGATGATTCGAATGATGTAGGAAAGAATTGGGAACTATTGTACTCCGGTAACCTTAATGGTGATGCACAATTGTTAACTATGGATTTTTGAGTGACGTAATATGAATCACAAAAAATCAGCATTTTTTTTTTGTTGTTTCATTGAATTATAAAAACTTTGTAATCTTGTAAACAAGTAACGAAAAATAAAAAGATGAAAGAGCTGCGGAAAATCAGGTTAATTATTTTTTATTTAACATTACACAACTAATGGGCCATTTAGACGGAGAGAGTTTCTCGTCTCGAAGATACGATTATCGAAGGAATATAAAATATTTTTTTCGTCTAAACATTCGCTCTGCTCGCTCGTTGCCTTGGGCGACAATTGCCTCGCAATGGAATATTATTGTGTCCGTGTAAACAGAATTTCAAAGCAATAATCGTATTTCGAGATTTTATGCCAGTTGCTACCATGAGTGCAATGCGCGAGGGTGTTTTAATTATATCTGCTCTAAGGTGTTGGGTTAAAAAATGGATTTCGTTGTTGCAAATATTGACTTCGCATATTTTTAATTTTTGCAGTAATTTCCTTAGGGCCAAATTCCTCAATACCCAATTCTTTAGCAAAATCATTCAGGGCTGCATTTATAATTTTCATTCTCCGTGTTCCAAAAACACTCGTAACTTCTATGCAGTTCAATGAACTTAATATAGTTGGCAGTTCCGAATTAAAAAAAAAATGGTGTAATTTTTACGAACAATATACTAGTAATCACTAAACTCGAATGACAAATGTCGCACTGAAAACGATTCAAACTGATTTGTACGATACTCGTATGAACTTGAAAATATGTCACAAGAGATCGTGTTTATAAAAGGTGAGATTCTCATAAGCAAGAATCTGCTTACTATACTTTCGTTGTGTAAACAAACATAGGCAATTATCTCCTAGCGATAAGTCATATGCGAATCTCGTATGACATAATAGTAGGCGAGATTTTAGTTCTTGCCTGTGTGTAAACATTTTTAAACGATTGTGTTATGGCGATTATTGCTTGCGATAGTAGCGTATGGTTTCTCGTACCGAAACGTACGAGAAACTCTCTCCGTCTAAATGGGCCTTAAGATTAGTCTAAGAATAAAAACAATCTCATTAACATATTATAAAATAATATTTTTTATTCGATGAAAGAAGTTTCATGTAATTGAATATTATGCCAGGTTTATTAAAAATGAATTACGCATACAAATGGATTCAAAAACTAAGTAGTAGTTTACTCATATACCGCATCCATATAGCAATATTAACACACTAACATTCACGTCAAACAAGATTGTGCTGGGTAACACATTTTTTAAACAACTCACTTTTGACAATGACTTTTCCTGCTAACGTAACATTACCTGTGTGAATTCATTCTTTTGTTTTTACGAATTTTTATATAGGTATTTAAAAATATAATTCTCATATCTTAATTTATTTAAACTTAGATCAATTTGGTACCATTTGTTAATATTTACAAGGTGGTAGGTCCCTCGTATGCGAGAGGCCGTCTAGGTTGGTATCACCGCTTTGTCTATTTCTGCCGCCAAGCAACAATGTGTAAGCACTGTTGTGTTTCGGTTTGAAGGACCCTGAAGCCAGTGAAATTACTGGCCATTATGCGACTTAACATGTTATGTCTCAGGGTGACGAGCGCAGTTCAGTGCCATGCAGTGCTTTGTAATTCAAAGTTCTGTGTGGTGTTGTTTCTGTTTATGGGCAGGTGTGGCGCTTACCATCAGGCGAGCGTCTTGCTCGTCTCGTCATTCAATCAAATAAAAAAAAAAAGTTTATTTCGCTGGTTAGTGAAACACACAGCCACACGTTATTATAAATATATAATTCAACTAAAATAACCCACGCGGTACAAGAAATACTTTCGCCGTTTCGTCGCTTTGCATATAACCTTAAAATTATGATTCTCATATTAATATAATAATTTAGAAATCTGAGTGAACGACACGCTGACCCTCCGTCATTGCATTTTAAACATCATGAATATCTTATTAGGTTTTTAATGAGTGAAATACCATCGCCGTGGATTAAAGTAAAGTTATTGGCGATAATTATTAAGTTTTACTTACTACGTTCTTTAAAATACCTGCTATTAGACTCTTAGTTCCCAAAGTGGTCTAGGTGGAACCCCCAGAGGTCCATGGAAGACCGACGGGGGTCTACGTTGGCGTGATAAAAAAATGGGTTCACAATTCGTAAGCGGGACTACGAAAATTTATCTGCTTTCGATAGTAACTAAAACTTTGGCTTGACTTCACCTATCAATGTAGGCAGATAATATTTTAAGAAGCTCAGCGACTGTTACTTGTAAAAACTTGCATATTCCATAATCAGTACAATGAATTTTGCGCATATGGTAGAAATGTAGCCGCAGGGGGTCCACCGGAACCAGCTAAATTTTGAAAGTGGTCTATGAGAAAAAATGTTTGGGAACCTCTGTATTAGACAATTCTTTTGCTATTTTGTCAGTTACTCTATGCTCTTTGGTCAATTTATTTATTTCCAGTTCAATCAGTTCCATATCTAGTTTATTTTGTGTTCCAGTAATTATAATTTTTATAATGTCTATGTTTGACAGTAAAAAATATTTCTATGTGTAAGCAGCGCCATCTGTACGCAAATTTATACACAAATTTACTGTACTATACACCTGCACGAATTGTGATTTGAATGTAGAGGGCGGTAGCAAACCAAACTATGTGAAATACAATCATTTTAGTTTAAGCAGAGTCCTAGAGATGGCGCTGTTTTAAAATTTATTAACCATGGAGCGATTATTTAAATTATATATAGCGAGTACACAATCACGTTCGATTATAGTTGATAAATGCTGATTACTGGATGCTAAATCTGCATAGACTTTCAAGCGAATTGATCAACAAAATCCAAACACATTTAGTTTAGTCAAGTCAGTTGACCATTTAAAACCTAACTGTGTGAACCCGCTATTAGCAGAGTAAGCGGGTTTTTTTAATATAAAAAGATCGTAACAATTCCGATGGAAAGTGATCCTATAAGTGTTATATTGAAACCGCGCACGTTAAATCATAATAATATACATATTATATCTCGTGGGCTTTGACACAGATAACACATAATATAACAAAATACAATGTGATGACATACAGTGTATAAAATATAAGTTCAAGCCATTTTTCCATTAAATCGGATATTTTTATATATTTTACTTAATAATAATGTTCGGCCTATATTATAGTGTTCCATTTCTGGGAAAGCATCCTTTCTACGAATGAGAGGAGGCATTAGTCCACACTGGCCTAATGTGGCTTGACAGACGTCTCATATCTTCGAAATTCTTATGGAGAACTTTTTAGATATGAAGAGATTTTTTCGCCTTTAAAACACATTTATAATTAACAATGTATTCATTCACGTTACTTAGAAAAAATAATATAAGTCAGAGTTCCTGAATCAGAGCTCCTGTTCGCTTTTATCTAAACGTATTTTAATAAATAAAATAAATATTAAATAACACCCAACAGCCATATACATAGTCCTGACCCCACAGTAAGATACAAGTCTTATGTCGTGGGTATCAGGAACTATGAGAGACTTTCGGTCTCACAACACCCAGACCCCGAAACAAATATTTGTGGATCACACAAGCATTGGTCTCGGTGCGGGGATCGAACCCGCGGCCTCTCGCTTCGCAGCCGGCTACCCGCCCGCTGCGCCACGGAGGCTTTAAGATAATAATGTAGTTTATTTCTTACCTAACTAAATATATTTTTAAGTCCGGACATCAATTTTCAAGAACTATAGCATCAAGACTAATGTTTTTATACTTACCTAGAATCGTACCTACAATCCGCCTTTCGCTCATCATTACTAAGCTACAAAAATTTCCTCACATTACCAAACCCAAATTTGCTGGGCCCGCAAAAGTTTTTAACAATTCGACTCTCCCGACTCTGCCGCGAGGCCGTGCCAAATTGCAATTTGTCTAATTAATGTCTATTAAACTGGTATCTACTTTAACATAAGCAATTCTCGACTTGTTAATTTCTAGTCTTTTGAACGTGAGTTAATATGTTCCCAGTTGTCTTAAGCTAAGTTGAAGTAATTGTTTAGCAAATTGACTAAAGTCTAATCGCTGAGAAAATGAATCCAGAAATATTAACACATATATACCGAATTTTAGTTATATTAGTATTTGGTCTAAAGGTAGGCAAACTGTTAGAGTTTTTACTAAGTGGAAATCTTTCTGAAGCGAGAGGCCGCCAAGATGCAGTGCCAAAAATAACTAAATAATTCAAATCTGTCGAATGTAATGTTTATGCATCATTTAAACTAAAAAAGAAACTTGAAAACAAAGGTATGAACACATTCACTTAGGTCTAAGAATGTAAAGCTGAGAGCACTGTCTTGTACCACAAGCATCTACGGTGATCGCAAACCGCGTAACACCACTACTGTGTTAAGTGCAAAAAGCTTTGAGATGCGTTCACAGTGCTACATCAATTGGTGTTAACCGACGTAGAAAAGGAGGTTTAAAATTCGTTGTGTTTATGTTGTAATTTGGACCAGGTATAACTTTTTTGTACCATGTGATTCCATATTTAATGTTTTTTTTTATTCACCTTAAGTTGAAGATCAAAACCAAATCAAATTTGAGCAACATTGACTCAATTTAGGATAATTTTTTTGCTGTTGTTTTTGAGTTGGTTATATTTTTAATATTTTTTATTGTTTTATATTCTAGAGTAGAGATATATACATTTCTGTGTATAAAAATATAATGATACCTTAGATATCCATCATCTCTGTAACATTGTTATTTGATCCTTCCACTTGGTATTCTACTTCAAGGTTGCTTCAAAGGTTTAACATTTTGCGATATCATCTTTCATCTTCCCTCTGACATATTATTCTTGAGTCAATAAAAGTAAACAGCATTTGACCAGTTTTAATCATCAACCTTATTTTATTAACTGCTTCTCAATTTTTGATTTTTTTATATCGGCTAAACTGTATTTTTTTATTGAAAGAATATGTTTTTAGGGCAGACTATAGTCGCACTGGAATGTCGCAGCAACTGGATTACGAAATATGTTATTACATATTTGGACATGTATTTCTAATCAACAGTAAGTCACATGTTAATAATGATCTTTGGAACATAACATAAATCAGAAAAGAACAAGATGAAGTAATAACCGATATTGTGAAGTAAAGCCTTCTCAAACAGACTGAAATAATGAAATGAGTTCCACAGCAGTAAACGTTAGTGCTAGTAAACTTTGACCACAACATATATATTTAACCACTTTCCACAATATAACATGGCTTAACGTTTCATGTCCTAACGCCTTGACCGAAGACATATCTCTTCACTTCATCACTAGAATTGACCGAAGACGCTGGTTTGAAAAATGGTGAAGGCATTTTGGATTTTTTGTTTGGTAAGTACATTTTTTAAATGTGAATATTGAAACACGATAATGGTTTCATGGTTGTGTTACTGAGTAATTAAGGCATATATTTGGAGGTCGAATTTATGGTTTTTTATTTATAGGGTTCATTCGATAATTAATTTAAGTGATACAGCCACGCAGTAGAATGTTTTTTCTACAGTACAAATGTATCGGTTCGATCGGGTTGCTACCACTGTCTCGCAGAAAACTGATTATGAGGCATTTGATAGGGTCTGGCACCGTGGTCTTCTCTCCAAGCTTCCGGCATATGGGCTCCCCGACAACCTGTGCACGTGGATCTCCGGCTTTCTGCATGAGCGTAGAATGCGTGTCCTTGTTGAAGGGCATGCTTCACGGCTCATGTCAGTTAATGCTGGAGTCCCACAAGGCTCTGTGCTTTCGCCCACCTTGTTTATTCTGCATATCAATGATATGTTACCGCTTGGTAACATCCATTGCTATGCAGATGACAGCACAGTGCATGGGCGTTACTGCAGTAAGCTTCCTGGTTGCCGGGAAGTCACTGAGAGGGAGCGAGAGAATCTTGTCATTGAGCTCAACCGGACCCTGGATCTCATTTCGGAATGGGGTACAAGGAATCTGGTTGAGTTTAATGCCAAGAAAACTTAGGTGTGCGCGTTCACGTGCAAAAAATCCCCGTTCTCTCCCCTCCCCAATCTTCAGGGTATCCCGCTCGCAATGCGGAATAGCCTAAATATCCTGGGCATGGATATTTGCTGCAATCTGAATCCAAGGAACCACATCGATGGCGTAATATCAGCCACATCGCGCAGGGTCGGAATCCTGATCAAGGTGCGTGGGTATTTTACACCTGGCCAGCTTTCCGCTTGTACAAAACGCAAGCAAGGCCGGGTGTGGAGTACTGTTCGCACCTTTGGGACGGTTCCGCCAAGTACCTACTCGATGCCTTGGACGGATTGCAGCGACGGGCTGTCCGCATTGTGAATGATGCAGACGTTACAAGAAACTTAGAACCGTCTTGTATCGTCTGTATCACGGCGAGTGCTTTGAAGAATTGTTTGACCTTATCCCATCCTCACCCTTCCTTAACAGAACCACGCGTGCTGGCTTGCGGAGCCATAGCTTCGTGGTCTCCTCCATCTCGGCTCGAACTAAAAAGTTCGCTAAATCTTACTTCTGCCGGACCATTAAGCTGTGGAACAGTTTGCCGGCGCACGTGTTCCCTCCTTCCTATAATATGGGGTCCTTTAAACGGAGTGTGAAGAAGCAGTTAGGCAGGCCGGCATGATCGTGCCGACCAACGATAGGCACACTGTTTGTCGGTGGTCGACACTATTCCTGGATTGCGCTACACTTACCATCAGGTGTGGCGTAATCATTTTGCCGAGCCAGGATAAAAAAAAAAAAAAGAATGCTGTTGGGTTTCGTACGGTGAGTGAGATATCCGGAGGCCCAAATCCCGCTTTCCTTCCCAATCCCTTAATTATTTCTTAATGGTAGAAACACGTCCATGATTGCTTAGGTATTATGGATGTTCATGAGCGATAGAAATCATTTACTATCAGATGAACCACTTGCTCCTTTGTCGGCTTTGTTATAAATAGGGCGTCTTCAGTATGACGTTAATAGTTTACGACGCCATTGACGCTCATTTCTGACGCTAGATCATGATCATCCAAAGTCTCACTCAAGGAGGAAATAACAAAATTCGTATCAGGAAAACAAACCGTAACAATGTGAAATCAAATAAAATTTTGTATTTGTTGCAGTTCTCATATTTAGTGAGAGCGGATAAAGACTATGAATTTTACAACAACGATGGGTGGATTCCTATAACAAATATACAAGCATACAATACACGAAGATCTGACATGATACCAGAACAACATACAACACAAGAAAATACAGATTTTCACAGTGTTAATGACTTTACACAAGTAGTAACACCAGATGTTAGAACTAGTAAAGATTTATCCCTTCTACAAGTAAATCCTAGTGAATATGAAAAAAGCAAAGAATTATATCAAGAAGTAAAACAAGTTGGTTTTTATATAGAAGAAGACTGTAAATACTATGGTAACAGAAATCATAGATATTATTTTAAAATCGCAAACAACCCCAATAAACCTAGTCATCTGTACATTGTTAAACTTTCAGGCTCGAGCATTTGTCCTGACAGAAAGGACAGTACACGAAAACTACATATTTCTCCATTAATAGATACGAACAGATTTGATAGAAGTTTAAAAATGCCAATAGAAATCAGTGATGTAAATAAAGTACCACCGACTGATGAAATTTCAAAAGAAATTGACAATAATAACGAAAATATAGGAATTCTAAATAACGAAGCAAATAAAACGCTCGAGAGGAAGAACTATGAAGTAACTGAAGAAGCTGGATCAACAGACGCAAACCACGGCTATGTATACGAAACGCCTAAGCTCAATACTTCAAATAAACTAAATCCAACCAATAAATTATTCAATATCCTAGCTAAATACAATATACGTTCAGATGATGACTTGCAAAATTACGTCCTATCACGTACACCTAAAGATGAAACTCCGACAGCGCCAGAGTTGATAAGGCCTTTTGACTTGAAAGCTCGTGGATATAACAGTCTGAATCATTTGCCAGTTGATCCTTTGCTGGCCGTTTTCCTGTCGCATTATGGACATTACTTGCCTAGTGCTTATGGCGTTAGGAGCAATTACAATAATGCCTACGGGTATTTGGCATCCAATAATATACATAACAATAAGCCTTTTGGTATGTATAAGATGTTTTCTGATAATGATTCAAGAAATTAAAATCCTTTTACTTTACAAATACATTTCTAAATTATGTAGTCTTTTTCTTTATTCATTTGTGCAGAAATATTGGAACCTAAAAAAGTAAAGAAATAAACATATACTTGTATGTATTTAAACTTAATTGTGATTTAATTTAAATATGTTTACATTTTAAAAGCAAAAACATACATGCATTTTATTGATACCTAGATTATTTCACATTTCTGTTTTCAAGCTAACTTATACTTTTTACAGAGACATTTATTTATTTAAATTTTATATACAAAACATATTGTATAAAGGCGGATTTAATGCCAGAGGCATTCTTTAACAGTCAACCTAAGGGTAGAGTTTTGGCGGGAATTCTGTCAGTGCAGTTCATCGCTTATTTTAATTTATTTCATAAACTAGTTTAGAGTTGTGTTTGTTGTATAAAAGTGGTATGGATTTGTTCAATAAACATTGACGGTGATGAACAATGTATGGAAACATTGAAATAAGTGAATTAAGAATCGTACTGAAGGGAGTTAACACCAAGACTCCGACAGGACCTTGAAATCGACCGCACCCGTGTTTCATCGTTCTTGTAAAAATAACTTGAGAATGAATTGTACTTGACACTGGCTAAATGCATAGTTCTGCAAGAGCCATAAATAAAATAAAATAAAATAAAACCTACGGGTAATGCGGTCCAAGCGAGACATTTCTCTTTTCGTAATATTAGTAATATGCAAACTACAAGCAAATATCCTGCAAAATAGTTTTTTTACTTTTATTGTACTCGTCGGAGCACCCACTCATTGCTACTTGCTTTATTTCTTGAGGATTAAAGTTCAAAACTTTCTGAACAGTTAGAAAAATTGCGGTTAGTTTTAGTCATGGGGTGATGTTATTGGAGTTTTTGAACGGCTATTTTATGTATCAATCATTGAATCCTTGAAACATATATAACAAGATAGACAATCGGGAAAATGAGTCGCCTGATGGTAAGTAATCACCCTCACAAGTGTTGTACAATGTCTGATGTATTAAGAGTACATTGCCGACTTTTAATGAAATGAAAATGAAAGGTGCTTAGAAACAGGGATTTCAGACATACGGCGTTACACGACACTTCACTTTTGTTTTCTGTAAGACAGTGAGACCATCATGGTTGAGTCGGTCTATTCAATATTCACGCTGCAAAGAAAAGTGTCTACGATATGAATCTACCACTTAAAAAATATCTAAACCCCTTTAAAGATAATTTTCTTGTAATAATATTGTGATTATTATACACCATTAATATGTATGAGTAAAACATTAAAACTACTTCCAAATTTTAATTGAAGATTGTATAAATCTCGTCACGGCTTACAATTCCCTCAAGAATAATTCCATAACCAGACGAACAAAGGCAAGAGTTATTACCAATTAAATACTAATTCTGTAACTAATGACACAATTTCGAAAATAATCACCAGCGATCTCCGGGGCGTCGACAAGAGAGAATATGATGAACCACATCATCATCAGTCAATCGTTCATTTAAATGAGTAGAATCCCAACTACTTGGAGGCGGTCCAAGCGACCGCATCGCGACAGTTACACAGAAACCAGTGAAAAGTGGCCTTTGTACTGGGAATTCGTGGCAGCGTTTTTCACCGGCTTTGGTTGCTAAATTGTCGAATAGTTTTTGTTCGAAATGCTTTTATAAAGCCTTAAAGTATATTTTGTATTGAAACATTTGTAGTTTGTCTGTAATAAGATGTTTATGTTCTATGACAACGACAAGATCCACATGCATTCATCATAGCAGTCATTACCTCTGTAAGTATATATTTTACTAGCTTTTGCTCGCGGCTACGCCCACGTGAACATTATTTTCCGGGATTAAAGTAGCCTGTAACCGTCTCCAGGGTCCCATCTGTCTCTGTAGATAAATTCATCAAAATCGGTTCAGTGATTTAGGCGTGAAAGCGTAACAAACAAACTCACTTTCGCATTTACTTTCACTCCCTTTTTCATCCCTTATTAAATAAAATTTCCATAATTCCTGAAACAGGTATTTATTTGTTTTACGTCAATAACCGAAATACAAAATTTTGTTTATGTAAGTTTCAAAATGACGGACTTTCATACATTCTATCATCCCCTATTTTAACCCCTTTCCGGTGGATTTTTCTAAAATCCTTTCTTAGCGGGTGCCTAGATAACAAAATGAATATACAGTACGAATTTCATGCTTGTAGCCTTGATAGTTTAAGCTCGGCGATGATGAATCAGTCATGTTATTTTATAAGTATAGATATAGTGATCACAAAAATAATAACATAAATTTACTTGTTTTAAAATTTTGTATTACTAAGAAACGACTCACAGATTTCTTGTATATTATAAATATTAAATCTTACACTCTTCTTTTCTCTTCTTTTTTGAGTGGTAGAGCCAAGCTGTAGACTATTTTATCTGCAGCATAAATGGGCTGGCTCGACCGGGTCGTTATCACTGTCTCACAGAAAACCGACGTAAAGTAGCGACTTGCTGCTGCGTTTCGTACGGTGAGTGAGATATCCGGAAGCCCAAATCCCCTCCCCTTTCCAATCCCTTATTATGCCTTTCCTTTAAGGGCGGCAACGCGCCCATGATTCTGATATTGTGGGCGTACATGGGTGGTGGAGATCACTTACCATCAGGTGACCCACTTGCTCGTTTGCCGGCCTATGCTATAAAAAAAAAACTCAGGTGTAGTGCAGTAACAGTGCTGAGTTCGGATAAAAAAATCTATACAGTACAAAAAAAACAACTTAATGTATGTCATAATATTATGATCAACTTAAAAGTAGCTATAATTTACTCATAGTAATTACGACATACAAAAATGCGACTATTTAAATCAATTAAAGTTTATGATCCAGGCAAAAAACCATTTAAAACACACAGAAAACAACCCATAAAAGTTTTATGACGGTGATAAAAAAAACTCTATGTAAATGAGGAGAGTTTGTTCGTGGCTAGGGTCCCCATCTCCTAAGTTGGCGAAGCCGGATAGAATGTTTAAAAATTCCATACATTGGGGTGATATAAAATGTTTTCCCGGATATATATTTTTATGTTCTTGTAAATTCTTATGTTCTTTTGATTGAATGATTTATCGTTTCTCATGTAACGTCTTAAAATATGAGTTTAAAAATATTTTTCAATTTTCAATCAATAAGGAAATGCTTATTGATTGAAAGTGTTTATTCCTACATAATTTATACACAAGTATTATTAAATTTATGGTACACCGCCATTGGCATAAATTGAGCTAGAGCAGCATTCAAATAAATAATATGTTAAAGTAGTGCAAATATTGTAAATCGTCGATGAAGTACCAATGCCTCCTAAGTGTTGAGAATCTAATTGTACACCAGACTGTTTAAAATAAGGTTTTATTTTACAAAAACTGTTTAAAATAAGGTTTTATTTATTTTGATCAACTATTGATAGTAAATAGTTTCCAATACATTACCTTTTTATTAGTTACTAAGGGATGTAATTTTGGACTAAATTGTCAGTTAGGAGGTATTGGTACTTCATCGACGAAATCTGTTTAGAAAAGAGCAACGTTAGAGTTTTTTGACAAACAATGAGTTTATCGATGGTCATCGCAAACATGCCGGCCTGTATAAATGTTTTTTCATACTCTGAAGAAGGAAGAAGCAAATCAGATGCAGGAACAAAGATACAAGGATGTACCCCTTATACCCGCCATAACCACCTATCAAGTGATGCCGCAAGCCCCTCGAGAGAACCGGATATACACTGGCTGATCCTGGAACACGACCCACACAAGGTGTGTGGGTCCCTATGGCAGGTTTTAACATCACCCGACGGATATAAATAGCCTATATCTTTATATATATAATTCTTCTGTGAGTGTGTATGTTCCTGAACTTCTCTTAAACGACTGGACCGATTTTGATGAAATTTTTTGTTTGTGTTCAAGGGGATCTGAGAATGGTTTAGATTCACAATTTTGTCCGCTGGACAATGTTTTTTTAATTAATTTTTAATTTATTAGTAGTTGTTGATTTTGGAATGTTTTACATTGGATCCGACAGACGGCGCTACCATCGCCAATTTTATAGTCTGTCCCGACAGTTAGCGCTGCGATCAAATTAAAAAAATGTTTTGTTATCATTGTGTTATTGTAGATCATGTGCTGGATCAAATATTAAATTAAAAGGTACTGAGTGTTTTGAGAAGAGTTTTGAAGTGTGCCTAAAAATCTATACATTTTGCGAATTTAGTGCAGAATCGAAGTGAGTATATTTCTTATAATTTTTTTTACCAAATTTACACGTGCGTTAGTTAATAACTAACCTAACCTACAAATTTATTTGTGTACTATCGGCGTCATTAATTTATGACTGTTTCGAGATTTAAGGGAAAATAAATTAGTATGCAAATAAAATTTAAATAATTGAATATAAATGAATAAAAAAATATATGAATAAAGTAAAAAAGCATAAAATGAAATATTCAATATTTTGAAAACTGTGTCGATAAAAGATTTTTCATTTCACACAGATTTTGACATTGAATATTTTATTTTATGCTTCTTGCTTATAAATTCATATATTTTTGTAATTTTTTTTTATCCATCTACATTTTATTATACCGATTTTATTCAGATGGATTTTTATTTCTTACTAGATGACCCGGTGAACTTCGTATCACCTACATATATTTGTGTAAAATGTGGTCAAAACTTAATATAAATGTTTCATTTACATTAAATGCAATTAAGACGACCTAAGTCAGGTCGTCTTCCACCTCCCCCCGGTGGGACAGTCCTGTCCCTGTCCCTGTCCTTGTCCCTGTCCTGTCCTGTCCTGTCCCTGTCCTGTCCTAGCCCTGTACTGTCCCTGTCCTGTCCTGTCCTCTCCCTGTCCCTGTCCCTGTCCTGTCCCTGTCCTGTCCTGTCCTATCCTGACCTGCCCCTGTCCTGTCCTGTCCTGCCCCTGTCCTGTCCCTGTCCTGCCCCTGTCCTGTCCCTGTCCTGTCCTGTCCTGTCCCTGTTCCTACACCTGTCCTGTCCTGTCCCTGTCCTGTCCTCTCCCCCTGTCCTGTCCTGTCCTGTCCTATCCTGTCCTGTCTGTGGATATTTTGCAAACGTTTTTGCAAAACCATAACCAATTGATACGATTGTTTAAGACTCTTTCTAACAGACTGCAAAACGACAACTACGTCATTCTCATTAAAGCAGACAAAGTGCCCTATGGAGAGCACGCAGGCACATATAATGTTCCAACTATTAATGAAGTTGCAGTCGTTATGGCTGGTGACCCATGTGAACGTCGAGATATTCGCATACAACGCAGAGATAATACGATGCAAATAATTCAAGACAATCATCGTTCTTACGATGCTTTGCAGTATCCGTTGATATTTTGGGAAGGAGAAGATGGATATCATATCAATATTAAACAAAGAAATCCAACTACAGGTACAACTTATAAATTATCTTAAAATTATTTTATTTTAATCAATAATTTCTGTTAATCTCATAATTATATTTATTTGCAGGTGAAGAACTGAACAAGAAAGTTAGTGCTATGAACTACTATGCATATCGACTAATGATTCGTGCCAATGAAGATGATGGTATTCTCCGATGCAGACAGCTATTCCATCAGTACATTGTCGATATGTATGTAAAAATCGAAAGTGAGAGATTACGATACATAAAATTTAATCAAGCAAAACTTCGTGCTGAGGAGTACATTCATTTACGTGACGCCATAATCGGCAACGTAGATGCAAGGAATGACATCAACAATATTGGTACCGCATATATTCTCCCATCATCATACACTGGTAGCCCGCGTCATATGCAGGAATATATTCAAGATGCCATGACTTACGTACGTGCATACGGCCGACCTGATCTTTTTATCACATTTACGTGTAATCCAAACTGGGATGAAATCAAAAGTTTACTGTTGCCAGGTCAAACATCGATGCACCGTCATGATGTCACTGCACGTGTTTTTAAACAAAAATTAAAATCTTTGATGAATTTGATTACACATTACTCGGTATTTGGTGAAACGCGTTGTTGGCTTTACTCTATTGAATGGCAAAAACGAGGTCTACCTCATGCGCATATTTTAATTTGGTTGGTGGATAAAATACGCGCAGAAGAAATTGACAAAATTATTTCAGCGGAAATTCCAGATACGAATGTTGATCCAGAATTGTTTAACATTGTTACTACAAATATGATCCATGGTCCATGTGGCACTCTAAACATGATGTCGCCATGTATGGATAATGGAAAATGTACAAAACGTTTTCCAAAACCATATGAAACTGATACTATCACCAATATGGACGGTTATCCATCTTATCGACGTAGAGACGTAGACAATGGTCAATCATATGAATTGCGTCTGTCAAATGGTGTGAGAGTAGATATTGGTAATCGCTGGGTAGTTCCATATTCGCCATTGCTGTGCAAAACCTACAAAGCGCACATAAACGTTGAACTATGCAGTTCGGTGAAGTCTATCAAATACATTTGTAAGTATGTTCACAAGGGTAGTGATAAAGCTATATTTGCTGTTCAAAATGTAAACGACAATGACGAAATAACACGTTATCAAATGGGTCGATACATAAGTAGCAACGAAGCTATTTGGCGCATTTTTACGTTCCCTATACATGAAAGGGATCCTGCTGTTATACATTTGGCTGTGCATCTTGAAAACGGACAGCGTGTTTACTTTACAGAAGAAACTGCACTACAACAGGCTTTGACGGCTCCAAAAACAACTCTTACTGAATTTTTTAACCTTTGTAGTCGACAAGATGCTGTTGGTCAATTCGCAAGGACGTTGATGTACACTGATGTTCCTAAATTTTTTACATGGAATAAACAATCAAAGAATTGGGAACCGCGGAAACGAGGCATTCCAGTCCCAGGATTCGCTGATATATTTATGACAAATACTTTAGGTCGATTATATACAGTTCATCCTAAGCAACGCGAATGTTTTTTTTTGCGTTTATTACTGGTTAACGTCCCTGGACCGACGTCCTTCCAATATTTGCGAAAAGTCAATGGTACTTCATACGACTCTTTCTTCGATGCGTGTCGTGAGTTACATTTATTGGAGGATGATAACCATTGGGATCTCACACTTGCAGATGCAGCACTGAGCTCATCTCCACAACAAATTCGTCAATTATTTTCAATAATATTGACAACGTGTTTTCCGTCTGATGTATCTGCTCTGTGGAACAAATATAAAGACTCAATGAGTGAGGATATTTTGCATCGGACTAGAATTACTAATCAAAATCTTAATATTGAATTCTCCGCCGAAATATACAACGAGTCATTAATAATGATTGAGGATATTTGTATTCTTATTTCAAACATGCCGCTCATCCATTTTGGAATGCCAGCGCCGAATCGCCCAGCAGTAGACATCATCAACAGCGATGTTCAACGTGAACACCAGTTCGATAAGACTTCTTTGGCTACTTTTGTTGCTGAAAATGAATAATTGCTTACTGCTGAACAACGAAATGTATATGATCAAATTAACGTTTCAATTGCAGCACAACAAGGTGGATTCTTTTTTTTAGACGCTCCAGGTGGCACTGGTAAAACATTTATTATCGCACTGATACTTGCGCGGATTCGATCTCAAAATCATATTGCATTGGCCATTGCTTCATCAGGCATTGCAGCAACGTTACTTGATGGTGGACGGACTGCGCACTCAGCACTTAAATTACCTTTGAACGTTCATACAAATCCCGAAGCAATGTGTAACATAAAGAAGCATTCAGGCATGGCTGAAGTTTTGAGAAAATGTAAAATTATTATCTGGGATGAATGTACAATGGCCCACAAGCATTCGCTTGAAGCTCTCGACAGGTCCCTCAAAGATATCAAAAATAATGCTCGGCTTTTCGGTGGTGCTCTACTGCTGTTGTCTGGTGATTTCAGACAAACATTACCAGTCATTCCACGCGCGACATATGCAGACGAAATAAACGCATGTTTGAAAGAATCTTATCTATGGCCAAGTGTCACTAAATTATGCCTTACTATTAATATGCGCGTTCGACTTCAAAATGATCCATTAGCGTCAGGATTCTCTGAACAATTGTTAGACATTGGCAACGGAAAAATTCAATTGTATGAAGATACACAATATATTCGACTTCCAGAGAATTTTTGCAATATGGTGGCTACCAAAGATGAGTTAATAACAAGTATATTTCCAGATTTAAGACATAATTATACTAATCATGAATGGCTGCGAGAGCGAGCTATTTTAGCCGCAAAAAATTTAGATGTTGACGCCATCAATTTTAAAATACAACAGTCATTGCCTGGTGATGAAATTACATTTAAATCGATTGACACTGTTGTTGATCCTGAAGAAGTTGTCAACTATCCTGTAGAGTTTCTAAATTCACTAGATTTACCTGGAATGCCACCACATAATTTGCGACTTAAAATTGGCTCACCTATAATTTTGCTTCGAAATTTAAATGCCCCAAAATTGTGTAATGGCACGCGATTAGTTGTAAAAAAAATCATGGGCAACATTCTTGAAGCCACTATTTTGAGTGGAAAATTTCAAGGCGAAGTTGTACTTTTACCACGGATCCCAATGATTCCTTCAGATTCGATTATACCATTCAAACGTTTACAATTTCCAATCCGCTTAGCATATGCTATGACTATAAATAAGTCACAAGGCCAAACAATGACAATTTGTGGCTTAGATTTAGAAAACCCATGTTTTTCTCACGGCCAATTATATGTTGCGTGTTCCAGAGTTGGAAAACCATCGAATTTATTTATTTATACACCTCAGGGTTTAACCAAAAATATTGTACATCCAATGGCATTACGATAAATTAAGTTTTTGTAAATAAAAAAATATATTTTTGAAGTGATAACTTCTTATGGGAGGGTGAATCGAAACGTTCCGTAACGCGAGCGGTCCATCGACCAGCCAGCGTTAACCGACCTCCCTGGAACATCGATTATTTCGAAGTCCCAGGTGGCGTCACACAGTGACCAGTCAGCATGGACCGAACTTTGACCGGACTTTGACCGGACTTCAACCGTACTTTGACCGGACTTAGACCGGTATTTGACCGGACTTCGACCGGACTTTGACCGGACTTTAACCGAACTTCGACCAGACTTTGACAGGACTTTAATAGGGATTTGACCGGATTATGACAAACTTCGACAGGACTTTGAAAGGGCTTTGACCGGATTCTGACAAGACTTTGACTGGACTTTAACCGGATTTTGGCAGGACTTTGACCGGACTTTGACAAGACTTTGACCGGATTTTGACAGGACTTTGACCGGACTTCGACCGAATTTTGACCGGACTTTAACCGAACTTCGACCGGACTTTGATAGGGCTTTGGCCGGATTTTGACAAACTTTGACAGAACTTTGACCGGATTTTGACAGGAATTTGACCAGTATTTGACCGGATTTCGACTAGGCTTTAACCGGACTTCGACCGGACTTTGATAGGACTTTGGCAGGACTTTGACCGGTATTTGACCGGACTTTGGCAGGGCTTTGACTGGACTTTGACCGGATTTTGACAGGACTTTGACCGGTATTTGACCGGACTTCGCCCGGACTTTGACCGGACTTTAACCGGACTTTGATAGGGCTTTGACCGGATTTTGACAAACTTTGACAGGACCTTGACCGGACTTTGACTGCACTTTGACCGGAATTTTACAGGACTTTGACCGGACTTCGACCGGACTTTGACCGGACTTTGACAGGACTTCGACCGGACTTTGACCGGACTTTGACAGAAGTTTGACAGGGCTTTGACATGACTTTGACCGGACTTCGTAACGTAACGCGTTACGGCGCTACTCTGGCTTCCCTTTCTCTCACGCATAAGGCAGTAGTAGGCAGGCTCCTCCGCTCTCACTTTAACCCACATTAGTTTAAGTTATCACTTCTGTCGAACGTCCCGAGACGCACCCTTTTTTTTTAAATAAAATAGTTTGAGTGTAAGCTTTTTTACCTTTAATTAAAACAAGTTGAAGATTTCATTACACATACTTACACGCTATCGATTATCTAATTGTAATAAATTTACATGTAATGACGTTAGATATTGTCATAACATTTGAATAATAATTTTCATCAAAATGGTCCAGAATGTTTTAGCTTATTAAAAAAAGTTTAAAATTTTCAAATTAAGGACGTGTAGACAGGACAACGTCTGTCGGGTCCGCTAGTCTATCTATATATCTTAAAACTTAGAATAAGTTTCGCGCAGCAATTGACATTTACCTAAGACAGTAATATTAAATATTAAAAATACTCGGAAACTGGGACAGATGGTAACCCTACATCTCCATCAACCGCCGAAAATTTGGCCACGCATGTCGAGCTCTCTACATTTTTATGAAGAAATTTTCCACACCAACAGTGATTGTGAACGACTTGATCTTAATAAAGTTACCGAACTTGAATATAAAGTGGGCTCTCGTCCGGAACCATGTTCACTGAGTTTCGGCCTCGAGGTTTTTTTAATTAAAATTTCGCTCTCAAAATGTGTCTGATTTTGTTTTCAGAAACGGTTGGTGATTTTACTGAAACTCCTTTTGTGTTGTAGAATAACACTTAAGTAAGTAAATATTCAATGAACTGAATATGCGAATTTAAAAAAAAAATTAAAAAAAATTGAATTTTTATATACAGATATATACGCACTTACGACTATAATCCCCAAAGGGGTAGGCACAGGTGTAACAAGAACACCCACATTTCCGTCCCATGATATGATAGGAACACATCATATCTAACCTATCGCCATAACAGGCACAATTCTAAACTCCGGGCTGATACTGAGCATTTCGTGATAGAAAAATATATTATCACTAACTTACCTTAGTTTTGAATACATTTTCACATAATAATGTGGATTATTAACCTTATTTACTATGAACATACCCGACGTATAATATATCCTCAATATCCTATGGGTTTAACCATGTTTCACGTCCTGTCTGCTTGTCTGCCTTCATTACCATAAAAATAGCATTTCCTGCAGAATGGCTTGTAAAGGTTAATACCCTTAATAGCGCGTTTAAAAATTGGATGCAGTTTTGGCTGTATCCCAATAAAAATTTGGAAGCCTCAGTTCTACCTCTCTCGAGTGGACTGCTTGTGTTTTATTTTGAACGGTTAACACACGTCATGAAGGACTTTATACTTTTCAGTTATTAAGTTAAGTGGTGAAAAAAGCAGCGATAGCTCGGTGGCGAGTGGTTCAGACTGTCGAGATGATAGTCGCAGGTTCGAAACCCCAAGAGCATATACCTCTGACTTTTCTAAATTATGTGTGTATTCATTATTAATTATCGCTTGCTTTAACGGGGAAGGAAACATCGTAAGGAAACCTACATATTTGTGAAGTTCTCCACAAGAATTGCGAAGGTATGTGTATCAGCGTGGTGGACTAAGGCCTAACCCCTCACCTTTAGTAGAGGTCGCTCGTGCCCAGCATTGAGTCGTATATAATATTGTAAGTATTACAATTACAACAACTATTATTATTGTAAGTGGTATTATTGGTACCAGCGAAGTCGTCGTAGACAGTGTACTTAAGCTGAGAAAGTGTAATGTCCTGAGTTCAGTTTCTAAAGTTTATATGTATACGCTATGAAGCAGGGCAGTAATGGTGCTGCCACACCGATGTTATAAAATGTTTACAAACATTTTCTAACATTAAATCTAACATTTTATAACATTTCTTAACATTTTCTAACATTGTCTAACATTTTATAACATTTGAAAACATGACATCGGCCCTTCTTCTTTGACGACGCCGCTCTCAAAAGTACCGCCGCCCGCTGTTAAAAAATGTTCAAAAATGTTACAAAATGTTACAAATTGTTAAGAAATGTTTACTAAATGTTGCTGCCACACCGGTGTTATAAAATGTTATATAACATTTTCTAACACCGGTGTGGCAGCACCATAACATGCCTACGGTGAAACTGCGAAGTACAGTCAGTATAATACATGGAGCTAATACGTTTTCAATACGATCCACTACGCGCGCTGCATTATATAGATGACGTGACATCTATCGAATATCTCACACACTGTATATTAATGTGTGGTGTACCGTCCATCCGTCATGGTTAATCGTTATCCTCGTAGGCTGTATGTATGAAGTCACAAATCGCGGCGGGTGCCAAGTGACCGGAGCGGCGGCGGACCAGCGTAGCGGTTTATTATCTTGGAACCATTCCAGCCACACTAAATGGTCGTGCTGCAAGGCTTTCAGAAGGATAGGTTTAGTACATTATTCCTTTATAGTGGATCGACAAAGATACATTAAAATTGATGGTAAGTACTGTACACTCTCAATATAATGGTGATAGTCATAGTGATGTGAGCAGTCCAAAAAAATCAGCGACCACCGACAAACAATGTTTATCAGTGGTCACCAGAATCATGCCCTCCTGTATAAATGATTATTCACAAATAAGGGAATAAGCAAATCGAAGGGCCTGCCACAGGACAGGCGGATAACCGTTGCAGGCATAGGGATGCCCTTGCATCCTTGTGTCTGTGTGGTATGATATTCATATCCGCCCTGATAGCGCCGACCGTACACGTGGTGTTAAAAACTCGTATACGCCTTGTGTGGATCGCGTTCCAGGATCAGCCAGTGTATATGCGGTTCTCCCGAGGGGCTTGCGACACTTGATGGTTAGTTGGGGTGGGTATAGCGGTACATTCTAGGCGACAATAGACAAAGTAGTGGTAGCAACCCAGAAAGCCTCTCACATATGAGAGGCCTATAACCTAATAAAAAACTGAACCTACTCTAAAGTTATTCGCTGTACAATATATCTTGTTTAAACACGTAGGTACACGCACTAACTCTATACAGGTTTTAGTGCAGTTCTGGCATTTGAAATAAGTTGCGCCAATAACGAAATCTCGTCTGCAGATAGTAGTTTGTTTATCACTATGCCACTCTGGTAAAAAATTTATACTATTTGGACTTTTTGAAAATATAATATCATCATATTCTGTAGAGCCATGCTATAGACCCTTAGTTCCCAAAGTGGTCCAGGTGGACGGGAAACTCGATGGGGGTCTACGTTGGCGTGACAAAAATTCGTAAGCGGGGGACGACGAAAATTTATCTGCTTTTGATAATGAAGAACTAAAATGCAAAGCAATTTTTATTTACGACGAGACGAGCAAGGCGCTCGCCTGCCCAAACAGAAGCAACACTATACAGAACTTTGAATTACAAAGCACTGCATGGCACTGCTTCATGGTCTGATGCAGCGAAATGTCACGAAAGTGTGGCCGCACCTTAAGATAACTTAATACATGATTTTAAACTTCTGACGGACTTAAATATATATATTTTTTTATTCTGAATATTTTAATTGTGGCGTTCACGAATGAGAACATATTTTTTTAAAAGCATCAATATTATATGTACCAAAAAGAAATCATATTAGTTTTGATGTTGCCAATTTCCATACTCATCTTAATATTTCATAATCCTATCGACCCTTCTCAGATTTTTATGAACTCATAAACAGTAATGCAAATGCGTTCCGTTCCACGCACTGAGCGACGTTCTTTTCACGCCCGCAGCAACTGTGTGATGTAGGAAATGTGTTTCATTTCCGGCAATGTTTGGGACGCGACACTGTCGCGCCTCGTGATTATTAAATTGACGGCATTGGAAATTGCCTTTTATAAACAACATTTGTTTATTTACGTAGTTGACTGTCTCGGTGGCGCAGTTGTAATTCGTATGTGGTACAACTACTGTGCTGAAGTGTCAGGTCCCGGGTCGGGTAAAACAGGGGGAAAATTGGATTTTTCTTTATAGCATAGCATAGGCCGGGAAGATAAGTGATCCCCACCGCCCATGTACGCCCATAATAGTAGAATCAAAGGCGCGTTGCCGAACCTTAAAGAGAAGGGATAATTGAGGGATTGGGAAGAGGAGGAGGATTTGGGCCTCCGGATATCTCACACACCGTACGAAACGCAGCAACAAGCTGCTACTTTACGTCGGTTTTTTTGTGAGATAGTGGTAACGACCTTGAGCTGGCCCATTCATGCTGTAGACAAAACTGTCTCTACCACTAAAAGTCTAAATTCTAAATAATAATAATAAACACCTAACAATCACATACATAGTCCTGACCTCACAGTAAGATGCGTCTTGTGTCGTGGGTATCAGGAACTACGAGAGACTTTCGGTCTCGCAACACCCAGATTCCGAAACAAATATTGGTGGATCATACAAATGTTTGCCTCGGTGCGGGGATCGAACCCGCGGCCTCTTGCTTCACAGCCGGCTACTCGCCCGCTGTGCCACGGAGGCTGTCTACATAATCAAAAGTTTACAGCGAAATAGGTTATTAGATTTTATTGGGTTGTGTTGCGAGTGCGTACATTTGCTCTGCGGTTAAGCGATTCATCATGCTCATTAGAGCTGGTAAACCGAGTTTCCCGCAAAATAAAAGAACAAATCTGAAGTTTTCACATCGAGCGAAGGCAATAAGTTGTGGTGTTTGGTACCAGTTATGAAAGAATGGCATATGTTCATATATGTTCATTTAATTTGTAAAATAATTGAAATATCACGCGGGTTTATTCGATTTTAGATTCCACAAAAAGAATTTATAACTATTAAAGACGATCGATCACGAAAACTAAAGAAAAAACATACATACGTACACTCACGCCTGTTTTAATTTACTACTACATCAGGCAGCCTATCTCTACTTCGACTCTATCAAGATGGGAATCGCGATACTAGGTAGTGGCTCGGATTAACTAGGTCTGAAAGTTTCTTCTTTTGCTTCTACAAACCCAGATGGCAAATAACATAAATTATGCCTGTATTCTCTCCTACAATTTCATGCACATCATCTAAACATCTAGATGACCACAGTATATATGGTTAAGTTCAAGACTTACACATCATCCTAAGATCGAAACTAAGTGCGGAGCGAGAGGCGGAGTTTTATCAACAGTTTATTGGGCCGGCGCACACCCGCCCGCAATGTTAATGAATAAACCTACACAATACATACTAAAGTATAACTTGAGTGGCGCACTGTAGCAACGTATATCTCTCAAGTTACTTTAAATTACAAAAGACAAGTTTGTGTTCGGAATCCGGTAAAATTATTTATTCCAAAAAAATATTTTTGAACCTGAAGAATCCACTGAGATAAAAGCAATCAATAAAACCGAGAACCGATTGATCTGAGACTCGAATGACTGGAAATAACCAAGTAAAGAACTGAATAAACTAAAGGAATCGGATAATATAAAACACTAATGAGGTAAGGAACTGAGAAAACTGAAGAACTTAGTGTTTTTTATAACTTCATGAGTTGAGGAAGCAAATGAGCAAAAGGAAATGAAGATTAGATAAAATTGATCCGACTGATCTCAGCATACAGTGAACCAGTTCACTCTCAGGATTAGTAATAATTCACCTCTAGTGAAATCCAGTGTTCTATACACTTACTCTGATAACTTATTCGATATGTATAAAGACTTTGAAGGTACCTTGTAAGGAAAGTTATACTTTTAAAGGAACTGCTCTATTGAGTATGCGAAAGTTTACACCACTACGCTGTAGTAAGGTGGCCTGATTCCAGATAGATAATGTTCAAGGAAAAATGGACGGAACGGACAAGGAAAATTAATTAATATTGGGTATATTCTTTCTCGGTGAGATCGCCTTATTCATTTAGATGCAACTTACATAAGTTAAGTTCTGCAAATATCAAGTAAGGCAATCACAAAGAATTATTAGTATAATTCCTCATACTACCAACATGCAAAGATACCTAAATGAGAGATTGTAATATACTTCCATGTTTCATTAGAACATTTTCTCTTCCTTAACTGAATGCCATTTACTTCTTTTTATTAAAGAATCTGCAAAAGAAACTCCGATATCCCGCCCCTATTAAAAATTTACAAGTTTCATTTGAAATTTCCTGTTTTTTGTATCATTACCCGTCTTTATTATTTAGAAGGCGGATGTAAGGGGACCGCCCCGAGAGGTTTAATGTCGAGACTTCGTTCTTTAAATTCTAATGTAATATTAATTTGGTTTAATTTTTTGCTTGTGACTCGGTTTGAGGAAATTTTTTGGCAAAAATTGGCATGTATTCTCAAAAAATACTCATATTACTTTTCCTTGTTTACATTTAAATGACTTTGAAGATTGTGGAAAAAGTATGTAATAATACATGTATTTATTTATCTAGTAAATTACTTGTTATCTTCAATTAATTCAAGCTAAGTAGATTCTCTATTTATTTATTTATTTGGATTTAATACACAGTGGTAAGTTTTAGAGAACTTTTTAGTTCGAGTTGAGATAAAACAGACCGCGAAGCTGTGGTTTTGCAATCCAGCACGCGTAGTTATGTTAAAAAAGATAAGATGAGATAAGGTCAAACAATTCTTCAGAGCGTTTCCTGTGATACAGACAATAGTCATTCCTAAGCCAGGAAATATCCTTAAACAGATGTAGTAGCTCAAGTTCCTGGTAACCGTATACAATGCTGACAGCCTAATGCTGCTACCCATCCAAAGCATCAGATTAGATTATTTGGTTAGATATGAATTATTTATATTTATTTATATTTATATTTGAATTTAAAAAGATTGAATAGCAAATAGAACATTGTATAATATAATGTTCCTCTATGAACACTCATGATATGCACATGAATAAAAAAGATCTGACTTTACAATTAATATTAAGTAAATTATCTAGAAACATATAACCTTTCTAAGAAAATATCCTGATCATTTTGCAAGAAGGCTCTTCTTTGTCAGAGAGTATCTTTGTATCTCTTTAAGATGCATTTTAGATCTGAAGATGAAAAAAAAATAGCAGTCTATCTTTCGCCTCTAGAGTAAGCTGTCATCTTCTACAAAGGTGTGTATAAAGTGGCACTGAACCCAGTCTATTAGACAGAAGCGCTTCGGACCACAGTACCTCAGTCTACGACGTAATCCGAGCACTCAACCAAATGGATCTCATTTGCGAACGAGCCTTGCTGCTCTCGCAGTATCGAGAGTGTGCAGTATACTCATATATATTCTAGTGGTTGCTTGCATCTGCTTTGTATTGTAAGATTATTGCGATTGTATAAGAAACAAACACGGTAGGTATCAGTTTGTGATTCTTTCAATTTAATATTATAGTTTAAAGATAGTCAGCAGTTACTATTAATCCGAGATTTATAACTTCATGAGTTTTTTATTTATTTTGAATGTATTATTATGTTTAGTGTGATTACATGAAAACATATAAATTGGTACTCTTATTAACACTTCAGTCCCTCTCCATCCCAAACCTTGTCATAATTAATTTAGATCTATATTTACCTCACAAAAAATGAAGCAAGTTCTTATCTAATAACACTTCTGCGAACTGTTACAACCACATTAAAAAAATATAATACAAAATACAACTGCATCCCGAAGTACTTTCCATAACCAGCACTTACCGTACTGCTGTATTAAGTATACATCATTATTCCCGGCTAATATCCGTCGCCTTACCAATTAATTCATTAATTACGATCGAACAGCGTCACCATACTCTCGTAATGTCATTTTGTTTGACGCCATTATTTAACTTATCAAGACAATGTCTTAAAGTGTTTCGCATTTTGATAAAAGTTCAAATTTTATTAGTGGTTTTACGGTTTTTTTGCGCATGGCGTCTGGATATTGTAATCTTTGTAATTGGATTAAAATATCGTCATCATCAGCAGTGACTAGATGTAATTATTTGATGGTGATTAGATTATTTGATTTAGAATTTTGAGAAATTAATCTTGATGTTTTCAATCTTGATATTTTATATTCAATTCATCTACTGCGTTAATCTTTTCATAAAATCGAATCAGTTGTTCTATGAATGGTAATACTAGGTTGGTCATTTGAAAAGAATGGGTATTTATTCCATATTATAAAACTATAAGTTTATAAATTTGCCGACTGCTGAATTTTCCCATGATAGCTCCTTTTACCCTGGCATGGCAATGCATCTACACTGGACTGAGGGTAAGTACAGTGTAGTCCAAATAATATAATGTTGACCGTCAAGACATTGCGTCCATCAACTATTGCCCGAATAATGCCAGCTCGAAGTTACTAGATATCTAATGGCTGACTCCGTGTTTTTCACCAAGTGTACGGCGACTACTACCCAGTCGCCTACCCATACGCGTACCCTCCCATCAGCAGATCAGTTTCCACCAGCAAAGCTATTAATAATTGCAAAGCTAGGATTAAAGCCTGTGCACGCCAAGCGTCAGAACATACAATTTAAACTGGTCACATAACTTCGGATAAACACACATGAAATTATGCAAATTACGATGCAAAATACACATGTACGGCATCAATGAGTGTTAAGCCCTAGGCCAAAACATCGGTAAATCACAATAGTACCACGCGACGCGACGGTGAGTGCGTGGTGTGGCGTGGTGTAGTTACACGAATCATACAACCCATTAGCATCGCATAAATTCATATTAGTGCATATCGCAGTACTGTCCGCAAATATGTTTGATTTATAGTGTATGTGGATTATGGGCCGTTTAAATATAGGCTTGTTTATATGTCAAATAATTTGGGAATGTATTTCTAGCTGTATCATAAAAAAATAACTAATAAGTTCTTAAGGCACAGTATCTACCTTAACACATTTGGAGCTTTGTAGTTATTCGAGATTATTAATATGATCAACTAAATTAATTTACCATTAGATGACCTACTTGCTGATGTTCCTTTGTTTGGAGATGAAAAAAAAATGTTCCTCGACTTCATAAATAAAATTCTAAATGACTACTTCATTAGTCCCAAAAATATGATACGATTTTTTCAAAAATTATGACTGTTTGATAAAAAATAAACGTTCTTATAATTCACAAAAAAATTACATCTATTTCATTACAACTTCTTATTTCCTAAAAATACTGAAGAGTAAATACTAAACTAAGCAGTAATACCAACGAGGAAGCTACATAAATTCACTTTCTTACAATAAAACCTTCTCTAATTCCCACAGGAAAGGGTTCAAAAGAACAATATTTCAATCAGCCCGCGCGACACGGCAGAGTGGTGTCTCCAGCAGACCGTTTAATATGAATTAATCCTCGTTTTTTACTAACACGTTCCGAGACCGGGATCGGGCAGCCTGTCTGACCTCGCTGATTACGAGACCTTTTTTTCAATTAATTGAATTTTTGGCTGGCTGACTTTTATTGGATTTTGTTTAAGCTCTCTTTTCTATTGATCCTGCGTTAATTCTTCTGTAGGTATGTTGGTTTTTTAGTCTGTATAGTATTTTTTAAAAGATTTTGTGTTTTGAGTGTTTAATTGAGATGGAGAGTAATTAATATAAACACTGCCACCGAAACTTAGTCTAAATAATTAGTAATTGTTGGTTGACCGTATTTATACAATCTTCAACATCAATCTTGTATCAATACGGTTCTAGCTGTTGGATGCATCTGTAGTAGAAAAAAAACTGCTTTGGCATACTTCTAAAACTGACATAACATTTTTTTCGCTGCACTTCAAAATAAATTGACGAGGTTTCAAACCCGGGCCTAGACAAATATTCTGAGGATCTGCAAGTATTTGTTGTTGTTTGTGAAACTGAATTTAAAAGTATTTCTGATACCCCGACTATAGTGTGGCCTTATTTGAAAAAGAAATTGAGATTTAATTTAACAACATAAATATATAATTATAATAAATATCACCAGAGTATCGTTCAACATGTGAATATACAGCTGACCTGTAACCCCGAAAACAAAACACCTCAGCATCCAAAATTTTTGATACAATCTACTAACATATCAAGTAAACGTATTACCGTTGTTAATTAGAAACATGAGTAGGTGCGTATGGGAGGTGGAACGTGTTGATAAGATCTAGTCGCATAAATTGTCTACGTACAGACAGCTCTTATGTGTGTACAGTATTACAGAGTACAGAGGGAGACTCAAATTATGGATGGGGGTTAGCGTGTGTGATTATACATTTTGTGAGGAAAACAAGGGGAAATGTTAGTAAATTTTATTTTTGCATCGGTTAAATAAAGTCTAGGAAAAAGCAGCTTCCTTAAGTTGTTTTCAGATTTATAAATACTGTTTTTGAAGAAGCATTGTTTATAAATATTATCAAAAGCTATTTGAAGGAAGGTGAGATATGATCTAACAAACCGATATTCCGTCAAGTCATAAAAACATTTTTAATTCTTTCTCCATTCATGATACGAAATTGATACTTTTTTACACTATAGCTAATTCTATAGATACTGATAGATACACCGTGGTTGTATTCCCTCGGCTCCAGTATTTCACGCTCAATACGAACGGACTAAAATCCAGATTACAGACCACTCAAATTAATCCACAGCGTGAAATACATTTCAGAAATAACTTCTTTTTATTGCAAGTTTCCCTAAGCAGTCATGAATACCAAAACGTCCAATTCGGTTGTATCGGGCATCGGGGGTGACTCCACTGCGCATAAAACGGCTAAGGAATTTTAATTCACCCTCGTTAGACTTGTTTCGGGACACCCTGTATCCTTGTTGCTTACCTAGTAAGGGTGCGCGTCTACTGATGATGCGAGCAAACGTGCGTTACTTATCAATTCACAAGGTGGTAGGTCCCTCGTATGCGAAAGGCCGTCTGGGTTGGTACCACAACTTTGTCTGTTTCTACCGCCAAGCAACAGTGTGTAAGCGCTGTTATGTTTCGGTTCGAAGGACATTGAAGCTATTGAAGTTACTGGGCATTATGAGACATTCATTAAAATAAAAATATATGAGTCAGCAAAATACAAAATCATCACGCTGTCATTATACACGAAGCAGCGTATGTCAAATTGCTGCTTCCTAAATTGTCTTTCTAACAAATTAAGATTGAATGGCACATTGTAAAATTATAATTTAAGTATCGTAGACATGTAAAATATGTATGTACTCAGTTTTGATGATTTCAATAATATTACATTCACTAAAATATTCTTGCTGAATTCTTGAAGTCAATTTTAAGGTAAATATTTCTCGGTTTTTACAACTAAACCTGCATTTAAAACCAGAAAATACATTTTTCTTTTTCCAGTTAAGTAGACAATGACCTTTACATCCTACAATACTGTCAACGAAGTAGCACAAACAGTGTAGCGAGAATTTAAGGAATCCTCCATCTTCGTTTAAGCAGCCGTGCAGCTTGCGTTACTATTTGTTTAATGTATTACCGGGTACGGTTTAAATTCCAGCATTGTTAGCAACATTCCCCTATTTCAGCAAGTGATTTCTGTAGCCGTGTATTTTTTTGTATTACAATTATAGTAGACTTTACTTTGTATGAATTCAAATGTGTTTTCTGGTTCTGCAGTAACATAATTCATAGAATTTGATCCTTCTAAGTTAAAAAATATTTATTAATACATAATCGGGAAAGATTTTAACTTAGGTTGCGTCTACAACTACTTTAATATACTACCAGTAAAGTGTCATTCAGCCTTTTAGACTAATTTTCGTTTTGCCTGTTATTAATATCCTTGTTAATTTATATGAGTTTTGTACATTCATTTACTAAGAAGATAGCTGTTGTTTGCTTAATTAAGAATTTTACTTCAGTATTTTTCACCCCAGAGTTCCTTCTATTTTATGAATATTAGCCAAGCGTACATCTGTAGATATAGATTTAAAAGATTCCATAATTCCAATATCTTCTAAATTCTAAAATTTCCTTCGACCATACCTCTAAAATATGTAACATATTACTAGTACATACCTGTGCCATTTGTCACGGCCAACATTAAACACTATCAGACAAAGGGTACCCGTCGCCGCGATCTGCGAGATTTATTCCTACAAGGGGAGATGAAAAATTCCGCGTCCCCTGACAGTTTGCGCGGCTAATGCGACCCGAAGGTTAACTTGAGCATTTACATTTTTAGAGATAGGTCTGATAGGAGAGGAATCGGTAGAAATCCTTGTAGAAAAAAAAACATGCCGAAAGGCGTACATGTACATGTACATGGTCATGTGCAAAAAGTTAGACAAAGTCAAATTAGACAAAACATTTCCAGAAATGGAATCAACGCTGTGTATTCGTTTGCATGACTTTTTTGAAGTTCATAATATTATTTTCCCGTACAAAGAATGCAACTGCGTTTTACTTTATATAACCATGAACTTGATCTAAATGCTTCGATTTTATTATTTATAGCGTTTGTGTGGAAAAGTTATGTATGTTCATGTACTAATTGTATATCAATGGCCTTTACCTACCTTTCGAATTACATAAGTTTCATTCGCCTTCTATGTTTATTAATACTAAAATTAGGACTTTTTTTTGGAAATTTCCATGTTTATGTTATATAGATAAGAATTTAAATAAATACAATTAAAATTAAAATTCAAACCAAATTACACTAAAACATAAAACCAACCCTGCAGAACCCACACTACTTTCCAACTCTTATCCCCCATTTTTTTTTATCTCATCCACCCCCTAACATTAGTCTGGATGTAAAACAAGGGAATGCCCAGAGTAATCTTAATTGTTCTTCGCTATCTTGGTACGATTTATAAGCAATATACATGCAAATGTGCCGGTTACGTCCTATTGTTATGCAGATTCTTACAACTCGCTATATTAGAACAACAATTAATGACTCGAAATTGTTATTTTAACTAACGATGTTCTTTTCATCAATTTCATCATTAATTATTAATGTTTAAGGACGAACAATGAGCTTGAATCTGACTCTGATTTTAAGTAAAATATAAAGTTCTTGAATAACAAAGTTATTTCTGTGTTAAAAGTAAACTTAAACAATTTCCAAATACGCTCCATTCGGCTCAATATAATATGGTAAATTATAAAAAAAATACATATTTACGATACTATGATAATATGTAATTTATGGCATGGCAGTGTCATATGACAACTTTAGATACTAACATCAATCTAAAACATCGCCAAGAAATGCAATCAATCTATCAATTTATTAAGCAACAGCTAACACTAAATCAAAATTAAATACTTGTAAATCGAAACACTAACCGGATCCATACATAATAACACAATAATGCAACACGTCCATCAAAGTTTGGAAGGGTGCTCGAGTGCTAATCGGGACAACTAGAAGGGCAGTTATCGTGTACGAGTGGCATCCGTTCCCGAGGGAGCGCTCCCGCCAGCCAGGGCCCCTAGTCGCGCGGTGCCACCAATCGGGGACACATCGCGTGTGGACATCAACCATTCTTGACCTTAGCCATGTGCCAATCCAAGGTCTGAGCTGAAGCCATGGCAAATCCGAGGAGGGAAGGTGCGCGTGAAACGAACATACTCAATGCTGGTGTTTTGTGGTGCTGTTGTGGATTTTTCTTCGTGCTATGTGGGTACGGGGTGTATCGGCAGCATTGTCTGGAGGTGAGGGTAGTGGCTTTGGAGGAGCAGCTCCGGGAGCTGAAGAAGATAGTGCAACCGGAACCGGTGGTGAGTTCGGAGACGGAACTGCTGAGGAGGGAAACTAGAGACACAGACTGCAATTGTCCGGCAGGTAAGTGACTAGCATAGTTTCGTTAATATATTTTGATGGTGAAACATTTTTCCTAATCCATTGAATAATGAGTTTTACTTTGTGAAGTGTAACCGCAGTTTTATTTCCAATAGAAGTTTATATTTAGCAAGTTGTAACTTATTTTAGTTTCGTCGATGTGGTTATCTACAGCCCTATGGGACTAAAGTTTGGTTTCCGACTAAATTCTCCGAAGTGTGAACTATAAAAAGTGTGCTAAAGAAATATTCAGCATGTTCCAGACTCTAACAAACTGAATAGTTGATTATATTTAAATAAAATCTGGCCTTCCGTATTATCTATCTATCACAATCTTCTATTGGATTCTGAAAGAAATAATGTCAAATGTTCTTTTTACCGTTATAATATCATATATAAGTTGAATTTAAAAGACAATTAAATTCAATGAATGAACCAATAAAATCTAAAATTTTATGTAATTAATTTTATAATGGTGTTATATTGTTTTATAATAACGTGTGTTTTTATTAAAGTTGATATCAAGTATAGTTTTACAACATCAATAATTGACAAAATCGCTGGCAAGTGGCATATCATTGCCCTCGTTGATATCAAGTATAGTTTTACAACATCAATAATTGACAAAATCGCTGGCAAGTGGCATATCATTGCCCTCGTTGATATCAAGTATAGTTTTACAACATCAATAATTGACAAAATCGCTGGCAAGTGGCATATCATTGCCCTCGTACAGGATATGATAATCTCAAGAGCGAATCATGTGACAGAAGCAAAGTTGTTTCGAAATATTCTTACGTTAATACGAGTATACCTGAAATAACCTCATCGTTTACTGATCCGTAATTATAAACTTCATATACAGTTGCTTTGACACCGGAGCCTTTACTATCAACTTCATCAAACGTATTCAGATCTTGGATAACCTATCTTCAGGAAGCGTGAAATTCGATTACCAACTGATTGTAACATCAAATTAAACTCTATTACAATACCGAACAATCAAACAAACGAGCCCGTCAATGCCTACAACACATTGTGCGGCTAAACTACTACCATTTTACAATATCCGGCTATAAACCCAATTGGGATGTGGCGTGTCTACAACGTAAAAAGGACCTTCTACGTCGATAATAAGATTTACTTTGTCTTTCGCGTGTTTGAGAGCATCTCGAGCTGTCCCATCCGCGGCGAGACAAATTTGTAATGCGCTATTGTCACAGCTATTAGACGTAATGGTTCAATAAGGAGTATTGAAAACGTTCTTTCAGTGGTACAAATCAAGCGTTCAATTTAATATGATGCATGGCGTGCGAAGGGACGTCTCTCGCGCGGCACGGCCAAGTTAAATTGCTTCTATTGATTTGTCATCAGTATATTGGCTGTTTCCTTTACGCTTTCAATTGGAAATGTTCCATATATAAGTCTGTAGTCGTAATTTATGAGTATTTATTTTGGAGCGCGGAGTGTTAGTAGTCGTTGACAGGATATGTGCGTGACTACTGCGCTTACATAACAAAGGGCAAAGAGTAGTACAGAATATGTCATTGACATGACATGATGTATGCACGTCACGTCATTAATTGTACTTAAGAAAATATGTATGCAGATTTTTACAGCGACCGTAGCGGATTATATTGGAAACAGACAACTTAATCTTAGGTTGAGATGTCTGTGATTGGAAACGTATTAGCTTAATATATTTTTCTCGTATACAAGGTACCAATTATGGAAACAATTATGGAAAAGGCCCGCATGCACTACGGTTACTGGATAAAAATTATAATAGTTAATAATATGTTAGGTTGCTTTTATTACCACAATATCATGTTATCCTCTGGTAAGACGATATTCACTAGTACCAAAACATTGCGAATATATCATATTGTTTAATGTCAATAATAGATAAATAGTTTATAAATATACACATATAATATTGTAAGAATAAAGATGTTAAAATAATGTCGAAAGTAATAAAAACCTTCTAAGGTCTGATTTTATTCAAAAAGTTTATACAAGCACTGCTAACTACGCTGCACCTGATAGTAAGTACATTGCAATTCTGAGAAAACGTCGACCAACGGCGGGAGTATCCAATACTTGCTATAATATTATCGCAAAGTTTTCAAATTCAAGAAGAGAATGAACAATTTGCATAATAGAGCAAATAATGTTTATAAAGTTAAGAAAGCAAAAAGTTTCCTAGAAATATAATTATCTTCGGAAGCAAAGAAGCAACACCACATAGAACTTTGAATGACTAAGCACTGCATGGCGTTGAACTGCGCCCGTCACCCCGAAACATGAGATGTTAAATCTAGTAATTCCCAGTAATTTCACAGTTGCTTGTAAATAAGCTTACACACAGTTGCTCGGCGGCAGACATAGACAAAGCGGTGGTACCAACCCAGACGGCATCTCGCATATGAGGGGCCGTGGGTTCGATTCCCGCAACAAGACAAGCTTTCGAAATACCGCGATGAAATCTGCTTAAATTAGTTTTATTAAATAACAAAATAGAACCACTATTTTGTTGTGAAGCTATATCCAGTGTTTTTGGATTTTTATTTTTACCAGAAGCCGACGATTTTCGCTACTAAAACTAACACAGTTTTTCTGTTTGCGTTTTCATCGAACGAGGCTAGATTTATTTGAATAGGGATTTTGCTGATACACAGATTGCAAATGTGTCTGTTAGGTACTTTTTTTTACAAATTGATTCGATTTCGATTTTTGGTTTAAATCTTTATCGGACATAATGTGAATTCACTATACATTCCATGGCTGGTTACTGATCAGTTATTTGAGATGGCACTGGACTATGTCTTTCATAAAAGTATACCTCTACATATATTTTGTGCCCAAACTTCATATCTCGAGTGGCAGAATTGAATAAGAAAATGTCAGAGAGAAAACCGTCTTGGATTAAAACAATTATAAAGTTGAATAAGATTGTCTGGTTTTAAATAAAGTTTGAGAGCTTAGAACAATGGATTTCACAAACAGGATATTTGCAAAAAATGTTTAAAATCGCTAATTACTTTCCACCGAAGAATGGTCAGTATAAAGGCTTGATTGTTTGAAGTTCGCTTAAGGAAAGTTACCTCGATCCATGTCTTATCTTCGGAGCCGTTGACTTCAAATAAAAGATGCCTTGGAGGGTCTAGAAAAGTGGCTAAGTTTTTTAGGATGCGGACGTATTGATTTACAAAGAGCGAGAGATCATGTTTAATATCAGGATTTTGAAAAAAAAATGTATTTTTTATGGCCGAGGATAACAACCTGATGATAAGTGATCTCTACTATCCCTGAACGTCCACAACACCAAATCATGTACGTGTTGCACATGTTGCCAACCTTAAAGGTAAAAGATAATTAACGCATTGTGGTTTTGGGCTTCCGGATATAAACGTACAAAACGCAGCAGCAAACCGATATTTTATGTCGGTTTTCTGTGAGAAAGTGGTAACAACCCAGTCGACCCGGCACCTTTAAGCTCTAGCCATAACTGTCTACAGCGTGGCACTACCACGTTTGCATACAAAAGACCTACCTCCTTGCACATGTCAGGATATACGAAAATATCAATCGTACCCGCGTCTCTTATGACCATGTGAACTTCGCTACCAACATTTTCTCTTCGTATAACATCGGCCACATCACTCGGGAGTTATCTCCCGAACGTAATTGTTTCACCGAACGTTATGTTACAGTATTACTTTACTTCTCCTATATTGTATTAGTTTCCGCTCATATTGTTATCTTTAATGTTGCCAGTTGTAATATCTAGCGAATGGATATAGCTGCCTTGGGGATATGTTTTTTCGTGTTTGTATTTGGCATAGATATGTAAGTGATCAGAATCTGTTTTTATGACATAAATGTTACGATCTAAGAAAAAAGTTCACTTGCTATGGTAGACTTATTTAAAGACGTAGGCAGAGATGCTACGATGACGCGCGCGTTAGTACATTGATATTTTATACACATGATGTGAAGAGGAAATACCATGGAAAATTTATGAGCTACATACACTAAACTTACCATCAGGTGACCCGCTAGCTCCGTTGCCCCCACTCTCATAAAAAAAAATAGAAGATAAATAATGTCTTTGGAATTGATAACTTTAAAAGAACGCTTGATTGAATCGAACTTAGAGTGACATGATTAAAAGCCAACGATATTTTCGTATTATCTTTACATTGGATAACCGAATCGCAATCGGTACTCTTTATTTCACAAAATATTTATACCAAAAAAAACATTATTATCATAACAAACAATGATTACATTCATTTAAATATAATACGATTCGCTGTAATAAAAGGATCATCAGCCCGAGGGTAGTCCTAAAAATTATGAGGTTGATAAAATTAATACGGATGCGAACGTTTACCTTGAGGTGACCATATGTCGCGTTTGAAACCGGATTGTCCCGTTTTTTAAAAGGTGGTCGTCTGACTGTAAGTATTGACATATAGACTATCATCAACAATGAGTTTATCGGTGGTCACCAAAATTATGCCGGCCTATATAAAATAAATAAATACCTATGCAGGCACAGGCATACAAAAATTCACCTCTATACCCGCCCCAACTATCAAGTCACGTCGCAAGCCCCTCGGAAGTACCGGATATACACTGACTGATCCTGGAATGCAATCCACACAATATGTTTGGATCACTATGGCAGGTTTTAACACCATGTGTACGGTGATCGCTATCCGGGCGGATATAAATATCTTACAACCAGCAAAAAAAATCCCATGAGTGTACAGAAGTCCCATGTTTAGCTGAAATGTTGGTCACCTTAAGCATATTCTCATGTTTCCGGAAAGGTCTAACGGGTGTTATTTATCCAACAAATTGAAGTCTTATTAGACAAACAACTCTGGAATTGTGTTGTTCTAGAAACTGGGTAAATAGTAAATTGTTCATTTAAAGTCTTGTAACAAGCAAGTGGTGACGGGTTCGAGTCCCAGGTTGTGTTTAACTACGTTTCACTTTTTTTTATTGGGTTAAATGACGAGACGAGCTAGACGCTCGCCTGATGGTGAGCGCCACGCCTGCCCATAAAAAGAACTTTGAATTACAAAGCACTGCATGGTACTAAACTGCGCTCGTCACCCCGAGACAAAAGATGTTACGTCTCATAAACCCAGTAATTTCACTGGCTTCAATGTCGTTCAAACCGAAACACAATATTACTTACACTGTTGCTTGGCGGCAGAAATAGACAAAGTGGTGGTACCAACCCAGACGGCCTCTCGCATACGAGGCACCTACCACCTTGTAACTGATTCTGAGTAATCAAATTCTAGTAATGACTTAATGACAATCAAACTTAATTGAGGTCTCAAAGTGCGGCAGTAAACCTAAAAAACTTAGCTGCGAACCATTTTCTTGCCGCGTATCTTGACAATGATTTCCTCACCCCTTATTTGCGAACAAAAGACGCCATAATAAAGCTAAGAGCATAAACTTGAACAATAAAATAATTCACAATACATTGAATCATATCTCAAATTGCTTTTTACTTCTGTTTACAATGAAACGCATGCGATGCTTAACATTTGGCAGGGTGCCGGCACAGGAACAGTTCTTACAAAGCGTTGCGATACTTTATTTTCTGATCGCTTGGTTTTGGAAAGCGACTCTTGAAAACCGACTTCTAAAGTTGAATCACAGTGCGGTTGCGCTTCCCTGGTGAAGAGTATAATTTTTTTCCCCCATAATGAGCCATCAAATCTAGACTGAACCTTTAAAGGACCACCATGTAAGGTGCCAGGTCCCTTGGAAGTAGGAGGCCGTCTGGGTTAGTACCACCACTAAGTCTATTTTTGCCGTCAAGCAGAAGTTTGTAAATATTGTTGTTACAGTTTGAAGGACATTGAAGCTAGTAAAATATTTGGACATCATGAGAATTAACATCTCATGTCTTTTTTTTATAAAATAGGCCGATGAGGAAGTGTGTTACCCGATGGTAAGTGATTTTCACTGACCATGTACGCCCACAATGCCAGAAGAATCATGGGCGGGTTACCGACATTAAAGGAAAGGGATAATTAGGGATTGGGAAGGGGAGAGGGATTTGGGCCTCCGGATATATTATATACTCACCATACGAAACGCAGCAGCAAGCCACTACTTTACGTCGGTTTTCTGTGAGTCAGTGGTAATGATTCGGTCGAGCCGGCCCATTCATGCTATAGAGAAAACTGTCTACAGCTTGGCTCTACCACTCAAATTGAGTGACAAGTGCTGACCATGCAATGCTTTATATTTCAAAGTAATGTGTGGTATTGTTTCTGTTTGGGCAAGCGTGGTGCTTACCATCAGACAAGCAACTTGCTCATTTCGCACACACCCCTATCACATCATGGGACGTAAATAAGCTCAGCGAAATATAGGTGTACGGGTTACACCACTGCCTATTTCGGAGAATACAGACGTGAGTGCGTACATGTGTTTATAGCTATGGCTCGGTATGACTTAGCCTTTACCCCATAATATCTGCGATACGAGTGGTTCGAGACAGTTTGACAAATGAGTACCGTCTGAGATACACTCCTCACGCTGTAAATACAGTTGTCAGCACTCTGCAGAACGATGTCCATATACAAACTGATGATTAAATGGATGTAGAAATAATTATTGTCTTGGGTATTGTGATCTGCATATGATCCTTTTTTTTAATGAATACACCCTACAGCGATAGCTCAGCAGGGAGTGGTATGGAATGTCGAGACGAAAGTCGCAGGTTCGAAACCAGCCCCAAGAGCACACACTACTGACTTTTCTAACTTACGTGTATATTAATTGTTAATTATCCCTACGAAGATCCATACAGCCTAGTTCATTTATTTATTAATATTGGTATCGCCAGCGTAACTTACGTTGCTTAATTCACAACGGATTTACCAAATATTATTCTTTTATATCGGTAAGAACTAAAAGCTTTTACTTTAAAAATATTTTTTTAGCCTCTACTTTTTTACATTTTGTTTCGCATTTACTCAGTATTATTTCAGTCTACTTTTCCGATAACGTTATGCATGTTTTAAGCATCATATGAATAGAGACAAGATGATTGTTGAGACACTTCATATATTGTCAACGAAAATCAACCTACAAGTATTAGATTGTATGAAAAAGAAATCGCAAAACCTACCAAATAAATTTCTTACATTGTGTCTTTTTGTATGAAGGGCCAGGGTTCAGCATTCCCGCGGGACACTCATCCGTACCGCCCATATGGCAGGCCTACATACTTAAATCAAAATAGACGACGCTACTTCAAATTTTATAAGAACCAAGCGTATCACATTTTATTATGCGAGCACCGCAAAGTAACTGCACTTCACCTGATGTTAAGCGCAGTGCAGTCCAAAAAAAGATCCCTCGATTTGCTTCTTCCCTCTCCGAAAAGGGAAGAGACATTCATACAGGCCGGCATGACTCTGGTGACCACAGATCTCAGACAACTCATTGTTTATCGGTGGTCGCTGGTTTTTTGGACTGCATTACCGCTATGCATTTAGTCGCTTACCATCAGATATAGTGCAGTCACTTTGCCGTGCTCGGATAAAAAATAAAAATAAAATACATACACTTAAGGCGTCTAATTTATGTATGTCTATGCGCGCGGTAGTCCGATAATCTTATATTACATTCGCGAGAGACTTGATGTAGCTTATTCCTCGGAACATTTATCAACTAGATATATGATACTGAAGGAAAAAATCTAGAGGAATTGTATAAGAATATGTGTAATTATATTTTTCATTGTTTATTCTGTTGCCACCAGGTTTTATTTTGTTGGCAAAATAACTGTTCCTCTTATAGATATAGGTATTTGATAGGCACTTTAGTAGTGTGTATCTTTCGTAATCTAATAGCGGTTGAATGGATGTGGGATAAGCGTGATAACAAATATTTATTATTATATTTATTATCACAAACAAATATTTGTTTCGGCGTCTTGGTGTTGTGAGACCGAAAGTCTCTCGTATTTCCTGATATCACGTTGAGATATGGGATTTTAAGTCTTATAATGCCCAGTAATTTCGCTGGCTTCAATGTCCAACAAATCGAAACGCAACAGTGTAAGCACTGTTGCCTGGCGGCAGAGATAGACAAAGCGGTGGTGGCAGACGACCTCTCGCAATTTTCGCGTTATAAAATCCCCACACATCTTCATCAAAATAATAATGCAATTTGTCGCGCGTTGACACCTCGCTCACGCAAATGGAAATTTCTTACATTTCCCCCCACTTATAAGGAGTCTGGGTAGCCCATCGACATGTGTCTACGCCAGGACCGTGAACACGTGTGGAACAAATGTGTATAGTATAAAGTCAAACGGATATAAGCTTTATTACAGTAAAAATAGGGTTGGTAGTAGATGCATTTGATAAACTGGTTTTAGAAAACGCGTCCCGTGAAATTCCAATATTTCAACCAACGCATTATGCTTTGCTTTTCAAAAAAAAAAAAACATTTGAATTCAAGTGAATTGAAATCTTAAAACGTACTCAGTGGAGCATATTTTCCATTGTTCAGGATAAGTTAATGTAATCATTCGACGAATCAAAAGCGTTTTTAAAACAAGCGCCGTTTCGCAGATTAATTTTTTTGGAAGTAACTTCTATTTTCGGTTCTGTTTTAGAGATCTTTTCGGCGTAGAAATTTGATTGTTTTGAGTTTTGGTATTCCGTTAATAAGAGTAGTTTTTGCTCGAGGTTTCCCACGCGTGAAAACATATTTTGCCTATAGCTCCTACAATATATATTAACATATTTTCGCTAATGGCAAAGGAACTATTGTTTGGAAGGGTCGAAAGCTGTTTCCATGTATTTTGAGTGTCGTACATTACCCTGATAAACTCCTTAAAATTATGCAAGAGTCGGTTAAAATTTAGCAAAGCCGGCAATGTTGGTTTTACATTGTCGTTCTTGATGGATCATTTTGTAAGTCTCCATAGCTGTTATATAATTAGAACCTGTATGCAAATATTGTTTGAATGAAATGGCTAACGAGAGGCCGCGCTTTCGATCTCCGCATCGAGACAAATGTTTGAGTGATCCACAGATATTTGTTGTGGGTCTGGGTGTGGTGGCACCGCAAGTCCCTCCTAGTTCTTGATACCTATGGTACAGGTTAATCTTGTGTGGGTCAGGACTATATATGTGACTGTTGGGTGTATTTTTTTATTTATAAATACAAAATAGAAGTTCGTTTATGATTTAGAATAAACTTGAAAGCTATAATTTTGGGGACTGCACTAATAGTGTAGTGTGTATCTTAAAAAATAATTATAAATCGATGAAATGTCCTAAGAGCTAACTGTGGACATATTTTTGTAGAACTTTTCGTATTTGGTACAGTGAGTAAGTCGTTCCAAAAAAATGCTAAATATCTGAGGTCATCGCACTCCATATATTATTTTATTTCTAAAACCCACGTTGAACATAGATTTAAAGTGAAATAACTTAATAAAAATATTCCATTGTCGGCCAACCAAAGTTCTCGGTTCGATAACAACTGAAAATTTAAAGTCACTGAGTCGAGATCTTTTGTTTCTATGCAAATGCACAACTTGTAGAAAGCAATCCAATTTGACGGTAAATCCCTGGAGTATGAGTGCATACCGCAGTTTTAAATTAAACTCGATTGGTGGTATTGCAAACTGCATCGTAAGTTCTTAGCGTTAGAGTTGAGGATGCAGTTTTAGATCAAGTCGTGTGAGTTAGTCGAGTTTCACGCCCCAACTTTCGGTTGTAAAGATGCATGAATGTTAAAAATCTGAATATTACCACATCTTTACAAATTTGTGCCATCATAACGTGTTGTTTCTTTTATAAAATTAATAAAATGAGTTCCGTATTTTTAACAAAATGCTGAAACTGAAGCAGTAACAGCAGTTTAAGTTTCTGCGACCATACAGTGAGGAATGTTGTTTCGATTTGAACGTCACTGAAGTCACTGAAATAATTAAAAGTCCTAAGAAACTTGACTTCTTATATCCCTGGAGACGAATACATCGTAGTAGCATGCAATAGTTTGTAATCCAACATTGGCATTGCTATTGTTTATGTGACAGGGATTCTATCACTACCAGGCAATCGACCTGATTAACTTTTTATCCATTTGTTTATCCAACAATTGTTTTAAGGTTAGATATCTTTTTTCTGAAAGTTATGTTCTAATACTTAAGCTACAAATAAAACAATCTTCTTCACACTCTGAAGAGGGAAGAAGCAAATCGAGGTGCCTGCGACAGGACAGGCGGATGACCGATGCGGCAATGCATAATACAAGGACCCTTATACCCGCCCCAACCAACCATTAAGTCATGTCGCAAGCCCCTCAGGGGAACAGGATATACGCTGGCTGATCCTAGAACGCGATCTACACAAGATGTGTGTCACTATGGCATGTTTTAAAACAATGTGTACGGTGTTCGCTATCCAACGGATATGAATATCCTACCACCAGCAGAACAATAAATTAATAAAATACAAAAACTTAATTAAGTCATATACTTAATCCTGTAAATAAGCTGTAATAAACAGAACAATAACCGAGTACAATACTGTAGCTAATGTTTGTCTGTTTGTTACAAATGTACAAAGCAACTTGCATAATATATTTTAAACCCAGAGCTCTTTGTAGAAACAAAGGAAAATGTTAAATTTTGATAATTCGCGCGATATGTTTGTATTAACTTTGGGAATGTTATATTTTTGTTGGTCGTTTAGTTGGGAGTGCTTGTTAGATTAACGTTGTTATTTTTTGTTGTACAAATACTTTAAGATTCAATATGTAGTTAGATTAGAACAATTTTATCCCGAGACATAAGTTTAAATTATAAAACATAAATTCTAAGTAAACTTTAAAGTAAACGGATTTTATCGCTGTTTTGTATCCATTATTGATCCCGACGTTTCAAAACCTTTTCAGCCTTCGTGGTCACGGAGTGTACTGCTCTCTACTCAAAGACATGTCATATAATGTTAGCTCTTTACCATTCATTTGTTACGAGTAAACTCTTAAATTACTAGCTGTTTCACAGCGATTTGCTCGGGGTTTCACACACGCCCATGATACTGCTCCACTCCCATCGGTCGTAGCGTGATATAAATGCAAATTTTCTGTAAGGAATTGTCTAAATGATAGTGAAAACCTCATCAAACTCTACTGCGTAGTTTAGAACTAAGGGGAAAAACAGCAAACAGACGCGGATAGTGATTTTGTTTTATAGTATTTATAAGATACTAGCACACCCGGCGAACTCCGTTTCGCCACCAGATGGCTTCGTTTTATGTAACATTTCTCTACTTAAAATATTGGTTTGTAGTACATGCTATGTATCAGAGATGGCGCTGTATTTAAAAAATGATTTTCCCTATTTTCCCGCTTTTCTATTGAAATTTTTCCTAGATTTTCGTTGCTATAAACCTCACGGAGCCCGAGACCTTTCCAACGAATGCAAAACCGTGGAAATCGGTTCGTGCGTTCTGGAGTTATATCGTCAGGAAGGAAAACCCGACTTATTTTTATATATAAGATTCGGAATCTCAGTTGACCGGCAGCGACACAGGCACCGATTCCAATAGACGTATCGAAATTGTAATTTTTGATATTTTAGTGTTAGTTTTTTAAACTTATTTTATTTTTTAATTTTCATGTTAATTACAGCTACATAAATTCCAACCCAATAACACAATCGCGATGACCGAGCTGTTGTCCGTTAAGAAGTTTCATTTATTTACTCCGTATCCAATTATCAGGTCTTTAACCAAATTTATATGAGACTACAATGCAACTAAACGATATAGATCGAATGATATTTTTTCTGACAAAATCGGTCCACAAGCGGAGAAATCAATGTACATAAAGCAAAAAATAATAATAAAAAGAACCTTACTGAAAAACCCACTGACACTACGAAAGACTTGTGCTATGCTGTGTGACTTCATGGTGAATTTCTGTAATGGTATAATAGTACCACGTCCATTATTCTGGGCTATTAATGCCGGCGACAGAAGTATACAGAGAATACTTACATGTCGAAACATTCAGCACTGAACATTCCAAAACCCCATCGTTTTAATGTTAACCACTAGTCGATAGCTTACTCTGAACGGATCCCGGCCGGCATTATCACTGAGGTCAAGTCGGGGTTTATGGGGCGGTACACCGTGGTTACACTACGCGCTTTGGCGTAATTGTACTAGGTGTGGGAAAGATTCGGATACCTGCAGATATATTCCACATTCAACTTTAGAATATGTCTTTATGTTGATGTTAACTAAACACACAAAACAAGGTGGTGGCTCCCGCGTATGCGAAAGGCCGTCTGGATTGGTACCACCGCTTTGTCTATTTCTGCTGCCGAGCAACAGTGTGTATGCACTGTTGTGTTTGGTTAGAAGGACATTGAAGCCAGAAATTACTGGGCATTATGACACTTAGTATCTTATATCTTATGACGAGCGCAGTTCAGTGCCATGCAGTGCTTTGTAATCCAAAGTTCTGTGTGGTGTTACTTCTGCTTATGGGCAGGCGCCTTGCTCGTCTCGTCATTTAACCAAAAAAAATATGCTGAAAATAAAGAGAACTCAACAACACGAAACAAAATCTATATAATAGTACTAGTATAATAATGTTAAATTAAGTCAAAACTTTATTTATCGGATATATCCGCACCACGAGTCACATCTTTAGCTAGTAAACTTTACAACCGCACAATAACTATTTAGTTAGAGCTTTCATACCATTGGGCGTTGATGGAGCTTACGTTACAAATGAAAAGCCAATATTAAAGCGATGCAAAACATCGAGAGCCATGAAGGAGATATCTCTTCATCGTTCTTGTTTATAATAAATTCCTTGCTTATTTATTCCAAATACAATAATATAATTATCAATGCAAGCTTGTGTTTATAATATTTTTTTTTTCATCCGAGCACGGTCATGTGTCTGCCCTACACCTGATTGTAAGCGTAGTGTAGGGACATAATAGATGCACACTCGACACTACGTTGAAGTGTGTGTGTACAAAGTACTAGGCTACTGAAAACCGTCAGTACGGATTAGGCAGTTAGAATACTTGTACCACTTTGAAATACAGAGATAAACATTTGTGATAATTGAACTTTATTAAATGTGAATTGTAAAATACAAAATACAGACATTTAATATTACTGAACTTTATTATTTGGGTTGACCTCGGGGAACGAATCTAAAACGTAGTGCTGTCTAAAAAACCAGCGACCACTGACAAACGATGAGTTTATCCATGGTCCCCAGAGTCATGCCTTTATAAATGCTTCTTTCCTCTTCGGCGAGGGAAGAAGCAAATCGAGGGGCCTGTGACAGGACTGGCGGATGACCGATGCAGGCACAGGGATACAAGGATGTACCCCTATATCCGCTCTAAGAAGCCATTAAGTCATGTCGCAAGCCCCTCGGGAAAATCGGATATAGACTGGCTAATCCTGGAACGCGATCCATACAAGGCGGGTGGCCCACTATGGCAGGTTTTAACTCCATATGTGTGGTGGTCGCTGTCGGATATGAATATCCTACCAGCAAAATAATTAAATACGAACAACGATGTCAAAAGTTAGTCCTTTAAATAACTTAGAAAGGGTTCTGAACCTACCAAAGTTGGCTACCGTAAAGGTACTAGAATTGATCAGCAATCATTGCATATATTTTATTTGTAATGCCTAGTAATTTCACTGACATTAATGTCCTTCAAATGGTAACAAAACAAGCATAAAAAAGGATTATTTAAAAAACAATTTCTCGAAAATATGTTAAAACATGTTTTACAATATTTCCGCATCTATTTTCCCAAACAGATCACCCCAGTCCAAACCCGCTACGGTGTGAGTTTTATTATTCTTCGGTACAATAACATTCTGTTTAAAACAAGGGTATCTCCGACTTCCGAATAACAACCGTTTATTTTTATTGAACCCGAAATTGTGTTATCATTTGATAAAATTGGGATATCTGTTTTAATTTTGAATATTTTAGAATATGCAAAGTTAAAAAAATGGTTGAATAACGTGACGTAAAGATTAGATATTTGCTTGTTTTCGTGATTGTAATCAGTCATTGATAGAATTTCACTGATAGATAATAAAAATCGCCTTATTGAACTATTGGCATCATACATAAGCGTCACAATACGGCAATTTATGTTAACCAAGATTTATTATCTTTATTTGATTAGAATTTTATAAATGAAATAAAAAAGAAACCATTTAAATCTGATGGGCAGTCCTCAATTGACGAAAAAAGGATGCACGACATATCTTGTGACGTCATAAGACAGGTCACTCCTTGACTGTGCAGGCGTGTGAAAGGGATAGTTTATTTTTTCCACTACGTACACCTAACTTTGCTCATACCAATGTTAATAACATGAACTGTGACTTTATTTTTTACGTCACTTTAATTTAGTTTTCGCAAAACAGTTTCTTTTTTTTTGGTTTAAGGTTGCATATAAAATAATGAACAAAATTAAACAATCCAATTCCCTATTGAGAGATCTTGGGTTCTAATGCCAGCTGCCTAATCATATTTTTTTTCGATTACAGAATCAGTTTTTTCTTCTTCTTCATGGACAAAATCATCTACAACTTGGCTCTACCATTCAAAGACTCTCGCCTTTTTTCTTTGCTTATGAAAAACTCTATCCACATTTAAAATCCTTTCTACCTGTTATCGTCCTATTAGCTCTCACAAACTGCGTACATAGACATTGCGCCAGGGTTTAAGCGAATAAAGCAATTAAAAAGTTCCTTCCGCCTGTGCGACAAATCGCACGTCGCAGTTGGAGTCGCAAATGTGGAGGACACGTCTCTTACTAACGATTATTGTTGCTGTCCTCACAGTAGTAGAGATAGCGAAGTAATACAGCTCTTAATTTTATCATTTACTGGCCGATTTTTCAAATTTCGATTTTTTTTATAGTATAGGCCGGTAAGCGAAGGCGTGGATCACTTCATAGTAAGAGATCTCCACCGCCCATGAACGCTCACAATACCAGAAGGATTATTTTTTTATGTATTTTTTTTCTTTAGAAATTTAGAAACAATATTGGAGATAGGAAAAGTAGGCCCTAAATAGCAAGTTTATAAATTCATTCTATAAATCTATGGCATAAATTCTAATCCTGGGAAATTCAGATTTTTCGAATCGAAAACTAAAATACAAATTGTAATAGTTCGATTTAGGAACTGAACCCAGTAACTTATGATTCTCAGCCTTAGTACGCTGCCACTAGAGCAATGACTGTTATTAGCAGTTGCACAACTGTTTCTCGCTTCACTGTGTGCCCATTACCCTCACCGCAGCATTTAAAATTTCGCTCACGGCGCCCACACGTGTCGCTGGTCGATACAGTTTTGTTAAACCCCTTCGGAATTTTTATGCTTAACCCCTTAAGTTGCGATTTATTTCATTTATATTTGGATTTTATAAAGTGGTGCCGGTTGGTTAGAATATGTCAATAAAAACGGGGTAAAAATGGTAACTCTGAAGTTATGTTTATTATCAACATTTAGACAGAAACATTTGTTTTAATAGCATATACGAGTTACAATTTTATTGTTCTGAATAATATAAGTATTATGAGATCTGTATAGCTTCTAAAATCCTTAGAATTTTACATGTTCATTGCACTTTAGTATCTTGATTGTGCTACGTTTTATGTGTAGCTTCAGTGTTTATAAAATTAATCAAATTTATTTTATTAAAAGCCTTCTTTCTTTCTGCATGGTGTTAACTCGGCTTACCAGACTTTCCCATCATTATTTGAATATTCTGTAGAACAGTTACTACTTACAAGAAATAAATCAATGAATATTGTTTATTTCATGTAAGTTGTAACACTGCTTCGGTGGTGCATTTGTAATGCGTACGCGGTATGAATGCTGTGTTGAGGTCCCGGGTTCGATCCCCGAGCAGAGTAAAAGTGTTATTGGATTTTTCTATCACAAAATACTCAGTATAATCTCGGAAGCTGAAATTGGGTCCGGTAGGACGATGAGCTTGCACTCTATCACATCATGGGACAGAATAACGCTTGGCGAAATGTTGTTCACTCTGCCTATCCCTTTGGCGATTACAGGCGTCAGTGAGTATGAATATTATTTTCATCTTAGCCTAATCTGATACAGGTATAAAACTACCCCATAAATTACAACACTACCCCATCTAGTTTCCACCTCGACAGCTCAGAATACTTATTCCCAACACAAATACGTGTGTATTTACATTGGAGGGCAGATTTAAACCATTTCCCGCTCACGGTTGCCGTTAAGCGGGCATAATACACGTTTTTTATACGATATGGGGTAAAAATAGCCCCCAGCGACGGGCGGGGCAGCGACGGCCCAAGATATATGGTCCAATAAAGTGGAGCTTGGCTCATAAACGTCCAGGCTCGCATCGTTACTAAGTTGACGCGAAATTGCCGTCGGGGTCAAAGTTCTTTATACCCCGAAGATACATATGATCACGCTGTTGTTTGGGGTATTTAGATTGGATTTAGTATGTTTTGAGGTGTTTTAAAGGCTACATTATGAGTTTTCTGAGTAATCCTACTAATATTATAAACGCGAAAGTTTGTAAGTATGGATGGATGGATATATGTTTGTTACTCTTTCACGTAAAAACTACTGAATGGATTTTATTGAAGCTTTACAATAATATAGCTTATGCGTCAGAATAAGACATAGGCTACTTTTTATCCCGGAAAAAGCAGATCACGCGGGCGGAGCCGCGAGCAAAAGCTAGTCTGTAACTATTTTTCCTTATCTGTAATATTTATGGCTTGATTCACAATGTCTATGTAAATGTTTTGTACCAGAAAAAATAAAAACTACAAAATTATATGTTCTGGTTATTTTTTGAGTTATTTCGCGGTTGAAATGAGCACTGTGAAACAGGCGCGCGGTCGGTGCCTGTGTCACTACCGATCAACTGAAATTGCACCGACTACAAAGAGAGTTAAACTTTACTTACTTAGCTTTACTTAAGGTAACGTACACAACGCACCTGTCATAGGATGATCCTGGGTTTCTATTTCCAGTTTAATACCGATCTAATTCTGCCCACTATAAGCCACTAGTTTTACAACAATCCCCCGAAATATCGAAAAGACAGATATACGAACATCCTCTTCTATATAAAATCAACATACTTTGTTATTGTAATAAAATAAAACAATATATTATCGTTACTATCTTCCTCTCCTTAATTTATTCAATTCATATAAGAAAAATGCGTTTCGCATACATTTTACGAGTGTTATCAAAATGTTCGCCGCTCATAAAACTGTTTTATTACCTTTTCACACAAAGGAGTGACGTCCCGATTTTATGCAGGCCCTGCAGACGACACTAGGGGCGGTATTTGGCTTTGCTTGAATATGTAGTTATAATAATACCAACATGGTTGGTTTTATGGAACCATTACATTAAACACGACCCGCGCCGGCTTCGCACGGGTAAAAATATGTTTATTACGACATTACATTACAAATCTTTGAATTTTTCGGCTTTTCTGTACTATAATATGTGTGTATTATACATATAAACATTCCTCATGAATCATTCTATCTATTGCTGAAAACTGCATTGAAATCCGTTGAATAGTTTAATAGATCTAAGCGAACAGACAGCGAGGCGACTTAATTTTATACTATGTAAAGATTAGCTGGAACTTACCCAGTATCTTCTCCTACCTACCCTTATCCCAGTCGTAGTGGAGTGGTGTAGTTGTATTATGTACGTGATACGATTGCTGTGCTGATGACTTGGGTTCGATCCCCGTATTGGGGAATAACGATATTGGGTTTTTCTATCACGAAATACTCAGTATCAGCGCGGAGTCTGGAATTGTCCTCGTTATGGCGATATGCTCCCGTTCCTTAAAGGTCGGCAACGCGCCCATGATTCTTCTAGTATTGTGGGCGTACAAGGACAGTGGAGATCACTTAACATCATGTCATCTACTTCTTCGTTTTCCGGTCTACAATATAAAAAAATACCTCAAAACGTACCTATACAATTGTATATTAAGCCAATGAGTTGCAGTTGTCGTGAACCTTAAAAGAGGCATTTACTTTCTACTTCCTACCACAAGATTTCCCGTAGTCACGAGTGATCCCTATACAGAAGATATAAATAAAGGAAATAAGGAACAAATGGCTCGGATAGCAACGGCCCGTGTTGCGATATTGTACGGCCCATAGAGTCTTGTTTTCGACTAGTGAATGCGATTCTGGCGTGTGTTTAGGAGCTCGGTATTTCACTCTAGCCATAGTGATAGATATTTACGGTATATAAGTAAAGAATAGTATGACGTGTTTCTTGTATACAACGTGTTGTCATAATGTACAATGCTTTTTTTTTATCCTGGCTCGGCAAAGTGACTACGCTACACCTGATGGTAAGTGTAGCGCAATCCAAGAATAGTGTCGACCAACGATAAACAATGTGTCCATCGTAGGTCGGCAAAATCATGCCGGCCTACCAAAGGGCCAAGGGGGAGGGGAAAGAAAAAGGGAGGAGAAAATGGTTAGGATCAGGGGGCAAGCCCTCTGGGGAGAACCGGATATACACTGGCTGACCCTGGAACGTGACCCACACAAGGTGGGCAAGCCAAAAATCAGAGTCAAAAACATACATTTAGCGATTATCACTTATATTTTAAAAACATTTCAAAAAATCTTATAGATAGCTTTTTATATAATACTAATATTGCAACGTGTCTTCAACGCAAACCCAGCTTTTCCATGGCAACTAGAAGCTTATAATCTCATATTAGATGCTGTAGTTGCCCTTTTCAGTGGTTCCTCTTCATCACGCTACACGTTATTTGTCAATATTCAATTCAATTCAAGCAATATTTTAAAAACTTATGTGGACGACCTGTTGCTGATGATGATGATGTGATGATTCGCGTAAACGTAAGTAATCATAATTTCATGTTGTAAAACATCAACACTAGCTCCCGGGCTACACAATCATCGTCAGCGAAACACCCTTTAGATGTTATCTGCCGATAGCGGACCTGTATCAAACATCCCCGATATTACATCGTCGGGGTCCAACCCCATGTCTCAAGCGATGCGGGTCGAGATTGCCTCCGAGCATCTAAACTATCTTTATAATGTGAAAACAGCTCCTGTGAAAATAATAAAGAAATATCACAAGTTATAATAGTGGTAATAGCACGTTTCATGATACAGGTTTAAAACGTATTTTTTTTATTTGATTTAATAAGCAGATGAGCAAGGCGCTCGCTTGATGGTAAGTCTAATGGTAATGCTACGTCTGCCCGTAAACAGAAGCATAATGCCCAGTAATTTCACTGGCTTCAATGTTCTTCAAACCGAAACACAAGAGTGCTGACATACTGTTGCTTGGCGGCAGAAATAGATAAAGCGGTGGTACCAACTCAGACGGCCTCTTTGAACATGGACAAACTTTGGAAGCAAACATGTCCGAAAATAGAACTTTAATAATTTATGATAACTTATTAATTGTAACTTGAATATGAAATCTAACATACAACGAAACAATAAATAGCAACTCAAAACTTATTTACTGTCATCGATTGTAAAAATTGTTTTTTAACCTTTTTTACAAGTTTTAACGTACGTCTTTGAAGGCCCAATTCCCCCTACTCTTTCCAAACCCTTAATATCATCCTTTATCTTGAAGGTTGGCAATGTATCTGTGATTTTTTTGATTATGTGGGTATAAATGTGGCGGTGGAGATCGCTTACCATCACCACTACGTCGTTTTTTTTTATTTATGAAAAGTGGGAGCAAACTGGCAGGAGGCTCACCTGATGGAAAGTGATCACCGGCGCCCATGAACACCGGAGGGCTTGCAAATGCGTTGCCGGCCTTTCAGGAAAGAATATGCTCTCTTCTTGAAGGTTCGGCCGGCATGATCGTGCCGACCAACGATAGATACACTGTTTGTCTTTGGTCGACACTATTCCTGGATTGCGTTACACTTACCATTAGGTGTGGCGTAGTCATTTTGCCGAGCCAGGACAAATAAAAAAAAAAAAAAAAAGGTTCCTAGTTTGAGGGCCTATGCTACAAAAAGCCCTAAAACCTTCTGACTTTAATAGATCAAGGGTTACTCTCACAGTATTATAACCCGTATTTACTTATTCTATCAAAAACACGCAGCAAAACAGTGGAGCGTTCTCGAAATTTTAATATAATTTAACCCCCCGTAGCGAGGCGGTCCCAGAGACCACCCGCGCGAGGTCCCGACACGGTTTGGGCGGTGCGGTGTGGATCTCGCGATGTGATACTGTCACATATCCGACACGCTGTCGGACCCCGGTAATGCTATTAAATTCTGTATTATATACTTTGGCTTTTTGACGGTTTATTTTGTCAACAGTACAGAAATATAACGGTTTTATTGGAATAGCAGATAGATTTATTAAATACTAGCTTTTGCTCGCGGCTCCGCCCACGTGATCAAACAAACAAACAAACAATCAAACTCTACAGCTTTATAATATTAGTATAGATTTGGGTAGCTTAGCAACGGAAGCCTTCAAATAATATTATTTGGGTAGCTTAGCAACGGAAGCCTTCAAATATGAATAATTTTCCCCGTTTTTGCAACATTTTTCACTGATGCTTCGCTTCTAATGGTCGCAGCGTAATGTTATATAGCCTAAAGCCTTCCTCGATAAATGGACTATCCAACACAAAAAGAATTTTTCAATTCGAACCAGTAGTTCCTGAGATTAGCGCGTTCAAACAAACAATCAAACAATCAAACTCTACAGCTTTATCATTAGTATAGATAAATAACATGATATGATGAGATAGCAGCGATAGCTCAGCGGGGAGTGATATGGACTGTCGAGACGAAAGTCGCAGGTTCGAAACCAGCCCCAATAGCATGCAGCACTGATTTTCCCAAGTTACGTGTATATATTAATTGTTAATTATCGGTTGCTTTAACGGTGAAGGAAACATCGAGAGGAAATCTGCACACCTGAGAACACAATAAGATTTTTCGAACGAATTTTTCGTCTGCTAGCCCGCATTAGGCCAGCGTGGTGGACTAAGGCCTAATCCCTCTCATTCAGTACAGGAGGTCTGTGCCCAGCAGGACGTATATAATACAGGGCTAGTGAAACAAAAAATAATAACCTATGTGAAGATTTGCTGTTTATTCCACTTCATTTTGAATCCAAATTTCGAATTACATTTCCCCAATTTTCGAACTAGAAAGTTTGTTGCAGATTCATTTTCCAAATATTTTTCTTCCCACATCAAACTGTTACATTAGAATTTTTTTTCTAGTTCGATATTATAATTCTGGTTGATATATTAATGCATTCATTGTCACTTATACAATCCAACCACACCTAATGAAACTTTACGATATTATTATTGTCACTTCTACACGGCGGTTATTGTTTATCAGACAGTCTTCTTTACTACACATTTCATTAATCCTAAGTATCTGCAATATAACATAAATGCATTGTCTTCCGTACAAATAGCTTCGGTCGCCAGGAGTCTTTTAAGGAAAAACGTTGAATCAGCGCCATCCGACTGTTTTCATTCTAAACAAACGTCGGAGTGCATGGCGAGCGTCCAATACTGATTTGTACCATCTTAAATTATTTGTATAAGAATTGATACTGTGTAATTAAAAATCTGAAGTTTCAACTTTCTGTGAAGGTGAGATAGCAAGATAAAGTAATAATTATTACAGTGTAATTACCGTCCTACTGCTGACCAAGGACCTCCTCTACTTATGAGAGGGGTTATGTTTTAGTCCACACCGTGGCCTAATGTGGGTTCATAGATCATATCTTGAAAACTCTTGAAAGAGAATTGTCAGCTGTGCAGTTTCTTAATGTTTTTCGTCACCACACAAACTGAATATTAAAAGAGAATGTTTGTCTGCCTGCCTGTTTTCTTGCAAAATACTACACAGGGAGGATAAAGTAGAAACCTCAGGAATACTTCAGACATCTTTATGTTTGATAGTTATGTTAAATAAACATAATACAATACTAACACAAAAAATATTATAATTATCAAATTTTGTATCCTTCAATTGGCTCACGAAAATATTATCAAGCACAATATTGTAATACCAGTTATGAAACTCGAAGAAAATCCGTTTCTAATATATGGCAGTTAGCGTCACGTAACCGTTAAGGGGATATTATTTGGGGAGTAAGAAATCAGTGCGGTGGGTAATTCACCACTATCCGTTATTGTGCTGGAGACAAATTGTTACAACATGTGTTAGGCGACGCGCGACCGTCTGTGTTTGCGCGTTGCTGTCAGAGGTTTAGATCTTCACTTAAATATTTATTTATTTATTTAAACTTTATATACAAAAACATGTATAAAGGCGGACTTAATGCCAGAGGCATTCTCTAACAGTGAACCTACGGGTGATGCAGAGACGAGACAAAGTGGGTGTATAAAAGTTATTAAAGATTATTTAGAGGTTATTGATTAATTAATTTTCTATAAATATTTATTTTATACCTTGGATTCAAAAGGTAGATATTGTACGAACAATACTAATCTATACTCTTCAAATATGTGTATTGTGTTATTGAATAGAACAATGGGCACTTTTTCACAATAAGCTGTCCTGAATCGTTATTGCAGTCTATAATTACCGAATTTCCTGTTTTTATTTATATATAAAACGAATTAAATAGTAAATGTGCCATAATTTGAATATCAAACTCATTGGTAGAATGTCAAATATTGGGGACTTGTGCCGCAATACATATAAAGTAAGTTTGAGTTATATATCGCTTTTCGATTAATTTAAGGAATGCAATGTTTTTTTGATGACCGGCATTATATTTGGACTACATTGGACTGTATTAACATCAAATTTAGTTTAGTTTAATTGCAGCGCTAGGATAAAAAGAGAACCTACTTTTATATCTAAACTAGCATATTGAACATACAGCGCCATAACAATAATTATACATACATAGGCCCTCACGCCTGTAGTCCCCGAAGTGGTAGGAAGAGGTGTTACCAATACACCCACATTTCGCCGAGCGTATCTCCATCCCATGATGTGACAGGGGGGAGCGTATCCCCATACCGGACACAATTCCAGACTCCGAGCTGATACTGAGCATTTCATGCTAGAAAAATCCAATATCACTTTTACCCAACCCGGGGGTCGAACCTCAAACCTTAGCACAGCAGTCGTGCGCATATACAACTGCGCTACCAGCCTTGGTAGCTGCCTGCCTAGTAACAATAATTTTGCATCACGATAAAACTTAAAAAATCTTCAATATAATTAAATCTAAACATGTCAATTCCGCCAACAGTACCGAGAGCACAATCTGGCACAAGACTAAGCTAAGGTTTGGGGAAAAAACTTGGCTTATATGAAAGTTGGCGTTAACTCGGCGGCGGTGGCAGGTGCATTTTATGGCACAGACGGGACTCGGATTTTTTGCACCAGCCTTCATGAATATGCCCGGTGCATCCTCAACTCTTGAAAATTTTTAAAAACTTTAACTCGAACACGTATTTTTTATATTCTGGCACAAAAATATGTGCAACTAAGTTAAATGGCTTTTGAATTTGTGTGTCTGTTGATCGTTTTAGTTTTAAAGTAGTTATTAATGTTTTATTTGCAGTCTGAGTTTTTTTTTGTTAGATTGATGACGAGACGAGCAAGTCGCTCAACTGATAAGCGTCACGCCTGTCCATAAACAAGAGCAACGTCACACAGAACTTTGATTTAGAAAGCACTGTATCGCACTGAACTGCGCTCTGAGTTACTCCGCGTTACTCCGAGATAAAATGTTAATTCTCATAATGCCTATTAATTTCAATGGATTCAATGCCCTTCAAGCCGAAATACAACAGTGCTTACACGTTGCTGCTTGGCCACACAAATAGACAAACTGGTGGTACAAACCCAGACGTCCTCTCGAAGACATGACCAACCTTGTGGTCGATTCCAAAAATATTATTTTTAAAAATAGCAGTCACTCTAAACTTAATTTTCATCCACTACTGGTCCAAAGTCGCCTTTGTTTGATGGAGAGATTTGTAGTTTGGTCCGTGATTCCACCACGCTGGATCATTACAAGTTGGGAGATCTATTTGATTTTTAATTGGACGTAGTCACCCTAAAAGGAACCAACCCACAGCAAGTTCAAACGGATATACTGATTTTGTTTCGCTAATTTCATTAATTTAAATTGATATTAATACCGTATTTGTTTTCAGAATCGTACATGGAATATATTTTATGCTCGATTTTCCAAAAAACTACAAGATAAAATTAGTTTAAGTTATTGAATTTAGTAAAACAAAATCAGTATCTCCATTTGAAATTGCTGTGGGTTGGTTCCATTTTGCGTAACTAGGTCCAGTTATATTCAATTTTACTATACTCTATATTCTGCTTACTTCTCAGGATTGAGACCAAAACATTGAATCACGCAACGAACAATCGATTTACTCTCATAATGGTATCAACAAACAGTCGACCTGCAAACTGGATGCGAACTCCTCAGCCGTCTATTTAAAGTTTTTTTTACCAGTTACAGATGAATAAATCTACAAGACGCCCCATTACAGGCTACCATCGGTATTATTGTCACCGAACTAAGATTCAGCAGACGTAATATGTCAAAGATTTAAGAGATTAATTTCCTCTGTTTGTTATCAATTGCTGGTGGTAGAGTCACACTGTAGACAGTTTTGTCTATAGCATGAATGGGCCGGCTCGACCGGGTCGTTACGATTGTCTCACAGAAAACTGACATAAAGTAGCGGCTGCTGCTGCATTTCGTATGGTGAGTGAGATATCCGGATGCCCAAATCCCCGTCCCCATTCTAAACCCTTGCCTTTAATATCGTCAACGCGCCTGTGATTATTCTAGTATTGTGGGTGTATATAGGCGGTGGAGATCACTTACCATCAGGTGACCTACATGCTCATTTGCCGGTCAATGCTATAAAAAAAATAAGGCACAACTGTTTACAGTGTAGCTCTACTATTTAAAAAACAAAATATATATTTTCTAAAAAAACCTAGTTTTTGCGGCTTCTTTTTGTTTATTGTATAGTCTGTATCAAGAATAAACACGCCTACACGTGTTGCGAACAACTTTCTGATGACACTTTGATGGATTTTTGAAAGTTGCCCGGAATAATAATGGTGTCGGATACGAAATTCACAAGTCTTTGTTACGTGATTTCTATAAATTATGTGAAGGCTATATTGTTAAGGAAAACAACGTTGTTGGTGATTTACGATGACATTGTTATAAGGTATGGTAGAGGTACGCTGTAGACAGTTTTGTCTATAGAATGGGTGACTCGACTGACTGACTGACTGTGGTTTATCACACAGAAAACTGAAAAGATTTATGGTGCGTTTCATACGATATCATATTTTTTTTGCACACAAGCAAGTGGATCACCTGAACACACAAAACCAGAAGAATCGTGGCTACGTTGCTGACTTAAAAAAAGGATTAGGGTTTAAGAAGGAAATCTCACTCATCATACGGCTTCTTGACATCCTTCGTGGCGCAACGGGAGAGCTAGAGACTGTAGGTTCGATTCCCACACAGAGACAAATGTTTGTGTGATCCACTAATGGTGGTTGCGGCTCTTTATGTTGTGGGACCGCAAGTCCCTCGTAGGTCCTGATACCCACGATACAGGTTTAACCTAGTGTGTAGTCAGGACTATGTGTGTGACTGTATTTATTTATTGTGCAATAAAATACAAATATACGATATATCCACATGGGATGTTCCCGAAACCCCTATTAATTAATATCCATCTCTCCCGCAACACACACCTCCTCCTAAACAGATCTGAAAGCACACGTACTGACATACAGACTATTTACACTACATAATTGACTTCGATTTTATTAGCTGTTAACGTGATGACTCTACCAATACAGACGGGAAAAAAATATTTAGAAATGACAGATTAATCGCATTTTGTAATCGTTGGAATTATGTGAAGAGAGTTGAAACGGTGGTCAAATTCATAACGCAAAAGTTACGTGAATTTAAATAAACTTCGAATTTTATACGTTTTATAAACCCACTTAAAATATTAAGCTCTAATTGGATTTTGGATTGTATCAAATCGAAGATATAAAATGTGAAAATAATTAATGGTATTTTATTAAAATCTCTCACTTGCTGACTGATTAATTACAGAATCACAAAAACTACTAAAACAAAGGTTATTAAACTTCGACAAATGATAATTCGTGTGATATAGGAGCACGCTAAGGAAGAACTTTTGTTTATACTTTTAGATGGGAAGCTGCAAGCTATAGCTAATATATTATACATTAAGGTGTAAAAGCACATCTAATGGCTTGTAATAAACAATATATATAGGTATATTTTTTGTAATTAATTCTACTAATGGCTACAGTTTAAATAATCCCTTCTTACTAGATTGCGATATACAATCACAGGATGCAAATGAATTTAAGATACAATTTAAGGTAAATTGTAAACCTATACACCAGAATTATTAACACATGCCTTCAGGCATATATTAACTAATTAACTGCCAATATATCTTTAAAGTTAATACAACCAATCAATACATTCAATTTGTTTACAAAACTTCGTTGGATATTTCTCATCTCATTATCCAACAAGGTTTGAAATAAAAAAAATTAACCTCCGACAAGAAAGGATGTTACAAGTTTGACCCGTTTGTCTATCAATTTGATTGTCGATTTGTCTATCTATGAAACAATTTGAATGCAGTTTTTTTATTTGGTAGTTTAATCGAGATGGTTCTAAGCCCAAGCCCCCGATGACCCTTATTAGTCACCTCTTACGACAGGCTGGGGATTTCATCCCAAGGTGTGATAAAGGGCAAGCCTATTACCATATAAGCCACAAATTCCAGTGCCGTATTGATCTCGTTTTAACTTATCTAATCGAAAACTCTAACCAATTGTGATTACCCGATCTAGCATTTGAACCCAGGAAATCACGGTGTCTCAATCTACGTAAGCTGCCACTAGCTTCCATTGCAATAATTATCTGTTGTATTGTTTATGATAAGTTTAAAGTAAGCATACGTTGCTTGAGTATAATTTCACAAAAGAGATGTTTTATATTAAATAATAAACGAAATGATGTGAATTCGTGCGGAAAACCTTTAAACGCACGTTAATACGAAAAGCGCTTGTTAGGAATTTATACTAAACTTATAACATTTATGAAAATAGCCTCAGTTACTGAAGAAATATAATCTTATAACTTTTTTGCTTCGTCATCTGGAAATGTTTGAACGTTTTTTATATAATAGGCGGGGGAAAGAGTAAGTATACATACGTCATAATAAGTACACACGCATGCCCATAAAAAAGAGTACTGTAAAAAAAGGTCCTGCGACCTTTATCAGGTCGTCTGTCCACCTTGTAGGCGGACGTCCAACGCTGTGCTTGCCAGTATGTGGCCTCCATTCTCGACCATCGTACACATGGCCAAAAACCCGCTATAACTATAGCGTTCAGGCAAGAAGAGTCCCAGGGTCAGCCAGTGCAATCCAATAACTTCAGGCCGGCACAATTCTACTATCCGCTGAATGACGCAATATCTCTTGACGTTCGATATTATATTTGCCCTGTAAATTAGATTCCAGTGTAATCAATATTCCGTACATGGTTAAAAAATAATTTATTACTTTATTTAGTTAAATATTAGGCTTATATATTTTGATTATTATACTTATTATTATTTTGTATATGTCTATATATATAGTATTTTGGAAAGCTGCACTGCACTTGTCACCGAGAGATATAATATGCCCTCATAATGCTCAGTAAGTTCAATGACTTTTATATTTTGAAATAAACTAATTTAAACAGATTTTAATTGAAAAGCTTTGGAAATGTCGCGAAATTTCGGGACCAAAATAAAAATCCGCGACAAGATCCTTTTAAATTAGTTTTATTCAATGTGTAACAGTGGCGTAAACGTAAACTCATTATGAGTTTTTGTTGATATTTTAGCCTTAAGAGTTGGTAGTATCGACACCATATACATCATTTATAATATATGGATCAGAATCGATACATATCTCGGCGGACACGAGCGAGTTCGTTAATGCACGCGTCCCACTAACATTAGCATTTTTAATGAAACACATGGGATGCAGTGTTTGTTCACGTATTCTGTTATTCTGGAGCTTTGTTTTTTATTTTTAAAGATGCTATTTTTTACTTTAATAGGTTTAGGGCGAAGTGGAAGTGTCTAAGCACTGGCACTAGAATAACGCGAGGCAGAAAGAATCCTCACCTGATGGTAAGCTAGGATGTACTCTATGATTAATTGTGCCTGCCTAGAAGGACAGCTTCTATAGCGCAGCGCCCTAGTAGCCGGCTGTGCAAAGAGAGGCCGTGGATCGGATTCCCGCAATGACATAAATATTTTTTTTTTCTAAAGATGTTTTTTATATCATAGACTGGCAAACTACGCAGTGTATCAATCACACGCCCGTGGCTAATTTTACATGTATTTAAAACTATATTTTAATTCATTTGTTTTGTATGACCAGTTCCAGTTTACAATCCATTTAGTTTTCGAATTCGTATAGAACTTTAACACTTCATAACTTCGTTACACTTAATTTTAGTTCATCATAGTTTCGACTAGCGGGAGTAGTGGCCTAATTTATCTTGAAAAACACAAACTCATCGTTTTCAAAAATGATCAAAATTTGTACTGAAGTTGTAGTAAAGTTATCAGAAACATACGTAGAATATTTACTGTAGTCTCAAGGTTCGTAAAGTTATATAAGAACTCAGCTTCCAAATTCGTTGATTAGTGTAAACGATAAACACGAGAAGTAATTGAGTAATATATTGGAAGGTGTAAAACGCTCTTTGCCAAATGATTTCTTTTCTTACTGAGTATTGTATCTCGAATGGGAGTATAATTAAGAGAGAGCACTTACGCTAAACACATTAAGTTTAAGTGGCACACTGGGAGCACAGATACTTGAATTTTATTTACAATTAAATAAATAGGAGCATTTGTGATTAAGTATTTTTTTCTAATTATATATTCGATTATAGTTACACTTTAATGTTTTAAAGCAAGTTCATCAGCTGTTGGGAAGTGATGTCCATAAAGACTTATACCAGAACCTTAGACGCGTTGCTGACCTGAAAGGGAAGAGATAGTTGAGGAATTGGGATATGGGCTTTTGGATATCGTACGACACACAAAATCAAGCTGCTACTTCACGTCGGGTTTTTAACCGGCGAAACAAACAACAGTGCAACCAATTCGGAGGAGCCTACTTTTTTTAGTTTGGACAAAAACTGTGTGCAGTGTAGCTTTGCCACTCATTAACTCTTTTATTAATAACTTATTCTTTTTTATACATAGACAGGTGAATCATTCTTCTACCTTAGGGATTTCCATAATACTTATGGAAATTATTACTTACTTACTCTATTTTCCATTTACTTTCTTCTTTTACTGACGTATTTACAAAAGATTTTAAGTATTGATTGATGGATGCTTGAGTATAATGACCAAAGAAACAATTTTACGAAACACTTAAACAAAGTTAACCACTAAAATGAAATTTACTGATCTGCTCTCAATGTCCCACTAACTTAAAACATCTGCAGTGTACATGCTGTCTAATTAAACCTCATTGGGGCGCAATTAGTTAAAAATTTAACTGAGAACTTCCTGTGCCACTGGATTAAATCTTTATTTTATTATGTACGGCTCTCTGGGGTTGCGGCGAGCCAAGAAATTCTGGCGCGGCGTGCCACCGCTATGGAGATTGTGTTTTACAATATGCAAGCTGTGATAGTCTTCGGTATATTAGAATTTGTAACGTTCCAGTTTTTCCCTTGTGTTTTGTGTATGAATATGAAATAAACATATGATTTTCTTAAAAATTACGTGTATTCTAGTGAAAATTGCATAAAAATCCATCTAAAAGTTTTGCTTTTTGGATATATAAGATCAAACCCCAGGGCAGGCAATCATAATTTGTGATTGAAATATATCCGATATGGCGATCTCGCCTTCTATCCCATTAAAGGGCAGTAATTAGCATGGTGAACTGTACGTTTACTAGTTTCACTCCTACGTAATCCTTTTAGATACAGGTCAGAGCTTTTGTAAGTATTGTACTAAAAATGATAGACAAGCCTCTTTTTTGTATTAATTATAATTATTTCGTTAGATTTATTATTTTATTCACAACAAAATAATGATGTCTAATTTTAGCTAATACTCAAAAATAAAATAAATTTCTAAAATTGTTATATCTTAGTTATATTCTTTTTTATATTTGATTCATTCATTAATACAAGTCATTATCCAAACAAAACAAAGACGGAGCTCGATGCAAAAAGACAATTAAGTGCGGACAGTCCGTCCGTCCGACGCAAACGACGTATGAATCCCGACAAAAACACCCCCCACAGAACCACTTTACTACGAGTGCACTAAACCGACTGAAATCCGGAAAAATCCTGATATGTCCGACTTGGGTCGGTCGGAACTGGTTATTTCCTGTCTTTAGATTAAGAGGGCTGGTGTTACTGTCTCTTTCTTTGCGCAGAATGGACGTAAGTTAGAAAAGGATGGGAGATAACCCATGATAGATTTCGACAACGCGTTTCAGCAGCAGCTATCGCGTCTACACTTGAGTCTGATTAAACCGCGGTCGTTTCGGCCCCGTGTGAAATTTGTTTCAGCTCCGCCTATCCTTGATTCGCAAGTAAATAGCGTCCATTATCCGAGTGCGGTCGCTGAGGCCCGGCTGGATAGAACTAAACGTGGAGGGTTTGTTATTAATGAGGTGTTAATGTGATGAGTGAATAAAAGTTTAGGATGGTTTTGTTTAAACAATGGAGGGTTTGGTACTGTTTTTTTTTTATTGAGGCTATAAAACTATATAAAATTCTTTACGTTAGTAAAATTATTTTGCAGCAAAGTTATGGATTAAGGCAGATGGAGAATTTCTTAATCATTTTTAAAAGACAATGGAAGTGGATTGGATGTTTTCCTAAAATCTAGTATATTCATTAAATAACATTTTATTCTTATTCTAGTAAAATTGAAAGGTTAATTGATAGGTGTAGCTGCAATAGTGTGCGCCGCGCTGCCTTAGTGCGTAATTAGTATGTAATTACATTACAGTATGCTAATTTTGGTCAATGAATTAAAGTGAACTAAGGCCAAAACCCTTTCATTTGTAGAGTTACTCGTGCCCGATAATGAGTGGGAAATTAAAGCTTGATATAGATGGAATAGTTTCACATCACTATACGCCACCATATAACAGAAATCCATCATTGTCCGACTTTTTTCTCTTTTCCATTTTATTTGTAAATGTTCTGTGTAAATGTTTTTTTTAGTCTCATAATTCCCAGTAATTTCACTGGTTTCAATGTCCTTCAAACCAAAACACAATAGTGCTTACACACTGTTGCTCGGTGGCATAAATAGACAAAGCGGTGGTACCAACCCAGACGGCCTCTCGAATTCGAGGGACTTACCCACCTTGTCAGTATCAGTCGATCTCTTAATATGGTTCAATAGATAGAACCATTTAAAATAGGACAGACATTTAACGTATGCTTAGTAAAGGCACGATTGCACAATCGGGTATGCAGTCGTAAAATGTTTTCTTATGGAACCAAACGACATAAAGAAGTGGTTGAAGGCTGCATTTTGTGTGATGAATAAGATATTTGCAGGCCCAAATCCCCATCCTCTACCCAATCCCATAATCAGTCATTTCCTTTAAGGTCTTATTTAATATTGTGTGCGTTCATTAACGATGGAAATCACTTACCATTAGCTGACCCATTTGCTTGTTTGCTCTATGCTATAAAAAACAAATCTCGAAACAGTAGTTTCTTTCTTTAATGTTTGTAAACATAAATATTACACTAAAGCTAATCAAGACACCGTAATAGCACTGTAATAGTCTATCTGGTCATTTTTTACGACCTCAATAACCATAAAGCACAAGTTGTGTCTGATGTTGTTATCATTTTTATTGCGTTATCAGACTGGCTTAGTGGCACATTCAATTAAACTTATTTCTTTGATGTAGTTACATCGGTATTAAGAGTAGAGTAAAAGTGAGGTTAAAATGTCAAACTTCAAAGTAATGGCGTACCTACATACCAAATTTTATCTGTTGCACTTATTTTCTATTTCAGACAGTGTTTTATTTTTATTTGATTGAATGGCGAGACGAGCAAGTCTCTCGCCTGATGGTAAGCGCCACGCCTGTTCATAAACAGAAGCAACACCACACAGAACTTTGAATTACAAAGCACTGCATTGGACTGAACTGCGCTCGTCACCCCGAGACATAGGATATTAAGTCTCAGAATGCCCAGTAATTTCACTGGCTTCAATGTCCTTCAAACCGAAACACTGCTGCTAGCACCAAATTGTTGCTTGGCGGCAGAAATAGACAAAGCGGTGGTACCAACCCAGGCGACCTCTTGCATACGAGGGACCTACCACCACCACCAGCTGCGGTACTGGAGATTTTGAAACTTGTGAGGTTCATGAGTTAATAACACCGTTTCGTTTCTTTAATTATAAAGGGGCTACACTGAATTAATGAATGAATAAAAACACCATAAAAATCATCGCATTGTATGTAATATAAATTTAGACATAACGCATAGGTTTTTATATAACATTTGATGGTAATTAAATTACTAGAATCATTGGAAGATTGAAAACATTTTACAACCATTGGAAAAGCATAAAGATTTTAAAAATACATAAAACAGTATTTTATTGATTACAAAGTGTTTTAAAGAATTATCTATAGAAGCGTAGGCATTAATAATGAAGTTACTTAGCTGCTCCTTTATATAATAAATGTTAATTGTACCGTAATATAGTGGTAAAGTGCATTGGTCATGATAAAAATAAAGTAAACTCAGGTAAACTTGGGATTTACTCGCTACGTTACGTTTCTCCTAGCTTATTTCTTGATTTACTTCGATAAATATTAATTATTATTCTGACTAGGCTAAATAGCAAGTCACCAGAAGCGTGTATTATACGTTATACAAATATCATTTCCATAGGATCAGCCTTGCCAGAATTTGGAATTCTCACGATAGACGGGATACGACGAAACGAAATGAACTGAGCTGTCTTCCGAACTGATTAAGAAATAAATATTGCATAACATATGAATATGATACATTTATTTACGAATACTCTACATAAAACTCGACAGCCTCCGTGGCGCTTATAAAACTACAAGTTACTTTTTTCTGTGTTAAAAAGTATAATGCCTCGAGCCTGCTGCAAGTGGCATAAGATCAGGAAGAAGAAGAATACTGTAGATAAAACTAGCTACAGCAATACTCTACCATTCATATTTTCAAGAATTAAACATTTTAAATGTCATATAAATGTTTTCCCGTTTAATAATGAAAAATCTACATTCACGGATTACACGTATTTTAAACCCGAAAAGCAGCTTTAACTAGCAATAAATAAAATAAATTGTGACCATTCCAAAATTCGCGACGGTATTCCCTCGCGCGTGTAACGCTATGGATACGCTGAGACGTAGGCAACACAGCACTTTTGAACATAAATATAATTTTGTACTGTAGTCTATTACACACTCCTGTGTCACAACAATAGTTCTTTATGAGTTGATTAAAATTAAAAATATAAATAATAGTAAACAAGATAAGGTGTCCCGGACGAAAACAAAGTTGGATATTGAGAATCTATTTTAGATTACCAAGAACTTCGACTGCCTGAAAACGCCGCATAGTGATAGTTGAACAAAAGTGCAAGCGCTATTATTATATTGTAAGGTGCGTCTTCCTTTGATGTATAGGTACCTCTCGAATCATTATGCATTTGTTGCAAACGCTGTAAGTTGTTCATATATTCCAAACATGTAAAACGTACGTTATTGTATACGCTAAGATGCTACTGGCATGCAGCAGAAGAAAATGCGGATATAATTACACGAAAAAAATCTGCGTTGCGCAATGTTTCATCGTCTGCGCGTCAACAAACGGCCAGCGTAAGGGGATTCCGCGTGCGATATTTTTATGTCCACGTGGTATTATTGCAATTAATGTGGCGTTAAAACGCGTCATGTTTATTGTAATAAATAAAGCGGTGTGTGTGGTATGTAAATGTGCGTCGCTCGTTGATTTATAAATTTACAGCGCCCGGTGGGAAGCCGGTAGACCACAGTGTTTCGTGTCGTGTGTAACACTGGGTTTGCATTTGTATTTGGTGAATCTATGTATGTTTATTTATCCTAATGTGCTTCGTCGCAAATGGCTCTTAATGCATATTTATTGAACCGTGTTGGAACAAAATCACTGCTTCATCATCTTTGTCACAAATAGTTTACAAGGTGGTAGGTCCCTCGTATGGGTGAGGCCATCTGGTTTGGTACCACCGCATTGTCTATATCTTCCGCCAAGCAACAGTGTCTAAGGACTGTTGTGTTGCGGTTTGAAGGACATAGAAGCCAGTGAAATTACTGGGCATTGTGAGACTTAATATCTTATGTCTCTGCGTGACGAGCGCAGTTCAGTGCCATGCAGTGCTTTGTAATTCAAAGTTCTGTGTGATGTTGCTTCTATTTATGGGCAGGCGTGTGCTTACCACCAGGCAAGCGCCTTGATCGTCTCGTCATTTAATTAAATAAAAAAGATTTCAAGTGTCTTTGTTGTTTTTTTAAGCCAGGGGTCTGTTGTAGCTCGCCCCACAACCACACTATTATGTTGAACTGGAATGATGTCACCACAAAGACGTGCAACCGTGTTTTTGGTACGATCATGCGCATATGTATTTATACACACATTTTGCATTTGCTTTGCTTAATTCTATTTTGTATACGAAATACCGCTATTTTTGTTATATTTTTGTTGTCTTTTTTTTTGTTCTTGTTTTCTGCTGTTCCTTGGTGTATTACGTCTTAATTTGAAGTGTCGCGCAGAAATCATGTTTTTTTTGTACTATATTGGGAAGAACCAGCTGAAAATCAGTGTATACACCATAGATATAAGTAAAAAAGGAAGATACGTTACCGGCTCACAGCGCATAGGACGGCCAAACCAGGTCCAATGGACACACTTCTCACCAGTGTATGCGACAATAGTTTACCGTGCGGACGTGTCGTCTCTTACAATTAAAATAGTGGATTTCGATCACAATGCCTTCGTGTTCATTTGACAAGTGTTTGAATCAAATACTTAATCGTAAATTATACAATTTAATTGTAACAATATATTTCTTTTTACCTTATTTGTATTTTTATTTCTCAAATTAAAAGACGGAATTATTTAATAATTGGTTGACACTACCCCGGCACCCGAACGATCGTGATCGGCCAGCGATGACCGAATCTTTTGTTTCAAATTGAATGTGATGCATAGGCTTGTCTCTGTCACACTCTCTTTTTTGCCGTATTTCTTTCTCCCTTTTCATTGTATTGCACGCAAATAATTATTTATGTAGTAGTGAGCGGGTTTGCATGTAGTTGTATTAAGACCGTATTATAGTAAGCGTTTGCTTGAACATAACGCATCTTCCTTTTTTTATTATATCTATGGTATACACTGAGCTGGCTCTTCGCCACATACATAATAAAATATGTGAGGTTAAATTATCTTATAATGTAATATTGTATTTTATGTATTGTGGCAAATAAATGGTTTAAATGGTTTTAGAGTTTTAATTTTAGATTAAACGTTTTAGTGTTTTACTGCATTATATAATACTAGATGACCCGGTGAACTTCGTATCACCTACATAATATATTTGTGTAAAATGTGGTCAAAACTTAATACAAATGTTTTATTTACATTAAATGCAATTAAGTGAGGTACTGCGCCATTGCACGTGAGGTAGCCCGTCGCACATTTAATTGACTTCGACGACCTAAGTCAGGTCGTCTCCCACCTCCCTCCGGTTGGACAGTCCTGTCCCCGTCCTGTCCCCGTCCTGTCCTCGTCCCGTCCCCATCCTGTCCCCGTCTTGTCCTGTCCCTGTCCTGTCCTGTCTCACTGTCCTGTCTCACTGTCCTGTCTCACTGTCCTGTCTCACTGTCCTGTCTCTCTGTCATGTCTCTCTGTCCTGTCTCACTGTCCTGTCTCACTGTCCTGTCTCACTGTTCTGTCTCACTGTCCTGTCTCACTGTCCTGTCTCACTATCCTGTCTCACTGGCCTGTCTCACTGTCCTGTCTCACTGTCCTGTCTCACTGTCCTGTCTCACTGTCCTGTCTCTCTGTCATGTCTCTCTGTCCTGTCTCACTGTCCTGTCTCACTGTCCTGTCTCACTGTCCTGTCTCACTGTCCTGTCTCACTGTCCTGTCTCACTATCCTGTCTCACTGGCCTGTCTCACTGTCCTGTCTCACTGTCCTGTCTCACTGTCCTGTCTCACTGTCCTGTCTCACTGTCCTGTCTCACTGTCCTGTCTCACTGTCCTGTCTCACTGTCCTGTCTCACTGTCCTGTCTCACTGTCCTGTCTCACTGTCCTGTCTCACTGTCCTGTCTCACTGTCCTGTCTCACTGTCCTGTCTCACTGTCCTGTCTCACTGTCCTGTCTCACTGTCCTGTCTCACTGTCCTGTCTCACTGTCCTGTCTCACTGTCCTGTCTCACTGTCCTGTCTCACTTTCCTGTCTCACTGTCCTGTCTCACTGTCCTGTCCCTGTCTTGTCCCTGTCCAGTCTAGACGCTATACGACCCGTCATCACGGCAAGCTTCGCAACGACAACTCAACAACTACTAATAAATTAAAAATTAATTAAAAAAACATTGTCCAGCGGACAAAATTGTGAATCTAAACCATTCTCAGATCCCCTTGAACACACACAAAAAATTTCATCAAAATCGGTCCAGTCGTTTAAGAGAAGTTCAGTGACATACACACTCACAGAAGAATTATATATATAAAGATGTTGCATGTCTCATGAATTGGAACATATTTTATAACAAAATTTTCTTTCTTTTTTAGAAAGTAGAAAAAATATTCCTTAAAATAATTGGTTTTTGTTATTATATTTTCCCTTATTCTATTTAATTCCGTGCTTTCAGGAATTGTTTTGAAGTGGGATTCTCGGTAAGGCAATTAAAGACAATTTAGCTCGAAAATAATCTTAATAGTTTCGGACAGGTCATTAAATTTGTTCAACAAAATATTCTATGAACTAGCTTTTGCTCGCGGCTCCGCCCACGTGATCAAACAAATAAACAAACAATCAAACTCTACAGTCCTGTCCTGTCTCACTATCCTGTCTCACTGTCCTGTCTCACTGTCCTGTCTCACTGTCCTGTCTCACTGTCCTGTCTCACTATCCTGTCTCACTGGCCTGTCTCACTGTCCTGTCTCACTGTCCTGTCTCACTGTCCTGTCTCACTGTCCTGTCTCACTGTCCTGTCTCACTGTCCTGTCTCACTGTCCTGTCTCACTGTCCTGTCTCACTGTCCTGTCTCACTGTCCTGTCTCACTGTCCTGTCTCACTGTCCTGTCTCACTGGCCTGTCTCACTGTCCTGTCTCACTGTCCTGTCTCACTGTCCCGTCTCACTGTCCCGTCTCACTGTCCCGTCTCACTGTCCCGTCTCACTGTCCCGTCTCACTGTCCCGTCTCACTGTCCCGTCTCACTGTCCCGTCTCACTGTCCCGTCTCACTGTCCCGTCTCACTGTCCCGTCTCACTGTCCCGTCTCACTGTCCCGTCTCACTGTCCCGTCTCACTGTCCTGTCTCACTGTCCTGTCTCACTGTCCTGTCTCACTGTCCTGTCTCACTGTCCTGTCTCACTGTCCTGTCTCACTGTCCTGTCTCACTGTCCTGTCTCACTGTCCTGTCTCACTGTCCTGTCTCACTGTCCTGTCTCACTGTCCTGTCTCACTGTCCTGTCTCACTGTCCTGTCTCACTGTCCTGTCTCACTGTCCTGTCTCACTGTCCTGTCTCACTGTCCTGTCTCACTGTCCTGTCTCACTGTCCTGTCTCACTGTCCTGTCTCACTGTCCTGTCTCACTTTCCTGTCTCACTGTCCTGTCTCACTGTCCTGTCCCTGTCTTGTCCCTGTCCAGTCTAGACGCTATACGACCCGTCATCACGGCAAGCTTCGCAACGACAACTCAACAACTACTAATAAATTAAAAATTAATTAAAAAAACATTGTCCAGCGGACAAAATTGTGAATCTAAACCATTCTCAGATCCCCTTGAACACACAAAAAAAATTTCATCAAAATCGGTCCAGTCGTTTAAGAGAAGTTCAGTGACATACACACTCACAGAAGAATTATATATATAAAGATGTTGCATGTCTCATGAATTGGAACATATTTTATAACAAAATTTTCTTTCTTTTTTAGAAAGTAGAAAAAATATTCCTTAAAATAATTGGTTTTTGTTATTATATTTTCCCTTATTCTATTTAATTCCGTGCTTTCAGGAATTGTTTTGAAGTGGGATTCTCGGTAAGGCAATTAAAGACAATTTAGCTCGAAAATAATCTTAATAGTTTCGGACAGGTCATTAAATTTGTTCAACAAAATATTCTATGAACTAGCTTTTGCTCGCGGCTCCGCCCACGTGATCAAACAAATAAACAAACAATCAAACTCTACAGCTTTATAATATTAGTATAGATTTGGGTAGCTTAGTAACGGAAGCCTTCAAATAATATTATTTCGGTAGCTTAGCAACGGAAGCCTTCAAATATGAATAATTTTCCCCGTTTTTGCAACATTTTTCACTGATGCTTCGCTTCTGATGGTCGCAGCGTAACTTTATATATCCTAAAGCCTTCCTCGATAAATGGACTATCCAACACAAAAAGAATTTTTCAATTCGAACCAGTAGTTCCTGAGATTAGCGCGTTCAAACAAACAATCAAACAATCAAACTCTACAGCTTTATTATTAGTATAGATAAATCATACGCACTCACGCCTGTAATCCCCGAAGGTGTAGGCAGAGGTGTAACCAGTACACCCACATTTCGCTGAGCGTATTTCCGTCCCATGATGGGATAGTGGGAAAACACAATATTACTTTAACCGACCCGAGGATCGAATCCGAGATCGTAGCAGGTGGAAGTCCGTTGTTTCTGCTTACCTCTATGGAAAACAACCGTGAGTGTATGTATGTGTATGTCTGGATTTTTTTTACAGCGTCTATGATTGTGATGATAGATGATTTAAGTGACATGGATACACACATCTACACGTTACGCCTCAACACGTTGGAACTAAAATTATTATCTCTAGATTTCCAGTCTGATGTTAATTTCCACGCGACAGCAAAGAGTAACTCAAACAGTGTTTGAATAAATGTCCCCGGGCCGCGGGAGGACCGTTAAAAACGTAATTTCCCGGGATTGGGGCGAGTCGTGGCGTTGCGGCCAACAAACCGCCCGGGATCACTTCGTCGCCGCGCCATCCAGCCCGTTTGAAATACTGCATCTAGTTATAGAAAATGTTTTAGCCGGGTTTGTAATTCGAATAAAGACTATGTTTTTAAGTGGAAGAATGCTGAACAGTTTATTCATAAAAGGTATTTCAGTAATGTAAATATCTACCCTCTTTCAGTTATCTCTGTTGTATTTGGTATACTGTCGTCTGTCAGGTTCAAACAAAGAAATTATTTGTGAAATGCGTAGATATTTGTTTACATTTTTTTATGGCATAGACCGGCAAACGAGCATGTGGGTCATCTGATGGGGAGTGATCTCCACCGCCCATGTACACCCACAATACTAGAAGAATCATGGGCACGTTGCTATATGGGGATAATTAAGGATTGGAAAGGGGAGGGGGATTTGGGCCTCCGGATATCTCACTCACCGTAAGAAACGCAGCAGCAAGCCGCTACTTTCCGTCGGTTTTTTGTGAGGCAGTGGTAACGACCGGTCGAGCTGGCCCATTCGTGCTGTAGACAAAACTGTCTACAGCGTGGCTCTACCACTAAGCGCCACGCCTGCCCCTAAACAACACTATACAGAATTTTGAATTACAAAACACTACATGTCACTGAACTGCGTTCGTTACCCCGAGACATAAGTTTTTAAACCTTATAATATTCAGTAATTTCTCTGGCTTCAATGTCCTTCAAACCGCCCCACCATGCTTACACACTGCTACTTGTACTTGTCAACAGAATAAATAAATAAATACACCCAACAGTCACATACATAGTCCTGACCCAACAGTAAGATACGAGTCTTGTGGCGTGGGAATCAGGAACTACGAGAGACTTTCGGTCTCACAACACCCAGACCCCGAAACAAATAAATGTGGATCACACAAATATTTGTCTCGGTGCGGGTATCGAACCCGCGGCCTCACGCTTCACAGCCGGCTACTCGCCCGCTGCGCCACGGAGGCTGTCACAGAAAATGTGTGTATTAATAATTCGGAACTATAAATAAATTTTAAAAATGGTTAATTAACAATAACATTTAAATTGATTTGAGTGCTGCAGCTTCTTATTGCGAAATGCAGTTTTAACAGTAAAGTTTTGACATAAATTATATGAGGAAGATACTATTAAAATTGGTAGTTATAGATGGTTGGTAAAGCCTTATTTAGATGGAGATAGTTTATCGCATAACAATTAGAATATAAGAGAAAAACTCTTGTGTACGAGGTCGCGTCATACAGTTTGAATGAAGAATCGAACGACGCGGCTTCATAAATTATAGTTTTCTGTACGAGAAACTTTTATTTAATGGGACTTTAAGTTATTTTCCTATACCTTTTAGACCATCCAGTTAAATGACCTCCTAAAGTAACTTTAAAAGCTTTTGTTTTCTACGTAAAAAGGACACACTATCCTCACGAAATTGCACATGATTAGAGGCAATCAAACGAAGTGGCCACTGTCCCTAAGGAGTAGGGCCCACATTCAATGTCTACCGATATATCTTGCAGGGGGAGTCACAATTTTATGTATCGGGTACTTTAATTGTGAACTTTTTACCAATGCAAAAAAACAGGTTCTCAATTCAATCTTCTATCTTCTTTACTTCATTCTAACATTTTTACTGCTTCCATATCAGCTGCATCTCCAGGTTCAGCGGGTAGCTCACCTTTCATCATTATCATCATCAACCAAAGGACGTCCACTGCTGAACATAGGCCTCCCCCAAAGATTTCCAGACCCACCTTTAGTCTTTTGTAATTGTATTTCACGTTTCATGACAGCCAGTTCAAGCCTGTAATTGTTTTCCAATATTTTTTATTTAATTCGATGCTTATACGTCTTAGTCTATTTCTATATCAATATTCTATTTCGAACAAACGCATAATATAAATACCCGACTTAAAACAAGACTATGCTTACCATTCTAGAATAAACCATGCGATTCTAGAATAAAAATGCTCTACAACAGCCCATATTATATGGCAGTCAAGTTATTCAATAAATTACCAATTGATATTAAAAATAATCAAAATTTAACTGTTTTTACAATAAAATTAAAAGACTCTATAAAAATGCTACTACACAATGGAGGAATATTTTGAAAAAAAAACCCTACTTCAACTACTAATTTTGAGTGAAATATCGTTTTTATCTTTGAATTTAAAGTGTTAAAAGTAAATGTATAGATGGATATGTAAATGTCTTTATATGTATTTTAATATTAAGATAAGCGCCTTCAGATTTGCAATGCCTGACAAAGGCTACTAAGTTAAAGCACATACTTGGAATAATCTAAGAACATAATTGTACACTTGGTATGCAAATAAAATTATGATTATATAATTTCATTGACCTTGTGGTGTTCTTAGGCTGAAAATTCTTAGGCTAAGCTAAGGTTCTGCATACAAATCTCGATTCAATTTGTGTTTGAGTTTCTTTGACTGCTTTGGTGGCACAGTTGTATTGCGTATGCGATATCATGGCTGTACTGAGGTCTTGAGTTCGATCCCTAGGGGTGGTGGGGGTCGGGTTTCCCTGGGTGGTGGAGATCACTTACCATCAGGTGACCCACGTGCTCGTTTGTCGGTCTAGGCTATAAAAATAAATAAATAATCAATTATATATTATGAGATCCCGCATATATTTGTCCCGATTCCTACGAAAGGGGAATTCCTAAGATTACCGAAGATTTGCTCTCTGCCACTACTTATCTCACGCTTATTGGGGTCACTATTAAACAGATAGTAGTGTCAAGTTAAATAAACAAATCAATATAACAATTATTATATGTTGGAATGAGACCATTTTAGGGTTCTGAACATAAAGTTTATTGACGGAACCTTGTTGTAGATTCTTACAGATTTGTTGATTTATCTTTTGAACCCTAATGGGTTGCTGGTTGAAACTTTTACAGAATTTGTATTATTTTTTAATTTTTATTTGATTGAATTACGTGACGAGCAAGGCGATCGCCAGATGGTAAGCGCCACGCCTGCCAATAAACAGAAGCAATACCACACAGAACTTTGAATTACAAAGCACTGCATGGCACTGAACTGCGCTCGTCACCCCGAGACATATGATTTTAAATCTCATAATGCCCAGTAATTTCAATAGTTTCATATCCAAACCGAAACACAACAGTGCTTACACACTGTTGCTTGGTGGCAGAAATAGACTAAACAGTGGTACCAACCCAGACGGCCTCTCGCATACGAGGGACCTACCACCTTAACTTACCACCGAAGCATACCTCTGATCGTAGTACTGTTCATGCTCCAGATCAGAAAATGATGCCAACACGGCTCAGTTGACCCCGTTCCCTCGACAATCAATCAAGCAGTCTTGAAATAAACGTATCGTGTTATAACTATAAATCCTTCAGTAAGGGGAGGCCCAATTTGTAACCTGTGGTTATTCACATGTTTAGATACCGCGTCGCAGTAGACTTGACGGCTAGTGATGATATTCGTTATTAGCGGGCTCACATAGTTCAATTTTATTTGAACAACTGTTAAATGCGATTTGGACTGTCTGAAAAGATTTTCAATCGAATTGATCAACAAAACCATACCAAGCTTTGATATTTTTTTTTTTATCCTGGCTCGGAAAGTCACTATGGTATACCTAATGGTAAGTGCAGCGCAATCCAGGAATAGTGTCAACCAATGACAAACAGTGTGTTTATCGTTGGTCGGCAAGATCTTGCCGGCCTGCCTAACTGCTTCTTCACACTCCGTTTACATTACCCTATATTATAGAAAGGAGAGAACACGTGTTCCACAGCTTAATGGGAATTTAGTCGCAAAGGCGCGTCGCTGCTGACGCCCGTGACGGATCTATCAGAAGTATGCGTTAACCCAAGAAATAATCATTGGAAATTTATTTGCATGACATCGATTAATGGAATAATTCTACTGTCCGTTTATTAAAAGGCCCTTAAGTGAATAAATCTAGTTTTGAGTATCGCTCAAAAAAAGTCTGAAATAATGTCATTAAAACTTATAATTTAACATATTTTTAAGGAAATTATTCACTCTTTGTTTTATTTCTCACAATAAAATTATTATTTTATTATATCATACGCACTCACGCCTGTTATCCCCAAAGAGATAGGCAGAGGTGTAACTAGTTCAGCCACATTTTGCCAAGCGTATTTCCGTCTCATGATGTAATAGGGGGCGAGCCCATCACCACACCAGGCACAATTACAGACACCGGGCTGAATAATGTGCATTTCGTGATAGAAAACCCAATATCACTTTTACCCGATCCTAGGAGCCAACCCGATACCTTAGCACAGCAGTCGTACCGCGTACGCAATATAACTGCCCCTCCAAGGCAGTCAAACAGACAGACAATAAAATTATGTTAAAATATAATGTTTTAGGACCACTGTTCAAAATTACATTTTAATGGCCTTTTAGAAAACAAACGGCAGAATTTCGTAAATGAAACTCACGACTGTCTATCTAGACATGTACAAAATATTTCTTATTTGAAATTAAGTGTAGATAGCCCCTCCCTGTGGGCCACATGAGCCGGTACATCGTAATTTTATGCTGGAAGGGATTTTCGACTTTGCCCTAAGGGAATTGTATTTTTCGTGGTCATTTAACTGTGCGGGTAGTTGATTTTTGTTTGAAATAGTTGGTTGAGGTTTTATGAGCTGTAGTTTAGGAGATATTTTTGAGGGATTCTCTTAGGATTTATTTTTAGGGACCATCATAAGTACGGTAGTTGAACAGGGTTTTTGAGGAATAGTTGTAATTTGGTAACCGGTGACTCACTTCCTTATTTCGGGTAGGTATATTTCTACAAAAACATCTTCGTAAAATGCGGTAGTATCCTAGCGAGGGCAAGAGCGGAAGCCGAGATTGATGTCGCGGGTTCGAACGCAGACCTCAGAGTACATATGGTTTTTGGAAGTGTGTACCTATCTATTGTCTATTGACGCTCGTTTTAACGATGAAGGAAATTATTGCCAGGAAGCCTTACTTGAAAGCTCTGCAAAACAAATTTTGAATGTATTTGGAGTCTACCATAACTCATTAGGCCTCCGTGGTAGTCTTAGGTATAACCCTACATGGATGCAAATATGCAATAATGTTTCAACCCACATAAACTAAAAATTGAGATACTGTTTTTATTTTATCAGTAAATTAAAGCAGACTCTAGGCTCATGAACATTATATATTACTAGTTTTTGCTCACGGCTCTGCCCGCGTGACCTGCTTTTTCCGGGATAAAAAGTAGTCTATGTCTTATTCTGATGTATAAGCTATATTATTGTAAAGTTTCATTAAAATCCATTCAGTAGTTTTTACGTGAAAGAGTAACTAACATACATCCATCCATCCATCCATACTTACAAAATTTCGCGTTTATAATATTAGTAGGATTTAACTCACTTCTAGATACGAAACAGCAAACAATATATTCACAAAACGTTAACATTTCTACATTTCCATAGAGATTACTCATGATACATTTAAATGATTATGAATAAGTTGATCTGAGATATGGTGGATATTATTCAATGCCAGCTCTACAAGTTCCGAATGTTATGGTCCAATTCTAGATTTATATTTGGACCTAGTTACGCAAAAAGGAACCAACCCACAGCAAGGTAAAATAGAGATACTGATTTTGTTTTACTAAATTCAATAATTGAAACAAATTTTATCTCGTAATATTTTGGAAAATCGTGCATGAATTATATTCCGTGTACGATTTTGCAAAAAAATACGATATTAAAATTAATTGATTTAGCAAAACAAAATCAGTATCTCCATTTGACCTTGCCGTGGGTTGGTTCCTTTTTGCGTAAATAGGTCCTTTTAAACATTAATTTATTTTGTTCCCTCAAGACAGACGTCAAGTGAACATGGATTATGGAATATGATTGCTAAGTGTTTACTATTGGAACTCGGAGTTACTTCTAAAATACTATAGAATATAACCTCACTGCATGATTTTACTTTCCATCTCTTTTAATGGTAGGTCCCTCGTATGTGAAAGGCTGTCTGGGTTGGTACCACCGCTTTGTCTATTTCTGCCACCAAGCAACAGTGTGTAAGCACTGTTGTGTTTCGGTTTGAAGGACATTGAATCCAGTGAAATTACTAGCATCTTATGTCTCGAGGTGACGAGCGCAATTCGGTGCCATGTAGTGCTTTGTAATTCCAAGTTCTGTGTGGTGTTGCTTTTGTTTATGAGCAGGCGTTTCCCATCAGGCGAGCGCCTTGCCCGTCTCGTCATTAAATAAAAAAACAAAAATATTACACGCTGTAGGTGCTGTTAGCAATACCCAATTGTTTATTCATAAGACTTCTGTTAGAGGTTGACGGAAGTCCGATACTAACCTCGTAAGTCTAAGATAAACAAAAGGCTTTCCTACGAAACACAATCGAGTACAATTCGACCACACAAATGGTACACCACCAACCACTTTATTAAATACGGTACGACATTATAAAATATGGGTCCTAATCGCCGATAAATCCATGTCACGAGCCAGACTAGGCTAGAGTCCCTGGACATTGTCTCTGGGCCAATTATTCCGCCGCCAGTGATAGCGAACCGACAGATAAAAGCTAATTAGAACTCGAAACGTCAGATAGCCTAGTGAATATTAATTTTTAACTAATTGACATTGCAACAAGGAGATTATAATATTTGTGATGGATTTATGCGTACTAAGAAATTAGAGCAAATTCCTGTGTAGAAGGATTTCATTATCAGCATTGTTTTCTTGTTATTATTGAACGTGGATTGTATTTGAGTGATAAAGCCACGCTGTCGACAGTTTTGTCTACAACGTGAATCGGCTGGCTCAACCGGGTCCTTACCACTGTCTCACAGAAAACCGACGTAAAGTAGCGGCTTGCTACTGCGTTTCGTCCGGTGAGTGAGATATGCGGAAGCCCAAATCCCCTCCCTTCCCAATCCCTATTTATCCCTTGCCTTTAAGATCGACATCGCGCCCATGATTCTTCTGGTGGTGGGCGTACATGGGCGGTGGAGATCACTTACCATCAGGTGACCCACTTGCTCGTTTGCCGGCCTATGCTATAAAAAAAATGTACAGTTACTAGAAAACGATTCAGCTAGCTCAAGTCTTTTTAGCGTTCTGTACCCAATGAGCACCAACGAACTACATTACTGAGTCTACTTAGTGTTTAGTCTGTGTTATATTATGGTGTATCCTTATTTTCACTTGCCCTTATCCCACTCGCAGTGGAGTCGGCGCAAAATGCTTTTTAACATGTTACAGGAAGATTTGGCTTGTAGTTTTTACAATCGGCCGCCTGTCTGACGTCATCTCCTCTGAGGAGAAAGCACCCAGACCTGAAACAAATATTAGTAGATCACACAAACATTTGCTTTTGTTGCGGAAATCGAACCCGCGGCCTGCTTCACTGTCGGCCACTGAGGCTGTCGGTATTATTATAGTGGATTTCATAACAATAATAAAGTGTACCTGATGGTATGTGATATCCACCGCCACCTTGAGTGCCAGAGAAACTGGCGGTCTTTAATGATGATGATGAGGTTTGGGGGGTGGACACAGACGTCTAGGCTCCAGAAATACTACCGTAAATTCAATAGTAAGCTACCACTTGACAATGTTTTGTTTACTGATACCACTCCAGTCCATCTGGTCTATTTATTTCTTAGGTTTCGTGGTTCTACCATATATACATTTTAACAACATGTGATGTATAAGCCAGCCGAGCCTCAGACCCCGATTATTGTTGTCAGCTGTAAGACAGCATTTTTACTGGTGATAGGATATTCATATCCGTCCGCATAGCGGCCACCATACACATGGCGTTAAAACTTGCCATTGTGATCGACACACCTTGCGTGGACCGCGTTCTTGGATCAGCCAGTGTATATCTGATTCTAACGAGGGGCTTGTGACAAGACTTGATAGTTGCTTGTATATGGATTCATACTTATATCCCTGTGCCTGCATCGGTTATCCCCCTGTCCTGTCGCAGGCTCCTCGATTTGCTTCTTCCCTCTTCGGAGTATGAACAAGCATTTATACAGGCCGGTATGATTCTGTTGACTGCCGGTTAACTCATTGTTTGTCGGTGGTCGTTGATTACCACCAGGTCTAGTGCAACCACTTTGTCATGCTCGGATGGAAATAAAACGAATTTAGTATTTAAGGTCCAGAATTATTTATTCATATTTGAAGATGAAGCGCATTTTTGTGCGATTAAATCGTTATGTTCTAAAACAGACAATATAAATGAATGTGTCAAATAAATTGAAAGCAATATTTTTTAAAGTAATTTATGTTAAGTAAAATATGTAGTGATAAATGATCATCACGCTTACAACTATTGTGAGATATGCTTATAACATAACTCGTTCAATGCGTGGTATAACACTAGCTTCAGGCTGTGACTGCGCTGTTAACCTCCCGACCAAAAAAGAGAGTTCAAGATTGATTCCTTTGAATATTTAATTCCACTTGCTTGTTGCCGGCCTATGCTTTACAAAGAAAAACATTGTAATTCTTACTATGTATTCGAAAACAGCTGTTCTATATTAAAGGAAAACTACTTTCCCAGTTGTTGAAATACTCGGAGTGCTGGAAATTACGGTATTCATAAACTATCTCCGTTACAATAAGAAACACAGAAAATTTATGGTACAAAAAATACTCGGTATTCTCCTGGTGCTTTGAAATATTTCTTAAGGCCATTATTTTACTGCTGTGAGACTTTAGGTCGAGCGCAGACGTTCCAGAGAACTGTTTGAGAATGCTTGCGCATTTTGCCGACAATTGTAACACTTTAATCTTATGAAGTTCAAATAGTGTTGAAAACGTCGGTTTATAGTTGCGACATTGTTTCTTGTGTCATATCTTTAAGTCTTAAAATGTGTGTCATTTTTCGCGAGATCTGCAATGACTACCTCAATGGCGCAGTTGTATTGCGTACGCGTTTCGACTACTGTGCTGAAGTGTCGGGTTCGATCCTCGGGTGGAGTAAAAGTAATATTGGGTTTTTTAATCACAAAATTCTCAGTATCAGTCCGGAGGTTGGAATCGTGTCCGATGTGGCGATGAGACGGAAATAAGATTGGCGAAATATAGGTGTACCGATTACACCTCTGCCTACCCTTACGGAGTTTAAAGTGAGTGCGTATATATATCTGCGATGGCTGTAATAAGTACAGACTTGGGATTATTCCGTGAATATTTTTTCCAGCTGTTAATCGTGCCAAACGTGCGGACGATATTTCTCTCAGACTTGTTGGAGAGTTGCCATTGCCGTAGAACCCAACACCTGATGAAAAACTCGACTAATTACACCTGATCTTCAAGTTTAATTTTCAAGATCTTGTCTTCATATTTTATGCAGCGCCTTACGGAATAAATAACATCTTTTAAGGGTAAGAGACTGCCCATAAAAAACTTGTGTATATTGGGTTGATTATATTTTATTTATAATTTGATATTCGTTTTAATGATACTACATAAATATTTTTTATAATAAATTTATTTTATAGCCATATATTTCATACTAGCTTTTGCTCGCGGCTCCGCCCACGTGATCAAACAAACAAACAAACAATCAAACTCTACAGCTTTATAATATTAGTATAGTTAGCTTAGCAAAGGAAGCCTTCAAATAATATTATTGGGGTAGCTTAGCAACGGAAGCCTTCAAATATGAATAATTTTCCCCGTTTTTGCAACATTTTTCACTGATGCTTCGCTTCTAATGGTCGCAGCGTAATGTTATATATCCTAAAGCCTTCCTCGATAAATGGACTACCCAACACAAAAAGATTTTTTCAATTCGAACCAGTAGTTCCTGAGATTAGCGCGTTCCAACAAACAAACAAACAAACAAACAAACAATCAAACTCTACAGCTTTATTATATTAGTATAGATTTAAAATAACTAATAACTTTGTATACAAACTCATAATATCACAGAAACGATGTTGGTTATTAGAGTTAAATTTTATATTAGACTACCAAAACTTGGAGAATGAGAAGCCGAAGTTGGGCTCCCAGCCAGACTTCATGGCGGGCATCTCGAACTTCTTGTAGTCGGCGTTGAAGTCGATCGAGGTGGTTGGGTCGCGGAACAGGTTCAGCTTGCCGCCCACCGAGTAGTCATTACGGTTGATGAGGTCCGTGTGTGCGGCGCTCAGCGACGCGCCCACCTTGTTCCTACAATACGAGAGCACCGCGTTACTACTGTCACTACTATCAGTGGTGTCACACGCCGAAACTCGTCACTCGGCACATACTCACTTGAACATGTAGTCGACGCCGCCACCGACGGTGTTGAAGTCGGGCACGTACGGGATGTCCGGCATGTTCTTCCTGGCGAAAGCATTCACGTCTACTTTGTGGTTGTCGTCGCGGAACACGTTCAGCTTGCCGGCCGCTGTCAGCTTGTCGCCGAAGCCAGGCTGGTGCGTGTTGGTGAGCGTGAGGCCGTGCCCGTTGCTACAAAGGATACACAATTAATAATACTCTAGAACACTGGTCACTCATAGATAGTAAATGTTATAATTCAGTAGTACTCACACGTTGTCCAGCGCCAGGCCCGCTGTGGCCGCGCCCAGCTTCAGGTTCTTGTCGAAGTCAGCACTGCCGATGGCGCTGAGGACGTTCTTGTCATCACCAGCAAACGGCACTTTTACCATTGCTCCAGAGGTACCGTCCGAGTTGACGGTGACACCGCCGTGCACGTCACGACGTACTCTTGATATTGACACCGGAACTAGAACTATGTCCTCGGTGAGGTATCGGCTCTGTGCACCCACCAGTGCCAGCGCAACGAAGAAGAGGCACGATAGAGACATGATGTATCGATCTCGTGTCACAGAGAGGAGTGATGTTAATGTCAAATATCTATCGGCTTATATACCACGTAGCATTAATTGCTGAGATAAGAAGTACAGTCCCCAGTATGCGATACGTGTATTTAATTATAATCTCGGGAAATACGCAAGATGTTACAAATTGACAATGACCTGACGTTACGTAAATTTGTTTATATATTATTGTAAATTGAGGAAAATCTCAAATTGTTTAAACGAAAACATAAAAAATATTATTACAGGATTTTTTTTGTGAGCATAATATGATGGCTAACTAATTGTGTTCCAAAATAATATGTTCCGACTTCCAAGTATCATATTCCTAATTTATTTTTTTTGAAAATTTATACCACTTTTGTAAAACAGTGTAATAATCATTTTACACGTTAATAAATAAAAAAAAAGAATACTTTTAAATACCTGCAATCTCAGTCCTTACATAAGAAAGTCAAACAAGGGCTCTTATGTTGTGGGCTTTTACACTAGAAAATTGTAAGTATGCTCAAATCTGATAGAGCAGAGCATGATAGAAAAAAAATATGAAAACATGCGGACAAATCAGATTCAAGAAGTTACTTGTCAAGGTTAGATCCACGCCTTTGATTGCCTTCAATATGAATCGGAGTGTTTAATGCACCATGTGTCTTAATGTGTGCTATCTCATAGAAAACCGACGTGACGTGTCTTTGACTGAAATAACATCTTGGTGTTGCCTTCGTATGGTGAATAAGATTTCCGGAGCAATGCAAGTCCCCATTCCTTTCCAATCTTGATTAATTTCTTCTAATATTCTATTCTATGGTAATGGGATGCGGAGTTTACTTACCGAATGATAGGAGAATGCTGATGTGGTTTTGCTGGTGGGAGAATGCCATTTTTTACACGACTGGATAGCGACTACTGTACACTTGGTGAAAAACCCGACATAGTGGCTTGTTCATCTCATTCCAGAGTCAGCCAAACTAAACTCCTTTGCAAAAAAAACGGGCACCTTACACACACACTTTACCTTAGCTTTTCTATGGGTAAATATTATTATATTTTTAGTATGTCATTAGCTTGGATGACTAGAAATTTCTTATTATCAATGAGAATCTAGTTTTTTAACACTTTTATCCTGGTATCGGTGTTTTAGTCAATGTAAACAGAGAGCCGTGTTAAAATGGACATTTTTATGGGTATAATGAAATTAAGACTACGAGTATTTTTATGGTATTTTAATAAAAGAGACATTAAAAAATAAAAATTAATAACGAATATGACCTCCTCTTGCAGCGATTACGGCATGTAATCGTCTTGGCATGCTTCCCACCAGGCTTTTGATGGTGTCCTGTGGAATGTGTTCCCACTCAGTCGAGATTACACGTTTAAGCTCTCTGATGTTTTGTGGAGGTGGTTGGACAGATCGTACTCGCCTTTTTAGGAGGTCCCAAACGTGCTCAATGGGGTTAAGGTCGGGGCTCCGCGCTGGCCAATCCAAACGACGAATACCGACCTCTTGCATATAAGCATCTACGTCGCCAGAACGGTGGGCCCGAGCATTATCGTCCATGTAAATGGCATCTTCACCAATTACAGTCAGTGCGGGTTGTGCATTTTGAGAAAGGATTTCTGTTATGTACCTATGCGCGTTTAGTGAGCCATTTTCTATGAATACTATCTCGGTACGATAGTTGGAAGTTACGCCCGCCCAAAACATAACGGACCCTCCACCATAAGGGGTGATTTCTTCAAAACACACATCGGCATAGCGTTCCCCTGGTCTTCGTAACACTCGCCGACGTCGGTCCTCACCATGCAGACAAATTCGAGCCTCATCGGAGAAGAGTACGCTACTCCAGTTACCTGGTGTCCAAGATAGGCAATTTCTAGCGAACCTCAACCGCGCAATCCGGTGCTCACGGAGTAACTTGGGGGCCCGCGCTGGTCGTCGACTACGTATATCAGCAGCTAAAAGTCTTCTCCTCACAGTCCATAGGCTAACTTGTGCTCCTCGTACCTCTTCAAGGTTTCTTTTGAGGTCTATGTAACTGCATTTGCGGTTCCTCAGCGCCTGAGTCACTAAAAAGCGATCGTCTCGCGGCTGTGTGCAACGTTTTCTCCCAGAACCTTGCCTTCTCTGAACGGAACCTGTCTCTTGGTATCGAGTCCAGGTTCTTTGTACGGTTGAACGACTCACGTTTAACCGCTGTGAGACGTAACATTGGCTACACCCCTCTTCCAGCAGCGCTATAATTTTACTAGCTCTCATTGCTTTTTCTGCCATTACGATAGACACAAAGATATCTGTTTTAAGTCACAATAAGGCAGAATTATGCGATAAACATAAATTGTTGTACTAAAAATAACGAAAAGTTACTTTTAGTTGCTTGATAACCTTTTAACCGCAAACCCGCGAAAAGTGTCACAAAATGAAAAAGGGATTAATAATTTAAAAAACAAAAGTTTTGAATTTGGAATGAACTTTTTTTCATACCCAGACTCTTTATTAAGTGCCAGTAACATAGTTTGGCTATTAAAACCTCTGAAGAACTAAATTATTACCAATAATGTTAAAAAATCAAACCCGCCCGTTTTTTTTGCAAAGGAGTGTATATCATGTAACTTCAGGGACATTGCATCTCTCATCGCCCGAGACTATATTTCGACTGCATTGTACTTATGGACAGGGAGCCCTCGGGTAGCTGATCCACTTGACTACTATCAAGCTCATTTTCCGTGAGAAGCTTCGTTTCGATGAGACGACCAACTATTCCCTATGCGAAAATTCTCTATTGTGGTAGCTAACAGAGGTAGCAAGGATAGAATATTTCGATTTGATGATACTCAAAAAATTATTATTTTATTTGTAGGACAATATGACAGTTAAATTATATAAATATGAACTAAGTAAATACAAAAAAATCAGCTGGTTAGTAATCATTCTTATGATCTCGTTATCGATACCTATTGGAAACCCCTCCTTCCAATAGGTATGATTACTAACCAGCTGATTTTTTTGTTTTTACTTAGTTAATATTTATATAATTTAACTGTCATATTGTCCAACAAATAAAATAATATTTTTTTGAGTATCATCAAATCGAAATATTCTATCCTTGCTACCTCTGTTAGCTACCACAATAGAGAATTTTCGCATAGGGAATAGTTGGTCGTCTCATCGAAACGAAGCTACTCACGGAAAATGAGCTTAATAGTAGTCAAGTGGATCAGCTACCCGAGGGCTCCCTGTCTATAAACGTAACATACAGTGACGTAAACGTTTGCTGTTCCAGGATAAAAAAACACAAAAGAGTTTAACAACTTGCTCATTTACCAGCACTTATTGTACCATAAAACGCTGTAGATAGTTTTGCCTACCTTATTAATGGATCTGCTCAACTCACAACTGTGACTTTGAATTACAAAGCACTGCATGACATTGTACTGCGCTTGTCACCCCGAGACATAAGATGTTAAGTCTCGTAATGCCTGGGCAATTTACTGGTAATTTCACTGACTTCAATGTCCTTCAAACCGAAACTGCTTGGCGGCAGAACAATGAATTGGTAGCTTTGTGGTCGTGTTTCCCATGGTCAGTGATGTTATTGAATACCATTACTCTTGCCATTATTTTCTCCTAAAAGACAGTCTTTTGGCTTTGTGAATGTCCATTGATAGTGATTATTAACCATCAGAGACGCTCCTGTTCAATCATGTACTATAAAAAAGTGAAAGAAGAATAATATGCCACGAACTTTGCCTTCAATATTGTTTACTATATATAATTTAATATATTTCTTCATTCTTGTCAAAACAACACACGTACATACATAAATAACTACGCTCACACCTTTATCTCCGAAGGGGTAGGCAAAAGTGCAACTAATGCGACCCCCACGTTTCGCCAAGCTTATTTCTTGATGAAGCCGATTTCTTATGTCCTATGATGTGATAGGGAGCGAGCCTATCGCAATACCGGACACAAATTCTTTCCCGGGCAATTCGTGTAAATTTTTCTAATCGAAAACTCACATTTAAATTGTGATGACCCGTCCTGGGATTAGACCCTAGGATCTCACGATTTTTTGCCTTAGCATGCTACCAACAGACCGATAAGGTGATTTAGATAGTACGTCTAGACATTTACATCAATAAAATAAAAGATAATTTTATAGTATCGTCTCGGTTAATTCCCACCGCCTCGGATTTCCTCAGAGTTCAGACATGTGCGCGTAACAGGGACTGCACTCCTTATCTTTGCAGATGATGTTGAGTAGTATATAAACGGATAGACGTTTGATATTGGTATCACTTCTCTTTGTGACACAAGATCGATACATCATGTCTCTATCGTGCCTCTTCTTCGTTGCGCTGGCACTGGTGGGTGCACAGAGCCGATACCTCACCGAGGACATAGTTCTAGTTCCGGTGTCAATATCAAGAGTACGTCGTGACGTGCACGGCGGTGTCACCGTCAACTCGGACGGTACCTCTGGAGCAATGGTAAAAGTGCCGTTTGCTGGTGATGACAAGAACGTCCTCAGCGCCATCGGCAGTGCTGACTTCGACAAGAACCTGAAGCTGGGCGCGGCCACAGCGGGCCTGGCGCTGGACAACGTGTGAGTACTACTGAATTATTACATTTACCATCTATGAATGACCAGTGTTCTAGAGTATTATTAATTGTGAATCCTTTGTAGCAACGGGCACGGCCTCACGCTCACCAACACGCACCAGCCTGGCTTCGGCGACAAGCTGACAGCGGCCGGTAAGCTGAATGTGTTCCGCGACGACAACCACAAAGTAGACGTGAATGCTTTCGCCAGGAAGAACATGCCGGACATCCCGTACGTGCCCGACTTCAACACCGTCGGTGGCGGCGTCGACTACATGTTCAAGTGAGTATATGCCGAGGGACGAGTTTCGGCGTGTGACACCACTGATAGTAGTGACAGTAGTAACGCGGTACTATCGTATTGTAGGAACAAAGTGGGCGCGTCGCTGAGCGCCGCACACACGGACCTCATCAACCGTAATGACTACTCGGTGGGCGGCAAGCTGAACCTGTTCCGCGACCCAACCACTTCGATCGACTTCAACGCCGACTACAAGAAGTTCGAGATGCCCGCCATGAAGTCCGGCTGGGAGCCCAACTTCGGTTTTTCCTTCTCCAAGTTTTGGTAGTCTAGTATTATAGTTGAGTTAAACTGCAGGAACTAAAACTATTTCTGTGATATTAAATGTTATTGATATTTGTGTATTTAAATCTCATGTGTTCAAATGGGTATTCAAAAAAAAGTAAATAAAGACATTTTATAAATTAATATCTTTAAATTATTGTCATCGTTTTCCTTAGCTGTTAAAACTCGTAACTGTTTTAAATCATGCCAATTAAACTTCATTTTGTGAATAACTCATTTAAAACGAGTAGTAAAGGAGCTTTGTGTGCTTCAGAGGTTATGTTCACGAATCTATAATGGCCGAATACATTTAGGTGTAGTTTACTCGTGATGTATAGAGATAAATTTAGGCTAATTTATTCTTTCATATAAGCTCACGCCTTTACTATCGAAGAAGTAAGCAATCGTGCAATTAGTGCTGCGTCCACGTTTCGCTGAGATTTTTTCCGACTTGACATTTGCTAGAAGGCGAGCCCATTGCCATTATACTAATCCTGGGCAATTCATGTGGGGTTTGTCGAATCGAAAGTTTAACAAAAAAGAAACAGTCAAATGTTTTGCTTATATTCTTAACCACAGCTGAGTTTTAATGGTGCTTCTTCTCAGACTAGTGGGCAATTCCGGAACACCGTTAGAGACATTTCCATGACATTTCTCTATTATTGACGTGAAAAACATTTATTTGTGACCTACTTGCAAAATAAACGTTTTGTTTTAATGTGAATCAAAGTGAAATTGTTATTCCCTGACCTGGGGATTAGTCATAATACGCTGCCATTAAAACAATGAGGTCATTCATACTTTGCTTTCATATAAATCGGTTGACCAATAAGATTGCCTCCGTAAAATAAATTTAAAATAATCCGTAACTGGTAACATCACCAATAGGTACTAATTTTCCTTTCTGATCGGTACATTCTTTAAAAACTAGCAAAATAAAATTACCTTTTGAAAATCCGGTCACATTCTGTGTAGCAGAACTGACTAAAATGGTCAAATGTAAAGGTATATGACGTAATAACTAATTATAATTGGGTAATTGGATTTGGACTTAATTTTTATCGAGGAAAATCCATTCAAACGGGCAGAACCGCGAGCATAAGCTAAATTTTTATTTTTATTTGATTGAATGACGAGACGAGCAAGGCGTTCGACTGATGGTAAGCGCTACGCCTGACAACACAGAACTTTGAATTACAAAGCGCTGCATGGCACTGAACTCCGCTCGTCACCCCGAGACATACGATGTTAAGTCTCATAACACCTAATAATTTCACTGGCTTCAATGTCCTTCAAACCGAAACACAACAGTGCTTACACACAGTTGTATCTATGGTAAAAAATCTGCCATAGTGGCTCGTTCTGGCGTGTCGTGTTCCAGGGTCAGCTAGTGTGTATCCCTTAACTTCAAGCCGGCAAAATACTGCCAACCGTCGAGGACCACAATGTCTCTTGACGGTTGACATTATATTTGAACTTAACTGAAAGTTAATATTAGGTCGAGTGTAGTCTCTTTGCCATGCCAGAAGATGAATGGTATCATAAGTTTCAAACATTTATCTGTACACGTCTGTAATATATCCTAGGGATAGAATTCACTAAGATTCTTTTTTAACTGTTACTTGAATTAATAGAATTAGTTCTTGGATATGTTTAAATGTTATGTTATACATATACGTTGGGGGTTTAACGGTGATGTTTTTATGGACACTGACATATTTATTTATTTATTATTTTATTTAATTGAATGACGAGACGAGCAATGCGCTCGCTTGATGGTAAGCGCCACGCCTGCCCATAAACAGAAGCAACAACACACATAACTTTGAATTACAAAGCACTGAATGGCACTGAACTGCGCTCGTCACCCCGAGACATAAGATGTTAAGTCTCATAATGCCCAGTAATTTCACTGGCTTCAATGTCTTTCAAACCGAAAGACAACAGTGCGTACACACTATTGCTTGCTGGCAATATATTGGTGTTTCCATCAATATTTACTACCCTTGTACTGTGTAATATACATTTGGTGCAAAAGATCTAATGACTATCAATCTATCTATCAATAAACAAGATATTACATTATAATCGGACAGGGAACATTCGTAACACATTGTAAATTACCATGTGGTAATTAATTATGGGGGTCTTAACAATTTTAATTTAATTTAACCTAACCATCAGGTAGTATGGATACGATACTGCTACAGCTGGTTTTACAGCATATTTATCTCTAACAAGTGTATTACTAACCAAAACCATCTTTTTATGTTCGTTACTTCTAAACAGGACAGATATATTTTGTTAGATCAATCTATACGTATATATGTAAGAATATCTGTCCCGCGCGGTTTCACCGCCAACATGAAATTAAAAGTTTTGCAGCGCTACCTATCTGGTCCAATTGTGAATTTAAACCATCACGAGAACCACTCAAATACACACAAAAAAATCATCGAAATTGGTCCAAGCGTTTAGGAGTTTTTGCGAGACTAACGAACGGCAATTGATTTTTATATAATAAGAAGAAGAAGATAAAGTAAGAATCATAAAAACATATTTTTATGAAATATATATTTATTTATAAAATATCTAAAGTGTACAATACCGAAACTCAACTTTTAAGCACATATTTACAAAATCATGGTATCACAGAAATGTTTAAGGCTCATGAAATTTGTCTTATATTATACTACCAAAACTTAGAGAAGGAGAAGCGGAAGTTGGGCTCCCAGTTGGACTTCATGGCGGGCATCTCGAATTTCTTATAGCCGGCGTTGAAGTCGATCGAGGTGGTTGGGTCGCGGAACAGGTTCAGTTTGCCGTCCATCGAGTAGTCATTACGGTTGATGAGGTCTGTGTGTGCGGCGCTGAACGACGCTCCCACCTTGTCCCTGGAACATGAGAGCACTACATTAATATTGTCACTACTATCAGTAGACAGAAGCCGAAATTTGGCTCATACTCACTTGAACATGTAGTCGATGCCGCCACCGACGGTGTTGAAATCAGGCACGTGCGGAATGTCCGGCATATTCCTCCTGGCGAAAGCATTCATGTCCACTTTATGGTTGTCGTCGTGGAACACGTTCAGCTTGCCGGCCGCTGTCAGCTTGTCACCGAAACCGGGCTGGTGCGTGTTAGTGAGCGTCAGGCCGTGGCCATTACTGTAAATGATTCACAGTTAGTAAGAGTCTGCAGAAACACTCATTCAGGATGAGTGATACAAAAGATCAGTACTCACACATTGTCCAGAGCTAGACCAGCTGTGGCCGCGCCCAGTTTTAAGTTCTTGTCAAGGTCGGCGCTGCCGATGGCGCTGATGATGTTCTTGCCGTCACCGGCGAGCGGTACTTTCAACATCGCTCCAGAGGTGCCGTCCGAGTTGACCGTGACACCGCCGTGGACGTCACGACGTACTCTTGATATCGACACTGGTACTAGAACTATATCTTCAGTGAGGTACCGGCTTTGCGCGCCCATCAGCGCCAGCGTAAAGAAGAAGAGGCACGAAAAGTACATGATGAACTATTTCGATATCTAGTTAAAGATCGAATGATGCCTTGGTAATCGAATCTCTTCATTTTATACCAAGACGGACCACAACAAATTTTGATAAGACATCCAGAGGGAAGAACCGCGTACGCTCCGCTAATCAATGTTTACTTATTTTATGCATGTGAAGTAATATTTCATTACTTATTTAAAACAGGAAAATTATTCAAAAACACAAGGAAAATAAGGACAAAGACTGTATACAAACATGACCTTGACAAAAAATGGGGGTAGGGTAAGTAGGCAAGGGGTTGTAAGAAGAAAGCTTTGCAGACATTTAAATACTACAGTTAGACTACTATTAGACTATGGTTAATACCTAATAATACTACTCCACAGTATCATATAAACCACAAACCCAATAATTATAGTTATAAGTATGCGTCAGATATAGATGTTATTGTTTTATGTACTGTTTATTTTAAACGGAAATATTTCAAAAATACTAGTTCTTTAGCATGTGAGTATATTTTTGGGGATGTGGGATTTGATTCTCTAGATATTTCAATTACCGTATTAAAAGCAGCAGCAAGCCGCTACTCTAACTCAGTTTTCTCTGAGACAGTGGTAATCCGGTCGAGCCGGTCCATTCCTAATGGAGATAAAATTGTATACAGCGTAGTTCTACCACTAAAAATATAGATAAGGTAGATTTTAGTTTTTCAATAATCTATTTAATTAACACATAAAAATCTTCTTCAAATGGATTCGCTGTTGTTTGTTGAGGTGCTGACATTTTTTTTCATACTCCGTCATCTGAATTTAATCTTTAAAGTATGTATACGTTGTCGACTTTTATTTTTATTTGATTGAATGACGAGACGAGCAAGGCTCTCGCCTGAACACCACACAGAACTTTGAATTACAAGCTTTGCATGGCACTGAACTGCGCTCGTCACTCTGACAATAAGATGTTAAGTTTCATAATAGAAAAAGAAAAGAAAAGCCCGGTAATTTCACTGGATTCATGTTCCTTCAAACCGAAACACAACAGTGCTTACAGCAACAACAACAAGCAAGCAACAGTTTGCTTGGCGGCAGAAATAGACAAAGCGGTGGTAACCCAATCGGCCTCTCGCATATGAGGGACCTACCACCGTGTAAACACTTGACAAAGAATTATCAAAAAAAGGTCCGAATTTGTCGAAATCAATAAAGTACATAAAAAATAGGCGACTAATTTTTTTTTTTAACACCCAACAGTCAACACATAGCCCTGACCCCACATTAAGATTCGAGTCTTGTGTCGTGGGTATCAGGAACTACGAGAGACTTTTGGTCTGCTTTTGGTCTCACAACACCCAGACCCTTCGGGGTCATATGATATGGGGACAAATGTTTGTGTGATCCACATATTTTTGTGGATCACACAAACATTTGTCTCGGTGCGGGGATTGAACCCGCGGCCTCTTGTTTCACAGCCGGCTACTCGCCCGCTGCGCCACGGAGGCTGTCAAAAATTTTGAACCACGTTTCATGAAGTTGGTTCAAAATCAATATCCATACATAACTATTTGAAAAAACAAGGAAAATTACTTTATAAAGTTTGAAAGTAAAAACATTTGAGTTGTTATTTTTATGCGGTTAATTAATTGCGGTCGGTTCAAAGTTGAACGATATCACTATCGGCGGGGTTCCCTTATTCCGCATCGTGGATACAATATTACTAGATGCGCCATTGAGCCAATTGTTTTATATTATTGCGAAAACTAAAAAAAGTACAAAATAAAACATACACAGTTATAGGCTTGAAAGGAAGAAAAATATTTTTTTTTCCATAATACGACATGTTCATGCTACTTGTTAGGACACAGAAGTCAAAAAATTATTATATTCGAGATGAGGCGCGTGGGGACACCAGCTACCCAGTAAATTAATACAATTATAATAAAAAAAAAAAATCTTCTCCTCTTATACAGGGTTATTTTTAAAACACCAGCAACCTCGCAGGGGTAGATTCCTAAGGTTATAAGCTACTACTTTTGTTCTACGACTTTTGATAATTTGTTAGATTTTATTTTCATACAAAAATAAGTATTCATTTAATTTCCGTGTTGAACGTTACAACGCGCATCGCAGATTACGTAAACAAATACGCGAAGCGTGGGGAGCTAAAAGCTTCAAAGGGCTAGCTCCTTTGAAGGTCAACGCCGGAGCAGCTGAGCGGCGCGTTTGATGTCGCGCGCGCACGCCGCGTCGCGCCGCACTCTACGAAGAAAAACACGACACAACAAAAACTTGTAAAATATTTTTTTTTTAAATATATTGAGTTATATCCAAACTCGTAGAACAAAAGTTGTTCCGTATGGGGTCAGCTATCTGGTCCAACGAGGTTGCTGGTGTTTTAAAATTAACCCTGTATATAAAAATCAATCACCGTTCGTTAGTCCCGCAATAACTCCTAAACGGTTGGACCGACTTCGATGATATTTTGTGTGAGATTCACAACCCGCCCGCCAACCCGGTAGATGGCGCTGCAAAACTTTTATATTTAATTATATGTCTATGATATCTAGTAGTATATAAATATAAAAATATAACTTTTTTATGTTACATAACTAAATAAATAAATGTGAGGGCGAGCCTAGATGGTTGGTAATCAATCACACCTTAGAGGTAAATTTGGATGAAACTTGGCATATACATAGTTAGACCATAATCTGGATAAATAATCCCCGAAATAGATAAACATGCGAGCGAAATCTCGAGCAAAATTTATTAATGGAATAAATTACATTAAACTGTCTTTACTGGTGCTTCGGAAATAAAAGCAAATAAATAATAATATCAACTATTTTCTTTTTTCTACATGACATTATCCCAACTGGGTCCATGGTACACCTTCCTTCTAACATACCTTCAATAGCAGTATTTGCTAATTTATTAAAACCTAAAATTATTTACTGTCACATCCAGACCGCTATATAGCAAATATGAATCCTCGACACACACACACATCTTTCATTAGAGCTTGCGATTACGGGGAAGAACTTATGTCATATCATCTTGTATATAAATCGAATTAGCTTCGACGAAACTCATTCACTCATTAGCATTGCTATTGTTTACATCAAGATGTTCACCAAGTGTATTGTTTTCGTGTGCCTCCTTGTTGGTGCCAAGGCTCAGCACGGTGCCCTTACCTTCAACTCCGATGGAACTTCAGGAGCTGCTCTCAAATTTCCCCTTGGTGGGAATAAAAATAATATATTCAGTGCCATCGGTGCTGCTGATTTTAATGCCAATCATAAATTGGGCTCTGCTACTGCTGGCATAACGCTTGATAATGTGTAAGTATAATTTTAAATTATTTGACTATTTACAATATTCTTTTATTTTATTTTCTATCACTGTTGTTGAAGTAGGTCGTTGAGAATTTATATCAAACTTTATTCTTTCAGTATCATATTCTTTATGTAGAATGAGCTAGTTTCTTTGTTTTATTATAACTCCTTTTCAACACTGAAATTAAGGTTTGATCATTACAGGCGCGGCCATGGCCTCAGTTTGACGGACACTCACATCCCCGGATTCGGTGATAAGTTGACGGCCGCCGGAAAGCTCAACTTGTTCCACAATGACAACCATGACTTGACCGCCAATGCTTTCGCCACCAGGAATATGCCCAACATTCCCCAGGTTCCTAACTTCAACACTGTTGGTGGCGGGCTCGATTACATGTTCAAGTGAGTTTAATATCGAATGTTTTCAAGCAATCGTCTGTTAATTCTTGGTGATAGGTTACACTCATCTACGTAGGTAGAAATTATAAAAGGCACATTTGAACACACATCGTGGTATCTCATTATTTGTAATTGCATTTCGAGACTAGTCGCAATTTGCAGGTTATCATTATAATGGACTATAGTGTGCTAAACTGATCTTTAACTCTTTTAGCGGCGGTATTAATTAGTGGTCTAGAAAAATATAACAAACAAAAAAGATATATTCGAATATAGAATGATTCCATACAACACTTTCTAACAACCCATTTGATGACTTATTTTTTGATAATAGGAACAAAGTCGGCGCATCACTAGGGGCTTCGCATACGGACTTCATTAACCGTAATGACTACTCGGTGGGGGGCAAGCTGAACCTGTTCCGTAACCCCACCACTTCGCTCGACTTCAACGCCGGCTTGCACAAGTTTCAAACACCTTTCATGAACTCCGGTTGGAAGCCCAACTACGGCCTCACTCTCTCCAAGTTCTTTTAATTCTTTCACATTTATATTTCCAGTATTATCTTGTCATTTATTTTATGTAACGAAATACTCCGTCTTTAAGCCAAATAAAAATGCTTAATTAATAAGTATTGTTTTTATTTCAAAAAATTATGTTACAGAAATTGTACGAAAATATTTATAATTAAATTAATAAGATAATTTTTGAAATCGAAAGTGTCTAGTCATCTGGCAATAATTATTTGTTTAACTTTAAAAATATACTAATTGTTACTGATTTATTTCATAGTTCAGTTAAACGTATTTTATCTTCTGATGGTTCTTCGACTACTTTATATCGAAAAGTGGCCAACCTAGTGTCAGAGTTTTCAGGCCTCAGACTTAATGACTGCCATCAGTTGATAACAGCCAGGTCCGACATTTTACGTGCCCTCCGAAGCACGAAGATGCTTGAATTACCACTAAACGGTCACCCATCCATAGACTGACCGCGCCAAAGGTTGCTTAACTCGCTTATCGTGTACCGAATAGTGAGTGCAACTGTCTATAAGCGCCTCAAAAACTAAAAATAACTGAACTAAATATCATAAACTAAAAATAATAAAATATTTTAACAAAAATCGATTATAGAAATTTTACAATTTGGGGCCGGTGCTATAATTATTGGCAACTATGATTCAAAGTTGATCAACTACTTTTTTAGAATCGGGTTTTATAAATTTCAACAATGATTTTTAAAAATAGAACGTGTTAAAATAAAACAAGTTGCAAAATAAAAAATCCTTCAAATGCGATACAAAGTGTGAATGATGAAAAAGCAAAACATTTTCAAACCTATTTTCTTTATATGAAACTGGAGCTCGCTTCACTCGTCTGAGGATGCGATAGCACGTTCTATTTATTCTTTAACTCTGTATCTTGCTATTCTACACACATGAAGTACCCTCGATGTCTTTATGAAATCTTTGAAATAAAAAATCATAGGTTGTTAAGCTTTGTTTCGTGGGAGATTGCTTTTTAATATCAATACTGATATCCTTTGAACTCTTATCTCATTCTATTGTTTTTAGAATTCCCTAATTTCCCTTACACAAAGGGTACCAAGTAAACTCTTACAGTGGTCTATTTATGTAACCGCAATTGGTAGTTGTCTGAAATTTTCGGCTGTTGTTATGGTGTATATCCTAAAAAAAATAATTTAAAAATGTTAACATTGTAGTGAAATCCTCGGTGAGGAAGTCAGGGAGTCCGTAATTTTAATTGATAAGGTAATAAAAATTCTGTTTTAATCTGGTGCTATTTTTTATTTATATTGAACATTATTAATAATACGCAGTAATAATACTAAAAAATTATTTCTTCGGTGCGTTCCACAATAATTTACATTAAATGTTCTTAAGCCTAACATTTACAGTAATGTATAATTTGTAGTATATAATCATTTAAATTACCCTTTGCAGTTCAAATAATTCAATATAACTCAGATATCTAATACTGAATACAGAACTACAAATGAGATTGTGTATATGCTGATATTTTTTACAATTGGCAATAATTTTTTAAACATAAAATAAAATTTCTGAAACCTCTTACAGTAATTCTAAAAGCGAATATTCTACGACAAGCTAAACTTTGGCTTCCAGAGTCTGTACCACTTCGATCTGATGGACCATCCCTACTTGCAGTGTTATGTATGTCATCAATAGTATCAGTTTATTAATGCAGTTAGTTTAAGCATTTTTAATTGTACAAGTAATTTTAGTAATTTTAATTTTAGTTTCATATAAAATATCTACCAGAAAACTCGAACCCATGGAAAAAATGGATAACTCACTAATCATTTACTCGACAATAATCAAGCAGATGAATGAATCCACCGAGGGATAATTTTACGGTATAAAATGTAATTTTCGACGGGTCTTTGACCGGATCACTTCATAATATGAAAGGACCTTTTCGACAGGATATTTCGTTAGTTCCGATTCGATTTTCATTTTATGCAAAAGACGATCCAATTTCGCGGCGGGGGTAGAGACCTTCAATCTGGATAATGCTGCCAACTCAGTTTCTCAAACTTATGCACTTCCGTAGTTTATGGAGCTCATTATGACTTATGGCGGGATTTACATCTCAACTTGTCATTGAGTAGTGTAATTGACTGGATCTTTTTGTTATTTTAATCAGTAAGTTACGTTATCCAAAATCTATTATCGAAAGGATTCTATAAATTTGTGCAAGAATACTGAGTTAAAAGTCATAAAATTCTGGCGGAAGGTAAGGCGGTAGTTGTCAAATGAAGGAAAAAGGATGCACAGCTATATTGTGACATCAATATGCGCAATAACCTTTGTTGTGCAGGAGTGTGAGGAGAAGAATGTGATTTCTTCATATCTCGCCAACTTTTACACATACTAATACTTAAAATATTGATTGGAAATTCATTTTTGGACCAATTTTGATTCTGTTCATAGTAGAGCTTCCATTTTGTATTACTGTCTATCGCTTATAGATGATTGTTTATAGGGAGTTTAGGGAGTTAGTGGCCCACCAACATCTTAGGTCCAAAGCCAAAGTTGCACGTGGTACACTCTGCTGATTAACGGACAAAGCAATGGCGAAACTTGGACCCCGTTGCGGGTTGTCAAAACCAAATCCAACATCAAATAATAGCAAGAGGAGCCCTAGCATAAAGCCGAGATAATGCCAGGCAAAAAGAACGATCATCTATTGTGTAAATTCAAGCAGATACTTTTATTCTATTGTGATATTTTACGGCGTAATGACTAAGATGATGATAAGAGCAATGTCTCTGGTACATCATTATTATTATTTATTTATTTGGTAATCCAACAGCATTTTACAACTTTAATTTTACACTAACTTATATCTACTATAGCCAATTACAGGATGACACTATATTTTTATATCTTATCTTAATTTAAAACATGTTAGACAACAATTTTATATGTGTTTGTGTGTATGCGTGTGTGTGTAAGTGTGTGTAAGTGTGTGTGTAAGTGTGTGTGTGTGTGTGTGTTTTGTGTGTGAATGTGCGTGTGCATGTGTGTTTTATAGGTTTTGATGAATGTTAATGAATTCCTTCTTAATTTTGTGTTTCGTTAATTGAAATAAGTCCAAGCCAGAGTAATATTTATTGAAAGTATGTGATAATCTACAGATTACTGAATTCTGAGCATAATTTGTATTTACTCGTGGAACATCCAATAATTGAGTATGCCGTACACGATAATTGGGTACTCGTAACGAAATAGCCGAAAGTAATTCCTCACAGTCAATCGACCCATTTAAAATTGCATGTAGAAACATAATGTCATGTTGACGACGTCGCAGTTCTAATGTATCAATTTTGTAATGCTTACAAGCATCATGGTAGGACTCAAATGCTCTAAAACCCTTGAAACTTAGGAATTTTACAAAACGTTCTTGTATACGTTCAATTCTATGTATATGCGTCAGGTATTGAGGGGACCAAATACAAGATGAGTATTCTAATATGCTACGGACATATGCAAAGTATAATGTTTTAATTTTTATTTTTTAATATTTTTGAATGAACTACAAACCCTTTTAATAAATCCTAGTTGTTTGTAAGCTTTATTAGTAACTAAGTCTATATGTTCAATCATTGTCATTTTAGGATCTAGTCTAACTCCCAAATCTCTAACTGTTTCTTCCCTTTGTACAGTTTTATTATTTATGTTATATTCATATTTAATGCATTGAATTTTCCTACTGTAACTTACAAGTGCACATTTATTAGTATTTAGGGAGATTCTATTCCTTTTATAATAAGTTGCCAAACTGTTTAAATCATCTTGTAATTTGTAACAATCTTCAATAGATTTAATGGTAAGATAAATTTTTGTGTCATCTGCAAACATAAAATAGCGGGAATGTTTTAAACAAGTATCTATATCATATAGATAAGCAATATATAGCAATGGTCCCAGTATAGAGCCTTGGGGTACACCGGAGGGTATAGTCACATAGTTGCTTTGCACGTTACCTATTTTAACGGCTTGTTTTCTATTTGTTATATACGAATAAAGCCATCTGTGTAGGTCTCCTCTGATACCAAGTGCCAAAATTTTTTGCATCAGGATGATGTGATCCACACGATCAAAGGCTTTTTCAAAGTCCGTGTAGATCACATCCACCTGTTGCCTCATATCCATTGACTTTAAAACATAATTTGTGAATACTGCTAAATTAGTTACCGTTGAGCGTTTTTTTTATAAATCCATGTTGTTGATTCGGAATCTGTTTGTATAAAAGAGGACTTATGTTATTATGTATGATTTTCTCAAATACTTTAGCAAAAGAATTTAATATTGATATTGGCCTATAATGTTGAATGTCACTTTTAGAACCCTTCTTATGCACTGGTACTATAAGTGCTTCTTTCCATAGACCAGGAAAAGAGTTATATTTATTTACAGACTGGTTAAATATAGATGTCAAGGGTACTGCAAGTTGGTCAGCACACTTGTGTAAAAATACTGGTGGTATGCCATCACTTCCGGGACCCTTATTTATGTTTAAGTTTTTTAGAACTTTCTTCACTTCAGTTTCCGACATAACTAATTTATTAATTATATCATCAGTAGAACTTGTGAATGTATCCAATTCATGATAAGATGAGGCGGGTTTTTGGAAAACACTTTCAAAAAAATTATTAAATCCATTACAAGCATCTAATTTAGTCTCAAATTTATCATTACCTAACCTCAATGTATTAGGATAATTTGTGTCACTTTTTCTAAGTGACTTTAAGTAAGACCACAAACATTTAGGGTTTGTTTTGATTAAATTCTCTATTCTATTTATGTAATCACCATAACAGCGACTTTGAATATTTTTTTGTCTTTTGCGTAATATTGAAAATTCATCATAATCACGAGGGTTTTTGCTTTTTATCCATTTACCGTGGGCACGCATTTTCTCCTGGGTGATGTGCATTAAAGAACTAGAATACCAGGCAGGATAAACATGGGTAGAATTATGTTTAATGGGCACATATAAACTAATTATATCTTTCAGGGTACTGTAAAAATTATCAACAACTTTGTCAATAGTATCGCCAATTAGAACGGAATCCCAATGTACTAGTGATAATAAATTATTTATTTTTTCATAATTAGCTTGGTCGAATTTTTGTTTCATTCTGATCCTATAACATGACGTTGGCACCAATAAATCCGAGGCATCTATTTGTAAAGAGGGATGATAAACATCTTCTTCCACTAGAGCATGATCACTATGTTTGATGTCGATATGAATATTGCTAAACACTAGATCGAGTATATTATCTTTTGAATTGTGTATTAAATTATGCTGAGTAAGCTCAGCAATATTGCACGTATCCACGAGATCCATAGCAGAATTTTGTAAATCTATTGATCCCCGCCTAAGGTAAATGGGCCCAGCTGTTGTCCATTTGATATTAGGTAGATTAAAGTCACCTACAATCAGAAAATAGTCATTGTTATTAGTTGTCATTATTCTATTTAACACTGTGGTGAAAGTTAGCAATCTGGAATGCTGCATTGTATCTGGCGGAATATAAATAATACCTATGTTTAAGTTGCGGTTATTTTGAGTACTAATTGAACTAGCAGGTATGGTTATCCAGAGACATTCAATACTATCAATTTTCCATTCTAACCTTTCATACCCTTGAAGCAGGCGTTTCGCACAAATCATAACCCCTCCTCCCAATTTCTTATTTGAAGTCTTAGCAGTACGATCATAACGGTATATCTCATATCTATCATCGCAGAGTTCACCTTTGTAAAATCTATCAGTCAACCAAGTTTCTGTAATTAGTAATATGTCGTAATCAGAAGATAAAATATTTTGTCGAAATGTTATAGTATCATAGTCGTATTACTGGTAACTCCAATTTAGCTGGAAAGGAGAGGTACATTAAATAATAATCACAACATACTTATTATTAGGTCGCCGTTACCCCATCTGTTAAAAAACTTGGAACCCGAAAGATAGTGGTCAAATTTTACACTGCACAGAACAATTATTATAACAAAGATGTTCTTTCAAAGCTATTCCCACGTTGACTCAAACAAACACTTATCTCTCTTATTAAGTTGAGTTATTAAGATCTTATTAAGTTGTTCAGTCTGCAACGAGCACACCCACAGACATTATATAATTTATCTTCGTCCGGCTGCATTACATTTTGCGTCTTTATTTTGGCTCTCAGTGATTCCCCGACGGCGTGTACTAGTGATTCATAACAAAATTCAACAACAAAACAATACTAACTGAGTGTTATTTAGTGTTAGCATACTCTCTCTGCTCACACATAAAGAAAGCAATGGTGACACAGAACTGAATAGTATTGTAGATTATTGCCCCATTCCTTCAAAGGAAAAGAAAACCAGTGGCAATATAACAGTACCATGAAGGTCGATGTGTCATTTGATTTAAAAAGTTTGAGAATCCCTTTCATTATCTCATGAGACAAAGGGGCATGGAAGTTTGACTAACGTTGCCTTAGAAGAATGATCCAAATTGAATTCGTTTTGCGACGAACACCGCCCCAACCCGGCTTAGTGTCGCCGATCCGACAAATACCTCGATTCGCGTTAAAGGGCTGAGATTCAGCAAAATTCGAGCTCCGTTTACTCGCCGTTGGATTTTTATAAAATTTCCCGAAACTGTACAATACATGCGACATGAGAACTGTGCCGATACCTATTGAATATGCATCGCGAATTTCGTTACTTTGTAGGTACAATGGAGTTCAAAACCGATGGTGTTTGAACATAAATTTAAAATATAATAATATTACATAAAAACAACCCCAATTGGCCGACTGTCTTCGTCATGCTTTATAAATCCAGTTCCTCAATAAGCTATAACATTTCCTAAATTATGCAGAGGTGCACTTTGATATTCTGTGATTATGGTTTTTAGAAATGGAACGGGTAACAGTATGAATTAGCGCTGTAACGTAGATGTTTGAAAAAAAACGTGGCTTTGAATGCTCACTACCAACTCAAACCAAACGTTTTTTGTTATAAAAAACCGATGCTATGGGTTGTTGAGTTTGCGCAATGAAACATTTCAGGAATTTTCTGATTTGAAAAACAATTTGTAAAGAAGTCAATACATTATATTATTTAATTTGCTATACGTGTTAACCATGTAACAATACGAAATGAGTCGCTGATCGCCCAAGGTCACTTTTATACTGTTGGAGCCAACTCTCGTGACTAATACAACTGATAATAATATAATTCCTTAAATGTTCGAACTGAATTGTGCAAACTATGACATATAATATGTTTTTGAGTGCCATCTGGGCGGATATGAATATCCTACCACCAGCAAACTTGAGTGGTCACTTGATTTTACTATAATATTATAAATGTTCGACCCATGATAAATGGTCAAGTGATCGATTGCAAGTTACGAGAACGCATTAGTAATACGACACTACGGTTTGTTTGACGTGCATTCTATGCACGGCAGTACTGTTTGCTAAGTAGTTAAGTTAGGGGAGAATGATATTCAGGGCTCAGTTCTGGGCCCTCTGCTGTGGAACATCGGCTATGATTGGGTGCTCCGTGGTACCAATCCTCGAGGCGTCGCTGTCGTCTGCTACGCGGACGATACGCTGGTGACAGCGACGGCGAGGACCTTCCAGGAGGCCAGTCTGCTCGCCGCGTTCGGTACGGAACAGGTGGTGGGCAGAATTCGGCGACTGGGCCTCACCGTGGCCCTGGATAAAACCGAGGCCCTGTGTTTCCATGGGCCTCGGAAGGGGCCACCTTCAGGGGCCCACATCATTGTGGAGGGGGTGCGGATTTCCATCGGCTCCACCATGAAGTATCTTGGACTGGTGCTTGATAGCCGGTGGAATTTCTGCGCCCACTTTGAGAAGTTGTCGCCGAAGCTGGTGCGGGCGGCAGGTGCTCTTGGACGCCTGCTGCCGAACCTGGAAGGTCCCGGCAACTCCTGCCGAAGTTTGTATGCCGGAGTCGTGCGGTCGATGGCCCTCTACGGATGTCCCGTTTGGGCCGGGTCCCTGAACGCCCGCTGCGTCGCTCTACTGCGCAAGCCGCAGCGTTTAGTGGCGCAGCGGATCATCAGGGCTTACCGCACGGTCTCCCACGAGGCGGCCTGCCTGTTGGCGGGCACTCTCCCTTGGGATTTGGACGCCCGGCACCTCTCGTCAGCTTTTTTCTGGCGGGAGAGGGCGTCCGAACGTGGAGATAGGTTGGCTCCAAGGGAGATTGCGGCCCGATTCCGCAGAGCCGCCGTGGAGGAGTGGCATGCCAGGCTGGAAAGCCCGAGTGCTGGGTTGAGGACCGTCGCGGCAGTGCGTCCTGTCTTCGAGGAGTGGTTGGACAGGCGCCACGGTGCGCCAACATTCCGGCTGACACAGGTGCTGACGGGCCACGGGTGTTTCGGCTCGTACCTGTGTCGGATAGCCGGAAAAGAGGACTCGGCCGTGTGCCACCATTGTGGCAACTGCCGCGAGGACACGGCTCAACACACTCTCGAGGAGTGTCCAGCCTGGAACGACGAGCGCAGCGCTCTCAGGACAGTCGTCGGAGTAGACCTCTCGCTGCCGACCGTGGTCGCTGCCATGGTCGGCAGCCGGAGGTCATGGCGTGCGATGGCCTCCTTCTGCGAGTGCGTCATCTCGCAGAAGGAGAGCGCTGAGCGGGATCGTGAGCGAAACGATCCCGCTCGCCGCCAAGGGAGACGTAGGAGGCGTCGGGTGGACGACTGACCGGCGTCTCCCGCCCTGTGGAATGGGGGCGTTTGGAGAATTCCACCACGGTATCCCCTGCCTGTCGTAAGAGGCGACTAATAGGGGCCATCGGGGGTCGCGGGCGCGCAGCGGGGGACTGTCGCAGCGCCCATTTAGTACCTTTGTACGTGCGACCCCGAGATGGACGGCAGCACGGGTGGTCGGCCTCGTTGCTGCCGTTGACGCCGAGGGCGTCCTTCGGTGTGCGGGGGCTTCTGAGCCCCCCCAATTGGAGACGGGCCGCTAGGCGGCACCGCGCAGGGGCGGTTCCGGCAGCAATCCTTGGCTTTCCCAAGGAGACCCCGGGACCGCTCCACATGCGCCGAAGAAGGCCACCGCGGGGTTTTGGTTGGTAGTTACCGGCATAGGGTGTAAATAGTGTTAGGGACTCGGCTCAGCGGTCGCCCGGATGTTTTCCATCTCTCCCGGGCGATTCGCTGGGTCGTAAGGCCGGTAGAACCCAACATAACCGTTCCACCTTCCCCCGGTGGGGCGGTAGCAATAAACGGCTTTCCCCGCGAGAAAAAAAAAAAAAAAAAAAAAAAAAAAAAAAAAAAAAGGGGAGAATGATATTGCAAAGATTGATTAGAGAGAACGTATATCTATTAAAACTATTATTATTATTTTTTGATGAAAGAAATCTAAATAATTTTAAGTTGGTGCAATTGCAGTTTAATGTCGCCTCAAAATATTATTTATTAGATAAAAAAAAAACAAATCGGTGCATAAATGTCAAACTTATCTTTAATTTTACCCTCTTTGGTTGTGGAAATGAAAAGGGGGTCCACCATCGAAGTAAACCCTATAGAATACAAAAAAACACCTAAATCGGTTGACATTTATTTAGGCGTGAACATACCTAAAAAAATATTATACCTAAGAATTAAGACTATTTGTTTTTTTTTGTCGGTTAAAAATAAATACCCGCCAAGACAGATCCAAAGAAACCAAATATCCACATATTAGAACGATAGATTCGACAGCGTAAAGATACGCTTCTGTGACCGTAAATGGGGTCGGCATAAAGTGGAGCAGGAAATTGAAGATCGCCTCTCTCTTGCTTCGTTGAAGGCATTGTTGATGTTTCATTCTGGATATATTCGGCGATATAAATGTCATCTGTGGAATAATAAATTAGAGGGGAACTGACTATATCAGTATGATGCCCGTATCCATAAACATTTAAGTAAGGTCTGTGCCAAGTGTCGAATTCTGTGTCATGATTGGTCTGTTTTGATTTAGCGCTAAAACTAACCATTGATGTTTAGAGAAATCGTCGCTATGCGGTCGTGTTTACTATAAGACGTTATGCATACAGGGCTTAAAATTGGAAGTATAAAGACACGTTTTAACACCAAGACAGGCGACCGTTTCAATAAAATTAATTTCATACAAAGCGGACTTGTCGCCGCTAACGCTTGACTCCCGTGGTCTCACTGTCTTGGTCGTGCACTTCAAAATAGACCAATAACATTAATATATTATTATTGATTTAGCCATCCGCACAGACTAATAAAAATTTACAACTAACAATAGTATATTTGTATTTTTTTAATTAAATGTCCTATTTATTCTTCGTACTAATATATGTAAAGATGCCTTAAAATTTGTTGTATTAAAATTAAGCATTAGACCTACATGTACTTTATATTATGTATTTCTAATAAAGATATCTTATTATTCTAAAATCCAAATTTTCATACAGATATATCTTATACTAGTTTTTTGGTTATTATGTTCTGAAAAGTGATTTTGTTTTTCAATTATTTACTCACTCATCAGTAAACATAGACCACTGTCGGATGACTTAGAAAAATGAAATTTAAGATCACGCCTTTATATTTCTGTAGGCAGAGGTGCAACTAGAGCAGCCACGCTTCATTATTGTATACATTTTAACTTTATTTAATGACGTATAATTTGTTACAGGTAAGTACCTGCCTCTACATTGTCTACAATCGATATAAAATAGGTATGTTTTAACCTCAGTTTCTCATAAATTAACTTGTTACACATAACCCGTTACTTTTAAGATAATGACTAATACAGAATAAAAGAAGAGAGTTTTTTTTTATTTGATTTAATGAAGAGTCGAACAAGTTGCTCGCCTGGTGGTAAGCGCCACGCCACGTATACGAGAGGCCGTCTGGGTTGGTACCACCGCTTGGTCTATTTCTCCCGCCAAGCAACAGTATGTAAGCACCGTTGTGTTTCGGTTTGAAAGACATTGAAGCCAGTGAAATTACTGGGCATTATGAGACTTAAAATCTGATGTCTCGGAGTGATGAGCGCAGTTCAGTGCCATGCAGTACTTTGTAATTCAAAATGTTGTGTAGTGTTGCTTCTATTTATGGGCAGGCGTGGCGCTTACCATCAGGCGACCGCGCGCCTTGCTCGTCTCGTCATTCAATCAAATAAAAGAAATCTACAAAACGTTTAACACAACATCGAAGCGAAATTTACCAGTTAAAAATATTAAATTAAGCAAAACAAAACAGAAAACGCTAAACTCTGTCCACACATAAAGATAAAAGCCATGAAGCCGCGTGTCTTGTATGAAAATACAGAAGCTAAGTAAATATTTAAAGAGGCAACCATTATTTCTCGCACCATCGAACTCGTATCTCAGGCGAGAGCAGTTCAAAAGCGAATGAAATTGTTCGTACAAAAAACTTCGTGTTATTTTAGATGGTTACGTTATTGGCTCTTTATACTTAGAATATCGTGCACAGTTTAAAATTCATATAGATTGTCAATATATTTAATTTTCATAAAAAAACCATACCAGAAAGACATACGTGCGTCGCCGATCTTTAAGGAATGAAATAGTGATTGTGAAGAAGGGAAGGTATTTAGGATTTTACAAATATCACTTACTTTTTCAGGGATAAAAACCTATGTCCTAATCGTGATGCCCTGCTCGTAATCTATTATTATGCTTTCCATGCAAATTTGTGCAACCTTAATGGGGTGATTGATTAACAAACATCCAAATTCACCAACTCACAGCACACAAGCCCACAAATAAACATTCACAAACATCTTTCACACTAAGATTTATATTATTATATGAAATTTACTTCAGTTACTATAAAATATGATCTGTAACATAAACCTATTGTAAAAAAACATATTTCAAAAGACGGTTAAATTTTCCCCAAAGACGCGCCTTTAGGTATAATTTGTACCCATTCTTAATTTTTTCCAACTCCCTCCGTCTTTTCGGCGGGAAATGCGTAATATCCGGTTCTTTGAGGGCCGTTAAAGTAAATATTTTTTTTGACAATAACCGGGTGAAAATACAAACGCTTCCGTCGCTCCGGACAAAACAATTTGGATCAAAGCTTAGAAACGCAAACGTTTGGCCCAGCGTTGGTGTCCCATCTTAAAAAATAATTAGAATCAACTCAACTGTACATCAATGGAGTCTTTTAGTATCCTTTTTATAAACGGAGAGGAAATTGCGAGAAAAGTTGAACATTATATATTTCGAAGGGATTTTTATTTATTTTTGATCGTAAATACTTTTTCCATCCTAGTTTGGTAGAATAACTACGCTACATCTGATGCTAGGTGTAGTTCTCATCTCGTTATTTAGTTGTATATAAAAAAATCGAGATTTATATACATTGTCGCTAGTGGACTTTATACTATGGGTAAGACCAACCTGACTTAAGTCTTTTAGAAAGTGACTTTACGTAGTAAATATCATTACAAACTCACCCAGTCATCTTATGAATGCGCGTGTCACGCAGTTAATTTTTCAAACACCGACCATTTGATCGTGAACATTGTGAATAATAAGTACCTCTAAGGAAAGTGACGACAAAAATCTAAACTAATACTGTTGTTTTGAAACTAGTTTCATTGTGAGTCGAAATTACGTGGCGACTGAGTCACTTTTTAATTCACATTTGACTATGTCCTTTTTATTAATTTGACTTTAATTTAATCGAAGTTTTGTTTATAGATCTTTCCAGTGCCAAAAATTATAGACAACATTACTTTTACATGCACATAAACTTATACTCTCATGTTAAAATAAATAGATCTGTGAATTTCCTCGCCAATTTAGATTCAATCACAGAAACTTTTAACTCAAAGTTAATTGTCAATTTGGTAGGAATTTTGCTCCCAAGTTTTTACGTTCGTGACTTATTTGATGTTTTGCGCCTTTCGCTGTAAATTAAGGGCTTGTTTCGCCCTTCAACCCTCCGTTTGTGCTTAATGAAATTACGAGTCTTTTTATTGTACTTTTGTTCTCGATATGGAGAAATCGAGTAATAAAACTTTTGAACATTAATGAATACCTTCCTGAAATGTTAGTACTGATTTGGGTTACAGATTCAAATTAGAACATTTTTGTACTAGAGCAAGTAAACGAACAAGTAGATCATCTGTTGGTCGCTATATTTTTTTTATAGCATAGACCGGCAAACAAACAAGTGAGTCACCTGATGGTAAGTGATCTCCATGGGCCATGCCCACAATACCAGAAGAATCATAGGCGCGTTGCCGAACTTAAAAGAAAGGGATAATTAGGAATTGAGAAGGGGAGGGGGATTTGGGCTTCCGTATATCTCACTCGCTGTACGAAACGAAGCAGCAAGCCGCTACTTTACGTCGGTTATCTGTGAGACAGTGGTAACGACCCAATCAAGCCGGCCCATTCACGCTGTAGACTAGACAAAACTATCTACTGCGTGGCTCTGCCACTCTATCTATTTTATATCGCATTGTTAGTGGTAAATCTAGTGTCACATTTATTAAGCTAATTTTTTTGTATGTGGTAATAATCTTTATTAGAATTTATAGTAACTATTCGGTATATATTTTTTAATATAACCTTAACACAAACGATAATACAACGCGAAACTGAGCGTGTAATATATATAAGTCATAATAAACAGAACGGTACCTTTACATGTGTCACAGACCAATAATTGTATAGACGATGCAAGCTAAATACTCCAAATCTAATAAAATCATAAATAAATAACCCAACAGTCACAAACAGAGTCCTGACTCTACAGTAAGATACGAGTCTTGTTTCGTGGGTATCAGGAACTACGAGATATGTTCGGTCTCCTAACACCCAAACCCCGAAACAAACTTTTGTAATATTATCAGCAAGGGATTGAAATGACTGAAATATTATATTTGGACAATTATGTGACTTAAATTGTTAAAAATAAGCGTTTAATAAAGTAACTATAACAATACAGGTGTTTTTGGAATAACTTCTTAGGTACTGAACCTAAGCTTATTGGACGCTAATTGCAGATATAGATATAAGTAAATGAAGTAAGTGTGCTTACTACGCGTGGCGAAACCCTGGGCATGACCATTAGCCTGTTTACTCTGGACTGCTTCGGACTACTTGATAAACCATAGTCAAATATTGGAATATATATGGAATATATATACATATGAAAAAAATATTTCTATGTCGAAAATTATTTAAAAAAATTGTCATTTAAATATAATAAATACTGATTTTTCAACTTAAGAGTGGAATTAGCAGCTTTTCTCATCGTTAATTGCACCAAAACCAACATTATGGTACGCTTAACTGTCAGGTTAATGTCCTTGCGTCATTTACTTAAGTCTAGATCTATGGCGCCGATACTCTGTAATGTAGCGTCTTGTAGATTTATAATCCAGTGGCGTGTGTTGACCATATTCATATGTTCTTGTTCAGTAACCGCGAACTTTTATTTAATACTTATGGTAAGTGAACCCCGCGTCGTTTCTTGAAATTGTATTTGTGGATAATGCCATACTTATTTACTTATATTTTTTTCATAATATTGTGAATAAGGTTTAGTCAAGTTGCTTGATTTTTATATCTCAAACATACGCCTTATTGGTCTAGTGCTGAGATTCTGGGCTTAAATTCCAAATCGGGAAATCACAATTAGTGTAGCCGATTCGAAAAATCACATGCTCCCTCTGCCTATCCCTTAAGATATAGGCATGAGCCTATGATTTGAAAGAGTAAACTGAATTACAATCATGGCAGTTATGACTCATCGTGCTGTCCCATGATGTAATAGAAGGCGAGCCTAGCACCATATCGAATAAAAATAAAAGCAGGCACAGAGATGCAAGGATTTGCCCCTATAGCCGCCCCAACCAACCATCAAGTCATGTTGCAAGCCCCTCGCGAGAACCGGATATACACTGGCTGATCCTGGAACGCGATTCACATAAGGTGTGTGGGTCACTATTGCAGCTTTTAACACCATGTATGGTGGTCGCTGTCCGGGCGGATATGAAAGTCCTACCATTAGCAACTTGTATACGCTGCGACTATAATGAAAAAAGATATTATTTATTAATAAAATGATATGGAAAATAACTAGAGCATTTCTAGATATGACGTACATTCATAAACCCACAAACCATTTATCACACACCCATTTATCAATAACAGAAAGTGTACAATAGTATCCAAGACGCAGTTCAAAAGGAAGCTGAATGCAATCCCGTCAGTCCATTAGGGGATAAGCCTGTATGAGAACAAGTTGTGCAGTAAATTAAATGTATTGCTCCCGGACTGGGAGCTGCAGCGACTATTGTAGGCGATTCCATTCATGCGACGTGAATGCTCTGATTTAGTGGCTCGTATGTGAGATACAATAAGTGACGTTTGCGTTGTGTTGGAATAGTACTATTAATAAAGTAGTTCAGCTACTGCGATCATTCGAAACTGTAGTTACGTGAATGTAGTGAGATGCTGCCTTTAACCAGGGTCCGACCAGGGTATGGTCGGACTGTTATTGTATAGTGTAAATGTTAATTAACAAAACTTAAAAACCGACATAAAAAAATAACTCTGAAAAGTAAAAAAATAACAATTTCCATTTTCTTTGGTTGTGTTTCGGTTTGAGGATATTGAATCCAGTGAAATTACTGTGCATTATGAGACTTTACATCTTATATCACGGGTTGACGAGCGCAGTTCAGTGTCATGCAGTGCTTTGTAATTCAAAGTGCTGTGTGGTGTTGCATCTGTTTATGGGCAAGCGTTGCGCATTCCATCAGACGAGCGACTTGCTCGTCTTATCTTTCAATCAAATAAAAACAAAATGTATGTCAGTGGCATCATAGTGCCATTTTCTAAACTCTATCAATTGAATTGTGTTTTTTTGTACCATGAATTGTCATATCAATTTAATAGAAAACCGTAGTCTGCAATTAATGTCTACTTATGCGTATGTCTACTTTATAATGTTAAGAATAGAAATTAATTGAAGTTATCCTACCATTTCAATAGATTTAATAAGTTATTCATGAAGTGGGACTTAACGTAAGACGTTTATTGAGTAAGCAATTGCTACATCAAGCTTACCCAGGGCTTTACAATTGTCGTTATAAATTATGCTTACTAGTTGTTAAAGGCAACGTCGCATTAAAATGAATTGTAGCTGTTTAATGGAAAAGGGGTTTAGTGAAATTGAATTATGTAGAGACTATTATATTTACACTAGCTTTTGCTCGCGGCTCCGCCCACGTGATCAAACAAACAAACAAACAATCAAACTCTACAGCTTTATAATATTAGTATAGATTTGGGTAGCTTAGCAACGGAAGCCTTCAAATAATATTATTTCGGTAGCTTAGCAACGGAAGCCTTCAAATATGAATAATTTTCCCCGTTTTTGCAACATTTTTCACTGATACTTCGCTTCTAATGGTCGCAGCGTAATGTTATATAGCCTAAAGCCTTCCTCGATAAATGGACTATCCAACACAAAAAGAATTTGTCAATTCGAACCAGTAGTTCCTGAGATTAGCCCGTTCAAACAAACAATCAAACTCTACAGCTTTATTATTAGTATAGATTAAAAAAAATAGACTCTGACAGATTTAAAAATAAAATTGTAAGGCCTGTCAAACTGTCATCACTTTTTTATTCATTTGTTTGAATGACGGCACGAGCAGTTTGCTCGCCTAATAATAAGCCACGTCAGCATATAAACAGTAGCAACACCATACACAACTTCGTATTACAAAGCACGGAAGGGCGCTGGACTGCGTTTGTCACCCCGAGACATAAGATATTAAATATCATAATGCCCAGTATTTTCACTGCTTTCAATGTCCGTCAAACTGAAATACAACAGTGCTTATGCAATGCTGCTTCGCGGCAGAAATAGACAAAGCTGTAATACCAACATCGGCGGCCTCTCGCATACGAGACACCTACCATCTTGTAGATAGCAGCAGTGTAATTATAAATAATGTACATAGTAGCATCTCCTGTGTTATTCATTACCTGTTACACTGTTTAAAATACTCTACATATCTTTGTTAATCTTGCGTTGTTTATCGCCCTGTTTAGTTAATTTATTGTTATTTAATTAACTTTATATACAAGTATACAGGTGGACCTAGCCAAAAGCAAATGTGCTTTACCATTTTTAACCGAATTTATTATTATTTTGTCTATATTGTGTCATCATTCTTTTCGTAGATGATGGTGATCATCGATGGAGGTAGGATATTTATTCCTCGCCATAGTGACGCACATACCTTGTGTGGATCGCATTCCTGGATCAGCCAGGGTATATCTGGTTCTCCTCAGAGGCTTGCGACATGACTTGGTGGTTGGTTAGGTCGGGTACAGTGATAAATCCTTGCATCCCTGTGCCTATATCAGTTGCAGAGTGTGAAAGAGCATTTATACAGGCCGGCATGATTCTGTTGACCACTGATAAACTCATTGTTTGTCGGTCTTTGCTAGTTTTTTGGACTGCACTATGCTTACCATCAAGTGTAGTGCAGTCACTTTTCCGTGCTCGGGTAAAAGAATAAAAAACAGATGAGAGAGTTCTGTATTCATTGGGGTCTTTTATGTTATGTATTTTGATGGCTTTACACAATCGGCTTAAGCATTTCACACACGTAATACTTCAAAATGCAATCTAATTCCTAATAAATAAAGAAGACTATCTCGAAAACATAGGGGGTGGCGAGATAAACTTAATAGAGACTTTACACCACCCAAGGCAAATAAACAAACAGCGTTGCACTCACTACGTCGTACAATTTATTCATTGCTCGTTCGAAAGGCACTGGCGTGGATTTACGAGGCGAGATATCGCTTCCCTCGTATGATGTATAGGTTCCTTTATAATAGGCTAGCCATACTTTCAGGGGCAAAAAAAATTGTGTAAGAACATAATAAATATAATTTTCACTTCACTGTGTGAAATGCAACAACAAATTGTAGTACCACCCCAGTTGATTGGCGGCAGAAATAGACAAAACGGTGGTACCAAGCCAGACGGCCTCTCGCATACGAGAGACCTACCACCTTCTGAATTGTTTAAAAAGTATTCACATGTGAGATGTTTGTCCTTAGTTTAAACTGTATACATGGTAATCCTACTTTGAAACAGTAGAGCGTAGATGATCTGTTATAAGGCGTTATATTTATATTACAAGCACTAAACAAGAACACATTGTGGATATAAATACATGACAGTTATTTTTATTACGATATTTTATAATTGGTATTTTATTTTAAGAATAAAGCTACAAGCTCTTTACTTTTGATTGCTAATTTGTTACAAACTGTTGCTTGGCACCAGAAACGAGACAAAACGGTGATGCGGACTCAGGTCAGGTCAGTGATTTTGCTGGTGGGAGGATACTTGTATCCGACCGGATAGCGACCACCGTACACTGGTGCTAAAACCTGCCACAGTGGCCCACTTTGTGTGGGTCGCGTTCCAGGGTCAGCCAGTGTATATCCGGTTCTCCCCAGGGGGCTTGCCCCCTGATCCTAATCCTTTTCCCATCCCTTTTCCTTCCCTTCCCCCTTGACCCTTTGGCAGGCCGGCATAAGGCCTCCTTTTGCATACGGCCGACCTACCACCTAGTAGATATTAAAAGGTTACGATACTCCAGCTACTCACTAGCCAAAGAAATAGTCTAGATCGGTCATGGTAGTGGAGATAGTTGTCTATGTTTTATTTAAGCATAAGGCCGGCAGACGTGCGAGTAGGCCACTTGATTGAAGTTATCTTCGCCACTATAACCACCATATCACAAGAAAGTGGATTGTGAAACTTCAAAAAAGGGAATGAGTAGTTGATAGTTTTAGATTGGGCATCTGGAAACTGTAAATATGGGCAATGATGGCCCACAGCATAGGTGAACTCGTAATTAAAAAAAAAACATGATTTTTTGTTTTATTAACAAAAATTCATGAGCTACAATATTTTATAGCATAGACCGGCAAACGTGCAAGTTGGTTACTTGTTGGTAAGTAATCTCTACCATCCATGTACGCCCACAATATCAGTGGAATCATGTACGCGTTGGTCGACCTTAAAGGAATTGGGAAGGGAAGCGGCATTTGGGCCTCAGGATATCTCACTCACCGTACGAAACGCAGCATCACGCCGCTACTTTACATCGTTTTTTTGTGAAACAGTAGTAATCTATATATTTAAATGGTTATCCTTTAGGATTGTATCTAGAAGTACTGAATAGCCTTACATCCACAGGATACAGGCATTGTTAATTTTTTTTTCAAAACCTTTAAACTCCAGGCTATTCCTTCACTAATATACATATACTTCTTAATGTAACACACCCAAATATCTCCCTTTAAGGCGTGGTAAGAACAAATGATAAAGCGAGCGCAGACCGGAGGCGTTCCTATAGTAGATTTATAGAGCATTCGGTCCCAGGGGCGCCTGTACGTCGTCTTGCTTTTATTCTCCCTGCCCACACGTCTCCCGCGTTAGATTGATGATGTCTGATACGAGAAATTGTTATCGGTTGCAACTGTTATGTGATGTTCATGAAATATTATCACCAATCGTTGGGTGTTCACGGATTGTTATTTTTTAACCGACTTGAAAAAAGAAGAGAATGCCAATTCGTCTGTACATATGTATGTATGTTAACGCATAACTCTGACATGTATGAACCGATTTGAATGATTCCTTTTCATTTCGTTTTATTTTACTAGCCCTGTATTATACATGTCCCACAGCTGGGCACGGGCCTCCTCTACTGAATGAGAGGGGTCAGGCCGAGGGGTTAGTCCACCACGCTGGCCTAATGCGGGTTGGCAGACTTTAAATACCTTCGAAAAATCTTATCAAGTTCTCAGGTATGCAGGTTTCCCCACGATGTTTCCTTCACCGTTAAAGCAAGCAATAATTAACAATTAATATACACGTAACTTAGAAAAGTCAGAGGTGTATGTTCTTGGGGTTGGTTTCAACCTGCGGCTTACGTCTCGTCAGTCCGAACCACTTCCCGCTAGAAAGAAAGAAATACCAAAGTAATAAAGAATACCAAAGTACAGTAGAATCCCGATTATCCGGACCTCGATTATCCGGATATCCGATTATCCGGACTCATTCTTCACGGCTCTAATTACCGCCGTAAAAATGATTTGACAGCGCAACGAGACATTTTACGACGAGTTTTTTTCCTTCCTCTGAACTGTAGTGCTGCTCTCATTTGTGTGCGCGATAGTGTTTGCTATTATTTCATTGATAGCATCCAACTAATAGGTTGTATTTTTTTACATTTCTGTTTACGTTTTGTGTTAGAATCTACAATGTCTAAGCGAAAAAGAGTAATGTTATGTCTCAATGACTGCCCTGAATTCCACATTTTAACTGATGAAGAACTCATTAACAATAATTTGAAAAGTAACGATAAAGAAGATGAAGAAGGGACTGAAACTGGTGATGTATGTAAAGCTATTGGAGCTCTAGCGCTTTTAAATGGTTTGAAAGACAGGACAAATTGGATCCCATACAGTTATTACAACTGAAGCGTATTTTTTTTTTATCCGAGCACGGCAAAGTGACTGCACTACACCTGATGGTAAGCGTAGTGCAGTCCAAAAAACCAGCGACCACCGACAAACAATGAGTTTATCGGTGGTCACCAGAATCATACCGGCCTGTACAATGCTTCTTCCCTCTTCGGAGGGAAGAAGCAAATCGAGAGGCCTGCGACAGGACAGGCGGATGACCGATGGCAGGCACAATAATACAAGAATGTACCACTGTACCCGCCCCAACCAACCATCAAGTGATGTCGCAAGCCCCTCGGTAGAACCGGATATACACTGGCTGACCCTGGAACGCGACCCACACAAGGTGGGCCACTATGGCAGGTTTTAACATCAGTGTACGGTGGTCGCTATCCGGTCGGGTACAAATATCCTCCCACCAGCAAAGTATCAGGGACTTGGCCGCAATGAAAAGATTTCTTTTATTTGATTGAATGACGAGACGAGCAAGGCACTCGCCTGATGGTAAGAGTCACGCCTACCTATAAGCAGAAGCAACACCACATAGAACTTTGAATTACAAAGCACTGCATGGTGCTGAACTGCGCTCGTCACCCCAAGACACAAGATGTTGAGTTTCATAATGCCCAGTAATTTCTTTGGCTTCAATATCCTTTAAACCGAAACACAACAGTGCTTACACACTGTTGCTTGGCGGCAGAAATAGACAATGCGGTGGTACCAACCCAGATGGCCTCTCGCATACGAGGGATCTACCACGTTGTAAAATGTGATTCATTACGTCAAAGATTAATCACAAATTATTTCCAACCAACATTTTAAATTACATAGGCTACTCGATTTTTTTTATATGTATGTCCCTTTCTATAACAAAAAAGTTATTAAAAATTGATTATTGTTTTATTTGACTTTGAAATCGATTATCCGGATTTTCGATTATCCGGAATACCCCTGGTTTTAATTGATCCGGATAATCGGGATTCTACTGTAGTAAAGAAAATATTGTAAAGTAACCAGTTTACCTGATCAGGTATACTGTTAAACATAAGGCAATCGACCTGCTCTTCTCATCATTCAAGAGAATAAAATAACAGTGTGTTTGCATGACGATTGAATTATATTGTTTCTTTATTTCAGCCATAGTCAATGATTAACTCCGTACTCTACATCTTAATGAATAGTTTTCAAACGTTAATACAAACGAATTTATCTCACATAAATAAGTAGACAGTAATGTCCGAGAGAGGGTACGCATGTGGCCTTTATTATTTTCATGTAGCGCCTAATTGCCTGCCGCTGTAGCATTAATCAGGAAAATCTACAGTGGTATAGTTTTTAAGAAGTAGCGTGATAAAAGTAATTAAATAATAAAAATAAAAGTGGTTTAAAAACTGAAAAATGGAAAATAAAATTGGCTGCTAATCTGATTAAATTTTGTCTCGTTTCGTTTCGTTATTGCAGTTCAAAGTACCGAATCAAAATTGGTTAGATCAGGAGCCATTTCGGTACAGAAAGGTCGTAAAATCCATTTTATACATAAACTTTACTTTTATATAGTGTTGTTCAAAATATTCCGCTATAACGATCTATCTTTTAAAATTTTAGTTAAATATTAGGTTATAGCTCGACTAAACTATTCATTTATAGTTTTAGTTTAAACTTTATGAGTGTAAGTAGGCCGTCAACACTATAGGCCCAAAGCCAATCCCACCTGCATGATATACTCTGTTGATTATCGAACGAGGCAAATACCTGATGGTAAGTGATCTCCACTGCCTATGTAATTACCGGAAGGGAAGATATAATTAAGCGATTGGGAAAGGGAGATAGATTTGACCTCCGGATATGTCACTCACCGCACGAAACGCAGCAGCAAGCCGCTACTTTATGTTGGTTTTTTGTGAGACAATGGTAGCGAGCCCGTCCATTCATGCTGTAAACAAAACTGTCTACAACTTAGCTCTACCACTAAAACATTTAGTTATATTTGTGAAAACTTATACACAAGTGTCTCTCATAACCTGCACCACACATCCCTTGTGCATTGTAACACACGTGTACAAATCACACACCAATTAATTTCATGTTACGTAAACCATTGCTGTATAACAGAAGACAATATTCGCACAAATTGAACAAAAACATCAATGTATAATAAATACGTGCGAGAAAGTAATTCTGTTGAATAAAGGTGGTTTATTAGTACGTAGGTGGGTTTTGAATACGTAACTATTAAGAATGTTTAACTTCTTTGGGATTCATTTTCGATTTATGAATAACACAGTTGAAATTTACGATAAACACTTTAAAAATACATAATAAAAGAAAATTTAAGTTTAAAATATATCTTACTACTATTATATATGTGAAAGTTTGAATGTTTATGAGTTTTTGAATTTGGATGTTTGTTAGTGAATCATGCCGTAACGGCTAAAGAGGTTTAAATTAAATTTGGATAATATGACCAGAAGAGAATCTTTTCGTTTCGTATATATAGGCGAATAATAGAAAGTTTCCTCAAAATGGGGCGAAGATTGATGGTACAACACACTGTTGAACCAACCACACAAACACAGGTGTATTGGTATTTGTTATAAAAATCACGCATCTCCTTGATTTAAAGAGTCAAGTCCGTGTGCAGACCCTTGAGTACGTTACAATGTGAAGTTGCGTGATCGATACCATCGTGTGCCGACTGCTTACGTCGAGTGAGTGCTTCAAATATTTACACACCGCGAGAAACGCCCTGTTGTGTCTGAGGCTAGTGAAAGAGCGAGAAGAAAATGCCAATTTTTATATTAATGATTACCGATAGTTACTCCGCAGTGAGCGAGAAACCGGCTGTAAAACAAGAGGCTGAGACCGCGACTCCCACACTGACCGCGTGGCCACAGCTAAGCGAGGCGCGCGGCGTGCGGCGCGGCAAGCGGTGAGCGGCGAAAACAAATAGTGTAGACAATGTGAAGTATGCCATAGCTACGGGCGACGCGCACAGCGGCGCGAACTGCGGCGCTGCGAGCGAGGCGCGGCAGGCGGCGGCGACGGGCTGCGCGGTGTGCGAGTGAAACAAATGTACTAGCGAGTATCGAGGCGGCCACAGCAAAGTAGCCGTTCTCTAAATACATCCAGCGCGGTCGCTACTAGTTTAGCTGTGGCATACCATCGCATATCTCGCCGCCCGCCGCGCCTCCTGCCGCACCGCACCCGCACCGCTAGAAACTGTGGCCAGGCCCTGAGACAAATGTTTATGTGATCCACAAAGATTTCTTTCGGGTCTGGATATTTTCTTCCTAGAAGGGTGAACATCCGGCAGGCGGCCGGCTAAGCTGTACAGTGATGTCATTTATTTATTTCTGCCGCCAAGCAACAGTGTTTAAGCACTGTTGTGTTTCGGTGTGAATGACATTGAAGCCAGTGAAATCACTGGGCATTATGAGACTTAACATCTTATGTCGCGGGGTGACGAGCGCAGTTCAGTGTTTTGTAATTCAAGTTTTGTGTGGTATTGGTTCTGTTTATGGGCAGGCGTAGCGCTTACCATCTTACTCGTCTCGTCATTCAATCAAATAAAAATACGTTTGTATTGAAAATTATTCCTTTTAAAAGGCTATAAAATACTTTTGAATATCTCGCGTACTTCGTAGCCTCAATCCAAGGGATTCCTAAGTTGACTGGTTACTCGCGGTATAACCAGACAACTAATAGCCGAGGGCTGCAGGCCAAATGTCCAGCCATTACACGACTGCGTATCGTTGCTTGTCCAGCTAGACAGCACTGTGACATCATTCAAATCGTTTGTATTGAAAATTATACGATAATTGTATGAGGGTTGAATAATGTGAAATTTGTTGTGAATAACCTGGAAGTTTACCGTTTATTATTGAAATTGAAGGGGCTGACTTGAAGGTCGACAGGTGGCGCAGCGGGCGAGTAGCTGGCTGTGAAGCGAGAGGCCGCGGGTTCAATCCCCGCACCAAGACAAATGTTTGTGTGATCGGCCTCATTAGATAATTAAAAGAAAATAAGCTTAGAATTTTCTAATGCTTATTAAGCCTATAATAGTCTTTTATTTCATCATCATTATCTTCCTTTGTGTTTTCCAAGATTAACGAAGATTTATTTTAGCCATTTTACTTTAGCATGTTAACATTAAATTTTAATATATACAATATAGAGATTGTATTATGTATAATATTTATTTATAATATATATTATATATATAGATATATATTATGTATATATATTAGTCAATTTGTAAAATATGTACATCTATTCTCTGTAAGTTTCGTCTATATGTTGACCGCCCGCTCATTTACCTAGATAAAAATTACGCGGGAGCGTCACGGGGTTTTTAAATCAAAAATGTAGAGTCCAACTCTTCATGATGAAGATTTATTTAAGACTGAATTAAAATTAACAATAATCCTTATTTATACTCTTAACTTATTTACAAGGCGTATTCAGTTCTAGGAATTTTGATCATAACAAGGCCACCGGCTAGACACCAGGTCAGCACTTTTATTGTCAACATGTTTTCATTTAGTTCCAAGAACTTTAGTCTATACAAGAGTATCATATTTCCAATGGATATTATATTACATAGAATCTTTACTTTCGTAAATAAGGTCATTTGAATGTCAAGTAAATTGGTATCATGTTATGAACTGGTGCAGGGTAAATAACTCCTCCCCCCATAGCTTCGAAATTATCAGAGGAATGGCTATTGCTCTGATTATTTCGATATACATAAACTTTAAAAGGTTATATTTTTACGCTATTCACAAAAAAAATGAACAGAATTATGATTATAAATAACAATATAGTATTTATGCTAACACTTTTCACATAAAAGCCCATTTCACAATTTTTCACTTCACTTTCACTGTTCTTCAGTAGGTCATTTTGATTCTGAAGATTTCTTAATTCGGCAGCATCCAAATTTATAGGTTTCTATTGTGTCTGTGGCTCTATGGTCGTTATTTCGTTATTACACAGATTTTAACTATATTTTCCGCTCTACTGTAGGGAATCCATCTTCCTTTCTCTATTGGCTCTATTTTTATAGAGTTTATTACAAACTGGTGTGGATTGCCAATGAGAAATTTTCATCCATGATGATAAGATGACAAGTGTCTTCTAAGGTTAACTGAGTTTCATCCTCGTAGCACAGGAACGTTGCCTCATAGAGTTCACTGCACGGCTGGTAGAGTGAGAGCATGTATGACCCTTTTACTAGGAGGTTGGGATATTTTGGAATATGATCATTGTCTTAACAAAGGAATTGGGTAATGGGTATTTAAATTACTTTATAACAAATGTACATTTCATTTTCTATTACAGGTATGTCTGAAATGAATATTATTTGACTTCTTTTCAAATAAACTTTTATCTTAATACATAATTTTATCTTAATTAGTTTACCATAGCTTACTGGGTATACTAATATCCCTTTTAAATTTTACCAAGAAGTTAAAACATTCCTATCACTTAATAAAACTGCGGTTCTACCACACAATCAGCTAGTAATAACATGAAATACATATTTCGACTCTATTACTGTATTTGGTGAATTGACATTTCTTTATATAAATTCACATTGTTTTGTTAAGTAAATTTAACATAATATGGTCCCTATAAAACTTAGGCAGGACGTGCAAATCTTTAAAAAATTTCTGTACCTGCTCGGCCATTGTAAATAACTTAATTAATGCTTATGCTTTAAACTTAATGCTTATATCTCAACAAATAAAATAAAAAAATAATAATTACTTATTAAATTCAAATAACTTTCTTAATTAACTATTAAATTCAAATAATTTTCTTAATTAACTATTAAATTCAAATAATTTTCGACGATTTTTGTCCGAATATTAAGAATTTATCATACATATTTAATCACACAGTAAATTAAAACACTGATTTGAAAATTACTTAAAATTAGCCTGCTTATTTTAGTGCAGAAGCTTAAACAAATAAAACTTAAAATAACTTATTTAATTACTTCTTAAAGTCAAATAATTTTCGACGATTTTTGTCCGAAAATTATGACTCTACTTTTATATAATTAATAACACATTAATACAAATTAAAATAAAGATTACATAATTACTTAATATTAGCCTGCCTATTTTTGTGCAGAAGTCAAATAACTTTCAACGATTTTGGGTTAAAAGTTACGAAATTTTGAGTCGTACAAAATCAACCACAGGAAATAGCAAGGATAAGACAGGAAATGTAAAAGGTCTACTTACAGTCTGCTCGATCCAATGCCTTCTCGTAAAGCTGCTCTTGTAGACGACCAACCACCTTCGGTTCCCTCCTTTTATCAAATTTATTTGTTTGCGATTGGTTTTCGAATACTCAACACCTTAAAAGCTCAGGACCAATTTTTGGTGTCCTTCGATGCTCGGTTTATAAGAGTATCCTACCAATTGGTTCGCTAATACTCATCACCATAAGCTCAGGATCGATTTTAGTATCCTTCGATGCTCGGATTATATGAGTATCCTGCCGACTGCGCCAGATAAAAATTACGCGGGAGCGTCACGAGGTTTTTAAATCAAAAATGTAGAGTCCAACTCTTCATGATGAAGATTTATTTAAGACTGAATTAAAATTAACAATAATCCTTATTTATACTCTTAACTTATTTACAAGGCGTATTCAGTTCTAGGAATTTTGATCATAACAAGGCCACCGGCTAGACACCAGGTCAGCACTTTTATTGTCAACATGTTTTCATTTAGTTCCAAGAACTTTAGTCTATACAAGAGTATCATATTTCCAATGGATATTATATTACATAGAGTCTTTACTTTCGTAAATAAGGTCATTTGAATGTCAAGTAAATTGGTATCATGTTATGAACTGGTGCAGGGTACATAACTACCTATCAATCCAGTCCATCCAAAGGTTGCCTGGAAGAAATTGCCGTTAGCGATAAGGCCGCCAATTGTACTTCTATATGTTATGTTAAATTGTTTGTTGTGTGTTTTCAATACGTTTTGTGTGATGTACAATAAAGTTATAAATAAATAATAAATAAAATAAATAAACATAGCGTCACGTCTGTTTCCCAAAGGGGTAGGCAAAGATAACGGACTTCCACCTACTATGATCCTTACACACTTCTTTGGCCTCCTTCATTCTCATTACATTCTTCATGCATGCGCGTCGGTAGGGTACTTCTGACCTGGCCTTTCTCGAAAATATCTCTAACTTGATCTAAGTAAGTTCACCGAGGCCTTCCCTTCCAAACTATACCATTCACATTCGCTATGTGTATTTTTTAATACGTCTATATTGAAGAATTTTATTTTATCTCAGTTCCAAGTATTCAAGCCGATATATTTTTATGCGGTACCATGTTATGACTCAGTGCATTCTCTCGAATGTTTTCATTTTTGTTCCCAAACAATACCTCTATATATCACTGGATGTCACTAAATGATTGTTATTTAGGTTCACATAAAAACGTGCCTGTAATTAGAGCTGTGAAGGCGCTGAGATATGCGTTTGTTCTGCTCCACTGTGACTATGAAATGGGAATATTTGGGATATTTATTTATTCAAGTCTGGTTGATCGGTCGCGGGGTTCTTTCCAATAACCAATTTGTCAAGGTTGTCTGATCGCTAACGGGGGATGTGAGTAATATACCCGACGATCATTTGGTAACAGATTGTTGAGAATCAAACATATTATGGAGTTGTTTAAGATTTCGTTCATACGTAACCGCATACCTGTATTCTCGAATTGGCAGGCAGATGGCCAACTAGTGCAACTATTGGTACGCTAAGCTCATTTCAGTCCCATAACGTGATAGTGACAAGCCTATTATCACCTTGACTATCACAAATCCACCCGCGAACAAATCATGTGTAATTTTTCGATGCAAAAACTCCAAACATAATAAAATTATGTTGGTTCGATCTGGAGTCAGATTCTGACCCTGACGGCTTTTCAGTCAAGGTCGGCCAATTTTCGACTTGTTTTTAGTAATTATTTTATAACAAGAAAATCCTCATTGATATTTAATCACAGAGATCTTAATGGTAACAAAAGTGGCGAAGTCGCGGAACATTATACTCGTATGTGACTTGAGCATTGTCCTCTGACGTGTGGGCGGGAGAGATATGGCACTGTAAACCTTTTGTGTCTTTAAAATATCGAAGGGAAATACCAAATATTCCTCCTACGAAATAAAATGATCATTCCAAAATACTCATCCTATCTAAATACTAGGTGACCGTGCGCATACGTCAGACCGATAGTGGCAAACTAAGTATTATAATAAAGTAGAAATAAGTAAATTTAATACAACAAATTAGTTGATTATACTATCAACAGATGGCTCTGTTAATTTTTTATGTTTTTTTTTGTCAAAACCTATATATAGTTACAAAACATGTGTCTATTTTTCGTTAAAGCGGCAAACATAAGATTTAAAAAGGTGTATCAATTATTAAATTTGATTAAGAATTATGGAAGTTATGACGTTCCGACCAAAAACCACCTTTGAACAATAACATATTATAGAGATAATAGAAATTCTTATGAGTCACCGTTAAGCAAAGTCTATTCAAAATTCTAGCCCAAGCCGTTAAGAAGAATTTTCAAAATATTTCTTTGAAGGTAGAAAGGGGATATCATAATTCTCTTTTTCCGCCTGCTCTTATCCCACTCGCAGTGGGGTATGCGCAATATGCTTTTTAACACATGTTACTGATAAAAACGGAATGTAATTTTTACGACTGGCCGTTTGCTTGACTCCAACCCACCTGGGGATCCAGTTTATAATTATGGGAAATATTGTGTTGGTCAAATTTAATAATATCAACCCTAAAATATACTGACTTTCCCACTGCTGGGCATGGGCGTTCTCTTCCTTCGGTTGAGCCTAAGTCCACCATGTTAATCTAATCTGAGTTGGCAGACTTCACATATTTTCTAAATTTATATTAAGAATTCTCGGGTTTCCTAGCGATGTATTACACCGTTAAAGCAAGCGATAATTAACAATGTCTACACAAATAAATTAGAAAAATTATAGGTGCATTCTGTTGGGGTTGGTTTCGAATTCGGTAACTTTCCAGTCCGTACCACTCCTTGCTGAGTTATAGCTGCTAGTTCACATTTAATTTTGGTCTAGATAAAAAGTAGCCTGTCACTATCTGGCCCATAAACTAACGCTCTGCAAAAATCATGTCAGTCTGTTGCTTTCGCATATACCCTTTTAAAGGTTAAGACTTTCATGATGTGAATGTACAAACGGTTAAGTGAATATTTTTTTACTTAAAGATGTCAACGGATTTCTAAGTTATCTTATCTATGCGATTCTACTATTACCACGAGATTATTTTTGAGAAACTCAAACTCTTGTTGCGCTACAACTTCGCAAAAATTGAACATAAAGATAACAAAGCAAGTACACAGTAGCGTCAACAAAACAAAATCAAAGCATCTTCGCCTTCATATGAAATAAACGAACGTACCGCACAAGGAGCTCGGTAAATTTGCACTGCACTCCAGTGGCAACACTAACTGTTCAGCTCGTGCAGTGCTGCCAACATAATTCTACCATAAACCAATTAATCCTACCATCCTACCGCTACGCAACACGGCTCACTTTTGCTAACAATCCACGTTCCAAATCGAATTCATATTTCTGGTTTTGGAACACCTCATCACACATTTGTGATATGGGATTTTAAGCTGTATGTCGTAGGCGATATGGACTAATTTTGTTTCACGAGAGACGGGATTAAGGCGTGGGCAGAACCCCAAAAGGTAAACGAGTTTATGAAGTGTCCCTATGCAAATGGGGCCGTGTATGCTGGATTTTAATGTTTTTTATTATTTTTTTATTAATCCAATCGTACGCCGCTTCTGTTTATTGTTTTTAATTAAGCATCAATGTTTGTGAATCATTCAAATTGGGTATTTAAAAATAATATAGACTGTTATAACCGTAAACCTTGTATAATCCTTTCATATTCGATAATACTACTGCATTTATGCTGATGGTCCATTGTGTTGCAAAGTAAGAGGCTTGGTCGAACCAAAATACTGGTATACAAAGTTCTGGATTGATTTTTGAACAACAAGGTGGTAGGTCCACGCCACGTATACGAGAGGCTGTCTGGGGTGGTACCACCGCTTTGTCTATTTCTGCTCCTGTCTATTATTGCTTTTGTTTATGGGCAGGCGTGGCGCTTACCATCAGGCGAGCGCCTTGCTCGTTTTGTCATTCAATTAAACGTAAGGGGTTTTAACGGATAACCCTTGAACCCGGAATCAAACCTTCAATAGGCGCTTATATGTATTAAAATTTGAACAACTCTATGTCACGCGATCCGTTTAATCCCAGAATAAATGTAGAGACAAAATAAGAGCAGATCGTGTTAATAATGCAGCAATTAACAGTAATGGATGCGATTCGATATTTGATAACTTTGTTCCAACTTGAATTACATTAATGGTGTAAGGGAAAAGTGGATGACGGGTAAAATTTGTTTGTTATTCGGGTTCTAAATTTTTGTTTTATAGAAAATATAAAATCATTTTCAAATATATTTGCTGTTCGTTGAGTTGCTGACATTTTTCCTTTAGGCCGGTAAAAGAGCAAGTGGGTCACCTGATGGTAAGTGATCTCCACCGCACATGTACGCCCACAATAACAGAAGGATAATAGATGCGTTGCCGATCTTAAAGGAAAGGGATAATAAGGGTTTGGGAAGGATAGATTGGATTTGAGCCTCCAGATATCTTACTCATCTTACGAAACGCAGCAACAAGCCGCTACTTTACGCCGTTTTTTATATTTTAGGCCGGCAAACGAGGAAGTGGTTTTCTATGAGACAGTGGTAACGACCCGGTCGAGCCGGCCCATTCATGCTGTAGAAAAAACTGTCTACAGCGTGGCTCTACCACTCAAATTACGGACATTACCATAAGTATTTAATCGCTACCACCTATGACTTAAACATTTCTAATACCAATAAAAGCGTTGTTAACACGCCGATGTGGTGTGTCGAAACGCCAATTGCCACTGTCCGGTGTCGCATTGTGTATTATTTAACGCGAGCGGCGCGACGGCCCGCCGGTTTAATCTCGCTTGGACCAATTAACGTTCAACGCTGGCTTTATGGCCACAACTTAGTGTTACTACTAGTACGGCTTATCAATCGGTATTGTGAAAGTTTTGTGCTGAATGCTAGAGTTTAATAATGGTTGATTTCATTGTCTACTGATTGGCAGTATCTTTCTCCCATTTTCTAGGGCAATTTGCCCTTGAATATGTCCCAGGATGGTTGATGAAAGTCAATTGCAAAACTAAACTACAATATAATATAATAAATAAATATAACTATTTTTATACATTGAATGACAAGACAAGCAGCTCGACTGAGTGTAACTGGCATAGCCCATACGATTTAAGGGCACCTTAAATATTAGTAACACCACTTTTCTGTCTTTCTTCCTTAAAACACTATCTTGGTCTGCCTTTTAGCCGACTTCAAAAAAGGAGGAGGGTCTCAATTAAGCGACTGTTTTCGGCGAAATGTGTGTGTACTGGTTACTGTACGAATTTTCACGGCATAGATTAATATCCTCCCTTTTTATGGGGGTTGAAAATAGATATGTTTAATTTTTTTTTAAGGAAATAATCTTATTCATTTTATATTTTCTAAATATAGTATCACATGTAAACATCAAAACATTACGTTAACAGATTTGATGAATTTTGTCTAGAAATCGTACATACAAAGTCCCTTGTCCCGAATGGGCGGAAGGTCCGAATCCGGTGGCTAGTACAAACTATTCGTGTAATAAGTCCATTAGTGATCCGTCTGTCTGTACATCGTAGGCGTCTAGACGTAGGGAAGTCGCCTTGTGTTCTTTATTGTTAGGAATGAAGGAATGATGTCTGTGATATCTGCCCTTTTTGTTCGTTTAGTGTGGTGATTATACAATTTATTTCGTCGTCGGATTGTTTTTAAAGAATAAGGATTACAGTCATGTAATCCTTATTGTAATCCTTACTGTAAAGTGTCAACTTTAGACAACAAGGTGGTAGGTCCCTCATATGCGAGAGGCCGTCTGGGTTGGTACCACCGCTTTGTCTATTTCTGCCGCCAAACAACCGTGTGTAAGCACTGTTGTGTTTCGGTTTGAAGGACATTGATGCCAGTGAAATTACTGGGCATTATGAGACTTAACGTCTTTTGTCTCGGGGTGACGAGCGCAGTTTAATTCCATGCAGTGCTTTGTAATTCTGTTCTGTGTGGTGTTGCTTCTATTTATGGACAGGCGTGGCGCTTACCATCATCATGCACTTGGATCGTCTTGTCATTCGATCAAATAATAAAAAAGAAACTGAAACATAACAATTCTTACACGCTGCTACTTAACTACAGTAATAGACAAATTTAGAACACTATAATATATGAACATAAACATAAATTACCTACATAAAGAATATCGTAGATACAACTGTATTTACGTAGGCAAGGCGTCGCTCTCCCGAAGTCCCAACGCTAGATATTGTGCAATTCACCTACAAAATGAGTTTCCGTCGCCTCGCTCATAACTCAACACCCTTCCGCGATAATTTAATCCGCTGGTAATTCGTGCCCTTTTGTTGAAGGCTCCCTACTCTTCCCTACTGTCGCTGTGATATTGATTCAATGGATATGACAGAAGTATATTAAAACTGGAGGCTATTTTAGCAAGAGAGTGGTCGAGATGGATTTACTGAACCCAGTGACTATAAAAATAATGTCTGTATTTCCGAAGGAGTAGGCAGTAGGAGTTGATTTGGGCCTCCGGATATCTCACTCACCGTACGAAATGCAGCAGCAAGCCGCTGCTTTACGTCGGTTTTCAGCGAATATTCCAACACTATCGACTCCAGTGAAACTTTTGAAGTTGTAAACTATCAGCTCGTTGTTTTATACTGTGAGTGAGAAATCTCCCCTCGTTTTCCCAATCGGTAACGCATTCATGGTTCTTGTGGTGGTGTTTATGGGCTGTGGAGATCATTTACCAACAGGTGACCCACTTGCTCATTTGCTGACCTGTAATATAAAAAGATCTGCTATCCCCAGTTGATTCGAATGCAGTGCAGGGTAATGTACTCTCTGAAATTGATTGCCAGAATATCTTGATCGAAATGGTTTAGAAACATCTTGTCCGGAAAATTCCGGTGATTTTACTCACCGGATTCATATCGGTTTCATTGGTAATGGCTATTTTGTCAAATCGAATTTTATTTGCATATTCAAAATACGCATCATATCGTTTCCAGTAAATACCGGACGACCGGGAAATTGTGACGCCAATATTGTCTAACTAAGCGATATGCAGTTTACTAATTTACATAAACTGTATTGTGTTTCAAATATAAATGGTTTGGGCGTTATTATTTTATTGAACTGGGTCTTTTCACGCAATCACGAGTTACTGTGGGCTATATTATTGTGTCACTGAAAACTACAATCCATTTTAAAGTCAACTATGTATTTAAAACTTAGAAAAATTTAGTTTTTATTTGTATTAGGTATAATCACTTGTATGTGTTTTCGAAATATCCGATGCGCATAATTTTAATCGCAGTACTGTAACATGATATAAATATAAAATACTAGCTTTTGCTCGCGGCTCCGCCCACGTGATCAAACAAACAAACAAACAATCAAACTCTACAGCTTTATAATATTAGTATAGATTTGGGTAGCTTAGCAACGGAAGCCTTCAAATATGAATAATTTTCCCCGTTTTTGCAACATTTTTCACTGATGCTTCGCTTCTAATGGTCGCAGCGTAATGTTATATATCCTAAAGCCTTCTTCGATAAATGGACTATCCAACACAAAAAGAATTTTTCAATTCGAACCAGTAGTTCCTGAGATTAGCGCGTTCAAACAAACAAACAAACAAACAATCAAACTCTACAGCTTTATTATTAGTATAGATATGGAAGACTTTTCATGTCCCTTCAAAGTTTTTATAGGGAATTCTCGTGTGTACCGGTTTTCTCACGATATTTTTACACCGCATACTGAAATAAAGTAATTGAATAGTCACATCTAGTTTTCGAAGGTGATGTTGGGTGTGGACCGTTGAATCGGTCATCCGGTAAATTCCGGTAGTGACCGTTAGGCGACACCGGATTATCGGCTCTACTCACAATACTAGCGGAAGAGCGCCGAATACGTGTTAAGCGATGAATTGCGCTTTCCTCATGTCTCTATGGAGAGACGTCTTTATTTAACTACTATGGTCGAACGACATAATAATATTTATATAAAATTATAATAAGATAAAATTACTGACTGCCCCGGTAGCGTATTGCTTACGCGGTACGACTGTTGTCCTGAGATCTCGGGTTCGATCCCTGGGTCGGGTAAAAATGATATTGGGTTTTCCTATCTCGACATGCTCGGTATCAGCCGCCCGGAGTCTGGTAGGCTTGCCGCCTATCACATCATGGGACGGAAATAAGCTCGGCGAAATGTGGGTGTACTGGTGACACCTCTGCCAACCCCTTCGGGGATCACAGGCGTGGGTGCGTATGTATGTAAAATGAGAGGTGAAAGAAAACAACGAAATACGATAGTTTAAATATTATAAGAAGCTAAAATAGATATTGTTTTTATAACGAAGTGGTAAAGAACAAATAATAAAACATGCAATTGTTTCGCATGAGAAATTGAAGCGATGATTCCAAACCAAGATTACTATGTTGATATTTTATCCTCCCTTCCAATGTCAACTACTAGCCGGTTGCAGACAGTTGAAAAATTGGTTCTGCTTTATTTTTGGATTGTTTAAGAGCTTTGAACTAAAACGATAATAAAAACTTTATGATGTTAAAAAAGCTCCATATACCGAAAGTCCCTAAAAAACGGAATCCGCCGTTTAAAAGTGACGTTATCCATTTATCTTGTAATCTGCCCCGTAGCTAATGACGATTCGGTTTTACATCGTCCGTACCAAAATAGAGAGGTTGGGATAAAATTACATGTTGCCTTCACGATGTGTTTACCTACCTACCTAAACAATTTACATATACGTGTATCAAACGTATATGTAAATTGTTTAAATTTGTTTTTTTATAGTATAGGCCGGTAAATGAAATGAAATGAAATCGTTTATTAATCATGTAGGCAATTGAAATAGCGCTTATGAAAACTCAGTACTAAAGTAAAAGAAACTTATATATCGAAATCAGTATCAACTAATGTATACATACATACATAGCATCATCAAAATACACTCGGCAATTACACTAAATCTATTTATTATTATTATTTTTCCATATTTTTACTATGGAATAGTCCAGAATCATTACATATTTTGAGGGGTCGTCGATATGGACCATATGCATTATCGAAAACGGCACGTGTTTTAAAACTTCCACCGGATCCAAAATTACGTAAACGAGCAAGTAGGTCACCTGAGGGCATATGATCTCCACCGCCTATGTTTGCCCACAATACCAGAAGAATAATGAGCGCGTTGACGATCTTAAAGGAAAGGGATAATTAAGGGATTGGCAAGGAGAAGAGGATATATATACGGATATCTCATTTAGCGTACAAAATACAACAGCAAGCCGCTATTTTACATTGGCTTTCTGTGAGACAGTGGTAAAGCCGGTCGAGCCGCCCCATTCATGCTGTGACACATCTGTCTACAGCTCGACTTGTCTGTAATCTCTCAAAATCTTCTTTGCGAGCCATCTGCTATCGGAGGTCGCCGATCACACAGGCTATCTTAATTTTGAAAGCTGCTGTTTGGAACAATGATCTTATGCTCATGTTGAACCATTTTTAAGCCATGATATCCTCCTACAACCGAGCCTCCTCCTGCCCTTTATTTTCCCTTGAATTATTAGTTAAATGAGTAATATTTGTTATGTCTCATTATGTGCCCAAAATATTCAAATTTATTTTTTTGATTTGATTTAAGTATCTCTGTTAACTTTCCCATTCTCTCCACTAAATAGACTCAAAATCTACAAGCACAAATTATTTAAAATTACCAAAGGTGATGTGAAAATTCAGTAACAAATATCAACCAAAAGTTACGGTAACCTTTTAAGTAGACCGTTTTTTAAAAATCATCTTAATGGTAGGGGAGCCCAAGCGGGGATTTCGGGATTTACTAAAGCGCGACAGATTAATATACAGGGGGATACCTTGTACCAGGTTAAGTACCTCCACAAAACATGAGGCCCATATATAAGGCCGCCCGTGAAGGATACAGGATCAGATTAGTAAAAAAAAATTGACCATCAGAAATTCTCGAGCGCGTCAGATTAAGGTAGGGTGATTACATCCTAAAAAGTGTATATTCCACTAATCTGACAATTTGAGAGTGACGTAAAAAAAGCGGAGGGCAACAAAGTTGTAAAAAAAAAACGTCATCTCGACATTCTCGAGCGTAGCTAAATTTTTTTTTATTTTGAAGGATTTAATTCAAGAATAATGAAAAATATATAATCTGACGATTTCCGCAAGCCGAAATAACAAAAATTCGTCAATAAAGTTAAATGCGTGCATTTGCGTGATGCCTACATTTCCTTCTCCGCGTTTCTATTCCTCTCTCACTCTTTCTCTATCTATTACTCTCTCACTCCGTCCCCACTCTGGTTTCTGTTGCCATGACGCCATCATTGATCATAAAGACTCGTGGCATACTGTTTACAACTTTTTTTTTCGGGGGTAGGTGCGAAATAAGTAACAGCTGTTTTTTAATCATCTGTTTTTAAAGTTTATATAAAAATACTTAATTGTTGTTACATTGATATTTCTTAATGTTAAATTAAAAGTTAGACATTTGTACCTGCCGGGAAGTGTTATTCTTAAAAAAATCACAGCACTACTTTAACAATAACGAACATAACATGGCACAGTCACAACTCAATTTGGAGACTATCCTGGAGAGTCAGTCCCAACTTCAGGCTCTCTTCACGCAACGGATGGACGACATGGAGAACGAACTCAAGAAAGCCAGCTGCCCTTCTTCTTCACCGACAACCACGTCACTAGCGGATGAATTCTACTGTTTCAAAGAGTTTGTGCTGACAGCATTTCGGTCCATTCAAGCGCAGATTGCTCTCCTTTCTGATAATCTGGACAGACTTGAGACGCAAAAACGACGAAAAATCCTGTTGATCCGCGGTGTTCCTGAAGCCAAAGATGAAGCTATCGCGGCCTTAGTCACTGATATTGTGGTCAATCGTCTAAAAATTACTGATTTTTAGCGATTCTGAGATCGTTCGCTGTCATCGTATGGGCCGCTCATCCGCCGACGATCGACCAAGACCAATTCTTCTGAAGCTTTGCACTTTAACACTGCGGAACAAGATATGGTACGCCAAGACTCAATTGCGGGGGTCGGGTATCACATTGTCCGAGTTCCTGACCAAATCGCGACACGACGTCTTTATGGCCGCACGGCACAAGTTCGGCGTTACCAAGTGCTGGACGCGGGATGGGTCAGTCTTCTTTCTGGGACCAAATGGAGTGCGTCATAAGGCCAATTGTATCGGGGATCTTGACAACATTGCTGCGCCGGACGCCGGAACAGGCAAGCAACAGCAGGTGCGAGCGCCAAAGAAGACTGCGGCTACCACAACAAAAAGCAAAAGGACTGTGTCGTCCAGTAAGAAGTAAACACTTTTGCAATGTTTACCGTGTTTGACAAATTACTTTTAATAGTAGGTACTGTAGGTAGATCATTTTATTATTTTTTTTCTGTTTGTCATCATTTAGCTTGCTATTTTACCTGTGGCAACTTAAATGAAAAAAAAAGATGACATTCTCGCACCTATGACAACTCAATTATTTGTTTTCTCACTTTGTTTTGTACCTACGAGTACTATAGATATATATTTTTGTTTTGTTTTCTTCAATATATTTTTCCTATTTTCGATAAGTAACCTTATCTAAACTGTCCCTTTTTTTCATATTTTAATGATTATGTTTAAATTGTGTAGCTGTGACTTTATGTAATAAATTCGGATAAATAACATTACCGGCAGACCAATGCAATTTATAAAGCACAACACAATAATAGTTTTAATTTTTGAAAGCTGTATATATATATATATATATTATTTTTATTACATATATTTATTATTTTTGGTGTGATGCATAATATTTTAAATAATGACAGCGATGACAATGAACATTATATTTCTGTATCGTCGAATTCAAGCAGCAGTGATGATAGTTTTTATAGTTTACCTTCACTATCGGACACTCTTGAGAATCATTTTTCTGATGTACCTAAAAATTTTAATCTCGTTCATATTAACGCGCAAAGTATTCCGGCCCATTTCCCCGATATGCTGGCGTCCTTAGACAATAAAAATATCCATGCTATATTAGTCTCCGAATCCTGGCTTAAGCCATGTCTTCCTTCTACTTCTTATTCCCTTCCTGGCTTTCGCCTTGTCCGTAATGATCGCACCGGCAAGGGTGGTGGTGGTGTGGCTATATATCTCCGCGCAAATATTCCTTTTTCTGTTATAAGTATGTCGCCACAACCACCACTGCACAATGCCGGTGAACATCTCTTTATTGACATTACTCTTTCTAATTCTAAAATTCTTCTTGGAGTCTACTATAGCCCTTCCCTACGTATTGACTATTTTTCATCTTTCGAAAATATGTTAGAAAATCTTGTTCCAAATTACGATCATGCAATTATAATGGGTGATTTTAACACATGCCTTTTAAAAAATGATCACCGAACTTCGTCGCTAGAAAATGTCGTAAAGTCATGTAACATGCATATTCTACCTCTTAATTCTACCCATCATTTTCCCAACTCAGAGCCTTCTCTCCTAGACATCATGCTAGTATCCTCTACCCAGCATGTCGCTAAGCATGGACAATGTTCGGCTGATGAATTTTCGTATCATGACTTGTTATTTTTGTCATACAAAATTCGTCCACCTAAACTTAAACCCAAAATTATATTGCAGCGTAATTTTGGTGGCATGGATAAGGAAGCGTTTCGTAAGGATGCAGAAGACACTGACTGGTCTCCTGTTATTGAGGCTGATTCCATAGATTCAAAACTTGCTATTTTCAATTCTTTGATAACCCAGCTTTACGATATCCACGCTCCACTACGATCTATTAAACTCAAACATCTCCCCGCGCCCTGGCTTACGGACGAAATCAAGTCCTTAATGCGTAAAAAAGCCGCAGCTAAAACTAAATTTAAGTGTAATCCTAACGACGACACCAAGGCTAAATATGTTAAGTTACGGAATCGCTGCAATAGGGTGTGTAGGGATGCGTATCGTCGCCACATTCATGACTCTGTCGATGAGGAAAATCCTGCTAAAGTCTGGAAATTCCTCAGGTCTCTGGGCATCGGTAAACCTCGACAAAATTCAACTCCTAAGAATCTTGACATCAATAGTCTCAATCAACACTTCTCTTCATGTTCTTATATTGACACTTCAGTTAAGAATCAAACCATTAACTATCTGAATTCTTCTCCGATTCCCAGCTATGCTTCTTTTGTTTTTAATCGATTTACCGATCGTGATGTTAAGAAAAGCATCCTTTCTGTGACATCGAATGCGGTTGGTGTAGATGGCATTAGCCGGAATATGCTAATGCCCATTCTGGACACTATTCTGCCTTCAATCTGTCACATTCTGAACTATTCTATTCTGAATGGTATTTTTCCTTCCAACTGGAAAGACGCTCAAATCATACCTCTTCCTAAAAAAGCTAATCCTCAATACTTTTCCGAATACCGACCTATATCTATTCTCCCCTTCCTCTCTAAAGTGCTTGAGCGTCTTGTCCATTCTCAATTAAGTTCCTTTCTCTCTAGACACTCTCTGTTAAATTCTTTTCAATCAGGTTTTCGTTTAGGTCACAGTACAGTGACTGCTCTAGTTAAAGTCACTGATGACATTCGTCTAGGAATGGAAAAAGGGCAGCTTACTGTGTTGTCGTTACTAGACTTTAGTAACGCCTTTAATACTGTTGATTTTGACATCCTTCTTGCCTTGCTCCGCTCTATTAACATATCTCCGACGGTAATCGATTGGTTTCACAGTTATCTGTACGGTCGCAGGCAGAGAGTTCGCCTTGATGATTGTTGTTCATCATGGTGTAACACGACAGCCGGCGTACCGCAAGGCGGCGTTTTATCTCCTCTGCTCTTTGCTATTTTTATTAACTCAATATCACAAAATCTTTCTTCTTCCTACCACCTTTACGCAGACGATCTCCAAATTTACTGCCAAGCTTCATTGGAGAAACTTAATGAGGCTGTTGCGATTATAAACCACGATTTGGCGAGAATTTCCGAGTGGGGTAGTCGCTTTGGGCTCAAAATAAACCCGGACAAAACTCAGCTCATAATAATAGGCAGTCCGCGACTTATTACTAAAATTGACTGGCCTCAACTTCCTCCTGTGGTTTTGAATGGTATAACAATCCCTTTTAGCGAAACTGTTAAAAATCTGGGAGTGATTTTAGATCGTGACTTATCTTGGGGACCTCAACTTGCAACCGCTAGTCGTAAGTTGTTTGGGTCAGCTGCATCTTTAAAAAGACTTCGAAACTTCCTGCCTACTGCCACTAAAATTGCGCTTGCACAATCTTTACTTCTCCCCATTCTCGATTATGCTGACGCCTGCTATTTAGATCTAACCCAAGTCCAACTTGATAAACTTGAGCGTCTCCAAAACTTTTGTATACGATTTATATTTGGCTTGCGCAAATATGATCACATCTCTGAATTCCGCTGTAAGCTCAAGTGGCTCCCTATTCGCCTTCGCCGGAATAGTCACATTCTTTTCCTTCTTTATAACATTTTATTTAACCCGTCATCTCCGCACTATCTTAAAGAGAATTTCATCTTTCTCCATAGCTCGCATTCTCGCACCTTAAGGTCATCAGAAAATTTGACTCTTAAAACTCCTTCACACTGCAGTACTTTCTTTGATAGTTCGTTTACTGTCCAGGCAGTTCGCCTGTGGAATTCTCTGCCATTATTTATACGACAAGCTCCTTCATTGAGTGTCTTTAAATCGCGTGTAAAAAACTTTTATCTGTCTACGCTTGATTAATGTAATTTATTTATATCCATTAAATGGCTCATAACAACTTTATTTATTAGTATATATTATAATATTAATGTTATATATGTATTATATTATGTAAGTGTGTATGTATGTGTGTGTTTTTTATATATATGTATTTGTATGTATGTGATTATATATGATTTTATATGTTTCTGTTGTGACTCTACACCCCTGCATTTCTGCTATCCTTTAATTTGAAATCCAAACTATTCAAGGTTGTCTGGTAGAGATCGCTTTTAGCGATAAGACCGCCTTTTGTACCTTTATTTAGTTGTAAGATTCTTAATGTATAATTTTAATTATTGGTGTGCAATAAAGAGTTATCTATCTATCTATCTATCTGTTTGCAATATAATTTTTGGAATAACTTTTAACCGGCTTTATCGATCAACTTCAAAAACTAATCCGCCTTTGAGCTTGAAAAACCACGTCGATCGCCACCAAGCTGATTAAAAGCGGTTGATTCGTTCGAGAGATATCGTGAACGAAAGAAACCCGAAAAAGTGTTTTTTCGGTATTACTCCGAAATTTGTGGTTCGATCAATTAAAATTGCAAAATTACTTATGAGAATGATAAAACTGCGTCGAATGCCGCCAACCGCGTGAAAATCGGTTGATCCATTCAAAAGTTATTGCGGTTTGAAAATTCCAAAAATAGTGTTCTATGAAACTTCTATCAGACTTTCGAGCTGGGAGAGCTCAAATGCATAGAAATATTATTTCTTTGAACTCAGCGAGCTCAAAATATCACATAAATTATATTTTGAGCTCAAAAACGTCATAAGTACAATTTTAAGAGCCCAGGAATGGAATTAGCGGGAAGTTGCAGGGATGGCCTTTAAGGTGAACCGTTTTTCTAATTTTTTTTTGTCAGATCAGGCCAATCCCTCTAGATAATCGTCAGATTATGAGACAGTACGTTTAGAACATAAAGATGAACTATATATATCTTAATCTGACGCGCTTGAGTATTTCAAAATGGCGATTTTTTTTTGCACATTATGAAAATGGCCGCGAGTTTGCGTCCCATCGAAATCATCAGATTAGTGAATGAGAGCTTTTTTTTGGTGCACTTAACACTCCCTTAGAAAATCTGACGCGCTCGATTAATTTTTTTTTTTTTTCATTTTCAACTCTTAAATACAACCACCCGCATCATGCAAACGATCAGATTAACATACGTACATTATTAAAAATACGTAGGGCATTGATGCTATCAATATCTGACGCGCTCGAGGATGTCCATGCAACAGTTTTTTTTTACATATTTAAAAATCTATAGCCGCTTCCCCCACCGATGTAAAGGTATATATCATATAACATTTTTTTCTTCATATCATCTAAGCTTTGCATCCCAATAGGTCTCTACGACGCTCGAGTAAATCCCCATTTAGCATCGTGGGCTCCTCTACCATAATTCGAAATCCGTTACTCAAACTACACACTTTTGTTTTAAAACGGCGAAAATCTGAATATAAACAACATACACAGAAATAAAACAATATTATGCAAGCGTAAGTCAGCCTCCGGTACGGGCGGTAATGTCGAATCAAATATTTGTTTGGGGGACTTGGGACCCGGGGCGACCTTCTGTGACCTCGCGTTACCGTTTTATATGCTAGATTTGTTCTGAATTAATTTAGTGCGGGACGAGTTAAAGATTTTATTTATATTCGCCGTCGAATTTGTTGTGACGTTTTTTATCCAAGCACAGCAAAGTGAATGCACTACACCTGATTGTAAGCGTAGTGCAATCCAAAAACCATCGTCCACCGCCAAACAACGAATTTATCGGTGCTCACCAGAATCATGCCGGTCTGTATAAATGCTTCTTCCTTCTTCGGAGCAATACCAGCCAGAAGTTCGATTTACGAAATACTTACTGCATGACATGGCACAGCGCTCGTCACCCAAAGACATAAAATGATATCTTATATTGCCCAGTAATTTCACTGTCTTCATGTTCTTCAAACCGAAATACAACAGTGCTTACAAACCGCTGCTTGATGGCAGAGATAGCAGTGGTATCAACTCAGACTATCTCTCTAGTAAACTGGCTTGACTACAATGTTATTACTATCCTCAATCGATATTAAATGGAAGCCTTACTTTTGCGTCACATATGGTTTTGCCAGAGGCTCCACAAATAATCCCCACTCCGTACTATCTTATGTAAATTAATCTAAAACAAACATTCTATCGAACCCACCCCCAAACTCGGGCTGAACAAGAAAAACAGAGACTGGAATATGCAAATATTCCTAGTAAAGTTAAAGACATATTAATGCGCAGGGTAATGTAAGCGCTTTTTATTGTATACAAGTCTAGATGGATAGCCGCGAAGGTGAAATGCAAGTGGAGCAAAATTAATTATTACTAATTAGAACTATTATACGGAGGGTGCCTGCGAGGTTCTATTGATCCAGCATTAAATACAACAATCATTTAACTTTCGTTATTCGTGTCTGTCGTTATCCTGGCTTTTGGGCCTAAGCTTTTAGTGGACCCACTTGCAGTCTAATGAAAATCATACATCAATGATAAAAATGTTTTTATTTTATCTTAGTAGAACAATGTGAGTCCTGATGAAAAGTATAGAACAGTACATATTATATCGACTGTCGACGAGACATTGCGTTCCAGAATTGAGTCGGCTTCAAGTTACTGGATATACACTGGCTGACCTTAAACGCGACTTGCTGGAACGTGCCACGATGGCGGATTATTCACCATATCTATGGTTGTTGCTATATAATAGCGTGCAAGAATAACTCACTAGAAAACCTTGTTTTACAATATATAACCTTATATCACAATTTCAGACACACAAGTAAGCAGCTATTTGTCTTTGACAAAGTAGTCGTAACACAAGCCTAGCAACTGAACCAGTTTTTACAAGACTTCCCAAAATGTAGTGCTATGTTTTCAAGGTTCATGTATGTGAATTTCTTTATTCTACAAAATCTAAGTAATAACTAAACTGAGTTAAACGAGTATGCTAGAGTCTGGACATGACGCGGTATCTAGACGCGTATACAATCAAACGTAAGCAAATATTCGGACGCTACGCGGCGCGTGTCCAACATCGTGTTGTTGTTCCGAATTTATTTGAATATCATCTTCATAGTGTATTCTTTGAGTGCTTTTGTTTGTGGAAATTCTTCAGTGGTAATATTTTGAGAGTAGTTTAAATGCAATGTCTGTATTTTGTAAAGAACTAGCAAACTTTGTAGTAACTGCTCATGATTACAAGGAACTTGTCACATAGAAAGCATCTACGGGGTACTAAATCTATTTTATTGTTACGGGATCATACGACTAAGTACCATCTCTATCATCTTCCCATCATCTATTTATAATTAGTAACCGTCATCCAATTTAGTCTGAAATACCAGTTACACAAGTTTTACTTATGGGCTTGTTAGAAAATCTTCCCATCTTACAGCTTACGCAGTTTAATGACATTTTCACTGTTTTTCATAAGCATCTAACAATGCTGTTTACCTTAGTAACTACAAATTAAAACTAGGCGCTCCACTTTGTGTTACCAACGATTTCTAATCTCTTTTGGCCATATCGCCCGAAGACTATTTGTATATTTCTTTCGCTAAGCAACAGTGTGTAAGTACTGTAGTCTTTGGGTTTGAAAGACATTGAAGCTAGTGAAATTACTGGCCATTATAAGACTTATCACATCTCATGTCTCGGGGTGACGAACGCAGTTCAGTGCCATGCAGTGCTTTGTAATCCAAATTTCTGCGTGATGTTGCTTTATGGACAGGCGTGGCGTTTAACATCAGGCGAGCGACTTGCTCGTTTCGTCATCCAATGAAATAAAAAAGACGACCTTATAATTTTGACAAACTGGTTGTAGAAGGGAAAGTAGTTGGTAGACCACTCCGGCGATCACTTACCTACTGGTCCGATCAGATCAGAGACATAACATGACTTACCTTTACCTTAAGACAGACAGTGGTATGGAAACAGCGCGTCAACGACTCTATTCAAGCTTTTCAAAACCTTTTCAAGATCTCTTTCTTTTCAAATCTATAATAAAGACTAAGAAAAGATTCTGCTTGGAAACGACTATTATTGGTATTATACGTCTGTAACAATTACACTAGATAAAACTGGATATTGCCCGAAATTACCAGTTATAAATGGTGGAAACCTTATACAATTTTTCTAAAAGATGATATAAAAAATAAACACAAAAAGAGCACAATACTTTGAAAGAAATTAATGGCGCATAAGACTATGCTTCATTGGTCCGGACACGGCGGGGATGGGATACGATTAGCGAAATATATACTCGGGAATATCAGCTAGAGAAAACGAGATATTTGGAATTTAGAAGGTATTATATAAAAAGATACAAGTGATTTATTATTTTCAAACGTTATTACGTTGAAGCTGCAATGGAATTTCTTTATAGCAGATGCCAATAAACACGCAAGTGAGTTACCTGATGGTAAGTGATATCCTCCGTCTATGAACATGCTAAATATCAGAAGAATCAAGGGTGTGGTGCCGGTCTGTTAGGAAAGGATTAATTGATTGAAAGAGCAAGATTTGCTGGTGTTAGGATATTGATATCCGCTCGGATAGCGACCACCGTACACATGGTGTTGAAATCTGCAATAGTGACCCACACACCTTGTGTGGATCGCATTCCAGGATCAGCCAGCATATTCGGTTCTCCCGAGGGGCTAGCGACAAGACTTTATAGTTGGTAGACTTTATAGTTGGTTGGGGTGAGAATGGGGTTACATCCCAGCATATCTGTGCCTACATCGGTCATCTGCCTATCCTGTCGCAGGCCACTCGATTGGCTTCATCCCTTGTCGGAGTGTGAAGAAGCATTTATATAGGCCGGCATAATTCTGATGGTCACCGATAAACTCATTATTGGTCAGTAGTCGCTGGATTTTTTTGGACTGCACTACGGTTACCACCAGATGCAGTACAATTACATTGCTGTGCTTGGATAATAAAAAAGATTCTACTCATCAGCACACAATCATTATCGCGAAACAAATACAAACAGATCGCTCGTCGACTTCATCAGGACACCTTAATTAACCCTCGGTCCCCTCCCGTACCTTTCCTCTAACATCATTAACGATATTTACACTACGTGGCTAGCTTTACATACGATGCTAGTGTTGGGATGTGATACTTTGTTTACAGAACTCGTAACTGAAGGTATGTTGAGGATAAACATGTTCGACGCTTACAAAGCGAAAACCATCGTTAGCCTTGGTGTAATAACTAGTTACTATGGTAACACATAGCAATTTGTTTACAATTTTTAATGCGCCAATTGAGTCTTGGTTATAAGAAATGATAATGATTAGAATAAGTTTACATTTACATTTTCATGGGATAAAATGGGGGGGTTGAAGAATGTGAAAATTTTGTTTGTGGATCTATCTTAAAAGCTAATCGAATTTGTATAAAAGCAGACCATGACATGAATTAGAACAATATACTTTGTATCCTAGAAAATTATAGAGCAGTTGAGATACGAAATTAGTATAATAGGTAGACAATCAGACATTATTATTACATACTACATACGCATTTACGCTTGTAATCCTCAAAGGGGAGGCAGAGGTGTAACCAGTAAACCCATATTACGCCGGACTTATTTCCGTCCCATGATGTGATAGGGCGCGAGCATATCGCCATACCGGCACAATTCCCCAGACTCCGGGCTGAAACTGAGCATTTTGGGATTAAAACGGATTTTATCGTTTTTTATTTTCATTTTTGGTCCCGACGCGACGTTTCCAAAACTTTTCAGCCTTCGTGGTCACGGGGTAGCCTCCACCCCGTCAAAACGTACACGCTTTCGAAACGTCGGGACCAAAATAAATAACCGCGATATTATCCGTATAAATTAGTTTTATTTCAACAAATATCTATAATTTCTAAATGGTTCAATAACAGATATTCTTCAAATTTTAAACCCATCTCCATTCAGCAACGCAGTTACTATCTTGCTTTAAATCACCTGAAACTAGTTCCACTAACTAACTAAATCAGTATATTATGTACATATTTAACTAGATAAATACTTAATAAATCAATCCATTTACTCTGTCTACCCCATAACTGCAGAAGTCGTAAACGCAAACTCAAGGCACTTTTAAAAATTAGTACGACCAATCACCAGCATTACTTGATACCTCTGTTATGTTATTAGTAGTATGTTTATAGGAAATGAGATGTGATGGGCGGGTCATGTTATGGTGGTTGATTGTTGATCCGGGAAGCCACGCGGGATTCCCCCCTCGCGTCCCTTCTCCCCCTCTCTCGCCTATCGTACAGGAAGTGTTTCGGTACAGGAAAAGTATCTTTTAAATTATTGTAGGGCTGTCTGTTTTAGAGTTCTAGTTTGTACATTTACAACTAAGTATAATAAAGACAACTAACTGCTGCACTTAGTCTTGCCGGGTTTGTTAACTTTAATTGACAATGACTAACTTCTTAGGAATCTATTATTTTCACACTAGGAACCACTCAGCCCTTTATAGCGAGTACAGGTGCTTTAAGGTCTGTTACTGAGCGCCGAAATAATGTTAATTTATCGTCTCTGAATTGCGACAGAAAGTTATAAAATACTATATTTTATATATTTTTTTTTATTTGATTGAATGACGAGACGAGCAAGGCGCTCGCCTGATGGTAAGCACCACGCCTCTTGCATATAAATACAAGAGGTGTGGTGCTTACCATCAGGCGGTCCCTTATGGGACCTACCACCTTGTAACTATAAATGCCTTTTGTATGTGTCTGCGACAGGGAGACACCATGTGTGATGCGAGACATGCGTCAATCGGTAGCGGCACGTTCGTTTTACATGGAACTGTATAGAAACGGTTGCTCGTTGCGATCTCTTGTCTCCTCCGCACGCCTCAAAAGAGGCCTTTGATATGAAAACAAACAATTTGCTTCCTACATTAAGTTTTTCATAACAAATTATTCCATCATAATTTAATATTGTCATATTTCAGTATAAACTTAGCTACCTTCAAGCAAAATATTAAATTAAATAAATTTCTGTTCTCGCTACGATGCTTAAAATAAAACTAATTTAACTTTTTCTCTTCTTTAAAAACTACAGTAATCAACTTTTTCACTATTTTTCTTATTATCTTCTTCAAGTAATGTATTAAAATTTATGAAAACGAAATCAGTTAGCGGACAAAATGAGGGAAAAAATGTAAAGATAAGAATAAATTATGAAAAGGGAAACACCATAAAAATAATATTAATTCGTTTGCGCACTGCCGTCCCCTGAGCAGCGCGGCCTTATCATTGCTCGCTGCTTAACCAACTTGTGTAGTAAATAGAATCACGGTGTCTCAACTATAGAAGAATTATAGTGTAAGGATGGATAGATAGTCTAGTGAAAGGTGACTGACTGACATAGTGATCTATCAACGCACAGCCCAAACCACTGGAGGGATCGGGCTGAAATTTGGCATGCAGGTAGATGTTATGACGTAGGCATCCGCTAAGAAAGGATTTCGGTAAATTCTATCCCCAAGAGGATTAATAGGGGATGAAAGTTTGTATGAAAATCACGCGGGCGGAGTCGCGAGCAAAAGCTAGTTTTGTATATAACTAATAAAGCTACAATGTAGCCGGTTTTGTTTAAAGCACAAGTGGCTTGACTAGCATGGTACTATTGCGTCAAAGCAAAACGGAAGGGGCAGGTTTGATATTGCGTTACATATGCATATGATTATAGAGGGGCCAAAATGCCCTGTCTCCCCAATCCCCATTCATTTCCAAGGTCAGCACTGTACCATCCCAAATCGCCGGGCAATATGGGCATAACAAACTCATCTTCATGCGCAGTGGTGGCGCATTTTCAAATTCACTGACTTTCATACACACAGTCATGACATTCTTCATAGTATAATGTAGATTTTTTTACTTTATGCAAAAATGTTATTTCAGAATAATTAACTGACGTTACAGAACTAAAGAACCATTATTAAAATGTTTCCACAAATATTTAGAATGAGAAAAAAACGAATTTATATTTAAACCTAGATTGATACTACTACTTCTACATACACTGTGTAAGCTCGGTGTCCCGGTGCGGCGCTTTGCTTTATCTGAAACAGTTTGAAATATAAAAAGTTTTGTCTGCGGTCATTCTAACGGTAAGTTTGTTATTAAGTGTTTACCGTCGCTGATCAAGAAGCTAAAACTTTGAAGCGTGGGGGTTGAACACTTCTGTTTTCCGAATTGGATTTTAATCTGGTTAAAATCGTTCGCCATTTTGGATGAATAGTTATTATTTATTAAGATCAGCTGCTACTAAATAGATTGTATTGTTTTTGTGGAAAATAACTGCAAGAAATAAGTGAATATTGACAAATGGTGGAATCGTGCTATACCGATTATTTTCTGCGGTATGTATGGCCGGCTCGCTCGGGGTTATAAAGCTATCTTACAGAAAACTGTCATAATTATTATAAAAGCTTATTTAGGATCCGAGAGATATAATTTATTAAATATTTTATATTTTTTTAATGTTTTGCAATCTTAGAAACATAATTATCTGCGTATGAGTGACAACTGACAAGGAAAACCTAGAATAGAAAATACATTTTTTTGGAACGAAGTACCTTATCGCGCGTTGTGAAAGGGGTCTAGACGGAAAAAAAATCTCACGAAAAGTTGTCACGACACTTTTTTAAAGTGATAACTTAATTTGATATCTAGCACACAAAGTTAAAGTCGAAATTCCGTTAATACAAGTAAAAGGATATAATCCCATCCAGACGGGTGTGAAACTTATGACATTTGTTTAAATAATTTGATATCTATTACACAAAGTTAAAGTCGAAATTCCGTTAATAAAAGTAAAAGGACTTAATCCCATCCAGACGGGTGTGAAACTTATGACATTTAGAAATGTAGACGCGGTTCGAAATTTGCATCTGAATTTTTTTTGAATATCGAACACGATTTACGGGCTGGGCGACGTAGCAGCCGGTGTATTTCATTTCTATTTCGCATTGAACAGTGGGTGTCGCGACGATTATTTTTGTAGAGTGTATACAGGTTTTTTGTAAATAATATTATTACGAAAATTGAGCCTACTGATTAAGTTTATATAACATTATATTTATTTATTTATTTGGGAAACATACAGAATAATAATAACTTAAGGTACATGTAATATTTTTAGCACTTAATCCAAAAAAGTTTCCACCAATAGGTAGTACATAAAAGAAGAAAGTAGACGAAAATTTGAATTATACAAAAAAAATATATATATATACACACACACACATACACATACATACACATACCAACACATATACATATATACATATCATTCAGCATATATATGTATATATATACATACACACATACACACACATATAACATATACATACCTACATATTACAGTTAACGAACCTAAATTAATTAATTGGATGTGTTAATACTATTTAAACAAGTAATCAATGCTTTCCTGTAACTATGAAGTGACTCAAAAAATACATCGATATCGGAAAATAATCTATGTTTATTGTTTACAGTGGTAGATCTACAAATAAACATATTAGACCCATAATTCGTTTTAGCCGCAGGTGGTTTAAAAAGACATGGTTTTCGTGCACTTATTCGGGGACATTTAATTTATAATAATATATTTGTTAATAATAAAAAATATAGTATTATAACTTAAAAAAAATAAAATTTTATTACAATTCCTTCACTAATTAATCGAAAGGAACTTCGTTCCATCCGGGTGTCCCTTGACACCTCTCAAGTTTTTTTTTAAATAATTATTGTAATATTTTAGTAACAAGAGTTTTGTCGATCCTTGCTACCATCGAGTATCTGTTAAAATAGATAAATATATTTTTGTATTGGGTGGCATCCCTGAGTATGCCGTCTAGCGTAGAGTGGAAGTGTCAGTTTATTTCATTGGCCACTCAACGGCCGGTTGACTCGGCGTTGTCGCGAGTCGCAGCCATCACTAACGCGCTGTTCGACATACTTGTCGTACCTAGACACGTTTTATTCAATTTAAACCGGTGTATATATATTTATAATAATGGTAATAAAGAAATAAAATAATAATAATTAAATATTACTATAATAAAATCAACAAATAAATTAAGAATACTGTACATGATAATATTAGCCCTGTATTATACATATCTCACTGCTGGTCACGGGCCTCCACTACTGAATGAGAAGGTTTAGGCCTCATTCCAGCACGCTGGCCTATTGCGGGTTGGCAGACTTCCCTCACCCTCGAAATTCTTTTGGAGAACTTCTTACTTCTAGGTTTGCTCACGATTTTTCCTTCACCGTTAAATCACGCTATAATTAACAATGAATATACTCATGGTTATATTGGCAACTTACTAAGGCTAGAACCAATCACAATTTTTCCTTGAGTTTTCGATTTGAAACGTGAGTGCTACATAGAGTTGCACCTCTGCCTACTTCTTTAGGGATAACGGCGTGAGCTTATGTGTTTTTTAACTCTCTAACCGATGTAATTAGTGCCATCGTTAGGTTTTACGCCTCTTTATTTTCTTTAGATTGTACTATACTTGCATCATGAACAGTGTTCATTTAATGTGCTAATATAATTAAACCAGCATTTAATAATAGCTTGTTTATCACCTCTGCTTCCCCGTTAGCAGAAATATACGTCGCAAAGATAGGAGCAGTAAAGATTATAACAGTTTTAATAAATTTTCCTTGATTATGAGACATAAATCCTTTTTGTGCGAAATTATCAGGAGATTTGCGTTTCGTTTCAACGGATCACAATTTAGATAATGAATTTGGAAAAAAATGTTGATTTTATCATTGGTTGCGAAGTTATTATCTCTTGATTTTTTGGTTTACAAATACTTCTGTACATTTTGAAAGCAAGTTTACGAAATAATTGGTCTTAGTTATAAATATGCGTATAATTAAGGAAGCAGTTTTGTAAATCTTTTTTTTAAGTTATTTTTTTTTATTGAACGACGAGTCGAGCAAGGCGCTCGCTTGATAGTAAGCGCTTTATGGGCAGACGCCCATAAACGGAAGCATCACAACACAAAACGATGAATTACAAAGCACTGAATAACACTGAACTACGCTCGATACCCTAAGACATAATATGTAAAGTTTTATAATGCCTAGTAGTTTCATTGGTTTCAATATCCGAAATTCAACAGCGCTTACACACTGTTGCTTGGTGGCAGAAATAGACAAAGCGGTGGTAAATCTATAATTATTTACATACTCCCTCACGCCTGTGATCCCCAAAGGGGTAGATGGAGGTGTAACTAGTAAGCCCACATTCATGATGTGATATGTGGTGACCTATCGCCATACCGGGCACAATTCCAAACTTTGGGCTTAATATACTGAACATTTATTTACCATTTTCCATCCTGATATATGATACGACCAGATCGCTCGCCTGATGGTAAGCTGTGGACATAAACAATACCATTCAGAACTGGGAATGCAAAGAACTGGATGATACTGCATAGCGCTGGTCATCCGATGCCGTGTTTCACAATTCCCAGTAATGTCCCTGAATTCCATGTCATTCAAATCGGTACACAGCCTGGTTTACTATTGCTTGGCGGCAGAAACAATGGAGTGATTATACCAAGGAAACTCATTCCTCTACTAAAGTAATATAGCAGACATTTCAACATCATATAAAAAACCATTATTCTATAAATACAAATAAATAAATACACCCAACAGTCACACACATAGTCCTGACCCCACAGTAAGATACAAGTCTTGTGTCGTGGGTATCAGGATCTACGAAAGACTCTCAGTCTCACATCACCCAGACCCTGAAATAAATATATGTGGATCACACAAACATTTGTCTCGGTGCGGGAATCGAATCCGCGGCCTCTCGTTTCACAGCCGGCTACTCACCCGCTGCGCTACGGAGGCTGTCATAAAACTTAAAATCCCGTAAATCCTGCAAAGATTGATGATTCAAAATTCGAAAACTAGAGTTATATCGAAAGAAACAAGTAAAGTCGGTATAAATCGTTGATAGAGTAAGTTTTCACATTTCCGAGATACCCTCAGCTCGCCGCGTCGCACGGTGCAGGGTACATTGTCAGTGTTCTCTACAGCGATAGCGGCTTTACGTTTGAGTACAATTGAGATTCAGTTTGGCTGTTGGGGATGAGCTACCAGCGGTTATGATGTATTGTTGACTTATCTGTTTGTGTCGGAAATAATTTATGTTCTGTAAACTGTAGGGGTTAAGAAAATATCTTATGTTAATCAAAGACGCCTATTAAGTTTAAATATTCATTAGCCATTTCAACAATTCGGTTATTTCTCAGAGGCATCAATTGTGATAATTTTTGTACCTACTCAGTAACCGAGCCAGCAATTTCAGTACTCAGTAACGGAGCTTAAAGCATCAACCGGCTTTGAGAGTGGAAATAATCGAATTTTTTGTCTGATCTACAGATAGGTGTTTGTGGGGTCTGGGTTTTGTGAGAACGAAAGTCACTAGTAGATTTTTAGATATACCTTGAATTGGTACAATTATACAGTTTTGATGTTTATTAAGATAAACGTACAGACTATTGTTATTCTGTTTATTACATTGAATTTATTTATTATATTGTGATTTTTTTTAGATCAAGTCGGAGATGTTCTCGAGAAAGGCCAGGTCAGAAGTACCCTAAACCGACTTGCATGCATAAAGATTTATTTGATTTTTTAGTTTTTTTTTTTATTTTGATTTTGAATGAGAATGAAGGAGGCCAAAGAGGTGTGTAAGGATCATAGCAGGTGTAAATCTATTGTCTATCCCCACCCCTATGGGAAACAGGCGTGAGTCCATGTATGTATGTATTATATTGAGGTTATTTACTAAAATTACTAGTAATTAAGAATTTATTATCAGTGAAATTTTTTTTTGAAAATGTTCGCTCCTACCTCTCACACCAAACATAAACTCTTCAGACGGCGGTCAGTAAATTGAATTTCTTATACAAAATTTTATTAGCCTTTTTTAAACATTTTCGACAATACGTCATCCGAATACTCAAGTCTACGTTAACACTCAAACAAGCTAGTTTAGAAATGTCAAACTCAGTAAAGTTTTACTTTAGCAAATTGCCTTCATTTATTATTTACCTAAATTTTGCATCATTTTATTTGAAACGCTCATAAACAGTTGCACTCGCAACCCTTGGTGCGGTCAGTCTATGGATGGGTGACCGCTATGATAATTTAACTGAGCGTCTCCGTGTTTCGGAGGACACCTAAAAAGTCTGCTGTTGACAACTAACAGCAGTCATTAAGCCAAGTCGGAGGCCTACGGGCGGCCTGAAAACTGAAACTAGATTGGTCACCAACCATTCGATATAGAACAGGAATGTAATTTCACACATGGATTACTCAGCACTAGCATTCGTGCCTGAAAATAAGCTCGGCGAATCATCAGAGTACTAGTTGCACCTCTGCCTATACCTTCGGGCATATAGGTGTGAGCTTATTTTTTTATTTTTATCGAAATATGATTGCTTTTCCGCTCCTTTCACGCTTTCAGTAACCTATATAACTTTAGCACAGCCGCTAATCTTGAACGATTTCAAATCAGTTGCAAGTTTCACAAATCACCTTTTCGAATACGGGGAAATCGCCTAGTTAATTTACACAATAATAGCCGCTGAAACTTCCAACACGACATTTAAACCTATCTGATACTAGACAGTAAAACCCATAAAACAATTTAAAATAAGAGTTACGTAAAATCACAACAGACGTCTGGATTTGAGCGGTGCACAAATATTTATTCAACCAATACAAAAGCTGAGAGGTCGACGGCAGTGGGTGGTGATAAATTGTAAAGACAAGATTAAACATGTCATGGGACCCCATTTACTTAACGCAAATTTATGCAAATACCTCGATGGTAATGCCGAGAAGGAGCGTTAAGATGTTTTGTCTCCAATGCAACACTTATGCAGAATTCTTTAAGCCTTGCTCATTGATAAGGGCGTACAATCGGTGGAACTGTATAATTAAATGAATAAGCTTAAGAAACTTAAAGGAAAATAGTCTTCTTCTTCCATCTGCCCTTATCTCACTCGCAGCGGTGTCGGTGCAACATGCTTTTTAATAAGTTACAGAAAGATTTGACTCTATTTCAACATTTTGGAAAGTAGTAATAGTATTAATATGCCACTATTATAAAGTCCTGGTTTTACTAATTTGTTAACAGATCTGGATTCAATTACTTTCAAATCAACATACATCAGCTCTTACACACACTCTTACAAGCTGCTTGCTTGCAGAAATACATAAAGCAGTGATATCAAACCAGTGGACCTCACATACAACGATCTTCCACCTAGTAAAGTTAAATTTATATTGTCTATAATTCAAATTACTCACTAAAATATATCCAATTCTGGATTGTATCGTTTATTATTCTTTCCATTATCGTTATTTCCATTTTAATTTTGTATTCCATAGAGAGTTCATTTTTAATTGAAGCAACTGCAACTCAAATGCCCAATTAGCTAATTAACATTTAGCTCCAGCTACGAATAAACAAACTGGGTCGTCTCTACCTAATAGCCTCGTACTTGTATCGCAGGTGAATTTCAACTGACAATTTTCAAAATTAAAGGCACAATCAACATCACCATAAATTGCTATTACTATGACAAGCTGTCCTAATAATGCTTCCCTCGGCATGAAATCTGGATATATGTGGCTTACTGCATAATAACATCAGGTTTAAGTTAGCTTCACTCAATGGTATAGTGACTAGTGATATAGTATGTTTTTTTATTTGAACACGGCAAAGTGACTGCACTACACCTGATGGTAAGGGTAGTGCAGTCCAAAAAACACTAGTGACCACCGACAGACAATTAGTTTATCGGTGGTCACTAGAATCATGCCGGCCTGTACCCTCTTCGGAGAGGGAAGAAGCAAGTCGGGAGGCCTGCGACAAGACAGGCGGATGACCGATGCAGGCATTTAGCATTTTGGCTGAGAAATGTTTTTTTTTATCCGAGCACGGTAAAGTGACACTTCAATTGATGCCTACCACTTCGAGGATACAGGAGTGAGTTCATATTATGTTTATATTAAGTTAGATAAGACTTCAAAAACTTCATCGCTATGATACGTGTACGCACGTCTTGATGGCAAGTCGCTCTATTGTACCTGAAATAGTGTTGCTAGACCCAATTTTTGAAGTGAAACTTCTTTAGAATCGTTGTGATTTGAAAATTTGATGAAACGAAAAAGGCGTCAAGAGGTTGGAAAGAAACAAGATCTTAAGTATGTAATGTATAATGTAGTAAATATGAAATATATGTAGTAAATATGAAATGTAATACTTCGCATTAAAATTTTAAATAATTTTTAAGCTTGGTAAAAGTATTATAAAAATAATAAACATTTTAATTATCCTAATACCACTGACACTCTATTTTTATCTCATTCTCTTGTCGGCTACTTTTCTGAAGTTTCACTTCTGCCGTGTGTGAATTGCACACACACACTTCTTTTGTTTTTTTAAATAGCGGGACTTGAATGAATAAAGCGGGACATGGATGTAAAACGTCGGACATAAAGTAAAGTAAGAATGATTAAAATGTTTTAACTACCACCATTAAACAAAATAATCTTACCCTCTTAAAGTCACTCAAGCTTATTATGTACTTCTGCGAGTCTGTGGTAATACGCTAAAATTACATAGGGAGAAAAAGTGATATTTTCAAGAAGTGTTAAAAAGCGAGATGTCTAGTAAAAGGGGGACATCTGATAACACTAGTCTGAAACTACTTCGGTTTGCGGGATTGTGTTCATGACTTTATTATCTAACACTCTTTATGTCTATTTGTGCTTAATCATAATTTCATACTATGATTACCTTGTTCAAAAACAGCAAAAATCTATAAATAATAAAAACTCCATGTCATTATTAAAAATCCTTAGGACTACGCAACTACATTTTGCACCACACTTATACAACCAAAGGTAAATGCTTTCAGTCAGTGACACGAACACGGCTCATTAAATAACAAAACAACGCATCCAATCAATCATAATACAATACGATGGTATTAGTACAGGCGCACTGATCTCCGTACTGACCATCGCCGATCAATCAAACCGAGCCGGCTAAATGCCTCATTCTAGAATACAAACTCTGGAAACCGCAATCAATATTGAACCCTGCAATCCAATTAATAAAGCTGAAGTTGCTACTGGTGATAAAGATGCACAGAATACCCACAATGGAGTGATTAATGAAACACACAGCGGTATACACGACGCAGTGTCTAATCGGTGCTGTGATAGATTGACAGAAATAATAGTGGCGATATAAAAAAGTGTAATAAAGACCTTAAGTGGTTTGGAGCCGGCATCGTGTTTGACTCCTCAAACTGACAGGCGAACACAAATTTGATTAAAGTAACGCGGTTCAGTGCCAGGGTTGCGTCTGCTCGGCCGTGCGGTGAAATAATTCTGGGAGCAATCACTTGGCAAACATCACAACTCCCTTCGGTGTTATTAAGACGTCGCTTCTAGATGTTATATTTAGTTATTAAGCCCTACAGACGCTTTATTAATACTGGCTCTGTGTTGCTATTTTAGCCGAGAGATGTTTCGTAATTGAATATAACTATCTACTTACTTAATCTTTATTGAATAACTATATTATGCTTTAATAATTACAATGTTCATGATACCGGAGACGATTAATATAGATTCAATGGATTAAAGACTTTCTTTATGAACATTGCATCCATATTAAAAATAAACAGAAACTGTTAAATTAACCGTAAAGTAAATCTTTTCCATTCTCTAGAAATATTTTTGACGCGTAATCAACTTTTATTATCTTCTTTTTTGGGTTGACGCTAAACTCAATCTTCATTTAATTTTTAATCATGTCAATGCTTGTATACCGGTTTCAGGAAAAGAAAGTCCAATTTTCAAGAATGACTTAAGCTGGCGAAAAATTCCAACTAATCGAATTTTTCATTCCAATCCACTCAATGCGATGAAATATTGTGCATTTCGTAAATGACACCTACCAATTCCGTTTCTTCGGAAATGTTTACAAAAGTTAATTCCCTCTGTTTCCCATCGCTTTAAACTCAGCAAACGTCTCATTTGCAAATGGAATCGTGTCGTGGGCCGAGCAATTTGGCTTAAGCGAAACCCTTAGCGCGTCGTTTTCAAGAATGGTGCTTGGGAAAAACACTCGTAATATTTATGGGTACTTGGTCTTTCTTGATAAGACGCTGCAGATGTTAACTGGTATCAAGTTTGTGTAAGAGTGATTTAGGTTTGGATCGTGTTGTAGTTTTTTCTAAGTTTTACACAAAATGTATGACATTTGTTCATTTGTTATGCAATTATTAAACATATTTTGGCACTGCTGATGAGTTAGTTTTTTTATTAGCTTGATATACACCACGCCTGCAGTACAAATACAGATACTGCAAACACAGAACTCTAAATTAAAAAGTACTTCATGGCACTGGTCTCTGTCCGGCACCCCGAGATATAAGTTGTTAAGCCTCATAAGGCCCAGTAATTTCACTTGCTTGAATGTCATTTAAACCGAAACATAACAGTACTTATACACTGCTGCTTAGCAGCAGACATAGACAAAGCGGTGGTACCCAGACAAACTATCAGTAGAGTCATGCGGTTGACAGTTTTGTCTACAGCATGAATGGGCCGGCTCGACCGGGTCGTTACCACTGTCTCACAGAAAACTGACGTAAAGTATCGGCAAGCTGATGCGTTTCGTATAGTGAGTGAGATACTCGGAGGCCCAAATCCCCCCTCCTCCTTCCCAATCCCTTAATTATCCCTTCCCTTTGATGTCAGCAATGCCCTATGATTCTTCTAGTATTGTATTGGCATACATGGGCGTTGGAGATCACTTATCATCAGTTCACCTACTTGCTCGATTGCCGGTTTATACTATTAAAAAAGTAGCCATTCTATCATAAATATGTAGCACAATAAAAGAAAACATCTTTTTTCCCACATAATTTTCATCTAAAACAAGCATCTGCTCTCTTTAACAACAAACTAGTTGGACTGTAATTAGTCGTGTGATAACATCCCCTGCTGGTTGTCTGCACCGTCTTAAAACAGTTGCGAGAGAAAAACTTTAATGAAAACTACAAAACGGTAACTAGATAAAAGCTTGCAGTATTACAGACATGCAAGAAAAGTGTGAATAGAAGGATTGCTCTGTCGTAAAAATATATAAATAGTACGAAACGTTTTGTCTACAGCATGAATGGGCCAGCTCACCCGGGTCGTTACCCCTGTCTCACAGAAAATCGACGTAAAGTAGTAAGTGAGATATCCGGAGGCCCAAATCCCGCCCCTTCCTAATCCCTAATTATCACTTTCCTTTAAGGTGGGCAACTTGCCTATGATTCTTCTGGTATTGTGGGTGTACATGGGTGGTGATGATCATTTACCATCAGGTGACCCACATGCTAGTTTGCCGGTCTATGCTATAAAAAAGTAGCAATAACACAATTTAAGAAAACAATATATTTTCCCACATAATGACCATGTTAAACAATCATCCTCCGTCATCAGTTCTTAACTAAATTTATATGGGACCACATCGCAGCTAAACATTATCAAATGAAATATTTTTGAACTAAATCGGTCTACAATTGGCGCATAAATCTATCTAAACTAATATTATGAAGAGGAAAGATTTGATTTTTTGCACTGAATAGGCTCTGAAACTACTCAACCGATTTGAAAAATTCTTTCACCATTAGAATCGTACATTAATCCTGATGAATATAGGGTACTTTTATCCCAGAAAAAATCATTCACGCGGGCGGAGCAGCGGGCAACAGCTAGTCATACATAAAAAAGCAAAACAAAAAACATACGCCACCACGCCACGCGCTGGCCTAATTCGGGTTGGCAGACTTCACAAACCTTCGAAATTCATGTGGAGAACTTCTCGGGTGTGCAAGTTTCCTCACGATGTTTCCTTCACCGTTAAACCAAGCGATAATTAACAATTAACATACATGTTACTTAGAAAAGTCAAAGGTGTATGCTTTTGAGGTTGGTTTCGAACCTGCGATTTTCGTCTTGACAGTCCGTACCACTCCCCGCTGAGCTATCGCTGCTAATAATATAATTCGATATTTTACTTAGAAATCTGTAGTCAATATATTGCGGTATCACGAAGCGAGAACTCACGAGGTAACAGAGTCTCGTTACGAGGCGATAGCGAACTTGTAACAGGCGATACACGGCTATGTGGAGTTTTTACTGTACACGGACAGGTATGTTTCTAGCAGTTGTTATCCCGCTTCTTGCAACATTTACACATGTACGATACAGGATACAGCTCGTACTTTCCGTTTTACGAGGCGACAAAATCTGACTGGCTGAATTCTGATTCCGCAAAACAAATAGAGTGGAACCTATTTGGAATGATGAATTGGTTAATTTATTATTAATGCATCAAATAAAATTAAATGTGTCTGCTTTGGTGCGCGTTTGTAATGCATACGCGGTAGGTACGGATTCGATCCCTGGGTTGGGTAAAAGTGATATTGGATTCAATCACGAAATGTTCAATATCAACCTAGAGTCTGGAGTTTGTGCCCGGTATGGCGATAGCGCCTAATATCCTATCATGGGACGGAAATAAACTCGGCGAAATGTGGATGTACTGGCTACACATCTGCCTACCCTTTCGAGGATTACAGGCGTGAGTGTATATCTATTTATGTACAAATTATATATCAATGATTTGATATTAAAATTGATTTCGAGACCATCAACGCAAATATAAAATCTTTGGAATATTTCCGATGCTAATCAAATTGCTACAAAACGACTATGCTAAGATATTGAACTTTTTGTTAATAGCCAGGCATTTTTCTCACCGAAAATAGAAGATAAATTACGTATTTGCCGTTTTCTGCTGATATTAAGTAAAGAAAAAATATCGCACGGTCAATAGTGGTAACTACGAAGTGACGAGGCGAGGGACGGGAGAATTTATCCTTCGCAGCTCCCTGGAGGACGTTCTTATCGAACCAACTTATAGTTGATATACAAGTTTGTATTACGAAGCTATCAGAGTATTTTATGGGGATTTTTTTGAAGTAAGCGAGGTTAAGAGATATGGGATGCAGTCATTGTAATAGTAGCAGCTGAGATGTAGATCGATATAGTTTAGACGCTAAGATTGTATAGCAATTGAAACTAATATTATTCTAAGTTAGACTAACTCTTCTAAGTTAGTCTTTTTAATGACAAATTTTCCGTACTTGACCTGTCATAAGCGCTTTCTTAGCCTACATGATTAATAAAGATTTTGATTTTAAAAACCGGTGAAACCGAATATAAGATTTCAGTTACATAGTGTCCAGTGATTTCACTGATTACAATATCCTTCCAACGGGAAAACAATAGTGCTTACATACTGCAGTGCTGCTGGGACAAATCGGGAGTGCTCATGCAAATAATCTCTCACTTACGAGGATCCTGTCCTTGTAACTAGCATTAAAGGAAAGTTTATCAAACTCTTTTCAAAACGTACTGCTACACCAGATCAGAAACCATCATCAATCGCCTGTAATCTCCATGTCCGCGAGGATATGGGGTGGTCATGCGATGTCATAACACTAGTTCCTTCCGCACAATTCAAAGGCATTCACACGAGGATCCCTTGAGCATGTCAGTACATTAATCATGTGGCGGATTCTTCCAGTTTTTATGTAAGGCAATGCTACTCATCGTTAAACATGTTGTCTAATTCATTTGTTGGCTATGTTATGTCTATGTTTATTACTTTATAGACATTGTATTGTTTTTGGCATTTTGTAGGAATTCTGTTTTGCCGCACCTTTTTTTCCACCAAAAAACTGAACAAGGTTCTCAATTTGAAGAGTATATTTTTTTGTATGTATAACTATGCGTAACTTATCACAAATTAAATCGTGTTTGACAATTTTTTTTTATTCGAAAGGGTATAGTTCAAGGTTGGTTCAGCAAAGTTGGTCTTCAAAAATAGACAAAGCGGTTGTACCAACCTAGGCGGCCTTTCCCATACGAGAGACCTACCTAGTAAAATATCCTATCATAAAATAGCCTATCTCTCTATCTACATATAAATTAAGACCCAAAGTGGAGAAACTGATAAAGTCTAATTTATTCAAAGTCACCAACCGAGTCCGTGAATAGGAAGCTTAAGTCCGGCGGATCAATGGCTGCCGACCCTCACCGGTCCAGTGAAGATAGCAAGAATAGATGATTTAATGCTTAAGGAAGTGCTTCAGTTATGAATAGTTTGGGTAACTGGCTGATAAAAAATATACTGGCGTTGTGCTATTTATTAAGTTTTGAATGGATTGACGTGGATAGCATTGTTGGGATCTCTAAAAATTTTAATACTATAGTCATATTTATCATCTTATGATAAATTGTTTGTCACTGCTAATTTTCCTAGTTTATTTTCCTCCAGTAAAAATTAGGTGTGCTATGATTTTAACTCTCGCTCCTTCTCTCCCTCTCTGTGTGTGTGTGTCTGTGTGTGTGCGTATGTGCGTGCGTGCATGTGCATATGTGTGTGTGTGCGTAACGTTTGTTTTGTTTGAAAGTTGGTACTTATAGATATTTTTCTAATTATCTTTGAGATTATTAATTACTGTAAAATATGGAATTTAATCTATTTTAATCTAATGAGTTCAGCGAAATAAAAACAATATCTAAATTTGTACATGATGTGGGTTGAAGAGTTATTGCATATTTGTATCCATTTGTACACCCCAAAGGAAAACCGTAGAGCACCAGTTTGTTTAATTTTAACATCTATGTATAATATACATGTGTTTAAAAATAAATTATTCAAATTCTGATGTGTATAAACAACCACTGCCTACGTGAATTCAAGCCAAAATATTAATAAAATGTACATGTATACGTAGGCGGTTCTACAACGGGTTTTTATTAATTTTCCTCACGAAAAACTTGTTACTTATCGTATAATTTATTCATGTCGTTAAAATTGTAAACGCTATCACGAAATATATTTGTTAATATTTTGTAATTTGAACATAAATTCATATGTAATTAGTTTATTATGATAATATAATAATTTGTATGTTAAGGTACAAGTCGTCAAGTTTCAAATAATATTTGTAAATAAAGTTGTAGTTTTTGAAGAAAAATAGTGATTTTGTGTTTTTCACATTTATAATTAGTTCACTTACAACTTTATTCGTTTTTGTTAACAATCAAAGAATTTTATTTAGTTTTCCTTAAGTTTTGTCACGACTAACTGTAAAGGTGTAGTAATTATGTAAAAAGGTTGACTTTGAACTCAAACAGAACTAAAGTAAATGGTCAAGTGAAATTTCTGCCAAAGCGTATTTATTGAAATAAAATAGTAATAATAATTGAGCTTTTACTTCTTATCAAATATCCTGACGTCAAATAATCATTTAAAGTCTTAGGTTGTATGTTCTAGGACTTTCGGGGTTACTTTTATGTGTAGAAATATTATATTTGTATTTTATAAATCACTGTCAAATATTAATACAATTAACAATAATACCAGCCAGATCGCGCAGTTGTATTGCGTACGCAGTACGACTGCTATGCCAAGGCCTCAGGTTCGATCCCCGGGTCGGGTAAATTGATATTGGGATTTTCTCTCACGAAATGTTCAGTATCAGCCCGGAGTCTGGAATTGTACCCGGTACGGCGATAGGCTCGTTCCCTATCACATCATGGGACGGAAATAAGCTCGGCGAAATGTGGGTGTATTGGTAACAGCCCTGCCTACCCCTTCGGGGATTACAGACGTGAGTGTATTTGTAATAGCAGCTCTGTATTAGACTGACCATCTACTGGGTATTACTCATGAGAGGAGTAAGGCTTTAGTCCTCTCGCTACCCTAGCCCCTAATGAAGGTTGATAGACTTCATATACCTTTGAAATCTCGGGTATGCAGGTTTCCTCAAGATGTTTCCATCACCGTTAAAACAAGCGATAATTATTATCAATGAGAATTCACTGTGTGAACGTAACTTCGAAAAGTTAGTGGTATGTGTACAATGGTTGGTTTCGAACCCACGATTTCCGTTTTAGAGTCCGTACCACTTCTCACTAACCATTGAAATTAATAAAAGAATACCTACCATTATATCGTAAATATGTAATTTTCTCAAAATTTAATTTTAGTTGAAACAAACGGACATTAACTGTCCGCTACAAACTTCGCTTTAACTCATTATAGTTTATTAAACTGGTGCTACACACGTTAGAGTTAATGAAGACATTAAGCTTTGTGTTGACAGACGCATGTAATAGCTAATATTTTATTAATTTTAAGTTTCACCTGACCATTTGGTAGTGAGGGGGAACAGAACACAACGATGTCGATATTTTTTCAGATCCGATAAGAGCTATGGGTTTGGAACATCATTATCGCCGCTATCATTGACCCGAGGTTGTCTGTTACAAATTAACCGTTAGCCATCACGCTTGTGTCTGTATGATTCTTACTTACACCGTCCACCGTTTTTCTTTTCTTTTTTGTTCTTGTTGTCGAATTTTGAATTACAAAGCACTGCAGCATTCCGACACATACGATGTTAAGTCTCATAATGCCCGGTAATTTCACTGGCTTCAATTTTCTTTAAACCAAAATACAACAGTGCTTACAAACCCAAAACCTACCATCAAGTCATGTCGCAAGCATAGGTCAAGCTTATTGTCCCGTATTGCTTACTCTTTCTGTCGCAGACATAAATGTTTGTCTAATAATTTTATATACTGAATAGTACTTAACTTCGACATTTAAAGGCCATACTAAATATCTTAGTACAAATAATAAACAAATTCACGTTTATAATAGCGTGGGTTGAGATATGAAAATATTACGACGGCTTGTCAAAATTACGATCTTCGTGCGTTGTATAACCACTTGCAAGTAATACACGTTTAGACTTAGATAAATATCGTTTGTGCCGACGTTTTGATGTCTATGGGATTTCTAATAAAGGAATTATGATAGAAAATTGAGTACATATTCGCAAGATTAAGGTAGGGTTAAGTTAATATGGATTAAGTAATGTATTTTGTAGTCGTTTATGAGCTTTCCTCATATTTAGCATAATATTAAAAACGCATACACGTAGGGTATAGGGGTTTTAATACAGAACCTCGCTATCTTTTTTTTTATAGAATAGGCCGGCAAACGAGCAAGTGGGTCACCTGATGGTAAGTGATATCCACCGCCCATGTACGCCCACATTACTAGAAGAATCATGGGTGCGTTGCCGACCTTAAAGGAAAAGGTTAATTAGGGATTGGGAACGAGAGGAGGATTTAGGCCTCCGGATATCTCACTCACCGTACGAAACACAGCAGCAAGCCGCTACTTTACGTCGGTTTCTGTGAGGCAGTGGTAACGACCCGGTCGAGCCGGCCCATTCATACTATAGATAAAACTGTGTACAGGGTGGCTCTACCGCTCGAGATTCTTAGATTATTATCAGCTTAAATCACGAAAATAGTAGGTCGCTCGTCTGGTGGTAAGCACCATACATGGCCATAAACAAGTACATCACGTTAATAATTACCTAACTAAGTACCTTATCAAAAAGTTTGATATTTATCGATAAATTCCACTCTCATCCCTATAATCTACTGTTGTATTAGACACAGGTATTAATATCGAGTCGATATTAGTAGTCACACGCTACATCGTAGTTAATGACCCATTTTAATTAAATTGTACAATGCCCTCCCAACAGAGGCCCTATTAACACCAGCTACGACTCTATAAAGGCTTATGGGAACATTTTTTTGTTTAGTTTTATTATCGATGCGTAATATATGGTCGAACCCTTTTTTGTTGGTTGAATTTTTTGATTACTTAATTTCTTGTAAATTGTGTTTTTTTAAGGTTGTTCCGCGGCTTTGTTTGAAGTTAGTTAGGGAATTAAGCGTTTTTTAGTATAATGTCTATTCTATGTTTTATTTTGTTACACAAATGCGACATATTGTAGTAGGATTGAAATAATAATGTTCTTCTTTTTCATTCACATATTATTATAAACAATATCTTATGCAATTAATAATAAATAAAACACATTAGGTCCAGTGTAGTCACTTTGCCGTGCCAGAAAAAATAAAAACAACAAAATAAACACTGTTTCAAAGAAACTAGTCATTCATGCTGTAGTCAAAACTGTCTACAGCGTGGCTCTACCACTCAAAAACTCTATCCAAACAGATATAAGTCTTGAGACACTGATCTAAAATTTAACGATAAAATTCTAGGCAAATTCATGAAAGATTTCTGAATTATATAATACTATCTTCTATAAAAATACATAGCTTAAAATAACCTAAAAGTAATATAAAAAAACAATCAGAACCAAAAACTACTAAAGGAAATTTATGTGAGACTATCTCAGGCAGTCAGAAGCAGTACGTAATATGGAGGCTATATGAAAGGAATCCCTGTATGACAAGCGAGGAGACTCGTAAACCTGTTTTATAATTCTAATTCTGAGAATTGTGGGAAGTGCGTTTTGAGTTCAAAGTGTAAGTGTTCCGTGGATTTTTTCTAGACCGGATTATACTTGTTTTTTAATCCCTGTTAATTGTCTGTTATGATTATAATTTCAGTCAGAACAGAGTAGTTCAGTCTTACTGTCAAGCGTCTGTAGATTATTTACTAAAATTTAGGTTATATTTTTCATCTTAGTATAGTTTTTTCATTATGGGCTAAGTATATCAATGGGGTCCCTAGATATTCAAGTTCTAGTGAAAATTACTTTTTTGTCAAGCATACTTGATTGTTTAGATGCATATTTCACAACATTCAGTTTGCTACGGAACGTAATGGCGATTATATGCTACATGTGCGGAAAATGACTGGATGACAAGCATGGTATGTTTAACTGTCTTCCAAAAGATGCTACCGCCTTTTATTGCTTTTTATATTTAACCAACTTCAAAAATGAAGTAATTCTCAATTCGTCTATAAACATTTTTATTTCCCTCCTAGCTCCGACAAATATACACTTTTTGGGTTTTGTTTGACTAGCTTTTGCTCGCGGCTCCGCCCGCGTGATCTGCTTTTTCTGGGATTTCCGAGATAAAAAGTAGCCTATCACCCAAGTCAGCTCATACCCTGTCTGTATACCAAATTTCATCAGAATCCGTTCAGTAGTTTCAGCGTGATTGACGGTCAAACATCCAAACATCTAAACAAACAAACTTTTACATGTATAATATTAGTAGGATTAACATCTGACACCGGAAGCACGATGAAAAATGGGAGACTCTTCAACAAAAACAGCAGACACACTGCAATTCAGGATTTAAAGTAGTTTTTTGAAATTTTGAAACATCGCATTGTCTTTCCACATTTGATGGACTCGCTGGTTAGAAAAATGTAACGGAACCCCAAAAACAATTCGCATTTTACCACCAAACATTCTGCGACGTGTTATTCCGGAGAAGACGTTTGCGCGAGGTCGCAAGTGATTTGTGTACGTAACACGGGTAACCTACTCAAAAACCACCCCCACCCTCGCGGTGATAAATTATACCGACACCTACAAGATTTAAAAAGGCCGCATAAATTATACTCACGGAGATTCCAAGATGTGAATATTATTTTTAGTCGACGATTGGATTATTCTGAAAATTGTTGACATTTTCGCTCTTTAAAGATTTCAGCATTTGGACTTTTAAAGTGACTTTTTAGGCAAAATTAAAAAGGTACTAACAAAACTCTATTACAAAACCTACGCCTATCCCTATCTCGCCTATCTCGCCTACCTATCTGTCTTGCATTTTGAGGATTCAATATGTTAAACCATAGTAGGTAACCGGTTGCAATTTTCTTAGAATCTAATATGTCCTGACTTTTTTCGGTCTTCCATTATCCCGACTTAGAGTCAGGGTCGGCCTTCGTACGGCTGGTGCCAATAAACGATCTTAGTTTGATTCTCCGGATAGATAGCACGAATGCGCCAATCATGTAACCGGTGTTTTTATGAATTGTTACTTCAAATATCGATATTCCATACACTAAGATATAAATTGCGCCTTATTGTATCTAAATAATATTTATTTGATTGAATGATGAGACGAGCAAGGCGCTCGCCTGATGTTAGGCGCCACGCTTGCCTATAAACAGAACCAACACCAAACAGATCTTTGAATTACGAAGCACTGCATGATACTGAACTGCGCTCGTAACTCCGAGACATAAGATGTTAGTCTCATAATACCCAGTAATTGCACTGGCTTCAATGTCCTTCAAATCGAAATATAACAGTGCTTACACGCTGTTGCTTGGCGATATAAATAGACAAAGTGGTGGTACCAACCCAGACGGCTTATCGCATACGAGGGACCTACCACCTTGTAAAGTAATCCCATTAAAAGCCAGCAGTATACTCACGAGAAATAAAAAACCAATTTGAATAGAAGGTATTTCAATAGTTATTAGTTGAAAGTTCTTTACAAACTGCGCGCAGTTCGGGTTAGTTCTCTGTCGGCCTCATATTTAAATAATCGTCTTGAATCTTTCAATTATTTCCTTTTAGAAAACTCTCTCCATTGTTCCCGCGATGGAACGCGCTTCCTACCGGACTTTCAGCTAGCGGAGATACGGCGCCAGCGGGGACGTACTTTGGTAGGGGTCAAGGGGGAAATCCAATACATTTATTAGATATTCTTTTCTATATTGAATAGGTAGTGGTCTAGTGTCAAAGTTTATCAAACATCCCGAAGGCCTTCAACTTAGCATAACGACTGCTAACAATTGATAATTGCGACCGATTTTTTACGTGCGCTCAGAAGCACAGAGACGCTCGGATGAAATGCCACTAAGCGGTCACCCATTCATGGACTGACCACGATACCATTAACTTATCTGTGCAATGCAGTATAAAAATAATATAGTCAAAAGCATATTTTATGAAATTTTTCCCGCAGTATAAATAATCCTGAATCCGGCTCCGTCCTAGTCAAACTAACTAGGAAATATGCCGCATAAGAATGCACTAGGCTGATAAAGCGCTCGGAGGTAATGAGCTTAATTCGCAAGCGGCACGCCGCGCCGCCGCGGTCCGCGCTAATGATTCGACACTCACCACCTTAACGTAGAACATTTTTACACTCATTATGCAGTAATTTGCCTTACAAGATGTAAAATTTATCCCTCTGTAAATAATTTAGCTTACGGCTATACTTCAAAGCGCTGCTTCATACAGAATGTTTAAGCGAAATTCTTAACTCCAGAATTTAAAATACGAGATGGTTCTAGCTTTAGAAAGTTTTAATTTATTTATATTTTTCTCATTCTTCTTCTACCTACCTTTATCCTAGTGGGATCATATGATGTCACAGAAAAACTCGGCTTGTAGTTTTTTAAGACCAGCAGCCTGTCTAAAGTCAACCCTTCTGGGGAAGAAACAACCAGACCGGAAACTAATATTTGTGGGTCAAACAAACATTTGGCTGGGTGCGGGAACCGAACCCGCGGTCTCACACTTCACACACCGCCACGGAGGCTGTCAATTTAATTTATTTATATAAAGATTCCTTATTTGATTATTTAATTTATGCATCTATCGTATTCCTGAATATGTAGTGCATCCAAATGTATGTTATAAATTTTCGTTTTCTGTCGTTCCACAACAGAAAAAAAGAACTCGATTATTTTAAGATGTTATACCTTGAAACTTTTATCTCTTAACCTACTTTCAAAACACCACTGGAAGATCACCCAACTTTTCTTAAAAATCATAACTCAAGATTACAAAATCTAGATCGAATAATTCACAAAAGTTAAGAGTTATAGGCACAGATAGCTATAAGTTAGTAACCTAACCGAGTAGAGTAATGAAACGAGATTAAACGGCTCAGCAACGGGACAAGGCTTTAGGGAGCCACATCAAAAGTAAAAACCTACATCAAAGTACGTAGTAAAAGAGTAAATAAACCATGGGGTTATTACGTGTCTTGCTATAGCAAAGCATAGCGAAAGATACACATTTTTTTTATAGCACAGGCCGGCGCATACTCCTCGTACGAGTAAGTATACGCCCATGTACGCCCACAATACCAGAAGGATCATGGGTGCGTTGGCGACCTTAAAAAAAAGGGATAATTGGGGATTGGGAAGGGAGGTCGGTTTGGGCCTCCGGATATCTCACTCACCGCACGAAACCCAGCAGCAAGTCGCTACTTTACGTCAGTTTTCTGTGAGACAGACATATAGTCGATAGGCACAGGGATACAAGAATGTGCTCCCATATCCGCCCCGAACATCCATTAAGTTATGTCGCAAGCCCCTCAGGATATACTCTAGCTGATCCTGGAACGCGACCCACACAATGTATGTGAGTCTCTATGGCAGGTTTTAACACCATGTGTACGGTGGTCACTATTCGGACGGATATGAATATCCTGCCACCAGGTATATTGAAGTAGTTTATTAACTTCGGCTTTTACAGTGTAATTTCTGCTAGTTTTGTCTGGAACTCCCTGCCACGTAGTTTTCAAGCGCTGTAACCTGTCCTTTTTTGAACGAACGATTCAGGCAATAACATTGCTATTGCATGATACGTAATAAGTCAACCGGCGTGCTTTATTACGCGAACAGACACAAAGCCGGTATATGTAAAGCCGTATGGTCGTGGCGAGTGCGTGCCGTGCCAAACTGCGCATTCCTGCCCTATAGCCTGCCTGGATAACGGTCAATTAGGACTGCCTACGTACGAAATGACGGCTTTGCGTTATGTTTGTTTGGAGATTGTACAGGTTTTCGATTTGCATAGTTCATAATAGTAAATCTGTACAATATTTAGGAATTATAGATTATGTGTATTAGTATTCCTGAAAGAATAGGGTTATTGGAAGTTATTTTTAACTTCCGACGCAAAAAGAAGTATAGCGGTGAGTGAGATATCCGGAGGTCGAAATTCCCGTCCCTTGTGCAATCCCATAATATCCTTTTCCCATAAAATCTGCAACGCGTCTATGATTCTTCTAGTATTGTGGGCGTTGCTATAAAAAAAATTGGTGTGTGTCGTGGGACACCAGGTAGGAACGAAGTTCCTTCGGCTAATGTAGAATCGACACAAATTGTAAAAAATACAAATTATCAACTAAAATAACAAAATATGTCTCTTTATTTTTGTTTGACAACATAAAATTACATAGAAATAGAATAGAAAAATAGAAATAAAAAAAAGACGTGTAGCACTCGGAGACTGCCGCGGTAAAGCTATTGTATAGCATTTTTTATCAACTTATGTAATCTATATATATAAAAATGAATCGCTGTGCGTGTATCTCGCCAAAACTCGAGACTGGCTGTACCGATTTGGCTAATTCTGATCTTGAAATATTTGTGGAAGTTCAGGGAAGGTTTACCCGGTGAGAAAAAATGAGTAACATAAATAATAAGTAAAGGAAAACACTAATAACGACAACTTAATTTTCCAGTACAAACTGTTCCTGGGTATGAAACACTTGATGTCTTTTTGATGACAGGACAGGATAGGACAGGACAGGACTGGACTAGGGACCGGACTGGACTGGAGACAGGACTGGACTAGGAACCGGACTGGACTGGGGATCGGACTGGACTGGGGATCTGACTGGACTGGAGACCTGACTGGACTGGATACCTGACTGGACTGGAGACTTGACAACTGGGGACCTGACTGGACTGGGGCCGGACTGGACTGCGGCCGGACTGGACTGGGGACCAGACTGGACTGGGGATCGGACTGGACTGGGGACTGCCTGGACTGGGGACCGGACTGCAGCCGGACTGGACTGGGGCCAGACTGGACTGGGGACCAGACTGGACTGGGACCGGACAGGACTGGGGACCCGGACAACTGGGGTATGGATTGGGGACCCGACAGGACTGGAGACTTGACGGGACTGGGGCCTTACTGGACTAGAGACTGCCTGGACTGGGGACCGGACTGCAGCCGGACTTGACTGGGGCCAGACTGGACTGGGGACCAGACTGGTGCCGGACTTGACTGGGGCCATACTGGGCTGGGGACCGGTCTGGACTGGGACCGGACAGGACTGGAGACCCGACAGGACTGAGGACCGGACAGGACTGGGGACCCGACAGGACTGGGGACCGGACTGAACTGGGGACCGGACTGGACTAGAGACCGGACTGGACTGGGGACAGGACTGGACTTGGGACTTGACTGGACCGGACCGGACTGGAGCCGGACTGGACTGGGGCCGGACTGGACTGAGGACTGACTGGTCTGGTGACTGACTGGACTGTGGACCGGACTGGACTGGGGACCGGACTGCAGCCGGACTGGACTGCGGCTGGACTGGACTGGGGCCAGACTGGACTGGGGACCGGACTGGAGTTGGACTAGACTGGACTTTATTTTTGTTTTTTTATTGTCTAGCCCGGCAAACGAGCAAGTGGGTCACCTAATGGTAAGTGATCTCCACCGCCCATGTACGCCCACCACTAGAAGAATCATGGGCGCGTTGCCGACCTTAAAGGAAAGGGATAATTAGGGATTGGGAAGGGGAGGGGATTTGGGCTTCCGGATATCTCACTCACCGTACGAAACGCAGCAGCAAGCCGCTACTTTACGTCGGTTTTCTGTGAGACAGTGGTAACGACCCGGTCGAGCCAGCCCATTCATGCTGTAGACAAAACTGCCTACAGCGTGGCTCTACCACTCAAATCAAACTCTCTTTGTTATTTGAAAAAAGAGTTATAATTAATTCTGTAAGTTCCATAAGATTCTAAAAGATGGAGGTGTAAGGTAATTTATCGGCTGAATTGAGTAAGTATCCAATACATGGCGCATACTGTATTGAATGGTTTACTACAATATAATTTAACCTATACCTTAGGCACAGCAACGCGTGGCCGGGTCCGCTAGTTATAAATAAAAACTTATTAATTTAGACTTAGACTGGCTACTAAACGGTGGACGGCCGTGTTCTATAATCAAAAATTCAAATTCAAATTTCAAACCGCGTCTACATTTCCAAATGTCATAAGTTTCTATCTGTTTTATTAACGGAATTTCGACTTTAACTTTGTATGCTAGATATCAAATTAAGTTAAAAAAAAGTCTCATTTAACGGTTTTATTCCACGCATTTTTTCCACGCATTTTTCTTACGGTTTTACTATCACATTTTTTTCAGTTCGGTCACGCAGCGAAATCCCTATCCCCTCCAAGCCTGCCGTAAGGAACTTCGTTCCAAAAATTGTATAATCATTTTAATAATTTATAGCGATAGTGTCTGTCAAGACTCAAGCCGCAGGTTCAAAACCAGCCCCAACAGCATTTATACCTCTGACTTTACTAAGTTACGTCGTGTATATTAATTGTTAATTATCGCTTGCTTTAACGGTAAAGGAAACCTGCATACCTGAGAATTCGATAAGATTTTTCAAAGGTATCTGAATTCCAAATTGCATTAAGCCAGCATGGCGGAATAAGGCCTAACCCCTCTTATTCAGTAGAGGAGGCCCGTGCTTAGCAGTGGGACGTGTATAATACAGGGCCAGTAAAAAAAAACAAAAAATACAGCTACACTACATCCCGTTGTAGCTGTAGGTAAAAACACACACATTTTAGTACACATTTACATGCGGGAGCTCATACAGAGACATAGTAAAGTCTAAGGCCCCTAAAAACACGGGACCGTATAAAATCAAATGAAGATAAAACACAAGGGACAAATGTACATAAAAAGTTAAATTTCACAAGGAAAGTTGCCAAAAATCTACATATTGGTCATATGAAGCCAAACATTTGGTGCCTTTTGTATTTGAATTGCTTTAGATAAAAAAAAATCTTTAGTTCGCTTGATACTAAATTCACAACAATAGAAAACATTGCAGAATTTAGTCGGACATCAATATTGGAATATAGGTAGGGTCCGAATACTTCATACCGATAGTGGTCCACGTAACTACGTTATCTATAAATGTTGAAATAAGTAAATACAATACAACAAAAACCTAATGTCAACTGATGGCACTGTTAATTTTACATCTTTATTGGCAAAACCTATAATTTTAAAATTATTTGTCTATTTTTCGTTAATAGCGGTAAACATAAGCTTAAAATGATGTTTAAAAATTTAATGAAGAATTATGGAAGTACGGCGTTCCGACAAAAAATACCTTTAAGAAATTAGCTTATTCTAAATAGTACATTTAATTAATCATTATACTTACATATTACATTTTATTAATTACACAAAAAAAATGTCCTTCAGTTTCAAGTTTTGTTGACTCTTCTGATAAAATTCTTACAAGGATTACCTTGTTCTATTCCATAATTATTGGAATAGCTTCCCTTTAATAATAAACTTTTTTTTAATTAATATCTGGGTCTGGAATTGAACCCTATAAGGCGATAGACTCGCGCCCTAACAAATCATCGGATGAAGATACGCTAGACAAAATGGGGGTGTTCTGGTTACACGTCTGCTTACCTCTTCGGAGATTACAAGCGTGAGTGCGTATGTATGTATGCGTCTCTCAGCATCAGCAATTGTTTTCTCTTCGTACATCTACAACAATTTAAATACTCTCTTCCCGCAGCGAGTTCAATTATCGCAAATATCCTGGATCCATCTAAAATGCAATTGAAACCATTCACTTAATACCTTACATGACGAGCAATTAATTAACTCCAATTAAACGTAATGGCATGATTGGAGCCTGTTGCGTTAATTCGACGCAATTATTGGTCTACCGGTAGATTTATTGACGAATTATGTACATTACCCTATCTGTTATAAATCCTGTAAAGTTTAACTTCGGTGCAGCGACGCTGTGGCGTTTTTTAATTGTTAAGCGTTGTATTGCCACAGAACATCGACGTAAACTGGCTGTCGCACCTCGTACAAATGTGTGATAAAACCCAAAGTTCGGTCTCTTTCGTTAAAGGCAGCAACTGACTTACGATTTCTATGGCATTGTAGGAATTCTAAGCACATCAGTAGTGATCATTTTCTATGATATTGTTATTTACTTTTTTTTGTAGCTCATCATCGTCACTGGCTCATTTGTCGGCCCATTTGTTATTTATTATAATAAATAGTAGTGGTAGTTCCCTCGTATATTTTATAACATAGGCAGGCAAATGAGTACCTGATGGTAAGTGATACCACGCCAACAATATCAGCAAAATCATGGGCGCGTTGCCGACCTTAAAGGAAAGGAATGAGTAAGGGATTGGGAAGGAGAGTTTATTTCGGAGTCAGAGTCGAAGATCCGAAACATCCCAAGTTGGCACCACCACTTTGTCTTGTTCTGACGCCAAGCAGCAATTTGTAAGCACCATTGTGATTCAGTTTGAAGGAAATTGAAAGCAGTGAAATTATTAGACTTATCATCTGATCCTTGTATCTCGTAGTTCTTCTATCGCAATCGGGTCTTATATCTTATATCCAGTGTTTTGTTATTCGAAGTTCTGTGTGGCGTTACCTCTATTCACGAGCGGGCGCGACGTTTACCATCAAGTTAACGACAAGACAGTCTTGCCATTCAAGTATAAAATAAAAAATATCATAGTTTAAATTTTGATACAATAGAAGTATTTTTTTCTCTGTATAAAATTTATGAAAGCCTTTTATTTTAAAGCACAAAGGGAACAACCCCCTAAATTATAAAGTAACAAAACAAAACAAAAAAGACACATCGTTATTAGACTTACAAGATGTCATCCATAATTCAAACAATCTATGCCCAATTACGTATGCGTAAGGCAATATATTTTTCATTAATGCAAACAGAATTTCTATTGTGTTTCAATAATATATTCGTTTGACACAACTAACAATCACCACGATAACAATCGGTTGTACATTCTGTATGAACGCGCCGATGCTATGCGGGCTGGGCTGATTCACACCTACAGTTTGGCCTGTCAGTATTAATTGACGTTCGAATAAAAATATAGTTTTAATTTTATTTGAGTTTGACTGAAGTTATTAATTATTTATTTATAGGTTAGTTCAAGTTTGGTTCACAGCGAGTGTTTGATTCGAAATATTGACAGGCGAGTGGCGTGTTGGTTTCGTCATTCAGAATTATAAAAAATTACCAGGTATAGTCATTTAGCCGAGCCAAAAACATCCCATAAGGTGCATTATCAAGATTATGTAATTATACTTACACTTTATAAGCTAGCATAACAAGCGACAGTTTTGGTATCCACGATGTGGCCGATAAACTACAGATATGTCGTTTCAGGTGACTTTTTCACGTTGTGAGGAAACTACAAGAGTACGTCGGTTATAAATGCCTGTGCCAAATCGTACCAGGTACAATCTCCAATTTAGAAGATGTTGAAGATCAGGCGAAGTAGAGACGTTTTACAAGAAAGCCACACCCTCGCAGTTACGATAACCTTAGGCAGAAAAAAATAGGGTGATATAATAAATACAAGTAATGACAGTCTAAAAATAAAATAATACTATTATATCATTGTTTTCAACTGCACTGCATTTATTATAAGGTTCGATAACATAATGATCTTAAGTGTCAGTCAATATCAATGTAGGTAGACAAAAATTATTATTTACTCTAAACTTATTTACAATGCGTATTCAGTTCCAGGAATTTTGACCATAACAAGGCCACCTGCCAGACAGAGTGGTTAGCATATTTATAGTCAACATGTTTTGATTTAGTTCCAAGAACTTTAATGAAAACAAGAACACCTGCAAAATTCATTGGTCAGCTAAAGATTATCATGTTTTCAACGGATAGAGTTACATAAAATCCTTATGTTTGTAAAAAGCTGTGAACAGATGCCGGGTGCATAACTAGCTAAAGTTTCCCTGACCGTGTAAAACTACCTAATAAGTAAATAATTTACGATCAGCCGATAGCAGATAGCGTTGGTTCAGACGATTTGTCACCGTCGATGCAACCCCGATACTATTGTCGTGAGTCTGTTGCATCAGTATAAATGAGACGCAAACGTGGGATACACGGAGAACAATATCAGAAAACATCACTGAATGATAATAACTGATAATAAATGATAGAGTAACTAAATTTGTTTAGTTTTCTATGATAATATTGTTGATTTATACTGTCCCAAAACTTGTTTTTCTAGTAGATCACGACTGTCCTTATCAAATTGTTTTTACAAGTAAATCAATACATGAGGTATTTTTGACAGCTAATGCAGTTATATTGTACACTTTAACAAGTGTAATTGAATAATGAAGAGAAGGATAAAGTGTGAGTTGATCACTCGCATCAATGTTTCCTTTCGTACCACCATACAATTTTAGGAAACCCGACTCATCCTGGACCAGTTTTTATTATAATATGTTTTTTATTCCAGAATTTACATTATAGTCACTATTATATCAACAACCCAGACCCACCACACAAACACCAACGTGAAATCGTTTGGTTATCCAGTCGGTTAGCAACAATTACTGCTGATAGCAAATTTAACTTACAATTATTATGAGTAGGCACATTGAATACTATTTTTTAGATACTACTGACGCTATAGGGTGGTTATAAGTTTGGAAATAAATTTGAATTATAATGTAACGATGACATAATTCAGAGAAAAGCTCGAATAAATAAATCGTAAAAAAATAGATAGACTAGCTTTTGCTCGCGGCGTGAACAGCATTTAAATATTATCATCCCCTATTTTGACCTCTTTGGGGTAGAATTTATCATAATCCTTTCTTAGCGGATGCCTACGACATAACATCTACCGGCTTGCTAAATTTCAGCCCGATCCCTCCAGTGGTTTGGGCTGTGCGTTGATAGATCACTATGTCAGTCAGTCAGTCAGTCACCTTTGAGTTTTAAATATTTAGATGATGGAGATAACGGCTGTTAAGTGCTGTTCTACCAAAGGATGTAATCTTTAGCCCTTGGAATCTGTGGATTTCTGCTCCGCCAAGCTAGTGTCGGTTCAAGACTATGACCGACTATTCGGTGTTTTTATATAATTTTAAAAAGCGTTCAAAATTTAATCAAGAAACTATAAAATATATGTATAACCTTTGTGATGAAATTGTAATACCAGTTGCTTAAAGGAGATACCTTAAATCAATAAATAATTTTACTCTGTACTAAAGTTCCTTGTATGACATCAGATTTGAATGTACAACCATCGAAATAAATCAAAGTAGAAAGAGCATCGGGCCATCGTTCGGATGGTATCAGAGATCTTCGGCGACGATAGGTCACGCGGCCCAAAGTACAGATGGCAGATAAACTTACAATTCATTGGAATTGAGCTGTATGATGTATTTGGGAGCCTGGAATGTATGAGCGATGGTTCGTTGATGGAATTTTGATGATTTTCAGATTGTTACAAGGACTTTAGTGAAGGCGTGTTTCTATTAATAAGAGGCTTATAGGCTATGATACAATATGAATGTCAGATAGGATTGTACAGACAAGTATTGTTGTGTATTAGAAGATATTAAAGCCAGTGAAATTACTGGGGATTATGAGATAACCTCAACAATATGACTAGCGCAGTATAGTGCTATGCTGTACATTTAAATTCAAAGAGTGGCCTTGCTACTGTTTGTGGGCAGGTATGGCGCTCTCTAAGAACCGAGCAAACTGCTTCCCCGTCATTGGAAAAAATAACTAAGAAGCAGACGAAAAAACATTTTTATTTATATAGTATAGATCTGCAAACGGGCATGTGGGTTACCTGATGGTAAGTCTCCTTCTACCTGATTAAGGTCACAGGAAGTCGCTGGATGCAGGGCGCTTCCAATAGGTCGGTCTGAAAATCTTCGCGGGAGGCCGCGAGCGATAATTAAGCGATTGGGAAGGGGAGGGGGAATTGGGTCTCCAGATATCTTACTCACCGTCCGAAACACAGCAGCGGACCGCTACTTTACATCACTTTTCTGTGAGACAGTGGTAACGACCAGGTCGTGCCAGCCCATCCTGTGAATAAAACTGTCTGCAGCGTGGATCTACCACTCTAAATAGTTTTATTATTAATGTGAATGACGAAACGAGCAAACGTATATCAAACGCTTGACTGTCAGCAGTAATGTGTACAAAACACTATACAAATAACCACAGACAACCCTATCTTACCAACCCAATTAATATTCGGGTGAGAAACTGAACACAAATATTGGATGACGCAGCATTATGAAGACAACCCTTCAATAGTTGAGTACGGAAATCTATACACAGTATATGAGTATTGGGACAAAGAAGCACGCTTGGCGGAGTTTCCTGCCGATTGTCTAAACATAATACGGTAACCCAGTGGTCGGGCACCCTCGTCAACACTAGTCAAAACAATGGAATGTTTGGGTTACCAGCCTCTAAATATTTGTGGGCTATTTTGACAACTCTATTATGATTCATTTTTTTGCTGATATGTTTTATGTTAGTTTGAATATGGGCATTGGCAAAAAATATACTGGCTATAACTATATGTTGGCGCGATGAGTTATAGCGCTATTTTCAAATGCTCATTGGTCGATTCTAATTTGAACAAATGATATAGTCATTTTTTCAATAACTATTATATTCGATACCGACAATTTGTAGTTGTTGAATTATATGCGCCGAATTGAGAACTTTCTGCAATTTTGCGTATCTTAAGAATAATAATTGACATTCTTTTTTTAATAGCATAACAAAAATGATGATATCATCGGCTTTTTTTTAAATATTTCTAGTATCTTAATACTTTTTTGTATAAGAGCATTTTGTGATGGGGAAATTTAATATCACTTTTAACTGACCCGGAGATCGAACCAGAGAGCACAGCAGTTGTACCGCATATGCTGTACCACCACGCCACCGAAGCAGTTACAACGAGTAGAATCAATTAATAAAAAATCCCAAACACCAAACTTCATCACCTGTCAACCCACACAAATACCGTCAACTGAAGGGGAATTGAGACGTTTGTCTTAATATACGTTACAACAAACAACACAAGCCAGCGCGAGCGTGCACAAACAACGCGAGGGCCCGGGTTATTGTCCCGACGCGGTATCTCTCTTCCTAACCAAACATCTGGTTATTTTCGCTGATTGAAACGTTCTCATCATATTTGCAGAGTGGAGTTTGAGATCATTTAAGTGAGGGGAGGAGGAAATGTGACGGTTATTAAACGTAGTAAGTCTATTGGCAGAACGCCTGTGTTTTTATCCGAGCATGACAAAGTGACAGCACTACACCTGATGCTAAGCGTAGTGCAGTCCAAGAAACTAGCGACCACGAACAAATAATGAGCTTATCGGTGGTTACCAAAATCATGTCGGTCTTTATAACCGCTACTTCATACTCCGTAGCGAGAAGAAGCAAATCCAGGGGCCTGCGACAGGACAGGCGGATAAACGATATAGGCACAGGGATACAATGTTGGTAATAGGGGTAAATGTTGATACCAAGTCATGTCGCAAGCCTCTCGAGAGGATTGGATACACTGACTGATTCTGAAACGCGATCCACACAAAGTGTGTTGGTCACTATAGTAGGTTTTAACAACATGTGTACGGTGGTCGCTACAGGGCGGATATGAATATCCTACCACCAGCCTAGTTTTAATTAAACTTATTTGTCTAACGTGCTAAAAATATACTTTTGAATATCGGTCAGTAGTCATCGCATTGTTCTGTATGAACAATATTGTGCAACTGTTATTGCTTGAAACTTGCGTCAACTTGGGAGTTGTGACCCTTTAGGTCTTAATAACTCACTCTTGCCGCAGTTAACAAAAAAGCAGTAGATCAAATACATTTCAATTGTTTGGCATGTATCTTCGCTAATATTTATAGCGGACATTGAAGCCATTGAAACGATTGGGCATTATGAAACATAAAATATGTCCCAGGACGATAGCCCAATTGCAGTGCTATATTTTTTTTTTATAGATTAGGACGGTGCAAATGGGTCACCTGATGGTAAGTGATCTCCACCGCCCATGTACGCCCACAATACCAGAAGAATCATGGGCGCGTTGCCGACTTTAAAGGAAAGGGATAATTAAGGGATTGGGAAGGAGAGGAGGTTTGGGCCTTCGGATATCTAACTCACCATAGGAAACGCAGCAGCAAGCTGCTACTTTACATCTGTTTTCTGTGAGATAGTGGTAACGACCCGGTCGAGCCGGAAAAAGAGAAAACTGTCTACAGCGTGGCTCTACCACTCATAATTCTTCACTTTTTCACTTCTTTACTACCTAGATATTGATAATCACGCTTTGTTTATCTCAGTATTCATCTTTTGTACATCATTTATCTAGTTAGCGGTTGATATATCATTGCAGGCCATATTTAGCTGTTTTTTTTTAATTATAATTACAAAATTCTTAACAGTATTTTAAACGCAAGCAACAGACTTAACCTACTGTAAGGTATTTTACATGGACCTCAAGTGTACCCTGAAGGCGATATTAAATGTTTGCCCAACAAACCCCGACGGACCCTGTTGAATTATTGAGAGTCCGGGTAGACACCATATGTCGTGTGCATCACTATATTAGTTGGCCCTGTGTTGGCCCTCGTAATTTGTCATAGCACGCGTTGATGGCAGTCATTATACTGGCCGCGCTCAAGATTTATATGGAAGGGAAATTGTTTATAGTACAGAATAGCGAAAATAACAAATGTTCTGGGGATTGCGTGTTTTGGGTCATGTGGAAAGGAAAGTAGCTGTTTGTTTATTAAGATAATAGACATACATAGACTCACGCCTGTTTCCCATAGGGATAGGCAGAGACAACGGACTTCTACCTGCTACGATCCTAACACACTTCTTTAGCCTCATTCACTTTCATTATATTCTTCATGCATGTCGGTTTAGGGTACTTCTTACCTGGCCTTTCTCGAGACTATCTCCGACTTGATCTAAGTAAGTTCGCCAAGGCCTTCCCCTCCCAACTGTACCATTCACATTCGCCATGTATATTTGTTTCGTCAATCTTCTTTCATCCATCCTGTCTATATGCCCAAACCATCTTAGTATTGTCATCATCTGTAGACAAAACTGTCTACAACGTGGTTCTGCTACTCGTAACATTTAATGTATTACAAGAGGTCGGTGTAGAATTAGCGATTAAGCAAAACCTCTTTCGCATTCGTAAAGTTGTTAGCAGAATTGCCTCCCCAGGCGACAAAGATTTTACGCCAGCAAGAAATAAAATCGAAACCATATCTTCGAAATCGCAGACTACGCCATTACGTGACGTGTTGCTGATGAAGCAGATCGTTCCGTTTTCCTTGTACGGCTCAATGGCGATAATATTTGCCAATTGTTGTCGGAATGTTCTATGTAGAGACAATGGGGCAAGCAATGGTGATGTGACCCTTGTATTGTTATCGAATTGGTTCATTAGATGGATTAAGGCTTTATGAGTAATGTGCAATTAAAAGAGAAAATGTGTTGGAAATTATTCAAATTGGACTGAGGTATTTGGAAATTTTATAATTTTTTTTGATGCCATGTATGTCGTTGCTTTTGATAACATAGGCCGACAAACTAACAAGTGGGTCACTTGATGGTAAATGATTTCCGCTGCTCATCCTTCAAACAGGAACGTAACAAAACTAACGGCAACTGCTTAGCAGTAGATATAGTCAAAGCGGTGGTTCATAACTGGAGCGATTCTTGCGTACAATAGAGTTATCTTATAATAGTACACAGTATCGAAGATTGTGAGGTGCTGGGTTTTATTCCCTTGCAGTGCAAACCTACATGTTTGGTTTAATCAGCTACACTAATAGTTAAGCCTTGACAGCCTTCGTGGCGTAGTAGACGCGTAACCGGCTAAGAAGTCGTGGAATGCCGTGAAGGCTTTGCGTTCGATTCTAACACTGAGACAAATATTTTAATGATCCACAAATATTTGTTTTGAATTTGGCTGTTGTGGGACTGCAAGTCCCTCGTAGTTGCTGATACCCACGTTACACGGCACACGGCTATGTTATTGACTATTGGGTGTATGTATGTGATGTTTTTTTATTTGTACTCCCCACTGTATTCGACTCACGCCCCAAAATCTACAAAGGCACAAAAGTTCCCACATGATTGATAGTTCACGGTCGATATATTCATAACCCCGCTTTTGTCCAGTCGGTTAAAGCATCAAAACTAGATGAGCCGTAGACTAAACAATGTTACAGCACAATAAATTTTATTACAAGCTAAATGAATCAAGATAAGCGCGCGTCCGGCGAGGGCGGGGGGTCCGGGGGTCCGGAGTGGGTCCGGGGGCACTGGGCCCTGTTATCGCGCCGGCCACACGCTGCCACTTTGTCCGCGCCCGTTCATCTGTGTAAAAAGATACACGCTCCCCTATTTCATTTATTGTATGGGTGTAGAGTAGACAGGTCTCGTAGGTATAGATGGGACACCTTATCTGACTCTATACGATTTTTTTATGCGAGCACGGCAAAGTGACTTTACTACACCTGATAGTAAGCGTAGTGCAGTCAAAAAAACTAGCGACCACCGACAAATAATGAATTCATCGGTGGTCACCAGAATCACGCCGGCCTAGAGAAATGCTTCTGCATACTCCTAAGAGAGAAGAAGCAAAACAGATACAGGGATAGAAAGATATATCCCTATACCGTCCCCATAACCAACCATTAAGTCCTGTCGCAAGACCCTCAGGCTAACTGGATATATACTGGCTAATCCTGGAGCGCGATCCACACAAGGTGTGTGGGACATTATGCCAGGTTTTAACACCATGTGTACGGTGGTCCCTATCCGGGCGGATATGAATATCCTACCACCAGCATACGATACTGAAGAGCTGCATAATATCCTAGATCTAATATCAACGTCAATAATGTCAATAAGCACCTTGCATTAGAATTCTTTGATCAGTTTTTTTTTAGCAAATTGGCTCCATAGATTTTTATTTATTTTTGAAACTTGCATTTACTGCACGTATACACTCAATCTCCATACAAGCATGACGATATCAAGTTTTATTTACTAAACTTTCTTATCTATGTCTAACTTATTCTTTGACGTCCGTCTTCTTTCTTATGTGTGCCGCTTTGTAAATTGATTTCATTTGTGGAGCTCCTTTGATGTGCGACGCCTCCAAACAACTTTTTGTTATTCATTACTCATGATTGTTGCAATACAGGATAAATGGCTTTCACTTCCTTCAATTGAATTTTGAATTGCGATGAATGTTTTCCCTGAAAAAATACAGCTGTTGCTTCTTTTTTATGTATTTTGCTACTGTTATTTTTGTAAGACGATTGGAATTTATTTTTATAGGTTTTGCTTATTTTTTTCTTGTTTTTTTATTAATTGATTTAAACATTGTTATTTAGACAAAATTACATGTGGGAAAACCACGCTGTAAACAGTTTTGTTTACAGCATGAATAGGTCGCCTCAATCGGGTTTATCACTGTCTTTCAGAAATTCGACAAGATGTAGCACCTGTTGAGTTTTTACGTTCCCCCTTTCCAATTCCTTAATTATCCCTTTTTTTAAGGTTGGGAACGCATCCCTGATTCATTAAGTAACGAAGATGATCATGGGAGCTGGAAATCACTTACTATCAAGTAACCCACTTGCTAGTTAGTCGGCCTCTGCTATGAAAAAAGAAAACTTAGTACCTAAATATAAACTTCCTGAGTCAAAGAGGCTGCCACCAGCCTAGCAGCTGACATGATTGGCTAATTTATACTTATCAATCAGTCATGTGGACTGATTGATGATTATGCTTGACCCCAAATTAAAATATTTAATGCCGACAAAACACGCTAATTTACTATTTTCTTTTTCCCAGGTAAGTCGAAACACAACGAAAAGCAACCTCCACTGCGCGGCGCGGTTAGCACTCTACGGCACAGTGGTGGACATGAAGGTAAATCAAGCAGGTTCGTTAGCTGAAGCCAGTACATCAAAGCGGTCGTGTCCAGCATTAAGCAATATTCAAACAACAAATGATTCATGCGGAATGGTAACAATTTCCATTGTGACTTACATTTCCTGACGACTATACTTTTGCTGCGAGTTTTGCACCTCGGAGATAAAATGCAGTTTTTTAAGCTTTTTCTAGCGTATTCAATTGCGGAATTTGTCTTTCATTCTTTGTATCTGGCGTTATTCTAGTTAGCTAGTTCCAGCGGCCGCCTTCCTGCTAAGACGCCTCCACTTCACCCGGTCTTAGCATCCTCTATAGTAAAACCATTGGCTCTCATATCTCATGTCTCTTTTTAATATATCAACAGTGATGTATCGTGTTTTATTATTTCTTATGGTAAAACATCGTCATCTTTAACCTCTTAGTGCTTCGAATGGTGCATCCTTATGGTGCTGCCACACCGATGTTATAAAATGTTTACAAACATTTTCTAACATTAAATCTAACATTTTATAACATTTCTTAACATTTTATAACATTTCTTAACATTTTCTAACATTTCTGAACATTCTTCTTTGACGGCTTCTTTGACGGCGCCGCTCTCAAAAGTACCGCCGCCTGCGGTTATAAAATGTTACAAAATGTTACAAATTGTTAAGAAATGTTTACTAAATGATGCTGCCACACCGGTGTTATAAAATGTTATATAACATTTTCTAACACCGGTGTGGCAGCACCATTAGTCATATGACGCAAAGGACCGTTAGTTCTGACGGTGACTAATATTACTAATATTAAAATTTATTAGCGCTTCCGATTAGCTACGAAAAACCTATAATCCCATAGCAACGAGACATGAAATGAACATCACATGCGTTTAATTTTGTAAATATGGAAATTAAAAATCTTGTCATTTCACTGCTCGCTGACTGCATCAAATAAATTGACATACCGTTTCTATCTCAAACTGCATTTAAAGTTACACAATAATTTAACTCAATTACATTAATATCAGATCAATTGTATCTATGAGGAAGTAGCAAATACATTTAATGACCAGGCGGTCTGTTTAAACCCAGTTAATGTATTACCCGAATGATATTGTAAGTTGTAAAACTGCAGATACCAGGTATTGTGGCTGGGTATTATTTATGGGCCCTTCTGGTTACAAGGTATAATTTTATTAGACCAGATATGAGTTAATATCTCATAAATTATCATTCGACATGAAAGATCGTTAACTATTAGAAGTGGATTATTAGTGAGTTTTTGCGTCTTCATTCTGTATGTTGTAAGTATTGATTTATGTAAATTAATAGGTATCACAATCAATCTTTAGAAACATACCTCGCAGGCATAGTATTATGACTAAAATTATAGGCTCTTTATCAATTGCTGGTCCTATGAATTTTAGCTCAGACTAATCCTTCTATTTTATTTCGACTTCACACAGGTTTTGTAGTAACTTACCAACCGACGCGACGCGACGTTTGCTTCAACACAAGAGACAAACCCTTATATTCATATAAAAAAAACAAGAAACTTAAAGAAGTTTATTTAATACTGGTACAATAGTAGTTGAACACTTTTTTCACCAACTCTTAGATAATGCTACTTAATGATTTCTTATGTTTCCACGAATGTTACACATTGAAATAAAAGTAATTTAAACTGAATTTATCGCGTTTTTTTTATGATAGTGACCATTTCGTGATCGAATACCCAATATCACTTTCACACGACCCGGAGATCGAACCTGAATCCTCAACATCGAATGCCTAGCGCGTACACAATACAACTGTGTCACCGAGGCAATCAATACAATTAGGTTTTTTTACAAAATGTTGTTTTATATTATGCTAACTGATGGTTAATTTTATTTGAACTTTGTAAAAGAATTCCTTAAAATTCAACGAGATAAAGTCACCTTTCATCTAAATACAGCACTAGAGATGAGTTCTAAAAACATCATGCAAGAAGTAACATTATTAATAAAAGTTTCAGCAACAAATACAAAAAATAGGAACAACAAACTGCGAACATAAATTTCCATCCCCTATCACCACAACATTAACGTTCCAACGCACGAATAGTTTTAAATTAGCAAAGTTGTTGAATTAATAGCTATCGGTGAGCTGTTTGTTGACGCGAAGGACAAATGTCTCTAATGTAACAATGTTCATGTTCCATCGATCTATGCGGCTCAAACTTGGTCGTGATGTGTTGCCTACTTTGTTGTTGTTTGACGTCACATCTGTGGGATCAAGTCGCATACAATGTGTTGTTCTAAACCACTGTTAGACAACTCTTGGCACTTTGAGAACACTCGTGAAGTTCGAATTTAGGTTATGTGAAGCGAAGGTCTTGGATGTGATAAATTAATTTTACAAATTAATGATTTGCTACATTTGGACGCGGTCTCAATTCCCGCACTGTTCCACAAATATTTTATTAATATATTATCCGCAAATGTTTCGGGTCTAGCACGTCATACTGCACTACACCTGATGGTAAGCGCAGTGCAGTCCAAAATAACCAGCGAGCACCGACAAACAATGAGTTTTTCGGTAGTTACTAGTTGTATAAATGGTTCTTCTCACTCCGAAGAGGGAAGAAGGAAATCGAGGGGCCTGCGACAGGCTGATCCTGGAATACGATCCACATAAACTGTGTGGGTTACAATAGCAGGTTTAAACACCATGTGTACCGTATATTCGAGCGGCTATGAATACCCTACCACCAACCAGTCCTTTAGTATCCTTGCAGAATGATTTCTTCCATACAGTTTTGTAGTTGAATACTTGTACAAACTCTCTCGTGTGCATTGACGCTTACTCGGTATTTCTATCTATCATTCTGGAATTCTAATTTCTAGTTTGAAATACAAAAACCCTAAGAGCTACAGCTCCTGCTTTAGTCAAGTATATTCCAATATGAATAATTTCAAAATCCAACCGTAGAATTGCAAGAAACGTGCATGCATTGTAGGTCACGTCATACGGTGAGATATTGTCAACGGTTGTGGCGTGACGTGGCGTGTTCCAGATGTATATTCCATTCGTTAATGAAAACTCTCCCGTTTTGACACATTGGTTTCGTATTTACCGCTTAATATGAAGTACTTAGTGTTTGGGTACTTTTTCTAGTTCCATTGCTGTTAACGGCTTTTTTTATAGCATTGGCCGGCAAACGAGCAAGTGGATCACCTGATGGTAAGTGATCTCCACCGCCCATGTACGCCCATGTATGATACAAGAAGAATCATGCGCGTTGCTGACCTTAAAGGGAAGGGATAATTAAGATATTGGGAAGGGGGGGGCCGCCGGATATCTCACTCATCGTACGATACGCAGCAGCAAGTCACTTACCATCAAATAACCATTTTATAAAACAACGCTACGCATAACTATCTACAGATTTTTCTAAAGTACTACTTTTTCCTGATTTAAAATGTATCAAAATATAACCCTTCACAACTCCTAAATTGTGCCCAAGTCGTTGGTTAATGGAAAGCCACAGGTCCTGAGTTATTGGTTTTGAATGTTCACCAGTTGTTGTCACGGTCCTAAACACACCCTTGGTGAGATAATTTGTTTTAACTTTACACCAAGTTTCCACTCGGGCTTGTTCTTTATCAGTTTATATTGCAAACTATAGTTTGTTGGTGTTTAGCCCTTTCTGAAAGTTTTCGAAGGAAGTGATAAATTGGTGTATAGTGTTTATGCTTACTACGTGTTTAATTGTAAACGATTATAGAGAATTTCGTGCCTTTTGTGGATATGGTAATGGTAATTTAAAATTGGGTTAGAAATCTCACTGACCGTGCGAAACACAGTAGCGAGCCGCTAATTTAAGTCTGTTTTCTGTAAGGACATTGGTAACGACCCGTCGCGTCGAGTCGGTGGCTTTACCGATCGCATTTCCTGCTCTTCCTTGTTGAAGTGATAACTTCTTATGGGAGGGTGAACCGAAATGTTCCATAACGCGAGCGGTCCATCGACCAGCTAGCGTTAGCCGACCTCCCTGGAACATAGATAATTTCGAAGTCCCAGGTGGCGTCATACAGTGACTAGTCGGTTTGGACCGGACTTTCACAAGACTTTGACCGGACTTAGACCGGGCTTTGACCGGACTTTGACCGGTCTTTGACCGGGTTTTTTTACCAGCCCTTTATCACTGCTGCGCATTGAATTCCTCTACTAATAAAAGATGTTAAGCCTTAATAATTCACACTGGCCTGATGCGGGAACGTATACTTCACATACTTTCGAAACTTTTGTGGAGAACTTGCAAATATGCAATTTTTCTCACGACAGTCCGTTCCAGTTTTCGGTAGACTATTAGCGGTTTCTATCTATTATGTTTAGTTAATTTCGTTGCGGGATAAAGACATCGTAGTATCCTTAGAGATTCACCAAGATTAACTGTTTGTTGGCGATAAAATGTGAACTACTTGGACTTGGCGGCTTCTCAAGCAGTATATGATATTTTGGATGTCTATTAAAAAATAACCCTTTAAGTTGAACGAATTTAGGTATCATTTGGTTCACAGGTAGACCATGACATGCATTAGGACATAGGCTACTTGTTACCCCGAAACAGACAAAAGCAAAAGCTGGCAACTGAATATATTATTACGCAAAACAGAAACATATTTGCAATATCACAATCAGCACCATATTTAGAGCCGCTGTTCATTTGATGTGATTTGCTTTGTCTCCGCGTGGTTCCCTGTATGGATGTAAATTACAAAAACGGTACTGGAAACAATGGTTTCGTACGTCAGCACATCACGATCTCGTTGTACGGTATTATTCGATTGCTTTTGTTTAACGGTTTCAACTGCGAGGATATAAGTTCGAATCACAATATGATTTACTTGTACCTTTAGGGTTTGGGTATCCCATCAATCGTTTACAAGGTGGTAGGTCCCTCGTATGCGAGAGGCCGTCTGGATTGGTACCACCGCATTGTCTATTTCTGGGGCCAAGCAACAGTGTGTAAGCACTGTTGCGTTTCGGTTTGATGGACATTGAAGCCAATGAAATTACTGGGCATTATGAGACTTGACATCTTATGTCCCGGGGTGACGAGCGCAGTTCAGTGCCATGCAGTGCTTTTAATCCAAAGTTATGTGTGGTGTTGCTTTTGTTTATGGGCAGGCGTACCATCAGGCGAGCGCCTTGCTCGTCTCGTCCTTCGGTCAAAAAAAAGTTTTGAAACCCAGTCACAAACAGTTATTTAAACTTAAAAGTCTAGTAATTAATGTGAACATTTTATTCTAGCTATTGAATATGTGGTTTTAACTGCATACATTTTTACTCGCGTATTTATTTTACTGCACACGCCAACATCATTTTATAATAATTACGAGAGCGACCTATATCATTAACTGTTTAAAAGCGTGAAGTTATTTTACAACCATTTATATTTCTACCTTTAATGGAAATGTAACAAATATTTAACAAATAAGGCACTCGCTCCCAATTATTTGTTTCATAAATAAAGTTAACAAACAGTTGGATACGATGACGTCTTATTAGAAAGAAAAGAAAGAAAAACGGTTTATTCAAATTCAAATTATTTATCCTGTAAATTGGATCATAAATATCACGTTTACATGTCGATATTTTTTTTAAACTAGATTCTATTTTTAACACGCTTTTATTGGCTTCATACGTATGTCAGTATGTAACGGAAAATTTTGAACATGATTTTTACCCCCTTCAAACGTAACTCACAAGCTCACATCTGTATCGACATTGGGGTAGCCCATCTGACTGTTCGCTTTTACACTAGTGCTTATAAACATAAACGAAAACAAACAACAATAAAAAACAAATAAATTAATTAGGTGCATTTCTGCTTATCCCTTCAGGAATAAGCTTGGGCGTCTATGTGCTAGCACGATCTTTGTTTTTACTTTATTTATTACTCAATCAATCTCTAGCTCTTACTGTATAGTAGCACAACTTTAATCGTAAAACTAATTCAATATCCAAAGATCACAATTAACAAAACACCAAACTTATACACCAGTCACCGGTGAATTGTTAATTCTACTTTAAATTAGTATTCGGAGGGGCGAATGGAAAGCAATTAGGCATCGGAGGTCGATCGGAATACTAAACGACGGCGCTGTGACAAATAGTGGGGGCCCGCGGTGTGGCCCTTAATGTAATCACTAGCCGTAACGGGTTTGACGTGCTTTCCAAAGTGAATTACATTATTATGTGTAAATTGTTGTTTTTACTAATGAATCGTGTGTTTGATGTTTTGGGTCGAATTAAGTACCTATGGAAGTGGAACATTCTTTTGTGAATTAGAAGAGAGCACCGCTGTGAATAAACGCTCACTGTGCCAAAAGAGTCATAGCGCTGACGACTTTTGAGTCCATACATTTCGCCGAGTACAACAAAAGTAACGAGCACTTACTTTTTTTTCCTGGATGACGATACAAGCAAGTCGCTCACCTAGTAAGCATCACACCTGCCCATAACGAGAAGCAACACTATACAGAACTTTGAATTACAAAGTGGCTCGTTCCTATGAGTCACGTTCCGGGTCAGCCAGCATATCCCGGTAACTTCAGACCGGCAGAATTATGCCGAACGCTGAGGGACGCAATGTTTCTCGACGGTCGACATTGTATTCTATGACAGACTCCATGATGCAGTGGGCGAGCAGCCGGCTGTGAGGTGAGAGGCCGCGGGTGCGATCCCTGCACCGAGACAAATGTTTGTGTGATCCACAAATATTTGTTTCGGGTCTGGGTGTTGTGAGACCCAAAGTCTCTCGTATTTCTGATTCCTACGACACAAGACTCGTATCTTAATGTGGGGTCAAGACTATTTGCGTGACTGTTCGGTGTTTTTAATTATTTGGTCTCCACTGTAATTATCACCAATAATCACTTTGGCGTGCCAGGACAAAAAAAATATCCAAACTTTTCAACTCAACTCAAGTACCAGATGCAAAAAATAGTCCAGAACAAGCGAAAACGACACCTGTAAATAAGCAACCGCAGTACAAAATGGGAAAAATTCTGTAAAAACTTAAAAAATTACGCGCGCCCTAAAACATTACCGAGTTGATATTGCTCGGGAGCGGATTCATAAAGTGTGAATGGGTGAAATTACCGACCCACCCCTTGCAATTCGTAACAGGTAACAACACTGTAAACAGTGTAAGCCACACGGAAAACCTACGGAACTTGCAATCAAATAACCGTACATTGGAAATACTTTTTTTTATTTTCGGCACGTGGTCTAACAAAACTGTTGCTTGAGCTGAGATTGTATTTCTAAGTTGCTAGGTTTATGTTTTCTGGTATCTATTAGGTGACTAGGACATTTTTCAAGTGTATAAATATCGTATTTTTTTTTGTCGGGCATGGATTTATCTTTTTGACATTTTGTTATGTGTCGATGTATTTGGTGTAAATTTTACAATTAGAAATTGGTCCTAACATGACAGCCTTTGTGGCTTAAAAAAGGTAGATAATTAGTAAAAAGTTAGTGTCAGTCGACCCACTTGCTCGTTTAGCGACTTAAGCTATAAAACCATAAATAAACAAGTTTCGTGATTAAACACTATTTAAAATCTTTGTAATTAAGATCCTAGAGAGAATATAAGTGAATTTGCAGTCAGCTCTATATCGTATAATTGTTCTGCGATCAGTATTTATTTTAAAATTAACACTTTTCTCACGACCGCCTCTGCGTCATTGCTCGTTATAAAATATCGTTTCGGACTTTATCTCATAATCGGATTTAGTACTCAACTCTGAGTAACAATTAATTGTATTAACACTATATAAAATGAATCGGCAACATGATTTTGCGCACATTTAAGATTTCATACTATAAATGGTAAACAATAGAATTTAATGATTTTTAGGTGTACGAAATTATAAATAAGTAAACACAGGCAACAGTAAATATAGTCCATATATATATCCAACACTGGGATGATCTGTGTCGTGGTATCAAGGACTACGAGAGCCTTACGGCCCCATAACATTTAGACCCGCAACAAAAAATGACCGTTTGTTTTTTGTCTGTGACGCAATAGTTTTGATCATCACAAGCCTGATTCCACAAGAGAATTCAGTGTCTTATAGATATCAGTTACCAAAAGGAGAGTATAATCTTATCAGATCACAGTAAGATGGGACGATCTTGATGAATACATAATTTTTTATGACTCCTTTTGCTGATATATAAATATTTGTTTCGAGGTGAGTATTGATGCTTAATATATTCTTATTTCCAATTCTCCCTACACAAGGTTCATATCTCAGTGTGAGGTCAGGACTTTGTGTGTGATTGCTTGGTGTATTTATGTTGAAATCCAATTCTTGGATCTCGATCTTTGTTATCTCAGCTTAAATCCAAGGTTCAAAATGATTCGACACTATTTTATTAATCTAATCCCGTATTGTCACAAAAGTGTCGGTCGTGTGTCGCGTGCCCTCGGCGTGACCAACGCGCGCGACCCAATTCCACCGAGCGGGGATACAACGACAATTCACTTTCACTCACCTATACGCTGTTTGACCTATTTACTCTTCAAATACTTTTAGATTGAGAAAAACCATATGGTAATTTTTTCGTGTTTTTTATACCAGAAGCCGAAAAAGGAGCAAGTGGTTCACCTGATGGTAAGAATTCTCCATCGCCTATGAACATCCACAGTATCTGAGGAATCACGGATATGATACCGATCTTAAAGGAAAGGGATCATTAAGGGATTGGGATTAAAGCCTCCAGAAATATCACTCAACGTAAGAAATGCAACTGCTCCTTCATGTCGATTTTCTGGGGGGGAATTTTCACAACAAAAAATCCTGAAAACCTACAAAGTGAAACTTAATAAGAGGTTGGACCCAGGTGCTACTGGATAACACCAGGCAGAAAGAAACAAAGTCCTTCTGTAACATAATGACCTATTCTCAACCTTATTTACCAATTTCAATAACCAATATTCGAATTTCAAACCACTCGTACTTCTTCAATATTTCCAAATTGGCGCGGATTGGACACCGAGTGCTGATTGATTCACATTCTGAGTGGCCAGGTTGTCAATCTAAAACAATTTGTGATTCGATTTGAAAAATTAAATTTAGAAGCTGTGGCGGTTTTTTCCCTCGAATAATGAGATTTAAATCCTGTGGGTTTCGGATGAGATAATCGAATCTTTTGGTGAACAAATTACTTTTTTCAATCTTTTAAGAACTTATTTGAATAATGTGATTTGATTAAATAATAATAATCAGTACAGAATCTAGTGCAGACGACTGATTTAAAAGTTTAATTTTCTTGAGTGATGCGACGAGTGGATCGCTCGCTTCACGGTAAGCGCTACGCTTGTCCTCCAACAGTACGCTTGTCATCAACTGCGTTGCGCTGTTTGCCCCAAGGAATAAGATGTAAAGGTTCAAAATGCTTAGTAATATTGTTGCCTTTAATGTCCTATAATCTATATCTATATCTATACTAATAATAAAGCTGTAGAGTTTGATTGTTTGTTTGTTTGTTTGTTTGTTTGAACGCGCTAATCTCAGGAACTACTGGTACGAATTGAAAAATTCTTTTTGTGTTGGATAGTCCATTTATCGAGGAAGGCTTTAGGATATATAACATTACGCTGCGACCATTAGAAGCGAAGCATCAGTGAAAAATTTTGCAAAATCGGGGAAAATTATTCATATTTGAAGGCTTCCGTTGCTAAGCTACCCAAATAATATTATTTGAAGGCTTCCGTTGCTAAGCTACCCAAATCTATACTAATATTATAAAGCTGTAGAGTTTGATTGTTTGTTTGTTTGTTTGATCACGTGGGCGGAGCCGCGAGCAAAAGCTAGTGTCGTATAAACTGAAACACGTCGGTACTGCTTGGTGACAGGAGATACGAAGCGATGGTATTTATTTGAACGGATTCTCGTATCGCTTAGCTTGTCTTCCGATTCAGATCAAAATGTACACTTTACCAACATAATAATATTTTGTACCTTCCCAAATAAATCTCTTTTAGGCGTCTAACTAATATAGTGTTAAATAAGACTATTTTTTTATATGCAATGCAATTTTAATTATTATTTAAGAAAATTTTATTATTTAGAGTACATTATACTACATTTTAAAATTATTTTCAATTATTTATCAAATATGTTTATTTATTGCATTTAAAAAATAAAAACACGTGTTAATTCCTCTAAATAGTGTTATAAAGGATTAAAAGTAATACAAAGTAATGCTATCAAAATGCTGGAGTAGGCCTTCATCTTAATGGTTCTAAAATAAATAAAATAATAGTAATAATAAGAACGAAAAAAATTGTAATAGTTGAAGATTAATAGAAATAAAAGGTTTTTTTTATTTATAATACCTACTATCAATAAAATATATACCACTACACGACATTTATCGAAAAGCCAAATTCCAGTGATTCCATGAAACTTTCATCCGAACAACGATAATTCGCTCCTAAGATTTCCCTTGACATTACTCTAAGAATTAAACAAAAGTTCGGAAAGTCCAAACTTTGGATGAGTTTCACTTAATAATTTAAAACACTGTACTGGAGATGAAATTTGAAAAAATCCGTCTCGGTGTTCACAATGGGGATCTTTTAATGCGACTTTTTGTCGTGGTTAAATGTTTTTAATTTATTATATTAAATAAACACATTTTGATAACAACAAAAACTTATTAGAATATTATTTATATGTTCATTCCATTTTTACACATTATTTTATTAGGCTACATGAAAAATAACTTAATTCTCTATGCTATACACTTGTAAAAATAAAACATTTCGGAGGCTCCGTTGCGCAGGTGGCACGTAACCGGTTATGAAAGAAGTGGTCGCAGGTTCGATTCCCGCACCGAGACATGTGTGTGTGTGATCCACAAATATTTGTTTGGGTTTGGGTATTGTGCAACCTAAAGCTCTTCGTTGTTTCTGTTGCCGACGATACAGGTTAATCTCGTGTGGTGTCAGGACAGTCTGTATGACTATTAAGTCTATTGAATTATTTTTTTTATTGTTCTTGCACTAGTTACACATCTGCCTATTCCTTGAGGAATACAGGCATAAGCTCACTTACCCACCTGGTGGTACCCACTTGCTCGTTTACCGGTCTATGCTAAAAAAAAGTATTTTTATCGGAGGTTTATAAAATACGCATTAAAAAATCACCAGTGTGACCTATACTCACTAACGATGCATTTTTGACTGGAGAAAAGTTTTAAATTAAATTTATACGACTCTGGGAGGATGGATGGCGGGCACACGTCACCCCGTCGCCGCCCCGCTACACCCCTCGCACTCCGGTCGCTAAATAACGACAATCTCGTTTTAATTGGGACCATTTGTCGCCTGGATGCAGATTGAGTGCGCTGGATAATGTTGCAAGCTGTCAATGTCATTTGAATTTGGCGCCACTAGAGAGGGGCGCCTTGGAATATTGTTTAATTCTGTTCTCACTGACCTACGCTTAGCTGTAGTTCATCTCATGCAAAACAAATGTCAAAGCTGTGTGAATGGTTCGCCGCACCGCTTTGGTGTTTTTTCGACTTTAGGTTTTAAATAAATTTAAGCATATTCAGAAATACACAAATTAGTGCTAACCTTATGGCATTAAAAGGAAATTTATGACACTTGGAAAATTGTCTGGAATTTAGTTCTTATTTTAAACTTAAAGCTAATATTCATTGTTGTAAAAAGTTAATTAATCAAAGAGAATGTAAAATGAACTGTTTCGGTGGCGCAGTTGTAAAGCGTACGTAGTAAGACTGCTGTGGTGTGGTGTCGGGTTCGATCCCGGGTCGGGTAAAAGTGATATTGGGTTTTTCTATCACGAAATGCTCAGTATCAGCCCGGAGACTGGAATTGAGCCCGGTATGGCGATAGGCTCGCCCCATATCACATCATGAGACAAATACGCTTGGCGAAATGAAGGTGTAGTGGTTAGAACTCTGCCTACCCTTTCGGGGATTACAGGCGTGAGTGCGTATGTATATATTTTTTTATAGCATACGCCGGCAAACGAGCAAGTGGGTCACATGATGGTAAGTGATATCCACCGCCCAAGTATGTCCGCAATACCAGATGAATCATAGGCGCGTTGCCGACCTTAAAGGAAAGGGATAATTAGAGATTGGGAAGGGGAGAGGGATTTGGGCCTCCGGATATCTCATGAAACGCAGCAGCAATCCGCTACTTTATGTCGGTTTTCTGTGAGAGTGTATTAGAATGTAAAATTATAGAATTATAAATACTAATGTAGCACTATAACCTTATATTAAGACACATTTATACAAGACCTAAAATAGGATACGAAAGTAAAATAATATGGTGGAGTAGGCCGAATTGTTCTATTTAACTAGGTCGTTAGTTTTTATGTGACTACTTGAAATTCTACCCGAGATATTCTGTCTGTAACAGCTTTGTGATAGGATTTCCAAAACACATTTGTATTGCAAACGCAATTTTAGTGTATAATAATATTATTTTCAACGGCTTTATATAAATCGAAATTTCCATTTCTGAGTTACGAATAGTGAAATGATTCTTTGATGTCGTCATTTCATTGCACATTGACACTTGATCGTTTTCTTTCTAATGTTGGTAATACAGCCATAATTCCTCTGAAATTATTCGGACGCTTTGGACAATGTTCTTTTCTTATTTGATTAAATGACAAGACGAGTAAACAGATGCAACACCAAACGGAACTTTGAGTCATAAAGCACTACATGAACTGCACTCGTCACTCCGAGACATAAGATATTAAGTCTCATAATGCCCAGTAATTTCACTGGCTTAATGTACTTCAAACCGAAACTCAACTGTGCTTACAAATTGTTGCTTGGCGGCAGAAATAGACAAAGCGGTCGTACCAACCCAGACGGCCTCTCGCATACGAGTAACCTACCTTGTAAATGATGGGATCACTTATCACCACTCATTTGTTTTTTAGCCTGTTAAAAAAACATTCCCTACAATACCTTGTATCCAAGGACTCGTTTTTTTCAACCCGGGCCTCCTTTTAATGTCTCTATTAAAGTGATTAATGGTTATTATCGTAAAAAACGTAGTTTTTTTTTCATTCGTAACAAATTTAATTAATGTAGATACGTGCCGTTTGAAGTGCTCCGAGTTATCTTGTATGTTTGTACGTTGGTCGAAATGGTTTTAATCTGTAGTGAGGTGGACAGAGATTAATGTAGATGGATTTTTTCGTCATAGGACCGCGGTGTGGCTAATTTTGTCTTTGGCATGAATGGATCGTCTCGACTGGGAAAGTACCACTGTCTCAAAAATTCTATGTGAAATAACAGCTTGTAGCATATAAATGGTGAAATCACTGGCCTCCGTGCCGCAGTGGGCGAGAAGCCGGCTGTGGATCGAGAGGCCGCGGGTTCTTCCATTTCTGATTTCATACCGTTAGGGCTGGAATTTCTTCTTGAATTTAGAATAGTAGACCGGTGATTATCCGGTTGAAAATGGTAAAAATAGAAACAAATTTATAGTAGAATCAAACCCATTGTAAAAGGAAGAGAATACAACAAAATTGATAGGAAAAATAAATTACCGGCGATCTGAGGTCGGGAAGTGGGAAGGGGGGGGCTTTTAAGGGTAAAAAACGGTTTATCTCGATTTCCGGAAAAACTACAAGTCCTATGGAAAAAAGTTAAATCGCAAAGTTGTAGGTAATAAAAAGATCTACAACTTTTGTATACACACTTTCTTCACATAACCTCAAAATATATGTGAAAAATTCAAATAACCAAGTTTTTTGTTTTTATTTTTATCTATTATAATAAATAATTTTTTTTCACGAAATTTGGTGAAAACTTACCTTTTTGTATCCCAAATACACTGTAATTTATTTGATTTAAAATATTTATTTTTGCACCTTATTTTGACTTAATATCGAAAAAGCAGCCTAATTTTCAAACGAAAATTCTCACGTCAAAATATGAGCTTTTTTAAAAAAGTCTGTTGGCTTCTTGTTCATTGAATTCTCTACTTTCTGATGGTGTAAAAAAATATATACATTACTATGGTAAATGTGCTCAGAAAATGTAAGTGTAGCTAAGAAAATGTAGCTCGGTTTTTTTTTTACTATCCCTGTATTATTATATACGTCCCACTGCTGGGCACGGGCCTCCTCTACTGAATGAGAGGGATTAGGCCTTAGTTCACCACGCTGGCCTAATGCGGGTTGGCAGACTTCACATACCTTCGAAAAATCTTATCGAGTTCTTAGGTATGCAGGTTTCCTCACGATGTTTCCTTCACCGTTAAAGCAAGTGATAATTAACAATGAATATACAAGTAACTTAGAAAAGTCAGTGGTGTATGCTCTTGGGGCTGGTTTCGAACCTGCGTCTTTCGTCTCGACAGTCCATACCACTCCCCGCTGAGCTATCGCTGCTATTTATCTTGTCTCTCGGTTGGATATGTCAAAACGTACCTATACAATTGCATACAACGAGGAGGTGTCGCTGTCTCTTTTCTCGGTTGCGTACCTCAAAACGTGCCTTTAGACTTTATAGCCACTTGCCAGACGGACTCGCTATTCTGTCTTACGTAAATTAGAGTCTAATCGCCATACTTGTTCCAGAAATGTTTATGCCAATTTTATTATCCATTCTGAACATCTATCTACATTTCAAATGATTTCTTTTTCCTTTCATTTATGATTTATATGGACCTGTTAATTAGACGAAATATCATAGAGGTGATATAAATTAAGTAAATACAAGGTAGTTTACAAGGTGGTAGGTCCCTCGTATGCGAGAGAGCGTCTGGGTTGGTACCACCGCTTTGTCTGTTTCTGCCATCAAGTAACAATGTGTAAGCACTGTTGTGTTTCTGTTTAAAGAACATTAAAGCCAGCGAAATTTCCGGAGATTATGAAACTTAACATCTTATGTCTCGACATGACGAGCGCAGTTCAGTGCCATGCAGTGCTTTGTTATTCAAAGATCTGTGTGGGGTTACTTCTGTTTATGGGCAGGCGTAGCTTTTATCATCAGGCTAGCGCTCGTCATTCAATCAAATAAAAAAACCATATGTATTAATTTCTGGAAAACTATACCCTAAATAAATTTACACACTTGTTAGTTCTGACAAGCATTCAAAGAACAGTTGATACATTTTAATGAATAAACTTAAGACATGGCTATGGAACTCTACAAATATGTCCTAACACGCTCTTTGTTGTTTTTGTCATGTAGTAAATTAATCTTTTATGTTGTTTAAAGATTTTGTAGATCCTTATCGTTAGTAATCCTTAAGAGGAGGCTCCCTAAATTGTACGTTAGTTTCGATGACCATACTGCGTCAATTATATATCCAAGGAATATAAAACTTTAATATATGATTTTTCAGTCCTATTTCTTTCCGTTAATAAGACAGTTACACAATTGTGTTATTTTCCCTCGATACATTTTTATTCCGAAAACGATGTATTTTTGGTAGAATTTTTGCTGTTTCTAATAAATGGCTTGAGTTATATGTCTAAAATAAATATTCACAGTTAGTAAATATTGTTTATTATCCGCGACCAAGATAAAAATTACCTAGATCAATTAAAACTCATAATATAAATTATAATAGATTTGCGACTTACGTCATTTACTTCTGTGCATTGATAAACGTCCGACGATGTGCGCAATATTCAACCTTATGTCATCTATCGTAGTATGTTGAGTAGTGCACGGTAACTAATAATTAAAGCTATTTATCGTTAGTACAGCGCCGTGCTTCAAGGAAAGACTACGTGTATTATTTTATGCCGCGCGAACGCTCTGCCCGAGTGTTGAATCAGTTTATTATATTTGACAAACTATGGGAAACAAAGACAATAAATAATTTGTGCAAAAAAAAGAAAGTGAATCGTTTCAAAAACTTTGCAATGATTATGAGAGAAGCAAAAGCGTAAGTATTTTGTTAGAATGTTATTTGTAGATTTTGAAATTAAAAGTATTATTATACATATATAACATATTTTAATAATATTATTTCTAAAATAGAATTTAACTATTTACATTATTACATACATAATAATGCCTCGGTCGCGTAGTTATATTTCGTACGCGGTATTGCTATGCTGAGATCTCGGGTTCGATCCCCGGGTCGGGTCAAATGATATTGGGTTTTTCTATCATGAAATGCTCAGTATCGGTCCGGAGTTTGATCCCGAATTGTGCCCGGTATGACGATAGGATCGCCCGCTGTCACATCATGGGATGGAAATACACTTTGCGAAATGTGGGTGCACTAGTTACATCTCTGCCTATCCCTTCGGGGATTACAGTCGTGAGTATGTATATACAATCATTATAATGACTTATACAGGGATATTTTTAAAACACCAGCAACCTCGCAGGGGTAGATACCTAAGGTTATAAGCTACTACTTTTGTTCTACGACTTTTGATAATTTGTTCGATTTTATTTTCATACAAAAATAAGTATTCATTTAATTTCCGTCTTGAATGTTACCTACGCGCATCGCAGATTACGTAAGCAAACACGCGAAGCGTGGGGAACCGGGCTAGCGCGTTTGAAGTTCCCGAGCCCGAGCAGCTGAGCTGCGTCTTTGCGCACGCCGCGCCGCGCCGCAGTCTACGAAGAAAAACACGACACAACAAAAACTTGTAAAATCTTTTTTTTTAAATATATTGAGTTATATCCAAACTCGTAGAACAAAAGTTGTTCCGTATGGGGTCAGCTATCTGGTCCTGCGAGGTTGCTGGTGTTTTAAAATTAACCCTGTATACCCTATCTTTTTTAGAAAAAGAAATAAAGAAAATCGAATGATGGTTATCCGGAACAAAGAGTCAGTGGAGTCGCCTCGGCAATTATTTGATTTAGTTTCTACTTTTGTGATGCATGAAGAGTGAGTTACTCTAACATTATATTATACTATACTAATAATAAGATTATAAGCAAGTATGCATCTAATCATCATGTATAATTACTAACTTGATATTGTAAGTAATGTTTACTTTATCTTCTTCTTCACTAGGTGGTCGGTCCCTCGTTTGCGAGAGACCAACTAGGTTGGTACCACCGCTTCGTTTATTTGTCCTACCATGTAGCAGTGTGTAAGTACTGTTGTGTTTCGGTTTGAAGCTAGTGACATTACTGGGCATTATGAGACTGCAAAATTTGTGTCTCGGAGTAAATATCGCAATCCAATATCACGCAGTGCGTTGTAATCTAAAGTTCTGTGTAATATTGTCTGTTTATGGTCAGATGTGGCGCTTACCATCAGGCTAGCAAAACGTTATTCATGCTAATAAAACAAACTATTACATATTTTATTGGCATTATTATATGATAATGGGTAATAACTACTAACTATGTATGTAATCATTTACATTAAAACTTGTCTATGTTCTTTTTATTATCATGGAGAAACAAAATGACGATTATTTTGCTATGTAAAGAACCATGCTGTAGACACTTTTGTGATTTATCTACAATCTAAATAAGCCGGCTCGACTGTTATTCATACTTAAGTGATCTACACTCATTGATGATTTATTTACATAATTACATAAATCATTGTTACATTATTATTTAATCTATTTAAATAAATCACCAATGAGTGGAGATCACTTACCATCAGCTTACCTATTTTTCGTCCTAGCATGGCAAAATGACTGCGCTATACCTGATGGTAAGCGCAGTGTAGACCAAAAACTCCAGCGACCATCGATGAACAACGAGATTATCGGTGGTCACCAGAATCATGCCGGCCTAAAATAATGCTTCTTCACACTCCGGAAGAGGAAAGAGGCAAATCGAAGAGCCTGCGACAGGATAGGCGGATGGCTGATGAAGGCACAGGGATACAAGGATGTATCCCTATACCCGTCTCAACCAACCATCGAGTCATGTCGCAAACTCCTCGGGAGAACCAATTATACACTGGCTGATCCTGGAATGCGATCCACACAAGGTATGTGGGGTCATTATGACGGGTTCTTACACCGTGTGTATGGTTGTCGCTATCCGAGCGGTTAGGAATATCCTACCAATAGCCAATTCCTCAATTGGTTACATAAATGGGTAAGGATGAAAATGATGATGATCCTGAGCTCTAACTTCTAGTGATGTTAAAAAATATGATTTGATTATATGATGATGATTGTTGATGATGTTTTTGCAGACTAAACTTGATAAACCTTGAATCTAGCGAGAACACTGAAAACATAACAGCTATTCATCGTGCATATATTTCGCCACCTTCAACTCTCGGGGACAAACCTCCCATACGATGTCAAAGAGAACATTTCTCATAATATTTGTTCCATGAAAGCAAATATGACAATATATAGCCCTTACTTGATGCAACTAACATTGTATGGAACGTACTGTTATGTTGTTTAATTTACCATAATTTTTTTTTTATTAACAAAATGTATATATCGGAGACATCATTAGTACGGGACGTCAATTGACTACGAAACGCAAGCGTGAAGTTGGCGCGCTTCGACAGAGTCTGGCATGACGTTCGTCCGGGTCGCGAGAGCAGGGATAGCTGCGTGTTCGTCGAGCTACTCAGTTCTCGTCGAAACTCCGAGCGAACAACAACTGCCTAGAAACTGTCTCACGTTTCGTACAATTAAAAATAGTAATTGTGATTCAAATAAATCGGATAACCGTCATTACGATTTTTACTCTACAATCGTCCATATCCACGCCCTACAAGATGTTCGGTGGTGAAGAGCCTAGCGGCAATCATCCACCTCATCCGACATCAGAAGTTGGATACGAGCAACAAGGCGAGATGACACCACGTGGCAATGAAAATGGCGGTAATGATCAAAACTGGCGACAACTTTTCGAAATACAAAATTCGAACATGAAAGCGCTGATCGAAGCGCTAAACAAGCCACAGCGTTCACCCAAGCGCGTATATCTTCCCGAATTCGACCCTGACAAATCGGATACCGATGCGCGATCTTGGTGCTCTACGGCTGACATGTGCTTCGCTGATAATCCTTTAGAAGGAGGACAGTTGATAGTTGCTATCAGCAAAGCCCTCAAAGGATCAGCGTCATCTTGGTTAGCCCAAATATCTTACCCGGGCATAACCTGGCTTGAACTCAAGGACTTGTTCATGACACGGTTTGATAGCACAGATACGGCGGCGGGTACTTTAATCAATTTGAGTACCGACAAACCAGAAGAAGGCGAAACTTTGGCGGCATATGGCAGTCGAATCATGACGTCATTACTCAATCGATGCAAAAATGCAACCATGGAACAGATCGCTGTGTCAACTACCCTAGCGCACGTGGCACAGTTCGATTCGAGACTCCAACGTCTGGCTTTTACAACAGAGATCAATACTCGTCAGCGACTACAGCAAGAGTTGCAGGCATTTACATACTTGAAGCGCAAGGCTACTGCAAGTATGGACAACAAGGCACCAGATACCAAGCGAGTGAAGATGTTACAACAATGTTTTCACTGTGGCAAAACTGGGCACAAAAAGTCTGATTGTTTATACCTGAAAGGAAAGCTGGTAAGATCAAGCACTGCACCTACAACGCGACCAAGCCAGCAGCAGACCACATCAAGCTCCATTGTATGCTACAAGTGCGGGCAGACGGGGCATATTTCCACGCGTTGTACGAGCGGCGCTGGTACGGCGGCAGACACCCACCAGGAACGTCGTGTAGACGTTTGCATCGTTGATCCACCGGCAGGGACGCTCAAACATAACGGTCAGTACTTTACATACCATTTTGATTCCGGAGCAGAGTGCTCACTTGTTAAAGAAAGTGTCTCGTCACTATTTTACGGTAAACGTATAAACAATGTAGTTACGTTGAAAGGCATTAGTCAATCAAATGTTCATAGCACTGTCCAGATTTTGTGTCTAGTGGAAATTGATAACATTCAATCAAGATTTTATTGTACGTTTTGCCCGATGTCTATTTACGTAGTCAAATTTTAATAGGACGTGAAGTTTTACAATTAGGATTCTGTGTTAATATCACTGCCACGAAATTTACTATTTCTAAAATCAAACACGTAAACACTATAAAACCTTCTACATTAGATTCGGCACATACCCCCAACAACGAACTTTTTTCTGTCGACACTGACATTACGTTCGAAAATAGAAAACAACTTTTTACAATTCTAAACAAATATTCAGAATATTTTATAACGGGTATGCCTAAAACTCGAGTCACAACTGGCGACCTTGAAATACGATTGATTGATCCGAATTTAACTGTGCAAAGGCGTCCATATCGATTTAGTCCCGAGGAAAGGAGAATAGTGCGTGAAAGAGTAAATGAATTATTACGTGCAAATATTATCCGGCCTAGTAATTCGCCTTTTGCAAGTCCAGCTCTTTTGATTAAGAAACGCGACGGCTCCGATAGGATGTGCATAGACTATCGAGAGTTAAATAATAACACTGTGCCAGATCGTTTTCCATTGCCACTTATAAGTGATCTAATATCGCGTTTACATGGAGCACGTTATTTCTCAAAACTAGACTGTGCATCCGGTTTTCATTTAATTCCAATTAAATGTGAAAAATCCATACAGTGTACAGCCTTTATAACACCAGACGGCCAGTATGAATACTTGGCTATGCCGTTTGGTCTAAAAAATGCTATTTCAGATTTCCAGAGATCGATTATTAATGCACTAGGCGATTTAGCGAATAGTTATGTCATCATATATGTCGACGATATTTTGATAGTATCGCAAACGATCGAGGAAGGGATTGATAGACTACACACGGTTCTTGAAACGTTAAGTAAGGCTGGATTCTCATTAAATTTGAAAAAGTGTTCCTTTTTAAAAACTACGATCGAATTTTTAGGTTATGAGGTTAATGCCGGCGAGATTAGACCGAATCGTAGAAAGATTGAGGCACTGTCTTCTTTGCCTCCACCCACCACAATTACACAGTTAAGGCAATTTATAGGTTTAGCAACTTATTTTCGTCAATTTGTGTCAAATTTCTCTCGCGTTATGGGTCCTCTTTATCAATTAACAGCAGAAAAGGTTCCTTTTGTATGGCAACAGCGTCACGAGGCTATTAGACAGACAATCATATCAGTTTTAACGAAAGAACCAATTTTAATGATTTTCGATCCGCAATATCCAGCTGAGCTTCACACTGACGCCAGCGCAGACGGATATGGTGCGATATTATTCCAGATAGTTGAAGACAAGCGTAGAGTAGTAGCATATTTTAGCAAAAGGACTACATCTGCGGAGTCACGGTATACTAGTTACGAACTAGAAACTTTAGCTGTTGTCAATGCGATTAAACATTTTCGTCAATATCTTCATGGTAGGCAGTTCACAGTAGTAACGGACTGTAATTCCTTAAAGTCATCGCAAAAGAAAATTGACTTAACGCCGCGAGCTCACAGATGGTGGGCCTATTTGCAATGTTTCGATTTCAACATAATCTATAACAAGGGTAAGAATATGGCACACGCAGATTTCTTATCGCGTAACCATCCGCTAGTTAGTTCAGATACTCAACCCTCAGTTATAAAGTCAGATAATGTAACGTCCTCTGACTCAACATTATCTAATGTCGAGCAGAAGTGTATTAATTTGACAGAACTGTCTGGTAATTGGCTCCTCGCTGAGCAGCAAAGAGATAGTGAGATCTCGAAGATTGTCTCTGATTTAAATAATGATCAGTTAAATAATGATATCGCGAAGACATACGAAATCCGTACAGGTGTTCTTTATCGTAAAATTCAGCGGAACGGTCGAACTAAATGCTTACCTATACTTCCTAGAGGGTTAAGACATTCAGTAGTCGGTAATGTTCATGATTCGCTTGTTCATCTCGGTTATAATAAAACGTTAGAAAAGCTTTACGATTTCTATTGGTTTGGTGGTATGGCTCGGTATGTTAAAAAATTTGTTGATAACTGCATAACCTGTAAGGTTTCAAAATCACACTCGGGTAAAATACAGGCGGAATTACACCCAATACCTTAAGTTAGCACCCCATGGCACACAATCCATATTGATGCCACAGGTAGACTGAGCGGGAAAAATGATTTGAAAGAGTACGTTTTTGTCATTATTGACGCCTTTACTAAGTACGTGTTATTATTTCACACTGTTAATATAGACACCAAAAGTAGTATCAGGGCAGTGAGAAACAGTGTAGCATTATTTGGTGCGCCGACGCGCATAATCGCGGACCAGGGGCGCTGCTTTGCTAGCAAAGAGTTCAAAGATTTTTGTAACGCTAGTAACATTAACTTGCACTTGATCGCTACTGGTTCTTCTAGAGCAAACGGACAGGTCGAGCGCGTAATGTCGGTTTTGATGTCTATGTTAACGGCAATTGAAACTAGTGATAATCGTTCATGGCAAGATGCACTGGGCGATATTCAATTAGCGATTAATTGTACGATTAATCGTACAACTAAAGCAAGTCCTTTAGAACTGTTTATTGGCAAGGTGGCGCGCCCATTATCATTGATGGCATGTGATGACATTGAGAATGAGGTAGACTTACCAATAGTTAGATGTGAGGCGACTCATAACATAGAAAAGGCAGCATCTTATGAAAAGCATAGGTTTGATCGGAATAAGGCAAAGCTCAATAAGTTTTCGGTTGGGGATTTTGTACTGATGCAAATTGAGGAACGTAACCAGACTAAATTAGATCAAAAATATAAAGGGCCTTTTCAGGTTATAGAGGTTCTCGAGGGAGATCGCTATACATTAAAAGCATTAAATTCTAATCGTACTTACAAGTATGCTCATGACAGATTAAGGAAAATGCCAGATGATCAGAGTATTGCAGATCATATTGAAAGAGCAGTAATTATAGACGAGACTGAAAGTAAAGATGGAGGTTTACATGGTGATTGTTAGTACAGACGTTGATTATGTAGCCGTAGCTCAATAGAAATCGGTATCTGCAGTCTATTATAATGGTTCATCTATTATAGTATGGTCTATTATAGTACGTCAGTAGTCCGTGAGTACGCGGTAGTGCAGTCAGCTCTGGGACAAGTGCGAGCTGTCGCAAGAAACCATGAAGTCGGGAGAGACTTGGCGATCTGGTGTAGATGCGCAAATGAATGGTTGTGTAACAGGAAGTTACTGGTTTACAGTGAATCACATGTAGAACTTCAGTTGTTTTGGTTATGTTTGTGTCGATAACACATGATTTGTAATGTTCTGATCTTGACTCCCTAATTTTTCTTTAATTAAGAATTATAAAGACCATGTATGATGTTGTAAGATGCTATTGTGATTAAAACAGATTAAACTAACCCTTGGGTTGTTATTTCGTATGCCTTACTTGGCTGAGGTCAGGAGTGACCGAACTATGTGATACTGTGCTATTGAATTGTTACAGAAAACCACACAGGGACGTGTGTCCTGTAGGATGGCCGTATCGGAGACATCATTAGTACGGGACGTCAATTGACTACGAAACGCAAGCGTGAAGTTGGCGCGCTTCGACAGAGTCTGGCATGACGTTCGTCCGGGTCGCGAGAGCAGGGATAGCTGCGTGTTCGTCGAGCTACTCACTTCTCGTCGAAACTCCGAGCGAACAACAACTGCCTAGAAACTGTCTCACGTTTCGTACAATTAAAAATAGTAATTGTGATTCAAATAAATCGGATAACCGTCATTACGATTTTTACTCTACAATCGTCCATATCCACGCCCTACAAGATGTTCGGTGGTGAAGAGCCTAGCGGCAATCATCCACCTCATCCGACATATATTATTATGATGTCTTTCAGATTGATGTTGATCATGAAAAAATCCTTACGAGGTACAAAATATAAGGTGAAGATGTAAGATTTTGTTGTTTTATTTCGACCTTAAACCATTCTATAGACACATGAGTATCATCCTAATAAATAAATACACAGTACTTATTTCTTCTTTTTTGCACTTTTCGTTATTTCCTTTTGAATACACGTTCTAATGGGTAGACTAGAATCAAACCTATTGGAAGGATTTACCTATTCCAATAGGTATCGCTAACGAGGTCATAAAAAATTATTACTAACCAGCAGATTTTTTTGTTTTTACTTAGTTAATATTTATATAATTTAACAGTCATATTGTCCTACAAATAAAATAATAAATTTTTGAGTATCATCAAATCGAAAAATTCTATTCTTGCTACCTCTGTTAGCTACCACAATAGAGAATTTTCGCATAGGGAATTGTTGGGCGTCTCATCAAAACGAAGCTACTCACGGAAAATTAGCTTGATAGTAATCAAGTGGATCAGCTGGCCCAGGGAACCCGGACCATGTGTATATAAAACAAAAAATAAATGAATTTTCTTTAAAATAGCACCAACACATTTGTTCAAACGAAAATATATTTCATTTAAATTTTGAAGAAGAAAAAAAGAAAAAACACTCAAAAGGCGCAAATAACATTAATTTCTTTCATGAAACTACTAGAGTATGTTTTTGTAACCAGTCTACATTTAGCGGCATTATGCGTGAACATATAATAAACAAATATATTGTACTTTTTTTTTTATAGCATAGGCCGGCAAACGAGCAAGTGTGTCACCTAATGGTAAGTGATATCCACTGCCCAAGTACGCCCACCACCAGAAGAATGAATCATGGGCGCGTTGTCGACCTTAAAGGTAAGGGATAATTAGGGATAGGGAAGGGGAGGGGATTTGGGCTTCCGGATATCTCACTCACCGTACGAAACGCAGCAGCAAGCCGCTACTTTACGTCGGTTTTCTGTGAGACAGTGGTATCGACCCGGTCGAGCCAGACCATTCATGCTGTAGACAAAACTGTCTACAGCGTGGCTCTACCACTCAAAATGTAAATGTATGTTCGCAATTCGTCTGTATATATACCTCCTCTGTTTTTCCATTGGTTAAAAAATGTGAAAAAAGCATCAAAGATTCTAAGTTTGGAAATATGCATACAAACTGCGATAATCCTGTTCATATTTCAATTCAGTGGGTTTCGTATACAATACACGCACAAACATACAGACAAGATAATTAAAAATATATATTTCTGTAATCGAATATGTATGTTTATCATTACTTTTTAAACATATCAAATGTACAGACACAGCTCTGATACAATTTTGTTATATTATATCAACAAAACATTTATCTTTCAAAACAAAATATATTATTAAAAAAAATATTTATGTACGAAAGTCTTTTTTTTTACGTGTTTTTATGCCCACTACTATAAGTTAAGCGACGCGCGAAACGACGCGTTGCGTACAAGTGCAGAGGGTAGCGGGGTGGATGGGCGGAGCTAACGCACGAAATATTTTAGGCAGCATGCTCTTAAATCTGAGTGAATATTTATAAAACTATTTTTTGTTCTTTCACTAACTATATAAATAACATAGATGTCTGATTCAACAAATGCCTTCCGTTATTTTCAAATAACAAAATTAGATTTATTAATTCCCACTGATTTAAAGTCAGTCATTTTACATGATTAATATAAATATTTGACAGCCGCCATGGTATAGTGGGCGAATAGCCGGCTGTGAAGAGAGATGCCGTGGGTTCGATTCCCGCTCCGAGACAAATGTTTGTGTGATCCACAAATATTTGTTTCGTGTCTGGTTATTGAGGGACCGTAAATCCCTCGTAGTATCTGATATCTACCATACAGGTTTACCTACTATTGGGTGAGAAGTATGTATGTGACTGTTGAGTGCATTAAAAAAACTGTTTTTATTTTTATTTCATTGAATGACGAGACGAGCAAGGCGCTCGCCTGATGGTAAACGCCACACCTGCCCATAAACAGAAGCAACACCACACAGAACTTTGAATTACAAAGCACTGCATGGCACTGAACTGCGCTCGTCATCCTGAGACATAAGATGTTAAGTCTCATAATGCCCAGTAATTTCACTGGCTTCAATGTCCTTCAAACCGAAACACAACAATAGTTACACACTGTTGCTTGGCGGCAGAAATAGACAAAGCGGTGGACATTTAAAACCTCACACCTTTCATTAATCAAAAATATCCATGACAAAGCATGGGACCTCTAACAATTTCTCTAACTTGGTCTGTACATTTGTATAATATATTTTTTACCTGCACTAAACGTATGACTAGATAAAGACGCGCCGCCGCGCCGCGCCGGTGGAGTTAAGCCGGTGTTAAAATTTCGTTACTGCAAGGGAGGGCAACTAACTGGATTGCCACCCCTTACCCCTACCATGTGAGTGTGAGGGGAATCATGTCTCTTCCATGTGGTAGAGCTTTTTATTTCGCTGACGATTGATTTATTTATTTTTAAATGGAAATAATAATATAATATTTTTTAAAAACACAATTAATGTATTAAATAATAGAATCAACAGTCACACACATGGTCCTAACCGCACAGTTATTTCTTACCCCACAATTATTCTAACTAATTAATTAGCTCGCGTAATTTTACTAGTGTAATGAATTGATTTGAATATTATTTTAAAATATTTTCCTATCCATAAATAAAAGGTTTTGATATTGACGTTATATAAAATATGTATTTTTGTTTTTTATTTGATTCAAAAAGTCGATTAAGTCGATTCTGCAACAGCGTCAGTTAGTATGCCCGCCAGTTCCACGCGACTAGGCGCCCAATTTGGCGGGATCTCGCCCGTTTTTGCACGCATCTCCTTAATACGAGCCGGTCCATTCCCGCCATAAACCATGCTCCTCTGTAGTTCGTATACAAGTAGCATACCGGCTTGTTACTTGATTGCCGTTGAATGCTCCTGTGGAAAAACGTATGCGAGTGGTTTGCTCTTTATAAGTTCCGTACAATATTATTTAAAAATAACACAAACATATTTTATTAACCTATTTTTTTTACCCATTACTAAAAAGTGACTACACTTTATCTGGTACTTAGTACATAGCTGTCAGAATAATGTCGACCGTTGACAGAAATTGCACTTCTCGACGATTAACATGATTATGTCGGCCTAAAGTATGTTATATTTGGAAATAATGCGTGTAATTAATTAAATGTTATCATTCGCTTTTACGTTGATAAACATTTGAGGAAAAGAGTTATTCAAAATTAATTTAGAATATTTTTAAATAATAAGTCTTAAACAGTTAAGAATATAAAAATATCACCTTCTAATTGCAAGGCCTAGGACGCATGCCAGTGAAGCTTAGGATTCTAGAGTGAGGAACCTCACATTGCGTGTCGTGTAATAACACACTTTCTGAATCTGGCTCTTGACCCACCGATCAAGTGATAGCCTCAGGTGGTATTGGTCGTGACTCTTTACTATAAACCCATTAATAGTGACGATAATTGGGAAAATAATGGTCGATTTCTGATCCTACATGTCGGTAACCTCGTATACCAGATCTAGATATTTGGTAATTCTATCTTTTTTGCTTTTACATAGTTCTTGTTATGGGGAATGGTGACATAAAGAATTTCCCAGTGACCTACATACATTAGTTGATACTGATTTCTACACATAAGTCTTTTATTTTTGTACTGACTTATCATAAGCGCTATTTTAATTGACTTTCGTTTCGTTTCGTATCATTTCATTTCAATTACGCAACACAGTAGTTTGTATCCTGCACCCTTTTGAGCTATCTATATTGAATATACTATAAAAACGAAACATATTGAATCACCTTTAAAAATGAACAACAATAAAAATACATTGTTTCCGTTAAATAAGTAACCCTAAAACTGCATGTCAAATAAAGCGCTGGTTCGATTCCCGTTCAAAGCAAACGAGTCTGGATTGTAATGATCGACCGCTCTGCAAAAATATATTGTTCACAGAACCAACCGCTTGATTGAGTTACGTTTGTTTGTTGAAACAGTTCCGCGAATTGTACACTGTGATATCTGATTACAGTATTTTATTTCATGTTTAATCTACTTAGTGCTTTATTGAGAGGATGTGTTCTATTGCGGAATTCTCTTTATGTTAAATACTTATATTAATAATCATACACCCAACAGTCTTATCAAATTACTAATAGCAGTAACATTAGCAGCGATACTAACATAGTATAGCAGCTTATAGACATACGTTTCCCTAATTCATGAAATAAATGTAATAAATTAATAAATAAAAAATATGTTCGGTTTTCATGGGTAACCTGATTTGATAACTTCATTGGCCTTTTGTTTGCAAATATGGCAAACTAAAGATTGCATATTTTTTTATAATTGAATTTACATTTAAACCTCAACAAAATGAGTCAATTTTGTGAAGATACGTGGTGTAGATACCAAACTCCATAATTCAACGGGTAATTATATATTATTTATACAAAAGTAAAACATTTTTTAAGTTGACCTATAATAATTTCACTTTACATAAATAAGTAAAGTGAAATTATTATAGGTCAGCTTAAAAAGTCTATAGTAGGAATAAGTTACGAATGAAGACTCTACATTTGTCTCCCCTGTATCTTTGTCTTGTCTCATTTGAAAATATTGTTTGTAAAGGGTATGGCTATGTAAGTTATTTATCGAAACCTTGATAATATAGAGGATATTAGACCAAGAGGTCATGGATTTGCTTCCCGCACTAATGTTTGCGTGAAACAAACATTTTATGCTAAAGGAAGAAATACATTCTTTGATAATAAGCCACAAATTATGAGAATTTATTTTTACTTTATTAGCTTTTATAAATGAATATTATGTTGTGATTGTAAAGAAAATTAAAATATTGAAGTTGAATGTGCCATAATATTTTAAGTTTAAGGTCTAATTCTTCTAATTCTTCTTAGAGGAGGATTGGGGCCAACATATATAATACAGGGACGATTTAAAAAAATGTCGTCTCTGTTAAAGCTAAAAAAGTTTTTATAATATTATGAAAAACTGATTACAAAATATAAAATAACAATGTGACACACGCATAATCATACATATTTTATTGAATTCTACAAACTCGTTTCACGTATATTCTTAATATGAAATCTGAATAAACATATTTTCTAAATGAAGAATATTTTTTCGTAAAATCGAATATTCATGGCTCTACGCACATTTTTGTGTTTGTATTTTAAACAACATCGGTATTTTATAGAGGAATGTAATAAAATATACAATGGAAGCTTATTTCATGTTCTGTATAAAATATGTAAAATATCAGAAATGTCGTCGCACGTACAACGAACCGTTCCCATCTAAGTCAGCCTTACGACAATCAAGATGGAAATTCGACTATTTGCATAAAATTTCAATACAGTGCCTATACATCGGATATAATGAAAATAAAGCGACAATGCCTTCAATAATTGACCTACCTTATTCCAAATTTGAAAAATAAAATTATAAGAATATTTAAAATTATTATTAAAAGAACATGCACAATTCGGCATCAAATATCCGTCAGCGTGTGCAATAGCCGCGTGTGACGTCGCGCACGCCTCGTTGTCTCGCACGCTCGACGCGTGACGCGTCCCAGCAGTCAGCACGGCACAGAGCAGTTTCAGTCAGTGGCGAGCCGCCTGCCGACGAGCCCGGCCGTGTCCCGCGCCGCGACTACATCCTCGAAATCAAACACGACAGTGCTATTGTGATCGAGTGAAAATGAAATCTTAATAATAATAATGAAACAAAAAGTATCGCCGACATCGAACGGCACATGAGCAACATGATCCTCAAAATGGGTGGGAAATCGCTTCCGGGCGCGAAAACTGAGAAAAAAGATGAGAAGAAGAAGTGGGAGAAATGTGAGGAGCGCTGTCCTGGGGATCCTTGGGCGTACTGTGCTGTGCTGTGGTGTGCCTGCGCGATGAGTCTCATATCTAGTGGGTTCAGTCTGTACCGGCAGCAAGGCCTGCAGGACAGGCTGACGCTGTTGGAGGAACAGCATCTGGCGTTGAGGAGTGCTGTGCTGGAGCCGCAGCAGCCCTTGGTCGAGAGGTTGAGGAGGGAAGTGCTGTCCAGGCCGCCCTCTTACTGGCGGCCGAGGAGGAGCATCAGGGATTACGGAGACTGCGTTTGTCCACCAGGTTAGTTTCTGAAATCATTCATGAAAATGTTGAAGAAAATTATTTTCATATGACTCCAAAAAATATTTCATTCATGCAAGTGTGTATGGTTAAATATATCTTGTACTTATCAGTTAATTCTTTATTTTACAAGCGTAACAATAGTGACGTGTCTTCGTTTATTTTATACCGTGGATCAAAGTTTGAATTGTGAATTGTTGTCGGTGTCGGACGCAAATTACATGACATTTATTAAGTATTAACAACATTATCTATGATATTTGCCTTCATTTCACCGCATAGGTTACGGGCAGAGTCGTGACACCCTGCTAAGTAATTTATTTAGCAGGCTTTGTAAAGAAAATATACTTACTAACGATTATCCTTAAAATTAAAGCAATATTTTATTAATGAAGCCTCTCTCGTAATTTTTCCGTGAGGAAAAGAAAAATATCTTATTAACAGCTTAAAAACTCAACGAGTTTTTAACGAAGAACAGTTTTCTCTAATTAAATATTTTTGCTCTCGGAATAAAAATTAAATGCTCAAAAAGATGGTTGTTTATTTAATGAAGGTAAAATATCGAAAACGATATTGGATTTTATTTATACTAAACAAAATATTTTCTTGCATATAATATTAATAAGAACCTCTTTCTATAATCCATTCGGACTCTTAATTTACTGATTTTTGTTGGAGTCAGAAACGCAAGTCTCAAGTCTGATTATTTCGACAACTTTGGTATAAAGAAGAATGAATTCAGAACATCCCATTTTTAGTAAGTTAAAAATGTGAAAATATTTTGAATTCGACTGATATTTAATTGTAGAATTCGAAAATAAACCAAGGTGCTTAAAAATGTAAAGTGATAGTGTCATGATTTTTTTATTTCTTCCTTCCCGGGATCGAACCCGAGACCTCGGCACAGCAGTCGTGCCGCGTGCGCAATACAATTGCGCCACCGACGCAACCAAGAATTTAGGATCGTTTAAAAAATTAAATTTTGAATCTATACTTGCTATAAAATAAAGAAGAGTTTCATTGAAGTTCGTCGAATTGAATCATTCAATCAAAATATTATTTTTCTCTAAAACAAGTCGTCTAAGGAAGAAATATCAAAGTTATTTTACGTGATAAATGTGATTCATCTAGATGAAAAATACTAATTAGGTGTAATATGACTGACATGAACAATGTCTAAATTATCTCAAAGTGAGAAAAAAAATCAGTTCAAAGGTTGGTCATTATACTAAAACAAATTAATATTTATTTAAAGAAGAAAAAGATGTTTTTTATCCGAGCACGGCAAAGTGACTGCACTACATGTGCCGGTAAGCGAAGCGCAGTAAAAAAAAAACCACCAATGTGTGTGTTGATGGTCACCAAAATAATGCCGTCCTCATTCCTTACATAAATATAAAGTCATCGCATTGAGCACCTCCTCCTTATTTTTCAGTGGTACTGACATTTTTCAGTAGTTAATAATATATTTCAAGCCATAAATAAACGCGGTATAAAATCGTTATTATAGTCGTCATTATAAACTAGACTCTAGGCTAGATTCTGGATACATCAAGGATAGCCCCAATATAAAGCCTCTCATAACCATTCTAAAAGCCGTTTCAGAAACCTGCGTGGGTGTAGTGATTACATATTCTCAGCGTCAAATCCCGCGTGAAAAAGACCAAAAAGTATTAAAAAAGTTATCAATAGTTATCAAGTTATAGATTCTATCCTATGAATCTATAAATATCAATTCATAGTATAAAACAAAGTAGCTATCGGCCTCTGTCTTTCTGTTTGTCCGTTTATTTATCCTAAACGAAGCAAAAGATTTAGAGATCGTTTTTACTATCATTTAGAGAATTTATTGTGGAAGGTTATTTTGTATATCATGCTCTGACCCATAGGAGCACGACAGTAATATGCCTGCGATTAAACTGAGAGACAGCTATGTAAAAAATATACTAAACCACTTCTGGTCACGTTTCTTCTCTACTAATGAACGAGGTTAAACTTTAGTCCACTACACTGGCCTAATACGGGTTTATAGATTTTGCATATAATTAACATTCTTACAGAGAATATTCAAATATGCAGGTTTTCTCACGATGTTTTTCTTCATAGTTAAAGCGAGCGATAATTAATAAACAATATGCACGTTATGTACTTCGAATCAAAATGTTTTGACTAAAATAACAACCGATCATAATTGCCTTATTATTACCGAAACATCCATTCAATCTAACACGACTCGCAAAGTATACAATTTAACCTAACAGCTTTTCGATGTAATAGGGCGTTATAGAGATCGAATTGCATCGGAGAATAGTTATAACCCCTAAAGCTATTATTTTTTTTTGCCATCCCTACTCTTAACACTCGTTTGAAAGGTGCATACCCCATGATTAACTGACGGGTGTGCGATGGAAAAATGATAAGATGAGATTTAAGGATGACAGTTTTAGGGGTTCGCGAGTGTTACATTTTGGACTTGATTTCTGAATGATAATATTGTTATAGAGAATGGTTTTAATAGTTTGAGTATATATTTTAATGCGGTTGACAGCATCATTGCTATTGCAGAATAGATCAGCAATGTTTTAAGTTCTGGATCGAGTACATATTTTGCTATAACTTATCCTTAATATCAGTTATATTGTAAAACATTTGTGTTTCAGAAAGTAATCCGAAATTACCGAGGTGTTAAGTTTGTTCCGGCAGTCTGTCTCACAGAAAATCGTCGTAATAGAGGCTTGCTTTTGAGTATCGTACGGTTCCAGACATCTAACTCAGATATCCGGAGGCCCAAATCGCCCTCCTCTTCCCAATTTCTTACTTATCACTTTCCTATAAGGTCGGTAACGCGCCTATGATTCTTCAGGTATTATGGGCATAAATGGGTGGTGGAGATCACTTACCATCAGGTGACCCACTTGCTTGTATGCTGGTCTATGCTATAAAAAATATTAGTACTGTATAATGACCACCGCCGGGCACGGGCCTCCTACTAATGAGAGAATTTAGGCCTTTCGCCCACTTCACACATCCCTTGGATTATTTACTGTCCCTAAATATTTCAACGCCTAAGTTAAAATAATTGAAAGCCACGGTCAGTTAAACCGTGTTAACACAAGTATATTTACGTGACCACATTCTGTGTAAAATGGGTCTGTAATTATTTCTGTATATATTTACCCTTTTGAGCACAGCCTCTGACCGTATTTAATAAGTACTTGCTCTACACTGAGTTAGTATTTGCCTAATTCGTGACCCGTACTTTGCTATTGTTAACTCTACATTTACGTAGAGTAAGTTTATTCTATTATTATGCTAGTATTCGCTTGAAATGTTTCGACTTTGACAGTCTCCGTGGCGCAGCGGGCGAGTAGCTGGCTGTGAAGGGAGAGGCCGCGGGTTCGATCCCTGCACCGTGATAAATGGTTGTGTGATCCACACATATTTGTTTCGGGGTCTGGGTGTTGTGAGACAGAATGTCTCTCGTAAATCCTAATACCCACGACACACGAACATCAATCACATTTCATTCCACATGCCACATTCGGCGAAATATAATAAAAAGACGGTAGCTATTTCTAAGAATATGAAAAAGGTGTGATATTATCGCAGATAGATCCACGGCACGTATAACAACCCGCGAACTATGAATTGGACCTATTTACGCAAATAGGAACCAACCCACAGCAAGTTCAAATGGAGATACTGATTTTGTTTCACTTAATTTAATAATTTAAACTCAGTTTATCTCGTAGTTTTTAAAAAAATCGGGCATGAAATATATTCCATGTCCGATTTTGCAAAAAAATACAGTATTAAAATCAATTTTATTTAATGAATTAAGCAAAACAAAATCAGTATCTCCGTTTGAACTTGCTGTGGGTTGGTTTCTGTTTACATAAGTAGGTGCAATTCAAAGTTCGCGAGTTGTTAAACCGCGAAAAAAATCGCAGGTTAAAAGTGCGATTATAAACTCATAACACGCTCGTGGAAACTTTAACAAAATTTTTAAATCGTTCATACGAAAAGATATTCCGTTTTTTTTGTGTCCAGGATTACGGTTTTTTTTACGAACTGTTGACAGATCGTAATACGAGACGGTTGTTTTTTGTCGTTCCAAAAGTTTGTTTTGTTTGATGTGTGAATGATGAGTGTTGATGGTTAATTTGATGGTTTTTGTTTGAATCGCCTGTTAAGTGGTGATGGGAATTTAGATTTGAGATTCTTTACTAATACCTCCTCACTGACATGGGGATTTGCAGTCGACATAAAATGGAAAAAAAAACATATTTTTAAATATCGATACTTGGAGATCGCAATGCGTGACGTCAAGATATAGCGACATCTCAGCTTTGTAGAAAAACTAGAAAAAGTCGCATGTCGCGCTCTCCTGTCTCGGTCGTATACCTCATACTGACCATTAGTTTTAATATTGTATAATAATTATTGCCTTGGTGGTGCAGTTGTTTTGCGTACGCGGTACGATCGCTATCCTTAGGTCTCGGGTTCGTTGCCCGGGTCGGGTGAAAGTGATTTCTATCTCGAAGTGCTCAGTATCAGCACTCACCTTCTATCACATTATGTGAGTGTACGGGTTACATCTCTGCCTACCCCTTCGGGGATTACAAGCATGAGTGCGTATGTATGTAATAATAAATGGCAGAGTTCATTTTTTTATTAAATGACTATATTTAGATAAAACTGGAAACATAAGCAGTAAGGCCTACATTATATTAGCTTTTATATAACATAATAATAAGATGCTTTAGTTTTTATGCGTGAATGTGAAATCCGGTTAGTTTTATAAGCCTGTTTCAACGGTTCACAAATAAAAACAAGAACATTGACTTTAAGCGAAAAACATTCTTCCAAATCAAATCTCATGTTATAAATAAAATAACAATAACCAGTTGTAATAATAATAAGTGATAGCTCAGCGGGGAGTAGTTTGACTGTCGAGACGAAAGTCGCAGGCCCGAAACCAGCCTCAAGAGCACTCATCTCTGGCTTTTGTTTTTATATTACTGAAGTAGATTGACGTGCGGGCCGCCTGATGGTAAGAGATCCCCGCCGCCTATACACTTCAGCAATGACATGGCACAGCCAAGCCGCTACCACTCTGTAAAAAGCTATGCATGGTTATACATATAATAAAAAAAATATACATGTCCATCTGAAAACCTCCATGTTTCCATCGGTGAAAAAATCTGTCAACAAAGAGCAGTTTACGCTATTTTGACATCAACACACAACCCTTACACGACAAAACGAAAATCCCTTACATCTGTTTCCAAACAGAAAAATCAAAGCAAACGAGGAACAAAGCCATGGGAACTAATGGTACAATCGATAGCCATAAAAACTAGGGGCGGTGGAGAGCGACAAACTTGACGCGTGCGTTTGACAGACCGACACCCTAGCTGTTTATTTGGATTATTGGAAACGGCCACTCCAACAACCATTGACATGTCAATGACTACTCTACCACGAGACGTTAGGGTTTGAAATTGGTTGGAAGTGCTGCTATTGGACGGTTTAAACGCTATTTAATGGTAGTATGTAGTGTTAAATATAGGCTATTATTTGGGGATGGTCGAAATAAACGATTCTGGATATAGAGTCTTTAATAGAGGCGTTAAAAAGAAATGAGTGTATTATTACTTCAATTTAAATAGCCGCTATTATTTTTATTAGGAACGGAGAATTTTATATTCTGCTAAGCCTATGAAACAAACTAAAACTTATCCTTATTTTATATTATAAATGTGAAACTTTGGATGCAAGTGAATTTAGACGTTAGTTAATCAATTATGTCTTAACAGTCGACAAGATTTAGGTAGAGTGGTAGAGCCGTGCTAGTGATAAGATATTTATATTCCCCCGGATAGTGAACACGGTCCACATGGTTTTAAAATCTGCCATAGTAATCCACACGCTTTATGTGGATCGCGTTCCAGGACCAGCCAGTTTATATCCGGCTCTACCGAGAGGGACATGATTTGATGGTTGATTGAGGCGGGTATAGGGGTACATTCTTGTATCACTGTGCCTGAATCGGTCATCCACCTGTCCTGTCGCAGGCACCTCAATTTGCTTTTTCCCTCTGCGAACAATAGAAAAAAACAGAACTGATATATTATTATTTATGTTGGCATATTACCTAAGGAAAAATAAATATATGATGGGTGGAAAGACAGCCGTTTAGCAATTAATTACTGTTATTAGGCAACATTTGGATAATGTTTGTAATTTTTCTTAAGCCATACTCATAAAATACATTAATATCCCACTTTAAATCATAGATAAAATAAATTACTATTATCCAACACGGAAAAAGTCACTATTTCAATTAAATATTTGATTATCGTTCCATATGAGCGTGGGCGTAGATTATGTATGTGGGTGTCCATCGGTTTGGTCAATGGAAACGATTACTGAAACAGGCCCGGATCTAGTAGGGGGTAATGGTCCCATTGCCCCCCATTGAATCAAGTAAAATGGACTTTATATTAGAACATGAGTAAAATTACTTAGTAACTGGCCCCGTTTTATAGGATCGGAAAATGTGCAAAATCAGGACCAAAATTAGGTGTTTTGATTGTATTGTCGAACTTTAAGCAAAATGATTGGGGATTATGTCACTTTATTCTATAACTATCCAACAACCTAAATTCTAACAGAATGACGGTGCAAAAACCAACAGAGAAGTTTCTACTTCATATCTGTTTTATGTGGTGCAGCTACGGTTAAACCGGTCGATACTTTCTGGAGACAAAACTCACTGCAGCGTTAGAAAGCGTTCATGGTACTCTGAATCCGTCCCTGCACTGGCCACTCCACGAATGAACATAATGCGATATTTCAACTATTTGAATGTATCAATGAGATGTATCCATTCATTCGGACCATTTGGTTGTATGAATGGAATGAATGAAAAATGTTTTTGAATGGAATCGGGTGAGTGGAGTGAAGAATTATGCGGTTTAAATTGTATTTAGGGTTATAATGCTATTGTGGGTGACATATATTATCTATTCTTAACGCTTTAGTTATTGGTGTGATGGACCACCCAAAATGTCTATTAGCTTATTGAAGCCGTTTATATACTATACTAGCTTTTCCTCACGGCACCGCCCGCGTGATCTGCCAGCTAGTGCACTCTGTAGCGAGAGACTATGGGTACGATTCCCGCACCGAGACAAATGTTTGTGCGTTCCACAAATATTTTTTTCGGGTCTGGGTGTTGTGGGACCGCAAGTATCTTGTAGTTTCTGAAACCCACGATACAGGTTAACCTAGTGTGTGGTACGGACTATAGATTTATGAACCAAAGTTTGAAACTGTTGATGACAAATATGTAAAATTACTTCATTATTTATTTTTTTGCCTTCCACCATTAAACTAGTCATTATTCTTAATATATTTGAACCATGCACCCCTATTTTATAATCGACTTTGGTCCGACCGTGACGCCCTTTCCGTCGTAATTAGGGGGAGGTCCGAGTTCAATAGGATATGGGACAAGTACATATAAAAAACACACTCACATTCGTGTGTTTTAATCGGTAGACAGAGATACATCTAGTCAGAACATATTGTCAACGATATTTTTATGCCATAATATTATAGAAGTCGAAGTTCCGGGTGATTTTTTTTATCCTGGCTCGGCAAAGTGACTACGCCACACCCGATGGTAAGTGTAGCGCGATCCAATAGTCGATTGATTCTCACAGCATAAGTACTATTAATCTAATAGTGTGGAGTCAAACTTTTGTGTTGGACTGTTAGGTGTTATTATTATATTTATTCATTTATACAATTGTTTCGGAGTCTGGGTGTTGTGAGACCGAAAGTCTCTCGCAGTTCCTGATACCTACGACACAAGACTCGTATCGTACTGTGGGGTCGGGACTATGTGTGTCATTTTTGGGTGTATTTATTTATTTATATAGCATCTTGAACTATTTCTATTGAGAAATTAGATCTAAGTATTATAAATCAAGTTTTAAATCTGAATAAGTACTAAAAATTGAGCAGCGATAGTTTAACGGGGGTCGTACGGACTGCCGAGATAAAAGTCTCAGGTTCGAAATCAATCAAGGACATGCATTTTTGACCTAAGTTACGTGTGTATTCATTGTTAATTTACGCTTGCTCTAATAGTGAAGGAAACATCGTAAGGAAAATTACATACCTCAGAAATTCTTTTCGGAGGTATTTGAAATCTGCCAACCCGCATTAGTTCAGCGTGATGGGTTAAAGCTTAATACCTAATATGTAGAGTAAGCCCGTGTCCAGAAGTGGGACGTACATAACACAGGGCTGGTACTATTATTACTACAAATTGAAAAGGTTTCTCGACTATTGAAGCTGAAAATTGACTTTAGGCGTAGAAGAATGCTGAATTAAGATTCTTATTAATTATTTTTTGTCTATGTCCTGTATACAATAATTGTATTAAAAATAAACTGGCATAACACAAGAAATATCGTGGTCGAAAAATAAACAAGACAAAAATATAAACATTATAACGCCCCCTTTTTTTCTATCAACAACTATAAATGAAAAGCGAATAGCCGAAAACAAAAATAATTAAATTCTCCAAAATAACTCCATAATGGAGGCAAGGCATCGTTTACCAAACCAATTTACTGTGTAACTATCAACTTGTTTTATTTAAGGGTCTATTTACACAACTCGATTGTAATGGCCCATCTGAAAACGTATTTTGCTTCTATTCCGTTAATTAAAACGTTTTATTCATTACCCTACGTAACACTGGATATTAAGTTCAGTTTTATTCGATTTAGAAAAACAAAAAATATGCAATTGAATTGTTTTTTATCCCTGACAAAAAAAAAATATGTTTCACTATTTTGTCTGCCGCTTGTGTGGGTATCGTTAAACGATTGGACCGATTTGAATGCAGTTTATTTAGTTGCAAAGCTGATATAGATGAAACGGTTGTTATTATTGAATTTAGTAGAACAAAATCAGAATCTCCATTTTACCTTGCTGTGGGTTGGTTCCTTTTTGCGTGACTAGGTCCAACTGTCATTAGTTTGGAGGAACAATAAAAATAATACAAGGTGGTAGGTCCCTTGTATGCGAGAGGCCGTCGGGACTAGTACCGCTTTGTCTATTTCTGCTGCCAAGTAACAGCGTGTAAACACTGTTTTGTTTCTGTTTGAAGGATCCTGAAGCCAGTAAAATTACTGAGCATTTTGGGGCTTAACATCTTATGTCTCGGGGTGACGAGCGCAGTTAAGTGACATGCAGTGCTTTGTAGTTCAAAGTTATGTGTGGTGTTGCTTCTGTTTATTGGCATGCGTGGCGCTTACCATCAGATGAGCGCCTTGCTCGTCTCGTCATTCAATCAAATAATAAAAAAAAAATTGGTGTGTGTCGTGGGACACCAGGTAGGAACGAAGTTCCTTCGGCTAATGTAGAATCGACACAAATTGTAAAAAATACAAATTATCAACTAAAATAACAAAATATGTCTCTTTATTTTTGTATGACAACATAAAATTACATAGAAATAGAATAGAAAAATAGAAATAAAAAAAAGACGTGTAGCCCTCGGAGACTGCCGCGGTAAAGCTATTGTATAGCATTTTTTATCAACTTATGTAATTATAAATAAAAACTTATTAATTTAGACTTAGACTGGCTACTAAACGGTGGACGGCCGTGTTCTATAATCAAAAATTCAAATTCAAATTTCAAACCGCGTCTACATTTCCAAATGTCATAAGTTATCTATCTGTTTTATTAACGGAATTTCGACTTTAACTTTGTGTGCTAGATATCAAATTAAGTTTAAAAAAAAGTCTCATTTAACGGTTTTATTCCACGCATTTTTTCCACGCATATTTCTTACGGTTTTACTATCACATTTTTTTCAGTTCGGTCACGCAGCGAAATCCCTATCCCCTCCAAGCCTGCCGTAAGGAACTTCGTTCCAAAAATAATACATAGATGTCCTTTTATTGTTATACCAATACCGATTTTTTCACTCTCCGCTAAAAAATCCTAAAAAGCATTTGCTGGCTAGTTATCTGAAGCAAACGTATTCTTTCCACAATGTTCATAAACAAAACACAAACCTCATTGTTCCGATCTCTGTATCCCGGATAATCGCCATTCAACCGGATTACGTTAAGTCCAATTATAAATTCATGGCCCGTTGAGGCCGCGGTCAGGCTCAAATTTTCAAAGGCCAAAGTCTTGCATGTTTTGATTAACCATCCATCTGTTCGAGCCCAGTATTAGTTTAAAGTTGAAATTAATTGGTTTCACCGGCTTTTGCTGCGGTCGTTTATTGATTTCTTTGATGGATTGTTGGGGAGTTTTGGGTTCGAATCTTCGCTTGATTTATTTGTTTGTTAGAAAAGTTTGTTTTTTTTCGTAATTATTTTATACGTGGATGGTATTATTATTATTGGTCCTTATATTAACTTCAAGTAAGAATTATAATTTATTCTAAACGGGGAGTTTTTTTTATATCAGATTGACAAACGAGCAAGTAAGTCATCTGATGGTAAGTAAACTCCAGCGCTCATGTACGCCAACAATACTAGAAGAATCATAGGCGCGTTGCCAAGTTTAAAGGAAAGGGATTAGGAATAGGAGGGAGTTTTGGGCCTCCAGATATCTCACTCACCATACGAAACGCAAGCGCAAGCCGCTACTTTACGTCGGCTTTATGTGAGACAGTGGTAACGACCCGGTTGAGCTGGCCAAAAGCTGGAGAAAACTGTCTACAGCGTGGCTCTACCACTCAATGTAAGTTTGTGATGTTGCTACTTGGTAGGGATATCACTAATGGTGCGGGCATAAATAATTTATTATTCATTATTTTTGTTTATTTTATTTACGTTTATGTGTACCACCACCTAAATTATTTACGTCGGTTAAAAATACCTAAATTGCCGATCGCCAATGTTAGAAATATCGAGTATATGTGTAGCGATCAGGTCAGAAAGTATTGTATGGGTTAAGCCCTTAAAATATTAATAAAGATAATTTCACAGTACCTTTCATTTTTAATTCCATGAGCGGAACCGCTTGCTGTGAGCACATTACTCATAATATCTAAATTATAATGTTCACAATGTGTTTTTACCTGGAAACCATTGTCCGTGATATTCTACGGTATATACATGTTAAACGCCTCATTAATTTATTTGAACTGTGAACACTATAGCGAGTAGTGTAATTCCGGTATAACCAAACCATAAATAGCGATCCCCGATTCATTTTTGGTATAATATGACGCTAGATGTGATGTATAGATGTAATGTGTGAAACCTTTTGTGGTAACACCTCAACAAACATAAAGAAAATAGAAAGTAAATATATTGACATGATTGACAGCCTCCGTGGCGCAGCGGGCGAGTAGCCGGCTGTGAAGCGAGATGCCGCGGGTTCGATCCCGCACCGAGACAAATGTTTTTGTGATCCACAAATAATTGTTTCGGGGTATGGGTGTTGTGAGACCCAAAATCTCTCGTAGTTCCTGATACCCACGACACAAGACTCGTATCTTACTGTGGAATCAAGACTATGTGTGTGACTGTTGGGTGTATTTTTTTATTATCTACAACAATAGAAAATACATGTGCTTTGCTTTGTTAAGTACAGAATGTCACTTTTTATTGCAGTCGTGGTATTTTTTTTTTACTAGCCTTGTATTATACATGTCCCACTGCTGGGCACTGGCCTCCTCCACTGAATGAGAGGGGTTGGTCTTCACATACCTTCGAAAAGTCTTATCGAGTTCTCAGGTGTGCAAGTTTCCTCACAATGTTTCCTTCACCGTTAAAGCAAGCGATAATTAATAATTAATATACACATAACTTAGAAAAGTCAGTGGTGTATGCTCTTGGGGCTGGTTTCGAACCTGCGACTTTCGTCTCGACAGTCCATACCACTCCCCGCTGAGCTATCGTTGCTTACATAAGTATTAATGAAAACGTAAAAAAATATTATCATCCTAATCAATCCAACTGGAGCAGTATTCGCACAATATTGCCACACTTCAATACACATTATTTTAGGGAAATTTTCATCTCTATTATTGTTTAATCCCAAAGGTGACGTCGAGCGGTGTCGGGTGATATCGGGCGGTGTCGGGCGGTCTCACCCGATGTCGGGTTGTATTCTGACACAGCTGATGCAAACATAATTTTGTTCGGTAAATACTTGCTTTGGGATTTGGGACGTCAGCTCTATGCCTATTAGTGTATCCTTGACGGATCGGATGAGTTCGTGTAAACATCAAGGAGTATTGTAGTTTTTGTTGTTATTTACTTTTGATATTGGAAATGCAGAAATAAGATGTGGTAGGTCTCTCGTATGGGAGAGGCCGGCTTGGTTCTGTACCACCGCTTTGTCTATTGTTGCCGCAAACAGTCGTGTGTAAGCACTGTTGTGTTTCAGTTTGAAGGTAATTGAAGCCACTGAAATTGTTGCGCATTATGAAACTTAACATTCTATCTCCGGGTGATGATCGCAGTCCAGTCAAGCAGTGTTTTGTGATTCAAATTTGTGTGTTGATTTTGATTATGGGTAGGCGTAGCGCTTACTACCTGCCGAGCGCCTTGCTCGTCTCATCATTTAAGCAAATAAAAAAAACATAAAATATCTGTTATAGCCTTTTTAATAGGGCAAATGTGTAAAGACGTCTCATATAAAACATTATTATAGCAAAAGTTTCTTTTCTTTCTTTTTAAGGCCTCTTTTGAAGTAATTAACCGAGACAAGGAGACCGTGACGCGTGACTCGAGTCAGGCGCTAGCAACACTGTCCGTGCATAAAATTGTATGGAAACGGCTGCTCCGGTCTCGTTTGGATACATCAAAACGTACATATACAATTTCATACAAAGTGGGCGTGTCACTGTAATCGCGCATCGCGATCTTCTTTTTCGATCGTTCACGTTATAATAGACAGTCTACTGGGCAGTTGGATTTTGGAGACAGTGGATTTTGAGATGGATATAGCTTGTTTAAATGTTGTGTGTAATAATTATCGTTCATTCGCTTATTTTTTTAGGATTTTGCCAGTAAAATATATGTCAGATCTGCTAACCCACATTACGCCAGCAAAATAGGCCTAACCTCTCATTACTAGAGATGGCTTGTGCCCAGCACAACAACAGTATGGCATAATACCCGTTTACTAAAATCTGAACATGTACTGCGTATTGTCCACGTTACCTTCTACATCTTGTAAAGAATACATTGGTAACGTAACTCAAAAGAAATCAAATACCTTTGTAATCATATAAAAATACTAGCTTTTCCTCGCGGCTCCGCACGCGTGATCTGCTTTTTCCGGCATAAAAGTAGCCTATGTTTATCAGGGATAATGTAGGATTCTAATAGTGGAAGAATTTTTAAAATCAGTCCAGTAGTTTTTAAGTTAATTCGTTACATACAAAAATACAAATATTTCTTCTTTATAAATTATTGTTTACAATGAAATACTCTTAATCAAATACATTTATTTGGATAAGGAATAATATTCTGTTGATAACACTTTGGAAAAAAAATATGTTTGCGTGTACTAGTGTACACACGTAGGAAGTGAAACTTCTTTATGACTTATTTTTCAAAAAATGATCTACTATATGCAATTTTACAGAAATTGGTCTAATAAAGTTAAATTAGATAAGTTTAAACAAAAGGCTTTTATTATCATAGATATGAATACAAAAAAAAAGTGTGCGCTTCGGGACGCTCGACAGAAGAAGTCCGGTCAAAATCCGGTCAAAGCCGGTCAAAGTCCGTCAAAGTCCGGTCAAAGCCCGGTCAAAGTCCGGTCAAAAGCCGGTATGCGTCCGGTCAAAGTCCGGTATGCGTCCGGTCTATGTCCGGGCAAAGTTGGGTCAAAGTCGGGTCAAAGTCCGGTCAAAGCCCGGTCAAAGTCCGGTCTATATCCGGTCAAAGTCGGGTCAACGTCGGTTCAAAGTCCGGTCAAAATCCGGTAAAAGCCCGGTCTATGTCCGGTCAAAGTCGGGTCGACGTTCGGTCAAAGTCCGGTCAGCCCGGTTAAAGTCCGGTCAGGGTCTGGTCAGAGTCTGGTCAAAGCCCGGTCAAAGTCCGGTCAAAGTTAGGTCAAAGCCCGGTTAAAGTCCGGTTAAAGTTCGGTCAAAGTTAGGTCAAAGCCCGGTTAAAGTCCGGTTAAAGTCCGGTCAAAGTCCGGTCAGCACGGTTAAAGTCCGGTCAGAGTCTGGTCAAAGTCCGGTTAAAGTCCGGTCAAAGTCCGGTCAGCACGGTTAAAGTCCGGTCAGAGTCTGGTCAAAGCCCGGTCAAAGTCGGGTCAAAGTCCGGTCAAAGCCCGGTTAAAGTCCGGTCTGTGTCCGGTCTATGTCCGGTCAAAGTCGGGTCTGTGTCCGGTCTATGTCCGGTCATAGTTGGGTCAAAGTCGGGTCAAAGTCCGGTCAAAATCCGGTCTATATCCGGTCAAAGTCCGGTCAAAGTAGGGTCAACGTCCGGTCAAAATCCGGTCTAAGCCCGGTCAAAGTCGGATCAAAGTCCGGTTAAAGTCCGGTCAAAAACCGGTCAAAGTCCGGACAAAGTAGGGTCAACGTCCGCTCAAAATCCGGTCAAAGCCCGGTCAAAGTCCTGTCTAAGTCCGGTTAAAGTCCGGTCAAAAACCGGTCAAAGTCCGGACAAAGCCCGTTTAAAATCCGGTCAAGTCGGGTCAAAGTCCGGTCAAAGCCCGGTTAAAGCCCGATGAAAAGTCCGATGAAAGTCCTGTCAAGTCCAGTGAAAGTCTGGTCGAAATCCAGTCAAAGTCAAAAACGTGACGCGTGCCGCGTAACGGAAAAATGTGACGATTTTATTTTTCTAACGCCGATAAAGAAGTTTCACTTCAATAATTGACAATAAATAATGCATTAATTCCGACCATATTTGATTACCATAGCAACGGAAGCCTTCAAATATAAATAATTTTCCCCGTTTTTGCAACATTTTTCACTCATGCTTCGCTCCTAATGGTCGCAGCGTAATGTTATATAGCCTAAAGCCTTCCTCGATAAATGGACTATCCAACACAAAAATAATTTTTCAATTCGAACCAGTAGTTCCTGAGATTAGCGCGTTCAAACAAACAAACAAACAATCAAACTCTACAGCTTTATAATATTAGTATAGATGTAACTACTTAATTACTGAGGAAACAGTCATTATTATAATTGTTCCAATTAAAAAGACCCACTTACTGTACAGAAGGGAGTTTTCACTTCCTTCATTAACTCCTTTCGCACATCACGTGTCATTCCGAGTGAAATGTAATAAAAACCCGTGCGAATGAGGTGGGAAGATATAATGCTTGAATCCCGGAGAGTACCGGAGAGTCCCGGAGTTCCCGGAGTGCCGGAATCCTCACGCGCCGCGGGTTGTGAGTTATGCATGCCGTGGTGAGCCGCTTCTGCTCACGTGTGAGTCTTAGTCATAACCGGTAGCGGGTCCTTTATCTGTAATGAAAATGAAAGTTAATTAAAACGTGCTAAATACTCCGTAACGGTTGAATGAAAAATAATTAATTTATGTTCAGTTTATATTCCGATTAACTATATACAAAAATAATAAATTAAGATTTACGATTACAATTCACAAACTTGCTGTGTACTTAATTTTTGTATCGTCTCAGTAGTTTAGCAGTTGACGTAGGCTCTGCATCAATTGAGTATCGTATTAGAATTTATGATCGGTGAAACTATCACTTCGCAACCCATAACATTATCGGATGAAAATAATGTCAGCACATCGTGAGTACATTAGCAGTACCTATATCCTTTCAAGGATACAAGTGTAGGTGCAACTTACAATAGCAAAAAAAGTATAAATAGGTTGCCAACATTAAGGAAAAGAATGGGAATTGGAAAAGGAAGGGTGAAGAATCTCAAGAGCGAGTTGCTATTTCGCATCAGTATTCGTTGAGACAAGTTCGACTACACCGAGCCGGCCAATTCTTGCTGTGGATAAAAATTACAGCTTGGCTCATAAACAAGCGCTTAACGAGAGCCCAACATAGAAGATGGAGTATTATTCATTGTTGTCTACTTCAATAAAGATATTAACTAAATCCCGCGACCGCGACATCCCGTAGCTCGCGCGCATCCCCTACAATTTTGCGTCTTTGTTAATGGCGTCCCGGTTGCGGACTAATTGATTCTTCTGAGTCCACGCCACTCCTCCTTTACTTAATGGGAGGTGTGCCTCTGAAACCATTCGACACTCCTTTCCTAGATTGGTGTAAAGATAGAGTTAACTAAAAAAAGGTTCCGGTTGTTGGACACAGATTTTTGGTAGCAAAACTTGTTGAAATAAGTTTTAACATTGAATATTTTGTTTAACAGTTTTGTTAAAGACTAGCTTTTGCTCGCGGCTCCGCCCACGTGATCAAACAAACAAACAAACAATCAAACTCTACAGCTTTATAATATTAGTATAGATTAGGGTAGCTTAGCAACGGAAGCCTTCAAATAATATTATTTCGTTAGCTTAGCAACGGAAGCCTTCAAATATGAATAATTTTCCCCGTTTTTGCAACATTTTTCACTGATGCTTCGCTTCTAATGGTCGCAGCGTAATGTTATATAGCCTAAAGCCTTCCTCGATAAATGGACTATCCAACACAAAAAGAATTTTTCAATTCAAACCAGTAGTTCCTGAGATTAGCCCGTTCAAACAAACAAACAAACAAACAAACAAACAAACAATCAAACAATCAAACTCTACAGCTTTATTATTAGTATAGATGAGTTTTGAGGAACGCAAGCATGACAAGAGACCGCAACGCGTAATGTGATTCATACGACAGCTACACTTCTGTTTTGTACGAAATTATATGAAAAAAGGGCGTGCGTCGAGGCCTTTTTATTTTTTTTATTTGATTGAATGACGAGACGAGCAAAGCGCTCGCTTGATGGTAAGCATCACGCCTGCCCGTAAATAGAAGCATCACCACACAGAACTGAACATATCAGTAATAAAAGCTCTCCCTAGGAAAAAAATCCATAACTTCAAAAAGTGTGTGCTTTGAGTTCCATTCTTCTCTAAGACATCACCGCTTTAACTGACTAATACGTATCTCATGATGGAATTTTTGTTATTAAATAAAAGTTTATCCAAAAATCAAATAACTAACTAATAATTGCTTTAACGTCAAAACCTCATGGGAACGTCCAGTAACGAGATAAACAAAGAGATTATTTACACAATAGCACATTAAGCGATCACCTAAAACATCATAATTGTGTGCACAAACACTTGAATGCATCTGTTGACTCAGCCATTACGCTGAACATGGTAACGCGCAGGCATCGAAGTCAGCACGACGCAGGTTTTGTCATGTATTATAGCAGGCTGCGACGAAGAAGCGTGTGACCGATTGTTTACTTACAAGTCTCTCCTTAATATCAGTATTATAATGGATGTAACGTTAATGAAAGCCGGGAGTTAGCGACTGACTGATTTATTAAATAAAACTATTCTACCCGTCACTATACAATTATTAGGGTTGCCATATAAATATCCCTACAAATGAGAATGTTAGTAATTTATGAATCAATTTGGATATGTTTTATTAATTAAGTTATAACTGCTGAATAGATTTGTGTGGTATTTGGCACAAATCTGGATTAGGTTAGTTTTAGGACGTGAGCTGTCCTTTTGGCTAAACACTTTATCCCGGAAAATTGCATTGACGGGGGCGATGCATCTAGACATAGCCTACTTTATACAGCTAGAATATCCGTCTGAATTAATAATCTAAATTCAGAAAGAATTACATCCAATACTATTAAACCCTAAACATATATCGCTTTTTTCGGAACTTTAGGCAGGATGTAGACACCACACACTTAAGCACAAAAATGTTACATACACAGTTTTTGAACACTTGAAATACTGCGTTGCGCAGTGTTTTAAAGACTGCGGGACAACATATACCATATGTAACGCTCAGGCTTGTACACAGTTATGGTGGCGTCCCTATAATCGACCATTTCTCACTCGTGGCTGCGTAATTAATATGTACCATACAGTGTGTTGTTTTGATTTTAAAAAAAAATTGCATTTGAAGAGTTTATCCAGCTGAAATGGAGGATACAATATGATTATGTTGGCACCATTGATTTATTTCGCTGGTTTTATTATAAGAACATTAATTAAGATGATTTCTTGGATGATCCTGATTTATTAACAGTCGTAAAAAGGAGGAGTTTTATGAGTAAGTTCTGTTTGCCTATCAATGTGTATTTATTGCATCGTAGAGTCTAAATTAATAGACAAATTTAGTCGCGTCCCTTTTAGTTAAAACTTAATCAATAATTACATTATATTTTGATGTAATTTATGAACAAAATATTCTAAATTCACTCTCTTGTTATAATTATTTAGTACAAAGTATTACCTTTTGTTTAACAAATATTTGAATTAACAAAACTAATGTTAATTTATGAAAGTAGATAAAGCATAAATGTTTTTTAATAGCATAGCCCGGTGAACGAGCAGAGTGGGTCAACTGATGGTAAGTGATCTCCACCGCCCACAACACAACAACACCAAAATAATCATGATCCCGTTGCTGACCTTAAAGAAAAGGAATAATTAAATAAAAAATTGGTGTGTGTCGTGGGACACCAGGTAGGAACGAAGTTCCTTCGGCTAATGTACAATCGACACAAATTGCAAAAAATTCAAATTATCAACTAAAATAACAAAATATGTCTCTTTATTTTTGTTTGACAACATAAAATTACATAGAAATAGAATAGAAAAATAGAAATAAAAAAAAGACGTGTGGCGCTCGGAGACTGCCGCGGTAAAGCTATTGTATAGCATTTTTTATCATCTTATGTAATTATAAATAATAACGAGCTAGCGTAATCTTTTAAAAATCGAAGGAGTATTTTTATATACTTCAATTATAACTGGCTGAATGAATTTCATTTTAAATATGTCTCTTTATTTTTGTTTGACAACATAAAATTACATAGAAATGACTGACATTAAAATTGACACATTGACTGTCGCGCCTGCGCACGTCTCATTTAACGCTTTTATTCTACGCATTTTTTCCACGCATTTTTCTTACGGTTTTATTATCACATTTTTTTCAGTTCGGTCACGCAGCGAAATCCAAGCCTGCCGTAAGGAACTTCGTTCCAAAAATTTGGGAAGGGGAAGGGGATTTGTACCTCCTGATATCTTACTCTCCGTACAAAACGCAGCAGCAAGTCGCTACTTTTGTTTGTTTTTTTGTGAAACAGTGGTAACGACCCGGTAAAGCCGGTCTATTTATGTTAAACAAAACTGTCTACAGCATGACTGCATCACTCATAGCGTAGATCTACCACTCATGTCAGAACCAAAGTCTATTTACTTCTATAAATATAAAGCGTGATATTATGTAACTAAAATACGATACTTTTCGAAGTTTTCCAATGTTTACATACTCTCTTATTACAGAACCAAAATCAAATAACACTCCATACTTAAAAATATAATATTTGACCTCCTACCTTCGGACCTCCTGTACGTCTACGAGTATTATCATACTGTACAAGACTCCCAGAACGAATAGCGTCCTCAGTTGATATTACCACTTAGGGCTAGTGGCCCGGGGTACTGTTGACCCAAGCTATTCGGCACACGCGGGTACAATTAGACCCCGTTTGCATTTAACGTGTTAGGATTTTGACGGGATGTGTGTTGTTTTTTATTACTTTATATAGAGTCTTGTGTCGAAAGAGTAGGCAGAAGTGTAGCGAGTTAATACTGTATGTAAATTCTTTACTATGTGGTAGGTGATAGCCTCCGCGGTGCTGTGGCTAGTAGCCGGCTGTGAAACGAGAGGCCGCGGGTTCGACTTCCGCACCGAGACAAATATGTTTGTGTGATCGGCCAATATTTGTTTGGGGTCTGGGTATTTCTCACCGGAGGGATTGACGTCAGGCAGATGGCCGGTCTACAATCCAAATATTTTTGCAACATGTGTAAAAAAAGCATGTTATGCTGACCCCCACTGTGAAATGACTGCACTACAACTGATTGTGAGCGCAGTGCAGTCGCAAAAAATCAGCGAATAAAACTCAAGACATACTGGGTTGCCATAATTTGCCGGTAAAATTAAAGCCAAGATCACAAAGCCTGGCATCACATAACAATCGACAGTTATCTACAAAAATCACTCTAAATAATTGAATTTAGAAACGACCGGTCGTAATACTACCAATAAGCCAAGATTTAAGTGATGGGATTCTTTCAAAGCCCGTTGTTCGCTGCTATTCAGCGTTGACTACTCCAAATTTATCAACTCGGTGTAAATTTTTTGAAAATATGTCTTTATTTATGTCTGCATTTAACGGAAACTAAGTTTTGTCATTGTTTTGACCATAGACCAGCAAAGTTTTCAACGTGCAGGTGAGGTTGATTTTGGGTCTAAGACGTTGGTGGCCCACTTACACTCACATTAAAAAATGTAAATCTTTATAATTTACTAAACGTTCCGTCCCCTTTTTCTTTTTATGTACATAGACATATACAAAGCAAAAGAATTTCATAGGATCGTTTTTGCCTCAAACCATTTCGAGCATGCGCACAACTTACTAAAGTTTCGTCGCAATAGAATGAACGGACAAGAATGCATACGACAAACAAATAAATGAATCACTGTTAAATAGACACAGAAAGTGTAACAGTTTGAAAATAAGCACACAATGTGTACTCGTTAAATCGATCCTACAAAGTGCAATAAAGGGAGATAATCGAATGAAACAAATCATTAGCCAAAATATATATAACTGCCAATATAAATCGTTTTCTCATAAAAAAGATAAATCACCAAATAGCAGATTCCCACGCGAATCACGTGATCAGTTTGTATGCTCGTGTGTTTGGAGCAGGCCGCGGGCTATTGTGTGGCTCAATGACCACGCGGTAGGTGGGGCGCTTTGATTTCACCCCTTTTGTTGCGAGTCGTGTCAACGTCCGCTAAGTAAGGCGAAAAAACAGTTTTTGTTTATCAGGGATTATCTGAGGGAAGGGTTTAGCTGTGGACATATCGTATGTTTATCCTCGGTTTCAGCAATCCTGGTCTGAGTATGAAATAAAATTTCAAAAGTATGTATTATATTAAAAAAAACTTTATTCTCAGCTCAGTTTTGGTTGATTACTTTTTATACAATATTTTTTATTATTGTTTATTCTTTCTCTTTTTTATGTTGTTTATGGTCTTTGATTATAGATTACATTAAACCTATCACAGCGTTTTAGTTCATGTTCATCATCATGCTCTTGTTACATAACAAGGATCTAAAAAACCTGTTTATTATTTATTCATGTATTAAAATCGAAATTTAATTCCTTTGAACATTTGCCCCTTACATCTGCACGTCCAAATATCCTTCGTTCGGTGTGCGTTCGTCACAGCTCATTGCTCAACGCCGCAGCTGCCGCTCCTTCATTTACATCTAATAACACGCTTTTGGACATAAATGTTGATCTTATCACTTCAACTATAATAGATTTCGTGCGCGTTTGAGCTTACAGATATTGAACAGGGCGAAGGGGTGGGAATAGGCTTGTAGTTATAAAGTGCTATTCAAATTATTAATAGTTTTGTGGACAGTATTTGTGAGAATGCATTTCGTAACAATACAGTTCAGGCTCCTTCAAATTATATTGTAATCTCAATCACTTTACTGCTATTTTTTTAAAGTCAGAGTCAGCAATGCAGTCATTCATTAATTCAGTCATTCTTTCGCAATTGTATTTATGAGTGTTGAAGATCACTTATAAGTGATTGACCTACTTCCTCAATCCAGCCTTCTGGTATTAAAATGTATCACGAATAATTTAACACTGTAAATTAGTCAAAACAATTGAATCCAATTAGATCATTTTATGAAAGCAATGGTTTCTTGTAACAACAGGATGATAGCCTATGGCTCATAACACTGTCTCTTGTTGTCATTAATTGCAATTCTTTCTTTCTCGTCGTTCCCTCACTTCTGAGGATCGCGACCACACGTGATCTTCCTCCATCGTGTTCGGTCCTGGGTGGCATGGACCGCGTGGTATAGGCTACCACCAACCGCCTTCCTGATGCTGTCTGACCATTTGGCTGGTGTTCTGCCTCTGGCGCGCTTGCCTTCTATGCGTCCCAGTATTATGAGCTTCTCTAATTCATGTCTGGGAGAGCGCATGATGTGTCCAAAGAAGCTCAAAATACGTTCATGACAAATGGCAGAGAGTCTCTTTTGGACATTTAGCTCTTTCAAAATTGACTCATTGGTTCTCATGGCAGTCCACGGTATTCGGAGCATCCTCCGCCACACCCACATCTCGAAGGCATCGATCTTGTTAGCATCGTTAATTGCAATACTAAGTCTATAATAATAACATCCTTGTGTCATACAGCCCTTCTGCTAGACACGGGTCTTCTCTTTAAAGGAAACGATCATACAAGATAATGTCATGTTTTCAATTACCATTCGTAACATAACTTCATTACCTACCGGTACAGATTGTGTTGACATTTTACACAGATTGCGACACTTTCAAAGTTATTGCTCCGAACCTATTGAATCACTGAGCATTCGGCCTGTCTCAATGCAAATTTAGATCTAGATAAACTGTTTGTTAATCTGGCGCTAACGACCGCCCTAATGGGCGCTAGCCTGTCTTATTTGTTGGATTTAGTGGACTTGAGAGGGATTGAGAGTGGCAGTGACAAGTCTTAAAGATGGCTTGAATATAAAGCTGATGACTTGTTGCTCAGGATTCTTATGATGTGCCGAATAAGGAAAGCAGTTCCTTGCCATTAGTGGGTACAGCGATACATACAAAGAACTAATGGGAATACATTATTTGAGAAAAGCCGTCCTCGCAATCGGCCAGGATAATGTGACACATAAAGGTACTAAGTAATGGGTATATTTTTATTCCAGAGAATAAAAGTGCTTCTAATTAATCATATTAAATATCGAGTATTAAGTTTTGATGAGTTCAATAACTAGCACAATGTAAATTAAATTTACAAAATAACAGCTTAGCTTAAATAACTTTTGAAACCAATTCAAATTTTGAATACTTTGTAATAATAAACCTGAGTGTGAAACCTTATTTTCTTTGCTTACATAAAAACTGTTATTTTCAAGTTATTCATGTTCTTTCTAATTCTAACTTAATACTAATAATAATTAATATAATCATTAAAATTCTATACTTGCAAGACACCAGAAACACAGTCGTATCAAGATTTGCAGTTCTTTTTTTTATAATAATAATAAATAATTCTATGTCTTTTATGTATGACGTTGACACCACAAAAACAGAGGCATCAGGTCAAATAGATACCTGCCTTATTTCAACCACACGTGACTACATTAAGCAGCTCGTCTCAGTTCAATGAGGCAGCATTATTGTTGCCGGTTACATCACATTGCTAATTTTACGAGCCACTTCAATTATGTGCGAGACTGCGAGGTGACATTCCTAAGAGGACACGATTACGTCCTCTTGTGTAATTTAGTGATTTTTTTCTGAAAGTAAAAATTTGCCCATGTCCTGTCTTTTTGTTGTTATTTTTGTTGTTTGGAGATTCATGCATAGGTTACGTTGGTTGAGTCTATTTAAAATGGTAGTATCTCGCTATACACATTTTTTTTTACAGCATGAATGGGCTGGGTTATTACTACTATTCACAGAAAATCGACATGAAGTAGCAGCTCATTGTTTTAATTCTTTAAACAATAAAAAAATAGTTTTTATTTTTCCGTTTAGATTAAAAAGGATTATAAAATTATATCAAAAACCTTTTTGTCAATATTAGGAGAATAATTTTTTGCTATGAATATGTAAGCGTTTACAGTTTTTTTTTCTTAAACCGCGACCATAAAAGTTGGGAGTCCAAAAAAAGTGCCAAATATTATTTAGTATTGCACCTTACAGCAGGGTTCCATGTTGAGAAAAGGTTGGTGAAATTGAGCATCAATACAACGTACTTAAAATACAGACCTCGTTAGCCTCAATATGACCATATCACCATACTCAGCGATCTTGATTGCTACCTTTAATAACAATTTCAACTAAAGCGATAAACGCAGTGTTGACAAATACAAAAGCGTTAAAGTAATGAACAATAGTTACAGTATATGGAGTCATTACTGTGATACCCCATGCGGTTGGCACTACAAACAAAACAATGGTACCAACCGACAAAAGTTAAGTGTGCCCATTAAGTAAGAAAATCCGACGTTAGGCGGCCAACAGGGTTATATTTATAGAAATAATGTGAACTAACTCTAGGTCCTATCGTAAGCGTTGGAAAGTAAGACTTACAATGTAGAGTTCAAGAGAGTCTTTGTTTATTGTAGTTCTAAATTCGATACAGAACGAAAACAGTATTTATGAAAACCAAGTTTGATAAAGCAAATTTTGCATACGCATTAATTCGTGCGTGTAATCTCTGAAAGGGTAGATAGACGTGTAACTAGTACACTCACATTTCGCCGAGTATATTTTCGTCCCATGATGTGATGGGAGATGAGAATTTTATCAAAATGGATGGAAATTTGAGCAACTCTTTTTTGCTTTTCTGTTAAACAATACTGAACCCTTTCGATTTCTTGACTGGGGAAGCGAGACCAGGAGCTCACTGATTTCTCAATGAAACGCAAACCTATGGTTTATAGGAGGTTAGGTTCACACCTTGTTTGTAAGGTATTAGGTCAGCAAACGAGCAAGCCAGGTCATCTGATTGTAAGTGATCTACACAGCACATGAGTACCCATAATATCAGAAGATTCGTGGATGTGTTGTCGAAAACTACGTCTTAGTATTTTAGTAATATATTTATTGAATACTAGCTAGCTTGTACTGCGACTAGCCTTCAGGACAAAGCTTGTCGCCGCAGGACGCCATCGCCACGGGCCGAACATAAGCCGGGCCGTGTACTTCAATACGTTGTTTAGTGATCCAGCTCGATATTTCCTGAAACCTAAAGACATTAATGCAGTTGTTTAAAACCACGGCAAGTATAAAAAATTATTTCAGCCGTGTATAATATTATCCTATTGCTTTGCACGGGTTTCCTATAAAAACAAAGGGCTAAGCCTTCACTAAGCACAGTGGCTTAATACGGTTTGGTAGCCTTAACGTACTTTTTAACTTATTCTAGAGTTTTCTCAGGTTTTCTTATAGCATAGGTCGGTAAACAAGCAAGTGGGTTACCTGATGATGTGATCTCCATGTAAACTCGCACAATACCAGAAGAATCATAGAACCGTTGCCAAACTTAAAGGAAAGGGACGGTTGAGGGATTGGGAAGGGGTTTTTGGCCTCCGAATATCTCTCACTATACAAAACACAGCAGCAAGCCGCGCCTTTTTCCTGTGAGACGATGGTAACGACCCGGCTAATACAGCCCATACATGCTATAAACAAAACTGAATACAATGTGGCTCAACCACTAATTTTTTTACCCTTACACTCCCTCCCTTTAAGAATTATCTATCTACTGAATTCCGTTACTATCTGGCTCGGCTAAAATTATTTATTTTTTCTCTACAGATTTAAGATCTTGAAGATAATTTTTGCTATGTTGAATAACTTCAAAGTAGGTCAAGTACATTTCATCTAAAAACCTTGGAGAAATTGTATAGGGTTATATACAAAACCTTGATCCGTAATTGAGGAAGAAAGTTTGCCTTGACTTTTGTATCGTGGGTATGTAAGTTTATGTAACTGACTGAAATACGTCATAGTTAAGATTTTCGGAACAGGATATATGTATAAACCATGTCTTTATGCTATAGATTGATTCAAACTCGTTTTGATACTATAAAACATTTCTTGTAGTTTCACCAATTCGGGTCTAAGAGAACAATTAATTAATATACAAGTACCAGAGGAGGCCCAAGTCCCCCTCCCCTTCTAGATCCCGTAATTATCCCTTCTTTTTAAGCTCGTTAACGCGTCCATGATTCTTCTAGTGTTATGGGTGTGCATGGGCGGAGGAGATCACTCACCATCAGGTGACCTAGTGGCTTGTTTGCCGGTCTATGTTTTAAAAAAATAGATATATTATGTATTATGCGGAAAAGGATATATTGTAGACAATTTAAATAAAAGCTAACAAGGGAATACGATACAAAAATGCTTTATTGTATCCGAATAGTTACAAATGGGGATAAGATAATCATGTATGTGCGGACGAATTATCTGGGAATGAAACAAAATAATTAATGCCTAGATAATTTCAAAACATTACTCATTGTCAAAATTTTGCCAACTTCAATAAGTCTGGCACTGGGTTGAATACAATTCGTACTAATTGAAATGAGTTTTAAAACTAAAATGACAGCTCGTTAAAAGTTAGACACGAAATAATTTTGATAACATTTTTTTTATTCTAGTAGTGAATCAGTTGTTGAAAATCATCGGGGATTTTTTATTATATTATATATTTTGTATTAGTAAAAGGTAAGCCCATGAAGTAAATTTATGAATGAGTCAATCTGACTGACTACAATTTGTTATAGCATAGACCGGCAAACGAGCAAATGGGTCACCTGATGGTAAGTGATCTCTACCATCCGTGTATGCTCACAATATATCTACGGTCATTATTTCACCCAGTTGACGGATGAGGAGATTGCTCTGCTGATGGTAAGCTTCATACCTGCCCATTAACACACAGTAGCAACACCACCTGCAACTTTAAATTACAAAATTCTGTATGGCAATACACCGTGCTGCGCCTTTTATCCTTATAGTCAGTTTACTGACTTAAATGATCTTCAAACCGGAACACTACAGTAAACACTCCTGTTTATTGGCAGATATAAAATCTTTTATAGCCTTATGCAAAAAATATATTGAATCCAAGTGGTTTCAAAACATCTTTAAAAAAGACATTGCTCGTCCATTTTATAACAAAATATTCAAGTGTCAATTGTTTGTATTACATGGAGGAAGACGTTAGATGAAAAGATGTTCACAGGATATTGAAGTTTTACGATCGCCCTTAAATATATATTTTTAAACGCAGTTTTTGTTGATATTTTGGGCGCGGGGTGACGGTGAAACCGATGTGTCTTCACTGAAGGATATTAATGTGTGAACTGGATGCACACGACGCGTGTCTTCCGTGACAGTTACTGGAATAATGAATAATATGTTTTTATTTATCCTTCTAAGAATATAACGATTATTAGAGGTCGTAACAAAAAGAATATTCTACGAAGATATCGATGTTGCTGATGCGTAGAAATATGATATGAATTTGTTAAATATAATTCTCAAGTTATACGTAAGGTATAGATATTTACTAAAAGGAATACTTTTAAACTATACGGAACTAAATACTTTTACCGTATTTTTACATTGGCTTTGGCATACTACTCTACATTTTTTTTATATATTCGGAAGACATTACTCAAGCAAATTTACTTTTAATACACTTTGACATATTAAATTAAATTTTAATTATACTTGTGAAAATTTTGCCTATAATACCATCTTAATAAACTCCCCCACGAAACCATACAGTCTAAATCAAATTATCAAAATGAGCACCGAAAATATATTTTCTCTTTTAAGTCATTTGACTCCGTCCCTCTCGCACCTACGTAAAGCGATACATTATAGCTATCTCTGTCTAGTTAAGTGAGCACAATTATAGGTGAGGTCAGGAAATGAATATGATAAAATAAATGTCAAATTTTACGCCCCGCCGTCACCCTGCCCCGCCAAAGTGACACGGGGCGGAAATTAACAAGCCCTTATCGCGTGGCCGAAATTAACCGCTTCCGGAAATCGCGGGCCGGATGTGACCGCCGCCAATTAATTAACACACGAGTGCAAACTGCTTGCTTTGCATTAGTTACCGTAAACTATTTAATTTGTTGACAAATAAACTTTAAAAAGACAATTTAGACAAAAGTTATACGGGAGCGCCAGGAGGTTTTTAAATCAAAAATGTGAGTCGAACTTTTGATGATGAAGATTTATATCGGATTGAATTAAATCTAACAAGTTCTCAGTTTGAGGGATATTATTTTAAATTAATAACTAGCTGTAAATTTTCACAGTCATCTAATTTAGAAGATTATATTTATCTTTCTTAGGCTGTAGTTCAAAGTTAATTCGATTTAAATTTGAAGAAATATCTCACTTTAAGAGAATAAAATTAGGGTTAAAGATTATAACTTCGGCATTCATGCACCGATTTTGGTGATTATTTCTTTAAAGGGTGTAAAATATTTTTCTTTTACAAAAATAGAATCGACTCGAACTGCACTATTGGAAAAAGTTTCAAGATTACTGAAGACTTTGCTATAGAAAATAAAAAGCCCTATTGAACATTTTAATTTGACAATAGCACTAAAATAAGAACCTCGATATGCTCCAACGTAATACATACCGCCGATGTTTTAGTTTCAAAACTGTTAACAGCAAAATAAAAAAAATCGAACATCAATCTAATACGTTTTATTATGGCGTTGACATTAATCCCCGAGATGTAAAACTTCTGCATTTTTCATCGGAAAATAACTAACATTCTTGATAAGCGTATAAGAATTAATTATATTCTTTACGACTACTATTCAGTGGTTATTCTTAAACACAAATGGTTTTGCAGATTGCCCTGATAAATGAATGTAGTCAGACTGAATGAATATATCAATGAACAAGTACAAAAATAGCGGACCACAATTTTGTATTATTCGTCCTTTACGCTTCAAAAGACTTAATTACACCCATTAATGCAAATGAAATGGGGCTTTCATTCAACCCTCGAGAAAATAAAAACAAAAAACATCAGTATTTACAAACTTATTACAAAAGTAAAGAGTTCTTAATTCAAAAGTAACTTAGCCATGATTAGGGTTGCCACTAATACGTGATTCTTCGGATTTGTCCAAGTAGTCATCCGGGAAGTTTTTCACGAGTCTCATTAAGAAGGCTTAAAATCATGGATTTATAAAGCATTGACTAAAAACGACAATAGCACTAACACAAAATTGAATTTAGAAAATTAAGTACTGCGTTATTTAGTTTTTCCTTTATTTTTTTTAAACGGTATTATTTTTGTTGAAAAATATTAAGTATCAAACTATAATGTTCGAATAGAAAAAAAAATCTTTATTAAGATGTTACATTTTGATGGATTTATCCGATATCTACTATTTTTGATGGAAGGCCTACATGCTAAAGCTGTTGCCGCTGGCGATCTCCTCAAGAGCCCCAAAATCCATGTTTATCAGTTTTTCCTCAAGCGAGGGTTGCCGGAGTGGGAATGAGATCCCAATCTCCCCTAATGGCCTGCAGCTACCATATAATACGAAACGCCTCTCCCTAGTGATGAAGAATTGAGAAATTTACATAAGGAAATATAAGTTGGTTGTTTTGTGGTCAATTAATATCGCTCCCCAATCACTCTTCTAAACTTTTCTACTTTAAATGTCTGTCACCATCCATAATTCGTAGCGTCAAATGAGTTGTATTAAAATGGTGTAACTCCTAATCTAAGGATAAATACAAAATGGATTAATAGATTCCATGAATCATCTGTTTATTGAACCTTACAATCGAGCCTGGATAGCAATAGGATATAAAATGATGAATTGGTGGTAGTTTCCTGCCATTTATGATTATGTCTTTGACATGCATGATATAGAACTCCTGCCGGTATCGGCAGAAAATATCAATATCATTATCATTAATGTATATTAATGATTATGATATTGATATTTTCTATATTAGATTTTTATGTGTATGAAGTAAATAGATACAATTCATATGCTCATAAATACGGATAACGTGGCCTGCTATCGGAAACCTTGTCATAGGACCACTGATATTTGTACATTATTTGCATTATTTACCAAGCATTAAATAATCATTTAGTAATCCATTGTCTGTACCGACTATTGTGGGAAATATGTATGAGTATATTAAATAAGCAAACATTAGCACAACTCCAAAAACTATAAAGCATTTATTTGATGTCAGTAGCGAGCGTAAGACCAGGTTCCCACAGGCACCAATAAAGCTTTCGCAGTTAAAGCGCGCGCAAACAAAACGGCATGAATACTCGTAACACACGCCGCGGTAATTTGTTTAATCTATGCTAACACGGGACGGGCGACACACGGATATGGAGCTTGTGCGACTGCAGTATTTTTTTTCATCCTAGCTCAGCAAAATTACTTTTTTTATTCGAGCTCAGTAAAGTGATCGCACTACACCTGATGGTAAGCACAGTGCAATACTAAAAAACTAGCGACTACCGACAAATTATCGGTGGTGACCGAAATCATGCTGGTCTGTAAAAATGCTTCTTCGTACATCGAAAAGGGAAAGAAGCAAAACGAGGGGCTTGCGACAGGAGAGGCGGATGACCGATGCATACACAGGGATACAAGAATGTATCCCTATACTCGCCCCCACCAATTATCAAGTCCTGTCGCAAACCCCTCGGGAGAACCAGATATATACTCGTTCGGCCTGGAAAGCGATTCACACAAGGTGTGTGGGTCATTATGGCAGGTTTTAACACCATATGTATAGTAGTCGCATCCGGGCGGATATGAATCCTACCACAACCAAAACCAGCACGCTACACCTGATGGTAAGTGTAGCACAATTCAAGTCGACCATCGACAGACGATGTGTCTATCGTAGGTCGGCAAGAATAAGCAAAATTATTATTATGTATCGGTTATAATTAAATAGTATTTTATAAGAAACTAGCTGTCCCGCGCGGCTCCGCCCGCGTGATCTGTATTTTCCGGGATAAAAGTAGCCTAACAGTGGCGCCATCTGTCAGCAATGTGTCACGCACCGACGCCATCTACTTAAAATATTGGTTTGTAGTACATGCTATGTATCAGAGATGGCGCTGTATTTAAAAAATGATTTTCCCTATTTTCCCGCTTTTCTATTGAAATTTTTCCTAGATTTTCGTTGCTATAAACCTCACGGAGCCCGAGACCTTTCCAACGAATGCAAAACCGTGGAAATCGGTTCGTGCGTTCTGGAGTTATATCGTCAGGAAGGAAAACCCGACTTATTTTTATATAGTAGATTGTCATTAATGATATTTACTACGGAACGTGTCGTAGTTTAGAGTTAAACACTTGTATAAAACTTATTCGGCAAGATTATTACCGACCAAAAATACATTCCAATCACTAACACTTAATACTGACTGGTCCATGCCAGTGTCGGTGCCGGACAATATAAAATGCCACGACTCAATTTTTTTTTCATAGCGTAAGCCGCCAAAGGAGCAAGTGCGTCACCTGATGGTATTTTGTTAGTTTCATCTATTGCATATAATTAAATCATTGTAAATACATACACAAATAATTAGCATATAATTAGGAACAAGTCTGTTACGAATGCAAAACGAATTTTGAAAACATTATTATTATTTTTAGAAATAAATAAATTAAAGTCATTTATATGGTTCTTCCTATCAAGAATCATCGCTATTTGGTAGAAGAGATAATATTACTTGTATTGAAAAAAAGACCAAAAATATTTATTTTGTTGAAATTACTTTTCGACCGGTAAAAGTCAGAGATATCGAATGAAAAAGGAATAAAAATACGATAATCCCAAGACGCTATACTCGTAAAGATCCTGTGCCTTATCGATTGACCAAAGATCCTTTTTATAAATATCTCATTCATGTACTCTATCGGATAGCAGACCACACTCAGAGGTGAATCTGATTAATTTCAAGCCGTCTCACAAAAACTAATATCATTAGGATTAGGCGCGGTCGAAAAATAGAAGAGAGATTAAGTAATAAACTTTTTATGCTAAGTTTTTTACGTTTTAATAATTTATTCTGAGGGATAAAGATGATAGAGTAACTCTTTTAAAGTTTTGACGTTGACTGAATTTACTAAACATCTGAAATTCTTCCGAAACTTTATTAGAAATTTAACAATAATAATGCGACTTCAACGCATTTAAAGAATTAATGTAATAAAATATTGTACCACCTTAGACATTTTATAGATTTTTATATAAAAAAATGACCAATGTCCTCTGATGGTAAGTAATCATTACCACCCACGAACATTTACCTTGTCAGAGGCTTTGTAGTTAATTTTAAAAAGTTTAACGATAGCTACGGGGATTCCAACATTTGTTAGCTTTTTAGCAAGTAAAAAAAAAACTTTTTTATCTCTACTAATACTCCACAATACTGGGCATTTTATTCACCAGTGTGTATCCATGTCCTCGAGTGTGAATGCAAATGGCCCCGTCTCGAGCGCTGTGTTTCCTCCGTGCGAATTGCTCGGACGCTCGCTCGACGAATTACCGCGTCGTATGTACCCACGTTTGTTTGATTAACGGGAAATTGCGTTTCATACTTGAAGTTATTTTAACTTGTTTTATGTTTGTTGTTTATTTATTATCTTTTACGCGCCATTTGGTAAATAAACTTAAGTTCACTCGGTTATTGCGAATTTTGAATGTGGGATATGGGGATGCTAGCTATGCTGTAGATAGTTTTATCCTCGGCATTCATGAGTCAGTTAAACCGAGGGGTACCATGGAAACCGAAGTGAAGTGTCACCTTGCTGTTACGTTTCGTACAAAGAAGGCTCAATAAGATCTCAATCTTTCCTCAAAAGTTGTCAATAGACCCACAATTCTATTTTTGTGAGTGTTTATACGCGGTGGAGATCACTTAACGACAAGTGGGTCAACTTAACCTGACTTGAACTGACATTAAAAAACACATCCACGATATCACTAAAATTATTTCCATTTTTTTTATACTTGTTTCTGTCAATAATAAAATCAGTGGAAAAGCGGAAATACTAAAGGGCCAAGATGTGAACTTTACGGTAGAATATTTTAAAGTTTCTTTTACGATAAAAAAATCATAATAATTAGGAAAAAATATGATTCAATAAAATATAAGTTTTATTGAAAATTATCCAGTAGGTGAATTTAAAACCAAAAACAACTTTAAAACGCTCTAACGTAGAGTTCACGTATTTGCCCTTTAGTGTTTTCGCTTCTCCAATGACGATATAAAGTTTAACATGGTAGTTAGTATTGTTATTGCATTCAAATATAGCACCTAAATAAAAATAAAACATCCTGTATAAATTAACAAACTAAATACAACAGTAAGCGACAAATACCGTTCATAAACAGTCTGGCTTAATTTTTTCCGGATATATTCGCTGCGCCTGGCGCTGCGCCAGCGGCAGATGCGGCAGACTGAGGCCAGACCGGCCGACGCGGATTACTCGCTGCATTTTTATATTATTGACTGGCTTTTTTTGCTGACTTCATCTGTGAATTGGATGTCTGGTCGGTCCGGGGTAAATTCTATCTTATATTATTTTAGTTCGGGTTCATATTGGTTTTCGTTGTTTGATTATGATTTTCAGTTAGTTAATACCAATCTTAATGATTTGTTAACCTGTCTAAAAATCGTTTTACAAAAATGAGAAAATTTAATGCTGTATTTACAGTTTTTATTCTAATAATACAAGCCCTATACGTGGCCTTCTCTACCGAATGAGGGATTAGGCTTAGTCCACCACATATCTTGGGGTAACGAGCACAGTCCAATGCCATGCAGTAATTCAAGATTCTGTATAGTGTTGCTTAGACCATGACTTCACTAGGACATAGCTTACTTTTTATCCCGCAAAAGGTTGCTCACGCGAGCTGAGCCGCGGAGCAGTTCAATAATAAAAAAATCCTCCGATTTATATTGTGAGTAACTATTGTATTTCAACTCACTATCTAAAGTTAATAAACACATTAATCCCAAGGGGAACACCCAAATACTCCGAAATATTTTATTCCGAATTTCGATGTTCCGATGTTCAAAAGTCCGAATTTCATAATACCTAAAAATTATAATGTCTATTATTCAAATTTACGAAACTTATTTTACCGAAAGTTGTAAATACGATCTGTTTGTTTTCCGATTTTTATATTTTCGAAGAGTCAAATGCTCGATGGGTTCTCAGTCCGAAAAACGACATTCCGATGTTCAATATTCCGAATAAATTGCTAAAATTAGGATTTTGATTCAGTTAGTATAATCATTAAATACATTTGGGTTAGGTTAGGTTAGAACTGTGACCATTAAAGCGCGAAGGCGAGCGAGCGCAGCGAGCGTGCCGCGGCAGCGGCCGCCGAGCGCCAGATCCTCTCTATTGTTAGTGAATCATTTGGGTTAGATTAGAATTGTGACCAGCGAAAAAAATATTTTTCTTGGAAAGAAAATATTTTTAAAAGGCATTTGACATTAGTTTTTTAAGTCTACCTCCTCATATTATTATACTTCTCGTTGACAAGCAATTATGTGTTGACTTGTCTTTCTATTCAGTTTTACAAGGCGTTTAGATTTCGGAATTTTAAATAATAGGTATTTTAATAATCGGAATTCGTATTTTGATGTTTCGAATTATCATTAATTCGGACTTTTTGTTATTCGATCTATTGAAACTCGGTATTTTGAGAATCGTAATTATATACGTTAGGCATATTGACATTTCGGAATTATAAAAATAGGATAAATGATACATCGGAGTTGTTATATTCGGAATTTTAAACCATTCGGAATTATGAAAATCGGTATTTTGAAATTCGTATTTGTGACTTTCGGAATAAAGTTTGTCGTATTATTGTAGTGTACCCAATCCCAAGATGTGATCACTATTAAAAGGATTTACCATCTCAGTATTTATCCTGAACACACTCCACTTGCAAAAGCATGTACAAACATACAGAATAAACACATTTACGATATTGGAATTGAGTCAATAGACGAGCGGTTCTGGCGCGTCGCCAACAGCTGCGTGTCGACTCGCGGGTCAATAAAATAGCTCTGAGACGTGCTTGGGTCTCAAGGTCATGGGCTGAAGGCTGGAGGGTTAAAGGTGACATGACATAAGACAACTTATGATGTATTTTGTTGGCAAGTAAAGTTACTGCAAACATATCTTTGATTGTCGAGAGATATTGCATCCCTTAACTGTTGGCAGAACTATGCTGAAAGTTACTGCCTAAACACTGGCTGATCCTGCAAATTCACTCCAAAACGAGCCACCATAGTGGTTGTTTAACAACGTTGGCAGCTATCCAGTCGGGTATAATATTATTTTTCACTAACCTGAATGATGCAAAGTGCGGTAAACATCACGTCTGCCTATAAACAGATGCAGCATCACACAAGATTTTAAACAAGCACTGCATGGTACTGGACTGCGTTCACCCTGAGATATAAGTTGTTAAGTCTCTTAATTCCCAGTGATTTCACTGGCTCCAATGTCCTTCAACCCGAAATACAATAGTACTTACACAACGCTGGTTTGCGATTCTTATAGACAAACCTTAGGAACATGTTCAAATGAAATGAAAGTGAAATACCTCCCACATTTACCCTCCTACAATCCCCAATAGCTCAGATACCCTACCACAAGACACCAAAGTCTATAACTAATCCCAAACCCTTAATTATACCTTATCTTTAAGATCAGTAACGCTTCCATAATTTTTCGTGTAATATACATGGTCATAGGTAGTAGAGATCACCATCACATGACCCTACTCGTTTGCTAGAATTCAGTTTTAAATCTAAAGTTTATACTATTTTACGTGTATTTAAAATAAACTTACTTTACATCTTCATAAGCGGAGTAAAACAAGCGACGTCACACGAGCGTGCGAACTTCCTGGCATGAATATTTTAATAGTTTACGCTTAACAGCTGCAATGAAAGTGTTAATCAACCACCTTATATGCCTTATAAAGCATCGTATAATTAATTTTTACGATACACGTCCGATGAGACTATCATTTGCGATTTTACAGTACAAAACAGTATAAATAGGTAATTAATGTCCATCATGTAGAAAAGCGATGTAATATGTATGAGGGAAATTAAAAATATCTGATTCAAGTTTGTAACACACATAGTATAGGCCGGCAGACGAGCAAGTGGGTCATCTGATGGTGAGTGATGAACACCCGCAATATCAGACAAATGGCCGCGCTGCCACTTTAAAGGAAAAGGATAATCAAGGGATTGGGAAGAAGAGGGATGATTTGAGCTTCCGAATATCTCACTTATAGTAGGCACCAGCAAGCTTCTACTCCATTACTCCATTTTTTGTGAAAAAGTGGTCTCAGGTGACCCGACCTATTCATGTTGTAAGCATGCCTAGAATATTCCTCAAATAAAATATGTTGCAAAGATACAATTGTGACTCTATAACCAAAAGTAAGTGATAGCCGTACTAAGGCTGAGAAATCATAAGATCTTGGATTCAAATCCTAGGTCCGGTAATCACAATGTATGCCTGATATGGCGATAGACTCGCCCCTATCACATTATAGGACGGAAATGAAATAAGCTCGGCGAACCGAGGGAACCTCTGCCTTTGGAGATATAGGCGTATGCAAACTATGATTTTAAAATTATAGACAGACAAAGACAATGTACGTTAAAATAGTTTACACCTGGAACAGTTTTTATTGAACTACTTGACCTACAAAGAGCAAAGTGTACACATATTGTCCATAAAAAAGGCGTTACGAGACATAATGAGATGCGCAAATGTCACGTCTATTTCGGAATTCGCTCCAGTTTCAGTCTGGCTAGGATGCCTAGAGCCCACACACCTGTTCCTTAAGATAGTTATCGACGTCATTTTCTACATATTTAATAGTTTTTTTTTATTTGGTTAAATGAAGAGACGAGCAAGGCGCTTGCCTGATGGTAAGCGCCTCGCTTGCCCATAAACAGAAGCAATACCACACAGAACTTTGAATTACAAAGCACTGCATGGCACTGAACTGCCCTCATCACCTTGAGGCATAAGATGTTAAGTCTCATAATGCCCAGTAAGTTCACTGGCTTCAATGTTCTTCAAACCGAAACACAACAGTGCTGGGATATTCATGGGCGGTGGAAATTACTTGTCATCAGATGACCAACTTATTCATTTACCGGTCTAAAATAAAAATGGTCATACCACTCCAAAACTAGACAAAAATATTTAAAGATCATACAAATATTTTTATCGGTGCGGGAATGGAACAAGCGGTCTCTTGTTTTATAACCCACTCACCTACTGAACAAGTCTGCCAAAATAATAAAAACACTAACGTACCATCCATTTTTCACTGAATTTTGCCCATAAACAAGTGGCGGAATAATCAAAAGTTGATTTGTTGACGCTCGAAGTTTTTGTGAGAACGAGTGGCGCGCCTTAACAACGGCTGCTCTCACCAACTTCGATAATTAGGGGACTTTCATAAACAAACGGTATTTGTTTACTCTCGAAAAAACTGGGCGAAAAAAGTTAATGAATTCTTCAGTCGAAGAAATGACAAATCATTGCTCCGAGAAAAGTTTTGAGCTCAGACGAATATAGGTACAAGACGCCACAGTATAGGGTGGCCACTAAGCTTTTTATTTTGTACTTAAGACTCAATACATCACACCGTGCTTATTTAGGATCTCGCTATACTATATGGAACAAATCCCATTTTCTTTTGGTGATGTGATTTGGTGATGATGTGATTATGTTATCGAAAAATAATCATCTAATCATCGAGGCATTTATTCCGTCGTAATGTGATACGCCTTACTGTGTCACAACTTTTTTACCATTTACGCACCTGTAGATCAATTAAAACGCACTTACCTTTCTATTATATTTTCTCGTAACATTTGTAGACGCGTCGTCTGACATATGGGTCTGTGGTTTAAGAGACCCAAGTATCCATTGCTGCCGAGTTGTTTGGATATTTCATACAGTCATCATGACTGCTCAAGTTTTCATGACTTAAAAGGATACAGAATTCTTGTGGTGTGACTTGGGTATTTGGATAGCTATGGTGAAATTTTAGCTTTGTGCCATCTTTTACTCTGAATTCATCAACGAACCGCTTTTGTCGCGCTCGGAAATACGTAGATACATTACCTAGTTACGAAAAAAGGAACCCACCCACAGCAAGTTCAAATGGAGATAGTGATTATGTTGTAGTTTTTTTTGGAAAATCGTGCATAAAATATATTCCATACGTACGATTTTGCAAAAAATACAGTATTAAAATTAATTTAAATTCATGAATTTAGCAAAACTAAGTCATAATTTGAACTTGATGTGAGTTGGTTCCTGTCTGCGTTACTACTTCCCATTTGTTCGACATGCGCTTATGCAATATTCGTTTTTTATGAATTAGTACGAATATGTATCTAGTTTCCAGTCGTAGCGGCTGGTCAGTCACTCTACCTAATATTAAATTCTCATACAATGTAACAGACATACTTTAGACTGTCGTCACCACAACATGTTTGTATTTCTAAGTATCTTTGAAACAACGTAGTATTGTATTCCTCTCGGAACACAGTGCGTATGCTGTGAATTATAATCCATTCCATACTTCTGACTATATTGTTATGTATTGAGACAAAGACGCAATTTGTTGAAACCACATTAATATGGACATTGACGACAAGACAAGCAGGACGGTTGTCTAATGGAAAGCTGCTATAATCTACGCCTGCTCATAAACAGAAGCAAAATCACTCAGCTTGCATAATACTACATGGCACTTTACTGCGCTCGTCACTCCGAGACTTAAGTGACAGACGAGACATAAGACAGAAGTTAAATACCATTGTACTATGGGGAGTGTTCTGAGGAATTGTTTGAAATAATACCAGCCGCCAAGTTTCATGACAGCAGAACGCGCTAAAAGTTGGGATTTCATCCTTATCATCCGATGGATGCCTTTATGGAATCTGCTTCCACCTGCGGTATTTCCAGACGGATACAACTTAAGTAAATTTAAGAAAAAAGCCTTCTCTTTCCTCAAAGGCAGGCAACGCATCGATGATTCCCCTGATGATGATGGTTTTGTAGGCGTCTATAGGCGGTAGTGATTACTTACCATCAGGTGACCGACTTGCTTAGTTGCCTATTCCATAACAAAAATGCCCAATAATTTTACTAAATTCAATGCCCTTTAAACCGGAATGCAACAGTGGTTAGACACTGCTGCTTGATGGCATATACATAACTTCCGTGTACACCAATAGAACACTCACTAACTACATTCGCGTGAATTCTCACCCAATTTCACTAACATAGCTTTAACTAAAACCACATATATTCAATACTAATTTAATTCAGGAGACGTGCCGAAATATCCGCACACAGTAAGTGCTAGTTGAAGTCCGCATGCGAGTTACTGCGTCTTGTCCTAGTTAGACCACCTAAAGCGCTCTCAACTTGTCCTGCACCATTACTGTGTGGGCCGGATTTGGCAGATGTATTGAGTGGGTAATATCTTTAAAACGTTTGTTCTCACTGCTTTGTTATTGGTATAAATATTATTTAAATATTGAACTAATTTTATATGGTAACCGCCTCATTAGTTTAAAAGCAACTTAGGTTGAGAAATGGACTCAAATCTGTGTTATTTTCTATACAAAAAATTTAAAATTGGATTGGAATTTAAATTTGTATCCGATATGGTGATAAGCTTGCCACATTATGGGGCAAAAATAAGTTCAGTGAACCGTGAGCGTACTAGTTTTACATCTGCTAACCCCTTAGGAGTTACAGGCATGGTTTAAGGGTATATTTATTATTGTATAATATTATGTCTAATTATAGAATCTGAATTTCCTTGAATTTCATATTATAATCTTATGTCAGTATTTGGAACCTCAACTACTACTTACATATTAAGTAAAAACTGTCACATTACAGGAATTAGGGCTAGTAAATTCGAGTAAAACGTTAAGGTCTGCGACCGAGACCGCGACACGTGACGTGAGTCATACGTTTGCGACACGTCGGCTTTATATGCAACTGCACACGCGGATTGCGCTTTTCTTCTTTCGTCAAATATCTCGGAACATAAAATAATTTATATTATAATTTTATATAAATGGGGTGGGTCGCTATCACCTCGCGTAGGGTCTCTTATTTCAATCGCGAACCTCAAAACGGATCAATTATTATTTAACTCTACCATAACCTATAGTATGGTCATCATATCGCTTAATTTAATCCTTAGTTAAGTTTTCAATACCTCCTGCCCCCAACACTTAGATCCAACTCCGTCCCCACAGTGTACCGCAATAATAACGAAATAAGTTCCACCTGCCGTCGTGCTCTCGTTTTTATACAAATCGACAGTAATTCTCCGTTCCATTGGCTGACCACACACAGAGTGTAATCAAAGAATTAAGTACAGTCCGTCCTTTACACGAAGTGTGCAGAATTAATTGGTACGCTGGTATCATTCTAGTATTGATCGAGATCTAGGTAATTGTTACTCGTTGGTTTACATTTTAGTTGGATTGCACTGTACCTATTTACATTCGGGTAAATTGCAGCAGAATTGTATTGTAACGTTAAAAAAAACCTGCATCTCAGTTGGACCCACTGATTCAAACTGAATATTAGTTATTGGATGCCAATTTTTTACTGTATACCAATATTACCATTGGTATCGTAATTCTATATCATTTATTACTCCTGTTATGAACTGTACAATGGTATCACATGAAATTTTGTGCTATAAATAATTGCATGGCACTGCACTGCGTTCATCAAACAGAAGTATAAGATATTAAGTCTCATATTGCGTAGAAATTAAACTGGCTTCGAATTCTTTCAAAGTAAATTGCGTAGAAATTAAACTGGCTTCGAATTCTTTCAAAGTAAATAGTACTGAAGTTAGTAGCTTGCTATTGCGTTTTGAATGGTGAGAGAGATATCCCGAGGCCCTTACATACACCATTCTTAATTTATCTCCTTACGGGCATAGCAAGAAGTCCATGATCCTTCCTTTCTCGTTTACTGGCATATGCTATGAAAAAAAAGTAAAATAATAATGAACTTTATATTAATTTAATTTTTCGTTTATTTTGAGTAGGAAGTTTGAAAACTACTACTAGTTTTTGTGAACTAAAGTATGCGGATAGGATGTGAGATTTAGTAGAGGGATTATTCCTAAATCCGTGAATAAAGTTCCAGCGATGATATAGAAATAAATTCCACCTGCCCGCTGGTTTTTATATCGATCGAGTAGCAGCCGAGTGCCGAGTGCCGACCACACGCATGCTAAAGTTTCAACTATTGCCCAACTTCGTAGCCCAGGTATTGTTCGCATGTGGATTACTTACATTTGTGGTCTATTTGAGAACGTTGTTTTGTTAGACTGGTTTGGTAACATGATGGATATGTATTGGATAAGTGGATATATTAAATTCTTAACACTAAAATATGATTCTTGTAATATTTAATTTATTTATCTTCCTTATATTTTACTTGAAGAGCATTAAGTTTGTGAGGTCAATATAGTTTTTATTTCTGTAATATAATATATCAATTTACTTTTTATGACCTGTTCTGTAAGATAATTTCATGCACTCACAGTAACTCTTAAAATCTGTTCGACGAAACAAATTGCTCTACATAAAGCAAATTAGCAACGCAATTCACCGGTCCACACGAGGTGAGGTATAAATGGACGAGAGAATTTCAATTCACCCAACTAAGCGTTGACTATACTCCTATAGTGCATCGACAGAATGCTACCGCGGTATTTGTAACTGTAGTGTGATTTTTTCAATAGCTGTCACGTTATAGGTACGAAAAATATGTATGAAGCTAATATGTGTCTAATACAAATCGCTATGTATTATTCTATATACATATTTATTATTGAATAACTCGAGAAAACTTGGCACTGCTCTATAATTAGTTGATATTGCCCAATCCAAAATTACGGGCGCTACGGTACAATTTTTAATTTTGTATAAAATTCGCCTGAGTACAGGAAATATACAGAGTCATTCGTATGTTTGGAGATGCAGTATTTTTTTAATAATAAAGAACTTACAGCTGAATTAACAATCCCAGTTTTTGCGATGTGGAATTAGGTTAACAAACTTGGGTTAAACGTAGTTTTTGGTTAATTTAAATACAAGTAGTATCATCATCAAATCATGCGTTTAGATAATAAGAATTATGCACAATTTTGCTAAATAATGTTTAGCGTAATATGAATATCAAATGAATTCTCATGCACTAGGTGCGTTTTAACCACACACCACACTTACAGGATGCATCGAAACTATCTGCTCTACATTTTCGTAATACGCTTGAAGTGTTTTGAGACCGAGTTTCCCACGAATTTGTCATAAAGTTGTTGGGTGTTGTTTATTTTAAAGCAAAATAAATATCCAATGTCTTGAACTAGGCTAAGCGTTGACCACACAGGCTGTATCAAAACTCTCTGCAGCTGTACATTTTACCAAGTTTTGTTATTTTAAAGTATGCGGTTAAAATTTGTTGGAGGACATTAAATGTTAGTATTTAATGGTGGGAATAAAATGTACATTAGATTTTTTTATCCTGCTACGGCGAAATGACTACACTGGACCTAATGTTAAGTACAGTGCAGTCTAAATAAAATATCGACTGTCAAAAGGCAGTGGGTTTTTTGATGGTCGCCAGAATAATGCCGGCCTGAATTTACTGGATACACGCTGGCTAATCCCGCATCGTGACTTACTTGATCGAGTCCAGTATGGCGGATTTTTCACCATCTACGCATTGGTCGTTATCCAGTCGGGTACAAACATATCAGGTACCTTCTCTACCCTAACAGATTGTTAGTATATAAGACATATTTTTATGATAAAACAAAAATAAAAAACCAACTGGGTCACTTAATGATAAATGATCACTACTACCTATGTTTACCCACGAAACCAGAAGAATCGTGAGTTTATTTGCCCCATGATGTTGATAGGAGGCGAGCCTATCAATATACCGGGGACAAATTACATAGAAAAACTCAATAACACATTTGCCTGACCCGGAGATCGAACCCGATTTATTACTTTTTTTAGACTATCCAGTACCTACAAGACGGATTTGGCAAGACCTTGGACCAATCAGGTGCGGATATCAATAAATATTCCAAAACGATAGACATCAGACTGTACGGTAATTATCCGTTGTCACGTTCGAGTTAAATGCTCTCGAACGACTCTATGCTGCGGTGTTGCTATAAAATACTATTCGATTTAATTGCCAGATCTCGTCCAACGATAGATAATGTTGCCAGCTATTAATCTTAATGTGTCCATTGTTGCCACTGGCCAGACAAACGAGTCGGTTTTGTGCCAAAAATGATCACATAATTATGATTTCGATGATTTAGTTGGTCGAATAGTGAAGAATGAAGTTTAGTTTACTGGTGGTAAGATATTCATATCCGCCCGGATAGCGACCACCCTATGCATGGTGTTAAAACCTGCCATAATGACCCACACACCTTGTGTGGATCGCATTCCAGGATCAGCCAGTGTATATCCGGTTCTCCTGAGGGGCTTGCGACATGACTTGATGGTTAGTTGGGGCGGATATAGGGGTACATTCTTGTATCCCTGTGCCTGCATCAGTCATCCGCCTGTCCTGTCGCAGGCCCCTTGATTTGCTTGTTCTCTCTGCGGAAAGAAACATTTTTACAGGCCGGTATAATTCTGGTGACCACCGATGAACTCATTACTTGTCGGTGGTCGCTAGTTTTTATGGACTGCACTACGCTTACCAACAGGTATATTGAAGTCATTTTGCGGTGCTCGGATAAAAAAAATCACTTTGCAAATTTTTACCGATATTTGCTTATATTTAATTGACCCCTGCCGAACACATCACAACGATATGACGATAATGGATATGAATTAACATGGTGTTGTTGTACTTCTTTAATCTGTAAATGTTACGGGACAACTAAAATTAAGCATAGTTTGGTGAAAACAGGCATTAAGCTATCATTACTTGGCAACACCTAAGTGATATTAATTTATATTTAGTTATTCTAACTCACTTCAAATAGCTCTGTGTGGGTGGCTCTACAATTACCATTTAAGTTTCCTAACGTATATATTACGTTATTAACCAGCTTTCTGAAATTTATTCATTATTAACACCAGTAAATTAGTCATAAATAATTCTGTTATATAGATTTTTTTATTTTATCCTATCCCAATTAGCCATTAGTATGGCTATATAATATTTCACGCCTGGGAAAAACCCTATCCCCATATCTATGGACTTGGCTAGGAAGACGTTAACAGTACACGAGTTTAATACGGGTTGGTGGGTCAGCATTGCCGCGTCTATTAATCGGCAGGGTAAACCACTGCTGTACAATGAGGTCCATCTATTGTATCTGTTAAATCGTGATTACTGGCGCCTTAGTCCAATGTTGAAATTTAATGAAATGAAATGAAATAATTTATTAATCATGTAGGCAATTGAAATAGCGCTTATGACAAGTCAGTACAAAAGTAAAAAAAAACTTATATATAAAAATCATTATCAACTAATGTATACATGGCATACATAGCATCATCAAAATACACTCGGCAATTAAACTTAATCTATTTATTTATCCATTATTATTATTTTCCCATATTTTTATTATGGAATAGTCTAGAATCGTTATATATTTTGTGTTTTCTGGTTGGTTGCTTCTTCTATTGGTCGGAAGGGACCACGGGCCTGTGAAGTTAGTTTGGGTCCCAAAATATATTAGTAGACCCCTTATACAATACTAATTACACTTAAATGAATAACATTGACAGTCAATTCCAAATTAAACGCCGCTCAAGCACATAAATTGCATCTACAGAGTTAATTTTAAAACGCCCGCAGGCCATCATGGAGTTTATAAAAATTACTTGACATCTCTTTGATACAAATGTATTTTGTTTTATTTAATTTAATCCAATTGCGGTTTTAATTAAAACGTGAAAGTCATTTTGAAAGGCTCATGTGAGATTTTTCTTATGAGAGTATAAAAGGACCTCGCAGTCTTCTGCCGATGTTTTAAAAATGCGAATGATTTTGAAATTCATACTTTACTTAGTCTTAAACTGCATAACTCTTCAATTATTTCCTAAAACTTTAATTCTTAATCCATAAGGTAAACACTACAATTTTGTTTCTACAATCAGATATAATCATAAATTCAACCAACATCAATACACGAATAGTGGTGTTTTTACTATTAAGTTGGATGAGTTCAAAAGTCCATTACATCTGGTCTTTAGATCCTAATTAAAACAATAATGGCATCACTCTTCCAATAAATCCTATCGAATACAACAAGAATTATGTAAATCCGTGGACATTTCTTTTTGAAATTCAAGTGGAACAAACTTTGAGCTATTATTTTGAATAATTCAAATCAGTCCATATTTGGCGAAGTTATACGTGATTAAGGTACAAAGAAACTTATGTACGCGTAGAATTAAGAACCTCCTCCGTATTTATTAGTCGGTTAAAAAATATATAGACTAATAGAGATCCTCTTCTATTTTTATCTCACTTAAAAATACCAGTTGAATTGAAAACAGCTTCTTTATTAACGTTGTTTAAGATTAAATACAGTTTTCCAGAATATATCGCTATCTCACGGTTTATAATTATATCTGTGATTATGTCAACTACTGCGACATGCCTTCAGGTATCGGAATGGATTGCATTAATATGTCTAACAGGTCAGCAAATGAAACTCAAGAAAGCCACACTTGTAGTATTATAATTCTTGTAATATTCAGGTCGTGAGAAACAGAATGGCATAAGAGTGATTTCTAGAAATGTCCAATCTTAGAGCGTTATATATTTTCTTATGGCATTTTATGGAAGAAGATTGACAAACTAGCAAGTGAGTCATATGATGGAAAATGATTCCAAGCCCAATTCTAGATAGAGGACAATCTGGATTGCGTTAGAATCTTGCTTAGAAATCGACCCACCCGATTCTGGTGTAAACAAAATTAACTACAATTTGGCTCTATCACATTAAAAATATCTATTAATCCTATTTGGCAAATTATAAAAATATGCGTATACTACAACTTTACTAAATATTGCATTTTGAGTTAAAATGTTTTAGACTAATAAAAGTTAGGAAATTGTGATTTCCACAGCCTACATTTACACTGCAGTCAACACCGCTCTATCTGTGTATTTGATTGAAAACTTAATTACATTTTGTCAACGTATAATCTAGACATCTAAAAAGCTGTTGACTAGTATATTATCTATTAGTGTTTCGTTTATCGACAACTGTCGCTATAAATTTAAATGCAGCAATCTAGTCGATATTAAGGTTGATAAATTCAGGTATTGCTACACTTGAATGTTTCATTCTTTGTTTTTTTTTATCAACCTCAATGATGAGACGAACAAGATGCTCGCTCGATGGTAAGCACCACGCCGGCATACAAACCAAACGTACCACCGCTCATAAATTTGAATTACAAAGTAATCATGATAGTTTACTGGACTCTTCACCCCGAGACATAAGATGAGTAGTAGAGCATAATATCCAGTAATGTCAATGAAGAATATTTATTCCTTCCTTCCACCTGCTCTTATCCCACTCGCAATGGGTTCGGCGCATCATGTTTTTGTACACTTGTTACAGAAAGATTTGTCTTGTAGTTTTAACGAACGGCCGCCTGTCTGACGTCAACCGCTCTATACCTGTATCAATTAGCCTTCTTTCATGCAGCAAAGGAACAATATCATATATGTTGCACCGTTGCATGATTACATAAATATAGCTTATGGCTTCTTTTTATCAAGGAAATATGATGGGAAAAAATTCTACGTTGGCGGAGACGTGAGCAAAATCATTAGCTTGTATAAGAGATTATATATCTATTTAGATTGAAAAAAATTTTGTTAAAAATGGACGTTGATACTATTATCCCAAGCCTAAGTTTTAAACTCAGCTCTACATTACAAATCACTTTTTTTAAAAGGCCGTAACAGCTTGTATTATCAGTGAATGGGTTAGAACACAGTTTCGCTCTTCGATACCCTGATAAGGATCTATAAGGCTGCATTAACATGTTGCCGAATGGATTTTTATGACAACGGCCTTTTTATCTTGTTAATAAGTTTTTTTTGTTACTCTATAAATGGTTTAATTTATTGACTTTTTGTAAAGGGGTTGGATAAAATTGTACTTAAGATTAACATTTAATGCTTTATAAGAATTCAATAAAATTTCACACCCTCCGTGATGTAGACGGCTGCGAAGCAAGAGACCGAGGGATCGATTCCCGCACCGACATAAAATTTGGTGTGATCCACAAATGTTTGTTTCGGATCGGGATGTTATGGGACTGTAAATTACTCTTATTTCCCGATTTTTAGATATTTGTCAAGCCATTCATTTAGGAGATATAAATAAATATGTATGAAGTTGATAGTATTCCAATATAATCCGTTAAATACAATGTAAGAGTCTACATACATATTATTTCTATACCTTGAAATCCTTAAAAATGCCACATTCAACAAAATATGACAACTGACCACAGAAGATAAAATTATTTAAACAACAAAGTATTTTTTAAATTTACGTTCATTTTCTTTCTAAAGATTGTGTGACAGGTTTCTATAGCTCGCGGCAATTTGCCATCCCCATACAAGGGGTCCCTTTATCAGATCAACTTCCCATCTGCACCCCATACGCCCCTTGGTCCAGCCAAATGTCCATCTGAAACATGCTTTCTAAATTGTATTCATATTATTTGATATCTAAGAATATGAATAATACATTATATAAACTCTCTTTAAACGCTGCATCACTAGAGATATGATGGAGATGGTATAGGAATGCCCAGATCCTCTCGACTTAATTGAGGTACAAAAATGACGAGCCATACTCTTGCCTAACTGCACATATTGAGGTACGCGACCGATATAGGAAGATAACGACGCGTGACCCGAGTCAGGGTAAACCGGCACTTCTACATTTATTTATTTATTTATACTTTATTTGAACTACAAAAAAGATTATAGCTGGAAGTAAACTAATATCAACATACATAGTACTTGGTCTTTTACTAAACATTGTATGACATAGTATAGATAGTAATACATAAATAATTGCATACAAAACGGACGTGTCATTGACGTCTCCCGTCATAATGCCTTGTCGCAGTCGCGCACCTCAAAATGTACCTTAACTACTACCTAAATTCACATTGGATCCAATATTTAAATTGTATCACATCCGATCACCTCATAAGTTTATTATAAATTTACTTACAAGCGATTTGTATCAACAATATTAATCCAAATATTCACATAAAACTCAGAAATCAACTAATCAAACTAAAAATTGTACGCGTGATCTTCAAATTGAATTTTTATTGACTTAATTGTGGGAAATTAACACTTAAGTGGATCGATTTATTGAAATCGGTCGATAGTCTATGAAAGCGATGATTCTCAGAACGGACAACCCTGTGTGTTAATTTTTTCAACGTGATAAACCATGTAGGGTTGCTCATTATTGTTATTTGTGCCGGATAAGGCGATAGATCCGCCAACTATCATAGGATGAGAATTTGCCTAGCCAACTACGAGAGTACTAGTTTCACCTCTGCCTACCCCTAAAATGAGGTTGGCGTGAGTATATTATGTTGAAATTCTATACAATGAACTGAATCAGTACAAAACTCGTTTGCCAGACCACACCCCATGTTACATCAGTTACTCATGTTACTATTGTAATGCGTTTATAATTATTAATTACCCATGTCATGTACACGTTGATTTATTACAATAAAAAATACTAATTTATATGTACATCACACGTCACAGCGCTGGTATTAAAATGTGCTTTAAATTATAAGGGCACGTTTGAATCATAATGCGATACGCCGGCTGAATTAATAAAATGATTTTGAATCGTATGACTGATATTTTAAGTTCTTGAAATTGGTTATATGTAGTTAGGCAATGATAACTCTCGTCATGTAATTACGGAACAGCTGTCTTCGGTCTTTCATTATTGAATTTTATCAAACTTAATAAAGTTTTTCACTAATATACACACAAATACACACAAAGCTTCACAATTTTTTTTTATTTGGTCGAATGACGAGACGAGCAAAACGTTTGTCTGATGGTAAGCGCCACGCTTATAAACATAATGAATTACTATGAATTACAAAGCACTGATATAAGAAGAAGATTCCGAGATATAAGATGTTAAGTCTCATAACGCCGAGTACTTTCATTGTCTTCAATATCCTTCAAACCGAGACTCAACAGTGCTTACATACTGTTGCTTGGCGGCTGAAATAGACAAAGCGTTGGTACGAACCCAGACGGCGTCTCGCATACGAGGAACCTCCCACCTTGTAAGTATAAAAATAGAACCAGACTAAAAGTAATTGGATTTGGAAAGGGATATGCTCTATTGACTCACAGAATATGAAAAAATACTATAAGAAAGGTTGAAGTCGGCCTTGAATGAGAGCACCAAAATAGAAAGGAATAAGTCGAATCCTTTCACGTACATGTTTTCAAATAAAACATATTCACACGTCACGTTAGATCTAACGCGCAGTGCGAGAATAAATCATGCGACATTTTAAAATCGTGCGATTTTTTATCGCAATGCGCCTAGAGCGCACAACTCTGAGAGTGTCATAGATTTTTGCCTCGGTAGCATACCTCAAAACGTACTTTTAACCGCTTCCAACAGGTCGGTCTGGAAATCTTTGGGGGAGGCATATGTTCAGCAGTGGACGTGCATGATGATGATGATTCAAATGTTATTTTACTGTTCCAAATGTGGTTTAATTCCTGATTGATATAAATAGTTGTTTATAATTATTGTTCTATTATTTTCCTTGTAAAATAAAATTCCGTACGGTCCACTCCAATAAACGATTAATGAAATATTTTGTTGTATTAAACTATAATCTCTACAAATACATAGACTACTGTATTATTTCATTATCAATAATTTTCTTTGCTAATCTTCTAGGTAAAAAAAATGTTATAAGCCATTAAAAGATATTCCTTTCTAGTTTAAAGTATGACTACATGCACGTGTTCATATTGTTATAGAAAAGTTTAAAGTCCAAATAATATTAGAACCCCAATTCAATAAGTGTTATGAAATGTCTCCATTTATCCTTATGATTTCACACCAACTGCATTAGACACATCCTTTTTTACATTGTGTTTATGTTACAAAAACTGCGTAACAATAAACAGTGAGTATTTTTTGTAACACGCCGTCGTAATAATGTGATAGTTGTGAAAACACTCCAGTGCCGGAACTTTGTGACAAAAAACATTATAAATCACGGAACGCTGGCTCTACGTCTCTACATCTCTGTGTAGAGTTCACGGGGGTTCCAATGATGGAGTTTTTTTGTATTGATTCTGTATTATAATGTAATACGTTCGCCATCTGGTTTAATTTGAATAACAACTTCCGCAGTTTTGTTACAATCTGGTTTCAATTACCATTTGACAAATTAATTATTGTCGGGTTCTTATTTATGGCTTTATGAGGTTTCATTAAACACAGCTACGGACTCAGAAATATGGGTATGGGTAATTGAAATGAGCATTGATTGGTCGGATTTATATATACATATTGGGCTTTACTAATAAACTTTACTTAAGCATTGCTTTATTGAACACTCTGTTGTCTTTCTCTGTCAACGCGATTTATAAATTGGGAAGAAGGACGCGAAAATGATTTTTTAACTTAGCAGTGCTAAGAAAGCTTATAAGTGAGGTCCATAATCTTAATTCCATAAAAAACCAAATTTATTATCAACGAAAAGTAAAATCAAATGTATTAAAAATGTTGCCCTTCTTCTGCACATTTCTGCAAAAAACTCACATTTAAACCCAATATCCATAAGCATGTCAACCATCCATCAATACAAACTACGTTATATTTGCAACATTATCGCAGCCTCGGGCCTCGGGGATCCCTTAACTCACGTACTTAACAATATTTTTAATGGGAATAATAGCGGCTCCCCGCGGGCACCGCGACCCATTGTGTGGCGCAGCGCTATGGGATACGGTGCAGCGCAATGGTGCCATGCGGCCCTGGGGTCTGGCGTGGACAATGGTATGATCGGATGTGGATAGTGAGAGGATATGGATGTGGTAGCAGGGTGCGGTTTTTACTTAAAATTTAGTGAGAATGAATGATGGATATTGAGGTTATTTATCGCATATATGTGTTGTTTTAGCGAATAATAATAATCAGTTGAAAACTGTTTTGATACCTTTCCGGCACAATGTATAATGTAAACCCTTGGAATAATGCAAAAATAGTATTGTCATATGAATGAAGTTGAAAACAACTATATCGTTTAGGATGCTCTTCTATTTTATATGAAAGAGGGGGTAATAATAAGTAATTGCTTATAAATAACGAACCAATACAAATTAGCATATATAGCACAACAAAGATACCATATTTCTTTTAATACATAAAATAATCATTTTTCAACGTAGCAACAAGTTATGTCAATAATCCTGTCTAGGAATTTAAATAAGCTCCAAGAATTCTATCGAGAATACCGTTTTACCTCAAGGGCGTATAAAACCAATATTGACTGACAGCTATTATTTTAAATTTATGACTCATAACACCATAGCTAGCTTTATGATGGATAGTCTGCACGTAAGAGACTACAGACTAGAAAGTGATTTAAATAAGGGCTTGTTCGTGCCATGAAATCGTCTAGAAAGTTCTTTCCTTCGTCAATAATTTAAAAGAGTTGTATGCGAACCAACTCTGCACAATTTTTCGTCGTTAATATTATAATGATAAAATAAATTTAATGATTCAGGATTCTGTCTATTTTTTGGCTTTACGTATGAAAAGTGTTTTATTTACATTCCGCCTATATATGACAAAATTAATAAAGCGTGATATCAAATCGCTACTTTAATTTCCCCGACAGATCTATGCAATAGCCCTCGACAATTCTTTAAAGCTTTTAATTTTTAAGTATGTACATAAAATCTCTAGAAAACAAAAAATTTCGTGAAAAGAGACGGCCATATAGTGGGTAAAATGAATAAAATCGAATGCAATTATGACATACTACATAAATAACAGGACCATTTGAAAATAAATATAGTAAATAACGGTAGGTGACTCTAATAGATTGTAACCTTTTGTCTGTCAATTTATCTCTATTAATAATACACAAAACCTTCCACAAAAACGGAAAAATCTAGAGCCATTTATGACAAAAAAGTGAAACAATAAACAAAACTAAATATCGAATAAATCAATCAATGACCGTTTTTATCTTCGGTGGAGCTCTTCATCCGTTGTTTTGTTCCGCGTAGAGGAATCATTTGATTTTCATCGAGGCCCGTGGATTGCGCAGCGAGCGGTCCACGCCGGTGGTCCCGACGGCGGGGGGTCAGGCCCCCACCACATACATCATAGTCTGATACTTTGTTTTTGTTGGCAAAAACGGAGTAGCTAAGTTTTTTTTTGCTTCTTTGAGGTGATTAAGTTTTTAAGTTAAATAGTTTCATAGAACAAAAATATTGTATCCTAGTAAATACAAACAACCTCACAAAATATGTCTTTGAGTAGAACTAAAATCAGATATAGTTATGCAAAAACATTTTAACCCACAGCAAGTCCCGATTAAGTTGATTTAATGTATTTATTAATTTCGATTAATATAAAGTTTTTTTTACAAAATCGTACATGGAAAATGTTTAATTAACGATTTTGCAAAAAAAAAATACCGAATTAAACTTAATGTATTCAGTAAAATAAAATCAATACATATCTCAATTATAATTTTCTGCAGGTATTTAAATCCAAATAATATCTGAGTATTGTTCTCTTTTTCAAAGTAGATAAGTAGTCGCTAGTTCGTTTGTAGAGTGACGAGGCACGGCAATTAAAGCGACTCATCGTAACACAGGAAAAATGACAATGATGACAATTTAGGCCTGCGTCGCAACATTCGCATCTATGTACATTATCATACAAAATCTACTCCGCCCTGCTCTAAGCTGAAGTACAGCGCTAATATTTTTTACTGGGAATATTCTCGTGCGTAGACGCTACGGTGCATTTTTCTATCTTTCGTTTTTTTAGATAAATATAAGTGTTATTTCTGACTTTCATCTGAGACACGTGTCCTAGAATTTTATCATTTACTAAATGGTAGCTACCTCGTATGCCAGACGCTGTCTGAATCATTGACGCGTTGCCGAGCTTAAAGGAAAGGGATAATTAAGGGATTGGGAAAGGGAGGGAGGTTTGGGCCTCGGAATATCTCAATCACCATACGAAACACAGCAGCAAGCCGCTACTTTACGTAGGTTTTCTGTGAGACAGTGGTAACGACCCGGTTGAGTCGGCCCATTCATGCAGTCTTCAGCATGGCTCTACCACTCTAGCTACTACTACTGCACTCTGTACATTGTCATACATATCGAAATCTATTTAGCCCTACACTGTGCTGTGTTGCTTAGTGTTATCAGAATATTATCCCGAAACTAATTGATGCTATGACCAACCGGATAGCACTCAGAGTGATGCAGCACAGACGCTATTATCGTCGATCAGACAACGGTACCGTATTATACACGCTTAATTGATTACATGCCTTAATGAGCGCGTCATTGAATCAAGTAACCTGTAACCTTTTATTAGTGAGTTAATTGATTATTATTAATGGGAAATATACTTAATAGATAGGTACTGCGTGGTTACCCTAACATAGTAAGTATATGACGCAAGGTCATCAATCTGTTTGAAAACCAAGCGTGCCACATTTTTAGAACCGGAATTAGAATTTAGGTCAAAGTTGGTTCCGTTTAATGGTAGGGGAGCCCAAGCGGGGATTTCGGGATTTACTAAAGCGCGACAGATTAATATACAGGGGGATACCTTGTACCCGGTTAAGTACCTCCACAAAACATGAGGCCCATATATAAGGCCGCCCGTGAAGGATACAGGATCAGATTAGTAAAAAAAAATTGACCATCAGAAATTCTCGAGCGCGTCAGATTAAGGTAGGGTGAGTTAATTACATCCTAAAAAGTGTATATTCCACTAATCTGACAATTTGAGAGTGACGTAAAAAAAGCGGAGGGCAACAAAGTTGTAAAAAAAAAACGTCATCTCGACATTCTCGAGCGTAGCTAAATTTTTTTTTATTTTGAAGGAAATAATTCAAGAATAATGAAAAATATATAATCTGACGATTTCCGCAAGCCGAAATAACAAAAATTCGTCGATAAAGTTAAATGCGTGCAGTTGCGTGATGCCTACATTTCCTTCTCCGCGTTTCTATTCCTCTCTCACTCTTTCTCTATCTATTACTCTCTCACTCCGTCCCCACTCTGGTTTCTGTTGCCATGACGCCATCATTGATCATAAAGACTGATAATTTTTGGAATAACTTTTAACCGGCTTTATCGATCAACTTCAAAAACTAATCCGCCTTTGAGCTTGAAAAACCACGTCGATCGCCACCAAGCTGGTCGAAAGCGGTTGATTCGTTCGAGAGATATCGTGAACGAAAGAAACCCGAAAAAGTGTTTTTTCGGGATTACTCCGAAATTTGTGGTTCGATCAATTAAAATTGCAAAATTACTTATGAGGATGATAAAACTGCGTCGAATGCCGCCAACCGCGTGAAAATCGGTTGATCCATTCAAAAGTTATTGCGGTTTGAAAATTCCAAAAATAGTGTTCTATGAAACTTCTATCAGACTTTCGAGCTGGGAGAGCTCAAATGCATAGAAATATTATTTCTTTGAACTCAGCGAGCTCAAAATATCACATAAATTATATTTTGAGCTCCAAAACGTCATAAGTACAATTTTAAGAGCCCAGGAATGGAATTAGCGGGAAGTTGCAGGGATGGCCTTTAAGGTGAACCGTTTTACTAATTTTTTTTTGTCAGATCAGGCCAATCCCTCTAGATAATCGTCAGATTATGAGAGAGTACGTTTAGAACATAAAGATGAACTATATATATCTTAATCTGACGCGCTTGAGTATTTCAAAATGGCGAATTTTTTTTGCACATTATGAAAATGGCCGCGAGTTTGCGTCCCATCGAAATCATCAGATTAGTGAATGAGAGCTTTTTTTTGGTGCACTTAACACTCCCTTAGAAAATCTGACGCGCTCGATTATTTTTTTTTTTTTTTCATTTTCAACTCTTAAATACAACCACCCGCATCATGCAAACGATCAGATTAACATACGTACATTATTAAAAATACGTAGGGCATTGATGCTATCAATATCTGACGCGCTCGAGGATGTCCATGCAACAGTTTTTTTTTACATATTTAAAAATCTATAGCCGCTTCCCCCACCGATGTAAAGGTATATATCATATAACATTTTTTTCTTCATATCATCTAAGCTTTGCATCCCAATAGGTCTCTACGACGCTCGAGTGAATCCCCATTTAGCATCGTGGGCTCCTCTACCATAAAGGACATTGTCAAAAATGGCCTATGAATAAACACGCATGAAACATTTACTATAATTATTATTATTATTTATAATGAACATTATAATTATTTCAATAGAACGGACACTTTTTAATTTCGAAAACAATTTAAAAAGTATTCACTTCCGTTATAGTCCTCGGTATTATAATTTTTGGTTCAAATTCGGGTTTTTAATAGGCAAAGGTATTGTAGCTCATACAGCCAAGTCTTTGTAACAGCACTCTTAATAAGAGTTTGACACAGACAAACTTCAGTATTCTCAAAACTCAAGTGTTGAGAATAAAGACGCTTGTCTGTGTAATTAAAAACCATTATTCTATTAACCATGATTATGGTTTTTAGTCACAAACAGTCCGATATGATGTCGCGGAACCATAATACGGCTTGTCAAAACGTTTTTTTTTATTTATTTATGGCTTCGCATTGTTATGCATATCGCCAATGACAAGTGTAATTTATTCTCAAGTCTTCACAAGAACGATGAAATATCGGTGTGGAAGTTTTCAAGGACTTGTTGGAGTTTTGGTGTGCATTCTTTCCAGTACGATACTTAATTCACTTATTTCAATATTTCCATACACTGTTCATCGCCGTAAATGTTTATTGCACAAATCCACACCATTTTTATACAACAAACACAACATTAAACTAGTTTATGAAATAAATTAAAATCATCGCGATGAACCGCACTGTCAGAATTCCCGCCAAAACTCCGTCAAAATGAATTAACAGATAACAACGTTTGACATTTGATAGTATTTATTGGCCTAATTATAACCTCAAAATCCGAATATATTTTATTTATTTTTCGGAATTCTCAAGTGTCCGTAGTTTTAATTTAGTTTCAATCAAATATATACATTATCTAAAACCTAAAAAGTAAATTCACCTCCCTGTTGGTTCTTAGGCCAACTATGTATGGACGACGAACAATGTCCTTTAACATCAATTACAATTTCTCCCTTTTAAGGGAGTAGAATCCGGGGATAAAAGACTTAAACTTACTCATAAATTTAGTTTTTGGTGATAGTTTTATTGACGTTTCGAGGGTAAACTAAATCAAGATAGATCTGCTCATAATTTTCTCTTGGATTTCAAAGTGTACACGTACACTTAATTATACACACTTACGTGATACTAGACTACTTAAGGTTGGCTGGAAGAAATCGCTAGTTGCGATAAGACCATCCATTGTATCATCCTTACTGTATGATCCTTGCTTTTAAGTTAATTTATTTGGTGTGCAATAAATGAATAATCAACCTATCTACTTTAGATAATATAATATTCTTACAAATTTAATGAGAAATGACTAAAAATGTGAGGAGGAACATAAATAACATGATCCACTTTCAAACTAATTTATTTTACTCACAAAGAACAAACTCGTGTCAGGATAACAAACGGTAGGCCTTACTTTAAAATGCACTTTATACACACTTAGTATGAATAATTACGACAATATTACAACTACTGTAACAATCAGCCAAGCAGAAGGCTGGCCATGATAATAACGACAACTATAGGTACTAAGGTCTTCACTGTGCGACGACGGAATGCGAACTGTGTTCTGCCAAGTCGTGCACCTCTTTTATACATATTTTTTGGTGGTGTTACCCAATTAAAATTTTATAAACACCATCAACACAGATAAAAATATTAAAATATCTAACAATATTATATAACATCTTTTATGTTTTCTTTTTTACAACAAAATTGTATAAATATCAATTTTGAACGAATAGTTTTTACGTTTAAACGGATTAAAACTACGCACACATCAAATTTTAAAAAGCTGAACTAACAGAAACGAGGTCACTGCATATAAAACTCCAAAATTGCAAAAGGGGAAATGTAAAAATCTGTCCAATGCAATTTATATGACTGGTGTGGAACAGACCGAAAACATTCCATGCATTGCATTTTTATACATCCTACAGATGATATTTAACATTTATTGATACTTTTTTCCTGATAGAAGGGTTTTTTTTTATTTGATTGAATGACGAGACGTGCAAGGCGCTCGCCTGATGTTAAGCGCCACGCCTACCCATAAACAGAAGCAATAACACACAGAACTTTGAATTACAAAGCACTGCATGGCACTGAACTGCGCTCGTCACCCTGAGACATAAGATGTTAAGTCTCATAATGACCAGTAATTGGTACCTTCTCACTAGCAGACTTACTTAAGACTAAATTTAAATCTCATATTTAAAAAGGTTACTATGAAGTCTCATAGTATACGCGAACAACTAGGGACGATTTCTGTATACATGATTTGGAGCCTATCAAAATAGGATTAACAACATACAGAAATCACAATACACACAGCAAAGAACTCACGCAAGCATTGTTCTTGAATAAGTATAGTTTAGTAATTTTCTGTGCCAAAATAAAAAAGAATATCTTAGATTTTTTTGGAACTTCTTTATAAGTACCGCTTAGTCAAACAACCGAATTTGCGTGGGCAGATAAAATATTGGGACGTCCTAATGGCCCGCAGGATTCTAAATTAAGCTTTGAACGGAAAAACGTGAATTATTTGAAATTTATGTGCTTAGATGATATACTGCGTATGTTATATGAAATTGAAATGATTAAAAGCACAGGCAGGTACTTAAATATCCTTTTTTTTATTTGATCGAATGACGAGACGACCAAAGCGCTCGTCTGATGGTAAGCGTCACGCTTGGCCATAAATAGAAGCAACATCACACAGAATTTTGAATTATACGGTCCTGCATGGCACTGAACTACGACCGTCACACCGAGACATAAGATATTAAGTCTCATAATGCCCAGTAATTTCACTGGCTTTAATACCTTTCAAACCGAAGCACTGCAGTGCTTACACACTATTATGTGGCGGCAGAAATAGACAAAGCGGCGGTACCAACCCAGACGGCCTCTCGCATACGAGGGACCTACCACCTTGTAAAACATATACATATATGTTTAACAGATTCACTGCCGCACTTAAAGACTTACAAGTACTTACTTAATACTTGAAGCGACAATGAGCCATCTCTTAAAATTTTATTGTTTCTCAGTACTCAGTGACGGATCATAAAATAATGCTTGTCAGCTTGGAAAATGATAAATTACTAATTGATAATTAAAGTTAAGTGAGATCTCAGACATACAGTCGCTCTATAGCTTTTAATCACAAATTGAATGAAATTCAACTCGAGTGAAACTACTGTACTCAGAAAACTGAGGTAAAGTATCATTAGCTGATTTGGATAGAAAATTAATACATAATATTATTAATTCTTATGCATTCCGTGGTCGCCTATAATTGTGAAAACATTTAAATTAAGAGTCATCATCATCATCCCCAGGACGTCCACTGCTGAACATAGGCCTCCCCCAAAGATTTCCAGACTGACCTGTTGGTAGTGGCCTGCATCCAGCGATTTCCTGCGACCTTTATCAGGTCGTCTCTACACCGAGTAGGCGGACGCTACGCTTGCCATGCTCGGTGTTTCTCTACGTGATCAAATCAGATATGAGGAGATCTGTAGAAGAACAAAAGTCACTGACATCGCCCTGCGAATTAACTAGCTCAAGTGGCAGTAAGCAGGCCACATGGCTCATAGAACCGATAACCAATGGGGCAGAAAGGTTCTGGAATGGAGGCCACGTACTGGCAAGCGCAGCGTTGAAATTAAGAATATTATTAATGAATACACTAATTACTAATGTTATTGTATGTCATGTTGGTGATTCTCAAATAAATACTCTACCGAAAGTATTACATCTTCATACAAATAGCGCTATTACTGTACACGATGGGAAATATTGTCGCAATTAGCTAATTATGTCGGTGTGCGTGACGGGGGGCGACGCACGTACAGGGCAACAATATAATGAAGTCACTGTTGTGATGTCGGGCTTGTACACCACGACACCTGTCCTGGCTTGTAAACACGCTACTCTCTCCAATGATCTTACTATCTTGTAATGTGGTCATTGAAACAATAAAATTTGAGTGGTAGAGCCACGCTGTAGACAGTTTTGTTAACAGCATGAATGGGCTGGCTCGACCGGGTCGTTACCACTGTCTCACAGAAAACCGTCGTAAAGTAGCAGCTTGCTGCTGCGTTTCGTACGGTGAGTGAGATATCCGGAAGCCCAAATCCCCTCCCCTCTCCAATCCCTAATTATCCCTTTCCTTTAATGTCAGCAACGCGCCCATGATTCTTCTGGTGGTGAGTGTACATGGGCGGTGGAGATCACTTACCATCAGGTGACCCACTTGCTCGTTTGCCGGCCTATGCTATAAAAAAAAGCTAATATTACCATGGTGTTTTATTATAAGGAAGGAATGAGGTTAAGGATGGGCTTATTCGCTGCGCTACGGTAATTTTTATTTATAATGCGTCAGTCATTGTATTTAGATAAACTAAGAGAGCGGTACAATTGGCGGCCTTCTCGCTCAGGGCAATTTCTTACAGGCAACCATTAGAGGATAGAGGGCAGTCCAAGAGTACATCAAAATTACATATAAATTAGGAATAACTACAATACTCACATTTCATATTAATCAATTTATAAATGCACTAGCTGTCCCGCGTGATCTGTATTTTCCGGGATAAAAGTAGCCTAACAGTGGCGCCATCTGTCAGCAACGTGTCACGCACCGACGCCATCTACTTAAAATATTGGTTTGTAGTACATGCTATGTATCAGAGATGGCGCTGTATTTAAAAAATGATTTTCCCTATTTTCCCGCTTTTCTATTGAATTTTTTCCTAGATTTTCGTTGCTATAAACCTCACGGAGCCCGAGACCTTTCCAACGAATGCAAAACCGTGGAAATCGGTTCGTGCGTTCTGGAGTTATATCGTCAGGAAGGAAAACCCGACTTATTTTTATATAATAGATATTATACGTAAATTTTAAACATATATTATTACAAAATGATTATAACGATAAGTAGGCAATATAATATCAATGTCATAGTATAAATTAAGTTAATAAAATCGCAATACCAGCAAGTTGCAATACGACATATTTTAATACAATAAGAAAGATATCAAAATAAATGCCTTATTGCCAGCATAAAATACCACACTTATTCCATGCCCCGAGCAACCAGTAAATGCGTCACTTATGCCTGCCGTAGTTCAAATGTGCAAATTACTTCTATGTTTACTCAAGCTGGTGCCTCGAGCGATCACTGACCTATCCGGTGCACATTCCCTTTAGACATGCAACAGATACTATCGAAGTATATTAGAAATGGGCTCTTAATAAAATAAGCAAAAATGTATCTATTACCTAGGGCTATGGAATGTTTAAAGTCCACGAAGAACAAAAGAAAAGAAATATAAAGGAAATATTTATTATTATATTATCAACCCTGTATTTTACTTAACCACTACACGTGTCTCCTCCATGAGAAATGTCAGGACTTAGTACACCTCGGTGACCCAATGTGGCTTATGGACTTCACTTATCTTAGTAATTATTTTAGAATTCATAGGTTATTTAAGATTTAGGTATATAGGTTTCTTTGCGATATTTCTTCACCATTGAAACACGCGATAATCAACAATAAATACATGTACATACAATGTTTGTAAAATAAAAGGAACCAACTTAGATTAAAAAGTTCATCTGAAAAACTTCTGAGTCTGTCAACTTAGTTCGAAATCATAATCGTGGGAACGCACAGTGATGATTTCATTAAACGAGATTGGTCCGGTTATGACACCAACTAAAAACGACCCAACCACGTATATAGAAATGTACAATTCGCAAAATGCTCTTTATAGGTTTTTCATGAACAGAGCGTTAGTATATTTTTTTTTACATTTAATATTCGAATTCGGAAATGAAGCCTAACAGGCTTTGTTTTCGTGAATTCACATGAGATCTAGCCTGAAATGTCGGCTATTCGGAGAGTAGCCTTCCTGATTCCAAACTAGGATAGCCGAATATGGGAACTGCGACAAGGTTTTGATATCGCCGCGTCGTAAACAAAAATGGAATTTTTGGAACATATAAAATATAAAATCTAACCGTCTAAAAAGATCGCGAATTTACTTATAAACTCTTCTTTTAACGGCCAAAAAAATTAAGAAATTCTCAATTATATGCCTATTCTCGGGCGCCCTGGTTCGATAGCTAGTGTGTGTAGCATTAAATTATAAAGTACTGCATGGCACTGAACTGCGCTCGTCACCCCGAGACATAAAATATTAAGTCTCATAATGCCTAATAATTTCAATGGCTTTAATGTGCTTCAAACCGAAACACAACAGTGCACACACTGTTGCTTGGCGACAGAAATAGACAAGGCGGTGATACCAACCCAGACGGCTTCTCGCATATGAGGGATCTACCACCTCGTCAGTAGTCATTCTACCATTACAGGATAAAATAAACAAAAAGTTAATTCCTATATAGATATTACGGACCCTTTTGTATACGGTCCACGGTAAAAAAAAGGAGAGCGGGAGAAACTTTATTTCATAAAATTCATTAAACATTAAACAGTACTTATCGGTGGATTTCAAAGTTAAATTCGATACAGCAAGAGAAAACTTTTTAAATTGAACACACAAAACTCTAAACATACCAACATTCCCAAACTGGATACATACCGGATCGTTTTCCGCCTTAACAACAAAACCGCCGAGCGTACAAACGAACTGAACGAACTTTTAAAGCAATGTCAACAGATATATATCTAAATAGACGCCGCGAGGGCTTCGATCTGTATGAAGAACTAACCGTTCCATGATTTTCGAAGAACTGCCTACTATGGCTAGACTAACGTCGAGATCGATAAATATTCTTAATTCGACAGTTGTATTGCATACGCGGTACGACTGCTGTGCTGAGGTATCGGGTTCGATCCCCGGGTCGGGTAAAATGATATTGAGTTTTTTTATCATGCTATGCTCAGTATCAACCCGGAGTCTGGAACTATGTGCGATATGGCGATAGGCTTGCATATCACATCATGGGATGAAAATACAGTCGGCGAAATGTGGGTGTACTGGTTACACCTTTGCCTACCCTTTCGGGGATTATAGGCGTGTTAAAAGGCATGTTGAGTCGACCTGGATAAGGGCAGATGAAAGAAATTCGGATTTACAGATCATTCCCACAAATAAAAGTTTATAAAAATAAAGTTTGACAGGAATCAGTCTGTAGATACGTATTTTTTTATAGCAGAGGTTAGCAAACGCGCAAGTGAGTCACCGTATGGTAAGTGATCGCTACTGCCCGTGAACACTCACAATACCCGAATAATTATGAACGCGTTGGCGACCTTTTAAGAAATGGTGATTAAGTAATTGGGAAGAGAAGGGACTTGGTTCCCCGGACATCTCACTCATCGCATCAAATGCAACAGCAAACTATTACTTTAACTTTTTTTCTATGAGACAGTGTTTCCATCTGGTCGAGTCAGCCATTCATGCAGTTGATAAAACTGTCTACAGGTTGGTTCTACCACTTATAATGTATTGAGGTTATTTATTGAAACTGACCGTAAATTAAATTGCATGTACTTTCGATTTTGCCCACGATTTGGTTTCGATTCCAGCATACGAACTAGGTAAGCGTTCAGCGTCTATTAGATCTATGTCTGTGGTAATAAAGTTGGTTTGAATGAAAAACTTGGTGCTCCCAATAAAGACCTGTCCCTGAGCGATATCCCCTTCCCCCTTCGAATCTCCACCCCACCCTCGTATTGCCAAATTGAGTTGGCCAAATGTTGGTGTTGTCGGACCTTCGTCACGAGTACCGATGGAACGAGACTTTGTGATAATGTCGCATGGTGTTTAACTTGTGTTGAATTTTTGGGTCTTTTAATGGGTACATATGAAGGCATGTTATTATGGAATTACATGAATATATGGGCAATGGAGGACAGATGGCAAAACAAAAAGCAGTGGCGATAAATACGTTTTTAAAAATTATAAGTAAATCATGCAGTATTGTACTAATGGCGTACATTAATTTTAGCAATTAAAATATAATAAACCAACAGGTATAACCTATATTGTAATAATTTATATTATTCTATTTTTAATTAATCTTGTCTGTCTACCGACTGGACGTCCGTACGTACGTTGCCATGAGCTTCTCATTGAAAGCCAGTCCGGCAGTATTGCATATGTACTACTGCAGCATGCAGCTAAATGAGAGGTCCATGGTTGGCGTAATAATTGCGTAGCACAAAATTAAATCTTTTAAATTTTTATTTAATATAATTTTTCTCTTTTTCTTGTAGTTATTGCAGTAATAATAAACCACCTTCTTTCTTTCTTTCTTAATAAATAGATTAAGGAATTTAATGTGAGATGAATAATAAAAATAATAGGACACAATAATTAAGGAATTTAATGTGAGATGAGTAATAAAAATAATAGGTCACTAATAACATGATCACTTTAAACCAATTTATTCTATTCACAGGGAACAAACCCGTGTCAGGATTAACCAATAGTAGGCTTTACTTTAAGTGCACTTGTATATACACGTAGTATGATTAACTACGACGGAATTACCACTACCGTAACGGACAACCAAGCAGAAGGCTTGACTACGATAATAACGACCACGACGGTCCTTACTACGCGACGTCTGAATGCGAACTGTCCCTGTCGAGTCGTGCGCCACTCTTTTATACGATTTTAGGCGTATATACCCGACGACAATTTTATAAACACCGTTCGCAAAGATTAATAAAAATTAAAATAAAACTTAACACCTAACTCGGCCTCTCCTGACGCGTGCGCGTCCCGAGCACATTAGGTATTTACAGAACACAGCACCCACAAAACGCCCTACCTCATCACTTCATATGCCACGTGTTATCTGTAGCCGGGAAAAAAGAAGTGATGTAAGAAAACCCAGGAACACCAATAGCTGGCTGTGTCAATGAGTTTAGAAGAATACAATGCAAATAGTTAATTTCTAGGCGGAGCCGTTATTCAATGCCACTCCGCATCACGCACGCTGTGCCGTATTCTTCATCAGACCGCTGTCGTTGCACTTCACAGCTTCCATTTGCCTGCATAACGCACCCAACAAGCCTCTCGCACCTCCTGGGTAACAAAAATACACGGCAGAATCACATAGCTCATAGTCACACAACAAAACAGTTGTCTTGGGTGCGGGAATCGAACCCGTAGTCTCTCAATTCGCAACCTGATGATGGCTATCCGCTACGTTGCGGAGGTTGGCTGTAATTTGATCGTACCATGGGTATACCCATGCGACATTTTCTTATATTACAAAATTTCAGGAACATATTAGCTGTGTTATGCACCGCTTCGATCAATCCTGACTAATTTAAACAACCACTGCTGGGATAGCTTTTGTGAACGTTTCAAGTTAAAAAGCTTAATATGAATCCTAGCTTGGGATTCGACATTAATTTTACTTTTAGAAATAAAACAAACGAGAATTGGTTCACCATGGATACACATCAGTCCTTAGATGTCTTCAGCGGGGTGTGCAGCGGACTGCTGCTCCACGCTGGCAGACTGTTGCTGCCCGACGCTGGCAGACGGCTGCTGCCCGTCACCAGCAGACGGCTGCTGCGCGTCGCGATAACCGGCGCCCAGCACCAGATGTACAAAGCGAGCTCCTCAAGCTGGCCTTAAACCTCGTATTTCTGCACACCGAGTGGTGAACAGTAGCTGTAAGAAAACCAGCACAGCGGCTGCCAGGACTGCGCCTGATACGCATTAGAAATACGCCTTCCGGGACAACACCCGATACAATAAATGTGTATGTCAGGACAACACCTGATATACAAAGCGAGCTCCTTTAATCGGCCCACCTCGTATCTGCAACATAAGGAAAAACACACGGAGAAAAATGGTTATACAGGTTCGTGTATGTCCGAAGCATAACTTCTTAACATCTTATGAAGTAACAAACTATTACTATAGGCGCAAGCGTGCACTCAAGCGCCCACAGAAAAGGGTTTTGTAAGTAACAAATGTAATTGATTAAACATCTAATAGCTTCGGACATAACACGAATAAATCTCAGTGTATCGTGAATGACAGAATCCGGACTTCCGTCACTCCCCACACACTGCCACATGACACACTATAGCAGCTGCAAAATTGCGAGCGCGCGTTTATCGGCTGATGCCATTAGTTAGCTGCCCGGAGGCAAGCGCACAACGTCTTAAAACACTACCTCACGCCATTAGTTAGCTGCTCGGAGGCAAGTGCACGTGAGTCGGCTGATGCCATCAGTTAGCTGCCCGGAGGCAAGCGCACATCACCTTAAAACACTACCTCACGCCATTAGTTAGCTGCCCGGAGGCAAGCGCACGTGAGTCGGCTGTTTCCATTAGTTAGCTGCCCGGAGGCAAGCGCACATCGCCTTAAAACACTACCTCATGGACACCCTTAGCCTGCGCCGCCAGTACAGAAGGTATCTTTAAGGGGAAGGCATTCGGCTGTCACCCACATACCTTAGGACCAGCTCACATGACCCAAGAACTAAGAGTGTACATCGATGGTGCGACAAACGCTAGGCGACACACGCCGGGTGCGACATACGCTAGGCGACACACGCCGGGTGCGACATACGCTAGGCGACACACGCCGGGTGCGACATACGCTTGGCGACACACGCCGGGTGCGACATACGCTAGGCGACACACGCCGGTGGTGCGACATACGCTAGGCGACAGACGCCGGTGGTGCGACATACGCTAGGCGACAGACGCTGGTGGTGCGACATACGCTAGGCGACAGACGCCGGTGGTGCGACATACGCTAGGCGACAGACGCCGGTGGTGCGACATACGCTAGGCGACAGACGCCGGTGAAGCAGCAAACGCTGGCAGGCGGCTGCTGCCCGACGCTGGCAGATGGCTCCGCCACACGCGTCTCGACAAGCGGCGCCCAGCACCACTCGTCACTACTGCTTCTGAAAACAATCAGAAAACAAGAAAGCAGGCGAAAATAAGTTTTATAAAATTCTCCCCACAGTAAAGTGTGCCAGACAGAAGCCTGATACGTATTGGAAAATAAGTCTGCTTGGCCAGGGGCCCGAAAGGCATTTCGTCAAAAGGTTGAACTATTTCCGAGTTCAGCAGTTCCGCATAATATGATGTCTGACATATCCTTTAACAGAATATGTCCACAGGGTACGCCCCCAGTAAGTCCGCGAAACAAACATGGTCAGAATCCAATTTTCTAGGACATCAGGCAGCATTGCAGCCAGTGTCCAACCTCTTACGGTTACAGTAACTTGCAGCAAACGTCATTTAAACGACGTTCAAATAGTTCACGTCTACAAAATAGTAAATCCCTTTCATTAGGCATTTAGCGCACGGTGGGTACACAGCATAGCTCCATAGAGAAATGCGTGTCACCCCGTCATCAAAACAATTTTATAAAACCGTAGGTACTGCAAATTACTTTTATGTCAGATCTACATAAACTGGAACGGACTCACCAAATTCTTGTTATACTCAACACTCGTAAATGTATCCGATCACAGTCGTCCCGCAATGCCGCTCTGTGAGCCGTACGGGTGAACCATGACACCGTGGGTACGGTGGCGTTATGGTCCAACGATCGGGAGCTCTTGCGCGCCAATATCTTGCACTCCATGCCAGCGCCGGTGCCACATCAGTAGAACTTGTCCATTATAGTCCATGGATAAATTCGTAGACAGTCGTACCAACCATCACAAGTGCATTTAAAGTTCCAGCATTAGCTGTTAGGTAATGCTTTGAAATTTAACTGTCAAGAAGATGATGATAGGCTGCGGAGCCTATCCCACTTCTGAATTAAGGAATTTAATGTGAGATGAATAATAAAAATAATAGGACACAATAATTAAGGAATTTAATGTGAGATGAGTAATAAAAATAATAGGTCACTAATAACATGATCACTTTAAACCAATTTATTCTATTCACAGGGAACAAACCCGTGTCAGGATTAACCAATAGTAGGCTTTACTTTAAGTGCACTTGTATATACACGTAGTATGATTAACTACGACGGAATTACCACTACCGTAACGGACAACCAAGCAGAAGGCTTGACTACGATAATAACGACCACGACGGTCCTTACTACGCGACGTCTGAATGCGAACTGTCCCTGTCGAGTCGTGCGCCACTCTTTTATACGATTTTAGGCGTATATACCCGACGACAATTTTATAAACACCGTTCGCAAAGATTAATAAAAATTAAAATAAAACTTAACACCTAACTATAGTATTATTAATGAATAGTGGTATATTATTAAATCCAAGCTAAAGAGGCGCTTCGACCATTTTGCCTTCAGCTTCATTTTGCTGTCTGGCGTTATCTCGTCTTAGTGTCTGGGTCCGCCTTTCAACTACACACACGCACACATATATACAGAGAAACAGACAAAGGGATCCAACTTATACGACTCCGCTTTTTTGCCGAGACAAAACGTTTTATTACTGCAGCGTATGTGGCCTTGTAGCGCATTCTACATTCATCCCAAAAGTAATTTCGTTCAAACCAAAAATAACTTACTTTCCTGGGAATCATAAATAATATTATTCCGAGAAATATACGTACGTTTTAAATAATAACAATAACTGTACTGATTCCGATGATAATAAAATCTCTGAACGGATGACCATAAAATGCGCGTATAACTCAATAAGTTCAATATCATAAGAAAAATATGGACTTAGGTTAAGAAGAGCTGAGAACTTTAAGTTTTATGCAATGCATTAAAATTCTGTGTGTGCGATGCTGCTTTTGTTGAGGTGTAGCGTTTACGATCAGATGTGCGACCTACACGTCTTGTCATTTAGGCATAGTATAATAAAACCGATCAAGAGTGAGTTCGACTCGTGAACCGAAGCTTCCATACCGACGAGCTTACTTTTCACTTGGGGTTCTTTTAGTTATTTGTTTAAAAAATCCTCTATCATTACACATATTATGTAAAAATTTCAGCCAACTTATGATTCAATAGATAAACCCCTTTAAATGTAGGATAGCAGATAGTCAGATAGATGGCCTTAGGCTTTTTAATAAGGTTGCATTGGAAACCTTTAGGAAGAGAACGCTAAAAACCCTAAAAACGATATGCTCCTTTGTCCCCTCTTCCATTAAAATGCTTTGATCCCCTCCTACCTCCACAGGTTTTTGGATAAAAATAACCTGATAATACACAAAAGTCTAATGACATAAAAATGCTGGTAAATACAATTCCCCTTAGTGATGCGGAGAGTGATGGTTTCTTCGCCACATGAATAATTCGCAGACCATCAATCTCGCGGAGCAGCCGCCTTTGAGATCTTCGAGGATTATCACGATGTTCCCGCGTTTCATATCTTTTTAATGTTTAATTTATCATTGTAAATGTGTTCGTTTTAATGCTTGTGATATTGTTGGTGGTGTCATTAGTGTAGGTGCCATTAATCAAGATTTTAAATAAGTTATAGCGGGTTTTAGTTTATCTGCTAAATTGCATACTATTTGAGCTGATTTTTTTTTATCCAAGCCTACACCTGATGGTAAGCGTAGTGTAATCCAAAAAACTAGCGACCACCAATAAACAATACAGTTTATCGGTGGTCACCAGAATTATGCCCGCCTGTATAAATGCTTCTGTTTATGGGCAGGCGTGGCGCTTACCATAAACCGAGCGCCTTGCTCGCGTCGTCATTCAATCAATAAAAAAAGAAGATTATACATAATATATTTCTTGTTTTTATATAAGGTCAAGGGTCATTATATGTTTTGTGACTAAAATCTTCAATCCAATACTTGTGACAACGACTTGACACGCTGATATCAGTATACATAAATATAAAACACCACACTTAATAAAATAAATGCATTTAAAAACACATCATTTTAATATATAGTTTATGATAACCCCTTGATGTGAATTCTTCGAACGCTATCATCAAGAATAGATCAGCTCCATCAATACACAAACAACCTTATTGAGTATGCAATAAGGTTAAAAGTTGAGTAACGATGCACGTTATTTCATAGTACAAGATCTTTAGCTTTATATTTATTACCACATTTTCCACACCAGATAAAAGATGTCACTTTAAAAAAAGTCGTTTGTCACCGTATACCTCAAAACGTAAACAATCGCATAAAAAGCGATCGTGTCGCTGTCGCGTCGTGGTCTCTTGTCTCAGTCGCACCCCAAAACAAGTGTTGACCCACTGCATCCGATCCGAATCCGAGATTATATTGCGATATGGAGATATGTGAAATTTCGGAATATCGAATTCGGATTTCCAAACACTCATTCAATTAATTCTAGGGCTACTTTGGTTCGTTCTTTCAGCTTGAAACCCCCCTTTGAATCCACTGGGGGTCCACAAATACTCACTATTACGCTAGGACGTCCGAGGGCGTCAATGGATATTCGGTCTTACTATTGAACCCAATATCAAGGATCATCAGAAGAACACCAAGGAGTTTAGTAATTTATATATTAACACGGTTATTGCATCGCAATGTTGAAAATTAAATAGCATAAGGACAATTGCAATTTAGGATATAAATTCAAGGTCAAGTGAAATTTAGATTTTGTAATTATTCTTGGAGCCCATGGTTGGGGGCCCAAAGTAATAATGAGTATTTGTGCCCCCCCAGGGGGTTCAGGTGAAAAGAACGCTTCGATTCAACATTTCTCGGATTGGTATCGGATGCAGTGCGGGAACATTATAAGAGTTGTAGGCAGCGGCTTGGCTATGCCCCTGGCATTGCCGATGTCCATGAGCGGCGGTGACCGCTTACCATCAGGCGGGCCGCTTGCTCGTCTGCCTATCAAGGCAATAAAAAAAAAAAAAAAAAAAAAAGTTGTAATTGCTCTTGTGAAACTATCATTAATAAATGTTTCTACTTTGATATAAATTACGTTAATGTTTACCAATGAGTCCGTTATCTTTTAAAGCGTAGGTGGGGAATATGGAGAAAGTAAAAGTAAATATTAGGAAATTAATTATGCTTTTGATAAGATCGTAACGTTAATGCTGCTGACTAGTCAGTTTTTCTTTTAATATAATTACCGAATACGAGTAAAAAACACTTAATTTATGTTATTTCGTGTTTCTGTCAAAATGCCAGAGTGCATAGATTTTATCATAGCTTTGTATAATCATAAGTTACGAGTATCAACTATGAAGAACCTATAGTTCTATAAAACCCAGATCTATTGTAATGAAGTTTGTGTGAAATGCAGTTCACACAAACTTTTGTTCCGGATCGAACGTGCAGCCTCTCATCTTACATATGGCTTCTTATCTACTGCGCCACAGAGGCTATTAAATAAGCCTGAATAATTCAACAGGCCAGGGTAGTGTCGATCTGTAATTGTGTCTCCGTTCGCACAGCGTGAAACAACAATACATTGCATTCATTTTATTCTAACCGTTTGTTGTGTTATTCAAATTGGACCTTGATCCTTCCGCAATAAATCAGTCACTTTCTAGGATTATTTTGCAGAAATGTTAGAGATGGTAGAGCTACTTAGGACTAGAGTCTACAAGGAAATATTTACTGTAGATCGTGTATTGCCAATGTTTGTTTCGGGACTGTTGTGAGACTGAAAGTGTCTCAAAATTCGTGATACCCACGGCACAAGACTAGTATCTTACTGTAATGTATGTATGTAATTCGACTAGTATGTAACTGTTAGGTAGGTCCAATCAATCACATCATTGTGATTGCGAATCTGGGATTCGAACCTTACTGGTTTTTAAAATACGCTGCCACTAAACCAATGAAGCGAAATTTCTACTACTTTAATACCTTCCCTTATCCCACCCGCAGTGGGGTCGGGTAACATGCATATTTTAACGCATGTTACAGAAAGATTTGGCTTGCAGTTTTTACGAACGGGCGCCTGTCTGGTGTCAACCACTCTGGGGAGAAACGCACCCTAAGCTAAAACGAATATCTGTGGATCACACAAACTTTTAACTCGGTGCGGGAATCGAACCCACACCCTCTTGCTTCACAGATGGTTGACCGCCCACTGCGCTACAGGGGCTATCCTATCTACTACTTTAATTTACACACGCGCTCACGCCTATAATCACCGAAGGTGTAGGCAGAGGTGTAACCAGTATACCGATTAAATTTCGCCGAGCGTATTTCCGTCCCATGATGTGCTAGGATGCGAGCCTATCGCCATACCGAGCATAATTCCAGACTCCGGGTTGAGACTGGTTGACCCAATATCACTTTATCTGACCTGGGGATCGAACCCGAGACATCAGATCAGTCGTAACGCCTACGCAATACAACTGCGCCACCGAGTCCAGTCTTTAATATTATACTATGTGTAAATTTACCTAAGTCGTAAGTAATTATTTCATTATGTAGTATATTTATAATTTAATAAATATACTAATGAAATAATTAAGACAACTCTCACTTGTGTTGTTTAAATATTTATCTAATTTATTTAAAATTATCCACCGTACCATAATGTCCAGTTAAGATAAGCTTTTTATTAATAAAATAATTAACCCATCTTCTAACCTCATTGACACGAATATAATATTTTTTCTCTATGACTGGCGTATCTTGTTACATTACTAATAACTTGTGTTTATTGCAGGTACGTTCTGACTCTACATGACTCTACGTGGCCTGTCTCTGCAGTGTAAGGTATCTTTTTATTACAGTCGATTGAGATAATAGCGTTGTGTTTCATCATATAAAGCAACAGGGCTCTATCTCGCATAGAGATGTAAATGATTGCAATGACTGAAAGAGATTGACAATTGTTTTTGGTCAAATTGGTCATTAAACACTCTAAGTTGTAATTTCCACGTCATTGAGTGTTTTTTTTAATAAGTTACAGAATTATTACTTTTGTGAAGCGTTATGTTTCATCATATAAAGCAACAGGGCTCTATCTCGCATAGAGATGTAAATGATTGCAATGACTGAAAGAGATTGACAATTGTTTTTGGTCAAATTGGTCATTAAACACTCTAAGTTGTAATTTCCACGTCATTGAGTGTTTTTTTTAATAAGTTACAGAATTATTACTTTTGTGAAGCGTTATGTTTCATCATATAAAGTAACAGGGCTCTATTTCGAATAGAGATGTAAATGATTGCAATGACTGAAAGAGATTGACCATTGTTTTTGGTCAAATTGGTCGATGACCACTCTGATTTAGTAATTTCCACGTAATTGAGTGTTTTTTTAATAAGTTACAGAATTATTACTTTTGTGAAAAAATCAGCGCGGTATGCGTTCTTTTGTATAAAATTCGGAAAGAAATGATTATTACAATTTTATTTTAAAACAAGATAGAAAAAATAAACGCCTTAAAACATAATCGACCTTTATTATTTATAAATAAAGTCATATTACATAGGACTATAATAATAGAAAAAGCCAGTACATGCATTTTTGTATGATTCACTTTCAATTGAATACGCCCGATTTTGACTAAAAGTGACCGGTCACTGTCGTATAAATAAAATGGTGACCTGTCAGTTTTGTCACTTTACATCTCTACTCTCGGGACAAGCCATCGACTAAACGATTATATGCAATTTGATATTTCACAACGTCCGTACATGAACGTGGCCGCTGCGACTCGACGCCTACGATTCCATTGAATGTCATTGAAATGCATCGTTTACCTGATGAAATGCATCGCTAGATGTAAAAGTCTTGCGTGTATATTTTCCAAATGTACTTTTTATAAAGTACATCACTAAAATTACAATCTAACCTTAAGGCTAATAAGTAATTTACATTATTTAGATGATGTTATGTATTAGTTATTATATGTATTAGTTCTTAGGTATTAGTCATTAGTATTTTGATGATGTTATGTATACATTAGTTGATTATTTCTATACATAAGTTTCTTTTACTTTTGTACTGACTTGTCATAAGCGCTATTTCAATTGCCTACATGATTAATAAACTATTTCACTCAGCTGATACAACATGAAGTAAAATAAAGACAAGTATACAAGTGATAAATTTAAAATGACCAACAACACTCGTCCTACAACAGCCATTCATATTCAGGACATAACATTTACATCTTCATAAAGAATCCAACAAAAAACTCCATACCAAACCTCCCACAATTTGTCCAAATTCCCGATAAATTCGTTTCCCATAATAATAGGCGCCATAGCTTTAATTTTATTGGCTGGCATTTCCTTAGTGGCATCATTAAAGGTGTCGTGCCGCGATCGACTGCCCTCGTGTTTACAAAAAGAAAAATTATGTGGGACATAGATTAATAAACCAAAGACGCCGCGTTACAAGATAATTTCATTCACCAAGATTAAGTATAAACTTAGTACGCCACATATAAGCTTTACGACAATAGTAAGTAATAAAGTTTAGCTTAAGAAATTAAACGAATAACTACCATACCACTGGTTGATTTACTTTGCAATGTGTTTGGCCACTTACATGACGAGTTTTTGTGTTGTAAAGTGCAGTCAGCTCCACCCCATTTCGACATAAAAATTTTGTATGTTCATTAAAAAACGCCAAATTCATAAATGATCTTGAACCCTAACCTCATATGGATATTTCAAAGGAACTAGTCAGAATAAATATTACGAAGAATTATTTATCTTATTAGTGTTTTTTGAATATCGAACTGTAGTTTTTCATTATGGACGTTCACTTATGGCTATTAGTGTGTATAGCGTCTGTGAGTTTATAGATCTGTGGCATGTTACGGACGTGTCCGACACAGTCCGACACACACGGACATGTTTATTACATTCGGAACCATATAGTTCGGTTTTATTTACGGCTGTCAATGTGGAGAAAGTTCCACGTTGCTGACAAAACGTTTTTAAACGTTGTTGATTTATGATCCGGTATCGCATCTTTTTTGAAGGGATAAACTTAAGATACATTCAGATGGCGATATTTTGTCTGTATACATTTTTTACAAAATAGGTGGCTTTAACGTCCTTCAAGCCGTGTTGATACACTGCTGCTTGACGGCAAAAATAGACAAAGCTGTGGTACCTACCCGACCTCTCGCGTGAAAGAGACCTACTAATTCAAACATGATATTAAAAATTAAGCTGTTTCTAATATCACACATTTAATGGTCCAGTTTTAACGACGCATGGTAGCAGTATACATGTATTTGTCATACCGGTTTCAGTCCCTGGTTGGGATACCACCAGAAAGAAAACAGACGAAGGAAAGGAAATTCCTATTATTGCATAATTGATTTTGCTTAGGAATTTCATCATACAATAGAATGACGAACAACAAGATGACGAAATGATCTAGTATGCTTTCATTTGAGAAGGACGAATGAGCATTTGTCGCTGGGCTCTGGCTCCTGGATCCGAGGCTGTACCTTGTAATTAACGTCGATATGTTTCAGCGGGCTATAAAATAAATCGCCGGTTCGATTTATCTTTATAATGTTTTTAATATGTTGATTGCATGTTAAGTTGTCATAATTTGTTCCAGTGGAAACGGGTTCTGTATAAATTTCATTGAGGACAGCGTTTCGTTTTGTTTTGATAGACGAATGATGATGCTTACAAATGGTAATATTCTTTATCATATCTTTCTAACATATACATTTACAAATTTAAACCTTTTGTTACCTGGGGTTTATCCCTGACGTGTAATTTTTCTGTGAAATGAAATTTTTCCATATTATTACCATATAAAAGTAAAGAATTGTTAATTATTTGGGACAAGGGGGTCAATATAGACAATAGGTATTACCGAGACGACACGTTTTAAAAGTACCACCGGATCCAAACGCGACCCTACCTGTGACGACCCGGCGAAAGAAACTCAGGGGGTTTTAGGTCCGTTTACAAAAAAAAGGTGTCTGTAGAAAAGATCTTTTCTCCATTTAACACATGAAAAAAACATTATAACTATAAAAAATTAAACTATCTATTTTTTAACTGCCTACCTATTATTGTTCAGAAGTTAGAGCCATACATAAGCAGGACAGACAAACAGATAAATAGTGTAATCTGTAGTAGTATTCCATTGACAGCCTTGGGTTACGATATCCTAAAATTATTGATACCAACTTGATATGAACAGGTTAGATCGCCGATATTTCAACCCGTCACAAACATTTACTGTGGACAACGTAATCAAATACCGGTTCTACGGAAAATGTTTATGTTTTTACATCGCCTATAGCGATACACGTCTTATGAATTATGATATTTGTGTTTCATATTTCGACTGATTGAATAGTTATGTATAAAAAATCTTAGGTACTACTAAGAAAGATTAGTCTCATATTGAAGTGTTGTGTATCGAAATTCTTGGAAAGGCACTTAAAGCTTTCTTGTATTTAATTGATGACGAGACGAGCAAGTCACTCGCCTGATGGAAAGCGCCACGCCTGCCTATAAACAGAAGAAACACCACACAGAACATTGAATTGTAAAGCACTGCATGGCACTGAACTATGATCGTCTCGATCGAAGTCTCATAATGCCCAGTAATTTAACTGGCTTCAATTTCCTTCAAACCGAAACACAACAGTGGTTACACACTGTTGCTTGGCGGCAGAAATAGACAAAGTGGTAGTACCAAACCAGACGCCCTCCCGCATACGCATATACATACCTTGCAAAGCTAAGCTTGTAAGTTCTATCTATTTATTATTAAAAAACAATAGAAACATTTTAGAAACCCCAGACACATTTAAATGGACTCTGATTCAATCCCATCATTGATGAAGTGGCAGTTTGGCTGTGCTCTGGTAATAATGAAGTCCATGAATGGCCGAGATCGTTTACCATCAAGCGGGCCAGATGCTCGTCTGTCAGTTGGACAATTTAAACGGATTTGATCGCGGTATGTTATTTTTATCTTAGTCCCGTTGCAACGACGATGTAAATTAGTTTTATATTTTAACGTGTAACGTTCGCGTAAATGTAAGAAATTATTAGATAATAATGTTGTCAGGAAAGACATTCATACACGCAGATTGTGGGTTCAAATCCCAGGTGGGGCAATCGTTTGTCTGAGTTTTCAGTTCAAACTATCGCCCACGTATTATCCGATATTGACATTTATACTCAATATTGCAATAGGTTCGCCCCGCATCATATCATGGGGTGAGAATATTATGTAGCTGCGGTTTTATAAAATTGGCCAACCTTATCTGCATGATATTATAATTTTTTCCGTTTTAATGATTTCTTATACATATCTCACTGGAGATAAATAGGAGATAAATGTATAAATTAACTCAGCGAACCATGGGGTAATTGTTCTTTTGCCTACCGTTTACCCTTTATAGGCATGATCTTATGTCATACACATACATATTGACGTATCTTGTCCCTCATGTAGATGCGGGGGTGCAAGTGGACGCTGCCTATTTCGACTTCAAAAAAGCCTTTGACCTAGTGGACAATGACATCTTACTATCGAAATTGGCAAGTATCGGTTTTACTCCGAGTCTCCTTAAATTTTTTACCAGTTATATGAGGGACAGGCAACAGTATGTGGACTACCGTGGTTACCGTTCAGAGCCTTATTATACCAGGTCAGGAGTGAGCCAAGGTAGCAATCTAGGACCATTAGAATTCATAATAATGATCAACGATCTGCCTGACGTAATAAAACATGCTAAGTGTTTATTATTCGCAGACGATCTTAAACTATTGTTGGCTATTAAAAAGAGAAATGACTGTCAGCGACTTCAGCAGGATATAAACAGAGTAGTTGAGTGGAGTCAAAATAATAGATTGCAATTCAATGTCGCAAAATGTTCCATGTTAACATTCAGTCGCGCAAGGCTACCCATTCCGTACAAGTACGAAATGGAAGGTGTGCCCTTGTCGAGGGTCGAGACAGTGAGAGATCTTGGCGTCCAGATGGATGCGAAATTAACATTTCGTGAGCATATTATTACGGTTTGCAAGAAAGCCTACAAAAATCTAGGATTTGTACTCCGTAATACAAAGTCTTTTACAAATTTAAAAGCCATATCAACATTGTATGACGCATTAGTACGGAGTCAATTAGAAAGTAATTCGGCAATATGGGCACCGCATGAAATTAAGTATAGGGACATGGTGGAGCGCATACAGAACAAATTCACGCGTTTCCTATATTTGAGACAATACGGAGTATATCCCTTTTATCCTTTGATGTATCCAACCTTATTTGTATTAGGTATGGTTGGATACAACAAATTAGAAACTAGGAGGGATATGGCGTTGGCAATATATATGTTGAAAGTATTTCGCGGTAACATATCTAACCCCGATGTGTTACAGTGGATAGGCCTATCTGTGCCCAATGGTTACGTTCAGCGACGGAGACGACCGCGGCTGCTGGCGGTGCCGCGCGGCCGGACTCAATTATTGGAAAAAACGCCTCTCACACGAACGCTGCGCACACTCAATCTGGTTGCCGAAAGATTAGATTTATTTTCTTGCACAATGAATGAATTCGCAAAGGTAGCGTTATATTTATTATGCTATTCGGACATGACGTAATTGTATGATTATTATAATTAAAAATGAATTAGAATTATTAATAGAATGTGTTGACTTAAAAATATTATAATGTAATTGGAATGTATTTAAAAAAAAAATGTACTACGCTATCGTATTGGGTATAACCTGTAATGATAGATGTATGGATATTTAAATAAATAAATAAATATTAGTATAATATGAACGACGTATTTCCTACTATTTCGTAAAATAGACGATGAAACTTTAAACCATGCCATATTTAAACTAAATATTCAAAAGTTCTAGCAACAATTTCCATATATATATGTACAGCATCTAATCTATTGACAGTTAAGATAACATTAGAACACATCAACAAAGAGGTATGAAACAAGAAAATATACAACACACTATACAACTACTTCATTATGTTGTAGACAATGTGTATACACAACATTTACACTGCATGTACACGTGCTGGCAGTTTAGTAAAGCAAGTGTCATTGTGTAGAACGGCTGTCTGTTCATTTCCGAACTAGACAAATAAAACTGTAAGACGCCATATTACCGAGTCCGTTTATCTATTTTAGATAAACTCAGTGCACTGCACGCTTTGTAATTCAAATTTTGTGGTCGTGTTGTTCTGTTCATGGGCAGACGTGTCGCTATCATTAGGCGAGCAGCTTGCTCGTCTCGTCATTCAGTTATATATTTAAAAGATAAATTTAGTATGTACGACACAACTCGTCACACCTTTTGGACAGATTTATTCTTTCGACGCTTGTTTTTAAGGTTGACTAATCAAAATACTTCTCTTATTTCTGCTGCGCCAAAATATTATGATTACACGTTAAACTCAGTAGTTATGTCGATGTCATAATAAGAAGTCAAATCTAATTAATTAATTATACTTGCTGGCTTGGTCTATTCTACTCTTAAAAAATGGAGAGTGCATTATTTTAAACCGTTTGAATAAGTAAATCCGTTCGTAAAAAATCATATTTTTAGTCCGAATAACGAAACAGCTAGCCTATATAAAGAAACAACACACACAGATCCTATACATAACGTGAATTATTGCTACTTATGAAAAGTTTTACGATTACAGGTGATTTGAAACTAATCTCTCTGATATAAAGGTTATATAAACTATCCACACTAAGTTATACATTGGTCAACTTAATTTTGATTGATTCCGGTATCTGGAGATTTTCGATTAGGATCGTTTAGTAACCTCAACCGATAATCTATGTGACGTGTTTATACTTATTGATCTGTGCCGAGTCATAAAGTTACATTCGGATGCGACCCGAGGTAAATGAACCTCGGATTGTTTTAGCTTCATCTTGGTTTTATTGACACCTATCTTGCATTGTGCTTTAATTAACGTATTAATTAACTGCTGTTAAATGTATTTTAGTATTAATTAGATGGTCTAAATTAGAAAGTGAATGTGGTTGGCTATGAACCTCTCAGTAAGTAAAAAAATGGTTTTGCTTTTATAGAATATGAATGCAAACTAAACTGTAAACTTACTTTCTGTCTGCCGTCATTCCAGCGAATTATGTACCAGTGTCTACCTTCTTACTAAGATACTTTTACTTCGCTCGATCCTTATCAGCCTTCGTTGTGACTCTATTGGGTCTCATGTCATCCTCAAATTCCATGTCAGCACTTTTTAGAATCCTACCCCTGCACTGGTACGATCCGGCACAACCATTCGCGTTTGTGTACTCCTCCAATTTTACAAATGTGATCTTAAGCAATATTCCTTGAGTTTATTTACCACGTCATGGACACCAAGACTGTCACAGATGTGAATGTACTTTCGAATTATTTACGTCGCGTGTCGCAAATTCCTGTCTCGGTCGCAATAACTCAAAAACGTACCAGCTTTGCATAAATATACAGTCTTATATGACTACTTATTATAAAGCAAAGTCGCTATCTTCGTCTGTCAGTCTGTCCACTTATTTCTCCTAAACTATGCAATAGATTTAGATGTTATTTTCAATATCATTTATTAGCCAGTAACTTCAGGCCAGCATAATTCTACCGACTGTCAAGGAACACAATTTTCCTTTTTTTTGACATTATATTTGGACTGCACTGTACTTAATACCAAGGCCAGAGTAGTCATTATAAATTGCCAGGATAAAAAGGTGGTATGTGCCTTGGAGGCTAGATTTCGAACCTGCGATGTTACGGTAGCTGGTGTACTCACAAAAAATCAGATAAATATTTGTAATTTTGTAAATCAGTGAAACGTATAGATCCATTGTGTTGAAGTATTCATTAGCAATTTCTTCGTTTATTTGTCAGTAACGACAATTAAGATTATTTCTATATACAGTAAATGAGCGTCAAGCATTTTTATTCAGAGCATAGAGCATCAACTGAATATCTAAGAATAAAAAATATCTCAGAAATTTACGGTCTAAAATATCTAAGAATTGACAATGTCAATCAAAATTAATTTACGGTCTGAGTGCGGTAGTTAGAAAGTTAAAAAAACATAGTATTTAATGTTGTTAGATGAAGACAATTATTTTAGCATCCAAATGCTATTAAAATAACACGATATTTTAAAAATGAGACAATCATAATGCAAAATGTCATCGTTACCTGATTCGTAACAATACACAAAAGTGCATTAAAAAGTTTTAATTTGTTAAAAAGTCGAATGTTGTGATTGCAGGAACGCTGAAATACATTAAAAGTTTTGATACCATCCGTTGTCATTGTAGCAATATTGTACAGTGATATTTTTTACCGGACCACTGTAAAGTAAAATGCTATTATTTACTTTATTTTTTATATTTCCTCGAGTTTGAAGCTTCGTGCATTTTCTTTATAATTTCAAAAGGTTATTAAGTCTTAATGTTTGTCTTTATTGGTATTTATTTATTAGTATAGTATATATAAAAACGTTACTAAAGTCTATATTTGGTCCATAGTTACGACCCTGCTTATCTCCTTCCAATAATAGAAGTAAACGTATCGTCATACTTAGCTTAGACTGTGATCTCGAGAAATACGTGTGTAATTTTCGAATTCAACTACTCAAATTTCAGTTGTAATTAACTGATCTAGGATTTGAATCCGGGACTTTGCAGTTTCTATGTCTTTAGACAAATGAGGAAATTAATTTATTTAAAGTACCTAAATATTGCATAACTCTTTACAAACTTTTATCTAAAGCCTCAGGCAGACAGGTACTTAAAATAAAATGATATTAAATAAGTTTTGACGATTCCTGGACCGTTTGTATACAACGTTGTTGATATAATTTTAACTTTATGTTTTAACTGAAGAGTATTTCACCGACCATCGTTAACACAACGACTCGCCATACTAACTTTAATAACAATGAGTTAAATAAGCTTTCTAGTTAACGCTTTCTTCAAATAATAAGTTGAGATATTTTACACGGGATATTACTTCACCAGTTTATGGGAAGAGACGAGTCCAAGAGAAGTTCTATTAATGTGCGTTTAAATTTGAACAGTACCAATTTTAACGTGGCAGAGCCACGCTATAGACGCTTTTGTCTACAGCATGAATAAGCCGACTCGATCGGGCGTTACCACTGTCTCACAGAAAACCGACGTAAAGTAGCGGCTTGCTGCTGTGTTTCGTATGATGAGTGAGATATTCGGATATTTCCTTTAAGTTCGGCAACGCGCCCATGATTCTTCTGGTATTGTGGTGGGCGTACATGGTCCTAAAATATGGATATTTATGGGCGGCGGAGATCACTTACCATTGGGTGACTCACTTGTTTGTTTGCCGGCCTCTGCAATTAAAAAACATACAAACTGGTTTTCCATACTAGTACTAAAACTAGCAGTCAATATTAAAATTAAAGAACAATAACAAAGCAAAATTGTAAATAATGCTGTACAGTTTTATAATAAATTGGGTATTACCAATAGCTAATTTTATGCAGTTTAAAAGCCCATTAGTAAACTCAGAATAAGACCATATAAATTCATAGTGTTATACAGTAAATACTACCATTCTAAAGGAGAGTCTCAGAGTACTCGAATAAAGACACTCACGAAAAATACTCGAAACTATCCCAAACAATTACACAAACTAATGAAGTTACTAACAGAACGTCATCGGTGGTGTGTTTGTAAAGCCCTCAACATTGTTAACAAAGACACACATTTTTGTAAATAAACGTGAAACTTTGTATTTAAGAGGGACAGTTGATTGTGTTTGTGTAACACTCGGCAACTTCGACTCGATGTTTCAAACGTTTCGTATCATTTATAAATGTTTTCAGTAAAATAATCTTTGTAGAAACTTTTGTTGGGAGTTAAGCGTTTCTAGGTTTGTTTGTTAAGAGTTTGTCTTGTATTTAAGTCGTATTTTATCGGTAAATAAGTTAACAAGGTGTACATCGAGGCATTGAGGCAATCAATATCTCTTTTTATATGGTAGAATATACCACCACCACGATACTAATTGTGGTAGGTCCCTCGTAAGCGAGAGGCCTTCTGAGTTGGTACCACCGCTTTGTCTATTTTTGCCGCCAAGCAACAGTGTGTAAGCACTGTCGTGTTTCAGTTTGAAGGACATTGAAGCCAGTGAAATTACTGGGCATTATGAGACTTAACATCTTATGTCTCGGAATCACGCGCTGTTCAGTGCTTTATAATTGAAAGTTCTGTGTGGTGTTGCTTCTGTTTATGGGCAGGCATGGCGCTTACCATCAGGCGAGTGCCTTGCTCGTCTCGTCCATCAATACGACAACAAAAACGCAACTTATACATAACTATAATTTGGTGTTCCTTGCCTGATTTAAAATGTAGGCAAACATATTACTTCTTTTAATTAACACATCAAACGCTAATGCTCCATTTATAGCTGCTAAAAATAATTCACCTATTTGAATACCATTTAAGAAATATTTAATTACACCTCCTTTTTGCCACTCATAGCCCACACAAAACCTAGATATGAAGACAGAATAATTACATGCATACGTCGAAGGAATTGCTCCTCGTATAAGGTGTGTGTAATTTCAGAGGGTCCATAGCTATAATTGCGGCCGCCCACGAGTGGCCCATGAGTGGTCCACGTGGGCGGACCCTAATGGCTCTACACGCGTCGATGTGTTAGCCATCCGAGTGATTTTAATTACTGCCGCTTGTGTATTACACGTATAGCTTTCGATAATTGTGAACGTACAAGTACCTACATGTTGAGGTTTTATTTAGGATAAAGGTTGCGTGGGATGGAATGTGTTTGTGGTGGTTTTTGTATTAGGAAAAGCAATAATATGGGAATTGTGAACTAGAAATTAAGTGATGGCTTATGCTCTGTTGTCGTAAATGTATCGTTAAGTTATTTTATAACTAAAAGATTATAAATCATAATAATTTCGTGGGCAGATTAAGGTTAAATTATTTTAGAACTAGATATTTGTTTGTTATAGCAAATGATACCAGGTGAGCAAGTGGATCATTATTAATGGTAAATAAGCTCTTAAAATATGCATAATACCTGAAAAATCTTGGACGCGTTGCCGACCTTAAAACAAAGAGATGCTTATAGGATTGGGAAGAGGAAGGGGAATTGTAAGAACGAAAAGTAAAGTACGAACGCAATAGTAAGCTGGTTTTCAGTAATGGTAACAACCCGGTCGAACTGACCCCTTCATGATGTAGATAAAACTGTCTAAAGCAGGGCTCTGCACCTGTAAGAAGTAGTTGTATTACGGTTTAGCGAAATTACAAATTTTAACCAGTCTGGCTAACCCCTTATTTACAGACTGAACTATTTATATATAGGTATAATGTACAATCATTATAATCTACTATATAAAAATAAGTCGGGTTTTCCTTCCTGACGATATAACTCCAGAACGCACGAACCGATTTCCACGGTTTTGCATTCGTTGGAAAGGTCTCGGGCTCCGTGAGGTTTATAGCAACGAAAATCTAGGAAAAATTTCAATAGAAAAGCGGGAAAATAGGGAAAATCATTTTTTAAATACAGCGCCATCTCTGATACATAGCATGTACTGCAAACCAATATTTTAAGTAGAGAAATGTTACATAAAACGAAGCCATCTGGTGGCGAAACGGAGTTCGCCGGGTGTGCTAGTACATTATATAATTTGTACGTTTTACATAGCAATTCAAAGGCATAGGTACATAATCATATTTACGACAAGGGATTATACACCAAGCAAAATCTTACCCATCTTACCCATAAAAATCATAAACACCCACCCTTCCAAGATAAACAGAGATAAACGCACCGACACTCACCCATCTTTCACCAAACTATTGCCATTTAAACTAACATAACCGTAACTCACGGCATTTATCGAACAACTTTATCCGACGGAAAATTACCGATATACGACAGTCGTCGGATATCCGCGGATATCGTCCATAAAGCCTGTATATAATCGGATATGAGACACGTAGCTGTTTTATGGCGCGTTTAGAGGAAGTATCCGCGCACGAACGCGCATTATATTCTGATACATCAGCGTCTTTATTAGCGTGTAGGTTTCTGCTTTGTTCATATTAAACGAAACATTGTATCTCCTTTGGAAGTACTGGAAGTCATCCTTTGTGTGTACGCTGAGAGTATTTATTATCTTATATAATATATTTAGTTAATTTAATTCATATATCTGCTGCCTTTATGTTCATATATCTTAAATCCAATAAAAAATCCGATCCAATATCAATATATCATTGGATTACAGTTGAAATTGCGCGAATATTTGCAAGCGATTGCGTCGGTAGGTACTCAGACAGCCAATTTGAGCTGTAACGAATTAGACAATACCGATTTTAATACCAAATAATTTATAATTAAAATAATTTGGCGCTAGTTACTAAAAAGTATGAAATTAAATAAAAAATGAACTAAAATTGCACCGATCGATCGAATCTGGCTTCAAGAGTAAGGCTGCTGGATGGCGTCCGCAAGGTATCTAAGATGACCACTGAAAGCCAGCGCTTTGCTGAGTCGTCACACGTCACGGTCTTGATGTGAATCTGATTGGTATAAATACAGAAACTCATTTTTATGTCGGTTAAATGGTTTCTTCGCTTAAGTTGTTTCTTGAATCGTTCCTTTGCCTTTATCTTACTTACTTATGGTTTACATGTCGTGTATTAGATCACTCACCGTCGGATAATCCCCTGGCTCGTTTACCACAAAAAACCGTTTAAGAATTGTACAAACATATTTGCCCCACGGAATTAGAAACTGTAAATATTTGATTTAAAAATACTAGCTTTTGCTCGCGGCCCCGTCTGCGTAAACTTTTACGGGATAAAAGTTTCAAGGTTAGTAGTCTATAACGGTCGTCAAGACTCCATTTATCTTTGTACTAAAATCCATCAAAATCAGTTCAGGGGTGTGACAGCGTAAAAAACAAATTCACTTTTGCATTTATAATATTAATCAAATATTAGTTTTAATCAAGACGAATTTTTAGTTGATTTTCAAAACAAGTTTATAAGACAAGTGTTAAGGATGCATGTAATAAAAGTAATCTCCAAAGCCTGTTATGCAACTGAATGGACGGCTTAGCGATGGCATTCAAACATTTCTTCAACACACCAGCTAGAGAAACTCCTTGTAAGTGTTCTAAGCCCGTCTTTATTTCTGAAATAATCTACGGATTTTGGGACAAACACAATAAATTCAGCCCTTCCCGGCTTTACTGTTACATATTTACTATGGCGAGGCGAACTGTCTCTGTACGATGCCATTATTTTTTGTAATATCTGAGAGTGACTATAACTTATCACAATTATATTGTTTTTTTTTCTGACGCAAAATGGAGGATGTTCTCAATTCATTGTGTATCTTTTTTACTATAAACTTTTTTTTTATAGCATAGATCGGCATGCAAGTAAGTGGGTCACCTGATGGTAAGTGATCTCCACCGCCCATGCCCACCCACAAAACTAGAAGAATCGTACGTTGCTGAACACAAAGGGAAGGGATAATTAAGGGATTGAGAAGGGGAGGGTGATTTCGGCCTCCGGATATCTCACTCACCGTAAAAAACGCAACAGCAAGCCGCTACTTTACGTCGATTTTCTATGAGACAGTAGTAACGATCCGGTCGAGCCGGCCGAATCATGCAGTAGACAAAACTGTCTACAGCGTGGCTCTATCACTCATTTGCCAGCATTTTAACTTCCACCAAAAACTATACTACAAAAAGTAGCTCACTCCTCACAATAACCTTATTCAAAAATCACTTATACATGTTACATCAGATAAACAAACCCTTCGATAAACAGATGTTTTTCGGACACGGATCAGAATGCGTGATTTCGTTTAATGAAAGCACTCCGTAACTCGGTTCAACCTTGGGTCAGTCGAATTTGCAAGTCCGAGTGGCTTGCATCATGCTCTGACCCTTATTACATGTCTAGATAGACAGTTGTGTGCGGTACAGTGGAACATTGTTGTCATTGGTGATATAAAAATTTAGAATCATACAGTTACATATTTATGATCTTTGACCGCAAGTCCTTCGTAGTTCCTAATACCCACAATACAGGTTAACTTAGTATGGGACCAAGACTATGTGACTGTTGGGTGTATTTTTTATGTTTACATTAAATAGGGAACTACATTAAAAACTGACTCCAAAAAATTATACTGAAAAGTCAACAATAAAAAGGGACCTATAACCCAATCTCCATCATCAGATCTTAACCAAATGTATATGGGACCACAACGCAGCTAAACTCTACCGGTCCCCAATTGGCAGCGAAATCGATGTACAACAAAAAACCTTTTTTTAATTCGGTTAAAAATAATCAATATGATACGATATCTAGATGTAAATACTCTATCTGTCCAGTACAACCTTACATTAAATTTAGCAGAATCGACTGCTCGATGTATGAAGTCGTGATTTCCTATTTCAACTCTACTTTAAATAATTCAAACAGCTTTCTCTATATGGGGATTTCGTTTCTCGCATAGATTTGTACCTGACATTAAAACTGTGGCAACGAGGTAAGTACACGATGTAGACATCTAATATGTTATTATTATTTGTTAATTTTATCGATTTCTAAAACCACTTTTTTTATCCGAGCACGGCAAAGTGACTGCACTACCCCTGATGTTAAGCACAGTGCAATCCAAAAATACAGCGACCATCGACAAACGATGAGTATATCGGCGGTCACCAGAATCATGCCCCCCCTACTCATTGCTAGACATGGTTTTGACACTGATGACAGAGGTTAGGCTGTAATCCACCGTGCTGGCCTAATGCGGGTTAATAGACTTCACATACCTTGGAAAATCTTATGGAAGTCTAGGTATCCTGACGAAGTTTTCCTTACTAATACGTAACATATTTATTTCTGTGTTTTTTACTTCGCACATAAATTAAACAAGCTTTAGCCAATGTCTAAATTTATTCACTGAAGAGGATTACTTTCCTAATAGCACGATAATCTCTACAACTTTGTGGACACTAAATCAAACTCCGACCTGACACAGCTGTCTCCCAACCCCTAAGCCATCAGACCCTCAACAGCACTCATTTCCCATGTCACGTACGGTTCCTATTTTTAAACACCCGCTGAAGTGCGAGGTCGCAGGTGGCAACTTCCACATGGCATTCAATATTCATGCACCATACATCATAAATCATCTCTTTATCATAGGAATAGAGTTCAGGATCGCTTGGCGTGCGCGAGGGTTGGAATATACCAATGACAATTCATCAAAAATATTACAATGTATCAAGGGAATAAAGTTCAGAATCGATCGACTTGGTTGAAGGTCGGGAGGTACCAATGATTTTACGTACATGAATTATACAGTAACTGTTGACGGGTTTTAGGGAAAAACAAGCTGTTTACACGCGGTATCCTGGAAATAGGACCTGAGCTGGATCAGGATTTATTTGTTTTTCGATTCAACAATGTAGAATCAGGAAGGATTTGTGCGGAATCGGAAAGGTAAAGCGCTTACAGGAAGCAGTGAAATGTGGGATGGGATAATCAAAACAATAGTCTTTGTAATATTGATGAAATGCAAAGGAGCACTAGAGTCTAGACGATCTATTAGCAAAATAATCATTTTGATATTGATCATATTAACAAATATTATGTATTGTCATGAATTTTGAATATGCAATAACATACAGGAAGCCTAAGATGTTCCACAAAATCCCAGGCGATTATAATAAATAAATAAATATATCCTACAGTCCCAAATAGTCCTGACTCCACATTAGGTTAACCTGTATCATGGGTATCAAGAACTACGAGGGACATGCGGTCCCACAACACACAGACGCGAAACAAATATTCGTGAATTGCACAAAAACTTGTCTCGGTACGGGAATAGAAATTTGAAAAATTCTTTCACCATTAGAATACTTCATTACCCCTGATGAATATAGGCTACTTCTTATCCTGGAAAAAGCAGGTCACGCGGGCGGGTCGCGAGGAAAAGCTAGTCTTATATAAACACTTTATAATTTTCTACCATAGACTTCACATATTGGCGCTTTGATATTTTTGCATTTCCAGTAATGACACATACAACGATAACGATACATTTGATAACAATAAATACTATTAACTAATACTCGCTATAACCTATTCATTCACAGCTCAACATTACCTATTTGCTATATATTCGCTTTGATAATAGGAAAGATAAAATTCTTGATAGAAGTAAGCCTAGTTATATATATTCTTGCCATTTCTTCGATTGAACATCACCCACTCTAATAATAGGGCAGCATTCATGCGTTTTATCTGTACTAACAAAACACAATTTAGATATATAGAAAAAATTCAATTAGTCAGAAGTCCGTTTAGTGGGGTGAAGCACGCGATCGCCGCCCACACTCTAGTTCCACTCGACACGCGAACTTTCAGCTGAGACTTACACTTTCAGTAATCACATGACTGTTGATGTGTGTAGCACAATACGTTAAATATTTTTTTTTATCCTGATACGAAAACTTCATTTTTTTATCGCATAGGCCGGCAAACGAGCTAGTCACCCGATGGTAAGTTTCCACCGCCCATATATGCACACAATACTAGAAAAATCATGGCGCGTTACCGACCTTAAAGGGAAGAGATAATTAGGGATTGGGAAGGGGAGGGCGATTTGGGCCTCCGGATATCTCACTCACCGTACGAAACGCAACAGCAAGCCGCTAATTTACGTCGGTTTTCTGTGAGATAGTGGTAACGACCCGGTCGAGCCGGCCCTTCGGCCAAGCGGCCGGTTGTAAAAACTACAGCGAAACCTTTACGTAACAAGTGTCGAAATGGATATAGCGCCGACTCCACTGCGAGTGGGATAAGGGCACGTGGAAGAAGCAGACTAAATAACGGAGACTTGTATAACTATATGTTTGTATATACATATGTATTTTGTATGCTCTTTTCAACATAATACAATGATAAACAGGCATATAATATGCATAAAGGCAGTAAAACTTCAAATCTTATTGTATTTATTCTTAGAATAGCTCTAAATAATATATTATGACTTGTATATTTTGCGAAATCATTTCGAATAAATATGAAGTCTAGACTAATATAACATTTAATATACAGAATATGGTTCATAATGTGTAGAATTTAATATTAACTGAACGTATGTTGAATCTTGGAATAAAGCGAAGTATACATATAGTAAGTAAACATATTCTTCAAGTAAACGGTTCTGAGACGTGAAATATTTTTAATAAAGCTACCTATCACATTTCTTATTTTTTTCCGAGAAAAAGAAATGCAAATACGTCGAAACAGTACTGTACCTTGTGTATAGAGTTACACAAACAAAACGGCTTTCTCTCATTGTTGCTGTACCGTTTGTTTATAATATAACAATATTTATTTCCTACACACTTCGGTGTATCTGGTTTCAAATCAAATATTTGATGACATGGTGCTAACAAAAAACATTGTGTTTCTTTGACAACGTATCGGGGGATAGGAATCGCTTATGCAATCACTTCGGGTGCGGATTCAGTACGGGAATGGCAACGGGTGCAATTTTCCCCGCAAAATCAAATATGGGTATGATCGAAATACTTATATTATTGTATTGTATCAGGAAGGAGTAAATAGAAAACCTCATGATGGTTGACTGGACGTGCTGATGCTTATAATAGCAGAAGAATAATCAATGCGCTTTTATTTGCGATTTTTAAAGCCCCTAGAATTTCCATTTCGTCCACAATGCAACAACTGAGTAGTTACTTCACGTTATTTTATTGCTAGACAGTAATACTCCTAACTTTGGAAATCAATTTCTTTGGAATATAAGTATAATTTTTCCCCAATAAATCACACAATAACAACCACCCTTGCCATACAAACAAAATGAATCCCCCTGAACCTTACCCTAACTCCGAGACTGGACGCATTGCTGGGATTCGTAGCCGATCTTGTTAGAATGTTTCTCTTTTTGAAGACAAATTTCGATATTATCTGGATATCGGAATTCTAATTTATTTCTAGACGAACGGAGAAATGTTTTCGTATGCCCGTCGTTTGAGTGTCGATAAGAATTAAATTGGATGTACAGATATTCTTTATTTTTAATTAGAATCTCTGACACGTAATGTCTGTTAACTGTCGATTCAGCGCAGTCACTCTGTCGTCAGGAGAAAAAGACTAAACTTTAATACAATTTTTCCTATGAAATTTGCAAAAGATGGTATTATGTAATTTCACTGGCTTCAATGTCATTCAAACCGAAACACAACAGTGCTTATACGCTGTTGGTTGCCAGCAGAAATAGATAAAGCGGTGGTACCAACGTAGACGGCCTCTCACATACGCGGAACCGACCACCTTGTAAAAAGTATACAAGTAATTCCGTTACTAATGGCCTGTTGCGAGGTGCGCGACCGAGACGAAGCATTGCGACAGCCACACGCGTCTCGGTCTCTGTATCTTGGTCGCGTACTAGCGCTTTAAACATACGTAAAAATCAATATTAGTTTATACGCCGCGAACTAGTCAAAACCAGTCAGTTATTTTTGTTTGCTATTAACACTTTTTGTTGGAAAGGCCTAAATACATGTAATTACTGATATTTGCTGATTTGTCATACAAAAGTCATGATTTTTATTTTTAATTTCGTACATGCTCTTTTCCCCTAGAAACAGCGATTAGTCAGCGGAGAGTATTACGGACTGTTGAGACGAAAGTCGCAGGTTCGTAACCAATCCCAAGAGCATGCATCTCTGACTTTTCTAAGTTAGGTGTACATATATTCATTGTTAATTATCGCTTGTTATACCGGTGAAGGAAATATATCAGAAAAAAAATAACAGTAAAATTGTTTGACGTAAGCATATACGTAAACGCGTAATGTGAGCGCGTTGCCGACCTTAAAGGAAAGGGATATTTAAGGAATTGGGGAGGGGTGGGGGATTAGTGCTTCTGGATATCTTACTCGCCATACAAAGCACAGCAGCAAGCTACTACTCTACGTCTATCCTCTGTGATACAGTGGTAACCACCCGGTCGATCTGACCTATTCATGCTGTAGACGAAATTGTCTAAAGCGTGGTTTATCACTGAATATAATTGTCGACACGAAACCGCATACTGTTTATCATAGTAATTTGTCTAAACTTCGATACTTTTGGACTCACACTTCCTCCAATGCTCGGCTCGCACTATCAATCACACGTCATTTATCTTTTTAATGTATTTTTAACATATAAATAACATTTACTTAAAGATTAAAAAATATGTTCGTAAAGAAAGACGCCACTACTGTAGTCACTATAAAAACAATGATTCATCAAAACAAGATAACCACCTCATACAAAACTAAGTTACTTACACTTCACAATTCCCTATCCACGTCTCTGTGCTCCAAGCGCATCCAGGCGTCGTCGTGAGGAGTCACTATCTATCCCGGCGGACTTGCAGAAACTTCGTCTATACGTAACAGTTTATCTGTCTGTCGGTACAGTCACGTGCACCAATATACAAAGCTTTTTAACTAGTACTTAACCTAAGTAGCAAGAGCGTTCACCTTTTTTTGGAGTAAACTTGAATTTTTTAGTATTAGTTGTTTTTTTTAAATTAAATTAATTATATCCTGTACTAATAAAAATGAATAGACATAAAGATATTTGGGATAGAAATGTTCTGGCATGGAGGCCACGTACTGGCAAGCGCAGCGTTGGATTTCCGCCTACAAGTTGGACAGACGACCTGATAAAGGTCGCAGGAAGTCGCTTGATGCAAGCCGCTTCCAACGGGTCGGTCTGGAAATCTTTGGGGGAGGCCTATGTTCAGCAGTGGACGTCTTGTGGCTGATGATGATGATGATGAAAGACAATTATGAAGATACATCATCTTTATCCTACCGACACTCTGCTAAAAGAATGTGTTATAAGTGTTAAAAGAATATTGATTCTTACGGCGGCTTTGGGATGTCTTAGAGAAATTCCAACTATTTCTAATTTCGATCAAACAAGTCGCGAAGCTTTCATTATTAATTTCGGTTCCATCACTTGAAACAACCCACCGCAGCTTCTTTATGAAACCTTTTGCATTACAAATCTAATAAAAACCATAAAACTCTGAATATAAAACCATCGAAAAGTTTAAAGAACATTAACGGCAAAGTTACTGAACTGATCATATCAATTCACTGAAGACTTTCTAAAGATCGTCAAGTGACTATAATATTTTACATCTTATTGTATATAGTTTACTTGACTAAAATTTACTTGAAAAAATACATCAGATTATGGCATCACAGACCAAACAGAATAGACCAATTTGGTTTTTTGGTTGAAAGCTGGACTGATCCAGGTCATTCTCAATTATTGTTTCAAGAAAATTTGTTCAGCCGATCTAAAGTTACAGATGTTTTTCAAGTTGACACGATTTTTTTGCAAATATGGTACCTATATTGTGGACGACTGTACAATTTGCGAACATCAGTTTCATGCAGTTTTCATTGTCATTTAGTTTGTTAATTGTTTTTGTAAACGAGGTAGCGCGAGTTTTGTTAGCTAACATTGTTTTTTGAATGTCTATAGAAAACATGTTCTAACTAAAGTTAATAATATATCGACGCTTGAAAGATAAAAATATCTAAGCGACATGTAGTAAACTTTACAGGACAGTAATTTGTTAAGTTGTTGTGAAAGTTCATATTTTTAGAAAAAAAAACTCATATAAAGTTGGAGTACTATTGGAGAGCATATTTTTTCAAAAAAATACAAGAAAAAATACCTCCACACCAATATCACCCAAAAAAATATCAGAACTGTCATCATATTACATTACATTACACTTCCATTTATAAGGATATTTCCATGTCATGATTTGATAGTGGGACAAGATTTTCAATGTATAACGCACAAATTAAATCTCAGTCAACTTATGTGGGTTTTGCAATCGAAAAATACACTTTTGTTTCCCCGATGGATCGAACCTAAAACGTCAACAAGACTCCAGTATTTTGTTCAAAAACAAAAAAGAAATCAAAGCAAGTCGCAAGTAAGCTAGTCATGTAACCAAGTTAGAAGTTTGGTACAAAAATGTAACTTCGACACCCAGGGGTGTTTCTTAGTAAAATGATAAAACCTTTGTTGCATAAATAATGGCTGATTATTTTTACCGCTGTCTTCGCCCAGAGTTTCGATTTATGGACCAACAGAGACAAACTTCGGTGTAACTTGGTAGCTCTTGTTATTTTGTTTATTACTGAGGTTCTTGGATTTCTATAATTAAGGGATCATACTTCATATTTTGTAAATTTTATGGTTATTTTGTGTGATAGATAGACAGATAGAATATTCTTTATTACACACTAAATAAAGTATATTCAAGTAACGATGCTACAATGGTTCATCTTATCATGATACAGTGTGTCAAGATTATTTACAGCAGACACCGATGAACCAGCAAGTGATACCTATTGTGAGATTATCATCACTGTCCATGAATACCCATAGTACCATAAGAAACATGGAAAGGGAAGAGATTTAGGCCTTTACAAATCTCACTATTAGTACGAAACGCAACAGCAAACAGCAACTACATATCGGTTTTTTGTGAAAGAGTGGTACTGTCCCGGTTGGCTCGGTCTATTTGTGCTGTAGATAAAATTGTCTACATTAAATGATTGTCTACCTTCAATTCCATCTATTTTTAAATTATTCGATCAATCAATTTAGGTAATGTTCTTTTCTTTTTATAAGCCGTTACAATGGAACTGCTTTAATGACTTTTTGTAATGGCTTTTTATTAGTAATCATTTTTAAGTTAAGTACCTTACACAACAGCCATTTATGTCTAGTTAAACGTCAAACACGCCAAGATTTAGACTGTTTAAAAACTTAATTTATATGGTCTGTTAAAGTTGAGTTAACTTAACGCCAATAATACATAATAATAAAAATAAAAGCGACAATATAATGTATTTTACAGGTGATAAAGTTTTATTCGAGGACACCCGTTGAACCCGAGCGACGACCGACTCTGTTTATTATTATTAGCTTTTACTTTATACCCCAAACGGCCGTAAACTCCGTCTTACCCCGAGTTTCAAATGTGAAGTAGGAAATGTTACGTTCTTACTTTTAAAGTACGTCGTGTTTGAAATTATTTAAGGTTAAGGGAAAGCGGGGTTTCAATTGATATTTCAACCTTTGTAACTTGGATGATGGGGGTTGGATTTCCAATCCTTATTTTATTTTATTATAAATGACACGAATTATGCATGACACTGCACTGCGTTCATCACACAGGAACATAATTAAAGCTTTCTTACATTTACGCGAATATTACTTATTGAAATAAAACTAATTTAAACGGATTTCACCCCTTCTTCAAGTCTTCGAAACAATGGGATCAAAATTAATAAAAAACCGCGATAAAATCCGTTTAAATTAGTTTTATTTCAATAATTAAGGCTGGTATTCACAAGCAACACTTAAGTAAGCTCTTTGCTAAGTATCGAATTCAAGATTGGTCTTTTTTTATTTCGTGCCAAAACTAACCAATTTAGAGAAATCGTCACTATGCGTACTCGCTCACTATGAGACCTCGTAGCAACGTTTAATGAATACGGGGAGCAGTCTCATAATGTCTAGTAATTTCACTAGATTCAGTGTCTTTCAAATCGGATGACCACCTAAATGTAAAGCAATGGTAATAGGTACATCGCCATTGGCTAATTGGCATCTGTTAGGAGATTTTATTTCTCGGTAACACCCCCAAGATTCCTCTGGCTTTATCATCACCTACAACTAGATGACATGTGTGTTTATTTGTCAGCTATCTCTTACAGAAAAAACATCTTTGCATACACAAATCTACAATGATTTATGCGAGTCAAACCAAAGTTAAATTTAGCAATCTTTGCCAGATGACTATTCTGTTTCAACAATACATACATTAAAATGAAACAATGTATGTACAGAAGACAGTAATCTTTGTGCTTTATTTGTAACATCCAAAGAAACAAAGCATAATAAAAAGACAATTAAAAATGTTAGTTGTTACAAATATAATTTTATACGTTACACAAATGTTTTAGGTTAACATCATGGTTAATGCGTCGACTTACACAATACGATAAGTATAAGCGACCAGCAGTTTTGCAGCTGTATCTAGGTCATAGGAATTAGTTTTTTTTGGTGTGGGCCAGATTATTAATTACTGCTCCTAGGGAACAAAAATAAGAGTAGATAAAAAGGAAGGAGGCTAGCGGCTTCTTGGAAAGCAAGGTTCTAGTTTGGATCTAGCAATTTCTTACATTTGTTGGCTCAATTGATGCTTGCATTTCGATCGACTTCCTCCACTCAATTGATGTGAATGAATGTTGAACGTTATAGCGATTAATTCGATGTTACATGTTGTTTTACATTTTCGTTTTCAGACCGCGGAGTATAGTGGCATACCTATTATTGACACAGTAAATATTAGCGATTTTTGCGGGTTTCAGATCTGCATAATGTTTACAAAAAACCGCACGCGCCGCACGCGCTTATTTCCAGTATGTTTTGTAAATGCTGATAAACGAACTAATGGGTGACCTAATAGTAAGTGATTTCCACAGGAAAAAGGAAAGGAATAAGGATTTGGGCCTCCGGAAAACTTATCGTACGAAATGAACCACCAAGCTGACACTTTACGTCAGTTTTTGCTGAGACAGTGATACTACCCTGGTCGAGCCATTACGTATATATAAAATTGTTTACACTTAACACTTTCTATTAAATCATAGCTTTGAAAAAATACTGGTGGTCTGCAGAAAATGCGATACCGGCTAATGGTTATGTTTACAAATTTCCTAACTTAAATCGTTAATCGCTTCTGCTTCAAATATAAACATGTGGTGTCTCTTAGCGTCACGCGCCGTGATTCGATCACGGCAGTGACAGGACCACGGTGCGTGACGCCGAGTGACGTCACTCTTGTCACGTAGCGTGTCCAACACTGACAGATGTACTATTAAATTTGATGTAACTTAAGTAGGCACGGCCTCTATTTGATTAGTTTTGAGCCGTCCAATAATAGTTGAAAGTTCGGAATATAAACTTTAAATATAAATGAAGTGTTAGAGCCACGCGTTTATATCAGTGGTAGAGCCACGCTATAGACAATTTTGTCAACAGCATGAATGGGCCGACTCATTTGACGCATTGAAACCCGTGAAATTTCTAGGTACTATGAGACTTAACATCGTATGTCTCGGGGTGATGAACGCCGTCCAGTGCAATGTAGTGTAATTCAAAGTTCTATATGCTGTTGTGTCCATGGGCAGGCGTGACGCTTACCACCAAGCGAGCGACCTGCCCGTTTCGTCATTCAGGCAAATAAAAATGAATAACAAATATATTTGACCATTTAACTCGCATCATTTCAGTTTTCTAATTGACAGAAACTAAGTTGCTGAATCTTACTACATACTACATAAGCCCACTAAATACCTTCGATCGGGTAGAGCTCTCGTGAAGTTACAGGAAGATGCCGAACAAGAATACCTAAACCTTAATTATCTACATAAAACAGTACATAATTTCAACGTCTAGTGAAATTATATCCAGAGAAAGTCAGAAAGTGAGTCAAGGTGATGGAAATGCGAATCGCGTGTGGTCCGCGTAGTAACCTTACCTGAGCCCACAGAAAAGTAAACATAAAAGACGCCACATACCACGCATTTATAAATGTAAAAATACGAGTATATGTTACAATTTATTCAGAGTCATTACAGTGTCATTACGATCTCAATTCGATCACAATTTTTATATTAATATATAGAGAGGAGAATACAGTTCAATATAGATAATCTATATATATAAAAATGAATCGCTGTGCGTGTGTCTCGCAAAAACTCGAGACTGGCTGTACCGATTTGGCTAATTCTGATCTTGAAATATTTGTGGAAGTTCAGGGAAGGTTTACCCGGTGAGAAAAAATTAGTAACATAAATAATAGGTAAAGGAAAACACTAAAAACGACACCTTAATTTTCCAGTACAAACTGTTCCTGGGTATGAAACACTTGATGTATTTTTGATGTGAAACATCTATAAGCGCAGGTATAAACCGGATTGTTAGTGTTGCGAAGCTTGCCGTGATGACGGGTCGGACAGGACAGGACAGGGACAGGGACAGGACAGGGACAGGACAGAGACAGGACAGGGACGGGACAGGGACGGGACGGGGACGGGACAGGGACGGGACGGGGACGGGACAGGGACAGGGACTGGACAGGGACGGGGCAGGGACGGGACAGGGACGGGACAGGGACGGGACAGAACAGGACAGGACTTGGACAGGACAGGGACAGGACAGAACAGGACAGGACAGGGACAGGCGGGACAGGGACAGGACAGGGACAGGACAGGACAGGACAGGACAGGACAGGACAGGGACAGGACAGGGACAGGGACAGGGACAGGGACAGGGACAGGGACAGGGACAGGGACAGGGACAGGGACAGGGACAGGGACAGGGACAGGGACAGGGACAGGGACAGGGACAGGGACAGGGACAGGGACAGGGACAGGGACAGGGACAGGGACAGGGACAGGGACAGGGACAGGGACAGGGACAGGGACAGGGACAGGGACAGGGACAGGACAGGGACAGGTCAGGACAGGACAGGGACAGGGTAGGGACAGGGACAGGACAGGGACACGTCAGGACAGGACAGGGACAGGGCAGGGACAGGACAGTGACAGGACAGGGACAGGGCCGGGACAGGGCAGGGCCAGGAGAGGGATAGGACAGGGACAGGACAGGGACGGGGACAGGGACAGGGACAGGGACAGGGACAGGGACAGGACGGGGACAGGACGGGGACAGGATGGGGACAGGACAGGGACAGGACAAATAATACACAAATATATGTAGGTGATACGAAGTCCACCGGGTCATCTAGTATATCATAATGAATGTTGCCAGAATGCCGTTTCGGCTTCATTCAACTTGTAATCTACTTTCGAAACCATTACAGTCTATGTTCACGTTGCGTTTACGAGAATACCACATGCGACTTTCTTGTCACTGAGACTAAAACGGTATGATATTTTTAATTATGAGAATTATCTTTTAGATATTTATTTTATAAAATACCTAGGTTTTGTAAAAACTTAAACATAACAGTTGAGAATAAAAACAATTATTACCTAGGGTGCAATGACAGCCCATGTTAAATATTAGATAAAAACTTGTTGCAAGTTCTACAGATAACATATAAATTGACGTTCTGTACCTGCGACTCATCACTTTGCCATTGGTTATTTAACTGTCAATTCTTGTTTCTGATAACTTATTTACGTGTTAATATCAAACAATTAGATTAATCACTTCCTTCACATATTAAAACTGCGTTTTGACATAAAGCTTAGTCTGTGTGACTTCTTTTGGTTATTGGTCTGTATCCGTGTCCGATGTGAAATTATAGTCGGCGGATAATAACCAATGTTCTGTGGAGATGTTTTACAAACGGAGAGTTAATCGAGCCCGTGTTCGACATTATGGTAACATGACTGAGAAATGAATGTATTCGGTTTATTTGCCTATTATACAGTTACATGCGAGAACATACAATATTATGCTGGATGATGATTAGTTTTAGCTTCATGAATACGATTTATGTGGAATATGCGTGGGAAAAATTACTAAAGAAGTTAATAAGTATATTAAAAAAATATGAATATAATTTTACATACAAAAAAAAACACGCTCTAAATTATCATAAATTAACAACTAGACTTTATAAACAATTAGCTTTTGCCCGCGGTTCCTCCCGCATTAACAGCCTTTTCCGGGATAAATAGGAACCTATAACCGTCTTCAGGGTCCTATCTTTCTCTGTACCAACATTTATCAAATCGGTTCAGCGATCTAGAGGTTAAAGCCTAACAAACAAACTCACATTCGAATTTATATTATTAGTTTGGACACAATAAGTATGTGAGATCATAATGGAAATTATAAAGGTAGGTTTGAGATAGGCGGCCGAGACATGAGACTGCGCGCAACGACATCGTCTGCTTCGTAAACAATTGTATTGGTACGTTTACAGAAACGATAATTTCCATACAATTACATACAAAGTACGTGTCGCTGTCGCTTGACTTGCGTCACGCTTCGTGGTCTCCTGTCTCGATAGCATACCTCAAAACGCGCCTCAATACTGTATTTTCTTCAGTTTTAAGGGATTCTGATATGTATCTATTAGTGCATTATATAACTGAAACCGCTAGTATTAGTGTTCTCCAAAGCACTCACCTCCGTATTATAAACATTACTATGAGGCCTCATAATGAGCGCGAACGCATAGTGACTACTTAAACGTCATTGATTAGTTTTAGCGCTAAATAAAACAGCCTAATTATGTACATAGAATTCGACAATTTGCAAAGAACTTACTTAAATGTTGTTTGTGAATACGGTCATAAGTTACGTAACATAGCATAGTTCACTTTTCTAGTTTTCTGTACTACGTCATCAGCTTCCCACAGTTAACCAGATCTGTTCCATTTTATTGTTTACTCGTCGTAAACCGACCAAATTCAGTAGCACTGTGATTCCATCACGCACCGTTGTGATTTCACACATCGTTCGACATGGTCGTTTTATAGTTTCCCCTCGGTCGGGAACCGGTGTTCAACTTTACGACAGTTCGGTTGTACGCGTCCGCCAGTTTTCCTCGGATGGCGATCGAGCGATTCTTACATTGATGTGAATGCTGGATGTGTGGAGTTCGGATATTTTAACCGACGAGTAAAAAAGGGGGAAGTTTGACTAGTAAAAAAGGGGGAAGTTTGACGAGCATATTTGGTAATTAACCAGGCATTTGATAAAAATACTGCGTCGGTGGCACAGTTGTATTTCGTACGTGCTACGACTATTGTGCTGAGGTCTGGGGTTCGATTCCCGGATCGCATAAATTATAGGAAAATCCAATATCATGGATTTTTATTTATTTATTTATTTAAACTTTATATACATAACATGTATAAAGGCGGACTTAATGCCAAAGGCATTCTCTACCAGTCTACCCTTGGGTGATGCAGAAACGAGATAATGTGGGATTGGATAATGGGATTTTTCTATAACGAAAGGCTAAGTATCAGCCCGGAGTCTAGAATTGTGCTCGGTATGGCGATAGGCTCATCCCCTATCACATCATGGGACGGAAATAAGCTCGGCGAAATGTGGATGTACTTGTTACACCTCTGCCTAACCTTTCGGGGATTACAAGAGTGAGTGAATGAGTGAATTTATATATAATAGTATGTCTAGAGTCCCCAGTGTTTGTAGTATAAAGAGATATGTCAGTGTGTGTTGAGGGAGGGAACCGCGATGCGTCTAATCACCGCTTCCCTTTTTACGGCGATCGATTACTTCCACCCGACGATGGATAAAATCGATATTCCTTAGATTTTCGTATTCGTGAACTTCGATAACGATATTTAATCGTATAGCATTTATTTACCCAATCTATCTTATAATGACTAATGTCGTAGCTTCCTTTTATATCAATCGTAGTTATATATGTATGGATAATGAAACACGATATTTAGTAGAATCGTGACCGGTTAAAAATGAAATGTTAGGCCAGTCGTAATGTTGACGTTTTGCAACGGTCAACTCGATGTGTGTATGAATTATGATATGCGAATGATTTCTTATGTTTACGCGAATATTACACATTGAAATAAAACTAATATAAACGAATTCTGTCGCGGTTTTTAAGCTATTGTATAGATTTTATCGCGGGCCTTGAGCGACGAGACCGAATCCAGAAATTCCGTAACGAAAAAATCTAACACCCCCCCCGACCAGCCAGCGTTAGCTGACCTCCCTGGAACATCGATAATTTCGAAGTCCCAGGTGGCGTCGCACAGTGACCAGTCAGCTTGGACCGGACTTTGACACGACTCTGACGCGACTCTGCGGCGACTCTGACGCGACTCTGACGCGACTCTAACGCGACTCTGACGCGACTCTGCGGCGACTCTGCGGCGACTCTGCGGCGACTCTGACGCGACTCTGACGCAACTCTGATGCGACTCTGACGCGACTCTGACGCAACTCTGATGCGACTCTGACGCGACTCTGACGTGACTCTGACGCGACACTGACGCGACTCTGACGTGACTCTGACGCGACTCTGACGCACGCATGGTAAAAATCTCGGCAAAATGGTTCCTTCAGGCGAGTCTAACAACTAGTAATTATGGTTACCTTACGAACGCAAATATAAACTTAGTTTACAGTTAGAATACGTTTTGTAAATAACACAGCAAATGTTTAAAATTATTGCACAGATTTGAGGAAGTGTAGTACCGAGTCTAGAAAATGTACCAGGAAAGCATAACTTAACAGGGGCGCGTGATTAGCACCGCTTAGTTTCGATAGGAAATTCATATGGGTAATTACACATCGCGTGGACGATACAATATCCATGGGATGTGGGGTTGAGGGCGGTGGAACGACAATAGGATAGCTATGGGTTGCGGGAAGAAGAAGAAGTTGATTTGATTGAACGGTTGAATAATAACCTCAGTCAATCAATTTGACATGTCAATAGCCTGCTTAGCATAAGCCCACGAGATATATTGTGTGAAAGTGAAAACTTTGTTGATATCGACTAGTGCGCCGTAATGTGCACCCAACGAAGTCGTGGGAGTGATAGCTTAACTTAGCGTAAGCTCACGCCTTTATCTCCGAGGAGTAAGCAGAGGTACAACTAATGCTGCACCTACGTTTCGCCGGGTTTATTTTCATCCAATTCTTGTATAATTGTTTGACTCAAACACAATTTTTTTGGTCACTTTTGACTACAGCATAAATGGACCGGATCGTTACCACTGTCTCACAGAAAACTAACGTAAAGTAGCAAGTTGCTGCTGCGTTTCGTACGATGAGTGAGATATCCAGAAGCACAAATCCCTCTCTCCTTCCTAATACCTTAATTATCCTTTTCCTTTAAGGGCAGCAACGCGCCCATGATTCTCCTGGTATTGTGGGCACACATGGAATATGAAAATCACTTAACATCATGACCACTTGCTCGTTTGTGTGACTTATGCTGCAAAAAAATCAAACCTAGATACTAGTACCTAAGTAATTAGTTGGATATATGAGAATTCAGTCGCTTCACAGACTAAGTTTCCCCGCCTAAACTACAACCGAATATACACGTAATATAATATGTTGTGGATTTGGAAATTATTGGTTGCCTAACATTCAGAAGCACAAAAACCCGTCTCGCCTCGTTATTGATTACATATTTGGGCCGAGGCAGGTGGCATTGTCTTCCACGGAGCTTACAAAAACTAGCACAACACCATAGACAAAAACTAAATAGACGATTGTATCTAGTCAAGGGCATCGAAATGGTAAATTTGTAAGGGAAAGTGGGAAGTAAAAGTGTGCTACTCGAAATTAGATTTAATATTTTTTGTAAGCAGCGATAGCTCAGTGGGGAGTGGTACGGACTGTCGAGACGAAAGTTGTAGGTTCGAAACCAGCCCCCCGCACCTCTGACTGTTCTAAGTTAGGTGTGTATTCATTGTTAATTATCGCTTGCTTTAACGGTGAAGGAAACATCTTGAGGAAACCTGGATAACTGAGAAGTTCCCCATAAGAATTTCGAAGATTGATTTCATGATGTCTTTCAACTCGCTTTAGGCCAGCGTGGTGGACTAATTAACCCTCTAATACAGTAGAGAAGGCCCGAGCCCAGCAGTGGGACGAGTAAAATACAGGGCTAGTATTATTATAGTATTTATAAATAAATACACCCAACAGTGAGACACATAGACCTGACTGACTCCACACTAGGTTAACCTGTATCGTGGGTATCAGAAACTACGAGGGACTTGCGGTCCCACAACACCCAGACCCGAAACAAATATTTGTGGATCACACAAACATTTGTCTCGGTGCGGGTATCGAGCCCACAGCCTCTCGTTTCGCAGACGGCTACACATCCACTACGCCACGGAGGCTGTCAAAGTTATTAGTCTGAAAGATGAGACGAGTAGGTGGCTCGCTTGATGGTAAGCTTAAAGCTAAGTTTTAGATTTGTTTTCAAAATAAATTTGATTATTACATATTGAGCTGGTATAGTATTTTATGTCCAAAACAAAGCAGCAAATCACAGCAGCAAATCGATATTATCATGGCACTATGTACGCAATTACTGTAGTCAATCCTATTCAATAGTCGCTGAATGCACCCTAAATAATTAATGACAAATCACCATCACACATTGTTTACTGTAATTACTATATAAATATATAAATATTAATAAATGCCAGCGAAAATTCATTTATAATTCAATTTATCAATTTTACCATAAAATTGCCGCGCGCGTATAATTTATGCTATCTCGCCAGTTGCCTAATGCGATAATTGGTACAGTCGCGTAATAATTGCGCTCGATCTAAAATTTAAATAACTTCAATCAATAACAAAAGCCGCAAATAGCGTACAGTCGCGCACAAATGTGAAACAAACGTTTAAACCGATGTTTACAGCTATACATCAGCGTTACTACCGTGATTGGTTGCTTGCAAACGTAACTGCATCTGTGGCGAGAAATGGAACTAACTTAACGCGGTACATTTAGTCGAGATATATGAAGACAGTAGCGCCACTGGTGACTGAAAATACAATTTGGTGGAGGCAAGTCCGCTTCCGTTTTAGACAATAAAAGCGGCCATAACCCTTCGGCCGCTATCAATTTTCAAATGCAATTAACGTCACGCAGGGGACTGAGTGGCCGCAGTAAACAGTTGCATGTGTGGACCAAGGAATACTAAGACAACGGAAGTGTCACTAAATTCTATTAATTTAAAGATTACGGACGCCATAGTGACACATCCTACTTCCTATCCTACTAATGTTATAAATGTAAAAGTGTGGATATTTTTGAGTTAGTTAATTGGAATGTCAATTATTCGATTCTACTTAACGGCTGACTGGATTTTGACAAAAAGATAGACTACTATCTAGATTAGTATATATAGGCTACTTTATATCTCGGAAAAAGACATCCACGCAAGCAGGGCTGTGCATATCACTGTGCCTGCATCGGTCATCCGCCCGTTCTGTTGCAGGCCACTCGATTTGCTCTTTGAAGAGGGAAAAAGCATTTATACAGGCCGGCATGACTAGTGACCACTGATAAACTCATTTTTTGTCGGTGCTCACTGGTTTTTTGGACTGCACTACGCTTACCATCAGGTGTAGTGCAGTCACCTTTCCTTGCTCGGATAATATATTTATGAGTCAGTGCACTTGCACTTGTGAATGCCTTTTCTTTTTCATAGTGTCTGTACTCGGCTGTACAGACTGTTTATACATTTATAGGTATAATGTTGAAAGCGTTTTCCTGTAAGGTATGTTAAGTACTCGACGTATTCTCATTCATAGATTCAAACGTGGTTTCGGTTTAATACCACATTACGTGCTCTTTAGGTTATGTCGTAAAAGTAACGCGTCATATTATTAAACGCAGGGCATAAATATTGATTTTTATTTGGCATGTAACATTATTAACAAATATTCTGAATACATTGTGTAAAAGCGGTGGTAGCCTAGCGGAACTGATGAGACAGAGGTCGTGGGTTCGACCCCAGTCTGCAGAATATCTCTGTGAGTAACCATAATGCCATAAGAAACGCATATCGCCTTTAAGAACGACAAGGGAGATAGGATATTTTGGGTTTTAGTAATATTTTCCTAGTCTTAATGTCAAAGATAAATTTCCAAACTCAAGCATTACAACCCCCAAGGATCTGGCGCTCTGCTATTCTATATTACATTTTTTCCTTAAATTTTCCACATAAAAATTTGGAAATGAAACATGACCGACTTCTAAGAAATCGTCTAAAAAGCACCATATTTCTTTGGCAAGTATAAACCAGAAAAAGAAGCTAAAGTTGCGGCCTGTTGCATTGTAATAATTTCCCACCTCGTAAACAATGAAACAAAACGTTTCAGATTAAATTTAGTTTGGTTGCGTTCTAAATACCCCTAGTTCCACAAATAGCCGTGGGTTGGCGCCACCGTCGGTGGTGGACAGACGGACAATAAGAACATACGTGCATAAACAACTCACTAATTTATGTAAAAGATTTTAATTTATTAACATAATTCATGACGTGACTTACTCGTTTGCGGATTATGTTGTAAAAAAAATAATCCATATAACCATATTTCGTGAACCAAAAACTAATCTAATTGTCCCATGTCAAACCGATCTTAGAATAACCCATGTGACAACGTGATAAACCTTTGAATTTCATTAAATCGGCATATTCATATAATTATTGTAAATTAAGTCCGCTAAAAAGTTTTATTTATAAATTTTCCATGCTTCTTACTGGACTTACATAGAAAACCATTTATTAATTTATAACTCGACTTTAAATGTAATAAGGAGATCCTCGATATAAATATTTTGTAAATGGTACACATTATCTGTCCTCATAATTTTTATTTAGTTGTTTTTTATTCATAATAGTAAATAATTTACAATACTTTCAACTAATTAACGTCATTAGTACAAAGAAGTTCTTGAATACATACCATATGTTTATAATGAAGTGAATGCTGAAAACACCGAGTTTGTTTTATGACTATCGTGTTATTTTTTAATATTAGGCCAAGCCGGGGTTCCGCTTGTAATTAAATGTATCTATTTGACTAAGGAAATTGTATGTTCTTTTTAAACATCTATTCTTTTCAGACTTAAATACCTCTTTCGCCAAATTTAATAGTAGTTAATTGAAATAGTTGTAATTTAAAAAGAAGACCACCTAAGACTATATTAAAAAGAAATAAAAAAAGCCACTTAACAGCTTCTTGCCAGCGCTATTTTTTTCTAATAATTCGTTATTACGAATGTAATTTAATTAATAAAAGCAAAAGTAGGAATAGCTTTAGGAAAATCAAAGAACTGTAACTATTTAGTTGTGTAATGTTGCGGTAGAGTTGTCGACGAGCCCTTTGAAGTTCCATACATCATAATTTTATTACCTCTTCCAATATATTTATTGCAACCGAAGTGGATATCCATGTGTCTCTCTATATTAACTTCTATTTTTGACGTTGCTATTTTAAATAGATCTAACTGAACATTTCATATTTAACGACGCTTTACAATTATTTTTTGTGTTCGCGGGAAAGCCGTTTATTGCTACCGCCCCACCGGGGGGGAGGTGGAAGGGTTATGTTGGGTTCTTATAAGTAAGACACACAAAATAAAAAAAGTAATAATTAAAAAAAATCGTATAAATCCATCCAAGTTTAGCTAAACATTAAACGATATTCTTAGCGAACCGACACTGTAACACGGAGCTGAGGGCAGAAAACTAGTTAGACATAAAATACTGGACGTCATGGTTTATTCATAAAAAAATCCAAATAATTTCAGTAATAACATAACAATAGTATACGGTTTGAGCCTTAAACGCGCAGACCACGCCGAAAGCGCCAGCCCATGTGTTATTATCCATTACACATAAAATACTATTGGAAAACATTCCCGAGCAGACGGAATCCTCGCAAAGAAACAACCTCCGCCAAACTGCGAATAAGACAAAGAAAAGTTTTTATAACAATCTGGATCGCCGTTATCCGGAGTAGAGACGGCGATAAAAGTGCTATCTGAAACCCGATGACACTTAAAATTTTATACAATAAAATTTAAGTCGTCAACGGAGTTCGGGAGATGGATGTCGGATATGATATGGTTCTATCGATGTTCAACGGTATGATTCAGAAAATGATTTAGCAAAGATAAAATTAACATCGCAGACTGCAGAGTTAGATATGATTTAACGCTATTGAGTCTTTTTGCTATGGAAAAACGTGATTTATTTTTTGTTTTTTTACTTGGTGCGACAGTGACTACATTGGACCTGATGTTAAGTATAGTGCAGTGCAAATATAATAATGTCAAGATATAATACATTACTCGAACATTTTATTTAAGTATCGGTTACTGGCACTAGCTATTGCCAAAACTCGATCGATTTTGTCCTTAGCCTGCCCACAGTGGGGTCGACGCAACATACATTTTGACACATGTTACAGAAAGATTTGGCTTGTCATTTTACCACCGGCCACCTGCCTGATGTCAGCCCGACTGGGGAGGTATACTAACATAATTTAAACATTGATCACAGCGTTAGGCCAGCGTGGTGGGATAAGGCCTTACCACTCGATCGTAGAAAAGGCCTGTGACTAGCAGTAGGATAGTATAATTACAGGGTTATCGATTAGCTCTCAATTCACTAATATTGGAACGAAGTTCCTTACGGCAGGCTTGGAGGGGATAGGGATTTCGCTGCGTGACCGAACTGAAAAAATGTGATAGTAAAACCGTAAGAAAAATGCGTGGAAAAAATGTGTGGAAAAAATGCGTGGAATAAAAGCGTTAAATGAGACGTGCGCAGGCGCGACAGTCAATGTGTCAATTCTAATGTCAGTCATTTCTATGTAATTTTATGTTGTCAAACAAAAATAAAGAGACATATTTAAAATGAAATTCATTCAGCCAGTTATAATTGAAGTATATAAAAATACTCCTTCGATTTTTAAAAGATTACGCTAGCTCGTTATTATTTTATAATTACACTAGCTTTTGCTCGCGGCTCCGCCCACGTGATCAAACAAACAAACAAACAATCAAACTCTACAGCTTTATAATATTAGTATAGATTTCGGTAGCTTAGCAACGGAAGCCTTCAAATAATATTATTTAGGTAGCTTAGCAACGGAAGCCTTCAAATATGAATAATTTTCCCCGTTTTTGCAAAATTTTTCACTGATGCTTCGCTTCTAATGGTCGCAGCGTAATGTTATATAGCCTAAAGCCTTTCTTGATAAATGGACTATCCAACACAAAAATAATTTTTCAATTCGAACCAGTAGTTCCTGAGATTAGCGCGTTCAAACAAACAAACAAACAAACAAACAATCAAACAATCAAACTCTACAGCTTTATTATATTAGTATAGATAAGTTGATAAAAAATGCTATACAATAGCTTTACCGCGGCAGTCTCCGAGCGCCACACGTCTTTTTTTTATTTCTATTTTTCTATTCTATTTCTATGTAATTTTATGTTGTCAAACAAAAATAAAGAGACATATTTTGTTATTTTAGTTGATAATTTGAATTTTTTGCAATTTGTGTCGATTGTACATTAGCCGAAGGAACTTCGTTCCTACCTGGTGTCCCACGACACACACCAATTTTTTTTACTATTTGTTTAAAATGAGTAATCTCAAACAAATTTCACAATTCCAACATTCTACGTCGAAAATTAAACGTGTATCAAATTAAACATTTCCCATTTAAATATAATTATACATTTTATAATTCAAACGGAACCCTCGTCCCTGTTATTACTGATTTATAATTTGGATATACGATTGCCTTAATTAAATTATTTCACCTTTTACTGTGTTTATTTGTAGAAATCTAATTGAGGTTCCCAAGAACAGTGTGACAAGTGAAGGTGTTTAAGTAGACATGTGATGTTTTTGGTAAAATAATATTTAATAAATACATAAATAAATACACCCAACAGTCACATACATAGTCCTGACCCCACAGTAAGATACGAGTCTTGTGTCGTGGGTATCAGGAACTACGAGAGACTTTCGGTCTCACAACACCCAGACCCCGAAACAAGTATTTGTGGATCACACAAACACTTGTCTCGGTGCGGGGATCGAACCCGCGGCCTCTCGCTTCACAGCCGGCTACTCGCCCGCTGCGCCACGGAGGCTGTGATTTATATTGCAAGTTTCCATGGCTTCTCAATTCTGGAATATGTCCCAAAGACGTATATTCTTTTTTATTGATATCGTACTATTCGTTGCTATCCTTGTATTACTGTGCCTGCATCGGTCTTCCACCTGTCCTGTCGCAGGCCCTTCGATTTGCTTCTTCCCTCTCCGAAGAGGGAAGAAGCATTTACACAAGCCGGCATGACTTGTGACCACTGATAAACTCATTGATATCGTTAGTTGCTGGTTTTTTGGACTGCACTACGCTTACCATCAGGTGTAGTGCAGTCACTTTGCCGTGTTCCGATAAAAAAACACCCACAGTTTGTCGATCTTCTTTCCGTCCCTTGATGTGATAAGGGTACACCTGTCGCCTTACCCGCCGCAAATGGTAGCCCCGGGAAAGAAGATTCAAATACGATAATTGCCCCACCTACGATCTAAACCTCGGAAATCACGGTTTCTTGCCCTAATAGATCTACGACGATATATCCAGTTTATACAAAATATATTTCGTGCTTAATATAAATAACCTTTGTATGCAATAGTACAATGCCAAATATGTAGTGTAATTTTGTCACGGCCTCACGGGCGCGTCCGAGAGCTCCCCAGGGCCGTGTCTCCTGAACTCCGACCACAGATTTCGTCTAACGTGATTCTTGTTGATTTCACTGCTGAACTCAATTCTAGCTGTACATTTGAACTTCGTGTAATTACACTATTATATTATTGATTGTGTTTGTAATTATTTTGCTAATGTTTTATAATTCGGTCTCGCTGTTCTAAACTAATCGCCCACTACGCAATGAAAGCTGTTTTGATAGACCGGCAAACGAACAAGTGGGTCACCTGATGGTAAGTGATCGCTACCGCCTATGTACGCCCACCACCAGAAGAATCATAGGCGCGTTGCCGACCTTAAAGGAAAGGGATAATTAGGGATTGGGAAGGGGAGGGAATTTGGGCTTCCGGATATCTCACTCACCGTACGAAACGCAGCAACAAGCCGACACTTTACGTCGGTTTTCTGAGAGACAGTGGTAACGACCCGATCGAGCCGGCCCATTCATGCTGTGGACGAAATTATCTACAGCGTTGCTCTTCCACTTAAAAAAATCCGATATGAATTATAGTGGTTTTTTTTTACTAGGTCTGTATTGTATACATCCCACTGCTTGACTCGCACGTACGTGACTTGCAAGTACTCTCCCTACTAGTCTACCACTTTAGCTTAATTCCGGTTGAAGACTTCACTTTCCTTCGTAATCCTGTAATGTATCAGCCTGTAAAGAGTAAACCCCTTTAACAATTATTAATTCTGTTACAACATTGGCTTGTTATCATAGTCGTAATTTATAGAACATACTAGCGAAATCTTGGCTCACATCAAATAGCTAAGATAAGATAAGCTTTAAATATTAGAGGCATTTTCACGTCATGATAATAGCTGTAAGGGAATGAGAGGTAAAGGTAAGGTAAAGGGTTTATGGTGCCTTAAATCTTTTCACGCCATGAGAAATGATGTAACGGAATGGGGGTTAAAGGTCTTAAATTGCTATGTGTATACAGTGTTAACGGTAAGTGCAAAACATGTAGACATCCGTCATGTCAAAGTCAAAGAGTTTAAATAAGTCTCTAAGAAGCCTTTTGAAAATATACCTACTTTAAGATTTAATATATTTTTCTAGTGAGAAATATAAAATAGCTCGGTAATTACTTATTTATTTATTATGAGGATGTAACATTCAATATAACTTTTAACTTATCATTGCTCGTGATTCTCCCTCCGTAATATTTCTGGATGCCTAAATCCCCTAATATTTCCCCAACCCTATCCTTCAAGGACAGTAGCGCACTAATGCTTCCAGTCAGGTGACCCACTTGTTCATTAGCAGCTTCTGTTACTTCACCCCTCCAACCTCCAGCGGTGGATATAAGTAAAATGTTTTCTTAGCAAAGGCCCACGCCTTTAAGGAAACTTACCTGTTAAGTTTAAAGTTAATTATTAAGCCTACAATTAATAATTCCAGAGAAATTGTAATGTACATTATAATTTGAACAGAAACGCCCAAAATTACCGGTTCGTTTGAAATTCGGGAGCTAAGAGCTTCTTGCTTCTGAGTAATGAATAATTAATTAGACATTTATTGTTGAGATATTTCTTAATGCCAAAGTGTCAGTGTCTGGTCTGTTAATAGAAAATCTACATGATGCGAGACGGAAGCGTCATAGCATAACACAGGAATGTCACATCATACAACGCGCTTGCGTTGCAATAATATACGCTACTCTATACATTGTCATTATAATAATTATATTGAAGCCAGTGAGATTACTGGGCAGTAGGAGACTTAACATCTTATATCTCGGGGTGACGAGCGCAGTTCAGTGCTATGCAGTGCTTTGTAATTCAAAGTTCTGTGTGGTGTTGCTTCTGTTTATGGGCAGGTATAGTGCTTACCATCAGGCGAGCGCCTTACTTGTCTCATTTGATCAAATAAGAAAAAAGTATTTATACAGGTTGGCATGATTCTGGTGACGATGGATAATCTCATTGTTTGTTGGTGGTCGCTAGTTTTATGACTGCACTACGCTTACCATCAGGTGTAGTGCAGTCACTATGCCGCCGCGCCGTCCCTAAAAAATACAACGTTCATCTATTGATACTAGAGAGAGAGAGAAAGATCTAATCATGAGGCCATCGTATGATATTTGATCATTTGTTATAAAAGAGACAAGCCGTTGTGATCTACTTTGTTTCACATTAGCATACATCCAGCTTAACACTTGTATGTGCCCTCATGCATTATGTAGGATTGCATTCTGTCGCGCCGGTATTGGCATATTTACGATTAACCTTCAGGGCTTTGGAGACGAAGGACCCTTTATACCTTGTAACATCATTTATTTTCCATAGTTTCAAATGTAATATAATGCAGTAAGAGAGCTTACCAACACGACTAGCAGAGTTTTCATATCCTGTGTTTCTTTTTTTCATTGAAAACTACAAATTGATAAGTAATCGTTAGTATTATATATTATTTATCGTGTTACTGAATTGGTGCCAGTGCCAGAAAGTCCCATAATTTATTGCATTGCATTCATGCACCTACGTAATTAATATTTTTGTAGCTTAAGTCCTTAATTTTTGTAGCCGATTCTTTATGCTTTAGTTAAAAAAAAATGGTTTATTGATAACAACAAATCTAAAAAAGTAAGAAATTCAATATTCTTACATTTAGAACCTCGGTGGCGCAGTTGTAATGCGTACGCGGTATAACTGCTATGCTGAAGTCTCGGGTTCGATCCCCGCGTCGGGTAAAGTGATATTGTGTTTTACTAAATATTACTAAACGCTTAGTATGGTGATAGGGTTGCCCTCTATCACATTATAGGGCGGAAATAAGCTCGGCGAAATGTGGATGTATTGTACACCTCTGCTTACCACTTCGAGAATTACAGGCGTTAGTCTTTCTGCCTTGCGTTATCCCGGCTTAGTGCCAGGGTCCGCCTTCCTACTCAAACGCCTCCACTTCGCCCGATCTTGAGCATCCTCTATAGTGAGACCATTGGCTCTCATGTCTCCCTCCAATACGTCAAGCCAACGCTTTTTGGGCCGTCCACGGGATCGTACCCCCGGTACGATCTGGCTCAGGCACTTGCGACCGACGTACTCCTGTGGTTTCCTCAAAACATGGCCAAACCACCTTAAGCGACATTCTTGGAGTTTATCAGCCACGTCGCGGACACCAAGGCTGCCGCGGATGTACTCGTTACGAATACGATCTAATCGTGTAACATTGCACATCCACCGCAGCATCTTCATCTCCGCGACATGGATCTCTCCAACATGGCGTTACATTACAGGCGTTAGTGATGTGTCAAAATTCTAGAATTAGTGCTTGCTTTAATATTACTAATTCTGCTTTTCCCATCCCTTCAGCAAACACATAAACAAACCACCGTTGTACACTCTAGTAATAAAGCAACAAACAATAATACCCATCACATCAACAGTTACTGACAACAGAAAGTAAAATAAACTCGATAACATGATTATTCTTATGAAACATTCAACAGTGACGCCCGAGTTATTACAACAAAAACAACAATTTAAAAGTGGCTCTGTAAGGGCTCGTAATGCCGTCAGTCCACTGTTGCATATTACATCAGGCCGACGTGTTCGTACCTTGTTGAGTTATACTGGATTTTTTGGACTGTATGAAAATTTAATTTTGTCTTGTAACAAGTTTGAAGAGATTGGTATTCAATGTGTGTGATTGTTTTTGTTCGGAGCATATACAGTTTAATATTCAAGGGTTTTACCTATATCTTACACAATGTGTGCTCTCTCACGCACGAATTATTTAATGTTGGAATGATAAGAATAAAGCAAAAATCGTTTGACGCTTGTTGTTGTTTTACTGATTTTTAAGGTATTTTGTTAAGCTGTTAAGTTGTTTTAAATTGTCAAGTAATGTTATTCGATTAATTGCTATAACGCGAAGTCGCAAATTATATAAAAAATACAATATAAATATTATGAAGGACTTACGCGTAACAATACAAAATAGTAGCCAAATAATCGCCCCAAAATACACGTGTTGTTTTTCAAAATGAAACAAACATACGTAGTCCAGTCCCTAAAGTAAAAAATAACGAGGGACGACTATCGCCATTTCGGAATCAACGTTGCAAACAAGACAAGTAAACCAGAACTTCGTGGTTGCGACAGATAAAAGTGTAAAGAACCTAATAGCACGAGATCCGGCCATAGAATCTCTACGTTCATGACGTAGATGCTCAAGCTCAAATTTCTACATTCATTTTCGAATAGGACAATACATTGATCATAGGGTGCCAGTCAAAAAGTGCCCGCATAATTTTTTTTTTTTTTTAAATATAATTACATTATGGGAAAAAATTTCGTTCATGGTGTAGTTAAATAAAGCATTGTTCCTATTACACAGCTATGTATGTAGAGAATTCAAAAAACCATGGGTGCCGTTGCCTACTCGGCCGCAACTACTTGGCAGCCAGGTGTAAACAGATAATACTTTTTTGTACGGCAACTATGATTTTTTGAATTCTCTACATACATAACTGTGTAATAGGAACAATGCTTTATTTAACTACACCATGAAAGATTTTTTTTCCCAAAATATAATTATATTTAAAGAAAAAAAAAAATTATGCGGGCACTTTTTGACTGGCACCCTATGATCAATGTATTGTCCTATTCGAAAATGAATGTAGAAATTTGAGCTTGAGCATCTACGTCATGAACGTAGAGATTCTACGGCCGGATCTTAGGCTATAATATTAAAGCTATCCGAATGTCGTCAAAGAGACCCATTCACATTTTCACACGCAGCGCTCTTACAAAGTTGCGAAGACCATACTTTGAAGATATTCCGGATTTATCCTGAATAGTTGATTAATCGGTTAATGTTAATTGGTTAATTGTACCGGCAATCGCAGGAAGTCGCTGTATGCAGGCCGCTTCCTACATGTCGGTCTAGAAATCTTTGGGGGAGGCCTATGTTCAGCAGTGTACGTCCTGTGGCTGATGATGATGATGATTAATCGGTTCAAATAATTTCCAGTACCGATACATAAAATGGCGACCATAAAAATAAAAAAATGAAAAAAGAAAACCACATGCAGGCTTACTACCTTTTTCAACGTAGTAAATCAATTTATCAGTGAAAACTAAATACTAATCGTTCAATATCCGTTTAATTCGCAAATGACATACCAAAAAGAGTGTTTTTTTTATGCAACTAAGCAAAACAAAAATCTTTTAGGTACAAAGTTAGAAAGTATAATTCAGTACTATATTTTCGAAAAAAAAACATCTTAAATACTCATACTAATTTTTTCCTACATAAAAATATGTGGTTTTTATGAGATATAATATGCTGTTTAATCCTGAATTATGCATGAAAATTGGTGATCCTACGTAAAAGCGACGCTGAAAGCGTCCAGTGAAACTCGCCGACGCGGCCTGTAATTTCAGTCCGATTTTGTTGTAGCAACTCTACGTGTAACCTGTAATTCAGTCTGTCTAGCCCCCTGAGGGACGGGCCTTTATACTTTCCTTTTAATAGTTAATACTTTCTTTTCTTTTGTAACTTGTAGTTCATGTGAGTTACGGTATTTCTTGTTTGAGATAATTTATATTGGCAAAGAAAGAAAAGTTTTTTGTCTCATTTAGGTAGAGACGAGAGAAAAGTTGTCGATTTTTTTTATTCGAATGACGATATGAACAAGTCGCTCATCCGATGGTTAGCATAGCGCCTGTCTTTATGCAAAGTCGACGAGAATTATGAAGTTCATTATTGTTGGTAGGAAAGGATAGATGAAAGAATAAAATACTTTCAACAAATCATAAAAAATGTTTTTAACTATATAAAATAACTGAAAGAATTCTAACAAGAATATTCTAATGATAATAGCAGTTCTGTATTGAATACGTACGGCTGGCCAAGTGTATCATCTACAGCTAAGGAGATTAGTTAGGTCTTGGTCCACCATGCTGGCTTAATGCACAGATATAGACTTCACATATACTCTTCTTCCAAATTGTTATGGAAGATTCTCAGGTACACAGGTTTCTTCACGATGTTTCCATTCACCATTCGATCTATAATTAACAATGAATACACACGTAAAGAAAGAAATCGAAAAGTCAGAGGTGTGTGTCCGGGGACCGGTTTTAACAATGCCAATTCTAATTAAACGGCAAAATTGCTTTAGGTATTAATGTTTATGCATTGACAGCAAAAGGAAATTAATAATTATTTACTTACAAAACGTTATTTTCTCTAATTGAATGTAAAGCGTGTGGAAATGAAAGCGGTAGGTCTGTGGCCTACTGCCAATTAAATTACTGCGGCGAGTATAAATTTAAATGGCGCTAAAGTGGGTGTCGATATACGATCCGAGGCACGCGTCGGTGGCGCCCCACATGCATAGTACAAATATCGAATATTTATTAATTACTAGATGACCCGGTGAACTTCGTATCACATACTTATATTTGTGTAAAATGTGGTCAAAACTTTATACAAATGTTTCATTTACATTAAATGCAATTACGTAAGGTACTGCACCATTGCACGTGAGGTAGCCCGTCGCACATTTAATTGACTTCGACGACCTAAGTCAGGTCGTCTTCCACCTCCTCCCGGTGGGACAGTCCTGTCCCTGTCCCTGTCCCTGTCCCTGTCCCTGTCCCTGTCCCTGTCCCTGTCCCTGTCCCTGTCCCTGTCCCTGTCCCTGTCCCTGTCCCTGTCCCTGTCCCTGTCCCTGTCCCTGTCCCTGTCCCTGTCCCTGTCCCTGTCCCTGTCCCTGTCCCTGTCCCTGTCCCTGTCCCTGTCCCTGTCCCTGTCCCTGTCCCTGTCCCTGTCCCTGTCCCTGTCCCTGTCCCTGTCCCTGTCCCTGTCCCTGTCCCTGTCCCTGTCCCTGTCCCTGTCCCTGTCCCTGTCCCTGTCCCTGTCCCTGTCCCTGTCCCTGTCCCTGTCCCTGTCCCTGTCCCTGTCCCTGTCCCTGTCCCTGTCCCTGTCCCTGTCCCTGTCCCTGTCCCTGTCCCTGTCCCTGTCCCTGTCCCTGTCCCTGTCCCTGTCCCTGTCCCTGTCCCTGTCCCTGTCCCTGTCCCTGTCCCTGTCCCTGTCCCTGTCCCTGTCCCTGTCCCTGTCCCTGTCCCTGTCCCTGTCCCTGTCCCTGTCCCTGTCCCTGTCCCTGTCCCTGTCCCTGTCCCTGTCCCTGTCCCTGTCCCTGTCCCTGTCCCTGTCCCTGTCCCTGTCCCTGTCCCTGTCCCTGTCCCTGTCCCTGTCCCTGTCCCTGTCCCTGTCCCTGTCCCTGTCCCTGTCCCTGTCCCTGTCCCTGTCCCTGTCCCTGTCCCTGTCCCTGTCCCTGTCCCTGTCCCTGTCCCTGTCCCTGTCCCTGTCCCTGTCCCTGTCCCTGTCCCTGTCCCTGTCCCTGTCCCTGTCCCTGTCCCTGTCCCTGTCCCTGTCCCTGTCCCTGTCCCTGTCCCTGTCCCTGTCCCTGTCCCTGTCCCTGTCCCTGTCCCTGTCCCTGTCCCTGTCCCTGTCCCTGTCCCTGTCCCTGTCCCTGTCCCTGTCCCTGTCCCTGTCCCTGTCCCTGTCCCTGTCCCTGTCCCTGTCCCTGTCCCTGTCCCTGTCCCTGTCCCTGTCCCTGTCCCTGTCCCTGTCCCTGTCCCTGTCCCTGTCCCTGTCCCTGTCCCTGTCCCTGTCCCTGTCCCTGTCCCTGTCCCTGTCCCTGTCCCTGTCCCTGTCCCTGTCCCTGTCCCTGTCCCTGTCCCTGTCCCTGTCCCTGTCCCTGACCCTGTCCAGGCCTGTTCTGTCCTGTTCTGTCCCTGTCCTGTCCTGTTCTGTCCCTGTCCTGTCCTGTCCTGTCCCTGTCCTGTCCCTGTCCCTGTCCTGTCCCTGTCTTGTCCCTTTCCTGCCCTGTCCTGTCCCTGTCCCTTTCCTGCCCTGTCCTGTCCTGTCCTGGCCCTGTCCTGTCCTGTCCTATCCCTGTCCTGTCCTGTCCTATCCCTGTCCTGTCCCTGTCCCTGTCCTGTCCCTGTCCTGTCCCTGTCCTGGCCCTGTCCTGGCCTGTCCCTGTCCTGTCACTGTCCTGTCTAGTATAGCGTGGCGACCCGTCATCACGGCAAGCTTCGCAAAGCCAACAATCCGGTTTATACCTGCGCTTATAGATGTTTCACATCAAAAAGACATCAAGTGTTTCATACCCATGAACAGTTTGTATTGGAAAATTAAGTTGTCATTTTTAGTGTCTTCCTTTACTTATTATTTATGTTACTCATTTTTTCTCACCGGGTAAACCTTCCCTGAACTTCCACAAATATTTCAAGATCAGAATTAGCCAAATCGGTACAGCCAGTCTCGAGTTTTGGCGAGACACACGCACAGCGATTCATTTTTATATATATATATATAGACTAGATGACCCGGTGAACTTCGTATCACCTACATATATTTGTGTAAAATGTGGTCTAAACTTAATACAAATGTTTTATTTACATTAAATGCAACACAGTTATGCACTTAATGTAAATAAAAAAAAAGTGTGCGTTTCGGAACGCTCGACAGAAGTGATACTTTAAACTAATGTGGGTTAAAGTGAGAGCGGAGGAGCCTGCCTGCTGCTGCCGTATGCGTGAGAGAAAGGGAAGCCAGAGTGGCGACGTAACGCGTTACGTTACGAAGTTCGGTCAAAGTCATGTCAAAGCCCTGTCAAACTTCTGTCAAAGTCCTGTCAAAGTCCTGTGAAATTCCGGTCAAAATCCGGTCAAAGTCCGGTCGAAGTTCGGTCAAAGTCCTGTAAAAGTCCGGTCAAAGTCCAGTCAAAGTCCAGTCAAAGTTCTGTCAAAGTCCGGTCAAGGTCCTGTCAAAGTCCGGTCAAAGTCCAGTACAAGTATTGTTAAAGTCCGGTCAAAGTACGGTCGAAGTCCGGTCAAATACTGGTCAAAGTCCTGTCAAAATCCGGTCAAAGCCCTATCAAAGTCCTGTCAAAGTCCGGTTAAAGTCCGGTCAAAGTCCGTTTAAAGTCCGGTTAAAGTCCTGTCAAAGTTTGTCAAAATCCGGTCAAAGCCCTATCAAAGTCCTGTCAAAGTCCGGTCAAAGCCCTATCAAAGTCCTGTCAAAGTCCGGTTAAAGTCCGGTCAAAGTCCGGTCGAAGTCCGTTTAAAGTCCGGTCAAAGTCCGGTCAGAGTCCTGCCAAAATCCGGTCAAAGCCCTATCAAAGTCCTGTCAAAGTCCGATCGAAGTCCGGTTAAAGTCCGGTCAAAGTTCGGTCAAAATCCGGTCGAAGTCCGGTCAAATACCGGTCAAAATCCGGTCAAAGACCGGTCAAAGCCCTATCAAAGTCCTGTCAAAGTCCGGTCGAAGTCCGGTCAAAGTCCGGTCAAATACCGGTCAGAGTCTTGCCAAAATCCGGTTAAAGTCCAGTCAAAGTCCGGTCAAAGTCCGGTCGAAGTCCGGTCAGAGTCCTGCCAAAATCCGGTCAAAGTCCAGTCAAAGTCCTGTCAAAGTCCTGTCAAAGTCTTGTCAAAATCCGGTCAAAGCCCTATCAAAGTCCTGTCAAAATCCGGTCGAAGTCCGGTTAAAGCCCTTCCAAAGTTTGTCAAAATCCGGTCAAAGCCCTATCAAAGTCCTGTCAAAGTCCGGTCGAAGTCCGGTTAAAGTCCGGTCAAAGTCCGGTTAAAGTCCGGTCAAAGTCCGGTCGAAGTCCGGTCAAATACCGGTCGAAGTCCGGTCAAAGTCCAGTCTAAGTCCGGCCAAAGACCTGTCAAAGTCCAGTCAAACTCCGGTCATAGATCGGTCAAAGTCCGGTTAAAGTCCGGTCAAAGTCCGGTTGAAGTCCGGTCAAAGTCCGGTTGAAGTCCGTACAAAGTCCGGTCCAAGCTGACTGGTCGCCACCTGGGAAATCGAAATTATCGATGTTCCAGGGAGGTCGGCTAACGCTGGCTGGTCGATGGACAGCTCGCGTTACGGAACGTTTCGGTTCACACTCCCATAAGAAGTTATCACTTCAAAAAAAAAATTAAGTGAGGTACTGCACCATTGCATGTGAGGTAGTCCGTCGCACAATTAATTGACTTCGACGACCTAAGGCAGGTCGTCTTCTCCTTCGGTGTGCGGGGGCATCTGAGCCCCCCTATATTTGGAGACGGGTCGCAAGGCGGCACCGCGCAGGGGCGGTTCCTGCTGAAGCCGGGGCACTTTTCACCTCGGGAACCCGGGGCCGAATATGGCCACTGCGGGGTTTTTAGTTGATATTTGCCGTGCATAGGGTGTACATAGTGTTACAGACTCGACCCAGCGGTCGCCCGGATGTTTTCCATCTCTCCCGGGTGGCTCAACGCTGGGTCGTAAGCCCAGTAGAGCCCAACATAACCGTTCCACCTCCCCCGGTGGGACGGTAACGACAAAACGCTTTTCCCCGCGACAAAAAAAATAAATAAAAGAAGTGTGGTTCTCGAGACGCTCGACAGAAGTGATAACTTAAACTAATGTGGGTTAAAGTGAGAGAGGAGAAGCTTGCCTACTGCTGCCGTATGCGTGAGAGAAAAGGAAGCCAGACAGAGTGGCGCCGTAACGCGTTACGTTACGAAGCGGTTTACCCTCCCATAAGAAGTTATCACTTCATTGGATTGCTCTGTACTGCACTGCACTCCGGTCCGGTCAAAGTTCTGTAAAAGTCCTTCAAAAGTCCGATCAAAGTCCGGTCACAGCGCGGTCACAGTCCAGTCAAAGTCTTGTCAAAGTCCTGTCAAAGTCCGGTCAAAGTCCGGTTAAAGTCGGTCAAAGTCCGGTCAAAGCCCGGTTAAAGACCTGTCAAAGTCCGGTGAAAGTCCTGTCAAAGTCCGGTCAAAGTCCTATCAAAGTACGGTCAAAGCCCCGTTAAAGACCTGTCAAAGTCCGGTGAAAGTCCTATCAAAATCCGGTCACAGTTCGGTCAAAGTCTTGTCAAAGTCCGGTCAGTCCTATCAAAGTCCAGTAAAAGGCGGTAAGAGTCCGGTCGAAGTCCGGTCAAAACCCGGTTAAAGACCTTTCACAGTCCGGTCAAAGTCCTGTCAAAGGCCGGTCAAAGCCCTGTCAAAGTACTGTCAAAGTCCGGTGAAAGTCCTTTCAAAGTCCGGTCAACGTCCTGTCAAAGTCCTAACAAAGTTCGATCAAAGTCGGTGACAGTCCGGTCAGTCAGTGAAAGTCCGGTCAAAGTCGGTCAAAGTCCTGTCAAAGTCTGGTCCAGGCAGATCCAGTCCGGCCCAGTCCGGTCCAGTCCAGTCAAAGTCCGGTCCAGTTCGGTCCAGTCGGGTCCAGTCCGGTCCAGTCCGGTTAAAAGTCCGGTCAAAGCCCGTACCGTAAATAAAGTTCTCGGGCACTGACAAACTGATGATGAAAAAAAAAAAACTGACAAATTGTCTTGAAATTTATTTATTTATTTTCTTTTTTCGTCAACCAACTGATACTTTTACACTTTTTTTATTTCTGAAACAAAACTGTATTGTATTCCAACAAAACAGACCAAAGAGATCGGACCTCATACCATATATATATATATCCATATTAGCTATGAAACAGACAAATTTCTGAACGCACCTATAAATATTTGACAACCAAGTGTCAATTTATTTCTAAAATGACAAAAGACATCAAATTTTTCATACCTAGGAACGGTTTGTATTGGAAAATTGAATTGTCGTTTTTGGTATTTTCCTTTACTTATTATTTATTTTTCTCACCGGGTAAACCTTCCCTGAACTTCCACAAATATTTCAAGATCAGAATTAGCCAAATCGGTACAGCCAGTCTCGAGTTTTTGCGAGACACACGCACAGCGATTCATTTTTATATATATAGATGTAGTCTTGGAAATGCTATATTTTATTTATGGTAAATTGTGGTTTATGATGCGACTATCTGATTAAATTATATTGTAGTTTTTATGGTGCTTTTTTATATTAACCATAAATTATTTAGGTCATGCTTATTTATTGCAGTTAAAATTGATGAACACATTAATAAAATACTTCACAATATTATCAATTAATTTACCGGTTCAGAGACTCCCCCCTCCTTTAAGGATCGTTTAAGAATATACAAGCAATTAGGCAGGCCAGTTTAACTCTGGCCACTCTCGAGACATAAGTCTGTCACCCACACACCCGCCACTGTAACTCCTATGCTCGGCAGTGGCATGGATTTTTATTGACCCCAAGCAGTAAAGCTCGGCGAGTCTTTGAGAAAGCTACATCGTCTTTGATCCACAACGAAATTAATCAAATATGTAGAAGTAGGAAGGAGTTGGAAATATTAATTGTCCACTTCCCTCCATAGTAAAGCGAAAGACAAGATAATTAACTAAGGAGGTACACCTACTAGTTTATTTCTCTATGATAGACAGGTGACAAGCCACTATATCAGGCACAAATACCAATCCCGAGTACCTCATATTTGATTTTTCGAATCGATAAATCAAACGCAAATTGTGATTACCTGACCCAGGATTTCAATCGTGGACCCCTTTCTCAGCCTTTTTACATTATCAGTAGATCAATGTTGCGATAGGCGAGTCGAAGCTTTCACTTTTTTGATTCATAAATATAATACAAGACATCATGGCGCTTTTTACGAGTTAAATATTAAAATCAATTGAACTGCTACAAGGTGTCAAATAAAATTTAGTAGAGGATAAAATATTCAGCCATATTAACATATTCATGTAAATTGAACACAATCAGTTCACTGACACTTTATCTATAACTCGTAACCCGCGGCTTGGTCCGTGTAAATGTATTTTTCTGAGATAAAAAGTAGCATAATATGTTCTAATTCATGTCTTAGTTTACCTGTATGCTAAATATTATCCAAATCCGTTCAACTGTTAAGGCGTCATTGATCTACAAACATCCAAACTTCTAAATCAATAATTTATAACATTCATCGCCTCTCCCTTCTCCCCTTTCGTGAGTGGATTTTACCAAAATGTGATACATGGGTCTCATTAAGTTTAACTAAAGCAAATTAAGCATTATTTGTACTCAATTCACAGCCGTATTTTGTTTCATAAAAAGTAGCTACAAATTTAATTTCCAAAAATACTTTCTTAGCGGATACCTGCATTATACAAACTATCATTTGACCAAATTTCATGAGTCTAGCTTTAATAGAAACGTTAAAGTATGGAATTTGGAAGCCGTAACCTCCGCCTCCGTACCACTCCTCGTTACGCTTTTGCTGCTGTTGAATAACTTCTTGCTTAGTTCATAAATAAACTTCATTACCTATCTCATCATGTCTATACCCGAGCATAACACTCAAACATGTTCTGCTTCACATTTACATCTATATTAGAAACGCAATGACATCTCATTTGTAATTAACATAGAAATCAACATGTTGCCAGCACAAATAAATACATCTACAATTCAAATACTATCTAATTAATCTACGACAGTATAATTCGCCTGAGAAATCCAGTAGTGTCGGATTCTACTTATATACAGTCATAAATAGTGTAGGTTTTTCAAAAAGTATGTGTGATTTACTCGGATTTACTTCAAATATGGTGACAGTACAAATTTTCGTCGCTATACTCGTTGTGGTCTCTTGTCTCAGTCGCGCACTTCAATACATGCCTTCACATTTACGCAGTTTTCTACTACTGCCTGAACTTGCAGGTTAGAGAGCTAATGTAAAAGTTGTAGACTTATTCACGATTGACCCAATCAAATCCGCTTCTGGGTGGTACACACTGTCCCAATACGTGTTCCAGTTTCAACACATCAAGATAGTAGTAACGATGGTGTAATTGTGTGTGGGCGGGACCCCTATCGCTTCCGCTGTATCACCCAAAAAGAAGGTGCTCAACCAGTGCTGGGTGTTTCGCGTAGTCCCACGCAATTGTGAAATGCTAATAAATTTTTATTACAAAACTGGATTTTTAATGAATCCAAAACGAGATCGGAAGTCGCCTACGTTTTTGGAAATTAAAATAAGTTTATGTCCCTACAGAACTTTTGGAATAAAGACGCCATAAATCTGTTTACATGAAAACATAACAGCGGAAAATTGTCTGTCTGGTGAAATTTTTTAACTGATTAATACAAAAAACCGGTCAATTGCGTGTCAGACTTGAGTGCTGAAGTTTCCGTATCCATTCTTAATTTTGAGCATGAAACCCTAAGAGACATATCGTAAATGGTTGAAAAAAGCGTTGTTTGAGTGCCTCTATTTGCCGTGTACAAAGTGTACCTTAACTTGGTGAGCGCTGTAAATTGTTCGTTTTCATCATTCACTGCACTTAATAACATCAGGTCTCGGATAAAAAAAGGTCTAAATTCGTGCGTTTGTTAAATACACAAGCACTAAGATTGTGGCGTCTTGTAATTTTGTTTGTCTGCATGTCACTATTATTGATGGTTGTATGGCAGCAGGAATAAACGTCAATCAATAGTAAGGAAGCCCGCGGGAACCGTTTTATGCGCAGTGATTCCGACTGCTTTGTTCCTTCGCTTTGATATTTAAATTTGATCCTGTTTTTCTTTGACATAATATTGTTATTTTTATTTGTTTTATTTTCGAATAAATGGCCTGGTGAGGTCAACATATCGAAAAAATATATGAAAATAATTCAGTCGTTAAAAACCACCGACATCATTGAGTTAAAGCTGAGTTCTTATGGCCACCTTCCTACTCCACCATCAGACCCCGTTCACATCTTCAATCCATATCTATGCAAGAAAACCTCCAATGCGACCAAACCAGACGGCCTCTCGCATATGAGTGACATACGATCTCGGTGATACACGCTTAAGCTGATTATGTTATGTTCACGTGAAGTCCTAGACGAATAAGGTAATGATTAAAGTTAAGAGTGTCTGGAAGACATCGCCGGTTGCGATAAGACCGCCCATTGTGAACACCCTTAGTGTATGATCCTTACTTCTAAGTTACTTTATTTTGTGTGAAATAAAGAATATTCTATCTATCAAAATATAGAACTCTCTAATACCATGTTGTTTATAGCATACACTGTCAAAGGAGCAAATGGGTAACTTTATGGACCGCTTTGTCTATTTCTGCTACCAAGCTATAATGTATAAGCATTATTGTATTTCGGTGAAGGACATTGAAGCCAGTGAAATTACTGGGCATTATTAGAATTAACATCTTATGTCTCGGGGTGACAAACGCAGTTCAGTGCCATGCAGCGCTTTGTAATTCAAAGTTCTGTGTTGTGTTGCTTCCGTTTATGCACATGCGTGACGGTTACCATCAGGAGATTGATTTACTTGTCTCGTCATTCAATTAAAAAAAGTGATCACCGTCCATGTACGCCCACAATACCTGAAGAATCATGCGCGCGATGCCTACCTTAAAGAAAAGGAATATTAAAGGGATCGGGAAGAGGAGGGGGATTCGGGCCTCTGGATATCTCACACTCTGTACGAAACATATCAGCAAGCCGTTACTTTACGTCGGTTTTATGTGAGACAGTTGTAACGACCCGGTTCAACTTTTATGCTGTAGACAAAACTTTCTACAATTTGGCTCTACCACTCATAACATGCTACTAAGAATGGAAATTCTATTTAGGAATAGTTTAATATCTGAATATAGAAGGCAACAGATGTGTGTGATCGCATTTTAATGTCCCGTGGAAGGCACGGTTCACGGGTCCTAAGTGTTCATTTTTCACTATAGATTCATGTAATAAAATTATTTAGGGTACAATAGATATAATCGCTAAGATACCGTATACAGGCGGTGCAAACCCCCTGGATGTTGAAAAGTTAAAAGATAAATCTACCAATTGACGAGTTCGGATAAAACATGGGTCAGTCTGGAAAAGAGATTTTGTTACTGATTCGATTTTGATGAATATCATTCGATGAGGACAACGGCGGTCCGTTTTAAATTTGAATAAAATATTTCACTCATAAGTTGGTGAAGTCGGGAATAAAATACTCTGGTGTTTATACTGAACATTATTTTACTGTAACATTAAAAAAAAATCTTTGTTACATTAATGAAACCTATAAAATATTGATCAAGTTTATTTTTTGTTTTTTTGTCTTTTATAATTTTTGTTAAAAAGTTTTATGACATGAAACAGACTTGAATTTAAAATAGATTCAACTCAAATCAAAATAGTTTTTTTTTTGTATAGGTGGTAATTAACAAATCTTATACTTAATTAATATTATACAAGTCTTCTACGCTTTGCTTTTAACATACACATATTTATTGCAAGATAACATAAATTAATGCAATCATGTTAGAATACACATTAAAATTATACTTCTAGAAGTAGAAAAGAACCATAATTAAATTAATACAAACAAATTCTGTATGGAAACTTTGTAAAAAGAAAACCTCATTAGTGTCTTCTTGTGTACATAACACAATTAAAATTTAGTCTTGTAAAATATTGTCGTATTAAACTAGAAGTTTTAAAATAAGCTTTAGATCTAAATTAGTGTAATTTATCGCTGTTTTGTTCTAGACTGTTTAATATCATCATTAATTACATGACACAATCGGTCCAAAAACAGCATTCAAATAATCTAAACCAGCAGCTATCAGTCTATAATAAGAACGTAAAAACTGTTTATTTTTAGAGCTAAGGCCGGGAAACGAACAAGTGGCTCACCTGATGGTAAGTGATGTCCACCGCTCAATGTACGCACACAATACCAGAAGAGTCATGGATATGCTGCCGACTTTAAAGGAAAAGGGTATTCATAGGTTTGGGAAGAGGAGGGGGATAAGGACCTCCGGACATCTCACAAAACGTAGTAGCAAGCTGCTACTTTACGTATGTTTCCTGTAAAACAGTTGTAACGAATTAGTCGAGCTGGCCTGAGCATGCTGTAGACAAAACTGTCTACAGTCTGTGTCTGTAAATCTCGTAACGCCCAGTAATTTCACTGGCTTTAGTGTCCTTCAAACTGAAACACAACAGTGCTTACATACTGCTGCTTGGTGACAGAAATAGACAAAGAGGTAGCACAAACCCAGACGGACCCTTGCATAGGAGAGGCCTACCACCTAGGATATGGGGATAGGTACGCCACATATCATATAACGGAACGTAAAAAGCTCGGCGAAACGTAGGTGCACTAGTTACACCTCTGCCTACCCCTTTGGGCTTACACGCGTGAGCATAAGTAGTGTCTTTAATAAAAATATCGTTGATTAAGATCCCTCTCACAATAAGATAACAGTTGAGAGAGCTAATCAACAGTTTTCGACTGCCTCGGGAGTCCATTCCCCACCCCTCCCCCTCCTTATCCTTCCCTACCTTCGGTCCGAGCCGTTGATCCCGTGCTTCACTCCACTCAATTACTTTTCTTATATCAAGCGTATAGTATGGGGTGAAGAAAATACACGAGTACAATATTGTAACTATTTTCTGTACATTCTGGGCTTACTTATAAACGTTACATAGGCATTGGTTAATTAAACACTCTTTTGTTTTCCTCTTTCAACGCGATTTATAATGTGGGTAGAAAGAGACAAAAACAGTATTCAATTAAGCTTAAATAAGTTTATGATTAAGGCTCGTAATCTTGGATGTAGTAAAGATGTAGTTTCGGTAGAATGAGATAAATTTCAAATTTCAACAACCTTTGTCTAACTTAAGTAGACGTCTACACCCAGTACACACAAAATTGGTATAACGTAGGTCTATTTTTCCCAAGTTAATTTATGCGGTGGAGATCACTTACCAGATGACCCACTTGCACGTTTGCCGGTCTATGATATAAAAAAAAACCACATATGATTGTAGGTCCCGATATGAAAGTTGCGTTTTTTTTACCAAATCTTGAGATGGCAAACCATTGGTGTATTAGATGCTTCTCTGCCTACCACTCCAGGGACACATGCATCAACTTATATTATGTCTAATAAGGCACTTATGGAATCACACGTATTATGATGGTTAAATTTTGCATCAAATGAATTATTGTTATTAAAAGTTTGGAAGTTTGTGTATTTAGTTATTTGGTAATCAGTCAGACCAAACGGGTTTGGATGGGATTTGGAAGAAGTTTAGCACATAGGTAGATCATAACCTAGATAGGAATACAGACTAGATTTTATCCCGGAAAACACATTTTAACTGGCAGAGCCGCAAGCAAATGGGAATTCAGAGATAACATTCACACATTTTATTTTTAAATGGAATATGCAAGAAAAAGCGATTTTTTTTCTTCTTGCAAAGAATATTTTTGCAGATAAATAGAGTTTTGCATATTTCCCAAGTGCCTTTTGTTTATTTTTGTTAAATCTAGGGCGAAGTATAAATACACACACCCTCCCAAACTGAATTAAGTATTCTGTTTGGAACGTAGCCGTTTTAATTAACACCCTAACTGAAAATATGTTTACATATTTACTTCCAAGTTATTTCAAATAATTAGATTGGTGTGTGAACCATTTGTACTTTAAAGTGTTTTTGAAGATACCGCTGCTTAGATCCAGTGCTTATGAAAGTTTATAAGTAAGATCCTACGTGTTTGTGTTCAGAAATAAAATAAATAAATAGATACACCCAATAGTCACACACATAGTCCTGATCCCACACCTGGCTTAACCTATATCGTCGGTATCAGGAACCACGAGGGACTTGCGGTCCCACAACACCCAGACCCGAAACATACATTTGTGGATCACACGGATAGCGACCACTATACATATGGTGTTAATAACTGCCATAGTGATCTACATACCCTGTGATTCTTGTGATTCACCACGTTCCAGAATCAGCCAGTGTATATCCGGCTCTACCGAGCGGCTTGATGGTTGGTTGAGGCAAGTTTAGGGGTGCCCTATCCCTGGATATCCCTGTGCATGCATCGGTCATCCACTTGTCATGTCGCAGGCCACTATTTTTGTTTCTTTTTCGGAGTGTGAAGAAGCATTTATACAGGCCGGTATCATTCTAGTGGCCACCAATAAACTCATTGCTTGTCGATGGTCACTGGTTTTTTTTGGACTGCACTGCACACTTTTACGAAACATTATCCTTCACAAGTGTATATACAGCCGATACTATCGGTATAATACCATTTTCTATATAAAGCCTTATCATGCCCACAAACTTAAGGTGGTACGATAGCATCAACCCCTTAAAAGCGCACGTTGCCTAAAATGCACTGTGACGTGGCAAAAGGCACCGCTTACAGGCCCGAAGTCGGGAAGGATTCCAAAAAAGAAAAAGATTGACGGATTTGGTACAAAGCAGACATATATTACCTAAAAAGGGTTTATGTTCTGGTGATAAGCACGAATCATGACAATGTAATTCAATTTCGTAAGGTACTGAGTTCCAATCCCAGTTTGGGAACACAAATTGTGTTCGCGTTTCGATTGCTAAAATCATAAATGCATTGCTTGGTATTGAATGTGTGCCTACTCTGCCTGCTCCCTTGGGGATACAGTGAGTTTATGTGTGTAAAAGCTTATTTTTATTAATATACATATGTAATCATAGTTTAATTTTATTATTATTAAACAGACACTGGGTTTCGTAGATGTACAGATAGATTGATAAATAGAATATCCTTTTTTCACACTAAATAAAGTAACTTAAAGTAAGGATCATACAGTAAGTGTGACACGATGGGCAATCTTATCGCAACCGGCGATTTCTTCCAAAAAACCTTGGTACTGCCGCTTTGTCTATTCCTGCCGCCAAGATGCCATAACCACTGTACACACATGTATATAAACACTGTTGCATTTCACGGGGTGAAGAGCGCAGTCCATGCTTTGTAATTCAAAGTTTTGTGTGTGCTGTATCCACAGACAACTCAACCTAGGCTGAGTTGTCTGTGGCTGTATCTGTTTATGGGCAGGCGTGGCGTTTACCATCAGCTGCGATCGACCTGCTCGTTTCGTCATTCAAGCAAATAAAAAAAAAAGTGTGTGTCTCGGGACGCACGACAGAAGTGATAACTTAAACTAATGTGGGTTAAAGTGAGAGCGGAGGAGCCTGCCTACTGCTGCCATATGCGTGAGAGAAAGGGAAGCCAGAGTGGCGCCGTAACGCGTTACGTAACAAGTCCGGTCAAAGTCATGTCAAAGCCCTATCAAACTTCTGTCAAAGTCCTGTGAAAGTCCGGTCAAATTCCGGTTAAAGTCTGGTCAAAGTCCGGTCGAAGTTCGGTCAAATACCGGTCAAAGTCCTGTCAAAATCCGGTCAAAGTCCAGTCAAAATCCGGTTAAATCCCCGTCAGTCCTGTCAAAGTCCGGTCAAATACCGGTCAAAGTCCTGTCAAAATCCGGTTAAAGTCCAGTCAAAGTCCTGTCAAAGTTTGTCAAATCCGGTCAAAGCCCTATCAAAGTCCTGTCAAAGTCCGGTCGAAGTCCGGTCAAATACCGGTCAAAGTCCTGTCTAAATCCGGTCAAAGTCCAGTCAAAGCCCTGTCAAAATCCGGTCAAATCCCGGTCAAAGTCCTGTCAAAGTCCGGTCAAATACCGGTCTCAGTCCTGCCAAAATCCGGTTAAAGTCCTGTCAGTCTTGTCAAAATCCGGTTAAAGCCTGGTCAAAGCCCTATTAAAGTCCGGTCGAAGTCCGGTTAAACCCCAGTCGAAGTCCAGTTAAAGCCCAGTCGAAGTCCGGTCAAATACCGGTCAAAGTTCTGTCTAAATCCGGTCAAAGTCCAGTCAAAGCCCTGTCAAAATCCGGTCAAAGCCCGGTCAAAGTCCTGTCAAAGTCCGGTCAAATACCGGTCTAAGTCCTGCCAAAATCCGGTTAAAGTCCTGTCAGTCTTGTCAAAATCCGGTTAGAGCCTGGTCAAAGCCCTACTAAAGTCCGATCGAAGTCCGGTTAAACCCCAGTCGAAGTCCGGTTAAAGCCCAGTCGAAGTCCGGTCAAATACCGGTCAAAGTCCTGTCTAAATCCGGTCAAAGTCCGGTCAAACTCCGGTCATAGCCCAGTCAAAGTCCGGTTAAAGTCCGGTCAAAGTCCGGTTGAAGTCCGGTCAAACTCCGGTCATAGCCCGGTCAAAGTCCGGTTAAAGTCCGATTGAAGTCCGGTCAAAGTTGACTGGTCACTGTGTGACGCCACCTGGGACTTCGAAATTATCGATGTTCCAGGGAGGTCGGCTAACGGTGCCTGGTCGATGGACCGCTCGCGTTACGGAACGTTTCGGTTCACCCTCCCATAAGAAGTTATCACTTCAAAAATCAATATTGGAGTAATCGCTACCACAAAACTATAATTGTGTACTAAATATTTATAGAAATACATTATTGGCGTCGCCAGTATATTTCTGTGTACAGACGCAGCCAACTACGAAAACGTGCCCTCGGGCCCAATTTACGGTTTATCGACTCGGTCGCAAGCCCCATTTCAATACTTCGATACGTCCCATAGCGGCACTTATGTTTTTGTTGAGAATCTGAAATTACATACGTCAACGCGTTCAATGGGGCGGTTAAAAGCATTTCTGTCGGCCCCGCGAGGTGGCGCGCGTGAAGAAGGGGACGGGTGTAAGAGGAATATTTTCGGAAGCAACGGATGAGCACTAATGCAAATGTACAGCTGAGGTGGAAACGTTTCACCTAGCACGTGTGTAAACGTCACATTGTATTTTTGAAATTCTGTCCACACACGTGCACTTTGCGCGCCAAGTTGCCACCTCGTCGATTGCATGAATGTACATATCTTTCACCGTGTCTGGCTCTGATAGATGCTTCGACTGCTTTTAATGCTATATTCAAATTCAGAAATTAAAATAAAAAGAATTTAAATGGATTTTATAGCGGTTTATTAATTTTGATCCCGACGTTTCGAAAGATCTTCGGCCTTCGTGGTCACCAGGTGGACCCCAGATCCACCAATTAGTTTTATGTCAATGTGTAATAGTAGCGTAAACATAAAAAATCATTGAAATAAAAATAATTTAAACGGATTTTATCGCTGTTTTTTATGAATTTTGATCCCCGACGTTTCGAAAGCTTTTCAGCCTTCGTTGTCACGGGGTGGACTCAGATTGCATCAGTTTTATTTCAATGAGTAATAATCGCGTAAACATAAGAAATCATTACAAATTCAAAAATTATGAATCTATAATATGTTACAATATATTACTTAGATTCCTTCAAAACTTTACAGTAATTCAGTTCGGAAGGCTATTTCTCTAGAGAAGACGGGCAAGAAATTCTAACGTTGCTCATTTCATGGCTCGATGCATTAAACGCACGGTGATCCGAGAGACATTCAACAAAATGAGTAGTTGTAAATGGTAAAGCCACGCTGTAGACAGCTTTGTCTACAGCATAAATGGTCCGCCTCGACGTTCATCCCTATCACACAAAAAACTTCGTGAAATAACAGCTTGATGTTGCATTTTATACGGTAACTCAGGAAGCCGGATCCGGAGGCCCAAACCTCTCCATCCCAATACTTTAATTATCCTTTTCCTTTATGACTGCAATGCTTCCCTGACCATGGTTATTCTTTTTTTAAAGTAACCACAATACCAGAACCTTCTGTATTGTGATCATTCATATATTGGAGATAACATACCATATTAGGTGACCCACATGCTCGTTTGCCAGCCCCTACTTTAAAATAGTAAGCAAGTTGAAGATGAAAGTGCATGCGAGAGGACACATTTTTAACATGCACCCACTTAACTCGAGGGGACGGTTTGTAAACACCGATGACAGTTAAAAACATTTTAACTGCAGTGTGAGTCCATGTTACTTATGGATATATTACACCTCTTAAAATAAAGAGCGTTTTATAGAATGGTGGTAATAAATATTACTTAGTGAAAGAAACATCTAACGGACAGAAATCGCTATTTAAACTTATTTCTACTAAAAATATCAATAAATAGGGCAGAATTATGTTATAAATTTACTCCCCTGCACGAAGGAAAGATGTTAAATATGTTTTTCTATTTAACTATTTTATTATTTAATGACGTCCTCTAATAGCACAGGCATTTAATGCCTGTATTCATTCCTGTATGATTTTATTAATTCCTGTTGTAATTCTTGTTTTTCTTTTTAATTTGACCTGAATTATTTATTTAGAAAGTCAATTACATTAAATCTATTTATATATATGACATTTGCAAAATAACTTCACAAACCAAATAATTGCAAACTAGGAAAAGCTTGACAATAATAAACTAAACGTGAAATGGTGTAATTTCTATCGATAATTAGCATAGCTGCAATATCAATACCGCTTTAAATACATGTCTAGATGGGCAGTCGTTGCCGAACAAGCGTGGCAAAATGTTGGATGTATCTGGACGCGCAATCTGTGAAGCAAAGCTCCATGAAGAGTTTAGTGTCAGCCATGTAAAGCCTAGTATACTGCGGCACAGGCGCCTGCGACAAAATCAGTAAAAAATGACTACCAATATCATTCAATATCATGTGTCAAGCTATGTTGCAACACATACATAAATATGTTTTAGCCTAGTGATTTTGCCAGCAACATATAAGCCGGCTTGCGCATCAATCCTTAATTGTATATAGCCACTAAACATGTTTAGTAATGTACATTTTTCATACGATTTGACGTTTCTTAAACACTCTTTGTATTTCATTGTTAATTATTTTTGCAATGGCCGTAATTTGTTAACTGATTGAGTATATTATTGCATTTGTACATATATATAATGCCAGCAAGTGCATTGCAAACGCATACAAAGATACAGACTGCACTGATTTCAGACAACTAAGTCATGTCAGTCAGTCAGGCTCATCCTAGCCTGCTATGTATACTTTTTCTTTTCAAAGAAGAGGTTTATAGCTAAATTCCACTATTACGTGTAGAATCGCCACACACGCGGTATCTAGACGTTCGGTAACAGCTTGATAGATGCGTCCATTGGGCCAACATTCATTTCCGCGGTCAGCCGCCCACTCCGATATCTCAAACGTTACAAATGCATCCAATTATCGACGCCGTGCGACACGCGGTAAATACGAGCTCGATCAATGTCACGGCGCTCGATGTCGCCCCGTCGCGCTGTCGCTCTGTCGCCTCGCGTCAATCTGTCTGCCTAATTTACGAGGTGTCACGCTGTGTATTTTTGGTGTGAATATTCCTGTGTCTGGTTTGGTTATTGTTGCCACGGTTTATATTTAAATCGCGTGGACTGGTGTTTCTGTAATTAATCTTGATCCGAATGCATTTTTTTCAAAGGTTACGACTGTATCTTTATTCTAAAGTTTTATGGAGATTTTCAACCTTCTACAACAATCTTCAAAAGATTCAACAATCTTTTATAATTCATTGCATTTTTATTCAAGACTTTAAACAAAACGCAGTAGATAAACATTACTCGAATTTATTCATATTTATATCGTGAAAGATATTGTATATACTGAATTGAATACAACATACCTTATTATTTTTAGAACAACTTATTTTCAGACCTAACCCGGAATCTTCCTTATTTACGCCAGAATTCTACTAGTCATCTCCTACATGTATTAATTGACTATTTGAGTAACCAGGTTTTAATTTATAAACTAATATAAACCCCAAAAAAATATTCAGTACGTTCTTAAAAATAATGAGCTTGAAATAAAAACAATACTGTGAAACACAAAGCATGACATTCATAACAATTCTTTCATCCCGCGAAAACACACGAAAATAATTCAAATGTTGATCGAAAAATGTGACATGAAACAAATGTCACGCATCGTTGAATCCTGCAATTGTTAGATCGAGTGATCCAACTGTAACAGATGCGAGGATAGGTACCTCACACCTGCCGCATCCCTAGAGACATATAAACTGCACAATCTTCTGAATCTATACTCTGTAAACGTGAAATCAATACGATCAAACAGGATACCGAATCTCGCGTTTCATTTGTTTTAAATTCGAGTATGTATCACTGAAATGCGCTTTTTCTCCCATCAAGATACAAGTTATTGGTGGATATCAAGTAAAAATATCAATGGATATGACTAATACACAATATAGCTCATCTCAAAGTTACTTTTGGGCTTAAATAAATAAAATACCCAAAAGTCACACATGTCCAAACTACACATTAAGATAAGTCTATGTGTCACGGGTATTAGGGATTGCAAGGGTCTGACTAATTACCATATTCATTCCAAAGAGGTCATAAAAGGAAGCCCGAGGATTTCGAAGGAGCATTTTCTTAGTCTTAAGATTGAGTAAGATTAATTTTAAGAGGGAGTACGAATATTGTACAGGGCTAGGATAAAAACCACCCACAGTGATAATGCCCATAGACCTTATTGATATATTTAAGTCGCTATTTAAGTTCTTCAATGAACTGAAACAGTGTGTAGAGGCACGGCGATCACAACCCTACCATTTGAGAATAGGTGCCTTATTCTATTTATCGTAATCATGTTTTAGCATCTTAATATTTTGTGCAAAGTTTTTTTTTTATATTCGTTTCCCAACGTTTCACGTGGACATTGATATATGTTGTGATAAATGTGTTCCTCGAAGATGGACCGCGCTCGGTGATTTATTCCGGCCATGGCGACACTTGTCACTACCCGTAATATATCGAGCGGTAACACTTGCGTTACTTATTCATTTCCCTTCCCCGTGAATCATGTTTAAACTACATTATGTTTATTGTCGTTTTGGCAAAACGTTGCAATCTTGGAGACAAATTGCTTTCTCATGATCATATTAGTCAGAGTTAGCCGTGAAGTGTGTGTTGGAATAAGAGCGGTATTGAGCGCTTCTCCATTAAAGCAATAACACACATTCTGTTAAAATAACTGCTTATTCTAATAGATGTCGGGAGTTTTAATGGTTCGATTAGTTGACGAACTACTATTTTTTTGTCACTTGGCAATTTAACATACGTTTTTTCTGCTGTGTAGTGTGTGTTTGAATCATGATAATAACAATATTAATAATAGCCCTGAATAACACTCATCCTACTGCTGGGCACGAGTCTGCTCTACTGAAACAGACTGGTTAGGTCACCACGCTGGACTAAGGTGGATTGGCAGATTTCGTATACACTATTAATTCTTATGAAGCCCTTCTCAAGTATGCAAGTTTCGTCACGATCTTTCCTTGACCATTGAGGTATATCATAATAATATCGAAAACACATATTTTTGCACAATTAACATCCATTTGTATTAATTTGCACCCTCCTATTTGTGTGAAATTCCGATTCCGACCCCATTATAAAACGTGTAACTATTTCCGATCACAAACGATTCTGACTCCCCGTCCATCGTCACATTGAGTCCACACGCTGTACTTATCTTTCTTCTTAAAATCCCCGTTGAAAAATAACACTTCTATCCAACTTTGTATAAATTAGCCGTAAACTTTACTGCCGATGATGTCTGCACGGTACCGTGGACGAAGAGATAAATAAAATTGAATGCACTGTCACTGAATTTTGAACTTTACCTCACACGAAATAGAGTGCTGTGAGGATTGATGCCGCACGTCATTTTAAATTAAGCGAGCTGTACACTCGCCCGGTCGAGTGGTCGTTCAAGTGGTTTACCCTCGTGTGAGGCGTAGTCAAGTGGCTTATGAGTAGATCTTGTCGCATAAATTATTTGTTATTTAAAGTGTGTGTTGATTATGAGTTGACACATTGTTTAGAAGATTAGCGAAATGGTGCAATAATTTTAGGTACTTTTCAATCAAGATTACACAGTGTACTATATTTTGATATTATTAATAAGTTACTTGTGGTAATCTGTGTTGTTGTCCATTTTAACACGCTTTTATTAGCTTCAGACGTATGTATGTTGGTATGTTTGTATGTTATGTTTGTATGTTGGTATGTTTGTATGTTGGTAGGTTTGTCTGTAACTTGTCTTTGAACGTGATTTTGACCTACTTCAAAACGTCGGATAAAATCTTGACAGCGCGATGTAGATGTGCCAGTGGCGCCATCTCATGATTTTTTCTTGTCAACTTGTAGCTTAAATGCAATAAAGGTGGCGCTGGTTGTTTTGTTGTGTTATTTTGATACGAGTTTAGAACAAAATAAATAAATATTGTAAAAATTAAAACTTCCTTAAATATTTCATTGAATAATTGTTATAAATTACAAATTTATTACCTACAACTGTTATTAAAATTACTTCAGTAGTAAGGGATGTTCGCAAAACACTTTTTTTACACGCTTTTTTATATTATTTACAATTAGTGGCAGCAATATAATAGAACATTGGATTATAGTCTACATGACACATTAAAATAAAACAAGAAAAAATCAAGAGATGGCGCCACTGGCACATCTACATCGCGATGTCAAGATTCTCCAGCGAATCATTACCTCCGACGCTTTGTATGAACTATGGGTGTTGTACGATTGATCGGGTACAGTTTTACAAATGGCTTGTTAAACAAGCCATTCGTAAAACTTGTTTTTTTCCTACCTCCTTCGTGACATTTTTACGTTTCAGCGAATTTTCCAATCACAAAGATTCGAAAGAAATTTCACTTCAAAAAATTGTAAAAAAAAATAAAAACACAAAGAAAAGAAAATGAAATACACCTTTTTATAGAAAATCAAACTAAAAAATAAAAAATAAATAATAGTTTAAAAAAACTAAAAAACACGCTTTTACATAAAATCCAACTAAAAAATAAAAAATAAATTTTAATGAATTCGAATTAGGAATAGTGTACAAAATTTAAAAATATATATTAATTAAGAATAGTGTAAATAAGAAAAAATATGTATTTTATTGTAAAAAAAGCGTGGGGTGCATGGTGTCAATAGTTATAAAAATATTTTATTGACAGATATGAGTAGAAGGATCATCGTTTTGATAATGTCTTAAAAAGCACCCCACGTTTTTTTACAATAAAATACATATTTTTTCTTATTTACACTATTCTTAATTTATATATATTTTTAAATTTTGTACACTATTCCTAATTCGAATTCATTAAAATTTATTTTTTATTTTTTAGTTGGATTTTATGTAAAAGCGTGTTTTTTAGTTTTTTTAAACTATTATTTTATAAATAGAAATGACTGAACAAAAGACTGGAATCCCAAATATAATTTATATTTTTTAATAAAGCAATATCTAATGCCTTGCCATAATCTTGTATTTTAAAAACTTCAAAACAGAAGCAGTTTCTCATTAACGAGAATCTTTTGTAGTTAACTATTTTAATGTGTCCTTCTCAGAAACAGCATATTCTATAGATTGTTGTTACATCCAGATCCTTTATCTTTTTACTATCATATTAAATTAACATCTCTGCCAATCCTCTGTGGTTATGGCTCCTTGGAAATATGAGTTTAATTCTTAACCCATCATTTTATTTACAATTCATGCATAACCAATAGCGTTAAGCATCTTATACACCAATAGACATGATCGCATGACAGAAGCGAAAATATAACAGAAAACGAATGTATGTGACCATGTCATGCGACTTCGTAGAAGGTGGGTTTTAAACCAGAGCTTTCAGTTGTATTCTCAGCGATGTCGTAAGAGATCGTATAAACGGGGCTTTATGCACAGTCAAGCGACAGACGTTGGTAAAGGCAGCACGACTAATCCCGAGTTAGCAGTGACGAGTGAGTGGCGAGTCAGTCGTCAACTTTTATCGCGACACATCTGCCACGCTCGTAACCCGCGCGTCGCCGCCGCGTTCCGAAAACGCACCGTGCTTTTTATTTGCTCGTATTGTTTTGAGTCGCCACGTTTATTACACGGTTCAATTTGGTCAGACAGACATGGATTGTGTTATTGTTTGGCCAGTTTTTCACACAAAGAGTTAGTCGGCGCGGCAGTTACTATTTAATTTGTACAATCGATTTAAATGCAAACAAACCAACATTTTTATCTGGCAGTCGCGCTTTATCCAACTTTGTCTACAGTATGAATATGTCAGCTGTACCTGGGCGGTGTTACTGACGTGAATTTATCAGGTATAGAGGACGAGTTCATTGAAGGTGGAGATCGCTTACCATTCGCTTTACTTGCTTGGTATCAGTAGAGCCCTATGCTGAAGACAGTTTTGTCTACAGCAAGTATGGTCCAGCTGAACAGGGTTGTTACCCCTGTCTCACGGAAAATCGACATAAAGTACCAGTTTTCAGATACGTTTCGTATGTTAAGTGCGATATCCGGACGCCCAAATCCCCCTCCCTTTCATAAACCCTTAATTTCTCCTTTCCTTCCGGCAATGAATCCATGATTCCCCGAGTATTGTGGATTTTCATGGGCAGTGTAGATCACTTGCCATTAGATGAGCCAATTGCTCGTTGCCAGCCTCTGCTATAAAAAACAAACTGGATGAATGAATGTATTAAGTTACTATTGTTTTTGAAAATTTCGTTGTCGATTAACCTGCAGCACTTTATTCAACAATATAACGTACTGGGATAACAACTTCATTCTTCTTTTGCTCCAGACAAATACTCTAAAATTTCAAGTATTTTTTGTATCATAAAATAACCTTTTATGAAATGTTTATTAGTTCAGAAGCTCCTATACATTTAGAACGCGTGCCGTGAAATCCAATGCTTCTGACAAACACAGACGTCCATTCAGTTCGGATCTATTGTGTTCCTCTAAACAAGGTCCAACAATATGAATTCCTAGAGTTATGTGAAACCGAAAGTATTTGTTGGTCAAATAACATTCAAAGAGCGACGTTGTGAGTGGTAGCTATGTGAAGTGTCACCTCACACCTGCCTCTCCGCGTTGTAGATGAAGCTATGCTATATGACGGAGAGGTTTCAACTTAAACTTATTGCTAAGGAATTTACCTCGGCTTAATACTTATTTGGGACCTTTTGACATTGCACAATATAACTTGATTTGGTTTGTCGTCTATTGCCGTGTAAGTGAATGTTTTTTTTCTATACCCTGCTAGGCTTTAGACTGTCCATTATGATATGGGATGGTGCTAGATAGTTCCACTCGCATTATTCTTTAAAAAACCCCTTTGTTTATTTTTTGCAACACCCATAAGTGAATTGATTATAGTTTAAACTGGTATATTAAGTAATATATAAAGTGATTTAAATAAAACGATAATTAACAAATTAGAATGAACCTAAGTTTCTGTAGCTACCTTCCTACTGCATCATTAGACTCTGATAACCTTCTGTAATTAGATATTAATTGTTTACATGTTTGGAACAGGTATGCTGATAAGATTCTTATTACTGACATTATTTCACTGCGACTAGCATAGCTTCGCTCATGTAGGCCAGCGTGTTAAACAGTCCATAGAAACGGACAATAAAAACAAAAACTGTGACGGACAGACGAGAATGCCGACACTTGACACCTGTACTTGTAAATCGTTATAAATACAATATAAAATGACACCTTCTACAACCAATATCCAACCTTAAAACTTCGGTGTACAGTTGAAAATATATGGCGAAGTTTCGATGCTATTGTATGGAAACATGGTTGAGGTTGTCGTTCCGATCTGCCAGTTGCAAGAGCAGAGTTAGGTCTGCTCTGAATACCAGAGATACTTGGAGGTGCACACTGCATATTGCATACCTCTTGTGTATTAGAGTATTATTTAGTTTACTCGTGTATTTACTATTAATGTATATTTAAAACGACATTGAAATGTGTCATCACTGTTTTAACTTGCGATAAAAAGAAGGCAAGGTAGTCCCTCGTATATGAGAGGCCGTCTGGGTTGTTACCACCGCTTTCTCTATTTCCGCGGCCAAGCAACAGTGTGTAAGCACTGTTGTGTTTCGGTTTGAAGGACATTGAAGCCAGTGAAATTACTGGGCATTATGAGACTTAACATCTTATGTCTCGGGGTGAAGAGCGCACTCCTTTTTTAAGTCGGATAAAAAAGTTACTCTCAAACATAATTTGTACGGACTAGGAGATACATAATTTTATGATCCATTTCTCACAATTACCACTGCTATAATAATCTTTTACGAGACCATATCGAAGTCAATCTCCGACAACAATGTTGTTTTATGTGACAAGACATATCAAATCTGCTTCGTAAACTCACTGTTTTTGGCCGTACAAACTGCTTTTCGTTTGTCCTTAAATGGGTCGTAAAGAACCGCATATTCTGCGTTAATACTGAGACAGATTTATTCATTCTTTGTATGCTTCAAAGAAGACAAGACTTTAGTATTTGTTATAACAGTATGTACTTTGTATTATTTCAGACTGTGGTATGACTTTTAAGATGACCTATATACAAAAAGAATAAGGATCTCAGATGGCTTTATCAACTTTAACGAACTATAAGATACATACGCATTCAGGCCTGTAATCCCAGAAGGGGTAGGCAGAGGTGTCACCTGTACACCCGCATTTCGCCGAGCTTATTTCCGTCCCATGATGTGATATAGGGCAAGCCTATCGACATACCAGGCACAATTCTAGACTCCGGGCTGATATTGAGCAATTCGTGATAGAAAAATCCAATATACTTTACCTGACACGGGGATCGAATTCGAGACCTCAGCACAGCAGTCCTATCGCATTACAACTGCGCCACCAAGGACGTCATAAGATAATTAGATAAGATTAACTTTAAATCACACCAACGTATAATTCGTTCTCCATTACCATTTTAAATAGTTTTAATTTAATCACATATTTTCATACAATTCCAATGATACCCATTGCTTGTTTCCCAAAGAGGTAGATAGAGATAGCAATTTTAAACTTGACACGATCCTTTCACACCTGTTTTGACTCATTCACTCTCATTACATTCAACCATATTTTTAACACTTAAATAATGTTACACATTGAAATAAAACTGATTTTATCGTGGTTTATTATTAATTTTGGTCCCAACGTTTCGAAAGCTTTTCATTTCGTCATTTTTCACTGCGCTGTCTATACAGTGTATTGCAGTACAGTTATAAAACGTTAATAAATCTGAGACAGGAATATCGCTATTTACGCTTCTCCAATAAAATATTTTTGATATTTATTACCCGACGGCACTATATACCCGGCACTGCAGTAGAGTTCATTCATACTACCTGAAAACAATGCAATCTAGCACCGTACGTTTCCAGCGTTCATTTATACCACACACGTGTTAGCTCTGGAATGAACTCCCTGCCTCGGTGTTTCCCGAGCGCTATGACATGTCCTTCTTTAAACGAGGCTTTAAAAGAATATTCCCTTAACGGTAGTCAGCGGCTTAGCTGTGTCCTTGGCATTGCCGATGTCTATGAGCGGCGGTGATCGCGTACCATCAGGCGGGCCGATTTCTCGTCTGCCTATTAAGGCGATTAAAAAAATACTTGTGTGAGCAAGATGTTTTTCATTATTTTCATAATTTGATACGATTTCATTGCAACGATGCTTAAAATGTCAACATCCAAACTACTTTATTAACTCACAAACACAAACATTTTTGAAAAAGAACTCCTAAATTTTTTATAATATCTATTTCCCGCTTTCGTAGCAAGACGTGTCCGCTTCACCGGAAATGCGATACCGTCGGACGTCGAAGCCTGCGGTACAGTGCCTGCGGAGTCCCGCCGTGTCCCGCCCGTAGTCGCCTGTCCACGTTCTCTCCCGCCCGTCCCCGCTACCCCGCTACTCTCCGCTCCGTCCCGCCGATGACACATTTCACGCTCAACAATTTTCACTTTACCGACGATTTTAAATCACACAGCACCTCGAGAGTTGACTTCGAAGGAAATTACTTTTTGTACTAGCTATATGAACAATATAAAATATAAAATGTTTCTAGTACTGTTTTATATAGTCATTTCACATCAAAGTCTCTGATTTACTATAATATTTATTAAAATGGGTCTTAATCGCGTAGTATTTAATAATATAAATAACTATTTATTTATTTCTTTCCCAACGTTTCGACCATGTTTACATCTGCCGTGGTCATGAGTATCAAACATCTTCAAATATTACGCGATTAAAACCTCACTAAATTATATGGTTACATACTGATGCTCATCAGTAGGATACAAACAATTTAAATAAATAAATCTATTTTGGTCAAATTAGTTTATAACAATGATGTACCAGCTGCATCTTGTTCACTTTTAATAACCATTACACGGTACATGTCCATCAACTGATTTTAATTGTGCGTTAAGCTACCACGAGGTGACGAGCAGTGTGGCCAGATTTATTTGGATCAGAGCGGAAGTTTTTAGATATAGGTATATAAATATTGAAATAAAAAAGTGGAAGTAGTATGATAAAAGCGAGAGATTTTTTATTTATTTCCACATTTATACATATATGCATCAATTATAGGTTTATACTCAATACAAAGTGTAGACAATGCTAAATTAAAAGAGAAATAATTAAAATTTCAAATTATTATGTACATTATTAACATAATTTTTATAAGGTAATGAATATGTACAAACGTGTGATAATAAAATCAAATCATAAAGTAATCATTAATTGTTTTTTATAAATACTGCAAAAATTATTGACGGAATTTTCTAAATCGTATCGATCAATCGAAAGAAAGATCGTCATTATGACACGCGGGACTTTCATATTGTCCCACAAAAATCGGGACGTCTGGCCACACTGGTAAAGAGCTATATTTAGAATGCATCTTTACTTTACGAGCACCGTATATCACCAGCGTCTCGCTTCACACTTCACACGAGACACTGCAATCAATTGACACGTGCGCCTTACTTATAACTTCTTATTTGTGAGAACTGACTCCAGCATACATACTTTAGTATCAAATTGTACCATAATAAAAAGGAAAGTATGATATTGAAAGTAAGGAAATAATTGAGTCCCAAGAAAATGTCCCAAATGCATGTGTTAGAAATTTAGGGGATGACCTTTAAATAAAATCCCACAACAACAACAACAGTAACAGACTGTAAAACATTAATTAGCTCCGAGTTTGTAAATAATCGAATTCTAAAAAATAACTAAATGATAATTAGAGTTAATGGACGTCTTAGTGTGAGGGTTAGTTGCATATATTCAGCATCTAGTATTTTAGTGCGAACAGACAATTTTAATAAATTATATGCATAATATAAATATAGTAAGGCACCAATGATCCAACCATTATTATTTTCTTCAAATTCAAATCCAACAAGCATATTTCAATACAAAAATATCAGCGATAGAATGCTCAAGAATCGAACTCAAAAACTCACGATACATAAACAACCATGAAACTATCCATTCGATTAGAAATTTCACTTACCCCAAAATTAAAGCCCGAGGGAGAGCATTCAATTTGGAAGCCATTTCGCATATGAAATAGAAGATAAATCGCCGAGATGCCGCGACTTGGCGAGAGTTTACACGAGTTCACATGGCCGCGTGTAACTAATCGGAGCTTTGATCTGCCGACATCATCAAATCTGGTTCGGTTTAGACAACAATTCATTTAGCGATAACCTGTAGGGGGACGTCGTGGGAGGATGTTGCGGGATAGTCTTGTATTGGAAAATTTTAGAAAGTTCAAATATCATCAACATATTCTAATTAAAAATAGATCAAGGTGACCTTGGTCTATTTTTGCTACAAATATCATGTAACTCTTTGGGTACCTGTTTATTAATTATTGTAATTAATTGTTACATTTAAGTTACATTGATATACTATGTAGTGCCTATTATATGTATTGGTGTAAACAATTGTTGGTGGCCAAATAAATAATATAAAAATAAAATAAATACTAAGCTAATTGCCAAAAACCCCAAACATTAGTATAAAGCTGAATTACTGTGCCTACTTTCCTACTCCATCACCAGAGCCTAATTATCATCTCTAAGCCTAGTCATTGAAACTTATTCGATGAACCTAAATATATACTATTAACTATAGAAGAGTTGGAAGCTGCAGACATAGACAGACAGATCGACCCAGCTAGGAACATTCTTGAGGAAATTAGCTATTCAATAAAAAAATATATTCTAATCGTATATTTGTTAAAGCGATGCGTTGCCGTAGGCAGACTATGGGGTGAAACTTATAACCTAACTAGTCGAGGATAAAAACATATAAAATGCTTGTTTGTAACTTTATTCTACTAGATTTTATCATCTCTGACACCTTGTTCAAACACTTCATCAGGATTTTAATACACCTGAGGAAAAATCCTCGAGTGCTGTGTTAAGATGGTGTCCCTACAGCTGATATTTTAACGCTCCCAAGACATATTAATCCTCATTAAGCTCGATAAATATTTCAGCTCAGTTCGCTCGCTCGTTGCCCTCGGAGGGGTACAGGGCGTTCAGGGGGACGCTTAAGTGTTACTTAACGAAAAACTCTTTGAAACGCGACCCAGCTTGGTAATGTTAAATCATAAAATTTAAAATCATTCGAAATATTAGTTTGATATCAAACTGTGCCGTTTAAACAAATATTGGAATCTCTAAAAGCCTTAATCAAGTATCCTTTTTGCCTGATTAATTTTGACAAACTACATAGACTGAGAAATTAATAGATTTTAGATTGTATTCTATACCTCTCTTTAGTTCGGCAACACGTTTACAAATCTTCTGGTATTTTCGGTGTTCATTAGCTACGGAAATCACTTACCTCCAAATGCAACACGTTTAGCTATAAAAATGGTACATCAGTCTATTTAGTTCAACTGCTCGGGCACAATACCGCGCTGAACATGGTGTTATAATTTCTGTATGCACAATGAATTACAATTTATGTAAGACTAGTATACAAAGCCGTCTTCATTTACGAATAAAGCGCCAGTATATTCAAGTTAAAACGTGTTACTTATTTAATTTTGTTGTAAATGAACTTGAAGTTAATAAGATTAACATTTAATAATATAAACAAATAAGCAGCGATGGCGCAACGGAAAGTGGTACGGACTGTCGAGACGAAAGTCGCAGCTTCGAAGCTTTGAAGCTTTTTATGTTCTTAAGCATGTTAGAAACAAAAATTTTCGTAGTTTCCTACGATATGGTAGGAACTATGGTAGGAAAAGGAAGGAGCGAGAGGCTCCAAACAGCAGTGCATAAGCATTACTATGTTTCAATTTAAAGGACATTGAAGCCAGTGAAATTACGGGTTTTATGAAACCTATTTCAATGAAGTCTGAAGACTTAATTTAAAAAATGCATAAATACAAGAACTTTTAATGCCCCTTAAAGCTAAATACCAACATTTAATCTAATTTTGTAAAATGTTTAGCAATGTATCTTCTACAACAACTCCTAATTCGAGTTTATATAGCTGATTACGCATAAATAACTGTTGTAAAACAAATTGTTACACCTCCCTCCACTCCCCACCCCCCTCAACCTCCCCAACAGGACCATTAGCCGCGGGATGGCATTATTAATGGACACTAATGTATATCTTTCTATTTTAAATTTACAATTAAAACGTAAACTTAATTTTGTTGTTTAAGGCAATTTATTTGATAAAGTTTTCTAAGTATAGAGTTGTCTGTAATATATGATCAAATCATTGTCTGTAAATGAAGTGACCTCCCTACAACCAATGTATATGAACGGCAGAGCTACGCTGTAGACACATTTGTGCACTCAAATACTTTTTGATTTTCTGTAGCCAATAACTGAAATTTCTTACATTGTATTTTAAGTCATATATTTTTGTTTCAGGTACGTTTGTGTAAATATTATGGATCGTCAATAATTTTCACGTAAGTAATTAAACATATAATGTTATTAAATACATCTGTACTGGGATTTGTAAATAGTTAAACAGATTATGTTTAAGCATAGTTATGAACTATTACAATTAAATGCCCGGATAGACACCATACACATGGTGTCAAAACCCGCCACAGTGATCCACACACCTTGAGTGGATCGCGTTCCAGGATCAGTCAGTGTATATCCGGTTCTCCAGAGGGGCTTGCGACAGGACTTGGTGGTTGGTTGGGGCGGGTATAGGGGTGCATCCTCGTATCCCTGTGCCTGCATCGGTGATCCGCCTGTCCTGTCACAGGCTCCTCGATTTACTTTTTCCCTCTTTGGAGTGTAAAGAAGCATTTATACCGGCCCGCATGATTCTGGTGACCACCGATTAACTCATTGTTCGTCGATAGTCGCTGGTATTTTTAGAGACTGCGCTTAACATCAGGGCATAGTGCAGTCGCTTTGTCGTCAGTTATGGTTTTGGATGAAATTTGGCACACCGGTAGACCAAGACCTGAATTAGACATAGGCTACTTTTTATCCCGCAAAAGGCCATTTACGCGGGCAAAGCCGCGGCCACCAGCTAGTAAATTATAATACAACAAACGAGCAATCTTAGCACAATCGCATCATATATCCTCCAGCTTAACAACGTACCGTCGAAAACACTAAATACATCTTAAACTAACTATTATAAATTCAATTACGGGCCCAAGGCGTAGACAATTTGCGGAGTTTGCGGGGGTGGGTGCGGCTCACGGGGAGGTATGGGGGTGCGTGTAGGGGTGCTTCTAAACATATTCCGGGCACTCCGGGTATAAGTCAGGGTAATCCGACCGCTGGCCCTTTATTGTAAGAATATCAGACGACCGCTGTGAACACCGACTTGAGGCTTATTTGCTGGTACTACCTATTTATGTGATGACACGATTTGTTTCTCATGAATTAGACAGCCACTGGGCGCAGTGTTTGTGTGAGCCACAAATACGTGTTTCGGGTCTGGGTGTTGTGGGACCGGAAATCCCTCGTAGTTCTTGATACCCACGATACAGGTTTAACCTAAGGGTGTGAGCAGGAAGACGTAAGATGCTAACTCACATAATGCCCAGTAATTTCACTGGCTTTAAACCAAATTTAAATAATTTGTTATGTAAATTGGATCATATTTATGTCAATATTTTTTTTAACTATATTATATTTACATCGTCGTGTCTATCATTTCGTGGCTAGTCATAAGAAGAAATGCCGAATCAAACTCATGGGTTATTGCCTCTTGTCCTTTTTTCTTTCTTCTTTCATTCTTCTATTTTGCTTTGATATTCACAGAGTTAATTTTTTAAAGCCCAAGTCCGTAGTTATCGCAATGGTCACAAAAGCAAAGCGTCTTTGTAGAGTTGTGATAAAGGCACTAGTGACGTCACAAACCCGGATCGAGTTACGACCGGTGTCATTTTTGTGAGTTTATTACTGTGTAAGTTTATATGGGCATTGTTACCCTTTGTTTGTAGTTACGGGGGTCAAATCACCTTGGAAGACATTAGCGAAACTAAATTATTTGTAGTAGGGTGCAATTTCATTCTTATTCAAGTTGCAAAGTAATCAAGGTTTAATAAGTCTATTAACTTTTGAATACTTGTTTTACTGCCTCATTACTTTTTAGTTAGACTGCTTCGGTGGCGTAGTTTCTGGGTTGGATCTCCGGGTCGGGTAAACGATATTGGGTTTTTCTATCACGAAATGCTCAGATAGGCGTGGGGTCTGGAATTGTGCCTGGTATAAAGGCTCGATTATCACACCATAGGCCGAAAATACGCTCTGTGAAATGTGGGTATACTATGATATATAGTTACACCTCTGCCTATCTCTTAGAGGATTACAGGCGTGAGTGCGTATGTATTTATGTACTAGTTTTAAACATCATTTAATACAACAATTCACTTAAAACTTTAAGTACTAAAGATTTCATATAATGATACTTACTTTAGAAGTTTTTACTGAATAGAAGACAACCAAAATATTGTTTCCACATGATTTTTCAGACAGATACATGTAAATAACATGAAATAATGTGAAATAACCTCATGGTAAAATTCTCAAAGTAAACTTAGTTTATTTCCGTCTCATGATATGAGGATGCGACGTCACATAGCTGGCAAACTGATCCCCAAATCCAGCACAAATTTCAATCAAAAGGGAACCCTAGATATCGCTTCTTTACGAGAACATCGTCGTGTTATCGTAAATGTTCGAGAAATTTGAATTATACTTGTTCTCGCAAAATTTGATATGTAAATATAGGAAAACGCAACATACTTTTATTGCTTGACTTAGAGATCGAATACAGGATTTCATGAATTCATATGCTGAGAACGTTGCCACTTTGTGTGAAAAATCAAAGTCATTACATCAAAGTATTGAAATAAATCTAATTTAAAGCGATGTTATCGCGGTTTTTTTATTTTAATTTTGGTCCTGACTTTTCAGCCTTCGTGGTCACGAGGTGGTGTAACATTCCCGTAAACGTAAGAAATCATTATAACGAATAATGTTTCATATCAAGCTACAAACGTACCAGCAGTAACCATAAACACATTAATTCCACTTGCATACATTACTTGCACAACGTCCACCCGGCCATTGTTGACACTTGCTAGCTAATCCGCGCTGCGGCCGGATTAACCGGCTAATGCCCGTCGCCGGACTGGCCGGTCACCGGCGCAGCCGGAGGTAATTACCTACCGTAGTGGATATATGCTATTAGTGGATGTGTAGGGTTGATTAACGGTGCCTTGGTTTGAGGAAACATCGGATGGACAATCATGGCTTCTATCTAGCGTAGTAAATAATAATATTTAAAATTGGTTTTCACAAATTTTTTACGAAGTCTGCCAGTCTCTGTAGCGCAGTGGGTTAGTAGTCGGCTGCGAAGCGAGAGGCCGCACCGAGACAAATGTTTGTGTGAACCATAAATATTTGTTTTGGGTCTGGGTGTTGTGGGTCCGTAAGTCCTTCGTAGTTTCGGATACCTACCATACAGGTTAACCTAATATAGGATCAGGACTAAGTGTGTGATTGTTAGGTGTATTTATTTATTAACACTATAAAAATAGCGATACCGAGCTACCCTTCCACGTAGTACAGTTTTATGACGTTTTTAAATGAATATAACAAGAGTACGTGCGCTTTAAGCCACGTTTTCCATATCAAAGCCGCGTCGCCATTGTGCGCACTAAGACGATACACTGCTACTGTGGAAGACTCGCTTATATTGTGGACATGGCACGGCGTAAGTTTAAGTTAGCAGCGGGCGGATTGGCGAGAAATGTTTTTTTATTTGACGAGAAGAGCAAGACGCTCGCCTGATGGTAAGTGCCAGTCGCCACGCCTACCCATAAACAGAGGAAACATCACACAGACCTTTGAATTACAAAGCAGTGCATGGCACTGAACTGTGCTCGTCATCCCGAGACATAAGATGTTAAGTCTCATAATGCCCAGTAATTTTACTGGCTCCAATGTCCTTCGAACCGAAACACAACAATGCTTACACACTGTTGCTTGGCGGCAGAAATATACAAAATGTTTTAAAATTGCAACTTTAATATTGGTGTTCTGGGTCTATGTACAAATACACATGAACTTTGAAACTTTGGTGGATAGGCAGTCATTTTGTAAGCTTTGTTGAGTAGAATTGTGAATGAATTTTTGAACAAAATGCCCGTGAATTGATTTTGATTAGAAGTTTTTCCGATGTGGCGATTGGCCCACCAATTATGCACTCTACCTACATCTTCCGAGATACAACTGTAATATTATTTTATGAAGAAAAACGAATTCTTCTTGCAGTTGTAATAAATCACGCTCGCTATTTCACACAGATCTGTTTTTAATGTTATTTTGTTTAAGGACGTCGCCAAACTCCAAGAAATAAAATAAACACCCCTTTCGCTAACACCATTTTGAAGGGGTTGCAAGGGTCGACCTAACGACGACTCACTGTGTTAACTGTCCTCATCTAGCCATAACCATAAATAAACACGATATAAAATACAAAGTAGCTCCAAAGACGTTATAAACACCAAACTGCACACCGCGTTTCGAGATCCATTAATTACATTAAAGCACATTACTTACAAGGTGGTAGGTCCCTCATATGCGAGAGGCTGTCTGGGTTGGTACCACCGCTTTGTCTATTTCTGCCGCCAAGCAACAGTGTGTAAGTACCGCTGTGTTTCGGTTTGAAGGACATGGAAGCCAGTGATATTACTGGGCATTATGAGACAACATCTTATGTCTCGGGGTGACGAGCGCAGTTCAGTGCCATGCAGTGCTTTGTTATTCAAAGTTCTGTGTGTTGTTGTTTCTGTTTATGGGCAACCATCAGGCAAGCGTCTTGCTCGTCTCGTCATTCAAAAAATTAAAAAATAATACATACACTCAGAATAACAGTTATCTTTGTTAAGTAGTAAATTATATGCGTTAATACGCACATATCGTCAAAATTTAGTAAAATATTCTATTACAATTATTGCTATTCTAGTTCCATGCACTCACTCGCTTACATTATCACCGCGCCCGATCCACTCGACGTTGCTTCTATTGTAATGGGATCCGGCAGGATTGCGAGCGGGACGTGCACGGGCCACTTACCACTGCGTCTCAATATAATGACATTATAGAATATCATCGCCACTGTACTGAATCTCTCAAACAGTAACAATCGCTTTTGTTTGGTTCATTGATATTGACAGGAGAAAGATCGGTGTGATAATCAATGGCAGATAGCAACTGTATACTTATTTAAAAACTTTAATTCGGTCTGATATAAAATAAATGCCTTTGAAACCTTTGAAATTCTTATGCAGTAGTCCCAATTATTTGGGATTTCTCACAATGTTCCTCATTTAAATATTAGCTTAATAATAATACCAGCCCTGTATTATACTATCCCACTGCTGGGCACGGGCCTTGTCCACTAATTAGAGGAGTAAGGTTTTAGTCCACCACTCTGGCCTAATACGAATTGACGAATTTACATTAACTTACTCTGTTTAAAATAATGTAGGTACCTGAAATATTTGTTTGTTATGTATTCAACAGATTATACAAAGCCGCAGCTATAATGAACAGCTGTAGACACAATTGTCGGTACGATCTCATAATTCAATTCAATAATATGCTGCCATGCGACTTTTCTCGTGCGAGTTTTACGACATCCGCAGAAGGATATGGAGGGGTTATTCTTATGTAGGAACGTGTGCATTGTCGAACGCGACGCAGTCATTTTTATTCCAGATAGTTTGCAATACGAATGTATAAATTAAATACTTATTACAGTAATAAGGAATATTGTACACTTATTACAATAATAGTAATATTATATATCAATAACAAGGAAGTAAATATAATAGACAATCTATACATATATTATATCTATACATAGTTACTTGTCCTGATTGACTGATTGATTCATCAACGCAGAACCTAAACCGCGGGGTTTAACTTGAAATTATCAGTTAATGCTTTTTATGTTGTAAGCATCTACTAAGTAATGATTTTTGGAAATTTTACCCCTAGGGGGTTAAATAAGGAATGAACGTTTGTTTGTATACCAAAATACGAAGATGGCGAAACTGCAATTTTTTTTCCTCCATTGATGATGTTTCGGTAATACGAAACTGCTGTAACGCCAACTAATTGTGATAGATTGTAAATTATTATTGCAGGGCAATAATGATAGCAGATTTATTAATAACACTACCCCATTGTCCGGCATTGGCCTTCTCTACGAAAAAGAGCAGTAAAGCTTTAGTGCACCACGCTGACTTATTGCGGGTGAATACATTAAAATGTCGTCCTTAATGTAAAGTCTAAGAAACTTATAGGACCAGATCATTTTTCAGTGTTAAAATAGAATTACACGTGTCAACACAAAACCAGAATATATATTATTTAATTTCATGAGACGTGGATATATCGGACTGTCATTAGTGTACTAGGAAATATAAATAAAAGCATTCGTTTGCGGAAATCGAACGTTGGCTAATCGATGTCGCTTGCTGCTGAAACGATAAACACAGTCCGCATTCTCGATACATCGATAACTTATCGATTCTTAGATGTACATAATCGGCTGCAGAAGTATCGCTCTAGACTTGGTCATGATTACTAACCAAGCCAGTGCGCTTAGTAACGAATATCTGGATCGAATCGTACTATAAAATGTAGCTCTAATTGATTTAAAAAAAACTGCATGATGCCGAAAGAGCTATGACAATTAATCACTAATACATTTCCTTAGTGGAGATGACCTTACTACACATAAACATGTAAAAGTTGGGATGTTTGTGAGTTTGAGAATTTGGATGATGGTTAATTAGTCACGCCTTAACGGCTGATTGGTTTTGGATGAAATTTGACACATAGGTAGACCATGATCTGGATAAGGACATAGGCTACTTTTATACCGCAAGAGGCCGTTCACGCGGTGGGCAAAAGCTTGTCATTTAAAAAAATATAATTTGACAATAAGTGCAGCCACAGCGTCCACGGGAGTATGGCTAAGTGCCTCTTAGAGAGTTGGATTTACTAGACGTTGTCAATTTTCAGTACAAACGGGCTTTCAAATTGGAATTGGAATTCAAAAAAATTACATTAAGCACAACAAAAAAGGTGTATATATGTGGACTTAATGAACGATAGAATTTTAGTGTATACTATATTAAATTACAAAATAAGGCTTTTACTTAAATGAAATGCAAGATTTTAGAAGTTTCAAACCTAACATGAATAGAAAATTGCATTCATTTGTTCACAAATAAAGACAAGATACGAACCTAAATGTACCAATTTTATGCAGCGATATATTTAAGCGTTATCAATACATTTAACGTTTGGAAAGCGTTACAGCGTATAAACAGTATCATTTCACCGCACGCTTGCGAAACAATCTCCATAGACTTTATGTCGACAGATACGCCGATAACGAGAATTGGCGCCGCGGTTTCTAAGTACGCCGATCTGCAGACAGATTATTTTGAATCTAGATGCAGAAAGCTCTAATTTATGTGCCCAGATGTGATCGTAGGACTGGCTGGTCCCCCCTCCCCTCGACCGACGGCCCATAATTGCTCCACTAACTTATTTATTTTTCATTGAGACTTATAATTAACTGTTGGAAAGCTGTTATTAGTTGCTCTGCGTATACCACAGTGTACTGGACTGCAGTGAGTCAAATCAATTCAAATGGAATGTATTCCCTTTGACATTTCAACGTCTGTAGCTGTCGCTTCAAAGAGCAACGAACTTAATTACTGAATGAATATTTAAAAATGCATGCAACAGTGTTTATTTTAGATCATTAATGCAACTTTAAAAAAAAGGCATCGTAAGCTCAGCGGGAAATGGTACGGATTGACGCGACGAGAGTTGGAGGTCGAAACCAAGCCCAAGTGCAGCTCCGACTTTTTAAAATTATATTTATTTTTGAAACGTGGATGCCTAGAAATTTCGTAGGTATTGTAATACTGCCAACCCGTATTGAGCCAGCGTGGTTGACTAAGGCCTAACATACATACATTTACAGAAAGATTGAGGTCACACTTTTAAAACGACACTTATTAATGTTGAATATGCTGTGGTAATGAATATTTTCAATCCGCACTATTTTCTTCCCTTTGTAAAGTTATTTCTTTCGTAGATTCGAGGTTTTCACTCTGTAGCGACGATATTTAAAAGGTCGCCCATGCATAGTTAGACGTGAGGAAAATGTAGACAAGTGAAGCGAAATATTTAGCTATTTCTTTCAATAAAAGATAAAAATAAGGAATGCAATTCAAATGGAATATTGAAAACGCCACGTACACAGACGGAATGCAAAACAAATAAGACAAATTGGTAAATTCCATAAAACAATAAACGAATTAAGGATATTCTGCAATTTGTAGCACAATAGAAAGAAAGAAAGAAGTACATACATCTACTATCTATTTTACAATTACAATTTCAAATATAAACATGTACCTATTTATTGTACAGATTGTATCATTCAAGGGCTGAATTGTAATAATATACAATTTAATGTTACAAGTTGGCAACATCACGTTATCTTGATTTATTCTGATCGATATAAGATTAACAACATACAAAGCTAATGATTGGATAAATTATATTTTAAATCAAGTTTATATTAGTTTAAAAGAATGCATTCCGTGAGGGCAGGCAGGGACTATTAAATACCATAAACTACGATCCAGACATCGCTTTGTGTAGACTTTAAATTACCTATTTGGGATGCCAACTTGCTCGCGCTTGATGTTGTTCAACCTGTTAACAACTGAGCTATAAATTAATTATGCAGCATCCAGTAATATTGTGTACAATCTATAGTGTTTGGGATTGGGTTTGATTGTATCCAAAGTGGGATCTAACGTTTATTAAAATGTCCCAGCACATAACTATGTTAACTATAGTTGCGGCATCCCGCAGTTGATCCATGATAATGGACACAGGTTATTAAGCTGACATTATTATCATGTTGGAGTCTGAAGAATTTGGAAGAAATGCCGAATAGTCTTAACCATCCTTTAAGACAGATAGGAAACTTGACAAAGTCATAATCAACGGTCTTTTCTCCCGATATCTGCAGCAGTATATAAGACCACTCTCGAATATATACCAGAATTCATCTTCTGCCTTAGCCAAACACTTCAGCTGAGCAGAACTTTCAGAAGCAGAAAGAAAAATGTTATTTTACTCAGTTTCGGGAAGCTACATGCAGTTTTCGAATCGTCGATTCCTCAGTGTTTAAAAACCAAAGTGTTTAACCATTATCTTATGACAGCATTAGCCATCTCTAGTAATAAGGATTAGGCTCTAGTCCATATCATCGCATTGCTAGTTTGTAGGCTTTCATATGGAGAATTCTGAGGCATGCAGGTTTTCCTCAAAATGTTTTGTTTCGCCATTAAAAAGAACGTAATTGGACAATTAAAATGAAGCCATCTTCAAAACTGTGCGTATATATTGAAGTTGAAGTCTTTCTGATACCACCACCCTCGAGTCGGCTTACTCATGTTATAAATAAACGAGCTGCAGCGTTGCATTACTATTTTCATGTATCATTTAAACCGAGAAAATTCTATAGATGCTTCGTTATAGGTCTGTTTAAAATGCGCTGTGTGTTCATACATATTAATTGTAGGTTTCTATCGGGCCCGCAATGATACCGTACTTATGAAGACATTCCGACGGAGCCACGCCTTCCTCACGTACACATGCCTCACGGCAGGAGCAGTAGCGGTGCTATAATAATAGTTTTACTCCTCAATTATAACTCATTACATTATATTGTATCTTATAAACATTAATTTTATTACGTTATCGATCTAATGCACGATAAAGTTTAAAAACTATTCTTAAATTATAAAATTAGATTGACTGTTTTTTTTTAGTTTGATACTATAGATGTAAGCTTTATCTTTCGGGATGAAAGTAATTTAAGAGAATAAGAACTGCAGACACTATTTATCTAGAGAATGAATCGATTGACCGGATTAGTTCTACTATCTCTTAGAAAACCGACGTGAACAATTTTTTTTTTTTTTTTTTTTTTTATCCTGGCTCGGCAAAGTGACTACACTACACCTGATGGTAAGTGTAGCGCAATCCAAGAATAGTGTCGACCAACGATAAACAACGAGTCCATCGTAGGTCGGCAAGATCATGCCGGCCTGTCAAAGGGCCAAGGTGGAGGGGAAGGAAAAGGGATGGGAAAAGGGTTAGGATCAGGGGGCAAGCCCCCTGGGGAGAACCGGATATACACTGGCTGACCCTGGAACGCGACCCACACAAGGCGGGCCACTATGGCAGGTTTTAGCACCAGTGTACGGTGGTCGCTATCCGGTCGGATACAAGTATCCTCCCACCAGCAAATTCAGCTTACTGTTGCATTTTGTGGGGTGAGTGTGGTTATTGGTGGTCCCCGATTCCCCTTCCTCTTCCTACATTAATTTCCTTTAACCTCGGCAACACAGACATAATTTTTCGGGTATTGTTCACGAACGGCAAAGATCACTTACCATCAGGTGACCCATTTGAGCATTTGCTGACTTCTAGTTTAAAAAGGTATTAAAATATATTTACCTAGGCGGAGGTGTGAGCAAACATTATTATAATAGACACAAAATAACGTTACAGTCCATATTGTGAACACCTTCATATCAGACGATTGTATGTGGTGTAAAACAATAGTACTGCGAACAATCATTTGTGCGATTATTGCAACACTTGCTACAAATGCATACAACCTGCACACCTCTATTAGTTTAAGCAATAGCATGTTAAGGCTGTGTTCCACCAGAGACAAGCGAGGAAATTAAGCGGTGCGAGGCGACGCAGCGTAAAGCTGTAAAACGATGTTGCTTTTCGTACCACGTCTGTACAGTAGCTAACTCTTTTTACTACTACTGTGTGAGGTAGACATAACCTCATGCACATCCCTCGCATACATTCCTCGCTCACGTTCGTCGTACCTAGAATGTGCTTAATGCATTTGCTTTTCATTCAATCCCGAGACCGTTAGCTGCGATTAATGTAGAATAAACACAGCGACATCTAGTGACAATAATAACAACGTAGACTGATTACCATTGCGGTGCGTATACATTTTAAACAGTGCGTTACTACAATATTACGTTCAATCGCGGCACTTGATATGAGTCTAGATGTGAAGTTTAAAGTATCCATGGTCTGTGGTCACACACATCTTATTATCGATTGTTTTGTATTTATAAAAACTTCGCTACGCTATCAGTTATGTTGAGTGAGGCTAGAAAAATTAAACGGTTCTATTGGTCGGTGTCAAACATCTCTCGCTATCCTCGCATAGCTCTAGTGGAAACGCAGCCTTATTGGTACCAAGCCAGTTTGAATGCACCATGTCAGTACACGCCCAAACTAATTGTCAGTTTATATTGATGAACTCTAAATAATATGTTGGTTATGAAGACATTCCATTTTTGTGACGCAAACTGTAGGAATAAGCGTTGTAAAAATAATAATAATGTCAGCTCTATATTATGTTGTCCCACTGCTGGGCTTGGACTTCCTCTGTGAAAAAAAAGAGTTACGCGACTCAAAGGGTAGGCTTCACGAGTCCAAATTCTTATACAAGTTTCATAGATAAATAAAATAAACAAATACACCAAACAGTCACATACATAATCCTGAGCCCAGTAGTATACCCTAGTAGGTTACTAGGAACTACGGGGACTTGCGGTTCCACAACACCCAAAAAAAAAACAACAGATGACAACCGATGTATCCTTTACAAATTATTACACTTGCTTAGCTTTTACTCCGGTGATAAATTATTTTAAGAAATCCGTTCGAAATTATAATATTACTATAATAAGTAACATTCCTGAACCAGTCTGAATAATAACAACACAGCTACCGTAATTATTTCGTTCATAAATACAGTATCATTAACGCTGACATTCAGTTTTATGGTAATTCCAACCACACTGGAATTATATTATTCTAGAACATAATATAAGATATCTGTCTGTCTGAAGTCTGAATTAACAATACGGCAACTCTACCGCACCGTGAATTCGACTCACAATGATATCAAATTTCGAAATATTTGTATTATTTTAGAATAATTAAAAGGTTTTTTTATATAGCATTGGCTGGCAAACTAGCAAGTGGGTCACCTGATGATAAGTGATCTCCACTGCCCATGTACGCCCACAATACCAGAGGAATCATAGGCGCGTTGCCGACCTTAAAGGAAAGGGATAATTGGGGATTGGAAGGGGAGGGTGATTTGGGCCTCCGCATATCTCTCACCGTACGAAACGCAGCAGCAAGTCACTACTTTATGTCAGTTTTCTGTGAGACAGTGATAACGACCCGGTCGAGCCGGTCCATTCATGCTATAGACAATACTGTCTACAGCGTGGCTCTATTACTCGTGAACTCTCACTCGTGGTTTACCCCCCTTTGTGCCTCGACAAGTACCATTAAAAAAATTGACTATTTATGGTCGCTTTTTAAAAAACGAAGTACGTGAAATGAATTTTCTTACTTTACTTACTTAAAGTCACATACTGGATGACTTAGGTCAGGTCTATAGATATCTGTTTTAAAAAGCATCTTTAATTGTGACATTTCGCCACACCGAGGGGCAAGAGTGTGACAAAAATTGTATAAGTACTAGTATTGTATACTTGGTAAAAGATAAAACCAATTAGCAGCAGCTCATTGCGCTTCGTACAATGAGTGAGAGTTATCCGGAGGCCAAAATCTCCTCTCCGTTTCTCAATCCCTTAATTATCACTTTCCATTAAGCAAGGCATCCATAATATTATAGTTCATGGGCGGTGGCCCAATTGACCATTGACCACTTGCTCATTTGCCATCCTCTACTGTAAAAATGAAATCGCTCTCCACTCATTCCTCACGACTAAACTATGAAAACGTCAGGTCATCGAAATGGTCTGCAGATAACATCTTAGCGCGTTATCGCCTCGTTCAATATTGATCTTGACTAATAGCCGGCCGCGGCTGCACTCGTCTCCCCTCCCGCGCCTCACCCACCCGTGGTCCGCCACACCGATGAGGAAATGCTTTCATCTCACCAGGGCACATGCGTTGGAGCTATAGATCATAATAATGATGTTATGATCATTCGATAGGACACGAAGGTGGGGTTTGAACTATTTTTAACCGACTTAAACAAGGAGGTATTGTATTTGACCAGTGCGTATAATTTTTTTTAATACAATTTTGTAGACTTTTATTCCAACACTTCGTTTTATATTACGTGTGTAATTATAAATATGTAATTACATAAATAATCTAATTACGGGCGTGAACGCGTATGCAAAATTTCACATTGACTATAAAGTATGATTACAACTGATTTTGCCAGAATGATTTAATTTTGCAGGCCGCTTCCAACAGGTCGGTCTGGAAATCTTTGGGAGAGGCCTATATTCAGCAGTGGACGTCTTGTGGCTGATGATGATGATGATGATGATGAAGTTAGAAAAATCTTGAGGTTGGTTTCGAACCTGCGACTTTCGTCTCGACAGTTCGTGCCACTCCCCGCGGACCTATCGCTGCTTTTTGTAAATGTATCAAACATAATTGATTACTTATTAATACGAGTAATACAGTACTAAATATTTACCAGCTACCTACACACTTCTCGTAGCATTTATAAGTGTTTCTAGACGTCCTAGGTGGGTTGTGATACGGTAATCAGGTCACCTGTCTGTCTGGTGCCGCCCCCTCTACGTGTACCAGTAGTGCATTCAATTACTGACGACTGCTAACGATCTTACTATCAAGAAAACGCATTCATTTCAATGCTTCTTTTTAATGGTTGAGCTATGTAGTAGACCAGTTGAGCTTAGTGTGGTAAAGCCACACCGTGGACAGTTTTGTCTACAGCATGACTGAACCCGCTTGACGGGATTGTTGCCACTGTCTCACAGAAAATCGATGTAAAGTACAACGTACTGCTGTGTTCTGTATGGAGACTGAGATATCCAAAGCCATACCCAATCCCTTTCCTTTAAATTATGCAACGTGTCCATGATTCTTCTTCTATTGCGAATAGAGAAGTCGAATAAAGAAGCCCCAGTACCCAGTAGTGGGACAGTATAATCTGGACCTGATATTATTAAGTACACATACAGTTTTTTATCGTGTATATGCCAAACTACAAGGGTCAAAAGACTTTCAGGTCTACAACACTCAGACCCGAACCATTAACAGGTCACACAAAATTTTGGCGGTACAGAACACGTGATCTCTTGTTTCACAGTGACTCGACCTTTACTGTAAGACAGGCATAACAAATACAGTAAGCACACGTCAATAATAATGTGTGACGTGCAACGTGCAGCATGCAGTGTGACGCGTCAGGAAACGTCACGTGTGTAACGGGTCGTGTAATTGTGATTCTCAGTCAGTGGGAGCACGACCCTCGCAGGCACCGACCCCGGCCCGCCTGTCTATTGGAATGCAATTATAAACGGCACGAGGTCTCACATTCTATGAGAAGCGCGTGGCTTTTCTAATGTTATAAAAAACCGGCCAAGCACGAATCGTACTCAGGGAGCGTGGTTTCCGTAACACTTTTCTTAATCTTTTTCTTTTCTTAATATTTGTTAGGATATTAGTAACGTTTACGAGTGGTAGAGCCAAGCTGTAGACAGTTTTGTCTACAGCATGAATGGGTTGGCTCGACCGGATCGTTACCACTGTCTCACAGAAAACCGACGTAAAGTAGCGGCTTGCTGCTGCGTTTCGTACGGTGAGTGAGATATCCGGAAGCCCAAATCCCCTCCCCTTCCCAATCCCTAATTATCCCTTTCCTTTAAGGTCAGCAACGCACCCATGATTCTTCTGGTGATGGGCGTACATGGGCAGTGGAGATCACTTACCATCAGATGACCCACTTGCTCGTTTGCCGGCCTATGCTATAAAAAAAAAAAACATTTGAGCTGGCTGGATATAACCACTTTCTCATAGAAAACCAACATATAGTGACTTAATGTGGCGTTTAGTACGGTGAGTGAGATAACCGGAGGCCCAGATTCCCTTTCTCTTACCAGTCCCTTAATTTTCCCTTGCTTTAATGCAACGCGGCCCTGATTCTTCTGGAATTATGGGCGTACAGGTGCGTTGGAGATCACTTACCATCAGGTGACCTACTTACCGGTCCATGCTACAAAAAAGCGGCGTGAGCATAGCAATAGGATCTTCTTGATACTCAGTAAGTATAGTATCCAAAAAATGGAAACAACGATGGAAAGGAAAATATTGGGATAATCTCGACTCCAATCATATAGTAAACATAAATAATGTCGGTGAATATTGGATGCCATCTCTATCACTAGTCCAGGATAGGGGCGTGATAGGCAATTGAAACTTCTGAAAATTTCACTGACTCTCTTGACGTAGTTTTCTGTGAAGCAGTTCTATTAATTCGGCCTAGCCAGCACATTCATGTTGTAGACAAACTGTCCACAGCGGAGCCCTACCATTTACAAACCTTTTGTTATGTTATTAATATAAGCCACGATATTGTTGGTTTCTTTTTAACATCCGTATCGTTGGATCCGATGGATTAAACGAGTTCCAGAGATGAACATTTCGATAATGTCGCGTCAAACGTAGTACATGTCCCACAGACAAGTCCGACCAGAGTATAAAGGACACTGACGTATAGAATTATGTCATCCGATTGGACACAACGAAACCCAGTTCCAGCTCAAAAGCCTAGTACGAGTTATAAATGAGTTTATAGTTGTCGAAATCCAATAAAGTTACACGAAGTGTCAATCTATAGTGATTGTTTGAACATTAATTTGTTATTTGCATAGTAATAATAATACAAGCACTGAATTTCGCCCTCTATCATATCATGGGATGGAGATATGCTCGGCGAAATGTGGGTGTACTGGTTACAGTTCTACCTACCCTTTCTTTTTTTTATAGCATAGACCGGCAAAATGGGTCACCCGATGTTAAATGATCTCCACTGCCCATGCACGCCCACAACACTAGAAGAATCATAGGCGCGTTGCCGTCCTCAAAGGGAATTGATAATTAAGGCATTGAGAAGGGGAGGGGGATTTGGGCCTCCGGATATCTCACTCACAGTACGAAATGCAGCAGCAAGTCGCTACTTTACGTTAGTTTTCTGTGAGACATTGGTAACGACCCGGTCGATTCATGTTGTAGACAAAACTATCTACAGCGTGGCTCTACCACTCAAAAAACATTTTTTAAATTTTAATCTACGATCACTCTGATCAATAGCCTTTATTTTATTATCCAATAAGGGTTAAATAATACCCGCTTCAGTATAATATAAAGCAACCTTTCAATATCTACCATTCACAATATTCAAATTATAATTTAATAACCCTATAACGGCGCGCCCCGCGGTCTCACCGACCGCCACCATTCATTATGACGCAACTTGCAAATTACTACGCATCGCTCGCAAACATCGAGCCTAGTGGTTTACATTCTACGTAGATTCTATGGTAATTGACACGTATAATACGAAACTGCATTCACTATGGAATTATGGAGATGGATAGCTCCGGGAGAAATATAATGCTTTAATAATCGTATTAAACTATACTAAATACTGACCAGTTGAGTCGTAAATTTGATATATTTAGGTGTTCCAGTATTTTTTGCACGTTGAAAGTTGTCAGTTCGTACAGAAAATGGTTAAATTTAATGAAGTATTATTAAAAAAGGACAAATTTTATAAAATAATTACTAAAACAGCGCAAATGTTATTGTCACTAAAACTAAATTGACTGATCGAGAAAAGTGAAATGATCCATGATATATTATTTTTGGACATAATAGATAACGCCAACCCAGACTAGTCATGCCAAATGTACCAAGCTGATCTTTTTGCTGTCATTATTGAAGTATATAATGAAAAATTTAAAATGAAATTTTTAACGTGTAGAAAAACCCACTATTACTTTTATCGAAATGGTCACATCTTAGTGTTGAGTCATCGGTATTTTTACTATGAAGTCAGAATATTTATTTTATTGTGTGACTGACAAATATAGTGAATCATGGCACGAGACCCCTCATAGATATGGGAACCCTGTGCCATTCATTTGAATTTAAATGGTATATTAGAATTTAAAACGTCGGAATATGGAAAAGTTTAAGTATTTTTTTTTAAACCCTTATACGCTTGAAATCAAATAAATATAATTCGTTTTTACTTGGAGTAAAGTTAAGTATTGTTCACTAGGAAAATCTTGATAAAAATATCAGCTTTGTGATATAAATACTGTTCTACTCCAAGGCATGGGTGTGTTCGACTACTGACAGGGGTAAGGCTTTTTATGAGGTTGCAAACAAATAAGGGGGTTAACTGATGGTAAGTGATCACCGCCTGCCATGCACACTCACAATACCAGAGAGATATCGGGCGTTGCCGAGTAAAGTCCACCACATTGACCAAATGCGAGTTGGTAGATTTCACAGTCTTCGAAATCTGCGATTTACTTGCGATGTTTTTCTTCATTGTAAAGGTGGGGCACAATCAACAATTAATACACGTGTAACTTTGAAGAAACTTGTGCCCTAGTGGCTGATTCCGAATCTGCGACTGCAATTATAAACAAACTATGTATAAACATTACAACATAGAAAATGATAAACAAACAAAGGTTATATTTATGCATAATTATGAAATTTCCGTGTAAATTTTAAGTCAGATAACAATCATACGCTTATTGAGTCATTGAGTAGTAAGGCTGTAAGGTTCTTATCCATTACATTCAACTGATTTGTTTAAGAACTTAATAGCAGCTACAAATCCTATCACGACTACGGCATTCGTCTAGAAAAGTATTTTAAATTATGTGATATTCATTTTAATGTACGAGCATTCATATTCGAGACTGTAATTGGTAATCTAAAAGATTTTCTACCAAATGGCAAAGCTACGATGGAGACACTTTTGTCTACAGCCTGAATAATCAATATTATCATTGAAATAAAACAAATTTAAATGGATTTTATCGCGGTTTTTTATTTTATTTTGGTCCCGACGTTTCGAAAGCTTTTCAGCGTTCGTGGTCACGGGGTGACTACGTGGTCACCTAATTAATAATAATAATCACCTAATAAAATCCATTTAAATTCGTTATTTCAATTAGCCATTGGCTCATTTATGCTATAAATAAAACTTTGCGACGTAGCTCAGGTAGAGTATGAGGTATAAACTAAATGAAGTACTGGCGCAGTAGGCGAGTAGCCTGCTGTAAATTGAGAGGCCGCGGGTTCGTTTCCCGCACCGAGACAAATATTTGTGTGATCCACAATAGTTCTGGGTGTATTTTCTGCCCAGAGGGGTTGACGTCAAGCAGGCGGTCGGGCGTAAAACTACAAGCCAAATCTTTCTGTTACATGTATTATAAAAGCGTGTTGCGCCGACCCCACTGCAAGTGGGATAAGAGAAGGTGGAAGGAGAAGAAGATAAAATACATTGAGCAAGTAGTATTGCGGCACTGGCATTTACTTTCCTTCACCTTATGTCAGTCACTCTTGCCAACTAATTAAAGATTAAAACACCACTAATCACGTTGTTAAATGTTAACCGTAACGTTTAACGGTTTGTTTTATTGCCCAATAAATTGTCGGTTTAACAGCTCGTCAAAGTTGATTTAACGCTATGGAGCTTCCAAATTATAATTACATAATAAAATCAATAGAATCGTTGTGGTACTTTATACCCCGTTGTGTTGTTTTAATGAAGATTTACACCGTCGGCTGTGACGGGTTGTAGATAATTAAATCGTTATCAGAGAAAATATTTTTCGATGTTTATAAATTGACGTATTTGTTTTTGTTTGGTTGATAAATGTCAATTTATGATTAATGATTACGATTATACTGTTGTGTGCTTTGGAAATCTTCGTGTTTTTTTTCTGTTTAGTACAAATATGCAATCAATGTTGTTTCGCGCTTGGTCAGGTACAGAAGAGAAAAATAAGTACATAATCTACAAGGTGGTAGGTTCCTCGTATGCGAGAGGCCGTCTAGGTTGGTACCACTGCTTTGTCTATTTCTGCCGCCAAGTAACTGTATGTAGGCACTGTTGTGTTTCGGTTTGAAAGACATTGAAGCCAGTAAACTTACTGAGCATTATGAGACTTAACATCTTATGTCTCGGCATGACGAGCACAATTCAGTACCATGCAGTGCTTTGTAATTCAATGTTCTGTGTGGTGGTGCTTCTGTTTATGGGCAGGCGTGGCGCTTACCATCAGTCGAGCGCCTTGCTCGTGCTCGTGGTGCTTCAATCAAATAAAAAAAATAATCTAATGAAATAAATTGCTCTTTAGTGAAGCATCATCGTCGCGGCTTCACCGTTTCCACGTTTTCCACCGTCACCGATTGAAGAATTTTCCAGTTCGGTTCACATTTGGCTGAGTTGTGCGTAAACATACTTAAATATATATTATTACAAATGAATTGAGCACGTCCTCCTTTTAGAGTCGGTTAAAAGCACGTGATGGATGGATGGAATGGAGTTAAATATAATTGTGATATCACCAACAAAATAAATCATTTTAGTAAATCAACATACCTCACCGTTCCAAAGTAAACAGAGTTAAGCGCAGATTACACTGAGTTTATTCCGGAGACACCCCAAACACCGTGTTTCCGCGTGTGTTGCACTGTTTTATTAAGTTGAGTTTATTAGCATCGCTAGCGTATCTTCATTAGCTTCGGAAGAGAGGGATCTTCCTTCTCTTTCACACAGGGAAGCAATCAGATGCGGGCGTGGGGGGTATACTTTAATTAAAATGTATTTTGGTGTGTTAACTTACAATTAAGATAGGATCGTAGCATAAATATTAGTTAACAAGTGTGTAAAGGAATGGTGTTTTAATTGATATAATGGGTGTCGCTGATATTTGTGAGGGTTGAAACAATGAAACCATACTTGTTTGTGTTCTTGTAGTGAAACAATTAACAATTCATAAAGTGGTATTACAAAGTGGTACTATAAATTGATCAATTTCCATCTCCTCCCTAACCTTCTATCTGATTAATTTCGTTGCGGGACAAAGACGTTTAGGCATTCCCAGAGACTCGCCGAGCTTCACTGCTCGCTGTCAACAAAAATGCGTGCACAGGAGTTACAGTGGTGGGTGTGTAGGCGGGATAGTCTCTGATATATATTGATCTATTACTCGATTGGTCTTGTTGCAGCGTATTTAAGCTATGAAACTGTGAGATACTAGGTTCAAATCCCAAGGTCAAGTAATAACAATTCGGGTTTGAGTTTTTGATTCGAAAAATCGTATATGTGTAGCTCGGGATTAGAATTGCGTCCGATATAACGATAGGCTCGTCACCAATTACATGAGACGGAAATAAGCACGGCAAATCAAGGGTATAGTAGTCGCATCTCCGCCTATCTATTCGGGGCTAAAAGAATCAGCTTATATTTTTCTTTGATACCAGTTTTTCTTTTATTATTTTAATTTATTGAATGACGAGACGAACAAGGCGCTCGCCTGATGGTAAGCGCCTCGCCTCCCCATAAACAGAAGCAACACCACGCAGAACTTTGAATTACAAAGCACTGCTTGGTACTAAGCTGCGCTCATCACCCTGATACATTAGATGTTAAGTCTCATAACACCCAGTAATTTCACTGGCAATGTCCTTCAAACTGAAACACAACACCGCTTACACACTTTTGCTTAACGTCAGAAATAGACAAAACGGTGGTACCAACCCAGACGGTCTCTCGTATACGAGGGACCTACCACTTTGTCGTAGTTACGTATTTATAATCTATTTCAGATCACTTACTAAAATCTCTTTAGTAAGTGATCTGAATCCACTCCCCGCATGGTATGCAGATATGTATGATGATCAAATATTTGTCAGACAATTCAATTACTCGAGCAAGTTATACATACATACATAATGTAGCAAAGTTTCCGCCGTACGAACCGGCCGGTCTGCGGCCACTTCTGCTTGATTGTTTGTTTCCGATCGTCTGTGCACACATACCTCCCGCCCCCTTCTCCCGTGCCCGCACTGCACGCGTAATGTACATAGTTCATCGTATTACAGCGAGCCAGTTAAAAATTAAATTCAAAGTAAACATTGGCAACATATTCCATAATTAATAAACGAAACTGAATTTAAATTATGGCTTGCCAGGGAATGTTTTTAACATTTCCTTTTTCTAAATTATGCTAGATGTCAACAAACATGTTTTATAGAATATAGCTTATGCAGCTCTGCATAGATGATAAGCTTAATTTTTTTTAAGTGATCACAGTGAGCTAAAATACATACAATTTCTTGAGTATCAAAATAAGCTTGTATAAACAAAAAAGATTTATCGAGATAGTTTGAGTAGTTTTTACATAAAGCTCGAACAAACGTTACGAGTTTTATAATACAGTTTAGCTTATCTTTTGTTTAACCCTTTTTCAGTCCCAAACATCAGCCTCCAAACGGTTTTTATGGGGTTGCAGGAGTTGATTATATGCACCCCGACGTAAACGGTAAATACAGCATCCCACCGTTTACATTCAATAGAATAGCGGCGCTCATTACAGTCGTTACCTAACTTTATCCCTCGGTTGACTTTCGCCAAGTCTACCAAAAGATTTAAAGTCGAGGAGTCACAAAATTAGAAGGTGAAAGATTTATGTTATTAATGTCTGTATTTATGTTAGTATTATATATATATATACCTTTCAATTTAAGCACATTAAATAATAGATTTACCAATTTAAGTTGTTGAATAATTAATACATTTTGTAACGTATTAATCAATAATCGTTTTTTTTTTTTTTACTAGCCTTGATTTATATATACGTCCCACTACTGGGCACGGGCCTCCTCTACTAAATGAGAGGGATTAGGCCTAAGTCTAACACGCTGGCCTAATGCAAGTTGGCAGACTTCACATACCTTTGAAAAATCTTATCGAGTTCTCAGGTATGCAGGTTTCCTCACGATGTTTCCTCCACCGTTAAAGCAAGCAATAATTAACAATTAATATACACTTAACTTCAGTTACGTGTACGTTACGTTCACAAAAGTCAGTGGTGTATGCTCTTGGGGCTGGATTCGAACCAGCGACTTTCGTCTCGACAGTCCATACCACACCCCACTCAGCTATCGCTGCTTTATCCATTAATAATGTTGAAATGCATTAAATTAAAAAAGTAGTATCGTATTACTTAAATTAGCCAATCATGTAACAGCCCCTGCGTTGACACTGGGCGTGTTGTGTACAATGTACACTGGCCGGGGGTCGGGGCCCGCAACCCGAGTCTGCGGCCGCGCTGTATTGACCCTCGCAGCGTCGGTAACCGCTGCACAAACATCGGTCGGCGCCGACCGTCTGATGCTAATACGAACTAGGACATGGTAACTTCGCCCAAAACAGGTTGTACCTTAAGCCGACAAACGATCAAGGCGCCTGATGGTTAGTAACCATCTAAGATGACAGAGAAATCGTGGTTGTGATGCTGAGATTTAATTGGGGATTGAGATGGGGGGTGAATTCTTTAACCTCGAGAGGATGATCAAGAGGACTCATTCATGATAGAAAATTTAAGTAAAGTTAATTTTAACTGAATGATATGTTGAGACTGGCTCAGTAGCGCAGTTGTATTGCGTACGCGGTACGAGTGCTGTGCGGAGGTCTCGGGTTCGTTATCCAGATTGGATAAAAATGATATTAAGTATGTTTACCACGATATGCTCACTCTGGAATTGTGCCCGATATGGCCATATGCTCGCCCCTTATCACATCATGGGACGGAAATAAGCCCGACGCAATGTGAGTGTACGTGTTACACATCTGCCTAACCCTTTGGGGATTACAAGCGTGAGTGCGTGTGTATGTATATATGTGCTTAGTTAAGTCACATGTTTGCTGGTGGGAGGATACTTGTACCCGACCGGATAGCGACCACCGTACACTGGTGCTAAAACCTGCCATAGTGGCCCACCTTGTGTGGGTCGCGCTCCAGGGTCAGCCAGTGTATATCCAGTTCTCCCCAGGGGGCTTGCCCCCTGATCCTAACCCTTTTCCCATCCCTTTTTCCTTCCCTTCCCCTTGGCCCTTTGGCAGGCCGGCATGATCTTGCCGACCTACGATGGACACATTGTCATTGTATCGTTGGTCGACACTTGGATTCTTGGATTTCTTGGATTCTTGGATTGCGCCACACTTACCATCAGGTGTAGCGTAGTCACTTTGCCGAGCCAGGATAAAAAAAAAAGCTAATTCATCCTCCTAAACTAAAAATATACCAACAAAATTCAAATTAATATGATTTGTAGGTAACGTGACACGGAGTGCGATGTGCGACGTCGCATCACCATAATTATATGAATGTGATCCATATAAATGGCGCGGGTAATTTTCCCGAACAGACTCCGTCCCGACCCGACCCCACGTCCCCGGGGAGCATCACATGCGCCTGATTAATATAAATTTGATGTTAATCCACTTACATGTTATTTAGTTAAGTTTGGTAGATAATTTATTTAATTTTGCGATCTCAAACGTTATTATCTCTTCATATATTGTATAAGGAGTTTTTTATTATCCGAGCAGGGCAAAGTAACTGCACTATCTCAGTATCTATATGAATCATGCCGGCCTGTATAAATGCTTCTTACATCTCCGAAGAGGATGAGAGCAAATCTAGGCGCCTGCGACAGGAGGCGGATGACAAAGATGATACAAAGATGTACCCCTATACCCGGCCCAACCAACCATCAAGTCACGTCGCAAGCCCCTCGGGAGAACCGGATATATACTGGCTGATACTGGAGTCACTATGGCAGGTTTTAACACCATGTGTACGGTAATCGTTACCCGGACGAATATGAATATCTTGCCTCCAGCATCCTACCTAGAAAAGGGTAAGCTGAGGAGCAACAAGTGTATCCACGTTCCACCGAGCTTATTTCTGTCCCATTATGTGGTAGTGGGGGAGCCTATTGCAATACCGAGTACAACATAAAATCCAGGTAATATGTGATTTTTCGAATCCAAAATTCAAACACAATTATCCCACCTGCAAATTGAACTCAAGACCTCACGGTTTTGCGCTTTAGTACACTGCTACTAGACCAGAGAGGTGACAAATAAAATGCTTATTGAATTATTATCGACATGACATGGTCAGCCCTTCAGAGTCGCAGCGAGTGGGTAACCGACTGAGAAATGGGGGGACGGAATCGATTTCGGTATTGAAGCAAATATTTGTTATCGACAATGTTTTCTGCTTGGTGGTGCATTGATATGCACTGATGGGCATACGTAGTTTCAGCATTGCAGCATTTATTCTCTTGAGTATCGTTTTATTTATTTTTTATTTATCTATTTATTAATCAGGCAGGCAGTTGTCTTGCAACTGATAGTGCCTGTATCCTGCATTTCACTATATTAATTGCGATTTTTATCTTTAGACTTACTAAGATGATTGTCAAGTCGATTCTTGAACTGGTTTACACTTTGAGCTGTGACTACGTTCTCTGAGAGTTCGTTCCATCCTCTGACTACTCTGTTGCTAAAATAGTGTTTGTGAGGATTATTGTTTGAGATACGTTTTTAATGTTTTTTTAATGCAGTCGAGTCGGGTCACTTGATGGTAAGTGATCTCCGCCGCATATGAACGCCCACAATACTAGAAGAATCATAGACGCCTTGCCAACCATATTCCTATTTCGATCGTAATCCTAGGACATGAGCTTCTTACTTTACGGGTTGTGTGTGGATGCATTGTTAATTATATCTTGGTTTGACATCGTGAGGAAGCTTGAGCTTTCGAAAATAAAAAAGAGTATTTCGAATGTATACGAAGTCCATCAACCTTGGTGAACTAAGACCTAACACCTTTCATTAAATGGCGGGTGGAATAGTTGTACCCCTGCCCATCCCGTTGAGGATACAAACGCGAGCTTATACACATTTCATGTGACCTATATATTATTATTATGTGTCTTGAATATCACAAATTCTTCGAAAATAAATGTAGAAACCATCTTATATGTGAAGAAACTAAATAAAGCTACTCTGAATTCCTTCATCGTTGATCCACTCAAAGATATCATATTCCTTATTAGATCTATTTATACTCACCAATAGTCCATACTCGATGTCCCGTGTAGTTTCGTATGAATGAGATGGATGGCACATGAATACACCCGCCCCAATTACGGTCGACAAATTAATAATACCAGCCACACACATACTGGATATTTACCTCCTCGTCTCTATAAATAAGAATAACTCAACGATATTGGTTTGGTTTTTATATATGGAATTTAAGTAATAACATGAGAAAGTTACAAGAAATGTAAATGATAAGTTCAGCGGAGAGTGTTGCTGCCTGATGAAAGTTGCAAGTTCGAAGCTAGCACAAGAGCATGGATCTCTGAATTTTCTAACATTCCGTATTGATTATCACTTACTTTAATTAAATATGTAGAAAACATCGTTATGAAACCTTCATACCTGAGAATTTCTCATAAGGATTTTGAAGGTATAGTCTGCCAATTTTTATAAGTAACCAAATTTGCTTATTATTTAACTGTGTGCAATGATCAACTTCTCAAACGACGAGGCTGAAAAAATATAATACAAATGTAAAACAAATAAATATACAACAAATGTTGTGCGTAGTTATTATCGGAGTTTAAATTCCGTAGCACTCTTATCGATTATAATATTCTCTTTTGTAATTATAGTTTTTACTCTCATCATCATCATCACCAGCCACAGGACGTCCACTGCTGAACATAGGCCTCCCCCAAAGATTTCCAGACCGACCTGTTGGAAGCGACCTGCATCCAGCGACTTCCTGCGACCTTTATTAGGTCGTCTGTTCACCTTATAGAGCGGACGTCCAACGCTGCGCTTGCCAGTACGTGGCCTCCATTTCAGAACCTTTCTGCCCCACCGGTTATCGGTACTCTACTCTATGGCGTTATTAAAAAAAAATACAAGAAAATAATCATGTTATTACCCTAATAAATAATAATACACTTATTACTGAGAATCGTCCTCAAACCTCCACAGGCATGTGTCACTAACACCCCGAGCGTCCAATTACAGCTCTATCTAGTATCTACATCTAACCAATTATGCGGTACATAATTGGCGTCTGCTTCACGCGGAGGCTTGAGGCTTTGCTAGTCACTACACAGCCTTTATTAAGATAAAAATGAAGGACATTCTTCAAAGACATTGTTGGCTAATGAGACAGATTTAAGTAATTATCGAGACAATTTATTGTAAATTCGTGAGCGTCGTATGAATCAATAAATTTAATACTGTCTCTCATAGTTTCCCCGCAGGCGTTATACTGCCCGGCTTCTATGGTTTATATTGTGATGTGCAAATTTAAAAACACTTTGTTCACGGATGGTGGAAATGATTTTCCATCAGGTGATTCACTTATTGGCTTGCAGTCGTCTGCTATAAAAAAGCGAAAATGACTAGATATTAGACAGTCTTCGTAGCGCAATGGCCGAGTAGCCGGCTGTAAACGAGAAGCTGTGGCAAATGTTTGTGTGATCCACAAATATTTGCTTGGGGTTTGAGTGTTGTGGGACCGCAAGTACTCGTAGTTTCTGTGGGGTAAGGAATATGTGTGCGACTGTTGGGTGTATTTATTTATTTGTCAAAAAAACTGATACACCAAGATGTCAAATATAATCACTAAAATATCGTTTTCAAGGCCCAGAACAAAACAAAACAAGTACAAACTACCTACATACAGAACCATGGCGTGTGTGAGTGGTTTATGGAGGTTGATAAGGTCTAGCCGATGCAGCGTCAGTAATTAGGCGGTGCGAGATGATACTTCACCGGTAACAGCGACGCCAGTCAACGCACCCATTTTGATGGTATAATGCATGAGCTTATAGATTATATATGAAGAGTCGGCGGTACTCCCTAAAGGGGTTGACGTCAGGTGGGTGGTCGTAAAAATTTTAAGCTAAATATTTCTGTAAACATGTGTTAAAAAGCATACATATCTCAGAATGAAAACAAAGCATATCTGTACCATACAGTGTCTCATATTTCATGTATTCATAGTTATATACCTATGGAATTAAAACTATTTTTTAGCAGGAGTGACCTACCATCAGGAAAGACCTCCTCATCTCGTCATTCAGTTACATCAAAAAATATAAACTGTTAATAGACATTAATCACCTTAAAGGTTAAATATTAAGTGATGTAATACACTGGGGAGCCCAACAAAACCTCAATATATATAAAAATCATATTCATTTACAAGCCCTGGATGTGTAAAGCAAACTGTAAAGAAAACATGGATCAATTAGCGTTTGTATACGCGCATTAGGTTTTAAATAAATATAAGTTAATTTATTCAGTGAGGTGTATTCAAATTACTCGTACTAAAGCAAAATTTTCCTCGTAATATATTTAAATTGGTTGTCAGAATAACTAAAACAAAACAGTTAATGCATAATTTAACTTTGGGATTGACATTGAAAAGACTTGAGCTCGCATATACGCATATTGGTTGACATAGCTGGTGGTAGGATATTCATATCCACCCGGTAGCGACCACCGTATACATGATGTTAAAACCTGCCATAGTGACCCACACACATTGTGTGGATCGCGTTCCAAGGTCAGCCAGTGTATATCCGGTTTTTCGGAAGGGCTTGCAACATGGTTTGATGGTTGGTTGGGGCGGGCATAGGGGTACAACCTTGTATCCCTGTGCCTGCATCGGTCATCTGCCTGTCCTGTCGCAGGCCCCTCGATGTGCTTCTTCCCTCTCCGAAGAGGGAATGCCGGCATTATACAGGCCGGCATGATTCTGGTAACCACCGATGAACTCATTGTTTCTCGGTGGTCGCTTGTTTTTTGGACTGCACTACGCTTACCATCAGGTGTAGTGCAGTCACTTTGCCGTGCTCGCATTATACTATTATGCGGAGTACAGTAAATGTCAGTTAACAACAGTTAACATGTGATCCACTTGCTCGTCTGCCCTCCTATGCTATAAATAAGAAAAATATAATAATATTAATAGTAGGATAAGGGTATACCCACACTCTTACCGCACTATTATGTTCAATTATTTTATCACATAAGTGAGAATTTGTCTTTGTTCATAATAAAGTTCTAGCTTACCCTCATTCCGCTTATAAAACACACCAAAGGCCAAAGTTTCCGTTCAGCTTAGCTCAGATCGGTGCGTTAGATCAGTGGAACGGCATTGTAATTGATTCGTGCGCTGTCGACGCGACGCCCGACGGCCGACTGCCGACGCAGTCACACACCACACTTTATTACCATCGTGTGTACTGGCCACTAGATCCATGATAAACACAACCTGGAATATTGTCTTTACTATATACACGTACATTCCTATACTACTCATAATATACAAGGATAAAGTTTATTTGTTGTTGTGTTGTGTAACTTTGTGAGTTTGCTTGGAGGTGAACGGAGTCCTTACATGATGTATTTCGTATCTATCTGACCGTCTGTCTATCACAGTCTATTGTCTCTAACTACGTAAATATGCGTCAATCGAACATTACTCTCCGAGCCTAAAATGAAAAATAAAGTATGTAGATATAAATGTTTTAAAATTTGTAAATGTTTACGAGGAACGCAATAGTGAGGAACCCTTCCATGCGACTCCCACTTGACCGGTTTTTCTATATCACTTATCATGCCTTAATTCCCGGGGTCGGCAGAGGTATAACTAGTGCTACACTCACGTTTCGTCGAGCTTATTTCCGTCGCATGATGTGATAGAATGCGATCGAAAGTCTCTCGTAGATAGAGTGTTCCTGATACCCACGACACAAAGTCGGTATCTTAATGTGGGGTCAGGACTATGTGTGTGACAGTTAAGGTTATTTATTTATTTAATAATTTTCGAATCGAAATTCAAAGACAAAGTTGTGATTGCCCGATCTGGGAATTGAAACCCTCACATTACCTTAGTTCGCCCTCACGAGACCAACGAGACGATCTTTTCGGTATAATCCAGTCTCATGTTAAAATTCTTCATTTCTGTATATCCTATAAAAAATAACAAAATATAAAATCACAAAAATGAGCGGTTATCTCCTAGAATTATGTGAACCAATCACATCGGTTCAACTTTAACCTAATCACTACAGAGTACACGCACAGTAACTTTGTTCAGTTACTCGTTTCCGTAAGTTTAATTAATATCAATATGTATTCTCTCGGGTCGGAAGATTGCAACATTCCTTTTTTATTACGGATTATACGTTTTGCTCTCTGCAATAAGGAAAAACTCATATCGTAGTCGTAGAATTCACGGATACAAGTATTTGCATAGAGCAGCAATAATCCGCTTAGAAATGTTATAAGAAAAGTCAGTTTTCATACTGAAATACTTTTAGTAGTGTGTAAGCACTGTTGTGTTCCTATTGGAAGAATATTGAAGTTAGTGAAATTACTGGACATTATGAGAATTAAAATCATAGGATGGGTTTGTGAAAGGGGGTTTGGGCCTCCGGATATCTCACTCACCGTACGAAACGCAGCAGCAAACCGCTACATAACGTCAGTTTTCTGTGAGACAGTGGTAACTACCCGTTCAAGCCGGTCCATTTATGCTGTAGATAAAACTGTCTATAGCGTGGCTCTACCACTCATAACCATACTATTATACCGAACACTGGTCTTCTTCATACACCTTCCCTTATCCCGTTCGCAGTGGAGTCGACGCAACATGCTTTTTAACACATGTTACAGAAAGATTTGGTTTGAAGTTTTTACGACCGACCGCCTGTCTGACATCAGCCCTTCTAGGCGAGAAAACACCCAGGCCCGAAACAAACATTTAAGGATCAAAAATTATTAAATCACCATATGATAAAACTCACACACACTATTAATTACATCGCGGTAGTAGGAAGAAGGGTCCCGGCAGCGACAGGAAGCTTCCACTGCAATATCGTCGATTGAACATTTCCTTCAGTCGACGCCCGACACCCGATCGCTCCCGACCGCTCCCGACAGCTCCCGACGACACTCCCCGTGAAATGAACGACTCATGAATTTGGTAATCAGCAGATATGCATCTTTGATATTTGGATGCTTGCCGCATCCTTGTGGGAGATTTCTCCTAGCATAATAATAATAGTCTACTGTGTGTTTGTTATGTTGGTAGTACATGCCGTAAAATTGGTAGTATATGCATTTTGATGTTTAAATATCCAGAGGCCCAAACCCCTCTCCCCTTCACAATTGATTCCTTTAAGGTCGGCAACGCGCCCATCATTCTTTTAGTATAGTGGGCGTACATGGACGGTGGAGATCACTTAGCAGCAGGTGACCCACTTACTCGTTTGCCGGCTTATGATATCATAAACCTGGAATCGGCACTAAATCGTAACTTAACCGGAATCTAAATATTGCCTCAACAATCCGTACGTATCCAGAAATTAAACACACATTCGTAAATAAAAGTTGCAATGCCAGTTTCATTATCTCGAGGTAACTGATTGAAAATATAAAATGTCAATCGCAATTATAATCGATTGCAATAATCTTTGTAATCCGTTTAGCTCAGACGGGATTAAAACGTCTACTGGAGTTGAGAAATGTCAGACAAAAGGCAATAAAAATAATAAAAATATCTGCAACCCGAGCCGCATGAGTCAGATGCAATCCCAGTGAGACGTCATGTGGAGCGACCACAGAGTAATACGTCCAAGACGCCACATACACTTACGATGAGATCTATATACACATGTAAATAATTTAGCACGGCGAAGACTATACCAAAACCTTAATTAATCGACGACTGGACTACCCAGTGAATTGGTTTGTTTATGACACAATTTTAACCTTATCGAAACAATAATAAGATAAATCGATCATCTTTAAGTATTTACTTTGCAAAATTGACTTTGGTGAATTACGCAGTCACTCTTTAAAATCTTATTGAATGACATTTATTTCATTTATTTAATTTTCTGTACTAAGTAATGGAGCATAAAGGAGTAACTGGGCCTGTGTATTGAAATAATCGAATTTTAATATGACTTATTGTCTCAGAGTGCAGTAAATTTAAAACATAACTGGAATATTTCGGCGGGAACGCAAGCTAATAGTGTCAAAAATATAACAAATAAATTGTAATATACTGGTCAAAACCAACCGTAAACAGAGTTATTTTTTCTTTCTTTATGGAATAGGGGGCAACTGCGCTAGTGAGTCACCTGATGGTAAGTAATCACCACCGCCCGTAGACACTTATGCTATAAGTATAACACCAGAGGAATCATAGGTGCGTTGCTTGTCTTTGAGGAAAGAGAAGGCTCTTTTCTTGAAGATACTTAAGCCCTATCTATCTGGGAATACCGCAAATGAAAATTTCACAAAGGCGTTGTACGGGGAATAAAACTCAAGCGCACTGTTGTGGATGAAATCCCAACTTTTAGCGCGTTGTGCGCTGATGAAATTTGGCGGCTGGTATTATTCTAAACAATTCCTCAGAACACTCCCCATGATACAATAAATAAAAGATACAATGAGATGTGTAAAAGTAAAAGCGCGTGTGACGAGTCGTGTTTATTTATACAATGACAATTCTAAGGCCTTGGTGGCCTAAACGTTAAGTGAATAACCAGATATGTAGCGTCTTGTAGATTTATTTTTCTAATACGACCTGACGTATAATAACTGGTGCGAAAATAGACGTCGTATGTGTAGGTCGTATATCATGTGGGTAATGTTGGGTAAGGACAGCGATGCAGTGGGAGGGAAGATTTGCATGCGCCAATACTTAAACTTTTTAAAAGCATTTGAAAAATATTTTTTTAAAAATGTGATTCAATAAAATATAAAGTTTACTGAAAAATATTCAGTAGATAAATTGATATGACTTTTTATTGTAATACAGCAACTAGAGAAATCGTCGCTATGCATTCGCGTTCACTGTGAGGTTTTATAATAATATTGTTTATGAATACGTGATAAGTGTTGTGGTATGAAAAACCATCTGGATTGGTATCACCTCTTTGTTTGCTTCTACTTCCAAGCAGCAGTATGAAGGCATGTTGTGTTTCGGTTTGAGAATATTGAAGCCAGTGAAATTGGGCATTAACGAGACTTATCATCTCGCTTATGTCTCGGGGAGACGAGTGCAGTCCAGTGCCATCAAGTCATTCAAGCAAATAAAAAACAGCTTGCGCCTTATGCAAGCAAATAAAACCTGCAGAGGTTTCCTTAATACATTTTCCAATGAATGAAATTGTTCGTAAAATGGGCATTCAGGCAATTTATCTATTACTGAACGCATAAGTAAGTTTGAGGCCGTACATCAATTCCGGTCAGGGTCAATCAGCCGGCAGATCCGGAGCGGCCGGTCACCGAATAATCCGCATATATCACCGGCGAATCCGGAAAACCATCCGACGTTATTTAAATCGGTGCAAATTGTTAAGAGACGCGGTGAATTTATTGTGGGCGGGTAGTAGGTACAGCGGCGAGGGCCTAGCGAGGAGTTGAACAGCCTACCGAGACTGAGGTCGCGGGCTTGATTCCAGCCCCCAGGATACGCACCTCAGATTGTTATAAGTTAAATAAATAAATACACCCAACAGTCACACACATAGTCCTGACCCAAAACTAGGTTAAATATGTGTTGTGGGTATCAGGAACTACGAGGGACTTGCGGTCCCACAACACCCAAACCCGAAACAAACATTTATGGATCAATTGCGGGAATCCAATCCACAGCCTCTCGTTTCACACACTACGTCACGGAGGCTATTACATTATTATACATTGCAAATTTTTACTGTTCGATTTAATAGTTAAGGAAAACATCTTAAGGAAGCTTGTGAAACTGATAATTCATAAGGATTTCATATGTATGTGTATGACTACAAAATTGTAGCTATTTACAAATCGGAAACAAATACATATGGCGAGTATGAATGGTACAGATGGGAGAGGAAAGCCTCGGCGAACGTTCTTATATAAAGTTAGATATATGCTCGAGAAAGGCCAGGTCAGAAGTACTCTAAACCAATGTGGCCAATGAGGTGTGTCAGAATCATAGCAGATGGAAGTCCGTTGTTTCTGCCTACTCCTATGGGAAACAGTCGTGAGTATATGTAAGTATGTACAAATCAGAACTAACATTATCCTGCAATATGAAATGCTCCCATAGTACCACGGCGTTAACTCCTATCCGTACAAATAATTATCATTTTTACGAGCTTGACTCGCGTAAAAACTTTATTGACATTAAATCTCGATTCTGCGACGTGGCCCGTGGATGCACCGACCACTCACAAAGGATGTATCGAGTATTGATAAAGAGTATATGTTTAGTATCGGATGCTTCGATATCGATACATAAAAGGTTTCGCCTCTAAAGTTCTATTACATAACACAAGGTCACGCCTGTATCCGTGCAGGTATAATTAGTTTTTTTATATAGCATAAGCTGGCAGATTCCTATTTTGAATTCGTTATTTTAAGTTTAAGCCAATCTCATAATCATTACATTCGAGTGTGACCGAGTACTCGGTATCGACATTTCGATTCGATACTTCCGACTCTACTCGCACATGAGTTTCATTTCATATTCCTGCACCACTCCATCAGGCAAGTTTTAATGTTTTGTTAACTGCTAGCTGCGTCCGAAACATGATTCACTCATTTTACTGTTATTTTTATGCCGATGGTACTGTATTCATGTTTGAAGTGTGAAGATGGATGGAAAGTGGGTTTTATAAAAAATAATCTCACGCCCATATGCACAAAAGGGTGGGCAGAGATACAACTAGTGCTCCTCCATCTACCTTTCGCCGAGCTCGTTGTCTTCCCATAATGTGATAAGTGGCGAGTTTAACGCCATACCCTTAATTGTCATTTTCCTTTAAGGTTGGCAATGCGACCGCGATTCTTCTGATATTATAGGCTTATATGAGCGGTGAAGATTACTTATCATCAGATGACCCACTTACTCGTTTGCAAGCCTAAGTGATTAAAAAACATACTGACCCCTCTAAAAGCAAATTTATTATCATCGATGTCAGTACCCACGTGCCTCGTGTGTAAAAAGTATGAGATATTACACTGATTAATTCCCTAGCATTTCCATATCTTCGGATATTTATGAGTGGTTCGCATTGGATTCCGGGTCACGCGCCTCCGCCCTCCCCCTGGAGAGGAGGGGGGGGCGACCCTCCCCTCCTTAGAGATGGCCTCTTGTATAAATTAATTTATCATTGTTAATTCCCCGAAGGCGACAAATAAGCGGCTTTATAAATATTGCGGGACACCTGTTTTGTTGAAGTTAATACTCGTATTTTTTCGTGTTTTGCAACGAGATAGTATAAATTATTTTATTTTTTTGATCCCTGATGGAAGAGGGTAGTTATAAGTTTGGCCCCTTTGTCTGCCTCTTAGGATATGTATGTGTATATATGTTACATCACGAATGGGCACATTTATATGCGGTTTGTTTTTGTTTGAAAACTCGTATCATCGATTCTAAGCTATGTTTGAAGAAAATCTATTCAGCCATTTGGAAATTCCAGAACATTTTATAATTGATGAGGATTTTTTAATGGTTAGGTAATGAATATATTTGGAAATTTTCTTCCAATCAGATTTGACATTTATTTTTTATCCAAACATGGAAAAATGACTGCACTACACCTGACGGTAAGCGCAGTGCAGTCAAAATTTAAAATCAATTTGATTCATTGAAAAGCTGGTAGGGTACAGCTCCATCTGTACCCAAAAAAGGGTAAGAAGAGGTGCAATAATCCACAGTTTTTCAAGCTTATTTCTGTCTCAAGATGACAAGCCCGCCATCACCATCACCATATATCGAGCACAAATCCGATGCAACTCATATGTTTTCGAATCGAAAATTCAAACAAAAATATTCTTAATACCTATGAGGGTCTTTACACGAGCCACGAAATAAACTTCGTAAAATTGCGTGTTGTGTGTAAATACAGTATGTCAGTAGTCGCCATGAAGTGACCGCGCATGGCCTAGGTCAAATGTCTAGGTCACAGACGTACTTGTTACGTAATGGGCATGTAACAGGAACAGGTTGTTAGAAAATAATTTTCATGCAGTGTGTAAAAGAGAGTGAGATTATTTACCATTCATTTTTAAATGGTAAAGCCTAGCTGTAGACAGTTTGTCTACACTCTACAGTATGAATGTGCTGGCTCGACCGTCACCACTATCTCACACAAAGCCGACGTAAAATAACGCTTTGCTGCTGCATTTCGTATGGTGAATAGGTAGATAGAGATACGGTTCCTAAATGCCCATCCCCTTCCCAAACCCTTAATTATCCCTTACCTTTAATGTCAGCAACGCATGATTCTTCTGGTATTATGGGTACACATCGGCGATAGATCGCTTACCATCAGGTGACCCACTTGCTCGTTCACCGGTCTATGCTATAAAATCGCATCTCAATTACCCAGAGTATCACGCGACGCCGCACTTTAAATATCAAATTTAAAAATCAAAATGATTGCAATAAAATATGGCCCGGCCGGGGATGGAAATTCGAACCAGAGACCCGCCGGAACGCGTGACAAATTGATGGCGATAAAGTTTACAACCCCCACCCGCACCCCCGTCGGCTGTTGTCGCATAAAAATATCATAAAAATAGATTTGTACCCCTATACCCTACAGTATGTAGCGTGAATATGGAATGTCCTCATAGGTGTAGTGGCAACGTACTTAGCTATGAAACTGATGATGTCCAGAGTCGATACTCGGGTTGTACTATCAAAATTTGAATTAGTTTCAAAAAATTCAAACCCCACAGTTGAAATGATGGCGCCCGAATGTGTCCTTAATCGTTAATTACAACCTTACCATTATGATATTGATTAGAAGCAAATTTGTAATTTCTGAATGGATGAACTGAACTTTTTTCGAACATAAATATTCAACAGCCTCCGTGGCGCAGCGGGCGAGTAGACGGCTGTAAAGCGAGAGGCCGCGGGTTCGATACCCGCACCGAGACAAATGTTTGTGTGATCCACAAATATTTGTTTCGGGGTCTGGGTGTTGTGAGAGAGAAGTCTCTCATAGTTCCTGATACCCACGACACAAGACTCGTATCTTAATGTGTAGTTAGGGCTATGTGTATGACTGTTGGGTGTATTTATTTAAAAAAAGCAATGTATAATAATTACTAGGATATGCCAGAACGCTTATCTAATAGGAAAGCCATGGAATATATTTCAAAATTTGTGTTTAGAATTCTGTGCAAGAAGAATATTAATTCATCCAGAAACTATAACACATTTATCAAAGTGATTATGTCTTCAAAGATAAACAAACCCAAATGATGTACAATCCAACGTCACTAGTGTAATGTGTGTACTATGATTGAGAATCAGCTCCGACGCGTCGCACGTCGCGGGACGAGACGGGGAGATAAATCGCCGAGAGTTCAGCGTGGCCGTAGTGATAGTAATTCATTCATTTATTCATGCACTGCTGGTAACGCGTTGACAAGCTATAGCGATTGCGATCGGACGACTGATGTTTGTGAATTGGGGACTTATAGAATTATGGCATCCAGTATTATCAGACCACGATAAGCCACCAGAGAGCCAAATCTAGCGACAATTACACTGTAGATATTTTAATTGTGCATTCGATAACGCTCGCCAGCGTCGCAACTGAAATATATGGTTTGGATTATCTCGCTTTTATCATGACAAGATTATAGGAATTTGTAGGAATTATTGAATTGAAACTTCTTTAGCACCGTTGTGATCTGAAAATTTGATGAAACAAAAAAGCGAAAGTAAAAGAGACAAACATATTCATAAATAGCATGTCTCCGACCAACCACATGCGTAGTTTTGAAAACGACTGTCTCGCGTCCAATACCGCGTATGTTAATAATGATTTTCCATATCGCCCGTAATGGGATCGTGAACGCATTTGCTATTTATTACTAGATATTTATATTCATCAGTTACGTGTTTTATTTTTTCATTTGCGTATTAAAATTCGTTGGTTAATTATTCTAAAGTTTCACTTCTGCCATGCGTGCATTGCACACACACTTTTTTATGAATGGTCTATAATCACACCCATCTAGCTCGCGTTTCTCACTGAGCTCCACACTTGCTGCTCTACACTGCGTACTTCATAATTCAGTGTCGCTTTCCGCACGCGGTGAACGCACACCGCATACCGCACACCGCATACCGCACACCGCACACCGCATGCCGCGGGAACCGCACAAGCCGCACGCCTCCAATATTGATGTTAATCTGCGAACGTGCCGCGAATGCACCGCGACGTCCGCGGCCATGGATCATGGAATAAACTAAGTGAAAGCGTCATTCAATGAATCCCTGTGTCAAAAATGGGAGCAGTTTGCGAAAGCATCAAGGTTCTAATATAGCAAATATCGTTTAAATGTCATTTATGCAATGTAACGTAATTTCAATAAATAAAATAACCCTTTTGTTTAAATATTGCAATCAATTAATATTCCTGTATTTAATATGTTCGTATTTTTTATACAATTTTTTTTAGCTACATGAGTCTTAATTTTAAGACAACTTAATAATGTATGTCCGTTTTCATTAAGTTGCCCTTAACGCCCAACACTTACTACAATGTCCGCCTATACAGCTGTGTCGTCGCACTGTTTGATATGTATTGAAAGAAAGAAACTTTATTTGGCCATTGTTTATGGACCAGATGACAGTAAATGCCAAATTGTAGGTACACACGGAAGTATAAAATAAGAGCATAAAATAAGTAGACATAAATATGCAATAAAATAATATAAAATACACAAATCAAAAACCATGAAAATCAATTAAAAAAACAACAAATACTTGGCCGTTAGGAATTCTTAATGTAACAAAAAAGTCGATGAGAACACCATCTGAGCACTTCAGCTTTTATTCCATGTCTGCGACCAACCACATGCGTAGTTTTGAAAGCGACTGTCTCGCGTTCAATACCGCGTATGTTAATAATGATTTTCCATATCGCCCGTAATGGGATCGTGAACGCATTTGCTATTTATTACTAGATATTTATATTCAGTACGAGTACGGTTAACGTGCGTTCTCTATAAGTTTGCTAGCACGAGGATCTATATTGCATGTATTAATTTAACATTTAGGTTTTTTGCCCAGTTATATTAGTCCGTAATATAAAATATCTGGCATACTTCTATAATAAAAACTAAAGTCCTGTCAAAGAAATTTTCTATTCAGTAGTTGCAGTGCATTTAATGAGCCCCGTACGTAGTCCTGACCCCCTTTAAAATATAATGACTTATGTCGTGGGTATCAGAAAAGATTTACTATCCCATAACACCTAAATACGGTAAATGTGAGGATTGCTTATACATACATAGACTCACGCCTGTTTCCCATAGGGGTAGACAGAGAGTTTTGTCTACTGCGTGAAAGGGCCGGCTCGACCGGATCGTTATCGCATTTTCACATAAAACCGACGTAAAGTAGCGGCTTGCTGTTGCATTTCGTACGGTGAATGAGATATCCGGAATACCAAATCCGCCACTCCCCTTCCCAATCCTTTAATTATCCCTTTCCTTTAATGTCAGCAACACGCTTATGATGCTTCTGGTATTGTGGGCGTACATGGTGGATATCACTTACCAATTTGCTCGTTTGCCGTCCTATACAAAATAGAGAATTTTTTTTTTTTTTGGATAGGTTATCCAGGAACCTAAACAGAAATAGTTCCAAGTAATAATAATTATGTATCCTTAAGCTATAGCCGATGGGGCAGAAAGTTTCTGGAATGGACACCACGTACCGGCAAGCGCAGCATTGGACGTCCACCTACAAGGAGGACAGACGACCTGATAAAGGTCGCAGGAAGTCCCTGGATGCATACAGATCAGTCTGGAAATCTTTTGCGGAGGCCTATGTTCAGCAGTGGACGTCCTGTGGCCGATGATGATGATGCTTAAGTTAAGAGCTAAAACACTAAACAAAAAAATCAAAACACAAGTATGAAACAACAAAATCGAATTATTATTACAAGCACGGAGCACTTCATCTTTACAACGGCAACCCCTTGCACGAATCACAATATTTTTTACATGAATCCAATATCGGCGGCGCCTCAGGATGTCATCCGATTTGAATTGTCTTCCCTCTCGGCTCCCAAGTGAGGAAACTATGGGATTTTGAACATTTATTTATGAAGGTGTCGGACGTGATGCGGAGAGTGGATGCGGAGTGTGGATGCGAATGCGGAGGATTATCCGCGATTTGTCACGCACGGAACTATAAGAATTGCTGATGCAATTTCGTTGGATGGTGAAGTAAAATTGTTTATTACCGTTTTGGTTTGACGTGTGGATTTAGGGGATCTCGTAAAGCTTTCATCATTCAAATTTCAGTACTATTGAATGAAATAAGCAGGCTTAATCTTTATTATAATACTACCTATGCGTGATTCCGTGTACATGGTATTTTATTTGAGAAATCAGTATTTTAAACAGTGGTTTGGGGCAGAAAGTTTCTTGAATGGAGGCCACGTACTGGCAAGCGCAGCATTGGACGTCCACCTACAAGGAGGACAGACGACCTGATAAAGGACGCAGGAAGTTGCTGGATGCATAGAGACGCGCCCACCTTTGCTTATGCCAATATTTAAAATTATGATTGCAAGCTCAATTTTACACCAACTTTGACTGTTTTAACAAAAGGGTTTCTTTTTCGTATTATTTTCTGTTGCGTATAAAGTGAAACTTACTCTATTAATATTGAATCGTCCTCTTATCAACGCCATCTAGTACAATAAAGGACAACTATTCGTTAAAATCCTTTTAGACGATTAACCCACAAACATCTAAACATTCACATTTATAATATTAGTTGGCAGTAAGATTAACGATGTGTTAAGACTGTTATTATGTCTGTTTTATTGTATAATAATATACAATGGGATAGATCGTGATCCAAAGAGTACGCCTTCCATTCAACAGGTACCTAGGGTGTACCAAACGGTCTGATTGGTATTTACATTCAATATCTGAATCGTGTTGTTTTCATGAAACTAAAATGCCATTGTTAAACCTTATACTCAAGCTGTCAGTTGTGTGCGTCAGTGCGTCAGATACACTGCCGCGGTCGATGCGGTACATTCACTGTCTTCAGCTGTTGGTAGGATATTTATCTGCTTGCGACGGGACTTGATGGTTGGTTAGGACGGGTATGACGGTACAGCCTTGTATATCTGTGCCTGCATCGGTCATCCGCCTGTCCAGTCATAGGCCCGTCAATTTACTTCTTCCCTCTTCGGTGTTTGAGGAAACATTTATACCGGCTGGCATGATTTTAGTGACCACCAATAAACTCATTGTTTGTTGGTGGTAGGTAGTTTTTTGAACTGCACTGCGCTTACCATGAGGTGTAGTGCAGTCACTATCGTGCTCAGAAAAAAAATCTCTACCACTTACAATGCGTCATAATTTCACTCTACTTGTATGGGTTTTTAATGCAGCGAAGCATGGATATTACCGCACTACTTATATTTGTCCACACCAGCTTTATGTTAATCTCCAAAGACAATATAATAAGTATTTTACTTTTTAACGCAATCTGACTCTTTTCCATCCACCGATGCCATACTAGACCGGTGATTATCCGGTTGAAAATGGTAAAAATAGAAACAAATTTATAGTAGAATCAAACCCATTGAAAAAGGAAGAGAATACAACAAAATTGATAGGAAAAATAAATTAACGGCGATCTGAGGTCGGGAAGTGGGAAGGGGGGGGCTTTTAAGGGTAAAAAACGGTTAATCTCGATTTCCGGAAAAACTACAAGTCTTATGGAAAAAAGTTAAATCGCAAAGTTGTAGGTAATAAAAAGATCTACAACTTTTGTATACACACTTTCTTCACATAACCTCAAAATATATGTGAAAAATTCAAATAACCAAGTTTTTTGTTTTTATTTATATCTATTATAATAAATCATTTTTTTTCACGAAATTTGGTGAAAACTTACCTTTTTGTATCCCAATTACACTGTAATTTTTTTGATTTAAAATATTTATTCTTGCACCTTATTTTGACTTAATTTCGAAAAAGCAGCCTAATTTTCAAACGAAAATTCTCACGTCAAAATATGAGCTTTTTTAAAAAAGTCTGTTGGCTTCTTGTTCATTGAATTCTCTACTTTCTGATGGTGTAAAATAATATATATACATTACTATGGTAAATGTGCTCAGAAAATGTAAAGTTATAAGTTAATATTTAATAAGACATATCTACAATATTTTGAGTAAGTTGTAGAATCTTCTTTAAATTATATGCGTAGATGCCTCTTTATTGTTATTTAATTATAACTTATATACCTGAGTGATCTACGGAAAATTTTAGCCCATCATAAAGAAGTGGGGAAGGGGCTAGGTGGGTCTGGGCCTTACTACCTGTTATTTAGTAGTTCGTTTCTTTGCATTTTCTGAGCACATTTACCATAGTAATGTATATATTTTTTTACACCATCAGAAAGTAGAGAATTCAATGAACAAGAAACCAACAGACTTTTTTAAAAAAGCTCATATTTTGACGTGAGAATTTTCGTTTGAAAATTAGGCTGCTTTTTCGATATTAAGTCAAAATAAGGTGCAAAAATAAATATTTTAAATCAAAAAAATTACAGTGTATTTGGGATACAAAAAGGTAAGTTTTCACCAAATTTCGTGAAAATAAATGATTTATTATAATAGATAAAAATAAAAACAAAAAACTTGGTTATTTGAATTTTTCACATATATTTTGAGGTTATGTGAAGAAAGTGTGTATACAAAAGTTGTAGATCTTTTTATTACCTACAACTTTGCGATTTAACTTTTTTCCATAGGACTTGTAGTTTTTCCGGAAATCGAGATAAACCGTTTTTTACCCTTAAAAGCCCTCCCCTTCCCACTTCCCGACCTCAGATCACCGTTAATTTATTTTTCCTATCAATTTTGTTGTATTCTCTTCCTTTTACAATGGGTTTGATTCTACTATAATTTAATTATGTTACAAATTGGAAAATCACCGGTCTATACGTACATTTTAATTACACATACTCGCGGCATGTTGTACATCATAAAGCTGTCAAAATCTTCCACATTAATATATCTCGCCTCCTTTATCTCTCCATTGTGTAAAGTAGGTGTGTAAAGCGTGTGTCCGCCTGCGAGCGGCGCGACCCGCCCCCGCCCCGCTCCTCGCTCCGTCTCCATCGAAGCGAGTCCTGCATTTAATTGCTGTGAAAAGCCTCGCTTCATAATAACCGCCGACGCACAAAAGACGTGGTTTCCACTTGATTATGACAGTTGGTGTGTGGTGTCAACCACTGAATGTAGCGGTGAGAAGACTTTATTAGCAAGTTATTCATGGTAGACTTTGTTAGTATTTATATTTTTTGTATAGTAATTAAATCTGACGAATTAATCAACTATTACTGTCGACAAATAGCAACACGTGTTAATTGTCAAAATAAATAAAAAAACAATTTTATGAAACTAGTATGTAGAAGCAGATTTAACAAGCGCTACTCCGCACGCAACTCACTTTAAAGCAGCCATAAAGATAATAGAGGCCATTAGATGGAGCGAGTTTTTCGTACGACATACGAGAATATAATAGAAGCGTGTTACCTACGAGGCTGTCTCATATGATTCTCTTTTCAAACTGTATGATGCGTCCTCGTAAAAAAGAGTTCTCTGTTACATTCTAATATCATGCGATACATTCCCTCCACCTAAATGAGGCTTTATACATAGTCATTAACGTTTACTAAAAATCAACGTGTCTACACGGAAGACGTCTAGAATTCTATACCTTGTACCACGACGCTCCCGGCTTACGCCTCATCCTATTGTAAAGTGATGCGAAGCCGAGGATTTAATTATTAAATTATTTAGTGTACAATTGAGTCGCGAACATTGCCGCGGCCCCGCCCCCCGCACTCCGTACTCCGCCGCACACAGCCGCCAGAAGTGTAGTCACTCAAAAGACAAAATCCTGTCAAATCTACTAAGTCCTTTAATATTTCTGAACTCCTCCGCACATTGACGTCATAAATACGGAACTCCTGAACAGGACAGTATTCTGACCAATCGATTTAAATCCTTTAATATTACCATTAAACATCGTGAGCAAACCTTCATACCTTAGAAGTTCTTATTCGGCATTATTCTGTTTTATTACAAACTTGGGAAGGATTTCCATTTTCCTATCTTTAAACCCCTTAGACGTGCCTCTCCATCGAGATAAAGCCTGTGTCAAGGGCTCCGTCTGCAAATCGAGTGGCGAGAGCCGTCAAAAGGCACACGATCGTTAACTTGATTACCATCACTTTGAACATCTCTCAGCTGATATTAAAACATGTTTCTGACTTTAATTAATTATTAGTCTTTGAACTGAAGAAATTATGAATCAATTAACATCACAAAGCAAACGTAATTGCAATTTCTGGCGTTAACTGTTGTAATTATTTCTTGTTTTAAAATTTCGTGTCTATTCTCCTTTTGTTTTGTATCAGTTATGTTGTGGGAGTATTTTTAATCATTCTTTTCAATTTTTTCTCGTTCAGCGTTTTTCCTGTAAATAAATGTTGATGGTCGACTTTGAAACGAGCAACTGAGACAGGGGACCACGACCCGAGTTTCGATATAATTGTACACAAAGTCTTAGTGACATATTTCTGTAATACGTGATAAAATGCATGTGTCGTCGACCCAATGGCGATTGGGATAAAAGCAGACAGAAGAAGATTTAAATACATGTAAAATAATATCAAAATTAATCTAAATATTACACAAGTATAAATGAATCTAGGGAACATCTCTCATTCTGCCTGGTGTTACCGCAATAACAACGATCAACTACTCGAACACGAACTCGAACTACTGCAACGATCCGTCTTCCCACCACGCTTCCACTTCGCCCGATCTTAAGCATCTTCTGTAGTGAAACCATTGACTTCGTATCTTCCTACAATCCTTCAAACCAGTGCTGTTTGCACTATCCGCGACAACAAAAAATTACAAAACTCTGCAAATCTAAAACATCGTTGCTTGAAAAATATTTTAGCCCTAAACACCGACTTCTTCCACCTGCCCTTATTCCACTCGCATTTGGGTCTACATAACATACTTTTTAACACATATTACAGAAAGATTTGGCTTGTAGTTTTTATGACCGGTCGTCTGCTTAACCCTTCTGGAGAGACCCCAGATACGAAACAAATGTACGAGACATGAATCCGCGGCCTCTCGTTTCACAGCCGATTAATCGCCCACTGCGCCTCGGAGGCTGTCCTAAACACCCAACAACAACCAAACAACACTGCATCTCAAACGAACCATTAATTTATAAATAATAATTCACATAATTACAAATTATGTTTTGGTAACATAAACCGTAAATTCACATCAAGGGACGTAAATTAAAACCCATAGATAAACTCTTTGATATTCCACAATACACTGTAATGATCTGTAATAATTACATAAATAACAATCACTTGCTAATAAATAATGATTAATCCGACAGCGTGAGGTCGGAGGGTCGGAGGGAGAGGATCCAGACAATTAGCCGGTTATTATTTAGTTGAACAAGTGGACCGGTGCGGGCCGCGTCTAATCTCTAGTTGAAATAGTCGTTGTGACAGAGGGAAGACCCTCTTAGATGAAGGGTGACAGCGTGGTGAGATACAGAAGGGTTAGGTTGGCTACGTTACACTGTGACTAGGAAAATTTAATTGGTGATAGGCTCCCCTATCACATCATGGGACGGAAATAACCTCGGTAAAAATTGGGTGTACGAGTTAAATCTCAGCCTACCCCTTCAGGGATTACAGGCGTGAATGCGTATGTAATTAAAATTGAGATTCCTTTAAATATAGTAATTCGCATTTGCCGGGCTTCTGATAAAATAATATATCATAATATAAATTAAAACTCATTTAAAAAACTGTTTGGTCATAATTTTTTTAACAAAAATAAACCAACTCAGAATAAATCAAGAGCAAAAAAGACTCCGTGCGGTAAATCGTACCATCTGTAGTAACTGTGTTGTGTGTTGAGGGACGACAAAGCTAACTAACAGTGAATGGCAATAAATAACAGTAATCTGGCTGGATTACCGTGCCGCGGGCAGAGCCGCGTGAAATTAACTAGCTCACGACAACCACGCCTCACGCCACGGATGGCACTACCTTCTGCTGATACCATCGCGGACTGTGGTACGTATACTTGAAGGCGTTTTAATCGACTTAAAAATGACGTTCCGTATTGTACGGAAGATTTTTTTAGTAGTAGTTTACCTTTAATAAGATTTAATATAAAACATGAAGTTGTCATTGTTATTAAACTTCTTTTTCTTTCATTGCATAACTGGGAGTTAACCAAACCGTATTAAGCTTACGTAGTAGTCGAAGGGCCTCGCGTCAGTGGAAGTAGCCCCTGCCAGACCAAAGCGATTAGACCTTAGTCCACTACGCTGTCCTAATGACCTTTGTAAACTTCATAGACCTTCGACATTCTTACAGTGAATTCTCTGTACAGTATAGCAAGTTAATTAAACTGAAGTTCCCAACACCGCCCCCGGCTTCGTCATGTTATAAAGAACCTTGACAACGTCTTATAAAATATTAATTAAGCATACATTTTTCATATTTTGTTACGTTATTAGGCGCTTGGTACGTTGCAATATTTCACATGATCGCACACGAGGAATGTTATGTTATTTAATAATTTTCGTAATTACATTTATTTAAGGATTTTTTGCTAGCTTTTACTCACGACTCCACCCGCATGAAAGGCTTTTTAACTGACTAAATAAAACAGAGGAGGTTCTCAATTCGATTCCCATGGCGAAACAAATGGTTTGGTTCACAAATATTGCTTCAGGTCTAAGTATAATGGGGCCGTAAGTCCCTCGTATTTCCTGATTTTAACCTGGTGTGAACTCGGAACTATGCGTCTGTACCGTACAACTGTGTTTGCTCGCGGTTCTGAATAAGCATCTCCAGGAGCCTGTCTATCCCTGTACCAAAATTCATCAAAATTGGTTCCACGATTTAGACGTAAAAGCGTAAAAAACAAACAAACTCACTTTCGTATTTGAAATATTTGTTAGGATGTAATCTGTAACGCATTTATTTTAGTGAACGAAGTACAGTTCTTTCAATTTCAATCAACCAGTCTGAGTTTGTCGCAGATAAACAAACTCCAACACTCCATTAGCATAAATTATTTTAAAAATATAACGATAAATTAAAAATAAAACATACCATAGAGTCACGGCATTCTCACCACATCCCATAAACAACGGCCCATATATTTTATTGTATTTATAGTCGACAGTACCATCTAATTACCGTAGTTTATAGACCAGTGTATTCCGCCCGCAGTCGATCGTGTTTCATCTTTTGATTGTCACATACTTAATTTAAATGACATTTATGACAGTGGTAGGGGAAATAGACGTTGGTTGACACTTTAAATTCCTTTTAGTGAAGTTGCTTGGGAGAAATGAGTGAGGACTTTAATGTGGTATTTTTAATGGAAACTCAACGGAATGTGTTTATGTGATAGATTTTATTACGTAAGATCTTATAAGTTCCGCCATACTATGACTGAAATTTTACTACAAATAGTTATTCTATTCAGATTGACCGAATAAGTGCCAATAAACGCCGTACAATTCACATAAAATACAACATATAAACCTTTGCTTTTTTATGTATGTACATCGATATCTCCGCCAATTGTGGGCCGATTTTCTCAGAAAAAAAACCAATTGATAGAGCTTAGCTGCAATATGGTACAACGTACATATAATTAAGGTCTGACGACGGAGTACAGAGTAAAAAATCAACGGACAACAGCTCAGTCGTCGCTATTGTGATATTGATTTAGATTTTACATACCATAGCTGTATTAATAGCAATAATATGAGTTTTAACAATCATTAAAAACTGATTTCAAAAAATAACACTGACAAGTAAATATAATAATAACACGTCATAATTCTGGCGACCGTCGAGAGATGCAATGTCTCACGGTGGTCGCCATTATATTTGGACTGTACTATACCATCAGATCCAGTGTAGCTACTTGGTTCTGCCATGATAAAAGAATTAGACACAATTTGTCCAAATTGAATTTAAAATCTCTTTTAATTTGCGTTGAATATTTATGTAAATACAAACAACAATTCATTTAAAATAACCCTATATTCAAACTTAGTACATCTTCAAGAAAATGTAATACATATTATGAGCTAGCTCATTAAACGCGTCCTCCACTCATCCCGACCACGCGGGCACCGCACCAATATATTTACAAACGTTAAGCACAACCCTAAACCCTGATCATGAATCATCAAACCCGGAGTCTCGTTACATAATCCGCTCTATATTTGAATTGCACATACAATTTATATTAAGGTTGTCACACACGAATCAACTCGGCATCGATTGCTTAACCGCTCAGTACATACGAATAAATAAATAATAAATAAATACATCCAATAGTCACACACGTAGTCCTGACCCCACAATAAGATACGAGTCTTGTGTCGCGGATATCAGGATCTACGAAAAACTTTCGGTCTCACAACATCCAAACCCCGAAACAAATATTTGTGGATCACACAAATTTTTCACCGTTCGGGGATTGGACCCACGACCTCTCGCTTCACACCGCTTTACAAAATAACATTTAAATTAATTTTGCTCATTACAAAAGCGACACCAACCCAGCATAAACTGGTAATAAACCCACCGCTGGTCTTCCGATTCGTGATGTTACGGGCACGAAAGGCAAAACTACCCACTTAAACTATGAACTGGTAACTAACCTAACCAGCCAATCATTTTCTCCACTAACCATTTTCACCACATTCTCCATTTTTTCCGGTTAAAAGTTTATGTAGGGGAACATCTGCGGCGTCTGTATTATTTCAGCCCAGAGACGTTGACGCAGAATTAATCTTAGACTACTAACAATTAAATTTTTTCCTAAGGCGGCGTTACGATTCTGGCAAGTGTCATAAACAGTCTCATAATGCATAGGATACTGGTCGCTTAAGACGGTGCCGATGTATACGTGAACGTCATCCCTTATGCTTCTTAAATTCTATTAAGGACTATTACTCAAGATCCCCCCCTCCCCCGGCCGTGCGGATCACTCGCCCCGGCGTCTCCGAGGAATATATTTCAAACGCCATTAAACTTTACGACATCAAGTTTTCAGCGGCCAACAATAAAATTATTTGGCTTATTTATTGCACGACGCGGGGGTGCGGGGGTGCGGGGTGTTTGCGGGGTGTTCGCCGCGCTTTATAGCCCAACAAATAATAGAGACTTTATGGTTTTGCTAGTAAGCCTTTAATGTCGCGGTTTCGGGTTCAAAAGGCTACTTTATGTGTCAAGCGTTTCATAATTGAGTTGTACTGTTTTAAGAACTCGCTTTGGGGACAATAAGGGTACAGAAATATAGTAATGTGTTTTCTGAATTCAATTGTTCTCTGAGGCACGAGAGGCTCATTATACCTCTTTGCATTTCTTTATGGCATAGACATCGCAAACTTGCAAATGGGTCACCTTATACTAAGATATAAATTCCTCAAATGCCATGACATTGGTTCTAACGTTTTAAAATAATTGGTTTGGGAAGGAAGCTTTGGGGAGTGATGCCGCCCCAGACCTATTTAACTTTTATTAGGTGATAGTTCCCTCATGAGCGAGATGTTTGCCTACTTCCGCTTTATCTATTTCTGCAGCCAAGAAGCAATGTCTAAGCGCTGCTGTGTTTCGGTTCAAAGACATTTAAGCCAGTGAAACTACTGGCCATTATGAAATTAATATCTTATATCTCGGGGTGAGGAGCGCAGTTTAGTTTTATGCAGTACTTTTTATTCAAGTTCTGCTTAGTGTTACTTTTGTTAACAAGCAAGTGTGGCGCTTGTGATCAGACGTGCAACCAGCTCGTCTCGTCATTCAGGCTAATAAAAAAGCCGTATCTACAACGTGAATCTTTTTTTATAGCATAGACCGGCAAACGAGCAAGTCAGTCACCTAATGGTAAGTGATGTCCACTGCACATGTACGCCGGACATCAATATCGGAATACTGGATTATACCGGATAGGCGCGTAGCCGAGGTTAAAGCAAAGGGAAAAATAAGGTATTGGGAAAGGAAGGGAAGGGCGATTTGGGGCGAGCTGACCCATTCATGATGTAGGCAAAACTGTCTACAGCGTGGTTCTAGCACTCATTAACACTACTTAACTGTCTTTATAAATCAAAAATGCACTCAAACTTCTTAGTATTTAAATAAAAAAAATAAAGAAGACACGTTAAGCATAAGCGCACTAGCGCAGAGATTACGTCAGCGACGAATCCGAGACAGTTTATCTCGTGAAAAGTTAAGAAAAATTAGTTACGTGTCTCGGTTACTGAGGCGACGCGCTTTAAGCGAGATGTTTGGCCAACGTTGGATTTACTTCACTATTTCGTGGAGTTATCCTGTCTTACTACGTGCTGGATCAGCGCTTTGTCTTACAGCTCTGGTAACGTAAACAATTTAAGTTGCGACATACTTTACTTTGCTTTACTTTTACTTTACTACGGATTTTATTTTGGCCAATTTATTATTCCATACAGTTTTACTAAACACTACACCTGACATTTTATCAGACTTTAATTGTCATAAAAATATGATTTATCAAATCCAAGCAATAATCAGCACTTCACACATTAATTTTATGATCATAATATTTAGAATTTTTGATACTTTGGAAATCACCACTGGATAGAGAAGAACAAAGAACCCTTATGCTTTTTTACAATTTAGTTATAATATGATTTCAGGATTAATTAAATTTATACACTATTTCATTTAATCTATAATACATTAAAAAGTAAATTTAGAATTGATATCAGTTCCAAGAATCAAGCAATATGTGAGGGCAAACTAGCGGATTTGAATTGTAAATAATTTGTTTTAAAGTGTATATTTAGAAACATATTGAGTGAAATTCGTTTACAAAAGAATGCAAGAATGTTTCGAATTTACTAAAAAATACACAAACCAAAATACCCACAATATATGTCATTATTATTCACATTTAATCCGGATTTCATAATCGAATTGAGACTAATAACACATTAAAATAAATATCTCCACATTTATTCGTAGGCTAATCTGTTTTTAAATACGGCATTTGTGGCAATGTTTACCGTAAAACATGAGTAAAAATATTTTCCGCCGCAGACTGCAGTTTACTTAAAATGATATTTAAAACATTTCACTCGACATTTTTATCTTGCGTTTTTTCACGCTGCCCGCCGCTCCCGAGAATATGACCTTTCTCTTTTTAATTGCTCTCAGAAGCTACGTACATTAAGAAGCTCCGTTCCTCAGACATCCTAAGTTGCACTTTGATACCCTGTAATAGGGTAAATGTTCCATTATACGTCACCCTCCAAAGGATGCACATTTTAATCCAGACTTTGAGGTAGTTTTTGCGAGGCGCAATTACCAACCAGCGACAAAGCGGCCAAAGAGATTCCAAAGGATTAAATGTTTCCATTACACGGACTTTTGTCGAGCAGAAAATATATCTTTCATAACGTGCAAATTGGAAAATAAAGCTCTTTTCGTCTAACGAGCCTTCGCCGGACCTTTTAATTATATCATATCCGACTAGAGGATATGAACAAGCTTATTATCATCTTTGTTTGATCATTCTGTAGCCCGTTGACCAATTTTCTTTTAAGCATATCAGTTCAACGCTTAAGCACTTTTTGTTAAGTAATTTTAATAGGCAAGATATAAAAAATTTACTCAAAGAACTTCGTGAGGTTACTTGGTATCTAAATCACATAAATTACAAAAAGTAATTTTTATTTTTCACAACAAAAAAAATGTTACATTTTATATGCACGTCAGGCTGCGCTAGCATTCCGAACGTCACGGTTCAACTCAACAGTTGTGTATAAAGCCCCCGCACACCAAAGTTGAATGTGGTTTGTTTTAGATTTTTCAACTGCAATAACTGGTCACCTTTCATCTCACTGATCAAACTCTTTAGTTTGTAATGTGTATTTGCCTCACTTGAAGTTGGCAAAATTATCCAAAAGGGCAGAGCCACAAACAAAAAGTTGCATGTATAGCGCGCATATTGGATAATTTATGCGTAATCAAAATGATTGCATATCTTTGAAACAGATACTTTTTTTAATTTTTCCTTCTACGAGTAGTTAACGGGCTACAAACAGATGGTGAATGTTTTCAGTCACCCATGGACATCAGCAACCTCAGGGATACAGCCATATAACTGCGTAATGTGAAAGTACTTTATCCTAGCATCGTTTGAAGATAGACACGTCAAATCTAAAGATACATACAGAGATAAATTTATTCGATATATTTAGGGCATTATATTACTAATCCTCCTATCTATAACCACTTATTCAAGGTATTCTAACTAATAAACTAGTATAAATCTCAACAAGTGCTGGACCTTTACAACCAAACAACTAATCTTAAAATCAAGGTGCCACTAGCTACATCATTGCTGTAATATCTAGGACAGGCGGCGGTCGGCGAGTGCCGATGAGGTGGTTACACCTGTTGCCCACCCCACTGGTTCGTCGCAAAAAGAACACGCGCTGTCTCATGTCACGCGCCGTCGCGCGTAGTTATTACATGCGATACGTCTTAATGCATTACAGTGTGGCATCGTAATCCTTATTATAATGACGGCTGCTGCATTTATAGGCGGCATGTTAAATTGATCATGGCATTGGCTTTGCAGCTCAGTTGATGTAGGGCTAGCAAGGTGTTTAAATATCGTGGAGCTTAATGCTGAATTGTCAGCTTAACCTAAAGTCAATTAAATTATAAACTTATAATCACCCAACAATCATAAAAAAATAAACTATATTATGAAACTAGAATTAATGTTTAGTAAAAAATGACTGCATTTCATGTTTAAAATATTGTTATTAGTAAAAGCTCCATAATAGATGTCACCCGTCTTGTGACGTAATATGCTATGCCGTGTATCTTTTTTCTTTTTAGTTTCTAAATCAACCATATTAAACTAATTTAATCTTGATCATTTAATCACATTATTTACTGAATGTTACCTTTGATTTATTTATTAACATTATGACAAATCATTATTCACCCACTCAATTACTTTGAAATAGCATAAAACGCAACCGGATATATCCAACCTCATTATTCACAAAGTTCATTCAAATAGTTCTACAAAAAATTAAATGGACTTCTTTAGAAATTAAATAAGAGTAATGGCTTTTAAAAGTTTGCCACAGAACACGTTTGTAGACTACGTATGTAGGTATGACTACTGTGTAGGGCGGTCGACGCCCGTCACGCCGCGCCGTACCCTCGGCTAATTCGCTAGCGAGTGTCGCTAACAGGGCCCGCTACCTCGTCGTATTTCACTTTAAGCCAGTGTTTTCCAACCTTTTTTAGGCCATGCCCCACCCTAACATTTTTTTGTTAAATTCATCACCGATATCTAGCATTGCATTTGAATAACCCAAAGCGAATGGGTTAAAGTCGTGTCGAGTCCAATTTTAAATTGCCCCCCTGTGGGGCGTGGGCCCTACGTTGGGAAACACTGCTTTAAACTGACTAAATTAAAAGCTAAGCTATCCACGGCACTAAAACAGTTAGGTTAGTTATGTTTTTTTAAAATGTAAAGCAATGTAGTATCTACAAAGATTTCACGTTAATTATTCTTTTAAACTCTTCTTTTTCATTTCATATAATGGTAGGTTCCTGCCCATACAAGGGGCCGTATAGCTTGTTACCACTACTTTATTTATTTTTGATACCAAGCAGCAGTGTGTAAGCACTGTACAATACCGGTTTGAAGGACATTGAAGTCAATAAAATTACTGGGTATTTTGAGACTTACCATCAGGTGACCCACTTGCTCGTTTATCGTCCTCAGCTGTAAAATAGAAAATCCGTTCAGCCATATAGAAATAACTGATCTTTTTTTATTGATTTCGAGAGTTTACAAAGTTCAGGTTTTAAGTTATTTACAGATACGCTTGAAACAACACTACTCAAATTTTTTAAATGCAAAATTTTTAATTTGCTGGTGGGAGGATACTTGTATCTGACCGGATAGCGACCACCGTACACTGGTGCTAAAACCTGCCATAGTGGCCCACCTTGTGTGGGTCACGTTCCAGGGTCAGCCAGTGTATATCCGGTTCTCCCCAGGGGGCTTGCCCCCTGATCCTAACCCTTTTCCCATCCCTTTTCCTTCCCCTCCTCCTTGACCTTTGGCAGGCCGGCATGATCTTGCCGACCTACGATGGACACATTGTTTATCGTTGGTCGACACTATTCTTGGATTGCGCTACACTTACCATCAGGTGTAGCGTAGTCACTTTGCCGAGCCAGGATAAAAAAAGGCCTTATTTTAACTAAATTTTCCTCCAAAATTAATAAATACCTACATATTTTGTTCCAGGTACGTTCTTTGATGGCCCAGTACGAATAAGTATTGGTTTGTATTATACTGCACGCGAGGTAAACATAGACAGCGACGAGTCTGAGACGCGGAGTAATTAACTACACCCCACGCCACGCCACCATAAGTATACACCAGATAATTGAATTTAAAGTGGTAGGTCCCTCGTATGCGAAAGGCCCTCTGGGTTGGTACCACCGCTTAGTCTATTTCTGCCGCCAAGCAACAGTGTGTAAGCACTGTTGTGTTTCGATTTGACATTGAAGCCAGTGAAATTACTGGGCCTTATGAGACTTAACATCTTATGTCTCGGGGTGACGAGCGCAGTTCAGTGCCATGCAGTGCTTTGTAATTTAAAGTTCTGGGTGGTGTTGTTTCTGTTTATGGGCAGGCGCGGCGCTTACCATCAGGCGAGCGCTTTGCTCGTCTCGTCATTCAATCAAATAACAAAAAAAATCGTTCGCTTTATAAATATGAAGAAAAACACCTTGAGAAAACATGCATTCTTAAGAAGTCTCCATAAGGATTTTCCATAAGAAGTCTCCACATCGAAGCTTTGTGAAGTCTACCAACCTTCTAGGCTAGCGTGATGGACTAAATCGTAATTAATCCATTTCATGAGCCGTGCCCAGCAGCTGGATGTAACATAGGCTTCGTATTATTTAATGTTATTTTTATTCCAAATGTACCTAACATATAATTATGCCTACGATGTCAAAGAATATTTAATTAACATTTATACTAACAACTAATTAAGTTGTCCAATTTTACTGTTGAAATATACATGCATTTGTTAATACAATTTAAACGTAAAGCTATTTACGATAACATCTACAGACGCATAAATTACACCTTATTTCTATTTAAATTGCGTGGACAATGGCTTCATAGCACTTCATGGCATTCAGCTCAACTTAACGGCTATAATACGAACTTAGTAATGGAAGAAAATTAAATCTGAATGCAAAAATAGGTATGTCTAAATATATAAAACTCAAAGGTGACTGACTGACATAGTGATCTATCAACGCAAACCACTGCAGGGATCGGGCTGAAATTTGGCATGCAGGTAGATGTTATGACGTAGGCATCCGCTAAGAAAGGATTTTGATAAATTCTACCCCCAAGGGGATAAAATAGGGGATGAAAGTTCGTATGAAACTTTGTCAATTTTAAACGTTCACGCTGGCGGAGCCGCGAGCAAAAGCTCGTTTTAAAATAAGACGCTTTTTACAATCTAGTATCATAGCTTCCAAAGAAGTGGCCCTTTGAATTAGATGTGAGATGAGGTACGTTTTATATTTTTATTTATGTGCTGTTTTATTAAAGCTAGGTAAACTGTAGGCAATGTCTTCATTTATCTTTAAGAGAAGGGAAGGGGCATTTCATACTATCCATTTTTTTTTTGGAGTAGAGACTCCACGTCCTAATCTATTCAAATGCTGTTTGGAGAAAACACACGCACACAATATAATTCTCTAAAACGGCGCCATTTGAATGGATTACTCAGCATACTTTCAATGCAAATCGGCATTTAACGTTCCGAGCGGGGCGTTCAGTCAATACGATCTTATTTTTTAATTTGCATACCTAAGATCTCGGCGAAGTGTGGAAATTAATTATGCACGCGGCTTAACGTCCCTCCGCCTTACCTCCGCCGCGTCTCCAACTCGGAGCCTGCACGCGGCCGTTCTTCACGGCTGGAAACTTAAATCCTAATGCATTGCTAAATAGCAGGAGTTTATTTCCCTTCTGCTTTCTTTGTTGATTTTTTATTAGAGGATCAGATCTTAAGTCCATTTACATTGATACGGTTTCTCTACGACAGGCGAGAATATTAAAGAAAGCCTTGGTTTACGAAGCTGCTCAATACGATCCTCGATTTCAAGTAATATGACTCGACCTCGTTAACTAAAGTTTTCTGTTATATTCTTGTTTCCGTTGTGGTGAAATCTTTCTCTCTGAGTAAATGGAGCTTTAGGCTTAGGAAAGTTGGTTTTTTCTGGAAATGCTCAGTACGAGAAATCTTCAGAATTCTTTCTTTTTAATATTTTGATTAGAAGAATTTAGAATATGAGTCAGATAAGACCTGAATTAAAAAAATTGTTTCATGTGATAACAAACCTATCGTCATACCAGTTTCAAATTTCAATCCCGTACATTCATGTTTGTTCAAATCGAAAAACTCGACTCAATTTTTATAGCCTAGCTTGGGAACCGAACACTGGGTCTTAGCGATTTGACAGCCTGAGTATACGACCATTAGACTAATGATATATTAAAGAGGACTCATTATTAAAAGTTGCGTTCGCTTTTGTTTAGTTGAAACGTAACTAATGCTGGTCTATTCATATTTTTATTTTCGTGTGGGCAGATATATACAATGGATAAAAGACACCTGACACCGAAGCAGTGCTTTAAAATGTGATTGCTTAAACTTAAATACCAACATCATTTGCATATAAATCACTATCCGAAATCTAACAGACACTAAACCCCACTATAAATGTCAGGAGGCGTGTGGGCTCGACTCGATCACTCGTTCGTTCCATTCTATGTATCGGTTGTACTTACCGGTCGTTCACTCGATCGTTCGGTCTTGTGACGCGTGTTTGGCCGCGATGTTTGCTCCCGACTCGCGCTCTATTATTGACTTTAGCTGATTATAAAAAAACAAAAGGAAATCGGCAGGAATGGCCCCCGTGTCATTTATTTTGTGCAAACAGTGATTTGATAATATCAACGGAGGGTCGCGGAATGAAATCAATAGGGACCCAGTATTTGAGTTGTTAGGTCCCCAACATTTTCAGAATAACTGACGGGTGGAAACGTGAAAGTATTTACTCATAAAAATCCATTTAACCTATATCAATAACGATGAAATTGAGGAGCATATATTTTGTATGACAGACTTCGTAGTATACCAAATAAAAAGCCTGGAAGACGTATGCTACTAAAAATACTTCTTGTTTTGTGTAGATCGCTTGCTATAAGAATGCATCATCCAATAACATAAAAGGTAATTAATCATTTAAAGAAGTCAAGTCTGTCCTGTCGCAGGCATCTTGAGTTGCTTCTTCCCTCTTCGGAGTGTGAAGAAGCATTTATACAGGTCGGCATGATAAGATAGATATATTGTTTGTCGGTGGACACCGGTTTTTTAGAACTCCACCTGATGCTAATCAGGTGTAGTGGAGTCACTTTGCCGAGCTTGGATAAAAAAATATGCCGGATAAAATATTTGGCTTAATCGCACAGGGACATAACATATGAACAAATTTACTGCACACGACGAGTTGGTTGTATGAGAATTGACGGGTCATTTAAGATTAGAAGAACTATAATAAACTTTAAGATGAAACTCTAAGCAAGATATATATTTGCAAATCAGCGAGCAGTAATGTTCTAAATAATTGTAATAAATAGATGTCATTGCATATGGCACAGACTCGAGCTTCACTGCATCTTAAAATTCTGCCACTAACCGGCGCATAAATCAAAACGAGAGCAGACTGCGCTGTGTTGAGAAAATATGAGTGTACTACCGGGAGCATCTCGAATTATGGCCCGTCACAATGTAGCAACATGACATGGTTGACATCACACAACACGAGTAAAATAATACATCACGTCTGTACTAGAAATTGTATGGAAAGAAACAAAGAAAGCATTTATTGGCAGGTGTAAGGTGGTACATTTATAATGTATTTATAAACATTTTTATATGTCGCACCACGATCGCGCCAAAAGGATTCAAATCAGTATATGCCAAACACATACTACATCTACTCAGTCCTGGATTTGTAAATAGGTCGCGGCCTATGGGGGGCATCCTCTTAGGGTCGACAGATTTCAGAGGACGCTCATTCGATTTAAGTATAAAAGTACTAATTATCTTTAATTAATTAATATTTTTATTAATAACTTTCCAACTCATTCGTTTATTTAACTTTAGTGCCTTCCGTAATACAAAACAAATGAAAAATTATTAAGTATTTTAGAAACCTACATACATACATAAGCCTACCTACATGGGGCGGCGGAAATAAAATGGCTTACACTCATAAAAATATAAATCCAGCACTGCATCTACTCTTTGCATTTTTAAATGTATCTTTCCTGCAGGCAAAGGCAACTGCTTACAGTTTAACGCAGGAAGTCTCCCTTCTACTAAAACGTAATGAACTTGTAGATGACGCTGAAATTAAAGCAAATTGGGTTATACATCCATTCAGCCAAAGATTGAAGCACAGAATAACAATAAATTAATGAGCAAGTAACAGGCGATTGGCGACCCCCGCTGTCCTGCGCCCTAAACAAAATATAGAGTCCGGGCCCCCGAAAATAATCGCATCGTCTCAGGAAATTACTCGAGAAAATCTCGCGAGAGTGGTGCAATTAGGGGGGGCTGCGTGGGGACATACCCGCGGGGCCCACGGGACGGGGGGCACTGATGAGCACACGTTACCTTGATTGTGTACGTGTCTTTACAAATTAAGTGCTGCGTGAGTTTCGTGAGGGGCGTTACACAAGTAAACGACTTCAGAACTGAGAGTGAATGAATTATTTAAACGGAATGTTGTCTATTTTATTTTATATTCTGTGTGATAGATTATTTTACTTTACACTAGTTTAAAGTTGTGTCTATTTTTAAATAGTGGTCCGGATCTGTGCAATAAACACTGATAATAATAAACAGTGTATGAAAACTTTGAAATGAGTCGTTTTTAGTGAATTTTCGTCGGAGCGTGTTTGTTGATCGTCTTTCGTCGTTCAATCCACTTGCAGAAAATCGTCTATTGATACTAAAACACCAACAAGATTTCGAAATCGGTCATCATGAAGATTTTAAAAATTATTAATACTTGTTATTGGCGAATACTAAAATAGTGGAAAGGCATAATTAAACAAAAGAAAGAAAGTACGATGCCTATATCAGAACTTGCATATATCTGAACGGTGCTGTTACTTAAGTAAAGAGATATTATATATTGTGAGAAATGTATTTATTACAACAAAACCAAAATAAAAATGTCTATAAATGTGTAAAAATAGAAAAATATAAATCGGAATAAATGAATGTAGAATGTAGATATAATAATAAATTTGTAAAAAATCAATATTAATTTATTTATTTATAACTTTATCACACAAAACGTATTGAAAATACACAACAGACAATTTAAGATAACAAATAGAAGTACAATTGGCGGCCTTATCGCTAACGGCAATTTCTTCCAGGCAACCTTTGGATGGACTGAATTGAAAGGGAAATGAGTGGGCGGTCAACATATAAATGAAACTTACAGGGAATAGATGCACATATTACAATGTATATGGTTTTAATAAATTATAAACTTCTAAAATTGATTTCAAACCCCACTTCCTGATGGGTTTGTTATTTTCCGTTGAGAAAATTTCTCTCGTAGTTCATCATCAGATTTTAACCCAAAAACCATGCTCAAGGCAATTCCTACCGATCACAACAAGAATTATCAAAATCGATAAATATTTAGTGGGCATGTCACGTAACATACAAAAATAAGATAGACAAAATTGAGAACTCTCTTTTTGAACTTAGTTGATAAATGGACCATGGATTTTGTTATAACTGTAGAAAGAACAAACATTAACTCAAACAGAAGAACATACAATCTTTTAAATCCGGATACTGCAAGGAATTCAATAATACAAGACATGTATTAACATTGTAAGACATGTATTATTCGTACTAGGACTAGGAGGTAGGTTCCTTGTATGCGAGAGGCCGTCTGGAAAGGTCCGCTTTATCTATTTTAAACGCCAACCAGCGACGTGTAAGCACTGTTGTGTTTCAGTTTGAAGGACATTGATGCCAGTGAAATTACTGGGCATTATGAGACTTAACATTATGTCTCGAGCTATGACCGTAGTCCAGTGTCATAGAGTTTTGTGATATTCAAAGTTTTTTATATGGGCAGGCACGACGTTTTACCACCAGGCGAGTGATCTACTCGTCTCGTCATTCATGCTTTAAATAAAATTAACACTACAAACTTATCCGTCAGTCTACCTTCTACACACGTGTCATCCCGATCACATAGCTCTAACTACTACGTCCCGTAAACACGTTAACGTTACGTGCCCGCCTCGTGATGGATCGCGATCCTCCCCCTCCTCCCCCGTCACCCTGTGGGTGGCATGCACACGACACGGTTTATTAAAAAAGTAAATAAATCTGGGCAGCCGACAGCCGCTACACGATCGAGTGGCGTTCTGTTAAACGAAACGGCAAGTCGCGCGTATATCTCGCTTTGCCCCTTAGTTACGTATTGCTAACGTTATTAAGTTCGCGAGTCAGTCCCCTGTACGATCCTGATCGATATCCTTGCGAATACCCTACGACAGCGAATGTGCCATGTTACAATAATAGTGACTGCCGTGTATCATCCTGGAGGAGTCACGCTGGAGATGGTATATATTATCGCGATCGCATAGAATGTCGACGCGAAGTCACAGGTTCATTGTTTCGTTTCATAAAGCACGTTTTGAGAAACGAGACTTACACCCGAGTACTGAAACGCAACTCAAGCATTTAAGATAGTTTTGATCATGCTAAGATCTTAGCAGTCAAAATTATATGCAAATAGGTACCCGATAAACAGTCGGCCATTTGGTAGCGATTCAGTATTCGGGCGTGACACAGCGAGATCACGACGTGTGATGCTAGTCAGGCGATAGCGACAAGTCCTCTATCCATGAATTGTATGGACGAAGTCGCGTTTTTTATTAATTTCATAGAATGACGAAACGAGCAAAGCGCTCGCCTGATGGTAAGCGTCACGCCTGCCCATAAACAGAAGCAACACCACACAGAACTATTAATTACAAATTACTGCATAGCACTGAACTGCGCTCGTCACTCCGAGACATAAGATGTTAAGTCTCATAATGCCCAGTACTTTCACTGGCTTCAATGTCCTTCAAACCGAAAAACAATAGTGCTTACACAATGTTGCTTGGCAGCAGAAATAGACAAAGCGGTGGTACCAACCCAGACGGCTTCTCGCATACGCGGGATCTACCACCTTGCGTGTCATGATATCCCATCTCAGCGCATACCTCAAAAGGTACCTAAGTAGACAATTGCATACAAGGCAGACGTTTTGCTATCGTCATGCTATAGCCATATCCTGTCTCATCATCGTACCTCAAATACGCCTGTATGCTTAATGAGAACTTAGGTGATAAAATAAAATATTCCTTATCCTTACCTACATTAAACGTTTGAAACATATTCATTCACGATTCTTTAGTGGGTGTTCATGACCGGTGGTCATTATTTACCATCGTTAGGTGACGTATTTGTAATAAAAAAATATCTCCAATCAACAAGCCTTAACTAAATTACTTCGAATATAGAATACGACCAACCAAGTCCAAAGGTTATTTCATTTCTATTTTATAAACAATATCTACCAATTGTCGACAGTCGAGCCTTGGGCTGTAACGCATAATTTCCTCTTTTATCTTGGCACAGAGACACGCCGGCCAGCGGCATAGTCCGTGTACTGGTAGATATTGTGTCGAACGCCGTCACTGCCCGCCTTATTAGAGCAGGCAGTAAGTAACGCGAACCTCAGGATTAGATACTTGATATTTGGATCATGTCCAGTCATCGCTTTTGCTCAGTTCGTGCACTATACTTATTATTCCGTATTCGTGAGCAGTCGCTATACACAAGCTTGGTTCATTTATTTTTTGAGTGGTATTATATATATTGTTATATTTATTATTTTTATTATTTTTATTTATTTATATATATATTTATTGTTGAGTGGTAGAGCCACGCTGTAGACTCTTTTGTCTACAGCATGAATGGGCTGGCTCGACCGGGTCGTTACCACTGTCTCACAGAAAACCGACGTAAAGTAGCGGCTTGCTGCTGCGTTTCGTACGGTGAGTGAGATATCCGGAAGCCCAAATCCCCTCCCCTTCCCAATCCCGAATTATCCCTTTCCTTTAAGGTCGGCAACGCGCCCATGATTCTGATATTGTGGGCGTTCATGGGTGGTGGAGATCACTTACCATCAGGTGACCCACTTGCTCGTTTGCCGGCCTATGCCATAAAAAAAAAAAAAAAAAAATTTGTGTGTTGGGATAAAATATATTATTTTATAGCAGAAGCCTACAAACAAGCGTGTCACTTGATGGTAAGTGATCTGAACTGTTCATGAATACCTACAAAACCAGAGAATCATTTGCACCCAGAAACTCATTGTTCCCCAGTTTAAGTGATCTGATACGTGACCAAGAAGGTCTCTTCTTCTTCCACCTGCTTTTATCCTTCACCCAGTGGGGTCGGCGCAACATGCTTTTTATTACATATTACAGAAAGATTTCGCGTTTAGTTTTTATGTCCGGCCGTCTGCCTGACGTCAACCCGTCTGGGGACCTCTAGCACTAGACCAAGAAGATGATTTAAGGAATATAACAACGATTTGATAGCAGCTAAGAGTTCTATATTGGACCGTACGGAAACAGAAAGACTTTCTAATAATAAGCAGAAGCAAAACATTGCAATTATATTAAATAAAATACACCCACCAGTCACATACATAGTCGTGGTCCCACATTAAGATACAAGTCTTGTGTCATGGGTATCAGGAACTACGAGAGACCTTTGGACTCACAACACCCAAACCCCGAAACAAATGTTAAATATTGGATCATACAAACAAATTTGTCTCGATGCGGGGATCGAACTCGTGGCATCTCGCTTCACAGCCGGCTACTCGCCCGCTGCGCCACGGAGGCTGTCAATGCAATAAAATTATAATGTAGCATCGATTAAGTACATAATACAAAATGCGATGTATATTATGTAATTATGAACTGCGTAGTCGGCTCGTGTTCCCAGGTAACAGCGAGCGGTAATTCATTGCTAACTTGATCGCCACTCCACCAATTATACCACTAGAGAAGCGGAGTAAAAGTCGAGGAAAATACTACAGATTTTCTTTTCAAATCTTTTATCAACAAACACACAATACTGGTAAAATTTCAGACACATGGTCCTGGGTAGTCCTGGCCCATGGACTGCGATTGTATTATTGTTAATATGTCAGAAAATGACAGCTTGCTGCTGCGCTTTGTACGCCGAGTGAGGTTACTCGATGCTCAATCCATCCTCCATCGACCGTCGAAAAGTATTCAGATTTATATCGTAAAAAAAATATATAAATATTGCCTATTTCACAATGTCCATTTATATGTAATCCGTCAATTATCGTATTAATAGCTAATTTAGGAAGTGTCTACTTAACATGCAAATTCCCGTGTCTGTCTGTCTTATATTTTATTTGATTGTTGTAACATTTACTTGGAAATTTGTATTTGAAAGAATTGGCTGCCTCGGTGGCGTAGTTGTATTGCATACGCAGTACGTCTGCTGAGCTTAGGTCTCGCGTTCGATCTCCGGGTTGGGTAAAGTAATAATGGGTTTTTCTATCACGAAATGCTCAGTATCAGCCTAAAGTATGGGGAGAAAACACAGCCTGACCCGACACAACTATTTGTAAATCACACAAACAATTGTCTCGGTACGGGAATCGAACCCGTAGCCTCTTTATTCACGGCCAACTACTCGCCCACAACGCCTTGGAGATTGTTAAAATATATTTTTTCTGGTATAATTATAAATTCTTGCCAGTAAGAAACGATAAAACACATTAAAGTAGAAGTGACACATTGTTTAAAGTTGTCGAATAAACCCGAAACCGCGAATTAATTTAGTCAATTATGCCGGAGTTGGCAACACTCCGGCGAATCACTTAGCGGCCGCGATCCAGCGATGAATGGAGGCCAACTTTTAATGGACCGCTCTTCGTTACCTCATATTTATTATCGACAGAGGGCAGCCTATTTAAAGGCATTTTCATCAGAGTTTACATAAAATCTGTTATAGAGCCACGCTGTAGACAGTTTTGTCTGCGAATGGGCCGGCTCGACCGGACTAGTGCCACTATCTCATAGAAAATTTACATGTAATGACAGCTTGTTGGTGCGTTACGTACGGTGAGTAGGATATCCCGACGCCTGCGCGATAATCAACTACTTAGCATCTCATCAAGATCAGCAACCATCTTTTTTAGGGTTTTTTTTTTGGATCAAAAATTGGATCGAAATCGAATCTTATACTATAAGAGCATCGGAAGGAAGACATAAAAATATGCAATATTGGTAGCTACTGGAAATCAATTATCTCTGTCTACCCTTATGGGACTCAGGAGTCTACGTATGTATGAATAAAAACATCTTCTAAATAAGGCCTACCACTGTACAGCGAGCTCAGTACGGCGCTTGTAACTGTCACGAGGCTGTCACACTCGCGAGTTATGAGAAAGCGTGCGTTTCTGCGTTACACGTAACTCCCATGTTTCCACTGGCTTCCTGACCACATTAATTGTATGGTCATGTTGACGTAAATATTAATTATTTAAGTACGACTTAACGACTATCTAGATTAATATTTATAGTGGCTTACTAGATGTTTAAATGAAAATTTACATTCGTTACGATTCTGCATAAATTAATGTAATGCAACCAACGACTGCTACTTTTATATACGAATACGACAGATTAGTGTATTATTTGTTTTCAAGTTTTACATCTTCATAAAAATATAAATAGACAGCCTTCGTGGCGCAGCTGGCGACTAGCCGGCCGAGAAACGAGAGGCCGCGGGTTGGATCCCCCCAACGAGATAAATGTCGGTGTGATTCACAAATAATTGTTTCTAGTCTGAGTGTTGTGAGACCATAAGTCCTGTTACCGACGATATATGTGTCTTTATTTATACAAAAGATAAAATGATTTATATATGAGAAGATTATTTATTTATTTATATAGAGGAAAGATTTGTATTTTTGTATGTAATGAATAAACTTAAAAACTACTGGATCGATTTTAAAAATTCTTTTGCCATTAAGAGCTGCATTATCACTGAGTAACATAGGCTACTTTTTATCCCGGAAAAAGCAGATCACGCGGATGGAGCCGCGGGGAATATCTAGTAAGATATAAATTCTAATAAAGGACTGTAATTTCACTGGCTTCAAATGGTGAATTTGCTTACTTAGTAATATTGTAATATCTAAAACTAACCTCAACTTTCAGTACGCAACGTATACAGCATCATAGGGAGAAATAGTTACTGTTAATACAAAGAGAGTCCTGTACCGAGGGGTCCTGAACCCTCGTCATCGGGTACAATGACACAAAGAGCAGGAAACGTAAACTGCACGTCTTTAATCCACTCCCTTGACGCGCATTGTATTAGTTTGGTAACTAATGTTGCCTTACCGCTCTCCGATACTTTTAGCGTAGTCGTACAATATCTTTATTGTGAACTTCCTTTCATATAAAAGCCTTTGTAATGCAGACATAATATGTTAATGTAGAGGACGCACCGCCTAACTACTCCGCGCGTCCGTCTTTTGCAAAATCAAGCGTACTCTGTTTGCTCTCGACGATACTGTAATTAACCGAAAATATTCGAAAAATGTCGTAAAGCGAAGTAAAATATTGAAAAATCTTTATACCAATGGTATTTCTCGTTACTAAATTGCTTTTGCAGTGTCACAACTCACGTGCGCTGAAATAGGACTCCGCGGTGTCTTGGTGGTATTGCCAGTGTAGGGAAATTGGTTAGGGCGCCGAACTAGCAGTCACTCGGATACGAACCTAATTGGAAGGTCATAAGACCATAGCTATAGGGAGTTATCCCTCCTCTTTCGGAGTTATATGCGAATGAATATATGCGTAAATAGTAGCTATTATCCCCGTGGCAAAAACGCTTTGTTATCATACATTAAATTATTTGCGTCATCTATTTACATCTATGACTATGGTTTATAAAGTCGTGTCGAGTGACGCCATAACCGTTTACTATCTACCATCGCTACCGCCTTCGACTTATTACATCAATTACCCTTATTGTACTTAATTCTATGTGTTATTAAATAATTAGGTTGAAACGGGACATATATAATCACACGTGTAATAAGACCAGTCTGTTACACAATTTAATTTGTAAGTAAGCAGTATGGAAAAGAGCGGAGTGTTTATGATCATATTGTGCTCATTGGTTGGTGACACCGTACTTAAGCTGCGAAACCGGTGGGACTATGAGTTCACATCCTAGATCAGGCAAAAAAAATGTATATGAATTTTCTATTTGAAAATACACAAAAAATGCCTGAAATTAGAATTTGCGCCCAGTGTGGTAGGCTCGACCTCCATCACATCTTGGGACGGAAATATGCTCGGCGAATCATGGGTGTAGTACTAGTGGTACCTCTGCCTAATCCTTTGAGCATATTGGCGTGAGCTTATGTATGTATGCATCGTAATAATTATGTACTAGCTAAGAAACATTTTCCATATGAACGGAACGGCGAGCCTACAGTAATACTCCGAGCAATAATTCCGCGCGTCATCTTGTCTCCTTTCGATACGCAGTGATGTTTGTACACAGACCGGTTGGAGATCACTTACCATCAGATGACCCACTTGCTCGTATGCCAGTCTCTGCTGTAAAAATAGGTTTCGGTGTTGTGGGACCCCTAGTCCCTCGTGGTCCCTGATACCCACGATACAGGATAACCTAATGTAGGGTCCAGACTATATTATTATGTGTGACTGTTGGGTGTATTTATTATAGGTATTATTACTTTGGTACACGGAGCAAACTCGCAGTCTATCGTTTCATAGACGGTTTCCTAAAGCGCCTCGAAAGGTATCTAAGTTATGGTCGCGGTCAGAATCATAGTTAGCTTTGCTGTCCCACTGCTGTGCAAATCTTGCTGGGCCAATATTTTTACTATCCGAGTACGGCAAACTGACTGCACTACACCTGAAATAATTAGTACAGTCCAAATAATTAGCGACCACCGACAAACAATGACAATCACCGGCCAACCAGAATCATGCGGGCCTGTATGCTTCTTTATTCTCCGATATGGGTTAGTAGGATGCCTTTATTCACGAAGTAAAATAAAGTGTAGTTCAGAACATCGGTATCGAATAATAATCAGCCAACCAAAAGAACGAGAAGAAGACTTCTTAATTTCTTTTTTCTCTAACACCCTAATAAAAATAAATAAAGTAGCATCGAATAGAAAAATGCACTTATAAATGCTATTAGATCTGCCTGTGAAGTTGTTAAACGTGTAAAAGGCACTGACGAGACAAAAAGCGCACCTCTAACAAGGTTATAGTTTTTATTGAGCAAATAGAAGCGCAGTTCACAGAGCACAGTGTAGTATGGAGCGGAGAGCGGCAGAGGTCCATCGGGGAATGAAACGGAAAAAACGATACAATGTTAGGGGTGGATGTTTGATGATATTTTAAACCTCCAATTAAAAAAGTTTTTTCAAGTTTGACCCCTTTACCTATCTGTGAGTGTGTGTGTTGTGTGTATCTCTCTGTCGCATTATAACGCCTAAACAAATGGACCGATTTGAATATGTTTGAAAACTAGTCTATGCTATCTTGGAATAAAACTTGTTGAATGAACAAAAGGCATTGCTTAAAAATCCATGGGCGGTGGTGAGCGCTTACCATCGCATACATGCTCGTCTGTTTACGTAGGCAATTAATGTTTAGGCAATTAATAAAAAATAATGTTTCCTTGTTTGTCCTCTAAGCGTTCCTAAAGCCTAAACAATTCATTCGATTGTGATGAAATTTTGAAATTGCTACGCATGCCGGATATAGCGAGCAGTTAATAAAGTTATGAACAAAATCCATACGTCATTCCAAAGTAACAACGCCTTTATTACATCAAGTCATAGACACACACAGCAATAGTCAATGCCAACCCTGCAATGACATAACGGAGAGTGGCGTGGCGTCGCGTCATAAAACAATTACCGCGCTGCCACGTGATAAATGCATTATCTGTGTGTACAGACAGATCGCAGACTTACGTGGGACTATTACTATAGTTTTGATTACAAACATCGCCTTTACATCAAGCCGTAGACATACGAGTCAAGTGTCAGCCCTGCAGTGACTCGACACGCTCGGAGAGTGGCGTGGCGTCGAGACATAAAACAATTAGCATGACACCTCGCGATAATCGTATTACCCGTGGGTACAGATAATGCACCCCGTCAGCTGTATAGGACTATGTTTCTACAACTTTAAATGGAAAAAAAATCGTTTTACATGTTTTGGCCGCGTATTTGTTTGAATGAGTTTATGTCTCTTCGCATGCGGTAAACTCTCTTCGTCTAAATGAGGCTTAACTTAATAATGTGGTTGTAAGTCAGCGCAACAAACGATTCTGACTAAAAATAAATTGTTAAATATTTGTAACATTTTTGGATTTATTATAAAATAATTCAAATACTAAAATCTTAATTAATAAAAACCAAAATTTACTGGTAAACGAAACTTCAAATTCCGGTAAATTTCTGTAAATTACAAAGGCTGGCAATGGCAGAGTTCCCACCCGTCCACTAACGCTGTCACCTGTCACGTAGCTGTAGCACGCACATACCAATCTCTGATCGAGTTATGTTCGAGAATTGGAGAATTGGACAGGGCGACTCACGTAATCGTTCCTTGGTTAGGTATCAAATATGACCCGTACTATGTTTGAAGATATATTATACAGAAATTTAAGTTGGTAGGTCCTTAGTATGTGGGAGGCCGTCTAGATTAGTAGTGTTAGTACCACAGCATTTATCTATTTCTGCCGCCAAGCAACACGGTATAAGCGCTGTGTGTTTCGATTTGAAAGGTTTTGAAATTATCTAACTTTGAAGTTACGTGTGGAATCGTTACTATTTATCTCTCGCTTCGATGGTGAAGGAAATTATCATGAACAAACCTGCATACATGAGTATTTTACAAAGAATCAACGAAATCAACCCGCCTACCATGCAAGTCCAGCATGGACTAAGGCCTAACCCGATTATTATTGGATTTATATTATTAAAAATAGTGAGGGTAATTAAAGTAAAATGCCACTGACTTGATTCCCTTACCGAGGAACATGTTTGTGTTATCCACAAATATTTGTTTTCACCTAGGAAGAGTTGATGTCGGTTAGGCGATCGCTCGTAAGCCTAATCTTTCTGTAAGATGTGTTAAAAAGAATGCTGCGCCGACCCTACTGGAAGTTAAATAAGGGCAGTAGAAGAAGAGTGCACGGAATAAAGAAAGTAAATAAGCGTACCAATCCATGGCAAGTAAGTTTTTGAGCGAGGAATATATGAGCACATAAATAAACCAGGAGTTATTCGGCGATAAAATTGCTCCAAGAAACTCATCTTTATATATATAATTCTTCTGTGAGTGTGTATGTTCCTGAACTTCTCTTAAACGACTGGACCGATTTTGATGAAATTTTTTGTGTGTGTTCAAGGGGATCTGAGAATGGTTTAGATTCACAATTTTGTCCGCTGGACAATGTTTTTTTTATTAATTTTTAATTTATTAGTAGTTGTTGAGTTGTCGTTGCGAAGCTTGCCGTGATGACGGGTCGTATAGCGTCTAGACTGGACAGGGACAGGACAGGGACAGGACAGTGAGACAGGACAGTGAGACAGGAAAGTGAGACAGGACAGTGAGACAGGACAGTGAGACAGGACAGTGAAACAGGATAGAGAGACATGACAGAGAGACAGGACAGTGAGACAGGACAGTGAGACAGGAAAGTGAGACAGGACAGTGAGACAGGACAGTGAGACAGGACAGTGAGACAGGACAGTGAGACAGGACAGTGAGACAGGACAGTGAGACAGGACAGTGAAACAGGACAGAGAGACATGACAGAGAGACAGGACAGTGAGACAGGACAGTGAGACAGGACAGTGAGACAGGACAGTGAGACAGGACAGTGAGACAGGAAAGTGAGACAGGACAGTGAGACAGGACAGTGAGATAGGACAGTGAGACAGGACAGTGAGACAGGACAGTGAGACAGGACAGTGAGACAGGACAGTGAAACAGGACAGAGAGACATGACAGAGAGACAGGACAGTGAGACAGGACAGTGAGACAGGACAGTGAGACAGGACAGTGAGACAGGACAGTGAGACAGGAAAGTGAGACAGGACAGTGAGACAGGACAGTGAGATAGGACAGTGAGACAGGACAGTGAGACAGGACAGTGAGACAGGACAGTGAGACAGGACAGTGAGACAGGACAGTGAAACAGGACAGAGAGACATGACAGAGAGACAGGACAGTGAGACAGGACAGTGAGACAGGACAGTGAGACAGGACAGTGAGACAGGACAGTGAGACAGGAAAGTGAGACAGGACAGTGAGACAGGACAGTGAGATAGGACAGTGAGACAGGACAGTGAGACAGGACAGTGAGACAGGACAGTGAGACAGGACAGTGAGACAGGACAGTGAGACAGGACAGTGAGACAGGACAGTGAGAGGACAGTGAGACAGGACAGTGAGACCGGACATTGAGACAGGACAGTAAGACAGGACAGTGAGACAGGCCAGTGAGACAGGATAGTGAGACAGGACAGTGAGACAGGACAGTGAGACAGGACAGTGAGACAGGACAGTGAGACAGGACAGTGAGACAGGACAGTGAGACAGGACAGTGAGACAGGACAGTGAGACAGGACAGAGAGACAGGACAGAGAGACATGACAGAGAGACAAGACAGTGAGACAGGACAGTGAGACAGGAAAGTGAGACAGGACAGTGAGACAGGACAGTGAGACAGGACAGTGAGACAGGACAGTGAGACAGGACAGTGAGACAGGACAGTGAGACAGGACAGTGAGACAGGACAGTGAGAGGACAGTGAGACAGGACAGTGAGACCGGACAGTGAGACAGGACAGTGAGACAGGACAGTGAGACAGGACATTGAGACAGGACAGTGAGACAGGACAGTGAGACAGGCCAGTGAGACAGGATAGTGAGACAGGACAGTGAGACAGGACAGTGAGACAGGACAGAGAGACAGGACAGAGAGACATGACAGAGAGACAAGACAGTGAGACAGGACAGTGAGACAGGACAGTGAGACAGGACAGGACAGGGACAGGACAAGACGGGGACAGGACGGGGACAGGACGGGGACGGGACGGGACGGGGAAAGGACGGGGACGGGACGCGGACAGGACGCGGACAGGACGGGGACAGGACGGGGACGGGACGGGGACAGGACTGTCCAACCGGAGGGAGGTGGGAGACGACCTGACTTAGGTCGTCGAAGTCAATTAAATGTGCGACGGGCTACCTCACGTGCAATGGCGCAGTACCTCACTTAATTGCATTTAATGTAAATAAAACATTTGTATTAAGTTTTGACCACATTTTACACAAATATATTATGTAGGTGATACGAAGTTCACCGGGTCATCTAGTGTTTTATAAAATATATCGCTCACTTTTAGCTCTATTCTCGTTTCCAAGTAATGCTCCATACGAGGACTCCGCGCTGCTCCGCGCTACTCAGAAGCTATGAGTCGAACAGAGTTAAACTCGGCTAGCCGACAGCCGCACTTAATGTGCTAAGTTTTTATCTCTGGACATAGTTGAGACCGCAGTTTCGCTCACTGGCTAACTTAAACGCTCTACTGACACGGCTATAAGTTTATATATATGAGCAGACTGTTGCAGGTTAACGGCTCTATTTTGTTGGTGCTTGTGTTACGCTGTTTATGTTACTGGGCGTCTTTCTTTCTGCCTAGCGTTATCCCGGTCTAATGCCAGGGTTCGCCTTTCCTTCATGTTTTGACGGTAATACATATTATATGGGGCGACCCCCCGTCTGACCCCCGCTGTCTGTTTATCAGCAGAGTGTACCACATGCAGGTGAAGTTGGCTTTATGCATATAATGTTGTTGACTCACTTACACTCCACTGTCTATATCATCTGGAGTAAAACATTTCAGTAGCGTCACCTTACAATGTCACTTGTAACGGATGCACGCTCTTGATGTTGCGTAAATATAGACAATTACGTGTAAAAGGATAATAAAGTACGCCACTTTATTGTTGTAGGAACGGCGACACGTACTTAGAGACGTACCACTGGAATTATAATGTATCGAAAATGCAGTGTGTTACCATACTATTGTAAGTTTTACCAAATTACATCGTACAATGCCACTACTGTAGTTTACCTTATTTACCTCTTTCACCAGTAATGAATACCTTAATTAATATTCCATTTGTTTCATATCGATTGCGTATATAATAGTAAAAATATCCCACATATTTTCAAATAAACGCACTATGCATAAATGTCTGTCAACTGTCCGTTTTAATTAAACTCATTATAATAGGAAGCTATTAAAAACAAGCAATCAAATGTAATCACAGAAACATCGTTCGACGAATAGGATAGGTGTCAATGTAGAGTGATGGTGGAGTGACGGTGGAGTGGTGGTCGTGTGCGAACTGTTCCCGTGTGGCATGCACGTGAGGGGACAGCTCATTAGCCGCGCAGTGCAGGTCTGCGGTTAACGCGGGCTATACTACAGTAACACGCAGACGACAAAATTGTACAACGCTGCTTTTGAAAATATGATCTTAATGCGCTTTTCTTACCAAAAGTAGAGATCAATGATACTATCTTATTGTCGTCTTACTATCGTGATGTCGGTTAATTTTAATTGTCATTATGTAATTTTAACTGCCTCGATGGCGCTGTTATATTGCGCACCTGGTACAGTCGTATCAGCCTCAGCTAAGTAGTCACTTAGCTGAGGCTGAAAAACCCAGTATCACTTTTACCCGGGACTGAACCCAAGACTTCAGCATAGCAGTTATACCGCCTACCACACACAACTGCACACGCAAAACTGCACCACCGAGGCAGAAGAATTAAAACAATCTTTATAAAATCCATTACTCCTGTCCTGTTCAATACATTGAGCGTCTGTCCATCACTCAGTCCTACGGTCGCGTCGCCTCGCAAGGAATGCCAATTGCACTAATTATTGGCACTCGACAGCTATCAGCGGCTCCCCCTCGCACCACCCCGCACCACCCCGCACCACCCCGCACTGCCCCGCACACCTATCAACTTAGAATTGTTTAATTAAGCACAGACACCTGCACTGCACTCCACTTGTTTAAGGTGATCCCGCGTGTGGAATTCACCATCCCGTCTCTATTTGCTGTTATTTTGCTTATACGTGTGTTTTAGTTATATAGCAGTAACGAGGTTTTATTTATTAATTGGGATCGCTAGTGGGTGTACTAACAAATATTATTAAAAAAACAAGTATAATATGCTACCCAGTTACAGGCAACCACAACTAACACAATGAACATTTAAACAACATAGTTGAAGAAGGAGTTAATTCGAACTTAATGATAAACCTCCAAAATAATAATAATAATAAAAACATTTATTGTCAAAACTAAGAATATTATAACAATAAAAATAGACAAAAAACTTAGACATAAAAAAGGTACAAGTGGCTCAGCTAACTGCTGTCTGAGGTAAAAAACGCAGCCAGCGCTGGTTTTCAACCACTCCTGGCCCCTTTGGTGTTAGGTGGGGTTAGCACTTAGGAGTTAGAACTAACTGCTCCTCCATTAATATTTTCTCTAAAATTAGATCATTTGTCAACTAATAAAAGCAACTAATACAAAGGTTTGAGTGGTAGAACCATGCTGTAAACAGATTTTGTATAACATGAATAGACCGGCTCAACCGAGTCGTTACCACCGTCTCTCAGAATACCTACGTCATTAGCGGCTTGTTGCTGCGTTTCGTACGGTGATTTAAGGCCATACCCCCAGCAAAAGGCCGCGCGATTCACTTCAACTTTTGAACTATAAGGAACAAAACTTTTAATTGATACAGATAATAAGCATCCAAAAATTCATTACTTCATTCTTAGTAAATTTTTAAAAGCTCATAACTCAGCAATAAAGCTTCATACGAAAAAAAAATTGTGTAACTGACCAAAGTATAAACAAAGTTCACGACCTCACTTTTTTCGTTGTCCGCTTGACGTGAAATGGCACATACATTTCTGCTAGCGTATTAGCATCTTCTTAACTAACTCCAATGAAATGCGAACAAAACGGTTTTAACGTATTATCCAAATACGTACATAGATCGTTACCACTTCGTATAATCGTCCTTGATCCATTGCCAGCTGGGCTCCTTTATCCTCATTTTAATGCCTTAGTTAATCAGCATTGCACTCAACGGTAGGCAGCGGCTTGGCTGTGCCCCTGGCATTGCCGATGTCCATGAGCGGCGGTGACCGCTTACCATCAGGCGGGCCGCTTGCTCGTCTGCCTATCAAGGCAATAAAAAAAAAAAAAAAAAAACTCGTAAGTCAAAGGTAATGCCGTAATGAAGAAAGATTAGTGCAGCTCTAAATGAAGTCGTGTACCGTATACCTCAGTCCATTTACAACGATCTAGCCTTACACAGAGTCCATCGCGTTATTTGCAGGAATAATTATTGTAAAGCTCGTTATAAAAGCAGCAATGTACGTGCAAGTGATTTTGTTATCGAGTTCATAGTGTCCCGCGGTAGTGGCAGGCAGTAATTGAAATAGCGAACCGTAGCTGTGTGAATTCATTAGGCGAGTATCAGTGCTAGCGGTAATCAGTGTTGTGCAGTCTAGTTAACATTGTTTGCCGGCACCGTCTGTCGTCGGCATTGTATTCGCTTTTTGTCATATACATTAGGGTGTCCCTTATATTTCAAGTTCAATATATTTTTATGCATACCTTCTTAAAAGTTTCGTAATAACCCAATATGGTATAGAAAAAAATATTAACCCGTTTTATAAACGATAACCCGTGCCGACTTGCGATTTAAACTTGCCCATACAAGTTGCGCGGATACTGGCGCAGCGATCTGTAACTACCCCTTTAATTTGTCATTTTACACGTGATTTTTAAGATTATTAATGCGCGCGGTATTATATTTTACTACATAAATAATTATGTTGGTGGAATTACGAAGTGATAAACAAAATATTTTCCTAATCGGACTGCCTAAGCATCAAATAAATGATGCAAAATTACCATCTAATTGACAATTTATCGCCGTCTCATTTTACAATATTCGCGAAGTCAAGCTAACTGTTAGTGAAAGTGCAAAACTTGTGATTAGGGAAATCATAATATTTTGAGAAAAAGCCAGAATTCCCACAAGTATATTAAGACCTGCTGTTGATTTATATCATGTTTGGAGAGAACTGCAAAAAAGTTGTAAGAAACCCCAGGTCACATTCAAAAATCGATAATATAGTTTTAAAATAAACCTTGATAACTTATTTGATATTACTGATGCCTTTGAGAGAATGAAAATAGAGAAAGACAAAGTGTTTTTAAAGAAACAGAGAGAGCCAGATCGACCGGGATGCTTAGGTGGTGTTAAAATTGTCGGAAAAAGAAGAAAGAGCTAGGCAAAGACGATTGGAAGAATAGGAAAGGCATATCAACTGAAGACTACTAAGACTAAAGCCATATCAGCTGCTCTCTTTGGTTACTTCATAATAAAGTCCAAATAATGTGTTGCGACACAACAACTTCGAATACTGTCCGTTTCAATGGAACATGTACTGTTTTGGAGCAGACTTTAGAAAGAGAATTGTTGCCTTTTGCTTGTCGTCATCACGTTTATGAGTTGGTTCTAAAAACTGCCTTCGAAACTAAGATAAAACAAATTACTAGTAGCCCGGATATTCAGATTTTCAATGAGCTCAGAGACAATTAGAAAAACAATCTATTCCAGTAAAACTATCTCTTGATTTCATAATAGAGCGTATTGCTCGCGGACGCAACAATTTCTAAAGCTTCTATAAGCAAGTTTAGCCATTACTTGTGGTATTTATGTGAAGAGACAGTCATTCTGTCCCATTTTGATGATGAAGTTGATAACCAAAACTAAGATGAAAACTAACTTAAAAAAAGACAAAATCTCAGATTTACGCAAACGCTATGTCCCGTCCAAGGAAGAACTATCGTGAAAGTTATTTGGTAAGTGAAATATTTTTTTTGTGTATATTTACATATCTTGTTATTATTTATTTTGTTATTTAATCTGTTTTTCAAATAAAACGCGGGATGATTTCGTATCAGAAAAGAGCAAACAATTTCTATCGCGACTGCAGATCGACGACAGTTTTCTTCAGGAAGATGTATCGTATATTATTGGAATGATAATGCTGTTTTTCTGGAAGCTAAAAGAAGGATAAGTCGTTTGAAGGTTGTAAATTACACTGCCGAAAGAATTGTGAAATAATGCAAGATTTTAATGGACTTATCACGGCTGAAAAGGAACAAAAACAGTTCTTGTTGCGTTGTATTAGAAATTTGTATCCGGACTGTAAAAAAAAACGACTCTAAAAAGAAGTTACCCTGGCTGATTGTTATTATTTATGTGTAAATAAAGTTTAATGTTTATCTTATTTTATTTGAACTCTTATTCACTTCATTTGCATTGAATTTATATTAGTTTTATAGTAGACCGAAATATCAGAAAAAACATGATTTTTGATAAACTTGGTAGCTCGGTCGGCACGGGTTACAATTAAGCTAGAAAGATAAAATTTTATATTTGAGCATGTTTTAGCATTTATAAAAAATGTAGAGGGTATGCATAGCGAATTTCTAAAAAAAAATTTTTTTCGTCATATAAGGGACACCCTAATATACATATACAACTCCACTTACTATATGCAGATTCACATATAAAATCATGCAGGTCTTTCATTGAATAGGTAGACTATGGAGCGGTTCGAACTCACGTCTTTGGTTTCTTCATTGTCATTAGTCTTCTCATGACATAGAATGAATATCGGTTACCAGAACTCATTTTTTGGCGCTTTTTTCAATAGGTCACCAACTCGGTCCATAAAGGTACTACAGGACGTTCTTGGCCGTCACTACTTCTCATTTTTCTTTTACAAGTCCCTTTTAAATCATTATTTTAATATACAGGGTTATTTTTAAAACACCAGCAACCTCGCAGGGGTAGATTCCTAAGGTTATAAGCTACTACTTTTGTTCTACGACTTTTGATAATTTGTTAGATTTTATTTTCATACAAAAATAAGTATTCATTTAATTTCCGTCTTGATTGTTACAACGCGCATCGCAGATTACGTAAACAAATACGCGAAGCGTGGGGAACCGGGCTAGTTCCTTTGAAGGTCAACGCGCCGCTCAGCTGAGCGGCGCCTTTGAGTCGCGCGCGCACGCCGCGCCGCGCCGCATACTACGAAGAAAAACACGACACAACAAAAACTTGTAAAATCATTTTTTTTTAAATATATTGAGTTATATCCAAACTCGTAGAACAAAAGTTGTTCCGTATGGGGACAGCTATCTACCCCTGCGAGGTTGCTGGTGTTTTAAAAATAACCCTGTATTTACGAGGTGCAAGGTCCCACGTATGCGAGAATCCGTCTGGATTGGTACCACTGCTTTGTCTATTTTTGCCGTCAAACAGCAGTGTATAAGCACTGTTGTATTTCGGTTTCAAGGGCTTTGAAGCCATTGATATTACTGGGCATTATGAGACTTGACAACTTATGTCTCAGGGTGACGAACGCAGTCCGGTGCCATGATATAATTTGTAATTCAAAGTTCTGCGTGGTGCTGGTTCTATTTATAGGCAGGGGTGTTTTTCTCGTTTACCATCAAGCGACTGAACTGCTTGTTTCGTCATTCAAGTGAATAAAAAAATACCTCTGTCACACAAAACCAACGCGAAACTTATCAAAATTCGCTATTGCCTTACTTTAGTCTCAGCAATATTTCGGGATCTGTCCGTGGTCGTCGGCTACACTCAGTATGATACTAACCAAATTATCTTTTATTCCGCCCATAAATAACCACAGTTTTAATTGAACTACACATAACGTCTCTAAGCAAGGATCCATATCTACACATTTATTAATAAGAGTTTAGTTGTAATATTCTCACATCCCTCGGTGATCAGAAGCCACGAAGAAAGCGCCTGTAATCTCCATAATAGAATCATCAAAGCGTGTTCACCGATACATTTTAATAAGGCGCTATGATGACGTGAGACGCGGCGGTTTTCTAATGTAATCAAACATGAATTTGACAGCCTCCGTGGCGAAGCGGTCGAGTAGTCGGCTGTGAAGCGAGAGGCCGCGGGTTCGATCCCCGTACCAAGACAAATGTTTGTGTGATCCACAAATATTTGTTTCGGGGCCTGGGTGTTGTGAGACCGAAAGTCTCTCGTAGTTCCTGATACCCTCGACACAAGACTCGTATCTTACTGTGGGGTTAGGACTATGTGTGTGACTGTTGGGTGTTTTACTAAAAAAAATGTTGTATTATAGACGAAAAAGCTCGGCAAAACATGGATGCATTACAAGCGGCACCTCTGCCTACACCTTCAGGTGTAAAGGCTTGAGCTTATGTAAATATAGCCGCCCCTCACCCGTCCAAAATAACCCGTTAAGAGAAGCTCAGTTAAGTTCGCTAAGTCGCGGATTAACTTTGAACTCATAGGTTAACTTACCCCCGCGCCAGTATCAATAACTATTATACAGTTAAGCTTTGGTTTTAAGTTACTGGAGTTTGAGAGTTACTGTTTAACCCCAGAACTGTACTTGCTATGACATGTTTTGTATCGAAGTGATTACAGAGTCCAGCATAGCATCAGAGATTCTCAGCAGAGAATAGTGGGTTTGTATTATGAAATTCGGACTTTTAAAAATCGGAACATCGAAATTCGAAATAAAATATTTCGGAGTATTTGGGTGTTCGCAATGAAATGATTGTCTCAATTGATTGGTCATAAGTGAGAACTTGTTTCAAATGATTGGTGTTTTATTTTTATTTAAATGGTTGCTAATAATTTGTAACACACCATATTACAATATTAACAATTTAGTTAGTCGTCACACACTGTTGCTTGGCGGCAGAAATAGACAAAGCGTTGGTACCAACCCAGACAGCCTCTCGCATACGAGGGACCTACCACCTTGTAAATTCTTCTACCGTATACAAGTTTTCACGAAATATACCTACTCAAACGTATTAAAATTCTTTTCATATCATTGAAGAAGCTTACAAAATCTTAATCCATCTATGATATCGTCATAAAAATCTACTCATCATTCCGAATATGATTTAATTATAATCCATGGCCAGCTCATTGTACTGTAATAAGACATATTTTTGAAAGACTTTCCCTGTCGCACACTCTCCCATGCATTAGAATATGTTTCGTCCCTTTCTCGCACTACCCACACGTTAGAACAAAGCCACTGATCAGGCACTCTGATCACACAATCAAATGTGATGGCCGATGAAGCGCCGCTGACAACTTTGCAATTAATAAATCCTCATCATACGACGTTGTCCGCCCACATTCCGCCTGTCCGCCGCTATCCGCCCTTTCGCCGCCGTTCGCCCGTCCGCCACTTTTCGCCCGTCCGCCCTACGTCACAGGAATCTCTAATTATAAGCGTGCACTTGCTACAATTACGAGTAACTCCATAGATTACGATCGAATAGATCGGCCGACGCATGAATGAATGTAACCAGTTTTTATGAAAGTTGAAAGACAGGTTGGATTTTTTTGTCAGTATCTTGGCCCAGACTTATGACGTAATACTCAAATGCAATAAAATACGTTATACTAAAATACTTTTGGATATATAGACCTTTTGGATATATGGAACTTTCTATAATTATAATCTTAAAGTATTAAAGGTGCCTGCATATTTTTTCAAACTATTTCATTTCTATTTCAGAAATAGACAAAGCGATGGTACCTACCCCACAAACCCTTGCATACAAGAGATTTGCCACCTATTTCTAATGATTTTAGACTTGAATTTTTGGAACGAAGTTCCTTACGGCAGGCTTGGAGGGGATAGGGATTTCGCTGCGTGACCGAACTGAAAAAAATGTGATAGTAAAACCGTAAGAAAAATGCGTGGAATAAAACCGTTAAATGAGACGTGCGCAGGCGCGACAGTCGCATAACCAGTTTGATATCTAGCACACAAAGTTAAAGTCGAAATTCCGTTAATAAAACAGATGGATATGAAACTTATGACATTTGGAAATGTAGACGCGGTTTGAAATTTGAATTTGAATTTTTGATTATAGAACACGGCCGTCCACCGTTTAGTAGCCAGTCTAAGTCTAAATTAATAAGTTTTTATTTCTATTTTTCTATTCTATTTCTATGTAATTTTATGTTGTCAAACAAAAATAAAGAGACATATTTTGTTATTTTAGTTGATAATTTGAATTTTTTGCAATTTGTGTCGATTCTACATTAGCCGAAGGAACTTCGTTCCTACCTGGTGTCCCACGACACACACCATTTTTTTTTTCTTGGAAACGTGCTCAATATTAAAAAATCACGCATTTAGTACATCATTTTATGTGAATTAATATTATTATTGTATGTCTTACCATATTTCGGGACTACAGAGTCCCGGACCTATGATAGGCGTGCGTGGGGCCGAAGCCAACATGTAGGGGCCCGTTAGACAAATTTAATCTAATATTGTGATGTGACGCCGCCTGGCGGCTATCCCTGTATACACTATAAAAGTGTACCCAAGGACCGCCCCCGGTCGGTGTAGGACTATTGTAACGATCGACATAAATGTATACTTGGTTATTGAGGTGAGGTGTTGGTGAATTGGGTAACTGGTTCTGTGGGAATTACTATGGCACCTGCCTGACCTATGTCAATAAATACACGGATAAAATAGGCAGGGGGTGACTCGCCAACTCAGGTAGATGGGCTCCCCAAAATAGTCGCTACAAAAAGTGACAAGGGAGCAACACCAGGTGAGTGGCTAAAGGGTGGAGAGGTGTCACTGGGCTTTAAACAACGATCATTTGCTCCCTTAGGGTCCCATCACGTTGCCCACTAACCACTTACGTTTCACATCCAACCCTCGAGCAGAAAGCTCTCGCGACTCCACTCTGACCGGCCGGTGAAGGCAAGCCAGAGGTGGGGGACCTGTTCCTCATCAGTGTTCACTCCAGCCGGCCGGTGAAGGCAAGCCAGAGATGAAGAACAGGAGCTTCCCCCGGGAGCACTCGGGTACGTAGGGTCGCTACTCCCCAACAGCTCGCCACAAGCTGCCCTGCGGGCTGAATTAATATTATTATTAACAATATCATAATTATTACTGCGTGTGACGCGTTAGGTCCGGCTCATTTAAACCACAACCAGTCATTTCACATAATTTAGTGGAAATGCAAAATTAGAGGAAGGTCCGCTGCGCCGATGCGCTGGCGGGATTTCCAACGTTTTTATATATCGTTAGTTTACTGCTAAGAATTTATTTAAGGTTCGGTTTCAAATTCGAACACAAATATCAGTTGAGAAGTCCATTAGTATGCTTATGGCAGATTTATATTGAGAGGCTGAGGATAGGCTGATTTTAAAAGTAAGGAATGGGTATTTGTTTATCGAACCGCAAAAACCGTGCAATGGTTAAACATTTTCGTTGGTGGTAAGATATTCATATCCGCCCGGATAGCGACCACCGTACAGGTGTTGTTAAAAACTGCCATAGTAACCCAAACATCTTGTGTGGACTACGTTTCAGGAATAGGCAGTGTATATCCGATTCTCCCAGCGTTGCCATTTTAGCGATTTTATCACTAGATTTAGTGACTTTTGGGGTACGACAGTAAACTACTACTAAAACAATATTTGGGGATTTCTAGTGATATTTAGCGATTCTCGAAAAATTTAGAAGAAAAACGAAATATTCTTTAAAAATCAAACAAATCTAATGAAATTGATCCATCTCAGCCTTCTATATACAGATATAGCTAAAAAAAACAACTTCAAATACCAGAACAAGTATTGGATGTTGCTTTTTTTAGCTATTCGATATTATTTTTGTTTATTATTTTCGAAATTACGTTATTTTGAAATACCTATCGTCTAATTTCCTTTTAAAATATTTAGTGATTTCTAATGATTTTTTTAGTTCAAAATATCCTGAAATCTAGTGACATTTGAGACCAAATCTAGTGTTTTTTTTTCTGCATGATGGCATCACTGGGTTCTCCCGAGGTGCTTGCGACATAGATAGATAGATAGAAGTTTTAATTCGGCTTATGTAACACATCACACAGAATAATATAAGTATAAAATAAAATAGAAAATAACATGGTAAAAAAGATCTGTGGTACATTTCGCCGAAATCAGGTCCCAGCTCAGCAATGAACTTTGCTTCGATTAAGCAAAGCGCTGGTAATTCTGCTGGCACCTGGTTCTAAGAAACACATTTAAACTATATACTATACCAAATGACACTATACAGGGTTAATTTTAAAACACCAGCAACCTCGCAGGACCAGATAGCTGACCCCATACGGAACAACTTTTGTTCTACGAGTTTGGATATAACTCAGTATATTTAAAAAAAAATGATTTTACAAGTTTTTGTTGTGTCGTGTTTTTCTTCGTAGATTGCGGCCCGGCGCGGCGTGCGCGCGCGACTTCAAAGGGCGGTCAGCTGCTCAGCGGTCAAGGTCGTAGGCGCTAGCCTGGTTCCCCACGCTTCGCGTGTTTGTTTACGTAATCTGCGATGCGCGTTGTATTTAACATTCAAGACGGAAATTAAATGAATACTTATTTTTGTATGAAAATAAAATCTAACAAATTATCAAAAGTCGTAGAACAAAAGTAGTAGCTCATAACCTTAGGAATCTACCCCTGCGAGGTTGCTGGTGTTTTAAAAATAACCCTGTATATCTATACTAATAATAAAGCTGTAGAGTTTGATTGTTTGATTGTTTGTTTGTTTGTTTGAACGCGCTAATCTCAGGAACTACTGGTTCGAATTGAAAAAATCTTTTTGTGTTGGATAGTCCATTTATCGAGGAAGGCTTTAGGATATATAACATTACGCTGCGACCATTAGAAGCGAAGCATCAGTGAAAAACGGGGAAAATTATTCATATTTGAAGGCTTCCGTTGCTAAGCTACCCAAATAATATTATTTGAAGGCTTCCGTTGCTAAGCTACCCAGATCTATACTAATATTATAAAGCTGTAGAGTTTGATTGTTTGTTTGTTTGTTTGATCACGTGGGCGGAGCCGCGAGCAAAAGCTAGTTAGGTATATGTATAACTTAGCTCATAGTATAATACACTTAAGGAGTTCTTATCAGGTTTACATGACTTGATGGTTGGTTGGGGCGGGTATAGGGGTGCATACTTTTTTTTTTATAGCATAGTCCGGCAAACGAGCAAGTGGGTCACCTGATGGTAAGTGATCTCCACCGCCCATTTACGCCCACAACCAGAAGAATCATGGGCGCGTTGCCGAGTTTAAAGGAAAGGAATAATTAGGGATTGGGAAGAGGAGAGGATTTAGGCTTCCGGATATCTCACTCACCGTACGAAACGCAGCAGCAAGCCGCTACTTTACGTCGGTTTTCTGTGAGGCAGTGGTAACGACCCGGTCGAGCCAGCCCATTCATGCTGTAGACAAGACTGTGTATAGCGTGGCTCTACCACTCTAAAATACTAAATACTACTTGTATCCCTGTGCCTGCATCGGTCATCTGCCTGTCCTGTCGCAGGCCCCTCGATTTGCTTTTTCTCTCTTTTTTTTATCCTGGCTCGGCAAAGTGACTACGCTACACCTGATGTTAAGTGTAGCGCAATCCAAGAATAGTGTCGACCAACGATAAACAATGTGCCCATCGTAAGATTATGCCGGCCTGCCAAAGGGCCAAGGGGAAGGGGAAGGAAAAAGGGATGGGAAAAGGGTTAGGATAAGGGGGCAAGCCCCCTGGAGAGAACCGGATATACACTGGCTGACCCTGGAATGCGACCCACACACGGTGGGCCACTATGGCAGGTTTTAGCACCAGTGTACGGTGGTCGCTATCCGGTCGGATACAAGTATCCTCCCACCAGCAAAAGATTATCTATTATCTAAATTTCAACAGAAATATATATGTTTATTATTACTTATCCTATCAGTAAGAAAATATTTTACTTTAATTCTTTAAATGTTTTTACTATCATGACGTACACTTTCCTTATTAGTTCTGCAATTTTCGAAAGATGGCGTTAGTAGTAAAATAATATCATTGCTTTTTTTATTGGTTGTTTGTTAAATTACGTTACGACCATCTCCCTTTTTTGAAGTCGGTTAAAAAGAGGCCGACAAACTAGCAAGTGGGTCAAAGGGTGGGTTTAAGGTCGGCAACGCGTCCTTGATTCTTCTGGTATTGTGGGCGTGCATGGGCGGTGGAGATCACTTACCTACCATCAAGTAAACCACTTGCTCGTTTGCCGGCCTATGCTATAAAAAAAGGCATTCCCAGAGGTGTCAACAAAAATGCGTGCCACTGTTGATCCTGGTGTACAGGAGTTACAGTGGTAGGGTGTGTGGGCGGTAGTCTCTCGGATAGTTTGTCTCGATGTGGTAATCGAGCCCTCGGCCTCTCGCTTCACAGCCGGCTACTCACCCACAGCACCACGGAAGCTGTCGATTATATTATACTAGCTTTTCCTCGCGACTCCGCCCGCGTGGTCTGCTGTTTCCGTGATAAAAAGTAGCCTATGTTACTCAGTGATAATGTGGCTTTCTAAAGGCAGAAGAATTTTTGAAATCGGTCCAGTAGTTTTTAAGTTTATTCGTCTCATACAAAAATAAAAATCTTTCCTCTTTATAAAGTTAGTGTAGAAGTGTAGATTAGTAGAAAGATTAGGTTAATAATAAAATTCCAAAATGTTTTAACCAGATCCCAATCTATTTGGTTCCTTTGAACCTATATAAATATATGATGTGCGTCACTCAGATTTTTAATAAAACGATGCAACTGGATTTCGAGGAAATTTACATAATAGAATATTAAGGCGAATCGCACACTGCTTAGTACACCAGAGCCGTGCGGTGCGTTGTATGTGTCATTTTTTTTTACCTTTTTTCTTTTGGTCCAGTAGTGACTAATACTGTAGTATCGTATGGTTTGAGTCATTTCCGGTGGGTTTTACTCGCTATAATTTATTTTTTAATTTCGATACGCTCACTTAAGCAACTTTTGGCGAGGTCAGTCTATGGATGGGTGATCGCTTAGTGGTATTATAACTGAACGCCTCCCAAGGGCACGTAAAAATTCTGCCCCAACTGTTTTCAACTGACAGCAGTCGTTAAGCCTTCGGGTGGCTTATTTTTTTTATTTAACCGAGTACGGCAATGTGGTTGCACTAAACCTGATAGTAAGCGTAGTGCAGTCCAAAAAAAAACTGCGACCACCGACAAACAATGAGTTTGTCGGTAGTCACCAGAATGATGCCGGCCTGTATACATATAAATACTTCTTCACACTCCGAAGAGGGAAGAAGCAAATTGAGGGGCCTGCGACAGGACAAGCGGATCATCGATGCAGGCACATGGATACAAGGATGTACCTCTATATCCGCCCCAACCAACCATTGTCGGGAGAACCGGATATACACTGGCTGATCCTGGAACGCGATCCTCCATATATCAATTTGCTGAGTTCAGGCCTTACATGTAGGTACCAAACCATGGTCATCCGAACCGGACACGAGCCGGTACAGCTGGTAATTCTTTATGTTTACGTTTACGTCACATTGTACTTTGGGTTACCTGTCTCGGTCTCAAATATCTTAAACGTACCTACAATTATATATAAACCGAACATGTCGCACGTTGCTGTCTCATGTCGCGGTCGCGCAGCTCAAGGCGTAACTAAGTGTGTGTAAATGTGGCGTGTTGATCCTATGTGACCGTGGAGTGTAGTTGCGCATTATCGCTGAGTGCGATGTATTCCGTCTGTCGACCTTTGCATGTTGAGTAATGTTCACTTTCACCCGCACTATGTTAATCAGATGGGCGTGTGTGGTGCAGCGATAGCGATGTTCCAAACACACATACAACTATATTTTGAACCTGTGTTTTGTTTTTTTTATAGCATAGATCGACAAACGAGCAAGTGGATCACCTGATGGTAAGTTATCTCCACCGCCCATGTACGCCCACATTACTAAAAGAATCATAGGCACGTTACCGACCTTAAAGGGATGAGATAATTAAGGAATTGGGAAGGAGGGGGGGATCTGGGCCTCCGGATATCTCACTAAATAAAAAAAATGCTAACATATCTTACATCTAAAATCCACGATCCAACCCATGAAAGTCGACAACGCACCCATGATTGTTCTGATGTTTTAGTCGGTGGAGAACACTTACCATCAAGTGACTGGCTGATTTTGACAGTATTGCCTTCATCGTAATACTGCCAAAAATATGATAAAATAATAGGGCTGGTATACCCACGTCGCAGAGAACTACCTCATGTGCTACTGACGTGCCTTTTAACTGGCAAGACTTGCCACTCCAGTACTCAGCATGTGTAAGTGCAATCAGGATGTGGGTTTATTCCGAAGCACGAGTTCGGACCGTAACCATTACTCGTCGGTTCGAACGCAATGTATAATCAAATGCTGCATTAATTTTAATTTAGTTCCAGATGAAATTTGTAGTCCATAATTAAATTCACTCTCTTAATTATTAAGTAATAATAATATCAGTTCCATATTCCAACTGAACACGCCTTTTTTAATGACCCTGTCATTATTAGAAGTAAGGCCGTTCGTCATTCATGCTGGTGTAATGCAGGTTGGTTGAATTCACGTGATAATGAAGAACAGATTAAGTTTCTGTTATGGTTGGATTCGCATCCTACAGGTAACGAGATACTTTTTCAGAAAATTTGAAATCCGCAGTTCTGTTTAACTTATTTTCCTTTTGTACTTGAACGAAGCTGATAAACAGAAAGTATTTTTAAATAACAGTAAACGATCAAATAAGCGATCGGTTCGGATGGAGTTATAACATCCGTGAAAAATCTGTAGACATGTCAGTTCTGAGCATCACAGCTCAGGCAAATAAGTTCCAGTTGACTGACACTGACGAGAATAACATCATTATAATTCTCACAAACATATTTTTCACACGTGTCATTGATCTGACTCGTAACTACCTTGTTAGCAATTGCCTTATATAGACATATTGTTGAGTCGATTTCCACCGATTCAAAAAACGAGATGGTTCTTAATTCTTCTACATTTTTTTTACTTTTAATATATTGTACCTGATATCTCTGCCACTGATAATTATTTCTGTAAGAATTCGATAGGTCTTACCTTAGAGGATGATCTTATATTTTGTTTAACATCTAACTATGGAGTAATAGAAAATCCACAACGGAAAACAGCAAAAAGGTTTTTCAAGTCTTTATTAGGCGTATAAGATAAATTCAACTCACGCCTGAATCATTGAAGGGATAGGTAAAGATGAAACAAGTGAACTTGCAGAGGTTAATAAAAATCCATGGTTATTTTTAGAGATAATGCTGACAAAACCAAGTGCGTTACCTGATGGTAAGTAATCTCTATCGCCTATGAACGTTCATAATACTAGAAAAATCAAGAATTCACTTTCGATCGTAAAGGAAAGCGATAATTGAGGAATTTTATAGCAAAGATTGATAAACGAATAATAGTGTGATCTGGTTATATGACTAGACTGAGAACCCTCATAACATCAAAACAATGATGCGTGTATTATTTAATTTAGAGGAATAAGGACTGAGAAAGACGGGGGATGAATTTCGTATGATTATCATGTTTAAACCAAACGACTCATATTACCTAAAAAACAATATCGTTGTGACGAAGTTTGGCATTATTGCTGGCAAACACATAACATTACGCATTTAACGTGGCATGAAATTGGAGGACAGTAGCCAGTGGAAAGGCCTTTTAGATCACGTCCTTTATTGTCTCTTTATCGGAGGGCACATTTAAACTTTAGCCGGGTATCATTACGAGTTAGATGCGAAACGCACATTCCCTTAATGTTTTCTATGAGGTAGTTTTTCAGTTAAATGTTTCACTGTACCTGAAACAAGAGGCTGGGAGGGCAGGAAGGTAGAACATAAGAGTAATAAAAACAAGGTTGTAGTATGTGGTACGCGCTTTATTCCACAACAGCCTTGTCACTTCAAGGCAAAGTTTGCGGATGGCATGCAAACGGAGTCACTGGCCTATCGAGGTCTCAGCCCAGTTGAACGGGTACGAGAGGAATGACGATGAGACACATGGCCATCCCAGCACACAAAAAAATATGTTTGTGGGATCTGCAAATATTAAATGTTGATTTGGATCTCAGTGTCGCGAGAACAAAGTGAACTCGTTGAACAGGTTTCCGTGAATACTTCGATTCTACCTGACAGACATGAAAAACGGAAGTTCTGAAATCGTAATAAATATATCTATTATTTTATAGATGTTCATGACTCCGCCAAATGTAAACCGTTTGAATGATTATTTTTGTATTCGATAGAGTTTCATCATCATCATCATCAGCCACAAGACGTCCACTGCTGAACATAGGCCTCCCCCAAAGATTTCCAGACCGACCTGTTGGAAGCGGCCTGCATCCAGCGACATGCTGCGACCTTTATCAGGTCGTCTGTCCACCTTGTAGGTGGACGTCCAACGCTGCGCTTGCCAGTACGTGGCCTCCATTCCAGAACCTTTCTGCCCCATCGGTTAACGGTTCTGCGAGCTATGTGGCCTGCCCACTGCCATTTCAGCTTGTTAATCCGCTGGGCTATGTCGGTGACGTTCGTTCTTCTACGGATCTCCTCATTTCTTATTTGATCACGTAGAGAAACACCGAGCATAGCTCTCTCCATAGCTCGCTGATAGAGTTTACTTCGATGGTAATCCTATTTTAGTTTCAGCAAATAATTTCCCAAAAAGGGGTGAAATCGGGCTCCAAAGACCAAAACGTCGACATTTGTGCATCGATTTTGATTATTCTTTCACAAAAAATATTAAAAAAAGGAATTTAAAAAAGTATAAGATAAAACCAATACTAAACAATAATTTTGAGTTGGTGGTATCGATTGTTGACTGGCGCTGTAATAGGACCGACTCAAAATTGTCGTGTAGTTTTTTCATTATACATACACGCACTCACGCCTGTATTCCCCGAAAGGCTAGGCAGAGGTGTAACCAGTACACCTACATTTCGCCGAGCGTATTTCCGTCCCATGATGTGAAGGTGGCGAGCCTATCGACATACCGGGCACAATTCCAGACTCCAGGCTGATACTGGGCATTTCGTGATAGAAAAACCTAATATTGCTCTACCCGACCCGGGAATGGAACCCCAGATCTCACAGCATAGCAGTCACACTGCGCCACCGAAGCAGGCAGTAAACTTTTTATTGTTGGGTTAAATTGAAAATAAACACGACATTTATAATGATAAAGCCCAACAGCCAAATTCAGTACGTTACAAAAGATTTGGTATTTTATACAGGATATAATCTAATAAACGAGAGAATGTCTCCAAAAGGTTTACAGTAAGACTTTAATAAAGCGTTCCATCTTTGAAACGAAGTTGTTAAGAAAACATCCACAATCCGGTAGCTTTGTAAACGTTTTACTAAGAAAATATGGTCGCAGGACAACGACAGAATACAAAACAGAGCTACCATATACAACAGAACGTAAGTAGATAATACGGCACGCGTCCAGCGAGCGGCGGGAATTCTTACAGATTTTGTGAATTCTTGAAACGGTTTCGTATGGATATGAGATGGCTCTTCAATGTGAATGAAGGGGATAAACTTTGAATTTAGAACGCTGTTTAAAGTTGATGGACGTCGTCATTTCAAAACTTTGATTTCAGCTTCGGATTTAACATTACACATCAATATTTATATGTACTTTCCACTTATATGTGCTGTATAAGTTTTATTATAATCAAAATATTTATACAACGTGTTACAGAAAGGTTTAATTTAAGGGTGTTACATACATCTGACAGCAAGTGTTATGTATCGGTTTTTATCAAAATCTAGACATAGTAAAATTTTACGCTAATTTTAATCACTATTTTATTACGATCGATAAGATCGAACACATCCCTATTAATGTAAAGTGCGTGAGCGATAATAATAATGCTGGATTGAGACAATAGCTCAGCTGTTTAGCATTCAGAGTTATTTAAAAATAATTTCGGAGCTATGTGAATTATGCCATCCCGCTTTACGCCAAAGTGGTGGACTAAGGTCTTACTCATCTCATTTGTAGAGGAGGCCCGTACACAACACAGTGACAGTATACGATATAGAACTGGTGTTGTTATTAAGAACAATATTTCAAAAATACGAATATACTTTTACTTTCACAAATATTTCCATTTTGTTTGGCGTTATAGACATAACAGTCTTCGAGGAAAAAAATAATCGTAAAAATTGACTTATAAATAACGTGAAAATAAATCATGCGTGAACATATACAAAAAAATATACACATGAATTAAGAACCTGCTTCTTTTTAAACAAATAATCCCCACTATCTATGGTCTCCTTAGTGCAGCACATAATCAATCTTCTAAAAACATAAGCCGAGATCAAGACGTCGCGTCGCGACGCGTCCATTAGCATGCAGCGCGCGGCGTCCGCAATCCCGCGCGTTTCTTTTACGACGGTCACTCGGGTAAATAACAACCCCCGGAGACAGGGTGAGAGACAGGGACAGGGTGCATCGGCACCCCGGTCACGTGTCCTCACTAGCATGTGCGCCCTGACTCCGTGCTCACTGTTTATAGATAGAAATGGTCGTTGGATCTCTGAATTGCACATCACTGTGGAGATTTGGTATTTCATGGGTTTATTATTGAAAGACTTTTTCTATATCTTATTTTTTCATGTTTATTTGTAAGCTCATGCCTGAAGGCTGTTCTCCAAGGGGTAGATAGATGTGTAACTAGTTTAAGTACCCACGTTCTGTAGAGCTTATTACCTTCCCATGATGTTATAGGGGGCGAGCCTATCGCCATACCGGGCACAATTCTAGACTCCGGGCTGATACTGAGACTTTCGTGATAGAAAACCCAGTATCACTTTCACCTGAACCGGGCATCGAATCAGGGACCCAGTCGTACGGTCTTACCGGGTACGCAATACAACTGCACCACCGAGGCAGTCACAGTCCGAACATTAATAATAAAATGATAGGTATCAGGTGACTCGTTTACTTCTGCTATAAAAACTATACGTACTTAAGTCTCTCGCGTGCTGTTAATTCGGACTCAAACAAAAAGCCCCAAACTGAACTCACATCCGATATGAGGTCCCATCTGCGATATTTTTTATATCGACAAAGTTTTGACGGCGGCCCGCCTGCTCTCAACCCTTGCAGGGCGTTGACCCCACCGCCAAAATAACGAGGTCGTGGGACTGTTTTAGTTGTGGAACTATGCCTATTGAAATATATCATGATAACAACGATTATTCGTGTTTAAGAGATAATGTTTGGATAGATTTCTAGATAGATTACCAAATTGCCAACATTTCTTTCCAACAAACAATTAAAATTACAAAGAACCACGCAAAACAACTTTAGTAATGACAGCAATATACGTAGTCAGTTATCAGCAACCCTTTCAAAAACAGTCCCATTGTAACGAGTACATTCGTCACAATAGGGTTTAATAGGCTATCTTTTGGATAAACACACACAAAGCCGCGTCCACAGCGCGCGATAAAAACGCCGCGCCGATGGACTCGTCGCCGCCCGCCGCGTCGGGCCGCGTCGGTGACACGCGATGACGGGCCTCGTTTGAATGCCGTCCATTAATCTTGGTGTCGACGCGGGGCGGCGCAGATATTTGTACCGGCGCCCTCGCCCGCCGACGCGCGTGCTCCGATAACGACTCGCCATTGATACTGATGTTTAAAAAGCGGTGATTTGAAAAAACGCGACGTGTTTGCGAAATAATCTGAACAGTGATAAATAGCGTTAGAAAACATCGTGTAATAATGTTTGCCATTCATGAAATTACATTAGGTCGGCAAAATAGAGATTGAATCAACTGAGAATTTTTTATTTTATATTTGATCGAGGTCAGCAAACGAGCAAGTGGTCACCTGATGGTAAGTCATCTCCACCGCCTATGAACACTCACTACAGTGGAAGAACCATTTACGCGTTGTTGACCTTAAAAAGTGGGATAAGGAAGAGATTGAGACACTCACCTTAAAAAACGCAACAGCAAGCTGCTACTTCTTGCCAGTTTTCTGTGAGACAATGGTATCAACCCGATCGGCCCATTCATTCTATAAACAAAAATATCTACAACGTGGCTCTAGCACTTTTAAATATTTATCTTTGGAATTCTATTTTAACAAATAAATGAAATAATCTTTATTCTTAGCCAAAATCTAGACGTCCTCTAATTAGTTTTCTGTAATGCGGAACTAAGCTTAACTATAAGCTATTTTTAATTGGTTCTGTTCTGTTGATCTCTTCCGAAATCAGTTGAGCGGTAATAAGAAAGGAAACGCGCCGTGAGCCCTCCTTCATCAGATTCCGAGTTGTTTTTAATTGACGCCGTCCGCCATCTCCTAAATCTCTGCGCACCGATTTATAACAACTACTGGGAACTGTTACATTGTAAGTGACACCGGGGATTATTACAGTGTCTCTTTTTACTTAACGTTGGGAATAATCTGTTATATTGTGTATCTTGTTATGTGGCTTAGTACCTAATTATAAATAGCGTTATACCGATACTGGTTAGCTGATCATGTCGAACTATTTAACTAAGCGTTATTGCTAGTACTTTTCTATAAACGTACCTCAGTGGATCCAGTTATGAATTTATTTATATGTAGACACATAAATTCAGTTGACGACTAATTGGGTTTAGCCGTATCGGAAATTAAATCGGACAAGTTACACGTCCATAAATCGTTGTTTTCAATGCGCGACAAGTCCCCGCACCGCACGCCCCGCGCCCGTGCCAGCGCACCCGACGCTGCAGCGTGAGCTGTTTGAATTACGACTATAATGTGCTAATTCCCTGCGAGCAGATAACGCTCGGCGTGGCGAAGTAATTGCACTAACTCATTCTCCAAGTTTAGTAAAATAATCCCATGTATTTATACGAAGTATAAGGTCTTAGTTACACTTACGACTAAATCGTAAAAATGACGTTGGGCTCCAGGAATTTTATGAGAAGTTGACCTCTATAGCTGTAAACTATTGAGGCAGTCCACTTTTTTCGAGCAGTTAATCATATTACGATATCGATTACATTACGATGTGATTATTGTAATCACATGAGAATTAAATGATTTGCGAAACAGCTACTTGCAATGGAGCAAAGTGGGTCAATTACTATAAGGTGACATCATCGGTTGTAATCTAGAATGATAAACTTGTGTTATGCAAAAAATAAACCGATGAGATCATATCATTTTGATCTCAATATCACTAAACAAACATATCGTTAAGCTGATAGAAGTATGTGGTGCTGAATACTGACACAACACTCAGTAAGGAGACAGAATCTCGCACTCATGTGATATATCAGCGCATAGTCATCGTTTGCGTCGCGACGCGACACGCAGTTAATGTGTTTAATGCTGATCTTGAACTTGTGCTCTTAATTTACTTCATGTCTGTCTACAGCGATAAAACAATCATCCAGTTGGTTGTTTTATGCGCATAAATCAGCATCGGTGGTGCAGGCAGTGGACGGCGCACACGGACGGCTATAAAAACGCCAAGCGAGCTGGTGTGCACGCCGCCTTGGCCACACGCCAATCTTACTTATCATTCTATAACTGTGCGTTGTGTGGTTATTTTCACATTTGAGTAAAGAAGGAATGTGTCATCGAACGAAGGGATAGGGTGCGATTTGTTAGCACAAATATGAAAATGACTAATTATGTTTATAATGCTGAGGACTGTATTTGACTTTCATGAGTTAAAGCATCGGAAATGAGACCGAGATTGCATTCATTATAAATTTGTCATGTTTCACTTGAAATGTGTTATAATTCCATTTGCATAAAACATTTTCAGCAATAACGCATCAATTTATATTAGTTGACAGAGGTTTTATATTGTAGATACATAGTATATATGTACCGCGAAAAATGACTCAAAAAGGATTGTAGGTGGAAAGATAGAAAATATATAATTTAAAGCAACATTATCCGAATAAAAAATTGCTTTTTGTAAACAGTTAAAGGTAAACATTCCAGATATCATGTCTAACTAAACACGTGCTCTTCTATTTGCTCGTCTCCGAGCTTCACTGTATACTCGTATAAGTATTAACAAATGGCGTAGATTGTGGCATTGCTATGTGCAACTGTACATTTAGGTCAGTATTTATACGCAACGCATTCGACACAATATTTAGTTTGAAATAAATGAAGAATCTCACGCCTAAGGTGAGAGAAATGCTACTACTGCACACACGTTGACTAAGCTTATCTATGTATTTCATGATGGGATAGGGGGCGCGCCTATCGCAATATCGGACACAAAATCAATTTCCGCGTAATTCATGTGTGATTTTCGAAACGAATCAAACAAAAATTATGACCGCCCATCATGAGAATTGAATCCAGGACCTCACAGTTCAGTTCAGTGAGAAAGGAGTTGCATTTAATTTTTAGCGTCCGCGTCAGTGAAACGTGGCGTGGGACCCGCCCGTCTGGATAGAAGTCGCAGTGCGCTACTGCAATGCGTAGCGCTTGCTGCTTCCACCGCCGCGCCGCCTAACTAATCCTGCTCCGACTTTATTGCATACATAACAAACAGTCTTACAATTTACATTATGCGCTTCGATCATCCTCGTTTGTTAAGAATTGGAACGAAACACGATTATACTATTCAAATGGAAAATAAATACATAATGTAATGTTGTAACACGTCTGTATTTGGCCTTTATCATCACGCAGTCGTATTTCTGAAATTGCCAAAGATTGTCGAAGCGCATAATTTTAATCGTAGCACTATGTTTATTTTTACACAAATTATGCTAGTGGAACGGTTCTTGATAATTCTGATACATATTTATAGCCAAGTGGACAGTGATCTACACACATTGAGAAAAATTTCGCCACAGTGGCTCGTTCCGGAGAATCGTATTCCGGGCTCGGCCCATGTATATACAGTTTTTTTACCTATAATACTGGCATACTGTTAAACATACCTATCTAGAGACCAAACACGACTAAGTATCGCTGAGCAATTCTTGAAGTTAAGAATTCTTGTATTTGAGTTTTCAATTGAAAATTCAAATACAAATTGTAATTGTTCGACTTGGGATTTGAACCCAGGAACTTACGATTCTCAGTACGATGTTCTAGTACGGTGCCACTAGAGTAATGAGGCGACGAGGCTATTGAGGAAAATACTGACACAAATTATCGCAGGTGAACAAATAATGTACTAATTCTAAGATTTCTCATTTAATGCGATGACGCAGTTAGTTATTGTTCGTTTTTTAAACCACATACCAACATGTATCACCATGATCTTTTTTATAATTTTATTTAAGGAAAATGTATTTCTACGTAGCTGTTTTAGAAAACATTAGGTATCAGGAATGATAATCTATGCCAGATACGACGAATGGCTCGGCCCCTATAATATAGAGGGGTAAAGCTCGGCGAACCATGCGTGATCCATTATAGCTCTGCTTACCCCTTTGTAGATAAATAAGTGCCCTTATTATGTAAAAAATATACCTTCTTATAAAAATGTACTTTTACCATACAATCCAATGAAAAATAGGAACACTGAACAACTTTTCTGTCATATTGCGAAATCTTATGGTGCAGTAGTGTTTTTTTATAGCAGAGTCCAACAAACGATCAAATGGGTTAACTGGTGGTAAATGATCTCCACTGCCCATGAACATCATCATTCAATAAAATCTAACGTGTTTTTAACCTAATATATTATCATCATACGTTCTTATTTCCGAAATAGAGAAAGAACTCCGAAGTGAATAATAAATACACCCAACAGTCACACAAATAGTCCTGGATTCACACTAATATACGAGTCTTGTGTCGTGAGTATCAGGACTTACGAGAGACTTATGGTCTCAAAACACCCAGACCCGAAACAAATACTTGTTGAAAACATAAATAATAGTCTCTATGTTGGGATCGAACCCGCGGCCTCTCGTTTCACCAGTAGCAAGTCGCCCGTCAAATGAATAATTTTTATCACAGTACTTTAATATGTACAAGCTGTTGTTTATTAGATCATCTTTACATAAATATTCTTACTTCCCAACATTCTCGAAACATCTGGCGGTGCTATTTATTAATATCTCAAAATGGAGTGAAGTTTGTCATTCCCATAATTACAGAACCATGTTTTATTCGGAGGGAGTTTTACAGAACATCGACTCGCCAAAATATGAAACAACAAAGAAGATATTACAAAGCATCGGCCGCGGACTGCCAGAGTATCAAGTCACGTTTTCAAATGACGTCGTTGTTTTGAGCGGTTCAAAATTATAAATTAAAAATTCAAACATTTTGTCGCACTCAAGAGAGCATTAACCAAATGGTGACAAACGAAAAATTGCTTACGAAACTTTGGTGAAGGAATAATGAGGGGGCCACGACCCCCCTGAGACCCCACCCGCTCTCAGCGTAAATAAGTGAAGCGGCAAATTGTCCGTTTAAATTGTATGAAGAGGCGTGGATTCTGCGAGTCCTGCGTAATGGCCGAAGATTCGCCGCGGCATTTATATTCCGGCGCGGTCCGCTCTCTAGCCACATACAACCGCGATGCCTAAGCATACCCGTGAGCTGGATGCGGCATCTCGGGTACTTCTACTGAGCCCGCACAAACTACATAAGATGAAAACAACACTAATTTTCCGTGTTTACTTCCTCAATTACAATGTCTACGATAACATCGCAATAACTGTAGGCGAGAGATTGTCAAGCAGAGATTGTCATTAAATCGCGTATCATGTTTAGCGTAAGCAACATAAACAAAAATAAGAAAATCCTGATGACTCTGAAATAATTGTGTACATTTTGGCATGTTGTGTCGGCAAGCGGCAGGCGGGAGTCCACGTTCGGAGATAAGTGCGGGGACTGTAATTTCAGAGGCTATCGTCGAGAGCATCCTCTGTTATTATATCATTTACATTGAGCGGCACGGTGCGGGGTGAGGTGCGGGGTGAGGTGCGGGGTGAGGTGCGGCGAGGCGGGGGGCGACGTCTCCCCCGGAATTTAACGAAACAAGTCATGTTTCCACAATTTGGCGCAAAGCCTCACGATTTCGCGACGTAAGCTGTCGTTATCTGGCCGAGCTCGAGTGGTGCGCCACATTTTTTGAGCTCAATGTTGTTACTCGGAAAATATTGTCCCCTCCGACCATTTGCATACATTTACATTATAATCCCGGTTGTTTGGCGGCATTCGCACTGTATTTGCGTCCACGCGGCACGCACTCGGAATTTCTTTATAGGTCATAAAATCTCACATATTGTTTTTTGGCGCGTATTTGCCGCGTCGATCCGTGTACCGTCGCGTCGCTCTGTTGCTATGATCCGCTTGCAGCTCGACATGGTACATGTATTTGGATGATGAATAAAATATTTTTCCGCTTCGATACACAAACATTTACATAATAACGTTAGCGGGGAACGTTTCCACAACACGTTTAATGAACGATATAATGCGCGTCGTTTGCGAGCACTTGAGCCATAGCGGGGGGTAAAGCCCCGCGGCGTCTGCGGCGGTGCCTATCTGTGTCGTGATATTATTGAAATGTATGCTGGCGCTCCGGCTGGGGCTCGGTGACGGACTAGGACGGGTGCTGAGGAGTTAATGCTATATTGACTGGCTAAGTACCTGGAAAATTAAAATTAATTAAATTAAAATTAATACGTACCTACCAAAAGCACCGATTGATGTCGACATCAACTCCGCGGAGTTCTCAATAGATGGCGCTGTCAGTCCACTACTAGGTTCAACTAAGAGTCATAAGAAGGTCCAATTTTGAGATGAGCACTTAAAATTATGTTTTTTTAGCAGAGGCCGGCAAACGAGCAAATGTTGGTAAGTGATCTCCACTGCTAATGTACGTCCTCAATACCAAAAGTATCATGGGCGCGTTTCCGACCTTATAGAAAACGGATAATTATGGGATTGAGAAGGGGAGAGCGATTTGGGCCTTCTGAAATCCCAGCGTCCTATGAAACGATACAGCAAGCCGCTACTATACGTCGTTTCCTTTGAGACAGTAGTAACGACCCGCTCGAGTATTCTATAGACCAAACTGTCTGTAGCGTGGCTCTACAACTCCAAAAGATGATGAGGTCATTGGTTCCATTCCCGAGTCGGATAATCATTTTGTTAAGTTTTTAAATTCTAAAAACAACTCCCGGGATTGGAACTTGCGCTCTGTGTGGAAATAGGCTAAACCTAAAGGCTAACCGAAGTTGTGAATAGGCCCCAATTTTCCCATAAAGCATAATTGATTCCGAGGCATGCTGTGTCAGTTTTGAATAAAGTTGGCGATCGATTCGCGTGTAACGGACCACGTGCAGGTGAAAAGCGGTTGTCGTGAATGATAAACACATGCGCGGCCGAGTCGGCGGTGAGTCCCGGCCGCTGCGGCGGAGAGCTGACCGCACCGACACACTATCATATGACACGCGGTCATTATCAACCATACGTCACTAATAGTTGGGTGTTTCGCGGAAAAATGTTATTTTTGACAGGTTTTATGATTTTTTGTAAAACCCCTGAAAATTCTTTTTATTTGCGGCTAGGTAAATTGTACACACTATTGTCAACAAAATAATATAAAGGGCACATAAAACTTTCTTTTATTTTACGAGATAATCTAATCGAAAGAAATTGACATGTTGAGGATAATGACGTACACCTCCGATGAATGATAATTGTGGTGATGATAATGACTTTATGTTACACAGAATGAGAAAAAGATCAAAATCGACCCAAAAAAATTAACATTAATTAAAAACTTAAATTTTTGGCATTATCATAATTATATATAATCACAATACAATTACAGAAAATAACAAAATAAGTATTTTGTCTCCCGAATTTAGGTTAATTATTATTATTAGTGTAACGCGACGCCCGCGCGCCGGGCCGAAAGGGTCGTGTCCAGCTCCGTATTCCCGGGTCCCGCCAACCCTCCCTCCCCAGTACCGCGCCGGGAGGATCACGCCACCTTTCGCCAGCCGCGCGAGAGCATTAGAAAGTGCGTCCACGCACATCAATCCGCCGATCTCGCGACTCGCGCTCTTTTGCCTACTACGGTCGTCAAATATATAAGTTGAGCATTAATATCAATGTATTTTTATAATAAAAACATTTTGTACGTGACGTGAGTTTTGTTTAGTAACCGCCCCGTAGTGGACAGTTATAGTGGCGCCCAACGTGGGGCGCGGGTCGCGGTCGCGGAATCGGCGAATTGATGTGCGTGGACACACTTTCTAATGCTTTCGCTCGACCGGCGAGCGGTGGCGTGATCCTCCCGGCGCGGCCTTGCGGCGGAAGGGTTGGCGGGACGCGGAAATTAACTTAGGATCTGGACACGAGCCTTTCGGCCCGGTGCGCGTACGTCGCGTTACATTAGCAAGTTTCTTTACTATACATTTTCATTTCGAAATCAACTACAAAATACTAACAGTACACTTTGCCACAACTTTGCCTATATGCCCAATATTGTCCATTCCGTTTTTTCTTTAATTAAACAATTAATATGCTGACCTAATCAGACCGAGCAGCTCCATACAGTGATGATATACATTGTTATTGAATTTTCAGAAAACTGAAATAATCAAACGCACCATGCAAAACGATTACGACTCAAAATTACATCGTATCTGTTACAATTTTAAAAATTAAAACTATCTTTCGTCATCAGAAACGTCAATTAAGCTTAAGTATTTATTAGTAATATTTTAAAATTCAGTTATTTCTCAGAGACGTCAATTATGATTATTTGTATACTCAGTGGCTGGTAAAGCAGTAACTGTCTCTGAGTGTAGAAATAATCGTAATCTAAGAAGTTACTTGACAATCAACGTTAATTCACGTTTGTGAGTGTGGTAGTTGCTCTTATAAAAGATTGTGTGTTTTTAAGAAGGGGTGTTCGGTATAAAACAAGGTATTACGCCTAACGCCATTTTTGAAGTGTTGATGAAGTAATCAGATAGGTGACATTGATATCAGGTAGAATTTTGACCTTTGGATTAACCTGACTAGTAAGAAGCACTATTTCTGGATATTTTTTTTCTTTTTTTGAATCTGGTATGTTAATTATCGACCCAAGATGCTTTCCATGTACACATATTTCAAAAAAGTCACACAGAAAGCTACTCATACTTCTCAAAATCGTCCTGTTCACAAATTTATCCTATAAAACCTGATAAACAGACAAGGTGCCTTTGAATGGTTTTAAATTAAACGGGATCAGTTTTTCTTTGTTTAAAATATCCTTTTCTTCAACATTTTTTACTATTATGTTTACTTAGTTTTCAATCTATTCATAAAATTGTTTGAACGACCCGACATCCCAACCAAAGTTAACCATTTGATCGGCTGTCCTTTTGACAGTCGCACCTACACCACCAGGGGCACCTTTGCCGTGGCCTGCTTCTGAATAGTTCCACGTGATTCTGCTAAGCTCGTGGTTAAACCCTAATTGGCTAATTACGTAAAACATACTTTTGTTCCTATATTGTAACAAAGGTGAATCTGATAAACAATGCATTGTATCTATGAAAGGATTGAATGCCTTAACTTCTTCTATGAGTGGATCTAAATGTGCCCAAATAGCAGGAACATCATAGCGAAGACATTTACTAACTGTAAAAAACGACGTTGGAGACACGCTTCCAGTTGAAAAATATGAGTATAAATAACAATGATGGCACCAAAATGCATCGATTGCACTTTTGAAAATTTCAGAGAGTAATTTTCTGAAAAATCTACATGAATCAGTGCTTCAATTACATTTAATTCTCTTTGAGTTTTTGGATTACCTGGTATTGGTGCACAATCTTATAAATCAAACATATACAAAACAAATACAAAATCGTCTAGAAAGAAAAAGAAAAAATACAATAATAATTTCTATTTACCATAATTATGGCTCAATCGTTAACCATTATACTAAGAACGGATAAAAGAGGGCATGCCAGCATGCAATAAATACGAGTCCTGTACCATTTTTAAATTGTGAATAAATAATCTTTCAAATTCTTCAAATCTTTCAAAACGTTTTTTTTTTTTTTTTTTTTTTATCCTGGCTCGGCAAAGTGACTACGCTACACCTGATGGTAAGTGTAGCGCAATCCAAGAATATTGTCGACCAACGATAAACAATGTGTCCATCGTTGGTCGGCAAGATCATGCCGGCCTGCCAAAGGGCCAAGGGGAAAGGGAAGGAAAAAGGGATGGGAAAAGGGTGAGGATCAGGGGGCAAGCCCCCTGGGGAGAACCGGATATACACTGGCTGACTCTGGAACGCGACCCACGCATGGTGGGCCACTATGGCAGGTTTTAGCACCAGTGTACGGTGGTCGCTATCCGGTCGGATACAAGTATCCTCCCACCAGCAGAACGTAATTTTTTTTAAATTATAATGGTACAAATTTGTAATAAAAATCATTTAAATGATTATTTTTGTTGTTTACTTCACCTCAATAAGGATCTCACAAACGGTTATTAGAATATGTGTCTATGAAAATAATTATTTCTTTACGTACAGTCATTTTGTTCAACATGGGTCATTAGGAGCAACAACAATTTTGCCACAAATGACGTAGCGAATAATGACGGATTTTACTTAGAATTGTTGAGACATGTTTATAAAACGAGATTGCAAGTAAAGATTTTCGCGTAAAGACTTAATCATGATAGTATAATAAAATAATTTCTTATTGAACAACAGTGCATTACACATTATCTAGATAAGTTTGATGAAACAAATGACAAATTTTGTGACAAATTCCGGAGAACTGAAAATGTTGGCTAAATTTTGGCAAAAATAACGCGTGTATCTCCTTCGGCGTATCGGTCACGGGTACCGTATGCATCACGGGAGGGGTGGGTTGCGTCACATATAAATTTCATGTTTAACTTTGATAAATACCCTATTGGACAACTTGGATGCGATTAATGACGTTTTGCTTGTGACAAAATTTTAGGCAAGAAAAAAACATAGTTTTATTTAATAAATTTCACATTATTATTTTATTTTAAGAAGATATGTTATTCAATGGTTTAAAAATATCGTTATATATTTTTTATTCAGTCGCTTGTATAAATCACGACACTGAAACTGTTACTGATATATGTTTGGAAACGGAGGTGAATGACGATTTACGTGCTATTTTGATAAAAATCTTTGTTTATGATTTGTTTAAGCACTAAATTAAATGTTGCGACTTCAAGTTCGGTTCATGAGTATTAATTAGCAACACGCTTTTAGTGTGTAAGTGTTTTTAGCAAAATGCAATACCGCCGGAAAAAGGTTTTTCGCCAAAACGGAGAATCACCCAGTTGCCCATGTGTGCACCATCGGCACTACAAAATAAAAAATATGTAATTGAGTTCATTAGGTGATGTGACCAGGGTTGCCAATATTTTATTGGGTGATAGGCGCTCATAGTCAACTGACTATACACGATTAGAGCGTTAAGCAACCTTTGGTGCGGTGGTCTATGGATGGGTGACCGCTTAGTGGTATTTCAACTGAGCGCCTCCGTGCCTCAGAGGGTACGTAAAAAGTCGGTCCCGGCTGTTACAACTAATAGCAGTCGTTAAGCCAAGTCAGAGACCTTTGGGTGGCTTGAAAACTTGCAATTTTTCAGATAAGCTACAAAAAATATAGTACCTACTGTCGCGCATGGTGGTGAGTAGGTAAATTTGGAAACCTTAATGCATTTTGGCGGCACGCTTCCGTTCAAGTTCAAAGGCGCTAGAACCCAAGTTCCCCACGCTTCTGGTCGGTCGGTCGGGTTTGTTTACGTAGTTTTTTCGATCCGCGCATTCAAGACGGAAATTGAATTAATACATATTTTTGTATGAAAATAAAATCTAACAAATTATCAAAAGTCGTAAAACAAAAGTAGTAGCTTATAACCTTAGGAATCTAGACCTGCGAGGTTGTTGGTGTTTTAAAAATAACCCTGTATATTAAAGTAACACACAATAGTAGGCATCTATTATTAATAATACGTAATATAATCAAATTAGATTCTGTTATGTCCGAAGATTAACCTTGTCTTGGAAAGTACGTCTGACTTAACAGTTGGAATAAAAATATTCGTCTCGGCATCACGTGCAATGAATATATTATTATTATGCATGAACAATAAACATATGACTAAGCTGTGTATTCCCAAGCGTTTAGGCAGAGATGCAGCAAGTGTACTTATAGATTACAGAACTTATTTTCGTCCAATGATGCGATATTGACAGCCTCTGTAGTGCAATGGGCGAATAGCCGGCCGTGAGTTTTATTCCCGCACGAGACAAATATTTTGGTGATCCGCAAATATTTGTTTCGAGTCTGAGTGTTTTTTCCCAAAAAATCCCTGATAGTAAAAAGGCCAAATCTTTGTGTAAAATGTGTTAATAGAAGCATGTTGCGTCAACGTCACTGCGATGAGGATTAGGACAGGTGGAAGAAGGAGAGATGCGATAAGATTAGCCTTTCGCCATATCGGGTACACAATTGTAGGCAATTCAAACGCGATTTTTGGAAATAAAAGTAACATAGATGTTTATGATGATGATAGAGATGATGATTGATCGACCACTTGATAATCGACACGACATATCTCGCGCGCAAAAGAGATACCTATCCACGAAAAATATCTGATACAGAAGTGTTAATATTCGACGAAATTACGTCGTTAGGATAAAGGTCCCTCTCCGAAGTGGGAAGAAGCATTTATACAGGCTGGCATGACTCTGGTGACCACCGATAAACTTATTGTTTGTCGGTGGTCGCTGGTTTTTTGGAATGCACTAAGCTTTTTTTATTTGATTAAATGACGAGCAAGGCACTCGCCTGACGGTAAGCGCTACGCCTGCCCAAAAACAGAAGCAAGACCACACAGAACTTTGAATGACAAAGCAATGCATGACAATGAACTGCGCTCGTCACCTTGAGGCATAAGATGTTAATCTCATAATGCCCAGTAATTTCAATGGCTTCAATGTCCTTCAAACCGAAACACAACAGTGCTTACATATTTCGGCGGCAGAAATAAACAAAGCGATGGTACCAACCCAGGCGGCCTCGCATATGAGGGACCTACCACCTTCATCATTCATTCATCTTTGCATCAGGTGTAGTGCCGTCACTTTGCCGTGCTCGGATAAAAAAAAATAAGAGGTGGTAGAAGCAATACTGCAGAGAGGTTGAATGTACTATTTGCTCTAATTTATCTCTACTTTTGACATAATGATCCGAGTTCTGTATACAAGTATGTTAGCTTCAATGGATATACATACGCACTCACGCCTGTAATTCCGGCTGAGGTAGGCAGAGGTGTAACCAATACACCCACATTTCGCCCAGTGTATAGGACGGAAATACACTGGGCGAGGCGGCGAGCTTATCGCCATACCGAGCACAATTCTAGAGAGCCTATACTGGGAATTTCGTGATAGAAAAACCCAATATCATTTGACCCGACCCGCTGGTTAGTAAACATTGCTTTATCGCATAGTTTTCAACGAAGCAAAGAGGATAAGTTTCTCAATTCATTTGAATGTTGTTGTTTTTATGTATGACACACAACCCCTGCAATTCGCTAAATGTAAACAACTTGGTACACAATACAATGTAATCTGCTTCCAGCGGGACTAGTCCAACTCGCAGTGAGGTCGGCGCAGTGAATACATGTTACAGAGAGATCTGACTTGTAGTTTTTATGATCGGCCTGACGTCAACTCATCTAGCAAGAGAGCACACCTTGACCCAGAACAAATATTTTTTAATCACTATATCTCGATGCGGGAATCGAATCCGCGCCTTCTCACTTAATAGCCTCGCCCATTGCGCCACGGATACTTTCATATAAAACACAATGATTAAATAATTAAAAACAACCGCAACATTACCGTCTAAGACCAGACCATATAAAAATAACAATTTTTTTTTGGAAAAACCGATGATGCTAATGCAGGGTCAAAATGAAAAAAACATCGCGGAGATCCCGAGTTTTTATTAACCGAAGGTCGAGGTTAGGACATTTATTGAACGGACAGAGCGCAGAAAAAAACATGATCACCAGTCAGGACCACTAAAAAAGCGGAAAGTTGGGATTTTTGCAATTAATGATAATGAACAGTGTAAAGGGACTTTTAAATAAGCTAATTTAAAGGAGTTTCGTCGGAGCAGGTTGAACGGCTTTATCCGAATGATTCGCTTAGAAAAACAACATTTAGGTTGCATCGTACTGGAAGGAGTTAACACTAAAACTCCAATGAAACCTTGAAATCGACCACACCCGTACTTCATCCTCCATGTGTTTTTTTATAGTACAGGCTGGCAAACGAGCAAATGGGTCACCCGATGATAAGTGATTTCCACCGCCGCATGTAGGTACGCCAACAATACCAGAAGAGTCATGGGCGCGTTGCCGACCATAAAGAGATAGTTAAGGGATCGAGAAGGGGAGTGGGGGGGGGGATTTGAGGCTCCGGATATAGCACTCGTCGAACGAAAAGCAGCCGTAAGCCCCAACTTTAAGTCGGCTTACTGTAGGACAGTGGTCGAGCCGGCTCATTCATACTGTAGACAAAACTGTCTTCAGAGTGAATGTACCCTCGTGATGGCTTGAATATCTTAAAAAGTTGTCATCGGATCAATGCACAACAATGATGTTATGCCATAAATTAAAAGAAAGAAAGAAATATTTATTTGTACACTGACTTGAGACATAAAAAGTAAAAAAACATAGTAAATGGGAATCGAATATAGACATTGCGGAAAACCACACTGAGAATTATTCTCAGTAGTCATTTTTGTCATGATTAGTACTAAGAATCTGAAAAAACCTTGATACTTACACTTCGCCCACGTTTACTATAACATGCGCAAATCGCGCCTTGCCATAATGAAAAAAATACGAGAGGCTAGCGAAGGATGACAGACACGGGTCTGCTCCATTTGACAGTCTAATAATGTGTCCCAATGTAGTGAGACGTGTCGTCAGGCGCTCGAGGGGCACGGTGGGTTACAGCGGGATGCGCGACGCGGGGTTACACATGACCAATCCATCACGGGAGCGCCACTCGTCCTTTACACGATTCTATATTTACATCACGGACCATTTCAGCATTTCGTGATAGAAATCCCCAATATAGCTCTTACCCGACCCGGGGCGACCCCGGAACCTTAGCACAGCAGTCGTACCGCGTACGAAATACAACTACGCAACCGAGGCAGATCTATGACATATGTAAACATAATATATTTTATTATTATAAAAGAATTAAACTTTGTGCTAATTGATCAAGGCTAAAAGAGACAAAATATTATAATTATATCGTCGAATCGCAACATTAGTTTAGTGGAAAAATATCGGTATTACCCATCATTATTTGCGTCATTAATGCCGCCCAATATGGATGGAAATAGTCACGAGGAATCGTGTTTGTGTACCAGTTGAATCCCTGTCTATCCCTCTGGGACACAGAAGCCTAACGTTAGTACAGTACTACGATTTTAATTATGCACATCGGCAATCATTAGTTTTTACCAATCCGGCCATCCGTGTCCGGGCAGGCACTCATGGGAAAAATATTATACAGTACTTGATTGTTGTTACAAGTCTGTATTCGAATGTTTGGTCATGTGTCATGTCATAATCACACGTTAATATTTCTGAAATAATTATACAGACTACAAGAGATTGACAAAGATATCGTCGTATTAGTTCAAATGTAATGTAATAGATGGCGCTAGATAGAATACGCTATAGAGTTGGTGGCACGAATGTCTCAAAAAAACATGTGTTGTAAGTACACTAGTTGTAACTCTGCTTACCCTTTTAGAGATTTAACCGTGCATGTATATTTTGTACAAATCGCCTCATTAATGTTTATACATAAATTGCAAATGTACCACATAATGCCTGCCAATAAATGCTTTCTTTCTTGTTTGGTTTATGACAATGCACGTCGGCTGAGCAATCGTGAGGTTCCGGGTTCAAATCCCAGGTCGGACAAACACAATCTGTTTGACTTTTCGATTCAAATGTCACCTATGGCGCGAGGTTATTTGTGCCCATTCTGACATCAAAGGACGAAAATAATCTCTATGATTGTGTTTCTGTATACGAGTTGACCTTCTGCCTATCCTTTCTGGAATACAAAATTGAGTAACATTATTAAAGTATCGCCTTGTTAATTCAGCTATATAATAATAGATGTCGCTAGATGTACCGTTCGTTGCGCATATCTACTTGTGCTGTAAATCGGTCACCGACTCGGCGTCGGGTCGGGTGTGTCGAGGCTACTGGCCGACATATTCATTCCAATTGAGTTTTATTGCGATTAACAGTTTTATTAACAGAGAAATCGAAAGCAACTCAACGGTAATAACGTCACTGGTACATACATAGTACCAAGTACGGTGTTGTGAGACCGAAAGTATCTCGTCGTTTCTGATATCCACGACGCAAGACTCGTATCTTACTGTGGGGCCAGGACTATGTGTGTGGCTGTATTTATTTATTATTATAGTAAGGTACCTTCGAGTGGTTGAGCCACGCTGTAGACAGTATTGTCTACAGCACGAATGGGCCAGCTCGACCGGGATTACCTACCACCGTCTCACAGAAGACCGACGTAAACTAGCCGCTTGTTGTTGCATTTCGTCGTGAGTGACATATCCGGAGGCCCAAACCCCCTCCCCTTCCCTAATTACCCTTTCCTTTACGAACGGCAACGTGCCCATGATTCTTCTGGTATTGTGGGAGGACACTTGTATCCGACCGGATAGCGACCACCGTACACTGGTGCTAAAACCTGCCATAGTGGCCCACCTTGTGTGGATCGCGTTCCAAGATCAGCCAATGTATATCCGGTTCTCCCCAGGGGGCTTGCCCCCTGATCCTAACCCATCAATTTTTCCTTCCCCTCCCCTTTGGCCCTGGGATGAGATACTGCGGGGTCGCCAGTATACCGTTAGCAGGGACCCCGTAGTTCATCCCAGGAACTATGGCAGGCCGGCATGATCTTGCCCACCTGCGATGGACACATTGTTTATCGTTGGTCGACACTATTATTGGATTGCGCTACACTTACCATCAGGTGTAGCGTAGTCACTTTGCCGAGCCAGGATAAAAAAAAACATGGGCGGTGGAGATCACTTACCATCAAGTGACCTACTTGCTCGTTTGCCATTCTATGCTATAAAAAGAAGTGGACACCCCATGTAACGTACACCGAGGCGAATTGTTGCGTAGTGCTACTGTACATACAATCCGCCGAATGGACACGGGTACCTATCAGTCTTAAAATATATTTAATTTGTATTTTTTCCTCATCGAATGTGTTACAACGTATGTAAATTACGTATGTTATGTTGGAATGTAATAAAAAATATTATATTGACAAAAATATCAAAATACCTACGGCTGAGTTCCTTGGTGATTCTTCTCAGACCAGTGGGCATTGACCGGCGGATTCAAGTGCCCTTGCGGCCTAACTACATATTATACTAGCTGTCCCTCGCGGCTCCGCCCGCGTGATCTGCTTTTTCCGGGATAAAAGTAGCCTAACAGTGGCGCCATGTGTCGAAAATTGATCGTACCCTCTCAGAAACCTTCGTGGGCTCATGCACAACAACTTTGCTAAAGATCATCACATGATCAAATGCATAGTTTTGTCGAGAAAGATTTGATCGTCTTGGTCGCGGCATTGTTAATGATGATTCAAAGAGAAAACAAATTACTGATGATATTATCAATTACGTTTAGCTATCATTTTTATAATTATTGTCAATTTTTTTACCATACTTAACCAAAGACAAAATTACGTTTAGATGTCATTTAAGTTTTGTTATTCCACTGTCATTTGCGTTTTGTGTCATGTCAGGTGTGTTTTTGTTATACCACGTTTCATAGTGACTTGACTGAAACGCGGTCGAACGGGATAAAAAGTATCCTATGTCCGTCTCCTGGTTCTAAGCTACCTCTCCACCAATTTTCAGCTAAATCCGTTCAGCCGTTCTTGAGTTATAAGTGGTGTAACTAACACCACTTTCTTTTATAGATATAGATAATAAAGAATTTGAATTAGAAATCAGAAGCTACAAGGTGGTAGGTCCCTCGTATGCGAGCGGCCGTCTGGTTTGGTACCATCGCTTTGTATATTTCTTCCACCAAACAACAGTGTGAACCTTACCAACCTTAAAGGGAAAGGATAATTAAGGGATTGGGAAGGGGAGGGGGACGCGGCAGCAAGCCGCTACTTTACGTCGGTTTTCTATGAGACAGTGGTAATGTCCCGGTCGAGCTGGCCCATTCATGCTGTAGACAAAACGGTCAACAGCGTGGCTCTACTACTCAAAGTGGTAACTAGGTCACACTACATATTGCTTGTCTTCCGATCCTCGGCGGCACAGTGGAGGAATGGTTATTCTGGACTCATGGCCATACCGACTCAGTGTTTCACCGGCCTTTCTCGTGTTTTCCTTCCTTTCTTTATGCCCCATGCTGTAGGCACTTTTGTTTACAGCATGAATGGGCTCGACCGGATTAGTACAATGTCTTACAGAAACACAAACATTTGTCTTGATGTGGGGATCGACCCGCAACCTCTCGCTTCACAGCCGGGTATTCGACGTCGCGACACGGAAGCTGTATGTCGCCCGTATTACCTACAATGGATGGTATGTACAGAATGTGTGGAACTCGAGCAGTGGCACGTGTATTGCGTGGCCAGCGCGTGTGGTATGTAATGCCCAAGACACGCGCCCCAGCTGTGGTCGCGACACCCCCGCCGCGCCACCCCACTGTGGAATATACTCATTGATTACATGTGATCTTCGTTAATTAATTTGGCTATTGATTAGACACAAATGAGTGCAAAAATAAAGAGCACTTTACATGCCGGCCCTCGAGGGACGCAACGTCTCTCGACGATTGACAATAGAACTGCACTGATTTTTATTTTATCCGAGCATGGCAGTGACTGCACTTTACCTGATGATAAGAACAGTGCAGTCCAAAAAAACCAGCGACCACCGACAAACAATGAGTTTATCGGTAGTCACCAGAATCATGCCAGCCTATATAAAAGCTTCTTCACACTCCGAAGTGGGAAGACGCAAATCGAGGAGCCATTGTTGTGGCCTTTGTCGCATAAAACAGGAGGATGACCGATGCAGGCACAGGCTCCAACCAAGCATCAAGTCATGTCGCAAGCCGGTCGGGAGCACCGGATATACACTGGCCAGGAATGCGATCCACACAAGGTGCATGATCGCTACCCGGTTGAATATAAATATCCTGCCACCTGCAAATTTACCATTAGGTGCAGTGTAGTCACCATGTCGTAGCGATCATTTTATCACCTACCATCGTGTAGAAACCTGCATACTTAAGCATCCTCCATAAATGTATACGTAGAAAATAGTAAATCCCTTCGTGCAGAACTAGAGACTAATGTGATAATATATTTAAGCATAGAGCTGATATTATTGTAAAGTTGCACCGGAGTGGGAGGTGGATTGAGGTGCGGTAATGAGGAAAAGGGGCAGATGTCATGACTGATGCGGTGTGTAATTATATAAGTAACTTACACGTAGGTAGCTATACTCTGGTTAGTAATCCATCAACACGGAGCGGTGTGACAAATCGACGAGAGCTGGGCGCCACGGATGTTGTCGCAAATCGCGGTGTGTCTTGACAATGAAACTCTAAAATAATTACTATGTAGGGATGCGCAGCACGCTTGTGACGCAACCACTGGCGATTCGGTTCCTAAATGACAACATTTTTAATAGCTTTAATGTCAGGACGAGCAGGTCACTCGCCTGTAAGAGTCACGCCTGTCCATAAACAGAAACAACATCAGTCAGAACTTTGAATTATCAAGTACTGCATGGCATTGGACTGCGGTCGTCACTCCGAAACAGATGTTTAGTGGCATGATGCTTAGTAATTTCACTGGTTTCAATGTCTGAAACACAACAGAGCTTGGCGGCGGAATTTGACAAAGTGGTGGTACCTACCCAGACGGCCTCTCGCATACGCGGATCCTGCCGCCTAGTATAACATGTATGTATACGCGTCGCACTCTCCCTCTGCCACTCTCTATCTCGGTGGTATACCTGAAAGCGTACCTACACAATTGCATGCATTATTCGTTTGGTTATGTTCATGAGTGGCGATGACCGCTTACCATCAGGGCCGCTTGCTCGTCTGCCTATCAAGGCAATAAAAAAGAATCTCCTCAAATTATTGTTTATCACCTCATTGGTCTAGTTACAAGTAGCAGAAGATCAAATCCCGAGTCGGACAATAACAATTATTATTTCTGTTTGAGTTTTCTATTCGAAAAATCTCTCGTCGCGTATTATGTCATCCGGGCTCGCCCCTTATCACATCATGGGACGAAAATAAGCTCAAAGAACCGTGGGTGTAACACTAGATGCACCTCTGTCTATTCCTTTGGGGCTACAGACGAGAGCTTAGGTGATATTGTTGGGTGTATTTATAAATAACACAGCTGCGTTTAATTAGAGAGAACAGTAGGAGCTCGTTGAAAGTGTTTAGTGTAGTACTGTAGCTGTATCTCCTACTGGCAGATACTGTATTCGCGTTTGTGCACATTCGATATTAATTATACATATCAGATGTTCGGTGCGGTATCTAAAAGCATTCCCGTGTGCAGTGACTGGAGTGCGGACTGTGTGGAATGGACGAGGGAGCGAGGAGGCAAGAGGTTCTTTTAAAGTATGTTTTGAGGTGCGCGACCGAGACGAGCAACAGCGACACATACAGCTTCGTGGTCTCCTCCACCTCGGCTCGAACTAAAAAGTTCGCGAAATCGTACTTCTGCCGGACCATTAAGTTGTGGAACAGTTTGCCGGCGTACGTGTTCCCTCCTTCCTATAATATTGGGTCCTTTAAACGGAGTGTGAAAAAGCACTTAGGCAGCCGGCATGATCTTGCCGACCAACGATAGACATACTGTTTGTCATTGGTCGACACTATTCCTAGATTGCGCTACACTTATCATAGGTGTAGCGCAGTCACTTTGCCGAGCCAGGATAAACAAAAAAAACCTTTTGTATGCAATTGTATATAAGCTTTGAAGTATGCAATTGAAGCAGAAGCGAACATTTCCATACGAAGAGGCCGGATTTATTTTTTATGAAAAAGGGGCAACGGGGAAAGGCTACGGACACCACCAATACCAGAGGAATTGCCCGTACGTTGCCGGCGGTGGAGGCAAGAATATGATCTTTTCTTTATAGTTCCTAATTCGTATCGCGGCCTGGTCGCTAATGCGCCTTAATCTATATATATAAAAGAAAGTGGTGTTAGTTACACCACTTATAACTCAAGAACGACTGAACGGATTTAACTGAAAATTGGTGGAGAGGTAGCTTAGAACCAGGAGACGGACATAGAATACTTTTCACAAAGTCAAGTCACTATAAAACGTGGTATAACAAAACTTAAATGACAGCTAAACTTAATTTTGTCTTTGGTTAAGTATGGTAAAAAGTTTGACAATTATAAAAATGATAGCTAAACGTAATTGATAATATCATCAGTAATTTGTTTTCTCTTTGAATAGTCATTAACAATGCCGCGACCAAGACGATCAAATCTTTCCCGACAAAACTATGCATTTGATGATCTTTAGTAAAGTTGTTGTGCATGAGCCCACGAAGGTTTCTGAGAGGGTACGATCAATTTTCGACACATGGCGCCACTGTTAGGCTACTTTTATCCCGGAAATAGCACAGCACGCGGGCGGAGCCGCGAGGGACAGCTAGTATGTTATAAAAAAACTCTCATAAAACATGAAAGCGACAAACCAATGACGTGAATGTACTTATTTGAATACGAAACTAATTTAATTTGTAATATAAGAGTGGATCGAACATATTGGAGAGTAGGGCGGGTTAGGGAGTGCGGAAGAGGAGAGGGGGCGATGTAAGCTCGGTTTCGGTCAACTAATTGAAAAAGTTTTTGTCGCGCGAGATGAGGGTTATTGTGCGACCACTTACTACTGCGCATTGTGTGCCCACTGCCCAAAGTCCGCTGCCAAATATTTTCTAACTCCTATTTACTTTTACGGCGTGATTAATATATTTGCAGTTAGTGAAGTTTTTCTAAAAACTCGCCAAGCATCGATACTTGGTGTTTTAAAACGGGTGCCACGTCCATGCTGGGATTCCTGGCCTACTGGAGTTGCAGTGGCAGTGTCTATACGTGTTAGTCTGAGACAAGCAACGGAAGGGGTCCGATGTGCTTCCAAAGAAACAAAAGTTTTGACGAGACTCTACACAAATAAACGGTGTGCGGTGTAATATACACTAGTAGGTTGTACCTCGTCCGTGGCTCGTCTCGTACTATCATCTATAGACAATATCATTATATTATGTAGTTGTTCATATTCGACATTTCTATTTGTGCTAAACTCATATTATATTGTTACAGGTAAGTTGGCGATGATGCGAAGTAACTTATCTCCCTCGACAGTACCTGCGTCTGTGAGTTATTAAATTAAAATACCTATTGTTCGTGTAATAATGGTTTGAACGTACGCTGGCACTAGCGAGGGTTACTTCCAGTTTCATCCGCCATTTTGCATCTGTGTATCTGGCTCGAAGGACCATTTGTTAATATGGAATTATTTCAATAATGCCCAGTTTTGGAAGGCAGATCAATGTAGAAATTAACTAATTATATGCCAATCTCATGTCAAATAAAAATTGAGTTTCTAGAAGCGTGTTCAACGCTTTTTATTTGACATACTTGTTAGTTATTCAAACTAATTTGAAACATCGTGTCTCAAATGCTATTTTGGCTTTCTGGAAGATTCATAGACAATTCTATGGACAAATGTTGTGTCAATTACTAACAAGTGATAGTGATTGTTCGCATTCGCATTTCAAGATTAAAAAATTGTAATTTTTTTCTCTCCGCGTCAATACTAGGTAACCAAGGACTTAAACCTGACAAGCTCTTTTTTGCGGTTCCAATCGCATGAATCTTTTTTTCAGAATTAAATGTAGCCTACGTCCTAATTTAAGTCATGGCTAACCGGGTGCCAAATTTCATTCAAATCCATTGAACAGTGGCATAATTGAATAATAAACATCCAAATTCCCAAACCCAGAAACATTCAAGCTTTCACATTTATTATATTAGTAGGATGTAGAATAATACGATATGCCCAGTAAGTTCCAGCGCTATATAGTTTAGCTCGGTAATCGATTATCATCCGGGCTTCCGATTAAAAGCCTCTGTTTGAAACTTCATACAAGGATCGAATGATCATCACTTTCTTAACTTGTACCCTAACTCGGCTAAGTTCAACAAAGAAACTAAATCTGTAAGTCAAAATTTATTTTTTACCTTTTTTTTTAAATTTTGCATTTGTAGTTTTATATTGGGACGCAGCCCGGTCCACAGTGAGCCATGCTACAATTATTTTGTCACGTATTGACTCTACCAAAATGTTTTACGTAAAAATGTATGTATATGGTTTGGTATTGTTATATTTATCAAAGAGGAAAAACGTTTATAATGTACCGATACAATGGCGACATCGTGCTTAAATATAATTGTAGTTCTAAATAGGTTTTTAAGATTACAACAATCGAAATAATTAGGTCTAAATAGCAACATTCGGTAAAAATATATAATTGTTTCCAATTTTGTACAAGCATAGGTGGTCGAGTCTCGACCACAAGCGATAGTAGTTCCTAATAAAAGTAAAATATTATGATTATACCAAATAATAATACAAAGCTAGGCTGAGGTTCCTGGTGTTTCTTCATTGCATTTGAGCATGCTTTTCTGTTTTTTTTTACTAGCCCTGTATTATACATGTCCCACTGCTGGGCACGGGTCTCCTCTACTGAATGAGAGGGATTAGACCTTAGTCCCCCACGCTGGCCTAATGCACTTGGTAGACTTCACATACCTTCGAAAAATCTTATTGAGTTCTCAGGTATGCAGGTTCCCTCACGATGTTTCCTTCACCGTTAAGGCAAGCGATAATTAACAATATACACGTGAATTAGAAAAGTCAGAGGTGTATGCTCTTGGGGCTGGTTTCGAACCTGCGACTTGCGTCTCGACAGTCCGTACCAATCCCCGCTGAGCTATCGCTTTTCTAAGTTATTTTGTATTAATTATAAACCATCGTATGCTTTAAGTTAACGGAAGGAAACGTCGTGGGGAAACCTGCATATTTGAGAAAATATCCACACGAATTTCGAAAATATGTGAAGTCATAAATGGCCCATTAACTAAATCAATTATATATTTGAATTTGACGGTACCTATCACATCATCAGTATTAGAGAAATATATTTCTTTAATCTTTTTTCAATACAATCCGCCAGGGGCGCTGTACGGATCTGCATACATGATAACTTTGTACACGATGTCTTTTGTTATTTTAGATTTGTATTATTTTGCGAATATGTCATTCTGCATTTTTGACATTTTCCGCCTAAGTATTAATTTTGTCAACACGGATGACGATAAACATGACTGGTATAAACTCTCATTAGAGAACAGTATCAGGGGCCTTACTTTTAAAACGATACGAAGCGACGAAGTACAAAAACGAAGACCTAATGTAACATAGAATATCCATCAAAATAATATTTCTAATTTATAATACTGTGACTAAAATGAAGCCATCGATAAGAACATGTTTATAAAGAGCCAATATGATATATTATTGCCATGTGTTATCTTGGAATTGGTATGTATTTTTTATTTGTTTTTTTTTATAACTTAAACAATAATATTCTAGGAAACAACAATAAAAAGGAAAAAACAATCTATATTCATATTTGCTCGTGGGAGGATACTTGTACCCGACCGGATAGCGACCACCGTACACTGGTGCTAAAACCTGCCATAGTGGCCCACCTTGTGTGGGTCGCGTTCCAGGTTCAGCCAGTGTATATCCGGTTCTCCTCAGGGGACTTGCCCACTGATCCTAACCCTTTTCCCGTCCCTTTTTCCTTCCCCTCCCCTTTGGACTTTTAGCAGGCCGGCATGATCTTGCCGACCTACGATGGACATTGTTTATCGTTGGTCGACACTATTCTTAGATTGCGCTACACTTACCATCAGGTGTAGCGTAGTCACTTTGCCCAGCCAGGATAAAAAAAAATATGACTTTACATATATATTAATCATTGTGGTAGGAATTTATATCAAAAATATTATTATTGTAATGGCTATCTTATACTTACTTTACTTAATGTATGTTACTTTGTTACTTCATTTCGGATTTATAGGATAGGACCCAGACCTCTGTTGTGGGGTGACTGCCGAACATGGACATAAAGCACAATGTCATGGAGTTACATATGGGTCGGTATTAGTGCAAGCTCACCGCCGCGCCGTGTGACTCCACTCAGTGTTGGTGAGTGGCGACAAATGGAGAGCATCACTCGCGATCTCTCTCCCGAGTGTTCACAGCGACTCGCTCGAGATCTCCCCGCGCCGCCGCCTGCCGCCCTCACTGCACCTCTCCACTAGACACGTGCTATGGGTGTAGGGCTGTCAGATTACATAATAAAGTATAAAAAATATATTTTATGTGGTAGAGCCACACCACTGCAGACAGTTTCGTGTACAGCATAAATAGGCCGATGCGACCAACCACTAAAAAGAACTTCCCACAGAAAACTGATGCGAAGTAGCACTTTACTGCTGCGGCCAAAATTCCCTTCTTCTTAACACCTAAATCATCTCTTTTCTTGAGTTTTGATAACGCATCCATACGTTTTCAGGTATTAAGGATATTTGTGGACAGTGTAGATCACTTACAATGTAGTGATCTTTTTGCTTGATTACAGACCCTTATTTAAAAAAAATAACGTGTTTATCATTGTTGTATGTTTGTTTTGATTTTTAACGACTGTAGAGTAAGTGGGCCACTAACATCTTAGGCCCAAAACCAACCTCACCTGCACGTGGAACACTCTCTTGATTAACGGACAAGACAATGGTGAAACGCGCGGATTCTGTTACCAGGTATCAGCAAATCTGTGGTATGAGAAGGCGGACCATGGCATTAAGCCGGGAGAACGCCAGGTAGAAAACAAAAAGTTTATATCTTTTAAGTTAATTTTTGAGACCCAGCGCAATAAAATAATTTGACTCTACTGGCAACCCTACTTGACAGATGTCTCGAGACGATGGCATATAGTTATACTACCCGACGAACACTTTTATTCAAAAACTAATAAAGCATCGAAGCCAATTTGATTAAACGATAAAACCAAGTCAATCGATTAAACACGATGCATCGACACAATCCTAAAATACCCGATCGTCAATATGAGGAGAATCGTGTTTGTAGCGATCCCAAACAGTTGAGAGATTATGATGTGGGCTGCGATAATCCGGCGGCGGCATTGTTCGTCGTCGCGCTTTGCGTTTGTTTTGATACAGTGCCATCGCGGCTTACCGCTGAATGTTTATTATGGCGAATACTAGAGCCCCGAAACCCCCGCAATATAACATTTAATATGAACGTTTAGGGCGCGCTCGGAGCCGACTGCCGACTGCCGTTATGCATATTTACATTTTTTATGCAATCCAATCATCTCTCACGCGCTTCGCGAATAACGGAGATCGCTCACTTTATTAATGTACTAGCTTTTGCTCGCGGCTCCGCCCACGTGATCAAACAAACAAACAAACAATCAAACTCTACAGCTTTATTATTAGTATAGATTATGTTAAGGGGGAAGGAGCGAGCGATTTGTGCCTCCGGCAATCTCCAATTAGCACACAACAGTAACCTGCCAGTTCATACCGGTTTTCTGTAAGACAATAGTACCACAACTCCGGTCGAGCCGGTCCATTCATGCTTCAGACAAAATATGTAGGTAATTTAATGTGTGGCGAGGCGAGTAGTCGCCAGTCGGTGCTGCGAGATGCATCGGCGGCAGTGTATCGCCACACGCCGTCCTGTTATTATTGTTTCATATTTCAGATTTATTGCGATTGCCTACCTCCCCCCTTCCTGTACCGACCCATCCTACATCGTCCTCGCACTTTCATCTCTCCTGCACTTATTTTTCTGCAAACATTAATTTCTCATACAAACCATACAATAAATCGTCCGCGAGTCGCGACCGCCGCAGCGTCTGCACGATTCCCCGCGTTCCCCGCGTTGTTCCTTTACGGCGATATAGCCCGGCTGACATCAGAACGATAGTCAGTATAGTAGTATTGTTGCCATGTGTACGGTAGTCGCTATTCAATTTTTTATAACATAGGTAAGCAAACGATCATGTGGGTCACCTGATGGTAAGTGATCTTGATCGCCTATGTACGCCCAATACCAGAAGAATCATGGGCGCGTTGCCGACCTTGAAGAAATGGATAATTATAATTAACGGATTGGGAAGGCAAGGGAAGAAGGATTTGGGACTCCGGATATCTCACTCACCCTATGAAACGCAGCAGCAAACTGTACGTCGGTTTTCTGTGAGACAGTGGTAACAACCCGGTTGAGCCAGTCAATTCGTGCTGTAGACAAAACTTTCTACGGTGTGGCTATACCACTCTCAGTCTGGAAGGTTTTAAAGAAAGACGCAAGGTAAAGATAAAACACTGCGGGAACATACTAGGTACATAGACATAAATATCATATGAACATAGACAATATCGAACTGATGTCAAACTAATTAGATTTATGAACATTAAACACCAATTAATTTGAATTACACTCGACGAGTTCTCGCAGTAGAGGAACTGTGCGGTACACCCGTAGTCCGTACCCACCGCACACCGACACCGTAATATAGTCTGTCATGCAATATTCATTTATTTCGGAAATGCGATAGCGATGAGGATGATCTAATTAAATTTAATATAGATTATAACTTTGACAGCCTCCGTGCCACAGTGGGCAAGGGGACGATTCCCGCACCGAGATCTACAATTACGTGTTTCTGGTCTGGCTGATGTGGGACCGCAAGTCCCTTGTAGTTTCTGATACCAACGATACACCTAGAGTGGGGTCAGGACTATGTGTGTTATTGTTGGTTGATGTTGTTATTGTTGTATGTACTGTAAAAATATAATAAAATCGAATTCGATAAATAAAAATTATTGAAAACCATTAAATAAAATTACTATAGATATTATCCGAATTTCGTCTTTCACAGGGGAGGGAAACCTTTTCCTTGCGGCTGGTAATGAGACACAACACGATATGTAGTATCGTCCTCATCGGGTCATTCAGTGAACAAAATTAGCTTCGGATTTACAAAAATACTCCTTTAAGATAAATTGTTACCAGTGTGGGCCGGGTCGGGAGTGTAGAGTGGTCCCGATGAAGCGAGTCGCGCTGGAGGGCCCTCCGCTCGGCGCTCGCACTCTGTTTATTATTTTAACAAAGGTAGCGCTCGGTGACTTCGCCGCACATGCTCTGTCCCCTTCCCATCGCTGTCTCTTCATTTTAGTTATGAAACTAAACGAATTTGCAAGTTGTAGTTGACGTATGATGTGATCAGTTGTCATTACATCAACGTCATCTCGCCGTTGCAGGTCCTCCCCTACGTTCATCAGCGCAGAATACATAAATAGCAATTTAATGCCATAATAAATGCCATTTAACTCGTGGGATTTTTTATTTAACGTCGCCGTGACTACGACTATGACTGTCGGTCTGGACTTTTTCTAACCCCACATTAGGTGACCTGTGTCGTGGGTATGAAGAACTACAAGAGACGTGTGGTCCCACGGTGCTCACCACCACAGTATTTATATCAGTGCATGTATGTCGGTAGTAACATCTTATCTAACGTCATCCACTGCTCTTGTACATGAGAAACGCTGCAGCCAATTGTAGTTATAATAGTTGCTCGTTTCAGTGTGCCTACATTGCTATGGTTTTTCTTATTTTGAGTTCCATAACGAAATGGGTCGGAGCGACAACGCGGGAGGCAGGAGAAAGGGATATGACTGCTAGATATTAAGATTCCTTGCTGAGGAGAGGGCGCGGAACGCAATTTTTACGAAGCCTTTATGCTAATGTTTACCAATACGGCAGGAGCATTTCATTAGTATTAAGCGCGAGTGGGGAGTCCAAGGGCATGGTGTGGGGTATGGGGGGAGGGAAGGGTACGTGGTACGCGACCTATTAATTCGAATTGAGTTTTGTCATGAAAACAATCTGTTTGCACAAATCGCGAAGTTGGGAGGCTCATTTGCATAAACCAACACAGCGGTGCCGGCGCGGCCGCGCGGCTCCTCGTGTGCGCTGAGTCGAGCCGCGGGCACTACTCTAATTAACGCACAGCTGGACTTCTGCACTTTTAACCTAGCAATAATAAGGAATACAAAGATGATGAATCTAGTTTTATCTTCATCATTATTGGGCTGGCTCAACCGAGTTGGTTCTAATGTGTTATAAAAAACGAACCTGAATTGGCAGCTTGATGTTATGTCTCATACTGTGACTATTTCTAGAAACTCAAAAACTCTTTCGTGTCCTTAAAAGTCAGTAATGCAACCAAGAGCCCTTTAATATTGTGTGTATTGTAATTCACGTAATGTATGTCACATGCTCGTTGCTGCAGCGGCTATAAGAAGTGGAATGTGGAAGTGTCCACGTGGATTACATGACCCGCGCCAGTGCCAGTGCACTGTACAGTCAATAGATTTGTACCACACTTTCGCATCTTTTTATAATAATTGGCAGACAATCAAATCGGTCAACTGATGATAAGTAATCTTCACTATTCGTACTAACCAATGAAATAAATCATGAATCTCAAAAAATCTCAGTCATCGTAGGTACCAATAAGCTGTAATTTTTCGTCGGTTTTATGTGAAACCGTGGTGCTCCCCTGGGCGATTCGAAACATTTATGTTAAGGATAAAACTAAATACACCCAACAGTCACACACATAGTCCTGATCCCACAATAAGGGACGAGTCTTGTTTATCAAGAACTATGAGAGACTTACGGTGTCGCAACACCCACACCACGAAACAAATATTTGTGAATCACACAAATGTTTGTCTCGGTGCAGGGATCGAACTCGTTGCCTCTCGTTTCACAGTCGGCCACTCGATTCTCTTACTTTTAATCCTAAACTAACGATAAAAACAAACATGTAGAAATATTTTGCACCACACATGCTCACACGAGCGTTGTGTGTGCATGTGTGGGTGAGGATTCCGACGGGACACGGGAACACAATCAACGTAATGAAAAAACCGCGCCCGCTGACAGATTTATGTTCCCTACAAACTTTCACCATTTCATCCGCTGTATCTTTCGCTACGGTGTTGGGAGGGGAGGCGGTACTTACTCCGGAACTGTTCAGTCTTATTATGTAGGCACCAAACAACGGGCCGAGTGCAAAGGAACCTATAAAACGAATGAACTCTTTTTTTGCAGTGGACAGAATCTATCTTACGGATAACTTTCCAAACCTAGAGGTGAAGGGATGGTTGTGCCGGACTCAGTGGCCTTGCGACCCTGTTCACAACCCGATGAGTGCAAAATCGGGGCTCTAACTATATCTTATGTCTAGTGATTATCTTACTAAGCAGTCTATTTTTAACTAGGATAAAAACTGGGATAAGACTTAAACTTTAAAAGACACAGAAAAAAAATCTGATGTACTTTTGTGACAGTCAATATGACATGATAAAAAGAATTACTAAATGAAATAGAAAATCCCCAATCCAAAATCCAATCCCCCATAGAAAAACGATTGTCTCTATTTTTGGTCAAACGTTAGTTGTCAATCAAAATGCATAAATTTACCAAATAATATTTTAAATGTGAAGTTATCTATTTTTCGGGAAAAACAACCGATTCTATTCCATGGTGCTCGTACTGTATTCATACAAAATAATATATTCGTTTTGTGGCGCTGCACTGTGCTGCTCACTGACGACGCACGACTTTCAACTGAAAAAACAAGCAATCCTGAATAGGGTTGTTGACTTGTTCTTCTTATTATTTAAATCAATAAGTTAAGTTATCCAAACCCTATTGCAGAAAGAATTTTATTACTCCACTAGCTTTTGCTCGCGGCTCCGCCCACGTGATCAAACAAACAATCAAACTCTACAGCTTTATAATATTAGTATAGATTTGGGTAGCTTAGCAACGGAAGCCTTCAAATAATATTATTTGGGTAGCTTAGCAACGGAAGCCTTCAAATATGAATAATTTTCCCCGTTTTTGCAACATTTTTCACTGATGCTTCGTTCCTAATGGTCGCAGCGTAATGTTATATAGCCTAAAGCCTTCCTCGATAAATGGACTATCCAACACAAAAAGAATTTTTCAGTTCGAACTAGTAGTTCCTGAGATTAGCGCGTTCAAACAAACAAACAAACAATCAAACTCAACAGCTTTATTATATTAGTATAGATTCATAATAAAATAAAATAGAAGCCATTCAAATCTTGAGTTGAGTGGTAGAGCCATGCTGTAGACAGTTTGGTCTACAGCATGAATGGGCTGGCTCGACCGGGTCGTTACCACTCTCTCACAGAAAACCGACGTAAAGTAGCGGCCTGCTGCTGCGTTTCGTACGGTGAGTGAGATATCTGGAAGCCCAAATATCCTCCCCTTCCCTATCCCTAATTATCCCTTACCTTTAAGGTCGGCAACGCGCCCATGATTCTTCTGGTGGTGGGCGTACATGGGCGGTGGAGATCACTTACCATCAGGTGACACACTTGCTCGTTTGCCGGCCTATGCTATAAAAAAAATTAAAAAACTGATGGAGGGGACACTTGTCAAATAACCGACGATGCCAACTTCGACGTCACTAGGCGAGCGAGATGGTAAGACGTTCCCACTACGCCCCCCTACGATTTAAATATTGCTCATACCAATATTTAAATCATACTTGCTGGCTCATTTTTTAACCGATTTTGACTGTTTTGATAAAAAGGTTTCTTTTTCGTATTGGTTTCTGTTATGTGTAAAATAATACAAAATATTGACCATAGGTAACTACTCTTTGCTAAACCAAACATGATACAAGTTCCGAACTCAATGGCTCATAATTTAAATATTTTATTTTCCTTATGTATTTCTATGAATATTAAAACACCTCATAGTAATGTTTGGAACTCATGTTTTGGGTTGCAACTATGTACAAACAAATATTGATAAATAATATTATTAGTAATTACTATATATATTCTGAGTGTAACCTGTTTTGTGTTTAAATAAATAAACCGTTCCGCGGCCAGTCCGGTACAACAACCGCCTGAATGTAGATCTTCATCTTCCCTAGAGGGATACTGATAATCGTTTCCCTACAGTTGTAAGGTAATCTTAGGCAGATGCAAATGTGTGTGAAATAAATACTAAGTGTTTTTATATAAGATTATATAATAACTAGCGGAGCAACGACAGCTCAGCAGGTAGTGTTACGGACTGTTGAGACGAAAACCGCAGTTCGATACCAGTCTCAGAGCATACACTGCTGGTAGGATATTTATATCCACCCTGATAGCGACCAGTATAACAGCCATCTATAGTCACCCACATATCTTGTGTGGATCGCGTTCCAAGATCAGCTAGTGTATATCTGGTCCTTCTGAGGTGCTTGCGACATGTTTTGATGATTAGTTGGGGCGGGTATAGGGGTATATCCTTGTATCCCTGTGCGTGCATCAGTCATCCACCTGTCCCGTCGCAGGCCCCCGATTTGCTTCGTCCCTCTTCGGAATGTGAAAAATTATTTGTACAAGCCGGCATGATTCTGGTGAACACCGATAAACCCATCGTTTGTCTTTGGTCCCTGGTTTTATAGTTATTGCTCGGATAAAAAAATGTTTGTATCCATTGTTTATTATCGCTAGCTTTAACGGTGAAGGAAATATCGTGAGGAAACCTGTATACCTAAGAATTCTCCATCAGAATTTCGAAGATATGTAAATTCTAACAACCCGCATTGAGCCTAGAGGAGTCCCGCGCCTAGCCTTGGGGCAGTATAATACTAGGCTGATATTATTATTATCTACTATCCTTAGCCGTTTCGTCCGAGTGCATGTTGTTGCTCCGCGCCCTTGGCTGGTGGGTGGTAGCTTGAAGTTCTATAGCTACGATTTACGAACAAAAAACAAAACGAAATAACAAATACATGTTGTAAATATAATCTTAATCGTTGATGTCGTTTAATTTATCACAGTTACAAACAAACATACCAGCGATAAAAAAATCATGAAACAATGGAACTATACGAACTGACTGAACTACCTAATATACCTATAATAATAACACATAAATAAAAATGTATATTATGTACTTAATAATGTAAATATAAGGAAAATATTATATTAACTTTTTGGTAGGTACGAGATAAACAAACAAGAGTGAGGTCGCGTGGTGGAGTCCACTGATACTAATAACAATATAATAAATCACAACAATCCAATGATTGCGCATAAACAACACACACGCTCCGACGTAAAAAGAGTCAGTCATTATCAGTTTCAAAACTTTATCTCTTTTTTTGGCATCGCAGGTTGCAAGCGACCCATTTATAAGCTGGTTTAATTGAGTTGGTTCTGGTCTATACTTGAAGAAAATCTGAAATTTTTAGATTTTTTTGCAGCAGAGGTCTCCTAAGAAGCAAGTGGGTCACCTGATGATAAGTGATCCACCACCACTGCCCATGAACATCCATAATATCTGAGGAATTACGGATGCGTTGCCGATCTAAGGAAAAGGTTAAGGCTAAGGAAAAAAAGAAAAAAAAACAATCCGGTCAAGCCGGTATGTTCATGCTATAGTGTCTATAGCGTGGCTCTACCACTTATTGGAAAATAAATGAATGTTTGTTAGAAAAAAAGTTTTAAGTCAGGTAGAAAAAATGTATTATTATACTATTTCAAACAATGTATGGTCTCGTTAAATGTACTTCTATCATAAATTTTTAGTGTGCTCACAAATTTTAATATAAATTAATAGACAAATATCGGGCATGGCAGTGAATATAGTTATACAAACAGAAGTGACGCGCGAGCTTGCGCTCAGTTCCCGCTCTCCGTCACAAACGTCGGCCACCGTCGCCGCTCGGCGCCGCGCCTGCAGACGTTTACCACGAGGACCCTCGAGACGCGTCGCGACTCTCACTACACATACACACAACCACTCGACCACGGCTCAAATTAAACAAAGTACTAGACCCGGTTGTAGCCAATTTTATCTACAGCACGAATCGACTCGGCTTGGTTGATTCCATTTTTATAGACCAACATGAGGCAATACCTAGATACATTTCGTCTAGTTAGTATAATTGCCTAAGACCCAAAAAAAACAAATTTCCTTTGGTATGGTGAGTGATCTTGGATGTAGCGATCACTTAGAAGGCCGGTCGTAACAAGCCGCGACCAGCCCGTGCCTTCTTCATGTTCTATTCTTAGCCGCACTGCTTACTAATTGAATTTTAACAGGAAAATAAGCTCAATGAATTGGGGTGCACCTTGCAATACCCCTTTAGGAAACCAAACTTGAGCTTTTAAAACCAATAATGCTTATCAAATCTTAGTGTACCGGTTCAGCTAAACACGAGACATTGTTCTTTGCAGGTCCCCCCGGACCACCCGGCAAGAGAGGCAAGAAGGGGAAGAAGGGCGATCCCGGCGAGCCCGGACCTCCGGTGAGTGACGAGTGTCTGCACTCTGCGGCTCTGCACGCACCGCTTGCAATCAACACTCGACACGCCTCGCTTTATTATTATTTATTTCATTTGCAGGGCTTGACGGGTGCTCCTGGAAAAAATGGATTCCCGGTACTTATATATATTTTTATTTTATTTAAATCACCAGCGTGTGTCTCTCGTCACACGTGAGCTTTCTAGAAGCCGCCCGTTTGTCATAACCTCCTCGTCAGCTGTATACAATACAAGCACTCGCGAGCTAGTTGTTGTGACAGGCGAGCGTGATTGCACGTGCGCGCGTGCGCGGACTGTATACGGATGTGATATTTCAGGGTAGCAAGGGCGAGAAGGGCGAACGAGGCTTCATGGTAAGAATCTGGAGCGCCGCGTGAGTGTGCTGCGCTTGTAGCCCGCTTTATCACTGTGCCGAGGTGTCGCCGGGATGTGTGCTCACTTACAATACGCGAAATATAACTTATCCGGGCTGAAGTTGTTGACTTTACCTGACGTCTCCCGGCAACTTGTCTCTAGAAATGTTAGCCGCGATGCCGCTTCTCATTAATTTCAGACCAGCCATGGTATTTTCCGCGTATCGTAAGCCTCTTTCCCCCCTCCAGACTAACCCCTAATGGGTCTTTTGGAAAATGGAACAAAACCACCCTCGCTTGTAGTTAGCTGCTTTAGTAACGCGCAGTGATCAGGGTCCAGGGAGTCGCGCTCGCATCCGCTCGTGATGTGCGGCCGTGTGACTCCGAATTGTTATTTTTCTAAGCTGACAGTATACAACCAAGGTATAGAATGAGTTTTCATACTTGGTGGCTCCTAATATGTCGAACAGATACACTCACTAAAGTATACGGTATGTAATATTCAATTACGTACACAGTTCTTTAGACAAGACCAACGGCCTCACAGCTGCACACCACGCGCATATCCCAGCCCTAAGTAGTAGTATATTGTGTGAACAATAATCCGCAAATACAGTGTCATTTTGACACCCTATACTTGAATGAAACCATGTGTAGTTCTCGTTAGTATAAATACTTAAGCCCTTACTAATAAACGTTGTATATGTTGGTAATAGTTATACAATACTTTGTCTTGCTATGTTGAGTGACATTTATTATAAGAAGAAGCGAGACAAAACACTGTATAAGTATGACACTCGTATACAACATTTATTAGTAAAGCCCTTAGAGTTAAGATACTTTCTTATAACAAGGAAAATAAAAAAAATAATATTTCCTAACAAATTAATGCCATTAAAATTAGATTAGCCTGAGACGTATTTTCATATATATGGAGTAGCCCTTCTTGAAGGTTTGTGTTGTATAATTATTACATCGTTAGCTGTGACATGTCATTCATTAGAGTTTAGTTATACCGTGGTTTAGTGCAATAAACCTACAGCATGATTTAAAAAGCTCAAACTAAAGTCACGTTTTTAGACAAAATTACTGCAAGTTCAAGCCTCATGGTACAAGGTAAGCAGAGGCGATGACGAATATGTGGTTTCATTTAGTAACAGGGTGTCAAAACAACTCTATATAGTATAGCCTACTGGACAATGCTTACAACTGATAATGAAAGTGACGTGGTGGGAGGGTCACTGACAGAGAGACCTGATAAACCGTAAATATAACAGCTTTTATATCAAGAAGATATAGGCTACAAACTTTGGCACAAAAACATGCTACTTTAGCTTTACTTAATCCGGCAATAGGTCTCGTTTCGGCGAGTCGCGTTCCAAAATCATCGGGTTCACCCATATAGGCAGGCCAGCATTCTGGCAAGCAGCTACAGGTCTCGTTATGCAGTGTAGTCACTTCACAAAGCCAGAATAAAAAACCTCATTGTTCAATTGGCCATCTGTACTGTGTTAATTTGTGTAATCGTGCCAAATAAATCATATTTTTTTCTGAACGTAAACTAATTCAAGATTGTTTTTATTCAGTCTTTACTTTACATTCATGGACCCCGAAATCACGGTATTTTTGTAGATTGTCGCGTGTCGTCGAGTGGTGACTCTCTTGCCTCGTGTATAGGATGTAGCAATGTAACTAATGAGTAGCGTAACGTTGTAGTCCCACAGAGTGAACTAAAGTACTAATTGTCCTAACCAGTTTCTGTAGACATCGATTGCCAATGGTATGTTCGCATTATGAAAGTCATGTTCGTGATGTTATTTGTTACTTGTTTCGCCCTCACCACAAAGACGTTACTAGCACAGTTTTTCAAAAAGAAAAGAACAGTGGTTTCTTTCTATGATCGTAGCAGCCACTGACACTGTGCGACTGACTGAGGCAATATGGGTTTCAGACATCTGAGTTAAAAATGACAATTGGCAATAGCTGTTCGCTGTTAGCTCCGAGCTATTGGCTCCGCTAGTGTATATGTAACCAAAAAACTCAGGTTCCAGTTTTATTAGTAGAAACTGAGACTATGATGAACTTCAAATTCGGGACTATAATGCTAGGTGGATGTATTATGTATACTACCTTGCTGTGTCTATTAACAGTGCATCTGCGTTTTATCGTAGGGGCAGTTGCCATGTCAAAAGTACTACCTACATATACGATGTTCAAAATATATTTGAAATGATATCTCACTGAAACGTTCTTCTCCCTCCCAATACATATACATTTGTGGAGGTATTTCATCTGGTGTCCGGCTGATTGCGCGATCAAGTATACATTTTATTGGTTGCGCCGCAATGGCTTTCCACTGTAATACCGGTTATTATATTTTTATACCTCTAGCTACTTGGCTATAATCTATATATAATCTAATTAAAAATTGGACAATGTCACTTTACTGACTGCGAGCTAGCTTACTAACATCAGTAACATCCTAAATGTGTTATGTTTTGAAGTAATCAGAATGGTAATGTATTTTCAGGGACCGATTGGATTAGATGGACCAAAAGGAGATCCGGTAAGCACAATCATTTGATTAATACGAGCATAGTAGCTGAGCTCAGTATCCACAGGCAGATTACTTAATTATACAAACTTATCTGTAGTCGGATTAATCAACTATTATACTGACCACTGCTGGGCACGGGCTTTCTTTACGAATGAGAAGAGTTAGTCCAAGTCCTCTACACTGACCTAATGCCGGTTGGCGGATTCACATACCTTCCAAATACTCGGGGATGCAGGTTTCCTAATAATATTTTCTATAATTAAAGCAAGCGATAATTGATAAATACACGCGCGACTTGGAAAAGTCAGTGGTGCATGCTCTTGGGGCTGGTTACGAACCTACGTCTTTCGTCTCGGCGGCAGGTCATACCGCAGAGCTATCGCTGTTTTTTATACTTAGTTATGTCTAGTGTGGTGACAGTACTAGTGCTATGAATACTCATGTAATTTATTGGCCGATGCGCTCCACCACTCTGAACGATTTGATTATGCGCAGTCGAATTACTCAGCTGCATGAAGTTATGTGCAGCTGGGCAGCAAATAGTCACCTCGTTTAGACATATTGTGACAACATCACAGCCGCAGCCGACTTTATTCAACTGTATGCAGTTTAAGTCACGACTGCACGTTATTTAGTTATGTCACTACAACCCGCACTCGTGTATATATGCAATATATATAGCATTGTTTTAGTGGTATCACAGAGCAATTTTGAAATAAATAAATAAACATGAAATAAATACAGCAACGGGACAGATTCTTTTTATAGCAAATGCCGTGAAACGAACAAGTGAGTCACCTGATGCTAAGTAACCTTCACACAATAGCATCAGAATTAGGTATACGTTGCCAACTTATAAGAAGAAAGTAATGGGGATAGGGACTAGGATGGGGGGTTTGCGCCTTCAGAGATGTCTTACTCGCTGTCCAAATCGCAACACCAAGTTGCCACTTCAAGTCGCTATTCTGTGAAACAGTGGTACTAACTCAGGCGAGCCTACCCATTAATACTGTAGACAAAACGGTTTACAACATGGTTCCAATAATCTTGTTTGATCTAACCTGAATGTGATGTTTTGTATGTATGTAAGTTACCACATGTATTACAGGGCCGGCCTGGTGACAAGGGTCAGAAGGGGGAGCACGGCAGCCCCGGCTTCGACGTATTCTCCGCAGTCAAGGTACAGACCGCATTATCTAGTGTGTACTTGCACCGATCAAACCAACATAAACCAGACGAGAAGGTCGTTCGCCTGGTGGTACGCACTAACCGCCATGCTTGCATATAAACAGTAGAAATGCTACTTACGTCGTCACATTGAAACATCATATATTATTTCATAATGACCAGTATTCCATTTGCGCTTGTCAGCATCTCCGATATTGATCGTGCTCCCGATGTCATTGCAGGGCGTCAAACGATCAGTGGACAACTTTAAGATTAGTCCGTACACAAGCGCGGAGATCATAGCCGTCAAGGTACTCAGTCAGTGCGGCACGCAGCCCTGCGGCCGTGCCCGCCCTCGCTTCTTTCGTTTTGCGCTCCTCGTATTGCAAACAATTTTTTGGCTTTACACGAACATTATTTGCGCTTATTTCAAAATTTATTAAAAGCGAGCGCTCGTGTCGTAGTGTGAGAAGGGAGCGCTCGCAAACGTTGTACGTTCTAAGCTTAGTAGTGGAATGTGTGTGTGTCTGTACTGATGTAGTGTGTGCGTACATAGGGGCTGCAGGCGGCTGGACACAACATCTCCGCGCATTCTGTCATACAGCTGAAGGTGAGTGGCCCCTGTAGCCAACATAATTGTCATTTGTTTCCTATTGCACTCCTTGTTACTCTTTAACACCTCCCTGTCTAGAGCATCACCACAAGGTACTACTTACAGCTGCTAAATTAATGTATCACAGCGAGTTACGATCTGTGATACGTATGTCATGTTATCTTTTGGTTTCAATGTCATTATTAGTTACTAACATCATATCTAACCTAATGGTTTTCCTGCATGTGTATTAGTTGCTTATTATGTATTTAACTATACTCGTAGACAATCAACACAAAAGAATCTTCACTTATGATTTGAAATATCTTTTCTGTATATTCATAGTACACTTACTATCCGTACTTTTGGAGCCACTGTGAGAATAATATCGACTACAATCCTGTAGCCCACGGTAAGTTCGCGAGCTATTCCCTTCGATCGTCGGCGACGCGTCAACACTACCGATGTCACCATATGTCTTCGCCGCCGCTGAGTCGAGAAGGGATACTGATGCCACTGATGTTTTCAAATGATTCCTCGTGTGACAGGGTGAGCCGGGTGAACCAGGACCGCCGGGTCCGCCGGGCCCTCCGGGTGGCGAGGGACTGGCGGGACGCGACGGACGAACCGGTCCGCCGGGACCGACGGGAGCGCCCGGCCCAGCTGGCTCGCCAGGCCCCACCGGCCCACTTGGGCCACCCGGACCGCTCGGACCTATTGGACATAAGGTGAGGACAATCAAATCTAGCATGACCACTTGCGCTTAATACCATTGAAATATTTAATTTACTTCATAAAGTAGTCGATGACCAGTAAACATTACGGTAAATAAGTTTGGTCACGTTGGGGCTTTCAGGGCGATAAAGGCGACAAAGGAGAACGAGGCTATACGACGACGTTGAAAGGCGACGCGTTCCCTACCGGCATCATCGAGGGCCCACCGGGCCCCCCTGGACCCCCCGGTAATGTCTCCAGCGCTCTCCGCACTACACCCACACGCTTTTTTGGTAGTGCGCTAGTGGTGCATGCGCGCCTCGTGTTGTGCTCCCTCGGTTTGGCTCGATATCGACTCGCGAGAGTCGCTCACGCTAGCTCTGAGATATTACGCCAAAACCATTAATGTAATTTTAGATACAATTTTGAACTAATTCCACTCCGGAACATTTTTGCACTTATAATCGACATCGATCGAGTAACAAGCTTAACCACCTGACACGTAGTTAGTTAGCTTTATCTAATCGGCCGCCCTAACAACGACCGCTCGGAGCGGCAGCGGCGGCGCGGGGCGCGGCGTGCCGGTACTACTACTACTAAGGTCCGGTAGTGGTGGTGGTGGTGGTGATGGAGCCGAGCGTGACGCGCGCGTGTGTGTTGAAGGGGCGGCGGGCGCGCGCGGCGAGCGCGGCGAGGCTGGCGCGGCGGGGCCGCCCGGCCCGCCAGGTGACCGCGGCGCACGCGGCAAGCGTGGCAAGCGGGTAACTACACGCAACCCTCACAAGCTGCTCGATGCCGGAATGTGCTTGCCCGCCGTGTGCTCGTTCACTCATCTACTGACTCGTGCCGTCGTACCGAACGAGCGAGACGCGCGCGGACCACTTCGATCTCTCTCTCGTGCACGTTCTTCCTTTCAACCGCACTGAACGCGGTCGCTGTTTGTTATTAGTCTGAACGAATACCAAAACGCATGCGCATGATGCTTCGCATGCTTGTTTGTCACGGAACGCACGATTCTCGCGTCATGACGTCGAATGCATCTCGTAATCATGTAGTGTAACGTGGTCGTAGCAGTGGTACAAACGATAACTAAGGCGGTGAACAAAGCGCAACGTGCGCTTTCTGCGGCGCCGAGACAGCACTTGCCTGACGCCCGGAGCGCGTCTTCAGGTGAGCGGGTGTCATTCTGTCGGCGCTCGGGACGAGCATGAAGCTTCAGCATGAGCGCTCGAATCGTCCGAGAACCGCCGACGAAGAGGAAGATCTGTTTTCAATAACGATGCCTGGTGTTGCAGGTCGAGCAGGCGACGCGGGGCCGCGCGGCCCGCCCGGCCTCGGCGGTCCGATGGGGCCCGCCGGCGTACCAGGCCCACCCGGCAAACCGGTCAGTATTTCGTCTATTACGGCACCAGGAAATTAACACAAAAGTAGAAGGTATTAAAGAATGCATTTGTGTTGTGGCGTTCAGGGCGAGCCAGGACCGAAGGGCGCGAAGGGAGAGTACGGCGATATGGGCTCGCCGGGAATGCTGGGCGCACCAGGGCTGCCCGGCCCGCCTGGCTATCCCGGCCTCAAGGGCGACAAGGGCGACAAAGGCGACTCGGTGAGATACACAAATGGCACTCCACACAATATCTAACAGTTCCGTCCCCTTAGTATCTGAGGCTGGCAGCCTCGGATACCTGAGTATTGTAACTAGAACTGAGTAGTTCCATAATAGTTATGATGCCGATCGTTTTTCTCTCATTTTCTTTGGTCATTTCACAACAGGCGGTCATATCGACCAAAATCTTAACAAGGACTAGAGAACATACTGATTTATACAGCACTAGCTTTTGCTCGCGGCTCCGCCCGCGTGAACAGCATTTATATATTATCATCCCCTATTTTGACCCCTTTGGGGTAGAATTTATCAAAATCCTTTCTTAGCGGATGCCTACGTCGTTTTTTTTTTTGTTTTTGAAGTGATAACTTCTTATGGGAGGGTGAACCGAAACGTTCCGTAACGCGAGCGCTCCATCGACCAGCCAGCGTTAGCCGACCTCCCTGGAACATCGATAATTTCGAAGTCCTAGGTGGCGCCACACAGTGACCAGTCGGCTTGGACCGGACTTTGACACGACTTTGATACGACTTTGACACGACTTCGACACGACTTTGATGCGACTTTGACACGACTTTGATACGACTTTGGCACGACTTTGACACGACTTTGACACGACTTTGATACGACTTTGACACGAGTTTGACACGACTTCGACTAGACTTTGACACTACTTTGATACGAATTTGATACGACTTTGACACGACTTTGACACGACTTTGACACGACTTTGACACGACTTTGAGACGACTTTGACACGACTTCGACACGACTTTGACACGAGTTTGACACGACTTTGATACGACTTCGACACGACTTTGACACGATTTTGACACGACTTTGATACGACTTTGACACGACTTCGACACGACTTTGACACGAGTTTGACACGACTTTGATACGATTTCGACTAGACTTCGACACGACTTTGACACGACTTTGACACGACTTTGACATGACTTTGATACGACTTTGACACGACTTCGACACAACTTTGACACGAGTTTGACACGACTTTGATACGACTTCGACACGACTTCGACACGACTTTGACACGAGTTTGACACGACTTTGACACGACTTAGACATGACCTTGACACGACTTTGACACGACTTTGACACGACTTTGACACGACTTTGACATGACTTTGACACGCCTTTGACACGACTTTGATACGACTTTGACACGACTTCTACACGATTTTAACACGACTTTGACACGGCGTTGATACGACTTTGACACGACTTCGACACGACTTTGACACGACTTTGATACGATTTTGACACGACTTCTACACGACTTTAACACGACTTCTACACGATTTTAACACGACTTTGACACGGCGTTGATACGACTTTGACACGACTTCGACACGACTTTGACACGACTTTGATACGATTTTGACACGACTTCTACACGACTTTAACACGACTTTGACAATGCTTTGGCACGACTTTGACACGACTTTGATACGACTTTGACACGACTTTGATACGACTTTGACACGATTTTGACACGACTTTGACACGACTTTGACATGACTTTGACACGACTTTGACACGACTTTGACACGACTTTGACACGACTTTGACACGACTTTGACACGACTTTGACACGACTTTGACACGACTTTGTCACGACTTTGACACGACTTTGACACGACTTTGACACGACTTTGACACGACTTTGATACGACTTTGACACGACTTCGACACGACTTTGACACGACTTTGACACGACTTTGACACGATTTTGACACGACTTTGTCACGACTTTGACATGACTTTGACACGACTTTGACACGACTTTGATACGACTTTGACACGACTTTGACACGACTTTGACACGACTTTGACACGACTTTTACACGACTTTGACACGACTTTGACACGACTTTGACAAGGCTTTGACCGGACTTCGTAACGTAACGCGTTAAGAGAAGCCAGACAGAGTGGCGCCGTAACGTAACGCTTTACGGCGCCACTCTGTCTGGCTTTCCTTTCTCTCACGCATACGGTAGCAGTAGGCAGGCTCCTCCGCTCTCACTTTAACCCACATTAGTTTAAGTTATCACTTCTGTCGAGCGTCCCGGGACCCGTCCCGTCCCGTCCCGCACACTTTTTTTTTTATCCTGGCTCGGCAAAGTGACTACGCTACACCTGATGGTAAGTGCAGCGCAATCGAAGAATAGTGTCGACCAACGATAAACAATGTGTCCATCGTAGGTCGGCAAGATCATGCCGGCCTGCCATAGGGCCAAGGGGGAGGGGAAGGAAAAAGGGATGAGAAAAGGGGTTAGGATCAGGGGGCAAGCCCCCTGGGGAGAACCGGATATACAGTGGCTGACCCTGGAACGCGACCCACACAAGGTGGGCCACTATGGCAGGTTTTAGCACCAGTGTACGGTGGTCGCTATCCGGACGGATACAAGTATCCTCCCACCAGCGATCTACCTGCATGCCAATTTCAGCCCGATCCCTCCAGTGGTTTGGGCTGTGCGTTGATAGATCACTATGTCAGTCAGTCAGTCAGTCACCTTTGAGTTTTATATATTTAGATGCTACGTGATAATTACAGTGATACATACAAACACATTTGAAATGGAGATAACCTTGTGTAATAATTACAGACCGAATTTATTTGCTTCTCGAGATCACGTTAGCAATGTAGTAACGTTTCGCTTGTGGATTGTTCTCGGTGCGGCGCGACGGCGGTTCCCGACCAGAAGTACAGGAAGCTGAGAAGGAGGCAGGTAACTGTCCATGGTTGCCCTATCATCGATATAGTACAGCCCGTGCCTGCGTCTGGTACAGTCCCTGTGTCCCACCACGCTGCACCACGTTACCGCATACATGTAGACCTACACGCCAGTTTGCCCGTGAATGTTAAAATGAGAAAATAACGTAACGCGCGTGGCGGGGCGCGGGGTACGGGGTGCTGATCGGCTAGTTGTCACATGCACCGAAACTGTTAATCTTTATAGCCACTGTTGAACTTGCAGGGAGACGGCACCGGCTACGAGCTCTATGGACATGAAATAGTAAGTACTTGACACTCACGACATCACAGAGCACCCACGCACTAGACAGCCTGATTACTGCAACCATACCGATGTATGTCAGCTAATTGAGACATATGCATTGTGCGGCCAAGAATCACTAGCTGGCCACAACTACAGCAAGACAAGGCGGGTTCATGTCTCTTCCTTTAGTCTCCGTGTACTTGTCTTACCAATCAGACAAATTTTCTCCCTCTTATGAAGAGTCACGTTTGGCCATCGACTGGCTGCAAAATCCGACTGTCTTATATTTTGGCTGTCTAGTACGTGGGGTTTACTCCGTCCGCCGCCCTCGTTGAAATGTTTCTATAGAAATTTACTATTATATGCAAACCTTTGGTAATTGAATCTTGTTGTCAACCATCAGCCACGGTATATGGTTCCTTGTAGCAGACAGACAATAGACAGATAATAGGCCAAATAATCACCTGATGGGAAGGGCTGTCCAGCGTCTATAACTATGTAATAAAAGGTTTGATATTAAAACATGACTGTTATTTGTTCTGAGACCTTTATTAGAATGTTCACAATGAATTGCCGAAAACTTATTTATACATGTTATAAAACTGACGTTGCTTAATTAACCTACTTTGGTGTAATATTCAAGGAAGACATATTTAATCATAATTATTAAGAAGTCCCAAATACCAATGCAATATTGATACACTCTTGAGTTTATTAACCGATTTCGCAACATTACATTACAACTCCCCCGAAAAAGGGCCTGCTACCCTTCCCCATTTAAGGAAAGAGAATTTTTTAAGAAAAAATTCAAAACTATTACAAACTGTTACTAAGTTTAGAATTCAACTTCACATATTTCTTTTAGAGTAACAAAGATAAACAAACATTTATAAAACATACAATAAAAGTACTTAATATTAACTAAAATATCTCTTAGTATTATTCTTATGTATAACATATTCTTAATTATCCTTTAAAATCTTAACATTAGGAGAAACTTCCTCAATAACTTCGAAGGGGCCGTTATAGATATTTTCAAGTTTAGTTCCAGATTGATTTTTTATAAGAACAAGGTCACCCTTTTTATAAGTTACGGAGTAAGTTTTCTTATCGTACATTATTTTTCGTCTTAATTTACTTTGTAACAAATTCTGCTTGGCATCATACTGGGCTCGCAGTAAACGATAACATTCAACCGCTGAGCTTGCAGTATTTGTAATTACCATCGGCTCTTTTACGATGCGATTAGTCATTTTTATTATATTGCCATTGTTGGCATTTCTTAACGTAGTCGATTACATCATTCGTCATACCTGGTATGTACCAGTAATCATATAATATGAGTTATCACTCATTCTTACAACATCGGTTGTAATTAAAATTATAGGTACCTTTGTATACCTTTATAACCTTTATATATATGCAACTTTTCATATGACTTGCAAGTATTTTTATATTTGTTGCATTTTGCCTATTCTTTATAGGTAATTAATATTTCATTAACATTTTCTTTTTCGCACATCAATCCTAAAACTCTCGCTAACTCCGTCGTGGTAGATTACGATCGAGTATTTAGGTAATAGTACAACTTGAAGGTACATACGTGCATTTCATTAATATTTTCTTTTTCGAACATAGATCCTAAAACTCTCGCTAACTCCGTCGTGGTAGATTACGATCGAGTATTTAGGTAAATATAATAATATAGTACTACGCGTAGAGTATCCTCTATTCGAATAACGACAAATCAAATTCTTAAAATCTTTGTCATCAATAAAAGTCAATTCTGTCACATCAGTTTTTCAGAATTCTTACAGTCTCAGGTTGATCAGACCTGCTACTGGTAGAAGTCTGTTTTGTCAAATCATTGTTATCAGTTATGTATATCTGAGATTTCACACGTTTAGTTTGTGCTCTCGTCAATACAGAAACTACTTGTTCTCCATTTTAAATCATCACACGTTATTGATACCGGGAGTCGGCTTAGTGCGTCTGCAGTTGCATAATTCCGACCCGGAATGTGCACGATCTCAAAATCATATTCTTCAAGGTATAGTTGAAACTTAGTCTACTAGAAGGATCTTTAAACTAAATAAATATACTAATGGCTTATGATCTGTAAAGATTTTAAACTTTCTGCCATACAGATACGGTCTAAAATGCCTTAATAATACCTATAATAATAAACCAAACGCTAAGTGTCGCTTTACGTCATCCGAGTTCGATGACACTGGATACTCGATTTTGCTTTCGTCATGAAAAATGCAATTCAATATTATTCCATGACCTACATAAACCTTATATAACTTCGCACCGAGGCGGTGTCGAATGTTTGTTACTCATCATTATAACTTATTTTAATGCAAATATTTTAATTATTCATCTTAGGTTGTAATAAACTATCCTTATTATTATATTATCCTTATTAACTATCCTTAATGATTGCTTCATAACACGTTAAAAAAAAAATCTCCTAAGATTCCGTTAGCAGTACATATTCTTAAACACAAAAAAAAAATACAAATATTTCTTTAACAAAATTATTAAAGTAAATTAGATAGATATTGGACATTAAAAAAAATTAAAAATAACATACTTTTAGTTATCCTTGATAAAAACCTTTTTGGTAAGGAGCGCGTTGACAATGATGCTGGCTGATGACGATGGCTTGGGGGCTAGCGGAGCTGGCGCAGATGTGGAGCTTGTACGGCATCGCTGCTGATGATTCAGGCTGTGGTTGGGCCGGGCTATACCCTGGACTCCTCCAAACCTTCTTTCTTCTCTCTTGATATTATCTTCCAAAATAACCTTCAAACGCTCTGTATTGTATTGCGTTGTCGTGGCCGAAAGCTGCTCCGTTGGCGTTGATTTTCCCATGATGTGATTGATTTTTTAAATTTTCTTTCTTCTTATAAGTTAATCTTGATTGTTTTTTCTTCTTCTAATTAAATGGTCTTCAAAATAAGTGGCCATGGTGGCCATAGCCATAAGGCCATGTGGTATCCCCTAATGGATACCGCTGGCAGGGTCGCCATGTAATAAAAGGTTTGATATTAAAACATGACTGTTATTTGTTCTGAGACCTTTATTAGAATGTTCACAATGAATTGCCGAAAACTTATTTATACATGTTATAAAACTGACGTTGCTTAATTAACCTACTTTGGTGTAATATTCAAGGAAGACATATTTAATCATAATTATTAAGAAGTCCCAAATACCAATGCAATATTGATACACTCTTGAGTTTATTAACCGATTTCGCAACATTACATTACACTACCCACAATACTGCAATAATGTTGGGTACGTAGCCGACCTCTAAGAAAAGAATTTGAAAGGTATGGGGTAATTGTTGCTATCAAAGTGAATGCCAGCAGCGAATGTGCTGCCGGGTCACAGGCAGCGATGAGTCATCCTAATAAAAGTATGGAACGCAGTAATGTATGTTGTACAATTACTTCGAGCTATTTATCAATATCAGGTAACGAAGACCACTATACTACAACATTACATACTTCTTTATAGGCCAGTTGTTGTACCGTACCGTAATTATAACTTACTAAATCTCACGCACATGGATTGAAATATTTGATGTAATTTTTTTACTTGAGAATATGGGTGTTACCCTAAAGGTTACAGGAAGTTGATTCAATGGTCTCATTACGGAGGACGCTCCAGAACGGGCGCTTTGGGAGCGTTTAACTAGAAAGGCGGACAACGGCAAAAGTCCAGAATAATGCTAAGCAGAAGAAAAAGCATTGGTTACTTTAACAGATTTTTGTTGAAACGAGCAAGTGGGTCACTTGATGGTAAGTCATCTCCACCGCCCATGAATATCTATAGTACCTGCACAATCATAGACGCGCTACCTACCTTAAAGGACAGCGATGCTTCCGTAAGAGATTGGGAAGTGGAAGGAGATTTGAGCCTCCAGGTGTCTAGTTCATATCAAGCTATTACTTGACGCCAGTTTTCTGTGTGACAGTTATAACAACCCGTTGGAGCCAACATTGATGAAACTGTCTACAGCGTGGCTCTACCACTTGTAATGATGATGGAAGTCACCACTTGCTCGTTGGAGCAATTAGCTCATTTGGTGGTAAGTGATCACCGTTCATGAACATCCAATATATCTAGCACGGATTCATGAGTACGTTGCCGACTTTATATCTAAAGAGGGTATGGCAGAGGTTGTATTATACAAAGCTGTATATGTTCGGTGGTGTAAGATGCAACATGTTGCAGATGATGGGTCCGCCGGGGGCGCCGGGCCCCGCGGGGCCGCCGGGCGTCGCCGGCCCGCCCGGCATCAAGGGCGACAAGGGCGAGCCCGGCGCGCGCGGCAAGTCGGTGCGTACTACACACTACACTCTACACACAATACGCACAAAACAATTTGACCGGTGTGAAGATAGACACGAGTGACGGCACCGTAGCGGCTGTTGTTTACAGACACTAAAAGAGAACTGAGAGTAGAGGGCGGTTGAACTGAAAACTTCAACCCGGCTAAGTTATTTTGCGCGTATTGTTACTCCAAATATATAATAATTCTAGCCTTGTATTATACACGTCCCACCTCTGGGCACGGGCCTTTACCTAATGAGAAGGTTTAAACCTTAGCCCACCAGCCTGGCGTAATGCGGGTTGATAGACTACTTCACATACCTTCAAAATTCTTATGGAGAACTTCACAGGTATCCCGGTTTGCTCATGATGTTTCCTTCGCTATTAAAGCAAGTGATAACTAACAATGAATACACGTAATTAAGAAAAGTCAGGGGGTTACGCTTTTGGGGCCCCATTTGACTGACACAAACAAACGGGTCAAATTTATAACATTCACTATTTTTTGTCGGAGTTTAATAACCTTTTTTTTATCCGAGCACGGCAAAGTGACTGCACTACACCAGCTGATGGTAAGCGTAGTGCAGTCCAAAAAACGAATGACCACCGACAAAGAATGAGTTCATCGGTAGTCACCAGAATCATGCCGGCCTGTATAAACGCTTCTTCCCTCATCGGAGAGGGTAGAAGCAAACCGAGGGGCCTGCTACAGGACAGGCGGATGACCGATGCAGGCACAGGGATACAAGGGTGTACCCGCCCTAACCAACCATGTCGCAAGTCATGTCGCAAGCCCCTCGAGAGACCCGGATATATACTGGCTGACACTGTAACGCGATCCACACAAGGTGTGTGGGTCACTATAGCAGGTTTTAACACCATGTGCACAGTTGCGCGCAGCGCGTGGTACTGAGTGCACGTGTATTTATCGTCATTTATCGTACCACATCGGTTTCGCGGTATAGATTTTACTCGTAGGAATAGTGAGAGATCGCAGTTAAGATGGACGAGGTCGGTTCTCGACCTCGGTCCACAAGAAACTCTTTCGAAGCTTTGCCTGCTGATCAGTGTATGCATGATGGGTTTGATACCGAGAGCGAGAATTTAAGCGATAGTTGCGTCGAACCGGCAGGTCACAAGTCGCCTATAGTCAAAACTACCCGACCGTCGAAGAGAATGAGAATTAATTTATCTGAGAGCAGTGGAAAAGAGATTGATGAGGAAGGATACACTCTAGTCCAACGCAAATCAACACGATCAGTGAGAAATAAACCGAATATGATGAAGAATGTGCTGACAGACAGAGAAGTCAATCACTTAAGCGAAATACAAGGTTTTGAAGTTTGTCTTTCTTCCCACCAATTGTTACCGAAACTAATAGGGCTGGCGAAGTTATTGAAGGCAGAAAATATTAAAAATGTTAAACATATTAGGTATAAAAGCCCTTACAAGGTTCAAATTTTATTTGAAAATAGAGATGATGCTGATGTATTATTGAAGAACAAAACTTTTTCGGCTTCAGGTTTACGTTGTAATCTGGCAAATGAGGTGGGTATTACATACGGGGTAGTGAGAAACATGGAGATGGATATTAAGGAGGAGGAATTGATGGATTCATTCAAGTGTGAATACGACATCGTCGCCGTGAAGCGGCTGAAAAGAGCGTCTGATCAAGGTGAATGGGTAACGAGTGAGACAGTACGCTTTGCATTCAAGGGAGCTATACTGCCTGAATATATTTATGGGTATGGCTGCAGGTTTAAGGTGGACCCCTACACGTTCCCAGTTACGCAATGTTCTGCGTGCTGGAGGTTCGGCCACTTAACTCGAACGTGCCCAACAAGAAACAAGATCTTCTGCCCTAAATGTGGAAAAGGTCATGCAAACTGTGACGTGGCCAGATATAGGTGCCTTAATTGTAAGGGAGGGCATATGGCGTTTGATAAATCCTGCCCAGTTTATATAAAGGAGAGAGACATACGGATTATTATGAGTAAGGACAATTGTACTTACAAAACCGCTCTTATGAAGTACATTGAATGCAGTACACGTCACAAAGAAGTCACTAAAGATAAACTGTTTGAGTTTGGTGTACAATCGAAAGCATATAATTATACAAGGACAGGTACGTCCTACAGCCAAAGCATTGGGGCGAAACTGATACAATCAGAAGTAGGTGAACTGGAAATTCAAGAATGCAGTGACGTGATAGATACTGAAGAAAGTAATAATGAATTAAGAGAGGATAGTCGTGAAGGAAATATAGCGAAGAATAATACATCAAGAACGAAGAGAACGAGAAGCAAGAACAGGAAAAATAAAGAAAAGACGAATAATTTGGTCGACAGTGAACGGACACCAGAAGAAGAACAGTTGGATAATGCAGAGTGTAAAGATAACTATTTAAGTAAAATCATAAGAAAAGCTAAAGAAATAATATGCTTGAAAGGAAGCTTTGAAGAGAAAGTTCGGATGGCGTTGCAATTTGTAGTGGATGAGGTTATGTCACTCATTGTTAAGATAATGAGCAACGGAGAGGTATTTAGTAAAATCATTGACCTTTTCCATCATGGATAACAACAATACCATCAATACCCGAAACTCGAGGGCATCGGACCCTGTGGGTTCCGTATCGCAGTTTTTAAATATTGCGCAATGGAATGCACGGAGTTTGATGCCTAAAAAACATGAGTTTGAGGCATTACTAATCCAGGAAAAAGTTGGTATATGTATAATTAGTGAAACGTGGCTCAATCAAGACAGTGATTGTCGCTTAAATAAATATAACATTTTTAGAAAAGATAGACTAGACTCATACGGAGGTGTCGCATTAATAACTCATAAATCGATTAGAACACAAATTTACGATATTATTGTTACAAATGCAGGCATTGAGATAATATGTTTAAAAATTTTGAACTGTAAATACCTAGAGTATGTGGCATCCGTCTATTGTCCGTCTACGATAAGAACTTCACAATGCGACTGGGAGGATATTTTTTCAAAGTTTACAGCCAAAACTATTGTGGCAGGAGATTTTAACGCACATAGTATATCCTGGTCATGTAAAGATGACTCTAGAGGTAAACAGGTTCTTGATGCCTCCCTGGAACATAACTACGTTAGTCTGAATACCGGTGAACCTACTAGGGTTAAATTAGTGAATGGTAGGATACAAAAGACTGCACCTGATATTACTTTTGTCACTTCAGATATAGCTATATACTGTGAGTGGAAGGTGATACAAGAGAATTTAGGTAGCGACCATCTCATTATTAAGTGTTCTATGCAATACAGAAACTCCCCTAGACATATTAAACGTCGAAATTTTAAATTAGCCAACTGGAATCTGTATCAAAAGATATTAAAAGAAAATTTGGAAACCCTAGTAGTGAATGAAAAACACATACAACATAGTTATAACCAATTTATAGATATCCTAAATTTTGCAGCGGATAATAGCATCCCAAAAATAAAAACCTGTACAGATCCTACACAGAAGTTTGAACCAAAACCATACTGGACTCCAACATTGTCGCAAGCTGTTGCTGAGCGTCGATTAGCGTTAAAATACTTCAGGCATAATCCTACCCCAAACAATTTAGATAAGCTGCGAGAGAAAATTGCTAAAGCGCAAAGGATTATTAGACAGGCAAAGTCAAGCAGTTGGCGACATTTTTGTAGTACAATAGATGAAACTGTAAACTCATCAGACATGTGGCGCCGTATGCGGTGGATAAAAGGTTTAAAGAGTGCTAACGTAAGTGTTTCAAAAGATAAAAAAGAGGAACTTTTGTGTGGTTTAGCCCCTGACACAGTCCAAGTGCCAGCACCTACTTTTAGCTCTATAAATTCTTGTCTGGAAACCGAATTCTCCTTCCAAGAGTTACTCAACTGCCTAAAAAAGAAAGATACTGCCCCAGGAGAAGATCAGATCACATATTCAATGATATACTATTTGCCCCCAATTGGAAAAATAATTTTACTTCAGATACTTAATTTGATTTTTAAGCATGCCTTAATACCAGATCAGTGGCGAAATATTAAAGTTGTTCCAATCCCGAAAGCAAGTAATAGTAGTGCAAAACCCACATACAGGCCAATTTCGTTAATATCGTGCTTATGCAAAATTTTTCATACTATGCTATGCAAGCGAATAGAATGGTTTGTTGAGTCTAATGCGATATTACCTTCAAATACAAGCGGTTTTAGGAAGTGTCAATCGTGTGTTGACTGCCTAGTGCGCCTAGTTTCACAGATTCAAATAGGGTTTTCTAGGAACATGGCTACTTTAGCTGTTTTTTTAGATATACAAACTGCGTACAACAACGTTCTCATAGATATACTTGTAACCATGCTAGATAACTTAAATATAGGATCTAAGATATGTAAATACCTGTGGTCGTTTTTAAGTGAGAGATGCTTAAAAATTACTGACGATAATGAAGATGAAGTTATAATGAGATGGACTGGAAGAGGGCTATCGCAAGGAGACCCAATCTCACCGCTGCTATTTAATATATTAACACATAAACTGAGCTCAATCTTTCAAAATATATCTGTATTACAGTACGCGGACGACTTTGTTTTTTATACGCAAAATCTAAGCCTAGATGAAAGTGTCATACATATTCAAAATGCATTAAACTCAATGGTCCAGGAACTGGAACACCTAGGTTTAGAAATTTCACCTTCTAAAACACAATGTTGTATCTTCAAAAGAGGAAGAAAAAGTAATCAAGTGACTCTATCAATTAATAAATCTTACATAAGACCGGTTGAAAACATTAAGTATTTAGGCATGTGGCTAGATAAATCTCTTCTGTGGCGCAGACATATAAATGAAACTTATGAAAAAGTTAGTAAAATGTTAAACTTATTAAAAATATTGGCAGGTATATCATGGGGTATGCATCCTAAGCACCTGCGACGACTCTATATAGCCTTGATTCGTAGCAGGATTGACTTTGGCAGTTTTGTATATGACACGGCAGCAAAAATACATGTAGCTAAGCTTGATAAAATACAAAACACCGCGCTACGTGTTATAGGCGGGTTTATTAAAAGTACTCCCATACACGTTATGGAATGTGAGTTATGTATTCACCCACTGTATCTCAGACGCCAATATCTTGCCATAAAATATTGTTTAAAAGCTCAATCTTTATCTAATAATCCTATTGTATGCACGTTAGAGGAACTTTCAGGGCTGTGTGATTTAACTTATTGGCGAAATAGAAAGAAACCTTTGCTTGTATTGACATTTAATGAGACCAAAAAAGAACATATTAATGCGACTAAACCTATTAATATGTTTAAGCTAGATACGTGGATGTCAAATGTAAACACTGACTTTATTGATACAGAAGTGGAAGGAATAAATCAGGCTAAATCTCAATGTGATGATAAAATGCTCAAATATAATACATTGTTTATGATAAATTCTAAATTTGAAAACTGGCATAAAATTTATACAGACGGGTCAAAAACAAATAATGGATCTGGTGCAGCTTATTATGACCCCAGTCGCAATGTGAAGGAATCGTTTAAAATTGTATCGGACAGAAATTGTATTATGTCGGTGGAGCTTTATGCGATCTCGGAGGCACTATCATATGTTGTAACATCAAATATAATGGAAGTTGTTATATTCACGGACAGCCGAAGTTCCTTACAGCATATAGCTCGATATGCCTCTAGTTCTAGAGGTACATCGATAGCATATGACATATTAAAGAAATCATTATTTCTTTTAAGAATGGGCGTGTCTTTGAGATTGCAGTGGATACCATCACACGTAGGTATTCGAGGAAATGAGATAGTTGATCAATTAGCTAAAGAAGCTATCACAACAGGCACAGAAGTTTATATTTTACCAGAGGGTACAGAAATTTTAACAAAATTCCGTTACAAGGTTTATGAAAAATGGAAAATAGATTATTTGACAACTGCTAGTCAAAAAGGTATTTGGTACGTAACTATTCAGCAGGAACCTCCTCGAATACCATGGTGTTCTAATAGCTCATTGAAAAGGCACTTAATCGTGATAGCTCATAGACTTCGCTCCGGACACATGCCCCTCAATAAATTCATGCACCTTATGAGGAGGCTGAACTCACCTAGCTGTACATCTTGTGGTGTCCCAGAAGATGTTTACCACCTTCTGGTCGAGTGCGTGCGGAGTGAGTCTATGCGAGATCTCTTAAAAAACAAGTATGGGCTTAACCCTATGGATATGGGAGTATTCCAGGGCATCCTGGCTGCACCTAACAGTGACGTAGCCACAACTCTATATGAGATGATCAATTCTATTGTAAATAAATAGGTAGATTATGTAAGTAGTTAAGGATCATGTTTGCCTGAATGGGGCCGACATAATCACAACTAGTGACTAATGCCCCCAAAAAAAAAAGATAAAAAAAAAAAAAAAAAAAAAAAAAAACACCATGTGAACGGTGATCACTATTCCGACAGATATGAATATCCTACCACCAGTAAACACCACATTTTTAAACCAAGCGTTTATACAGGCCGGTATGATTCTGGTGACTACCGATGAACTCATTATTTATTACTCAAACGTTATTTATGAGTGAGTCAATAATGATGCGGTAGTCCATGCGTATCAACACATAGACCGACTTAATTAAATATTGTCCTTGACTTGACTTTGCCTTGTTAGTACAATCAGTTGACAATACAGGGCGGTGTAAGAGAAACAAAACTTATATTAATAAATAATCATTTATATAATACTGGAGGGAACATTGTGGTAGAGTGTAGTGAAGACGGCGATTGTTGTGGCGTTGTTGCAGGGCGAGAGAGGCGAGAAGGGCGACGCGGGCCCCATGGGTTTGCCGGTGAGTGCTGCGGCCGCGCCGCTCAGCGCCAGTGCCCGTGAGTCGTGTGTGTGAAGTGACTCGACACGCCAGTGGAGTCAGGTCTAACCAGCGCTGTTGCCGGCAGGGTCCGGTGGGGCTGCCGGGCGAGCCGGGCCGGCCGGGCGACGCCGGGCTGCGGGTGAGAGCTTCATGATCCGCTGAACCGCGCCCTAACCGACTAAACCGCTAACCGTAGTGTAGGGCTGAGGGCACCTCTGGAACACTAACCTGACTGTCGAGCGAGACAGCGCGCGGCCGCGGCCCCGGGCTCACCCGTCTACGGACCGCCTGTAAATTGTATATAATTATGTTGTATGTACTTGGCATAGTCTTAAGTGAGACGTTACCGCGCCTAGAATAAGTGTTGCCGATATGTATAGGTGTATAAATATCCTATTTTTTATTGTTCTGCTACAACGCTGCGCGTGGATGTGGTGAGACGACCCGCGCGGCGCATGCGCGGACGGCAGCCCGCACTGTTCTCTCGCGTGTATTTGTGTGTGTACGTATGTACGTAAGTAAGTGTAAGTATTTACCAGTCCAAATGTAAATATTAATGGCATGATTTATATAAAACATATTATGAATGTATAAATTGTGTTAAATCGTCCGGTTCCTCACTCGTATGTAAGTTAGTCGTAATTATTTTTAAGTGTAGATGTTAACAGTGAAACAACCAACGATCAGAGTGTTTATTTTTAAATGTAATATTTATATAAATAATATAACAATCGAGCAGTATTGTAAAGGCAGGGCGGCCCGCTCGCCGCGCTCACTCGCACCCTACCTCCCTTCTGTTTTCTGTTATGTCAGTCACTATTATAGGTACAGTTTTTAGTCGGTATATTATTAACTAGCTTTTGCTCGCGGCTCCGCCCACGTGATCAAACAAACAAACAAACAATCAAACTCTACAGTTTTATAATATTAGTATAGATTTGGGTAGCTTAGCAACGGAAGCCTTCAAATCACAGAGTACATTATTATATAACTGAAACTTCAAATAATATTATTCGGGTAGCTTAGCAACGGAAGCCTTCAAATATGAATAATTTTCCCCGTTTTTGCAACATTTTTCACTGATGCTTCGCTTCTAATGGTCGCAGCGTAATGTTATATATCCTAAAGCCTTCCTCGATAAATGGACTATCCAACACAAAAAGAATTTTTCAATTCGAACCAGTAGTTCCTGAGATTAGCGCGTTCAAACAAACAAACAAACAATCAAACAATCAAACTCTACAGCTTTATTATTAGTATAGATATGTGTGTAAGTAAATGTTAAATCCTAGGGTTCTTACATCACATGTTATTATAATTTAGTATAGAGTATAAGCCTCTAAATGAACAAGTGCGCCACCTTGTGGTAAGTGATCTTCACCGCCCATGAACACACACAATTCACACTGCATAGAATTCAGTCTACAGCATTGCTTTACCACCTGCACTATTTCAGGTTAAGTTTTACTATTATATTTTTTTATATTTACTTAATTTTAAATATAAGTTGAGTGAATTATTATTTTACGCGAAATTTATTGTAGGCATTCATGAAGAATTATTGTCTTAAAGTTAGATAAAATTTATTTCCATCAATTAATTCAGTAGAATGAAGTGTCGTTGAATAGTATTGAATAGTAGCCGTAAAACCTGACAGCGCACTCACATTGCAGCGTACACTATAATAGTTACTAGTTAAATATTTTTCGTCGTGACTCTCTCGCTGGCATGTGGCGTGTCGTGTGTACTCCACTCCAGCACTCCAGCCATCTTGTATACAGTGCAGCGAGCCGCTCTGCCTCCAGCTCGCAACACTAACGTAGGCCTAAGTGTACGTGTAAGCATATCCAGTCACATGTGAATATTAACTATAGTTCTAATTTAGATAGTAAGGGTAGCGCGTAAGAGAAGTGGAGGGCCCCGCCCGTCGCAGCCGTCCGAGTGCGTCCGAGTGCGTCCGAGTGCGTCCGAGCCACCGCCGCGCCGGAGAGCCGAACGACCCTCGATATCGATGTACAAATATATTAAACTCTAGCGTAACCACTTTATGTACAAGATCGATCAATATTTTAAATATAAACCCATTGTTATCGTCCAACCATGTGGCCAACGCGCGACGTGACCGCGTGTCGGCGATGTCGTTGTAAGCATTATGAATATTCTCTTACTCATTCAATCTCTATCTATCTATCTCTCTCTCTCTATCTCTCGCTCCATCTCTTGCGTCTGTGTAAACGCCTTTGTCGTATAAGCGTATTGTTAAGTGTTTAGTTTTTTTATGAGAGTCGAAGTTGTCGTTTGTACCACACGTCATGAGAGCATAAAAATTGTTGTTTACAAATTATTTTGAAGAAAATAAAAGTTTGCATGCCGTGCATACGAGTCTTTCTCTTCCTCTATCCGTGTCCGCACACACTATCCGGAAACGTCACCCGGCCCGGACGGCCCGGGGGCGTGTGCACGTGCATGGGCATCCTCGATGCAAGTCGGCCAGCGAGCCGCGGCGCGCCGAGACGGAGGAGCTCACACGTTGCTTGTTCCGCAGGGCCCGCCGGGACTGGACGGCATGAAGGTCAGTGTCCCCTTCCGTAAGGTAACCGGTTCGGAGGCGAGTACTGTTGTCTGAGCGCAGCGTGTGCCCGCAGGGAGCGCAGGGCGAGCCGGGCACCAAGGGCGAGCGCGGCGACCCCGGCCTGCCAGTACGTGACGGGCGAGTCGTCGGCGCAGCGGCGGGGCGCGCCGGGGCCGAGCCGGCGCACCGCCGAGCCGCGGCTCCACGCGCCACCACGCGCGTCCCCACCACCGCACAACAATGTTCCTCTCGTCCTGTGCCCGGCCCACATGAGCATCGCCCCGCTCCGCAGCTTCTCGTTCTGTCTATCTCCATAAGGAATGTCTATGTTTGAAACTTATAACGCTGCCTGCGTACACTCATGCATGAGTGCCAGATGCATGTATCAGAGGGGCTCAGAGCGGGCGGGACGAGTCGCATGTGGGTCGAATGGGAGTCGCGACAGAGGTGTGAGGCTTTGTTGTGCGGTGGCGGTACCTCACCGGTAACACGTTGTTAGCGGGCGGAATGTACCGATACAATACTGACAGAGTGATCACTTGCAGGGCACCGACGGCATCCCCGGACAGGAGGTTGGTATCAGCACGCGGCGCCCCGGGGCGTCCGTGTTCACTCACAGATTCATTGTGACCATTGTGCGTTATCTCACTGATTGTTTTCGCTCGGTAGGGCCCGAAAGGTGACAAAGGCTACAAAGGAGAACCCGTAAGTGTCGACACGTCCAGTACGCTAGTGTCTGCTGTTAGTCCGTCCGTCCGCCAGTGTCGGTCCGAGCCGGCGCGTCGTTGGCTCTCTCACGCTGCGCGCTGTCCGCTCACTAACAACGCATGCGCACTAACACCCCAACCAGTTGATTGTTCCGCAATAAACACCCACCTTGCATTCCTACTCATCGCTTAGAATGGGTTTTTCAAACTTAACTTTCTATTTGTATCTACTGATTCAGTTTACGGGCTTAAAGACGGAAAACGTTTCCAGTATCAAGTTTAACAAAATCACTTGAAAACCAAAATTTCAACGCGATACGTCACTTAAAGCAGGGCCGTTTTCTGTCTTGAACCTGGAGGCGCGTCCGCCGGCACCGTCGGCTTTTGTCCGACGCAACGGACGCCGTTCGGTGACGCTAATCGGTGAAGTTGGGGTACTAACTGTGCAGTGCATTGTGCAGGGACCCGTGGGAAAGCGAGGCCGCAAGGGTGACAAGGGTGACAAGGGGGAGCAGGGCGTTCCCGGCCTCGACGCGCCGTGCCCACTTGGCCCCGACGGCCTGCCATTGCCAGGCTGCGGCTGGAGACCTACCAAGGTACTCACTGACATTCCTCACACCGTGAGCATCGCGGTGGGTAACCTATTAACCCGAGTATAACCAGGGACCTACTAACTGAACAACCTAATGGCTCATGGGTGTGTGTGTATTGTATGCATGCGTGTGTGTGTGTGTAACATGGTGGCGGTGTGCGCAGGAATCAGCACCGCTGCTGCCGCCGCGCGAGGAGCCCGGGCTGGGACTCGGCGTATCTGACGCTGACCAGTCGGAGGACGAGGGCGAGGGTGACGCTGCAGATGAGTACGAGGGCCGGGACGACGAACTTGACGCCGCGCACTACGACGACTACACCGACAACGCACATCACGCACACCACCACGACTAGCCACCGCAGCCCCCCCCCGCACCTTACACCAACACACATCCTCGCTTGAATGCCTTGTAAATACAAATATTAATTTAGTTATTAACCGTGGTGTAAGAAAATACCGGCGGCGTGTGCACTAACCTAATAACTCTTCTCCTACCCCGCATCCCGTTTTCTACTCTTTTTACTCCCGTGCTAAATGTGGTGGTGGTGAAAGGTGGTCGGGTTTTTAAGTAAGCACGATTGGATTGATTTATGTGCCCACAACTAAATACACAAGGAAAATGGGAATTTTAGAAATTTATGAACCTCCGGTTATTTAAATAAGCTCACACCTCTTTCTGCGAAGTGATACGTAGAGGTGCAACTAGATCCTGCATTCATGTTTCGTCAAGCTTATTTCCATCCCACTTTAGTTTATGTATGATTTTTCGAATTGTGATTGCCTGACCTAGGAATTTAACACAGGACCTCACGGTTATGAGCCTTCGCACGCTGCCTTTAGGTTAATGATGCCACTTATCTGACGATACAAATTACAACAACAAAAGATACCATTTCATGCTGGTTTCTATGAGACAGCGATTCGCGCCAAAATTAGCAGTTAATAATATGTAATATACAGTGTTATTTTGACACCCTGTTACTAAATGAAACCACATATTCGTCATCGCCTCTGCTTACCTTGTACCAAACATGAGGCTTGAGCTTGTAGTAGTTTTGCCAAAAAACGTGATTTAAGTTTTAAGCCTTTTAAATCACGCTGTACGGTTTTTGCACTTAACTCTATTGAATAAAATGTCACAGCTGACGATGTTATTATAAAACACAAACGCTTAAGAAGGGCAACTTCATACATATGAAAATACGTCTCAGACTCACAAAGACGCTCTCGACACATTCACTGAAAAAGTTGCGACAGTATTACTTAGTTCATTGATAATGACAAAACGTAAAAAAAATGTGTTTGGGAAATTCACATATCTATAAATAGGTAACACAAATTTGACTAAAAACAAATAATCATTATAAAAGTTACAAGATTCGATTTTACTTAGGATTTTATTACATTTCATAGGGTAATCTAATATTTATTTCAATTCGTAAATTACTATTTTGAGCCGTTTGCCTTCTGTACGCTTGGCGTTTTTATAAAGCGGGCACATTGACCTTGACGATATAAAGCCCGCAATACATGTTGGACGAGTGTTGCCGAGTGATGACTAACACCAACGTATAGATAGTATTTTTGGGTATCAGGATAGTATCGTGGGTATCAGCAACTACGAGAGACTTATGGTCTCACAACACCCAGCCCGGGGTCTGGGTTTGTTTCGGGAAACAAATATTTGTGGTTCACATAAACATTTGTCTCGGTGCAGGGATCGAACCCGCGGCCTCTCGCTTCACAGCCGGCTACTCGATTGGTTTTCGATAAACTTGCCGAACGTCTAGGCACTAGCGCTTGCCTTGTATTAATTTACCTACACTCGTGTTGGCCTAAGCTCGTCCAACATGTATTGCAGGCTTAATGGTAATGTATGTGTGTGTGTCTCATTCATTCGATGACGGGTGTGTATGTTGATTTTTATATGTGTGTGCGCGCGTATACAGACTGTTTAAAATTAATCTAATGTTAACGGCATTTAATTTGTAAGGAATTTTTTTTTTTTTATTTTGCCTTTAATAAGAAAGTGTCTTAGCTCAAAGTACTTGTATTAACGAACACTACACATGGTTTCATTTAAGTATAGGGTGTCAAAATGACACTGTATAGTTGTGTGTATAAAGTGTAAATAGCTAGTATAGAAAACTATTGGCTAAGTAAATACGTGGTGTATACAGGAGGCGGTGCTGCAGTGGGTGCGGCGACGACTCGACATCGACAACGATCTGCCGCCGTGAGTCACCAGGATGCGTCACGAGGCGCGACACCACCGCCTACCACCGCCCACCACCGCCCACTACCGCCACACATTTACTTAAGGGGATTATATATTTCATGAAGATGCACGGCGTAGTGTGTACTGGTACGGGTGTCAGGTTGCGCGGTGACTCGGCGATGGTGCGGTGAACACGCGGATGGAGTGCGCAACACGCTTTACCGGGGGACGCGTCGCACAACACTTGTAAATTTTCAACCGAGTACAAAATGTTATGTGAATAGTATAAAAGACTGTACATATTATAAATATTTTGTTTTAATATTATGCTAGCCGCCGCCCGCGATTTAATCCCAATGCTTTTTATGGATGAAAAGAAGGGAAGAGCTTTATTTGTTTTATGCTTGAGAAAGAAGGAATAAAAAACAGAGAGATAAAATAACAAAACTAATAATTAAAGTAATAATTGTTGCCGTGTGGGTAATGAGACTATTATCGCTAATTAACAGATTCCTGATGTTTGTCGATTGTGGCGTGTACTGGTATATTGTAAACTGTATGCAGTATTTATTATAGAAGTGTACCCGCCACCATTAACAGAGTACGCACTCCATATTGGAGAGAGAGCGGGCGGCGGCGTGGCCACCGACTGCGCTGTAAATATTAACGTTATCGTCGCGGTCCAACACGATGTGGCGAGCGAGTGCGCGCGCCGCGAACATATCGCGACCAAACCGCGACCATACCGCGACCAACAGCGACAGTACAGCGGCGCGCGCACTGCTCTGTCTAGCTGTCGTGTAAGCATATTAATATTAATATAAAGATTTTTACAACACTGCACCGTTTTTTATTTCACACTAGCTGTCCTGCGCCGTTTTACTATTAAAAGTTTCGCAGCGCCAACTACCAGATCCCATTATGAATCTAAACCATTCTGGGACACATTCAAACACACACAAAAATAATGTTGAAATCGGTCCAATCGTTTAGGAGTTTTTGCGAGACTAACGAATGGCAATTGATTTTTATATAATAATATAAGAAATAGAAGATAGATTAGCCAATCTACCGACACTTGTTATCAACATACGAGATGGCATTGTATGAAAAAAATCCGAAGAGCAAATACCTTAAACCATTTTAAGATACTACCGAACTAAGAGCGATATTTCTTCATATACAGTAGATTATTTGGGGTGATCCACCGTCTGACCTCCACAACCCGCTACGAGAACTATGTTTCGCCAATGCATCGGCTGTTAATCAGCAGTACCACGTGCAGGTGAGGTTGGCTTTGGGCCTAAGATGTTGGTGGCTCACTTACACTCTTTAGTAGTGTCGAATAACAATAGGTGTCTCTTCAATGGTCGGGCACTTGTCCCTGATAGTCCCAAACACCAAGTACTCGCTCTTTTTTTCCATTATACAATAGGCCATGAGCCCGTACGGCGTACATACTTTTCACATATCCGGAGTAGTTCCTTTAACACCCTCACCGAGAGACTAAGCAACACCATATCGTCCGCAAAGCTGATGTTATTTATACATCATCTATACGGCATACAATACGTTTGTTAAGCCCCACGATCAGGTCATTAACCGTCGTAAAGGTTGAAGAGGTCGGAAGATGTAATTCCTCCTTATATTACTCCAAACGGCAACCTGTACGATTTCGACAGATTACCAGCCTATCTCAAGGCATTCCCCTTGTTGTAGTAAAAATATTGGAGAATAAGTCCGTCATACGTTCGTCAACGTCATGTTCGTTCGACATCGTTTTGAGTGGTAGAGACACGCTGTAGACAGTTTTGTCTACAGCATGAATGGGCTGGCTCGATAGGGTCATTATCACTGTCTCACAGAAAACCGACGTAAAGTACCGGTCGCTGCTGCGTTTCGTACGGTGAGTGAGATAAAAGCCCAAATCCCTCCCCTTCCCAATCGCTAATTATCCCTTTCCTTTAAGGTCGGCAACGCGCCCATGGTTCTTCTGGTGGTGGGCGTACATGGGTGGTGGAGACCACTTACCATCAGGTGACCCACTTGCTCGTTTGCCGACCTATGCTATAAAAAAATACGATATGGTTTAAAATGCCTTTGTTAGTGTTTCAAATGTTAGTTATTCTTGGTTAAGTCCAAAAAACATGCATACAGCGGTGTCGGACGCTCTATATAGTAGGGGATCCCACCTAACATCGACCTTCACCCATCTGTTTACCGGATGAAACATTTATTTTCGGGTATAAAATGTGTTGCTGATCACATTCCAATAGGGTTGCCTAAAAGAATATGGTCAAGGCTATGATTAATTAAAATTTGAAAAAAATATTTTTTTTTATAATTTCACTGATCTGTTTACCAAAAAAATTAACCTTCAATGAAAAGTGTACAATGTATACTACCTGAAAAAGCTAGGTTGCCTACCTTTTTCTGGGCACTACTACCGGGTTGCCGTGTGCAAAGAGGTAACAAAAAAGTGGTAATTGCGCTCATCTGCTTTCCGCTTCAAAAGTATATTAAAATGAAGGAAATTTCATTGCGAATTCAGTAATATAGGGTTGCCTATGAAAATCTGTTCATGGATAAGGGTTGCCTGGCTTTTAAATCCGAAAATCGGAGCAAGTTAGAGATGAGTTTGTTTCGCCAGGTCTTCTCAGGAAGGGTCGCCTTTGGATCTGGTGGTAGTTTTAAAACAACAATCTGGAGATACACATGATACGTATTAATCTGCCTTATAACTAACTAGCTTTTGCTCGCGGCTCCGCCCGCGTGAACAGCATTTTGCGGGATAAAAGTAGCCTGTAACCGTCTCCAGGGTCCCATCTGTCTCTGTAGATAAATTCATTAAAATCGGTTCAGTGATTTAGGCCTGAAATCGTAACAAACAAACTCACTTTCGCATTTACTTCATCCCTTATTAAATAAAATTTCCAAAATTCCTGAAACACGTATTTATTTGTTTTACGTCAATGACCGAAATACAAAATTTTGTTTATGTAACTTTCAAAATGACGGATTTTCATACATATTATCATCCCCTATTTAGACCCCTTCGGGGTGGAATTTTCTAAAATCCTTTCTTAGTGGGTGCCCAAATCCTTTCGATTTTAGAAAATTCCACCCCGAAGGGGTCTAAATAGGGGATGATAATATGTATGAAAATCCGTCATTTTGAAAGTTACATAAACAAAATTTTATAAATACGTGTTTCAGGAATTTTGGAAATTTTATTTAATAAGGGATGAAAGTAAATGCGAAAGTGAGTTTGTTTGTTACGATTTCAGGCCTAAATCACTGAACCGATTTTGATGAATTTATCTACAGAGACAGATGGGACCCTGGAGACGGTTACAGGCTACTTTTATCCCGCAAAATGCTGTTCACGCGGGCGGAGCCGCGAGCAAAAGCTAGTTAGTTATAAGGCAGATTAATACGTATCATGTGTATCTCCAGATTGTTGTTTTAAAACTACCACCAGATCCAAAGGCGACCCTTCCTAAGAAGACCTGGCGAAACAAACTCATCTCTAACTTGCTCCGATTTTCGGATTTAAAAGCCAGGCAACCCTTATCCATGAACAGATTTTCATAGGCAACCCTATATTACTGAATTCGCAATGAAATTTCCTTCATTTTAATATACTTTTGAAGCGGAAAGCAGATGAGCGCAATTACCACTTTTTTGTTACCTCTTTGCACACGGCAACCCGGTAGTAGTGCCCAGAAAAAGGTAGGCAACCTAGCTTTTTCAGGTAGTATACATTGTACACTTTTCATTGCAGGTTCATTTTTTTGGTAAACAGATCAGTGAAATTATAAAAAAAAAAATATTTTTCAAATTTTAATTAATCATATCCTTGACCATATTCTTTTAGGCAACCCTATTGGAATGTGATCAGCAACACATTTTATACCCGAAAATATATGTTTCATCCGGTAAACAGATGGGTGAAGGTCAATGTTCCACGGGATCTTAGACCAATACAATATCGAACTGTATGCTCTAGCACGAGAATGGACAACCCAGTGCGAAACCCGAACTGTCCATCATGCAGGTCTAGGAAGTCTTCTAAGCGGGACTCTAACAGCCTATCCAGGACTTTCGCGAGGACAGTGGCTAATGAGCCATGTGACTGCCACGTCACCCGTTCGTTTTTGAAGTGAAACTTCTTTATCATTCAGTTTTCCGTTACGCGGCACGCGTCACGTTTTTGACTATGACTGGTTTTTGACCAGACTTTCACTGGACTTGACAGGACTTTCATCGGACTTCGACCGGATTTTGACCGGACGTTGACCCAACTTTGACCGGATATAGACCGGATTTTGACCGGACTTTGACCCAAATTTGACCGGACATATACCGGACATAGACCGGACACATACCGGACACAGACCGGACATAGAACGGACACAGACCGGGCTTTAACCGGACTTTAACCGGGCTTTGACCGGACTTTGACCCGACTTTGACCGGGCTTTGACCAGACTCTGACCGGACTTTAACCGTGCTGATGGGACTTTAACCGGACGTTGACCCGACTTTGACCGGACTTTAACCGGTCTTTATCCGTGCTGACCGGACATAGACCGGACACAGACCGGACTTTAACCGGGCTTTGACCGGACTTTGACCCGACTTTGACCGGGCTTTGACCAGACTCTGACCAGACTTTAACCGTGCTGACCGGACTTTGACCGGACGTTGACCCGACTTTGACCGGGCTTTAACCGGACTTTGACCGGGCTTTAACCGGACTTTAACCGGGCTTTGACCGTGCTGACCGGACTTTGACCGGACTTTAACCGGACTTTAACCGGGCTTTGACCGGACTTTGACCGGGCTTTAACCGGACTTTAACCGGGCTTTGACCTAACTTTGACCAGACTGACCGGACTTTAACCGGGCTGACCGGACGTTGACCCGGCTTTGACCGGACATAGACCGGGCTTTGACTGGAACAGTACTATGACCGGGCTTTGAACAGACTCTGACCGGGCTTTGACCAGACTCTGACCGGACTTTCACCGGGCTGATTGGACTTTGACCGTACATTGCCCCGACTTTGACCGGATATAGACCGGACTTTGACCGGATTTTGACCGGATTTTGACCAGACTTTGACCCGACTTTGACCGGGCTTTGACCAGACTCTGACCGGACTTTAACCGTGCTGACCGGGCTTTGACCGGACGTTGACCCGGCTTTGACCGGGCTTTAACCGGGCTTTAACCGGACTTTGACCCGACTTTGACCAGACTCTGACCGGACTTTAACCGTGCTGTCCGGGCTTTAACCGGGCTTTGACCGGACTTTGACCGGGCTTTAACCGGACTTTAACCGGGCTTTGACCTAACTTTGACCAGACTGACCGGACTTTAACCGGGCTGACCGGACGTTGACCCGGCTTTGACCGGACATAGACCGGGCTTTGACTGGAACAGTACTTTGACCGGGCTTTGAACAGACTCTGACCGGGCTTTGACCAGACTCTGACCGGACTTTCACCGGGCTGATTGGACTTTGACCGGACATTGCCCCGACTTTGACCGGATATAGACCGGACTTTGACCGGATTTTGACCGGATTTTGACCAGACTTTGACCCGACTTTGACCGGGCTTTGACCAGACTCTGACCGGACTTTAACCGTGCTGACCAGACTCTGACCGGACTTTAACCGTGCTGTCCGGGCTTTAACCGGGCTTTGACCGGACTTTGACCGGGCTTTAACCGGACTTTAACCGGGCTTTGACCTAACTTTGACCAGACTGACCGGACTTTAACCGGGCTGACCGGACGTTGACCCGGCTTTGACCGGACATAGACCGGGCTTTGACTGGAACAGTACTTTGACCGGGCTTTGAACAGACTCTGACCGGGCTTTGACCAGACTCTGACCGGACTTTCACCGGGCTGATTGGACTTTGACCGGACATTGCCCCGACTTTGACCGGATATAGACCGGACTTTGACCGGATTTTGACCGGATTTTGACCAGACTTTGACCCGACTTTGACCGGACTTTGACCAGACTCTGACCGGACTTTAACCGTGCTGACCGGACTTTGACCGGACGTTGACCCGACTTTGACCGGACTTTAACCGGGCTTTAACCGGACTTTGACCCGACTTTGACCAGACTCTGATCGGACTTTAACCGTGCTGTCCGGACTTTGACCGGACGTTGACCCGACTTTGACCGGACTTTAACCGGGCTTTGACCGGACTTTGACCGGGCTTTAACCGGACTTTGACCAGACTCTGACCGGACTTTAACCGTGCTGTCCGGACTTTGAACGGACGTTGATCCGACTTTGACCGGACTATAACCGGACTTTAACCGGGCGTTGACCTAACTTTGACCGGGCTGACCGGACTTTGACCGGGCGTTAACCCGACTGACCGGACTTGACTGGATTTTGACCGGACCTCGACAGGACTTTAACCGGACTTTGACCGGGCTTTGACAAGACTCTGACCGGGCTTTGACCAGACTCTGACCGGACTTTAACCGGGCTGATCGGACTTTGACCGGACGCTGACCCAATTTTGACCGGACTTTAACCGGGCTTTGACCGGACTTTGACCGAGCTTTGACCAGACTCTGACCGGACTTTAACCGGGCTGACCGGACTTTGACCGGACATTGTCCCGACTTTGACCGGATATAGACCGGATTTTGACCGGACTTTGACCGGACTTTGAACCGACTTTGACCTAACTTTGACCGGACATAGACCGGACACAGACCGGACTTTGACCCGACTTTGACCGGACTTTGACCGGGCTTTGACCGGACTTTGACGGGCTTTGACAGGACTTTGACCGGACTTTGACCCGACTTTGACCGGGCTTTGACCAGACTCTGACCGGACTTTAACCGGGCTGACCGGACTTTGACCGGACGTTGCCCCGACTTTGACCGGATATAGACCGGACTTTGACCGGATTGTGTGACCGGACCGGAAAGTGTGCGTCCCGGGACGCACACTTTTTTTTGTATTCATGTCTATGATAATAAAGGCCTTTTGTTTAAACTTTATCTAATTTAACTTTATTAGACCAATTTCTGTAAAGTTGCATAATAAGGTAGATCATTTTTTGAAAAATAAGGTCATAAAGAAGTTTCACTTCCTACGTGTGTACACTAGTACACGCACACATTTTTTTTTTTATAATGCTCGCTACATTTGGTTTGCATACATTCTTATGGTGCTGCCACACCGATGTTATAAAATGTTAACAAAAACATTTTCTAACATCTTCTAACAATTTTTAACATTTTCTAACATTTTATAACATTTGAAAACATGACATCGGCCCTTCTTTGACGGCTTCTTTGACGGCGCCGCTCTCAAAAGTACCGCCGCCCGCGGTTATAAAATGTTAAGAAATGTTACAAAATGTTACAAATTGTTAAGAAATGTTTACTAAATGATGCTGCCACACCGGTGTTATAAAATGTTATATAACATTTTCTAACACCGGTGTGGCAGCACCATTAGAGAAGGTGCCACTGACTCATACAATACGGAATAGCGCACGCGAATAATGAGCGCACGCGAGGCAGATGGACGTCAGAATGCTGCAGGTGTTCGACGCTGAGACCGTCGTGCCCCGGAAACATTCCTCTGGTAATGTATCTTACACAGTGCGTGGCGCGGCGTCGCGTCGTGTACATACAAATAGGCTGCGCGCTGAGCTTTGTCCGTGCTGTGGCTCGCACTATCACGCGTCATCGAACTACACCATAATGTCACAGTATAATTATCTACAGTATTCCATCTTCATAGAAACGGATGAATCGCGAGCTATGCCTACGTGACTCGATATTCGTGTGCGTTCAGTGTGCAGACAGTCCCGACTGTGCCGCAGTGACGAATGGACGGTGTGTTTTTTTTAACAATAACCACGCAATTTTTTCACTAAAAATAAGATCAAGTACATATTTATTATGACGAGTAGGATGTATTGTGCTGTTTTTGGTTGTATGAATTCGTCAATAACGCATCCAGGGATAACTTTTTTTACATTACCTGGAAACTGTGAAAGGTAAGACTATAAAATAATTTTACCTACTAGTAGGTAGGTACCTAATGTGTGTTTTTTAATGGATAAGTATTTATTTTTAACTCCCGAAAATAAATGTCTGAATTAATAAATAAAGTAAATAGATTAAATGAAAGTGATGGGCACGAGTGAAATAGGTAGTTATAACACGCAGAAATCAACTTGGCACCTCAGTGGAATGCGCGTCCCCTCCCACCACACCCCACCGCCTACCGCTCTCGCCCTCGACGCGTCATTACGGTCAGTAAATTAAATACTACCGTTACGCACGCGCCTCCTTCGTGTTGTTTTCGTTGTTATTGTTATTTTTATGGATATAGAACTGTTACCAAAAAATATACCTACATTTAACCCCCTTATTGATAAACGCTGAATAGGTATCTATTGATTAATTATTATATGTTTAGCGTCAATCACACATTTGTCATCTGTGAGAGTGAGAATGAGACAAAACATATTTTAGTAACCAATTTAGTAGGTACGCACGCGAACCCACGTCCATGAACTTCGCTTGAAAACGTGCCCATCCACATTCGCAGTCACAATCACTTGTATTGATAGGTCTCATAAGGGTACTTGATTTTTTTATGTAGTTAGTACATTCCTATGACGTCATTACACCGAGGTGCCTTGTTAACTTCTGCGTGTTGTATAGGCGGTTGATGCGGTACGGTAGGTACGCTTGTGTTAAAACCTCAGGGCATGTGTATTTTGTTTTGTTAGTTTGTATAAGTAATGACGTGGTATTTTATTACAACTTTGCAACTTAAAAGGTACTTTTTATTACTTAGTTGTTGTCGTTATTTAGAATGGGTGTAATGCTCTAACTGAATCCATAAAAAAGTATTTTATAATCACAAAACTAAATGGAATCACAAAGTAGGCAAATGTAATTAAAATGCTGGAGGCGGGCAGCCCTATCGCATGTTTACGTACCGCGCGGCTGTAGGCATTTATTTCTAAAATTCAGCTGAGTTACAATACAGTACAGTGATAATGTCATGTAATAAATAATAATAGTATAAGATCCCGGGTAACATTGACCTTCACCAATCTGTTTACCGGATGAAAATAGTATTTTAGGGTAAATATGTTGCTGAACACATACCAATAGGGTTGCCTAAAAAAATATGGTCAAGGATATGATTAATAAACGTAAATAAAAAAATATATTTTTATAATTTCCCTGACTTGCTTACAAAAAAAAAAATGAACCTTCAATGAAAAGTGTACAATGTATACTACCTGCAAAAAATAGGTTGCCTACCTTTTTCTGGCCACTACTACCTGGTTGCCGTGTGCAAACAGGTAACTAAAAAGTGGTAATTGCGCTCATCTAGCTCCTAGCTTTTGCAGGTAGTATACATTGTAAGTTTTCATTGAAGGTGTACGGGCCAACCGTACAAATTTGCGTATCAGCATTTTACGCCATTACCGTGTAAAACGGTAATTGTATCAGTTCGCGTACCGCTGGGCAACAAGCCGCGCGTACTCACATCAAATATCATTATCATCAAGCATTATCATAGAATTAGCAATTATTCAATATAAAATTTATCAAAGACATTATTTAGTATCATTTAACAATCAAGCATAGATGTCCCGTACAGAAGGTTCATTTATTTGGTGAGCAAGTCAGTGAAATAATATCTTTTTTTTTGCAAATTAATAAAACATATACTTGACCATATTTTTTTAGGCAACCCTATTGATATGTGTTCAGCAACACATTTTATACTCCAAGATAATACGTTTTTCACCCGGTAAACAGATGGGTCGATGTTACCCGGGATCTTAGACCATAAATCTTTATTGGTACAAAAAACAATACAACATACAGTACAATTTTAAGTTGCTAACTGCAGTAGTAAGTAATCTAATGCACGCCATACACACTAGGGTTTACCCGAGAGGTTTACCTATACAGTTATACCTGCACACAGTCATAACAGAGTGTGTGTGGGAATATACCTGTGCAGTTTTATTGTGTGCATGTACATGCAAGGCCTATCAATGCCAGTGCGTCATCTTCCTCAATCGACGCCATCACAAAAAGAACTGAAGACCGCTCCGGCACACCGGAACGTCCCCATACATGTTACCGACGTGTGGTTGACCTGCGCAGGTAAACCTGCACAGATAATGTATGGCCTACATAACTGTGTCGCAGTTAACAACGCTCACCTCCGGATACTGACAAAATTTAAAGTAATCTTTAAATTAAAAAACAAGTTAAACAATATTGAAAAATAATAATAATAACTGAGAAATGAAAAAAAAAGAGTTGAGTTGTGTGTGTGTGGGTTTATGTGTGTGTGTCATGTAAGTGGCCGAACCAAATTTAGTTGTCTAGAAATTTATACTAGAGCGTAAACTAGTACACGCTGGATATGAGATTTTCAGTATCATCATTTAAAAATATTTTCCTTATAAAAATAGGTTTCGTGTGATTTACGCAAAAAATATCATCTGGGTTTTTTAGTTTCATTTAAAATATAATTTATGTTATACTAGCTCTCCCTCGCGGTTTCATCTGCATGTTACTTTTTTTTATTTCATTAAATGACGAGACGAGCAAGGCGCTAGCCTGATGGTAAGTGCAACGCCTGCCTATAAACAGAAGAGCACCACACAGAACTTTGAATTACAAAGCACTGAACTGCGCTCGTCACCCTGAGTTATAAGATGGTAAGTCTCATAATGCCTAGTAATTTCACTGGCTTCAATGCCCTTCAAACCGAAGCACCCCAGTGCTTACACACTGTTGCTTGGCAGCAGAAATAGACAAAGCGGTGGTACCAACCCAGCCGGCCTTACGAGGGACCTACCACCTTGCAAAACTAACCTGCTCTCATAGGTCATAACCTGATACATATAAAACTTCGTCATGAATCACTCTGTCTATTGCTGAAAACTGCATTACAATCCGTTGAATAGTTTAAACGATCTAAGCGAACAGACAGCGGAAGTGACTTCATTTTATATTATTTAATGATTAATCATATACAGATAACCTCTATGAATAAATAAATGGTATAAAGTGTAAGTAATCAGTGTTATCAAAACTGGGAACTCCATATTATAAAACTGATACCCTCTTATAGGACCTTGCAATGTCGTACGTACAACTTAACGGGAAAATAAACTGGTGTACTCGAGATATAAGTTGTTAAGTCTCATAATGCCCGGTAATTTCAGTTGCTTCATTGAAAGCTGTGTAATTATAACTGGTTTTATATCACCTATATCCTTGATGAACCACGCCACGCTGTAGACAGTTATGTCAACAGCATGAATGGGCCGGCTCGACCGGGTCGTTACCACTGTCTCATAGAAAACCGACATAAAGTAGCGGCTTGCTGTGCTCCCCTTCCTAATACCTTAATTAATCCTTTTCTATAGGAAAAGGCCGGTATAAGTAAGGCCTCGTAAGGCCCTTTATAAGGGCGGCATGATCCTTCTGGTATTGTGGATCTACATGGGCAGTAAAGATCACTTACCACCTGGTGACCCATTTGACGTCACGACGCGCCCATGATCCATCTGATATTGTGGACGCACATATGCAGTAGAGATAACTTACCACCTTGTGACCCACTTGACGTCACGACGCGCCCATGATCCATCTGGTATTGTGGATCTACATGGGCAGTAAAGATCACTTACCACCTGGTGACCCACTTGACGTCACGACGCGCCCATGATCCATCTGATATTGTGGACGCACATATGCAGTAGAGATAACTTACCACCTTGTGACCCACTTGACGTCACGACGCGCCCATGATCCATCTGGTATTGTGGATCTACATGGGCAGTAAAGATCACTTACCACCTGGTGACCCACTTGACGTCACGACGCGCCCATGATCCATCTGGTATTGTGGATCTACATGGGCAGTAAAGATCACTTACCACCTGGTGACCCACTTGACGTCACGACGCGCCCATGATCCATCTGATATTGTGGACGCACATATGCAGTAGAGATAACTTACCACCTTGTGACCCACTTGACGTCACGACGCGCCCATGATCCATCTGATATTGTGGACGCACATATGCAGTAGAGATAACTTACCACCTTGTGACCCACTTGACGTCACGACGCGCCCATGATCCATCTGATATTGTGGACGCACATATGCAGTAGAGATAACTTACCACCTGGTGACCCACTTGACGTCAAGACGCGCCCATGATCCATCTGATATTGTGGACGCACATATGCAGTAGAGATAACTTACCACCTGGTGACCCACTTGACGTCAAGACGCGCCCATGATCATTCTGATATTGTGGACGCACATATGCAGTAGAGATAACTTACCACCTGGTGACCCACTTGACGTCAAGACGCGCCCATGATCCATCTGATATTGTGGACGCACATATGCAGTAGAGATAACTTACCACCTGGTGACCCACTTGACGTCAAGACGCGCCCATGATCATTCTGATATTGTGGACGCACATATGCAGTAGAGATAACTTACTACCTAGTGACCCACTTGTCTTAAAAATGAATAAAATGAGGAGAAAAACCCTATGGATACTGACCCCCGGGGAGGAAGGATGGCTATACTGGCCTTACCAGCTTTCCAATAAGTGTTCTTTAATCGGAAGAACGCTGAATTGGACCCCAAACCAAAATCCTTACGCTGATATTGCGACTAAAAACCCCGTGGTGGCGATCGGCACATGGGGAACGGTCCTCAGGGTCCTTAGTGTACCCTGGGGTGATACCGAAACCGAGACGTACCGGGGATGGTACACGGCGAGCAACGGATATGCAACATTAGTGAAGGTTGTACGTGACCGCAGGCCAGTTGTTCGCGTCTGTACGCGCAGCGCTGTGGTGCTCCACTGCAACATATACTAAGTAATAATTAGTGTATTGTATTGTATCGTAGTTTAATAATCAATGATTGGTACCACCGACTCAAAATTGTTTTGTTTAATTTTTAGACCTTTAATTATTATTTTTTGGTTAAAATGGTATTTCACTTTTTTTAGTAAAAGAATCATCAAACTCGGTGCATGGATGTCGAAGTTTTAGTATTACATCCCCTTAAATTTAACCCGGACCACCGCAGTAAACCCTGTCGAAATAAAAATACTTATACAAAACCACATTTAGCGGAATTATACGTAAACATATGTAATACCTATATAAATAGAAGCGAACTGAGAACCTATTTAGTTAAAAACGGCAATAGTTGTTGTTTCGACGCGTATATTTGTATTATTTTCTCTGTACGCACACATAACTATAACGTTATTTCTTTATTCATTAAGATAAAGCTCAAAGATTGTTTTTTTTAGTCAAACGAAAAGTCGTGGCTCATCGGGTTTTCCAAACTAAACAAAAACAGGATAACAAGTTTTACTGGAGTTCTGAGGAAAAGCATTCAGAGATGCGTATCGTGATGCCGCCGTGTGTGTGGAGGTGTGCGGTGCTGGCGCTCGCGCTGATGGAGGTGCCGGTGCACGCTGCTGACACAGTCGACACCTCTCCGTTGTTGGAGTGCCCGCCCCCGCCCGCTGACTGTACTTATCACGGCGAAGGTTATACCGGCGAGTACTTCTTCAGCGTGTCAGGTGAGTGTTTCACGCTCTGTATTGCGCCGCCTGATATCTACTGAGTCGATAGTATCGACGTACGTCGTAAATATGATCCAAAATTATAACGAACATTTATTTATTTAAAGTAACAATACAGTGCACTGTGAGGAACATCCACTGAGGCAGTTAATTCCACGTTTATGATAATACATTTTAGGAAGATGAGATGAGATTTTGAGAATATAAATTACAAATATAATATATATAATTTTTTTTGAGTTTGCAAAGGGGAATGCCCATGCGTTCATAGAGTGTTGGGCCTAGAAATGAACAGTTAAAATTGGGATTGTATTTTAATTTCAGAATCAGGGTTGCATCTACTATTAGACTATTATATTTAAAAGACTTTCATTATTTTAATAAGGATATAAAAAGTAAAATCTACATTTTTTTAATCTACATTTTGACGTTTTTAACACGCTTTTATCAGCTTCATACATATGTTAATAAGCTTGTATGTTAGTATTTTACGGAAACTTTGAACATGATTTTGACCTCCTTCAAAACGTCGGATTAAAAAGATATTTGGCATACTTATCAAGGATCGATAACAATTCAATATATACAGGGTTATATAACATATTATACAGGGTTATTTTTAAAACACCAACAACCTCGCAGGACTAGATTCCTAAGGTTATAAGCTACTACTTTTGTTCTACGACTTTTGATAATTTGTTAGATTTTATTTTCATACAAAATAAGTATTCATTTAATTTCCATCTTGACTGTTCCAACACTGCGCGTATCGCAGATTACGTAAACAAACCCGACCCGAAGCGTGGGGAATCGGGCTAGTGCCTTTGACCTTGACCGCCCGAGCAGCTGAGCGGCGCCTTTGAGTCGCGCGCGCACGCCGCGCCGCGCCGCAGGCTACGAAGAAAAACACGACACAACAAAAACTTGTAAAATCATTTCATTAAATATATTGAGTTATATCCAAACTCGTAGAACAAAAGTTGTTCCGTATGAGGTCAGCTATCTGGTCCTGCGAGGTTGCTGGTGTTTTAAAATTAACCCTGTATTTTTTCTGAAAAATAAAAAATCATTTAAAAAAAACATGCTTTTATATAAGTCGGAGCATGAAAAGTACGGACACTGAATTGACCTATTTAAATAACGTTATTCTACGTCAATTGTCGGTACCACTCATTGCCACTCATATTAATAATTTGAGGGTGGTTTGTGTTGTTTACCCAGTAATTCTACTTTCGAAGTTCCGTCCGTGAGTCGTAACAGTCGGGAACTGCTAAAATTATGGCAGACTAGAGTCATTTGAGTACAGTGTTAATCTTAATAACTAGTTGACCGTAAATTAAATTTGCTGGTGGGAGGATACTTGTATCCGACCGGATAGCAACCACCGTACACTGGTGCTAATACCTGCCATAGTGGCCCACCTTGAATGGTTCGCGTTCCAGGGTCAGCTAGTGTATATCCGGTTCTCCCCAGGGGGCTTGCCCCCTGATCCTAACCCTTTTCCCATCCCTTTTTCCTTTCCCTCCTCCTTAGCCCTTTAGCAGGCTGGCATGATCTTGCCGACCTACGATGGACCCATTGTTTGTCGTTGGTCGGCACTGACACTGGATTGCGCTACACTTACCATCAGGTGTAGCGTAGTCACTTTGCCGAGCCAGGGTAAAAAAAATAAAAAAAAAATAATATTATTTATAACCGCGAAGTGTTTCAGTTCAAAGTGTTAAAGTATTCTCAGCATTGTAACGGGTGGTTTTTCTGTCGCCGGCTCTTTTTCCCACCTATGATTGTACTTCCGAGCCGGTAGTAGCTTCAAAGAGTGAATAAGCGATAAAGTGATAACCCTGTGTCGTTATTATTGAGACTTATCATACGCCGTACATTTTGACTACTTCAAGTGAAGAGTAAGGGTTGTAAAACCCTTCTCTCTGACGCATCTACACGCTTTTTTTACAATAAAATACATTGTTTTCTTCAAATTTATTTTCTATTTTTTAGTTAGACTTTCTATAAAAGCGTGTTTTTTAGTTTTTTTTTTAAACGCGTATTTATTTTTAATTTTTTAGTTAAAATATAAATATATTGGAGCCGGTTGGGGTTCTTCACAAATAAGACATGTATTAATGTAATGTTCAGAACACAAAGATGATGTTATGAGAAACAATTACTGACAATACAAAGTTCGGTATAAATCTCAGATACTACGATATTCCTTATAATTAGCGGAGATCCAGAGAGAATAATTTTAATTCCTAACCCGAATATCAAAAAAAGACGTGTTGCACTCGGAGACTGCCGCGGTAAAGCTATTGCATAGTATTTTTTATCAACTTATGTAATTATAATTATTTATTTATTTTATTTATGCAGTATCTTTTTTCCTTTGTTTTTAATTTTAATTTTGTACGTCAAGGTCGGAGTCAAGGTCGGGGTCAATGTCAAGGTCAAGGTCGGGGTCAAGGTCGTGGTCAAGGTCGGGGTCAAAGTCCGGTCAAAGTCTTGTGAAAGTCCGGTCCAAGCTGACTGGTCACTATGTGACGCCACCTGGGACTTCGAAATTATTGATGCTCCAGGGAGGTCAGCTAACGCTGGCTGGTCGGAGTTGGGAGTGTTAGGTTTTTTCGTTAGGGAATTTCTGTATTCGGTCTCGCCGCTCAAGGCCCGCTATAAAATCCATACAATAGCTTAAAAGCGCTATCTATCTATCAAAATCATGTTCAAAGATTCCTTTACATACCGTAGAGCGCCATCTATTAACACATAACATAAACTTTATACACAATTATTTATAATTAATCACAATTTACAATACTTTTTTATTTTTTTATATATAATATTGCATTGTCATCAGTCTTTGATAAGTATGCCAAATTTCGAATTAATCCAACGTTTTGAAGGAGGTCAAAATGACGTTCAAAGATTCCGTAATAAAAGCGTGTTAAAATAGAAAATACATTTTTAAATTTGTAGAAAAAATGTATTTTATTATAAAAAAAGCGTGGGGTGCATGGTGTCAATAGTTATAAATATTTTATTGACAAATTGACAGATAGAAGACAGAAGGATTGTCATTTCGATAATATCTTAAAAGGCACCACACACTTTTTTTTACAATATAATACATTTCTTTCTTCAAATTAATCAAAATTTATTTTCTACTTTTTGGGTGGATTTTCTATAAAAGTGTGTTTAGCGTAGCTATTATTTATTTAGCACCTGTTGACAATATGAGAATGACGATATACTTTATTATTTTGTTATATCGGTAGACAAAAGTTACGGGGGAGCGCCAGGAGGTTTTTTAAAATCAAAAATGTAGAGTCCAACTCTTCACGATGAAGATGTATTTGAGACTGAATTAAAATTAACAATAATCCTTACGTATACTCTTAACTTATTTACAAGGCGTATTCAGTTCTAGGAATTTTGATTATAACAAAGTCGCCTTACAGACAGTGGTCAGCACATTTATAGTCAACATGTTTTCATTTAGTTCCAAGAACTTTAGTCAAAACAAGAACACCTGCAAAATTCATTGGTCAGCGATAAATGATCATGTTTTCTACGGATAGAGTTATTAAAAAGCTTATTTGAATGGTCAGCAAATTTTTATCATGCCATAAACAGGTGCAGGATACATAACTCGGTATTCTGTATTTACCAAACTACGATCGAAACAAAAAGAAGGATAATATTTTCACTGAATTTTACCCTGTTAATGAAAACAATTTATATTATTTAACTATAATATAGTTATTCACTAAGGGAAAAATTCAAAGAAATAGACATAATGACAGTAACGTCACAATTTATATTCGCTAACTTGATGTATGTTCATAAGAATATAATAATAATATAGGAATCATACCTATTGGAAGGAGGGGCTTCCAATAGGTATCGATAACGAGGTCATAAAAATGATTACTAACCAGCTGATTTTTTTGTTTTTACTTACTTAATATTTATATAATTTAACAGTCATATTGTCCTACAAATAAAATAATAAAGTTTTGGGACTCATCAAATCGAAATATTCTATCCTTGCTACCTCTGTTAGCTACCAAAATAGAGAATTTTCGCATAGGGAATTGTTGGGCGTCTCATCGAAACGAAGCTACTCACGGAAAATTAGCTTGATAGTAATCAAGTGGAAAAATGGCCCAGGGAACCCGGACCATAAATAACAACATTTCCAAAAAAATTGTGATATAGTATAAACACTAGAAATAAAAATAACCTTGTAATTTATATAACTAGATTCCACAATATCGGTAACTCTTTTAAAGGGCCGTGTGTACGCTTTTACAATAAGCTTTCCAATCACATTAAGGAACGCGATATCATACGATTTAAAGCTACTAGTAAGCGAAAGTTATGTAATAAAGCATATTACAAAAATTCTGAATATTTACAAGTTGGGAAAATACAGTACAAAATACAGTACAAAAGCTTGGGAATAGCTTTTTATTATAATTGTACTAAATAATTTTAAAAAGTATTAAAATGTTCGTAAAATTTAATGATTATGCCGGATTTTGATAAGATCCGGTATATAAAAACTCACTGACAGGTACATATATGTATCGACCACTAAATATGACTACACCTTTATATTACACGGTGTATAGTATATCATTCTAACTAATAGTTGATCACCTCATAATTTACTGGCCAAGGCTTCGTGTAATTTTAATTCACTGTATCCACTGTATTTAAACTAATTAATTAATATTAATCAGTTTAATTTAAACTTCACTTTTTAATTCGGGTTTTGTTTTATTAGATTACCTTCACGATGAATGTGATGTGTCTCACTGTCACTGTCACCTCTTCACTCCTTTCCATCATCTTACTTCACAGGGCATCATATCAGCTTAGATTTTCGTGATGGAGACTACTTCGCCATAACATGCGCAGAGTCATTGACACTGGAGGATCTGTGGCTACCGCGGTTCAAGGAGGCCATTCGAGTCGCAAAAGTGACGTTTGAGAAATGCGCACTCCCAGTTAACAGATCGTACGCAGCAGTGCTCGCCGCCCTCAACGTGACCACGTTCTCAGAGCTCATGCTGTACGAACTGCCGACGGCGGTAGTGACGCGTGAACACCTCGCTGACTTGCAGCACCTGACGCGGCTAGAGCTGCATGGCGACGCGACCGCCGACGTGAGTCTCGCCCCGGGCGCGCTCTCCGCACTCAGCGCCGCGCGCGCACTGCGACACCTCACCCTGCACTCGGTCCGCACACCCGCCGGAGACTTGGCTAACGTGCCGCCCTCCCTCCATACACTCCATCAGTGGTACTTGGATCTAAAACATATTTACTTCAACTCGCCACCGAACCTCACCACTCTTGATGTGAGTGAACGTTCTTTACTTACCTTGAACGTGAGCAACGCCACCACGCTAAAAGTGTTGTCCGTAAGCTCTTCTAGCACCGTGATACCCGAGGACGCGCTGCCGCTGAAGCTGACCCACCTCATACTGACAGGTTGGAACGATACACGGCCGACACCGAAGACGCGTTGCGCGCAATACCAGTATCTTAAAATGACCGGCACCGGTAACGAGATATGGCCGGTGTCGCTGCCGGACGAGTGGGTGGCTAGTTGCGGCCAGCTGATGGAGCTGCACATGTACCACGTGCCAATAAATGGAATGCTGCCGGCTCGACTGTTGGCCCACGCGAGGACGCTAAAAAAGCTGACAATCGCGAATTGCAATCTGCACGAATTGCCGTCTGGGCTTCTTGACGATACGTCGCGCCTCACCTCACTTGACCTCTCCAAAAACAGTCTTACCACGTTACCGAGGTGAGTGTGTTACTCTATTTTATTATGACATGACATGTTTCGATTTCAGTGTGAGTTTTTGAAGCAGTTTAGATTAATGGGCAACTAACAACTATTTATCTATGCACATATTATATCTTTGTCCTACGGCCATAGACCACCAAAACAAAGAAATCACCCGACGCATAAAAATGTGTCCACACTTCCGTGACATTTCCCCGCACCGAGCGGCGCGGCGCGGCGTGGCGTGGCGCGGCGTGGCGCGGCGTGGCTGTGACACGTGCTTGTTGCTTATGTGGACAAATTTCGTAATATGCACAGTGTCATTCTGCCAAAAAACAATTAATGACAAAGCCTTATTTAAGGCATGTCAAAATGACATCTCACAGAAAAAAATTACAGAGCCTTATAGTGGATTGCCCCGTGATATTATGTCGTAACGTTTAAAACTGTCCACACTGAACAATTTGTCACAGTCACTGTTTTCGATGCGGCGAAATATGAAAACACACTTTTTATTATTAGTTGAATGAAGAAACGAGCATGTCGCTCGCCTGATGGTAAGCACCACATCTGTACATAAACAGGAGTAGGGATTCTCATCGAAATTTCTCGAAGTGGAAATTTGCGACAAATTTGCCCTTTACGAGACGAGAAAATAGTGGTTGAGAACTCGAGTAGTCGAGAAATCCCGTCTTGGTTGGCAAATGCTACTTACACGCTAGATATTTATCGTGATATTATATATCGTGTACAGCCCACTGAGATTATTTCGCCGGGTCTTCTCAGGGACAATCGCGTTTGAATCCGTGGTAGTTTTAAATAACAATTTGGAGATACACATGGTCCGTCTCAATCTCCGTTAAAATTAAATACAGTAATACCCCGGACTTACGCGATAGGTGGGACCGAGCTATAACCGTGTAAGTCGAATTCGCGTAAGTCGGGGTACAACTTTGCAGGCACATTTGAGTGACATAATTTTAGGTTATCAATAAAACACAACGTAGGTACGTAAAACAATTCAACGCGGAACACGTTCGAACCTGTTGTAAACGGACCACTAACATGGCGAAATACGAGAGCTGACGCGCTCGGCCATCAAAAAGAATAACCGCGTATCTCCGAATTCGCGTAAAACGGGGTAGCGTAAGTCGGGGTATTACTGTATAGGACTTTGTATTTCCCCAAATAATTTGGATTCAAAGACTGGACCAAAAACAAGCCCACTGAGTTTGTCTAGCTGGATCTTCTCAGGGCTGGGTCGCGCCGCGTTGAATCCTGTGGTAAAGGAAGTCCGCTTGAGTTTTTTTCGCCGGCTCTTCTTAAGATGGGTTGTTTTGGATCCGGTGGTAGTTTTAAATCACGTGCCTATGAGCCATACCGAAAAATATCTAACTATTCTTTGCATAATAAAGATATTGAATAAATAATAGACAAATTGATTTAGTGTAATTGCGAAGTCTATTTATACGTTATTTGACATTGATCTCTATACATTAGTTTCTTTTATTTTTGTACTGACTGACTGAAGCTACTATTTTAAATGCCTACATGATTAATAAACTATTTCATTTCATTTTGTTATTAATATTAGCTAAGCTACGTAATATTCAAAATAACCAAGGCTAATTAATTACTAGATGGTAAATGAATATCAAAAAGCGTTATTTTATTTTGTTTTTCCAATAGATGGTATTACTTTCTGTCTGTATACTGGAAGCTTTTAAGATGTCTTTAACTCACGCAAAATACCTCAATGTCTTAAGATCCACGTATTTAACGAATGTATGATGACCATTCTCATCTATGGTATCAAAAAATGGACGCTCACACAAGCACTTTTTTTTCTATCTGAGCACGGTAAAGTGACTACACCCCTGATGGTAAGCGCAGTGCAGTCTAAAAATCCAGCGACCACCGACATCACTCTATTAATATGTACAGCGGACTGTTTCTGCACACAACATCGCTGGAGACGCTCATCTTGTCGCAAAACCTATTGACGAGTTCAGTGGCGGGGTCGCTGTCCGCCGTCACCTCGCTGAACATATTGGACCTTCACTATAACAAGCACCTCGGCGACCTTTGCTCTGGTGGCTCCAGCTCTATCTCAGTGCCAGGTAAACTCACCCACTGCCATCATGCGACATTTCACCTGCTATTTTATTTAATTGTTTTATTTATCATGTGCAATACTCTTTTTTTTCAGAAAATTATTTTTATATTTTCAAATATCCATATATATAAAAAGGTATCACCCTCCAATGGCGAGGCCTAAGACGTAAGCCACTAGTGGTTAGGACTCCAGAGTGCGGAACCTCCTCACAATACGTACCGTGTCTAATAACACCGCCTTCTGAATCTGGCGTTTTCTCAACGACCAATTAATGCCTTTGGAGATGTTGGCCGAGGCTCTTTGGTATTAACCCATTAGCAGTAACGACTATCAGGACAATAATTGTCGAGTCTACAAGCCACATGTCAGTAACCTCGTGTGTCAGGTTTAAATATTTGGATATATTTTTTTTATCACTGACGATCGTGGATGATGCATTCAGTAGGATTCGGACCCTTCGATCGAGGACGTCTAGCTCGGTCTGAGTCCATTTGAGTATGCCAAAGGAATACACGAGCACAGGCATAACCCAACCGTTAAAAGCACAAGTTTGTTAAACTGTTAAGTACTTTTGTCAGACGGCCACAGAAATGTTCCTTCACCGATTATTTTAAGTCTGTACTCATTATACATAACGTTCATCTATGTAGAGGAAGTGAGATATGAGTTTGCTCCTTCTACGAAGACGGCATCCTAACCCTGAATCTAATAACAAAGTGCTAAGAGGATTTAGGGCCGGGCAAAACCACAAGGGACTCAATCACCCTGGAATATACTTATTAATATTATTAATATTTTATTTATCATTATTGTGTTTTTTTTTATCCAAGCACAGCAAAGTGACTGCAATACACCTGATGGTAAGCGTAGTGCAGTCCAAAAACCCAGCGACCGCCAACAAACAATGATTTCATCGGTGATCACCAGTCATGCAGGCCTGTATAAATGCTTCTTTATGGTGCTGCCACACCGTTGTTATAAAATATTTACAAACATTATTAAACATTTGTTAACAAACATATAACATATGAGTGGTAGAGCCACGCTGTAGACAGTTTTATCTACAACATGATTGGACCGGCTCAACCGGGTCATTACCACTGTCTCACAGAAAACCGACGTAAAGTAGCGGCTTGCTGCTGTGTTTCGTACGGTGAGTGAGATATCCGGAGGCCCAAATACCCCTCCCCTTCCCAATACCTAATTATCCCTTTCCTTTAAGGTCGGCAACGCGCCCATAATTCTTCTGATATTGTGGGTATACATGGGCGGTGGAGATCACTTACGATCAGATGACCCACTTGCTCGTTTGCCGATCTATGCTATAAAAAAAACATTTGATCATATTTTATCACAATGTTAGATAATGTTTTCATGTTAGGTAATGTTAGTAAACATTTCTAAACAAAATTGTTAGTTAACAAATTGTAACAAATAAAACATTTTTTAACATTTGTTTGTAAACATGTATCCAGACGCCTTAACCTTAGTGTTTGGTGCAGCCAAAAAATAAAAGCTAATCCAATGAGCAAATCTTCCATTTTCGTGTAGACACCTCGGAACGTAAATCCAAACTGCGAGCCGATGTCATGTTCTCAAATGTTATAAATGTTTGTAAACATTTTTAAACACCAGTGTGGCAGCACTATTACACTCCAAAGAGGGAAGAAGCAAATAGAGGGGCTTACGACAGGCCAGGCGGATGACAGTTTTTTTTTATCCGAGCACGGCAAAGTGACACTACACCTGATGGTAAGAGTAATGCAGTCCAAAAAACCAGCAACCACCGACAAACAATGAGTTCCAGACCAGAATCATGCCGGCCTGTATAAATGCTTCTTCCCTCTTCAGAGAGGGAAGAAGCAATTCAAGGGCCTTGCGACAGGACAAGCGGATGACCGATGGAGACACAATAATACAAGGATATACCCTTGTACCCGCTCCAACCAACAATCAAGTCATGTCGCAAGCCCCTCGGGAGAACCGGATATACACTGGCTGACCCTGGAACGTGACCCACACAAAGTGGGTCACTATAGCAGGTTTTAACACCAGTGTACGATGGTCGCTATCCGGTCGGATACGAATATCCTCCCACCAGCAGTTGCAGACACAAGGATACAACCCGCTCCAACCAACCATCAAGTCCTGTCGCAAGCTCCTCGAGAGAACCAAATATACTATGGCTGATCCTAGAACGCGATCTTCACTAGGTGTATAAATTAGTTTGAAAATGATCATGTTATTTGTGTTCCTCCTATTATTTAAAGTCATCTCTCATTAAATTTCTAAGAGTATATTAATTGATGAATTGCAGCGGGTACGTCGCCGCTGAAATCGCTGAAGTCGCTGCGCCACCTGTACCTGAGCAACACCCGTGTGACTCGCATTTGTCGCGACTGGCGTGACAATCTGATCAACCTTATAAAACTTGATTTGAAAAACACTAACATCACCGTCCTCAATGTACGTAGTCGAGTTCTGGTTCGTTCGGCTGCTGTCTGCATAGGTATATCTAATTGATTGTGTGAATGTATCGACAGTTGCTCGACCTGCAATTCCGGCGCGCCAAGTCAAATACCCTCGCCATGGTATTTCTGAAGGGAAACGAATTCAAGTTGCGGTACTATCGCGACGAATACCTCACCGCATTCAAGGATCAGGGTGGCACTAAGGTGAGGCTCCGCCATATCTTTTAAAACAGGGACAGTTCAAGTTGTCACTAAACTGCTTCTGTACTATTCGAATATACAGAAATGTCTATACTTTTACGTGTCTATACACGTACTGCCAACCTAGTATAGACTAAACATTGTTGCCGAAAGTATCGTTAAGCACCGGCCCGTGTGAGACGTTCATAAATTACGCATGCATTCATATTTATGTGTCTATGCTGGTACGTATCTGCTGCGTACAAGGCCTATAGAATGGACGGTTAATCTGTTTTCTCCAATATTAACTATCTGGTGGTGGGCAGAATGAAGATATAAGAGTGCATAACATACTTAACACACACTCATGCTGTAGAAATAATTGTACACCGTAACTCTAACACTGTTGAAATGTGTAATAACGCGAAGGATCTTCGATCAATTGAGATGTTTCGTTTTGAGCCAACTCATATACGGTATACAAAAAAAATGAAAAATTGACACGGACTTCGGAAAAATACAATTGAGTTTATTTAACAACAAATTAAAATGTTTATTGGGTACAATATTACGAATAACGACATAATTTTAGTGCTTTGCGACAGTCATAACTGTTAATGTTTTTATGCAAGAGAAGAGTACCTATGTGGCATGTCTGAAGATGATCATAATTTTTTCATTCTTTCTTTCTGATGGGCATATCGCGCTCAAACTGTAAGGGCGGAATAGTATCAGATACGATTATTTCACCTTTTAATTTGATCTTTATTTATCTATATATATAAAAATGAATCGCTGTGCGTGTGTCTCGCCAAAACTCGAGACTGGCTGTACCGATTTGGCTAATTCTGATCTTGAAATATTTGTGAAAGTTCAGGGAAGGTTTACCCGGTGAGAAAAAATGAGTAACATAAATAATAAGTAAAGGAAAACACTAAAAACGACAACTTAATTTTCCAGTACAAACTGTTCCTGGGTATGATAATAAGTAGAGGAAAACACTTAAAACGACAACTTAATTTTCCAGTACAAACTGTTCCTGGGTATAAAACACTTGATGTCTTTTTGATGACGGGACGGCAAGGGACGGGACGGGACGGGACGGGACGGGAAGGGAAAGGGCCGGGACGGGACGGGAAAGGGCCGGGACGGGACGGGAAAGGGCCGGGACGGGACGGGACGGTACGCGACGGTACGCGACGGTACGCGACGGGACGCGACGGTACGGGACGGGACAGGGACAGGGACAGGGACGGGGACGGGGACGGGGACGGGGACGGGGACGGGGACGGGGACGGGGACGGGGACGGGGACGGGGACGGGGACGGGGACGGGGACGGGGACGGGGACGGGGACGGGGACGGGGACGGGGACGGGGACGGGGACGGGGACGGGGACGGGAAAGGGACGGGACGGGACGGGACGGTACGCGACGGTACGCGACGGTACGCGACGGGACGCGACGGTACGGGACGGGACAGGGACAGGGACGGGGACGGGGACGGGGACACGGACAGGACACGGACAGGGACAGGACAGGCCAGGACACGGACACGGGGACGGGGACAGGACACGGACACGGACAGGACACGGACAGGACACGGACAGGACACGGACAGGACACGGACAGGACACGGACAGGACACGGACAGGACACGGACAGGACACGGACAGGACACGGACAGGACACGGACAGGACACGGACAGGACACGGACGGGACACGGACGGGACACGGACGGGACACGGACGGGACACGGACGGGACACGGACGGGACACGGACGGGACACGGACGGGACACGGACGGGACACGGACGGGACACGGACGGGACACGGACGGGACACGGACGGGACACGGACGGGACACGGACGGGACACGGACGGGACACGGACGGGACACGGACGGGACACGGACGGGACACGGACGGGACACGGACGGGACACGGACGGGACACGGACGGGACACGGACGGGACACGGACGGGACACGGACGGGACACGGACGGGACACGGACGGGACACGGACGGGACACGGACGGGACACGGACGGGACACGGACGGGACACGGACGGGACACGGACGGGACACGGACGGGACACGGACGGGACACGGACGGGACACGGACGGGACACGGACGGGACACGGACGGGACACGGACGGGACACGGACGGGACACGGACGGGACACGGACGGGACACGGACGGGACACGGACGGGACACGGACGGGACACGGACGGGACACGGACGGGACACGGACGGGACACGGACGGGACACGGACGGGACACGGACGGGACACGGACGGGACAAGGACGGGACAAGGACGGGACAAGGACGGGACACGGACGGGACACGGACGGGACACGGACGGGACACGGACGGGACACGGACGGGACACGGACGGGACACGGACGGGACACGGACGGGACACGGACGGGACACGGACGGGACACGGACGGGACACGGACGGGACACGGACGGGACACGGACGGGACACGGACGGGACACGGACGGGACACGGACGGGACACGGACGGGACACGGACGGGACACGGACGGGACACGGACGGGACACGGACGGGACACGGACAGGACACGGACAGGACACGGACAGGGACAGGGATAGGGACCGGACTGTCCCACCGGGAGGAGATGGAAGATGATTAAATGTGCGACGGGCTATCTCACGTGCAATGGTGCAGTACCTCACTTAATTGCATTTAATGTAAATGAAACATTTGTATTAAGTTTTGACCACATTTTACACAAATATATGTAGGTGATACGAAGTTCACCGGGTCATCTAGTTCTTTATAAATACTTAATCACGATAAAATATTACTAGTAACCTAACCATCAACAGTTGTTAGGTATCGTTATTAAGACATGTTAATTTTAAACATCTCTTTTGTGCGGTTTGGTTTGTTTCTATTTACTGTTACAGGTCTCTGATATGCAATAAATGTAGGTACATAGATATCCCCGTTTTGTCTAACTCTATCTAACTGTAGCAATCGAAGAAATAAATGTAATGAATTATGTAAGAATAACCAACTCTCGATTTTAGGCAACGGTGAGGGTCGAGGGTTCGTTGATATTGGACTGCAATGCATACTGGACCGTGATGGAGTTCAAGCGATCTAAAAGTACAACCAATATCAAACTACCGACATTTGAAAAGTTAAAACTCGACAAGATCGACGTGGATACCCTCACTTGCGACGCGAGCAAGCATTGCAGCCCGCTGGCGCTGCCGAGGAACTGTTCCTGCGGCGTGCGCGACGACCTCGAGCACGGCTCCGTCGTGATCGCGGAGTGCGCAGGCGCCGGACTCACCTCGCTGCCGCGCCTGCCCGCCGCCGAGCACAAGTGGCGTCTGCACCTCGCCTACAACAACATAACGAACATCACTGCGGACCAGGTGTCCCATATCGCGAATGTCGTGGTAAGGCTGTCTGTCTCGAGGCTCAACTACCTCACTGCATACGCCACATGACATGCTCATAGTCTTTTTCATTCCAGGAACTCGACCTGAGAAACAACTTAATAAAGAGCGTCGATGGAGATATCGCGGCGAAGCTGGCGTCCGTCCCGCTGTGGCTCGGCGGAAATCAGCTCGAGTGCGGCTGTGAGTCTTTTGGAATGCTGATGGCGCTGGTTGGCATCGTCTCTCACCTTCAGGATAAGGTGAACGTGATATGTGTGAACGGTACACCACTGGCCGACGCGCCGCTAAAGCAATGCGACACGCTGACAAGTGCGCTGGCAGTCGTGCTGATAGTGCTGCTGGCTATTACCGTCGCCGTGAGGGTGATGCTGGCGTATAGTGTAGGTACTGCAGCGAAAACGTTCCTGTTGTGGCTGTGGTGGTTACCGCGGCGACTCGAGTCAACAGACAATGAACGCCGATTGGACGCATTCGTATCGTGAGCGCAAAAGGACAAGAATCTCGTGCTGGTACCGGCGGCGCGGCTCGGGAGCCATACTGACTGTGCCCGCACCACCACGCTGCCATTCGTTTATTAAAAGGCTGTTAAGTGAATAAACCTAATTTTGAGTAATGTTCAAATAGGTAATGTCCTTAAAACTTCTTCTGTATCAACGTCTGAAAGCTGAGCACGAAATTGATTTTAAAATTTGTAAAGAGACCCTAGGCAGAATACTGGAGACCGGTGCAGTAACGTGTAAATTTTTGAGTTATTGTAAGGATATAGCATGTAAAGTGTTGTCGCGAAATAAATAGCCGGGGCAACTATACAGCTTAATATAAGATTAAGAGAATTTAGTTGCCAAGGAAAGTGTGTTTTAGAGAAGGAGACATGCTATATCCTAATAATTGTGTAAAATCTGTGACCAGTAATAAGTATGCATCGTGTATAAACTTCTTTTTAATAAATTGTATTTTTTGGCATACTTATCGTGATATTTTATTCTGTTTTACTGTGTAGTTGTCGGACGAATGATTTTTCAGGACAGTACAGAGACATTGACGAGCACAATATGTGTGATTGTTTTACATAGTTGTATGTTTTTATTGTTTACATTTTAGTTTTAATTTTATATGTCTCTGTACTTTTATTACTGTAATAATACAGACAAGCACTGTAATGTGTGCATTTTTATCTATATATATTTATATATCCTTTTTACATTGCATTATTACGGGGTTTTTGTATAAAAAGATGTTGAGAATTTTTCTAGCTGGGTAACATCTCCGAAAAATAATATCAGAGGGACGAGAGTGGGGCATAGAGCCCCACAAAAAAAAAAAAAAAAAAAAAATTGACCTTAAAACTCTATGGTTTATTAAACTCTATGGTTGTTATTAACATTTATTTATTATTATTTATTTATATTATTAAGAGTAAATAAAATAAAAAGCATTAATGTCCCTAAAAATTAATGATAAATCATTATTTGTTATGGACATTATTTGCCACCCTTTTTACTAATACATTAAAAATTAGGTGTATTCGCTTAACGGCCTTTTAGTAAACGGACGGTGGCACGGCTGAGCTCCGAGCGAGTGTATCCCCTCGCTGTGTGCTCGCGGCGCGTCGGTGCATGCGGATTTGGGCTGGCTGTGCACCGAGTTCCCCGATGCAACTACGGCCTCTCTGCGGGACAGGACGTGGTCTTGCTGCTAGAGGAGCTGAACACGTACATGTTCAACAACACCAACGTGCGCTAGGTCGATGGAGAATTTAATACAGGCACTGTTTCCGCTGCGCCCGCGTTTTTTTAAAATATTAATAAAAACATATCCTTGACCATATTTTTTTAGGCAATCCTAATGGTATCTGTTCAGCAACACATTTTATACTCTAAAATATATTTTTCATTCGGTAAACAGATGGGTGAAGTTCGATGTTACCCGGGATCTTAGACCAATACGGGAAAGCATTAAACAACTATCCATTACCAAATAGTCATTGCTCAAATCTTGTTACAAAAAAAGAAGACATAAACAACACTTAATTCATCTCATGCCTCAGCTCAATGTTGTCGTAATTATTCCGAGCCTGGTCTCAAAATGAATATTACCAATTATTATAATTCCCTAGAATTTGTCACGATAATCATCCGATACACGTTGCACAGCGCGTTAGAGGTACGCTGTTTTGTTTACCGCACGAATGGGCCGGCCCGACCGGGTCGTCATCACTGTCTCACAGACACGACGTAAAGTAGCGACATTCTGCTGCGTTTCGTACGGTGAGTGAGATATCCGACGGCCCAAATCCCTATCCCCGTACCCATCCCTATCTAATAAATATCTCTTTCCTTTAAGGTCAGCAACGCGCCCGCGATTCTTCTTGTAATGTGGGTGTATGTATGTTGGAGATCTATCATCATTATACAAGTAACCCCGAAAAACATGGTACGAGCGTCAAACCCCCGCCGACTCGGTCTCCGCCTCGGTAGTACGTTTCACTCCCCGCTACTCGTTAGGCTATCTTAAGTTTTAGGACATTATCAGATCAATGAATCCAAGGCAAAGTAACATATGAACTTATCGCGTTCTATGTATAATTTCAATAAAAGCAAAGTTTTTTTTTATACCATAGGCCGGGCCGGCAAACGAGCAATAGGTCACCTGATGGTAAGTGATCTCCACCGCCCATGTACGCCCACATTACCAGAAGAATCACAGGCGCGTTACCGACCTTAAAGGAAAGGGATAATTAGGGACTGGGACAGGGAGGGGGATTTAGGCCTCCGGATATCTCACTCACCGTACGAAACGCAGCAGCAAGCCGCTACTTTACGACGGTTTTCTGTGAGACAGTGGTAACGACCCAGTCGAGCCGGCCCATTCATGCTGTAGACAAAACTATCTACAGCATGGCTCTATCACTCGAAAATTACACAAATATAATATAACAATAATAATTGAATGATCAAACGAACTTACCTGAAGTGAAGTTCGATCCTAAATTGTTCTGTCTTCGTCTTCCGAGATTTGTGTTATGTTACTTACTCGTAGTAGGCTCGGGCCACGGCTCGATCCACTCGCACGTTTAGCACCCCAGGTGGAAAACAAAAAATAAAAAAATGACAGGCTACCCACGCGGCGGTAATAACCTCATTCTTGTTTAGAGAGATATGGTCATCAATTAAATAACGAGGATACAACATTGAGCCTGGGGGAGAAAAAAATTCTTCAGACTAGGGTTGGGAGGGACATTAAATCTCTTCGACGAAGACAGAACAATTTAGGATCGAACTTCACTTCAGGTAAGTTCGTTTGATCATTCAATTGTTCTGTCTTCGTCTTCCGAGATTTGTGTTATGTTTAGAGCATTCTCAATGTTGTATAAATAAGTAAAACATATAGAATAAGTTATGATTCAATATCTTAATTAGTTAGGTAGATTATTTACTATAGTTCAACTCAAAATTACGTTGCTTTTGAGTACGCATTCAAATTATTAGCTACTAGCTAATTTAACTTTGCTTATATGGGAAAAAATAAGGCATTTGCGAAATTTGAATCATGTTTTCGAATTGGACTTTTATAATAGGTCTTAAATACAGTGGACTGATCCGTCCACCCAGCAGTCCGTTTAATAACCTCGACACTGACGCGGATGCTAGCTTATTGTGCAGCCGCTACTAGCGCAGAGAGTTTGTTATCCATCGACCAATCATTTGCGACAATACCGCATGAAAAAGATTATACAAAATTTAAAATTAAATAAGTTTGTATATCGGACCACCGTTTAGAGTCAGTCTTACTCTTATAAAATAACAACGTCTCTGTAAACGCAGGAATGTTGTCTGAAAAAAAGTTATTCCAGTTTAAGTGGCGATTTGCCTATAGCGGACGTTTTCAGTAAACGGTGCAGTAAACTATTTAGTAATCAGTGATTATGATATTGATTCTATCGTTGTAAACTTTAATATTTATGTTCCTAATAAAAGAAAAAAGGTTTGACATCTTTGTTCAGTGGGCAAAAACAACAATTCAATCAGTTTTATACTAATTTCTTCTAAAGTCAAATATCCGTTAGGATACCAGGCAGCCAATCTAACACGATATTTGGGTTCATGTACTGTGGTACACTGGAAATAACTATTAAAATTTGAAATAAAATAAATAAAATAAAATCCCTTGAAAAAATCTTTGTTGTCGTTCATTTTCTACTACCTTATATATAGAAATAAAAGGCAAAACAGAACGATTGGTATTCAAGACATCCTGATAAAAAAAAAAAAATGATACATTAGATATGGATATTTCCATAAAATCGAGATTATTTCACCATAGCTGTGTATTTTTGTGATGTAGGTACTATTTGACAAAGATGACATCATTACATCCAAGGTTGCAGGACAGACTTGTAGTCTGGTGAACGCTTCCCGGATAATATGCTGGAAGTCTCTGAAATTAAATATTGATCCGAGGGAAGTATAATTGTATTGCCAATACATGGGATTTAAAAACAGAACCATGGCTGTGATGGCCAGCTTGGTACCAAAACTATGGTAGTAGTTTTAGGTTTAATATATTTATTTCTCACAAAAGAATAATATTCACTTACACGAGAAACATATTTAACTAAGTAAATTTACCTACATAGACGTTGAATACTTAAAATATTTATAAATTGAGGGTACTAGGAGGGTAGTTGTTTTATCAAGAGTTATTTATTATAGTTAAAATCTTCAAAACAAGCGCAAAATGCGGAAATGCGTAATGTGAAAGCATCGAAGTTTTAGTATATAAGGGTTCCTTTTCCATGAAATAAATATACTTGAACCATTTTGACTTTTATCGCAAAGCAAAAAAATCTATTTCTTGCATGCCAGAAGTACGTATATATACATACATATACAGGGTTAATTTTAAAACACCAGCAACCTCGCAGGACCAGATAGCTGACCCCATACGGAACAACTTTTGTTCTACGAGTTTGTATATAACTCAATATATTTAAAAAAAAAATATTTTACAAGTTTTTGTTGTGTCGTATTTTTCTTCGTAGCGTTCGGCGTGCGCGCGCGACTCAAAGGCGCCGCTCAGCTGGCTCGGGCGATGACCTTCAACGCTAGCCCGGTTCCCCACGCTTCGCGTGTTTGCTTACGTAATCTGCGATGCGTGTAGGTAACATTCAAGACGGAAATTAAATGAATACTTATTTTTGTATGAAAATAAAATCTAACAAATTATCAAAAGTCGTAGAACAAAAGTAGTAGCTTATAACCTTAGGTATCTACCCCTGCGAGGTTGCTGGTGTTTTAAAAATAACCCTGTATATAATGCGTTAATGCGTTCTGGTGCAATCCCATTGAATATCAATATCTCTAGACTCATATCTGCCTTCACGTTCAGAGATGATTTAATATACAAAGCGAATAGAATTATATGGCGTTTTACCCACCAGTCCAGATTTTTCGAGTTATGTCATTGAAATGTAGGAATTCAACATCACTTTTTCTGTTTATACTCGTACTAAGCAATACCTGTCATATTATTTATTCGCGTTAGAATTTGACATGGGCTCAATTTACTAGAAGATGACTTTAATTCGAAGAATGCTGCTACGAGTTCTAACAATACGTAAAAAAGCGTAGGGAAAGAAATAAGGAAATGTATTTATACTTTCAAATACTACACGACTAAGACCCGTTTAAATAAATATTATAATTTCTAAGAATTTTATGTGAAGACGTGTTCGTAATGACTTTACGGAACCAACTATTTTTTCTCTACGATACAGGGTTCCTCAGAACCGAAGTCTGCATAATAATATATTTCGAGTCCGAAATCCTTCGATTTATTCGGATTCATAGACACACACACAGCCTCCGTTTCGTTGTGAACGAATAGCCGGCTGTGAAGCGAGAGGCCGCGGGCTTGATTCCCACACTGAGACAAATGTTTGTGTGATCCACATATTTGTTTCGGGTCTGGATATTGTGGGACCACAAGTCCCTCGCAATTCCCACAGTAGTACCCACGATACAGGTTAACCTAGTGTGGGGTCAGGACTATGTGTGTGACTGTTGGGTGTATTTATTTATTTATTTATAAATATTAAAATAGACATTTTCCATCAAAACATAAGTTCACGTAAATCATTCGGGATATAGTCATCATAGTCTAATAACACAAAATGTGTGTGTAACCCACTATAGACAACAGCAGGACAAGCTACTGTGAGAATTCTGATATTATAACGACCGAAACTACGAATGAAAAGAATGAATGTATTAAGCATTTGTTTTGTACGTTATAGATTTATTTCTTTCTTCTTCTTTCTATTTCTTTTTGGTATGATAGTACCAATTCTTATGTCCATTAACATAAAAATAAAACCAAAAAAATTTAAGATTTTTCTAAGATCTAGAATACTCATAGATTAAAACGAAACCTAGTAAAAAAGGTTATGTATTACTCACGACTTTCGTCGAATTCATCATATTCATTTCCAAAGAATGGCAGCTGTCATAGGAATAAAATACAGATTTGAACTCTTGAGACTGTAAAGAGGATGCGACAGATTTCATACATTTAGTGAATTTTTACTGTTAAGGGTAAAAGTAAAAAAGAATTAAACCAAAAAAAAAAATTTGTATAAAATAGAATCAAAATAAAACCTAAAATGTTTTATATGTGTTTTATATGCTTGTCGAGGATGGGTACTAAAAAAAGTAGACCTTTTTAGACCTCAAAAGGTCTAATTTCATCATATAAGTATTCGGTGAGATCAGTTTTACCGTCATTCTCTAACTGTTCATTCTAAAATTCATCATCAGATTATCATCATTCATTTATCAGACCTTTAAGGGAAGTATTAAGAGATGTAACTACATAATAATATTATGAGTTTCTAAAGGCACTTTATAAAAAAGGAGTTTATACTCAGAAACGTTATTTAAAACGTTTATATATTAAGTAGGATCCATTGATGCCTCAACAAAATATTTGAGGCGACCTACATGTACCTGAAGTTTCACGGTGGTGGTGCACGGTTTTTCCCGCCCTAATAAAAATGGCGAATGGCACGGGTACTGATACAGGGGCGGCGCCTTTTTCTCGTCGGTTCGGTAAGCTTGCCGTGACGGTCGCTGTTGGTAGCAGGATGTTGAGCCCATAGAGTTTAAATTACTCGAACTAGCCGTAGTTGCAGATTGTATCAGCTTGTTTTGTAACTATATTGATGTTAAAACAGAGCCCCTAGTTTCAGTCTCCGAAAAAAAAAGAGAAACCGCCAAAAAGTATGCCATTAGGCTTTGTACTTCGGGTGTATAACATTGGTTTACACAGCATTGTGAAGCCACAACCAAGGTGGCTTTGTTTTTACCAACTCACCCCCACGCGTTACTTTCCGCTTTAAATATCTCTAAAGCTTGCAAAAAAGCTCAAGATCGGCCTAAGAAAGCACGACGACCTCTACTGGTCGTTGTCCTTGGCACTCCACAAGCAGGCCAGTTTGTATTTTACCAGGAGCATGATGTGATGCATCGCAGCCGGCAGAAATAGCAGCGGCGAACCCCGCGCTGGCACTGTTTCTAGCTCAGGTGTCGGCGAAGACGACGGGATCTGGCGTGATCTGGACTGATATCTCAGGATTAACGGCGTCCTTGCTGTGAATTCAGCGGAGGACATGCCGACAAAAGTCGAGTCCTGCTCATCTTTAATAATTCATATAAATGTCGGTTAATGTGTCGCATTTTTTTTATTTATTTATTTAAACTTTATTGCACACAAGGAGTACAGGACTACGTTGAGAAGTACAATTGGCGGCCTTATCGCACAGGGCAATGTCTTACAGGCAACCATGGGAGGGAGATGAAAGAAGGAGAAATTAACTCACAACGAAATAGCTATAGGTCAATATCACGTATTGACTCGAAGCAAACAAAATAGCTATTGGTCAATATCACGTATTGACTCGAAGCAAACAAAATTTCTATAGCCTAACATCGCATGTTAGATCTGAGAGAATTATTTTTAAATTATATTTAAAATATAAACTCGTAATAAAAATAGTTTTTTCTCCTATTGTTGGTACGTACCATTAACCGATGTCATTGACCTTCGAATACATATGAGTTTTTCTTCTTACTTTTGAGTTTCCTTCTTAATTTCCCTTCCGTGTTGCTTTTTCGCTTATGGCATAGTCACAAACTTTCACTTTTGTGGATTTTTTGTATTTAATTTAACACTACGTGCGGTGATGCGCGCGCCACACGAACGAATGAGGTTATTACCGCCGCGTGGGTAGCCTGTCATTTTTTTATTTTTTGTTTTCCACCTGGGGTGCTAAACGTGCGAGTGGATCGAGCCGTGGCCCGAGCCTACTACGAGTAAGTAACATAACACAAATCTTGGAAGACGAAGACAGAACAATTATAATTAATTATACAGTTGGTCAATGATCGGGTAAAACCAATGACGAAACAATCTATAATGTCGCACGGAACTGCGCAACGTAGGTTATAACTGTAGTGGCATATAATATCATTTAAACGTACGTATATCGATGTGTTGACGATCAGCGACCGTACAGTCTCGGTACAGTGTACAGAGCGCACTGTGTGGTGCGAGCGCCAAGTGAAACAACATCGCTTTTTAATAACACAACACCGGCTTAAAGGAACAGTGGTTTGTTATTGCGTATGGTGAGTGGGAATTCCGGCTCAAATCCCTATCTCATTCTCAAACCCCAATTCTTCTGATTGAGAGGATTCCCAAATTAGAAGAATCATGGGTGCGTTGCCGTCCCGGTGCCGATGGTATGGGAAATCTCAATGAACGCACAAAAGAGTTGCTTGAGTCTGTGAAACTGTGGTCCCGAGTACCACCACGCTCAATGGTTATGGTGGTTATGGTTATGGGCTCCTTTTCCCGCACTTAGCCTGTAAAAATGTCAGTCCATTGTGCGTGATATTAATGCCGGCTATATAACAAGCCAGCCTAACTCCGACCAGAAGCGCAGGATCTTCCTGGTTTCTCCACAGGCTTCTCGGAGTGACCCCGGTGAGTCGAGGATTTCTGCCCGTTGTGCACCTACACCTTCACATTCCAGGATGACATGGGCAGCTGTTTCATCGACCAACAGACATCCCCTACATAGGGGGCTGTCAGTCATACCTAGAACATATAAATGTTTGTTTAGCGGGCAATGTCCACTGATGGTACCTACGACTATGCGTAGGGATGCCCTGTCCAAAGATAAGAGGCGATTAGTCAGACGAAAATCTGGGTGTGGCACGGCTTCCAGGGATTGTCTGCATGTACTAATATTCGCCCATTGATCTGCGTGTTGTTTTTACGTTCTGTGACGCAGCTATTTCCTCAGCTGGTTAAAGGGCAGTGGCAATATTGGGTTGGGACCCATCAATGCCTGGTCTGACCCTCTTTTAGCCAGCTCATCAGCTGCGTCGTTTCCTAGAGAGCCACTGTGCCCATTTATCCACTGTAGGGTAACTGAGTTTACTTTTCCTATACCCTCCAGTGCCTGGTGGCACTCTAGTATAAGCTCTGACTGGATAGATTTGCTGTCTAGGGCTCGCAATACCGCAGCGCTCTCGGATACAATTCGTATTTTATAGCCTGTAAGGCCCCGTTTTTCCACTGCTTTGGCAGCCTGTGTGATGGCGACACATTCACATTGATAGATGGAACTGTATTCGCCCAAGGCCATTGATATCCTGATGTTCAGTTCTGGTGAAAACTCTCCTGCTCCCGATCCTGTCCTTATCTTTGAGCCATCGGTGTATATGCGCAGTTCGTGTATGTCTGACCAGTCACGTTGTTCTTCGATCAGCTGGACAGTGTAGCCTGTCGTTGGGAGCAGCCATCAACGGTTGGTAGTTGATGGCTTCTTTTAAGATTTCGGCATGGGCACCATTAGCTATACCCCAGAGCTTTAGCGTCTTTAGTCTTATTGCTGCTGAGGCCGCCTCTTGGATAAAAAGATCCAAGGGCAGTAGGCCCAGCAGGACCTTCAAAGCTGCTGTGGGTGTGATTTTCATGCAGCCCGTTATAGCAGTGCTTACCACCACGCTCAAATCAAAACATGTTTTAGAGAAAACAGCGTGTCGTACTATAAAATAGATTTATCCTACTAATATTATAGACGCGAATGAATTTTAATGGATGGAACGAAACTGAATGGATTTTAATGATACTTTACAATAATATAGCTTATACATCAGAATAAGACATAGGCTACTATGTTTTTCAAAAATCAACCCCTGAAGGGTTTAAAAAAGGGATGAAAGTTTGTATGAAAAATCTAAACCGCTGAATCGATTTCAATTAATTTTGGCACAAATATAGTTGACGACAAAAAAAAGTGGGTTAAACATGGCGTATTTTTTTCTTTAAATTTCAAATCCTAAAATGCCGAAATAGGGGATGAAAGTTTGAATTAAAGCTTTTTCATAGCGAAACGAAGTTCGCGGGCACAGCTAGTTTTATTATATACTTTTGCTCGTTGCTTCGACCCATAAACTATCCTTATGATACCGTGCGAACGATGCAGACGTAAACAAGTACTTGGAGCTGCTACAGCTGGTGCAGCTGGGGACAATTTGAATGTCCTTTAATAATCCTACTAATATTATAAACGCGAAAGTTTGTAAGTATGGATGGATGGATGTATGTTTGTTACTCTTTCACGTAAAAACTACTGAATGGATTTTAATGAAACTTTACAATAATATAGCTTATACATCAGAATAAGACATAAGCTACTTTTTGTCCCGGAAAAGCATATCACGCGGGCGGAGCCACGACCAAAAGCTAGTTGTTTATAATTTAATCCTATCCTCCATCCCCTGTCCTTATCAGAGCCACGCGTGCTGGCTTGCAGAACCACACCCTCAATGGTCTCCTACATCTCAGCTCTAAATAAGAACCGCAAAATCTTACTGCTGACAGGCATTAAGCTGTGGAACAGTTTGCCAGCACACACCACCAACCACCACCGACAAACAATAAGTTTATCGGTGGTCACCAGAATCATGCCGGCCCATATAAATGCGAGCCTATCGCCATACCGGGCAGAATTACAGACTCCGCGCTGATACTGAGCATTTCGTGATAAAAAACATTCAAAATCACTTTACCCGACCGGGGATCGAACTCAACACCTCAGTTCAGCAGTTGTACCGCGTACGCAATACAACTGCGCCACCGAGGCAAACCTATGTATGTTGTGAATATGACCTCTATCGGTCAAGTTGTTCAATAGTTAAAGTAATATCGAACAATACCGCGGTCCAGCCACAAAATAAATGTGTGAAGTATAACTGTGAAGCTAACGCAATAACGAGGAAAAACACACTTCAGATACGTTCAATAAACAAAAACAACAAACTTAACTTTTTAGTGAATTTAAAAGTATAATATCAACTTCGCAATGTATAAAACAGATTTATAGCTATCCCTCGTGCACGTGCATGCGCGCGCATCTAGTAGTATATTTCGGGAACACCCAAATACTCCGAATTAAAATTTATGGGATGAATGATAAATCGGAGTTGTTGTATTAGGAATTTTGAACCATTCGGAATTATGAAAATCGGTATTTTTAAATTCGTATTTGCGACTGTTGGAATAAAGTTTGTCGTATTACTCAAAATAAAAATCAAAATCGGTTAATTACGCACAAAAACGAAAAGAAAATATATTTTTTTGGTATAAAGTTTGCTTTTGTGATAGTTGTAGTAATAATACTCATGTTTGAATTTTTTGTAAACTTTAATACATTCATTTTTTTTTTATTTCATTCATACCGCGCGATCAGATTGGGGTTTTTACGTTTACATAGTGCCGCTAGATGGCACTCGAGTGATAAACAACGATCAGGTGATTTGTACAAGTCTAGAAAAACTTAAAATTTCGTTGCGAAAGTGAAAATATGATGCTGGTGCATTTAACATTAAACATAATAACATTGTTTATATAATAAATTTACCATATGGTCAATTAATTAAAATTTGCGATGTAAAATACGAACTAAAGATATCTCGCGTTCTCTGTGAAGTCTACAAAGCATATTTTGACTATCCGATTCGGCATCAAGACAAGCCATGGGCTCCACATGTTGCTTGTAGTTATTGATAGACTAGTTATGGCTATAGTTATGGCTTGTAGACATTATGAGCTTTGAACAAAGTTATCAAGGCCAATACAATGACAAGATGATGGAAGACTATATTTGGGGTTTATAGAGAGAAAGTACCTATGAACATAAAATAAAAAGTAAAAGCGTGCACTTTTAAATTATTTTCCACTTTTTTCTAAGTTATTTTGATAGTAAAACTTAATATAAATAATAAACATATTTATTTGAAAGGTTTCATCTTCAATAAAAAATTTAAACCACCGATTTTAATAAATATCGTTAAATCGGCCTCCTAAATACAAAAGCAAACTTTTTCATGTCATATATATTATTTTCGTCTAATTACGACCTAAAATATCGAAATATTATGCTTTGAAGGCAAGGTCAAATTTTGTGTTGACCCGTGTAATTCATGTAACCGTCTCAAAGTGCTAGTTATTTTAGTTCATTTATTTATGAACATGGGATAACAAACAGTAACACAATTTGTTTTAATAAGTACGTGATATAAAAACAATTTATAAATGTGTAATCGGCAATGTTATCCTCATATTGTTTTTCAAAAGCTAAACTGGGTGATAACTGAAATGGTTGCGAACAGTTAGCCAACTGAGAATGTAATAATAAATCTATAGTTTACTGTGGTGTGTTTTCCAGGACATTTTATTGCTTCTTTAAATTTACTTGAATTATTAACATGAATATCCACATCTAAGATTTGTTTTTTTTTTTTTTTTTTATGGCATAAGCCGGCAAACGAGCAAGTGGGTCACCTGATGGTAAGTGATCTCCACCACCCATGTACGCCCACAATATCAGAATCATGGGCGCGTTGCCGACCTTAAAGGAAAGGGATAATTTGGGATTGGGAAGGGGAGGGGATTTGGGCTTCCGGATATCTCACTCACCGTACGAAACGCAGCAGCAAGCCGCTACTTTACGTCGGTTTTCTGTGAGACAGTGGTAACGACCCGATCGAGCCAGCCTATTCATGCTGTAGACAAAACAGTCTACAGCGTGGCTCTACCACTCAAAAATTTTATTTAGTTTATTATAAATGTTGCACAATTTATGGTTGCAAGTTTGTACGGGATGACCCGTTAGCAAACAACTGACCTGCGTGAACCTTCCTTCGGTGTAACAGGTCTAGGAATAACATAGAACTTTTTATTTTTTAAATCCAAGCTATCATGTCCGAAAAACATCAGACGGTTGGTGGATAGCTACTTCAAGAGCCGAAGAGTGAAGGTTCGCTACGCTGGAGTAGAACACATGAGAACGACCACCAAGGGATGTGTCCAAGGGTCTATTGGTGGTCCTATCATGTGGAACTTGCTCCTCGACCCACTATTGAAGGAGCTCGACAAGCGGGGCGATTACTGCCAGGCCTTCGCCGATGACGTTGTTTTGGTGTTTCACGGGGATGAGACATCAAAAATACAGAAACAGGCCAACGATGCCTTAGCGTATGTGATCGCACACCCAGCTGATCGCAGAGCGTTGCAATTCGAATGCGTGGTGAACGATGCGGAACTGATCCTCAAGGCTGCCAACACCGTTAAGGTATTCACAGATGGCAGCAAAATTGGTGGCCGAGTCGGAGCGTCGGTGTCCTTATGGGATGGCGATGCCGAGACGAAAGCCACCAAAATGCGACTGGAATCGTTCTGCACCGTTTACCAGGCAGAGCTGCTGGCTCTGCAGAAAGCGGTGCAAATGGCCTTACAGGGCAACCGCAGCCAATATAGCATCTTCTGCGATTCGAGGGCCGCGCTCGAGTCCGTCGTGAGCGGAGACTCCCTCCACCCCATCGCTTTTGACGTCAACAATTTGTTGAGTAAGACCGGTCAGTGCGGAAAAACCGTTAACCTCTTTTGGGTTAAGGCGCACGTGGGAGTGACTGGAAATGAACGCGCCGACGAACTCGCAAAAACAGCGGCTCTAACGCTGAAGAAGAAGTCTGATTACGACCTATGCCCCGTATCATTCGTCAAGCGTTACATCCGTCAGGAGTCGATTGACGAGTGGAACGAGCGCTACTTGGCCGGAGGGACAGCTTCAGTGACCAAGCTGTTTTTCCCGGACGCCAAGAAGGCTTACAGCGTAATCCGGAAGATGCCTTTGGACCCGATTCTCACGCAGGTGTTCACGGGCCATGGGGGATTCTCCGAGTACTTGAATCGCTTCAAGTGCAAGGAGAGCCCCTCATGTATCTGTGACCCGGCAGTTATAGAGGATGTTGCACACGTGTTGACCGAGTGCCCACTATTTCTGTATCAACGTCTGAAAGCTGAGCACGAAATTGATTTTAAAATTTGTAAAGGAAACCTAGGCAGGATACTAGAGACCGGTGCAGTAAGGTGTAAATTTTTAGAATATTGTAAGGTTAAGCATGTAAAGTGTTGTCGAGATATAAATAGCCGGGGCAACTATACAGCTTAATATAAGATTAAGAGAATTTAGTTGCCAAGGAAAGTGTGTTTTTAGAGAAGGAGACATGCTATATCCTAATAATTGTAAAATTTGTATTAGTATAGTAATAAGTATGCATCATGTGATAAGCTTCTTTTTTAAGAATATGTTTTAATTGGCATACTTATCGTGATTTTACCTGTTTTACTGTGTAGTTGTCGGACGAATGATTTTTCAGGACAGTACAGAGACACTGACAATCACAAGATGTGTGATCTGTTTTCTTACAATTGTATGTGTTTTTATTGTGTAAATTTTTATAATATATTATGTCTCTGTACTTTTATTACTGTAATAATGCAGACAAACACTGTAATGTGTGCATTTTATTTATATATCCTTTTTACATTGCATTATTACGGGGTTTTTATATTAAAAGATGTTGAGAATTTTTCTAGCTGGGTAACATCTCTGAAAAATAATATCAGAGGGACGAGAGTGGGCATAGAGCCCCACAAAAAAAAAAAAAAAAAATCCTAGCTATCAACTTTGTTGTGACGTAAACCATATAAAACAGCCTCCGTGGCGCAGTGGGCGAGTAGCCGACTGTGAAACGTGAGGCCGTGGGTTCGATTCCCACACCGAGCAAATATTTGTCTGATCCACAAATATTTGTTTCGGGGTCTGGGTGTTGTGAGACCGAAAGTCTCTCGTAGTTCCTGATACCCACGACACAAGACTCGTATCTTACTGTGGGGTCAGGACTATGTATGTGACTGTTGGGTGTTATTTATTTATTTTTTTTTATTTATTTGCAAAGTTTCAAATCGATACGACAATAATTAATTAAAAGTTAGTTAAATTCTATTTCCAAGATTTGTTTACACATAGTGTGTTAGTTGTAAGTAACTCGTAAGTAAAGCCCATAAATGTTAATAACCACGTTGCGCATCCCAACATGTGACCCATCCTTGGATTGATTTTGATCAGTCAGTTTGCGAGAATTGATATAAGTGACACAAACGGCTCTAACATCTCCATAGCTTAGTATTTGATATTAATTTTAATTTGATAGCTCTACCCGTTCCCGAGAAAAAGGGTTTGACAGATGAACGGAGAACATACGGAGAGACAGAAGGACAAATTAATAAAGTAATTTTAACCTTTAAAGGTACAGAACTCTAAACATTTATAGACAATGGCGAATCTATTTCGTTGAAATCACAATGTAAAGGCGGACCCTGGCATTAGCCCGGTATAACGCCAGGTACAAATATGAACAGGTGGAAGAAGGAACGATAGAAATCTCTGGAAGTTCGCAAGTGACGGCACTAAACTTACAACTACAAAACCGTACTTATATACCTACTATCATAGACCACTGATATATACACTATGATTTGCATGTATGTATCAACTATCAAGTTCATAATATCTAAAAGGAATACAATGTGCCACTGTCATACAAAAACTCAAAAACATCAATTTTAAACATAATGAAAGGTCTAAAAGTTATCATGAATATGTTATAGGAATACAGCAAGTGGAAAAACCACTATCGAGTGTATTTTAACCGATGCAATGAAGAAGGACGGTCTCAAATATACTCATATACTTTATTGTTCCTGTCGTGAATATTTTTGATAAAATTTTAAAGGTATGAGTTTCCGATCCCATACAACTTGTGATTTTTCGAATTAAAAATTTAAGACTAGTTGTAATAAATCGAGCTGGGATTTGAACTAACGATCTCAGGGTTTCTCAGCATAAACAGGTTGCCACTAGGCCAAGGAAATTATTTATATTTTAAATAGGTAAAATATTTTTATTTATTTATATATCGGGGCGAGCTCCAAGTAGATGCGTCAGAGAGGAGGGTTTTACAACCCTTACTCTTCACTTGATATAGTCAAGTTGTACGGCGTATGATTAGTCTCAATAATAACGACACAGGATTATCACATTATTGTTTATTCACTCTTTTAAGCTACCACCGGCTCGGAAGGAATGACGTAGGTGGGAAAAGAGCCGGCGAAAGAAAAACCACCCGTGTTACAATACTAACTAATTATTAAGATTAACACTGTACTCAAATGACCTTATCAGCCATAATTCTAATAATCAACTACTGTTTCGACTCACGGACGGAACTAGACTACCTTTTAAATGGCAAGACGCCATATTATACAGGGTTATTTTTAAAACACCAGCAACCTCGCAGGGGTAGATTCCTAAGGTTATAAGCTACTACTTTTGTTCTACGACTTTTGATAATTTGTTAGATTTTATTTTCATACAAAAATAAGTATTCATTTAATTTCCGTCTTGATTGTTACAACGCGCATCGCAGATTACGTAAACAAATACGCGAAGCGTGGGGAACCGGGCTAGCTCCTTTGAAGGTCAACGCCCGAGCAGCTGAGCGGCGCGTTTGATGTCGCGCGCGCACGCCGCGCCGCGCCGCACTCTACGAAGAAAAACACGACACAACAAAAACTTGTAAAATCACTTTTTTTTTATATATTGAGTTATATCCAAACTCGTAGAACAAAAGTTGTTCCGTATGGGGTCAGCTATCTGGTCCTGCGAGGTTGCTGGTGTTTTAAAATTAACCCTGTATAGAGGGATTTCCAATCTCCCTACTTCGAAAGTGGAATTACTAAAGTCAAATCAGTAACAAATTAAAACCGAAGTAAAGCCAAATCAGCAACATATTTATCAAGTCAAATCAGTAACACATTAAAATCGATGTAAAGCCAAATCAGCAACATACTTAAATTTATAAATTACTTAATTATCAATATTACACAAAACGGTAAAACATTCTAATTCTCCAATATTCATTAAACGATGGTCAAATTAGTTGCTTATTATATTTTATTACAATTATCTCACATATTTATTAAGTGTCGGCTGTCGAATCAGTGTCTTATTTTAAGGCCCTACATTGAAACAAATGGGACATTTCTATCTCGTGTATATAATTGTGTACGTGGAATAGAGATTTAATATTTTGGTATACGTTTTTTGACTTTCTGCTCTAGGATTGTTCAAAAGGAATACACGATTCAATGAAATTTTCTCGATAGAAAAAAATCGCAAAGTTGTATCTATTTTTTTACGTTTTTGGCTGCCGAAGCGTAACCCTCATGAATAAGACAATTAAATTTACCTTAAAACATGGAGAATTATCGTATGAAAGTTTGGTCAAAGCAGTTTTAGATTTAATAATGAGTTTTATTAGAAAACAAGAAAAATCGTTTTGGCACATACGTTGTTTTATTCTGAAAGTACACTCAATATAGCCATCTCTTATTTTGCATTTCAAAAGTAATTGCGTCACTTTCATTCCCTCAATAGATCAGTCGGCGGGAGCGCCTTATCGTGGACGGACCTATGCCGTTTTTTTGCAGATCGGATTTTCGTGATTTCATGCATTAATATGATTTATTTACCCTCAAAGTCAATTTACATTTAATAATGCAAATAGTTATAGGATGTACGCATATATTATATTATTTTCACTTGTTAGATCTCATAATATCTTCAACCAAGCCACTTCCATCAATAGACTCATTTAACATAAATGAGTATCCATAGATGATGAGCGTAATGTCACAGTGTAAGTACATAATAAATATTTTTTCGTCCTAATATGCGTAAATTTCTGTACCCTCTGTGAAAAGTGATACAAGTCTGAAAACCGAATTTTGAGAAAAAACTATTTAATGATATGATGCTATTTTAAAAATTCGCCAACTTTTTTTTACTCTATTCTATTCTCAGGATGTTTTAACTTTGATGGATTGGGATTACTTGCTATTAACATAAATGTACTATGATTTTTGTTTATAGTAACAATAATAATATGAGATAATAAAAAGAAACTAAATTTATATCATTAGCCATATGTTATAGTAGTTAATATGTGTATAATGATAAATGCATGTGTTAAATGGCACAAGTTTTTTTAAAACTTCTATCTGATAGGGTTGGAGTTAAAATAATTAAAATGCTGGAAGTAAGTCTGTTTAGAAAATATTAAGATTTGATGGATATTATGTATTTTGGATGAGTTAAAAAAATCTAACTTGTATCAATTAACACCCATTAATTCACTCAGTGTTAATGGATTCATATTTAGTTATATTACATAAAATAGAAATATTTCCAGGTTTAAAGTAATATAAGTTTTAGTCAGGGATCCCGGTTCCATTTTTGCACTTGATTACTATCAAGCTAATTTTCCGTGAGTAGCTTCGTTTCAATGAGACGCCCAACAATTTCCTGTGCGAAAATTCTTGATTGTGGTAACTAACGGAGGTATCAAGGATAAAATATGTCGATTTGATGATTCTAAAAAAAATGTGTATTTGCATATTAAAAAAAAATAATTTTCATCAGATTCATCTGATAAATCTTCATTATCTACGCTTCTAACATAGCTGTCATCTTCATCTATTTCATTTTCCTCATTCGTCATATCTGACTTTGTAATAACATGAAAAAATTAAGTAAACTATATAATAATGAATACATGGTTAATTTTAAAACACCAGCAACCTCGCAGGACCAGATAGCTGACCCCATACGGAACAACTTTTGTTTTACGAGTTTGGATATAACTCAATATATTTTAAAAAAATGATTTTACAAGTTTTTGTTGTGTTGTGTTTTTCTTCGTAGACTGCGGCGCGGCGCGGCTTGCGCGCACGATATCAAAGGCGCCGGTCAGCTGCTCGGGAGTTCAAGGTCAAATGCGCTAGCCCGGTTCCCCACGCTTCGCGTGTTTGTTTACGTAATCTGCGATGCGCGTTGTAACATTCAAGACAGAAATTAAATGAATACTTATTTTTGTATGAAAATAAAATCTAACAAATTATCAAAAGTCGTAGAACAAAAGTAGTAGCTTATAACCTTAGGAATCTACCCCTGCGAGGTTGCTGGTGTTTTAAAAATAACCCTGTATAATCAATCAATAAATAACAATATTTTTAATAGGGTACCTTGTATGTCAGAAGATAATTATTCAAAACATGGACTTAGGGGGCCATCAAACCAATAATATATGAATATTATATTTGTCATCATTTATTGTCTATCTGAAATTTTCTGGCAATTTTTCCGTGGGGCATGTGTACATTACACCATACATTACAAATGAATGCAGTTCTTTTAATTTGTTGCTACAATTCTTGTTTTGTTGGTGGCAAACTAATTTTCATTTTTGAAGTGTTAACATCTTATGGGAGGGTGAACCGATGCGTTCCGTAACACCAGCGGTCCCTCGATCAACGGAAGGTTCGAGAATATTCGAGAACATTCCATGAGACGTCACGCGGGCCAGTTGACCAGCCAGCGTTAGCCGATCTCCCTGGATCTTTGAGAATTTTCGAAGTCTAAGGTGGTGTCACACGGTGACCAGTCTGCTTTGACCGGACTGTGACTGGACTTTGACCGGACTTTGACAGAACTATGACAGGACTTTGAACGGAATTCGACCGGACTTTAACTGGAGTTGACCGGACTTTGACCGGACTGTGACAGGACTATGACTGGAATGTGACCGGACTTTGACTGGACTTTGACGAGACTGACAGGACATTGACAGGACTCTGACAGGACTTTGACCAGAATTTGACCGGACTGTGACCGGACTTCAACTGGTTTTGACCAGACTGTGGCAGGACTTTGACCGGGCTTTGACCGGACTATGACCGGACTTTGACCGGATTTTGAAAGGACTTTGACCGGACTTTGACACAACTTTAACCGGACTTTGACAAGACATTGACAGGACTCTGACCGGACTTTGACACGACTTTGACCGGACTTCGACCGATCTTTGACCGCACTTTGACAGGATTTTATCAGGACTTTGACAGGACTTTGACTGGGCTTTGACAGGACTTTGACCGGACTTTGACCGGACTTTGACAAGACTATGAGCGAACTGTGACCGGACTTTGAACAGTGTTGTGACCGGTCTGTGACCGGACTTAAAGTGGACTTTGACAGGACTTTGACCGAACTTTAACAGGACTTTGACCGGAATGTGACCGGATTGTGACCGGACTTTCACTGGACTTTGACTGGGCTTTGACCGGACTTTGACAGGACTTTGACCGAACATTGACAGACCTATGACCGGACTTTGACAGGACTTTGACCGGACTGCAATCCAATGAAGTGATAACTTATTATGGGAGGGTAAACCGCTTTGTAACAACGCGTTACGGACCCACTCTGTCTGGCTTGCCTTTCTCTCACGCATACGGCAGCAGTAAGCAGGCTTCTCCTCTCTAAATTCAACCCACATTAGTTTAAGTTATCACTTCAGTCGTGCGTCCCGAGATGCACACTTTTTTTTATTTATTCCCTTATTCAAATCTATAAATCCTGGAACGGTCCTTGATCAAACCATACATTTTGTAGGAAAAATATTTTTTCAAATAATTTAGATAATTATCTTGAAATGTAACAAAAAAACCAGTTAGTATTAATTTTTTGAGTATCATCAAATCGACATATATTTATCCTTGCTACCTCTGTTACCACAATAAGTACCACAATCGAGAATTTTCGCACAGGAAATTGTTATGCGTCTCATCAAAACGAAGCTACTCACGGAAAATTAGCTTGATAGTAATCAAGTGCAGAAATGGACCCGGATACCTGACTATTTCATTTTCATTTCAAATGTATGAAAATGACAAAATTTTGTCTGTCATTCCATTATCCTTCAAAACCGACGAAGTGTGTGTTTTACTTACACATGACAAACTTAGAATTCCATAGTAAAGAATAAAATCTAAACAAAAGTGGAAAGTATTATGCTGGTGGTAGGATATCCATATCCGCCCGGATAGCCACCACCGTACACGCAGTGTTAAAACCTGCCATAGCGGGTCACATCTTGTGTGGATCGCGTTCCAGGATCAGCCAGTGTATATCCAGTTCTACCGAGGGGCTTGCGACACGAGTTGATAGTTGTTTGGGGTGCGTATAAGGGTCCAACATTGTATCCCTGTGCCTGCATTGGTCATCCGCCTGTCCTGTCGCTGGGTCCTCGATTTGATTGTTCCCTCTTCAGAGTATGAAGAAGCATTACCACCGATAAACTTATTGTTTGTCGATGGTCGCTGGTTTTTTGGACTGGACTGCGCTTTCCATCAGATGTAGTGTAGTCACTTTGCCGTGATCGGCTAAAAAAAAATATCTTATGAACACATTTTGTTCGATTAATATTACACTTTTTATACCTTTGAAAGCGATTATCTCACCATCTATTAACAAAAAAAAATAATAGATGGTGATTGATTTTTGAACATCTATCCGAAACGTGAGGGATACACGCTTCTATCACGATTTTTTAAATGTTAGTGATCCAGTTGCATAATTTCTCTGGAAGCCCAAAGGAAGGTAGCTTTAAAGAAGTGCTTTGTGCCATACCCGATAAAAGGTCTTCGCTATGCCCCAATTGGCTGCAAGCGCCTCCCCCTTGGTCTCAGTTGCTTCTGTCCATCTATATGGCAGGTAAATTAGAAGATTACCAGCGAGCGACTCCGGCGAAAGACGTACTGGCGATCGCTAATCAATCGGTACTCCTCTAGGTACAGCAGGAGCTGACAGTTGATAATTCCATTATCGTAGAGAACAAGGAGGCGATGGTTATAAGCTTGTAATTGGACGGATCTTAGCGGTTGCCTTTTTTAGGATCGGGTGCACTAAACCGGCCTTCCAGGATTTCGGGACTACCCCTAATGCATAGGAGTGCCGGAAAAGACACGTTAAAACCGGTGCCAACTCAGGAGCACATGTCTGTAACACAATCGGAGGGATGCCATCGGGCCCACTTGACTTATGAGTAAACGGTGAATCTGTAGTAGGGATCTGGGAATCTGGGGAGGCTTGAAAATGGCGGATAGAAATGTGGTGGAAACCAAATTTATGGCCTACGGGAGTACGTGTTCATAACGTGCCAGGTAAACTCCAGTAATGTCGCTTAAGGTAATATTTTTACGTTTTAGAGAATCACAAAAGTACGTGGGTCACAAACACCCATGCTAAATCGTACCAAAGGTACGATGTGTTGGTATACTAGAGGAAGCTATTGACAGAGTCAATTGTCTTTATAAAAAGGATATTTAAGATACGGTGAAGTGGAAACATTCGTAAGTACTAGTCTAAGATAAACCCAGGCAGGACTGCTGGTGTCACTGGTGAGAGGGTAACCGATACATTTGGGTATCGATTGAATTGCGAAAACCGTACACATGGCGAAAAACTCACCATAGTGGTCTAATCAGATATGTCACACTTCAGGACTAGCCACTGTATATCCAGTAACTTCGGGCCCACATAATGCCGATGAGTAACAAAGTTAATCTTGTTGGTCGCAAATATATTTGAACTGGACTGTACTTAATACCAAGCCACTTTACTGTGTCAAGATAAAAAAAACTTCAATATCACCATTTTGCTTTGCTTTAATTGTATTATTGCGAACAAATCTGGCGTAATTAATTGTAAGTGTGTCTTATGTTACAAATTGTGATATAACAAATTAAACATATTTGCTTTAAAATAAGGCCTCAGTTCAATTTAATATTCCTAAAGTAATATCAGCATACACAATTTTTTTATCGAAATTGTCCAAAGGTGGTCCTTATATCATTGCGAACGAATTTTATTTTCCGTTTTATATCAGATACAGGAATACCGACTAGACCGAAAAAAATAAGCTTTTAGACTTATATCACTTTGCACAGAGTGTCGATTCGCCTGACGACAAACGAGCGCGGCTCGTCGCCCGAGCGCGTGCGATACCTTCGGAGCTCCCCGCGAGCGGCTGCAAGCCACGCCCACCAAACTACGGATTATTTTCGCTGTAGCCTCTTAATCACTCCGACATATATATATTATTAATATTTATATTCATTTTCTTCTGCCACCTGCCCAAAGCGGTGGGATTCTGTGTCATATAAACGCGCCCTAAGGGCATAATTAATATTTGTTTTGGACCGTGTCGCGTCGCGACGCGATGTGTCGACCGCGCATCTACATTATTTTATCTCGAAGTATATTACAATAATTTTATTATGTCGCGCAGATCGCTTATCAAATATTATTACTGTGATAACAGATGTCGATAATGTAATAGGGTACGTAGTGACCCTTACTTATTATGTATCCGGATACCTATCGTTATTTCCACTAGCAATGGGGTCGACGCAACATGCTTCTTAAGACGTATTACACAAAGATTTGCCTTGTAGTGTTTACGACCGACTACCTGCCTGATGTTGTATTTCGTGTAGAATGCTCTTTCCATATAAATTCCAGCCTATTAAAAACACGGGCATATTGCAACTAAACTTCATGAATGTTACACGAACGCTTTTCTATGGTAGCTAGGTTGAAATCAAGCGCAAAATTGTGTTTTTAACACGCTTTTATTAGCTTTAGATGTATGTAAGTATGTTTGTATGTAACGGAATCTTTGACCGTGATTTTGACCTCCTTTAAAACGTCGGATTAATTCGAAATTTGGCATAGCTATCAAAGACCGATGACAATGCAATAATATAAAATATTTTTTTTAAAAAGTATTGTAAATTGTGATGAATTATAAAGAATTGTGATGTGTGTAAAGTTCAGTATAGCGCTATCTATTGACGCACCTAAAAATGCATCAATAGATGACGCTTTACGCGCGTTTACTATTTTGTTAATACCTACACTTTTTTGATATTCGGGTTATATATTAATTACGTGATATCCAATTGTATCCACTCGTCTCGATCTCTCTGGATCTCCGCTAATTATAAAGAATATCGTAGTATCTAAGATTTATATCGAACTGTGTATTGTCAGTTTGTTTCTCAACATAAATCATTACCTTCTGAATATTGCACCAATACATGTCTTATTTTTAAAGAACCTCAACCAACTACAATATATTTATATTTCTTCTAAAAAATTAAAAATGAATAATAGTTAAAAAAACTACAAAACACGCTTTTATAGAAAGTCTATTTTCTATTTCTTAGTTAGACTTTCTATAAAATCGTGTTTTTTAGTTTTTTTTTAACTATTATTTGTGATAAAGTATTTCCTTTAAATTATTAAATGAGTCTGATATCCGTTTATAAAATAAGTATTGTATTTGACTTATCGTTGCCCCGCATTACCCCCACTTTACAATCATAGTATAAAGGGGGCGCGCAACTGTCCGCTGGTCCCAAAAATGATAATCGCAGATGTCTCTGCCCTCCCCCAGTGACCGCCCTGAGCCGAGGTTCGTACCCCACAGGGGGTGACCTCAGCGAGGTAACTTAAATGTAAGGGTTGAGAGCGCCTAAAGCGTTCGCCCGAAAGTCCGGTGAAGCTGTAGAAAGCCGACTCGCGTCAGGCTAACAGTACTACGCCAAATCGAAAAAAAAAAAAAAAAAAAAGTCCGTTGGTCAGAAGTCGTCCAACGGTGGACACGGCACGTCATTATTCCGCTACCTCCTACATATTTTTTAAATTTTATTCTCGTACAGTTTATGTGTTTGACAGCTTCCGTGGCGCAGCGAGCGAATAGCCGGCTATGAAGCGAGAGGCCGCGGGTTCGATCCCCGCACTTAGACAAACATTTGTGTGATCTACAATTATTTGTGTCGGGGTCTGGATGTTGTGAGACCGAAAGTATCTCGTAGTTCCTGATACTCACGACACAAGACTCGTATCTTACTGTGGGGTCAGGAGTATGTGTGCGTCTGTTGGGTGTATTGTATTATAAATAAGTTTATTTATTATGGAATAGTTGGTTAAAAATGAAGAGGGTCAACTGATCAATTGTGATTATGGCCATGTTACCGACCTCTGAAGTAATTAAACTGAGGAAAAGAGGTGTTTTCGTCAGGCTACTTTACGTCTGATTTTGTGCGTTAGTGTTCTAAAAGACTCAAGTTTGTCGTCTATTTATGCTGTGGATAAAACTGTTTACAGTGCTGTACTTCTATATACAGCTCCAACGGGATCCACCTGGTTCCTCCCGCCCTGTAGAGCCACTCAGTTGGGAGGTGCACACAACAGATTCACCTTACACCGAACATCCCCTTCGTTGACATCCCCCTTCCTTCCCCCATCCTTTAGTAAGAGCACATTCGTAGTAAGATTCTAAGCAAGCCTTTATTTGATATGTTCCATTCATGTCTTGACCGAGTTTAAACATCGGGACAATTCCGATTAGATTGCGCATCTTTTCCCCTAATCGAGAATATTCTCGTCGCCTAAGTTAAGTACATTCAATAAAATCCTTTGTGGCAAAAGTTGATCAAAGTGACTAATTCCAAGTGACGCACGCGAGACATTTGCTCATCGTTTATGAATAACCTTTAAATAAAATATCAGTTACATAAAAACTTTGAATTGCAAAGAATTGCATGGCACTGAACTGCGCTCATCACGCCGAAACACAACAGTGCTTATACACTGTTGCTTAGCGGCAGAAATAGACAAAACGGTAGTACCAACCCAGACGGCCTTTCGCATACGACGGACCTACCACCTTGTGCATGTATACATATAGATATGTCCATAGAATGGGAAGTATTAAACATCTAAAAGCATAAATACAACAGCTAACATAACCAGAACTATTATGAACGTTGCTTCTAAAGATGTCCAAGAAATTACGAACACAACATTTTATAACAGCGGTGTGGCAGCATCATTTAGTAAACATTTCTTAACAATTTGTAACATTTTGTAACATTTTTTAACATTTTTTAACCGCGGGCGGCGGTACTTTTGAGAGCGGCGCCGTCAAAGAAGCCGTCAAAGAAGGGCCGATGTCATGTTTTCAAATGTTATAAAATGTTAAAAAATTTTAGAAAATGTTTTGTAAACATTTTATAACATCGGTGTGGCAGCACCATATAGAACAATAAAGTCCTGGGAAAGACGGTGAATTTATAAAAATGTTCAAAGAGGGCGGAGACTTCGTAATCCTATTCCTAAACAAGATAGTCAGTATATATCTTGAGGAAGGGACGTTATCGGAAGAATAAGTATGTTCCAATGTTATCTTGTTATAAATAAAAAAAATGGTAAAAAGTCGGATTTAAAAAAATATTGCCCAATTAGTCAGTTACCTCAACTCCACAAACTACTAACTAAAATAACTATTCGCCTTACCAACAAGTTCGATTTCTATCAACCCATTGAGCAACCTGGTTTCAAAAGCGGATTCAACACCATGGACCACATTCTGATAGTAAGAAGTTTAACAAAAAAGCAGCAGTGTACCAGATGCATTTATGAATTACATTTATCGGTTACAAAAAAGCATTTGATAGTGTAGAATTGTGGACTGTTAGTAACTACAAAACGCTCGAATAGACCACCGGTACAAAAAAAATATCAAACAATCTACAGAACCTACAGAATCTATAGACCCAATAGCCATTAAAAAAGATATGAGGTAGGGAGATACACTCTCTCCGAAATGATTTATTCTAGTTCTAAAAAATATGTCACAAATAACCGAGAAGAATAGCATTAATGATTCAGGAATCAAAATCAGCTCTCTATAAGGTGGTTTGGAAATGAACTTGAATAAAACCAAAATAATAACGAACACTGATAGAAATAATGTAAACATAACCATCTACCAAATCACCATAAAACAAGTAGAGAAGTATATATACTTAAGGCAAGAGATCAGAATAGGCAAGGACAACCAAACTAGCGAGTTTCATAGACGAATAAGACTTTGGACAGCCTACTCGTAACTGGACTTTGCTTTTAAGGTGAAAATCTCTACGGAATAAAAAGCCAGGATATTTAACCAATGCATCCTACCGGTACTCACCATTGAGACCTGGGTCCAAAGACACTATTAATAAACTCGAGGTGGCCCAGAGAAAAAGCTGGTAGGAATGACATAGATGAACCGTAAAACAAACAAATGGCTTCGAGAACAAAGTAAGCTCGCAGATGTAACAAAACGTGTGGCGCACCTAAAAGTGGGTTGGACATATTATCCGGAACTAAACATCATGGTACTAACCTCTCCTTTAGTGGAAGCCAAGAAGAAAATAGCGTCCTCAAGAAAGACCACAAATGCGTTGGAAACACGACGTGAAAAAGATCGCCGGTTCAAATTGGATCCAAAGAGCTCAATGCCACGACGAATGGAAAATATTGAAGGAGGTTTACACCAAGCAGGTCGGAAAATGGCTAGAGAAGAAAAATATATACATATTATATATATTATTATATATAGGTAGTTTGGTGATGTTGCCAGCTCAGGCCTACCGATGATTAAAATAATCGGTTGGATGTCTAATGTGTCTAATGTATGCAATGTATCCTAGAATCCTATACCCTATTTGAAGGTATTGTTTACTACACTTTATCTATCATTCTTTATTAGCATCTATTAATGCGTATAAATAATATTTCGTAGTTGCCAAACCGATCACTGTATGAATTACAATAATAAAGAGTCTAAAAATATCAGATCGATGGCACGGCGCGGTGTGTGGAGTGCGGACGCACGGCACTGTAACTCACTATATAGCGCATAGCAATAGTATCGTATAAGTAAATATGTGTTCACACTCATGTACTTACAACTTGCAACTTTCGTCTAACTTTAACGTACAATGATATGCTAGCGTTTTCTACGTGCATTTCTGTCGACGATGAGAGCTTTTCTTTCGATAGCATAGTATTGACCATAAAAATATTGAATAACTGTTTCAGCACATGCGACGCTGCATCGCTACATGCGTTTCATCTTGTTCCTCTCAGATCAACAAGCATTTGTTTCATTGGCTGTAAGCTGTCACTGAATTCCACACTATTGACTCTAGCGCACGGATGTGCGAAAACCTGCGAGATATCATGTTAATATTTTAGTATAAAGATCTGCTATGAAATAATCCTTTTCAAATGGTTATGATATCCACAGCCTTTGTTATTGAACTTATTTCGAGTGTTTGATTACACGGCCTTAGGCTGGCAAAAGAGGAAATGGGTCACCTGCTGGTAAGTGATCTCCACAAACCTTGAACACCCACAATAACTCTGCTCGGCATTACTCCCTCGCCCCACTTCGCTTACTCACACAGCTCCAGTGGACGGGCAACCTAAGTCAACAGCATCTCCAAGTCACATAATATATTCATTTTCATAGCCTATATCTTCTATTTAAAACTGACGTAAAGTAGCACCTTTCTGCTTCGATACGTAAGGTGAGTGAGATATTCGAAGGCCCAATGTATTGTGAATATCCATGAGCGGTGGAGACCATTTGCCATCAAATGACCAACGTGCCCATTTGCTGTCCTCATCTAGAAAAAAGTGAGTAACCTGATGATAAGTAACATCCATAACGCAAAGCAACAGCAAGCTGTTATGTCGGTTTTCTGAAAACAGCCGACTTTAGTGGCTTAATAAATCATTAGACATTAACAACTCGATCGAGACCGTTTTTTTTGCTGTTGACAACAAAACTGCGTACAGCGGTGTGAGTCTACCATTTTAAAATACAAGTAAGATAATACTAATATCTAATATGAACGTCATGTGTACTCAAGTGTTATCAAGTGAAGCCTTATCAGGGGTTATCAGGGTATCGCGGGTCACCGGATTTTTTAATTAAAATATTTTTTATTTAACCAACCAACACACATGAGACCAGCGTGGCGAATTATCGTCCAACCCCCGCTTTATGAACTGCAAGTGCCCGGCATCCTTGGTCTCCGCGATGGCTACGACAGCTGCCAAACCGGTACTAAAACATGGGGTGTTAAGAATCTCCGGGTGGGAACATTTAACCGTCAAAAGACCAAGGCTCACGTCAAGAGGGACTCTGATTTATTTATTTATTAACATACAACGTCCGTACACTGTCAAACGAAGCACGAATGGTGGAACTCAAAAATGCCCTGCAAAATATTCGATGGATATAATTGAATGAATTTACATAGGAAACCGTTGACAAAGTATTCTATTACATAGGCGAAAAGAAAGTGCTAAATGGTATAGGGTTTATGGTTTCTGCCAAATGGAAACACAACATTATCAGTTTCACGGGATATTCTGAGAGAATAGCAATATTAACATTTCGATGTTTTTTTTTTATCCGAGCACGACAAAGTGACTGCACTACACCTGATGGTAAGCGTAGTGCAGTCCAAACATACAATGAGTTTATCGGTGGTCACCAGAATCATGCCGGCCTGTATAAATGCTTAAACTTATGCAGGCACAGGGATACAAGAATGTACCCCTACATCCGCTCCAACCAACTGGGTCATGGGTAGAAAGAGGTATTGACGACGATGTAGTTCTTTTCGACGATGTATCTAAACCTGAAGAAGCCTGTGCAATGCTAAGTAAAGCAAGCCTTGACATCGGGCTTCAAATGAATGGGACAAAAACCAAGTTGATGACCAATAGCACGAAACCTTGTGTAGAGGTAGACGGACAGATAATAGACTTTGTCGACGAATACGTTTACTTGCGACTTAATAGTCTCTTTCAAGAACAGACCAAGAGCAGGAAATTACCAAGCGTATCGAAAACTCTTGGGAGAGCTATAATTGGTCCCTGAAAGAATTTTTAAGAGGCGACTGTTTTGTTGGTAGCACTGCGTACGGCCGTTGAATAGTGGTTGTTCCGACACATACCAACATCACGCAAGTTCATCTTTAGAACATTATTTGAAAAAGGGGTTGCCGGTTACGGAACACTAAGTAATAAATCTATTAAATACTTTATTGATTAATTTTTACAGTTTTCATAGCCAGATCAAGTCGCAACAGTATTATTAACAATAAAAACGAACAGTATTAATATTTATAACCGAGTTACCTTAAACAATACGGAAAACGGCACAAAATACGATGCCCATTACATTACTTGATATTTATAATTGAATTATGTAAATCACTAGCTTTTGCCCGCGGATTCGCCCGCCTAAATGTTTTTATCCGGAACTACCCCTACCCATTTCAAGTAAAATTATATAATTATCTCCTCTATTCCCTATTTTCAAAGAGTTGATTTTAGGAAAATACTTATTATTTTATTGGAGTACTTGTACAAAGTTTGAAGTCGAAATGTCTATTTATTATTTAATGTTGTTCAATAATCCCTTCTTAGTGCTCACTTACGTCATTAAAGGAACCTTTGTGCAAAATTTATATATTCTCCGTAAAACGTTTAAATCCTTGTTTTATGTGTCTATTCCGATTTTATCGCGGTTTCTTATTTTAATTTCAGCGTGTCTGTGGTGGTCAGTCCACTCCGTGAGCACGAAGGCTGGAAAGCTTCAGACTATCCTAGCGGCGGACATTTTTTTTAATAGTTTAAATTTAGTTTTTATATAATATGGTTTATTACACTGTTCAAAGCAAATAGTTGTACAGCACAGACAAACGCTTATGCGATAGATATAAGTATTTATTTTATTAAATAAATGATGAGCTTAGCTCGAGGATATAACTGGTGGTTACGATAGGTTGAAATAAAATCGCGTGTCCCTTTCTCGCATATAGCTCCATCTCGCTCCCCCTCTAGACAAAGACAGTGTTTATACATTATACACAGCGAGATAATGCGGAAAATTATATACCGGATGCTCCAGACTCAGACTCCTACCCCAGATCAACTATCTCATATGCGTTACCTCCAACGGGAGGTAAAGCGTCACATCAAAGGGTCGGATATCAGCTAGGTGATTCTCCCATCTCGAATGGACTACCCATTCGAGATGGGAGAATCACCTAGCTGATATCCGACCTACCCACCAGGCATTTTGGCAGCTCTGTCGCTACCTCAGAAGAAGCAATGTGGCAAATATGCCCCCCGACCCCTAAATCGTCCGAATGACCCCCGGCGTTTGACGACGACGAAAAATTCGAAAATCTAGCCAGCAGCTTAGATTCTCAATGTTCTTCCAGTTCATCCCCAGTAGACTAGGATCATCTTGTTACGGTAAATTCATATGTCAAAATAATAATAAATAATGTCTCGCCACCGAAACGACATCTTACCGTCCCATTACTCTTCTTATTACTTTGGGTAAGATGTACAAACGAATCGTCCTCGATCACTTAAAAATAGCAGCCAAGCTTCACCTTCTGCTCCTCAAAAAACAGTTCGATTTCAGAGCCCACCACAATTGCGTGCACCAGGTGCTCTGCATCACGGGAGCACATCCACGTAAAACCTTTAGTAAGACGGGAGGTATTGTTTTTCTCGGTGCCATTTTTTTCGATATTGAAAAAGCATTCGACAAGGTGTGGCACAATTGCTTGCTCTACAAACTATACATGAACGTGCCCATTCAGCTCGTGCTCATCATACGAGACTTTTTGTCGGATCGCGGTTCAGATATCGTGTGGAGGGAAGAGAGCGTTCCCGACGGGCTGGAGGAGGAATTACGGCTGGAGTCCCGCGAGGCGCCGTCCTGTCCCAGTTTCTCTTCTTTCTATATACCAGCGACATACACAAACGAAAGAACGCCCATCTGGCGCTCTTTGCGGGCGATACCGCGATCTATCGCGCCCAAACACCCGGTGGATGTGCTTCGCATTTTGCAATCCGCAGTAGCGAATTCGACGAGTGGTGCAACAAATGACTGATCATCTTATATGTCAGGTGTTCCAGACGTTTTGTAGATACAGTGCCGAATGTGAACATGTTTACATTCGGCACTGTGCTCATGAGCATTCCCTGGACCAAAACAGACAAATATCTCGGAGTGATCCTTGACCAGAAGCTGACCTTCATCCCACATGTAAATGTGGTACGCGCGCGGTCCGCATTCGCGATAAGCCAGCTTTACTGGCTCATGAATAATAAAAATAAAATGTCCATACGCAAAAATATTAAGATTCACACAACGTGTGTTAGGCTGATTATGACGTACGCATAGCCTGCGTTCGATCCCCCCTGTTCTACTTAAGCGCTTGCAAACAGAATCGCTTTCTGCGTAAGATTTTTGAGGCCCCGTGGTAAGTGCGTAATCGCAACCTTCACGTGGCACATATTTTCCGACCATCCGACAGGTTTCATAAATTATTACCAGCAAGCGCTATTTCGATCGCGCCGCCCACCCTCCAAATACGCTTATCCGAAAGGCGTCGATATACACTCCCTTTGACCGTGCAAAATGGAGAAGACCGCGTACTGGCCCGTGAGCGGATGATGATGACTAGTTTAAAAATCCACCAATACCAAAAGGCTAAGATTGTGTGAATTGTCAAGTATCAACTACCTAGTGCCGAGTCGACTAAACTGCAGTGTTGCCAACCTAATGGATTTTCCATTAAAACTGGTGGTTTAGACCCTTCTTTCAGTGGAGAAATTTTTTTAGTGGCTGATGGTTTTCGATAGTGGTTTAGTGTACAGTTAGTGGTAAGCATGACATTCAACTTACATTCAACCATTTTTTTTTAAATTTCATTGAATGACGAGACGAGCAAGGCCTCCTGATGGTAAGCGCCTACCCATAAACAGAATCAACACCACACAGATCTTTGAATTACAAAGCACTGCTTGGCTCTGAAATGCGCTCGTCACTCCGGGACATAAGATGTTAGGTCTCATAATGCGCAATAATTTCACTGGCTTCAATGTTACTCAAACCGAACACAACAGTGCTTACACACAGTTGCTTGGCAGCAGAACTAAACAAAGCGATGGTACAAACCCAGACGGCCTCTCGCATACGAGGGACCTATCACTTTGTGGTATACAAAGGATAAGTCGGTTTATTAAAAAATAAACAACAGTCAACCATTTCATATAAAAGATGGTAGAGATATTTATTATTATTTATTTATATTTATATTTATTTATTTATTTTAGAACGGTTACCAAAACCAATTACACTAAAATATACACAAACAGAATATAAAATAATCAAAACAAGTAGGTATACATTAAAGTCACAAAACAAACACAAAAATATCTACATAAAACAAGTAAAGATCTACTTATTCAAAAAAATAAAATAAAAAAAACAATTAACAAAAAAACAATAATATTAGTTGTGTTTATACAATTTCACAAAATCGAAGCAACACGGGCATTAGCTGCGACCATGTATCCGCAAACAAATCACAGTCAGGTTTGGTCTCTACGAGGGCTTTAAGGGAGTATTCTAGTCTAGAAATTCGAAAAAATCGAAATTTCTTTTTTTTCAAAATTCGATAGTTTAATTATTCAAAAATATCTTCCTAAAAGGATTTTTCAAAATTCGAATTATTTTCGAAGTTACAACTATTTTAGTGACGCGACAGCTAGACTGGTTTGAGCGGACGACTGTAAGAGCGGTTACGCACTACATCCGATTCGAATCCGATCCGAACCCGTGAAAATATGTATCTAGAAAACTCGGACCGAATTCGGATATCCCTTACGCACTAGTCCGATCTCTGATACCAATCCAAGCCACCATTCGGCATAAGTCATTTTACTCGGAGCCACAGCAAAGTGTTCACGTCGTTGATCATGAGTCCTTTCAATCGACGTCAACTTCTGGCAATACTACTATACGTACGAAGACGCAGAAGAAGTAAAGAACCCACCCCGCCGCATACACCCCCCGCCCCGCTGCCTCTCTGCTCGTACGCAGTTCGGATTCAAGTCGGACGCAGTGCGCGAGCGTCCATAAAAATAATACTATGGCTACTTCGGTCCGTCAACGGTCCGTCAAAATTATCTCCGGGATGGAGATTCTAGAAAAATCGGATGACGGAAATCGGATCTAGTGCGTAAATTACCATAGAAATAGTTCTACGCCTACGCCGGACCCTATTTTCACGGGTTCGGATCGGATGTAGTGCGTAACCGCTGTAACAATAGGCTGGTGCACGCTCGGGCTACCTGAGTATGAATAACTCTCCCTTTTTCTTATAAATGATACTAGCGAACCCATATCGCTTTGCTGGGCTAAAGCTCAGTTTATTAAATAAACTACATAATAAACAATGTACATATTTTAATACATCTTAAATAATTCATACTATTATCGAAATAAGTATCTACAATCATCCGTCTTCGAGTTCATTTTCTTGAACCATTCTCTCTAGCGGGTGAAAATTGTTGAACAGACCCATTTTTATTTACAATAACAAATAATATATTTGAAGTTAGCTAATTTGCTTTTTAAATAAATTTTATTTGTTTATTGACAAATAAAGATTAGTTATTCCAATTAAACGGTGCGGAAGTTAAAAGAAGGAAGAACTGCTCGTTATGAAGAGAGAACTGCTGAAAACAGTCAATATGAAGTAGAGGAAGGTCCAATGTATGGTGCTGGGATAGCAGATTAACAGAATGTAAGTTATATGTACTATTCTATCAGTTACGCTGCCAGAAACTTTAACGTAAAACTTTAAACGTGTTTTTCTCGAAACTACTTCTTTCGATACGGTCGGCACGATATCTCAAGTTCTAATGAACCGATTTGCTTGAAGTTTATCATGAATATTCTTTAAATATATCTCTATCGCATGATGCACGAAAAACTGGAAATTTCAATTTTTTAATATGTGTAAACAATTCGAAAAAGCTTAAAAATTAGGGAAAAATCGACCTCAATTTTTGAGTAGCCGCCATTTTATGAAAAAAAATTGTTTCCCTTTTTTCCTGCGTCATACGATAATGACATTCATATTAATTAAGAATTTGTCATCTTTTTTTTTTTCAGATGACCACAAGGGTAGAAATCGTGACGACGAGGACACTGCCTTTTGTTTTCCCCTTCCACTTCAAGGACGCATAATTCCATGAATTTTTTATTTTTATTTTTTTAAATTCATTTTATGTGCTCTTAATATACAAATAAATAAATGATAAAAAAATGGATGGTAAAAATATCAATAGCTTTTTTTTTATTCACCGTCAAAAAATGCTCGAAATTCGGGCCTCTAGACTAGAATACCCTCTTAAGTGCGGACAGCGTGCGAGGGACGGGTGAGGCTGCGCGAGCTACTGTGCGGCAAGTGGGCACAGCCAGCAGTCTGTGTCGTCTATTCCGGGTATAATTATTGGGGACGTACAGCCGAACCAGCTCATTGTACAAGCCCGGGGCTTCCGCTATGCCACGCCACAACTTAAGCATGATGCGCATTTGATCGTATGCCCTTCTGGTTTTCAGCGTATTGTATCCCAGACATCCTACAAGAAACATGCTAGGGTACAAATACGGATAGTATCCAAACGTACGCTTGTACAAAAAGCGCAGAAAAGCTTTTTGCACTTTTTTTTTAGTTTACTCCGGACGAGCGCGCCATATAGTAAGCGTATTACATTGAGATTCCGGAAATCTTTTGCGTTTCTTAAAACGAATCCCAATCTTTGATAGGAGTCTTTAGCGACAGTGGTGATATGGTCATGAAACGTGAGTCTTTGATCAAATGTGACTCCTAAATCTTTCATGTTCTTGGGCCAAGATATTAACGTTTGAGATGATTCTACTGAGGATGAAGTTTAACTATTACCTAATATATTACGTTCAAATACTAATTATTGTATTGTACTCATTATATAATAATTATTATATATAATACTTATTATTATATAACAATTATTATATATCGGCGCTAAATATTAAATAATAATAGAACTAAAGAACTACATACTAGGTTAAAGAACAATACCCATTCCCTATAATATATCAATTAACCTGTCACTCAATTTCCTTTAAATAGGTAATGTCTCCAGACCATTTGTGATGTAATACTATTTATTATATTAATAACATTATAGTATACTACGCACAATGTTATCCGTTTTTTATTTAAGTCTGAAATAAAACTAATTTAAATCGACAAGTCATTATTTTCGAGAATAGCTTTAACGGATCAAAAACAAGCCCACTGAGTTTGTTTCGCCAGGTCTTCTCAGGAACGGTCGCGTTTGGATCTGGTGGTAGTTTTAAAACAACAATCTGGAGATACACATGATCCGTATTAATCTGCCTGATAACTAATTATATATATAAAAGGCTTGTATTTCCGCAAATAATTGGATTGGAAGACCGGACCAAAAACAAGCCCACTGAGTTTGTCTAGCTGGATCTTCTCAGGGCTGGGTCGCGCCGCGTTGAATCCAGCGGTAAAGGAAGCCCACTTGAGTTTGTTTCGCCGGGTCTTCTCAAGGTGGGTCGTTTTGGATCCGGTGGTAGTTTTAAAACACGTGCCGTTTTCGATAATGCATATGGTCCATATCGACGACCCCCCAAAATATATAATGATTCTGGACTATTCCATAGTAAAAATATGGAAAAATAATAATAATAAATAGATTTAGTGTAATTGCCGAGTGTATTTTGATGATGCTATGTATGTATGTATACATTAGTTGATACTGATTTATATTTATATAAGTTTCTTTTACTTTTGTAATGACTTGTCATAACCGCTATTTCAATTGCCTACATGATTAATAAACGATTTCATTTCATTTCATAAATGGATTTTATCGCTTTTTAGTTTTATTTCAATGAGTAATATTCGCGTAAACATAAAAAATCATTATTTAAGTCTGGTAAAGAATATATAATAAAATCATTTTTTGAGATTAAGTAGTTATAAACCAAATTGAATGGTGAGATGACGGCGAAGCGTATTTACGCATATATTGCAGTAAACCGTAGTTAACGCTCAGTTGGACGTCTGGTATCCATAATGCTGATCTCAGTATTGCTTTTCGCAAGCAAACACAACACAAAACAAATCACAATATCGGTGTCCATATAACTAGCCAAAGTAAGCATAAATGCCGGGTACTAGAGTCCGTGGGGTATGCAAAGGTGGTCAAAGGAATAACTAAGTCAGAAATCGCACCGTTCACTCACAAAATTGTAACAACAGAATCAAACGTTAACGGATTTCTAAAGTTAAATGTTTTGCTATACGGCTGTATAAAAATGCTACGCTCCATTTCACGCATTTCGATGAATTCTCATTTTTTGTTTTTTACACATATTGCCCTGACCCCACAGTAAGATACGAGTCTTGTGTCGTGGGTATCAGGAACTACGGGAGACTCTCGGTCCCACAACACCCAGACCCCGAAACAAATATTTGTGGATCAGACAAATATTTGCTCGGTGCGGGAATCGAACCCACGGCCTCACGTTTCACAGTCGGCTACTCGCCCACTGCGCCACAGAGGCTGTCACAGTTTAAATAAATACCCATAGTCGTAGATAATTTACAAAAAAATTATCTAACAATTGAAGAAAGGGTCAAATATACTAACACTATGGATGGATAGATTATTAAGATACATATTTAATAAGAAATTAAAACGAGTACAGAGAGCGATAGACGTTGACATTGCAGATGAAACGTTAAACGTTAGCGTAAATCGCTATGAATGCGTTCAGATTGGCTGTATCCTTTCTAAAAATAACTACCAAAAGTGGGTATTTTATAACTTAATTTTTCTGGAATACTACTTAAAAATTTATTCCGCATTTTGAAATTAACTCATTTTTTTTTGTTTATAACACATCAGTACACACGACATTTGCATATCATTTAACAGTTCATAAATGGGCTGAGCCTATGACACGGTATGGTATACATGTAAGCACGCCTGTTGAGTTCTGTATACATATATATATTTTATTATATATTACTGTATCAATTGTATGTAACACTTCTATGCTAGGTTTAACTAATCAAATATCGAGTAGTCGAGGCTTAATATTTTTGTCGTGTAAAATATAATATAGGATTTCTGGCTTTTAGTTGTTTCTGGTGGTTAAAACAGTTACCTATCGCGGATATGGCATAAAAAAAATTGGCAACACTGCTTGACTGCATGATGCGTCAGTCATCGGCGTGTGTGGCTTCAAACCGGTCGACTCCGCGCCCGCCTTATGTTATAGTATATTAGCGTAGTGTGATGTTTGTGCAGGAGCCGCGCTCCCGCGTTGCTAATTTGGTAACAGCAAATATGCGGTGTGCACAGTGGTGTTACATGGTGTTCCCTATTCTTTTACTTAAAACTACAAGTGCTGGCGCGGTGCGGTTTTCCTCACTCAGTTTGATAACGCTCTCAATCGGCGGCGTACTGAAAAAGCGGCACCCGTATACGTATGTGGGCGACCTTACAGCGCGGTAAGACGCATGTAGCGATGCAGCCGTTGGTATGGAGGTGTGCGGTGCTGACACTAACGCTGGTGGAGGTGTGGGTGCACGCTGATGAAACCCGTCTGTTGGAATGCCCTCCCCCGCCCGCTAACTGTTCCTACGATGAATACAGCCCCGATGAACACTTCTTCAAGGTATCAGGTGAGGACCCTGCGCCCTCTGCCGCACCTCTTTAGTCTATACTAATATCTGTAGTAAACATTCACTACACTGATAACTAACATAGTTAAAGGTGCTCGTTATTAGATAGCAGTGTAAGAATAAAGCACTAATCTAATATACACTATAAGCACTAGTCTAATATTATTTTTACTGCTATTTGCGCTTTGATAACATTATATATTCTTCTTGGTTTCAATAATTGTTAAAAGTTTTGCTTGTTAGTTGACCACGGCTAAAAATCAACGTCATCGCATATAATATTATTATAACGCTGTGCATCGATGTTAATTGCATACGAATTATAACATCAGCTTTTAAGATTAAGCATTACGAGGTTTAATTGATTTTATTAAAAAGGAGGTTCTGTATACCCGCCTTATGTAATATGTAAATAGTTAAGTCTGGAGTTTTCTCATTATGCATTATATTATTTGAGTACCCCTTGTGTACTCTCTTTAAATCATGTTAAATGTTTAAATCTATGGAGAGGATCCTTCATACTCGCACTGTTTTGATATGCTAATTAAATTTATACCAAGTATACTAACAAAATATATTATTATCAAATCAATAACAACAATAAACTATTTGTTTATCTGAAAAGTAAGAAATTGAAATTGGTGTGACTATATTTCTTGTTTTTCATTTAAATCTGTTCTTTTTGGTTAAAAATGCTATCATTTAACAAAGTTTTGTGAACAGTCAAAATATAAGTGCATAATTGCCGAAGTTCAAAACCCACACAGCAACCGATCAGAATTTGGTTAGAGTCCGAGAAAACTAGCTCACAGACACACACACACACACACACACACACACACACGCGCGCGCGCGCACATGCACACGCAAACAAACTAATTTAGAAAGAAAATTAAAGAAATACATCAGATTCGGGCCGGATTCAGATCGGATACATATATTATTTACTTCACAGGGCGTGATATCCGCTATGTTTACGATGGAGTCTCCTTCGCGATGATATGTGAAGAGCCATTATCACTGGAGGTTTCGGAACTGCCGCGATTCAAGGAGCCTATGCCAGTCACAAAAGTGACGTTTCAGAAATGCGCACTCCCAGTTAACAGATCGTACGCAGCCGTGCTCGCCGCCCTCAACGTGACCACGTTCTCAAAGCTCATGCTGCACGAACTGCCGACGGCGGTAGTGACGCGTGAACACCTCGCTGACTTGCAGCACCTGACGCGGCTAGAGCTGCATGGCGACGTGACCGCCGACGTGAGTCTCGCCCCGGGCGCGCTCTCCGCACTCAGCGCCGCGCGCGCACTGCGACACCTCACCCTGCACTCGGTCCGCACACCCGCCGGAGACTTGGCTAACGTGCCGCCCTCCCTCCATACACTCAAGCAGTGGTACTTGGGCGCACATCATGTTTACTTCAACTCACTACCGAACCTCAACACTCTAGATGTGAGCGAACTCACTCCACTTGCCTTGAATGCGAGCAACGCCACCACGTTAAAAAAGTTGTCCGTAAGCTCGCCTAGCACTGTGATATCCGAGGACGCGCTGCCGCTGACGCTGACCGACCTCGTATTGATAGGATGGAACGACACGCGGCCGGCGGTGAAAACACGTTGTGCACAACTCCAGTATCTTAAAATGACCGGCACCGGTAACGAGATATGGCCGGTGTCGCTGCCGGACGAGTGGGTGGCTAGTTGCGGCCAGCTGATGAAGCTGCACATGTACCACGTGCCAGTGGGTGGCACCGTGCCGGCGCTGCTGCTGGCGAATGCGAGCGCACTGGAGAGTTTCACGATGCAACACTGTAATCTGAGTGAGCTGCCGCGGGATCTCTTCAACCATACAACGCACTTAAAGTTGATAGACCTTTCCAACAATCTTATCTCTGCGTTACCGAGGTGAGCGCTTCTATAAACGCATCCCTTTTTAACTGACATAAATAACACAGAAAGTTCTTAATTCGACGATTAATTTTTGCTTTTTCTACGTATGTATATCGATTTCTCCATCAATTTTGGACGGATAATGAAAAGATTCGTGTTGTGTTCGTAGTGGTGTTTAGTTGTGATCGGGTTAGCTACTTATATAAATTTGGTATAGATCTTTTAACAGAGTATAGAGTAAAAAATAAAGCTTCTCAACTGTGTTTGTGGTATTGTATTGGAATTCACGTGTTAACTAAACCTATCACTAAAGTTTAAAATACTATTTTTTGAGTGGTAGAGCCACGCTGAAGACAGTTTTGTCTACAGCATGAATGGGCCGGCTCGACCGGGTCGTTACCACTGTCTCACAAAAAACCGACGTAAAGTAGCGGCTTGCTGCTGCGTTTCGTACGGTGAGTGAGATATTCGGAGGCCTAAATCCCCCTCCCTTTCCCAATCCCTAATTATCCCTTTCCTTTAAGGTCGGCAACGCGCCCGTGATTCTTCTGGTATTGTGGGCGTACAAGAGCGGTGGAGAACACTTACCATCAGGATATCTACTTGCTCGTTTGCCGGCCTATGCTATAAAAAAAATAGTAATAAAATAGGTAATATTAAATAAAATGTATAAACCGACTTCCGAAGTGCCTTAGAAACTCTTCCGCCTAAAGGCAGTTCACGTCTCTCACCCATAAAGGAGCTTAGGTCTCTTGTTGGTCTTACAGATTATTATGAGACGTTTAAGTCTTACCATCATCTTTCAGTCACAAGAACTACCTGTAATAAATCTGTAGATTTATTTTGCGATCTTCAGAGGTGTCATGTTCGTAGACCGTAATCACCAGCACTACAACCCGTGTTTGTTTTCGAAAGCGTTTCCTACTTCCACACTCATTATAATTAAGTATCAATACTCTAAGGGCATCATGATATGATACGGTCTATCAGAGTAACAATGCTGATGCTTAATTAATTAATTTTATTAAGAACCCATTACAGTAACAGCTCGCATCATTTTAAACTATGACATACAGTAATAGCTGCAGCCTATATCACGCTTTATTCTTTTGTACAGAGGAATGTTTCTGCGGACACGATCACTGAAGACACTCAAATTGTCACACAACCTATTGACAAGTTCGGTGGCGTGGTCTCTGTCCGCCGTCACCTCGCTGACGTTCCTACGCCTCAATGATAACCCCGGTCTCGGCGACCTCTGCTCTGCTGGCTCCAAGAACATCAAAGTGTTAGGTACAGTCGCTTGCCATAATCCTTCATTCTAGTGTATATTTTTAACCCACTTTAAAAACGTAGTAAATTCTCAATTGGTTTGTATTTTATTTATCTGTGCCACGCGTTATTTCAGCCAAATTTAAACTTTGATAATTCTTTTTGTAGACGATAGTGTTTACCACGAACTTGACCTCGTTTTTTATGATTTTAAGATTTGATAACGGTTATTTAGGGAAAAAGTGTTTTGTTTTTCACTTTTTGCTGTTCAAAAGCTTCGCGACATACTATTTATCTATACTAATATAATAAAGCTGTAGAGTTTGATTGTTTGTTTGTTTGAATGCGCTAATCTCAGGAACTACTGGTTCGAATCGAAAAATTATTTTTGTGTCTGATAGTCCATTTATCGAGGAAGGCTTTAGGCTATATAACATTACGCTGCGACCATTAGGAGCGAAGCATCAGTGAAAAATGTTGCAAAAACGGGGAAAATTGTTCATATTTGAAGGCTTCCGTTGCTAAGCTACCCAAATAATATTATTTGAAGGCTTCCGTTGCTAAGCTACCCAAATCTATACTAATATTATAAAGATGTAGAGTTTGATTGTTTGTTTGTTTGTTTGATCACGTGGGCGGAGCCGCGAGCAAAAGCTAGTTTCTAATAAATTTAGTGACATTAAAATAATATTCCCAAATAAAATATAACTTTTTTTCATAGCAGAATGGAAAATACTCCGATGTAGATACCACCGCCCATGAACATCCACAATACCTAAGAGTTATGGACGTGTAGCAAAAATAGATAATTATGGGATGGGGAAGAGGAGCGAAGTTTGGACATCCGGATTTCTCATTCACCGTACGAAATGCAACAGCAAGCAGCTACTTTAAGTCAGTTTACTGTGCGACAGTGGTAACACCTCAGTCGAGCCGGGCCATTCATACTGTAGACATGTCTACAGCGTAGATATGTCTACCCACATTTAAACTGGCTTATTTACCGGCGGATTCATTGTCTTATTACACTTAATACCCAAACTTGGTGCCGCGGGCGCTTTCATGGTACTTTGTAAAGTTCATGATTTGATGGCGTTGACGTTTGTGTCGCCAACACTTATTCACAACGCTATATTTTAAATTATTATGCCACTAAAGAACTCTTTGCATAAGTACTTATTACAAAAATGTACATAATTATGATTTGCAGAGGATAAGTCGCGGCTGAAATCGCTGACTTCGCTGGTTCAACTGTACCTGAGCAACACGAATGTGACTGTCGTCTGTGCCGACTGGCGCGAAGATCTGGTCAACCTTAAAACACTTGATTTAAACAATACCAACATCGCTGTCCTCAACGTACGTACTCTATTAATGGAACTCAACTGCAGTCTGCTGTACGTGGGACTGGGTACTGCATGTACTGTTTCATAGCAGGGGATAATATACCTATACCTGATGATAAGTGATATTCTACGCCCATGTACGCCTACGATATCAGAGAATCTTGGGCGCGTTGCCAACCTTAAAGGAAAGGGATAATTAAGGGGTTGCAGTGCATTAATTATTGACGTAGCAGCAAGCCGCTACTTTACGTCGGTGATCGGTGAGACAGGGGCCATTACACGTTAGAGCCGTCCCAATCGTGACATAAACAAAACCTATTTAAAAATTAAATTAACGACGGAATATAGCCCATAATTCACGGCCGTGATCACCTATAATGGGCAGGTATGGATGAATGCACTTCATGACCAGCATATGACAGTTTCGATTCGCCATAAAGGCAACTCGTCACTTTATATTACATTAAATGGTAATTAAGCAGGCAACAGTCACTAGCCAATTCTATTCTCGCTATTGCAACCTCTCATTTGTAAAGTAAGATACTCCTGAAATCAACCGATAAGCAAGGTAAACCACCTTTAAGATAACAAAATTACTGGCGGTACCAAAACACTACAATAAATCGCGCTTTTTGCAAAATAGCTCTTAACGTGCGTACTCTTCTACTGTATCGTTCATCTACTGCCTTCTGTAGACCATGTTTAATATCATTAGATATTTAAATATATTTGAACAGTTGGCCGCGCTGCAGTTCCGGCGCACAGACTCGTCAGCCAATGTGTGGTTAGAGGCAAAAGATTTTCACCTGACGTACTCTAATGACGACTACCTCGCCGCAGCCAACGATCTGGGCGGCACTAAGGTAAGAGTCCGCCGAGTGAATAACAATGACAGTTTATATGAGCTGCACCTACAAAGCGCGCGGCGCAACAGCCAGACCCCTGGACCCTGGTGCCGTGTATGTTGTACGCTCTACACACCTTTGAACGTTATCATCTTTTCGAATATTGGTTGTTACGCTATGGTATAATTATGAACGGACTATACAGATTATCGATATTATTCATTATTGTATCATGTTACCCTTGCAAACGACACAAAACAACGAATTACACAACAACGTAATAACTGACAACAGTTTCAACAACGGTTGTCGAATATTTATTATTATTGAAAAACAGCTGTATTTAGTAACCACCGAGTTGAGGCCGTCAGCCGATACCAGTATTTCAAATGAATCTAAAGCAAAAAAAGCTTTTCTCCGTTAAATTGAGCCTCAAAAGTTCGATTTTCGATAATCAGATTTGTTAGACGCTTTTTATTAATGCTTTTAATATGAAAACGAATCAATATAAAAAAATTGGTGTGTGTCGTGGGACACCAGGTAGGAACGAAGTTCCTTCGGCTAATGTAGAATCGACACAAATTGCAAAAAATTCAAATTATCAACTAAAATAACAAAATATGTCTCTTTATTTTTGTTTGACAACATAAAATTACATAGAAATAGAATAGAAAAATAGAAATAAAAAATTAGTGGTGTCGTGGGACACCAGGTAGGAACGAAGTTCCTTCTCTCGACTCGAAAGTCGTGCTCAATTCTGTGTATGCGACTGTCGCGCCTGCGCACGTCTCATTTAACGGTTTTATTCCACTCATTTTTCTTACGGTTTTACTATCACATTTTTTTCAGTTCGGTCACGCAGCGAAATCCCTACCCCCTCCAAGCCTGCCGTAAGGAACTTCGTTCCAATAATAGAATTTAACTTTTTTTTGTTCTACGACTTTTGATAATTTGTTAGATTTTATTTTCATACAAAAATAAGTATTCATTTAATTTCCGTCTTGACTGTTACAACACTGCGCGCATCGCAGATTACGTAAACAAACCCGATCCGAAGCGTGGGGATTCTGACCGCCGCCTTTTATGTCGTGCGCGCACGCGCCGCGCCGCGCCGCAGTCTACGAAGAAAAACACTACACCACAAAAAATTGTAAAATCATTTTTTTTAAATATATTGAGTTATATCCAAACTCGTAGAACAAAAGTTGTTTCGTATGGGGTCAGCTATCTGGTCCTGCGAGATTGCTGGTGTTTTAAAATTAACCCTGTATATTATATTTCTTTTTAGTAGGTCTATTTTCCAATAATTATATAGACACACCTTTGTCATCATTTGTATCAAACCTAGCGCACACGTACGAGTATATTTCATCATCATCATCATCATCAGCCACAAGACGTCCACTGCTGAACATAGGCCTCTCCCAAAGATTTCCAGACCGACCTGTTGGAAGCGGCCTATTAAATATATATATATTTAATATGCGGCCGAGTATATTTAATTTTAAAGAAAGGTAAAAAAATCAAGTCTGTGAAATATGAAGTCCATATAACTCAGAAATCCTGTGTTCTTGGCCCTATTATTAGATCCGATTTTAGATGCAGCTTATTTAACTCCAAATCGGCTTGTGAGATGGTAATAAAAGATATTAAAATAAATATTAAAAATAATAATATTAAATAATATTATTAATATTATTTATTTATTTATTTATTAAATAAATAAATAAATAAATAAATAAATCGGTGGGGTCGGATGTTATCCAGCGACTTTTTAAATGGATGTGAATCATTGTTCGTCCAAGCGACTGGAAGGACCGAAGGTACTTAGGATCGTGCATATATGGATATTTTCTGTCTAAGCCAAATCTGATACGATCTCAATATTCCTATCCTCTGTAGTACACTATTAAAACCACCAAGATAGACGGCCAGATTGTCATGTTTCGGTAAACGAGGGTTAGGAGAGCTGGTATTTACCGGTTTATAAACGGCTATGTATGTGGTATTCGTAATTTACAAGGCTTCCATGTTATTAGTAATAGCGACTACTTTTGTAATAAGCAAGGATGTTTTTAAAAATATACAACGTGTTATAAAAATTAGTGGTCAAATTTAAGCAACCTATAGTGTACGTCGTAAATATTTCACTCACTATAGTATCACACCCGATTGCATTACTGGAACATAAATAAAGAATTTTCTTTTATATCCAATGATAACATGTCGATATTCGACTTGCACCTTTGAACAACACTAAATGATAAAAGTCAGACCTCCTTTAATTTTAAATTAAATAATAATAAATATACACATCAATATATTGAAGAGCAAGTTGCTGGTGTATAATCTTGATTCGATTTCCCCGAAGAGATCACCGAAACGTAGGCAAGACACGGAAGCAAGTTGGACCCTATGAGGCCCATTTAGACTACGATAAAATCGCCAGTTTAGTTCTTTGGTCCTCCTTACCTCCTTGCGTTTCTCAGTTACTCAGAGCCACAGGAACCCGCCAGTTATCATTTGCGAAGGAGAGCAGAGAAATCCTCTAGATATCCACTGTGGGCACATATATATGCACATCCTCTTCGCTGTGGAGGAAATAATTCCTGAGATTGCATATATCGCGGTTATGTAAATCCTTTATGTAATCTTTTTATGTAAGCCTCGACCCCCCTCATTTCCGCGGGATATACAATCTACTAATTAACATTTTATGAATACGTTTTTTTACCATTGTTATCTTTTTCGGTAACTCAATTAATAACTCTCGATTTTAGGCAACGGTGAGGGTCAAGGGTTCGTTGATATTGGACTGCAATGCATACTGGACCGTGATGGAGTTCAAGCGATCTAAAAGTACATCCAATATCAAACTACCGACATTTGAAAAGTTAAAACTCGACAAGATCGACGTGGATACCCTCACTTGCGACGCGAGCAAGCATTGCAGCCCGCTGGCGCTGCCGAGGAACTGTTCGTGCGGCGTGCGCGACGACCTCGAGCACGGCTCCGTCGTGATCGCGGAGTGCGCAGGCGCCGGACTCACCTCGCTGCCGCGCCTGCCCGCCGCCGAGCACAAGTGGCGTCTGCACCTCGCCTACAACAACATAACGAACATCACTGCGGACCAGGTGTCCCATATCGCGAATGTCGTGGTAAGGCTGTCTGTCTCGAGGCTCAACTACCTCACTGCATACGCCACATGACATGCTCATAGTCTTTTTCATTCCAGGAACTCGACCTGAGGAACAACTCAATTAAGAGAATGAACGGAGAGATCGCGGCGAAGCTGGTATCCGTTCCCCTGTGGCTCAGCGGAAATCAGCTTGAGTGCGGCTGCGAATCGTATGGAATGCTGATGGCGATGGTTGGCACCGACTCTCACCTGCGGGATAAGGTGAACGTGACGTGCATGAATGGTTCGCCATTGGCCACCACGCCACTGAAGCCATGCAATACGCTTACGAGCGTGCCCGTCCCCGAACCGAACAGTTATAGCAATGTGCTGGCGGGCGCGCTGGCGACGCTTCTGGTTGCTGCAGTCGCTATGATTTTTGTGCTCTCGCGCCCCGCGGCACTTCAACGCGTCAAGACGTTCTTAGTATGGCTCGGTGTTATGCCACCATCAGTCGAGCCTGCGGACGAAGACCGCCGATTCGATGTATTCGTTTCGTACGCGCACGAGGACGAGGAACTCGTGGTAGAGAAGCTGGCGACGCGGCTCGAGAGTGGCGCGCGGCCGTACAAGCTGTGTCTGCACTACCGCGACTGGGCGCCGGGCGAGTGGATACCGGCGCAGATAGCGGCGTCGGTGCGCGCGTCGCGGCGCACGCTAGCGGTCGTGTCGCGCCACTACCTGGAGTCGGGGTGGGCGCGTGCAGAGTTCCGCGAGGCGACTGCGGCCTCGCTGCGGGACGGGACGCCGCGCCTGGTGGTCGTGCTGCTCGAGGATCCGGATGAGCTGACGCTCGATCCCGAGCTGGCCGCATACGTGCGTAACAACACCTACGTGCGCTGGGACGATACTTGGTTTTGGACGAAGTTAAAGGAGGCGTTGCCTCCGCCTCGCCCGAGCCACCGGAAGGAGGCCCCGCCGTGGTGGGCGCGGCTCCGGAGCGCGGCCGCGGTGGACTCCGCCAGCCCCACACCCACCACCGCCACCACCGCCAACACCGCGGGCGACACTCCGTGCTCTACTTGAATCCTGTACCACAGCCGAGTGAAGGCCGAGAGAAAAATGCACAGTGATGAATGATGCACGCGTCACCGCTGATGGTGCTAGTAAAATATACCTGGTCACGACACACCATCGATCTCATTTGCTGCACTTGTTACAGTGAAAAGGTGTACAAAGATCGTAGTAGAGAGAAATCGGTTATTTCTCCCACCACAATGGAAAACAGTCAGCTGCATGAGTCTATACATGTGCTGTGTGTAATATGTACATTATTATCCTGTTGTGACTGAACACTGAACAAATAAACGCACCATGATAACACAAACTACGGACGAGTCAGTCCAGTATGGTGGACGCTGGTAATTTTTAATTAATTTTAGTACCAAAAGAACACTATATTTAAGTTTACGCCGCGTCGTCCATCTATTTGTTATATCTTTACTAATAGGACTGTATATTTCGAAATATACTAGGTAGCCACCTCAAAATTCCACAGTATTTTATAACCTTAATAATATATCTGTGTTACTTATTTTTATTTAGTCATGATTAAGAAGGGAAATAAACTAATATCATTCGTAAGGTACCACACCAAGTGGAATAGACGTGCACAAAAAAACAATTGTATTCGTATATTATCATAATCTAAAACTCTAATCAAATAGAATCGCATACTCTGCCATACTGAACGTGCAAATATTACTATTATGTACCTACTATTACAAAAAAGGGTGCGTGTACACACGTAGGAAGTGAAACTTCTTTATGACCTTATTTTTCGAAAAATGATCTACTATATGCAACTTACAGAAACTGGTTAAATAAAGTTAAATTAGATAAAGTTTTTCGGCTTTTATTATCATAGAGATGAATACAAAAAATAAGTGTGCGTCTCGGAACGTTCGACAGAAGAAGTCCGGTCAAAATCGGGTCAAAGTCCGGTCAAAGTCCGGTCAAAGCCCGTTCTAAGCCCGGTCAAAGTCGGGTCAAAGTCCGGTCAGAGTCCGGTAAAAGTCGGATCAAAGTCCGGTCAAAGCCCCGTTAAAGTCCGGTTAGAGTCCGGTCAAAGCCGGGTCAAAGTCCGGTCAAAGTCGAGTCAAAGTCCGGTTAAAGCCCGGTTAAAGTCGGGTCAAATTCCAGTCAAAGTCCGGTCAAAGTCCGGTCAAAGCCCGTTCTAAGCCCGGTCAAAGTCGGGTCAAAGTCCGGTCAGAGTCCGGTAAAAGTCGGATCAAAGTCCGGTCAAAGCCCCGTTAAAGTCCGGTTAGAGTCCGGTCAAAGCCGGGTCAAAGTCCGGTCAAAGTCGAGTCAAAGTCCGGTTAAAGCCCGGTTAAAGTCGGGTCAAATTCCAGTCAAAGTTCGGTTAAAGTCCGGTCAAAGCCCGATCAAAGTTCGGTCAAAGTTGGGTCAAAGTCGGGTCAAAGCCCAGTTAAAGTCCAATCTAAGCCCGGTCAAAGTCCGGTTAAAGTCAGGTCAAAGACCGGTCATAGCCCGGTTAAAGTCCGGTCTAAGCCCGGTCAAAGCCCGGTTAAAGTCCGGTCAGAGTCCGGCCAAAGTCGGGTCAAAGTCCGGTCAAAATCCGGTCAAAGCTCGGTTAAAAACCGGTAAAAGTCGGATCAAAGTCCGGTCAAAGCCCGTTTAAAGTCCGGTTAGCGTCCGGTCAAAGTCGGGTCAAAGTCCGGTCAAAGCCCGGTTAAAGTCCGGTCAAAGCCCGGTCAAATTCCAGTCAAAGTCGGGTCAACGTCCGGTCAAATTCCGGTCAAAGCCCGGTTAAAGTCCGATCAGACTCCGGTCAAAGCCGGGTCAAAGTCCGGTCAAAGTCGAGTCAAAGTCCGGTCAAAGCCCGGTTAAAGATCGGTCAAAGCCCGGTCTAAGTCGGGTCAAAGTCGGGACAAAGTCAGGTCAAAGTCGGGTCAAAGTCCGGTCAAAGTCCGGTCTAAGTTGAGTCAAAGTCGGGTCAAAGTCCGGTCAAAGCCCGGTCAAAGTCCGGTCAAAGTCGGGTCAAAGTCCGGTCAAAGCCCGGCTAAAGTCCGGTCAGAGTACGGTCAAAGTCTGGTCAAAATCTAGTCAAAGTCAAATATGTGACGCGTGCCGCGTAACGGATAAATGTGACGATTTTATTTTTCTAACGCTGATAAAGAAGTTTCACTTCAAAAAATATTTTGTGTGCCTGTGTCGCTCAACTGAAATTGCACCGACTCCTAAAAAACCTATGGAAATTGATATTTTTGACTTTAAGGTGTTAGTTTTGAAGTCGGGTTTCAAGTTTTGTTAAAACTTATTTTATTTTTCAATTTTCAGTGTTAACTACAGCTGTAATGTGTAAATTCCAACTCAATATCACAATCGCGACCACTGAGCTGTTGTCTGTTAAGGAGTTTCATTTATTTATTCCGTACTCCATCATCAGATCTTTACTAAATTTATTTGAAAGAAAGAAAAAATAATTTAATGCACAACACCTAATGTACAATAGTTTAAAAAAAACGAGTAATAAACAACAATACAAGACACTTACAATTACATCAAAAATTATGTGGCTACTGTCGTTACGTTCAAATTTGGCAAACTTCATTCAATATGGAATCCGGCACAAAAGAATAAACACCAATTATATGCGTAGTGCATTGCACCAAACTTCGTGATGTATGTGTGCAATAAGGGTTCAATAAGGGTGCAATAAGGTTCAGCATTAGCTGGGATTCACGAGTGAGCCCCGGCTCTGGTCTTCCATACGCCCGACTATATTTTGATATTTGGGAAAACATCACAACAATCTATCTCTACAACGTTAATAGTTTGTTCAAACTTCAACGCGTAATAATGAACATTGAAATTGACAATAATATGTAAATATCGGACTATATGATTTTTTTTTTTATAGCATAGGCCAGCAAACGAGCTAGTGGGTCACCTGATGGTAAGAGATCTGCACCGCCCGTGTACGCCCACCACCAAAAGAATCATGGGCGCGTTGCCGACTTTAAAGGAAAGGGATAATTAAGGATTGGGAAGGTAGGAGGGGATTTGGGCTTCCGGATATCTCACTCACCATACGAAACGCAGCAACAAGCCGCTACTTTACGTCGGTTTTCTGTGAGACAGTGGTAACGACCCGGTCGAGCCAGTCCATTCATGCTGTAGACAAAACTGTCTACAGCGTGGCTCTACCACTCAAAAACCACCACCACTCAAAATTTGTGTTGTTTATAAAAGCGTTTAGATTCTAATATAAATTATTTAGTTGTAGTCGTATTCATTAATATAAATTTAGGAATTTAGTGAGATGACTTTTAAATAATAGGACACAAATAACATGATCACTTTTCAAGTCATGCGCCTCTTCTTCTTCTTCTTTGATTAATGGCGACGAGCTCGATTGCATCTTTTATACATCATTTTAGGTGGCCAATTTTATAAACACCATCTGACACTGACTAATAAAAATGTAGACCTAACAATATCATGTCGCCGCAAGAACATTGACGACCGTCACTTATTTTTGATAATTTACTAACTACGTTATCGACTATTAATTTACAAAGTATTTTTACTTAAACGTAATATGAATTATAAATCTGCCGTTTAATATTTCTCTTATAGTAATGTGAAATAGTAGGAAGTATTTGTTCATGATCACAAATACCATACGCGACATCTAGTGCTCAATTATGGAACTCACGTGCTGACGTACTGCGAGTGTTTCGTGGGATTCGTCAATTGTTCCCTTCCGCTTGTCCACAAGTGTTGTACATTAGCTTTTACGTTACTTTTTCGGTTGCAACGTTAAGTCAAGACAGTAAAAATTTTGTTTCACGATTTTGGCAGTTTTAATTCAAAGTCCTAGGTCAGAAATCCATCTGAATCAGCATAAAATAAGCACCAAGCCGCAACAGTATTTTTTATAGAACTAACTAGCTGTCCCGCGCGGCTCCGCCCGCGTGATCTGTATTTTCCGGGATAAAAGTAGCCTAACAGTGGCGCCATCTGTCAGCAATGTGTCACGCACCGACGCCATCTACTTAAAATATTGGTTTGTAGTACATGCTATGTATCAGAGATGGCGCTGTATTTAAAAAATGATTTTCCCTATTTTCCCGCTTTTCTATTGAAATTTTTCCTAGATTTTCGTTGCTATAAACCTCACGGAGCCCGAGACCTTTCCAACGAATGCAAAACCGTGGAAATCGGTTCGTGCGTTCTGGAGTTATATCGTCAGGAAGGAAAACCCGACTTATTTTTATATAGTAAGATAATAACTATAATCAAATGCCGATGTTCTTACGTAATATATCGAAACATTTGTAAGTAATTTAATTATTATGTATTTCTCTAGTAAGTGAATTGTATTCTTTAGAGAAATAAATATTTAAAACCGTAAACCGAAATAGCATCAAGGTAATTATCCTTATTAATTACACAGGCCAACAAATTTCAATTTTTGGAACGTTGTTTTTATGAGTGTTAAATATCGCTAATTTTAAGTGTTCTGAACACGGAAAGACCACTGATTTTTTTTCTATCACATTAGGTTTTTTTTAAAAGGGTAACAATTTTTATCATAAAATTTTAAGAAAAAATCGATTATTATGTTACAAATAAGTATATTTCGACGTTTATAAATGAAATGTTAATTACAATCATTACTATAGGATTATTTAGAGTGACTTCTTTTTCGTTTTCCTATAAAATTACGCCTAGGTGTGACTTTTTGTGAATATTATCACTTGCTGTGGCTGATTAGAAAACGGTTTGAAAATTACCATTGACTCTTGACGCTGTATATTTGGTTCTGACGATGTTGAACTAAGATCAGAAGTTTAATTTGGAAGTACAGGGTATCATCCCTAATACAGGGTAGTGCAGGAGCGTGTTGCACCGTATGATGACGGGGTGACAACTGACCCGTCTTCACCAGCTGCGTAGTTATCCATTTAATTTCTACTCTGTTACACTTATTGGTTTTTTTGTGTAATAAGTATCTTAAAATTTGAATTGAATTAATTTGGAAGTGATATTGGAATTTCTGGACCGTGTGGGATTGGACGAGTAACTAAGGTAACATTTGCATTTGTTTTCTGAAAATTTATTTATTTTTTAAATTTAATGTGATATGATAAAATGAAGTTCGGTTTCGCCATCAGTACTATAAAACTGTTAAAAAAATCAATAATATTTGAAACAATGAAAATCATGTCGGCCAGTGTCATGTCAGGTGGCGCCATTGCAGTTTCCTTTTATTGTTGAAATATTTATTGATATCGTAATCTTTAAACTAAACTCGTAAATATTTATTATCAATTTCCCTAACATGACATCGGATTTATTATATTTCGCCTTGTAAGGGAAAACTATACAGAGTATTGTAATTGAGTTCATTGTGTATTGACCAACCAGGTCTGGAATAATCAGCCAATCAGCGGGTGGAAATAATTTTCTTGGTAAATTGTGATGCAAACGACAATGTAAAATTAGACTATGAAAGAGTAATATCTCTGGTAAACCATAATAAATGGAACCGTTGACAATTTAGAAGTGAGTGTTTATTTGTTATTACACGAACATACGAAGATGGACACGGGAAATAGCTGCGACAATGAACACTTGTCAACAGGAGGTAGTGTTGCTGCTTCGCAAAAATCACCCAGGACTTTCAGCTTCGTCATATATTAACACACGTTTAATTCACATTGTTTAAATTCGACTGGTAAATTATTGCATATTTTATGGCCATACAATGAGGATGTTTTGGAAAAATATTTCGTCCTTGTAATGGTAAATACAATATATGTTTTAGTCTTGCACTCTTACACCCCATCTCCTCCATTGTACGAAATAAGAGAGCATGTTTTCTATACAAAACGGTTATATCATTCGAATAAGCATTTATTTACTTTCTCGTACCGGGAATTTCTATAAAGGTACTTCGCGTTAGCCGGACGCAAATGTCGCCAAGTGTAAACCAAACTACTTACTTTAATAATAAGACATTATGTAGTGATGAGAACCTCGTTAAAGCTGAAAAAGATAAACTGTCCAAATATCTTGATTTGGCACACGAGGTTACTAACATGTGGAATGTGGACTCGACAATTATTATTGTCCCGATAGCTAGTCGTTTCTGCCCGTGGGTTGATACCGAAGAGGCTCGACCAACATCTTCAGAGGTTCTCAATTGGTCGTTGGGTCAGGAGCCAGATGCAAAAAGCGGTGTTATTAGACTCGGCACGCATTGTGAGGAGGTTTCTCTATTTGGGGTCCTAACCGCTTGACTTGGATCCTAGGCCTCGCCATTGGAGGGTGTTTTTTTTTTGTAAGTTTAGTATTTAAAAATGTAAGAAAGCTGATATGAACTTGCTGCAGCGTTACGTGCGGTGAGAGCCATGTCCTGAGGCGACGCGTCTACGATTCTGTGGTTTTGTGAGTGTTCACGGGTGATGGGGAACAGTTACCGTCAGGTGACCCACTTTCTCGTTTGTCGGCCTCAGTCTTTTTCTTTGTAAGTAGATATAACTTGAAACTTGGTATTATTAATCATCACCATAATCGCTAATTGTGAGTAGTTTGGGTACGTCATGCTCACTAAAATGTCTTTGCTTGCGGCGGCGTCGTGTGCCTGAACGGTCACTTCCCTGTAACGGTGGTGATGTAAATGGTTGAGGAGGTTGTGTGGACTGGTCTACTCAAACTGCTATTGCTTGTTTAGTTAATTTATTTATATAATAATTACATTATTTTACTTTATAAAGTTCCTCGTTAACATGAATTGAGCTGCTCTAATTCAAATAAATAATATAATGTAGTATCAGTATTGTAAATCAGTTTGGAAAATACCAACGTTAGAGTTTCTCGCCCTTTCTTTCTTAACAAAACAGCATTCCGAACTGGCGGTAGAGATAAAAATTGACCGAAATAAAACATGTTTGACATTTTAAAGATTCATTAATATTGGATTTTGATTAATGATTAAAACACGTAGTGGATATGTTGACTTTCTTCAAATTCAAATACAAAGTGGAGAAAGGAATGGCGGGTGAAACCGCGAGCAAAATCTAGTAAACTATAAAATTTATTTATGGATATTCATAAGAGATATCAAATAATTAACAGATAGCCGACGTACGTCCAGTTAATGAATCAGCATAAAAATATATGTGAGCAAAAGTAATGCAGTATCTAATAAATTTAAGTACCACTCAAAAGGGATGTTATGTGAATTTACCTCAAAGTTAAAAATAAGTTGAGTGCATAGAAATATACCCATAAAAGCACGGCGCTATGCCACATGAAGTTTCCATATCGTGGCCAAAAGACTCAGTGCCGTGCGCCAGCGCACTCACACTCGAGCCGCATTCCGACGAATCACGTCTGCGTCGCGGGCGTTGTGGGCGTTGTGACTTGTGGCTGTTGTGGGAACTGCGTCATTAGTCACCACTCAGTTATTAGCGTGACCTCAAACCGGACGTTCACGTCTGTGCACTGAGCGCTGTGTTGCTCTACTCGCTGCAACACTTTCTACACCGAATGTGATCATTTGGAACGTAGTGTGGCGTGGTGTAAAGTTTATCTACGAGCCCGACACTCGGGATGATAATCTGATTGCGTGTGCGTAGTGTTTTTGTGCGTTTTGTGTTTTTCCCTATTTGTTTCCTTGAATGAGAAGTAACATCGCGGCGCGTTTTCCTTGTTTGGATCAATAACAAGTTACATACAGGTTCAGAGGCGAGCATGTCGTGATGCTGCCGTGGGTATGGCGATGCGCGGTGCTAGCGCTGGTGCTGGCAGAACTGACAGCTGATGAGAGCTCTCCGTTGTTGGAGTGCCCATCTCCACCCGCTAAGTGTACTTACACCGAGGACGGCGGCCCCGGCGAGTACTTCTTCGTGGTATCAGGTGAGGACTCCGTGCCCTCTGTCGCTGCTCTTGCGCTGTTATCTGTACCGACCATTCGACCGCGACGCCCATCACCGATTGCAAACATGTATAATATTGATAAGAGTATTAAGCATTGCATTAGATGTGACATTCACTGGCGAGCGAGGACCACGTTATAGTTTTAACCCCTGGCAAGAAAACGAACGATAGAGACTATCAAGTGGCTGAATGGGGGATTTACTAACACCTGTGAACTATTTTAATGTATCCAATAATATGTATGTGGCTGTTGGGTGTATTTATTTATAAATAATAACAAAGATAACAGTCTATTTACTCATACTATGGTGCTTTGGCTCCGTGTGAATAAAGTATGTAATAATAGGTGATATGCATTTTGAATAATAATATTTTATACTTAAAACAATCAAGTTATTACAATAAAGTTGTAGCTAGAAGCATAATGAACCAAACCTAGCAAGTGAAATTTATAGTCATACTAGCAGACCCGGCCACGCGTTGCTGTGGCTAAGGTATGAATGAAGTTTTTTAATAAAAATACTTTTTGCTAAACAACTTGTCCACGAGAACCGTAATCCTACAATTCCCTTACTTTCTTTCTGTTTTCTGTTATAAAGTTAACCCCCTTATCGATCTGTGGGTGTATGTGGGCCGATTCGAATGCGCTTTTGTTTTAAAAGCTCGTATATAAGTTTCCAACAATAGCGAAATTATGAGTGTTCTATTGAATAATAGGTTCTTTTTAACAAATAATTAAAATAAAATTAGACGTCTATATTATCTCGTTTATTACGATCGATAAGATCAACAACATCCCTATTTTATATGTGAAATACGTGAGCCTGTAACTATGCTACAGTGAAACAAAAGCTCAGCTGTTCATCATATGATGTTCTCCAAAGATGCAGTTCCAATAAAAAGAAAATGCATATTTACTCGTATATGCTAGTCATGCAATCAGATTTGGTATTTTGGGGGGTGAAATACTTTTATCGTACAGTATATGTTGCGAAAATTTGACCACACCGTTCGCACTTTATGTAGACGAATTGAGAACTTGTTTTTTTGGATCGGTAAAAAAGATTTCTCAAAATCTGAATGTCGATGATTCTGGGTAAGTGTTAAGTTAGCAATTTTTTGGCGAGAGCTGGCTACATTTAAGATTCCTTTAGCCAAAGATATCAAATATCGTTGGCAAAAAAATTTGGCCACAATTTTAGCAACTTTTATTTATTGGATAGGTAAATCATAATATTAATTCCATTCACGTCATTGTTTCGTTCATCTAAAACTTAGGTACGGGCAGCCAGAGAATGACTCTTGGCGTTCGGTCAGTACCTAGATATAACTTTGAAATGGGGAAAAATTTACGTTGAAATACTTTTATCTTTTATTATATAAGCAGCGATAGCTCAGCGGGGACTGGTACTGACTGTCGAGACGAAAGTCGCAGGTTCGAAACCAGCCCCAAGAGCATACACCACTGACTTTTCTAAGTTACGTGTATATTAATTGTTAATTATCGCTTGCTTTAACGGTGAAGGAAACATCGTGAGGAAACCTGCATACCTGAGAACTCGATAAGATTTTCGAAGGTATGTGAAGTTTGCCAACCCGCATTAGGCCAGCGTGGTGGACTAAGGCCTAATCCCTCTCATTCAGTAGAGGAGGCCCGTGCCCAGCAGTGGGACGTATATAATACAGGGCCAGTAAAAAAAAAAAAAAAAAAAAAAATACTTTTATCGATTGTATACCTGGGTGTTTCTCCGTTTTGGCTAAAAATCTTTTTCCGGCGGTATTGCATTTTGCTAAAAACACTTACACACTAAAAGCGTGTTGCTAATTAATACTCATGAACCGAACTTGAAGTCGCAACATTTAATTTAGTGCTTAAACAAATCATAAACAAAGATTTTTATCAAAATAGCACGTAAATCGTCATTCACCTCCGTTTCCAAACATATATCAGTAACAGTTTCAGTGTCGTGATTTATACAAGCGACTGAATAAAAAATATATAACGATATTTTTAAACCATTGAATAACATATCTTCTTAAAATAAAATAATAATGTGAAATTTATTAAATAAAACTATGTTTTTTTCTTGCCTAAAATTTTGTCACAAGCAAAACGTCATTAATCGCATCCAAGTTGTCGAATAGGGTATTTATCAAAGTTAAACATGAAATTTATATGTGACGCAACCCACCCTTCCCGTGATGCATACGGTACCCGTGACCGATACGCCGAAGGAGATACACGCGTTATTTTTGCCAAAATTTAGCCAACATTTTCAGTTCTCCGAAATTTGTCACAAAATTTGTCATTTGTTTCATCAAACTTATCTAGATAATGTGTAATGCACTGTTGTTCAATAAGAAATTATTTTATTATACTATCATGATTAAGTTTTTACGCGAAAATCTTTACTTGCAATCTCGTTTTATAAACATGTCTCAACAATTCTAAGTAAAATCCGTCATTATTCGCTACGTCATTTGTGGCAAAATTGTTGTTACTCCTAATGACCCATGTTGAACAAAATGACTGTACGTAAAGAAATAATTATTTTCATAGACACATATTTTAATAACCGTTTGTGAGATCCTTATTGAGGTGAAGTGAACAACAAAAATAATCACTTAAATGATTTTTATTACAAATTTGTACCATTATAATTTTAAAAAAATTACGTTTTGAAAGATTTGAAGAATTTGAAAGATTATTTATTCACAATTTAAAAATGGTACAGGACTCGTATTTATTGCATGCTGGCATGCCCTCTTATATCCGTTCTTAGTATAATGGTTAACGATTGAGCCATAATTATGGTAAATAGAAATTATTTTTGTAATTTTTCTTTTTCTTTCTAGACGATTTTGTATTTGTTTTGTATATGTTTGATTTATAAGATTGTGCACAAATACCAGGTAATCCAAAAACTCAAAGAGAATTTAAATGTAATTGAAGCACTGATTCATGTAGATTTTTCAGAAAATTACTCTCTGAAATTTTCAAAAGTGCAATCGATGCATTTTGGTGCAAATCGCCGGCAGGTATCCATCATTGTTATTTATACTCATATTTTTTCAACTGGAAGCGTGTCTCCAGCGTCGTTTTTTACAGTTAGTAAATGTCTTCGCTATGATGTTCCTGCTATTTGGGCACATTTAGATCCACTCATAGAAGAAGTTAAGGCATTGAATCCTTTCATAGATACAATGCATTGTTTATCAGATTCACCTTCGTTACAATATAGGAACAAAAGTATGTTTTACGTAATTAGCCAATTAGGGTTTAACCACGAGCTTAGCAGAATCACGTGGAACTATTCAGAAGCAGGCCACGGCAAAAGGTGCCCCTGGTGGTGTAGGTGCGACTGTCAAAAGGACAGCCGATCAAGTGGTTAACTTTGGTTGGGATGTCGGGTCGTTCAAACAATTTTATGAATAGATTGAAAACTAAGTAAACATAATAGTAAAAAATGTTGAAGAAAAGGATATTTTAAACAAAGAAAAACTGATCCCGTTTAATTTAAAACCATTCAAAGGCACCTTGTCTGTTTATCAGGTTATATAGGATAAATTTGTGAACAGGACGATTTTGAGAAGTATGAGTAGCTTTCTGTGTGACTTTTTTGAAATATGTGTACATGGAAAGCATCTTGGGTCGATAATTAACATACCAGATTCAAAAAAAGAAAAAAAACATCCAGAAATAGTGCTTCTTACTAGTCAGGTTAATCCAAAGGTCAAAATTCTACCTGATATCAATGTCAACTATCTGATTACTTCATCAACACTTCAAAAATGGCGTTAGGCGTAATACCTTGTCTTATACCGAACACCCCTTCTTAAAAACACACAATCTTTTATAAGAGCAACTACCACACTCACAAACGTGAATTAACGTTGATTGTCAAGTAATTTCTTAGATTACGATTATTTCTACACTCAGAGACAGCTACTGCTTTACCAGCCACTGAGTATACAAATAATCACAATTGACGTCTCTGAGAAATAACTGAATTTTAAAATATTACTAATAAATACTTAAGCTTAATTGACGTTTCTGAGGACGAAAGATAGTTTTAATTTTTAAAATTGTAACAGATACGATGTAATTTTGAGTCGTAATCGTTTTGCATGGTGCGTTTGATTTTTTAAGTTTTCTGAAAATTCAATAACAATGTATATCATCACTGTATGGAGCTGCTCGGTCTGATTAGGTCAGCATATTAATTGTTTAATTAAAGAAAAAACGGAATGGACAATATTGGGCATATAGGCAAAGTTATGGCAAAGTGTACTGTTAGTATTTTGTAGTTGATTTCGAAATGAAAATGTATAGTAAAGAAACTTGCTAATGTAACGCGACGTACGCGCACCGGGCCGAAAGGCTCGTGTCCAGATCCTAAGTTAATTTCCGCGTCCCGCCAACCCTTCCGCCGCAAGGCCGCGCCGGGAGGATCACGCCACCGCTCGCCGGTCGAGCGAAAGCATTAGAAAGTGTGTCCACGCACATCAATTCGCCGATTCCGCGACCGCGACCCGCGCCCCACGTTGGGCGCCACTATAACTGTCCACTACGGGGCGGTTACTAAACAAAACTCACGTCACGTACAAAATGTTTTTATTATAAAAATACATTGATATTAAGGCTCAACTTATATATTTGACGACCGTAGTAGGCAAAAGAGCGCGAGTCGCGAGATCGGCGGATTGATGTGCGTGGACGCACTTTCTAATGCTCTCGCGCGACTGGCGAACGGTGGCGTGATCCTCCCGGCGCGGTACTGGGGAGGGAGGGTTGGCGGGACCCGGGAATACGGAGCTGGACACGACCCTTTCGGCCCGGCGCGCGGGCGTCGCGTTACACTAATAATAATAATTAACCTAAAATCGGGAGACAAAATACTTATTTTGTTATTTTCTGTAATTGTATTGTGATTATATATAATTGTGATAATGCCAAAAATTTAAGTTTTTAATTAATGTTCATTTTTTTGGGTCGATTTTGATCTTTTTCTCATTCTGTGTAACATAAAGTCATTATCATTACCAAAATTATCATTCATCGGAGGTGTACGTCATTATCCTCAACATGTCAATTTCTTTCGATTAGATTATCTCGTAAAATAAAAGAAAGTTTTATGTGCCCTTTATATTATTTTGTTGACAATAATGTGTACAATTTACCTAGCCGCAAAAAAAAAGAATTTTCAGGGGTTTTACAAAAAATCATAAAACCTGTCAAAAATAACATTTTTCCACGAAACACCCACCTACCTAAACTACAATGCAACATTTCTTTAGGATACATAATTTGAATCCTATATTACATTACATTATTCTATGGACTTAAACATAGACGACTAATTATAAAGTTGATAAATTGTGTTTTAAACACCGTCACAAAAAGAGGTTATTAACTTAGCCATTTTTAACAACTTTAAAGAGCACGAAATTATACTCAATCTAGCACTTTTTTGGAAGTTTTTGACCATTTCTTGCATTGAATTGGCAACACCGTAGGGTAGCAGATTCAAAGATAAAAGTGTTAATGTACTTCCAAATTCTTCTTAGCGGCCGTCCATTAGTCACGTCATGTTTTTTTTAGCATGTTTTAACCTCACCCTTCCCCTTGGTGATACGTGGTGAGATTTAAATAGGTCAATTCAGTGTCTGTACTCAGACACGGCCATTCTGCAGGGCGGCGCGTGCTTTGCACCTGCCTCGTCTTCTTCATGCCACGACATATATATGTAGGTATATTTAGTGAACCTATTGTAGCAAATAAACCTTTCTTCTTCTTTCTTTCTTCTTAACTGCATTAAACTATTTGATCTTAACACATATTTAGAGAAATGCAAAGTTTCTTTTGCTGTCCCCCATGACCCCTCACTCACTTCCATTATCTTATTTCACAGGGTATAATGTTCATTTTGACTACCTCGATGGAGACTTCTTCGTCATGACATGCGACGAGTCTTTGGCACTGGAGGATCCGGGACTGCCGCGGTTCAAGGAGGCCGTACGAGTCGGAAGAGTGACGTTTAAGAAATGCGCGCCGCCGATCGACAAGTCGTACGCAGCCGTGCTCGCCGCCCTCAACGTGACCACGTTCTCAGAGCTTTTGCTCACTAACCTGCCGACGGCGGTAGTGACCCGTGAACACCTCGCCGACCTAAACCAGCTGACGCGGCTCGACATAAATGGTGAGGAAAGTGCCGACGTGAGTCTCGCCCCGGGCGCGCTCTCTGCGCTCGACGCCGCGCCCGCACTGCAATACCTCTCACTGCACTCAGTGCGTACGCCCGCCGCCGACCTGACCCACCTGCCGCCTTCCCTCCGTACACTGAAACAGTGGTCCGTGGACGTGGATCGCGTATATTTTGACTCGCTACCGAATCTCATTAATCTAGATTTAAATGAAAAAAAATCAGTTGCCGTAAACGCGAGTAAAGCCACCGCATTGAAGATTTTATCCGTGACCTCGTTGAATAACGTGGTACCCGAGGACGCACTGCCACCGATGTTGACCGACCTCGTACTGTTCGAGTGGAATGACACGCGGCCGGCGCCGAAGACACGCTGCGCGCACCTTCGTAATCTCAAAGTGTCTGGTACCAATAATCCGAGGTGGCCGGTATCGCTGCCGGACGAGTGGGTGGCTAATTGCGCTCTCCTGACGGACCTGCTAATATACTTCGTGCCGGTGAATGGCACCCTGCCGGCGCGGCTGCTGGCGCATGCGCGCGCGCTGGAGCGGCTCTCGATCCAGAACTGCGACCTGCACGAACTGCCGCCGGGCTTCCTCGACGACACGCCGCACCTCACCTCGCTCGACCTTTCTTACAACAGCCTCACCGAGTTGCCAAGGTGAGCTCGTCCACATATCCTGCCCTTTATACGCTACGTCATGGATTTCTGCGTGATGTTTCTGCACTTTCTTTTATTTTCACGCAAACCGTCTGTATTAAGAAGATTGTTAAAAAAAATCTATCAATAAAATGTGAGTGTGAATCGTTAAATCAGTACATGACGTCCTGCACCCATCTCGATTCATGCTGAAAGTTCACGTAATCTTATTTGGTATCCTAAGGGTAGACGGTAACATGCAGCAACACGCAACACATGCTGATATTAACTACGTCCTTTTTTTTCAGCGGACTGTTTCTGCACACGCAATCACTGGAGGAGCTCTACCTGTCGAACAACCTGTTGACGAGTTCAGTGGCGGGGTCATTGTCCACCCTCACCTCGCTGAGGATACTAAAACTAAATGATAACTCCAACCTCGGAGACCTCTGCCCCGGTAGCATCGGCTCCTACCTAACGCCAGGTACATTCACCATTATCTCAGTCACGTCACATCGTTTAGACCATTATATATTTTGACACATTTTGTTTTTTATCTGCAGGCGAAAACAATCGACATTATTTTCCGCTAGTTAAAATTTAGAAGAGTTAAAATAACATCGCCTCAGTTCAGTGACAGCCCGTTATGAATCGGGTTCAAATCCTTGGGCAGGCCATAATTTCTAAATATTTGTGCAGAACTATTTGCACCTCTGCTCTCTTCGAGTATACTGGCGTGAATTTATTTAAGTAGGTTTTTGAACCAACTCCAATTATACCCCTACTGTATTATGTTTCATGTAAAAAAATAATGTCTCTTGTGAATTTCATAAAATACGGGCAGACCCGCACGCTTACATTAGCGTGCATAACACTGTCTCGCTCCCGTGGGTCGTAGCGTGATATTAATAGCTATGAACCATATTCTCCACAAACAAGATCAAGGGTCCCGATGAATGAGAACCATTTAGCTGGTGGGAGGATATTCGTATCCGACCGGATAGCGACCACCATACACTGGTGTTAAAACCTGTCATAGTGGCCCACCTTGTGTGGGTCGCGTTCCAGGGTCAGCCAGTGTATATCCGGGTCTCCCGAGGGGCTTGCGACATGACTTGATGGTTGGGTGGGGCGGGTACAGGGGTAAATTCTTGTACTATTGTGCCTGCATCGGTCATCCGCCTGTCCTGTCACAGGCCCCTCGACTTGCTTCTTCCCTCTCCGAAGAGGGAAGAAGCATTTATACAGGCCGGCATGATTCTGGTGACTACCGATAAACGCATTGTTTATCGGTGGTTGCTGGTTTTGGACTGCACTATACTTACCATCAGGTGTAGTGCAATCACTTTGCCGTGCTCGTATAAAAAAGAAAACCAGCGATAAGCACTAAGTGTTTGGCACATACTGATTTGGATCCTTTTGGCGCGGTCGTGGTGGTACATATACCGTCTACAGTGGGAGGGTATTTAGATACTAAATAGATAGAACCTCCCACTTACTACTTATAAAAATGTTTGAACTATTATAATATTATTATGTAATTTTTCAATAACAGCGAATGCCTCACCGCTGAAATCGTTGACGTCGCTCCGCCTGCTAAACCTGAGCAACACGCGCGTGACGCACGTGTGCCGCGACTGGCGTCAGCAACTTGTCAACCTCACCACCCTCAACTTAAAAGATACCGCCATCACATATCTCAACGTGCGTACTCTCCTACTAATATTGTTCGTGTACTCTCTACTGTATGCTGCATAGCATGTTTTATGATGATTGTATATATTTGTCGACAGTTGGCCGAACTGCAGTTCCGGCGCTCAAAGTCGGGCGCCAAGGTGTTTCTGAGTGGAAAAGAGTTTGACCTGCAGTACTCTCGTTTCGACTATCTCGACGCAGTCAACGATCCGGGTGGTACTAAAGTATGGCTATTAGAAATCAATTTATTTCGTTATTGGCTCCACTATGTCATTAAATAAGGTCAGTTCAACTGAGCTGCCCAAACACCACGACGGTGCGACCAGGCAGACTTGTTTGTATACAGACGTTCAGTTGTAACTATATCGTTACTATTTTAATAAAAACGGCCGTATGCAAAACTGAATAATGGAAAGTTTCAAAATCAAAATCAAAATCTTTATTAATCATGTAGGCTAACAAAGCGCTTATGACAGGTCAAGTACAGAAAAATTGTCATTAAAAAGACTAACTTAGACTTAAATTAAATTAAGGGAACTTTGGATTAACCGCCGCGCTAAAGGCTGGCAGGAAAAGGCACACCAACAAGCATGGGAAAAGGGAGGGCATCCTTAAGTGTAGGGATTCACGGACTAGGATATGGAAATCGGGATAGGGCAAGACGGAGTAGGGTAAGTTTACAAAAAAAATCTGTAAGGGTTTAAAAGGTAAGGAGATGTGTCGTGGACCTTACTGGCAGGAATATCCCTAGCCTAGCTAACCTACCAACCTTTCTCTAGCTGCCTACTGATGACGACCCGAAGAAGAAAGGCAGAAAGAAACTCCGGGCTTATTTTTTTCGCCATCAATTATATATTACATACTTTTCCTTTTTTCTTTTAAATATGTATTTTTTTTTAGCATCATTTTACAATAAAAATCGTCATATGGACTTGTCCATTTACAATACTAAATATACAAATACATAACTGCATCATAAGTAACAATCGTGATAATTTCTAAAAGATGCATACAGCAATACATACTGTTAAAGAAACAAATCTAATATAATATAATTTACCTAAGGCAAACACTGTTTTTGTTGGTCGATCGGTCAACTAGTATTATTATGATGTCAAAATTTAAATTATTATATGTATGTCAAAATGTGATAGCAAAATATGTCAATCTTACAAACTAGTAATCTTAATTGTCAATTATTGTGTATGATATATATTTTTTTACATGGTGTACTTTAGGTACAAGAGAGGGCAGATTTAGTGAAGGCTACAGTGTCTTCATGCAATGTGCAGGACTGCTTCCAAACTTCCCTATCATCTAAATAATTTGCAACATTATAATAAGCTTTAGACATCAAAGTGCGTTTGATGTGGAGCTTAAATTTATTTTCTGGCATGTCAGTTATTTCACAAGGAAGTTTATTATAAAATTTTATACAGTTTCCCATAAACGATTTGTTAGTCTTACTGAGTCTAAACTTTGAAACTGCAAGTTTATTCTTATTTCTTGTATTTAGGTTGTGTATATCACTATTTTTTACAAAGTCTGCTAAATATTTGCGCATATACATTATATTTTGATAGATGTATTCGGCCGGCAAAGTAAGTATATTGATATCTTTAAACAGTTCACGGAGAGAGTCGCGCGATCGCAAGTTGTAAATAGCACGAACCGCTCTTTTCTTTAATATAAAGATTGTCTGCAGATCGGCAGCAGAACCCCACAGCAAAACACAGTAAGACATAATGCTGTGGAAGTAAGCAAAATACACTAATCTAGCCGTAGCCACATCTGACAGTTGCCTAATTTTTCTAATCGCAAATATAGCAGAGCTCAATTTACTAGAAATTCTCTGGATGTGTGGACTCCACTGTAACTTAGCATCTACTGTGACTCCAAGGAAAACTGTTGACGGTACTAAATCTAACGAATTTTTGTCTAAAACAATATTTAATTTACCTTGGGTCACATTAAGCGTTGAAAATTTAACACATTTGGTTTTCGCCGCGTTTAAAAGTAAGTTGTTAGCAGAAAACCAACTGGAAACTAATTTAAGAACTTTATTAGGCTCTACAAGATTATTGTCCTTCCTATCTACTTTAAATATGAGTGATGTATCATCCGCAAATAAAACTACATCCGCCATGTTGCTTATCATATGTGGAAAATCATTAATGTACACTAAAAATAAGAATGGACCCAAGATGGATCCTTGAGGTACACCTATCCTAACAGAAGAACTCATAGACGTAACATTATTAATGCATACTTTTTGTTTCCGGTCTGTCAGGAATGATTCTACTAATTTTAGTGCTGGGCCACGAATTCCATAAAATTCAAGCTTCGCAGTAAGAGTGCTGTGGACAACACAATCAAATGCCTTAGAGAGGTCACAGAATACTCCTAAAGCATCCTTTGAACTCTCCCAGGCCTCCAACACAGACTTAACTAAGGCATGACCAGCATCCTGTGTGGACCGGCCCTTGGTAAAACCAAACTGCCTGCTATGCAGGATTTTATTTTCATCGAAGTGCACCAGCATTTGATTTAAAATTACTTTTTCAAATATTTTACTAAAAACTGGTAGAATTGATATCGGTCTATAATTAGAAGGATTATTTAAACAGCCTGCTTTAAAGATTGGCACTACTTTACTTATTTTCATAAGGTCAGGAAAAATACCGTCTAGTATACAACAGTTAAAGATATTTGCTAGAATTGGAGCAACACTAATAATTATTGACTCTAGGGCTTTAACGGAAAGCCCCCAAATGTCTTCTGTGCTTTTCATTTTTATACTCTTAAATGCCTTAACAATGTCCGATGATGTTACATATTGGAACTTAAAATTAGGCTGTGATAATTTAATATTTTGTTTTAAAAATGATTGAGCAGCGTGCGTTGAGGACGAAAGACATTTTGTAGTCTCGAATGCTAGTAAAATAGATATTTAAAAAATTTGCTACAGTACTTTTATCTGAAACCAGGTCGTCATTTATACTTAATACTATTTTATCGTCACTAAGCCTATTTTTACCAGTTTCAGAGTTTATTATTTTCCATGTACTTTTAATTTTGTTATCTGAGTTTCTGATAATGTTACTAACATAAGCTGCCTTAGCTTGTTTGCATACTCGTTTGAAAATTTTTGAATATGTTCTTACACAATTATTAAACTTGACGTCAGGTGTATAGGACCTTTTGTCATATAATTCGTAAAGAACATCTCTACTACGCCTAATGCCTACCGTTGCCCAAGACGCAAACTTCAGTTTATTTGTATGTTTGACAGACTTTAATTTGCAAGTTCTATTAAATTCCTCTAATATACTATCAAATAATGTTTTGAACATATCATTTGGGTTATCAGATTTTTTTAACAAAGTAGGCAGAACTGAATTCACTCTAATACGAAACTTTTCTAAGTTATATTTTGATAAGGGCCTAATTTGTATAATACTTTTATTATATGTACTTTTACAATTTAGTGTAACCATTTGACACATATGATCTGAGCGGACTCCAGAGACTAGTTCCTTGTGATTTATTTAAAAATTAGATATAACATTATCTATGCAAGTTGCTGTTGTATCAGTTACTCTAGTGGGTTCCAAGAAATGGCAGCTGAGGTTAAATGATTTAAACAGCGCCATAAAATTACATTTATCTTTTGAGTCAATCAACATGTCAATATTAAAATCCCCACATATTAATATATTTTTATGGATTTTTATTTGTTTAAGTATGTCCTCCATATTATTTAAAAAAGATACAGTGTTTGCCAATGGAGGTTTATATACACAACAGATAATATGCTCATTTGTCTCTGCACATGCAACCTCACAGACTCGTTCAACAGAAAGATTTGAGATGTCCCGTCTCTCCTTGAAAGTGACACTGTCTTTGATGAGGATCAAAGTGCCTCCACCCTCTGCTGAAAGTCTATTAAACGAGCTGGCGACCCTGTAACCATTAACACTAAATGCCATTCTATCTGGTTTCAACCAGGTCTCCGTAAAACACATTATATCTACTTTATATTTTTCTAAAAATAAATCTATATCTAAGATTTTGCCAGAGAATCGATTAATATTTTGGTGACTTTGGTGTTTAAAATAAAACTTAATCAAAGACCTAAAAATAACAAACCAATTCTGAATGTTATCAATCATTGAACAATAAACTGCACCGACTCAAAATAATTCATTTTATATGCAATCAAATGCGATCACGCGTGTTATCCCCGAAGGGGTAGGCAAAGGTGTAACGAGTACACCTACATTTCGCCGAGCTTATTTATAGCCCATGATGTGATAAAGGGCGACCCTACCACCGAGCACAATACCAGACTCCAGGCTGATAATGAGCATTTCGTGATTCAAAAAGCCAATATAATTTTTACCCAACCCCGGGAATCTCGAAACCGAGACCCCAGCACAGCAGTTATACACAATGCAACTGCGTGTGCGTCCCATTGTATATTTAATTTTTTGTTATAGGAGTTGGTCAGGAAACAGTTTACCTTTGACAATGATCCATTAAGTAAATAAATTAGAAGTAAGAGATTTATTAACATGCAACAATAACAAACCCTTGCTTTTAAGCAACGGTGAACTTTGCTCGTCCTTACCTCCTTGCGTTCCAGTAGTGCCACAGGAACCCGGCAGTTCTTATGCCAAGGAGAGCAAAGTAAATCCTTTAGGGATCCACTGTGGCCACATCTATACGCACATCCACTCCGCTGTGGAGGAAATAATCCCCTCAGATTGCATATCTCGCACTTATGCAAGCCTTTAGCATTAAGTATGTCTCGAACCCCACATTATCGCGGGATATACATTTTTCATTAACATTTTCATTATTACGTTTTATCATATTTCTGCTTTATCGGTCACTCAATAAATAAATAAATGACTCTCGATTTTAGGCAAAGGTGATTGTCGAGGGTTCGTTGATATTGGACTGCAGTGCATACTGGACCGTGATGGAGTTCAAGAGATCATCTAACAATACATCCAGTATCGTACTACCGGAATTTGAAAACTTAAAACTCGACAAGATCGACGTGGATACCCTCACTTGCAACGCGAGCAAGCATTGCAGCCCGCTGGCGCTGCCGAGGAACTGTTCGTGCGGCGTGCGCGACGACCTCGAGCACGGCTCCGTCGTGATCGCGGAGTGCGCAGGCGCCGGACTCACCTCGCTGCCGCGCCTGCCCGCCGCCGAGCACAAGTGGCGTCTGCACCTCGCCTACAACAACATAACGAACATCACTGCGGACCAGGTGTCCCATATCGCGAATGTCGTGGTAAGGCTGTCTGTCTCGAGGCTCAACTACCTCACTGCATACGCCACATGACATGCTCATAGTCTTTTTCATTCCAGGAACTCGACCTGAGGAACAACTCAATTAAGAGAATGAACGGAGAGATCGCGGCGAAGCTGGTATCCGTTCCCCTGTGGCTCAGCGGAAATCAGCTTGAGTGCGGCTGCGAATCGTATGGAATGCTGATGGCGATGGTCGGCACCGACTCTCACCTGCGGGATAAGGTGAACGTGACGTGCATGAATGGTTCACCGCTGGCCACCACGCCACTGGAGCCATGCAACACGCTGACGGGCGCGGTAGCAGGCGCACTGGTGGTGCTGTTGGCCGTCGCTTTCGTCGCCAGCGTAGTGCTCTCACGGCCCGCGACACTTCAACGCGTCAAGACGTTCCTGATGTGGCTCGGCTGGATGCCCTGGCCACCCGAGCCTGCAGATGACGACCGCCGATTCGATGTATTCGTGTCATACGCGCACGAGGATGAAGAACTCGTGGTGGAGAAGCTGGCGACGCGGCTCGAGAGTGGCGCGCGGCCGTACAAGCTGTGTCTGCACTACCGCGACTGGGCGCCGGGCGAGTGGATACCGGCGCAGATAGCGGCGTCGGTGCGCGCGTCGCGGCGCACGCTAGCGGTCGTGTCGCGCCACTACCTGGAGTCGGGGTGGGCGCGTGCAGAGTTCCGCGAGGCGACTGCGGCCTCGCTGCGGGACGGGACGCCGCGCCTGGTGGTCGTGCTGCTCGAGGATCCGGATGAGCTGACGCTCGATCCCGAGCTGGCCGCATACGTGCGTAACAACACCTATGTGCGCTGGGACGAGCCCTGGTTTTGGGAGAAGTTAAAGCAGGCGTTGCCCCCGCCTCGTCCGCGCCACCGGAAGGAGGCCCGCTCGTCGTCGGCGCCGCGCCCCGACATCGCCCTGCGGCACAAGTGCGTGAGCCCGGAGAGTGTTCCCGCTCCCGCCTCAGTCCCCGCATGCGACACTCCGTGCTCCGCTTGAATGCACAGCGCGTGTGCTATCGCGAAATGAAGTGTATACGGTGATGGTGTATGATGAACGCGTCACCGATTACAGTGCGAGTGAACAATAGTCATGACGTGCAACGGGCTAGTTTGCTGCATTTGCTATAAGTACATTACGAAACACCGACGCAGCACATGTTCCATTGTTTTCGCTTAAAATCTTTTTCTGGTGACTGGACACGAACCAGGTTTCTTAAAATTAAGATGCAGATTTTTAACGAACTGTGATAGCGCGAGCCACATGCATGACACGGCTCTTTAAGTCTGCCACATAGGCTTAATAAAAGATACTTTGGCTACTAGATTTTTCTGGACAGCCTTTCGATTGATTTCTGTATATATACGTATCATATATTATGTTAAAAATACATTATTTTTAAAGAGGTTATAGTCAGGAAGATGGTCAGTTGTAAAAATTATAGCCAAATCTTTCTGCAACATGTGTTAAAAAGCATGTTGTGTCGACCCTACTGCAAATGAGATAAAGGCAGGTGAAAGAACATAATATTTTGTTAAATGTGTCTAACTAGTATTAAAATATCTCAAACATGGTAAAATGAATGAAACAAATTGATGTTCGTAAAGGAGCTAGGGCATATAAAACTGGTCCATTGTTCATATTGTATTTACCTTAATTTTTAGAATCATTTAGAAGCGGTTACTTAATTTATAAAAATTCTTTAATTCCACAAATTCACAAAGGTAATAAGACCTATTTTCAAACTGTGTTTTTGTTAAGTTATTTAATAATAACTGATTACCAAAAAAATTCAACCGTCGAAAAAACTGAAAGAAAGAAATAAAAAACCGCATTGCAACCGCAATTGCAGGTCTCTTTGGAGTCGGTGCCTGTGTCACTGTACCTGTGTCGCTGCCGGTCAACTGAAATTGCAATGCTGTCTATTTATTATATTTTTTTATTTTATTATTATATTTTTTTGCTTTTCAGTTTTTTCGTCGATTGATTTTTTATTGTTTTTCTATTTTTTGTTGCTATCGGTAATATATTAGTAGAATTTATATATTAATATGAGACCAACTACAAGGTAAGAGAGGTGTACACAATAAATGAGTGAAATCAATGAGTGAATACGCAATCACCCCCTATTTTTCTACCCTTAGGGTTAGAATTTTTGTTCAAAATTTTCATGGGATCAGCTTCGGAGTACCCTACCCATTAAAACAAAGAATTATCAAAATTGATCTACTGTGTAAAAAGTTATGCGTGGTCTAATATAAAATAAATATACGTGTCGAATTGAGAGCCTCCTCCGTTTTTTTCGTCGGTTGAAAGAATTAACGAATTTTTTAGGTCTCACACCCGCTGCAGCGTCCATGCTCATCTGGTCACATACGTCGGTATCAGTTCAGTCTTGTCTGTGAGTCTGAGTTCGAATAGACTGTCGTAATAGTAGTCATAAGAGTCAAGAAAATAACTTGCGGACCGCGACATCACTAAGCGGCCATTATATGCATTTAGCGCAAAAAAATGCGCGTTAGCCTTGCCATGCCATAATTACACATGTTTTAATAGAGAGCCGTTTCGATATCATCTCAATATTATTAGAATTATTACCGCAACGGATCCTTCGTCGCTTCTCACGGGAAGTACCAGGCGGTTTCTGGACGTATCCCACCGCGAGGCAACAACCCGTCACGACTGCTCGCCGGATCACAGCTTATGTGGGTGTACAGCTGTTCTCGTCTTTATACAAGGAATCTCTCTAGGAGTCACGTTTGAGCACGTTTGCAAACAGATTATCACGCTGTAGGTTAATCACGCATGCCGTCAGGATTTTACGCTGAGTTAGGTACAATATGGACGGTTTTGTTTTCAGTCTGGAGCGTTACAGCGCGGCGTGTAAATGTACATTGTACATGTATAAACATCTTTCACATTAATCGTATGTAATATACAGACGGACTTAGCACCAGGTCTACTTTACCGAGCCAAGATAAAAAAGTTGGAAAATGTATAAATAAACCTCTACTCGCATTAAAGGCTTGAGCGCCCTTAATGTGATCGATAAGCAAAAATCTTTGTATAAAATGAATATGAGTGACCAATGTTTTATTGAATGTAACACAATTTTTAATACATGTTACAGATTGATTTAGCTTGTATTTTTTACGACCTTAGAAATTAATTACCGTTTATTTTATAAAATGTTATAGCTTGTGATAAGTACGAACATATCTTATATAATAATAAATTTTTATACAATTCAAGTGGATTTGATTTTTTCAAACCTTCTCAGACTAGTAATTGGAATCTAACACATTTTCCGAAAGCTTTGTTCGTTCGTTCGGCTTCGGATTTCGATGTACGCAGCTGCAGTCGAAAAGACATGTGATAGCATACTTGTAATCTATCTTATTCTCTCGCAGGCTAAATCCTATTTATGAATATATTTGCCTCTTTGTCGTGACGCATTTTCGTTCGCGTCGAGAGATCGAGTTTCAAATCACAACGATTCTAACGAAGTTTCATTTCAAAAAGATGGGACTCCGCGCTACTAAACTTTAACACACTTTTATTAGCTTCCGACGTATGTTTGTATGTAACGGAATCTTTGAACGTGATTTTGACCTCCTTCAAAACATCGGATTGAATCGAAATTTGGTATACTTATTAAGGACCGATAGTAGTTTTTAAGTTTATTCGTTACATACAAAAATACAAATGTTTCCTCTTTATAATATTAGTGTAGATAATTCGTATTATACGTCAAATGACGTTAACCGTCAACAAACAATTATACACGCGTTCCCGTTTAAACGCATATCTTTGGGTGAGTGTGCACTCCCAGCATGATCCACTCTTACAAATCATATTAATTCACAGACTCTGTAAGCACAAGTACGACCTGACAGATTAATGCGGCATATTTTGATTTTAGGAAGGCATTTAACCTCGTATATAATCTCGATTTATATTTGTCGGGAAAGATAAGATCTCTCTCGGAGGGAATATAAAGCTCATTTACTCGCGTCGATAAGAGATCATTTACACCTCTCAGGATCAACCGGCATAAGTTCAATAATATCAACACAGAATTGTACAAACTCACATTATGATTACTATGTGTGTTAACCCGACCTCCTACATCCCCTACAGTCGGCCCTTAACCTCACACACTGTACACAGTGACAATTCAAACACAGAGCTAAATCACACACAATTATAAGCCACACATAATAACCATAACGACACTTACTTGGGTAACGTTGGGCGAACTTCTATCCTCAGTCACAGCTAGACACAGAACGTACCTCTAATGCGGAGGCGCTGCTTATATTCAGTTACCCTCCCCAGTACGAGAGTGATATCAACTCACCAACTATTCAAATCACCCTCAAATAAACAACATCATTGGCGGTACCTTCAATTGACGACGAATACCGTTATTAAAATAGGTCAATTCAGTGTCCGTACTCCTCATGCTCCGACATATTTATTATTATTTTATTATTTTTATTTATTTTATATTTATTTAAACTTCATAAACGTCCTTAGATGTCTTCAGCAGGGCGTGCAGATAATGAGTCGGGCAATTTCCCTGGACAGGCCTAGTGGCAGAGCCCTCAGGTTGCTCGACGGCAGCCCTGGAGCTGTGGTGCCACGTTGCCTATTGGATCCACAACCGCAGAGTTCTGGCTTGGTTCTTGCGGACAAACTGGGAGAGACGCTTGTAATGGTCCAGCATCTCCGTAATACTCAACATTTAAAACAAGAAACATTAAGGGTCTGCACAACTGCTAATATTGTGAAAATAAATAAATTAGTGGCATGCAGTTTATAATGTAATAAATAATAGTAAAACTATTATTTATTAGTAAAACTACTATTATTATATCTTATTTGTGAAAAACCTCAACCGACTACAATATATCTATATTTTAACTAAAAAATGAAAAATAAATAATAGTAAAACTATTATTTATGAAAAATAAATAATAGTAAAACTATTATTTATGAAAAATAAATAATAGTAAAACTATTATTTATTTTTCATTTTTTAGTTAAAATATAAATATATTGTAGTCGGTTGAGGTTTTTCACAAATAAGATATAATAATAATGTATTAATGCAATGTTCAGAACGCAAAGATAATGTTATGAGAAACACACTGAAAATACAAAGTTCGGTATAAATCTTAGATACTACGATATTCCTTATAATTAGCGGAGATATAGAGAGATCCAGACAAGTGGATACAACTGGATACGTATTAATTAGGAATTAAAACGTAATTCCTAACCCGAATGTCAAATAATTAATCAATTAATTAATTAAATTATTATTATTTTATTATTATTAATATTTTTTTATGTAATTAGTGTATTGTCATCGGTCCTCGATAAATCTACAAAGTTTGAACAAAATCTGGCCGTTTAAAGTGGGTCAATATCGCGCCCAAAAGAGTCGGTTACAAACATACAAACAAACATACAGGTGAAGTTAATAAAAAGCGTTTAAAAAAATAGTGAGAGCGTGTAAAAGAAAAGGAATGAGATTCCTTTTTTTTTTCAATCCCTTTAAGTTACCATCTTCGTATCTTGTAGTATTATTGGTTCCGCACACCGAGTGGTGAACAGCACCTGTGAACAAACCAGGCAGAAGGCGTCCCTACTACCCGGGGCAGACGGAGGCATCGCTGAATCGCACGTCCATTGATAAACCCTGGACGGAGGCATCAATGAATCGCACGTCCATTGATAAACCCTGGACGGAGGCATCAATGAATCGCACGTCCATTGATAAAAAGAGGCAGGTGAAGACAGCGTCTACCACTAACTCCTTTTATCAAATCGCAGCCCTGTTTAATGAAAAGGTGCAAAGTATAAAGACCACAGACATTGTGTCTTTATCGTGATTACATGTTACGAGTTTCGCATTAGTTAGTAGCGTAGCCTTTTGACGTGATAACGTCTTATAATTCGATAGAGCCGGCTGCACGTACGAAAAAACATGACTCATGCGTCGTTACCTCGCTAGATGTCACGTTCCATTTAAGGCTTGAAGTGCAAGCGAGAGCGCGGAACGAGCGACAAAGAAGCACAATCGGCCTTTGCGTTCGGCAGCGTTCGAGATTTAAAAAAATTAAAACATAAATATTAAATCTTCCACATATCACAACAACGTGTCTGAAATGACAGGTTAGACCAGCCATCCGTCAAAGGGAACATTTACTCCTATATCAAACACATTGAGGCGGGCTTTTTTTTTTAAAAACTAGATTTACGAAAAGGACATTATTCGTCGTCCATACATAGTTGGCCTAAGAACCAAAAGGTAGGTGAATTTACTTTTTGGGTTTTAGATAATGTATATATTTGATTGAAACTATATTAAAACTACGGACACTTGAGAATTCCGAAAAATAAATAAAATACTTTCGGATTTTGAGGTTATAATTAGGCCAATAAATACTATCAAATATTAAACGAATGAAATTAAAATTTTCTTTTGAAAAATGCTACCATTCCATCAGTATTTTCTTAAGACGTTATCACGTTCAACTATCGTCAGTAAACCGACTTTACAGACAACCGATTTTTTTTTTAAATTAAAAGTAAACTGAAACGAAAAAGCTACATACAGATTTAGTCTAGATTTTTGAGTGGTAGAGCCACGCTGTAGACGGTTTTATCTACAGCATGAATGGGCTGGCTCGACCGGGTCGTTACCACTGTCTCACAGAAAACCGACGTAAAGTAGCGGCTTTCTGCTGCGTTTCGTACGGTGAGTGAGATATCCGGAAGCCCAAATCCCCAAAACCCCCCCCTCCCCTTCCCAATCCCTAATTATCCCTTTCCTTTAAGATCAGAAACGCGCCCGTAATTCTTCTGGCGGTGGGTGTACATGGGCGGTGTAGATACCTTACCATCAGGTGACCCACTTGTTCGTTTGCCGGCCTATGACATATATAAAAAAAGCCTGCGAGGAAATAAGACAATGTGAACACTTTTACCACCCACAAAAAGTAAAACTTAATTCGCGCGGGTTTCATGTATAGACAACGTTTAGTAAACCATAGCGCGATCTATTTTCGTTGTAGTGCCATCTATTAATGCGTTTGTGAAGGAGTTTGTCTAGCTTTGTAGAGGTGTTCCATCTGAAATGGTTGGTCATTTCTTTATATTGCGTGATAAACAAAAGTAATACATAGCTGTATGATAAATCAATGCTGTAGAAAATGAATAAAAATAAGTAAATGCTGATAAAATTATCAGAAGATCATCATTGTATAAAAGATCAGTAAATTTTCGTAATAGGCCACTAACTATTATTCGATTAAATTATTATCAATTAGACAATAGCAAGCAGCTAGAAGTATGCTTATTAATGAAGAAATAAATAAAAACAATGGACCAGAAATTGTTTTGTTTTTTTTCTTTTAAAGTGATACTTCTACACTGTTGTGAAAAAAAAAAAAATGTACCCCCAAAGATCTATTACAATACAGCATTCAAAACACAAACTGGCAGGAAATGATCACGAGATGGCGCCACTATGGAATGAATCAAATTGCAAGGCACAACTACATCGCGATGTCAAGATATTACAACAAAACATGACTTCCAATGTCATGCCCTGGTAAGGATGGTTCGGTTCGGTTCGGTTCGGTTCGGTTCGGTTCGGTTCGGTTCGGTTCGGTTCGGTTCGGTTCGGTTCGGTTCGGTTCGGTTCGGTTCGGTTCGGTTCGGTTCGGTTCGGTTCGGTTCGGTTCGGTTCGGTTCGGTTCGGTTCGGTTCGGTTCGGTTCGGTTCGGTTCGGTTCGGTTCGGTTCGGTTCGGTTCGGTTCGGTTCGGTTCGGTTCGGTTCGGTTCGGTTCGGTTCGGTTCGGTTCGGTTCGGTTCGGTTCGGTTCGGTTCGGTTCGGTTCGGTTCGGTTCGGTTCGGTTCGGTTCGGTTCGGTTCGGTTCGGTTCGGTTCGGTTCGGTTCGGTTCGGTTCGGTTCGGTTCGGTTCGGTTCGGTTCGGTTCGGTTCGGTTCGGTTCGGTTCGGTTCGGTTCGGTTCGGTTCGGTTCGGTTCGGTTCGGTTCGGTTCGGTTCGGTTCGGTTCGGTTCGGTTCGGTTCGGTTCGGTTCGGTTCGGTTCGGTTCGGTTCGGTTCGGTTCGGTTCGGTTCGGTTCGGTTCGGTTCGGTTCGGTTCGGTTCGGTTCGGTTCGGTTCGGTTCGGTTCGGTTCGGTTCGGTTCGGTTCGGTTCGGTTCGGTTCGGTTCGGTTCGGTTCGGTTCGGTTCGGTTCGGTTCGGTTCGGTTCGGTTCGGTTCGGTTCGGTTCGGTTCGGTTCGGTTCGGTTCGGTTCGGTTCGGTTCGGTTCGGTTCGGTTCGGTTCGGTTCGGTTCGGTTCGGTTCGGTTCGGTTCGGTTCGGTTCGGTTCGGTTCGGTTCGGTTCGGTTCGGTTCGGTTCGGTTCGGTTCGGTTCGGTTCGGTTCGGTTCGGTTCGGTTCGGTTCGGTTCGGTTCGGTTCGGTTCGGTTCGGTTCGGTTCGGTTCGGTTCGGTTCGGTTCGGTTCGGTTCGGTTCGGTTCGGTTCGGTTCGGTTCGGTTCGGTTCGGTTCGGTTCGGTTCGGTTCGGTTCGGTTCGGTTCGGTTCGGTTCGGTTCGGTTCGGTTCGGTTCGGTTCGGTTCGGTTCGGTTCGGTTCGGTTCGGTTCGGTTCGGTTCGGTTCGGTTCGGTTCGGTTCGGTTCGGTTCGGTTCGGTTCGGTTCGGTTCGGTTCGGTTCGGTTCGGTTCGGTTCGGTTCGGTTCGGTTCGGTTCGGTTCGGTTCGGTTCGGTTCGGTTCGGTTCGGTTAGGTTAGGTTAGGTTAGGTTAGGTTAGGTTAGGTTAGGTTAGGTTAGGTTAGGTTAGGTTAGGTTGGGGTTAGGTTAGGTTAGGTTAGGTTGGGGTTAGGTTAGGTTAGGTTAGGTTAGGTTAGGTTAGGTTAGGTTAGGTTAGGTTGGGGTGCGAAGTCAGGAAACCTCCCCGTGGTGCACCCTGGGCAACGGCGGTCATCTTGTTCATGTTGACCGACGGCCGATATCCTGACAGTGTGGTTGGGGGTCGTCGCCTGTTGCGGCGGCCTTCGTGTCGTAGGGCTCGTTTTTCGGGCTACCCCCGGGTTCTGTCTCGGGGGTGTCGGCGGGCTCGGTGTGCGCTCATACCGCCGCCGAGCGGGCAGTGGGAGGGACCCTCTCTTCCGCTGTCACCGTCGTATATCGTAATCCGGTGGGAGGTCTGTGGACATGTCTCGCGCTCTCACTGGACCGAGGGTCTTGGCTTCACCGCCCGGGCCGCGAGGTAGAAAACCTCTATAAAAAGTTACCCCGAATCCCAAGCGGCGGCGCACCGCGAGGGGATGCATGGCCGATGGGAAGTTCGGTCGTTAGTGCGACCCCCCGCCGGAGTCCAGCCGAAACTCCGTGCGGGTTACGCCTAGGCTTACCCAGGTACAGGGGGCTCTGCCTGGGTGGACCGTTTATTTCCCCCATACTCGTGGGAACTATATGGATATTGACAACATAAACCTAAACCCAAAAATAGTACTTGAGAAGTTGCCTGCTCCGGTATCCGGAGAGGCGGAGGGGCGCAAGCCCGTAGACGTAGGAGAGGTGGTTGTGGAGGAGGTGGGCGCGAAGCCCACGGAGATGACAGTGGCGGAGAGGTCAGTGGCTAGCCCGGTGGTTGTTCCCGGGCTCAGGCACAGTCGTGCTTCGTCGCGAGTGTCCAGGGGGCGCATGTGGCAAGGGAGCGAGACCGACTCAATTCGGTCCCGCTCCTCGCGCTCCAGCGACACAGAGAGTGGGGTGGGTGCCAAATGCGCCCGCACATCGCCCCGAGGTCGTGGTCGCCCATCGGCGACCGGCAAGTATGTCGGCATACAAAAAGCCCAAAAGGAGCTTAATGCTCAAAGGCGAGAGGCTGCCCGGCAGAAAGCCGAGGACGAAATGGCGGAACGGCTACGGTCGTTTATGAAGTCGCCGGCGCCTCCAAAAGAGGTCCCAATGGAGTGGGCTGGTGTCGACCAGGAGGACAGAGTCATCGTCCTCGAGGACCTCAAAGAGTGCGGAAAAATAATAAAAATGGTAAATGCAAAGTCCGGTAATCTGAAGGGCATTTACCAGAAATACCTGAAGGTGGTCTCCGAGCGGATTCAAAAATTCGCTGATCAACCGGAGACCTCGGTGATGGCCCGCCTCCAAGAAGAGGCAAATAAATGGAGAAATATGTGCGCCCGCCACGAGGCTGAGAAAAAACAGCAGTCGGAAGAAATTGCTGCTCTCCGCCGCCGCCTCGACCAGCTAGAGGCGGATAAGAGCGCAGTTGAGACGACGGAGGCCATGGAACGCCTCGAGGCTCGCCTTACGGCAAGGTTCGAGTCGGCTCTCATGGGGCCCGCACAAAGGCCGCCATTGGCCCATGAGACCAGGGCCAACCAGAAGCCAACACCTGAGCTCCCGTCGTCGCAACCCGTGGTCGGAAAAGGGAAAGGGAAGGGGAAGGGGAAAGGCAAGGGGACTGAACAACCTGTCCCCGCCACTGCCGCCCCCGCTGCTCCTGCTCCTGTAGCCGCGATGTCTGCTGCTGTGGCCGGGCCTTCATGGGCCCCGACGCCAGCGATAGCTGGGCCATCGAAGCCGGATGTGGCCGCTAACTCTCAGCGGCCCACTAAGCCCACCAAGGGCAAAAAGAACAAGAAGGCGAAGAAGAACACGCCTCGTGAGCCTCGCCCACTGCCGCCGGCTCCGACGTCCATGGACACGCCATGGAACGTCGTCGTGAGCCAAAACGCCAAGAAGAAGGCGAAACGCAACGCGGCACAGGCAAGTCCACAGCAGCAGCAGCAACAGCCTCGCAAGGCGGAACCAAAACTTCGCCCGCCGCGCTCTGCGGCTGTTATAATTTCGCTAACACCAGAGGCTGTAAGGAAGGGGCTTTCATACGCCCAAGTCCTGACGGAGGCCCAGGGCAAAGTGGACCTCACCGGCCTGAACATCAATAGGCTGAAGCCCAAGTTTGCGGCCACGGGTGCCCCGATGTATGAGGTGCCCGGGGCCAACAGCGAGGAGAGGGCCGACTCCCTAGCCGCGAGGCTGAGGGAGTGTTTTCAGGGGTCGGAGGACATACGTGTCTCCCGACCCACCAAGAATGCGGAGCTGCGACTGTCGGGGCTGGACTATACAGCCACCCCCGAATCGGTCGCAGCGGCCCTCTCCAAGGCCGGTGGGTGTGCCCTGGAGGCAGTTAAGGTTGGGGAAATCCGCCCCGACAGGTCGGGTCTGGGCTCGGTTTGGGCCAAATTGCCCGTCAAGGCGGCCCAAAAGGTAAAAGGAGCGGGTCGTATATTGATCGGTTGGGTCGCGGCTCGAGTTTCTGTGCTCGAGCCGCGACCACTGCGGTGCTTCCGCTGCCTCGAATCGGGGCACGTGCGGGAGCACTGCACATGCAGTACTGACCGCAGCGAATTGTGCTATCGCTGCGGTCAGCCGGGCCACAAGGCCCGCGGATGCGAAGCCGCGCCGAACTGCGCAGTCTGCGCTGCGGCCGGCAAGCCCGCCGGGCATCAGGTCGGGGGGAAGGCGTGTCCCGCCTCCTCCCGCAAGTTCCGGCGCCCACCCCGAAGAGGGAGACCGACTGCCGCTGAGGCCACGGCCCAGTCGCAGTCGAAGAGCCCACCGCAGGTAGAGATGGAAGTGGAGGAGATCGCCCATCAGTAATGGCGTTAAGGTTCCTCCAGGCGAACATCAACCACTGTGCCCGTGCCCAGGATCTTTTAACTCAAAGCATGGCGCAGTGGTCGGTGCAAGTGGTCGTGGTCGCCGAGCCATACTTTGTCCCTCCCCGCGATAACTGGGTGGGGGACCTCGACGGCTCGGTGGCCTTAATTACCCAGGGTGCCGCTGGCGCCCCCCCGTTTGCGAAGATTCTGAAGGGTCGGGGGTGCGTCGCGGCTCTGTTGGGAGGTATTTGGATAGTCGGAGTGTATTTTTCTCCCAACAGACCCCTGTCTGAATTTGAAACTTTTCTGGTTCAGCTGGGGGCCCTGGTGGTGCAAGGCCAACCTCACCCGGCAATCGTCGCCGGCGACTTCAACGCCAAGTCCGTGGCTTGGGGCTCGTCGGCGACCGATGCACGCGGTGAGGTCCTGGAGGAATGGGCGATCTCGGCAGGTCTGGCCGTTCTGAATAGGGGGTCGGTGGACACGTGCGTGCGGCAAAATGGCGGCTCCATAGTTGATTTGTCGTTTGGGAGTCCAGCCGTCGCACGTCGTGTCCAGGGCTGGAAGGTCCTCGCGGGCGTGGAGACGTTATCGGACCATCGCTACATCAGGTTCGACGTCTCCGCGTCCGCCATCGCCCAGCCCGGTGGTGGACCGAGTGCCCCGCATCAGGACGGCCCGCGGTGGGCTACGAAGTGCCTCGATAAAGAGGCCCTAGAGGTAGCCGCTCTGGTTGTGTCGTGGCTCCCCGTGCCGGATGGGCCGACACGGGTTGAAGAGGAGGCGGAGTGGTTCGGGGTGGCGATGACCGACGTCTGTGACGCCGCCATGCCCCGGATCCGGCGCCTCCCGCCCCGACGCCAGGTGTACTGGTGGTCGGAGGAGCTGGCGCAGTTGCGCATCGCTTGCGTTACAGCACGCCGCCAGTATGCCAGGCACCGTCGTCGCCGTCTAAGGGCGGCGAACCGCGAAGACCAGGAGCGGCAGCTCTACGGCCTCTATAAAGAGGCGAAGAGAGCGCTGCAGGTGGCCATCAAGAGGTCTAAGGTCGCGGCGAGAAGGGAGTTTTTGCAGACCCTCGACAGCGACCCGTGGGGGCGTCCGTATAAGGTGGCGATGAACAAGCTCCGCCCCTGGGCGCCCCCGCTGTCGCAGGGTCTCCAGCCACAACTTCTGGCTGAAGTCGTCGCGGCCTTATTTCCGGCCACCGTGGAGACCACTCCTCCACCGATGGCGCCCCGCGAGTCGGCGCCATCGTCGAGTTCGGCAAGGGATATCCCAGAGGTTTCGCCCGCGGAATTGCGGGCGGCAGTGCTTCGGCTGCGGGGCAAGAACACCGCCCCGGGGCTCGACGGAATCCCAGGAAAGGCCTGGGTCGCAGCCGTCGAGTACCTGGGTCCGAGGCTCCGCAGCCTGTTCTCCGCGTGTCTGGAGCAGGGCGTCTTCCCGTCGCGATGGAAAACCGGGAAGCTCGTCCTGCTCAAGAAGGAAGGACGACCCGCAGAGTCGCCGTCGGCCTACCGGCCCATCGTGCTGCTCGACGAGGTCTGTAAGCTCTTCGAGCGTATCATTCACGCTCGCCTCGTCGAGCACCTCGAGAGGGTCGGTCCCAATCTGGCCGACTGCCAATTTGGTTTCCGAAAGGGTCGTTCGACAATCCACGCGATTCTGCGGGTAAAGACACACGCGGAGGAAGAAGTGGCCCGGGGCAAAGTCGTAATTGCCGTGAGTTTGGACATCTCAAACGCGTTCAACTCACTGCCCTGGGCCTGTATACACGAAGCACTGAGGTACCACGAGGTGCCGCCCTATCTCCGGCGTCTGGTGCACTCGTACCTCTCCTATAGGGACGTAGTGTATCCGGGCGCCGACGGGTGGCACCGAAGAGAAATGACCTGCGGTGTTCCACAGGGCTCAGTCCTGGGCCCACTCCTGTGGAACATCGGGTTTGATTGGGTTCTCCGTGGTGCCAACCTCTGGGGCGTCGGCGTCACTTGCTACGCCGACGACACGCTGGTCACGGCCAGCTCCAGGACCTTCCAGGATGCCGCAATCCTGGCGGCGGTCGGCACCGGCCATGTAGTTAGCCGCATCCAGCGGCTAGGGTTGAAGGTGGCCCTCGACAAAACCGAGGCCATCTGCTTTCATGGGCCTCGGAAGGGGCCACCGGCCGGTGCCCACATTGTCGTGAACGGGGTGCGGATTCCCATCGGCTCGAGGATGAAGTATTTGGGTTTGATTTTAGATAGCCGATGGGAATTCCGCGCCCATTTTGAAGCATTGGGGACTAAATTGTCCCGGGCAGCGGGCGCGCTTTCAAGCCTGCTGCCCAATTTGGAAGGTCCTGGCATCCCTTGCCGAAGGCTGTATGCCGGAGTCGTGCGGTCCATGGCCCTGTACGGGAGTCCCGTTTGGGCCGAGTCCCTGAGCGACCGATGCGTCGCCCTGCTGCGGAAACCACAGCGGGTAGTGGCGCAGCGCGCGATCAGGGGCTACCGCACGATCTCGTTCGAGGCGGCCTGCGTATTGGCCGGTTTCCTCCCGTGGGACCTGGACGCTAAGGCCCTCTCCGCCACATTTCACTGGCGGGAGGAGGCGTTCAGGCGCGGGCAGCGACCGGCCCCGAGAGAGGTGGAGGCCAAACGTGGCTCCCTCCGCAGAGCCGCCGTGGAGGAGTGGCGTCTCAGGCTGGAGAACCCGGCAGCGGGTTCGAGGGCCGTCGCGGCAGTGCGTCCTGTCTTTGACCAATGGCTAGACAGGCGCCACGGCGCGGCGACGTTCCGACTGACACAGGTACTCACCGGCCACGGGTGTTTCGGCCGGTACCTGTGTCAGATCGTAGGCACAGAGGAGTCGGCCGTGTGTCACCATTGTGACAACTGTCCGCAGGACACGGCCCAACACACTTTGGAAGAGTGTCCAGCCTGGGACGATGAGCGCAGCGCTCTCGCAGCAGTCGTCGGAGGTGACCTTTCGCTGCCGGCCGTGGTGTCCGCCATGGTCGACAGCCGGAGGTCCTGGCGTGCGGTGGCCCACTTCTGCGAGGCCGTAATCTCGCAGAAGGAGAGTGCCGAGAGGGATCGGGAGCACAACGATCCCTCCCGCCGCCAGCGGAGACGAAGGAGGCGCCGGGGTGACGACTGACCGGCGTCTCCCGCCCTGTGGATTGGGGGCGTTTGGAGAATTCCACCACGGTATCCCCTGCCTGTCGTAAGAGGCGACTAATAGGGGCCATCGGGGGGTCGCGGGCGCGCAGCGGGGGGGCTGTCGTAGCGCCCATCAGTACGCTTTTGTACACGTACTATTGTACGTGCGACCCCCGGGATGGACGGCAGCACGGGTGGTTGGCCTCGTGGCTGTCGTTGACGCCGAGGGCGTCCTTCGGCGGCGGGGGCTTCTGAGCCCCCCCCAATTGGAGACGGGCCGCAAGGCGGCACCGCGCAGGGGCGGTTCCGGCTGAAACCGGGGTGCTTTTCGCCTCGGGAAACCCGGGGCCGTCCCTAATGCGCCGAAGATGGTCACCGCGGGGTTTTAGTTGGTAGTTACCGGCATAGGTTAATTGTATATATGGTTAGGGACTCGGCCCAGCGGTCGGGTGGCTGGGTCGTAAGGCCGGTAGAACCCAACATAACCGTTCCACCCTCCCTCCGGGTGGGGCGGTAGCAATAAATGAGCTTTCCCCGCGAAAACAAAAAAAAAAAAAAAAAAAAAAAAAAGGTTAGGTTAGGTTAGGTTAGGTTAGGTTAGGTTAGGTTAGGTTTTTTTTTTTTTTTTTTTTTTTTTTTTTTTGTGGGGCGCTATGCCCCACTCTCGTTCCCCTAGTGTTTTCTAGAGTTCTTTTCTAGCTGTCTCTACATTGTATCTTACCTCCTAACTATCTAACTCCTTCATTGGGAGATCCTAATCTAAAGCCTAGGCTCCTTCTTTGGGAGCTGCCTACTTATAGCCTATTTATCTTAAGTCTAATCCTTATTCTATGGAACGAGTTGTTGGTTTTATCTTTATTTACATTACAGGTTTCGTACTTATTCTAACTTATCTATCTTATTCTAATTACAGTCTATCTTATTATCTACCTTATTTCCTAGTTACTATTTCCATATAATCTTAATTATTATATGTATAGTTAACCTAATTCCTTACTTGTTTCTATTATTTACTATTTTTACAATTTGTTTACAGTAATTGATAAACTTATGTCTAATTTCCTTACTTGCTATTATTATTTTTAAATTGCTTACATTTATCTCTATACCTATGTCTACTTCCAGTTCCATACGTTTGTATAGATGCACTGGGCATTCAGTTAGAATGTGCACTATTGACTCCGCTATTGCAGGGTCACATATGCATGACGGGCTTTCCTTACACTTAAACCGATGTAAGTATTCGGAGAACCCGCCATGCCCCGTGAACACCTGCGTTAATAGCGGGTCAATTGGTATTTTCCGGATGAGCTGATGAGCCTCCACAGCGCTGGGGAAAAACAGTTTCGTGATCGAGGCGGTCTCCCCCTCTATGTAGCGCCGGTTCCATTCGTCAACCGATTCCAGACGAATCTGTCGCTTGACGAATGAAACGGGACAGCTATCATAGTCGGGTTTGACCTTAAGCTTCAATGCAGCATCCTTCGCGAGCTCGTCTGCGCGCTCGTTTCCCTCCAACCCCGCGTGTGCCTTGATCCAGAATAGATCTATTATTCTGCCGCGTTCTTTCGAGATCTTGATATTTTTTTGTATATCGAACGCTAGGGGGTGGAGGGAAGTTCCGTTAGAGACGGTTTCCAGCGCCGCCCTCGAGTCGCTCAGGACGCTGCACTGAGCTGCCCCGCACGCCACTGCCTCACGTACAGCCCTGTGGAGGGCCAGCAGCTCTGCCTGGTAGACGGTGCAGTACTGTTCCAGCTTCAGCTTTTTGGTTTTGGTCTCAACGGCGCTCTGCCAAATGGAGAGCGCCGCTCCGACCTTCCCCTCTAGCTTACTGCCATCGGTGTAAATGACCTGGCCATGATTTACGACCTGGTTCAGTTCTGCATCGTCCACCAGGCACCGGTATTTTACCGTGCCGCGTCGCGCTGGATGATCCAGCTTATCGAAGGCCACAGGCCGTTCCACGTCCCGGTCTCCCACTACCCGCCGAGAGTAGCCCCTTTTGACCTCGTATAGGGAGGCACTCTCCCTAATACGGATGTCCAAGGGCAAAATCCCGGCGAGCAGTAGGGCCGAGTTCAGTGAAACGGTCCTGTAGGCCTTCGTAAGCTTCTGCGCGAAGCCACGTTGCACCATCGCGAGCTGCTTCCGCACGCCCAGCTTGCGTGTGGCCGGGGCCCATACGCTAGCTGCGTATAAAATTGTTGGCTCAACTACAGCCCTGTACAACAATTTTATCAACTCGGGGCCCAGTCCCCACTGCAGCCTGGCTGCGCTGGACAATTGCCTGTAGAAGGCCACCGCCTTCTTGCAGACACCTGCCACATGCGCATTAAAGGTGAGCCCGCTGTCCAGTGTTATGCCCAGGATCTTCATCTGGTTCACCAGACCAATGTCAACGCCGCCCATGTGGAGGATTGGGGAATCGTACTTCAACTTTCTGGTTATCACCATCGCCTGGGTCTTGTGTGGCGCGAATTTGAGTTTGTTTCTGATCCCCCAATCCCTCACACAGGCCAGCGTTTCGTTGGCCTGTCTCTGTATAGCGCCCATCTCATGTCCGTCGAACGCGAGCACTACGTCGTCGGCAAAAGCTTGGCAGTAACTGCCCCGTCTATCAAGCTCTGATAGCAGTGGGTCGAGGAGCAGGTTCCAGAAAGTTGGGCCCCCAATGGAGCCCTGCACACATCCCTTGGAGGTCCACCTTGTATACTCTACACCGGAGTACCTAAGTCGGATTACCCTGCTCTCGAGGTAGCTATCTATCACCCTTCTGATGTTGGTTGGACATCGCTCCTCCGACAGTCTGACCCTAATGGCAGGCCACCAGGCGCTGTCGAAGGCTCCCTCTATGTCCAATGAGATGATAACTACTATTTTCTTCTCTGCTAATTTATCTCTGATGTGTTTCATTAGGACATAGAGGGAGTCCTCGGTGCTGCGCTGTGGCATAAAGCCAAACTGTCGGGGGTTAGTCCTAGGGTGGAGATACCACCTCACTCGTCCCACCACCATCTTCTCCAGTATCTTCCCCATCACCGGCAATAGTCCTATCGGCCTGTACGACTTTACGTTGGTGTAATCCTCCTTAGCAGGCTTTCGGAGGACTACAACCGTCGCCTCCTTCCAGGTGGTAGGGAAGTGGCCGAGTTCCAGGCACTTATTTGCCAGCGATAGGTACAATTCTGGGTACCTGTCAATGGCTTGCTTACAGATATCGGCCGTTAGGCCGTCTGCTCCCGGGGCTTTCTTGGGATTGAAGCTGTTTGTGGCCGCATATAGTTCGTCCAGTGTAAATGGCGGGTCAAGGTGCTCAGCATTGACTTCGCCATTTACCGATGCGGCCATTCTTCTTATACGCTGGTGGTCTGCGTTATCCTCCTTCTGGTCGTCTTCTGGGTAGAAGGTTACTGCCAATAGCTTTGCCGACTCTTCTGCGGTCAGGGTTGCTCCATCACTGACCAGTGGCAGATCTTCATGTCTCTTTGACACCTTTCCGATCGTCCTGTATATCCCTTCCCAGACGCTGTCTCTGTCCTGTTTCTTGCAGAACTCTTTCCAACTGGTGATCTGTGCCTCTTTCGCTGCTTTTTCATACTTTTCTTTTGATTGCAGGTACTCCTCGACGACCTTGGCTCTTCGGACCGGCGCTGCACATCGGATCCTCCTTCTTCTGGTGACGGTCTCCTGCTTCATCCTGGCGAGTTCCCCGGACCACCACGGTACGTTCATGTTATTTTTAGCTTTAATGAGTGGTATTGCTTCATTGCAAGCTGCGGTTACGATATTTGTATAATTTTCTATTGCTTGATCTAAATTTTCTTTGTTATTGATTTTGCTGATTTCTGGTTCCGTTATATTGTTATTCGTTATTAATTGTTCGATTTTTGTATAAAAATTTTCCCAATTTGCTTTCTTTGTGTTATATCTCCTTGTTGATTTTTGGGTTTGTTTACTGGTTTTTAATTTTGATTTGGTGATTGTGAACGTAATCGCGTTGTGGTCCGAGCTCGCCATGGTGTCGTCCACCTTCCAGTCCGTCACCAGCTTCAGGATGTCCTCCGTGCAGGCGGTAATGTCTATATGACTTTTGAGGAGTCTACCTCCTCGTATCGTCTCAAAAGTTGGAGCGTTGCCTTCGTTGAGTACCTGCAATCCGTATTGCGCAAGCATGCCGGCCATTTCTTCTCCCCTGACGTCAGTCTCCGCGCTGCTCCACCAAATGCTTTTCGCATTGGTGTCGCCCCCCGCGAGGATTCGGTTGGGACCCAGTTTTTCAACTATATTCCCCAACTGCTCCAGGTATGGCCCTATGGGTTTGTCCGGTTCAAAGTAGAATGAGATGACCACCACTTCGCGAGTCCCCATTAGGATTTTCACCACGGTGATGTTGGTTGTGGTGAACAATGGGCATTGGGTCACCGTCAAGTCGTCGTTGAGCACTGCCACCGCCGACTTGACGGGTTCCCCCTGTCCATTGGTTCCCTGGAAAATCCTCACTCCGCGATGGTCTCTCATCCTACCTTGTCCCCCCACATATGGCTCCTGGAGCAACGCAACGTCGATCTTCCGCTTTTTGGCCTCCAGGAGGAACTCAACTGTTGCCAGTTGTTTCCTCTGCAGGTTGGCCTGAGCTACGAGGATCGGCGCTGCGCCTGTTGGGGAGTCGGTCTGATCTGGGTTCCTGGGATCCACCTTAGCAATACGCTACTGCGGATCGCGCCAGGGCCTCCCACTTCCTCCTCACAGGGCACTCTGGGCTAAAGGCATTGTGCTCTGCCACCCCGAACCGAGCTTTCGCGCAGTTGCAGCACGACGGGGTCGCCTTTGCCAACCAGTCGGCGCATTCCGACCGGTGGTGGCCTCCCCCGCAATGACTGCATGCGTCCTCCTGTTCGCGGCAGAATCGCCTACCATGCCCGTAACCCAGGCAGCGCGAACACTGAATCAGGGGGGACTGGTCTTCCACCCTGACTCTTTGCACATCGATGTGCACTGAGCCCGCATCTAATAGCCGCCGCCATACTTTCGGTGGCACCTGTATCGCCACGTGGGAAGTGAGCGGGTTTCTGGCTCTCCGCCGAAATTTCACTTTCAGCATCGAGCTATCCACGCTCACTCCCTCCAGCAGGTGCCTGTTCTGGGTGAGTATGGCTTGTGCTATCTCCTCGTCTGTATTGCACTTAAGGACGTCTTTTAGAAGGAGCATCGGCTCTTTGTTCTTTATTTCCTCTAAATTTAAATCCCTCCCCGCTGTCCTAATTCTTTCCTTTATTCTCCCAAGTTCCTCCTTTGACCTGCATCCAACTATGATTTTACGATCCCTTGCTTTTCGGATGTTATCTATCTTTAAGCCCTCTTCCCTAGCGTTAAGGGTACTCCTAATCTTTTGATAGACTTCTTCCCCCGTGGCTGTCTGGTCCGCGGCTGTGATTGCAATTGAGTGCAATACTGCCCTCTCTTGCCCTCCCACCCGCGGGCCAGCCACCACGTTCGCATAGGATCGCTTTTGATTCTCCTCTTTCCATTCTTCCCGGTGTTTTTTAATTTCCTCTCCAATCTTCTCAATCTCTTCCCTGTTCTTTCTCAGTATCTCAGTTTGCTCCTCCATCTTCCGGAGTAGGTTCTTTTCATATCCGTCGTTTTTCTTCTCTATCTCGGTCTCCCTCCCTGCAGGTCCGGTTGGTTCCCTGGGTCCCTCCTTCCCTTTTCCCATTTCGCCCTCTTTGACGATGCTGTATAGCCTCTCCGCCGCCTCTATCACATCGAGCTTGATGTCAGTCTTGAGGTTTCTGCTAGCGTTGATCTGACTTTTTATTTTGGCGAGACATGATCTCGCCTCGGCGATCCTATTTCCCTTCCCAATTTGCCGTGATGGTGATGGCGTTTTTGGGGCAGGGGATATGGATGATGCTGGGATTGGGGTCGGAGTCTTCTTGCCGGTACCCTTCGTCTCCGTTGAAGCCTTCTTGGGCTTAAGCCCGGATGGCCCCGCGACGCCTGTCTGCTCAGATTTTCCAATCTGAGCTTCCAGGCTCCGCCGGGCCTCCGCGACCTTTACCCCTGAGGGCTCCTCGGGACTCCTGTCTTCGGGTATATTTCCGGTCTTCATCCCTTTCGCTGGGGTGCGGTATCCAAACATTGTGTGGTAGGTTAGGATGTTCCTAGGGGAATGCGTCAATATTTTTAAACCTAAAGTTCCTACGGGTGTACAGGGCCTGTAGGAAGTCAACAACTATACGAGCTATAGCTAGGGTCGTCAAAACAGCTCGCGCGGTGCACGTGCTTGTCTCTATTTAGTGTCTTTTTGACACTTATTCCTTATTTTTAGCTATAGGTCTAAATTTTTCGTCAACCAGGACGTCCTTTGCAATGCGTATGTATACGCCTGCTCGTCTTATACGCTAACACGATGTATATTTACAATTTACAAAAAATAAAAAAAAATAAAAAAAAATTTAAAAAAATTTTTAAAATTGTAGAGTCCCAGATCTCTATGTAGAGTACCTGGGAAGTAGGGCCTCTACGTGACGATTTCAACGAACCCAAGCACGGGTGGATTCGGTCAAACGGTTGTGGAGAAATTACAACTTGAAAATTTCCAAGATGGCGGTTAGATATTTTAACCGATCGTAACTCGGTTGTTGTTTGACCGATTTTGCCCAAGTTTGGGTTCGTTGCACTCGTCTCGGTCTTCTCTATCTCGTGGACACAATTTTGGCTCTAAAAAATTTTTGGGGGATTTTTCCCCGGTCTTATATTCTAAATAAAACTTATGAACTAACTGTGAAGTGCTTCTCCGCTAGAGGGTATAAAACCGAAGTTATGCCAAATTTTCCGAAAATTTTGGGGAATTTTTTGAAAAAATTTTTGTTCCGAAAATGGGGTGGGGGTACTATGTTAGTGCTATACTAACGTTTAAAAAGGGTTTTTTGAATTTTTGAAGCCTAAAATTATTTTTGAAATTTTTTGGGGAGGGGGAAATTTTTGTGGATTTATATCCGGTATCAAAAATGGGACTTGATTAAAAATTACACTTTGGTGTAATTTTGAACCAGCCGTTAAAAATGGGCTATCTCGCTTACTTTCCGAGATATTCGCTTTTTTTAATAATTTTGAATTTTTGATGGTTTTATCCCTCTTAAAAATCGAATTTTTGAGCTATCTCCGCGAAATTTGGTATCAAGGGGTAGTTTTATAGGGCGCGTCGAATGGCGTACCCGTATTGTACCCTTTGTACCCTTCCGACTGAGTTATACTCAAAAATCCGATTAAAATGCAGAAAAACATTTACAGTTTCACAATTTTCCTTGGAACTTTTCGGGCTTGACTTGCCTTCGTGGTCTTCGCTGTTGCCTCCTCCAGACCTGGTACTCAGATTCCCGGCTGCTGCTCTGGATCGATGACCTCGTGGTTTTCGGGAACTTGTTTTTTTGGCCTAAGCCGCGAAACTACGAACGACACCCAGGCGTGTGAGGTGTCGCCAGAAGCGCCTCGGCGAGGGCTTCCAGATGGAATTTTTTAATTTGGGTGTCGTCGATCGTTCCGCGGAGTTATAGGCCAAAAACAAGTCCCGAAATTCGAGGTTCACACGTTTTCCGCTCCCAGCGCCGCCTGGTGGTCGATATCCGGTTGGGGCAAAGTGCCTCCCCACTCTCCCGGATGACGCGCAGCCCGCTGCGTACTTTTTTCGGTCCCCGGAGCCCGGGAACACTGTGCACGTGCCACGTGGCCACTTGTTTTTTTTGGCTTTTGCGGCTTAGTTACAAGTGACCGCGCGGAACGCGACACGTCGTTGTGTCGGGCTCGACGGGGACTACGTGGCCGCAGAAAAAAATTCGGGGGTCGTCGATCTTAATCTCGAGAAATTCACGAAAAACTGAAAAAATTTCAGTTTTTTTGCACTTTGTACTTTTAACTTTTCACTCACAATTGCACAGATAGGCCGGTTTTATGCGCCTTGTGATTCCGCACACAATGATACTAAACACGGCACAATTCGCACGAATTTACTATTTTTTCGGATTTTTTGAGCGCGGAGCGACTTAAAACTGATCCGATCAGCACCGCGTTCGGAGTGCAACTGGGTTAGGTTAGGTTAGGTTAGGTTAGGTTAGGTTAGGTTAGGTTAGGTTAGGTTAGGTTAGGTTAGGTTAGGTTAGGTTAGGTTAGGTTAGGTTAGGTTAGGTTAGGTTAGGTTAGGTTAGGTTAGGTTAGGTTAGGTTAGGTTAGGTTAGGTTAGGTTAGGTTAGGTTAGGTTAGGTTAGGTTAGGTTAGGTTAGGTTAGGTTAGGTTAGGTTAGGTTAGGTTAGGTTAGGTTAGGTTAGGTTAGGTTAGGTTAGGTTAGGTTAGGTTAGGTTAGGTTAGGTTAGGTTAGGTTAGGTTAGGTTAGGTTAGGTTAGGTTAGGTTAGGTTAGGTTAGGTTAGGTTAGGTTAGGTTAGGTTAGGTTAGGTTAGGTTAGGTTAGGTTAGGTTAGGTTAGGTTAGGTTAGGTTAGGTTAGGTTAGGTTAGGTTAGGTTAGGTTAGGTTAGGTTAGGTTAGGTTAGGTTAGGTTAGGTTAGGTTAGGTTAGGTTAGGTTAGGTTAGGTTAGGTTAGGTTAGGTTAGGTTAGGTTAGGTTAGGTTAGGTTAGGTTAGGTTAGGTTAGGTTAGGTTAGGTTAGGTTAGGTTAGGTTAGGTTAGGTTAGGTTAGGTTAGGTTAGGTTAGGTTTTTTTTTTTTTTTTTTTTTTCTTTTTTTGTTCCCCTAACTTAATCAGGGACCTTATTGGTCTCTTTTCTAGATTTTTTCAGCACCCTATTCACACCACACCCTTTTCAGGGTCCCTATTCTTTTTATTTTCTTTAGCATGCATTTTCCTATTCTAACCCTTGTATATGCCTAACCCTTCCTTGGGTTCCTACCTATGCTTTCTTTTATTTCCAAAATTCCTTAACTATTACAACTTATATCTAATACAGTTTTATCTATTCTATATCTTATTCATTATCTTATTCTATACATTACAGGATTTACGTTTTAATTTTTCTAACATTTACATATCTTATTTTATTTACTTATCTCTATGCATCTTATTACTATTGTATATAAAACTAATTATATATCTAAGTAATATTTTGTTTTCCTTATTATACTTGCTTATTTCTACTATTTACTATTTTTACTATGTTTTTACAATATTTTACGAATTCATCTCTGATATATTTATTACTAATTATATCGTGTATGTTTGTTATAACTATTTTGCTATCTATTATTTGTTCAGTATCATATCTGTCTTGCTCGTGTATTGGACATTCCGCAATCACGTGCAAGAGGCTTTCCGCTTTTAGCGGATCACATGGGCACGCCGGGCTCTCCTTGCATTTGAAGCGATTCAAATACTCAGAGAACCCGCCGTGCCCTGTGAAAATTTGTGTCGTGATTGGGTCAATCTCGATTTTCTTCACGATACTATGAGCTTCCACGGCATCCGGGAAAAAGACCTTCGTGGTTGAGGCCGTTTCAGCCTCCTTATACCTCCGGTTCCATTCGTCAACCGACTCCTTTCGGATTTGTCGCTTGACGAATGAAACCGGGCAGAGGTTATAATTTGGCTTGGTCTTCAACCTTGTTGCAGCATCTTTCGCGAGCACATCCGCCCTCTCGTTGCCCTCCAACCCTGCGTGTGCTTTTATCCAAAATAACCTAATATTTTGTCTGCGTTCGTCAATTTTGGCTAGATTTTGATTAATTTGGAACGCAATAGGGTGGAGGGAATCGCCTCTGGCGACAACATCGAGAGCGGACCTGGAGTCGCAAAAGATGCTGCAACCTCCGGTCTTTGTGTTAAGGGCCTCCTCCGTGGCCGCCTTCAGGGCCAGCAATTCCGCCTGGTAGACGGTGCAGAACGGCTCGAGTTTTAGCTTTCTGGATTTGGTCTCGGCGGCACCATCCCAAATGGATAGTGCCGCTCCGACCTTTCCGCTGATTTTGCTACCATCAGTGAAAATACTACGACCTTCACTGATGTATCGATCCAATTCTGCACCGTCCACCAGACTGTGAATTTCATGGCTCCTTCGGCGTGCGGGGTGATCCAGGCTGACGAAGGATACAGGCGTCTCCACTTCCCGGTCCCCTGTTACTCGCCGAGAATACCCCTTCCTGGTTTCGTAGAGGAGAGCTGTTTCCCTCACTCTAACGTCCAGGGGGAGCATCCCGGCAAGCAACATGGCCGAGTTTAGGGAGACGGTTCTGTATGCCCTCGTCAGCTTCTGCATAAACCCCCGTTGCACTGTATCGAGTTGTTTCCTTACACATATTTTCGTGGACGCCGGTGCCCACGCACTGGCCGCGTAAAGAATTGTCGGCTCTACAACCGCTGTGTAGAGAGTACGGATGACTTCCGGACCCAATCCCCATTGAACCTTTGCAGCTCTTGAGAGCCTCTTATAGAATTCAATGGCTTTTTTGCACACGTTTGCTACATGCCTATTGAACGTCAGGTTGTTGTCGATCGTGAGCCCAAGAATTTTGATCTCTTTCGTTAGGCCGATGTGCTCTCCACCCATGTGCAGGATTGGGGAATCGTACTTAAGCTTCTTGGTCAGCACCATTGCGTTTGTCTTGTGTGGCGCGAATTTCAGCTTATTTCTGATTCCCCACTCCCGCACATAGGCTAGAGTCGCATTGGCCTGTTTCTGTATCTCTTCCGTTGTTCCATGGAATACCAGGACAATGTCGTCAGCAAAGGCTTGTACGTAGTCACCCCGTCTGTCAAGCTCTTTAAGCAGTGGGTCGAGGAGCAGGTTCCACATGATCGGACCGCCAATGGATCCTTGAACACATCCTTTGGCGGTCTTTCTCATGTGTTCTTCCCCGGCGAAGCGAACCCTTACTACTCGGCTCTCAAAGTAGCTATCTACTACCCGTCTTATATTTCTCGGACACTCTTCCTCCGACAGTCTGACTTTTATAGCCGGCCACCAGGCGCTGTCGAAGGCTCCCTCTATATCTAGTGAGATTACCGTGACTATTTTCTTTTCTTTTATTCTATCTCTGATGTGATGAACTAGTGTATAGAGGGAGTCCTCGGTGCTCTTCTGGGGCATAAAGCCAAACTGCCGGGTACTCATCCTAGGGAGTAGATGCCACTTTACTCTTGCCACCACCATCTTCTCCAGGATCTTCCCCATCACCGGTAACAAGCCTATCGGACGATAAGACTTCGGGTTTGTGTAGTCCTCTTTTCCGGGTTTGCGGAGGACTACAACCGTGGCCTCCTTCCAGATTGTCGGAAAATGACCAATCTGGAGGCACTTGTTAGCCAGTGACAGGTACAGTTCTGGATCCCGGAGAATAGCCTGCTTACAGATGTCTGCTGTGAGTCCATCTGCTCCCGGGGCTTTCTTTGGGTTGAAGCTGGCAGCTGCTGCTTGCATTTCGTGCATCGTGAATAGTGGATCTAGATCCTCATTATCAGGCCCCATATTCACTCGCTCTGCCATTTCCCTAATGTGCTGATGGTATGCGTTGTCGTGCTCTATCGGATCTCCCGGATAGAACACCTCTGCCAAAAGCCTTGCTGACTCTTTAGCGTCCAGTGTGACGCCTTCCTTAACCAGTGGCGGGTCTTCTTGCCTTTTGGTTACTCTGTTAATCGCCCTGTATATTCCATTCCAGATGTCTTCCTTTCCTTGCTTCCCGCAAAACTCTTTCCAATTCCTTATTTGTGCTTTTTTAGCTTCTTCTTCATATTTTTCTTTGGCTTGCAGGTACTCCTCGACGACCTTCGCTCTTCGGGACGGCGCGGCGCAGCGGATTCTCCTCTTCCTGGTAGCGGTGTTCTTCTTCAGTGTGTTAAGCTCATCGTTCCACCATGGGATAGTAAGTATTTTGCTTTCTTTTTTGTGTGGTATTGAATTTTCACATGCTTCTAAAATTATTTGGGTGTATTTATTTATATTATTGTCTATTTCTATTTTGTTTTTTATGTTATTTATTAGATTTGCGTTTAAATTTTGTTCAGCTATTAATTGGCTCATTTTTTCACAAAATTTGCTCCAATTAGCCTTTTTTGTGTTGTATTTCCGTGTTGTCCTTTCTATTGTAATGTTATTTAGTTTTTGTAGGTTAATTTTGAAAAGTATGGTGTTATGATCTGAGCTTGTTACACTTTCATCCACCTTCCAGTTGTGCACCAGGTCGAGAAGCCCCGCCGAACACGCCGTGACGTCTATGTGACTGCTGTACGTCACAGTTCCCCTCGTTGTGAAGAAGGTTGGGGTGGATCCTTCGTTGAGCACCTGCAAGCCTAGTTCCTCCAGTAATCCTGAGAACATCTCTCCTCTCGAGTCTGTGTTGCTACTGCCCCACCATACGCTTTTTGCGTTAGCATCCCCTCCAATGAGGATCCTTGCTGGTTCCAGTTTCTTGGCAATCCTCCTTATTTGCTGTAGATAAGGCTCCAGTGGTTCGTCGGGCTCGAAGTAAAAGGAGATCAGGGCTATCTCTTTGGAGGACATACGGATCCTAACCACTGTGATGTTGTTTGTGGTTAGGTCCGGACATTGGGTGATGTTAATGTCTTGGTCAAAGACAGCTATCGCGGATTTGACCGTACCTTCTCCCTTTTGATCTTGGACTATCCTGATCCTACCGTAGTTCTTCATTTCCCTCGAGCCTCCGACGTACGGTTCTTGAATCAGCGCAAATGCCATTTTTTCCTTAGTCGCGTTCATCATAAGCTCCTCAGTGGCTAACTTCTTCCGCTGTAAGTTGGCTTGTGCAATTTTGTAAGTTTTTGCGCTGCTCAAGGGGATCGCCGGATTTAACTTTGGGACCACTTTAGCAGTAAGCCACTTTGGCTCTCGCTATAGCGTCCCATCTCTTCCGCACTGGGCATTCCTCACTGAAGGCGTTGTGCTCTACCTTCTCCATTTTAGCCTTCTGGCAGTTACAACAGGTGGGAGCTGACTCCGCCATCCAGTCCGGGCATTCTGACTTCTTATGCGGTCCTCCACAGTGGCTGCAAGCTTCCTGTTGGTTCTGGCAGTGTCGTCGGCCGTGCCCGTAACCTAGGCAGTGGGTACACTGTATGAGAGGTGACTGGTCGACGACTCTCACTCTTTGTATATCTATGTGCAGTACTCCTACCTCAGTAAGAGCTGCCCATAGTTTTGGTGAGACTTGCATGATGATATGTGCCGTCAGTGGGTTCCTCGCCCTCTTCCTGTATTTCACCACCATCCGTCTTTCTTGTTCGGGTATCTGGTCTACGATATTCCTGTTTTGCACCCTGATCGCTTTCTCTATGTCCTCGTTGGAGTTGAAGTTAAGCACATCCTTAATAATCACTAGCGGGTCTTTATTCTTCATGTCTTCTAGTGTTAGGCCTTCTGCTTTTTTAATTCTCTCTTTCACCCTTCTTATTTCTTCTTCGGATCTGCACCCCAGTATTATCTTTTTGTCTTTTGCTTTTCGTATTTGGTCTATCTTTAACCCTTCTTCCTTAGCATTAATGGTCTTCCTTACTTTTTCATATATTTTGTCGCCTGTGTCGTCGCCGTCTTTTGAAGTTATCACTACGGAGTGCAGCGCCGTTATCCTCTCCGGCTGTTGACACCTTTGAGGGGCGGCCGCTACACTCGCGTAGGTTGGCTTGGTGGTATATTCTTCTCTCTGTTTTTGTATTTCTCTGCCCAACTTTTCCATCTCTTCTCTGTTTTCTTTTAGCAGTTTTGAGTGCTCTTCCAGCTTCTTAATTAACTTTTCCTCTTCTGCCCCAGTTCTTGTTTTTTCCTCCGTCGTTTCTTCATCCTTATCTTCCTTCCTTTGTGGTGTTTCCTTTCCGCTATGCTCCTTTCCTTGTTCAGCGTCTCTGACGAGCTTAAATAGGGTTTGTGCAGCCGACAAGACCTCGGTCTTTATCTCCGTTTTTAGGTTTCGGCTATTTCCTATTTGAAGTTTAATTTTCATCAGGCATGCTTTTGCCTCCGCCGTTCTGTTAATAAAAGTGTGGTCAATCCTGGGTGGCTTTCCAGTTTCGGCAGGTGGTATTGCCTGGCTTGCCATATCCGTCGTCTCGATGTTTTGTTTGGCAGCCTCGGTTGTGCGTTGTTCCTCGAGGCCTTCGAGTCTCGACTCTATGCTCTTCCTGGCTTGAGCCACACTTCCCCTGGCCGCTTGGGTGGGGCTTTGTTTGTCAGGTGTTTTGGCCTGCTTGTCAGCCGGTTTCTTTGCCGGTGTCCTGATTCCGAACATGTTTATGGTTTAGGGGAATTCGTCAAATGTTTTAACCGTATTTTTGGCGGTTCAGTCAATTATTGTTGTCTATACCGTAAGTGTAAATGGCCTACTATGTATAAGAAAACAACTCGTTACGTCCTAATTTGTGTGCGCTAGGCACGTTTCGGTTTGGTGCTCGTATAAAACACTCTAAAATATTCTGTCTTACACTATATAAAATTGTCACTTATTGTCTAATACAGGTATCTTATAATCTAAATATAGAGGTGTCCAGATCGCACCGGTCGGTTTTCACCACTCTTTACGGTCTCCTACTTGGGAACACTAGTTTGTGGGTACTTTTCCTTATTTTATTGAGTTTTCCGGAAAAGTTTTTGGTAGAGTTAAAGATAACTCTACCTAGAGTCCCTGGTTTTGTAGCTCTTCCAAGGACCTTCCAAACAACCCCAAACACGGGCAATCTATCTCCTAAGATGACTGAGATATTTGGGTTTTCAAGTTTTCAAGATGGCTGCCGGAAAAGTTAACTTTTTCGACAGCTCCCTTGTTTTTTACCCAAAAATACTCGAGTTTGGGCTTGTTCTTCTTGTCTTGGGCTCTACTATCTATTTATGCTATTTTTAACTATACAAATTAAATCCAGACAATTTTTTGAATTTTGTATTCTGTTTAGTCTTAAGGACCCAACAGTCGAATATCGTTTAACAAAAGTTGTTAAACTTAATTTTTATGACTATTTTAAGAAAAATTTTGGGAAAAATTTTTATGCCAAAAATGGGGTGGGGGGGTTAGGTGAACGATATATGTTAGTTTAGGAAGGGTTTTTAAAATTTTTGAGTCGAGAAATTTTTGGGAAAATTTTTTTGGGGGGGGGGAGATTTTTATGGATTAGTATAGGGGGTTAAAATTGGGACTTTTTTGTGTATGGGATTTTTTGTGTATCTCTAATACTTTCGGAGTTATTTAATATTTTAATATTTTTCAAAATTTTGAAGTTTTTTTTTTTTGGGCCGCAAAAATCGATTTTTTGGGCTATCGCCACGAAATTTGGAATGGGGGTGTATATTAGCGATACGCTAATGGTGGCAACGTCAAAAATGGTGCACCCCCACTTTCGGGAGCGCTAGTCCCAAAAAACCGGTAAATTTTCACAAAAAACACTTACTTCACTAAATTTACAGATAATCCTGATGTTCCAAGACTGCCTCCTGGGATTGTGTCCTGTTCCGGTCCGATCCTGGTACTCCGTTTCCGCCGCTCTCCCCGGGATCGCTCACCTCGTGGAAACCGGGAACTTGTTTTTTTGGCCTAAGCCACGAAACTACGAGCGACACCCCGGCGTGTGTGGTGTCGCCAGAAGCGCCTCGGCGAGGGCTTCACGATGGTCACTTTTAATTGGGGTGTCGTCGATCGTTCCGCGGAGTTAGAGCCGAAAAACAAGTCCCGATTTCCGCGGTTTTTGCGTTTTTCACTCCCGGCGCCGTCCCGTTGATAGTTTTTGTTTGGGGCAAAGTGCCTCCCCGTTCAGCTCGACGATGCGCAGCCTGCTGCGTAGTCAGAATTGTCCTCGGAGCCCCGGATCACGGTGCACGTGCCACGTGGCCACTTGTTTTTTTGGCTTTTACGGCCAAAGTACAAGCGACCGCGCGGAACGTGATATATCGGTGGATAGGGCTCAACGAGGACTCGGTGGCCGCCGAAAAAATTTCGGGGGTCGTCGATCGTTTTCGCGAGATTTTTGCGAAAAACTTTTCCAATCACTGTTTTTTCGGTTTTGTACTTCACAGTTATGTCGCACAAAAACACAACTAGGCTATATCGATAGGCCTTATCGAGACGCGCACTTGGATGTATAACACTTGTATATTCGCGATGTTTTTCTATTTTATAGGAATTTTCTCGTGCGGAGCGGCTCAAAAATGATCCGACTCCGACCGCGTTCGGAGTGCGACTGGTTAGGTTAGGTTAGGTTAGGTTAGGTTAGGTTAGGTTAGGTTAGGTTAGGTTAGGTTAGGTTAGGTTAGGTTAGGTTAGGTTAGGTTAGGTTAGGTTAGGTTAGGTTAGGTTAGGTTAGGTTAGGTTAGGTTAGGTTAGGTTAGGTTAGGTTAGGTTAGGTTAGGTTAGGTTAGGTTAGGTTAGGTTAGGTTAGGTTAGGTTAGGTTAGGTTAGGTTAGGTTAGGTTAGGTTAGGTTAGGTTAGGTTAGGTTAGGTTAGGTTAGGTTAGGTTAGGTTAGGTTAGGTTAGGTTAGGTTAGGTTAGGTTAGGTTAGGTTAGGTTAGGTTAGGTTTTTTTTTTTTTTTTTTTTTTTTTTTTTTTTGTGGGGCGCTATGCCCCACTCTCGTACCCCTAACGAATGTTAGAGCTCTTGAAATTCTGTCTCTCTATGTCTATACTTACCACCTATCTAATCCTAATCCTACGTTCCCTAATCCCTAGGTCTGGGATCCTTACCTAATTGGCCTAGCTAATTTCTTTTTTATTTGGGTTTTATTAATTTTTTCATGTTTTTCTTTATTTACATCTCTTACATTTAGTCTTATTCTAATTATTCTAACTTATATCTACTACATATTCAACTTGCTATTATTTATTGCTTATATCTTATGACACTAACTTTGTGTAATCCTAGATTACGCATTTTAGTTTGTCTATATTCTACTTATTTCTACTTATTATTCTAGTGGCTATATCTATGCAGTATTTTACAAACTTATTTCTATATTCTTTTTCTTTTATTAATACATTGAGATTCTTATTGCTAATTTCTATTCCTAATTCTATCTCTAGGTCAATTCTATTTTTAAGGAAAACAGGGCATTCTGTCAACACGTGCGTGATGCTTTCATTCACCCCAGGGTCACAGATGCACGCCGGGCTCTCCTTACACTTGAAACGATGCAAGTATTCGGAGAACCCGCCGTGCCCCGTCAGCACCTGGGTGAGAATGGGATTAATCGCAATTTTGCGTACAATTTTGTGCGCTGCTCTAGCGTCCGGGAAGAAGAGCTTCGTTACCTTAGCGGTTTCTTCCGCCTGGTATCTCCGGTTCCACTCGTCAATCGAATCCTTTCGGATTTGTCGTTTGACGAATGAAACCGGGCACCAGTCGTACTGAGACCGCGTTTTTAGGTATCGTGCTGCATCTTTAGCGAGCATATCCGCCCTCTCGTTCCCCTCCAACCCAATATGCGCCTTTATCCAGAAGAGATGGACTTTCTGGTTTCGTTCTTCTAGTTTCTCCAAGTTGTTATTAATTTGGAACGCTAATGGGTGGAGGGAATCGCCTCTGGCGATGACTTCGAGGGCGGACATGGCATCACTGAAGATGCAGCAGTCCCGAGGCTTCCTCTTCAGCAGCTCCTCGGTGGCTGCTTTTAGAGCTAATAGTTCCGCCTGATAGACGGTGCAGTATTCTTCGAGTTTGAGTTTAGTGGCTTTGATTTCTGCGGCGCCATCCCAAATGGAAAGCGCCGCCCCAACCTTCCCTTCCATCTTACTCCCGTCGGTGAAAATGCACAGATTTTCACCGACGTATCGATTCAATTCTGCACCGTCTATCAGGCTTTGGAACTCTCGGCTCCGTCGTCGCGCTGGGTGGTTCAGGTTGACGAAGGGCACAGGACTCTCCACCACCCGGTCCCCTACTACCTGCTGGGAATGTCCCTTCTTTACTTCGTAAAGAAGGGCAGCCTCCCTTACTCGTACGTCGAGTGGGAGGATCCCAGCAAGCAGTATGGCCGAGTTAAGCGAAGTCGTCCTGTAGGCCTTCGTCAACTTTTGCGCGAAGCCACGCTGAACTATATTGAGCTGCCTCCGTATATATAGTTTATTGGACGCGGGCGCCCACGCACTAGCCGCATACAGAACCGTAGGTTCTACGACTGCTGTATAAAGGGTTCTTATTATTTCCGGCCCGAGCCCCCACTGTACCTTCGCCGCTCTTGCCAGGCGCTTATAGAAATCGATGGCCTTTTTACATACATCTGTCACGTGGGTGCCAAATGTAAGCTTGGCGTCGATGGTGAGACCCAGGATCTTTAGTTCGTTTACGAGCCCAATATCAGCGCCGCCCATGTGGAGAATTGGCGTGTCGTGCCGCAGTTTTCTAGTAAGCACCATTGCCTTTGTTTTCTGCGGTGCGAAGCGCAATTTGTTTTTGTTTCCCCAATCATGGACGAACGCTAGGGCCGAGTTGGCCTTCCGCTGGATCTCCTCCACTGTACCGCTGAACACCAAGACTATGTCGTCCGCAAAGGCCTGGCAATAGTCGCCCCGTCTATCAAGCTCTTTGAGCAATGGGTCGAGGAGCAGGTTCCACATGAGTGGGCCTCCAATGGATCCTTGAACGCATCCCTTGGAGGTCCATCTGGTTAGGTTAGGTTAGGTTAGGTTAGGTTAGGTTAGGTTAGGTTAGGTTAGGTTAGGTTAGGTTAGGTTAGGTTAGGTTAGGTTAGGTTAGGTTAGGTTAGGTTAGGTTAGGTTAGGTTAGGTTAGGTTAGGTTAGGTTAGGTTAGGTTAGGTTAGGTTAGGTTAGGTTAGGTTAGGTTAGGTTAGGTTAGGTTAGGTTAGGTTAGGTTAGGTTAGGTTAGGTTAGGTTAGGTTAGGTTAGGTTAGGTTAGGTTAGGTTAGGTTAGGTTAGGTTAGGTTAGGTTAGGTTAGGTTAGGTTAGGTTAGGTTTTTTTTTTTTTTTTTTTTTTTTTTTTTTGTGGGGCGCTATGCCCCACTCTCGTTCCCCTAGTGTTTTCTAGAGTTCTTATCTAGCTGCCTCTATATTGTCACTTACCTCCTAACTATCTAACTCCTTCATTGGGAGATCCTAATTTAAAGCCTAGGCTCCTTCCTTGGGAGTCGCCTACTTATAGCCTATTTATCTTAAGTCTAATCCTTATTCTATGGAACGAGTTGTTGTTTTTTATCTTTATTTACACTACAGGTTTTTTACTAATTCTAACTTATCTATCTTATTCTACTTACAGTCTATCTTATTGTCTACCTTATTTCCTAGTTACTAATAACATATAATCTAATATTACATGTCTAGTTAACCTAATTACTACTTATTTCTATTGTTTACATGTTTAACTACTTTTTTACAAAATTCAATAAACTTATATCTAATTTCCTTATTTGCTATTATTGTTTGCAGATTATTCACATTTATCTCTATTCCTATCTCGATCTCGAGTTCCGTGCGTTTGAATAAGTACACTGGACATTCGGTGATAATGTGTACAACAGACTCCTGCTTCGCAGGGTCACAGATGCACGACGGGCTCTCCTTGCACTTAAAACGGTGTAAGTACTCGGAGAACCCGCCATGCCCCGTGAAAACCTGCGTCGTTAGCGGGTCGATCGCTAATTTCCGGATGAGCTGGTGAGCCTCCACAGCGCTGGGGAAAAACAGTTTCGTGATCGAGGCGGTCTCCCCCTCTATGTAGCGCCGGTTCCATTCGTCAACCGATTCCAGACGAATCTGTCGCTTGACGAATGAAACGGGACAGCTATCATAGTCGGGTTTGACCTTAAGCTTCAATGCAGCATCCTTCGCGAGCTCGTCTGCGCGCTCGTTTCCCTCCAACCCCGCGTGTGCCTTGATCCAGAATAGATCTATTATTCTGCCGCGTTCTTTCGAGATCTTGATATTATTTTGTATATCGAACGCTAGGGGGTGGAGGGAAATTCCGTTAGAGACGGTTTCCAGCGCCGCCCTCGAGTCGCTCAGGATGCTGCACTGAGCCGCCCCGCACGCCACTGCCTCACGTACAGCCCTGTGGAGGGCCAGCAGCTCTGCCTGGTAGACGGTGCAGTACTGTTCCAGCTTCAGCTTTTTGGTTTTGGTCTCAACGGCGCTCTGCCAAATGGAGAGCGCCGCTCCGACCTTCCCCTCTAGCTTACTGCCATCGGTGTAAATGACCTGGCCATGATTTACGACCTGGTTCAGTTCTGCACCGTCCACCAGGCACCGGTATTTTACCGTGCCGCGTCGCGCTGGATGATCCAGCTTATCGAAGGCCACAGGCCGTTCCACGTCCCGGTCTCCCACTACCCGCCGAGAGTAGCCCTTTTTGACCTCGTATAGGGAGGCACTCTCCCTAATACGGATGTCCAAGGGCAAAATCCCGGCGAGCAGTAGGGCCGAGTTCAGTGAAACGGTCCTGTAGGCCTTCGCAAGCTTCTGCGCGAAGCCACGTTGCACCATCGCGAGCTGCTTCCGCACGCCCAGCTTGCGTGTGGCCGGGGCCCATACGCTAGCTGCGTATAAAATTGTTGGCTCAACTACAGCCCTGTACAACAATTTTATCAACTCGGGGCCCAGTCCCCACTGCAGCCTGGCTGCGCTGGACAATTGCCTGTAGAAGGCCACCGCCTTCTTGCAGACACCTGCCACATGCGCATTAAAAGTGAGCCCGCTGTCCAGTGTTATGCCCAGGATCTTCATCTGGTTCACCAGACCAATGTCAACGCCGCCCATGTGGAGGATTGGGGAATCGTACTTCAACTTTCTGGTTATCACCATCGCCTGGGTCTTGTGTGGCGCGAATTTGAGTTTGTTTCTGATCCCCCAATCCCTCACACAGGCCAGCGTTTCGTTGGCCTGTCTCTGTATAGCGCCCATCTCATGTCCGTCGAACGCGAGCACTACGTCGTCGGCAAAAGCTTGGCAGTAACTGCCCCGTCTGTCAAGCTCTGATAGGAGTGGGTCGAGGAGCAGGTTCCAGAAAGTTGGGCCCCCAATGGAGCCCTGCACACATCCCTTGGAGGTCCACCTTGCATACTCTACCCCGGAGTACCTAAGTCGGATTAACCTGCTCTCGAGGTAACTATCTATCACCCTTCTGATGTTGATTGGACATCGTTCCTCCGACAGTCTGACCCTAATAGCAGGCCACCAGGCGCTGTCGAAGGCTCCCTCTATGTCCAATGAGATGATAACTACGATTTTCTTTTCAGATAACTTTTCTCTGATATGTTTCATTAGGACATAGAGGGAGTCCTCGGTGCTGCGCTGTGGCATAAAGCCAAACTGTCGGGGGTTAGTCCTAGGGTGGAGATACCACCTCACTCGGCCCACCACCATCTTCTCCAGTATTTTCCCCATCACCGGCAACAGTCCTATCGGCCTATACGACTTTGCGTTGGTGTAGTCCTCCTTAGCAGGCTTTCGGAGGACTACAACCGTCGCCTCCTTCCAGATGGTAGGGAAGTGGCCGAGTTCCAGGCACTTGTTTGCCAGCGATAAGTACAATTCTGGGTACCTGTCTATGGCTTGCTTACAGATATCGGCCGTTAGGCCGTCTGCTCCCGGGGCTTTCTTTGGATTGAAGCTGTTTGTGGCCGCATATAGTTCGTCCAGTGTAAATGGCGGGTCAAGGTGCTCAGCATTGACTTCGCCATTTACCGATGCGGCCATTCTTCTTATACGCTGGTGGTCTGCGTTATCCTCGTTCTGGTCATCTTCTGGATAGAAGGTTACTGCCAATAGCTTTGCCGACTCTTTTGCGGTGAGGGTTGCTCCATCGCTGACCAGTGGCAGATCTTCATGTCTCTTGGACACCTTTCCGATCGTCCTGTATATCCCTTCCCAGACGCTGTCTCTATCCTGTTTCTTGCAAAACTCTTTCCAGCTGGTGATCTGTGCCTCTTTCGCTGCTTTTTCATACTTTTCTTTTGATTGCAGGTACTCTTCGACGACCTTGGCTCTTCGGACCGGCGCTGCACATCGGATCCTCCTTCTTCTGGTGACGGTCTCCTGCTTCATCCTGGCGAGTTCCCCGGACCACCACGGTACGTTCATGTTATTTTTAATTTTAATGAGCGGTATTGTCTCATTACAAGCTTCGGTTACAATATTAATGTATTTTTCTATTGTATGGTCTAAATTTTCTTTGTTGTTGATGTTGTTAATTTCTGTTTCTGTTATATTGTTTCTCGTTATAAATTGTTCGATTTTAGTATAAAAATTTTCCCAATTTGCTTTCTTTGTGTTATATCTCCTTGTTGATTTTTGGGTTTGTTTACTGGTTTTTAATTTTGATTTGGTGATTGTGAACGTAATCGCGTTGTGGTCCGAGCTCGCCATGGTGTCGTCCACCTTCCAGTCCGTCACCAGCTTCAGGATGTCCTCCGTGCAGGCGGTAATGTCTATATGACTTTTGAGGAGTCTACCTCCTCGTATCGTCTCAAAAGTTGGAGCGTTGCCTTCGTTGAGTACCTGCAATCCGTATTGCACAAGCATGCCGGCCATTTCTTCTCCCCTGACGTCAGTCTCCGCGCTGCTCCACCAAATGCTTTTCGCATTGGTGTCGCCCCCCGCGAGGATTCGGTTGGGACCCAGTTTTTCAACTATATTCCCCAACTGCTCCAGGTATGGCCCTATGGGTTTGTCCGGTTCAAAGTAGAATGAGATGACCACCACTTCGCGAGTCCCCATTTGGATTTTCACCACGGTGATGTTGGTTGTGGTGAACAATGGGCATTGGGTCACCGTCAAGTCGTCGTTGAGCACTGCCACCGCCGACTTGACGGGTTCCCCCTGTCCATTGATTCCCTGGAAGATCCTCACTCCGCGATGGTCTCTCACCCTACCTTGTCCCCCCACGTATGGCTCCTGGAGCAACGCAACGTCGATCTTCCGCTTTTTGGCCTCCAGGAGGAACTCAACTGTTGCCAGTTGTTTCCTCTGCAGGTTGGCCTGAGCTATGAGGATCGGCGCGGCGCCTGTTGGGGAGTCAGTCTGATCTGGGTTCCTGGGATCCACCTTAGCAATACGCTACTGCGGATCGCGCCAGGGCCTCCCACTTCCTCCTCACAGGGCACTCTGGGCTAAAGGCATTGTGCTCCGCCGCCCCGAACCGAGCTTTCGCGCAGTTGCAGCACGACGGGGGTGCCTTTGCCAACCAGTCGGCGCATTCCGACCGGTGGTGGCCTCCCCCGCAATGACTGCATGCGTCCTCCTGTTCGCGGCAGAATCGCCTACCATGCCCGTAACCCAGGCAGCGCGAACACTGAATCAGGGGGGACTGGTCTTCCACCCTGACTCTTTGCACATCGATGTGCACTGAGCCCGCATCTAATAGCCGCCGCCATACTTTCGGTGGCACCTGTATCGCCACGTGGGAAGTGAGCGGGTTTCTAGCTCTCCGCCGAAATTTCACTTTCAGCATTGAGCTATCCACGCTCACTCCCTCCAGCAGGTGCCTGTTCTGGGTGAGTATGGCTTGTGCTATCTCCTCGTCTTTATTGCATTTTAGGACGTCTTTTAGAAGGAGCATCGGCTCTTTGTTCTTTATCTCCTCTAAATTTAAATCCCTCCCCGCTGTCCTAATTCGTTCCTTTACTTTTCCAAGTTCCTCCTTTGACCTGCATCCGACTATGATTTTACGATCCTTTGCTTTTCGGATGTTATCTATCTTCAGTCCTTCTTCTCTCGCATTGAGAGTACTCCGGATTTTTTCATAGATCTCCTCGCCCGTAGCCGTCTGGTCCGCGGCTGTGATTGCAATCGAGTGCATTTCTGCCCTCTCTTGCCCTCCCACCCGCGGGCCAGCCACCACGTTCGCATAGGATCGCTTTTGATTCTCCTCCTTCCATTCTTCCCTATGCTTCTTCACTTCCTCTCCGATCTTTTCAATTTCCTCCCTATTCTTTCTCAACATCTCCGTTTGTTCTTCTATCTTCCGAAGTATGCTCTTTTCGTGGCTCTCATTCTTCCTCTCCATTTCGGTCTTTCCTGCAGGTCCTATCGGTTCCTTGGGTCCCTCCTGTCCCTTTCCCGTTTCGCCTTCCTTTACAATGTTATACAGCCTCTCAGCTGCCTCGATCACATCATGTTTGATCTCAGTTTTTAAGTTTCTGCTGATACCAATCTGGCTTTTTATTTTGGCGAGACATGATCTCGCCTCGGCGATCCTATTCCCCTTCCCAATTTGCCGTGGTGGTGATGGCGTTTTTGGGGCAGGGGATATGGATGATGCTGGGATTGGGGTTGGAGTCTTCTTGCCGGTACCCTTCGCCTCCGTTGAAGCCTTCTTGGGCTTAAGCCCGGATGGCCCCGCGACGCCAGTCTGCTCAGATTTTTCAATCTGAGCTTCCAGGCTTCGCCGGGCCTCCGCAACCTTTACCCCCGAGGGCTCCACGGGACTCGCGTCCTCGGGTACGTTACCAGACTTCATTCCTTTCGCCGGGGTGCGGAATCCAAACATTGTTGGTGAGGGTAGCTAGGGGAATGCGTCAAGTCCTAATAAAAAATTCCTACAAGTGTACAGGGCTTGTAGGAAGTCAACAATTCTACGCGCTAGGTCTGGGTTACGAAAGCAGCTCACGTGGTTTGTGTGCTTGTCCGTTAAGGTGTCTACTGACACCGTTGTGTTATTTTACTTAACTCTATATGTTTTCGTCCCCAGGACGTCGTTTGCTGAACGTGTCTAACACGTCTGCGAGTCTTATGGTATACACTATTCTTATCCTAACTTAAAAATATATAAAAAAATTTGTCAAAAAATGTAGAGTTTTAAAACTCTATGTAGAGTACCTTGGAAGAAGACTCTCTCCGTGACAATACTAACAAACCCAAACACGGGCGGATTCGGCCAAAGGGTCGCCGAGTTATTACGATCTTTAATTTTCCAAGATGGCGGCTGGATTTGGTAGTTTAGTCGTTTCTCGGTCGATTTTTGGCCGAATTCACCCGAGTTTGGGCTCGTTTTGTTTGTCTCGGTCTGGGCAATCTTTCTAGCTGGTTTTGAACCTTACAAATTTGGACCGGGGTTTAATGGGATTTTTTGATTTGGAATCACTTCCAAATCTTATCTGTAAAATATGCTATGACAAAAGTTTTAACGGTAGTTACTTATGGTAACTTTTGTGAAATTTTGTGAAAAAAAATTTTGCGCCGAAAATGGGGTGGGGGTGATGGGTAAAGGTAATATGTTAGTTTAGGATGAGTTTTAAAAATTTTGAAACCGAAAAATTTTTGGAAATTTATTGGGGGGGGGGAGAAATTTTTACGCAATATTGTGGGGGATGAAATTCCCAACTTTGTTAAAAATCCCAACTACGTTGGGATTTTAAATCCGATGTTAATTTTGAAGAATTTCCAATAGTTTTCTAGATAATTAATAATTTAATAATTTTAAAATTTTTGGGTGTTTTTATGTCCTTAAAAATCGGTTTTTCCAGTCAGCGCTCTGAAATTCAGAATGAAGGTGTAGGGTAGTAATGCCCTTCGGTTGGTGGTACGGGAGGATGGTCTTCCCCCCTTCCAGATGCGTGGGTCCAGAAAAACCGATAAATTTACAGTAAAACACTTACAATTCTAGATTTCTGAGATAAACTGGTGGTTCTTGCACTGCCTTCTGAAGTTGCCTGTTGTACCGCTCCTTCCCCGGTACTCAGTTTTTCGGTCCCACTCCTGGATCCCGGTGCACGTTTTTTCCGGGAACTTGTTTTTTTGGCCTAAGCCACGAAACTACGAGCGACACCCCGGCGTGTGGCGTACCGCTAGAAGCGCCTCAGCGAGGGCTATAAGGTGGTAATATAAAATTGGGGTGTCGTCGATCGTCTCGCGGACTTAGAGCCAAAAAACAGATGGAATTTTTCCCGAAAAAACGGTTTTTCGCTCCCGGCGCCGTCAAAACTGGTGTTTCGGTGTGGGGCAAAGTGCCTCCCCTATGGCCGCAACGGTGCGCAGCCCGCTGCGTGGTCACAATTGTCCTCGGAGCCCTAGATCACGGTGCACGTGCCACGTGGCCACTTGTTTTTTTGGCTTTTGCCACGAAACTATAAGTGACCGCGCGGAACGTGATGTACCGTTGGATAGGGCTCAACGAGGACTTGGTGGCCGCCGAAAAAAATGTTGGGGTCGTCGATCGTTTGACCGAGATAATGACGAAAAACTTTTCCGAAACTGGTTTTTTCCACTTCCTACTTTCAACACTTGTCACACGATTTCACTGATAGGCCGGTTTGAAGCGCCTTTCAAGCCCGCACAGTTTGGTGTATCACACGGGTATATTTGCACAAACTTTCCAATTTTCGCGAATTTTTTAGTGCGGAGCGACCCAAAAATGATGCGTCCGTCACCGCGTTCGGAGTGCGACTGGGGGTTAGGTTAGGTTAGGTTAGGTTAGGTTAGGTTAGGTTAGGTTAGGTTAGGTTAGGTTAGGTTAGGTTAGGTTAGGTTAGGTTAGGTTAGGTTAGGTTAGGTTAGGTTAGGTTAGGTTAGGTTAGGTTAGGTTAGGTTAGGTTAGGTTAGGTTAGGTTAGGTTAGGTTAGGTTAGGTTAGGTTAGGTTAGGTTAGGTTAGGTTAGGTTAGGTTAGGTTAGGTTAGGTTAGGTTAGGTTAGGTTAGGTTAGGTTAGGTTAGGTTAGGTTAGGTTAGGTTAGGTTAGGTTAGGTTAGGTTAGGTTAGGTTAGGTTAGGTTAGGTTAGGTTAGGTTAGGTTAGGTTAGGTTAGGTTAGGTTAGGTTAGGTTAGGTTAGGTTAGGTTAGGTTAGGTTAGGTTAGGTTAGGTTAGGTTAGGTTAGGTTAGGTTAGGTTAGGTTAGGTTAGGTTAGGTTAGGTTAGGTTAGGTTAGGTTAGGTTAGGTTAGGTTAGGTTAGGTTAGGTTAGGTTAGGTTAGGTTAGGTTAGGTTAGGTTAGGTTAGGTTAGGTTAGGTTAGGTTAGGTTAGGTTAGGTTAGGTTAGGTTAGGTTAGGTTAGGTTAGGTTAGGTTAGGTTAGGTTAGGTTAGGTTAGGTTAGGTTAGGTTAGGTTAGGTTAGGTTAGGTTAGGTTAGGTTAGGTTAGGTTAGGTTAGGTTAGGTTAGGTTAGGTTAGGTTAGGTTAGGTTAGGTTAGGTTAGGTTAGGTTAGGTTAGGTTAGGTTAGGTTAGGTTAGGTTAGGTTAGGTTAGGTTAGGTTAGGTTAGGTTAGGTTAGGTTAGGTTAGGTTAGGTTAGGTTAGGTTAGGTTAGGTTAGGTTAGGTTAGGTTAGGTTAGGTTAGGTTAGGTTAGGTTAGGTTAGGTTAGGTTAGGTTAGGTTAGGTTAGGTTAGGTTAGGTTAGGTTAGGTTAGGTTAGGTTAGGTTAGGTTAGGTTAGGTTAGGTTAGGTTAGGTTAGGTTAGGTTAGGTTAGGTTAGGTTAGGTTAGGTTAGGTTAGGTTAGGTTAGGTTAGGTTAGGTTAGGTTAGGTTAGGTTAGGTTAGGTTAGGTTAGGTTAGGTTAGGTTAGGTTAGGTTAGGTTAGGTTAGGTTAGGTTAGGTTAGGTTAGGTTAGGTTAGGTTAGGTTAGGTTAGGTTAGGTTAGGTTAGGTTAGGTTAGGTTAGGTTAGGTTAGGTTAGGTTAGGTTAGGTTAGGTTAGGTTAGGTTAGGTTAGGTTAGGTTAGGTTAGGTTAGGTTAGGTTAGGTTAGGTTAGGTTAGGTTAGGTTAGGTTAGGTTAGGTTAGGTTAGGTTAGGTTAGGTTAGGTTAGGTTAGGTTAGGTTAGGTTAGGTTAGGTTAGGTTAGGTTAGGTTAGGTTAGGTTAGGTTAGGTTAGGTTAGGTTAGGTTAGGTTAGGTTAGGTTAGGTTAGGTTAGGTTAGGTTAGGTTAGGTTAGGTTAGGTTAGGTTAGGTTAGGTTAGGTTAGGTTAGGTTAGGTTAGGTTAGGTTAGGTTAGGTTAGGTTAGGTTAGGTTAGGTTAGGTTAGGTTAGGTTAGGTTAGGTTAGGTTAGGTTAGGTTAGGTTAGGTTAGGTTAGGTTAGGTTAGGTTAGGTTAGGTTAGGTTAGGTTAGGTTAGGTTAGGTTAGGTTAGGTTAGGTTAGGTTAGGTTAGGTTAGGTTAGGTTAGGTTAGGTTAGGTTAGGTTAGGTTAGGTTAGGTTAGGTTAGGTTAGGTTAGGTTAGGTTAGGTTAGGTTAGGTTAGGTTAGGTTAGGTTAGGTTAGGTTAGGTTAGGTTAGGTTAGGTTAGGTTAGGTTAGGTTAGGTTAGGTTAGGTTAGGTTAGGTTAGGTTAGGTTAGGTTAGGTTAGGTTAGGTTAGGTTAGGTTAGGTTAGGTTAGGTTAGGTTAGGTTAGGTTAGGTTAGGTTAGGTTAGGTTAGGTTAGGTTAGGTTAGGTTAGGTTAGGTTAGGTTAGGTTAGGTTAGGTTAGGTTAGGTTAGGTTAGGTTAGGTTAGGTTAGGTTAGGTTAGGTTAGGTTAGGTTAGGTTAGGTTAGGTTAGGTTAGGTTAGGTTAGGTTAGGTTAGGTTAGGTTAGGTTAGGTTAGGTTAGGTTAGGTTAGGTTAGGTTAGGTTAGGTTAGGTTAGGTTAGGTTAGGTTAGGTTAGGTTAGGTTAGGTTAGGTTAGGTTAGGTTAGGTTAGGTTAGGTTAGGTTAGGTTAGGTTAGGTTAGGTTAGGTTAGGTTAGGTTAGGTTAGGTTAGGTTAGGTTAGGTTAGGTTAGGTTAGGTTAGGTTAGGTTAGGTTAGGTTAGGTTAGGTTAGGTTAGGTTAGGTTAGGTTAGGTTAGGTTAGGTTAGGTTAGGTTAGGTTAGGTTAGGTTAGGTTAGGTTAGGTTAGGTTAGGTTAGGTTAGGTTAGGTTAGGTTAGGTTAGGTTAGGTTAGGTTAGGTTAGGTTAGGTTAGGTTAGGTTAGGTTAGGTTAGGTTAGGTTAGGTTAGGTTAGGTTAGGTTAGGTTTTTTTTTTTTTTTTTTTTGATTTTGTGGGGCGCTGTGCCCCACTCTCGTTCCCCTAGCGTCTGCTAGAGCTCATTTCGATCTGTCTCTACATTGGTTACTCACCTCCTATCTAACTATTCCTTCTTTGGGAAGTCCTGTCATCGCCTAAATTCCTTCGTAGGGAATTCCTACTTATAGCCTAGGTATCTTATTTCTAGCCTTATCCTATGGAACGAGTCGATTTTTATTTCTTTATTTACACTACAGGTTTTTACTAATTCTAACTTATCTATCTTATTCTACTTACAGTCTATCTTATTGTCTATCTTATTTCCTAGTTACTAATAACATATAATCTAATATTACATGTCTAGTTAACCTAATTACTACTTATTTCTATTGATTACATGTTTAATTATTTCTTTACAATAATTGATAAACTTATATCTAGTTTCTTTACTTGCTATTATTATTTGTAAGTTATTAACATTTATCTCGATTCCTGTCTCGATTTCGAGTTCCGTGCGTTTGTATAAGTACACCGGACATTCGGTGATAATATGCACTACCGACTCCTGCTTCGCAGGGTCACAGATGCACGACGGGCTCTCCTTGCACTTAAAGCGGTGTAAGTACTCGGAGAACCCGCCATGCCCCGTGAAGATCTGCGTCGTCAGTGGGTCGATCGGTATTTTCCGGACGAGCTGGTGAGCCTCCACAGCGCTGGGGAAAAACAGTTTCGTGGTCGAGGCGGTCTCCCCCTCTATGTAGCGCCGGTTCCATTCGTCAACCGATTCCAGACGAATCTGTCGCTTGACGAATGAAACCGGACAGCCATCATAGTTGGGTTTGACCTTAAGCTTCAGCGCAGCATCCTTCGCGAGTTCGTCTGCGCGCTCATTTCCCTCCAGCCCCGCATGTGCCTTGACCCAGAATAGTTTAACTATTCTGCCGCGTTCTTCTAAGCTCTTTATGTTATTTTGGATATCGAACGCTAGGGGGTGGAGGGAAGGACCGTTTGCCACGGTTTCCAGCGCCGCCCTCGAGTCGCTTAGGATGCTGCACTGAGCCACCCCGCACGCCACTGCCTCACGTACAGCCCTGTGGAGGGCCAGCAGCTCTGCCTGGTAGACGGTGCAGTACTGTTCCAGCTTGAGTTTTTTGGTTTTGGTCTCGGCGGCGTCCTCCCAGATGGAGATCGCCGCTCCGACCTTGCCCTCAATCTTACTGCCGTCTGTGTAAAACACACGGCCGTGGTTTACGACCTGGTTCAGTTCTGCATCGTCCACCAGGCACCGGTATTTTACCGTGCCGCGTCGCGCTGGATGATCCAGCTTATCGAAGGCCACAGGCCGTTCCACGTCCCGGTCTCCCACTACCCGCCGAGAGTAGCCCTTTTTAATCTCGTACAGGGAGGCATTCTCCCTGATACGGATGTCCAAGGGCAAAATCCCAGCGAGCAGTAGGGCCGAGTTCAGTGAAACGGTCCTGTAGGCCTTCGTAAGCTTCTGCGCGAAGCCACGTTGCACCATCGCGAGCTGCCTTCGTACGCCCAGCTTGCGTGTGGCCGGGGCCCATACGCTAGCTGCGTATAAAATTGTTGGCTCCACCACAGCCCTATATAACAATTTTATAAGCTCGGGGCCCAGTCCCCACTGTAGCCGAGCTGCACCGGACAATTGCCTATAAAAGGCGACCGCCTTCCTGCATACATTCGCCACGTGGGCGTTGAAAGTAAGCCCGCTGTCCAGTGTTACTCCCAGGAGCTTCATTTGCTTTACCAGGCCAATGTCAACACCGCCCATGTGGAGGATTGGGGAATCATACTTAAGCTTTCTCGTCACGACCATCGCTTGCGTTTTATGCGGCGCAAATTTGAGCTTGTTTCTGATTCCCCAATCCCTCACGCAGGCCAGTGTTTCATTGGCCTGTTTCTGAATTTCTCCCATCTGATGGCCATCGAATACTAGCACGACGTCGTCGGCAAAGGCTTGGCAGTAACTGCCCCGTCTATCAAGCTCTGATAGCAGTGGGTCGAGGAGCAGGTTCCAGAAAGTTGGACCCCCAATGGAGCCCTGCACACATCCCTTGGAGGTCCATCTTGCATACTCTTCACCGGAGTACCTCAGTCGGATTAACCTGCTCTCGAGGTAGCTATCAATCACCCTCCTGATGTTGATCGGGCATCCTTCCTCCGACAGTCTGACTCTAATGGCTGGCCACCAGGCGCTGTCGAAGGCTCCCTCTATGTCCAATGAGATGATAACAATAATTTTCTTCTCTACTAACTTCTCTCTAATATGTTTCATTAGGACATAGAGGGAGTCCTCGGTGCTGCGCTGTGGCATAAAGCCAAACTGTCGGGGGTTTGTCCTAGGGTGAAGATGCCACCTCACTCGGCCCACCACCATCTTCTCCAGTATCTTCCCCATCACCGGCAATAGTCCTATCGGCCTATACGACTTTGCACTGGTGTAGTCCTCCTTAGCAGGCTTTCGGAGGACTACCACCGTCGCTTCCTTCCAGATCGTAGGGAAGTGGCCGAGTTCCAGGCACTTATTTGCCAGCGATAGGTACAATTCTGGGTACTTATCTATGGCTTGCTTACAGATATCGGCCGTTAGGCCGTCTGCTCCCGGGGCTTTCTTGGGATTGAAGCTTTTCGCTGCCGCACATAGTTCGTCCAGTGTAAATGGCGGGTCATGGTTTTCATCATCAACTTCACCATTTACTCGTGCGGCTGCTTCTCTTGTACGCTGGTGGTCGGCGTTGTCCTCCTTCTTGTCATCTTCTGGGTAGAAGGTTACTGCCAATAACTTTGCCGACTCTTTCGCGCTCAGGGTAACTCCTGCGTTGACCAGTGGCAGGTCTTCATATTTCTTCGACACTTTGCCGATAGTTCTATAGATTCCGTCCCAAACACTCTCTCTGTCCTGTTTGGAACAGAACTCCTTCCAGCTGTTGATCTGTGCCGTTTTCGCTGCTCTCTCATATTTCTCTTTTGATTGCAGGTACTCCCCGACGACCTTGGCTCTTCGAATTGGCGCTGCCCATCGGATCCTCCTTCTTCTGGTGACGGTTTCCTGCTTCATCCTGGCGAGTTCCCCGGACCACCACGGTACGTTCATGCTATTTTTTATTTTCATAGGTGGTATTGTTTCGTTACAGGTTTCTGTTATTATATTTATGTATTTCTCTATTGTTAAGTCTAATAATGCTTTGTCGTTGATTTTAGTTATTTCTGTTTTTGTTATACTGTTGTTTGCTATTAATTGTTCAAATTTTTCGTTAAAATTTTCCCAATTCGCTTTCTTTGTGTTGTATTTTCTGGTCGTTTTTGGTTTTTGCTTACTATATTTGGTTCTTGTTTTAGCAATTTTGAACGTAATCGCGTTGTGGTCCGAGCTCGCCATGGTGTCGTCCACCCTCCAGTCCATCACCAGATTCAGGATGTCCTCTGTGCAGGCTGTGACGTCAATGTGGCTCGTGAGGAGTTTTCCTCCTCTTACCGTCTCGAATGTTGGAGCATTGCCGTCGTTGAGCACCTGCAATCCGTGCTGTTCAAGTAGGCCCGCCACTTCTTCTCCCCTGCTGTCAGTCTCCGCGCTGCTCCACCAAATGCTTTTCGCATTGGTGTCGCCCCCCGCGAGGATTCCGTTGGGACCCAGTTTTTCAACTATATTCCCCAACTGCTCCAGGTATGGCCCTATGGGTTTGTCCGGTTCAAAGTAGAATGAGATGACCACCACTTCGCGAGTTCCCATGAGGATTTTCACCACAGTGATGTTAGTTGTGGTGAGCAATGGGCATTGGGTCACCGTCAGGTCGTCGTTGAGCACCGCCACCGCCGACTTGACGGGTTCCCCCTGTCCATTGGTTCCCTGGTAAATCCTCACTCCGCGATGGTCTCTCACCCTACCTTGTCCCCCCACATATGGCTCCTGAAGCAACGCAATGTCGATCCTCCGCTTTTTGGCCTCCAGGAGGAACTCAACTGTTGCCAGTTGTTTCCTCTGCAGGTTGGCCTGAGCTACGAGGATCGGCGCCGCGCCTGTTGGGGAGTCGGTCTGATCTGGGTTCCTGGGATCCACCTTAGCAATACGCTACTGTGGATCGCGCCAGGGCCTCCCACTTCCTCCTCACGGGGCACTCTGGGCTAAAAGCATTGTGCTCCGCTGCCCCGAACCGAGCTTTCGCGCAGTTGCAGCACGACGGGGGTGCCTTTGCCAGCCAGTCGGCGCATTCCGACCGGTGGTGGCCTCCCCCGCAGTGACTACATGCGTCCTCCTGTTCGCGGCAGAATCGCCTTCCATGCCCGTAGCCCAGGCAGCGCGAACACTGAATCAGGGGAGACTGGTCCTCGACCCTGACTCTCTGCACATCAATATGCACTGAGCCGGCATCTAGGAGTAGCCTCCATATTTTTGGTGGCACCTGCATCGCCACGTGGGAAGTGAGCGGGTTCCTTGCTCTTCTCCGGAACTTGACTTTGAGCATCGAGCTGTCCACGCTCACTCCCTCCAGCAGGTGTTTGTTTTGAGCGATTATCGCCTGGGCTATCTCCTCGTCCTTGTTGTACTTGAGGACGTCCTTCAGCAGGAGCATTGGCTCTTTGTTCCTCATGTCTTCGAGGTTCAAGTCCTTCCCTGCTGTCCTAATCCTATCTTTTATCTTTCCCAATTCCTCTTTGGACCTGCATCCCACAATTATCTTTCTGTCCTTGGCCTTCCTTATGTTGTCGATTTTCAGGCCTTCTTCCCTAGCATTGAGGGTGGTCCGGATCTTTTGGTAGATCTCCTCGCCCGTGGCGGTCTGGTCCGCGGCTGTGATCGCAATAGAGTGCATTTCTGCATCTCTTCGCTCTCCCAGCCGCGGTCCAGCCGCCACGCTTGCGTAGGATCTCTTCTCCTTGTCTTCCTTCCACTCTTCCCTATGCTTTTTTATGTCTTCCCCTATCTTCTCCAGCTCTTCTCTATTTTTTCTCAACATCTCGGCCTGTTCCTCCATTTTTCTGAGAATACTCTTCTCGTATCTCTCGTTCCTTTTTTCCATTTCGGTCTCTCTACTTGCAAGTCCAGTTGGTTCCCTGGTACCCTCTTCCTTCCCCTCCTGTCCCTTTCCCATTTCACTCTCTTTCAGGATATTATAGAGTTTCTCCGCGGCTTCAATCACGTCGTGTTTTATTTCGGTCTTGATATTTCTACTATTATTAATCTGGGTTTTAATTTTTACCAGACACGACCTTGCTTCCGCGATCCTGTTCTTCCCAATTTGTCGTGGTGGTGATGGGGTCTTCGGGGCAGGGGATACGGATGGTGCTGGGTTTGAGGCCTTTTTACCCGTCTTCTTCGTTTCCGTTGGAGCTCCCCTGGGCTTAAGTCCGGATGGCCCCGCGACGCCGGTCTGCTCAGATTTTTCAATCTGAGCTTCTAGGCTCCGCCGGGCCTCCGCCACTTTTACCCCTGAGAGCTCCTTCGGACTCGTGTCTTCGGGGGTGTTGCAGGCTCTCATTCCCTTTGCCGGGGTACGGAATCCAAACATTATGTCGGTGAGTTAAGATGTTCCTAGGGGAATGCGTCAATGAACTAGTATAAAATTCCTACAAGTGTATAGGGCTTGTAGGGAGTCAACAATTCTACGCGCTAAAGCCCGGGTCACGAAAGCAGCTCCCGTGGTATGTGCGATTGTCCTTATATGTGTCGTCTGACACTGTTCAGTTGCTTATGGCTGTCTATATGTTTTCGTCCCCAGGACGTCGTTAGCTATACGTGTCTAACACGTTAGCTAGTCTTATTATCTACACAATTTATGTCCTAACTTAATTATATACAAGAGAAAAAAAAAATTTTTAAAATGTAGAGTTTAGAAACTCTATGTAGAGCACCTTGGATGGAGGGTCTCTTTATGACGATGCTAACGAACCCAAACACGGGCGGATTCGGTCAAGTGGTTGCTGAGTTATGACGATCTTCAATTTTCCAAGATGGCGTCCGGATTTTCTAGTTTTGTCGTCCCTCGGTCAATTTTTGGCCGAATTTGCCCGAGTTTGGGCTCGTTTTGTTCGTCTCGACGAGAGCTATCTTCCTGTATGGTTTTTGACCATACAGATTTGGA